>OZ012626.1:12489566-17489566 GCA_963942485.1 Pediacus dermestoides
CCACTTCCGGGGTTTCTTCAATAAGCACCACTTTAAAACTTGCCATGTTCATTTTGAAGTTACCACCAATTTGTTTATAGGTTAGTCGTTCGTAGTCGCATTCGTGGTCACACAAGATAGAGCGGATGTCGTGACGTAGATTCGTCGGCAACGTCGTAAAAAAGGTCTGTGTACGACTTCCAGTCTAGATTTGGTCAGATTTAGTTTTTTCGTAAGATATTGTGGGTCAGTTGAAGACTTATAGTCGGTTATAGTCATTTTATGTCGAATAAACCGACTACGCCATATTTACACAATAGTAATAAGTATAAGAACGGCATCCATTCTTATAACATTATAATTTTTTAACAAATTTCCCGAATTTTTTACCTTTTCTGTGTAGAAAATGATTGTATATTAAAAAAAAGTCATATGATAAGTATTTCAAAAGATTTTGTGTCTGAACATTAAAAATCAATGAAAGTGGTAAAAAAAAATTAAATTATTTTTTGTAAATTAGGCATTGTTCTAAAAGGGCATAGTGAATTTTCTAAGTATCGACTAAATGTTCATCAGAATTTTTTTTTTCGTTTTAGAATATGAGCGGTAATTATGACAACACAACATGTATAAAAATACCTATTAACTATACCCAAATATCAAATAACATAGCAATGGACATTATTGTAATAAAAAGAGAGGACGACTTATAGTATTCTCTTCGCTTAGTACAAATTTTGGTCATTTTAAGTCTTCGACAGAAAGTTAGTAAATATACTATCCAAATATCTTTACTAATTTCGACTGAGAGTGGGAGGAGCATTCATTCACAAGTCGCAAAGAGGGCGAAAGTAGTCGGATTTCTACACTGATCGTCGCGCTTGCGACGTCTTCACGACCAACATTTTTATTGCCCATTTTGGTTAATATAAGGGTCTTCACGACGTTTCGACGTCAACAACTGACTACCAGTCGCTGAGCGCGACGTCGCTGAGACGTCGGTTAGACTAGTCTGTGTTGCTTGGGTAGTAATTAGATATCATGAACAAAAAAGTATCATTTTTTTCTATTTGTAAAAATTCTAATTAAATATACTTATAACAAATAAAGAAGATACTGGCAAATTCAGTTTTACTACAAATTATTTTATCTTACTTTACTTTTATTTTAAAATAAAGAAATTTGTGGAAAAAACCGTAACTAAGGTCGCTTTTACAAGACGGATCCATTAGGAGTAAAATGTCATGCTCTCTCTTCTGTAATAACAAGATTTGTGTAAGCATATCCTCAAGTGATGTGTTTTACAATATAATATAATAATGATGCAAGAAAACTGGAGCTAAAATAGAAATTACTTTTAGGCATAAGATACAGATCTTAAAATTATTACTTTACACTAAAATAAATATTGTTGTTATTGTATATCAATGTGCAATAATATAAGTTAGTAACTAAAATTTTGATTTCAAGAGGGGCAGCCTATTTTAACTCTAGATTTATATGACAAAAAATCATATTATTTTACGGTGTGGTGTATGATAAAGCTCCTCAAAACAAAGCTCAAAGACGGGCTAGGCACAGATAATTGATGATTTCTTAAATTGGTATTATGTAAATTGTGTCTATACGATGGCTTACTTCTAAACTATAGAAGAAAGGATGTAATAAGACGGCGCTATACGGACACTGAAAGATGATATTTATACAGATATTCAACTTAAGCCATCCAATTTGATACATTCATAGGGAAATATGAATATTTCCTCAAACACAGTCGTATCTGCAACAATTGTTTTGAACCTTCAGAAGTTTCTATTTGGTTTTTTAGTATAAACTAGGATAATGTAATTTGAATATTGATCGCATCAATTCTCCGCTTAATATTGTAGTGTATTGTAAATTCAATAAAGAGTTTCCTGTGGAATCAAGTATTTGTGATGATATTATATTTTATATATTTACATATATTTTTATTACTCTATGTAGATAGACAAGTATTTTTCTATTCATAATTTATTTATTAACTTTGTTTTGACTGCTTTTATTATGTTAAATTACAAATTTTTTGAATTATTTTTTTTTCAGTTACTTATTCTATTAACTGGCATAAACTAAATAATTTTCTTAATATATGATACACTATTGCAACCAAATCTAATTTCTCTTCAAATACAAGATTAAAACAGATTTACCATCTGAAAGCCCAAATCCATTTGTGGCAATGCAATGAATGAAAAAATAAACCATCTCCGTAACTTATCCCCGTTCCGCAGCTTTACAAAGTACATATTATTCTTATAATTCTTCAGTTATCTTTATCTGTTTAAATAAAAAGAAAAACACACCGAAAGTGGATTATCCCAGTAAGAAATACATCATGATTAAAGTTTTTTGTTTTGGAAAGTTTGTATGTTTTTCCACACACACATTTTTCCCCTCCAACACTTTCATTCCTCAAACAATTTTATGAAATGGCGCGCTGGGGCCGTAACTTGCCTATGGCCTCTGGCGATTGTGACGAAGATTTTCTCTGCCCACAAAACTTCTTTAATGGTGGAAATTCAGCAAGGCAACTTTGGGTGATTCGTTTTTCATTTACATCCTTGGTATTGTAGTCATTCGCAAACACAAAGGGATAATTCAGTTCGGGTCTACACACAAAAAAGAACTTGACACACCGTTTAGAGTTCGCACAGTTAAATGTTAAAGAGTCACCTCGTACAATAAAAAGCAATTAAAACGGCGACGCCTGAAAAAAACAGCACGAGTCAAGAGGTTTGTAAATCATTGTTGGGTTTCGGGTTGTTTGCGTTTACTTTGATAAGGTATGTTGAAAACTAAATGAAGTGCATCTGAAACAAATTATAGTAAATTATTTAATATAATGCAAATATTTGATTATGTTAAGAAACGAGAGTGCTTTAGATTATTAGGTTTAAGTGTTCAAAAACAATAAAATACTGTAAACACTGTAAACAATTTTATCATTGTCCAATAAAATAAAACAAAAATATGAAATAATGTGAAAAATACACTATCTGTTTACACTTCAACCACTCGGCACTTACATAACCCGTAAATTTGCTGCTCAGAAATAAAATGAAATATGTCATTTTAATTGTGCTGCGTGGTGGAAAGATATCAGTATTTTAACAGAACCCATTTTATAAAAACTAACTGATGAACATTTGCATAAGTTCCTGACAAATCACCTACGAAAAACTTGAAATGGCATTTTTTATAACGATTATAACAAAAATTGATAAAATGAAAGTGATAGTTTTTAAAAGAAATTGATAATTTCAATTTATTCACTTACAATGAGTGTTTTTGAACTACTCCAAAACTGAAACTAGATATGCTAGTTTCATGTGAACTGAAATTAACTTCAAACTAACCACTAATTGGTATGTTTGTAACAACTTTAAAACGACTAGTAGTAGTACAGTATTAGTTGGTGTAAGTTTTCGCCGCACACTAATATGTACAAACCGACTTTGCTTTTATATCGTTTATTAATAAATCATTAGAGAGAGTATTGTTTGTTAAAGCAGTTATTTGGAAATAATTTTAGTTGAAAAACTTTGGTAATATAAGTTTGACAAACAAAATTACCTTGAATAGCCATAAATTAATGATTTTTTAATATGGTAGTACAAACATTTCCTTATACATATGTACATACATATGTATACCTACCTACAATATAATTATTATAAAAAATTAATTACAAAAATCAAGGTAAGAGTAGTGCGGAAATTGTGTCTTTTCGGAATGAGTTAAAAATTTTTAATAAGGAGTGAAGTGATTGCTGAAAATTGTACGAGTTTAAAAAAAACCGTTTCGACACAAGGATCTAAGGAATATCCTGTCGTTATTAGGTGTGCAAAGGTTTCTCTTCCAATTTAATTTTCCTCTATTTAATACAGGGTGTTTCGTAACTGGATAGCCAAAATTAAATGTCGTATGTAAAATCGAATTCTAAACATATAACAAAGAATAACTTTTTTTCAGATCGGGCTTCGTTTCGGAAATACTTTAATATTTTATTCAACACTTTGTAAGTAGTGCTTAAAATAAAAGTTATTACAAAACAAAAAAACTATAGTAGATTTTCAAAAATGGCACCATACACGCCTGGAAACATAAAACAAGTGAATTTTAAACTTCTGTAGAATTTACAGTGTTTTGAATAATATGTGGTGAATTTAAAATTCTATCTCAGTAGCACTAAAAAAAATTAACGGATCTGAAAAATAGTTATTCTTTGTTTTATGTTTAGAATTCGATTTTACATACGACATTTAATTTTGACTGTCCAGTTACGAAACACCCTGTATAATTAAGAAGATCCACACTAATGCACATTAACTTAAGAAAATTGAGATAAATTCAGCCAATTTGAATTTCAATCAAATTTTGTCAATTAAGTACTAGACTACTATACATAAATAGAGAGGGAGTAGGTAGAGAGAATGTGACGCACATGTCCTCTAAAATAATACTATTTTGTAATAGGTACAGTCGACAATTTAATAAAAGAAATATTTTTAATACTTCTAGATTTTATAGTTTAACCTAACCTACCACTTTTAGTTAGAATATAAGATATGAATAAGTTATTTGTTACAAATCTTATTATAATTTTGGTTTATTAAAAATGGAATACAAATCTTAATCTTAATCCATGTCATTTCACGGTGTAACTTATTGAAACGTCCTTTAGAGACCCGCCATCTAAATAACGATGTGATAGTACAAACACGATTTCAAATAGTCACTTTTGTTTCACCGTATGAAATATAATTAATTTGCCTTCACCTATTCGCAAAAGTAGTTTAACATGATGTAATATTATCATATGGCTGGTTGAGAACCCTTACCTAAAAGGTAAAATATTGAGCATTAAAATATTTATGGCATACCTGGTTCCGGTCCAAATTTTGACGTTAAGCGTAGTTTACACGAGCAAGTAAACTATCGCAAGTTAATGTCTGAGAGCAACTTCCAAATAATTTGCGTAGTGTAAACACTGCCCGAGAGTTCTCTCAGCAAGTGTCAAAACTTGCGGCAAGTGCTTGCGGCAATAATCACTTGCACGTCTAAACAAATTGGGAGAGCGCTCTAGCAAGTTACAATTTTTTTCGATTTTACTGACAGTTGTGTGCAAGTTGCAGCGACACGCTCGAATATTTTATACATTTTTATCAATTAACAACTTATATTCAGTAGTAATATCACAAGAGCATAGAAAATATTCGATTATACTTCCGAGTCACTAGACGTATTCTGCGATATACGTCGAGTGACGAGGTTAGTATAACGATTATTTTCGTTTGCTCGAGTGGTATTCGTTACGATTATATAAAGAATTGACAAACAAATTGTTTTTCTGACGTTTATTAATAAACATAAAAAAATGTTACTATGACAAAATTCACATTGTTGGAGGAGCGAATATACGAAAACGGTTATACCACGTCGTCAAGGGGTATATTCGCTTATCAATACACAGTAACTATGTAAAACTTGTAATAGCTATTGGCTAAATTTATGATGAGTTATATAATCATTAATATAGCTATTTATGTATCAAGTATTTCAAGAGTTTTTGGGGACGAATCGTGAGAAGTCCCCAAAAACTATTTGCGTACGTGTTGCATAAAAGGTTTTTTTGCATGAGGTCTGCAAACCCCCAAATTAATTTAAAAATTTGTTTAAATATGTACATACAGACTCGTACATAATACTAGCCCAGTCAAATTAGATCAAAAATTACCTAATATCTACAAAGTTGACAGGATGGCCACATTTTTGAGAACAAGTCGAAGGTCATTGATAAAGCTCTGAACCGCAAGAATCCAACAAAATTTGCTTGTGTGTCACGTGATAAGGATGATTTTTTATATCTTGGTCTCTACTGGTTGGATTTTAATGTAGTTTTTTTAATTTATTTGGATCTTCACTTATTAACTCTTTTAATAACATCGAAGCTCCAAGAGTAGGCCTTCTGGCTATCTATTCTTTGACCCCTATCCTTTTTCTATCCTCTCTTCGCTCTTTTTGTGCAATGAGAACAGCAACGGTTGCAGCTCTCTTTCTACGACGTGACATTTCACACTTGAATATACCTACTCTACCGTGTAAACGCGCATGCAATTACTTGCTGCAAGTTATGTCTAGAGAGCACTTGCTGAGAGAAATTGCCTTGACAACTTGCTTATATGTAAACACTAGCGCAAGTTACTCTCACAAGTTCTATCGCAAGTTACTATCCCGTGTAAACTACGCTTTACGAGAAATTGAAATCCTAGCTCTATATACTTATTCTATTTTCTTGTGTATTATTTTTCAATTTCTTGGCTGCGTAAAATTTTTATTTTTTCTAATACAATATGCTACACCTTGATATACATATTTCTATTTTGTAATTATAATTAACACAATTAAAAACATTGTTAAGTACTCGGTCAAGTACATCTTAAAGTATTTATTTACTTTCTTTTATTTCTCTTTCAAATCACACAAATAACATAATTTGGAAAAGGCGAGGCGATATATCTGAAACTACGACGGATGTGTGGAGCTTTGCTGTTCATTCTACATGAGAAAACACTTAAGTTATATTCGCAACCTAATATAAGGCAATTATATTTCCTCCTATGTGTTCAATTCACACAAAGAAAATCAATCTACTCTCAACCCTATCGAACCACTTCATATGCTTAAACATCTGCATAAAGACCTTCCGCCTGATTTACTAAATTTAAGCAAACCATTCAGATTTAAAAACAAACCTCTTAAATAGCACACACACTTTGACAAGTTTAAACCGAATTTATACGATTACCAGCTTTTGGTCTGATGACATGATAAATATTGCAGGTGTCATCCGGTAAAGCCCAAAAGACCTTAAGTAATACCTATATAGCGTAAATTTTGAAATAAATCTCGCAACGGGCACAGATAGAATGTGACCGACGATGGTGCTACGATGATGATAAAATAAAAAGTTATACGAAGATGAATTATCACAGCACTGAGAAGTCTGCGAGAACAACAGGAGATGTTACGAGAAGAAAAAAACTGTTTTATTTTCATTTCTTTAACTGTACTGTCCCCAGAGAAATTCAACCTGGAGGCAACTGCAGAAAAATAATTACAACTCAACATTATGTGTATGTATATACAAAATAATTAAAAGTTGGAAGAGCTGAAAAAGTCAAACAGGACTGTCATTGAGTTGTTGTGGTTTTAGTTCCACGGGGGTAAGTAATTAATTTTGTCAATGCAATTATAACTGAAATAGTCGGTTCAAAAGTTCAAATTCAGGGAAATTCATTTTATTCAACTTGTGTATAAGCAGATGAAAAACCCATGTTTTATACCATCAAACATTTTTTATGTATTTATGTTGAAGCGGTTAGTAAACTTTAAGTAGGACTGTTCATTCTTCAAAGTATAATTACTTCAGTTATTCTGGCGAATTCCACTTAAAGTAAAATTTAATTGCGATCGCTTCAAATGGGTCGGCAGCAGCAGTGCGACTTTGTCGGTCATTAGCACTTTGAAAGAACTCTTATATGGAGCCCGTCATCTACTTGTCGTTAACCACTTTTTATGTTATTGTCCTTTGAATAACGTCAAACAGCCTTTCTGTTTTAGAAATAAGGTAACGAAGAATTATAGTGGTTACGTTGTGTTAATGACAATAAAAAAAGGACAAGTAATAGAGATTTTATCTTTTTCGCAATAATTATTATTATTAAGATGATTTGTCAAAAAAATTTATTTGAAAAAATCACTATTTTAATAATAACAATTTCAATATTATTTTGATATAAGTACCTAACGTACATGTTCTTTAAACATTATTTCACCCATCATTTACAAAACACCAATATCGTCAAATTTATTCTAAAGAATTTAGTGCTTCTTAATTTTGGTCTGATGCTAACAATATTAGATTAAAAACTATGTTGAGGGGACAAGAATGGCCAATTAAAGGAGTAATATCACGATATTTTAGAGGATTTTTGGGGGGACTAAGTCGACACTCAAATAATACAAGAGCATTTCCGATCGACTTTTCGTATCTTTTAATAAATATACCAGATATATAATTGACTTAATAAAATAAGTAAGTATTTGTTTATATCTTGAAAACAAATGAAGTTAGATATTTTGCATTTTCACCTTTTAATTTGTCTTCAAAGTTGAACAAAAATGTGCTATCGGTTTTTTTTATAACTTATAGAAACCTCAGATAACCTGTAACCCCCTCGTATATGTCACTTTTCAGTGCGCCCCGATTTTCCAAATTCTATAAATTTTTTACCTCCCTTACCTGATTAATTCGCTAATTTGTATCTCCGAAGTTTCTATAAAACAAAACAACAAAAAGTTTGCAAAAATTATAATCTTTAATTTTTTCAAACTGCTAAAATCGTTTGTGCATGTTTGTAAAATGAGTAAAATCATTGACTAATCTATTGACGTTTAGACAAATTGCATCAAAAATACGACAACTAGTTACAAAATTTCTTCCAAATTCGTAAAATTTTGTGCTAAAAATAAATTAGCTTCATTAAAATAATTTTTGTAGTAAATATGAACAATCTAACTATTTCTACGAACTATACATATAACCATTCACAGTTTAATTTTACTCATAAAAATATTCAGTAGTAATATCACAAGAGCATAGAAAATAATCGATTATACTTCCGAGTCACTAGACGTATTCTGCGAAACACCACGAGAGCGTTAGCTCGAGTGGTGTTTTAAGGATATACGTCGAGTGACGAGGTTTGTATAACGATTATTTTCGTTTGCTCGAGTGATATTCGTTACGATTATATAAAGAATTAACAAACAAATGGTCTTTCTGACGTTTATTAATAAACATCAAAAAAATGTTACTATGACAAAATTCACATTGTTTAAGGAGCGAATATACGAAAACGGTTATACCACGCCGTCAAGGGATATATTCGCTTATCAATACATAGTAACTATGTAAAACTTGTAATTGCTATTGGATAAATTTATAATGAGTTATATAATCAAAATTATTTCGAAAATTTATCGAAAAATCACTTTTGTTTTCATACCTGCCGTTATACGAGCCCTAACAACTAAATGTTCGGACAAAAGTAAATTTTTGAAGTATGAAAGGAGAACTGGAAATTTTACGCAAATAATTAGTAAATACCTAACAATACAATAAGATAAAGCCTTAATAACAATATTATGCATGGAAGAAAATTATTTATTGGATTTAACAATATTTAACCTTAATAATTAGCAAATTTTACAAATTTTTGTTTTATGCATTTATTGATTTGACTGACGCAGAGCATTACCTATAAATTGAATAAAAAAGTAAATTTGAACATTTACGTGTCAGTTTATTCACCCATAATTAAATTGTACCTCTAATTAACTATATATAGTATTCTACACAATTAACCTGATGTATTTTACTGTCAATTAAATTTTGTTGGAGGTCAATACAGTCTCTCCATTAGAATATTATATCGATGATCCTTTGTAATTAGAACGTAATTGTTGGGTGGTCTATTATTATTTAAAAAAAAATTAAGGTATTGACAGTTTATACATACGTATTTAGTATTCTAGGTTGAGTAAATTATTTAATATAGAAGAACGATTGTTGTAGAGGGATTTTAAAGTATGCAAACTAACATCTAAAAGAATTGAAATGAAACTCACATCATATTTGTGAATCAATTAAAATCTTTGTCAAAAAATTACAGTAGGTACTTACACATGTTTTTGGGTCTTATTTTTAAAATTAGTTAGTCCTACTTTTTCAATCGTAATTTTCCTAAATTTTACTTTGGCCTGATCTTTTCACCTTTAGATTACTTTATTTAGCAAATAAGGTGTTACAATTATTGCAGCAATGAAAATCAAGAAATTTATCTGTTAAATAAAGTTATCTGGAAGATGAAAGGATCGATTAATAAATTTATAACACACCTGGAAAGTTCCGCTCTTTATATACAAGTGTTTCAAATGTTACAAATGTTTCATTTAAATATTATAAATTGTTATAGTAGGTACCTATACGATATTTTTATAAGTGTAATTAAGATATATGTACATACCTATACATATGTACGAGTATATGGTTTCATTCACAAAATTTTCACAGGGTTTCCTAAATACTGGATGAAAATTGGTGCTTGCGAAAAATAGGGCTACTGAAACTTAATAAAATCCAAACTGCATGACATAGCTTCCCTTCCTGCGACTGCATTTCAATGTGCAGCTGATAACACAGACTTTATGTTTTAAAAATTTATAATATTGGCGCTTGTGCAGACAACAACCAATCCATAACATTAGAGTTGGTCTGTTACAGCCCAGCATGTCGAACTATTCATAGCCTCAGTACCACTCCGAAACGAAAATATATCATAAAAAATGAACAATATTGCTGGTGATTTATTTTATCGTTTGGAAAGTATATTGATGCTGGAGGAGCTTTATCTGAAATATATGATAAAATATTATACTCGTAAATTAAGTTTATCAAACAACATCAATTTGGATTTTACGAAATCCTGTCTGATATAAAATAACTATAAGTTGCAATGGGTTTTTGCAACACTGTTATCTAAAATCAGATTTGGAGCAAACATATAGAACAATAGCTTTGACAATTAAAGATCTGCCATATCGATATCAGTGCTTTTTATTTACTCGTTTTTTAATAGTTTCCGCATTTGTAGCATCATCAGGCTCACTTTTCCCTATTTTGTGCGTAATCTTTAAGAAGAATTCTGTGTGTACTTTTTGCTACTATAACAAAAGCTGCGTTGACACCTCGATCATTAGTTGTGATTTATTGGAGATAGCTTTATTAATAATGGAATTTACGTTTTTCCTTGAAACGTCTTTTTATTTCCTGACACATCTTAATGATTGACTGTTCCTTAATTTAACACTTAGACCACAATGTCAACAAAAAACCGTGGTGGGGAATAATAGTGCAATTAACTATTACTTATTTCCAGAACAGTAAAGTGGTTCCCATTGATTATTTTTTCAGGGCAACTTATTTATTATTTATTTTCTAATTTCCTGTTGAAACCCACGATAATAATAACTACCATATAGCAGCCTAAGAGTTCACAAACAAAAAAATAAATATAATATATAGCGAAGAATCATCACCCCTCACTCGGTTGTCATAGCAGTGGAAAATTCGCAAATTGTTTTTCTTTGTTTGTATCTTTGAGCCCCAAAGAAAAGGAAAATGTACTGTTCAGTGCATCACCACAGAAAAATATAAAAAGATTTAGAAATTGAACAATGAGCCGTAAGTAGATACAACACTCTACTTAGATATATATTTGGGGAAAGACGACGCCACATTAACTACAGAACAGGTTGCCTAAATCCTTCGAGTTGGCACTCCCCAATAGGAAGAGGATTCTTTGAAATTGGAGGAGCCTTACAGTCGGGGTTTGGTGCTTTTTGTAAATATCTGAATGAAGACGAGAAAAAACGCTGGGAAATTTGCTCCAGTGGCTTATATTTCCTACCAAGGGCTTTGTAACTGTGTTTTCGCACTGAAAAATATTTTATGTGATGATAATAAACAAAACTTATGGTATTAAATCAACAAACAGACTGAATATTGAAAAACCGCGTTATCTACAGTAAATTTATTTTCTATTGGTAATTTAAATTGGCTGTGGGTACGAATTGAATTTGCTCCTGGGGCTTAAGTTAAAAATAAGAACGGCTAATTAATATGCAAAATTTTGTTTGATAACGTTATAAATTATTCATAAGTTAATTATAGTCAAACTTATAAGCTAACATCCTAAGCTACCTCTTGGTAAATTTAAAAACCAAATAAGTGTTTTACATATACTATACGTACGCATTTTCATCAAACGGTTTTAAAATTTATCAATTTACATAATCTTATAACTTATACAACCTTTTTAATGTAAGTGCTCCAGCTTACTTACGTAAAATTTATCTAAGCAACCTGTTTTTTGTTTTGTTATCGACAAAATTAGAGTGAGAGCACCAAATCTGATTAAGTTTTACCAGTTTTTATTAAAATTTTACACGATTTATATTTTTTAAGTATCTTTACTATAGACTTAATGGTTGGCTGCTTCACCTGATGTCAGTTTCATTCCAGCTGAAATTCATAATTTTAACTTTAAAGCGTAGTTTACACGGGATAGTAACTTGCGATAGAACTTGTGAGTATAACTTGCGCTAGTGTTTACATATAAGCAAGTTGTCAAGGCAATTTCTCTCAGCAAGTGCTCTCTAGACATAACTTGCAGCAAGTCACTGCATGCGCGTTTACACGGTAGAGTAGGTATATTCAAGTGTGAAATGTCACGTCGTAGAAAGAGAGCTGCAACCGTTGCTGTTCTCATTGCACAAAAAGAGCGAAGAGAGGATAGAAAAAGGATAGGGGTCAACGAATAGATAGCCAGAAGGCCTACTCTTGGAGCTTCGATGTTATTAAAAGAGTTAATAAGTGAAGATCCAAATAAATTTAAAAAACTACATTAAAATCCAACCAGTAGAGACCAAGATATAAAAAATCATCCTTATCACGTGACACACAAGCAAATTTTGTTGGATTCTTGCGGTTCAGAGCTTTATCAATGACCTTCGACTTGCTCTCTAAAATGTGGCCATCCTGTCAACTTTGTAGATATTAGGTAATTTTTGATCTAATTTGACTGGGCTAGTATTATGTACGAGTCTGTATGTACATATTTAAACAAATTTTTAAATTAATTTGGGGGTTTGCAGACCTCATGCAAAAAAACCTTGTATGCAACACGTACGCAAATAGTTTTTGGGGGCTTCTCACGATTCGTCCCCAAAAACGCTTGATATACTTTATACATAAATAGCTATATTAATGAATATAAGTTGTTAATTGATAAAAATGTATAAAATATTCGAGCGTGTCGTTGCAACTTGCACACAACTGTCAGTAAAATCGAAAAAAATTGTAACTTGCTAGAGCGCTCTCCCAATTTGTTTAGACGTGCAAGTGATTATTGCCGCAAGCACTTGCCGCAAGTTTTGCGACTTGCTGAGAGAACTCTCGGGCAGTGTTTACACTACGCAAATTATTTGGAAGTTGCTCTCAGACATTAACTTGCGATAGTTTACTTGCTCGTGTAAACTACGCTTAACGTAGAGCAACTTTTAGTTGTCTAAATATAGAATATTATTTACATAATGTAAATATATCTTTATAATTTTTCGCTTTGAAAAAAGTATGATTTTATTCTTATTTTAAGAAATTATACAAATATTGTTTTTTTTAATATCCTAATATAATAAAATATAAATAAATAAAAATGTTAATGTTTATTTGAATGTATTGACACTGACAAACTGTCATACAGATTCCTGAATAACAACTATAGCCGGAAATTTCAGCGAAAGAACGAATACGAGATTTAAGTATACGATGAAATGAGACAAACATGTACATGTTGCAGAGCTACGTTCATGAAAAGCACTTGAGCGATATTCCTAAATATCACTAGTTTACACTAAAAATGTACAATTGATGAGAGGTGGCTTTTCTTATGTATTTTCTTCCACTGAATTCGAAACTCAAAGTTAAAATTTTTTTTATGGAACAGTTTTTGAGATATTGTAATTTTTTAATTTTTTCGACTTTCTTTTACTTTAAAAGTCATATCTCGAGCTAGAAATCTCCGAATTGGTACCAAATGAATGGTATTAAGATGACAAACACATACATGTAATCAGATCTTTAATTGGTTAAGTGGTTCAAAAGATATCGTATTTTTCCATTTAGAACTTTGGTATACGGGGTGTGCCAAAAATACTGCGAAAGATTTCAGGGTGTGATTCCTGATATCATTCTAAGAAAAAAGTTTATATCAACATGGGTCCGAAAATGCTTACTCGCTGAGTTACAGCCCCTTAAATTTATATCTGTCATTTCATCATTGGTGTAAACGTTGCATCTTATCGACGTTGAACAAAATAACCTTTTTTTCGTAGAAAGCTTCAACATATCACAATTTCACATCAAAATAAAAAAAATACATGCAAAAAAGTGACGGTCATTTTTATCCTCCAACCCGCAGGTTTGATTCACCTCTGGTGGAAATTTCATAATGCTTTACACTTACATTATTACATCTTATTAAGCATAAAAATATTAGTGGATGTGGTGAATTTCATCATTTACCTTGAACAGTTTCGGAGATAATAAATAAAAACCTTCTTCAGGGTCCCAAATTTAAGGGGCTATAACTCAGCGGGTAAGCATTTTCGGACCCATGTTCATATGATCTTTTATTCTTAGAATAATCTCAGGAATCACTCCCTGAAATATTTCGCAGTATTTTTGGAACAGCCTGTATACATTGTGTAAAAAATATAATTAGAACTTACGAGACTAATTTTTTATCTTTTCGTGAGATCACTTAGAGAGATAAATAAATCGAATCCTACAGGCAGTTTCGTTTAAGAGAGGAATAACTTCCTCTGTATAAATTTATTTTATTTTTTGATTTTAAATTGTATAATTCTAAATTAAAAGTTTCGAAAGTTCAATCGATCTTTCCGGATTTTTTTCAAAAAATTTGCAAATAAGTTCCAAAAATGTTACACATATTTTTGTTTAGTTAAATAGATACATACATACATAAGGCAGCATAGTCAAAAATGTCTTCAATAATTTCCCCTTCGAAAAAATAACAGAAACAAAGGAAAGAAGAATTATGAAATATTTTGAAATGCTTACATTACAGTTATTTGATTGACCAGAGTAATTATAATCAAACTTTAATTCTTAGATTAAAAAATCGAAATCTTTAAGCATATATTTTTATTTTATTGCTTATAACAATTCTTTCGTAGATATTTTGATATTTTTTATAGAAAATCAATTTCCATAAGTCATTAAAATGTTGTTTGCCAAGTCATTTATTCAATAATTAACAAAATATACACGAATCAATTAAATATAGAAATCACATGTAAACCAAACTCTAATTCTTTATCAATAATTTGCCAAAGGCCAAAGACATTCAAACATCATTAATTGGCTCAACACCTTAACATATATGATATAAGATACAACTGCTATTCCTTTTTATTTTAATTCTGCTTATCCACCTACTCGTATTTCTCCGTAAATTTATTGTTATATTAATAAACAATATTACCTAAAATATCTCTCCAATATTAGAGACTATTTCCATCGAAATATCAAAAAATATTTTTTTTCTAAGACTTACTTCATAAATTAATATTAAAAACTGCTAATTCTAATTCCATTAATCACATCACTGAATATAAATTTAATTTATTAATCGAAACTAATAATCATTATTAAACAGTTTATAATATGCAAATACATTATCGAAATTGTGCAATTATCAATTTATATTTGTTTTAATGAGTTTGTAGTGCATATCCAAATATTGCTTAAATATGGTATAATAAAAATTTAATTACAAAATTTTGCAAATGCAAAGTTATAAATTTAATTTATAACTATAAAATCTGAATGAGCGATGAATGAAAGGAACGAAAATAAATCCGTACACAGAATAAAGTGCTAGCTAGCCTTCATCAATTCTCGCATAATAAATACCTACATAGGTTTAAACGGTAGTTACTGTGCAGGAAATAAATTGTTGTGTTTTTTCCCACAATTTCCAATATTGAACTGACACCCATCAAGAAAGTTGATTTTTCCTTCGAACATATGAAAAGTTTCTCAAGAAATTCACAACCACAGAGTTCTTACTAGTGTATTCAAAACTAAAACCTGGAATACATTCAAATATAAATATTCATAAGTTTTGTAGAGTTCAATTGTAATTAAAGCTTACACACAAGCACCAGTCGCCGTCCGACCTCAACAATTAATAACAAAACGCGCCGTGTCTTATGCCGTATTTATAAAGTAATTTAACTGTTGTGGTGGTGGTGGAAACTATCAACGTTCGTAAAGTAAAACATAAATTAACAGATAAATAAAGTGTCGTACATTCATCCTGCTACGTGACAAACACAAGGAAATTTAATCGTGGTGGCGGTTGTTGGTGTGTATTGCAAACACGGGGCCCTTACAGCCGCATTTGTGCGCGAAAAGACAGGGACAGAAGTAAATAACACACCTCCCTCTGTCCCTGCCATGCAGAGAACCGCCACCACCCGGTTTCCTTTCGCTTAATTACTGGTCTGACGCGTCACCACGCGATGTATCAGCCAGAAGTATACAACATGGAGAGAAAGGAAGACCGACGAACACCAACACCGCGACTATGATTGATTGTAAGGTTTAATTTTGAGAGTAACAAGAGCTTTTCGTATTTATCATGCAACGTTAAATACACTCTTTGTTTATCAACTTCATAAAAGTTATCATCATTTGTCATAAAGTTTGTTTTATGTTTATATTAGCTGGAAAAATAGCTGGATTAACAGGTTTGTTTTGTGTTGGCGCATTTTTTTTTGTTTTTGTTTAGTCCTTGCAATGATGCGCTTGTATATGTCATGCTAGCTAAAACAACATAACAAATGGCATTAGTGTTAGTGTTGGTTGATTTTGTAATCCCAGCTTGGATGTTGAAATATTGCAGGACAATACATAAATTTTAACATCTGACAGCAGGCTTTGAAATAGAGCACTGAGAGATTTTTTTAATTACTTAGTCTTAAATTGCAGACTTGGTTAAATAAATCAAATAAACAGAAATTTTAACATTTCAGAATGGACACAGTAATAAAAGAGGCAAAGCAAAATAAACGGGATGTGTACGTGCCTTGGGCATCAATAAACCAAAAAAATGTAACAAATATTCCATTAGTTTCTCTAGAAAAGAAAAAACAAGTTAGATTATTTCGTTATACAAATACGTTGTTTATAGCTACAAAAGATAATAGTAATAAACAATAATCTCTCAGTTGTTATTCGGCAAAAAGAAATATACCTAAATAGAGCTAAAGAATTGTTCCTAAGTAGCTGAAACTTTCTCTTCTACTACTTCGTACTGTTATGTTTTTACTGTATTTCTCCATTTACTTTATATCCTGTTTCTTTTCCTCACAATAGATTGCAAAAACAAAGTCCTCGATTAACTTCTTTATGAGAGAATGCCCTTTGGAGGACATGAAATAAACGACATATTTCTATAATGTTTGTTACACAAGGTTTGATTTGGAAGTTAATAGAGAAAGAAAATAAATCAGAATTTTTCTAGCAGTTTAATATTGATTTTTTCTAAATTTTGGCTCAGGTTCAATGTTCATTTTCCTTTTACCTAAAGTAGAAACTTTTTGATTAAGAGTTAATATGTAGCATATCATATATAATACACACAGATTTGGGAACGCTGCCAGAATTCTTAGTATATTATGTATAAGACAGAAATTATTCGGAAGCTTATAATAGTAATTATATAGAAATATTATAGTGTTCCCTGCCAAATGATTAGGTCCATATAAAATGATAAATCTGTTGAATACATTATTCAATCTTGAAACCGGCGCCTTCGCCATAAATACTAATTTTTAGGAAATATCTTGAATTTCCACTTAAGCCGGTATTTCAATAAACGGTTAACTCTAAACATGTTTTTTTATAGAGATAATTGTCACAATAATAGTTGTTATTGACAGCTACATAAACTGTTAGTTAAACTTAACCGCCCCGTAGATATTTTTTGTACATTTGATGGAAATAAAATATCATGTGTCCAACACACTTTTTTCGATACGGATTTAATTCTGATATTAGGAAAGTACTCTAGCCGTAACCAATAATGATATTTTATTAATATTAATGTAAATTAATTTAATTATTATTTATAAAGGGTGTTTCATTTTTTTGTAGCAGGACTTTAACACTCGATACAAAAAGTTTATATAAACATAGGTCGGCAAACGCTTAGTTTTCGATATACAGAGTGTTCAAATTAAATTTTAAAATAGATTTTGTTTAAATATCGTAAACGTTTTTTAACGTATTTAATTAAAAGTTGGTACATGGTATGAGGAAGCCTATTATGGACGTCGTTTTACTGTAGTCTCTAGAGGACGCTCTGTATTGTAGTCTTTACTGATGACCATAACTTTTTGCTCATTGTACTTTATGGCTTCTTTAGTAAAATATCTGATGTGTCCAACACATGACTTTCTTATACCTACGGATAGTACCACAATTACTTTTCCTAAAGAAATTAACTTAAATTGCTTGTAAAAATCGTGTTTCAATTTTGAGCGTTTCCAGCAATTTTCAAATAATTTTCAGAATCTCTCTCGAACTTATTGCAATACGCATAAATCTGTCCTTGTTCCACTCATTATAACCGAATTTTACATAAAAAATATGTTTTATTTTTTTGAAATTTTTTTGACAGAATTTCAAAAAATGGTTCAAACAAAATTTGTTCAAAATTTAATTTTAAATCATAATGTTAAAGAATAAAAAAATCTCGTAAATTGTATATTTTTCAAGATATTCCTAAAAAACCTAAAAACGTCTTCTGGTAAGTATACCTACCTAGCACTTGTGTTGGTGCTAAATGCAAAAATTTAATGTGCACCCACAAATTTGTTCAAACTCTTAAATATGAAATTTGAATCAAATCCGATAAGTCGTTTTGAGTTATGGTGGATACAGACAGACAGACATCATGGCGAAAATGGTCAAAATGGATTCAGGGGCCCTCAAAACGTGTAAATCCATCAAAATCTCGAAGTTGAAAAAAATCACGATTACTATACTTTCTTATTACTTCGTATAAGAAAGTAAAAACTCTCATTAGTCTATAACTCGTGCGGAAGCCGAAGGAACATTCACAAAAATTTTGGTGTCGATATCTACAGCAGTGTAGATTTGTATAGAGGACAAATTTACATTCTCTTATACAAAGAGCCAGCAAATAAATTTGTAATCGAGTCATCCATGAATGCGAAATCGTATGTAGTTACTTGAACTGCATTACAATAAAATGTCAGTTGAAAGCTAAAATGGTTCAAGTTAAAGACAAATCCATGGATAACTCGATTTCAAATTTCCTATTTGCTCGCACGATATATGATAATACAAATAATACAATCTGAAAGAGAAATATTGGTGCTCGGAAGAAAGTAGGATAATGAATGAAAAAATTCCTAGAAGAGAGAGCCATAAATAAAAATGTGTTCTAAGTAAAAGTTTTGTATTCTAGTGTGATTATAAAATATAAATTAATATAAAAGTTTACGTTTCTCGGATATATACTGTTATAAACTGATTAATGCTGTTCACGAGTACGGTGAATTTGATATCAAATCAGCAAGTTTATTTCCAATAGAAATGAGAAATGTACAAAATTATAGAGTATTGTTTTCCTTGAATATGTATAAATTATTATCCTATTGGGAATTAACTGCTATATGTAATCAAAAATAGTTGGTTTGTATCGAGTGATCAAATAAATTTGTAATGGATTTGAATCCGTATATCTTTAACTTGAACCATTTTAGCTTTCAACTTTCAACTGGCATTTTATTGTAATGCAGTTCTAGTAACTACATACAATTTCGGATTCATGGATTACTCGATTACAAATTTATTTGATCGCTCTATACATTATTGATATAACGTGTGATTCATTAAATTTCCATTCTGAGTAGGCGGTGGAAAAAAAAATCATGTCTTTGATTACACCTCATTTCTTTAAATCTCAAAAAAGGTTAGGTTTTCTGGTTGTCGTTTGAAACTGACAGCAACAGATGAATCAATTCGGCGCATACGTTCAAATTCCAACGCTTACCTAGAATGGAAATTTAAAGAATCACACGTTACTTAATTTTAATTTCATTCAAACATTTGAACACAAAAGCTCATTGTTTTCTTCTAATTAGAAAAAATGACACACAAAATTATACAATGTGGCACAGAGTCGACTGAATATTAAAAAATAATATATCATTTGCCATATAAACTTACAATCCAAAAATTTTTTCCTAAAATTTCTTTACATAGCCAACTATATAATTTTTGAACGATTTTCAATGAACTAATTATTATTTATTGGTAGGTACTTAAATATTAGATGGACGATTTTGTAATTAGTTTAATTTGAAGACGCTGGATTCTATCAAAAAAATTATAATAATATAAATCTAGTCCACCCTGTATACGAGTATTCTCAGTTGCATATTGTAATTTATTCGGCGTCTATTATGCGCTATAAATAATCAGACACCGCCGATAAATAATAAACAACGTTCAGTTATTGCATTATAAATCAGATTTTCGATGCTACATTTATTAAAATTATTATTACATCTGGTAAATAGATACAAAATTTAAAAATTTGGAAACTACACGTAAATTAACTGCAGCTCATTTTGTAACAATATTTTTAACCCCTTGAACGTTTGCTATTTATTTGACATGTCCTATACAATCAAGCGTAACATGTATAATATTGTGTTAAATTATTTGGCGCTTACAGTGCAGAATATTATTGTATATCGTATACAACATATTGTGATTTATTTTTAGTCCAGGATTTAAACAAATATGTACTTGACTAAATACGTGGCAGTTCATATCTCAAATAATATGAAATCCGTTTCAGTGAATTTTATTAGAGTTTTTACAAAATGACTAAAACATGTTTACATCCGGGATTTGAACATATAGGTTGATTCACGAAAGAGACAGAAGCCGGTAACTCAAAAAAATATAATATACAATTTAAAAAAATATAAAAAGTAAAAATATTTCGCATATAATTAAATTACAAAGAAGTTCAATCAATTTTTTTATACTCCGGTTAGACATGAAATGACACAGATATAGTTATGATTGTGGAGTTATTAAAAAAACTTTGTATAAAAAAAAGAAATAAAGAAACTCGTATGCACAAGCGCAGTATATATATATATATATATGTGTCCAACACATGACTTTCTTATACATTACCATGATACAGTTTTAATATTTGGAAAATACTGAAGGGGTAGCCAATAATCACATGCAGTCAACATTTAATACGTTATTAATATAAAATCACATTTATTTATTTATTATTATTATTTTCGTTACCATAGAAACCAGTAAAATAAAAAAAATGATGGTCCTTCTGGGATTCGAACCCGCGACCTTCCGTTTGGCAGTCAAGTCCCTTTAGTCACTAGTCTATCTCGGCTGTCGTATTTTAGATTCAACGCGCACTATGAAAAATATAAATGTTATAAGAATATCTCGTTTTATTGAAATTTTTTTGACGGAATTTCAAAAAAAACTTAAAACAAAATTTGTTCAAAATTCAATTCTAAATCAATGTTAAAGAATAAAAAAATCTTATAAATTGTTTATTTTTCGAGATATTTCTAAAAAACCAAAAAATGTCTTCAGGTAAGTGTCACTTGTGTTGGTGCTAGATGAAAAATATTTAATGTGGCACCCACAAATTTGTTCAAACACTTGGGTATGAAATTTGAATAAAATCCGATAAGTCGTTTTTGAGTTTAGTGTGGATACAGACAGACAGACACACAGACAGACATCATGGCGAAACTGATCAAAATGGATTCAGGGGCCCTCAAAACGTGTAAATCCATCAAAATCTCGAAGTCTAAAAAAATCACGATTACTACAGATACATTTAGCACAAAAAAAGAGATAAAGACGTGGGAATAACAGCGTTTTCTTCTTTTTTAAGTTTCTTACAAACCGTTCATTTACTGGGAGATTTATAGTTTACGAATTATGGAGTCCCATTTTCTCTATTTTGCAGCTTTAAAGACTCATATCTCATTACCTCGCTATTGGTGGATGTAACTGGAAAAATTTGAATGCGCAGTTATTTGCGTCCATTACCTAATTATCTACAACTTCTTCATAATTTTTTTTCGACAATCAATGGTTTGCAAAAAATAAATTCCATAGACTAAAAAAATTATAAATTTTATAAAAAATCACTTCAATTTTCATATCTGACGTTACGTTTCGTAAAAATCTAACTAATTGCATTTTTGTAAGTCAAAGGTCTTTGGGTTTGATCATTTAAGAAAACGCAACTTTTAAGTAAAACGCTTGCCAATCTAGTTCACAATTTTTAGGCATGTTTAAAATATTTTTTTAGGCGATCATTACAAAACGTTGATTTTATGGCGCCTTTTGCCGCTATAAAGTTTTACTTTTTTGGGACAGAACTGTCAGAAACTGA
Source organism: Pediacus dermestoides (assembly GCA_963942485.1). Taxonomy (NCBI): domain Eukaryota; kingdom Metazoa; phylum Arthropoda; class Insecta; order Coleoptera; family Cucujidae; genus Pediacus; species Pediacus dermestoides. The sequence continues at coordinate 12,511,793 of OZ012626.1, forward strand.
AATAAAAAGTGACGCTTAATATTAAATTTGGTTTTTAGTTGTATCTAAAGGTAACTATGTTTTTCAGCAAAATGTCCAAATTTTTGAATTCTTTCGCGATGATCGCCTAAAAAACGTTGTGTGCACCTCGGCCAAAAGTGCTTTTTTGGTCTCATCGGCGTTAGACGAGGCTACCTCGGACGCAAACAACACATTCGACCAAAAAAGATCACCTTTACGGCCTTGATACACAAATAATATTAGCGGTCATTGACTTCTCTGGTTGCTAAAATAACATTGAAATATAATTACAATATTGATTGGATAATTAGAATTTTGCGACAGAAAGTATCCTAATGTTGTTTTCAAACTCAAACCTTTTAGGTTGCTGCTGAATTGTCATTAAAATACTTGGTATGGAAAAATTCAAGTAAGATAAGCACTACCCCTAACTTTTTTTAATTCTGAAAATTTTATTAATCTGTAAAAACATTCTGAAAATAAATTTTATGCTCTACATTCATTGTTAGATTCAACGTTTCATTTGGTAAATATCATCAGGTCTACTGTTTCTTTTCTTAGGACCTCCATATTTAATTTTTTGTAACGGTTTATCCCATTTTTTCACGAATATCTTCGATTTTCGGACTATTTATTTCAGTTTTACTTAAACCTGAGTAACTTTATACAACTTTTTCTTTAAATAGTTAATCAAGAACCATTCCATATTAAAAAGTCGTAGATGCAATAATAAAAACAGACAAATGTTTCATCCCTGTAGTAAAAATATCTGCTTATTGCTATTAAAAAATTCCAATTCTTTTCTTCAGGCTTATAATAACAACGTAAACGGAATTGAAATGTTTCTTGTAACAGCGAAATGGGTTTACTATACAGTGAGGTTTGGATTATCGTTTTACTCGGATGGAATATTGTAACATTATTCGGCCAATATCCCTCCAAATAGGCTTAACACCATATAACGTCAGATTGGTTACAATAGTGTCGGTTTCAATGTTCGATAATTCACAATGGTTATACAAATATTTTTGCATTGCAAGCAATCGACCGTAAAATATTATTCAATCCGAAGTTTAAAAATTCATCGTGTGCATTGATTTATTATTATTTAGTTTTTCTGTTGAATGCACTGACGCAGTTTTAAATAATTGAATGGAAACTTTTTCCCCCACATGAGAGCCCTCTTGAAGCTAGAAGTTAATTTCTGAAGCGTGGAGTTTTAAGTATACTTCTTGCAGATTTCAAGTGAGTTAAACGGTGTAACCAGGAAACTCTTTTAATTTCTTTGAGCTTATAAGTGTATCTGCATTGATATTATATGTAAGCAACACAAAATATAATATTTGTTTGACATTCTTCCCTACTTTATAAATGGTTGGTTGCTAACAAAAAGGCACAAAGTTCTGAAAGTTTATCACATTTATTATTATCAGGAACGGAATTAACGTAATACTTACATAACAAAAGCAAAGTTTTTAAAAGAATGTCAGTTTGTTTTGTGTGTTTTTTTCTACAGCAATTAGATTGATTTAATTTTCGATGAAATTGTCGCTGTAGAAACAATCAATCTTCAATAGTTGAAGGCTGGTAATTTAATTGAATGCTTTGTGTTATTTATTATCGAAATTCGTCCCCCCAAAGGAGCAATTTGTACGTTACCAAGAAAATTTACAAATATTACGTAAAAACATTACTGTTAAATAACATGGGAATTTTGTATACGTCCACGTCTCCCACTAAAATATTTTTATAACCTATATTATTATTATTATTCACATCGATATATAAAATAAACATTTCGTATTCTTTACGTTCATCTTTTGAATACAATTTTCCGTGTTTCCCTGATGGTATTCTGTTTGTTTCGAATTTTTATGTATAATTTATTACACTACAGTCTTTTGTGACAAGATCAATTTTATATTCTTCGTTTTTCGCAGCCGTAAAAAACGTTACGCAATTTTCTTAGATTACCAAGTATTTTTATTACAGAAAGTCTTGAGAGCTGGCACATATAGACGAGATTAAACAAACGGAAACGTACAAATGTAATAAATAAAAAATACACTTTTGAACTTGACTTGCGGACGTCAACGAAAATAATGGTTTTGTGTTGGAGGCGCGCATAAAGCACAAAGATTCGTTGTGTGTGAAATCAATTCAGGTGGAATATTACACCATGTAGCAGCCAAGCCGCCACAGCTAATCCTGCAAAGTAATATGCTAGACTATGGATTATGGGATTAGAGTGTTATTTAATGCTTATACCACCTAACCGCACTATCAACTTATTGCATAATCAATGCACTATTGCATTACATTGGTACGACGGCTTGTTGACATAGTGAAACATTACACCTGATTGTTTAAGATGTAGCAGTTGCAACAATGTTATATTTGCACCCAATCAAACATGACTTGTGCACAATGTTCGATTTCCGCGATATGAAGGTGTTAATATCAATTATAAGTGAGAAGGTGAACTAAGTTTAATTCAAATGCGCTGTATACTAAAATAAATACACTTAACACTTATTATCAGTAAAGTAATTAAAATTGGTTCTAATTTTCTAAAGTAAAACATAAAGACCCAGCTTTGTGAATCAGTGAACATAATGTAAAAATTTAACTTGAAAGTGATCTATAAAATGAATTCTATACAGTATTTCATGCTTTTTAGTCAATTGAATGAATAATTTAAACCTATAATGAGCCTAGACGCGACTGACTCTGGCTATACAATAACTGGAGAATGTAAAGTAGGTAATAAGAAAATCAGCTTGCATTAACTGCAAACAAATATAATAAAATACAGTACCTAGCTGAAAATATACAAGCAATCTCGTTTATTTAAATAAAAATATACAGCTTCGATTATTTAAATAATACGGTTATTTGATTAATTTCTGAAATACATAAATATAAGATGCAATTCTATGGTTAGAAATTTTTAATTTTGGTGAAATCCGACGTTACCTAAATACAAAAAAAAAAACTAGTTATGGTCTTTTGAATTTTTTATATTTCTCCAGTTAACCTAACCTTACAAAGCAAGAAAAAAGTAGTAATCAGTTTATTTCAGATACTTCAGGAACTAATCAAGTACCTTAGATTTTCTTTCAACACAATTAGGCAACTATGACTTAATGTGACCGAAGCTGTATAATTTCAGAGTCCCTGTAGCAGTGTAGCCGTAGCATCTTGTCTAATACTCTTAAACTACAGCAGGTTATTTAGGTGGCAGTCTTGAAATAAAGAGTGGAAAACAACTTGTTAATTGTCTTGTAGTCAATTGAATGGTTTTTAAATGCTAGTAAATCATAATGAGATTACTTTAGTACTTAATTTGGAGAATAGTATCTCGTATAGTTGTAAAAAGAAAAAGTTAAGAAATATGTGCTAAAGGTAGTCGGAAAAAAAGCAATAGTGTCAAATCAATTATAAAACATTACATACGTTTTTAATGAAGTTCATAAGATACGTTTTTTTATTATCTCAAAGAAAGTAAAACTCGGTAGTTTTAGAATTTTTCATTCTGTTTCCCATTTCTTCCAATTACTTTTACATTATTGATAAAGCTGTTTCTTTAAATTATGAAGGTTGGTTTGTGTGATTCTTTAACTCAAAAGTTTACATTTTTAGTGAAACAAATATTTATTACAAAGAAACTATTTTCTTTAAATTTTTATAATTTTCGAGACAATTTCATAACAGTGCAACTTGTCTAGAGTACGACTTTGATTTTGACACGACTACTTCCCACATATACACTATTGGACAAAAGTAAAGCAACAACTATTAATTTTGAAATATGTGAACAGAAAATGAAACTTACATTTAAAAACATGAAAAATATGATGTAATTAGTTTTCTATAGTCAAAAACATTTGATCTGGAGATTCATACTTTTATAATATTTCTTATTAAGCTCGATAAAAAATGAAAACCAAATTGTGGGAAAAAGAAGTCGGACAAAAGTAAAGCAACATTTCAATTTTATTGAACTAACTGAACACTGACACAATATGAAACAAGTAAACAATAAATATAATATTTAGTAATTTATTGCATACCCATTATTTGCAATAATTTTAACGCATCTTCTTGGCATCGAGGAGATTAATTTTTGTATAACACCTTTCGGAATATTCCTCCAAACATCTCTGATTTTGTCGATCAACGCTTGTTTCTAAATAATTCCGTTCGAATTCGTCTCTCGACCTTTTCCCACAGATTCTCTATTGGGTTGAGGTCAGGTGACTGGGCTGGCCAGTCCAAAATTCGAACACGTTCTCTTATTAGCTACTCTGTTACTATGCGTGATTTGCGTTTTGGGTCGTTCTCATGTTGGAAAATGAAGTATAAGGGCATTTCCATTCTGCATAAGGCAGCATTGTGTTTTGGAGAATGTCCCTATAAGCAAGCCCATCCATGATGCCATCATTGAAATGGACGGGGCCGACGCTATTCCATGAGAAAAAACCCCATAAGAACACGCTTCCATGGCCATGCTTTACGGTTGGTATAACAAACTTTGGATTAAACCTCTGACCTACTGGTCGTCTTACACGACGCATTCCATCGGAATTAAAAATCGTGTACCGGTTTTCATCGCTAAAAAATATTTTTTTCCAGTCGTCCACGGTCCAATTCAAGTGAGCAAGTGCAAAGGCAAGTCGGGCGGCCCTGTTTCTTGCTGAAATTAGAGGTTTTCTTGTAGGTCTTCTACTGAACAGCTTTACAGCAACCTTTGAATAGTTCTGCAACTAATATTTAGGCTCGCAATTTCTGCTTTAATATTTGGAACTGATTTGAAAGGGTCATTCTGACTAATTCTTTTAATTAATCTATCCGTGTGGATTGTGGTTTTCCGTGGTCGTCCGGATTTTGGTGCAGTCTCTCGATGTCCTCTTTCATTGTAGTTGCTCATACTCCGGAATTATTTAGAAACAAGCAGGCGTTTATCGACAAAATCAACGATTTTTGGGGGAATACTCCGGAAAGGGTTATACAAAAATTAATCTCGTCGATGCTAAGAAGATGCGTGCAAATTATTGCAGGTAATGGATATGCAATAAATTACTAAATATTATATTTATTGTTTACTTGTTTCATATGTGTCAGTGTTCAGTTAGTTCAATAAAATTGAAATGTTGTTTTACTTTTGTCCGACTCCTTTTTCCCACAATTGGTTTTCATTTTTTATCGAGCTTAATAAGAAATATTATAAAAGTATGAATCTCCAGATCAAATGTTTTTGACTATAGAAAACTAATTACATGATATTTTTCATGTTTTTAATGTAAGTTTCATTTTCTGTTCACATATTTCAAAATTAATAATTGTTGCTTTACTTTTGTCCAATAGTGTACATACAAAGAGCAAATTTATTTGACCTAAATAAATTTTATTTAAATAAAAATTCATTTATTTAAAAGTAGATTTATACAGGGTGTCCGGAAATTAGGAGCAAAAAACTCGGGGAGTGATTCTACTCGAAAAGATAATGTGACAAGTTCCTATAACATTTTTCCGAAAGCTCATTAACATTGGGGTTACAAGGCCCCAAAGTTTTTTTTATCAATTTTTTCCAATAACTTTTTCCTAAATTTTGATGATGCCCGATCGAAGAGCATCAAAAAAAAGATCCTCTTGTTGAATATCGATAAAACGAGTAGTTTTTGAGAAAAACGCGCTTCTGTTAATGCTTGCTTTGTTAATCTTGAAAATGAACTGTAATTAGTTGGTATTCATTTAAGGCGTATTTTTCGAAAACGACTCATTTTATCGTGATGCATTAAAAGCATTTTTTTTGAAGATTTTTCGACGCTCTTCAATCGGGTGTCACCAAAATTTAGAAAAAGTGTCTAACAAAAAAGTTCTGGGTCTTTATCCAAAGGTCAACGTCAGTTTTGACTCTTTGACACTGGGAGATTTACCTCAATTTTGGTGCAAAAATACAAATAAACATTAGTGATAAATGTGCCAAATTTGAAACGAATCGGTACACTAGAAAAAAAACTTACTGAAAAAAATTGATTTAACAAAACAAACTTTAAGGCCCTGCAACCCCTAGATTAATGAGCTTTCGGAAAAATGTTACAGGAACTAATTTTTCAAGTAGAATCACCCCCGAATTTTTTGCTCCTAATTTCCGGACACCCTGTATAGCAAAATTATGTGACTTTAAAGAAATTCCATTGTAAAATAACTAATAATGACTGCAGAATCCTTCCAAGTTAATCACACCAGTTTCAATTAAACTAAAATATTATAAAACTTTAACAGATATGACCCAAAAAATTGTTTAATTTTACTGCTCTTTTAATATTGTACTTACACAGAAAAACCGACTAAATCGATTCCACCATAATATTTCCAGCTAGCTGGGTTTACTGCTCCTCTTTTAGCATCATCATCAGCACCAGCCGGAATATTTGCACGTACTAATGTGAAAAATTTAACCATCTATATACCCACCGCATACGCACGCACACACACACGTTTCTCTTCAGGTGTCGAATATTGGATGGCTTTAGTGCCTAGCAGGAATTTAATCTATCGATCAGCATAAATGTCTGTATGTAGTTTATAGTATTTGTATGTGTTCATCTAATATATTCTTTACCTAATTAAATTTTAATTGAATTGGTTGTCAGTTAATTTATTCAACGACTGATAATAATTATTAGTGCAATCCACTAAATTTTATTAGTCGTGTATATCATGTGTACCTTAATTACTAGCTCACGAAATTGATATTGATGTTGTGCTAGCTAGAGAACCCTGAATAACAAGTAATTAGAACACAGTATATTAAAAAGTTATAAGAAATAGTTCATTCTTTTATACGGTTTAATACAACGGATACTTTAGTACACAAAATGAACTAATATTAGAACAAAAATTCGGTTGTGTATTAACGTCATAAAGCAAAATATGAAATTACATAAAATCTTCAAAGTCGGACTTTTATAATTTGGGGTTATGATTATGATTTAACTGAAGTTCTCGGTTTATAAATAAAATTATAATTATATGGTAATATTAGCCCTAGTTTCGTGGTTGCAAACTTGAATAGTAAATTTCTTGATATCGGTATGCATGTCAAAAAACTTATACTTACACATTGCTAGTAAAATTCATTGGTGCAAAACGACATACCTGAAAAAGGGAATAGAGTTTTAATTAATTTTAAATATAAACTGTGACACTACATTCACATTTTTGTTGGAGGGTAGGTATCAATTGTATTCGTTGTCTTTTTTTACAATATTAGGTACGCCTTTCGGTAGTTAACTTTGTAAAATAAATCATTACACGACATCAAACCTTTGTTTTATTTAACAGTTTATAAGGAGATTATTATGATGGATGCAAAATGGTATAACCTATACATTTTCTAAGTTAAACATAAGTATGGAAAATGACAATTTCCGAATTGTTGTTTTAAAAATAACAGTATTGGAATCGTTGGTTGGATTTATGTCAAAACAAAAAGCCGACAAATTGTTAATAAGACATTTTTTGTGTTTTTTTGAAGCCACTAGTTGCGCTATTCAAAAATCGCATCTATCGAGTACGATTCTTTTAAAAAATGAGAGTTTTGGTATCGCTGATTAGATTTTTTTCGAATTAACTCTGCTGCAAAGAATAATCATGTCCTGTAAAAAATCATGAATTGTTTATATGAATTTTTAGGACCCCAAATTGTCCCTTTAAAAAAATCGCATTTATCGAGGGTGTAATGTTTCAAAAATCACAGTTTTGGAACCGCTGGCTGGATTTTTTTTAAGTAATTTATTTTAAATGTTGTTAAAATAATCACACAGTGTTTATTTAAATTTTATCTTCGTTTTTTATCAAAAATATTTCTAATATATTAATTAATTAAGAAATTTCAGTAGAATAGTTAGAACGGATTATTAGTCCAGGAAAAATAGACTTTAACATGGAAAAAAATTGTTACAGGCTGAATTTTTGCATGCACCTTAGTATTATAGCCCTCAATAATGTGTGAAAGTTCCCCATCGATTTGATGGCTGCTAACTCAGTTACTCGAGGTCAAAGGTCGCGACAAATAGTTTTTTGCAAATATTTCGAGAACGGCGACCTTTATTGAAAAAAAATATAGAGAGCTAAATTTTAGCTGAGGCAATTTGCTATAAAAACTTATTCAGAAGTTTTTTTTGTAGGAGCAATCGTTCACGAGATATAGCGTTTCAGAAACTAAGAACGTAGAGGACTTACTTCACTACGAAGAATAACGACTGATCTTAGGATATAAAAGTTGGATAATGAATTATTATTCAATATGTATATTCATGGCGTTTTTTATTTATTTCTGCATTTATTGCATTTATTTGGGCATTTATGATACAGTAATTAACTTTCTTCAGTTTCGGAGAGCGATTGTTCCGTCACCAAAGTTTGGAAGAGCAAAGACGATGGATCGATGTCGTTATCGATCTCCTCGTTATCAATATTAAAATTTTCCATGTTCATACATGTTTGGCCATTACATTGGCTACAAACTACAGAACAGTTCAATTCTGCTTTCCGTCGACATCCACAATTGGAATGGAGAAATTGATCCTCAGGACTGGGGATGGGTACTACAAAATAATATTTTAGAGCGTTACTACTCTGCTCCAAGCCGCTCCTGATGCATTACTCAATACAGTATTTTGTAAGTGCAAGAAAGGCTGTGGTTCCAATTGTGGATGTCGGAAAGCAGGATTGAACTGTTCTGTAGCCAATGTAATGGCCAAACATGTATCTATGAACATGGAAAATTTTAATATTAATAACGGGGAGATCGATAACGACATCGATCCATCGTCTTTCCTCGTCCACACTTTGGTGAGGGAACAATCGTTCTCCGAAACTGAAGAAAGTTAATTACTGTATCATAAATGCCCAAATAAATGCAATAATTGCACAAATAAATAAAAAACGCCATAAATATACATATTCAATAATAATTCATTATCCAACATTATATCCTAAGATCAGTCGTTATTCTTCGTAGTGAAGTAAGTCCTCTACGTTCTTGGTTTTGAAACGCTATATCTCGTGAACGATTGTCCTTATAAAATAACTTCTTTATAAGTTTTTATAGCAAATCGTCTCAGCTACAAATTAGCTCTCTATATTTTTTTCAATAAAGGTCTAAAGGTCGCCATTCTCGAGATTTTTGCAAAAAACTGTTTATCGCGACCTTTGACCTCGAGTAACTCAGTTAGCAGCCATCAAGTCGATGGGGAACTTTCACACATTATTGAGGGCTATAATACTAAGGTGCATGCAAAAATTCAGCCTGTTACAATTTTTTTCCAACTCAGCCTTTTTTTTTCGTCTATTTTTCCTGGACTATATGTTCAAAACTTAATTCTAAACCAAAATCGTTACATTTTCAAGAAATTCTTAAAATATCTAAAAATGTCTTCAGGTAACTACCACCTGTGTCAAAACTAGAAAAACCAAATTTAATGTGTTAACCACAAATATTAATATGAAATTTGGATCAATTCCAATAAGTTCTTTTTGAGTTATGGCGGATACAGACAGACACAGATACATACACAGACATTCCTTTCTAACATATTCAAATTGGATTCAGGGACCCCCAAAATGTGTAAATTCATCTCCGTCGGAGTCGAAAAAAACCAAAATTATTATACTTTCTTATTTAGTATAAGACAATAAAAAATATAATTATGGTAGTTTACACTTTTTTAACATCGTGGTTTGAAATTTGTATAACACATTATTATTTGTTTATCCAATAGAAACCAATTCCTGTAATAATAATAATCCATATGTATATATGTATATATATACAGTTCACGAACACACATCAACAGAATTTTGTCTAATATAGAAAATATTCTCACTAAAACTTCTACGTGCAGACGAGACAATACTAATCGACTTTTATGGAGAAGGATAACTGACAATTTCCCACAGAGTTCGTTCGCCTCTTAAACAAACAATAAAAATCGCCACAGCATACCAGATAAACATTTTGTATACAAACAGGAATTTTATTTTAAATTCCCTTATAGTGCAACGGTGTAGCCAAATTACCACTAGCTGGTTAATTCTTGTGGAAACTAATCTCATACAACCCGTATAATATCGAAGTTGAAAATATAAAGTGTAAAAAGTAATTTAGCTTTGACTCTAAGGACTAGTCGTATCCTGGGGTGATATGCCGTCATAAGGATAAAGTAGTGAGTTTGCGACGATGGGCGACCGACCGACAACCGACAGCGTCATTAGAAGCGCACACACCCATAACCCCCATAGCTAGCCAGAATTGCAAATCCCATTCCAAAGTGGCGCAACGTCGCCGGTAAATACAGCGATATGGGCCATTCGAACAAGGACCGGAGCTAAATAAACACTACTCTGGAACCAACAAAGATACGTGATTGCGTAGATTGTCTTCTTGTTTTGCAGACTTTTTATTACCGAGTTTTTTTTATTATATTTGCTTTGTTGTTGTTTAACATGCCGTGGGTCTGAATGAGCCTAGGGACAATTTAAGACGAGACTGCACACTACGAAATCGCTGGTTTTTTGTGGGGAGTGTCAAATTTAAAAACTGGAACGCAAACAAACACCAGCGACACATTTTTCTGTTAGTAATTTTTTGTCTTGTGCTTTGAAAAAATTCCTATTTCAAAGCTGATTGTTTTAGAATTTTGATCCTAAGCTCCAATACGTTTGCTAGATACAAAACTTCTTAACTGAAATAAAGTTTATAAAATATAATGGCTTGTGGTTTTGTGAAGTTTTATTCATTCATGCTGTCGGTGTTACTGTTGCCTTAGGATGTGGACAGTTCTGAAATGTCGCAAACATCTCATGAATATAGATAGACATCCGGATATTCCAGAAAAACAATTTCTGTCCATTTAAATGTAAATTGATATTACTTCCACATGTTTCCATATTGTTCACATTTTTTCATCGTCTGCATGTTACTATGCCACAGCCTTCAAAGGTCAACAATGATTTTAATTCTATTACCCGGCTAGAAACCAAAGACTAATAGACCTTTTAAGTTTCATATAACACGGTGCTTTAAAATAAGCCATTCATCCGGCATTAAGTTTATTTTCATTCGACTAGTTAGTATGCCAGACTCTCTTCAATAACTTTTGGGTCAAACACAGACAACTTCCTAACTAACTAATAATATATTTTCCAAGCTAATTTTCATCTCAATAACATCAACTTCCTGCGTTGGTTAATTAAAATCACAAAGTTTTATTGTTTGAGGATTATTTCAAAGGGGCATAAGAAACAAACACAAGCAAGTAATTTACGTTTTGTCGGAAAATAATTACTTGCGTGTATATACATTAAAATAGTATGTACAATTTGGTCTGTACCTACACAAAGACGGTTTATGTGTTAATTGTAAGGCAATGTGTTTGTTATGCAGTGTAAACTAAATTAAACCTAATAAATTATTGTGGAATAGATATTAAATTCCCAGAACGAATATGCAGGGGTTGAAAACCGTAAATATGGATTAGATGTATATACCTGAGTCCAACCACAAACAGGACTGTTTCTCAAGTATATACAAATTTAATTTGTCTCTTTGAAGTTAGATAGCTGAAAATGGGGTTAAATGGACTATGTTAATGTTGTTAAACCAAAATGTCTAGATGCTAATTAGTAAAAATTATGACTGTACATTGTAAAGAAGCTGGTGTATATTTATTAGAATCTCATTCAACAAATTCATGTATAATATAATTAGTAAGAAAATACAATAATTTTTAGCTTTCAAGTAGCCGCATAAGTAATAGAATTTAAAGTAAACTACACTAGAAAAAGTTGCTCTAAATTTACATCAAATTTGGGTAGTTAATTAATTAAAGTTTACTTAATATTTTGGGTAAATATCATAAGAATGTAATTTTAAACCAAAAAATGTATTATTAAAGAATTATTATACCGTGTTTACTATGTGGTGGTAAAAATAGACAAAAAATACATTAAAAATTCCAAATTTACCTTTCGATCTAATATTACATCTTTACTAGTGTAAAATGAGATGAATTTTGGTCTAATTTATGTCATGTGACGTGAGGTGACGCGCGTATGATGCGGCGTCCATCACTTGTAAGTTCATCAAGCGCAGTGGTGAATGCAGACGTTTGGTTTGATTCTTAGTGTTAATTGTAATTTTCAGTTCAATCAAGAATAAAGTAAGTATCTAAAATTTAAATATATATTACTCGAGGAAAATTAGGAGAATGTGCATGATTTTCTCATTGCCTCCAAGTAATAACCAAACATTTCAATGAGGACTTGGGAGTTATATTTTATAAATTCAAGGTACCTGATGTTTGCAATCACCTACATATCTATATTTTTCTTCTTCTTTTTTTTCAGTGTGTAGATCCTAACGATATTGACCAAGCAAAACTTTTAACGGCCGCACCTGTTATTGTAAAAATAGGTAACATTGTTCTACGCTATGGACTTTGGGCTTCTAACTAATATCTAATTTTTTTTAGATACTGCAAATACGCATACAATGGAATATTTCATTTTCATGGAAAAAGTTCTAATTGACGACCATCCTTCACTAACATTTTGGACTGTTGTTATTTTTAACTAGATATAGATGTTATTTTTATATACCCTGTGTTTTTCGAAAACCGGACCACAAATATATACCTCATTAAAATTTCAAATCTATACTTTCCATAGGAAATAAGTTTTAGGCTGGTGCGATTTTCGAAAAACACACAGTATAGATACAAATAATAAATAGTTTAAAAGGAGTCCATACCTAACTTATTTATTTTAAACTAGCGAAGAATATAATAATAATATAATAAGTCAGGAATTTAGGCTCTTTTCCTATTTTTTTAAAAACCTCAAACTTTATACCAAAATGTGTTTTAATCAAAAATTATTATTTTGAACGGTTTTTAGCCATATTATAACTTAGGGCAAAAAATCTTGATGGTTAAAACAACATTTGGTACAATAATTTGGGGTTTGATAAAAAAATTGGAAAAATTCATAAATTCCGAGTTTTAATAATAATGTAATTTTACTATGGATTTACAATACTACTTATGTAGTAATACCTAAGTAATTAGTATTCGGTTCCAACGATTTTCGTGGTAATTTTAAATTTCGTACATAAGTAATTAATTAAATTTACTTTTTCTATGTAATTATACCATTTGCATTATGATATAAATTCCTATTTACTAGTTTAAAATTACATAAATCCTGTAGTAAAATTTTAATTCAAATTTAAATTTACATAACGCATTCTAAAATTACCACGATAATCGTTGGCAACGAATAACCAATTGCGGACGTAGTAAATTTACACTAATAATTTTTGCAGTGTATATGAACATTTGACCAAAAAAGTTATCATTTTTGGGGCTACAGAAACTGTAAAAAAACATACCTAGTTGAATTTGGCGAATGCGCTGGGGTTAAAGGATCATTAATTTAACACACTTACATTGTATGTGCGTTTTAAGTGAAACAACATGATTTATATTGAGGGTGTTTTGTTCGAATGGATAAATAGAGTGCCCCTATATACGGATTACCAGTGTTGAACTCTGATGATTAGAATTTGATTCGAAGCTATTCAAAACATTGCAGAATAGATTCGACCAATTGCATTTTGTTCCAGTGTTCATCAATGATTGATAGGCGTTTGAATTTCCCGCTATTTCAGTTACGTGTTTTTTTGGTGTTATAGAAAGGTTTTGCATTCCGTTTTTTTGATACTGCTGCAGATTTATAGTTGGTAATAAAAAAATAACCGCAATAACACTGGCATGAATAGTGTGTAAAAAAAACTGTTTATGAATAAATACTTCAATGACTCTTTTTTAAACAAAATAATAATTACGTGTATCACATTTATATGCTAAAGAAAGATAATATTTAAAAAATCATAGTGAATGTATAAGTAACATCAGATAACAATAAAAGTCTTATTAACATACCAAATCTCGGATATCTATGTTAAACCGTTCCAAAAAAATTGTTCAAAATTGCATTTTAACACCCTGTATTTTATAAATGATGATGTTTATAAGAACTTTTCTTCTTAAAACAACATTTCTATGTTAAAGTCCTGCCATAAAAATGTGGAACATCCTGTATACAAACTCCTGGTTCTAAATCAAGATAACTTTTCCTTGTAGTTAACAATGCAAATTTCAAGTTCTTGAGTATACCTACCTTTGAAACTTCAAAGTATAAAGTGTTCCCGCAAATAAACTTAATGCAGTCTCTAATTCCCATATAATGAAAACCAAATCGGCATCATAGTAGCACTATGTGGTCACATACCGGAGTTCCCCGGAGAAGCACAAAACTAGGCGCGGATGTATATGCTCCAGTGCACATTTACCGTGCTTGTCGTCAGGTGGTATAATTAGTGTAATGACCATCCAACCAACCCCATCGAGTTTTGTGGTTTTGTCAATAAATTCCATCTATTCACTGTATCAAAATCTAAGGTTCTAGAAATATTTGCGTAAGTTTATAAAGGAAATCTAGACATTGCATTTACTTACGATGTGAAATATTCCGTATATAAAGTAGGAAAAGTAGGGTACTTATACTACGCTCTATAAACTAGTAAGTGAGGCACATACAGGGTGTTTTTGAAATACACTACCAAAAAAAGAACGGTAATAGGTGATGAAAAATAGATGCCATTGACAAAAAAAACCTTGAATAAAAGTCTTTTCGTTTTCGAATTAAAATTAATCGAAAATTTGGTCAAAATTTCCAGTGCGCTTCTGGGATAAAGGTAACTACATAATTCAAATCGTAATTATTTTGGTTGTTTAATAACAAGAATAAAAGGTAGATGTGATTTTTTCTGTCACACAATTCAAATTGTCACCGTATAATTGTCAGTTTTGAATTTTGAATTTCCATATTTATTCTAAATGGTTTACACAAATTCCGAATTGACCGATATGGTGTTAATGTATGGGAGAGCACTGGGAAATGCTCGTGAAGCACAGCCTCTCTCCAGAGAAGCATTTCCTAGACGAGTAGTACCCGACCATCATACATTTACTACCACTGTGTAGCATCTCAGAGATAACGGTGAATATCGTCCCCAAACTAGATATAGAGGCCGACAGAGAACTGCAAGGGTATTAGATGCTGAACCTGATATATTAAATACTGTGGAAGAAATCCCTGGAATTAGCATAAGAAAACTGTCGTACAGAATTGGTGATTCCCCATTTATTGTTTGGAGAACATTAAAAGAACAGAGGTTTCATCCCTACCATTTGCAGCGTGTACAAGCACTCAAAGAAGAAGATTTACCCCGAAGGATCAGGTTTTGTGAATGGATATTGCAAAAAAATGATCAAGATCCACAGTTTGTTGAAAATTTGTTGTCAACAGATGAGGCAACCTTCATAAGAGATAGAGTCTTTAATTCTCATAATTCTCATTATTTTTCGGCAATTTGAACAATTTTTATAAATAAATTATTATGTATTTCACTACATATTTATTGGATGCTTGAACCATAATTTAAAATCTAGCTGTCAGAATTGACTTTCGACTTGTTAGTTCTGACTTTAAGGTTACTATGGCTATTTATTCAAAATGATTTAATTTTAGTTACCATGGCTTTTTATTGAAATCGAACGCAATCAGTTTTACGTGTATTTTCATCAGTGGCGTTCCGGTTTTATAAGTAAGGGACCAGAGGTTATTTTTTCTTATCGCAAAAAAAAATAAAAGGGTCCATTCGCCTCCTTAAAAGTCCCAGAGAGTCCGTTTCACTTTTGGTAGTGTATTTCAAAAACACCCTATATAAAATAATACAAAATAAGTTTAAAAATGAAAAAACTTTCTTTGTTTCGTTGAATGTGGTAAAGCACAAAAACTGAATTAAATTTCACTACATAAAATGCATTCTAACAATATAAATTGCATAATGTACCACGGCAAATATTATTTCTTGTTATTCTATTTCATAAACCACTCTTTTTTAATTTTGTTTATTAATACAATAAACTATTTTATTGTTTCACTATTGTCGCGTTTTCGTTTAATTTATTACGCTAAGAATATTCATGAGGTGCTGTTGCTATACGGTATAATTTTTACTAGCCATAGTTTATTATACAATATGTTTTTCCAGGTTGCTATTAATACATCCTAACTGAAAATAATTTCCGGTATATAAATTAAATATGCATACTAACTAAAACAAACAGGAAATAGTTGTCATGTTCCACTGTTTATTTCGGTTTTAAAATATTAATGCCAAAAATGTTAACCGCATAATAACTTGTCATAGAAATATTAAACGACAAAATGTGGGCTAACAAATAATCATTTAATGTTACATGCATGATTTTCAGTGTTATTTGGCTTTTTGAAATATTAATGAATAGGGCTCCGTGTTGTAGAAAAAACAAATAATGGATAGCAACTAATTTGTTTCGTGTCACAGTCTTACACCTTCACCCTAGTATAACCAGATATCCGAACAAAAACATACAAATAATGACAGGAAAGGAAATTAATATTATTTGAATTCAAAAGAAACAATTCATTTCTTTATGTTTAACAATAATACAAAAGTACTCACAGATCTACTTTAAGTACAAAAACGAAGCATCAATACTATTTTTTTTCATTTAAATTACAATTCACGTAACTTTTAGTTTATTTATGTACGACTGCATTATAAAGCACTGTTTATGATATACTTTTGCGTGCGTAAAGTGGCTCTTTATACACTAGTGTATAATGACACTCTATTTTACTATTATTGTAAAATATCAATATATCAGCTGTCAATGTCAGAATGAATTTATTACTGTCATTTATAATTTTTCTATACAATTAAAAGGTAATTTTCGCAGTTGAACATAAAGCTTTGTATGGAACTCGTATATAATCTGAATTTATTGACTCGTCCTATTTATTAGCCTCGCTCGCAAGCTCGCTCTGCCATAAAACAGACTCGTCAATAAAGTCATAGATTATATACTTGTTGCATAAACTACTATTAGCACATAAGTCAAGCTTTTAATTTTTTGATTATTCTTGACTATAAAAATATTTCATATGCGTCATATTTAAGCCAAATGTAAACCATAGCGTCATAGTCACTAGAAAATTAAGAAAAAAATTAATTTAGAACTTTTAAATTAAGAAAGCATGTTTTATGCTCAAAATATTGTTTTTAAAGGATGACTAAAGAAAAAGTAATTGTGTCTTAATTTGGTGCAGCTTCACAGAATTAAAATTTACTAGATAGTACTAGTATTAGTATTAGCAGTAGGTAGAAGACAAATTTCCTTAACCTTGAAATAACTTATTCGCTCACTATTACTTGTTAATAAACGCACGTAAATTCAGTTACGTCAACGAAATTGAAAAAACATTTGTGGGTGTAGCAGTGGTTTTTTATATGCTGTTTAGACAGGATCCCTAGTCGAGAATCCTAGTTTATCTAGGGAAAAAAGCTCCGTTCAAGCTTCTATTTTGTTTTGTGTAATAACTCGTTTTCGGTTCATCCTACGATAAAATTAGTTATTGCCAATCTTCGAAAAAATAAAATTATAAAGAACTTCTGTTCGAAACTGTTTTTTGTAAACAAGTTAGAGGTGCGTAAATGCTACAATATAATTTACGAATTTTTGAAAATGCTTATTTTATTGATTTCTAGCAGCCACAAGCCTATTAGCTGGAGGAATTGGATCTCTTAAACATCTTACTTGAATAAATTCATTTGTGTTTCTTTAATATTTTTGTGGAATGAACGCTTGATATTGATGCTGATGGGAATATTCTAATTCTGATTTCGTACTGCGGTTTTCAAGTAAAAAATATTGCTATATTTATAATATTTTCCTTAGAAAATGAACTAGCAAATCAACATTGAAGACTAGATCAAGATGCTGTTTAAAAGTTCTTCTAGTAATTTTTAGTTTTGATCCCTGCCAATTAAAATTAATTTTCTCTGAACAAGTATGTAGTAAATGAAAGCCAATTTGCACTCACTATGCAGTTTCCTATTCTTCCAGAATGTAAATGAAGGATAGTTACTCTGTATGAGATATAGAACTATTATGTTAACTGTAAAGAGACAGCTAGTTAAGTAAAGTAATCCTGTAATGGAATAGCTAAAAGAGCAAAGGTATATCCTATTTACGTACGTCTTGGTAGTTAAGTATGCCGTAAATGTGTGAGTATAACTGTATTTTGAGAATACCAGCTCACACATTAATTTGATCATTACAAAGGTCTCCCGCTGTAAGTTCTGTGAGGCGATGGCAGTGTCGACGCGGTGAAACCAAGAATTATATTTTATCTTGGTTGCAATTAACAGTATTCAAAAGAGAATAGTTAAGAGTCAAGTGAGTATTAAAGATGCAAATATTTGCGAGGGGCACAATAAGAAAACACTGTGCTCTATATACCTAACGTAAAACCGTTTAATTAAGAATACAATACAGCCAGTAAATTTTATAAAATTGTATACACAAATGAAGCAAACGAAACACTAATAGTTAATGCTTTTTGAGTACTACTGCGTTTAAGTCCTTACAAAATGAAATTACCGAAAGCAAGGCCAAGAACATTGCCTGGGCTCAGAAGCTCCTGCTTTTATATACGTTCGTATTAATCTCATGTCGTTAGTTACTACCTGTTAATTAAATTTGGGCGAAGAGTATCTTCCACAATGCTCTGCCTCATTTCTAAGCATTAAAACCGTAGTGCATGCTGTAACAATTGTACCAATACCTACATAAAGGAATATTTTTTGAATGTGTGCCAAAACTCCATCAGCAAAAATTTTATTGCATGCGCTATTTTAAATGTAAACTAAGAGCCTGATGAATATGTTGCGTGCCAGCTCCACACTTAGCTAGAGGCTTTTTTTGTTGAACAAATACCAATTGACTTTTGTGTGATTACAGTAATTTCTTTGGATTTCCATTGAAGCTGTAGCATAATGGGTCTTTTGGCTACAGCAATATTAATTTACGTGGAAATTCGACCGTAAGCCAGTTATAAGTTGTAATCTATTAAATTTGAAACTCTGTACGATTGGTCTGGAAAATGCATTATTAAGCCCAGGGACTGATATTAAATAGAACCATTGTTATTAACATTGCTTATGTGATACATTGTTGTACGTTAATTATTGTTAAATGCACTTAATAATGCTTTTAGTTAGTGGATATATGCGTGGATAAATGGATGAGAGAAATGAGAGAGAACGAAGCAGTCTCGTTTCAAGTGCTAATTTCTAAATCAAAAATTCCCCCACAAGCCGCAACAAAAAACAAATGTATAATCACGTCCATTGTATAAAAGTGAGAACCTGCAATAATTTGTAGGTGTTTAAAACGGAAGGGAAATAAAGCAATTCATGTAAGTTATTAAAGGGGGATAAAGTTGCCATAGCCAATAAACATTAAAACGTACTATAAAATGCTTTCAAGTCATTAGCCGGATTAGAGAAACTGCCTGTGCTGCTCTAGAATAATCTCGTTTAAAGGTAATGCCGTTACGGAATCACGAATCAGAACTTGCTGCCACTGCTTTGATTTTAAGCCCACCAATATACCCAGATCTGTGGGAAGGGGGATATTCTTTGATGTTATAAATATTTTGCGACAATGTCTCAACAAATTTCTTTGGAAAACTAATAGTTTTTTCTAGGTTTTCCTCAAAGGAAGCACTATTTATTCATCACAGTACAATAACATCGTTTTGTCTATAACAGTCTATGAAAAATAATTGATTAGATATCATAATTGTAATTTATGTCATATTTTTTAAATCGCATATAATTGCGATGGGTCACAGGTGTTTAACAGAGGACTTCATCATAATTGGGCAATTAATCGTTTGACAATTATTAACAGATAAATGGCATACCATTTGTTCCATTAATAGCCTGGCAAGTATTGTTTAGTTGCCTAATTTATCACTGCCCGATTAAAAAATCAACTTGGATTTAATCAGAACATTTCGGATTATAACGTTTGTTCAAAAATATATTCAAAAATTTTTATTTGTAACATCATTTAACAAAGGATAAGCTGCAAAAATGAGTTAAAACAGTCTGAAAATAATAATAATTAATCATATAAGTATGAGGCAGTATTGATATGGAGATTTAAAATATCTGATGTGTCCAACACATGACTTTCTTATACGATAGTACCACAATTACTTTGGTAATCGGCGTTTTGATCCTTGGACACAATATCCCCGACAAAATATCCTTGTTAAAATATCCTTGGATAAAATATACTTGAGACAAAATATCCTTGAGACATAATATTCTTCAACAAAATATCCTTGAGACAAAATATTCTAGGACAAAATATCTTTGAGACAAAATATTCTTGGACAAAATATTATACGTTGGTAGTTTTGTTTAGGTTAGGTTAGGTTTTTTATTTTTCATTTTCAAGTTTTGTTTCAAAGTTTTAGCCCTGAACTGAAATAATTACTTAATATAAATAATATTTTTTAATGTTTATAATGGGTTAATAAATTGAATTAAATAAAAAAAAAATGTTAAGAATATTTCATCCTCATTTGTTTTATTTTATTTTATCTTAAGGATATTTCGTCCAAGTAGATATATTTTGTCTTCAATATCTTTTGTCCAAGGATATTTTGTCCGACTATTATAAGTCATAGAACCATTACTTTTTCTAAAGAAATTAAGTTAAATTTCTTGTCAAAATTGTGTTTAAATTTTGAGCGTTTCCAGCAAATTTCAAATAATTTTCGGAAGTCTCTCTCGTATTTATTGCAGTACGCATAAATCTGTCCTTGTCCCACTCATTACAACCAGATTTTAGGACAAAAAAATATTGTGCTTGGAAATTACTTTTCCTGAAGTCGATGTATTTAGATTCGTTTGTATATTTTTTATTAAACCACATGGAAATTAAGTTAAATTTCTTGTAAAAGTCATGTTTAAATTTTGAGCTTTTTCCAACAATTTCAAATAGTTTTCGGGCTCTCTCGCATGTATTGCAGTATTCAATCGGTGATATGTCTGGTATTGTAAAATCGTACCTAAATAACAAATGTCTGTCACAATATTAATCAACAAATGCTTCAAAACAATTTTGAAAATAATAGGAGAAGAGTGTTGATGTGTTTAGAATCTAATGGAGAATATTTTTAACACTTGTTATGATTCTCAGAATATTTTATAATTCTTTTATATCTTTTTATTCTACTCAAAAATAATTTTGCGTTATTTAATAATAATTCTTTTTTATCACCTAATTTGAATTTTTATTGCGAAATCACGTATACCCGCTTTATTTCCTAAATTAACTGTTATTGTATAGATTATCGAAACATGCTTCTTCAGTTTGCAAAGAGGGAAGATTTCTTGAAACGTCTAGGTATAAGCTATTATAAAATTGTCGGAAATCCAACAACACAACATATGAATCACCGGTCATTTTAGGTATTTATATGTATTGTGAATAAGAAGAACGCAAATTTCAGAAATTGTCAACCATTTATACGAATTTGCAAAACCTTCTCTTTCTTGTAGTTTCAAAGACTAAGTAGAATTTTTATTTAAATCAGCAAACTTTACGTAATTCTCCAATATTATTTACCCTCTGCTAGCAATTGTGGATAAAACTTGTGTAAAAGTATAACTTACCACAAATACCCACACTGTTGGCTCGCTATAGCAAATTTATTCATTAATTTTCGGTCACACACACAAAGTTATTCAGGTGTACAATTTGTGTTTCCCAACTTTTAATATTGTCGTGGTGGTACGAGTACCAATATATTTTTTTATATTACAGCAACCATATTGCGCAATATTATTAAAATGGAAGAAACATCATCCATGTTATTGCCTTTATAATGCATCCATTTTTTTAAGGGGATATATTCGCCAAAGTTGTAAAATTAACTAGAATATTTGTATTCCGGCAAAAGACGCACACGCCACATCCACCCGTTAGACTTTTAACCATTTTTACGACATCAACTTTTCATCTTGATATTTCGAAGAAAAAAATGTAAGCCACTCGAAAACTCAAAAAGTTTTTAATGTTTATATGCGTATATTTGTGGATTTATGTAGCATAAATTGACAAAGCAGCTTTGATGTGGTTGACAATTTAATATAATGGGAACGTTTTTTCCATTTATATTTGCAAGAAATAAGTAGCATTGTTTCGAATTCAATACAGAACGGTTGAATGGTTATGAATCAAAAAGTGCTGCGAACAAATGTTCAATTTGTATGTGTTGCACTCCATTAAATTGACATAGAGCAAAAACTTCAGATGCAATGCTTCAAGAAATATTAACCTATTCTCTTTTCTAACAGATTTACTGATAGATTATACTTGGAAACTGCCACTTGGTTTAACCAAACTGCACTTAGTAATTTATCGTGTATCACTTGAGTATAGTGTTTCACTCACCTGTAGAGGCAAACATGGATAGTAGAGCAATTTTTATAAGCAATCCCTCGGACGTAACCATTTCCACAAATTAACTTTTAAACTCAACAATATCCACTTTCATTTTAATTGTCACTTAGATGAGGTTTACGATCATTGTTCCAATTAACAATTTCATTCTCGTTCCATCTGCAACAAAAACAAATTTTATTACGGTATGCCTGATCAAACATTCATAATTCAGAAATATTTTCGCTTTTGTGTAGAAATAATAATTTTCCAATCTGTAAATCACCAGTTTGTGAATGTATACTGGTCCTTTTTTAGAAGCTACCTATCAGCTAATGTATTATTAAAAATTAATTACTATTTTAAACAAATAATCCTTCTAACCACACCGAACAATGGATTATTATCATAACATGTTCAAACTTTAGACACATCAAAGCATAATAACGAGTATTAAAATGATCAATGTTAACTATCAAACCTTGCTAGGAAACTTTCTGCAAACAAAACCTGCTTTAATTAGAATTGTGCTCTTTGTAGCAGAATCTATCCTAAAGGGTGATTTAATTAAAACCTAAGGCTCCATTGAAATCTTGGCAACATGTGTACAGCTATAGTTGTGACAAAACATGATGGAGATGGCCACTTTGTACTTGTAGGAAAAGCTCGGACCCTTCTAAGACAGAAACAAATACGAACGCATCGGTTTGGGTTTCAAGAGATAATAAGAAAATAGTACTTTGTCATCTAATATGGGATTTTATATACATTTTTGTCATCTTAGTAAGCTGAACTATATTATGATCTAAATATGTGAAAGAGTGAAAGAGATTCTTGACTATAACGAGACAAGGAAGCACTTTATTTAAACCATCAGTTTGGTTTCCTTAGCGTGTGATTATTATTATTCTCCTGGTGTATCAGGAGCGCCCTTTTTGCCTCACAAATAGGTTTGCCACGTCAAACGATCTGAAATTATAATCGCGTTCTCAAACAACCTGAAAGTACAAGACAATATTATATTTTGTTCTTTGATTTAACTTTACGAAATAAAAATCTACAGAGGAACATCTTCATCATTACAATACTTAGTTGTGCTTTTACTTTGTGTTGCACAATGCATAACTACAGAAGAATCTTTTCGAATTAATTATGTAGTCCGGAGATATTACACACGCATTTTCCTTCGCAAAGGAATTTTACAATTACTGACCAAAGGAAATTAACACGGAAACGGCATGCCTTCCGCTTCATGCTGGTGGGTTTATCAGAATACAAGTTCCCTTCAAAAACAAAATGTTTGATGCGGGATAAAAGGTTATAAGTCACGTTTTGTGTTGAATAGAGATATGTGCGCTATAATACTGGATATGAAACTGTTTCGGATAGTGGATAAGGGAAACACAGCGAAAGGTACAAAAACTCCTTCTAAAGGCTAACACTGCAAAATTATTTTTAGGTGAGTGATCGGATTTGAACATTACGTAAAGTAAAATGGAAATGAAGTTTGATGTTGTGTTGCAACAGTGGAGCGGAAAACTTTTGATACAAAGCAAATTTATTGCGTCTTAACACTACAGAACTGTGTGGTGATGCTGGAAATTGGATTTAGTGTTTTCAAATGTGAAACGTGACAAATAATCAGATGTGCTAACAGGAGTATGAATACATTGTTTCGTGGGTTATTGAGAATATTCCAAAACGTAAACGATTTAAAGATTTCATCAAATTATATTTTGGAAGCGATTTACTTATAAACTTTTTTATTATTAATTAATAAATAATTAAGAAACGGAATTTTATTTTGTAATAGTGTATAATATATTTTCTTAAACGACCACCCCATAAATCCAGATTTTCCAATTATCTTCCTAAATACTAGGCCAGATGGTCAATAGGTTATTGTCCTTGACTGTGAGTTAATTTCCTTACATAAAATTTATTAATGGTAACCAAGACAGTTAAGACTAACCATCGATTGAATAAATGGCTTCTAAGTTTCATAAAGACGAGTAGGTATTGTAATGTTAATCCAAAGGTAAGCCATGGAAAGAAGAGGATTATTGTCAATAATTGTTTTCTGCCAAATTCCGAATAACCTCGGAATAAGTTCACTCGCCTTTATATAAAAAGTGAAAGTGTGTCACTTTTACGATTATAAGTATGTCTCAAATTGTTTTTCCGAATTTATCAATTTGTTTGTGGAGTTTTTTTATTCATCCTAAGACACAAAATTGCATTCAAACCACTCAATTCTTCAAAAGTTCATTTCTCTATGAAAACTAAATACCTATGCATGGAAGTATTAAGAGAAGGATATATAAAAAAATAATATAAAAGTTTAATACACAGGAAACTATACAATAAATCATCTCAATGATTATGTTTATAGTTTTGAAACTTCTATCTCGTAAAAACAAATATCTTAGAATAACAACAAATAAACAAATATAAAATTTAAATTTATTTTGAACGAATTAATCCCTACCTTTTACTCTTTCGTATAATTTGTATAATATTTCTATTTTACAAATAAATTTAGAGATATCACAAAGATCCTAGCAAAACTTCACGTTTACTTGGAATCTCTTACTAATAAAATTCATGTTTTATGTCACTAATATAAAATGTACTAATTTAACTAAAATAGTAATTTATGCAACAAGTATATAATCTATGACTTTATTGACGAGTCTGTTTTATGGCAGAGCGAGCTTGCGAGCGAGGCTTATAAATAGGACGAGTCAATAAAGTCAGATTATATACGAGTTCCATACAAACCTTTATGTTCAACTGCGAAAATTACCTTTTAATTATTTAGAAAAATTATAAATGACAGTAATAAATTCATTCTGACAGTATTTATTGTGACATTGACAGCTGATATATTGATATTTTTCAATAATAGTAAAATAAAGTGCCATTATTCACTAGTGTATAAAGAGCCACTTTACGCACACAAAAGTACGTCATAAACAGTACTTTATAATGCAGTTGTACATAAACTTTTTTATGGGTTTACATTGGCGAGCACTGGGTAGCAGTTGAGAGAAATTTGAGTGATTTTTTTTTATTATTACTTAATTCTTTTTCCTTTGTCGTTAACAGTGATAAAGAACCAAAAATTGATGTAACTTTTTCCAAAATAAATTATTTGATTCCCATTATTTACAAATGCATAACATTCGCTATAAGCAGTCAAAATTTGAAGTATCTATATCAATTACAGTTGCCATTTCCATGTTTTATTTGTATATTTATACCATCGCAAATACATATAGGTACTTGTATCGGAAAAGTATTTATTTTATTTTATTTATTTTAAATTTAACGATATTTCATGCATGAATTTTAGAATCACCGGATAATAATTTTTAATGTTTATTACAATCAAATAAATAGTATAACAAATATGATGTAATTTTCAACATTTTAAATGTGATAAACGTTCTGGTATACAGTTTGAATATGCATTTTTTTATCATCGGAATATCCACTTTAAATTTATTTGTTGTATAAAAAATACATTTTTTTCCAACCGGCTTAAAACATGACATTTCTAATACCCTCTTTGAGAACTAAAGTTGACGTTTTTGTACCTAAGAAAAAAAGTTGCGTGTCATCTTTAATCCTAGGATTAAAAATATTTTCTTCCCCTAGGAAAAAAAAGTTGTCAATGTCAAATTAATGTAAAAATTTAATTACATTAAGTAAGTACCAGATGACTTGGTTCTGTAATTTTTAATTTTTGAAATTAAAATTAAATGTACAATTTGAACAACTTTGATTAAAATAATAAATTTGTAAACCAAACTAAACCTTGTTAACGGGGTACGAGCCAACATTCTCAATTTTAGAAATTACCAAATTTTTTGGTTTTTCTAAATGTAATTCTTTTCGACTGAAGAAAAAAAGCATGTTTCATTCTGATTAAAAGTGGCTTTGTGTCTCGCAATTATTGCATAAGCTCGGCTATGCTTTGCTTCGCCTCGCAAATGCTAATTGCTCGTCGAACAAAATGCCACTTTTAATCTATGCACTAAGATAAATTTTCCAATTTTAATAATTATATTTATATATATACAACGTATAAATTAAAAATGAACTCGTATGCGTATTTAAAATTTAAATTTAAATATAAAATCTGCTATATAAAACATGCAAAGTTGACTTAAAACTTTAAACAGGTCACTTTTGATTTCTGCTTTTAAAGGCTTGATTTAAAACTTTCTAGTAAAAGCCATTTACTATGCACTGAGTTTTAGTTTTTCCACTCTGATTTTTACTTTCTTATTCCAATAGTATAAGGAAGTAATATTTATTTAATATAGTTAAATATATAAAAACATTTTTTATGCCATTGAAATACTTACCCTAAGTTTTGAAAAAAAAATTGAATTATAGTTTAAATTTAGTTTTAATTTATAGTTGACTTTTAGACCAATTAAATCTCAGTATCATGGTTATTGCGACAAATCATTATTGCAATTAAGCGATAATTTGGCATATAAGAGCATTTTTCGAATAATTGCCTAACAAAATTATAAGTTATTTGCATAATATGACGAATTAAATAGTTTGAAAAATGTTGTTTGTATTTGTAATCAGCAACCAGAACAACATGTAACAATAAAAAACATTTCATTGTACTTATTTGTTGGAATTTTCTAGTAAAATATAATTAGTTAATTTCAAAAATATCTTCACTTATCTTGCAAGGTAATTCGCACTTTTTTAATATTTCAGAATTGTATAAATATAAAAAAAAGTCTTGTGTCACACATCAGATATTTTTTATTTTTATAAGTATTGTTTAAATATTATAATTTATTAAATTCTTTATAATTTATTGGTTGGAATAATTAAGTATAGAAATCAGTTTAAAAATTAGAAAAGTTTTCTTGAGAAAATCATGTGGCTAGAAACACAAACAATATGCAGATGATTCAAACGCAATTTGTACAAGTTGAGGTTGCTGATCCCGAATATATTGTTTATACAGACTAATGAAGTAAGTGTGGTGAATTTGACTTAGACACTATTTAAAAATGTTGTCTAATGTACAAAAAATTTATTAAAATTTCCGAATTACTAATTTCTTATTTTAATTAAATCATGTGGAAACCCACGATAATTTTGTCTTTTACCTTATCGCTAAATATCAAAATTTACTAAGGAAAATAATTATTAATTTTGTTTTGTTTCAGGTTACAGAGTGGTGTAAATAATTAATTATAATGACATTAATACCTTGTAAAAACCAAAAAATTTTATTATTTTATAATTAATTATAATAAGAAATGCATGTGACTATCTACTTAAGTCTTATTGATCAAGACTTCAAGACTATCGCAATAAAAGCGTAATTTCTTTCTCATATCAAATGTCAACGATGTTTATACAGGGTGTTCGCGCGAAGTGGCTCACTATTGCTAACTTCGTTATTATGGGAGCTACAAAGTCGGTTAAATTAGCAAACTAGTAGCATTTTTTCCGCTGATTACAATGGTGAAAACAGAAAAACAATTGACCATCTGGTTTTCAAGATATTCACAAAAATAACATTTTTTTAAATGGAACACCCTATATATTTTTACAAAAATCGATGGTAAATTAAATTCTATACAAAAAATGTCCTCATCTTTTTTTATTAATAATTTAAAATAAGCGGGTTATTTTGAAATAATAATGAATAAATAAATGTAATTTCATAACGGGAGATTTTTTTAAGTGAGTAATAGGTCAAAAATCTAAAATAAAACACATTTTTGTCGTAAAATTCGGTTATAATGAGTGGGACAAGGACAGATTTATGCGTATTGCAATAAGTGCGACAGAGACTATTTGAAAATTGCTGGAAACCTTCAAAATTTTTACAAGAAATTTAACTTAATTTCTTTAGGAAAAGTAATTATTGTGATACTATCCGTAAGTATAAGAAAGTCATGTATTGGGCACATCAGATATTTAAACTTAATTTAAAACTTTCTTTTTAAGTTATTGTTCTTCTTTTATTATCTTTGAATAAATAAGAACTTAATATAAGTGAGATCTCATTCATTGCGCCCGGCACCTCCGGCAAAATTAATAAAACTTTGAATTTTGTCTACCTACCTACTATCTACAAATTATCAGATTTCTTTCAACCTGGATTTCATTGAAAAATATTTGCAGTTACATATTTATAAAAAATCGTTAGTTTTTGAAGTTAATTTCAAACAAAATAAAGAAAATAAAGTAAAAATCAACTATATTATACCTATAAGTACCTATATATGTATATTTCTTTAATATGTGAACTTTCCCAATAATTTCAAATTTTACCTTAAT
The DNA here is from genome assembly GCA_963942485.1 of Pediacus dermestoides. Taxonomy (NCBI): domain Eukaryota; kingdom Metazoa; phylum Arthropoda; class Insecta; order Coleoptera; family Cucujidae; genus Pediacus; species Pediacus dermestoides. The sequence goes on from OZ012626.1 coordinate 12,540,607, forward strand.
CTATAGTCAATTAGTCATATTAAATATTTTTCACATTTTCAAAAAAATTCTAATTTTTTGCACAAAGAAATCAACAAATAATTTTACTGAATATATTTAGTTGCAGTAAACCGTGATTTATAAATTCAAACATTTTCTGTACAAAAAGATTCTACTCCTTTTTCACTTCTGTAATATTCCACGTACTAAAGTTTATTGTGACCATACATAAAAACATTATTACATTTTTTGTAAAAGGCGGGAAAATACAATAAAGTCCAATATTTTACTGCAATACACAATTTATGGTGTTTTCATGAGTTTATTATTTAAAATTACTTTTTAAACAGTATTGCTTTTGTTTATGTCTTAGGTTTACTATAGTAAAATACAGTTTTAATATCCACATATGTACTCTCTCGTATTTTCTTCTTATACTTACGAGGTAGTAAAACGTTTAAAGATGTTTAAGCAGTAAACTTAGAGAAAACTTCTATAAAGTTTTGATATACCCTTCAGAAGGCAATTAAAATTTCGACTCAAGCACTTATAACCAATAAATTTTACTTACTTTTTAACAGTATTATCTCCAATTAAGTAAGTAGCAATGTAAATCACAAACCAACAGTTATATCAAAAAATATTAATTTACTCGGAAACAATTATGACAAATTTAATTAACCAAAATTTTACGTTAGTGCAATAAACCCGAAAACAAGCACTTAAATCACCGGCAAACCACCAACCAACCGTAATTCATTATTAAAAAAACCGCCGGTCGTAAAATTAATCACGACTTTCTGTAGCCGACTTTTAAATGCGTAAACACGTAAAGTAATTTAAGGGTGGTGCGCGAAACGTGAGCAGCGACGTCTTTCTTACGCGTATCGTTAGAATACTAAACCCCGGGCCGTCGCTGTGCGCCATGACGCCGCCCGGACCTGCGCCACATGATTTTCTGGATTATTTTTGGGATTTAAACCAACGAATTTTTTTTGCCAAGGTAAGAGAGAGTGGTGCATACTAAGCCCGAACTGATTTGTGTATCAATCTGTGTAATAAATGCAGATAAGTGTACTATTTGTCGTGCTGGTATTCGCTCTGGTTGCGATTAGATGTGCTTTACTGGACAATGTTATGGAAAATATGATGATAACGTACTGTAAGACTTGTAAAGTTGGATAGCGTGATGCAGATAAGAAGATGGGGTTACTGATGTATGGTTTTTATTTAGCCAGGCTATAAAATATGTATTTAGTGGGTTAAAATGTTGGAGAGGCCCTAAAGCTAATAATATGGAAGATGTGGAGGATTTGAGGCTGTATCAGATCGTTGTTCTTGATAATTTAACGCGTAATATGTAACAATTTTTTACAATATGAGAATTAAAAACCAATATTTTTATTTGGTTCGAAATATATTTTGGGTATTATGCTACCGTCCGAGTTGCCGCTCTAATTAAATTAGTTAATATTGTGGAATATTTTACAATACTGCGATTATATTCTCTTCTAACAGAATATTAAATTTTCCATTATTATCACATCACATTTATAGATAAATGGTTTAGTTAGATGAAAACCATTAAATTGTTTTGGATTAACTGTTCTTATCTTATGTCTGATTTAAATTTATAGTTTGTTAAACAGTTTTATTAAAATTTTCTTCTTTTCTTCTATTTAACACAAAAAGTTTTTGAAAACACTAGAAACAACAATTGTCTAGATAACGTTTTTACAAATCTTTCCGATAAATCCATAAAGGTAAATGTCATTAAAGAATTTATATTATCTGATCATTTTTGCTTAGCAATAAATATTAAATTTCCATATAAAGCGTAGTTTACACGAGCAAGTAAACTATCGCAAGTTAATGTCTGAGAGCAACTTCCAAATAATTTGCGTACTGTAAACACTGCCCGAGAGTTCTCTCAGCAAGTCGCAAAACTTGAGGCAAGTGCTTGCGGCAATAATCACTTGCACGTCTAAACAAATTGGGAGAGCGCTCTAGCAAGTTACAATTTTTTTCGATTTTACTGAAAGTTGTGTGCAAGTTGCAGCGACACGCTTGAATATTTTATACATTTTTATCAATTAACAACTTATATTCATTAATATAGCTATTTATGTATCAAGTATTTCAAGAGTTTTTGGGGACGAATCGTGAGAAGTCCCCAAAAACTATTTGCGTACGTGTTGCATACAAGGTTTTTTTGCATGAGGTCTGCAAACCCCCAAATTAATTTAAAAATTTGTTTAAATATGTACATACAGACTCGTACATAATACTAGCCCAGTCAAATTAGATCAAAAATTACCTAATATCTATAAAGTTGACAGGATGGCCACATTTTTGAGAGCAAGTCGAAGGTCATTGATAAAGCTCTGAACCGCAAGAATCCAACAAAATTTGCTTGTGTGTCACGTGATAAGGATGATTTTTTATATCTTGGTCTCTACTGGTTGGATTTTAATGTAGTTTTTTAAATTTATTTGGATCTTCACTTATTAACTCTCTTAATAACATCGAAGCTCCAAGAGTAGGCCTTCTGGCTATCTATTCTTTGACCCCTATCCTTTTTCTATCCTCTCTTCGCTCTTTTTGTGCAATGAGAACAGCAACGGTTGCAGCTCTCTTTCTACGACGTGACATTTCACACTTGAATATACCTACTCTACCGTGTAAACGCGCATGCAATCACTTGCTGCAAGTTATGTCTAGAGAGCACTTGCTGAGAGAAATTGCCTTGACAACTTGCTTATATGTAAACACTAGCGCAAGTTACTCTCACAAGTTCTATCGGAAGTTACTATCCCGTGTAAACTACGCTTAAAAATGAAAAATCCAAAAAAACCATAATTTACAGACCAATTACTGATCATGGACTATTTTTATTTTATAACTATTTGGAACGAGTTGATTGGTCTTTTATTCAAATTAACACACTTGATCCAGACACAATTTTTAACATTTTTGATAAAATTTTTACTGCTGGCATGGAACTTGTTTTGTTGAAAAAACTAAACTTCTGTCTAGAGATAAAAATAAAATAATATGGTTTAATGAAAATTTAAAAAAACACAGAGAACAACTATGTTTCCTTACTGAATTATATAAAAAACATGTAATTCCATTAGATCAATTAAAATCTTTTAAGTTGTTTTATAAAAAACAATTACAAACCGCAAAAAAGTCGGCAAACGACACGTTCATTACGAATTCCCAAAATAAATTGTCTGCTGCATGGAAAATTGTAAATAATAACACGAAAAAGTCAAATATTGGCGATGATATAATACCTTCCCCTAAAATTCTAAATGATTACTTTGTTCAAATCCCGCACTCCGTTATAGATCAGCTACCACAATTGCAAATAAATCCAACAAGTTATATTATAGGTAATACCTTTATAAGTGACAAATTAAATTTTAAATTTAATGAAGTTACTTACAATGAAGTAAGAGATATTATCTCGTCTTTAAAAAATAGCAACTGCACGGATGCCTACAATTTAAATACCAAAATTTTAAAAACTGTTATAAATGTTATCCTAATTCCCCTAACTAATCTTTTAAATCTCTGTATCAGAACATCAAGTTTTCCAACTTATCTTAAATTAGCAAAGATTATACCTTTATACAAGAAGGATGAAAAAATGGACCCAGCTAATTACCGTCCGATTTCAATCTTGCCCATATTTGGAAAGGTTTTCGAGAGAATTTTAAAACATCAGATTTACAATTTTTTTGAGTCCAATAATTTGTTTCATAAAAGTCAGTATGGATTTAGAAATAACTTATCCACTACCTTAGCTATAAATAAGTTATGTGTAGCAGCAAGCACTGCCTTTGAGGCAAATAAATATTTGGACTCATTCTTCTATGATCTAACTAAAGCGTTTGACTGCGTATCACATGAAATTTTGCTCGAGAAGCTTAAAATGTATAGGTTTCGGGACTGTGGCTTGTCACTGATGCGGTCCTATCTTCGGGGCAGGGCGCAGTACGTTTCCATAAAAAACATGTGCTCAGAACAAAAATCTATAACTATTGGAGTACCACAGGGATCCGTGCTGGGTCCTGTCCTATTTTTGATCTACATCAATGATTTGCCAACGTGTTGTCATGATGATTTTATACTTTTTGCAGATGATACAACAACATTTGTGAGTCACGACATTCTACCAACCTCGAATCAATCTCTCTCCTACCAAAACCTGCATTCATGGTTTACAGCTAATAAGCTCTGCTTAAATGAGAGTAAAAAACAAAGATTAATATTTTCACTTCGAAATATTGAATTAGAAAACCAACCAATTAAATTTCTTGGCGTTATGCTGGATGCCGGCTTAACTTGGGAACCACACATCACATATCTTTGTCGTAAATTATCCAAATTGTTGTACATCATACGTCAGCTAAAAAATATAGTATCTTTACAAGTTTTGAAGACAGTGTACTTTGGATTATTTCAGAGCAACTTAAATTATACAATACATTCAGCCCATACCAAAAAAATATTTGCAATACAACGCAAATGTATCCGAATTATTTGTGGATTACGTTATAGAGACGATTGCAGGGAATATTTCATTAAGCTTAATATTTTAACATTACCTTGCCTGTATATTCTTAATTCATTAATTTACATTAAAGAAAACGAAGGTGATTACAACACATTTCTTCACAGCTATGAAACTCGCAATAGAAATAATATAATGCCTAAATTTCACAGATTATATCGATCAAGGGAGGCTACGGGCTATTATGGGATTGAGTTCTATAATTGCTTGCCACAGGACGTTAGATTACTACCTCTAGTTAGTTTCAAAAAATTTGTTAAAAAATGTTTTTCTGAACAAGCATTCTATTCTTTTGAGGAATTCAAAAAATTTATCTTTAAAGGCTTTCTAAATATCCGCAAATAATAGTACTTTTTTATTGTTCTTTCTCTATATTTGTGTAGCTTCATTTTTTCTGGACTTGTGTAAATGTATTGTATACATGTATAGCACCAATAAAGCATTTCATTTCATTTCATTTATTTTAAATATTTATACCTACTTTATAATAATCCTAAATATCAACAGTGAATCTGGTGGTTAAACAATATGAGCACCAATAAGTCAGAAACAAACTAATTTCTACTTTTATTCTTAAATTGCGGCATTACAGGATCTGTACCATAAGTACTAGAACTGATTCAGTAAAAAAAGATTGCAATCATTTGTACAATAAGACAATATTCTTCAAAATAACACCCTCCTGCATCAGTACATTTTTTATAGTGAGTCTGCCATTCCGCATACGCCTTCCCGAAGTCCTCAACTGGCATGCTTTTGAGAGCCATTGTTACGGGACTTTGCACGGATTCCACCGAGTCAAAATGACGTCCTTTCACAGGGACAATTTGGCTCATTGTTGAAATGATCCACAATTTCTTCAGGAATTCGCACTCGGATCTCCTTCTGTTTATCGAACAAAATATTCGGCACAAATTTCGCGAACACTTTCCTCATTCCCAAATCCTCAGTAACAATGCGAAAAACACAAAGGTGGTTGGCACATTTAACTCTTCAGAAATCAGTCGAACACTAACGCGTGGATCAGTGTTCAAAAGATTTTTGACTTGCTCCACATTTGCGGCGACTCCGGTGGTTGATAGACGTCCGACTCGCTCCCTTCCTTACTTGAACAATTTGTGCCAGTCAAAAACAGCAGATCTGCTCATTCGCGTAGCACTCCTTGATCATGACAACAGTCTCAGTTGCAGTCTTTCCGACCTTAACGCAAAACTTTACAGCGTAGCCCTGCTCGAGCGTGCGGTTCATTTCGTAGCGTGGCCCAACATTATAACATCGCGAAGATCACCGTACAGAGGGTGAAACAATGATGCAAGAACCAGTGGCGTAACTACATCAAAAAAACTTGTGTTCGGGAAAGCTTTGGCCCCCCCCCACTCTTCAGAAAAAAACATTATTCAGCGTAGAAAATAAATTTACTATCAGTAAACAGTCAGGTCCCCAAAGTTTGGGGGCCTGTGTTCCTGGAACACATGGAACACCGGTAGTTACGCCACTGGCAAGAACATAAACGTTTTGGTAGAGGAGAATTTACCTAACCTATATAATAAATATGACGTTCAAATTTCAAAAGGGCATCTTTACTTGTGGAAAAAACTATTATAAATCGACTTCTTGATTTTTGAGGTGTACTCTATAATTTTAAAATTAACTGTACATATGAAAGTATTTGCATACTATTAGGTCCGATATTTCAGTTTACCCAAATTTGGTTTAAACTGACACTGAAATACCGGACCTTAGAGTTTTTAAAAAAATTAAGAAACTTTTAATAAAGTGTCAAATTTAGTCATTCCACGATATTATTGACAAAAATATTACGAACTAAGTACCTAATTAAAAATAACCGTTATGTAAAATTCAGTTAAGACACAGAGATGTTCAATTTTAGATAGAACTTTCAAAACTTGTAATTACAACAGTTCTTCTAATATGGCACCATAATTTAGGTGTAAACAGGTCGTCACATTATGTCTGTCTCTATCACACATTCACCTCTTTTGAGAGCGAGAGAGAGAGGGACAGAATTACGTCCATGTCTGGCTGAATGTAATTCTATTATAATTATTTAATCTAAAAATTGTAATACCTACCTACTGTTTTATAGTAAAAACAATCATACTTTACAATTCATGTAATTTTTGTAAAAAGGCGGAGCTCCTTAAACATATTTTACCTATTTTTTAAATTGTAAAATAAATAATTAATTCAAGAAGTTAAAGATTAGGGTGTTTCGTTCAAGAACTTTTTTTTTTATATGTATAATGTACATTATAATAATTTTGGTTTCTACTTTACAGATATAACGTTACTAGTGTGCTATGTGCTTAACATTAAAACTTGCCTTTTAATTTCTTACATTTTAATTGTTATAATACAAAAGATACTAACAATAAGATCAAATCAAAATAGACACACCAATACTCTTTCTTACTGAAACCGTCTGAAGTATAATGTAAAAATTCAATATAATGGTGTTTCCTCAGAAATTTTTTGAACTTTATTGGAATCATTTCTAATAAGCGTATGAAATTTCCAACAACTATTCTAACTTCTAACTGGCGTGTACTATATTAGTATATAACTTTGTATCATCAAAGACAAATTTCAGTTACCCGTCGTACTATAATCGATTATCTCATCAATGTAAACAAATTGATTTCCTCTCTAATGGCTGAATTTCTCCAAGTTTTCGATGAACATATGCATTACATGCTGTGACTGAAATGCATAGAGATCAATATCATCGTCATCGTCTTTTATTATAAAAAAAATATTTTATGAATAATTATAACTGTACAAGTGTGAGAAGACGGATGGCGTTGAATGCGCTCTATTCGAAACTACACCTCTCCCATTACGTAGAACAAGTGGGATTCGCGGTATTATATCGGTACATTCTGGAAAAAATGTGATATAACTTATAACTTCTCAGTTAATACATACGAGTACAAGTTGCAGGGGGGTTTTTAAACAATATTACTACATATTGGACATTTCTTCCTCCTCTTGTACAATTTTCCCTGTCTCTCGTGCGCCTCTCATCCTACTTTTAGACTTTTTCAATTGTACTAAAGGTTATTTTGTTTTCGTTTGAGATACAAGAATCGACACTAACTTAACTCTTAAATCTACATACAAATATGTCAATACTGGAAACCAGCACAAACCCATAAACAATAAAAAATATTTTATGATGTATCTTTAATAAATAGAATCACATAAAATTCAATTCTTGTATTCGTTGCCATCTATACGGCTTGTCATCATAAATTATAAATTGAATCTGATACATAAATCAAACATATTTTCAAAAATACGAATATTTTAAAATAGTATATTGTATTACAAGTGCGGAAACGGCATCATGACAATACGAGTGTGAAACTTGCAACGCGAGCGATAGCGAGTGCTGCAATCACACGAGTATTGTCATGGGCCCTAACAACCCCTAAAATTTGATCCTGTTCCGGACGATTGCGACTCAAAAAATAATTTTACTGTACTAATATTGCAATTCTATGGGCCGGTTGTATAAAAATTTAATCGCTAGATAATCCTCCAAAAAGGATAAACTGACAGAGAAACGATTGTTGTTTACAATTGTCACTATAGATATTTTGGAGGATAAAAATTTAACACCGCGATTAAAGTTTTATACAACCGGCCCTAAGAGCAAAATATTAAAACCCTTATTTCAAATATGAAATTTTTACTACAAAAGTTTGCTTGAATAAGGTGAGGGGCAGCGTTAACTGAGGTAGAAGATATCACAATCGATCTAAAGAAATTAGATTTAAAAATTAATATTAACATTGTGTCATAGTGTCTGAATATATTCAAATCTGATCTACGAAGTTTTTTTTAACAAAATACATGTATTTATTAGTAAGCACCTACGCGAATTGTTTTGATATTTTGTAATTGAAAAAAAGTTTTTAGTAATTATTTAATTAATTACAATACCTATAACAAATTAATAGTTGACTGATTTTTATTTTCTTATTTACATACCTGTTATCCCAAATAAATCACTTTATCGTGGATATAAATTTTATTTGTAGTTGTATGCATAAAGTAAGACACAAAAGGAAAAACAGTTAAAAATGTTAAAAATTGTTGTAACAGACAATTCGGTGGTTGATTCGCAAGTGTCTCCCCAGGGAGCAGTTTTGTGGAGTGGGAACCGACTACCCCCGTCGTTGCACGACACATCAGTTTAACACAGCGCGCCAAGGCGCGACACAGTTTAAATTTAAAAATGGTTAGAATAGTCACAACATGCTCCCCCCCTTGAAAGTTCTAAGAACTTTAAATAAATAAAAAATGTCTAACCTTGATTAGGTAACACACAGTTTCACCACAGGTCGTTTGAGGATTCCATTAGCAGTCTTGATCGATGCTTGTTATACCATCAGACCCAGGAAATGTGTTTGTAATTCTGCCCAGAATCCATTTCAATGGAGGTAGCCCGTCTTCCTTTACGATAACCAAAGAACCAGGTTGGATCAATTGTTGACAGTTTTGTTTCCATTTTACTCGCTGTTGTAGACTTGAAATGTATTCCTTGGACCATCTTGTCCAAAAATGCTGGACCAGTTGTTGCATACGTTGGTACCGGGACAGACGATTCTCGGGAGTGTCAATCCAATTTTGGTCAGGAATGGCGGTTAGTGTTTCTCCAATGATGAAGTGCGCGGGTGTCAAAGGATTGGGGTCATTTGGGTCGTTAGAAAGTGGATATAATGGCCGGGAATTGAGACAGGCTTCAATTTGAACTAACACAGTTGTTAGTTCTTCAAAAGTTAATACGGAATTACCTATGACGCGTCTCAAGTGATGCTTCACTGACTTAACGCCGGCCTCCCAAAGACCTCCAAAATGAGGAGCTCTGGGAGGTATGAATTTCCAATCGATATGTTCTTGACTCAATTCAGTCTGAATTTGCTCATTAAAACTATTGAAAAAATGTTTAAGCTCGGATTGCGCTCCAACAAAATTCGTGCCGTTATCTGAGTGTATTTGTAAACTCTTGCCACGACGAGATGTGAATCGCCTTAAGGAGGCCAAAAATGATTCGGTAGTTAGATCGCTGACAAGCTCGATATGAACAGCTCTAGTAGCAAAGCATACAAAAAGACAAACGTATGATTTTAAAATTTTGTAATTTCTTGTTTTTCTATCCCTTGTCGAAAACGGGCCGGCGTAATCAACACCAGAAACCAAGAATGGTCTGGCAGGAGTTAATCGTGATTTTGGTAAATTACCCATGATGTAATCCTCTGTTCTTGGATTGCACCTGTAGCATCGAATACAATCCCGAACAGTCTTTCTAATTAAGTTTCTGCCAGACAGTGGCCAAAAACGCTCTCTAATAGATGCTAATACGGTTTGTGGTCCGGCATGCATTAAACGAATATGTTCGTTCCTTGCAATTAAATTCGAAAAATGATGTTTAGAAGGTAGTATGGCTGGGTGTCTTTTTTCTAAAGGGAAATCTGAATTTCCAATTCTTCCTCCTACTCGAATTATTTGTTTTTCGTCTAAAAATGGATTTAAAGCTAATAGTCTGCTTCTGCATCCAATTTTTCCCTGGTTCTTCAAATCATGAATCTCCTGTGGGAAAGCCTGTGTCTGAACCACTCGAATCAAACACGTTAAAGAGTATTCCAACTCTGTAGGGGTTAATGGACCCGTTTGACGTAGTTCTTGAGAATGGCTTGTATTGTATTTAAATCTGAGCACAAAAGCAATTATTCGTTGTAGCTTTGTAAGTGTAGAGTATTTTTCGATAAATCCAAAATTTACAGGTTCAGTTATTGCAGCTAATGTAACAACTCCGCATCGTGCCTCCGGAAGTTGATCAACCGGTAAAACCAGAGCGGAATTTGTTTTTATGGGAAAATGTATCTCAGGTTGAGAAAGCCAAACTGGTCCGTTCCACCACAAATCGTTGTAAACCAGATTGTTTGGAACAACACCGCGAGATAATAAGTCAGCGGGATTTTGATCTGTACGGACGTAGTACCAATCATTTGGATTAGTCAAGCTCTGTATTTGAGATACTCTGTTAGCCACAAATATCTTCCAGAGATGTGGAGACGCCCTTATCCAGGAGAGTACGATTGTGGAATCACACCAATGAAAAATTCTGTCGAAATGAATATCCATTGAAGCCCTAACCTTACTGGCTAGTTCTGCCAATAGCAATGCCCCACACAGTTCCAATCTGGGAATCGTTACCGTTTTTAAAGGAGCAACCCGAGTTTTAGCGCAAAGCAGATTGCTGTTGTAATTTCCTTGGGAATCCACAGTCCTGACAAATATACATGCTCCATACGCCAACTCCGAAGCATCTGAAAAGCCATGAAGCTCTATTGTTCGTGAGTTGATGCAGACGACATGTCTTGGAATTTTTAGATTATTTAGTTGTTCGAGTTGTGCTCTGAAAGTTATCCATTTTGTATGCAAGTCAGCGGGTAGAGATTCATCCCAGGAAAGTTTATGATGCCATAATTGCTGCATTATGATCTTTGCCGTTATAGTTACTGGAGATAATAAACCTAAGGGATCAAAAATTTGAGCTATTGACGACAAGATAGATCTCTTAGTACATCTAATTTGATCATTGGATTTGGAAAAGATGCTATAAGCCAAGGTATCAGATTTGGAGTTCCAGAGTAATCCCAACGTTCGAGATTGTTCATTTTCACCTATATCTAGGATGAAGTTTTGGTCAGAACTGTCACAATTTGATGTATTTTTTATATTGGAAACCCACTTCCTTAGTTCAAAACCATAATCATTGAGTATATTGGAAATATCGTTTTTGATTGTTTGAGCTTCCTCGACGGAATTAGCACCTGTAATAAGGTCATCCACGTAGAAATCATGAAGAATTATAGAACTAATTTTTGGATATTTATTCTCATTCTGGTGAGCGACCTCGTGGAGGGCTCGTATTGCTAAGAATGCACCAGCAGTTGTACCATACGTTACGGTATTAAGTTCATATACATTTAGTTCATGTGATGGATCAGATCGCCAAATTATTCGTTGTAAGGAGCGTTGGTCTTGGTTTATGAGAACCTGGCGGTACATCTTTGCTATATCAGCAGTTAAAACTATGTTATGCTTTCTAAAACGTAAAATTATAGCTAACAGATCCTCCTGGATGGTTGGACCAGTAAGCATCAAATCATTCAACGAAAACCCTGAAGAAGATTTGGCGGATCCGTCAAAGACAACTCTTAATTTTGTTGTTGAACTTGTTTCTTTCATTACACAATGGTGGGGCAGATAAAAGGCGTTATTAGGATTTGAATCTTCAATTCTGGACATATGTTTGAGATTTTCATAGTCAGCCATGAATCCGAGATATTCATTTTTCATATCGGGGTTTTTATGTAATTTCTTCTCGAGTGAAAGAAATCTTCTGATTGCCATCTGTTTAGAGTCCCCTAGCTTAGATGGAGGTTCCTTTAAAGGAATTGTAACTATGAAACGTCCATCATTGTCGCGACTTGTGTGTGCCTTAAAATGTTCCTCACAGATTTTCTCTTCTGAAGAAAGATGTTGGACTTTAGGACATTCCTCCAACTCCCAAAACCTCGCCAGTTGCTTATCGATACCCAACTGGTTACTAATGGCGAGATTGCAATGTACGTCTGACCGTGATAGACCCTCGTGATAAATTGATCCAGAAATTATCCATCCGAACTGAGTTTTTTGTAAAGTAGGTAATTCTTTACCGAGTTTTATTTGACCAATACTGATTAAATCCCAAAATATATCGGCACCAATCAGCATGTCGATATCATTTGCTTGGTTAAAACTGGGATCAGCTAAAATTATGTTTGATGGAATTTTTAAATAGTTGGGATTGAACGTTTTAGCTGGTATGGAGCCAGTTATTCTTGGCAGGATCAGACAGAAAATATTGATGTTAAATGGAGTAGTTCTTGATTGAATCTTTACGGAAGTTCGCCTAGTAATATTTGAAGTACTTTGGTTTATCCCGTGAATAGAAATGTCGATTTTATTCATCTGCAACTGCAGTTTATCGCATAGCCTCTTTGTTATAAAGTTGCTTTGAGAGCCACTATCAAGTAAAGCTCTGCATTGGTGAATATTGCCGAAATTGTCGTAGATTTGAATAAGCGCAGTTGACAACAAAGTATCTGAATTCGTGAGATGACATGAATGACTTAATGTGTGGAAAGTTGAATCATTTGTTGAAGGTTCGGATCCAGTAGAAGCAGGAGCATTGTTGCTCTCACAAGAAACCTGACTGGAAAACGCTTGAAAATGAAGCAAGGTGTTATGTGCCTTTCCACATTTTTTACACTTGCTTGAGTTGCAATGGCTTGTAGTGTGATTCTGGCGTAAACAATTGAGACATAGTTTCAACCGCTTTGCTTCATTAAATCGTTTATTGGGTTCGAGTTTTAAGAAGTTCGGGCAATTGTAAATTATATGACTATTCTGGCAAAAACTGCAACGCAAGGTGTTTGTTGATACGAATGATTTGGTAGGTTTTGTTTTAATGCGTTGATATTTGGAATCAGGTTCGCTCATCTCTAAAGATTCAAGGAGTCGACATTTTTCTTGTAAAAATGTAATAAAATCATTAAATTCTGGAATTGTTCCCTTTGTATTGTTTACTTCCCATTCGCGTTTGGTATCCTTGTCTAGCTTTGCAGAAATAATTGCAATAAGTAATGTATCCCAATGATTGATGGGTTGTTCGAGAGCTTCAAGTGCACGCAAATGACGCATAGTACCGTCCAATAATTGTCGAAGGCCACTGTAGGATTCTCCAAGGACAGCAGGTAAATGCAATAAAGATTTAGTATGATTATTGATTAAATGAGGTTTGTTTTCGAAGCGATTTAATAAAAGATTCCACGCGACATCATAATTAGTCGCGGAAATTTCCAATGATTTAACTACCTCAGCAGCTTCACCCTTGAGGGATAAGCGCAAGTAATGAAATTTTTGTATGCTAGTAATGGATGCATTATTATGGATTATAGACTGAAACGTGTCTTTAAAAAATAGCCATTGGCTATACGCACCATCAAATTCTGGCAGATTTAGAGTAGGAAGTTTTATTTGATTAAGAATTGAGCTGTTTTGCGATTGGGATAATTCTACCGATGTAACTGATGCAGAATCCCCATGTGGAGTTTCACTGTGGTTAGTTGTTAAATTAGGTGAATTAGATTTTTCCTCAATACATTTTTTGGCATCGGAAATTAAGCCAAAGTAATTGGTTTCAAAGCTATCACGTTCTGCGTCGTGGCCAGTGTTGTCTGGTTCTAATATTTCAATGTTGATTTGAACCGCGTTAAATTCATCCCAAAGTAATTCGATTTTTGATAGTCGATTTTCTAGTTGAAGCAAATCAGAACTATTCTCGTCAATAAATTTTTTATAAAAGGTTCTGAAACGCGTTAATTGGCCTTTTATAGCCATACGCTTAGTCTTAAATAGAGCAAGATCAGACATGATTTAATTTGCAATAAATAAACAAATATGTATATTTAAGTTTTGTATGTAAAGTTTGTTTAATATGTTTAGCAGTGAAGCATCAAGGTTTCTTAAAATACTTCGATATGCATTAGAAAAGTTGCAATGTTAGAACAAATTAAAGAATGTGTTACAATAAACAAACAAAATGTTATAGGACAGGACAAAATGGAAGCGCACCAACCTGTTGCTGTGGATTTGAGTAGGCTCGTCCAACTTGCTGCTTGTAAGATTGTGAATTTGTAATTTTTCGGAATTGTTTCATCCAGTCAATTATTGTTGTTGTTCCTCTAGTATCCGGCTCGAAGGACCATGATGTTATCCCAAATAAATCACTTTATCGTGGATATAAATTTTATTTGTAGTTGTATGCATAAAGTAAGACACAAAAGGAAAAACAGTTAAAAATGTTAAAAATTGTTGTAACAGACAATTCGGTGGTTGATTCGCAAGTGTCTCCCCAGGGAGCAGTTTTGTGGAGTGGGAACCGACTACCCCCGTCGTTGCACGACACATCAGTTTAACACAGCGCGCCAAGGCGCGACACAGTTTAAATTTAAAAATGGTTAGAATAGTCACAACAATACCAACTTTTATTTCATAATATAATTCGGTTTAAAAAAATATATATCATTTTTCCTCCATCATAAATTCTATTTAGTTTTGGTATAAGTATAATTTAACAATATCATTTAATTTGTCAAGAATGTACATTAAAATGTAATATATTATAATTTTCCCTAAATATATATATTAGTTTATGAATTTATTATAATTACTATTTACATGTAATAAAATTGTTAATTAATTTTATAGGATTCCATGTTTGTATACCGCATTATAATTATAGTAATATCTATCTAAACTATTTAATTGCTTTTTCTCTGCCGCAAAAATAAAACTTCGTATAGAAATATCTGCTAACCGCTTATAATCTCTATTTCTACAAAATTAAGTTTTACAAGAAAACTTAAAAAACTAAAACCAATATTCCACATAAACTTCAATGTACCTATTAAAATTATGATTTGCTATAAAACATCAATTTTACTATACAATCTGGCGCAATAAATTATTTTACAACTCCTACCTTGGAAACAGAAATTGATGTGACCTAAAATCAACGCTATAGAAAATTATAGCCAACGAAGCTTGAAAAATGCTTTTACAAAAAAAAAACAGTGTTATTGTTGAAGAATTATTTACCTACAGCTCGACTTCAAAGTTTAGATATTCGAACCATAAATCGATTTTAAATAGTTATTCAAATAGTGCTATTACTCTGCGTCACAATAGATACAAGACAAAAGAGGTATGAGTTTTGCGGAAAAGTTTAAAAGTAGATACAGATTAACAAAGACACAATGAAAAATACTGATATGTTGTTTACACTTCTCTGTTCTATATGAATTTGACTTCTATACTACTTATAAAGTTGATTTATTAAGTACGTCTTTCAAGTTACGTTTTGTACTTTCTAATTTTAATAGAAAGTACAAAAAAAAATTATCTGTTAGTATATAAAATTAAACATATATGTATCATAATACAATTGTTATTAACGATTGCATTTAATAGGTATTTATATCTAGAATCTGTGGTATTATGGTGACGAGAAATTTCAAACTGTCTAGATTAGAGTGAGTCTGAAATGGTTTGAATCCCAAAAAAAATCGAAGTTAATTTTATTCTAAACAGTTAAGTTTAGCAAGTTTTTTATATTTCAATTCCCTAAAAACATATGCCAAAAAAGCTGAATCATTCCTCTCAGAAGTACGCCACTGGACAATATTCTTTGTTATAAAACCGTCACTTTATAGTTTACTACATTATTATTCACTAAATTTCAGATCTATGTCTTTATCCCTGAATATCAGTATGAATTATGCTGTCCCAATCCGTCCATTTTGACCTCTAATATCTGCAATTTATTGGAACAACCTGTATCTATATTCATATACAGCGTGTCCCAGAATAGATACGAAATATTTTTAGGTGTGATTCTTGAATAAATTCTGCATTGTACTGTATAATTTTTTTATCCCCAATCCAGGTTAGTTTTCGAGTAATCATCTCTTGAATGTTGAAAATTGTAGATTGAAAAAGTGAAACATTGTTGTATAGAAAGAAGCCAGTCTGCTAAACTATTTGATTATCGAAAAAAAGTTATACAATAAATTTGTAGCAGTGATGATTTGCGATCGAAAGCATTTTGTAATTTTTTTGATAGTGTTAACCCTTAAAGAATTATTAGTGTTCAAATTTGGAATTTGAAAAAATAAATAAAATATTCACGTTCCATTTAATTTATTTTGAAAAGTAGTATTGAAAATAAACTGCTGGCCAATTGAAACGTACCAAACGAATTTTAAGGTTGAATTTAAAGTCAAATATTTTGAAAAATAGAACAGATATCAACATGCGGTTTTCAGGATTTCAGACATAATTTAATTGAGAAAACGATAGTGTTACCCGATTTTTTAACTTTGAAGTACATTACTATCTACAGGGTATGAAAGAAAGTCTTTTTTTGTCAAATTTTATAACTGCCGTGGTTCCACAAATTTTTTTTTTATATTTTTTTGATGTAGATTTTTTTAGTCCTTACTTAATGGGAAAACAACCTGTTTCTCAAAATTTTGATATCCCTGTTATTTTATAAGATACCGAATTTT
This sequence comes from Pediacus dermestoides, assembly GCA_963942485.1. Classification (NCBI taxonomy): domain Eukaryota; kingdom Metazoa; phylum Arthropoda; class Insecta; order Coleoptera; family Cucujidae; genus Pediacus; species Pediacus dermestoides. Next base: position 12,557,374 of record OZ012626.1, read on the forward strand.
TGCTGAAAATTTGATTTTTTCTTTGTTTTTTTTCGTTCGGCCGTATTGTGTTTTGTAAGAACCAATCTCTGTAGTTGATTATAATACCTTATGAATGGCTTTCTTATAAAAAGTACACTTTTTGTACTTTCATTAATTTATTGGTGACCAGTGGCTTATCAAAAATCGGTACACGTTCGCTAATTGGTAAATTTTTTAATTCATTTTTTGAGGCTATTTTTTAATGCAATAGAATGGAATTTAGTTAGTTTATGTTCACCATTGGTTTAAGTGACTTATATTCTCGAAACGGGTTTTTCACTTTTTCAAAAATTTGCTCATATTCGTGTATACCGGGTGGCTACGAAATCGTTTTACAACCCCCACCATTTTGTTACATTTAACTGTATTAATTTGAAATTTGACATGGTTTGATTGTTGAAAGGAATAATCCTTTTTATGTATAAAATAAGTTTTTTTTAAAACAACCCTGCATACTTTTTTCCGTAAGAATTAGATTCTACTTAAAATTACCTTTTTATCGACATATCACATGATGACATTTGCTTTCAAAATGGCAGCATAATTATTATTGCAAAAACTTGTTCAACAATATTAAATTTAATAAAAAATTCGGTATCTTATAAAATAAGAGGGATATAAAAATTTTGAGAAATTGGTTTTTTCCTCATTAACCAGGGACTAAAAAAATCGACATCAAAAAAATATAAAAATTTTGTTGTGGAATTCCGGTAGGTATAAAGTTTGAGAAAAAAAAGACGACTTTCTTTCATACCCTGTAGATAGTAACGTACTTCAAAGTAAAAAAATCGGGTCACACTATTGCTTTCACAATAAAATTATCTCTTGAATCCTGAAAACCTCATGTTGATATCTTTTCTCCTTTTCAAAATATTTGACTTTAAATTCAACCTAAATATTCGCTTGGTACGTTTCAATTGTCCAGCAGTTTAGTTAAAAATTTGAAACTTGATGAAAGATTGGTTTATTTAGATACGAAAAGTTTAATTCTATTTTGAACATAAACGATGTCTACTCGGAGTAATTATTAAATTTGTTAAAAAGTTTCCGTAAAATAAAAAAAATCCGGATTGGAGATAAAAAAATTATACAGGACAACGCAGAATGTATTCAAGAATCATACCTAAAAATATTTCGTGTCTATCCTGGGACACCCTGTGTATATATTATCTATATACTGTACTGTATTCTATGATATACTTTTTATACAGTGACCGGCAGAAAGTGTGCACCAAATGGGAATTTTTTTTATCTTTATAATTACCAAATTTATTTTACTGTGGAAAGGTTCTGCATGTCCTTAAACTAAAAAGAGCATGAACAAAACCAGTAAAAATTGCATCGTATACGAGGGAGCGGTAAAAATTTCAAATTTACTCAAGAATAAAATAGATACCCTTATTTTGCACGGTAGAAAGAAATGTTATTAGGAAAAGTTGTTTTTACTTAAAAGTTATCCCCGAATACCAAATTTGGGCAAAGAAAAACCATTTTTCGTTTTTTTGGACCCACCCCCGTATAACGAATCGCTAGAAGTTATGCAGCACATAAATTCAGTTTTTTGACTGTTCTTGGACAATTAAACACATAATTTACTTAAATAGGGACTTTGCATGATTTTCAAAATAATTTTTTTTTAGAAGCTGATACCAAATTATCACTATCAATATTTTTGAAAAAAATTTTTGGTCCGTACTTTCCAAGTAAATAAATAAAAAGTATTGCAAAATTTCAAATTTCCACGCATTGCCCGGAAACGCCCGAATCGGCTCAAAAGACTGCTGACGTCACGAATCTAGTTCCACAGTGCAGCACGCCGCATTTTGATTTATTTCGAAAAATGTCAAACGCGTAAAAAACATTTAGACATGCCAATTTCAACTAGATTAGTGACGTCACACAGGACTCTCCGATTTCAAAGCGTTTTCGGGCGGCAATAATATATTTGAATTACGGTCAATTTATAATCGTTTTTTTATGTACAAATATTTAGTAAAAAAAATTATTTTTGCTGTAGAGTATTATTAATATAGTCGTTTTACATTTCTAACAGAAAAATATCTGATGCGCCCAACACATGACTTTCTTATACTTACGGATAGTAACACAATAATTACTTTTCCTAAAGAAATTAAGTTAAATTGCTAGATGAAAAACATTGAATGTGGCACCCACAAATTTGTTCAAACTCTTAAATATGAAATTTGAATCAAATCCGAGAAGTCGTTTTTGAGTTATGGTGGATACAGACAGACACACACACAGACAGACATCATGACGAAAATGGTCAGAATGGATTCAGGGGCCCTCAAAACGTGTAAATCCATCAAAATCTCGAACTCGAAAAAAATCACGATTACAATACTTCCTTATACTACGTATAAGAAAGTAAAAATGGGATTTTAAGAAAATGCAACATCCCTATTGGTTTAAATGCGCGAAAACAGGGCGGTTAATAAAATAATGTCAAAAATAATATAATTTTTTTGGTATTTTATTTTATGGATAAGTAAAACAACTTAATGTAAAACAAATGCGGGTTTACTTGATATCTTTAGCAATTTATTGCCATTTTTACTTTTTTAAAAAACTAAAATCTATTGGTTCAGGAATTGCTTTTGTCTGTACCTACCGGTAAGTCAATTTCAGTTTTCTGATAAAATTATTATTATTTTATTAAACGACCCGTTTTCGCGCATTTAAACCAATTTAAGTAAATTATGTAAGTATTAACTTAGGAACTGTTAAAAAACTGAATTAATGCGCTGCATAGCTTCTAGCGAGTTGTTCTACGGGGGCGCGCCGAAAAAAAGGAAAGACGTTTATTTTTTGTCTACAGAGTCCAAATTTGATATTCGGAGATAACTTTTAAGTACAAACAAATTTTCCTTATATTTTTTTTCTATGGTGCAAAATAAGGGTACTTTATTTTTGAGTCAATTTTAAATTTTCACCCCTCCCTCGTATACGATGCAATTTTTACTGATTTTGTTTAGGCTCTTTTTTGTTTAAGGACATGCAGAACCTTTCCACAGTAAAATAAATGTGGTAATTCTTAAGATAGAAAAATTTCCCATTTGGTGCACACTTTCTGCCGGTCACTGTATATACGTTAATAAATATTTTATAAAAGTTGTTTATAATTATTGTTCGCATTTTTTGACGCAATATCTGCCTTGTATAAGCAAAATAAGCATTGGTTAAAGAAATTTGTATTTTAAGCGTATAATAAAACATCAGCAACTTAGCTGTAATATTCAGCTGTGGGTACTGAAACTAAATCAACATGTTAGATGGCGCTTACGACACGAATTTTCAGCAGTATTTTATGAGATTATACGATGATACACCTTTTCTTTGCTGTGGAGCAACTCATGAAGAAGCTGCAGTAAAGTTCAGAAAGTTACTGTTTCATTTTGTATTTCCTGTTTCACATTTGTTGTTTTTTAATACATTGTATCTGGTTAACACTACAATAATATATTTTAAGTAATTTCATTCGACAGACTAAACTTTATGAAAATTATTATTGTTCGCCAAAACTACTATTTCACAAACTGTTTCGTATTTCTAACAATTTTCAGAGACCCCCTTCCACTTTCACTGTTTCATCTCTTTAAAGCTGCATGTTTCTTATGCGGAATTTATAAGAACATCAAGTGCTTGAAAGTGTGACCCATCTCAACCTCATAAATCATTCTCAGGAGCATTTCATGAGGCCAAATCGTGTCCGTGTCTTTTAAGGGTGCTGGTCTGTTACAGAAATTTATCTGTATACATTATTGAATAGATTGTCTGCTAGGAATTCTGTAACATGACACATGACATGTTTGGATTGGCTGTCCCATGTCCATGTCATACTGTGCCCTTGTGCAATGAAATCAAGAAGTTTCATCTGCTAATGTAGGAACCACTAAAATGCAACTGGAGTGTATCTCTGATGTGTTCCATTTGTGTAATTGACGCACAAATATATCAACATCAACAATAGATTGGTTTTAGACGGAGAATTCAGTTTGGCTCCTTAATTTTGGTTGCAAAAAGAATTATATTTACAATATACTAAATTTTTCTTAATATTTACATGGGTTTACATAAAGAAGCAACACTCTTTTAATATTCATTTTACAAAAAAATATTATTCTTGATAAGACAAATTCTGCTTTTTCAAAAGTTTTGAAATCTCCATCAATTTTGATTACAGACGTACAAAATTCGATATTTTTATAGGGTAACTTTTAAACCATAAGAGATATTGAAAATCTGACCACGCATCGTCAAGCTCTTTTTTTGATAAACCCCCGATGGCGAAGTCAAAATCTAGCGATCGTCGTTTGTTTTCGAGTTATGGACGAAAATTCGATTTTTAGAGATTATTTATTTCGGTTATTTGTGAATTTAGAGAAATGGCGTTTGCACGTTCTGAAGGCACTTTTTTGAGGAGAATGCAATGGCGTTAACAGATATTGAAAATGTATTTTAATTTTTAGCTTATGATATAAAGTTGTATTTTTTTTTATATGGTAGGTTGTGAATTTATTGAAAAGAGAATTTTTTTCTCTTTTAAAATATGTATGGTCTATTCCTTCAATTTCTTCTTGTAAAATAAAAATATCTGATGTTCCCAACACATGACTTTCTTACACTTACGGATAGTATCACAATAATTACTTTTCCTAAAGAAATTAAGTTAAATTTCTTGTAAAAATCTTGAAGGTTTCCAGCAATTTTCAAATAGTCTCTGTCGCACTTATTGCAATACGCATAAATCTGTCCTTGTCCCACTCATTATAACCGAATTTTACGACAAAAATGTGTTTTATTTTAGATTTTTGACCTATTACTCACTTAAAAAAATCTCCCGGTATGAAATTACATTTATTTATTCATTATTATTGTTTTCGGTACCATAGAAACCAGTAAAATAAAAATAAAAAAATTGTCCGTTCCTTCTGGGATTCGAACCCGGGACCTTCCGTTTGGCAGCCATATAATGAGACACATGGTCTACCTCGACCATCGAATTCAACTATCAACGCGCGCTATGAGAAATATAAAGTGTTTTAAGAATATCTAGTTTTTTTGAAATTTTTTTGACAGAATTTCAAAAAAAAGTTTAAACAAAATTTGTTCAAAATTCAATTCTAAATAATGTTAAAGAATAAAAAAATCTCATAAATTGTTTATTTTTCAAGATATTCCTAAAAAACCTAAAAATGTCTTCAGGTAACTGTCACTTGTTTTGGTGCTAGATGAAAAACATTGAATGTGGCACCCACAAATTTGTTCAAACTCTTAAATATGAAATTTGAATTAAATCCGAAAAGTCGTTTTTGAGTTATGGTGGATACAGACAGACAGACAGACAGACGCACACACAGACAGACATCATGGCGAAAATGGTCAAAATGGATTCAGGGGCCCTCAAAACGTGTAAATCCATCAAAATCTCGAAGTCGAAAAAAATCACGATTACAATACTTCCTTATACTTCGTATAAGAAAGTAAAAATCTAAATTTTTTAAATTAAATTTTAAAAAATCTTATGAAATAAAAATGAAAATACAACAAACGAAACATACATATAAACACAACACTGTCTAAAATTAATATCTATACAGGCTGTTTCATTAAGGGTGACCACCGGCCATATCTCTGAAACTACTGGGCATAGAAATTCGGGAAAAAAAATTTCATTACTAAAGTGGCCATAAGAAAATCCTGGAAATTATTTTTAAGCTCCGCATTTCGCCGCAAGGGGGCGCAACTGAAAAGTAAATATTAAAATTCTGAATTTTTCCGAAAATTTCCACATTAAGGTATACCTTTGGCAACATCATTAGAAAGCTTGGACAATTCTGCATCATTTTGGTTTAAGGTTCATTGGCGTACCGACCTTAGTAAGAGTGGGGGAAGCTATTGAAAGTGAAATCATTTAAATCGCTGTAACTAGTTCCTAATAAAATTGCTAGAGGGCGCAATTTGAAATAATAACAGTTTTTTTGATTTTATCCCGAAAACTTAAATTAGACGGTATAATTATGATGTCAGAATCGGAAAGTAGATTAAATTTGCAAGAGAAAATGTGAAAACCGCAGCTCGATATCTTCGTTTGTTTCAGAGTTATTGCCAAAAGAATAGTTTTTAACACTTTAATTGAAGATATGATTGTTTTCATAGCTCCGTAGTCGAGCAATCCATGACAAAAAATATTTTTTAACTTGCTTGTGTAGGTTTGTCACTCATTATGCCAAGGGCCCAAAAACTACTTTAGAATTAATAAAATAATCATGGAAAACTTCGAATTTAGGCACAATAATTATTTTAATATGGTTTTTTAAAAATAAATCTAGATAGCCGTGAAACAAGATCGGCAGGTTTCCAAGGAGATAAATAAATTGGAATAGTTGTCAACTGATTTAATTTTGATAGGGGTTGTGTTGACAAAAGTTTCTTTTTGATGACTATGATTCTTTTTGAATTTCTTTTTATCTATTCCAAAAATTGTGCTACATCCCTCAAAAATTCTCAATTCCTCTCCCTGGTTTTATGAACTGTTGAAGCCAGTTTACTAGCTGTGGCATCGTTAATTTACACAATACTTATGCACTAGGTATTGGTCACAAACAAATCCTCATTGAATACGCGAAGTGGATCACCAAAACTGGTGGTGCAGAGTTTCAGCATTCAGAATTATCGGACCGTTTATTTTTAATGGCTATCTAAATGGTGAATCTTACGTAAGCATATCGTAACCCTCGGCATTGGTATAAGCATTTTTGAGAGATGTAGCACAAATTTTGATATAGGTAACAAGAAATTTAAAAAAAATCAAGTAGAAACTTTTGTCAACACAACATCTATCAGAATTAAATCAGTTGATAGATTTATTTTTTAAAAACCATATTAAAATAATTATTGTGCCTTGTGCCTAAAAAGTTTTCCATGATTATTTTATTAAATCTAAAGTAGTTTTTGGGCCCTGGGCATAATGAGTGACAAACCTACACATAATAAAGTCTTAAAATATTTTTTGTCATGGATTGCTTGACCACGGAACTATGAAAACAATCGTATATCTTCAATTAAAGTGTTAAAAATTATTCTTTTGGCAATAACTCTGAAACGAACGAAGATATCGAGCTGCGGTTTTCACGTTTTTTGTTGCAAATTTAATCTACTTTCCGATTATCGTATCATAAATATACCGTCTAATTTAAAATTTTGATATAAAAGCAAAAAAACTGTTATTATTTCAAATTGCGCCCTCTAGCAATTTTATTAGGAACTATCGTGTACCATTTGATGCAATAATTAAAAGTACCTACATTTCTCTTCCAAACAAGCTTAAGTTTACTAAAATCGAATAAGTCGTTTAGAAGTTACAGCGATTTAAATGATTTCACTTTCAATAGCTTCCCCCACTCTTACTAAGGTCGGTACGCCAATGAGCCTTAAACCAAAATGATGCAGAATTGTCCAAGCTTTCTAATGATGTTGCCAAAGGTATACCTTAATGTGGAAATTTTCGGAGAAATCTAGAATTTTTATATTTACTTTTCAGTTGCGCCCCCTTGTGGCAAAATGCGGAACTTAAAAATAATTTCCAGGATTTTCTCATGGCCACTTTAGTGATGAAATTTTTTTTCCTGAATTTCTATGCCCAGTAGTTTCCGAGATATGGCCGGTGGCCACCCTTAATGAAACAGCCTGTATAAACCAAGTCAGAAAATTACGTCCATGAACTGCAATACACTTTTCAAGACACTTCTGTGTGCATTATGAGTGAATATTTGACACGGAATTAAGGCATTGTGTAAACTTGGCTTTGAGTTCATCTGTATTTCTACTTTTAGTTTTATATAAATTATCTTTAATATGTCCCCAAAAAAGAAGTCTAGAAGTGTCAAATCGGGCGACCTTGTTGGCCATCTAACTGGTCCATTGGTACCAATCCAATTATCTATGAATTGAGTTTAAGCGATTCTCTAACTGATCTCGTATTACGAGGACGTGCAGCATCTTGTTGTAAGAAAAACTGACTTCTATCGCTGAGTGATAAATTGACCAAATATAGATCAAATATTTTCTCATTTAAAATTTGGTAGTAGGTACCCGAGTAGGTACCGATCACCAGTTAGATTTTTTTCATAAATTTTGTATGCCAAAACTTGATTTTTTATTAAGGCACACCAAACCGATCCTGATTTTGGATGTCAATGGCGCGCCGAAGGTTCTCATCAGACCATCAATGACATTCCCCTACTGCTATAAAAGTGCGAAATATTAGATATTTAAATTCCAAAAATTTACAATTTTTTATTTTTCAAGAAGAAATTGAAGGAATAGACCCTACATATTATAAAAATGCTCTTTTCAACAAAGTCACAACCCACCATGACTTCCATATAAAAATATCTGATGTGTCCAGCAGATGACTTTCTTATACAATACGAATAAGGTTCTGGTTGTTGGAAAGTATTGTACTTAAGCCGTTGCCAATAATCATATTTTAGCAAATTAATTTAGTTATTGTTTCAAAATTATAAAAATTGTTTAAATTAAAAAAAAAATTGTTAAATTTTCGTACCTTTTCTCTTGAAGCCCCTTTGCTCTATTCCCATTTGGCGATCCAAGGAAATCACTAATTATCTACACAACACTATAGCACTTTTTGAAAAAATTAAGAAGTAACCGTAAGAAATATTTAATTACACCACACAAGTACAATTAACTACTAAAGAAATTACAATAGTACGTGTTAACGCGAAATAATTAATTAATAATTAAGTTGAAGTGACGGACAAAACTTTAGCACACAGTCTTTACAGAAACAAAACTAAAAACTGACTAATAGAATAAAATATATAAATTACTCATGCACCCTTTACACAACCAAAATTTACAATTTTATAGCCTTAGGCTGCGTTCACCTTTTCTCATAAAATCAATACTGAAAAGTTTTGTTGTGTTAATTTTTGTGAAAAGGTGAACCCAGCCTAAGCCTTTAAATTGTATTTGTTGGCAAAAAATGATGAGTAATTTTTACGACTTTGTTATCTATGGATTTATTTTGTAAATAAATGTATGAATCAGTTTTCAGTTTTATTTCGAATGCCAAACCGAGCAGACGTGTGTCTGGTGCTTACGTTTAATTATTAATTAATTATGAAATATAACACGTGCTATTATAATTACTTTAGTACTTAATCGTAGCTTCGCTTAATTAATTATTTCTTACGGTTACTTTTCAAATTTTCTTTCAATGATGGACTTTTTTACAAGTATGCAGTGCTATAGTGTTGTGGATTGTTTAGTGATTTCCTTGGATTACCATTGGATTACCATCAGACGGGAATAAAGCAAAAGGGCTTCAAGAGAAAAGGTACGAAATAGTTTAAATTTTTTCTTGCTACTACTAGTACTAGCCCGGGGTATAGGGGGGACTGCGTTGGAAGGAATTAAAAACAAAACATCTTTTGCCTGCCTTGGTAGATCGAAAAACTTTCGAAATAATTTTAATTTCTTACGCTTCTACTAGTACATTGCTATACTAGCATGGCCTTCGCATGGTACTGGCCATGGGGCCCGGGATATAGGGGACCCGCGTTGAAAGGAATTAAAAACAAAACAACTTTTGCCTGTCTTGGTAGATTGATAAATTTTCGATAGTTTTAATTTAATTTGCTACTACTATTACACTGCTACTACCGGGTTAAAGGGGGGCCCACGTTGGCTAGAGTTAATAAAAACCTTTTGCCTGTTTGGTAGATAGAAAAATTTTCAGAATAAAAAAAAATGCAAACACAATTCAAATTATCTTGCGCCTTCTGTCGCATCTGATATGTAAAATTGTAGATGGGGGGGCCCACGGTAGAAAATTTAGGATAATTTTTTGAATTCTGCTTTTGATTGTTCTGTTCTTGTTGCAGGTTAGGTCCCATGATGATTAAATGAGGACCACATCGTAGAAGACAACATACCAGGTCAGAACATTTTAGTTTTCTGTTAAAATATTTCAACATTTTGGTGGAAAATTCCATCCGTTGAAAAAGTCTAAATGGACACATTTTAGTTTAAAACGATTTGTTGTTTAAGAAATGTATCATTTATATTCTGAAACTGTAAGTTTGACTTCAACTCTACCATTATTAACAGTTTCAATAATTATTTTTTTAAATACCATTTTGAGAAAATTCTTGTTTTTTTTGTTTGGAAACAATTATTTAGGGACAAATCACCTAGAATGCGTAAAAACGAGCTAATAAGGCCCAACATTCTACAATGGGGCACTCAATAAAATTAAAAACGCTTATAATTTATTTATTTTTCGTGATAGAAACACGAAATTTGTTTTGTTGCCTTAAGACAACTTTCATTGAAAATATTGTAAAATTTCAGGACATATATGGTGAAGCACTGCATGTTTTCACCACATCACAGTTGATTCGTTTTTCAATGCAGAAACCATCAGTTTTTTCTGTTTTAGATATATACATTTAATAAAAATTGTCGTTTTTCCAAACACTTTTGTTGGATTTTTCGAGAATTTTAGTGCTGACTAAGCCTATAATTTGTAGGTATTTGTTGCATAAGAGACTAATTTTTATGAGTTATTATTCTTATTTATAATATTTATGTTGATATTAGACATTTTTTACTTTTGTTCCGAATGTGAACCGGTAAAGACGTGTGCTAAAGTTTTGTTTCATATTTACGTTAAATTATTAATTAATTATTTCGTATAACAGTTCTTTACTTAATTTAACCTTAACTCGCGTGTAATTATTTATTGTTCAGGGTTGTTTCGCGTATTTTTTTTTCAGTGATTATCTTTGAAAGGTAGGTCCCAAGACGATTAAAGGAGGACTACATCGTAGAAGACAGCATACCAGGTCAGAACATTTTTACTGTGTGCATGGAAAAGGAAAATTCTATCAATTGAATTTTCGTAAAAGTAACATTGTTAAATGGTTCTCATAGCAAATCAATCCGGGTTAATTTTGAACCAAGAATTAATTTGCATTATTCCAGCGTTGTTGTGTGGTTCGGTATCGGAACCTTGTTGAGTACCTAATTGCGCCGAGACATATTCTCGCGTAAAGCCCGGGCTTTGTTTTTAAATATTCTTTGACATTTGGTCGCGCCATTCCTAGATTACGATTATGTATAAAGTCCCATCAGAATTACTGGGATTAGGATTAGGGCTAGAGCAAAACATACGTGGATGTCGAAAGATGCAACGCATGTAAATGGGTAAAGTGGACAGGGTCCTAGACTTAGAAATAATTTATACCTATAAGCACATCATATTTTTTTGCCCAGTACTCGGAATGTCAACGTGAAGAAATTCAAGCAAGGGCGGGAGTAACTATGACACTCTTGGTGGATGGTGGATTCGCGTGGGGTGACAGAGATGTGGACGAGTTATACGGGTTGACACCTGGGCATTGCTTAGAGCTGTTGCCTGTCTCTCAACACAAAGAGTCACTACCCGCGGTCTTCCCGGAAACCTTGATTTTTCTAATGCTGGGGGCCTGGCTTTCCACCAGGTACCTCTGGGATTAGAACGGTTATAGTTGCGTTTGTGACGTACCTCCCCTAGGTAACCGCCGGACAACGCTAATGTCCGATATATGTTATGTACGGTCTGTGGAACAAGATTAAATGCAGGCATATGTTGGGGATTAGCGGCTAAACCATCACACGTCTTCAAACTTTGTAACAAAGCCAATTTAACACAAATTTAAGTACTGTAATTTTGAAAACAAGTAAATTATTGGGGTTCCCATAAAAAAAAACTCGTAAATATTTTATATAAACAGTACTTTTTTTATTAAAATTCGGAATAAGCTTTGTAAGAAAGCCGAATGCGATCTTTTAATAGTGTAATTTATTGCTCTAAAAATCCGGAAATAATTTGTGTACTTAAACAGTTTCTAATTCTAAAATGTCTAAAAACATTTCTTTCAGGCATGTACCTTATAATGTTTATTTTCAGTATCTATACATAATTTAATTTATGTACTTCGAAGGAAAAATTTGTGAAAAATGTTTGGAGGTCCCCAATTCACAAATTCATTCGGAATTAGGTATACAATTTAAAAATAATTGTATCACCAGTACCTACAATTTTTCGATAAAAAAACAAATGTAGATAATAATTACCACTGGATATATAATATAATATAATATACATATAAAATGTTTTAGATAATTTTACTGTGACATTATTACTAATATAATCCACATATAGGCCTTCCCTCTTTCTCTTTTATTAACAACTTATTTTTCTGATAACATTACCATTTTTTGGAGAAGATCCAAAAATCGAATATATTTACCTATGTTTTATTATTTATATTTCTCCCTTATATCATACCTTTCCCATTGACACTGCAAAAAGTGCCATTATAATATTATAAAATTTATCGACCCAAATTTGGGGTGAAATTTATTTTTATACAAAAATTATTAATATGAAACGTATAGAGTATGTATATAATTATTTACAACTTGATAATACTGTTCGTGGATTAGGCCTCCTGGGGACACCACGTTAAAAAAAAAACGCGCCTAAACTCTACCTCAGTGGTGGTGAGGAAATGAGTTGGTTGCATTACATGAGAGGGAAATATTCCTTATTATATTGCAACTAAAACTCGATAATAGTACTAATAGTAATTGATTATAGAAGTTTTTACCCTTTGGGGATTTCTTGCCAGATAAAATTTTGTGGTATGTACATAAATATGTATGTAGGTATAAGTACCCAAAATTTCTAACACATAAAACATGCAACTACTACACGATTAAAATTGAGCCTTGACTTTAACTAGGAAGGGCCGAAAAAAATTGAAATTTCTTAATTTTTTTTTACTTGTGCTAAAGGTTGTAATTAATTAACAAATTTTTGGAGTAATCGTTAATTTGATTACAAGTTTGTGTTTTAAAAAAAATGTCGCCTTATATGCAATGGTAACTGACAGAGCCGCATTTAGCAAATAAGGCTCTGAAAACCTAGAAATAATTTAACTTCATAAATTATCTGCCCAGTGCTTTGAATATCAATGTGAAGAAATTCAAACAAGCTCGGGTAAACGGCAGGAGTAACTATGACACTCTTGGCGGATGGTAGATTCGCGTGGGGTGGCAGAGATGTGGAAGAGTTGTACGGGTTGACACCTAGGCATTGCCTAGAGCTGTTGCCTGTCTTTCAACACAAAGAGTCAGTACCCGCGGTCTTCCCGGAAGCTTTGATTGTTCTAATGCTGGGGGCCTGGCCTTCCTCTGGGATTAGAACGGTTATAGTTGCGTTTGTGACGTACCTCCCCTAGGTAACTGCCGGACAACGCTAATGTTCGATATATGTTATGTACGGTCTGTGAAAGCAAATTAAATGCAGGCATATGTTGGGGATTAGCGGCCAAACCGTCACAGGTCTTGTAACAAAGCCAATTAAATAAAAATTTAAGTACTGTAATTTTAAAAACAAGTAAATTATTAAAATTCGGGAGGGTAAACGAAGCTGGAGCAAACTTGCGCTCCAGCTATAGTGCCATCGTTAGAGGTGTCGGTCTTATTTTGAACTGCTACGACTAGTATCCGAGATGAGTCACATGTCAGACCACACGGCGTTTACCCTTTAACCTATTCGTATGCTGCCCTAATTCATGCAAAGTACCGTTGTGAGCAATGGATGCTGCGGATAGTGAGTAATGCTTAGATTCTTACGTTATACGATATAATGTATATGTATGTAATGGTCTAAGCAGTAATGTGTGGGAGGGGTTCGCGCAAGCGGCCTCGAAAGTAGCCCATTAAATGTGGTAAAGGGAGTAATTAACCCTTTCTACATGGGGTTCTCATTTAAAAAAAAATCGTAATTAATTTATATAAACAGTACTTTTTTTTAAAGAAAATTAGCTTTGTAACAAAGCCAAATGCGATATTTTATGTACTTAGGGCCGGTTGTATAAAACTTTAATCGCGTTGTTAAATTTTTATCCTCCAAAATATCTATAGTGACAATTGTAATCAACAATCGTTTCTATGGCAGTTTATCCATTTTTTAGGATTATCTTGTGATTAAGTTTTTATACAACCGGCCCTTAAACAGTTATTATAATCCTAAAATGTCTAAAAACATTTCTTTCAGACATGTACCTTATAATGTTTATTTTCAGTATCTATACATAATTTAATTTATGTACTTCGAACGTAAAATTTGTGAAAAGAGTTTGGGGGCCCCCAATTCACAAATTCATACGGAATTAGGTACAATTTAAAAATAATTGTATCACCAGTACCTACAATTTTTCGATAAACAGACAAATGTAATAAATACCACGTGATATATATTAAATGTTTTAGATAATTTTACTGTGAGATTATTAATATAATCCACATAGGCCTTCCCTCTTTCTCTTTTATTAACAACTTATTTTTCTGATAACATTACCATTTTTTGGAGAAAATCCAAAAATCGAATATATGTACCTATGTTTATTATTTATATTTCTCCCTTATATCATACCTTTCCCATTGACACTGCAAAAAGTGCCATTTTAATATTATAAAATTTATCGACCCAGATTTGGGGTGAAATCTATTTTTATACAAAAACTATGAATATGAAACTTATCAAGTTGTAAATAATTACATATATGCTTTATAATATTGACCGTGGATTAGGCCTCCTGGGGACACCACGTTAAAAAAAAACGCGCCTAAACTCTACCTCAGTGGTGGTGAGGAAAAGAGTTGGTTGCATTACATGAGAGGGAAATATTCCTTATTATATTGCAACTAAAACTCCATAATTTAGTAATCGATTATAGAAGATTTTACCCTTTGGGGATTTCTTGCAAGATAAAATTTTGTGGTATATACATAAATATGTATGTAGGTATAAGTACCCAAAATTTCTAACACATAAAACATGCAACTACTACACGATTAAAATTGAGCCTTGACTTTAACTAGGAAGGGCCGAAAAAAATTGAAATTTCTTAATTTTTTTTTACTTGTGCTAAAGGTTGTAATTAATTAACAAATTTTTGGAGTAATCGTTAATTTGATTACAAGTTTATGTTTTAAAAAAAATGTCGCCTTATATGCAATGGTAACTGACAGAGCCGCATTTAGCAAATAAGGCTCTGAAAACCTAGAAATAATTTAACTTCATAAATTATCTGCCCAGTGCTTTGAATATCAATGTGAAGAAATTCAAACAAGCTCGGGTAAACGGCAGGAGTAACTATGACACTCTTGGCGGATGGTAGATTCGCGTGGGGTGGCAGAGATGTGGAAGAGTTGTACGGGTTGACACCTAGGCATTGCCTAGAGCTGTTGCCTGTCTTTCAACACAAAGAGTCACTACCCGCAGTCTTCCCGGAAGCTTTGATTGTTCTAATGCTGGGGGCCTGGCCTTCCTCTGGGATTAGAACGGTTATAGTTGCGTTTGTGACGTACCTCCCCTAGGTAACTGCCGGACAACGCTAATGTTCGATATATGTTATGTACGGTCTGTGAAAGCAAATTAAATGCAGGCATATGTTGGGGATTAGCGGCCAAACCGTCACACGTCTTGTAACAAAGCCAATTAAACAAAAATTTAGGTACTGTAATTTTAAAAACAAGTAAATTATTAAAATTCGGGAGGGTAAACGAAGCTGGAGCAAACTTGCGCTCCAGCTAGTGCCATCGTTAGAGGTGTCGGTCGTATTTTGAACTGCTACGACTAGTATCCGAGATGAGTCACATGTCAGACCACACGGCGTTTACCCTTTAACCTATTCGTATGCTGCCCTAATTCATGCAAAGTACCGTTGTGAGCAATGGATGCTGCGGATAGCGAGTATTGCTTAGATTCTTACGTTATACGATATAATGTATATGTATGTATGGTCTAAGGAATAATGTGTGGTAGAGGTTCGCGCAAGCGGCCTCGAAAGTAGCCCATTAAATGTGGTAAAGGGAGTAATTAACCCTTTCTACATGGGGTTCTCATTTAAAAAAAAGTCGTTATTAATTTATATAAACAGTACTTTTTTTAAAATAAAATTAGCTTTGTAACAAAGCCAAATGCGATATTTTATATACTTAGGGCCGGTTGTATAAAACTTTAATCGCGGTGTTAAATTTTATCCTCCAAAATATCTATAGTGACAATTGCAATCAACAATCGTTTCTATGGCAGTTTATCCATTTTTTAGGATTATCTTGTGATTAAATTTTTATACAACCGACCCTTAAACAGTTATTATAATCCTAAAATGTCTAAAAACATTTTATTCAGGCATGTACCTTATAATGTTTATTTTCAGTATCTATACATAATTTAATTTATGTACTTCGAACGTAAAATTTGTGAAAAGAGTTTGGGGGCCCCCAATCCACAAATTCATACGGAATTAGGTACAATTTAAAAATAATTGTATCACCAGTACCTACAATTTTTCGATAAACAGACAAATGTAATAAATACCACTGGATATATATTAAATGTTTTAGATAATTTTATTGTGAGATTATTAATATAATCCACATAGGCCTTCCCTCTTTCTCTTTTATTAACAACTTATTTTTCTGATAACATTACCATTTTTTGGAAAAAATCCAAAAATCGAATATATGTACCTATGTTTAATTATTTATATTTCTCCCTTATATCATACCTTTCCCATTGACACTGCAAAAAGTGCCATTATAATATTATAAAATTTATCGACCCAAATTTGGGGTGAAATCTATTTTTATACAAAAACTATGAATATGAAACTTATTAAGTTGTAAATAATTACATATATACTCTATAATATTGACCGTGGATTAGGCCTCCTGGGGACACCACGTTTAAAAAAAACGCGCCTAAACTCTACCTCAGTGGTGGTGAGGAAATGAGTTGGTTGCATTACATGAGAGAGAAATATTCCTTATTATATTGCAACTAAAACTCCATAATTTAGTAATCGATTATAGAAGATTTTACCCTTTGGGGATTTCTTGCAAGATAAAACTTTGTGGTATGTAACATAAATATGTATATAGGTAAAGGTAAAAGTACCCAAAATTTCTAACACATAAAACATGCAACTACTATACATGATTAAAATTGAGCCTTGACTTTACTTAACTATCAAGGGCCGAAAAAAATTGAAATTTCTTTTTTTTTTACTTGTTCTAAAGGTTGTAATTAATTAACAAACTTTTGGAGTAATCGTTAATTTGATTACAAGTTTGTGTTTTAAAAACAATTTCACCTTATATGCAATGGTAACTGACAGAGCCGCATTTGGCAAATAAGGCCCTGAAAACCTAGAAATAATTTAACTTCATAAATTTTCTGCTCGGTGCTTTGAATATCAATCTGAAGAAATTCAATCAAGCTCGGGTAAACGGCAGGAGTAACTATGACACTCTTGGCGGATGGTAGATTCGCGTGGGGTGACAGAGATGTGGAAGATTTGTACGGGTTGACACCTAGGCATTGCCTAGAGCTGTTGCTTGTCTCTCAACACAAAGAGTCACTACTCGCGGTCTTCCCGGAAGCTTTGATTGTTCTAATGCTGGGGGCTTGGCCTTCCTCTGGGATTAGAACGGTTATAGTTGCGTTTGTGACGTACCTCCCATAGGTACCCGCCGGACAACGCTAATGTCCGATATAATGTTATGTACGGTCTGTTAAAGCAGATTAAATGCAGGCATATGTTGGGGATTAGCGGCCAAACCGTCACACGTCTTGTAACAAAGCCAATTTAACAAAAATTTAAGTACTGTAATTTTAAAAACAAGTAAATTATTAAAATTCGGGAGGGTAAACGAAGCTGGAGCAAACTTGCGCTCCAGCTAGTGCCATCGTTAGAGGTGTCGGTCGTATTTTGAACTGCTACGACTAGTATCCGAGATGAGTCACATGTCAGACCACACGGCGTTTACCCTTTAACCTATTTGTATGCTGCCCTAATTCATGCAAAGTACCGTTGTGAGCAATGGATGCTGCGGATAGTGAGCAATGCTTAGATTCTTACGTTATACGGTATAATGTATATGTATGTAATGGTCTAAGCAGTAATGTGTGGTAGAGGTTCGCGCAAGCGGCCTCGAAAGTAGCCCATTAAATGTGGTAAAGAGAGTAATTAACCCTTTCTACATGGGGTTCTCATTAAAAAAAATCGTTATTAATTTATATAAAGAGTTCTTTTTTTAAAATAAAATTAGCTTTGTAACAAAGCCAAATACGATATTTTAAAATTGTAATTTATGTAACGTGTGTCCAATAAGTCTTTCAGTCAGGGCGGCTATGGAGTGTTTTGCTTTTCATTAATAAACACAAAACTTAAACCGTTACAAGCTCACATCAAACCAAAAGTCATTTAAAACGACACAATTAATGTTTTATGATGGTTACATGAAAGTTATATTTTACGTTTTGTATTTATTAATGAAAAGAAAAATATTTCATAGCCGCCCTGACGGAAAGACTTATTGGACACCCGTTACTTAAATTGTCTAAAAACATTTCTTTCAGCCGTCTACCTTATAATGTTTATTTTCAGTATATATACATAATTTAATGTATGTACTGCGAAGGTAAAATTTGTGAAAAATATTTGGGGGCCCCCAATTCACAAATTCATACGGAATTAGGTACAATTTAAAAATAATTGTATCACCAGTACCTACAATTTTTCGATAAACAGACAAATGTAATAAATACCACTTGATATATATTAAATGTTTTAGATAATTTTACTGTAAGATTATTAATATAATCCACATAGGCCTTCCCTCTTTCTCTTTTATTAACAACTTATTTTTCTGATAACATTACCATTTTTTGGAGAAAATCCAAAAATCGAATATATGTACCTATGTTTTATTATTTATATTTCTCCCTTATATCATACCTTTCCTACTGACAATGCAAAAAGTGCCATTATAATATTATAAAATTTATCGACCCAAATTTGGGGTGAAATCTATTTTTATACAAAAATTATTAATATGAAACTTATCAAGTTGTAAATAATTACATATTTGCTCTATAATATTGACCGTGGATTAGGCCTCCTGGGGACACCACGTTAAAAAAAACGCGCCTAAACTCTACCTCAGTGGTGGTGAGGAAATGAGTTGGTTGTATTACATAAAAGGGAAATATTGCAACTAAAATAGTAATAGTACATTAATAGTAATCGATCATAGAAGATGGTACCCTTTGGGAATTTTTTGCAAGATAAAACTTTGTGGTATATAAAAAATCATGAACTTTTTAGAGACTTCCTTTATACCATTTTTGCGTCATTAAAAGTTTATTACTTCGTATAAGAAAGTAAAAATTGAAATCAACACAAAAAGTACGAATTTTGTTACTTTAAAAAGTCTTTTACATAAAAATCAATAGGAAATTTTTTCTACGTTCTTTAAACCATAAATCCCAAGTAATTTAGACTAAATTATTTCAAATTAATATATTTTCACATAAATAATGGAATGAAATGCAAAGTAAAATTGCTGATGTTGGTTTAATTTTTTCCGTAATAAAAGTGGCAATTTTTGGTCCTGAAGTGCAATTATTTCTATTGGTACTGGTACAGATAGTAAATGTCTAATAAATCAATTAAAGTAGGTATTTGAGTAAAACAAATAGTCTCTGTCGCACTTATTGCAATACGCATAAATCTGTCCTTGTCCCACTCATTATAAGCGAATTTTACGACAAAAATGTGTTTTATTTTAGATTTTTGATCTATTACTCACTTAAAAAAATCTCCCGGTATGAAATTACATTTATTTATTCATTATTATTGTTTTCGGTACCATAGGTACCAGTAAAATAAAAAAAAACTAATGGTCCGGTCCTTCTGCGATTCGAACCCGGGACCTTCCGTTTGGCAGCCATATAATGAGAGACATGGTCTACCTCGACCATCGAATTCAACTATCAACGCGCGCTATGAGAAATATAAAGTTTTAAGAATATCTAGTTTTTTTGAATTTTTTTGACGGAATTTCAAAAAAAAGTTCAAACAAAATTTGTTCAAAATTCAATTCTAAATCAATGTTAAAGAATAAAAAAATCTCATAAATTGTTTATTTTTCAAGATATTCCTAAAAAACCTAAAAATGTCTTCAGGTAACTGTCACTTGTTTTGGTGCTAGATGAAAAACATTGAATGTGGCACCTACAATTTTGTTCAAACTCTTAAATATGAAATTTGAATCAAATCCAATAAGTCGTTTTTGAGTTATGGTGGATACAGACAGACAGACACACAGTCATCATGGCGAAAATGGTCAGAATGGATTCAGGGGCCCTCAAAACGTGTAAATCCATCAAAATCTCGAAGTCGAAAAAAATCACGATTACAATACTTACTTATACTTCGTATAAGAAAGTAAAAATACAACTTTATGTCATAACCTAAAAATTAAAAAACATTTTCAACATTTGCTAACGCCATTGCATTCTTCTCAAAAAAGTGCCTTAAGAACGTGCAAACGCCATTTCTCTAAATTCACAAACAACCGAAATATAGACATAAATCTAAATCTCAAAAAATCGAATTTTCATAACTCGAAACAAACGACGATCGCTAGATTTGTCAAAAAAAGAGCTCGACGATGCGCGGACAGATTTTCAATATCTCTTATGGATTAAAAATTACCCTATAAAAACATCGAATTTTGCCCACCCTGTACAGGGTGAGTATAAATTAAGAAACATTAAAATGGTTCTAGGGATATTTACGTTTATTTATCTTTTACAATTAAAATTTTATAAGAAAGAGTTGTTCGTATTCGAAAAATAAAAATATTGATCTCCAAATCCGGAACAATTATCTTCACATTCTATACACCTATAAATGTATAGAAAAAAGTAAATTAAAAGTAATAATTCTTCAGAAATGCACACCCTGTATAGGCAAATCTGATTAGGTTTTCAGAAAAGCTGAATTTTTTTATCAAGATTAAATTTTCTTGTAAAATTAAATTAAACCTATTAGAAAAAAAATTTCTAGATATAACCCTATCCGTGGACATACTTTATTCTATTTAAATGCGTATACTGCTAATTTAAATATGTTCTGATCACTAATCACTGAAGGATTATCCATATTTTGCTTCAATTGTATGACCCCTCTCTCCATCTATATTTTGATGTATAAAACATAACACTACTAAAAAAGGATCTCTATTGGAAATTTCTAAGAGCAGGTAACATTATTATTGTTATAACGTCTACTACTATTACAGTTTCTTTACAATATGGTCAATATGTCAATTTATGTTTTGATTTTACAACAAACATAATGTCGGATTTAGCTTTTGACTAATAGATGGCGTCACGGGTTGCAAATTCTATTTTATGTAACCTTTAAACAAACATAATTTTGTTGGTTTTTTAGGTTTTTTGGCGCGATTAAATAAAATTTAATTTTTGGTCACAAAAATAATATTAATTGCTTTCAATCTCAGTGAACTCGTTTGTAGTGTATGAAATTGTTAACTTTTAGCACTTTTCTCTTTTGTGAACTACATAATAAAATAATTTGTAATGTTTTAGGAATTTCTAATCCCGGCGCATCCACCATAATTTTTAAATTATTTTCTAATCAGTTTGTTTTTGTTTATATGATAGAAAAAGATATAAATATAACGCAATTCAAACAAGTATAACTTTTTTGCATAATACATATTTTGATCCTTCATAATTTTGTTTATTTTTTACAAAT
This sequence comes from Pediacus dermestoides, assembly GCA_963942485.1. NCBI lineage: Eukaryota > Metazoa > Arthropoda > Insecta > Coleoptera > Cucujidae > Pediacus > Pediacus dermestoides. The sequence goes on from OZ012626.1 coordinate 12,579,135, forward strand.
TTTCAATGCGATTAAAATACACCAAAAATAGCTGAAGCATACCAGTACGTCACTGGTACTCTTTTTATTATAATGCCATCAGATTTTAAAGACTTATTGATTCAGAAAGATTCAGGTCTCTATCTTACACTCTTCTATGGGTAGATATACCCAATAAATGAATTAAGAAAATTAACATAAACACTCTGTAAGTCGCGGTAATGAAGAACTTTTGGTATAAGTAAATCACGTCCATTTCTTCTATTTTCACTAGTTATAGTATCTTCATCTATTTTTATTTAAAGTTAAAGTATAGTGTAGAGGCAGTGATTATGATTCGTAAAAATGATACCATAGTTATTGTTCTTCTCTTGATTTTATTAGCCAGGTTTAAATCTAATATTCGCATTATCAATGGAAGTTATTTGCATTTCGTGATGATAAATAATAGTGCAGTTTTTATTTTTAGTTTATTTGATGCAGTAATTATTTATAAAGAACCTGATGGTGTTTACATGCATTTTGCAACAGATGGCAACATGAGTTTCGAATTGACTTTTTGTTTAACTTCTAAATATGAAAGTTTGTGAAGATAAGTATGTACTAACTAGAGGTTCACTAAATAATAATTTTACAAATTAAAATAAACTGATTTTAATAAATTAAGAACTTATTTAACCTAATATGGAATGTAAAATGAAAATTAAGAAAAAATATATTACTTATGTGCGTTAATGTGCAGGCAATGATATACATATTTTACTTATGTAAAGACATTTTGTTTTAAAAGAAAAGCCACTTGCTATAAAAATCACTTCTATATCGCTAGTTTTGCGATATGGGGTTGGATGCTGTTTTAGTGTTGAAAACACTCAACTGATGCCGCATCCCCGATCTGAAAGACACGAAAAGCGTCACACAGCGCGGTTAGATGAGATAGATAGGTTGAAAAGCACCACGTATGATCAGTGTCCAATGTTGGAATGTTGCCGTTTCAGTAAAATTATTGTAATGATCAGAGTGATGATGATGATGAGATGATGGTCACCTGGATGGGTGGAATGTTCCTATATCGTTGTAATATTAACAGACTGGGTAATTTAAATGAATGAAAAAATTTAAAACTAGTATTTTTGAATAATCACAGCGTATAATCTATTAATCTAAATTCCAAAGCTGAAAACCACTAAATTTGAGTAAGTACGATTTTACTTAATAAACATTTCTTAATGTTATTTAAAAATAATTATTTAAAAAAAACTTAAAATTTAATAACATTAGAATTTTCTCGCTTTAACATGAAAGGGTTCAATGCAACAAACTAGACCAGGTAGTTCTTAATTTGTTGAAAACATGTAGAATACAACACAAACACGTTTATACGATTACTATTATACAGGGTGGTCCGAATTTTACCTTCGATAATTTGGGAATCAATAGAAAACCTTAAAAAAACTTCAATTTTCTTAATAAACTTATATCGAAAACTCAACCGTTTCAGAAAGTTCATTTTTTTTTATAAATTTAATATCTCCTGAACCAAAGGGAATATTTTATTAAAATTTGGTGGATATTATTTTCCTAATAAGTATATTAATCACCACAATTTGTTTTCCTACTTCAAGCAGTGGCGTAACCACTGGGGTGAAATTATTTCTTTTTAGAAAAAAAAGTGATACGCCAATGATATAATACATTTTTTCTACATTTCTGAAACCAGCAGTCGATTTACGAAAAAAAGTTTTCTTGTAGTTTTTTTGTAAAACAAATCGTTATACAGTAAAATTTTAATTTTTGTAGGTAATTTATTGCAATAAGACAAGTACCAAGTATACAGGCTGGTCCGAATTGAACCTTCGATAATTTGGGAATCAATTAAAAATGTAAAAATAATATCAATTTTCTTAATAAACATATATCTAAATCTCGACCGTTTCAGAAATACAGGGTGTTGAAATTACATATTTTTTTTTAATAAATTTAATATCTCCTGAACTTTTTTATATTTTGAGCAGTTCCTCCAATGATTTAAGTTTCTGTTGTAAAATAAATTTAGTTTTTTTTATTTTTTATTTATTTGTTAGAAATACATAGGTAGGTACATACTTGTCTTATTGCGATAAATTACCTACAATGAATTCTAATTAAAATTTTACTATAAAACGATACGTTTTAGGAAAAAATTACTTAAGGACTTTTTTTTCGTAAATCGACTGCTAGTTTCAGAAATGTAGAAAAAAATATTATATCACTGGCGTACCTTTTTTTTTTATATAAAAAGAAAGAATCACACCCTGTGGTTACGCCACTGCTTGAAATAGGGAAACAAATTATGATGATTAAATATGGTACTTATTAATAAAATAATACCCACCACGGTTGAGTTTTCGATATAAGTTTATTAAGAAAATTGATGTTTTTTTAAAGTTTTCTATTGATTCCCAAATTATTGAAGGTAAAATTCGAACCACCCTGTATAGCTGAAAAGGGAATTTTGAAAAGTACCTTTAGTATTTTAAACTAAATATGAAATTGTGTATCTGGACCACATTATGCTGGTTTGTTGTCAATGGTTATAGTTTTGTATGTGAGTTTTAGATACAGAGGGTATTCTGTGGTTTTAGAACAGTATGGTAGTGTTCAGGGTTGTTTATGTTAAACACGTGCAGGGCGGACTGGATTTTAATGTTGTTAATATAAACAAACATACTCATTTATGATTAAAGACAACGGATGGTAGGTGCTATCTGCTTAGAAATAGTATATTACACTATAAGAGAAGAAAGTGACACTGAGTAGAAAAGTTGTTGCCCGAGGCGATAGCCGAGGGCTATAAATAAGTTGGTTAATTAAAAATGATTTTTATTATATCTTACTACCTAACTCGTAAATTGAGATGTGTATAAGATGTATTATATTAATAAGTACTACTTAAGTTTTTCAAAAATAAAATGTTAAAAAATTCTATGTTTATAATAACCTTACGTGTATAATAAACAGTTAATTATGTTTCAAATTTGGTGTTATGATTTCCAATGTCTCTGATGGTTGCACGGATCGCGAACATTTTTTATCATGATTATATATTGTGTTTGTTTTCAACACCCTCCGATGGTTGCAAGAATTGCGAGATCTGTGGATTTTTTTTTAATATTCGGCATATGTCATGAAATTATCAATTGTTATGATCCAAATATTTCATCAAAGTTGTAAATAATATTTTTTTCTCATACCTGCACGAAAATGGCCACTTTATTTGCATGAAATGCAGGTACAAAGTCGATTTTTTAGGGTAGTCGCGGAAAATAAGAAGTGGCGGTAACATTTCTCACTTGGGTAGCCATTCCCTCCCTGATATGCGGGAGTTATTTGTGTTTGTTTATGGTTGTCAAGGTGATTTTCTCACCGCACAGTGTCAAGCAAAAATGTCAGTGTTATGCTGTTATAATTTGTTTGCGCGTTTCACGCAAAAGAAGTGGCCATTTTCGTACAGGTATGAGAAAAAATAGAGTATGCTACACGGGAGGAATTGATTCTGCCTCGTGTTCTTGCAATTTTCACACTCGTCTAAATCTCTTAATTCCTACCTTGTTGCATAAACTATTATAGCGTGATCGAATCGTGGAAATTATTTAGTTTGCACTGAATTATTTGAATAAATAGTTATCACATACAAAAAATAAACATTTAAATTTTTTTTTAATACTGCTTTTTGTATATGAAGCTATGCACTTCACCGACGATAAGTTAATCAAATTAAATAAAATCATAGAAAATTTAAAATTATTGAATCAAACAGAAAATGTATTTTCCTTGTTTAATACTCACCAGTTTAAAAAATTTAAATTTAAAGATGCACTGTACAAATAGTAGGTATATTATTAGAAAGCACACTAAAACTACTCTTGCTAAAAATTGTTGAAATATCTAAAGCACTTCCACGTTGCGGTTACAAATACCGGATACCGTAATCTAAACAAATTCACACACCTGGTTTTTCGGTAACAAAACGGTAGACGCCATTTACAAATTGATAAAAAAATAATAATGTTTTTAAGATAAATTATGGTATGATTACAACCAGCAAGATCACCGCAATTTGAGTCACAATAGCAAGAAAAAAACATGCTTAATTTAAACAAATTTATATTTAAAATTTTATTTATATGAATGTTTTGTTCTCATTTAAGTTATTTATTGTAAACTTACCTTGTATTTAATTGGATCTATTATATCTACTTCATTTAATTGCGCCTTTTTTCTTATGTTGCATATTTGATGTACCGAGTGTTCATAAATGATTGACAGTCGTTTGAATTTCCCGTTAAGTTACGTGTTTTTTGGTGTTATAGAGAGATTTTGTATTCCGTTTTTAACTGCTCTAGATTTTGTTGGTAAGTTAAAAAATTACCTCAAAAACACTAGCAAGGGGTAATGGTGCCAATATTGTGAGAAGAATAATTACGCGTGAAATTCAAATACCTATCATTTATGAACACTCTGTAGGATTTTAAGAAATGAATTGAGTAATTTTAATATTTTGTTCTCACTACGCTAAAAAACCACCAAATATTTCATTTATTGCTTTATTTATTGTACACACAACAGTTACAATTATATTTACAATGTCCTATAAATATTATATTAATCTTAAGACGATACCAATATGATTGTCACCGTAGAAATTGTTGATAAAAATATACTTTAAGAATAATTACAATTTCTGAATATTATAGAAAATACAACAGTATGTACCTTGTTTAATAGCTTTATTACCTTTGGTTAAATATACAGTTTTTTTCTTAATAATAATTTTATTACACCTAACTACTTATATTATAAGATAAATATTTAGATTCATAATAAATTTTTATAATTATAAAATTTAGTTAATTTTGAAGAAATAACATTTAGATACCTAATAAAAATCCATAATTATGTAAATCCCTCAAACAATGTACCTACCGAAAAAATCTCTTTAACAAACAATAGAGTATTTTTTATAAAATATTACTTATTTCGAACTTTTAATATATTAATAAAGAATCATATAATATAAGTACATTTTTAAACGGTACATAATAAACCAAATATTTTTTAAATTATCTCTAAACTACTTCAGTAAAATAAAATGTTAATTAATAAATACAAATTGTACTACATAAATAAAATGCCATCATAAATCCATACAAAAACCTTTGGTTTTCTCGATACCATCATTTACTTCCTTATTTCATACAATTTTCAATGCGCCTCCTTCAACATTTAATTGCTGCCTCGTGTCCTTATCTTTTGCAATTAAATTCCTCAGACTCTTAATCTCAATCCTACGTTTCAATAGATACGAGCTTCGAGTAATAATAATAATAATCATTTGCAGTTTAATCGATAAACTGTACCTTAGTGGTTATTGCCAAGAACAGCAATTGGTTACAATTTCATAAACGATACAATTTGTCTTATTATAACTGATATACATTTTATTACTCTTCTATCACAATAAATAATAATACTAATTCTTAAATCTAATACTTAGAAGGTAAATTATTTAATTTACTTATTTTATCTACATTGACTATTCACGTCCTTAATAATACCATATAGAAGTATAAAATAAATATTTAGAACAAGTATATAAATTTATAAAACGTATAGTACCTATTAGCATACGAAGAAAGGCAGTGAAGCAATTAATACATAAGTTAAATACAAAAACTAATTGTAAATAGAATTAAGTATATATTGAGATCAAACAGCACAAATTATATCAAATAATTTGGGTTTTAATTACTGATTATTTAAAAAAAATTACAACTAGCACATATACAAAAAACAGTCTTAACTTGGTATGTATATAGTTCAATGAATTTCAATTCGATTACACAAATTATTTAGGCCTTAACTACTCAGTAAGAATTAACCGGCGTTAATTCTTTTTAATAATAAACTATTGACATTAAGCAAAAACAATTTTAAGAAATTGTTATTTTCTTATTAATATTATTGTAAATATTTTCCTAACTGTATAACTTATTTCATATATTTTTATAGAGAAATCTAATATTAGTCGAAACCGGAATTTTCCTAATTTTGGATAAAATACATTTTAGAAGTTAGGAAATAATGATCCACAGCCATAATTGCACAGATTTTCACTATTATAATAGGCCATATTAGGTAAGATACTAATATGAAAGAAATTATCCATATAACACTAATTTGCGTGTAGATATTAAGAACAATTAAATTTTTTAAATCTATACGATAAGTTTTTGCCGAATATTTGTACGTTTATTGTATTATTATTTACCTTATATGATGTTCGAAACCAAACGCAGTAGAAAAATAGTTTTGCAAATTTCTATTAAAATTTCTAAAAAACCCTTAGTTTCACGCCTTTTACAAAACATGTAAATTCTCACAGGACTTTGATTTACTTATATCATTCATACAAATTTTTTGTAATATTTCCCTGGCTATGTTAAGACTTAAACTAGTTTTGGATCCATGCAATTTGTTAGTTTCCTTTTTCAGTCCGGCCGTTTTCTTTTTTTCTCTCGTTTCACGCAAACGTATCTGCTTCAATATTCCGACGAGAAGTTCGTCCACGTTGTGTTGAATGCCACTTGAAGTTTCTATGAACTTACAATCTCTCGCAACGGCCAAGCCTTTTCCTTCTAAAAACACAAGCATTTAATGTAATTTTAAAGTTATCGTGTGGAAAAGCATAAAATGGAAAAAAGATTATGTTTTATCAAGTATTTACAGGTTTTCGCTTATAAAAGTAAATTAAAATCTAGAGGATTATCCTTACACTAAATCATTTCAGAATATCCCAACTAAAGGTATTTCCGAGAATTATTTTTTTGTTGTTGTTTAACTGAACTGAAAATAAATTATGTGGGGTCCTTTGAACAAAAAACAAACCTTTAATATCCGTAACGTGCAGTTTATTTTTAGATTTTATAGACTTATGTGCCTAGATGTCAGACTCTGATGATTATAATGAAAGCACAAAAGGAAGCCTGGTCTTTGTTCCTCTGACAATACTTTTTCATGTATTGTTAAGGTGAACGCCGCTCGGAAGAAGGCTCCGAAATTGAAAATTGGATTAAGCGAATTTTATTCGTACATAAAGTACCGACGTCCCAACTTGTTCAATTTTACAGACAATTATTGGTGGGCACTTTAAATTTAATTGAACAACAAATTTACAACGTTCCAAATGAAACTTTGCCGGATTATGTACCAAAAGTATATTAAGTTCACAACTTCAATTAAATTTTAATAAGTATAATGTCTTTTTTTATTTGGCACACACTCTCTAAACATACTCATAAATAATTGTGTATACAATAAGAATACAAACCATTCACCGGAATGACTCTGGCCCTCGCCAGATCAGCTTTATTGCCAACAACAATTACGCTTTTATCCTGCGTGTATCCCTCCCTCCACAAATAGTTGAGAGTCTCTTCAGCATGTTGGAAACTCGGTCTTTCCACTACAGAGTAGACAACAACGCAGGCGTGCGGCTCATAAGTACTCAGAGAATTCTCTACCTGTTAACATGTAAAATTGGAGGATGAGCTAATTTGTACAACTGAGAAGGCATAATTAATTAAATTGGATTTATCAAATATAAAAATTATAAAGTTTTTGTAACAGAGCGAAGCAAAAGTAAATTTCTTTTTCTACTCCCTTTAAAGACGACTACTCGTTAGAAACGGCTTGGGGCAGCTTCAGGTGTTTTCAGTATTTTAGAAACGCTCGAAGTTTCGTTAAGGACGGCTTGAATTTTGTTGCCATAAATCAAGTAGGTAGTTTGACATTTGTCAGTTTCGCATTCATAAGAGAATAAAATAATTTCCAAATTTTAGTATTTTAGTATTTTTGTGATGGTCGTAGAAAATAGTATATTATTTTATGAGGAGCTTAAGTGATGCTTTATGTGTAGAGGCTTAAGCTTAAGCGACTTAAGCTCCGAATAAAATATGCTATTTTTTCTTCAAACGCAAACAGTTCATTAAATTGTAAAATTATTAATTGAAAATTAATAAATAAATTTTGACAATTAATTTGACTTATGACCAGCGGCGCTTAAGTAGTACTTAAGCGCCGGCGACAGATAAAGTAGAACTTTACCTGTCGCCGGCAAAAAAGTGACACTTAAACATAATCAGTACAGCAGAATAATGTCACACTTAAATGACGTTTAAAGAAAAAGTATAGTATGCGTATGCAATTCGTTTTATAAACTTTTCTAGACTCCCGTTTTATTAAACACTCGCTTCGCTACACTTCGCTCGTGCCTAATAAAACTCGTGACTAAACTGCCGTTTATAAAACTTGTAGCATAATATATACTATTAGAATTCATATGTAACAAATACAAAGTATAATTTAGGTTAGAGTTATGTAAGAAACACACATGATGAACATATCGATTATATTTTTAATGGATTTTAATTCATATGCTAAGTCTGACGAGACCAAGAAAGAGCGACATAGCTGCATTTAATAGACGTTCATGCAGTGAATTTTGTGTGACATTATCATAATATTTGGTTGAAAATATTCCATCAAGTAACTGTAGATTCGAAAGCATACTCGTAAATGTACAGGAAAGGCCAATTATGGAACCTAGCGATGTGTTTCATCGTAATAAGTATGGGACGCCACTGAATGAAATTATTTTTGAAATTTACATCAATTATTTCTGTGTGTAGATGGCAAAATAAATATTTTGTCTTCCCATCGCTCTCCTTCAGAATCGGCGTTTGCTGCATCTATCCATAAATAATATTTTCTTAAATTATTTCGTTGTAATAGAACAGAATAAAAGACTATTTTAGGTATATGAATAAATGACACATAATATTTTTACTTTAATATTTTAATGAATTACAAAACCATTATTATCCACTATAGTAGTTTAATAAACAAGAGTGTTAATGAGAGCGGCGATTAATAATCGAAACGATTTTAACGCGTGAGCGAAGCGAACTGTATAATACCGTTCTCCTATAAATTGAACAATAATATAAAATGCCAACAACAAAAACAACTTTAGTGGAGTAGAAATTACGGCGAAAAAGTAGTCGGCTTTCCAGAATACACATCACTAGACATTTTTAACCAAAATCTTTTTCATAATTCCGGTTTATTTTATATTTATATTAAACTCCAGTAAAATTCTGGTTTGTTTTGTATAATTTTTACTGCTGGGACAATATAAGCATGAGTGAAACGCTTGATAGATTCTTTCACAGTGAAAGGAATGAAGTGGGGATGCTTCAGTAAGCAGATATAAACAATTAGATAACTGCACTTTCCTTTGATATAAGATTCCATCGTGCTTTCACATCACTGCAATGATATTAAATTTACCAAAACAGTATATAAGTATATACATTCCAACACCTTTTCATTATTTAGCTTCATTAAACTATACTGTTACATTAAATTTAACCGAAAACTTAAATTTATCAGGTTCAGTTAAATGATAAACCACAAAAGAACTAGAGTAGAAGACAAAGATATTTTATCACTGTTAAATTGTTGGAATGATAAATGTTAATGGCCCATGCATTTTTTACCTAAATTTTAGCACACTTAATCGCCCTGACCTAGTTAAAGTCAAGCTGCGGCCGCTTAAATCCCAGATCTGCCGACCCAGGGGCCTGGATACATTTAAAGATAAGTTCATAAATTAATTTACCAGTTATTACCAGTTGTAACCCCATACAATATTTATGACATAGTTTACTCTACTCATATTTATTACATTGCATTTTCTATGTGGCGGATGCGATCCCCTTTATACAGCAAGATTAAAGTTGGTGGTTAATAATCTACTCTGAGTATCTCTAAAGAACTCTATCGGTATCTGTTTTGCATTCAGTGATTGTATGTCATTCAATATGTCACACAAAATTCACTGCATGAACGTCTATTAAATGCAGCTATGTCGTTCTTTCTCGGGCTCGTCAGACTTAGCATGTAAATTGGACAGGAAGTGATCGGTTGGTGAATAATTTTCCTGTTAACCTGGAAAACGAAAACTTATTTTGCGTATAATTTAACTTTAAGATAAGGACGCATGTAATCTCGACAATTTAATCCGGAAAAAAACTTTTTTGGGTTTACTTAGAATTAAATAAATAATCGCATTATTTTTTTTCGCCCCACAACATTTTCGTTTCATTGCGTGTTCACGCTGTAAATGTAACTAAATTCTATGTATTATAGAGTCAGACCATATTGAAATTGAATTAAATAATGACAGCCCCATGCTGATGTATTCATGTATGCGGAATCGTAGTATACTATACTATTAGCTTTTGCATGTACACACACATTTTGTATACACTTCTGATGGATTTTGCATTTCCACTGGCAACAATTTCCTATCCTGTTGCGCTCTCCCGTTCGAAGCCAATTCACCAGGCCGTGGTAGCAGGATGTAAGAAAATAACGCTTTCCCTCTAGGTTTTCATAAAACCTGGTTTACTTACATTGTTGATGCATTTCAACTAACTTTTTTATCGTTTTATATTCGCTGCTAATCGGTTTTTCCAAAATAGAATCCTTAAATTGTTTGAAGACTTTGAATTAAAAGCGTATTTTCCCCCCACCGATCGTGTGATATTTTCCGAGGAAATGAAGTGGAAAACATCAATTTTGGCTGTGTTCCAACTCGATGCAAACGATTAGCCCGATTATTGAACTGGGATTATCATAATGCTTTTTCGTTTCAATTACGTATATGATGTAGGTAGAAATTTACGTGTAATACCTTTAACTGATTTACGGGTACAATTTTTAGTTAATGTAATTTTTTCTGCTCCCATACTTTAATCGATTTATTCGGCATTTACTACCTGTACTCTAATGAGATTCATTACGATACAGATTTTTCATTACGATACAAGTTTATAACTAATAGAAATGCAACATTACAGCAACATTCCAAAATTGATAGTTCATTTTGATTTTCTTGGATATCTATCTGAGTTTATAATAAAGTTGCCACTCACCTATGGCTCGTGTCGTAATTCTCACACTCGTATCTTAATAGCTATCATTAAATGGTCATTGCATAATATACTATTACAATATTGGGTTTACTAACAGCATACTTTGCAAATTTTCCAGTATGTTGAATCTTAAAAAAACTTTATTTATTATGTTAACTTGTTGAAGTTTTTAAAAGTAATAACAGTTTATTAATGATAGGTATTATTAAAAATAAATTTTTGTGACATATGTTTATCATTTTAATATTTTATTATATTTCAACAAAAACTATACTATACTTCCTTATATCTGTAATTTAATGCCACGCCTTAGCCTTATAAAATTTATCCCACATTAACTAAAACATCATTTAAGACTGTCTAAGAGGTTCTAGCCCCGCAAAAACACTTCCAAGATTAAGTCGTTAAAATGCTATCTAACATAAAATCCGTTTTTTATGTTATACTATAATATATCAACTCTCAAACTTTAAAAAGCTATACTACACAACTCCAACTGATTAACTGAACAAATCTGTTTGTAATTTTAATACAGAAATTATACGGCTTGGTAAACCGCCTACTCTTGCAGTATTCCCATCATCCAGCTCTCCAAAACGAACTGAGCCAATCTATCAAATATGTTCAGGTATAAATCCGTTCGTATCCCTTTTGGCCCTCAATCCAAATCCAAATAGATTTGTTTTGTTCAACACAATATTTCTGTTTCACAATAATAAAAGCGTCTTTGCCATCGCATTCAATTCACTTAGATGACATTAAAGTTTATATATTGAAAGTAGAAATGGGCTTCCAGTTTATTTGATTTATGTAAGACAAAAGTTGAACGAAAACGCTGTTAGATTTTATGAAAAAGAGGGAAATTATGGTTGGATGCTATATGATGTTGCAATAAATAAAAATAAAATATCACACAGTTATATGTTCAAATATCTTTTATATGGCGGAGTTCTGTGTGCTGAATAAATGCCTACATTAAAAAGCTTGTTAATTAAGCCCGTAACATCAATAAAACACATTAAAATTATAATTACTTGTACTAAAGAACGCTTCTTTAACTTTTTTTAATTAAAACTTTCAGATTTGTTGTTAGGCTTTTTAAAAAGCCGGAGAAACATAATTAGACCCAATTGAAATTTGCTCATGTGTTTTTGTACAGTTTCAAAAAAAAACTTGGTGAAAATGTAATTATTATACCGTCTGAAAAAAGCGTTACATTATAATTATAACGAGTATATAAAAGAAACTCTTAAAAATCCAGTTTTTTCCAAACGACTTATACTCGATTATAATTATTTCAAATTCTCTTTCAGATCGTTGTTCGAAACACTTAAACTTCAAACTTAAAATTAAAAAACTTTAACGCTTTGAGAACGATGTGGCACTTTGTATTCCTCGGCACACAATGTGCACACAAGTTTTGGAATATTACTATGTTATTAGATGGATTTATTCCTATCTCTTCATATTAAATCACCCTGTTCTACTTCTTTTCAGCGGAAAATTACGCAAAAACATTTGAAATTTGTGACATATTTCTTCTGGGCCGATAAGAGGGGCACGCCAAAGTAAACAATTACTGCTTAACCAGACGATATAACTAGGACTAATTCGTTACGTTATCTTTCAATCAGTTTCCGTTTCTAGAATTACTGGGCACGCACTTAACCATTACGAAACTACAAATTACGCATTTTGACCCATATAATTAAGGCTGGTGAACGTGTTATCTTATAATAAATCTTTGAAATAATACAACTGAAATTCTTTTAGTGGTTATTGATGATGGAAACTTACCGACATTTCAGAAGCAGGATGGTCGATAAAAATCATTTCAGATTCCTCGCCGTCAAGCAAAACTGATACAGTTCTTTCACCAAACTCGTCATCTGAAAACAACCATTAATATTATTTAGAGTGGTTTTTTCAAAACATTGACCTGAATTTATTTTATTTGCAAAAAGAAACAACGTATCACCGCTGTTTCTCCGAGTGAGATTATGTCTCCTTCCTTATCCTTAAATGTAAGTACTTTTTTTTAATTAAACATATTGCCATTAACAATAAAATCGGCAGAAATAAAATACAGAGTGTCCCAGGATATATACGAAATATTTTTAGGTGTAATTCTTTAATAAATTCTGCATTGTCTTGTATAATTTTTTTATCCCCAGTCCAGGTTAGTTTTCGAGAAATCATCTCTTGAATGTTGAAAATTGTAGATTGAAAAAGTGAAACATTGTTGCATAAAAAGAAGCCACTATGCTAAACTATTTGATAACAGAAAAAAGTTATACATGAAATTTGTAGCTGAGATGATTTGCTATCGAAAGTATCTTGTAATTTTTTTGATAGTGTTAACCCTTAAAGAATTATTAGTGTTCAAATATTGAATTTGAAAAATAAATCATTATGTTCATTTAATTTATTTTGAAAACTAGTATTGAAAATAGTTAAAAGTTTGATACATTATGAAAGATTGGTTTATTTAGAATCGAAAAGTTAAATTCCATTTTCAACATAAACACGATGTCTACTCGGAGTAATTATTAAATTTGTTAAAGTGTTTCCGTAATTTGCCACCTTCAGTGACTTTTATAGGTATGAAAAAAAAAATCCGGATTGGAGATAAAAAAATTATACAGGACAATGTAGAATGTATTCAAGAATCATACCTAAAAATATTTCGTGTCTATCCTGGGACACCCGTATATAAATTGGGCTTTTTTAAAATCCCCGTCGAAGAACAGCTAGAGATTCTATGACCCAAAACCTTAGAATATACATATATGTAGTGAGAGGAAGCAAAATTTAGTAAATTTTGTGTCACCGGGATAGGTTTTGAAGATGGCGGTTGGAATGTTTTCGCTTGCCAGTGGCGTACCCTTAATAACACTGGCAGGTTTTGGCACTGAGTTTGGCTTATTTACAATTTTAGAACAATCTGAGATTCTTATTTCATCTTCCGAAAAACTAAAAAATAAGAAGAACTAATATCTTTTGGACATGATTTCATTACAGGTCTTTTATTAATTACCGGAAAATATAATATACCTATGCATAATTTGGACTTGACATTTATGATCTTACATTTGCAAAATTTTTCACAAACTAAAATGCAATATTTACAATGGTAAAATATGGTAACAGGAAGTAAAAGTGCACATAAATGTTATAAATACACAAAAATATCAATTTCCAACACTCAATTTCATCGAAGTGTATATTGACATACCAAATCTGCGCAAAACCTAACAATAACGCTGAACTATGAGTCGTACTTGGTATTTCTAGATAGCGACTTCCCTCTAATTTTGTGTAGTTTTTTTTTGTTTATTTTTTGTAGAGAGAACTGAAATTAAATGTATCTGGCGGGAAATTTAAAGTATATTGATTTGATTGCTTTTTTCATGTCTTAAATTGGAAAAGAACCAATAGGCTTCATTAATTTTAAATTTCCCGCCAAATATTTTTAGTTCCAATTTTCTGTATTGAAAAAATCACGATTACTATAGGTACTTTCTTATTACTTCGTATAAGAAAATAAAAATGGGCTGTAGATAGAAAATGTAACTTCCTTTCAATTTTTAAATATAAAATAGTTCGATTTAACATAGTTTAGCTACCTATTTATAGAAGTTCTTGTTTCATTATTTTATAGATATTTAAAATTGATTGATTTGTTGGCTGTTGATAGATCTAGGTCCGTAAACAGTCAATTAAATTAATCTAGTTAATATACAGGGTGTCCGGAAATCAGGAGCAAAAAACTTGGAGAGTGATTCTACTCGAAAAGTTAATGTGACAAGTTTCTATAACATTTTTCCGAAACCTCATTAATATTGGGGTTACAAGGCCCTAAAGTTTTTTTTAATCAATTTTTTCCAATAACTTTTTTCTAAATTTTGATGATGCCCGATTGAAGAGCATCGAAAAATCTTCAAAAAATATTATCTTGTTGAATATCGATAAAACGAGTAGGTAGTTTTCGAGAAAACGAGCTTCTGTTTAATGCTTGCTTTGTTAATCCTGAAAATGAGCTGTAGTTAGTTGATATTCATTTAAGGCGTTTTTCTCGAAAACGACGCGTTTTATCGTGATGCAGCAAGAGAATCTTTTTTGAAGATTTTTCGATGCTTCTCAATCGGGCGTCATCAAAATTTAGAAAAAGTGTCTAACAAAAAAGTTCTGGGTCTTTATCCAAAGGTCAACGTCAGTTTCGACTGTTTGACACTGGTGGATTTACCTCAATTTTGGTGCAAGAATACAAATAAAAATTAGTGATAAGTATGCCAAATTTGAAACGAATCGGTACGCTAGAAAAAAAGTTATTGGAAAAAATTGATTTAAAAAAACCAAGTTTAAAGCCCTGTAACCCCAAGATTAATGAGCTTTTGGAAAAATGTTATAGGAACTTGTCACATTAATTTTTCAAGTAGAATCACCCCCCGAGTTTTTTTCTAGCAATTTCCGGACACCCTGTATAAAGAGATGACATGCAGCGACTTAATGTTTGCCATTTAATTTGCCTAAAAATTCCCATAATTATTACCAGATTATGTTTATACGAAATTTATTTGTTATTAGAGGATTTTGTATTAAACGATTGTCTGCATATATTTAGATTTTCCTAATTTTCTTCTCATAGGCTCTGTGTAAATTTTTGGTCATACATTCTGCCTTCAAAGGTGGAAAAATTTTGTTATAATATTTATGCATTTAAGAAACTCCACGTGTGAATTTTGTTGCTGCATCTAGGTGCGAAAACATTTTCTCCTCTGTTATACGTGAGTTCAATGAGAAATAAAATAGAGCGATACACAGGAGACAACTTAAAAGGTCAGAACAAAATCAATTTGTACCTATAGAATAGTATATGCATAAAATTTATTTGTGATATTTTTAAAATATGACGCATACCTATTATATTAAAGCTGATTTGCAATCCTATAACAGTGGAGTAGCTAACTAAGAAATATTTTTATCAATTTTGAATTTATCCTAGGATTTTGCAAGGCCGGAGGACTCACGGGGTACAAAACGAGGCAAACAGTGGAGCTTAGGGACCAAGCGCCTAGCCCTATAATAGCTGCGCCACTATGGTATGCATCGTATCTCCTATCCGTTGTTGCATTGGCATGTTGCATTGGCATGTTGCATGAAACAATAAGTTTCGTTTCACGAGAAATATTTTTAAAATTTACTAGAATCCAATAGTTTTTTCATACAACTGGAATAATAAACCAAGGACGTATAAAAATAGAGGACAGAAAGCTCCCATGGTGGGGGTAAGAATTCGTGGGTCAGAAAATGTTGCACGTTCAAATGGACTCAAGCGTACAGGAAAATTTCTGCGCATGCGTTAACAGCCATTAAAGCGCGTGCTTCAAATCTGCATATTTGTCAGTGTTTGTTTTGGTTTGTAAGTACACGAATTTTGAGAAATTAGGCTGTGCTGTATGTGTGGATAAAAAACTGATGAATGACGCGAGAATTGCTGTCACTGTCACTGCAACTTGCAACGGATTTGAGCCTACACCCATCCGGGAGCTTTCTCTCCTCTATTTTTATACCTTCTTGTAATAAACAAAACGAATTTTAACTTTTAATTATTAAAATTCTGTTTTCGAAGATTTAATAAAAACAATTATGTCTAAATCCATTAGCCTAAAATTAATTTGATAACTTATAAAATTAAACCATAAACTTTTTAAACTCTTATTCCATATGGATGAATATTTACCGTCTGTTACATCTTCTTGAACTAATTTTTAATTAAAATTCAAAATACAAATTTAATCACTGAAATATTCGAGGCGCTGGCTGTTACCTGATTCCAACGTGCAGGAAGAAGCGTTATTAAGTTTTGATATTATTTTACATATCTCCACACAAAGCTACAAGCACTGTTTTCTTTCTATTATTCCCTAATTGACAACATTAATATAACGAAGGCGAGCATGAACCAGTCGCACAATTTTAGTCAGCAGGATTGTTATTGTAGTAGTCCAACAAAAGAGTTTCACAATTTATTGTTTATGTTTAGTTTTAAAGAATGTTAGTGTAATTCCCAAACAAAAGAATTATAAAATAAAGCAAACATAAGAGAAACAACTCGCTAGGCCTAGAAGTATATTTAAAGAGTTGTCTTCGCTTTTTCTTTTTATATACTATTTTGTCTGGAGGGATATTCCAATAACGCTGGAGATTTTCTTGTATCTACTGCGGTGGACGAAAAGTTTGGGAAATTAAACAATGCGGTGGACCAGCATAAGCTGCTTAAAACATAAAAAAAACAAAATCTAATTTGTCTTGTGGAAGGTTGCTTTCAATTTGAAGATTAGGATAAAGAATATGAGTGACTTTTATTATCAATAAACTGGTGTAGATATGTATAAATATTCAAGTGGTGCGAAAGTTTATAATAAAAGTATCCATCACCCATCTGCACCATATATATTAATCCACAAAATATCAAACAAGTAATGAATAAGCTTCAAACTGATAAAATACCTCGTAATTCTCCATTAGTTCTAAAACCTTTATGAAGTCTATATAAAGTGTATTTTCATCGGTGAGATTATTATCACATAAATAACCTTGTAGAAGTTTCAAAGTTAATATTTGTTATTGCATGTAGTTTCCGCAGTTCCAAGTTAGTTCATTTCATAACAGAGTTTCGAGCTTTCGATTAATTAATAATGTTTTGTGAATCTCGACAAATTAAAATTAACTACATATTTTTTTCAATGCAATATCAAACTCCCATTTATGAATTAATAAAACCGCACTCTAAATTTCCGCTAAGAAATACTCAAAGAAATATGACGTAAACGCTGTTGTATATCTTGCTCACATTAAATTTTCACTCACCCAAACTGGCATCATAAGTGTTCATATACTCGGATGTCATAAACTGTGAAACAAGGGCTGTCTTGCCAACACCAGCATCGCCAAGCATCACTACTCGATATTTGGGGACCTCCATTTCTTCTGGAGATCCCAGAGGGGTTGAGTCCACTGTATGATAGCCGGAACCGCAGCAGGATCCATCGAAGGGCGATCGCTCACCGGAAACATTACTGGCTCTGAAAAGACATTTTAAGTTGTAGAATGGGAATTTCAAGTTAGGTAATATTTATTGCTCAAATTTAAGTCAGTAAATTATGCATATGATGTTTATTTATTTATACATCTACAGTATACACACAGAAGAGTTTACTCTATATAGTTATTTTTTATACAAGACGATAAAATAGAATTGTTAATTCACTAGCTAGCGATGAAATCCCGAGTGAATTATTTTCGCGAGTCTATAATAAAAAAATTTATTCAATTGTACAATAACGGTTCGAGAATGCGGACATTTTAAGAGTGTTTAATAATTATAATAAATACGTAATAATATATACATCAAATCTTTGTCACTCGACATATTCACAATAATATTTATCAAATAATATTTATCACAATCTTTAAAAACTCTCTAATATGTGTACGAAAACCATTCAAAAAGTAATTAAATGTCGATAAATTAATTCACTGTTTTAAAATTAATTCAATTCATCCATTTCTTTTAATTTTTTTCAATCGAATAAAAAATAATGTATGTTAGATGGATGAAAAACAATTTTTCGGACTTTTGCTGATGGTTGCCCCAAACTCCAGCAAATGTCCGAAAAATATCATTTTTCGTCCTTACATCATATTACTATTATACCGAGAGATCAAAAATTATCTTGGTCAAAGGTGGTCATGGATTTTAAAATAATTGTCGGAGCTAGTATCGTGTCAATACTTATTATGGCACATAACTTGATAAACTTCAAAATGATGATACAAGCTAAGACCGTCGTTTTTCATTTCATGACCACCTTTGACCAAGATAATTTTTGATCTCTCGGTACTATTATCGTCGTGTATAAAATTCTATTTTTTATAGCAGTTGTTAAAGAAAAAAAATAAGATAAACCAATTACAAATTAAATTATTATCAAGCACAATTTAAAATCTCAGTGAATACGTATTATGAATTGTTGCTACGGTGTCAAAATCAACAGTACATTTTAATTTATTCATTTCAAAAAAATCAAAGTACTTTATCTACCCTTGCGGATAAAGTGCTACTCTCTCTATTCTTACGGTTAAAGTGCTACTTTATCTACTATTTTGAGTTGATAAAAGCACACTTTAACATCTGCTACAAAAAAATATTTTACTGAAACCAATTCAATTCAATATTTTAAAGGGAGATTATGATTTACTTGAAGCAAGCTTACTTATTGTTATATTAAAAAGTTTTTATTTTATTAATTTAAAATAAAAATAATAATTCACAACATAAATTAATAAAACATTTCCTTTAAAACAGTACCAAAAAATTTTAAGTGATAACTAGTTTCATTCTTATACTAAATAATAGCGTTGGTATGAATAATATTCAAATCTTTAGTTAGAGAATACCAAAATAATAAACCAACGCCATAATATATTTACACAAAATTTTTATTTGATTTTCAAAATATAATTTTTCTAGTTTAGATTTTCTTCAGTTTATATACCTACAAAATATTGTAAAATATTAATGTAGTTATTATCTATCAATCTAATTGAGAATGTAACGAAAATGAATGTGATTTCAATACCTATAAGATAAGAAAACTACAACCGTTAACTAATTACCAAAAATTTGTAGAAGTTCTGAAATATTGCTGTTGCTAATTAGATGCTAAAATTAACAACTTCATATGCTGTTTTTTATAAAGTGTAACAATTTAAATAAATATACAAATTTAAAACTAAAGTTATTAGAACTAAAATCCGCATAATTTTTTTTATTAATGTAATCAGTTTTGGCGGATCCGCCGGTTCCATTTTTATAAATTAGGTACTTTCCTAACTAATTCATCATATTTAATCAATTTCATTTAAAATCTGAACATGAATTTTTTTTACATAAGTTGGCATTAGTCATGATTTCCTTAGATCTGAGACCCGAGAGAAAGATTTAACAGTCAAAAAAACTTAAGTTCAAATCTTTCTAATCTAAAGGTTTTTCTTAAATGCATAAAATGCAGCCGTAATAGTTTCTACTACAATACATCACTGGTAATCGGGACTTATCTGTGGGGTTGACTAAATGCTTTTGTGTTTCTTAGATTTATAATTAACAGGTGGTTTGGAGTCTACACAGGAAAAATTCTGTGGTGAAAATTAAAGGTAAATGAAAGAAAAAATGTCAAGGGTCGTATAATATTTAAATTGTAAGCAGTTTTAGTTGCCCAGTCACAAGAGGCTTGTTAATTGCTATCTCAAGTAAAGTCATTAGGAACGATGTTTCTTTTCCAAAAATTTTTGTCAAAAATAAGTGTTATATCTCTGTTTAATCATTTTCGTGTTTTCTTTATTTATGATCACTTTAAAAATGTTTCTCTTTTATCACCTCTGTGGGCAAAACATTTTTTTTTATATTCCTTTCATTTGATCCATACAAAACTCTATCAATAATAATTAATTAATTAAATTAATGGGAAAGCTCCCAATATTTATACATAACAATCAAAAGCCATGTCTTTAATTACTTTTTCTGGTTGTTCGTTAATGAGTTAGAAAGAAAATCCGAATATAGCTGGAAGGAAGTTTCACTTACAGTTAAAATTAAATATTTAAGCAAATCTTTTTGATGGAAATGTTTCATAATAGCCGCTTTTGCTCTTTTACACACCAAATATCTTTGGCATTTAAATTGGCGTAAATTTAAAAGGAATTTTTGCTTTTGTTTTTAACTGTAATTAAAATAACACGAATTTCATTTGCCGCCAAACCGATTTTTCAGAAACTCTTGACAAATTATGTGGAATATATTTCAGGTTCAGGCACTAGATTCGTTTTAAAAGGGCACTTTAATTAAGCTACTTGAAGGAGAAATTCCCTGTGCTATACATACAAATGTCCTATCAACATCAGCACACACAGTCAATAGATCTAAGGGCTGACCCAGAACGCACATTAATAAATTAAACCGAAACACTGATGCGTATACGTCCAAGGCTCCCTTTTCACCCAGAATATTCCTGCTGGCCAAATCAACATCATCAACAGGTTTGAGTCCGTATCCACAGAAATTTCAATTTCTCGTCCCTTTGATGTGACAAATCCGTTAACAGTGTTCGCCAATATCAATTTATAACGTACTATCACCCACAACACGTTATAAAGTTCAATCTGGATATAGATTTTTTGCCTAGATACAAATAAAAAGTCATGGAAGTCAACTGCATTATTTACCATTTTACATACTTATAGTCTGAACTTATCAGAGCGTTCGGAAAGGACCTCTTGACATTTTAAGAGTTCCCTTTTGTTTTATAGCGCGCGCTTTAACTATAGTACGTGAAACGAATAAACACTGTACCAGATTGAACACGTGTCCTTAATATGGCTGGGAAGCTGATGCTTCAGGAAAAGAAAATGAATGTTAATTGGACCATATTTTATATAGAGCAGCTTTCACGCCCCTGTGCGATAATTATGGTTTTCTTTTTACCGTGTCAGTGATGATTTTCGGTTTGAAACCGCTGCGCTGTGTAAAATTTGTTACTTAGTTAATAAACGGCGGTGAGACGTGAGAGTTATGCGAATTTTTCTCGCTAAAGTATATCAGACGGGAATTGAGTTAAGCGTCTACAAAATTGTCTGTAATTGACCATCTACTTAAAGATACAGGGTGGAATCCCTCTGGTGGGGATTAAATTCGTGCTTCTTTTCTATATGCTCATCTCTACGATACGACCCCAACTAATATCAAATGTAATTACATATTATCTAGAATTTAATTAACTCGGAAACTGTAATACTAATACCTTTGGGCGATATAAATGTTGGATTTCCTGCTGTTTAAAACTTTCAGTTCTTTAAGTTATACTGTTAAAACGAAATTGTAAAGATGAAATGGATAAGATGGATAAAAGTCATTAGTTGAAGGAGTTAATTGTTTTAGTTATAATTGCAGCTCATCTTTTAGGGTTTTGGTTAAAACCCTTTATGTTTTAAAATTTTCAGTAGAGAATTTGGGATTAGTACAAAATATCGCGGTGTGGGTGGGAATTACATTGATTCATTTTAAGTATACAATTTGATGTAAAGGAGCATTAAAAATAAAAATGGTCAATACTTTTTTCATAAAACTTAAAAGATGCGAAACATAACAAAGTTGTCCGAATTTTAGTTACATAAAAATGTTTACATTTTGTGATTTTCCATTTGATTGTTGTTACTTAGGTTATTAATTGTTAATAGAGCTTTACGACTTGACTTGATTTTCAAGCTACTTGACTTGATTCCAAATCAAAATAGTAACCGAATGTCAAGTATACTTAGAAAAGCAAAAATTATTAGTAATTTGTCATTATCGTTTCACTTTTGGGGGAATTCACGTGAAACGTTTTACATAACAACAATAATAACAATATACAGGATGTCCAGCTACTTAACAAACAAAGGCTAATGGTGCATTGCGGAAGAAAATTACCACCGCCAAATATGGCCGCCGTCGGGGACAAACACCATTGCAGAGATTAGAAATTTTTCTTTTTTATTAAATCTAATACAGCGTGAGCAGGAACGACTGAATCTGTTATTAAAACAATTGCAAAATTAGGAACTTTTTGTGGTATGATTTGCAAACCTCATTGTCACAATTAAAAATGTCAGTTTACAAAATCTAAGGTAATATTATGGTGTAGTATTGTTATGTTGGGATTAGCAAGTTAGTCAAAAGTTGATAGGAAGATGTTCACGCCAACGCCTTTGCAGTTGTTTGCGTCAATAGTACCAATCCCACTAGTTGTTTCTTCAATACCAACAGATTTGGTCATTCTTGCTCACGCTATAGTATTTAAGAGGTGCAAGGAACTGTAATTACTGTAATTAAAAAAAAGAAGGTCAAGAAGTCATAAATTCTGAGCTGTTTATTCTGCATAATTGTATGGGATCAGTGAACAACTACACAACAACTACAAAATTAAATAAAATTATATTATTTGTGTGCAAACAAGTCCCAAGCTCTCTAAACCGCATCTTGTAACTGGAATATTAATCACTGTCCCTCGAGGCGGCCATCTTTAATAGTTCGCGCAGTGACCGACATTGTCGCATATTTTTAAAGTTTTAATTCCTTAGACAATTTCAAATCGAAAATACCTTCTGCACATATGTTCAAAACTCAATATTAAAGGAATTATCGGTAATAAATTATAATATAATATTATAAATATATTAATCACAGTGATTGTTCAAAACGTCCTCCCGCTGCCTGAATACACTTTCTAGCTCTTTCCATAATTCAAGACGTAGCTCTCTGAAGAGTATCTGGGTCGGTTCGCATGGATTTAGCTGCAGTCGTAATTTTATTAATTCATTCATATGGGGTTGGAACATTTTTTTATAAACTAAAATCTTCATGTGTTCCCAAAGCTAATATTCGAGAGTTTGCTTTTCTCTGAAGTGGAACTTCGTCCAATAATCCTGGCAACTCGTTTTGTAAAAAATTTAGCGCTCGGATAATAAACGATCTTGTAATACGAATGGCCCAATAAGTCATAATTTTATGAATTAATTCGTCTCTGGTGTGGTCCATATCTTTATAAACTTAACTCTTCATATGTCCCTAACGATAATAGTGGACATGCGTTAAGTCTGGTGACCTCGGTGGCCAGAGAACTAGACCTCCTATCCCAATCCACCGGTTAGCAAAGTTATTCAGATATATGTTCTGGCATTTCTACCAAAATGTGGAGGTGCACTATCCAGCTGAAACCACATGTTTGCTCTTCTCTGAAGTGGGACTTTTGACTTTTGAAATACGAATGGCCCAATATGTTAATTTT
This sequence comes from Pediacus dermestoides, assembly GCA_963942485.1. Classification (NCBI taxonomy): domain Eukaryota; kingdom Metazoa; phylum Arthropoda; class Insecta; order Coleoptera; family Cucujidae; genus Pediacus; species Pediacus dermestoides. The sequence goes on from OZ012626.1 coordinate 12,603,040, forward strand.
TTTTATTAATTCGTCTCTGGTGTGGGGTATTTCTTTATAAACTAAACTCTTCATGTGTCCCCAACGATAATAGTCGAGAGGTGTTAAATATGGTGATTTCGGTGCCCACAGAACTGGACCTCCTATTCCAATACATCGTTCAGCAAAGTTGCTATTCAGATGTGTTCTGACATTTCTACCAAAATATGGAGGTGCACTATCCAGTTGAAACCACATGTTTGCTCTTCTCTAAAGTGGAACTTAACCAATAATCCTGGCAACCCGTTTTGAAAAAATTTAGATAACGCTCGGATGTTAAACGATGTTGAATTACGAATGGCCAAATAAAATTGTCATTAAAAATACCACACCAAATATTCACCGAAAAGCGATGTTGGAAATGCGTTTTCCGTAAACAGACCACCGACAAAAATCAAAACGCGCTACATACCAAAATTGGGTAATTTTCTCTATACGTTCATTCGACTAACACCAACACTGTTTTCGATCATATTAAGAATATAGCTACTTCTTCTGCAAGTTTTTGCTGTACGGGACGTTCTGTATTAGCTTTAGGAAAAATACCATTTACAAATCAAGACAAATCAATGAGTGTGATGGACTTACAACAAACGCGAACGGGTAAAAATATGTAATGGTTATCTGTGGATGCTAGGCTAATAATGATATATTGCTATATAATACTAAATTTACATAAATATTTTCGTATGTTTAATAATAATAATAGGTAAGTACACAATAATAAAAAATATATTGTATATTTTCACAAACTAGACTACTGCATAATAAGTTTAGGGACCATAGTCCTTTGACATTTTATATTCATTATTATTATTATTTCAAAACTTTTGTTATTTATTAAACGAAGTGGAAGAACTTTTCTCATGATTTTATTTCCACAATAAACCTTGTGCTAACTGGGAACAACCCACAGCTTTCCGAGAAACACAAAGTGTTTCGAGGGGAAGAAGTCAATTTATATTCTAATTTGTGATTTACAACAGACCGCAATAATCTCCACAATACAATTATATCTTTATATATTTCACAGTTTTCTATCTATTTATTAATACTCTTGATGCTCTATTACGTTGTGTTTGGATGTTTTCATAAAATATATTTTTATATCTGAGTAATCTTACTTCAAGGAAACGTTGTACGGCTCGTATAATTTCTACAGGATAATTTAAATAAATTTATTAAACTTAATTACACGGTATGTAGGATGAGCTTAATATATTGACCATAAATAAGAAAGCTATTCTTTAGAAATTATATACACTTTTAAAAAGCTGTTATAAGATTTAACATAAATTTGAACAACTGAGCACGAAGATTATGTAAAATTTTAATGTACATTTTTAGTCCATACAAGTTTTTTTAATGTGGTTACACACTTTTTAATATAAAGTTTAGAACTTATTACTGTATTAGGAATTTATTTACGATGGTCACAGAAAGTAGTAGCTAGAAGTGATTTTGTATCATTTTAATGAATGTATCCTGTACTTTAAGTAAGTACTAGATAGTTAGTATTGTCTAATTGAGACATGATATTAAGGCGAAACGGTATTTTTATCTAAATTACATCTACACCTAAACCGTGTCTATTTTATAAATGCACTCACGTAATCATTGAATCATATAGGTATAAGTTATTACCTACACTTTTTCTAATATATCGATACATTTAGAGCGAATGACAGCGACAAATTAAGTGCAATTTTAAGAATGCGTCCTTAGATATTATGGTAATTATGTTCGGACATATTTGTCATGTGAGTGCATTTATAAACTGCATACGGTTTACCCATTTTTATTGATTAACTTTATGTTAGAATAAAACGAAAATATAATAATCATTGCGTTTGATCTGTTTCCTTTTTAATAATTGAAAATGAAAATAAGATAAAAAGAATTCTATAGATACATCGTCTCGATTACGAAACCGTAATACAGCTTGCCTAGCTTATATAGGTTAAATCAACATCATTTTCCATTAAATAATGATTGAAATTCATCTGTACACTAACATATCTATCTATTTAGTTATTTACATTATTTCTGCTTACACTGTTTTATGCTCTAATAACTTATTATCTGACAGAGGTTTGGTTCTTTTTTTTATAATTGGAGTACTTCAGGTGTGTACACGAACATTTCACAATAATTCATCTCAAAATAATCAGAAATCCCTTTCGAAACTTTTCAATAATCTGTCCACTTTTTCACTCACAAATTGACATTTTACCCAATTAACATCATTAATATTTTGATGGATATTTCAAATGGCTCTAATAAGCCCCAACAGTCGAGGCTCTAAAGTATTATTGAACTTTGTTAACTACATAAATTTGCCAACGAACAAATTTGACATTTAAAAAAATTTAAAATTGTCTGAGATATAATTTTTCTAAGAAGATAATTTAGCTCAGTAAAATTCTAAGTTGATTTCATGTAGCATCCTCTATACCTAAGCATTTTTATCTGAAAACCATATTCGTAAATACAATCAATCAGAGTGATTACATGAAAATTTCTAAATCAAAACTGTATAATTGAGACTAAAAATATCATGCGATACTAGCGGTCGTCGCGTGAACTATTAAAGATGGTTGCAATAGGGGCAAAGTGTCAAAACGATAAATTGGCCTTCCTGTTACTTTTAATTTATATAAAACATATTACAATTAGTTGAAAATGATTAGAATAATAGAGTTTCCATCGGTGTACAGAAAATTAAGTGGCGCTGAAAGTTGCTGCGTTCAAAACTGCACATCTTCAAAACGTAGAAATGGCAATTTGAGTTTCCATAAAGTGCTAGCCCGTGATAGTGCTAAAATTGAAAGAATAAATTTATTTGGCACTATTGAACTCGCTGACAAACGAGTGGATTGGCTCAAGAAGTTAAATGTAAAAGATGCGGATAAGGAAATACTGATTTGTTCGCTGCAGTTTCTTAGAGAAAATTATCACTTCCCAGGTAATGTTCTTATGCTATAAAAATGGGACGACTTATTTGCAACTATTTTTACAGTGATATGTATATTTTTTGCAGAAGTTTACGCTCAATGGCGGGTCCTGAAAAGAAATGCCGTGCCAATAACTGCAAATAGTCTGTTTGCACTCACAAAGAATATAGTTTTATTTTATTTTTTGAACGTTCACTGACACCACAAATAATAATCAGCCTAGAATTTATAACTTGTTGGCCTTCCTTCATATTACGCGTGCTGGGCGTTGCGTTCGCGTAATTACATAGTTCCTCTAACGACAAAACCAACATTTCCACCTCTTAAATGCTATATTAGATTTAATAAAAATGAAAATTTTCCTATCTTGACAACGTCATTTTGTCCCCGACTCACTAGCGCCGCCTTTCGCGCGGTGGTAATTTTCTTCCTCAATAATATTTTAGAATTTGCACAGTTCTAATACAATTATCTATCATTTTTAATTTAAATTCAAACTGAAAAACATTAAGCGGATGTTAAATTATTAAATATTAAATATTGCAAAAGAATATTGTTGAAATATGTTAGAATTTAAACCATCAACTACCTATAAGCTTTTTCAGTTATTTGGTAGATGGCAACAACAGTTTATATGCGACCACATACCTACTACCTACTTAATAGCCTAATTATTGTAAGAAATCCTGGGCTCGTTAAAATAGTGTATCTTATAAACATTACTAATTTAGTGAACTAAATAGTTGTTGATTTTGGTAGGAAATGTTACATCATTTTTCAAACCTCCATCTACGGCATTGTGCTCTACTTGTTTGTTGTTTTATCTTTGTTTAGTTAGTTAGTATGCGACGAAAATTAAATGCTTGTGCCAGTTTGTTGATGAAGTTATGCAGAGTTTTAGTTGGTGGAAAATCAGGTTTGCGAATAAGATTTTTTGTTAAGAAACTAAACGTGAGAAAAGCTTGTGCTTGTGCTTGCCAGAAAAAGTTATTGTATACATCCAGCTATTTTATATCTGTTGAAATTAATTGTATTTGTGATGTGTTTATTCATTTAGTGGTTAAACAGCTAATCACATTGATTCAATTTTATTAATTTCTAATTTTCCTCAAAATATTTATAGTCCTAATTCGCTTTACTCAAAAAAATGCACTTACTTAGTTGAAAACTAGACTTAGTTTTGTGACTTTCGTGAAGCTAAATATTTCTTATGAACACCATTTGACCTTTTTGATTTATTTTTATAGAAAATTTTGTACTTACTGAAGAAAATTTAACATCTTTGTGTTATGTAGGTAGGTAGTTATCAGAACTTATTTTTATGTATAAAAAAAATTGAGTTAAAATTAGTCATCAATTCATATTCATCAAATATCAAAGTTCAAATGAAACTGTCGATAGCGAAATAATCTGGATAAATTCCCCAAGTTATTTATTAGTAGGTATAACTGTATTTGATACGCAGGCGACCTTCGAATAACCGAAATTCTTAGCGAAATATCCTATAAAATAAATTAGCAAAAATTAATTAAAATATCTCTTGGGCAGGTGCGGACCAAACGATATTCTTTAGTTTAAACGGTGTACCAGAAGAATTTTATGAAAATGAAAATCATGCGGTCAAATGAATGGTATCATCATTTTTTCACGAAATTGTAAACGGGAAAAGTATACTTAAGAAAAAAACACTTAATATCAAGCGGACATTTATGCAACAAGTGCGTAAAAACACTTAAAAGTGCCTTTACATTATTTGATTTTTCATCTGAGTTTCCATTTGATTTTTCGTAGTATGGCAAATCCATTATTGTTAACAATCAATAACCCAAGTAATAACAATAACAATAACAAAAAGTGGGAAATCAGATGAATAATCAAATAGTGTAAATATACTTCTATGTGTTGTATATGTTTGAAGAGTGCGAAAAAGTATAATTTTATGTACTCAAAATAATAGGGATTAATTTGGTTAGGCAAACTTTACATAAAATTTTCTGTCCATACAAATCTTACGTCACATTTTACTAACCACAAATGGGTTTATGTACCTAACTCCTAAAATTTGTCTAATGCATAAGAAGAAACCGCTACATATTTGACGATGGTACATTTATTCTGAAGAATCCTTATTAATATTTTGTACTAACTAACCTCCACAGATGAGGCCTTGCAGTAACAGGAAATTTATTTACGCTAATCCTACACCAAGCTATAATTTACAAAATACAATTACCGGGCCTGCAATAATAAATTCAACCAAATAGCTGTAACATCACTTTGCGCTGTGAAGATTTAAACGCATCAATGCTCGAATTGAATATCTCGTGGGGGTGACGATACTTCCCGTGCATCCGTTTGTGGATTAAGCACATATGAATAATTCCGTACAATAATTCAGCCACTCACACTTACTATGTTTGAAACTTTCCATGATGTTGAATATTCGTGCAGGAAGGTGGTTTTGCAGCTTTACCAGCGAAGTGAACATTATTTCAGAAGGTGTGGTGGCGGCTTAACGCTCGTTATCATTACGCCCAAAGATCGAAATAATTTAAAGTCAAACACTACAGAACTTCCAGCGTTGCACAGGAAATAAATTAATAAATTAAAGCAGGTTCAAGCACACTGCAAATATCTAACTCTAGTTCCACCTGAAGCTTCTATATGTCAGTGAGGTATATTTTGGAGAATTGTCAAATTTTTTTAGAGTCATTCAAATATTTTAATATTCTGCATTATTAGGTATCGTAGTAATGTACAATAAAATCTAAATTATAAAACCCAAAATGATAAGCACCGAAAGCAGCGACACTGGTGAGTACCATTTGAGAAAATCCACCCTGACTGGCTTAAAACACAATTTACAACATGCAAAATCCCTGTTGGGTAAGACGCAGTTGGTGGAAAATCTGCCCGACAAAGGAGATTATATCAAGAAGTACAGTGAGAAATTGGAGGCGGAGATAGCCCGCCGTGAGCTGTTGGATGAATTTAATCTACGTCGGCCCAAAAAACTCAGCAGTAGGAAGCAGTTGGCGTGTAGATTTTTGGCTAATTTGCAACCGGAGAACACGGATTCGGAAGTCGATGAGAAGATAAGTGGCAGGAGACATTTACAAAGGAAGACAGAGAGGAGTGTGAGAAAGAAGTCACAGTGTAAAATGATTATATCGGAGAGTAGTGAATATCCTGCTAGTGACGTGTAAAAGAGGGGAGTTAAGACAATTTTGTGAGGTGTATTTCATCTAAATTGTCACAAAATTTTTAACTAAACACATGATTGTGTAATGCATATTTTTATATTATTTTATAATTTTGTATGTTTTTTACCCAATTATATTATACGGCATGTTTTCATGTTGTTTATTTTATAGTATTTAACACGACACTCTATATTTTTTGTTCTTAACATTTTTTCGATGAAAGTTGGCTTTAAACCAAAATTTCTTTACTGTTGGAGGTACTAACACCAGTAGAGCCCCGATTTAATAAGTAGAGAGGACCAAAAGTAAAAGTAGATATGAAATAAAAATTATGAACTTTCTACATTATGCATTTCTGGAATATAAAGTAGATAATTCTGACAAAAATCCATCCTGAATTTCTTCAAGAGCAGGCTTATAGAGAGCTGAATAAAGTTCTGTTTTTTTTAAGTTCAGTTGTTTTTAATATATTTAAGATGAGATGAAGAGCCTGCATATTCCAGAAATGGAATATTGCATAATACTCACTGTTTTAAGAAGAATATCTGAAATAAAGCTCTCGAAGTTGGCATATTTTTTAACAATAATAAATTAAATTCCTGGTTTAGTGACACCCTTTATGACACTTATTTTATATTTAGAAAAATAAAAGGCTTTATGAGAATTAATAGAATATGCTACAAGAGAGGAGTGATTGTCACTCATGTGCTGACACTTGTCAGAATCGTCCTCTTCCTCCGTTGTAGCATAAATATCTATTGTTATTTTGATACTGTGCTATATGTAGACTACAATAAAATTTGTTATAAAAATATGTACAGTTGGCGACACGGAATAGTTTCCAGGCATTTTTTTCCATTGTAAATTAAATCATGATCATAGGCTCGATAATTGCTTAGTGACATTATTAGCAGTCATACTTGTGTTACAATATTTTATGTAAAATATTTAAGTAAAACGCCTAGAAATTTTCTTATTAATGCTCAAAAAGGCGCAATTGTGGCACATCTAGAAGATAGATAGACTGTACAGTTGGCGACACGGAATAGTTTCCAGACAAATTGATCAAAGTAGCGATTTTTAAATTTTTTTAGCATTATAAATCTGAGTTTTTAAATCAAAATTTCTTTTAACGACAGTGGTGGCGACAGGAGAAGTTCTCACTAAATTACATTTACTTGTCTACTTGACCAACTATCTTCTAGCTGTGCCACAATTGCGCCTTTTTGAGCATCAGTAAGAAAATTTCTAGGAGTTTTACTTCAAATACTTTACATAAAATATTGTGACACAAGTATGACTGCTAATAATGCCACTTAGCAGTTATCGACCCTATGAACATGATTTAATTTACAATGGAAAAAAATGCCTGGAAACTATTCCGTGTCGCCAACTGTACCTATGCCAAATCCACTCTACTTTAAATATTCTTACTACGACAGGTGTTTACTTTCGCCAGGCTTATCACAACAACCTTTAACTAATGTCGAAGTCTAATAATATCATCACTTGCTAACATACTAATTATATTGATTTGCGTTTTCTTTGTAGGACATCATTATGTTAAAGAAAAAGTGTATTGAAGGTACTTTTTCTTTCTTTATAATCATCGACTCTAAACTACATACAAGTACATACACTACCGGTCAAAAGTTTAAGTTCACTTCATAATATTCCTAAAATGAAGATATAACACAAAGAAGAAGAATAATTTTATAAACAAAAAAATATGATTTAGAACAATCTCGAGGTATTTTTATTATATTTTAAACTCTTCAAATATCATCCTTTTGCCTTTAGAACGGTTGCGCATAGGTACTCTGGACATCTTTTCAATTAGTTCTTTCAACGATGTAGCTAAGATTTGATTCCAACAAGTTTGCAGAAATTCCCAAAACATTTTTTTGATTCGTTGGTTGCATTCCTGTCTTATCTTACAATAATTCCATCGGCTTCACATCTGGTGACTGAGGAGGCCATTGCGTGTATTTAAGTTCTCTCTGCTTTTCTTTAGTCGCAATATAATTCCGGCAAAATTGTTTAGGATCGTTGTTTTGTTGAAAAACGAAATCGCGACCCACAGTTTTTCTGCATGAGAAAACATGGTGTTGTAGAATGTTGTGACAAACTTTTTTATCCATAATGCCTTCAATTTGTACAAGACTTTGTCTCCAGCAAAGCATTTTTCCACCAAGCTTAACTGTGGGATCACACATTGATTTATCATGCGTTCATCTACAAAACGACGATGTCCTCCAAATATTTCACACTTTGATTCACTCGTGAATAAAAGTTTTGACCATTGCTCGACTATCCAATATTTGAGTTTTTTCGCCCAATACAACATTTTGCTTATGTAGCAACGTTTTTTTGGTGGCAATGCATCCTTTTAAGCCATGTAGCACGGTTAAATCCGATACTGGTTTTTCTCGGGTGGCATTCACTTCTTCGCGAATTTTGGAAGCAGTCTGAGTACGTTTGCGTTTCTTTTGCACAAATGAACTTGTCCTCACTTTTCGAAGTTGCTCTAGGCCTTCCAGAACGATGACTACCTTGATTGCAAGCAGCTTTTTCCTTTCGCCGCAACGCGTTCACGACCGCAGTTTGGGAAATTCTGGTTTTCAAAGCAATTTTTGACCGGTAGTATACCACAATTAAAAATCAAGAAGATAACAATTAGGTACATTATTCTATGATACCAAAAACAGATCAGAATATAATTCAGCCATTCCAAAGAGGCTATACATATACCAGAATTATTTTCCTTTTGTCTGGTCTCTACTCCTCATTTGCGTTTCTCCTGAGAGCTAGAGAGATGGAGATTGTCAAGTACACGGCTACTGAAAATAATTTTACCATACTAAGATATAAGAAAATGTTAAACTTACAGATCATGAAAACTGTTTGTTAGGTAAGTACCTACTGAAGAACACTAAATTGAGTATTAGCGACTAAAACTGAAAACAATACAGCAAATATTTGCAGAGTTATTGAGTATTTTAGAATATTATATTTGCATGTATTACATTTAATAAATAACCTCTTTTTGATAAATCCATGTTTTATTTGATCATTTTAAAAATTAAATTCGTAATAATATTATTTTTCAGCAAACTGTTATCTTGAAATATTTAATTCAACAAACAGTCTGAAATGGTTTAATCAAACATTGGATGCAACGTTTTTAAGGTTAGTGTTTTATATTGACGTTATTTGCTTTCTTTCAAATAAACAATAGTTTGTTTCTCTATAGTATAATTTGTAAATATTGAAAGTCCCAGTTACTCCTACAGGTTTCTCATCATCGATTTGAACTTTTTGTGCGACGCAAAAATAAGAAGTTTTAGGTGTACCTACTTACTCTTTAGATATCTACTTATTGTGGTTAACTCATAAAATGTTTAATATTGAAAAAATAAGTACCGGCGCATTCACCAAAGATTTAAAAAATATAACTTTTTGTTTTTTATAGAAAATCACGTTGAAGACTTTATTGAAATACATTTCCTTAATAAATTATTTAATGGCACGTACCGTAAATTCTCTTAATTAAAGCATTTTCGCCGCAATGTTTTCTTGCAATCGCTCGCATGTGTGAATATGCAAATGAGAATTATATACTTCACTCACATGTTTTCTTAATTCGATTGCCATCTGAGTTCATTCACATCCGCCTCAAACCAAAACATATAATCATTTCAGCTATTTCTGTGTAAGATAACGTAAAAAATATCTTGACAATAATATTCCGTTTCATATCAGTTCTACAGCCAACCATCATCTGCTATCTGTTGGTTGTCTGGTTTCGTTACTGTTAAAAAGAACGAAAAATGAACTGGCGTCGCCGGATAATGTCAATGATACTTGAATGTGCTTATAGTGGGGGGTCAAAGTTCGCTTTGTGGAAAACTCTTAATGAAAAACGCGCTATGGTTTGAAGTGTGTAGTAAGTAATAAAAAACTGCATAAAATTATAGTTAATGATTTACCTACTTCACCGTCATGTACATTCTGGTTTAAATTTAAATATTATCGAAATTAATATTTATGATGCGGGGTAGGGGTAAAGACTAAAGAAATTTTAATCAATAAATATCTTTGATAGCTACGAAAATATTCAGAACCGTTATTGTCAAGTTATTGTTATAAGATATATTTAATTAAACTGTCTGATATGGCTGTAACAATACATTAGACCTTCGCTGTAATTGCCGACACGTAAGATAGATTAATTAATAGTTACCCACTATATAATCTGCACAGCTACTAGACAATATTGTTATATTTGACTAATTGGATCTATTGTTCAGTACAAACAATGCAAATATGTTTGTGTCTGCCCATCGGATGGCTTATGCAATATTATCTAGTCTCCCATTTGTTAAGGCACCTACTGACTTGGATATACATACAGCATGATGAGGACGAAAAGTTAATGTAGATAGATTATTATAAATATTTTGGAGCTGAAATAGACGATATCATCCATTCATTCTGCAGAACAATACGTATGAAACAGTTTAATTAATTTCGTTGAAGGTATTAAAAATTTTATTATAATTTAAGTGCTAGCATTTTCGTACATAATCAAAATTATACGCCTCGCATCATTGAGACAACTTGGAAATTACTCATCTAGAGATTGTAAACTCACTGTAACTGTCACGAAAATACATATGCTCCCAGACTAATACCTTTGCCTGATTGGTGTAATAAATTTGGTTGCTTCAATAATTAAAGTAAGGAAGTACTTGGTTATATTGATAACTTTAGATGTCTTCCGCCGGGTTTGCCTTCATAGTGCGGCCCATAGACTACCTACGTACATTTTTATAGAGGACAAACATTTACTTTTATATAAACGATATAGATGGCACTGAAAACGCCAAAATTATAATTATTGAAAAAACGGCGCAAAATAAAAAACTCCCAATACTTGTACGACTCGTGTGGATGCCGAAATAACATTCCAAAATTTGGTGTCCATATCTGCAAACGGTGTAGAATTGTATATCATACAAACTTTCACTTTTATACATATATAAGATTACAACTGTTGCTAATCACTGAAAGACATTTTTAAAGTAATATACGAGCCAAGAAGACTAATACGAGCCCTAACAACTAAATGTTCGGATAAAAGTAAATTATTGAAGTATGAAAGGAGAACTGGAAATTTTACGCAAATTATTAGTAAACACCTAACAATACAATAAGATAAAGCCTTAATAACAATATTATGCATGGAAGAAAATTATTTATTGGATTTAACAATATTTTAACCTTAATAATTAGCAAACTTTACAAAATGAATTTGCAACTAAATGTTGGGATAATTTTTAATTTAGGACCATTAATAAGAGGTTACGTCTCCTTTCGCTTTAATAGCTGCCTGTATTTTAGCAGGCATTGTATTTATCAAATTTTGGTACAATTCTGGCGTGAAACTGTCCCAAATTTCTTCTTTTTTGGTCTTTAAGTCCCCAATGGTTCTTGGTGGATTATTGCGTAGAATACGCTTAATTTTATGCCAAAGAGTTTTGATGACATTTAAGTCCGGACTGGATGAGGGCCATGAAAGCACCTTTATGTTGTTTTCCCCAAGTTCCAAAACTGTGATTTTTAAAAAACAGTCGTTAGAAAATTACGTCACATTTTTCAAGTGCAAATTTAAAGCTACGAAATATGCCTAAAATCACCTAATAAAGTCTTTATTAGGTGATTTTTAGTACATAAAACCAACATCCAGCTTTGCAATACAGTAAATTTTACCAAAATCCAACCAGTGGTTCCAAAACTGTGATTATTTTAATGTAGGTAGCACCCTCAAAAAACGTTTTTTGAAAAGTGAACTGTGGAACTCGAAAAAAATGCAAAAAAAATCATATTAACATTTCAGGATTTTCTCAATATGTGTAGTACGATTATTGAGCTTTGATTTAAATGTTTTTTGACACAAATCCAACCAGCGGTTTCAAAACTATGATTCTTTAAAACAGTTACTAGAAAATGTTATCATTTTTAAAGGTGCAACTTTGAAGCTCCGATAAATGCCTAAAATCACCAAATAAAAACTTGTGTAACTTTTTTGTAAAGAAAACCAACATCTAGCTTTGCAATAAAGTAAATTTCATCAAAATCCGACTACTTGATCCAACGTTTTGAAAATAAGAATTTTCTATTTCTATCCTGCTGGGTTAAAGTGCCACAGTTTTGGAACCGCCCAGCGGATTTTTACGAAATTTACGTTTTTATATAACTAAATGTTGGCATTATAACAGAAAAAACCATCAATATTATGGAAGTTAATTTAGATAACTTTTGTACGTATGGAAAAAAGACAATCAAATATTTACTTTTGTCCGAATATTTAGTTGTTAGGGCTCGTAGATAAAAAGTGACCTATAGCTATTACTACATCACCTAATGCTCGTAGTTCTGAAGTTCATTTTATGAGTACCTATAGTGGGAATTAGAACTAAAATATTTGGTGGGAAATTTAAAATCAATAATTTAATTGACCTATTAGCTTCTTAGGTTAAATTTGTCGCTAAATATTTGCAGTTCCAATTCCATTTATTAAAAAGTGGACTGCGTATAGTCCTGTATTACATTTCATTTACATATAATTACAATTACAAAAAAATAATCTTAATACAGACCCACTTCTAGTTATTTACATTTTGCTTCTAAAAATTAAAAGCAAAACATATTGCGTAAATATAATCAATTTAAAAAGCAGTATGCTACACTCATAAAGTCATATCTTCAAATACTCTAGTGAAATCGATTACCTAACTATAGACCTGTAATAACTTTCCTTTTTTACAACATTTTTATAGTAGGAACAGTAATAACTCCTGCGCAACAAGTATACAGCCGATAGCAAAATCAAATTTATAAGATATCAGAGACGTGAGTAAATATGTCATATTATTTAATAATGTTCACACAGAGAGTCGAAAGAAAATCTAATTCCCACATACCATATATACAGAGTGGCACAGGGGTCATACAGTGAGCTAAAAAAAGGACGTCTTTAATAATTTGACATCCTACTAGATATGGTTCAAAAAAACGGTAGAAGTCTTGTGTATCTAAGTAATGTGTTAGGTTTGACATTATTCAAATGTTGACAGATAAAAAAATAGTATATTGTAATACAAGTGCGGAAAACGCATCATGACAATACGAGTGTGAAATTTGCAACGCGAGCGATAGCGAGTGCTGCAATCACACGAGTATTGTCATGGGCCATTTCCGCAAGCGTGTTACATACGATTTTTTCTACGAAAACGTGGAATTCGTAAAAAATAAAATTATTTGTAAATCTTTTTATAATTAAAAAAACATCAAGTGAGTTTGTTGTCATAGAACTGAAAGCTCATAGCTGTTGACAGTTTATAAATTGTGTCCTGTCATCGAAATAGTTTTGATTTTGAGATCAAATTACGTGAATATAAACATGGAGTTTCAAAACTAAAGCGAAAGCGATGAACTAATGTGCGCACTCCTCCGGTTGTTAGATATTAAATAAATGTTATAATTATAACTAAATGTAAGTACTTCTTTATGTTTTTGTTTGTGTGCGGAAAGTTAAAAAATGTGTGCGGAAAAAATTTTCCACACTAATTTTCCATACTAGTTTTTCAAAAGCCTACTTTCAAGTTCGATTATCTTGTCAGAAAAAACGTCATTACGTCTTATGTAAAAAGACTTAAAGATACGCCCGACTCACACAAGAATTTCTAAGTTGTCCGAACTGTGCACCCCCAAAAAAATTTAGTGTTAAAAGTAGGAAATTAAAAAAAATGTTTTGTTGTTGCCCATTTAAAAAAAGTTGATGTCACTTTCGGTTCAATCAGAAATAGTCAAATAAGACGTCAAAAGTTAAAAAATTCAATTCCAAGTTTCTACTACCCATAAGAACAACGCACATTTCCTAAACTATTGATGTTTTGATTGGCGTTTGGCGTAACATGTTTAGGAAAAACTAGTATAACTTAGTATAATCTAGGTAACTCAAATTCTATCATATTTTCAAGTTTGGTCAGTTTTTCCGAAACAGTAGCACTTATGCCTTCTAACCCGAACAGGAATCTAAACTGTAACTGAACTTTGCATTTATCCAGAAACATAAACCAGGCAAATTCGGGGTTTCAAATTTGGGTAAATTTAAGGAGAAATATTCTAGTATTGTTAGTTCAGTTTGAAGTTTACAATTCTGCAATGTTTCCAAAATAATGAAAGTTGAAAGAATCTTTGAACATTAACAGCTGAAACGCTATCAAATCGTACATATAACTATTAAGTAGGTAGACAAAAATATAAGTTAACTTACCTAATTCTATGTTAACTGAGTTACTCTTTAAATAAGTTAACTCATATTTCTGTAATTGGTCATTAACGTTTTAAGATAATATCTATTTATGTATACAGGGTATTCGCGCCAAGTGGCTCACTATTGCTAACTTTGTTATTATTGGAGCTACAACTCGGTTAAATTAGCAAACTAGTAGCATTTTTTCCGTTGATTACAATGGTGAAAACAGAAAAACAATTCACCATCTGGTTTTCGAGATATTCACAAAAATATTTTTTTTTAAATAGAACACCCTATATATTTTTGCAAAAATCGATAATAAATTAAATTCTGTACAAAAAATCTTCTTATCTTTTTTTGATAATAATTTAAAATAAGCGAGTTATTTTGAAAAAAAGTTTGTAATTCTTTAATATCAAGTATCCATAAAACGGAATAGTAATTTATTAAAACCAACAATCATAATTTTGAATTTACACAAGTTGAAAAAAACTTGAAAGAATTACGGAAATATTAAAAATTGGCAAAATTATATTTCATGGCTATTTTTGATATTAAAACTTTGCAAAGCTTTTTCCAAAATAACTCCCTTATTTAAAACTATCAAAAAAAAGTAACGAAATTTTTTGTACAGAATTTAATTTATCATCGATTTTTGCAAAAATGTACAGGGTGTTTAAATTTCAAAAAATGTTATTTTTGCGGATATCTCGAAAACCAGATGGTCAATTATTTTTCTGTTTTCACCATTGTAACCAGCGGAAAAAATGCTACTATAGTTTGGTAATTTAACCGACTTTGTAGCTCCAATAATAACAAAGTTAGCAATAGTGAGCCACTTCGCGCGAACACCCTGTATTCCCTCGGTAATATCTAATAGTATACATACATAATTTCTGATTATCAGTAACTTTATATTTAATTAATCCTTTATGGTTAAATATTTATTACTAATTAAAGACACTCTTTTATAAACGAAATATTTTCTCTTTGATATAAAATCGCATAAATTATTAATCCTTTCTCATATTTTTAGTTTTTCTCGCATACCATAATTTCTCCTTTCATTTGTGCTTTAGTTGGAAGACAAACGATCGAAATGGCTATTCAAAAAATGAGCTCCACGAAAAATAATTTTGCGTTGGAAAGCTTTCACCCAAATAAGTAATTTGTATACTGTCACTAGTAAAATGAAATTTAGATAATGGCACTAAAAGGTACGATAGGATGTGCGGAAAAAAGAATAAAACGTTTTTTACAAGTACAATGGATTAGATCGAAAGATTGTGTGATGCCTTTAAAATGGAAGTGATATATTAAATGAAGTTTATTTTTGTTGTGGTTTTGTGTCTATATACCACATGAAATATGATGTAGATTTTCCACACCTTTGTTAGTCGAATTGAGTTTAGCCTATTCTTAATGAATATAATGGATAATTAACTGAAATGCATACAAATTAATCATCACCGTTATTCCAATAGGAACTGCAGTAGGTAGATTACTGTTTTGCCATAATAATTATAATTGCTTTTAAATTTATGGTGTTTTAGCCACACTAAAATTTCTTTTTAATGTTTCACTTAGCTAATAAAGTACGGAAGAAGAGATATAGGTTAAAAGTAGATAAGACAGGGTACGTGGAAGTCGTAGAACTTCCCTGCCAGAAAGCCTTTAAAACGTATATAAGAACGGAACTGTTTTTCACAAATTAAATAAAGTATCTTCCCCCAGTATCAATATTTTATAAGCAGTGAACTCGCGATGGGGGAAATTTATTCGATATCTTGTTCAAGGGGTTTTTATTGCAGCACCAAAATTTAAAAAGGTATTTTCGTACTGTAAAGAATGTAGTCAGTTTAGCATGTTGATTTACCACAATGCTTAACATTCTTAATAAACACTTTAAATTTCTCATGATATTATAAAGTCAACTGTAAAAGCGATTTTTACACAATGCGCAACTAAAAATAACCTATTTAATTATTGGGTTTTAATCCCTCTCGAACAATTACCATAACAATGGAATACAGGTGCTTAAGAACAAACTTTCTGGGTCATCTATCAAATTCGCTGACGTCTCAATTACGTAGCGAATGAGATTTTCTATTTGCATAAAATCTATATACAAGTTTCTTTTAACTTTATGCGATAAAATAGCATTTACTCAGCATTTCTTATGAAAATTTTCGATGTAAATTTTTATTGAAAAGTAATTGTATTTGGAAATTTCCAAATGTTGTTGGCTTTAGAAGAAAGAAAGTTTAGAAGAAGAGTTTACTATGATTGTTTACTAAAGCTTGAACATGAAAATTTTGCAATGATGTTTTACATGACTGCAATAACAATGGCATGTTTCTGTAATCTAGGTATTTACATTTTGGATAATTTTACAATGACATGCTGATTTAAGGAGTTAAAATTAAGATTTATACAGTACTTTTCCTAATTCGCAGTTTACAACAGATATTTAAACTAAAGTCGACTTTTACATGATTATGGATCTGGCCCTTATAATTAACTATTCTCTGATTAATTTTAATTTTACGAACTCCTGTTGGTCAATCGCTAATCTACAGGGTGTTTCAGGATTAACTGGACAAACCTAAAATCTGAATTCAGGACGTCAAAACAAGAAAAAAATTTTATTTTCTATGGAGGTATGTCCGGAAACGTTTCGCTAAAGAGCTACGCCCCTCCAAAGATGGAGGCTAAAATTAGGTTTTTAATTTTTTCTCAAATTTGGATAAAGATATAAAAATGAACTTTGGTAGGAATTTTCTACTAATGGAAACGCTTCTAAAGAATATTTTTTTAATCATTCCTTATCGATAAAAGGTGTGAAATCAACAACCCCTCTTTAATTTTTTTATTGAAGCTCTTTAACGGACCCGAATTTTGTCATATAAAAAATTGCTTCTAAAGAATATTTTTTGAATCATTATTTATCGATTAAAGGTGTGAAATCAGCAACCCCTCTTTAATTTTTTTATTGAAGCTCTTTAACGGACCAGAATTTTGTCATATAAGAAATTGCTCTGGAAAGCTAGATTCATTTAGAAAGTATTTTGTCTCTTTCATTTTTTTCATAGAACTGACAGTTTATAAATAAAAAAATAAAATAAACTGCTGGTCAATTGAAACGTACCAAACGAATTTTTAGGCTGAATTTAAAGTCAAATATTTTGAAAAATAGAAAAGATATCAACATGCGGTTTTCAGGATTTCAGAGATAATTTAATTGAGAAAACGATAGTGTTACCCGATTTTTTTACTTTGAAGTACATAAGTATCTACAGGGTAGTTCCGATCCACGTGGTTATTTTGGAAGTTATTGCATTATTTAATAAAATGGAAAATGTCCAGCAGGCTGCTGTCAAATAACTATACTTTGATAAATTTGTAGTAAAGGGTTACTAGTAATTAATTATTACCTAATAGGGACTTTGCATGATTTTCAAAATAATTATTTTTGAAAAGCTGATACTAAATTATCACTATCAATATTTTTGAAAAAAATTTTTGGTCCGTACTTTCCAAGTAAATAAATAAAAAGTATTGTAAAATTTGAAATTTCCACGCAATGCCCGGAATCGCCCGAATCGTCCCAAAAGATTGCTGACGTCACGAATCTAGTTCCACAGTTCAGCACGCCGCATTTTGACTATTTCGAAAAACCTCAAACGCGTAATAGTAGTTTAATAAACAAGAGTGTTAATAAGAGCGATTAATAATCGAAACGATTTTAACGCGTGAACGCAGCGAGCGCGTTAATGAGTCGAGATTATTAATCGCCGATTAACACTCATGTTGATTACAATATTTTTTTGTCGATCGCTCTTTATTAGAATGAAAATAATCTAATTTTGTTCCATGGCAAAATCCAAATTCTGACATAATATGCAATAAGTCAAAATACCACTGACATAATTAATTAATTTCGGCAGGTGTCAGTTCCAAATGCATGTTTCAATAATATAATATATTGTTGGTTACCTAGCAAATCTGATAATCTCAACAATGTTTTTAATGTGCATGTATGCATTAAACTGAGTTATTAATACACTCCTTTTATTACATTAACTAGATCTTTAATAAACGATTGACAAAAAAAATATTTTTGCTGTAGAGTATTATTAATATAGTCGTTTTACATTTCTAACAGAAAAAAACGGGATTTTAAAAAAATGCAACATCCCTATTGTTAGTAACATTGGGTTATTTTCAGCAAATAAAAATTATTAAAATCATTTTTACTAAAAGGGTCCGTTTTACTAATAATTAGGTAATAATTGATTACTAGTATGTAACTCGTTTAATAAAATACAGTTATTTGACAGCAGCCTGCTGGCCATTTTCCATTTTATTAAATAATGCAATCATTTCCAAAATAACCATGTGGATCGGGACTATTTTATTTTTTTATTTAAAAATTATCAGTTCTATGAAAAAAATGAAAGAGACAAAATACTTTCTAAATGAATCTAGCTTTCCAGAACTATTTTTTATATGACAAAATTCGGGTCCATTAAAGAGTTTCAATAAAAAAATTAAATAGGGGTTGCTGATTTCACCCCGTTTACCGATAGGTAAGGGATGATTTAAAAAATATTCTTTAGAAGCGTTTCCATTAGTAGAAAATCCCTACCAAAGTTCATTTTTGTATCTTTAACCAAATTTGAGACAAAAATTGAATTTTTTTTTCTTATTTTGAGGTCCTGAATTCAGATTTTAAGTTTGTTCAGTTAATCCTGAAAAACCCTGTATATTAAACTTAAGCCAAACAATAGTTAAGGATTAAATATTTATTTGACGGTTGTAAAACCGGGATATAAAATCAGATTCTAACGAAAAACGAAATCCCTTTTTCATTTACCTCCTTATTTGGAGATGAGCCATTATTGTTATATGATCCTGATAACACGTCAAAATTCTTAAATTAATGGAGCGAATAAGCGAAAATTGAAAATAAATTTTCATATTTTCTCAAGCATTTTATGATGTCAAATTTGTTAACTGAAATACTTGGCATCTTTTCTCCGAACTGTCTTAAATTTGTGTCTTAAATTTCAATTTATAATAAAGCTTTTAAGATCCGAAATCATTATTCATATTTGTAATAAATTTCCAACTCCCACACACTCATAAACCATAGTTGCAGTTAATAAATAACCGTACCTTATGATATTTCACGACATGCACGTCAACATATTTGATTTATCTCCCTTGTCGCCGATTAAAAGATAACAATGAGAAAACTGATTATATTCCCGTGCGTATATTAGCGAGTGCGGTGAAATCTGTTCTGTTGTTTAAAGTTGGATATATCTTTCATCCCTCTGATGTTTGATATCCTATCGCAATTAATTTACCTGTTTAATAGCACACGATCAATATCGCTATGTATTAGCGAGTAGACATTCATTCGTGGCGCGTTCATGTAAAACAAATTTAATTCGCAAGTAAATTAAAGTCAAACCAAAAATTAAGTGGATTAATTAATTAGGCTTTCGATGCAATATAAATGTGTTAATTACTCAGTTTATTTAATAACCTAAAGTGGATAAAGTGGTTTTCAACAAAAACAATCAGCCTAGAAATGTTGACTCAAACTCACTTCTGAAACGAATTTTTCAGGTGCATTAAAACCTTCAATAAAACTTAAAATGTTATAACGGTTTTATTAGCCATTGTTAAGCGGAGTTCAAATAAAAACAATAATAAATGCGTACCTTTAATGACTTTAGAGATAAATGTATACCGTCTGCGCTTTTTAATCATCAAGCAATTAATAAATGGAAATTGAATAGCGGTTTTTATTAGAAACTTGATTCCAATTAAATATTGTGCCATCAGAACATTAAACTCTGGCGGATTTTTTTATAATGAAGATTACATTGTATACCATTCGTTTCAATTAATGGAATCCCCTTAGTGGATTAGTTTTCATTTTAGCAGGATATGTTTTTATCGGTTTATGTTCAGCTTTTGTCGGAGACTATTGGTTAAACAATCGATTAAAATATCTGCTGCAGCTCGTAACTTCTTTTTCCGAAGGGAGCATAACATGATTATTGAATGAAGTAATCAGATATTTTAAAAGCTAAAAATATTTAAAGTACATAAAAAGTTCTATTATTTCAGGAAAATCTGGTTGCAAGAAATTAAGAATACAATAACCTGATATCTCTTCTTCAAATCTATTAATGGAGTTGGCAACATATTTGGGACACTGTTCACGGTTTTAACTTATCTATTCTCTTATAATGTAGTCATGTGCATTTTCTACGATCGGACTTCATTTTTGCCTTCCATAATAACACAGGTATACAAAAAAAAATTCTAAATAATGCAAGGTTCTCATACTATTTTCTAATGTATTTCCGGCCTGCCGAATCCGAAAATGACCGTCGTTTTGCCCAATCAGCTCTTGTTTTTACGATATTGCGCTAAATTTATTTTTTGCTACATACTACATAACATGTTAAAACTCGAAAATTAGAATTTTTTTCGTCATGAAAATGAATTGATAATTTTACCCATTGAAGCAATACATGCCCACATGAATAAACCACATAAGATGCATAATTTTAATGAGGAAGTCGATGAAAAGTGAGCAAAAAGCAAAAAAAAACGACTTTTTAGCTAAAATTTCATGTTTTGCCAAATTCAAAGTGCTGTAACTTCGCAATTTTTATTTAAATTAGATGAAGCTTATAGATTCAAGAGGTTATTGTCTTTACTTAAAAAATCTCTAATTACAAAAACATGGGATTAAAATTGCCCAAGTTATCGCAAATCAATGCGGAGAGCTCCAAAAAATGACATTTTCGATTAGGACGGATAAATTTAATGACCTCTTCCAAACGGTTACAAATTCTTAAAATATTGTAAAGATCATGTATAACAAAAATAACTCAACTTTTGATCTTTTAAATAACTCTATCTGGTAGATAAATTTGTTGATATTCATTATTGTAACAATTATTACCTACAAAGTTATTTACCAAATTAAATATTAAGTACAGAGTTGAAAAGATAGGACCATATTAAATTTTTAGTATCTACAATTAGTAAGATAGAAATCGTTAGAAAATTGTCCACACAATTTCTGGATATATTAATAATTCATTACACCCTCCAAAAAAAGTTTAATGAATGTTATTATATGATTAGATAATGGAAAATAATCAATTAATCACATTGATGTGACTCATTATTCAATGTCTTCAATGTTTTATTTACAACCTAAAAATTATACTCCTACAAGATTAGTAAAGTGTTCCAACAGCTGGTGGTAATAACTAATATTATATTTTATTTATCATTACAAAGAACCTCCATAAAATTCCCCCATCAAAGTTCGCTTCAAACAATTTTGAAGCGTCAAAAGCAAAAACCAAAACTTGGCAAATGGCAAATGAAATTTTATAACGTACAATATAGACACTTATAAAATAAAATTCATCGTGTTATTTAATAATTCGTTATCGACCTTACTGCGTTTTTGCTTTGCTTTTCCCCATTTCCCATTTACCGAGAAGAAAGTTGCCAATTTGAATTTATTGTATTTTACACCCGCCATCATGCCTATTGTTTGCGCTATAATGGAATTTCTTAATCGATCCATTGATTTTGCCTTCCCTGTAAATATTGATGTGATGTTTTTAGGCGTGTAAAACATGACCGCGTTGACATTACAAAAACTTTTATGTTTTGTGCTTCACAATAAGTTGCAATAACAAAAAAGGACGGACACATTTAAAATATTGTATAATTCTAATACCAAACGAAAATTTTTATAACTAAGAATAGTCAACATTGTTTTCAACAAAAGGTTGAATTTTTACTACACATAACTTTAAAACAATTTTTTTCTTAATATGCGCTGATCTTATAGATATAAAATATACGTCAGGTTTTAGTGCCCAGTATACAGAAACATTGATGGTTTTACTTTCACACACTTACATGCTTTAAAAGGCGGTCCTTTAAAAACATCAAACCGGAAAAATTACCGCTTTGAATATATTCCTTTTCAGTGTATCAACATTGGCAAATATTCTCTTTCGTTTTTTTGGTGTTTGATCTCCTTTGGTTTCATTATATTACGTCAAAAGTTACAGTTTCTTTCGAATTTTTCTAAAATTGGTATAATAAAGTTTACTGCGAAATGCAATTATATCTCGCTCGTATAACCTTATAATAATCCGCCCTATAAATATACAAAATTCTTTGTCTGTAAGCAGTATTCAAATAAATATCAAATCTGGTGTAGATTTACATAATATTTTCTCGAATAAAATGTGTAGAATCCCGACTACACAGTTGGAAAAAAATAGTACCATAATTATATAAAAAATAGACCAATAGGGACATTAGTATGAAAAATATTTGAGAAAATCTTGCTGGGACAATTAAAACAAGCGTTAATCGCCAACAATCTAATTCCATTTTATTAGATTGCCTTCAGATTACTATACTTTAAGTAAGAGTGAAACAAGTGAAATAATTTTGTATCAAAATGTACAGAACAAAGCTGTGAATGAAATGGACACGCCTAGCGGTAGTGGGTTGTTTGTGCTTGCCCACTGAAGCATCCGCTACGCCTAAAGAACGGTCTAAGTAAGAGATCTGAAATTTATTGTGTTATTACTCTATGATAGATTTATCAATTTTTCAGTTAGAATCAAAATTGAAAATTACTGGCACATATAATTAAATTTAATTAAGAAAAATAAAAGTTTAATTTTATATTAGCAACTCAGTTGATGAGTATATGCAAATGTTAATATCTTGGAAATACGAAAGCAATATACCTTTCCTACATATACAATCTAAACAGCTTATTAATATTACTAATTATTTACTTGCACAAACTTTTATATATTTTTTTAATCTGGAGATGTGCATCCAATTCTTTTTAAACATATTGACCGATTATACTTTTAACACTTTCATCATATTATTCGCAGAACTCTAGATTCAATTATCATTTTCGAGGTATATGAATCTTGACAACTAAAACCGTATTCTTAGAAATGTTTCCCATAACATGCAAATTCAACATTAAATTTCGCTGTAATTGTAATTTCATGCAAGGCTTTTACTATCCTGACATTCATACAAAAGCAGAGAAGATTAATAATATACGTTATGTATATGTAAATGATTTTTATTTATTATTTCAGTAATTTTATAAAATTATTTAGGTACATGGAAAAATATTTCATTTTAATTAACGGATATTAAATTAATCAATACATACCTACCTATTTAATTAAATGTGGCAACACAATACAATACACAAAATATCATAAAATAAACTACATATTAATTATTCATCGCGCAAATTTTGATTACAAAATCTTATTTTTTCTTAAATTACCTCTGCATAAATTAATAGGGAATATTAAGACGCCGACGGGAAAATATCTAATATTGCAGGTTCTCCCTTGGAAAACAAATTACCATCATTACTGAAGACGCACAAAAATTGCGATATTAAAAAGGTAAACGAACTTCTGAAAATTTTCAACGTTCTCATAAGAATAACATCAATTCTGTTTTTATCTCCATGAATAAATTAACCTGCGGAATATGAAAAACTTAAGATACAGACAACAAACAGAAAAATAAGTAGAGTAATGACATCAGGTTATCTCTAAAAATAAGTATAAAATATGATTTTGTGCGTAGGTACCTGAAAATGCACACATTATACAATTTTGTCGATAAAATTGTAAACATGATTGTGTTTGTTGACAGATAAATCTTGTTTGGTATTGCAAATTTCCATTATAATGCTGTTTCAATATTTCCTCCAATTACACAATTGGAACGGCGTGAAACAAATGATTAATTCACATTTAAATTAGGCCCTCGAGCTATATTATATCCAACTCTGTAACTGCTATTGTTGAACTATTCTACGAGTCAAAGGATTTGAGTCTGTTATATAATGTCCCATTCTCCCATTATTTTAGTATCCATAACTAACTTTGTTAGGCAAAGATTAATTAAAACTTATCTCACTCTTATACCTAAAAGAACCTAATTTTAATTCTTTGGAATATTGGATTGACACAAAAATAAAATATGATGTTGCCTCCTTCCTCTACTATAACAAATTTATTTGAATTAATTTTGACACTTTTAATCTCGTTGAAATAAAAATATTATAATATTATATCTCCCTGCTTGTAACCCACTGCTAACTAGTTACTGGTTCAATATCAAATTTCAAGATGTTTTAATTTCAACAAGAATCTCTCATACAATTTAATAAATAGTAGGTAGTTTGAAGTTGAAATTCTGGTGGGTGCGCCGGTGTTAAAATATGCAAACCATACTCAATATTTTTACAAAGATCGCACTTTAGAAATGAGTAATAACATATTTATAAAGGCATGACTTTCCATAAATAATTGATGATTTGTTATTTATATCAATTTGCACAAAAAAAAGTGTTCATTTTCAGCTATACCTAATTTTACATTAAAGTATTATTTCGGAGTGTTCTGTTAATTCCCTAAATTTCTCGATTAAAATTTGTCCACCGTCTATAAGAGTATAAGATGATTATAGCTACTTTATTTACATTGATTATTATATTAGTTTGGATGATATTAAAAAGACATTACAAGGATGGCTCGTATTTTTAAATTGAGGAAAAATTGCATAACTAAGTTCCCAAGCAAGTAACCTGAAAACAGTTAGGCAGATCCTGAAATATAAGTAATAAACTGAAATATTGAGGATTACTTTACTTTCATTTTGTGCAAGATAAATACAATACAAAAAATAATTTATTTTTGTTTATCTGTTTTCTATGCACGATTTTCACCACAAATTTTCAAACGTCTGATCACCACAACACAGTGATATTACCACTATCTAACATTTAGGGCTTTAATTTTATCAACACAATTTTCCGCAGGACACTTCTGGAGTATTGGACTCCAAGTCCAACGAAACAAAAATTTTTTTAAATTTTAGTGTTTTTCAGATATTTCATGAACTAATCAATTTAGCTTAGAACACCTTGCTAGATGTTTTAAGGGACTTATTCACACAACTTTGATTTCAGCGTAACCAAATAGACAATTTTTATTATTTTACAAACATTTATTCCATTTAAACATTACCTTCTGATGTGGTTCTAATTAAATCCAAAATTATATAAAAAAAAAATACTTCGTCCAATAAATCTTATTCTATTTGTAACAGAAACATAAACTACAAAATTACAAAATTCTGTTTTAATATTTACTGCAACAAAATGTTTCTTTTGGATATCATAAAATTAACAATAAAAAAATTGTGACGTGAACAAAAATATTTACTAGGTATACTTAAAAAGATTAAAGAAAATAAAGATATATCTTGTCGTAACTTAACTGTTATATTCTGATGAAATTGTCGCCTTTTTATATTGGAAGGTCTCGAGAAATCCTTGATTTTCATCCATCTGCACATCTGCTGCTAGTGCTGCTTCATACAGAAACTTTTTCTCCCGGTGAATTCACCTTTAATTCTTGCAGAAACACTTTCATCATGTACAGATATTGTCTAGAAGCTTTAGGACTTTAGCCATGTCGGGTCTTGTTTCAGGCAAATCTTCTACACAAGTCCTTCCTATTTGAATTAAACCCTCAAATTGCTTTTTACCTCCCAGAACACGAGAATCTTGCAACATTGAAACATCGTCCTCGTATTCAACGATGTAGTCCCTTAGATATTTCCTTGGAATTAAACACTTTAAATGAGCCCTTAACCCAGTAGCTAGTTCAAAAAGTACCACGCCAAAACTATAGACATCTAGCTTGGTCGAGGTAAGTTTCTTCCGCAGAAATTCCGGGGGGAGGTAACTTGTAGTGCCCTGAACTTTTCTCGAAATCTTCTCGGTAAGAGAAATCTGGCAACACTCATGGGCCATGCCAAAATCGCCAATACGAGGTTCATCGTCTAAACCCAACAGAATATTGGCTGATTTTATATCGCCATGGATAAGTGGCTTGGCTCTTGCAGTATGCAAGTATTGTAGTCCTCTTGCAGTACCCTGAGCGATCTTCAGCCGTTGTTGCCAATTTAACACCGCTGCCATGTTTTTGGTTTTCATGCGGTCAGACAGCGAACCACCAGGCATGTATTGATACACCAAACATGCCTCATGTGGCAAACCACAGCTGTATGCGAACAGCGGCAGTATATTGTCATGGCGATATGCATTTAGACAATATAATTCTGTTAAGAGTTGTTTTACTTGATTGTCGTGATAGTTTGGTGGCTTTTGAGGATTTTCAGCTGTATTCTTAATGGCCACAGTCGAGTTTTTCCATTTTCCTATAAAAATAATCTCTTATTAGGCACATAATATATTATAACATAACATTTTCTTTCCCTTTATAAACGCAACCAAATGCACCTTTCCCCAGTAACTTATCGGAACTCCAATTATTTGATGCAGTTGTTAGTTCAGAAAATGATACTCGAGGTAGAGCGATACCACTATCAGATATAATAGCAATGGTCGGTATGTTTGGCAAGAAGTGACTGCTAAAGATTGGCTAAAAAATCCAAAAATTTGTTAAGAATTTATAGAAAATATTTATTATTGAGATCAGGATTTACCACAGCGGCGCTGGTGTCATATGCAAGATGGCCGGCAAGTTCGTACATATAGTATTAGACAAACAGTGCAAGTAATAGTATTTTATTTTATAAAGGACCAAAAGCAATAGTTTATGTGGAGAGTCTGGACGTTTAACTGCCTCGCTACGTTCGGCAGATAGATCCAGCCGTGCAACATAAAGTCACTTTGGCTCCGAATAAAATATAGGTACTTACTATTTTTTTTCAAACGTCGACAACAAAACATATAAGAAATTTTGAGGATACAATTTTTTAATTGAGAAACGAGCTAGACGCATCAATTCAGTTTGCGATTCTAGAAATTTACCTAAAATTTAATACTTCTACTATTTATTAACATAATAAATTTGTGAAGTTTCACTTTCATTAAATTACAAAATAAACGAAGGTAACCATAGCGACCTTAAATGAATAAGTAAATTCATGGTAAATTCTCTCTAGACCTCTTACAGAATTTTCGTAACCATGAAAACCATAATTAAAACGTCAAAAAGTAATGCTAAAAATAATGTAACAACTTTAAACAGTTATATCTCAAAAAGTAAAAGAGTCCGGCGCAAAATAATTTCAGATTCGAAATCTACTCAGGGAAATTAGTGATATATGTGAAAATTATGAAAATTGGGGTATGCGTCCGTATTCTTTACCTTTAGCAACACCGGAACTAATCTCTACGTAGATTAACCACTTCATTATTTCGAAATAAATTTTTACGCGTACACGTTTTTGTCGAACGTGGGATTCGATTAAAGCGTAATTCAGAAACCGTAGATCAATGTACCATGGAGCACAACACCGGACTGTTTTTCGACAGCTTAAAAACTTTTAGGAGGAAATTTCATCTTCACTTTGTCGAAAAATATTGAAAACACTTGACTTTATGATAGTTGTCACCGAATTATCGGTGGATTGTAATTATAATTTTAAAAAATTCGATAAGTCCCTTCTTTCCCTATGCTACCAATGCTAAATGTTCCAACTTAGCCGCCATCTTGAATAGTTCGTCTAACGGCCAAGGATGTCGCATATCTGAGTGCTGATCTCAATATCTACCTTAATAGTATATTAAGTATGGAGAACGGTAACCCTTAACGTTCGACATGCTTATAAAATTTTTTGCACGATCCGTCAAATTCACGTATTTATGGGTTTAATTAAAGAATAGTAACCAAACTAAAATTTGTTCATGTCAAAGTGACAACTAGAAAATTATCTAAAATAAAGTGACAAAACTTTCAAATGACATTACTTACCGATCAGAATGCGAGAATCTGATCGGTAAAATTACTTACCGTTCAGTAATTTGTAAACAAAACCTACTATGCTTTTAATTAAACCAGTAAATACGCGAATTTGACGGATCGTGCAAAAAATAAATATTTATTAATATGTGTATGTCGATGACCTAATATGACTAAAAATATACCCTGCTAGACAACAAAAAATGGAAAACGTTGGCTTTAATACTTGCAGAAAATTCCATCTTTTTTTATACTAGGAAAAAAATTTAAGCGCAATAAAAAATCGGTTTGCTATATTGACATAATATTTAGTTCTCTATATTCATGCAAACCTTTGGTTATTATGACCAAATCGTTTTCTGAGTGAAGATATTTTTAAGTGAGTAATAGGTCAAAATCTAAAATAAAACACATTTTTGTCGTAAAATTTGGTTATAATCAGTGGGACAAGGACAGATTTATGCGTATTGCAATAAGTGCGACAGAGACTAATTGAAAATTGCTGGAAACCTTCAAAAGTTAAACACGATTTTTATACGAAAATTATTTAATTTCTTTAGGAAAAATAATTGTGGTACTATCGGTATATAAAAAGTCATGTGTTGGACACATCAGATATTTTAATTAAATAAAAAATAACGAGATATAGCTTTCACAAATTAAAAAAATTTTTGAACCTTGTGCAAAAATATTTACCTACAAATACCTAAGTTGTTAGAGTATTAAAAATATAAATAGCGTTTTTTGTATATAGAAACTCGACGATAATTTCAGTATGTATTTCATAAATTTTCTGTTAAAAGTTAAAATGCTTCAGAATTATCAAAATAATCAAAGGTTCCTTCTGTATCGGTATCGGTAATAATCTTATTCATTACCAGTAAGAAAGTACTTATGTGAAAAACTATTTTATATGTATATTATTTTTTATTTCATTAAAATAAACTTTTAGAGGCTATTTTTTATTTAATTGTGAAATATATGTATACTTTACTATAGTCTATTAAAAAAACCTTCTGTTTATAAATCACTCTGTATCTTGAACCGAAAGTAGAGACAATAATTATTAGATTAGATTAAAATTTAAACAAATATGGTACAACTGCCCCTTATTAATAAGATCGATTCTATGCAACAATTTCAAGGCATTGTCTCATTTTTTGTTGTACCCAGTAAGTTGTACTGTCACATATAACTCTATAATACAATAAAAGTGATTTAGAGATTGGGAACGTTTTACTTCAAAATAATTCAATTAGAACAAAAATAACAGTAAAATTGCAATAAAACGGACTTTAGTCCAGTTTTGTTAGTGTAGCAGTGAGTTTTAGGGGACTACAACTTTACAAAAATCTATTTACTTAAGTGCGATATTTTTTTCAAATAAGTAAAAACTTGAGTCACTATTGAAGTTAGATTTGGTCAAGAATTTTAGCTTCAACATTACAATTTTGTCTTTTCTAATTCCAAAAGTAATTAAAAAGATTAATCACACAAAAAAGTTTATAAGTACTTACAATTTGGAAGACGGAGTTCTCATTCAACACCATTTTCTGCATTTCTTCTACTATAGAACTGTCTTTAGTAACGTTCGTCATTTTGTATTTTATAAATTAAATTACAAATCTTAAAATTTGTGAAATAATATCAGGATTCCACAACATAAATCTCTATTTATGTGTAATATACAAGAAGTAGAGGGGAAGAAATTGCTCTAATCATTAGAAAATTATCTGTTTCGGTGTACATAGTTATTAGGCAGATTTGGTTAATGGGTATTTTGTTAAAGTACAAGAAATATACCTACATGTGAAAGATACTCCAAGGTCCAAAGTGCATTTTGGAGAAAGTTATATGCATAATATACTTACCTATTTATTCGAAACAAGTATTTGCAACCCATTAAAGTAAAATTTGTGTATTTACTAAATATATTGCGTGAAACCCCGATAATAACTATCGTCTTAATTATTCGTATTGTATTTTATATTTCAGAATTAGTATGACTTATATTTTGTAAATATTAATCATCATATTATGCTAAAGAATGGCTAAAAAACACAAAAGATTTGTTATGAATTCATAGAATATATGTAGTTAGTATAATATCTTAAAACAAAAATGTAACGAGCTAATTTGAATTTGGCGGGCGAAACACTTGACAAGGCACTATCTAGAAGTCTAGGGGAAATTGGTATATCTCGGGTGACAGACTGGAGGAAGGAGATAGTCAATGGCGACAACCTTAGAATGGCGTGAATGGCGGCTGCTGTGACTATTTTTACTCTAGAATATAATTGTGTTGATTTCTTATAAAATAAAGAACTTAATTCGAAAATGCATTATGTGAATGTGTAATTAACACAAATGTATTTGTTAATATCTGTCAATAACATAAAATTATCGAAATTGTACATTAAAACTAAATTAGTAAATTGTATATTTACTAAAGGGATTACGCGAATCCACGATAAAAACTAGCATCGTAATTATTATTATTGTATTTCAGATTTAGTATAATTTATACTTTGTGAATATTAGTCATCATTATTATGTTTTAATCAATTATATTCGGGTCTCTTTCATTTATCAAAATTGCAGTGTCTATATGGTCTTTCAGATTTTCACCACATAAATATAGTGAAATATAATGTAAAAAAATTTGATCAAAAACTTAAGTAATGTTGAGTTGCAAATTAATCATATTTTATGGGTTTTTAACATTTCTTAATTGTATAAGAAAGTCATGTGCTCTACCCAGATAGTATTTATTAAAATTTTTTGTAATGGAAACAAAAGAGAAAATCACACTTTTACAACTTTATTTTGGTTATACCGTTGAGTGAACACTCAACGCTTATACTAATAAAATAACAATATAGAACAAAATAAGAACAATAATTGATACAAAATAATTTATAAATAACTAATTAATATTAATATTACAAAA
The DNA here is from genome assembly GCA_963942485.1 of Pediacus dermestoides. NCBI lineage: Eukaryota > Metazoa > Arthropoda > Insecta > Coleoptera > Cucujidae > Pediacus > Pediacus dermestoides. The sequence goes on from OZ012626.1 coordinate 12,634,383, forward strand.
TGCAACATCCAATTTTTCGTTTTGGGGAAGCCTTGAGCATCTTCAAGACCTCTGCCATATTTGGTCTTGATTTTGGTAGCACCTCTACACAAATTTTACCCACTTTCAATAACACCTCAAAGCGTTCTTTTCCACATTTTATTTTTGAATCTCCCAACTTGTGAATGTCACCTTTATGTTCAACGACAACATCCTTCAAGAGTTTCAGTTGGTTACTGTCTATTAAAATAGAACTTAAACCAGTTGCTAGCTGAAGTAATACGACACCAAAACCATAAACATCAACTTTTGTGGAGGTAAGGTTCAGTAGAAGATATTCAGGAGGAAGATAACCAGGCGTTCCACGAACCTTCCATGTTATTATCTGTCTACCAGATTGATGTGAACATTCGTGGGCTGTGCCAAAGTCGCCAATACGTGGCTTGTCATCTGATCCCAAAAGTATGTTTGATGTCTTTATATCACCGTGGATTAATGGATTTTTTCGACCAGAATGCAAATATTGGATACCTTCTGCAATACCTGTAGCAATATTCAATCTTTGCTGCCAAGTCAAAACTCTTTCACTATCCCTTGTATTCAGTCTTTTTTCCAGGGAACCACCAGACATATACTGGTATACAAGGTGACGCAAATCAGAACTGCAGGCGATTAATGGAATTATGTTCTTGTGTCGGTAAGCTTTAAGGCAACATATTTCTGTCAGTAGTTCTTTGACGTTACTCTTGGAATACCTTTTAATTGCTATGGATGAATTTTTCCAAACTCCTAAGTAATGACAATTGATTAGATATGAAATCAAAGTTTCATAAATATTTTAGCTTACCTTTATAAATCCATCCACACATCCCCTGTCCTATCACCAACTTTTTGTCCCAATTATTTGACGTCGTTGATAAATCAGAAAAGGATATTTGTGATATTATTGTACCCCTCTTAGTTGAAAGGGTTGGTAAATTTGGGAAATGATTTTTATGCAACACCTGAAAAAAATTGGATATTGTTTGAAAATGTATCTGTTATAATGTAGTACTTAATACGTCTAGCTAAGAAAGAAATAAAAATTGGAATATAAAAATAAATTGTTTTGTGGTACGGGCAATTTTTCTATTAAAATGTTAAAGTTAATAATAAGATAATAAGCTAGATGCTAGGAATCTATATAAAAATCATATATACTTACAAGTTGAACGGTCGAAATTTCAATCATGATTAACGTTGGTTATTAGAAATTGTACAAGACGTGAGTTGGAAAATCTATGAACTACTGTGGCGATTACTGCAGAGGTTTCACTATTTATTCTAAATATCAAAAAGGGTGGTGGTCTAATTCTGGTATTTTTGCATTTTATGAAATGAACTTTCATCATAACGGTCATTAGGAACAAAGGCATTGTCTTAAGTAGAAATTGACAATGTTTATTTTGATGAATGAAGTAGGTACTTAGTTATTTGTATATTAGGATACACAGGAATTCAAAACTTATTTATCAATTTAGTATACATTCAACATTAAATATGAAAACATTATATTTAGCAATGGTCTTATAAATAATTTATAAATTCAGTCGGATGACTATGTATATTGCTAGAAATAGTTTAGGTATACTTATGCCTAATTACACCCTTTTTTTTAATCCAGAATTTGTTGCAACAATTGTGGATCTTTGATTAAAACCTCGTCCTCATTTGATATAATAAATGCAGTTAATTCACGTTTTATGCAAAAATATGTATATTTATTTCTTGCTGTTTACTGGTAAGGAAACCAAACCTCCAAGGAACTTTTAAGTTAGTTTTTCGATACCCTACCATTTCACGAAGTGATTCAGTGTAGTTATTAAAAATTTTCTGTATTACATAGATAAATTAAAGAAATTAGACTTTCACTATGCTCTATTTTTGTCGAAGCAATGGAATGATGTCGTGTATATTTAAGTTAAAATATCTGAGCAAAGTAAATACGCGAAATTCAGAAAAAACCGTTGGTCACGAATATAATCTTTTTTAGCATTCGTGTTAGAGACCTGCTATCATACCTTTTTTCCTCTCCACATATGTATAAAAATAAATGTCTCTATTCCAAGTTCAAAAATATCTGATGTGCCCAACACATGACTTTCTTATACGGATAGTATCACAATAATTACTTTTCCTAAAGAAATGAAGTTAAATTTCTTATAAAAACTATCAACGCGCGCTATGAGAAATATAAAGTGTTTTAAGAATATCTAGTTTATTTGAATTTTTTTTGACGGAATTTCAAAAAAAGGTTCAAACAATATTTGTTCAAAATGCAATTCTAAATCAATGTTAAAGAATTAAAAAATCTCATAAATTGTTTATTTTTTAAGATATTCCTAAAAACCTAAAAATGTCTTCAGGTACCTAAGTGTCACTTGTTTTGGTGCTAGATGAAAAACATTGAATGTGGCACCCACAATTTTGTTCACACTCTTAAATATGAAATTTGAGTCAAATCCGATAACTCGTTTTTGAGTTATGGTGGATACAGACAGACACACAGACAGACATGGCGAAAATGGTCAGAATGGATTCAGGGGCCCTCAAAGGTTGTAAATCCATTAAAGTCTCGAAGTCGAAAAAAATTAATAATTATTTCCCTCGCTCGCTTTGCCCGCTCATGAAATTTAATTCACCCTCAGGGATTAAATGATGTACCTCAATCCTTTAGTAGATAATATACTATTTAATTACCATCCCTAATCGCATGGATAGGGAAATTCCGACTCGTGCTGAATATCGCAAAACCACTCCTGCTTTCAAAGTTGCAGATGTTCGTGGCTTGTTTCTTAGTTGTATTTTGGAAATAATATATTTAATTAAGTTTATACGAGGATTAAAAAACTAAAAAATAACGTACGTCCGTCCAAGCTTATAAGCGCCCTAAGCGAGAGTATGTAGTAGTAATCGCTTATGTATGTATTAGAAAAATCGAAGATACTAACAGAGAATATAAAACAAAAATATTTCACAATGAGCATTTTTTTTTATTATAGAACAGAAAGAAAAATAAAATACGATTATACAAAATTTAATGTTTAATTTATAATAACTAGGAAAATTCAATAGATACAATTTTATAAAATTAATTAATATTTTATCGACAATATAATACAATACACACTAACACGATAAGAACAATAATTGATACAAAATAATTTATAAATAACTAATTAATAGGTATTACAAAATGCAACATCCACGTTTTGGAGAAACTTCCTTGAGTATCTTCAAGACCTCTGCCATATTTGGTCTTGATTCTGGTAGCACCTCTACACAAATTTTACCCACTTTCAATAACACCTCAAAGTGTTCGTTTCCACATTTTATTCTTGAATCTGCCAACTTGTGAATGTCACCTTTATGTTTAACGACAACATCCTTCAAGAGTTTCAGTTGGTTACTGTCTTTTAAAATAGAACGTAAACCAGTTGCTAGCTGAAGTAATACGACACCAAAACCATAAACATCAACTTTTGTGGAGATAAGGTTCAGTAGAAGATATTCAGGAGGAAGATAACCAGGCGTTCCCCGAATCTTCTCTGTTATTATCTGACTTCCAGATTGATGTGAACATTCGTGGGCTGTGCCAAAGTCGCCAATACGTGGCTTGTCATCTGATCCCAAAAGTATGTTTGACGTCTTTATATCACCGTGGATTAATGGATTTTTTCGACCAGAATGCAAATATTCGATACCTTCTGCAATACCTGTAGCAATATTCACTCTTTGCTGCCAAGTCAAAACTCTTTCACTATCTCTTGTATTCAGTCTTTTTTCCAGGGTACCACCAGGCATGTACTGGTATACAAGGTGACGCAAATCAGAACTGCAGGCGATTAATGGAATTATGTTCTTGTGCCGGTACGCTTTAAGGCAACATACTTCTGTCAGTAGATCTTTAACGTTACTCTGGGAATACCTTTTAATTGCTATGGACGAATTTTTCCAAACTCCTAAGTAACGACAATTGATTAGACATGAAATCAAAGTTTCATAAATATTTTAGCTTACCTTTATAAACCCATCCACACATCCCCTGTCCTATCACCATTTTTTTGTCCCAATTATTTGACGTCCTTGATAAATCAGAAAAGGATATTTGTGATATTGTTGTACCCATCTCAGTTGAAAGGGTTGGTAAATTTGGGAGCTGATTTTTATGCAACACCTGAAAAAAATTGGATATTGTTTGAAAATGTGTCTGTTATTATGTAGTACCTAATACGTCTAGCTAGGATACAAATAAAAATTTGAATATAAAAATAAATAATGATGTGGTATGTGCAATTTTTCTATTAAAATGTTAAAGTTAATAATAAGATCATAAGCTAGATGCTAGGAATTTATATAAAAATGAAATATACTTACAGTTTGAAGGGTCGAAATTTCAATCATGATTAACGTTGGTTATTAGAAATTGTACAAGATGTGAGTTGGAAAATCTATGAACTACTATGGCGATGACTGCAGAGGTTTCACTATTTATTCTAAATTTCAAAAAGGGTGGTGGTCTAATTCTGGTATTTTTGTATTTTATGAAATGAACTTTGATCATAACAGTCATTAGGAACAAAGGTGTTATCTTAAGTAGAAATTGACAATGTTTATTTTGATGAATAAAGTAGGTACTTAGTTAATTGTATAGGATGCACAGGTATTTAAAAACTTATTTATCAATTTAGTATCCATTCAACATATAATATGAAAACATTATATTTAGCAATGGTCTTATAAATAATTTATAAATTCAGTCGGATAACTATGTATATTGCTAGAAATAGTTTAGGTACTTATGCCTAATTACACTATATTTTTTAACCCAGAATTTGTTGCAACAATTGTGGGTCTTTGATCAAAACCTCGTCGTCGTTATTATAATAAATACATTTAATTCACGTTTTAAGCAAAAATACATACTTTTTTTTTGCTTTTTACTGGAGAAGAAACCAAACCTCCAAGGATCTTTTTTAGTTAGAATTTCGATCTCCTATCACTTCACGAAGTGATTCAATGTAATTATTAAAAATTTTCAGTATTATGTAGATAAATTAAAGACACTAGACTTTGATTACTATACACTATTTTTGTCGAAGCAATGAAATGATGTCGTGTATATTTAAGTTAAAATATCTGAGCGAAGTATATAAATACGCGAAGTTCACGAGATTTTCAATACTTATTTGATATTGAAAAGTAGGTAGACACGTCTCATAGGGAAGTTCGTGGGAAATTTAATGAATAATAAGTGATACATCAAAATTTTCAGAAAAAATCGTTGGTGTAATACAACCTTTTCAGCATTCGTAGAATTCGAGACCGACTATCATACCTTTTTCCTCTCCACATATAAAAATAAATGTCTCTTATGCCAAGTTCAAAATTACCAAAAAAACAAGACTTAAGAATTCACTTTAATATAGATGAGTAGAAACATTGAAGAGATTCTGTTTCAAACCCCGACATTTTAATTCATTTATTCATAACATGAAAATGGACGTCTTAAAAAGTTACACAATATAACCTCTGTTTTGTTCTAAGTATTTTTATATTTATAGAGGATTGCAAATTTAAGATGACATATTTTGGTAAAATGGTCGGTAAAATGTATACTTTTGAAATTATTGCAATTTAAACAATAAATTGTTAATAACTTTTGTTTGCACCACTTTATCAAAAAACGACGCACGGATTCGGATTCAGCGACCAAAAAACCTTCAGAAAACACTGCGTCGTCTCATTCCGCTTTTACTTCCTATAAATAAGAAAGTATTAGGACTAAATATATTTGTACGAGTATGAGGTTCTTATTATATTGTATAATCGAAATAGTTCCCTTCAAAATTAATAATCATAGTCTGCTTCTTTTCCTCTCTCAGACTCGCGTCTTCGTCGTCAATTTCTTCTTCTTCAGCTTGTCGGATCTACGAAACGTACCTAATATTAAATTCGTCCGTTTGGGTACAATATACAATGAAGGATTCTGACTTCTAGGAAAAAAAGTATTTTTAATCCTAGGATTAAAAATAACACATTTTTCTTCATAACGCAACTTTTTTCTTATTTACAAAAACGTGAACTTTAGTTCTCAAAAATGGTATTAGAAATTTCATGTTTTAAGCCGGCTGGAAAAAAACATTAATTCCTAACTTGGATAATAAAAATATTTTGAAGAAATGGCTTGGATAGATGATAAACACATTAAATTAAATGGAGAGAACGAAGAAAATAAAAATAAAATCAGAGTAGTATTTACAATTTATAAGGATGTAAATACAATTTTTTGTCGATCGTTTATTAAAGATCTAGTTAATGTAATAAAAGGAGTGTATTAATAACTCAGTTTAATGCATACATGCACATTAAAAACATTGTTGAGATTATGACATTTGCTAGGTAACCAACAATATATTATATTATTGAAACATGCATTTGGAACTGACACCTGCCGAAATTAATTAATTATGTCAGTGGTATTTTGACTTATTGCATATTATGTCAGAATTTGGATTTTGCCATGGAACAAAATTAGATTATTTTCATTCTAATAAAGAGCGATCGACAAAAAAATATTGTAATCAACATGAGTGTTAATCGGCGATTAATAATCTCGACTCATTAACGTGCTCGCTGCGCTCACGCGTTAAAATCGTTTCGATTATTAATCGCTCTTATTAACACTCTTGTTTATTAATAGTTATTTATATTATAAGTGGGATATGAACATCATTAACATAAGAGTCTGAAAATTGCAGAACGAGTCGTAGACGAGTTCTGTAATCAGACGAATATGTTAAAGAGTGTATATCCCACGTGTAATATACAAGATTTTATCTACTACCGTCCAAAGTCCAAATAATTAAAAATGAATTTTGAATTTATTTCCAGCGACATTGCTCAGTAGTTGTTGTCAAGTTGTCGTACTGGATTAACCTAACCTAAGTTATGTAAAAACTAGCCAGCGCTACACAACAGTTAATTTGAATTATAAATTTTGAAATAATTGGTAAACAATTTATAGACAAAAAAACTCGGGGACATGGACCGTGTTATGTTTATTATTAAAATATAAAACTAATTTTTTCTAAAATAAAACTACAAATTTTTTCAGTTATATAACGTGAAATTAGGGTTTTTTCTGGGTAGATACGCTATTATAAAATTCTCCAGGTTTCAAAAAATCAAACTTAAGAGTATGAAGTGTCATTACTCAGTGTTAATAACAAATTTTAAAGAATTAAACAATTTATATTATATTAAAATTAGACATTTACAAATATAAACTTTTCTATAGTGATACTAAATTGTAAAAATTGTGTTGTAAATACTTGTAAGAAAGAATTTTCTTGTTGAAATTTCAGTGTGGTAATGATTTCTTTAAAACACATGTTGCGTAATAATTTGACTTACCTTACTCAAATTAATGTCAAATCAAGGCTATTATGAATTGGTAGTAGATAAACCACTATTAACAAATTATTACAAAGTCATTGTAAAAAAGTCTCCCTCTTGCTAAACGATATGTGCAAAAATTCTTAAAAATCAGGCAAACAAACACGATTAATTCTAAATTCTGTTGGTGGATAGTATGTAGGTATTAGAAAAGTCGAAGATACTAACAGAAAATATAAAACCAAAACATTTCACAATGACCATATTTTTTTATTATAGAACAGAAAGAAAAAATCAAATATATACAATTTTATAAAATTAAAATTAATATTTATATCGACAATATAATACAATATACATTATTCGGAAAAAAGTTATCCTAACGTAATTTTTTGGTACCACTTGTTCAACAAGTTTAATCGAAGCTTCAGCTGAGCAGTACAATGTTTCATTTTTCCCTCTGAAATTTTCTCCAGGAGCTGCAAGGCCAATGGCATATCTGCCCTTGCTTCTGGTAGTTCCTCCACACACATTTTACCCACATTCAATAACCCCTCGAAATGTTCCTTTCCTCCTTTCACTCGTGAATCCTCTAACATGTAAATATCCCTTTTATGTTCGATGACCACATCCCTTAAATATCTTGGTGGTTTAGTGTTTTCTAAGCAAGCACTCAAGCCAGTTGCCAGCCTAAATAACACAACACCGAAACTGTAAACATCAAGTTTCGTCGATGTAAGTTGATTATGAGTATATTCCGGAGGAAGATAGCCCGCCGTTCCTAGAAGTTTTCCTGTTGTCTTCTCAGTAGCACTTACATGGGAACATTCGTGAGCTGTTCCAAAGTCACCAATACGGGGCTCCTCATCTAATCCCAAAAGTATATTTGCCGCATTGATATCGCCATGCACAAGTGGTTTTTTTTGAGAATTATGCAAATATTGGATACCTCTTGCAGTACCTGTAGCAATCCTTAATCGTTGCTGCCAAGTCAAAACTTTTTCACTATTTTTTGTCTTTAGTCTTTGGCTGAGAGAACCACCAAGCATGCATTGATACACCAAGTGCACTTCGTGGCCCAAATCAAAACAGTAGCCGACTAAGGAAATTATATTCTTATGCTGGTAGACTTTGAGGGAATATATTTCCGTGAGCAGATGTTTAAAGTGGTTCACGGAGTAGCTTTTAATGGCTATGGATGACTTTTTCAAGGTTCCTAATAAAATAGATTTAGTTAGATATAAATTTAAAATGTCACTAATATTTTTTTTACCTCTATACACACATCCAAACATCCCCCGTCCGATTATCATTTTGGTATTCCAATGATTTGAAGCTGTTGTTAAATCGGAAAAGGATATTTGTCGAAGAGTTATACCTTTACCCGATACGCTTGAAATTGTTGGTAAATTAGTAAGTAAAGAGTTGGTATCCATTGCCTAAAATACGTAAATTTGTTATAAGAGTTGTGTCTAGAAATAATTAAGCTGTATTTGCAATAAAAATTACAACAAACCAATTACAAGTTTCAAAGACATACCTTGATAAATATAAAAATATATGTTTTAACTTGTTTTTAATAATTTATAAAGAAATAATATTAACTTACTGTTTGGATGGATGCGTTTTCTTCCACTTTATTTAGCTCCATTTGTTCTTCTATATTGTATTTACAGACGTGGGCGTTGGTCATTTGCAATTATTGCGATGACCTTAAAAATCTGAGGAAAATGTGAAGGTTCCAACAAATTGCAACACTATTTATACCAAATTTTTAAAAAGAAGGGCTTTTCTACTTCTATCTCGAATAAATACAACTCTGATTACAACAGTCATTAAGTCAGTATCTTAAGGTAGAAATTAATATTGTTTATTTTGGTGTTTGTTTGGTTATTTGTATGTGGTATGACTCAACAGTAATGAATAGATTATCTGTATGTTTGGCAAAACACCACCCAAGTTTTAATTTATTTTATATTACTTATGTAGTCTTATCATACATCAGGGTCGCACGTATGGTAGTAGAGACTGGGACGTTATCATGTTTTTTTGATTTAATAAGGGCAGGAATTTGAATAATAATTTAAAAATTAAATGAACCAAGCCATATGTCTTCTAGTTTAGTAAATGTAATGAGTATTGCTATGCCCCCGAACACCCGACTCAAGATATTTATCGAAAATTCGAATACATTTTCCTAAATATCGCTTCATATAATATAACACTAACTCTAAAAATTTCTCAAGGTCGACTAAACAATAAAAAATTATCGCTAAAAATCAAATTTCAACACTTTATTCAAGAGCGAACAAATGTCTTTTTAGGGCTACTTTGAAGACATTTTTATCATATAAACTTGGACATTATTTTCACATAGATCTACCCAAACTCAAGTTTTAATATCGAAAAAGTTCATGGTTAATAATCTATAATTTGAAATTTTTATTCCAAATAGATTAGATGATTTGAAAATAAAGTTTCAACAAACGAGTCAAGAATTAAAATTTTATGCAGAAAAACTTGCAGAGAAATCGGACCTAAATTTTAGAAAATCAGTCATTTTCATCTCAATAATAGTAATCTTAAGTATTTTTTATTTTGTTTACTAATATTCACAACAAAAATTTCTGTATGTAGGTAGGTATGTATTTTTTTACAGAAAAATATATATTTTACACAAAATAATTAAATTTTTCTCAAACCATACATTTCAATTTCATAACAATTTTATAGTCTTTAGACACTTTTCAGTTGATTTTATTTCAAACTGGGATTAGCATTATCATCAATTTTAATATTACTAAAAATTGCAAGAAATTATTTTAAACTTGATGAAATAATTCATATGTAGGTACCTAACTAAATGTTGGTCTACAAAGTGAATAACTTGGTAACCAATCAGCTCTTCAATTCTTGTTTATTTTGAATATACCTAAGTAAATTTTAATTTTAAATATCTTCGAAGCATATACAGGGTGTTCAAAAAAAGGGAAAAAGTTTTTAAGGGTATGTAGTACCTATAGGTCGAAACAAGTCGAAAGGTCTTAATAAACATAGGTCCGCAAATCCACGATTACGGAAATATATTTTTATGGTACTTACACATAGTATAATGATTAACAAGAGAAGTTTTTTTTTTATTAATTTTTTATAAATGATTAATGTAACGATATTATTTAAGATGCTTTATTGACAACATAGATTGCTTGATCCAATAATCGAATTGTTTGGCATAACTTTCAATATTACCAAAAAAACGAAATTTCACGTAAACGGCAAGAGTTGGGTATAAAGTTTATTCAACAAAATTACTTTTAAATTGAATGAATAATCCAAATTTGTATCGCTATACAGGGTGTTCCATTTGAAAAAAATGAGTTATGCCGTTTTGATTTTTAATAAAATCGCAAATTCCATAATTTCTATTTATTTGACATATATACTTTTCTTTCCATTGTGTAATGCTAAAATCTTGTTTAAATGTCATGAAAATAATTGATAACCTACCTTCTTCCGCTAAATTTATTTCTATGATTGTTCCACAATGATTGATCACTAATATGAAAATAAACTATTCCTGAAAAAACGTGTTAAATATCACGAAATTTTTATTTTTCTCAGAAAGAAAACACTTCTTTCAATTAATTGAACTAATTTGGCTAATAAATTGTCAATCAATTAAATATATTGATTAGAAAATGTACAATAAAGCAACAGTTAATCGTATATGATGAGAATGAATCGTGACATTCACATTACCAAATTAAATAATTATGTACCCTTCTATTCAAGAGAAAAGCGTACAGTTACTATTTCATCGTGTAAATGGAATAATTTTCTGACTGTTTCTATGATTCCTTTTAAAAATTTTAGAATTTGTGGGTCACTGTCAAAGTCACAGTTAGAACAAGCCCCGTTTACTTTAACGAAATATTTCCAAAATCGTGCACACCAGTTGTACGCTTTTCTTTTGAATAGAAGTGTACAGCTGGCGACATGGAATAGTTTCCAGGCATTTTTTTCCATTGTAAATTAAATCATGTTCATAGGCTCGAATCTCGATAGTCCAATAACTGTTTAGTGACATTATTAGCAGTAATACTTGTGTCTATTTTCATGTAAAGTATTTAAGTAAAATGCCTAGAAATTTTTTTGATCTAAAATAAATTTCAAAAATAAACACTTTTATATTTAAAATGTTTATAAAATGTAATCTAATGAGATCTCCGCCTGAGTCTCCACCGCTGTCGTTAAAAGAACTTTTGATTTAAAAAAATTAAAAAATCGCTACTTTGATCAATTTGTCTGGAAACTATTCCGTGTCGCCAACTGTACGTATAATGAAGTACAAACTTACTTAAATATCTATTTCTAATATAAAGTCATCAATATACTGAAATAAAAGACGATAACTTACAGAAATGCATGAATTAAAAATCGTGAGCGAATGTATTGTTTAGAATTATTTTAAATTCAAGGCCCACACGAAATATTTTCTGTGAATTAAAGAGCAAGAGAGAGACACCATGAGATAAAAACTCTCATATAGACACCAAACACGAAGTATTGACACATCCCATTTTATTTCTTAGCACACAAGTGATGCTAGAATAGCATGGGAACCTGAATGACAAGTTTATGTTATGAATTTCAATAATCAATATTCGCTATTTCCAAAATAATATCCCTCAGGCAATTCAGTTGATAAAAATAAATTTTTCTGTTCGTTTATAATAGGATTTGTACAAACCATTGAAAATTCACATCGAATCGTTCGAAACGAGGATATTCCTGAAAATATTTATTTACCATAATTGCAGATAAAGTTGAATTATTTTCGGTAAACAACAAGTTATACTCTCTTTCTCTCTCTCATTTTCAAGGTAGGCGAATATGAAATAGGCACAGATATACTGATGTGATGAACTATTTTGAAAATGTTTTTATTCTCTGTTTAATTAGAATAAACAAGCGTAGAACTATAGTAGATAGTTTAAAAAGAATATCATTAAATATACTAAAGCATTAAAACTTTTATCCAAAAAGTTCTTAACACAATTTTACTTTCATAATCATGAATATCTAGTTGAGTGTTCTTCCAAACAAAACAGCTTTTAAAGCTTTAATTAAAACAATATTGATGTAAATCTGTTAGCGGCCGACCCCAAAATACGAATTAAATTGCTTTTGGATACACCAACAATATAGCTGAAAATTTCCTACCTGCTGGCTGTTGAATTTACACTGGTATTAGAGCGAGATCTTCTGTTGATTATGGAATCTCCACAATTTACCACACCCCCTTTGTTTGTTATGCTGAAGGTCCGGAGCCGGTAGAGATCATCGCTCAGTCGGGGGTTGTACGCCTTTTCCGGAAGGGAGCACACCCGAGGTCGTATATGATCTGGAACTGAAATAAAATTCGTTTTCACTGCGTTGCGTCAAAAAAGAAAAAAATAACGCGGAAAAAAATATATTTATGCTGTGGAACATCAAAAGCACTGGCATGGATGAAATATTCTGTTGACTTTCGCAAATTATTGATGTTCCACTTTGCTCCATTGACAATATTCTCTCTATTGTTCACCCACAACAATTATTTATATAAGAAACTTTTCTTTTTTATATTATAAATGTCTTTTCGTAAAATAAATAGCGCAATGTAAATGTTTTCCACAAAAAGTAAAGTACAAAGGTAAAACATTTCTTTTTAGTTAATACAACACAATTGGCTAGTGTCCTTTTGTTCCATTGTCCTGGCGACTGCTGAACCCTGAAATATTTTTACTGGACAAACAAAAATAAATTACGTTGAAAACAAGTTGTTATTGTGCAAGAATTACCACCGGAAACTGAACACATTAAACAAAATAATCAATAGCAATCATCATTAAAATTAGCTAAAAGTATAAACAAAATTATGAAATTAATTATTTACAATTTGATGTTTATTTACTGTATTAAAATTTCTTGAACAAGCATGTTTCTCTTGATATAGTCTAGATGTTTTCTCTCATGTTTTTTTTTTTCATCTTAGATAATATTTGTATTAAAAGTTCACCGAGAAAACCTATGGAAACACAAACAGAATTATTTTGTTCGCATTGAAATAATGATCTGTGTGGGCGCCAACATCAAAGTTTGTGTAAGTTGAAAAATATTTTTTAAATCACAAATTTATACAACGCATCAAATTAAATTTCGTTTGGTATAAGTTTAAATTTTTGCCTTTTAAGTGGCGTACAACTTTCCTTAACATAAAGAATATACTTCCAAGTTTTATAATGATGTTTGTTTTCCACATAAACTGGATTCGCTCGTTTATTTCAATCAAATGTATTCTGTTTTTTATTTGTTATACATACAGTATGATAATTACCAAAATTTCACTAATAATAATATATTATTAAACAGAAGATAAAGACAGAAATACTTATTACCGAATAAACATGACAACGAACGTAAAGGACTGGAGAACGACTTAAATAAATACCTCATTATTATTGTTATTGAGCTTTCATGCTTTCGGTCATTATTTTGTCAATATTAACAGAGCGTAATTTAATCCCCGGTATTTTCCCTTATAGGACAATTGAGGAAAATCTTTGTTGGTGGAGGCGTAACTCGTCAGTTCAGTGGTGATGGAAATACGCCAAAACTAAGGAAAATAATTATTATTGCTTTTCCACTTACTAATGACAATACCATTTTATAGTAATAGAATTAAAATTAAATTAATTCATTTTGAACATACTGTGCCTAGAGTGCTGTTAGGTGGGATAAAATTTTGTCAAACCGAAATGAAATTCTTGTAAAATGTGGTTTTCATTTATGTTAATATGTGCAGAAAAAACTGCAATGATTCAGTTCATGAACTGTCGAAGTTTTAACTGGTTGGGTCATGTGAATAAAATTGATGAAAAAATGATGAGAAACGAGGTTTGAAGACATAAAGGAATATCTAAGGATCATTTTAGAATTAAGGGATAGTTATAAGGCTGTATACCGAGAGTCGTTCAAGATTCAAAAAGTAATTAAAACACTTAACACATGAAAATCGGAAAAGGGTAAGTGAATGTCTACTAGAAAGAATTATACCAGAATTTGTGAATTTATAATACGAGTATTAACTACGAGTAAAGAAACAAGTTTAACTTTCGCAAATTAAAATATGTTGTAAAATGTAATGGTTAGCTATATATGATTTAAAATTCCAATGAACTGCATCCTACCTGATAAAGTATTTATGAAAATAGATACATATTTTCAATAAATTCTGAACAACAATTGATATTTCGTTTAACCGTAAATATAAAATTCATGAATTTCATGCATTCACAAATTTATAAATTCTTTAATAATAAATTAAACTGGCTGTGAATTATTATTCATTCAAGAATGAAGGTATTACAAAACAAATTTGGCCAAATCCAAAACCATCGACAACTACTGTAAACTTTTGTAACTAGAACCTCTTCTATTATTTCTAAAGTTATTACTGTAAAGCCTGTTTGACACGGTGCCTAATTTTTGTAAAAATTTACATGTAAATTTGCATGTAAATTATCATAAAAAATTACATGTAAATTTCCAAGGTGACTATAATTTCTGTTTGCAACGTGTTTACGTTTTTAACATAAAATTTGACCCCCGCGCATGCGTGTTTACTCAATTTTTACGGACAATTGTCTTTTTGCACTGTCAGTTTTAAAGTTTAAACTGAACTGAAACATTATTATATTTTCTAACTTTAACATAATAAAAATAATGTGCTGCAAAACTACAATTATACATAATACTGCACTAAACTAAGAACAATAATTCGGTTTTCTGCAATCTATTTAAAATCACGCACAGGGAATAAAACCATATTTGTGAAAACTATATTGTCCCCAAAAATCCCATTTGCATTTGGTATTGTCTATTTGAGACACCAGCCTTAGATTTAACAACGACATTATATTTTGTACCGTAACCAGTAACTAATTTATCTTTCCTCAATTTTGTTTGAAGAAAGAAAATTTCCGTTGATTAAATAAATAATTATATTGTAAAATCTCATTCCCAAAAAGGCGTTATTTTCTATTAAAAAATGAATTATTATAGGTAAGGGGGAACAACAAGATTAAATTACCATCAGTGAACGTTTTGCCTTTGCGCACTTTTACGCGCACTTTTAGCAGATATTTTAGAACAAGTTCTAAATAATTTACGTGCAAATTTACACCGAAATTTGACAAGACATTTGCTGTATGCAACGATGCTAAATGTACGTAATAATTTACGTGTGAATTTACATGCAAATTTTCATGAAAATTAGGCATCGTGTCAAACGGGCTTTAGGAGGGGTTATCCGATACTATAGAAATAATCCTTTTTGTGTATTAAAATAGCCAAAAACCATCATAAAACGTTCAGAATTTATACATGAAATTTGGAAGTATAAAAATCACAAGAAAATAAGAATAAGTTGTTAAAAAATTGCTAATGTCTATGTTCTGTTAAGTACGCCACTGCTATCTAGATATTAATCTTCGATAAAAATCTATAACATAATTTCGAAATTCATTCACTGTAATTTTCCGCCAACCATCAAACATAACTTGGGAAAGTTTGTGTTTACACCCGCGACATATTCCATTATCTTTCAACGCCCTTCTCTTTTACCCATAATGGAATAATCAATCAAACCATCACACTTAAACAATAAAATTGGTCTGTTATCAGAAAATCCCAGTTCTGTTTACACTTCTTCTCTGAAGAAAACATTTCTGTAGACACAACTCTATAGGGCATTAACGTAATTATATCATCAGGGATAAGAGACAGGAAAATAAATTGATATTCGTGTTAATTTATATCTAGGTAGTGCAGGTGTGTGCACGCAGGAAAAATTTTTAATGCTTGAACATAAAGTAAAAATAAAGTTAATCGAATTGTTTTCGAGTTTGCTGGTTGTAATGCTAGTAAATTAATCTCCACGACATGTGCCATTTTACACTGCCGCATATATATTAAAGATACACCATTACCACAAGCCACAAATTATTTTAGTCAAAAGCAGCTGTGAAAAAATCGCTTTCTGACATGCTAGAACATTTCTGGGATTTCCCATTATTTATTAACAAAACTTTACGAGTTGGGTTTAGAGGGTTGTAAAAATTTAGGGGAAAGTATGCGCTAATTTGATGTCTGAAACCCTGCACTAACTATTTGAGAATTTGCTAAAAAAATCTATAAAAGTATTTAAATTCATGTTAGAAATCTGTTCCAAAGATTATATTACAAACGTTGAAGTGATTAATATAATGATATTAATTGGGTCTAAAATTTCAAGATGAGATCGTTGCTTAGTAATTTACCAAGAAGACAAAGCAGAGCATTAGCATTTCCATTCCAAAACTATACGTTTTGACCTATATTATAGTAAGTAAAGGCTTGCGAAGCAAGTATTAAAATATTAACAGAACACGCATCAAGTAAATATATTTTGTTTGCAATTTAAATGGAAAATGAATAAAAGATATAGAATATTTAACAGAGAAATCCCACATTATACTATAATAAGTATGTACCTACCTACTAACTTGAAATGTGCTAAAGAGAGCTTGAGCTTGTAATTATTCACTATTCAATTAGTAGCCTGTATACGAACAGCAATACAAGCACAATACGAAAGCTCATTATTATACAGGGTGTCTCACGCTTGTGGCCTATTAGAGAGGACCAAAAGAGATAGAGAGCTGAAATTCTGCATGCAGGCCTAGCTCCATATGATCTATCAACTGAAAATATTTTGGCGGCACTTCCGGTTATACCGGAAGTTGATACCAACTTCGTTATTTTAAATGGAATACCCTGTATTTATATTTTGGGACACTATGTATTATTCTACATCAATCGATAGAGCGTGAAAATCTCTATCTATTCATATTAGGTCTATACTTACGTTTTTTCAATTTAAAACACTTTTCGAGACTGAACTGTTCAATGGTGTTTTTCTCGAAAACGGTTGAAATTATTAAGTTCAAACAAGTACAACAATTTTACATATGAATGATATTTACAACATATTTTTTAGTCAAAATTACCAAAAAGGTTCGTCAAAAAAAGTTATGATCGAATTTCATCATCAGGTATCGCTCATGTGGCGCCACCTATAACAAATTTAAAATAATAAATAAAATAATATTCCTTACCTAAAGTAATACCCCTCTGCAAAATTTTGTAACAATTTATAAATATGTTGTGATATTATTACTAAAAAAAGAATAAAATATTTCAACTTTAACACCCTGTATCTTTTTCCACAGCAATATTTTACTAAGGCATATTTGGTCAAATCCTCATATTTTAGTTCAAACTATCTGTGGCTACTGTATGTCCGAATAGTTATGACCCACCCTGTATACGAAAAGCACTATTTATGCAAAGCTAAAATATTCAAAAAAAACGAAAATCATAAAATTACATATAATTAAGATAATTATGTTGGGTTAGTTGTTCAACCAAAAATAAATTCCACATTTTTTTTTAATAGTTGTGACTTCTCGACTGTACTCGTATTAAATTAATTATTTGTTTATGGATGTAGATAGGTAGGTCTTATTAATTTTCAAAATGAAAAATGCAAAGAATTCATGTATTGCGGCCAATATCTATACCTAATCATTAGTTAAAGACCACCATTATCACTGAAATTATAAATTACTGATCAAAGGCGGGCCATTATCATCTACTATATAGTTTTTATTGACTAGTACCTACTGGTACATCAATTAATTTGAAAATAGTATCGGGTGTTCATTTAAAAAAGTCATCTAGTCCCTTATGACTTTGATGTAACATTTTAACATACGTCGCTTCCCAAAAAATTTTTTTACTTGACAATTGTAATTTCAATAATCAAATTAAATTAACTGAAATGGAAGTTAGTATGAAGCAATAAATCACATCTGTTTTTGTCTATCAAACAATCATAGGCGACTTGATATTATAGTATAGTAACATATAGCTTTACTTTCACAAAAAATATATGAATACCTATAATTCCTATAAATTTTTGGGAGTTGTCCGAGAGTTCATTAGGAAGATTAATTTCACAAAATGACTCCTGTAAGGCTAGTGCATTATCCGCCATTTTGAAAATAGGTGTAAGTGTGGCTTACTCGGTTCCTATTGATTCCTAGGAAACTTTTCTATTTTTATTTTGTAAGGAAAAATATTCTCTGCAACTATTTTTTTAATAACTTTTATGGATAAAAGATTATTGAAAAAAATCTGTTGACCATTAAAGGATGAAACTTTCTTTCGCCAATTAAGTAACTGGTCCCTTGTTAATCTAATAAAAAAAACGTTTTATAGAGTACTGAATTCACTACATATTTGATATAATATGGATAAAGTTGACCATCTTTAATAATAATAAGAAATAATACAATCTCGCAGACATGGTATGATACTTCTAAAATTGAAAGTTTTGGCACCACTGTTTGGATTCATTAAAATTAACTTTCCTACAAAGCTTTTATTTTGAAAAATTCACGAAGTGTTCATATGATTTTTTACACTAAATTGACCCTTTAAAATGTATATATTTTAAATGTCACAGTTTTAGAACCGGTGGTTGGATTTTTGTTAAAAAATTTATTTCAAAGCGAAGTGTCGGTTTTTATTATTAAAATAATCACGTATTGTTTATCTGAAGATCACAAGTATTCAGTTTAGATTATTGGTACACACGAAATTTTATCCGTAAATTTGATAGTATTATAAAAAAAATTTCATATTCCTACATGTCAAACCTAAAGCTCTGTTATAATGAATGTGGAACGAGAAAATACATAAGCTGTTGATAATAATATCTGTTTTTATATTGACCCAAATTCTCTCTGTCTGACAGAACTACAAAGAGATTTGAAGTCTAATCTAATGTTTCAATGAACGGAATACATGCCATTCATTGTCACAGTCCCGGGAACAGCTAATAAGCCTCTGGAAACTGCAGTGGTTTCCTCAAAGAATGGGTGCAAGCTAGCCGCTAGCCCATTTTCCTTTTTTGATCTCGTCAAATTGTTCCCGTTCTTCCAGCTCAGGTCTTCTAATCACTTCCTTATTTTGAACACAAGATATTCTGAGCATCCTATCATTCGTGTGAACATTTTAAATGTTTTGAACCTATTGAGTGTTAGCAATAATATAGTGTGGGGTGTGTCACGACGAGTTGACAATAGAGATAACTGCATTAATAAATATAATTTCAATCTAAAAAGTGATCCACTTCCGTTACAGAATGTAACGTCTTTAATGAAAATATTGGCGACTTTTCCGTACTAGGAAGTAGACACTAACTTTGTTGTATTAAATGGAACACCACATATATTATTACATTTGAAACAATTAAAGTAATCGTGGAGACATATTGTTGTTGTCATGTTACATGTAGAACCTATTAAAATGACTAGAATTTCTGTTTTAAAATCGGAATTCCAAACTTATAAACATTTGTATACAATATAATGTTGAGAATTATAGGTGAACTAATTGAAGTTATACTTTTTGATTTGCTTTTAAAGACTAACCTTTATTCGGTTTCACAACGATTTCCTTGAAACGAGATTTTTTATCGAACTAGTATAACTATCGATTACAGAGAATCTCGAATGTGAGTCTCATACAAAAACATTAAATTACTTCTTTTGGTAAAAAAAACTTAACCAGTGGGATATGCGTTGAATCTTCTTGGTTTTAAATTAGACTACAGTTGAGACAGCATTATAAATTTTCTTTTCATTCATTTACAACATTATATTTATATTTCATATTAAACAAAGACGAACATCTATCTACATGTCCAACTACAATTTGAAACAATAACTGACAACATAAAATTAGTTTCAATTAATTACAAACATTAATCATTATTATCTGTGAACATGTTTTGTTATCATTCGGTTACATATTTACTAACATCTCATACAAATAATGCACTTAACAAGTAACAATTACCATACGCTCATCCCTGTGAATGTGAAATTAACACAGTGTAAATCGTTTCATCGGGCAATTTAAAAGAATTAGCCATCTACATATTAAATTTTGAAATTTGATATTAATATGTTTGCAAATTTTTGTATTCTGTATATTTGTATTGTAAGCTTACTTTATTATCTAGTTGACGTCAACGGGAGACGGAAGATTTCGTAATAATTTATTATTCGAGTGTAATGTCAACCAATGTTATCCCAAAATAGCTACAGGATTAATTTGAGTATTATGCTTGCTGAATTAAATATTAAATTAAACAACAAAAATGTTTGAATTATGTTTATAAAAATAACTCATTAATGTACGATACACAAGTATTAATAAAGTGGTCTGACAATTTTAATTTACTGTAAAATAAATATAAATATATGAGAATATTCAGAATTAAAAACAAGTTCTCACAATGGTTTCAATAAATGGAGCCCGCGCTACAAAGAATAATACAGAGGATGTTTCAGTTCTTTTGTTCATAACTTTGGAGACATTGTAGAAATAATACTAAACGAGAATTACAGCTTTTCTTAGTGAATTTAACTTAATCTCACTCCCAGTAACATGGATAAATTATGTTAGATCCATGCATCAAAGTTCTAGGTACAGAACTGTAGCGTTCCATTTCGATTCTAACAAAATGAAAATGATGAGAGTCCTACCAGTATACTGTGAAATTTCTGGGAATTGTTTGGAGAGTTCATGAGTTGGGAAATTCACATCAAGAGGTTATGTAAAAAATTCAACAAAAGACTATAAGTACTTGTATTAAAACTAAAGCATTAAAGATCTATCTATCTATCTAATGATCATGACTCATAACTTCAACTTTCTACAAACAACTTGAGATCTTTGTACTTAAAGTTAAGTACGGAAGATCAACATATTATCATCATATATATTATTTAATATTGTATATTTATATTATACATGATTCGTCTGTGAGGTGACTTTTAAATCCACTTACTTCCCTTTTATAGGTCAAAATAAATAGACACATCTTTTTACTCTGAATCCATTCTGACAATTTTCGCCATGTCTGTCTGTCAGTCTGTATCCACCATAACTCAAAGCCGACTTATCGAATTTGATTCAAATTTCATATTTAAGAGTTTGAACAAAATTGTAGGTGCCACATTATATATTTTTCATCTAGCACTAACACAAGTGGTACTTACCTGAAGACATTTTTGGGAATATCTTGAAAACTAAACAATTTACGAGATTTTTTTATTCTTTAACATTGATTCTGAAGTAATTTTTGACCAAATTTAGTTTGAACTTTTTTTGAAATTCCGTAAACAAATTTCACTTTCTCATTTATTTATACATACAGGGTGTGTCACGACGAGTTGACAGTAGACATAACTCTATTACTAGACACAATTTGGTTTTAAAAATTGGTACACGCCCATTATACAATGTGCTCTATTTAATGAAAAAATTGCCACCTTTCTGGCACTTCCGGTTATACCGGAAGTAGACACAAACATTGTTATTTTAAATGGAACATCCGGCGCGGCGCCACTGACTGTAAGTAGTTTAATGTAAAGTCCCTAGAATAGAAAGTCTGGATACTTACCGGAAGTGGCCGATAAATGACTGCCGCCATATGTTCTAATGTTAAACTCTTCTATTCTCAAATTCTTGCAAATAAATAACTTTTTCGTGTACAATATTTTCAAGTGGCCAAAAGTGGTGAAACGTAAGTAAACTTCGTATAATAAATATACTTTCAAGTTGGAATATGTGTAATAGTGCGAATTAATTGGTTATGGTCGAGTTGATAGTACAGGAGTGCATGACAAGATGAACGAGCAGGTTGCTAACTGACCGACTTATAAAATTCGGTTTTTATACTCAAATGGTTAATTACTTGTAAGTGGTAAAGTAGTAACTGAAATAGTAACTCTCTTATAAAATCGCACTGATTAATTATATTACTCCTTCAAACTTTTATCAAATTAAATTCGAATTTTCAAACTACGCGCCAAAGCAGCTTATTGCCTATTGGATCCGCCATTTGTCGGCCACTTCCCCTTGCACCTATCACGAAATTGACCGAAATGACCAGACTTTCTATTCTAGGGACTTTAGTTTAATGATCGTGTGTTCCAAAAAAACTCACTCTCCGTAAGCTATGATGATAGAGATATTATGTGTTAATTTATTAATATTGTTACTTTAAGGCCTTATTTATGCACGTGTTTTTTGTTTGCAGAGAGTGAGTTTTTTTTTTGAACACACGATATCAAAAGTGTAGGTCAAGAAATAATTTTTAAAAATAAAGTATATGGTACATATATTTTTATTTAACAACTACCTACATATATAAACGTCTAAGGCGATACAAAATACACATTTATATAATAATTGGCATCCTTGGTTTGCATATGCAACATAAAGGATGTATTACCCGACAATGTGGGTTATGAAACAAAAAATTTTTAATTCCCAATTGTGTCACCATGGTACCTGTTAAATCAAGCATATTGAGATTGTAAAATCTCCAAAACTTTAAATCCATGTCAGTAACATTAGTAGCTCCACGCAAAGACAAACTACTTAATAGTCTTTTATTATGGCGTCTCGTAGGTCTATCAGAGTCACCATTCTTCATTACACTGAAGTTCTGTTTATTTTGACACTGGCACTGAATGTATGGATATTTATATAAAACACTTTGAGGCAAATTTTGAGCATCTGTATTATCCTCAAAATGAATAGGTGCCTCTTCAAAGTTTCTTGCTTTTGCGTTCAGCGGTATATCACAATCGTTATCTTTGGCTTGAAAGTAAAATCCTATTAGATTGTGGAAAATTATACCTTGGTTCGCAATGGCATCGATATTAGTAGAAAATCTACAATCTATTATCTTTAAATTAGACTTGATCACATGCTCTTTTAGAATCGTCGTCATGAGATAACACTTTATTACTGAAAGTATTTCCAACGATGGGAACTGGAGTAAAATGGTGTTATATCCCCAGTGGACCCATTGGCACTGATCCACTATTAACACTCGCAATTTTAATAAATTTGTTATGGTGGTCCCAAAGAAGTCATCAGAATTCTTCACATCGGTTTTTCTTAGACTCAGTTCCAGCAATGTAGATGGAAAATCACTTATTTTTATTTTGGACCCATCCAGTATTTGATTTTCCAGCGCTAATACCGTAATCTTATTCAATTTGGCCACATCTTTAAAAAATGTATTTGGGACAATGCTAACGCGCATTTTGTCACCTTTCAGCCGGATTGTACGCGTCCCGTCATGCACATGTTGAAGACAATAACTAACTTTTTCTATAGTATTCGGTGACTTGCTGGCGTCAACATTTTTCCAATAACTCTTTTCCTCCACCAGGTTCTTAAAATATTCACAAGTTTGGCCTAAACTGTACAACGCTGTGGCGTCCAGAAATGACAACACGTGTCTTAATGGTAAAATTGGTAAGTTTAAAATATGACTCCCAACTTCACGATTTTCAGAGCTTTCACTTAACACAGAATAAACCTTTCTCAAAACAATACCCATTTTTTCTTAAGCAACTTTAAACTAAGTACGAAACAAGAATTTACTACTTTAGTATACAACAATACTCAAAATGACTTGATCCTTGTTGCCTCATTCCTTTTATACCCTTACTTCCCCCTCTGAATGATCAAATATCACAACCAAAAAGGTACGTTAAACCAGGTATACGACATGACTATACGAGTAGGTACTCAGCAGCAGAACAATTACAATAATAGTGTCATAAAAGTTACTTAGAATTCTTTTTTGTAACAAATTCCTAGTACATATTTAAGTACATTGTATCAGTACATCTACCTACTTCTTCGTAAAAGACCATTAAAATCCGATAAATGCTAATGTTTAAATAATTTTGTTGCAATACCAATACGATTTGTTTGAATAATTATTAGATACTAATGTCAATGAGTTAAGTATACCTAATAACGTTTGATTTTCTTTATAGTATAAAAATACAAAACCAGTTTATAGTAGTGAACAAAACGGTCTTTTAAAAATAATGACTTTTAGTATGGTATGGTTGAATGATTTTCGGATAATAAGTATGTACATTTTTTGTTTTGGTCTCAAGAGACAAGAGTATAGATCGGCAGTGTGACCTATATGTCTTTAAAATTTAATTTATGTTTACCAGAAGATTTTTTCTATTCAATATCAAGATGATTTCCAGGTTTTATGCGGGTAAAATGACATCTAGAATAGTAGTTTAGGCAACAAGGTAGGAATTAAGAGATTCTGACGAGTGTGAAAATTGGGCCCGAGCAAAGCGAGGGTGCAAGAACACGAGGCAGAATCGATTCCTCCTGTGTAGCATACTCTATTTTTTCTCATACCTGTACGAAAATGGCCACTTCTTTTGTGTGAAACGCGCGAACAAATTATAACAGCATAACACTGACATTTTTGCTTGACACTGTGCGGTGAGACGTTGACAACCATAAACAAACACAAATAACTCCCGCATATCAGGGAGGGAATGGCTACCCAAGTGAGAAATGTTACCCCCACTCCTTATTTTCCGCGACTACCCTAAAAGGGCGACTTTCTACCCACATTTTACGCAAATAAAGTGGCCATTTTCGTGCAGGTATGAGAAAAAACATTTTTTAGTCATTATCTAAATTTTTTAGATAATCTGTTTTGTGCTCACATACTTTGATTGTTTAATAAATAAATCTAAATCTATGTAATATCAGTTTCTTAAATAAAAGAGTCAACTTTTTAGTAAAGCAGAGTTATTTCGACGTGTAGATGAAGTAGTTATTTATGCAACATGTATCTAAAGCGAAATTTTTTTGCACGATGAGAAAGTGCAGAAAAAAGCTTTAGATACAAGTGGTATACGTAATTTTTTCGATTAAGTACCACTCCTAAAGAGATTAAAAACCGTCAACATAATTTCAAAATTGTGAACTCACTTCCTAATATAGAAGGCCGTTATGTGACAGTGACATACGTCAAAAGTTTTACTTTTTTGCACACTATGCAAAAATATTTATTTCTACACAGTATACAAAAAAGTTATGCTTTTGACGGATGGGAACTGTCACAAAACGGCCTTCTTTAGGAAGTGGTAATCGAAAAATAGTACATTTTCTCGTATACTTTACATGACATGAAAATAACGTTTTTTTTGTGAGGTGAGAATTTGTACACGAGCTGCGTAACAGCGATGAGGCAATCTTACGAAAGAACTATATCTGATGTGTTTGACACATGACTTTCTTATACTATGCGATATAGGACCACAATTACTTTTCCTAAAGAAATTAAGTTAAATTTCTTGTAAAAGTCGTGTTTAAATTTTGAGCGTTTCCAGCAATTTTCAAATAGTTTTCGCAGTTATTACAATACGCATAAATCTGTCGTCCCACTTATTATAACCGAATTTTACGACAAAAATGTGTTTTATTTTAGATTTTTGACCTATTACTCACTTAAAAAAATCTCCCAATATAAAATAACATTTATTTATTCATTGTTTCTTTTAAACAAAGATGCAGGTAGGTATAATAAAAAAATATGCTTGATATTCTGCATTCCTCAAAACCTCTAAAAACAGACTTACCTATAAATATATACATATAACGAGAGTGCATGTGTGAAGAAAAAATAAGAATGGTTCAAGAGTACCTTTATTTTTTATTTTCAACAAACATCTTTTAGAATAAAGTTATTTGTAATTAAATAATAAGTGAAAATATAAAATTTGATATCCAAATTAGAAACCTATTTTTTTACTTTCTCAGCACATAACCTAACCTAAATGCAAATTAAAACCCGAAATTGATTTTGATATTATTGTGTTGTAGTCGTCACGATCTTTCAGTACAAATTTGAGTTTATGATTCTCTACATTCCAAAACATTATAAACAGAAATATTATGGGTAACAAAAGATACCCACTTGAACCTAAAGTAATAGAAGCATTTTATAGTTTCACTTATTATTTGGTTTTCAGGTAAACAATAAAATTTTATTATGTTTTAGGATTTTAAATATAGGGTATGGCACTTTAAAGTATAAATCAGAGATTGTCAAGCATAAATAAAAGCCTGCCAAGAAGATGTGTAGGTACATCATTTTCATTTATACCTATATACAAAGTAAAGAAAAATCCGAAATGTGACACACCATTGCAATCGGAATAATTAGAGGTATTGAATAGGCATCTTGCACTATATAGTCCAGGAAAAATATACTTTAACATGGAAAAAATTGTTACAGGCTGATTTTTTGTATGCACCTTAGTATTATAGCCCTCAAAAATGTGTGAAAGTTCCCCATCGATTTGATGGCTGCTAACTGAGTTACTCGAGGGCAAAGGTCGCGATAATAGTATATTATACTACGACGCTATAATGAAAGCTATTATTCTTGAGGATGAAAATTACAACTCGAGCGAGCGAAGCGAGCGAGTGTTGTAACATCCGAGGGAATAATAGCCATTATAGCGAGTTGTATACTATACTTTATCTACGACTTCCATCTTCAATATCATTTTTTCCACATTTTCCATTATAAAATGACACAACACGTACAACACTATCAGTATTTTGACAACTATTTATTTACACTGACATTTTGTTTGTCATGGTTTCCATGGCTATTTTCAATTTCACAGAAATTGTGATTGTTGCAATCGTTCACGAGATATAGCGTTTCAAAAACTAAGAACGTAGAGGACTTACTTCACTACGAAGAATAACGACTGATCTTAGGATATGAAACAAACATGAAACAAACCTATTAGTTGGTCAGCAGGATTATAAAATTGATCAGCAACTAATAATAATAATATCCATAAGCTAAGTACCTATAATATTTATGTGGGGGCACTTGCATCATTTAGGTTAGCTATAGGTATATACGCAGTACAGAAAAGTGTTAGTGTTACAGCTTGCCAAAATGTTATTAAATCTGACTTACGAGTTGCCTCCTCTTTATTATGTAGGTACTTATATTGCTGCAAATGAATTTAATTTGCTATAGAATTAACTTTAGAGCTGCCTAATAAGACATTATTTGCTGATCAATCTTGTTTTACTTGCTGACCAAAAGTGGCGGCTCAACTGACTATATTTGCCGGCAGAAAATATTTTAGACCTGACTAAAACCTCAATATTTTGTTAACCGTTTAAATGATAGCCTTTTTCACTGTTAAAAATGTTTTTCATTAATCAAAAATTACAAGCTTTACTTATGGATAACTATGTAAAAATGTCACGTTCTTTTGACGGCTGTAGAAAATTTCATTTTGCTCAAAATGATTAAAATGTGACTGATAGTTATTCCCATGCACCCTTCATTTAACTTTAACAGGTGCCTCTCCATAGCAAGCGTTGTTACTGGGTATTGACGTCATCGAGTGTTTTTGTGGGAATGCAAATTCTACAATTAAAAAACGCAATCTTATGTTATTTTAAATTGAACACCCTGTATGTTTTTATTAGTTGGATCCAGCTTTTCATAAGTTTTTCAAAAATATAAAACACTCTGTAATTATTTTCTATATTAATCTAGAAAATGAGAATTTTCAAAATTCAGCCAAAAATTTTATAAGTAGGCTATGAAAAATAAGAAAACAAATGTCATTTTTCATACAATAGAAGATTTACGTGCTGCCACAGAGAGATAATTTAGGGATTTACAAGTACAACCTCTCATAATTCTGAATGCTTTACGCAGGATAAGAAAAATGTGCAAAATGTGTCTGAGACATAACGGAAATCAATTTGAACAAATTCTATAAAGTGTATTTAAACTTTTATTTGTTCTTGTGAAAAGTTGACTGTATTCCTTCTTTGTTTGTTGTTTTTCATGACCTACTTACAAAAATTTTTTACTGAATTTTTGAAAATTGTCATTTTCTAGACTAATATAGAAAATAACTACAGAGTGTTTTATATTTTTGTAAATCTTATGATAAGCTGAATCCAACTAATAAAAACATACAGGGTGTTCCATTTAAAATAACATAAGATTAGTAAATATCTCGAAATTTAAAGCTTCTAAGAAAAAACTGAGTACGCTACTGTATTCTACGTAAAAATCTGTATAAGATGCAGTTTTTACCTTTCCAATATCTTCAGTAGTTCCCGAGATACGAGGTATGCCCTAAAAGTGCAAATTTTCAATTTCTCCCTGTATCTTAAAAACAAATGGGGCTATGAAGAAACCGTTGACAGAATCTTTTGTTTCACAAAAAAGTAGCAACGTGTCGCGAAAACCGCATCTCTCTATCTCTGCTAGTAAGCGAGATACCCCGCATTTACAACGAAATCTGGACTATATTTCAATCTTTATCGCGCGGACATTTTATCCTTTAAAAGAAGTTGATAATCAACCATAATTATAGATACTACTGGTATAACCAAAAATTACACGTTTATTCAACTATTGCGTGCTGCTTGGGAAGTACCACTTGTTTTGGTGCTAGATGAAAAAGATTTAACCTGGCATCCACAAATTTGTTCAAACTCTTAAATATGAAATTTGAATCAAATCCGATAAGTCGTTTTTGAGTTCTGGTGGATACAGACAGACACACAGACAGACAGACATCATGGCGAAAATGGTCAAAATGGATTCAGGGGCCCTCAAAACGTGTAAATCCATCAATATCTCTAAGTCGAAAAAATCACGATTACTATACTTCGTATAAGAAAGTAAAAATATGCTTATTGTGAAATATTTTTGTTTTATATTCCCTGTGAGTATCTTCGACTTTTCTAATACCTACATACTATCCACCAACAGAATTTAGAATTAATGCGGCGAAATCTAGGATAATTTTGTTTGTTTGCCTGATTTTTAAAGTTGTAGGTAGTCATGGGTATTAATTATACCTAAGACCCACGAGTTTTATTAATATTATAAGACGTCTCCTAATAGTAGAATTATGACCTTATAATATACTGGTTGTGGATAAAGAGTATTAAATAATAATTAATTAAATAAAAAATAGGGTAGCTGTTTTAACAACAAAGTTCGTTACTGAATAGAATAAAAAAACTACAAATATTTATTTTAAGAGTAATAATGATAATAAAAACGTTTAATCAGAATTTAGGGGTTGCGACACATATGCCCAACCCTGCATATTATTTTATTAATAAATTAATTAAAATGTAGGGGTTTAAAACAGAATCTCCTCAATTTTTCTACTCATTTATATTAAAGTGAAGTCTCAAGTCTTGTTTTTTTTGGTAATTTTGAACTTGGAATAGAGATATTTATTTTTATATGTAGAGAGGAAAAAAGGTATGATAGCAGGTCTCTAACACGAATTCTGAAAAGATTATATTCGTGACCAACGATTTTTTCTGAATTTTGCGTATTTACTTCGCTCAGATATTTTAACTTAAATATACACGACATCATTCCATTGCTTCGACAAAAATAGAGCATAGTGAAAGTCTAATTTCTTTAATTTATCTATGTAATACAGAAAATTTTTAATAACTACACTGAATCACTTCTTGAAATGGTAGGTATCTAAAAACTAACTCGTAATACAGAATTTTTTATATTTTTATAATTACACTGAATCACCTCGTGAAGTAGTTAAAAGGTCCTTGGAGGTTTGGATCCTTACCAGTAAGTAACAAGAAATAAATACACATATTTTTGCATAAAATGGGAGGTTTTAATCGAAGATCCGCAATTGTTGCAACAAATGCTAGGTTAATAAAATTAGGCATAAGTAAACTGTTTCCAGCAATATACATAGTCATCCGATTGAATTTATAAATTATTTATAAGACCATTGCTAAATATAATGTTTTCATATTAAATGTTGAATAGATACTAAATTGATAAATAAGTGTTTGAATACCTGTGGATCCTATACAAACAACTAAGTACCTACTTTATTCATCAAAATTAACATTGTCAATTTCTACTTAAGATTATGCCTTTGTTCCTAATGACCGTTATGATGAAAGTTCATTTCATAAAATGCAAATATACCAGAATTAGACCACCACCCTTTTTGAAATTTAGAATAAATAGTGAAACCTCTGCAGTAATCGCCATAGTAGTTCAAAGATTTTCCAACTCACATCTTGTAAAATAACCAACGTTAACCATGTTTGAAATTTCGACCCTTCAAATTGTAAGTATATTTCATTTTTATATAAATTCCTAGCATCTAGCTTATGATCTTATTATTAACTTTAACATTGTAATAGAAAAGTTGCACATACCACATTATAATTTATTTTTATATTCGAATTTTTATTTGTATCCTAGTTAGACGTATTAGGTACTATATAATAACAGACACATTTTCAAACAACATCCAATTTTTTTCAGGCGTTGAATAAAAATCAGTTCCCAAATTTACCAACCCTTTCAACTAAGAGGGGTACAACAATATCACAAATCTCCTTTTCTGATTTATCAACAACGTCAAATAATTGGGACAAAAAAATGGTGATAGGACAGGGGATGTGTGGATGGGTTTATAAAGGTGAGCTAAAATATTTATGAAACTTTGATTTCATGTCTAATCAATTGTCGTTACTTAGGAGTTTGGAAAAATTCGTCCATAGCAATTAAAAGGTATTCCCAGAGTAACGTTAAAGATCTACTGACAGAAGTATGTTGCCTTAAAGCGTACCGGCACAAGAACATAATTCCATTAATCGCCTGCAGTTCTGATTTGCGTCACCTTGTATACCAGTACATGCCTGGTGGATCGCTGGAAAAAAGACTGAATACAAGGGATAGTGAAAAAGTTTTGACTTGGCAGCAAAGAGTGAATATTGCTACAGGTATTGCAGAAGGTATCCAATATTTGCATTCTGGTCGAAAAAATCCATTAATCCACGGTGATATAAAGACGTCAAACATACTTTTGGGATCAGATGACAAGCCACGTATTGGCGACTTTGGCACAGCGCACGAATGTTCACATCAATCTGGTAGACAGATAATAACATGGAAGATTCGGGGAACACCTAGTTATCTTCCTCCTGAATATCTACTACTGAACCTTACCTCCACAAAAGTTGATGTTTATGGTTTTGGTGTCGTATTACTTCAGCTAGCAACTGGTTTAAGTTCTATTTTAATAGACAGTAACCAACTGAAACTCTTGAAGGATGTTGTCGTTGAACATAAAGGTAACATTCACAAGTTGGAAGATTCAAGAATAAAATGTGGAAAAGAACACTTTGAGGTGTTATTGAAAGTGGGTAAAATTTGTGTAGAGGTACTACCAAAATCAAGACCAAATATGGCAGAGGTCTTGAAGATGCTCAAGGAAGTTTCTCCAAAACGAAAAAATTCTCTTGGATGTTGCATTTTGTAATACCTATTAATTAGTTATTTATAAATTATTTTGTATCAATTAGTGTTCTTATCGTGTTAATGTGTATTGTATTATATTGTCGATATAAATATTAATTAATTTTATAAAATTTTATCTATTGGATTTTCCTAGTTATTAAAAATTAAACATTAAATTTTCTATAATCATATTTTATTTTTCTTTCTGTTCTGTAATAAAAAAATATACTTATTGTGAAATATTTTTGTTTTATATTTTTTGTTAGTATCTTTGACTTTTCTAATACTTACATACTATCCACCAACAGAATTTAGAATTAATGCGGCGAAATGTAGGATATAATCGTGTTTGTTTCTTATTACTTCGTATAAGAAAGTAAAAATTTTTAAAATCTGAAAAATACGTATAAAAAATATTTTAACCCTAAATCTGTTGATATCTTTTTTTGAAAATACACAATATTTTGGTGTAATTTTAGGGGCATCTGCGTAACAAAAATTAACTCGATTTAATCATATTTACTATTGTATAGTCCAGTCATATTACACAAAGAAAAAGGGTTTTGTCGGGAAAAATTACCAACTGGCTGCATTTTTGTGTACAGCTTCGCTTCGTCTTCATCATAGAATATCTAGTAAATCTTCATAAACATTGGGTCTAAAGTCCCCATGTGCGCATATACAGGGTGAAAATAATTGTGAAAATAAAAGTGGTAACACTGCATTGAACATGTGAATAGGTTCGACGAGAAAAAAAAAAGAGAAACGTTCAATATTTTATGATGCGAGAACTTGTCAAACTAATGTAGTACTGTCAATTTTAATAAAAAACAGTAACAACAATTGAAATTCATTATTTATTTTCATGGCAATAGAAGGTATTTTAGTTTATCCCAAGGGGAGCTTGAGAGGTTGCCAAACTTCAAAATTCTCTCAAATCTAGGTATTTTATTAAATTTTAACATTTTCAATATTTTTGTATTAAAGGTTTTGTGAAAAAAATTCAACAAATCATATTGCATTTTATCCAGAGATTATAGTATCATGAATTATTCACTCATTTTTGTCTTGGTTATGAAAATAATTAGCTTGTAACTTGGATGAGGGAAACTCTATAACTCGGAAACTAACCATCAGATTTAATTTTTCTTTGCAGATTATCCTTAGTTTTAATGTGCTCTATAACGCCCTGTATTCGGAGTGCGCCAATTACTGATCACCCTGTATAGATTTTTGCGAATATCTCCGTAAATATTGCAGTCATGCCAAAAAGACCTATTATAACATTTGTAGAATATAAAATACGTATATAAAAACAAACCGCTAGCGCTTTGTTAATTTACGGCGCGCATGACATTGTTTAAACATGGTTATTTGCAACATGCAATGACTTTTGCGATAAACACGATCGGATTTCTCAAACATACCTACCCTTAGATGTAAATTTGCATGGGATTACAAAAAATTATCATCATTCCTGATTTCTTTATATTTTTCGATAGTGCAATTTGTTAACAACGTTAATTTTCATAGTTCGAAGGTGCAAAAAATTTTTTTCCAACTGCAAGATTTAAAGTAGGGTTCAAATAGATATTTCACATGATCACTTTTTTTATTCATTCATTTTCAGCGGAGTTACATCATTAATAATATTTTTGCAATTAGCACAATATTGTTAACGCTTTTATATATTTTAAAAAATTTAAGTATTTAAAAATTTTAACGTAATATGGTTCAGAAATATTTTGTAGCTGAGTTATGTATTAACAATTATTGCAAAATCTCAACAAGCCATCTTCCTAATGTAATACTACTTACCTTCATTATTTTGTTTTTGTTGTCACATTTATACAGGGATATTCACCGAAACCGTTGGTTAGACGTTTTAAAAGATGTAATTAATATTTTTTTCTAAAAATTGGTTTATAGTCTAAATAGTATAAGATCTTTTTATTTAAAATATTTTCAAGTTTCTACGACTTCCGGTTGTACCGGAAGTAGACCCTAACTTCGTTTTTTTAAATGGAACACCCTGTATATTATTACATTTTTAAATTCTACATTCAATTATAATAATATTTTGTTAAAACAATTTTTCTCCAAAATATTTCGTTTAATAATTACAGGATAATTTTTTTAAAAATGTCCAAAAATGGGCTAACTTTCAAATTTTATTTTCTAGCCTTCTAATATTCAAATTAAAATGCGGTTTTTGGAAGATGTTAACAAAATTGTACTACTTGCAATTTTTTCATTGCAACATCTCAATGTGCTACAGGGGGTTTATAATTTAGGTGCCATTCAAAAAAAAATCAAAACGGCGAAACTCATTTTTTTCAAATGGAACACCCTGTATATCGATACAAATTTGGATTATTCATTCAATTTAAAGGTAATTTTGTTAAATAAACTTTACACCCAACTCTTGCCGTTTTCGTGAAATATCAATTTTTATGGTACTTACACTTAATATAATGATTAACAAGAGAAGTTTTCTTTTAATTAATTTTTTATTAATGGTTAATGTAACGATATTGTTTAAGATGCTTTACTGACAACATCGATTGCTTGATCCAATAATCGAATTGTTTGGCATAATTTTCAATATTAGATACCAATAAAACGAAATTTCACGAAAACAGCAAGAGTTGGGTATAAAGTTTATTCAACAAAATTACCTTTAATTTGAATGAATAATCCAAATTTGTATCGATATACAGGGTGTTCCATTTGAAAAAAATGAGTTATTCCTTTTTGATTTCTTTCTAAATGGCACCTAAATTATAAACCCCCTGTAGAACATTGAGCTGTTGCAATGAAGAAATTGCAAGTAGTACACTTTTGTTAACATTTTGCCAAAACCGCATTTCAATTTGAATATTAGAAGACTAGAAAATAAAGTTTTAAAGTTAGTCCATTTTTGGACATTTTTTAAAATATCATCCTGTAATTATTAAACGGAATGCTTTAGAGAAAAATTGTTTTAACAAAATGTTATTATAATTGAATGTAGAATTTAAAAATGTAATAATATACAGGGTATTCCATTTAAAAAAACGAAGTTAGGGTCTACTTCCGGTATAACCGGAAGTCGTAGAAACTTGAAAATATTTTAAATAAAGAGATCATATGCTATTTAGGGCACAACCCAATTTTCAGAAAAAAATATTGACTACATCTTTTAAAACGTCTAACCAACGGTTTCGGTGAATATCCCTGTATATTGTAAGTATTAACATATTCTTAAAAGCCTGACAGATTCTAAAAATATATAAACTCAGGGAATATAAGAGATGAATTACTAATTACGAAGTTAGCTCAGTGGTTAGGCAGCGGAGTCTTAGGCCTAGTTCAGATACGGTGAAAATCGCACGGTTACCGCAGCAAATCCGCACGGGCAGGTGTAAACGAATATGAATACGCTACTGTAAATAAGCTGCCTGCGGTCGAGCCGCACGGTTGCAAATCGTGGGGTTTCCGCAGTGTCTGAACGGGTCTTAGATCGCAGGTTCTATTCCTGCACAAGGCAAATTGGAAAAATTTGCACGTTCACACTGCCTAAGTCCCCAACCCGCCTTGCCAGCGTGGAGTTTTTTGGCTAAATTATTTCCCTGGTTTGAAGAAGATTTTCATTTTCTTCGGGTGGTTCGAATTCTACCTAAATAAGTAGGTGTCAGTGTCAGTTATAGAGAGAGGAGATGTCGATACTCCACCAGTGGAGTGGAAAACGACTGGCGATGGTGATAACATAAAACACCTTATATAAAAATGAATAATAAATATATTTTAATATTATAATAATTAATAAAATAAAATTTAATGTATAATAATTTGTATGGTCAGTCTACGACTAGGTCTATAGTTTCGAGCCGCTGTAAGACTACTGCCATATCAGGTCTTGCTTTTGGCAACTCCTGTACACAATCTTGCCCCAGATGCAACAACCAGTTAAAATATATCTGTCCTCCTTCCAGTCTGAAGTCCTTCACTGTGTAAACATCTTTCGGTGATTTATCCTTGTCTAAACGAACACCTGAACCAGTTGCAAGCTGCAACAACACAACACCAAAACTGTACACATCTAGTTTTGTAGATATGTGCTTCTTCCGTAAATATTCGGGAGGAAGATAAGCGAAGGTTCCCTGACATTTTCCTTTTATTTTTTCACAAGTGTTGACATGGGAACATTCATAAGCAGTTCCAAAATCACCAAGAACAGCTTCTTCGTCGGTTCTTAGGAGAATATTTGCCGCCTTTACATCCCCGTGGACTAATGGTCTTGCTAAGGCGCTATGTAGGTAGTGAATAGCTCTTGCAATACCTACAGCAATTTTCACTCGTTGATACCAGCTTAGAACTTCTTCGCCCTCTTTTGTTTTCATTCTTTTAGTTAGAGAACCGCCGGGTATCCATTCGTACACCAAATGAGCTTTTGGAGTTGAACCATAATGGTAGGCAACTAGTGGAATGATGTTGATGTGGTGGTAAACTTTCAGGCAAAGTATTTCCGTCAGTAAATGATTTACGTTTTTCAAAGCATAACTTTTGACAGCAATAGATGAATCTTGCCAGGTTCCTATAAATATTAATAAACTTTAGGTTAGAAATTAAATAAAAGTGATGTGAATATTTTAATTTACATACCTTTAAAAACACAGCCAAACATACCCCGTCCTAATACCATTTCCTGATTCCAATTATCTGTGACCGTGATCAATTCGGAAAAAGATATTCGGGGAATATCTAAAGTATTATTGCTTAATAATGATATCGTCGGTAGATTGGGAAGTACATCCTAAAATATCAAGACATTAAAAGACTGCTGGAGAATTTTGTAAATATATTATATTTAATTAATATGATTTTAATCATCTAATAAAACTGAAAAATATAACTTACACTCACTTTACAAAGAACGTATTATTCAAAAAATTAAAGATCGAAAAGTGAGGTATACTTAAATAAAAGTTATAAAATTCATCAGAGTTGTAGAAAAAATACTAATCATAACACTGCCGCACAAATTAAAAAGACACACTCAAGTCTGTTTTGCTTCGAACTGAGAAAAACGATGTCAAAGTTTTTCTCTCTTCTTCTAATTTTTTTTCATTTAACCTTTTTTATTAATTGGAATTATAAAAGTGACATGCAGTTATTCAATATTCATAGACGAAAATACAAGTTAAAAAGATACTTAAGTCGACATACGGTTTTTGCAGTTGTAAAAGCTTCCGACCTCGGTATGCTTTACAAGTAAAAAATCTACTACCATACTACCATGCCGTACAAATTAAAAAGAGACTCACGTGGCAAAATTTGTTCATTAATGAAATTTATTCTTTTCGGAAATTATTGTTTATGTAAAAATATACATATGTACATTCTTCTTTTACGAATCGAACGATGTATAAATCTCAGTTTCGTCAAAAATCTGATTTAAGTATCTTTTTAACTTGTACGGCAGAATACTAATAAAAATGTGCATAAATTTAATATACTTACAAATATCAGGGGTAAAGCATCATTCAATTCTAAATCTATTTCCTGTATTTGTTCTTCTATATCTATAACACTATTATTTTCGTTAACGTTGGTCATTTTTAAAATATGTAGATACAACAAAATCTTTTAAAACTCTCTGAAGTACTGTGAACTGTGATAGTTGCCGTAAACTGTCTATTTAAATAAAATTTTCAAGAAGTGGAGTGGGTAATGTTTTTGCATAGAAAGGCGGTAATAAATCATTACTTTCAGGTAGAAATTCATGTTTCTTTTTAGTAAGTTGGGTAATTGCAGCTGTACTTATTCTAGTTATTATTCTCGAGATATTTTACTATCACAATCTTCCGACTTTATGATGTTCCCGGTACTTTGCCTTTTCGGCCTCTATTATCCTTTGTTGTTCAAATACATTGTATACATATATTAATATTTTTTTAAACGAAAATTCAAAAGAATGCTCCAGAATTTATTATTTTATAATGCAACTATTTGGTGTTTGTAAAATGTGAAGAAAACAAGATTTTTTTCGGTATCATAAAATATGAACGGACAAAAGGTTATTAAAAAAAACTATTGACTATTGGGGGGGTAAAAATTGTATTTGACAATTAACTCGTCACCTGTTAATCTAAATCTAATAAAAAAAAACATGGATAGAGAGTTTACCATGTTTAATGAGTACAGTCTCGCGAACATGGTATGATACTTCTAAAAAATGGCGGTTTTGGTACCGCTATTTGGATTCATTAAAATTAACCTTCCTATACAGGTTTTAATCTGAAAAAATCACGAACTTGTCATACGATTTTTTCTATGTTTTTTGCCATAAATTGACCTTTTAAAAAATCACATTTTTTGAAGGTACATATATTTTAAATGTAACAGTTTTAGAACCAGTGGTAGGATTTTTGTTAAAATAATTTATTTCAAGTATCGATTTTTATTATTAAAATAATAACATATTGTTTATCTCAATATCAGAAGTATTAAGTTTAGATTATAGGTACACGCAGGGAATTTTATCCGTAAATTTGATATTTTTATGAGTTTTTTGTTCAGTGCTACTACATATCAAA
The DNA here is from genome assembly GCA_963942485.1 of Pediacus dermestoides. Taxonomy (NCBI): domain Eukaryota; kingdom Metazoa; phylum Arthropoda; class Insecta; order Coleoptera; family Cucujidae; genus Pediacus; species Pediacus dermestoides. The sequence goes on from OZ012626.1 coordinate 12,672,747, forward strand.
ATTAAAATTTGTTATATAATGTGGAACCTGGAATTACAGAGGCTGTTAATGATAATATCTGTTTTTGTACTGACACAAATTCTCCTTTTCTGGCAGAACTACAAAGAGATTTGAAGTCTAATCTAATGTTCCAATGAACGGAATAGATGCCGTTTATTGTCATAGTCCCGGGTCCTGGGAACAACTAATAAGCCTCTGGAAACTGCAGTGGTTTCCTCATAGAATGGGTGCAAGATAACTGGTTTTCCTTTTTTTTCAAATTATTTCCGCTCTTCCAGTTCTGGTCTTCTAATCACTTATTATCAACACAAGATATTCTGAGCATTCGACCATCAGTGTGAACATTTTAAATGTCGTGAACATATTAATATGAGTGTTAGCGACATACAGGGTGTCACGACGAGTAGAGAATATAGATAAGTATATTAATAAATATAATTTCAATCTAGAAAGTGTGGGGTCTTTAATGAAAATATTGGCGACTTTTCAGTACTTCCATTTATACCGGAAGTACACACTAACTTTGTTGTTTTAAAAGGAACACCTTATATATTATTAGCTACATTTGAAGAATTAAATTAATCGTGGAGTCATATTGTAGTTCTCATGTAACAGGTATAGAACCTATTAAAATCACTAAAATTTCTATGTTTTAAAGTCGGAATTTACTTTTTGACCCGCTTTTAAAAAACTAACCTTTATTTGGTTTCACAACGATTCCTTAGAACGAGTTTTTTTTATCGAATTTTTATAACTCTCGATTACAGAGAATCTCGCAGGTGAGTCTCATACAAAAACATTATAAGTTACTTCTTTTGGTAAAAAAAACTTAACCAGAAGGATATGCGTTGTATTTGCTTCGTTTCAGATTATACTAAAGTTGAAAGAGCATTATAATTTTTTTTTCATCCATTTGCAACATTATATTAAATTTTATATTAAACAATGCCGAACAACTATCTACAAGTCCAATTTTAATTTGAAACAATAATTGACAACAGATAAAATTAGTTTCAATTACTTAATTACAAGCATTAATCATTGGTATCTACCTATCTGTGAACATGTTTTGTCATCATTCGGTTACATATTTACTAACATTATAATGCACTTACTAAGTACTTATCAATTACTATATGCTCATCACTAAATCGTTTCTGTATATTTGTATCTTAAGCTTACTTTATTACCTAGTTGACCTTAACAGGAGACGGAAGATTTCGTAATAATATAACGAAATCGTATCAACCATGAGCTTTTTATGTATATTAAGAAAATTCTACTGAAGCTGAACACATCAGCGAAATAACTTTAGAAGATTATTCGAGTCTAATGTCAAGCAATGTTATCCCAAAATAGGTACAGAATTAATTTGAGTAGGTAATATGCTTGCTGAATTAAATGAAACAACAAAAAAGTTTGAATTATTTTCATACAAATAACTCATTAATATGTATTAATAAAGCGGTCTGACAATTTAATTTACTGGAAAATAAATATAAAAATAAATGAGTATATTGGATTTAATAAAATTAGTGACGTTTTTTACATTTTCCAAGACCATTTAGAATTAAATACAGGTTTTTACAATGGTTTCAATAAATGGAGCCAGGTTACAAAAAATACTACAGTGAATGTTTAGTTCTTTTATTCATAACTTTGGAGACATTGGAGAAATAATACTATATATATAATATATCAAAAATTAAACACTAAAGATCTAAAGGTTCCCACCCTTTTTTCTTTTACTTTTTCACAAGTACGTACACGGGAACAATTGTATGCTAATGCAAAATCACCAAGAGCAGCTTCTTCGTTGGTTCTTACGAGAATGTTTGCCGCTTTTACATTCCTGTGGACCAATGGTCTTCTTAAGGCGCTATGTAAATAGTGAATACGTCTTGCAACACTTTTAGCAATTTTCAATCTTTGATGCCAGCTTAGAACTTCTTCGTTCTTTTTTGTTTTCAGTTTACTACTTAGAGAACCGCCAGGTATCCTTTTGTACACTAAATAACCTTTTCGAGTTGAACTATAATTGTAGGCGAGTAATGGAATTGTGTTGATGTGGCGGTAAACTTTAAGACGAAGTATTTCCGTCAGCAGTTGATTTCTTTTTTTCAAAGCATAACTTGTGACAGCAACTGATGAATCTTGCCAGGTTCCTACAAGTATTACATTTTTTGTTATATATGAAATAAAAGTGATATATGTAAATATTTTAATTTACCTTTAAAAACGCGACCAAACGCACCTAGTCCTAATATTATTCTTTGGTTCCAATTATTTGGGGCCGTAGTCAATTCGGAAAAGGTTATTTGGGGAATATCTGAACTATTATTTCTTAATACTGAAATCGTTGGAAGTTTGGGAAGTACATCCTAAAATATCAAGATATTAAAAGACTGCTGGAGAATTTTGTTCAAAATCGTAAATATATTACATTTAATTAACATGAATTTAATCATCTAATAAATCTGAATAAAATAACTTACACTCACTTCACAAAGAACGTATTTAGTACAAGAACATTAGACTTTTTCTGTGCTAAAATTTTGGGGTCTTTCGAATCTTTTGCGATCGAAAGGGGGGTGGACCCAGAGTGTAAAAAACCATCTTTGGACAAGCCATCCCCGACCCATTTTCCTAAATGGCTCGAAAGACCCGAAAATTTAATCACAGATTGCTTTATAATTGATCTAATGTTCCTGTACTAATTATTCAAAAACTTAAAAATCGAAAAGTTATAAAATTCATAATTGTGTAGAAGAAAAAATACTAATCAGAATAGTGTCGTACAAATTAAAGACACTTAAGTCTGTTTCGCTTCGAACTGAGAAAAACTATGTCAAATTTTTTCTTTCAAAACAGAGTTTTCTAATTCAATTTTCAATTTTTTTTTATTTTTCATGTATCTAAATTTTCTCATTACGCGAAAAAATTACTCTGCTTTATTAATTATAAAAATGACATGCATTTGTTCGTAGACGAAAATACAAGTTAAAAATATACGACATACGGCTTTTCCAGTTGTAAAAGCTTCCGATCTCGGCATGCTTTACCAGTAAAAAACTTACTCAAATCCATACTGCCATGCCGTACTATTAAAAAAGAGACTCACGTGATAAATTTTAGTCCTAAAAAAATTGTTAAATAATGAAATTTTCTATTTATTTTCAGAAAGTATTTTTTACGTAAATACATGTATACCTACATTCTTCTTCTATGAATCGAACGATGTATAAGTCTGAGATTCGTCAAAAATGTGATTTAAGTATCTTTTTAACTTGTACGGCAGAATATACTGATAAAAAGTTGCATAAATTTAATATACTTACAAATTGGATGGGTGAAGCACCATTCAATACTATTTTCTGTATTTGCTCTTCTATAACTATAACTCTATTATCTTTGTTAACGTTGGTCATTTTGAAAATATGTAGATACAACAAAATCTTTTAAAACTCTCTGAAGTACTGTGAACTGTGATAGTTGCCGTAAACTGCCGTAAAGTTGCCGTAAACTGTCTATTTAAATAAAATTTTCAAGAAGTGGAGTGGGTACTGTTTTTGCATAGAAAGGCAGAAATAAATCATTACTTTCAGGTAGAAATTGATGTTTCTTTTTGGTAAGTTGGGTAATTGTAGCTGTACTTACTGTAGCTATTATTCTCGAGATATTTTACTATCACAATTTTGGGACTTGATGATGTTCCAGGTACTTTGATTTTTCGCCCTCTATTTTCCTTTGTTTTTCAAATAAATTTTATATTTTAATTTTTTTTTAAACGAAAATTCAAAAGATTGCTCCATAATTTATTATTTTATAATGCAACTGTTCGGTGTTTGTAAAATGTGAAGACAACAAGGCTTTTTTCTGTATCATAAATTATGAACGAACCTTTATATTATAACTGCGTGAGAAATTTAATACTGCATTTAAGGTTTGATTCAATAATTTTTAAATTGTTAAATTTATGAACGCGTGATTAAAAAGGAACAAATTTAATGGTTCAAATTATATCACTTTGGGTCATTCTAAACATATATTACATATGGTCTCAGTTATTGAAACTAAATACGTTTATCTGAAAACGGTAGTAAAGAACTCCGAAATCGGCAGTAAAGTAAGTCATTATTGTACGATTTTTATATACGTTGGCTTGCATAAAGTAGTCAACAAATATATTAGTTGACAGCTGACAGCCGAACGTGGTAAACGTTTATTCTGGTTATATCGTGTTTTACTCGTGCTTTTCGTTAAAATTACCTAAACTTCGGTGCCTACTTCCCAACTAGCAAAAATGTTGTGTAATTTTTTTTAAATTATAGTGCAAATTTGTTTTATTACTGTTATATTACTGCTCTTCAAAAGCAGTTTTGTTATATTAAGACTGCTAAAGCAAGTACCTATTTAGCTTCTACAACCAACGGCTTCTTTAAATTTATTTTAAGAATGTTCTTAGAGCAAAATTATAAAACATTTTAGAGAGTTCGTTTTTCGTTGTTTTGTAAACGTCTATACAACAATCGTTATAGAATATGTTTGCTTATAGAACAAAATGGTTTTATAATGGGTTTATAACAACGATCTTCCACACATATTTGTCAACTTGCAAACATTTATAAAACTATTCTTTAGCTATTTATATGAGCAATTATAAAACAGTTTTATTAATATTTTCTACGATATAATATTGTTGCAAAGAGCATATTTTACTTGAACGCAGGTGCTAAAAAATTATTATATAGTTGGATGAATCGCTGCTATACAGGCTGTTTCAAAAACATTTTTTATGTTTTATAAAATGGAGTTTAAATTTTTTCCATACGACGTTTCGTTCTTGTGTAATCATCGGGTCATTTTTTGAATACCTACGGCACTGGATTTTTTTTACAATTTCATCAGCATTTTTTTCATTGTACAGCCCATCATTATTATTGACGATTTCATAAGTGTTTATTTTATAAAATTATTTAAAAAAATTAATTCCATTGTTCTTATTATTACTACTAACAATAAATAATAGGTTAGTTTGATTTATTATAAAAGGAAAATTATTATTATTAAAGTTTGCCAAAATGTGTGGATATGAGGAAGTGAGAAAAAATACTGATGAAAATGTAAAAAAATCCTGGGCCGTATTTAAAAAATGATCTGATGATGATTGTACAAGAACGAAACGTCGTATGGAAAAAATGTAAACGCCATTTTCTAGAACATAAAATATGCTAGTTAAAACGATAAAAAAAATCCAGGGCTTTATTTAAAAAACTTGATGACTTGATGACGTCAGCCTGTAAACAGCCTGTATAATAGAACACTTAGAAAACAGTTATAGTACAAAATTATTTCTTTGCACAAAAATGCATTCGCTGGTATTTTTATAAAACATTTATAGCATTTGTATAGGATGCGCCATGCGCCATATTCATTTTAAATCCACCAGAGGCGTGCGTATGGGTCAAGTTAGGTTTTTTAAATAAGAAAATGGTACGGTACTGACTTTTTTCAAGTTTAACACATTATTTGAAATCCCGAACTAAAACTCTACAATAATTGCCTGTTGTGTTTTTTGAACCGAAGTACCATTCTAGAGTTAAATTTTAAAATGGCTTAAGTATATCTGCAAATGGTATTTTCAAGTTATAATTTTTTTTTTACTTTAACTCGAAAATAGCTAATCGAATCAATAAAACACAAAATGCATTTATTTGTACATTTTTGGTTAAGGATTTGCAAAAAACTGTTAAACGTGGAAAAATCAGTGGTACACTATTCTCTCTTTAAAAATATTTACCCATGCACACGCCCCTGGTGAATTTAAAAATGTTTGATCGATACTGGAAGAATGGTTCTTAATAGCACCTGCAAGCACACCAAATTAGAATAAAATATTATTTATAGCCCAGGAAAAATAGACGAAAAAAAGGCTGAGCTGGAAAAAAATTGTAACAGGCTGAATTTTTGCATGCACCTTAGTATTATAGCCCTCAATAATGTGTGAAAGTTCCCCATCGATCTGATGGCTGCTAACTGAGTTACTCGAGGTCAAAGGTCGCGATAAACAGTTTTTTGCAAAAATCTCGAGAACGGCGACATTTATTGAAAAAAATATAGAGTCAATTTGTAGCTGAGGCGATTTGCTATAAAAACTTATTAAGACGTTTTTTTGTAGAGGCAATCGTTCACGAGATATAGCGTTTCAAAAACCAAGAACGTAGAGGACTTACTTCACTACGAAGAATAACGACTGATCTTAGGATATAATATTGGATAATGAATTATTATTCAATATGTATATTTATGGCGTTTTTTATTTATTTTTGCATTTTTTGCATTTATTTGGGCATTTATGATACAGTAATTAACTTTCTTCAGTTTCGGAGAGCGATTGTTCCGTCACCAAAGATTGGACGAGGAAAGACGATGGATCGATGTCGCTATCGATCTCCTCGTTATCAATATTAAAATTTTCCATATTCATACATGTTTAGCCAGTACATTGGCTACAAACTATAGAACAGTTCAATCCTGCTTTCCGACATCCACAATTGGAACTACAGCCTTTCTTGCACTTACAAAATACTGTATTGAGTAATGCATCAGGAGCGTCTTGGAGCAGAGTTGTAACTGGCTCTAAAATGTTATTTTGTAGTACCCATCCCCAGTCCTGAGGATCAATTTCTCCATTCCAATTGTGGATGTCGGCGGAAACCAGAATTGAACTGTTCTGTAGTTTGTAGCAAATGTAATTTTCCAAACATGGAAAATTTTAATATTGATAACGACGAGATCGATAACGACATCGATTCATCGTCTTTCCTCGTTCAAACTTTGGTGTAACAATTTTTTTCCATGTTAAAGTCTATTTTTCCTGGACTATTAAGATTTTCCAGATTATCGAGGTTTCAAAATATGTAATTCTCAATTTTGACACCCTGTATTTTGGAAACGAAGCGGATTAGGGCATATATTCATATAGGAACTTTTCGCCATAAAATTGCTTGAAGAACCACGAGTTGAAATATTCTCATCATGTACCTATGTTAAAATCACTCTGTACCTATGTAACATTTTAACTTGTCAAATCTCGACGGGGTTAATCTAGCCTTATTTAAAAAACCAAACTATAAGTTTGACATTAAAAACCAATGCCAAAGCCGAAACCACTTTGGATGTTTTGATATATCTACGTCCCTGTTCATTTTACAAGTTTTAATATATCGTGTATGTATACTACTACTACTACTACTACTATTGTATATCAGTGTCTTAAGACAAAATAGTTTTGTAATGGTTGAAGTCGTGATAAAAATGATTTGTAAAGCGGAAGCCATGTTTTTAGGCTTGACTGCCTCATTTGTTTGGTAGCCATTTTGAATGAAAAATAAAAATGAATTAGTATTTGTGATTCTGACAATTTTCGCAACAAATTATCGTTTTAAAACATATTGTGCAGAACAGAATGGGTTTAGACCAATAAAATGAATAAAACGAAAAATTTCATTTCGAGTCGATTTTTATAATTTGAAGAAATATTCAGTATTTCCACGGCCCTTCAAAATTTATTCGTATGTGAAGCCATTTTACACAGAAATCCATCTTGCTGGTAGCCAAAAACAATACTTCTTTGAATTAAATTTTCACACCTTCTACATTTCTTACGCCATCATATTTTAGTAGGTACCTAATCATATACTTGAAAAGCTATTTTGGGATAAAATATTTCCTACAAAAACAGCTAAAAAATAAATCAGTCATATTGGTATTGCAGCATGAAACAAAAAGTTGCAAGGCAGACTATTCTAAATGATTTTTAGTTTTATAACTATCGTATATCATATTTTTTTACATCTCCGTAAACATTTATAAAACTATTCTATAACATCTCGCTCAACCTTTATAAAATAAACTAAAGAACTAAATTGTTTTATAAACCTGTGCCCATTTTGCGTTTACAAGCGCTATATAAACGTTATAAAAACATTTATGTACGACTGCATTATAAAGTACTGTTTATGACGTACTTTTGCGTGCGTAAAGTGGCTCTTTATACACTAGTGTACAATGGTACTTTATTTTACTATTATTGTAAAATATCGATATATCAGCTGTCAACGTCACAATAAATACTGCCAGAATAAATGTATTTACTGTCATTTATAATTTTTCTAAATAATTAAAAGGTAATTTTCGCAGTCGAACATAAAGCTTTGTATGGAACTCGTATATAATCTGACTTTATATACTTGTTGCATAAATAGCTATTATAGCAACAGTCATGTTTTATAACAAATGTTTTATAAACGTTCTTTTGACTACAATAAAACATAAAATTGTTAGTTGGGTTCAAATTGTGTCTGGACTCTGAATGTTAAATTGGGCGATTTAGTCGATTTCAGATAAAATTTAATGTGCAACTAGGCAGTAAAGTTGCATTTTTCATCAAGAATGTGGATATTAATTGCCGAGGCCAAGCCGAGGCAAATAACCACTATACAGTGCCACTACATAGCAAAATTAAAATCTGTTATAATGTGAAACGTGGAACTACAGATGATAATATCTGTTTTTGTACTGACACAAATTCTCCTTTTCGGGCAGAACTACAAAGATATTTGCAGTCTAATCTAATGTTTCTATGAACGGAATAGATGCCGTTCATTATCACAGTCCCGGGAACAGCTAATAAGCCTGTGAAAGCTGTAGTGGTTTCCTCATAGAATGGATTTTTTTTTCTAGTCAAACTGTTCCTGTTTTTTCAGCTCTAGTCTTCTAATCACTCCCTTATTATCAGCACAAGATATTCTGAGCATTATTCATTAGTGTGAACATTATAAATGTTGAAACTATTAATATGAATGTTAGCGACATACAGGGTGTGTCACGACAGGTTTACAACAGAGATAACTTAATTAATAAATATAATTTCAATCTGAAAAGTGGCCCACTTCCATTACAGGATGTGAGGTCTTTAATGAAAATATTGGCGACTTTTCAGTACTTCCATTTATACCGGAAGTAGACACTAACTTTGTTGTTTTAAAAGGAACACCTTATATATTATTTCATTTGAAGAATTAATGTAATCGTGGAGTCATATTGTAGTTCTCATGTAACATGTAGAACCTATTAAAATCACTAAAATTTCTATGTTTTAAAGTCGGATTTTTCTTTTTGACCTGCTTTTAAAAACTAACTTTATTCGGTTTCGAAACGATTTCCTTAAAACGAGTTTTTTATCGAATGTTTATAACTATCGATTACAGAGAATCTCGCATGTGAGTCTCATACAAAAACATTAAGTTACTTCTTTTGGTAAAAAAACCTAACCAGAGGGATATGTGTTGTATCTGCTTCGTTTCAGATTAGACTAAAGTTGAGAGAGCATTATAAATTTTCTTTTCATCCATATGCAACATTATATTTATATTTCATATTAAACGATGCCGAACACCTATCTACAAGTCCAATTATAATTTGAAACAATAACTGACAACAGATAAAGTTAGTTTCAATTATTTGTAAGCAATAATCATTATTCATTGGTATCAGTGAACATGTTTTGTCATCATTCGGTTACATATTTACTAACATTATAATGCACTTAACAAGTACCTATCAATTACTATATGCTCATCACTGTAAATCGTTTCATCGGGCAATTTAAAACAATTAAAACAACCACTTACATAATAAATTTTGAATTTTGATATTAATATGTTTACAAATATTTGTATTCTGTATATTTGTATCATAAGCTTACTTTATTACCTAGTTGACCTCAACAGGAGACGGAAGATATCGTAATAATATAACGAAACCGTATCAACCATGAGCTTTTTATGTATATTAAGAAAATTATGCTGAAGCTGAACGCATCAGCGGAATAACTTTAGAAGATTATTCGAGTCTAATGTCAACCAATGTTATCCCAAAATAGCTACAGGATTAATTTGAGTAGCTATTATGCTTGCTGAATTAAATTAAACAACAAAAAAGTTTGAATTATTTTTATACAAATGGCTCATTAATATACGACACACATGTATTAATGAGGCGGTCTGACAATTTAATTTGCTGGAAAATAAATATAAATGTATGAGTAGGCATAGATTTAATAAAATTAGTGACGGTTTTTACATTTTCCAAGACCATTTAGAATTAAATACAGGTTTTCACAATGGTTTCAATAAATGGAGCCAGGTTACAAAAAATACTACAGTGAATGTTTAGTATTTTTATTCATAACTTTGGAGACATTGGAGAAATAATACTATACGAGAATAACAGCCTTTCTTACTGAATATAACTTAATTTCACTCCCAATAACACGGATAAATTATGTTAGATCCATGCATCTAAGTTCTAATTATAGAACTGAAACATTACCTTTCGATTCTAACAAAATGAACATGTTGAGGGTCCTACCAATACTGTGAAATTTCTGTAAATTTTTTGGATAGTTTTTGAGTAGGGAAACTCACACCAAGAAGTTATGTGAAAAGTTCAACAAGGCATACTTTGCTATATCAAAAATTAAGCACTAAAGATCTGTCTCATAATTTCAATTTTCTACAACTTCTGACTGGCCAATCTAATAGCTCAAAAGTAAATTAATATACATATGGTTAGCTAAACAATCTAGTGATGAGATAAGTGACCAACTTAGACAGCGCTTAAGATCAACATATTATTTAATATTGTATCTATATTTATTTATATTACACATGATTCGTCCATGAGGTGACTTAACCTACTTACTTTTCTTTAGCTTTTAAATTAAAACAAATAGATACTTCTTTTAAATGGTTATATCTCTGCATAGTCGTAGCCGTATAATTACAAAATCAAATTTTCGAAAATTTTAAAATATTAAGACCTTACAACGAGGAAGAGAATTTAAGTTGGGGTAGGTATGCATAGTTTGAAAAGATATTGGTATAGGTATAATATTATATGTATAAATAAATAATAGACTGAAAATATTCGAATAAAGCACATTATCCTTTTTTTAAATAGCCTTATATTCAAACTTTATATAAGTTTCTGTAAAACTACTGCCATATCAGGTCTTGCTTTTGGCAACTCTTGTACACAAGCTTGCCCTAGATGCAATAACCAGTTAAAGTATATCTCTCCTCCTTTCAGTTTGGGGTCCTTCATTGTGTGAATATCTTCATGTTCCATGACCACGTCCCTTAGGGATTTCGCTGAAGTATACACGTCTGAACAAGCGTCTAAACCAGTTGCAAGCTGCAACAATACAACACCAAAACTGTATACATCTAGTTTTGTAGATATACGTTTTTTCAGTAAATATTCAGGAGGAAGATAAGGTAAAGTTCCCAGTAATTTTCCTTTTACTTTTTCATAAGTAGGTGCACGAGAACATTCGTAAGCAATTCCAAAATTACTAAGAACAGCTTCTTCGTCGGTTCTTAGGAGAATGTTTGCCGCCTTTACATCCCTATGGACCAATGATCTTCTTAAGGCGGTATGTAAATAGTGAAGACCTCTTGCAATACCTTCAGCAATTTTCAACCGCTGATGCCCGCTTAGAACTTTTTCGCTTTTTTTTGTTTTCAGTCTATAACTTAGAGAACAGCCAGGTATATATTCGTACACCAAATAACCTTTGTGAGTTGAACCAGGATTGTAGGCCACTAATGGAATTATGTTGACGTGGCGGTAAACTTTAAGACAAAATATTTCCTTCAACAATCGATTTAGTTCCTTAAAAGTATAACTTTTGACAGCAACTGATAATTCTTGCCAGGTTCCTATAAGTATTAAATTTTTTGTTAGATATGAAATATATAAAAGTGATATCAATATTTTTTTGCACTTCCGGGATTAAATATGCTAATTTAATCCCTCTTTACAGGGACTGACGTGACCTATTTAATCCCAAGGGATTAAATTTACATTGCTAGGTTACACGAGTATTTTTTGTCGTTTTGGACAGTATTTTATTGTTATTCGGGTGAATTATTTCCCTCGCTCGCTTTGCTCGCTCATTTAATTCACCCTCAGGGATTAAATGATGTACCTCAATCTCTTAGTATAAAATATACTATAATTTACCTTTAAAAATGCACCCAAATGTACCCCGTCCTATTACTGTTCTTTGATTCCAATTATCTGTGACCGTGGTCAATTCGGAAAAGGATATTCGGGGAATATCTAAAGTATTATTGCTTAATACTGAAATCGTTGGTAGACTGGAAAATACATCCTAAAATATCAAGACATTAAAAGACTGCTGGAGAATTTTGTTCAAAATCGTAAATACTTATATTACATTTAATTAATATGAATTTAATCATCTAATAAATCTGAATAATAGTTATTTATTATACAAGACGATAACATTGTACTTTATCTTAGACAGCGATTTTAGCATCGAGACGTCGGCCTAGGCGCTAATAAACTCGAGAAGATAATAAAATGTTATCGTCGTGTATAATACAAAATCTTTTTCTATAGCAAATGTTACAGAAAAACCAATTATAAAAAAAACTACTTACAAATTAAATTATTATCAATGACAATTTAAAATGTCAGTGAATATTAGGAGTTGTTACTATCGTGACAAAATCAACAGTAATACGTTATAATTCATTCATTTCGAAAAAATCAAAATTTTTTATCTACCCTTGCGGATAAAGTGCTACTTTATCTACTATTTTGAGTTGATAAAAGCACACTTTAACGTTTGCTATAGAAAACAATAACTTACATTCACTTCACAAAGAACGTATTTAATATTTACTAGAACATTAGGACTTTTTCTGTGATAAAATTTTAGGGTCTATCGAATCTTTTGCGATCGAAAGAGGGGTCGAACCTAAGTGTAAAAAACCATCTTTGGACAAGCCATCTCCGTCGCATTTTCCAAAAAGTTTCGAAGGACCCGAAAATTTTATCACAGATTGCTTTATATTTGATCTATAGTTATTCAAAAAATTAAATATCTAAAAGTTATAAAATTCATAATAGTGTAGAAGAAAAAATACTAATCAGAATAGTGCCTTACAAATTAAAAAGACACTCAAGTCTGTTTTACTTCAAACTGAAAAAAACCATGTCAAAGTTTTTCTCTCAAAACAGAGTTTTCTAAAGGAATTTTCAATGTTTTTTTATTTTTCAAGTAACTAAACTTTCTCATTCCGCGAAAAAAATAACTCTGCTATATTTATTATAAAAATGACATGCATTTGTTCGTAAACGAAAATACAAGTTAAAAAGATACGACATACGGCTTTTCCAGTTGTAAAAGCTTTCGACCTCGACATGCTTTACAAGTAAAGAACTTACTCAGTCCATACTGCCATGCCGTACAAATTAAACGGAGACTCACGTGGCAAATTTGAGTCCTAAAAAACTTGTTCAATAATGAAATTTTCTATTCATTTTCAGAAAGTATTCTTTACGTAAACATATGTATACATTCTTGTTCTACGAATCGAACGATGTATAAATCTCAGATTCGTCAAAAATGTGACTTAAGTATCTTTTTAACTTGTACGGCAGAATACTAATAAAAATGTGCATAAATTTAATATACTTACAAATTGAAAGGTTGAAGCATCAGCATCACTATTATCTTCGTTAACGTTGGTCATTTTTAGATACAACTAGATCCTTTAAAACTCTCTGAAGTATTGTGATCTGTGATAGTTGCCGTAAACTGTCTATTTAAATAAAATTTTCAAAAAGGGGAAGGGGAGTGTTTTTGCATATATAGAAATAAGGCGGAAATAAATCATTACTTCAGGTAGAAATTCTTGTTTCTATTTGGTAAGTTGGGTAATTGTACACGTATTTACTGTAGTCATTACTTTCAAGATATTTTAAACGACAATCTTGGAACTTTATGATGCTCCAGGTACTGTGCTTTTCGGCCTCTATCATCCTCTTTGTTGTATTATTGTTTTTTTTTTATGAAAGAAAATTTTAAAAAATGTATTTACGACGATGTGCCATATAGTTATTTAAACATTAAAAGCGGTAAGGCTGGAAGGCAATAATTTGGTGCCCGAGGGTACCGAGGCTTCCAATGTTGCCTGACACCGGTAATCCTTAACGCTTGTGATGCTTAGTACGTTTTTTGCATGATCCATGCAATAACCAAATTAAAATGATTCTAAATTTGTTCATGTCAAAATGATAACCGAGGTGACAACTATAAAATTATCTAATAGTAGTTTAATAAACAAGAGTGTTAATGAGTCGAGATTATTAATCGCCGATTAACACTCATGTTGATTACAATATTTTTTTGTCGATCGCTCTTTATTAGAATGAAAATAATCTAATTTTGTTCAATGGCAAAATCCAAATTCTGACATAATATGCAATAAGTCAAAATACCACTGACATAATTAATTAATTTCGGCGGATGTCAGTTCCAAATGCATGTTTCAATAATATAATATATTGTTGGTTACCTAGCAAATCTCATAATCTCAACAATGTTTTTAATGTGCATGTATGCATTAAACTGAGTTATTGATACACTCCTCTTATTACATTAACTAGATCTTTAATAAACGATCGACAAAAATAGTAGTTTAATAAACAAGAGTGTTAATAAGAGCGATTAATAATCGAAACGATTTTAACGCGTGAGCGCAGCGAGCGCGTTAATGAGTCGAGATTATTAATCGCCGATTAACACTCATGTTGATTACAATATTTTTTTGTCGGTCGCTCTTTATTAGAATGAAAATAATCTAATTTTGTTCAATGGCAAAATCCAAATTCTGACATAATATGCAATAAGTCAAAATACCACTGACATAATTAATTAATTTCGGCGGATGTCAGTTCCAAATGCATGTTTCAATAATATAATATATTGTTGGTTACCTAGCAAATCTCATAATCTCAACAATGTTTTTAATGTGCATGTATGCATTAAACTGAGTTATTAATACACTCTTTTTATTACATTAACTAGATCTTTAATAAACGATCGACAAAAAAATAAATTTACAAAACTTTCATATGTCATTACTTACCGCTCAGAAGGCGGTAAACAAAACCTACTATTCTTTTAATTAAACCAGTAAATACGCCAATTTGACGGATCGGGCAAAAATTTATTATAAATTCAAGATATTTACACAAATTCAAAAATTTACAAAAACCGAACACAAATTACGATTACATGTTACATCAGTTTTCTTTATATATACTTCATTTATAAAATTTTATGTTAACTTATTCAACTACATATAAAAAATAGAAGTATAGTAGTTCAATTGAATAATGTATACAGCTTTTATTTGTTACATAATAAATAATTCAAATAAATAATTAAATAATCTAAAATATAAGGTCATTCTGGGTATATCTTTTCTAGTTGTGACAAGACGACTGCCATATCAGGTCTTGCTTTTGGTAACTTCGCCACACAAGCTTTACCCACTTTTATTAGTCCTCCAAAGTATTTCTTTCCATCACCTATTGCTCTGAAGTCTGTCAATATGGAAATATCTCCTTTATAGTTGATCACAACGTCCCTCAGGAATTTCGGTGGTTTATACTCTTCTAAATAAGCAGGCATACCAGTTGCAAGTCGCAACAATACAACACCAAAACCGTAAACATCTAGTTTCGTAGATGTAAGTTTATTTTGTAAATATTCAGGAGGAAGATAACACAAAGTTCCCTTACATTTTCCTACTACATTTTCAGTAGCAGATTCACGGGAACATTCGTGAGCAGTTCCGAAATCACCAATAACAGGCTCCTCATCTGATCTTAAGAGAATGTTTGCTGCCTTTATGTCCCCATGAACTACTGGTTTTGCTCGGGCGGTATGTAAGTAGTGGATACCTCTTGCTATCCCTACACTAATCTTCATTCTTTGCTGCCAGCTCAAAGCTTTTTGCGTAATTTTTGTCTTGAATCTTTTGCTCAGAGAACCGCCAGGCACGTATTCGTATACCAGATGGGCTTCTTGACGTGAATCAAAGCTGTAGGCGACTAGTGGAATGATGTTAGTATGGCGGTAGAGTTCGAGGCAAAATATTTCCGTCAGTAGTTGTTTTACTTCTTTCAAAGGATAATTTTTGATGCCTACTGATGAATTTCTCCAGGTCCCTACAAGTATTAATAAAATTTTTGTTAGATGTGAAATAAAAGTACTATAAACATTTTTTTTTTACCTTTATAAACACATCCATAATGTCCCCGTCCTATTAGCATATTTTTATTCCAATTGTTGGTGGCTGTTGTTAATTCGGAAAAGGATACTTGTGGAAGAGCTAAATCACGCTTGCTTATTATTGACATTGAGATCGTAGGTAAATTTGGAAGTAATTCCTAAAAATAACAAATTCTATTCAGTAAAATAATAATAAAAACGTCTAAAAATTTAGTGTACTTACAAATTGGATGGGTGAAATTTCATTCAAAACCATTTGCTGCATTTCTTCATCTATAGCATTTTCTTCAATATAGTTCATCATTTTGAAAATCGGTACAAGACACGACATGATTGCTTTCAAAAACTGAAATATTGTGAAGATTTCTCTAGTTTCTTCTAGTATTTATACATATAATACAATTTTCAAAAAAGGCAATTTAATTGCACTTAATGTGAACAACCATTACGAAGGGTCGGTCGTTAACAAGAAATTATAATTATCCTCAGGTTGTAATTGATAATTTGGGTAATTATGTAAAGCGATATCCTAAAGATTATTTTATTTCAATTATTTTATAATTTGCTAACCACTTCTAGTTTATTTTATCTATATGACTAATAAATAAATCGCATGAGGGTTATTAGTGCAGAATATTATATTTGTAGAAGGTATTATCTAATAGTTTCTAGTTAGTACGTTTAATGTAAAACAAACATTCTTTAGGAACACAATTTTGTATGTTCATTAAATTTATACATCGCAATTTCTCGAATCATATCAAATCTTCCAATCTGATATTATTTCCTGGAACATCATATCTTAGTCGTAAAAAATGTAGGAACAAAGCATTCGAGTGAACTCTCTGTTTTTCTTTTATAATTTTTACGCGAAATGGCTATTCGCTGTAAAAATACAAGAATAGTATATTTTACAACAAGACATGAAAAAACGTTTTTTTTTTGGTGAAGTGAGAATTTGTACACGAGCTGCGTAGCAGCGAGTCACACTTTTTCCTCTAAAGCTCATATTCTACAGGGTGGGTGAAATTCCGTTGCCAGCATGTATGTATGTTAGAAAACTGAAAAAAACTGAAAATTACGATTTTAGATTTTCGCCTATAACTTTGCTATTTCTGAACTTTTCTCTCAAAGCAACTTTTTGTACTCTATCGATCAGTGATCATAGTTTCTTTAAACATCGATTCGTTTTTGTTTTTTTAACACCAACTACATTTTTTCTTATGGGCGCGTTTTCTACTTTTTACCCCATCGGATAGTACATTTTTTTCCAAATTCGTCGATGTGCTACACATAGTATTCAGATTCAGAAATAACGAAGTTATGGACGAAATTCTAAAATCGTAATTTTCAGTTTTTTTCTGTTTTCTAACATACCGTTCAAAATAATTCAAAATTGTTTTCGGATTATTTTTGAGCACCAAATTTAAACCTATGGTCTACCTATTATAATAAGCGAGATCCCCATGCTGGCAACGGAATTTCACCCACCCTGTATATGAACATTGTTATCCATAACGTCATTATTAATATAACAATTATTAGCAATTTTCATACAGAAAAAAAACCCTGTTATTACTGAAAACGTTTAATAGGGTGCAAAAATTAGTTACAAAACATCTGTTTTCCAAAAATTAAGTCGTTTAACAGTTAGGACTCATTAGTAAGTATACTTATCTAATATTTAAATACCTTATCTAAATGGGTTTAAATTAATCAAAATTAAGTAAATAATTTTTCGTTCAAATCAATCCCAATATATGTCTGCTTAATTTGTTCGCCATAAGATGTTTGTCACTCATTACACTAACTAAATCTCCCAATTAATCACAGGGATCAAACCAATCTAAACAGCTCCAAACCGCATGAATCCATTCAAGTACGAAAATCTCTAAAAGCGTAAACATTTTCCAGATTTTCCATTTATAACTGTCAACAACAAATACTCGATGTTTCTTTACCATAATAACAAATGGTATCTAGATGAGCTGTATTTGGGTTAAAATAAACCACATAGTAGAAAGAAGCTGAAATAACCTACAGTAAAAGCCTTCACAAATCATTGACCCTCTAGATGTCTAGTCAAAGGATTTCAAAAGACTCAAGACTCTGGAATAAACTGAAATGTCTGGATGTATGATAAACGGACACACAAAATACACCGTGCTTGAAGATAGCAACTTGTGTAACAATAGGTACTAGTCGACTACAGAATTTATTACGTAAGTCCACATAAAGTTGGTGGAAAAGTAGATGAATCACTATTTATAACCCTTTCATACTAAAAGTGGTAGTTTGTAGTTTAGTTAAAAACTTATTAAAAATAAAATAAATCATCTTTTAGCAGTTATGATTGTTGTTTGGAACATTTTTCAAAGTAAACAAAAATGGAAACCTAAAGAATCGTACGATTTTCGTTCCAACTTCTACATAGACGAGACAAAACGTAATAATACAAATGCCGACAAAGGGGCGCAAATTTTGTACACAACTCTCAAAATATAAAAGTTTACAATAAAACAATCTAAATAATTACCCACACGTCGAAACACAAAGGATAAGAGATATACTACCTATTTATATTGCACTTTTGTGCTTTGTGTGGACACATTAAGAGAAACTGAAAAATATGTAGCATATTTCAGTATGTATGAGGATGAAAAGAAAGAGGAGGAAGTCAACGATATAGCACATAGGCCATGTCGCATACATGAAATATTGCCTTGATGGTTACGTAACCCCGTAATTTGGGGTTGATTAAGGAAATATATTATGCTGGAAAATTCTCATTGGAGCAGAAGTTCATAAATCACAGGCAACGAGTTGCAATTCGGTAGTTGTCATAATTATTTATGCTGAAGGCATTTCTTTCAGTTCTAGTAGTATCTTATCTTCATATCAGAACGTCAACTTTTACTACTACAATATTATTACCTATCTACAGGGTGTCCCAAAATTAGCCTGCCAAAATTTACCAGCTGATTCTACGTTCAAAAATAATGCAAAAATTTTCAAGAAATATAGGTTGAAAAATGCTTCCTAAGGGGGTTACAGCCTCCCGGAAGGGGGACCCCAAAGAGGAGTTTTCTGTAATATCTTTGCAACTGTTTGAGGTAGATTCATGAAATTT
Source organism: Pediacus dermestoides (assembly GCA_963942485.1). Lineage (NCBI taxonomy): Eukaryota > Metazoa > Arthropoda > Insecta > Coleoptera > Cucujidae > Pediacus > Pediacus dermestoides. Next base: position 12,692,057 of record OZ012626.1, read on the forward strand.
GGTGAGTTTGAAGCTTTTATAATTTGCCACATATTTCTTTTTCCAATTTTCAGAAATTTTGCCAGGGGCGTCACATACAGGATTGGTGCAAGGTATATTATACTCCATATTTTTTGTGGGGATAATTATTAATTTTTTTTTATCAAATTTTGAAACATGGTTTATTTTTACACAAAAAAGGTAGTCTCAGTCGATCTTTGTATCTTGAACCATTTTCGAGTAAAATCATTTTGAAAAAATCACGTCGATGAAAACTACACTAATAAAAATAATCACAAAACTAAAATTTAGCAAAAGTAGACAATGGATTAAAATTTATAGGTATTTATTACTTCGTTTAGCATTTCTTCGTCAAATATTAATAATAAAAACAAAATATCAAAATCAATTTTTTTTTTCAATTTTGTGATTATTTTTATTAGTGTAGTTTTTATGGACGTGACTTCTTCAAAACGATTTTACTCGAAAACGGTTCAAGATTCAAAGATCGACTGAGATGACCTTTTTTGTGTAAAAATAAACCAAGTCATAATTTAATATTTGATATAAAATATTTAAAAATTATCCACACAAAAAACATGGGGCATAATTTACCCAGCACCCACCCTGTATGTGACGCCCCTGGTAAAATTTCTGAAAATTCAAAAGAGAAATATGTGGCCAATTATAAAAGCTTCAAACTCACCAAATTTCATGAATGTACCTCAAATAGTTGCAGATATATTACAGAAAACTCATCTTTCGGGGGGCTGTAGCTCACTTAGGAAGCATTTTTCAGCCTATATTTATTAATTTTTTTGCATTATTTTTGAACGTAGAATCAGCTGGGACATTTAGGCAGGCTATTTTTGAGATACCCTGTATAAGTATGTATTGATAAACAACAACATATCACAATTCGAGCTTTCCGGTTAAATTTATTTTTGTGGATACACGCGAATCAGCGTAAAATAATATAACTTTATAGTTTATTTTATGTGCAGTTTTATTAGTTTCCGTGAATTGAATTCAGCTTTATTCGTATATTTAATGTTTTTCATTACCAATTATTTTCACCACATGGCATTTACACCGCCATGCACCACGCCATCCAAATTATACAGTATATCTCACGGAAAATTGGAATGCATCTTTGTTGTTATTATTAGGTATAGATAGAAAGTTGATTACATGGATAAAGTAATACAGATTTACATGCTCATTAATTATAATTCGTCGAGAACTCCACTAAATTTCGAATCGTTTCTCAGCTATTTCGATTTTTGTGTTAAAAAATTTTTATTCTGTATCTATAATTGTAATAATTTTGGTTGAAATATAGCATGTTGTAGTTTGAAAAATATGGACAAATTATGATGTGAAAAATACCTACTAGGCAATAAAATCAGGTAGTTTCGTTTTTTGAATGTTCTAGTAGAATCAACTTATTTCTTTGTAATAAAATAATAATAATTTTATGACTAACGACATAAAACCTAAAACTGGACAAATTTTTAAGCGAGTTTATAATAGATAGGTAATCAACTCTTTTATTTTTTCTAAAAAGTAGCTTCGTCCGCAGAAAAATAATTTTAAATTCGTTTTCAGAGAGCTTTAAAAAAATTTCAGTTCAATCGGTGTATGTCCGGTATTTTCTAATGGTCTCTAATCGTTCCGAAAAGTAAATAACAACATTTTCCTGTGACTTCTATACAATTTCCTCCTGTTCGTCAATGTTATTGTTGTTAGTGAAATCACCTAAATGATCATTTAGTTCTTTATTTCAATTTTCTTTATAAGATTATTTACGAAAAAGCCAACATTTATTTTAGGATTTATTCACACTATCCATTATCTGACCAAAAATATATCACTTTTATGCAACGAATAATTCATATAGTCGTATAACGAATGGCGTATTAGCTTTAATTTTCTTCTCCTACAAATTGTGAACATTGGCGACAACTGAGCCCTCTATTATTTTGCGGAGAAAAAACCGTGAGATTCTACTCCAACTAGACATTTTCAGCAATAAGTTTATATGACAAATTCATATTATTTATTAGGAGTGTTCTGGGATATAATAAAATAATACTTTAAAGTTTTCCTTATACTTCTCGACTTTTATGTTTTACTTTGTGTGAAATTTGTGGTTTCATAAAAACGGTCAAGATTTATTGTTTAAAAAAATGTACCCACGTTTCAACAAGAAATAGTATTGTAATAAGTAAATTTTAAAATAAACTTTGAAAATTTTATGCTGTAATCACCCCTACAAAGGTGACAATCTGATATTATTTGAAACAGTCGCACTGATTATTTAGTTTTAACCTCTCCAAACTCTGAAGAAGCCCAACCCAGTTTCCCTTGAAATCCCAACGGTTCAATACATTTCAACCCGTTAAAAATTTCAGTATAAATCCTCTCACAAATGGCAAAACATTTTTTTGATCCCAACAAAATCCATCCAGCGACTAAAAGCCAATTCAACTGAATAAATTATTGACAACATCAAATTTTAATCACTTAAAATGAACACTTCGGAAGAATGCATATAAAACATGAATGCTTTAAGTGAGGGCATGAACGCCTCATCCCCCTTGTGATTTGTTAAAATATACACCCACAAAACTTCTAATGTTAATGAATCTTTTAAAAGGCATATGGACCTGTTGCATCTTTGGCTTTTACTACTAAATGCGGCGGCGACGGCGGCACACTGGCAAGTTCATATTATAGACGCGGGAAATGTCAACCGTGTACCACTTTTGTGTGCTACGAATTCTGAAACGCCAAAAGGGGGTTATGGGAGGGATAATGTGAGATTTAATGGAGGTATTCGGATGATGCAATTCAAAGCTGTGGGGATTTCAGCAAGTGTTTGCTTATATTTAATTTATTTTCCATGTAAATGTACGAGAAAATAACGGTTAGATGAATCGTTTCACTATACAGAATTATATACACTATACAGAAAGCCGCTTAAATGAAAAGTAAATAAAAGATGAGATTTATTTTTCTTGCTTGTACTTAAGATTACTCTTCAATAAAAATACACAAGAAACATACCCCAAGTCTGCGTTATCGTTGCTAAAGTAAATGGGAATTATTTAGTCATAACACAACCAGAAAATCCTCCTAAAACTCCCATTTCAAATGTTTATACTGACATCCGTTTATATGTATAAAATTATACGACGCATCTTTTTGTGGTTCAAAATTCAGATAAAGATTTGAATACCCACATAGAAATACGTTTCATTCACTCAGCGGATTATGTTTCGTTAAAACATTTGTCCTTCATATTTTTGGTTTCACCAAATATTCAATTCAGTATGCTGTTCAACATATTGCATTTGACAAGCTAATAAAAATACAGAAAATATGATATTTCTCTGTTCACGTAAATACCATTTAAGGCTCGCTGCCACGCAGGATTTAATCAGTGGGGTGAATGTTAATTTGAACTTTATATCAGTTCATTATACGCATATATACTAAATTAATAACCTTTGAACAGGCTAAGAGGAAAAAACATCAAAAGATAATCCGCGATATCAAAACAAATTAACAACTTTTTAATAAAGAATAATAAAAGTTACATAAAGTTTTGGAAATGTTAGGGTGGAAAATTAAATACAAAGAGTGGTGTAGACTTTATTATTGAAAAAATCTGCTGTTGAAATATTATATCTACGTACATAAGGGAAAGAAAAAATGTTCCTTGAACAATTCGTTGTCGAGTTTCAATGTATATAATCAAAACTTCATTTCAAATATAATTATGTTTTCCTCGGAAATTTATTTTATAATAATGTAAGTATACAAAAGGTAAATAAACTTGTGGTTATTTTAATTGTGGAGAAATTTTTTAAGCAAATACGTATTAACCACATCCATTATTATCTGTCTAAGATAATATGCAATTTGAGGTATTTGGTTGAAATAAACATTATAATAGTTTCACATCGTAATTATTTCAATTCGTAATTGTAAATTTGATTTAAAATCAAATGTTGGGTTTTCGCACCGGCACCTTCGCCAATTTTTAAAAACATGAGAACTAAAATTATATAAGATGGCATACCAGAAAAACTTGAAGGAAGCTAGAATAGCATCAAATGACTGTTTCATAAAAAACTCTAGCAACGCGATTAAGGCTAGCTGGACTTTGATAAACAGTAGAAGAACTTCGGGAGGTAAACCATTTAAGGCTTCAATTTTGCCTGATACTTTCAATGACTTCTTTATAGGCATTCCTTCTGACATAGTCAGGGGCATGGGCGACTCTGGCACTTCGCCAATAGATATCTTGAAAAGTGTCTCTTCTGTTAACACAGCTTTCAGTTTTAGGGAAGTAAGTTTTAAGAACATAAGAGATATCATAAAGTCGCTGAATAGCAGCAAATCAAGGGACTATACGGCCTATCTACTTTTCTCCTAAAAAAGAATATTAACAATTTTGTTTATCCACTAACATTGCTAGTTAATAAATGTTTTGCTGAGGGAGTTTTCCCTGAATGTTTAAAGATGGCAAAAGTAGTACCTCTTTTCAAGTCGGGGGACAAAAATACTACATCAAATTATCGTCCAATTTCTGTGCTCCCTGTGTTCTCGAAAGTATTGGAGAAGGCTATGGGTATTCAGATCATGGAGTATTTCGAGGGGAATGGCCTTTTCTGCGAAACTCAATTTGGTTTTCGTAGAAACAGAAGCACCTCGGACGCAATTTTGCTTTTCATACGGGAGACATTGGGAGGTTTTGAGGAGGGTTTGTACTCGGTGTCTCTTTTCTTGGACCTCTCGAAGGCCTTTGATTGTGTAGCGCATGCTACTTTGCAGCAAAAACTGCAGCACTATGGTTTCGACTGTGGCAGTCTGGGTCTGCTTAGGTCATACCCTTCTGATCGAACCCAAAGCGTTTGTGTCGATGGGAGATGGTCAGGCCTGGGGTCGGTCCGAACTGGAGTTCCACAAGGATCGATCTTGGGTCCGTTGCTGTTTCTTATCTTCACGAACGACATGCCCAGGTATCTTCGGGATCACGGAAGTACAATCTTGTACGCGGATGATACCACTATCACTGTCGGGGCTAGGGGGGTTTCGAAGGCGCTTGAGCGGAGTAATCTGGCGGGTTTGAGGGCCGGTGAATGGTTCAATTCGAACAAACTGTCTTTGAACTTGGGTAAGACTGAGAGAATGGTGTTTTCGCTGAGGGGTCTCAACGGTCTCAACGGTATCAACGGGCTCAACGGTGATAGAGATCGAGTTAAGTTTTTGGGCGTGACTCTTGACCCAAAACTCGTGTGGAATTGTCACGTTGACGAATTGGCTATTAAGCTGAGTAGAAATGTTTTTGTTATGAGAACCCTGTCGCAGTGTGTTTCTAGAAGTGTACTATTGACGGCGTATTTTGCCTTGTGTGAATCTCTGACAAGAAATTGTTTGCTCTCGTGGGGTCACTCAAATCACATGAATAAAATATTTGGGCTGCAGCGTAGGGTCGTGCGTATAATTGCAGGACTTGACTATAGAAAGGATTGCAGGGATGCCTTCAGAGAGTTGAAAATCTTGACTTTACCTTGTATTTATATACACGAATGTCTTGTTTTTGTTTATAAACAAAAGAACCTCACACTTAATGAAAACATACACGACTTTAACACTCGTAAGAAATATGACGTGCGGAAAAAATTTTATAGGTTGAAGAAAGCTCAGAACGGTCCTAATTTTTTAGCTTTTGACTTTTTGATAAGTTACCTAGACACATTAGGTGTCTCCCACTGAACAATTTTAAAGCAACTACTAAGATTTTCTTAGTGAGAAGCGCTTTTTTTAGTTTTGATGAATTTTTGAATTGTAATTTTGCATTTCCTGAATCTAGTCCATCTTAAATATGTATGTGAATTTTTTTTACTGTCTACTTGTGATATGTGTTTGAGTTCTTTTTAGATCTAACTATTTTAAATTGTATTTGACTTGTGTAAACATTTTTTCTTTTGTAAAACACCAATAAATTATCTATATATCTATATCTATATATGTTCGTGCGTTATGTACGATCTAAAAAAATAATTTAAATATCAGATTGTTAATATTCGTAATTATATTCACGTTTCGTCAATCATCCTGTTAGCCAAGATTTATAACAAAATGATATAAAATATTTCAATCGATGATCATTAAATCGCTGGATTTAAAAACTAACTCGTATAACCCGAAATAATAGAAAATATGGAAAAATGTACCTATTATTAAATCATTACCAATGAGTACTCATTAAATTCTGTGATATATTTGAAGTTTCTATTGAGAATATCTCTGAAATGGATTCAATAATTGATAAGTAAACAGTTCAAATACTCATTATTAAATGTTATTGTCCTTGGTTTGAACTTCATGTTTAAAATGAATGTCAAATTAAAATTTTACAATATACATAATTTTATTTATTTTGGTATATATCACATATAAGAAAATTATAGTACACAACGTAAATACCACTACATCATTTGTCATTGTTTGTTGAACGTAACGACTATTCATAATGCATGTCCAATTGTCCAACATCAATCCAATAAATATTCTACGGTTATTTTTTTCTTTTTAATTATATACGACACATCATTGATGGCAAGGCGCATTGAAAATTTCCAGGGGTCCTTATTCGGGTAAACAATGCATGTAAATATAGACAACACGATAATTATATTAATTACTAGAGGAAACATCAAGCACACGCACACATTTCTCCTATTGAACGCCGAAATTAGAAAGAAATTATACAAAGTCAAGTACAATAGATGCTGAATTAATCTCACTTTAAATTTAGATGCCTATACAGGGTGTGTCACGACGAGTTGACAGTAGACATAACTCTATTACTAAAGACAATTTGATTCTAAAAATTGGTATATACCCATTATACAATGTGCTCTATTTAATGAAAATGTTGACACCTTTCTGGTACTTCCGGTTATACCGGAATTAGACACAAACTTTGTTATTTTAAATGGAACACCCTGTATATATTTGAGTTTTTAGATACTACACTTCATTTTAGACATAAAAGTATTAAGGTTGTATGATCCTAACATTAACGGTATTATAATTATTTACACTTTTTCATTTTTTTTTATAAAAACATAGATGTAAATAAAAATTCAAATCTCGACAATGTCACGTTTTTTCCAAAATTTTTTTCTTGTGTTTGAGGTAGCAATATACAAGAAATAAGCTGATGTAGTTTTGGAGAACTTGCTTTATACAGGGTGTTGGTGGTTGTCCGTTCATTTTTAAAAATTTTAATCAATGATTACTTAATTTTTTTAAATGGAACACCCTATATATTTCTAGAATTTCGAATTCTGCACTTCATTCGAGACATAAAAGTATTAAGGTTGTAAGGTCTTAAAATTAACGGTATTATAATTAATTACGTTTTTTAAAAATTAATGGACAATCACAAGCACCCTGTATAAAATAAGATTTTTAAAACCATATTACCATGTTTCTTGTACATTTCTGCGTCCACTAAAATTTGGTTTGTTTTTTGAAAGAACGTGTCATTAGTAAAATATGAAAATGTTTGACTCTAAGTTTTTGTATGAAAAAATTGGAAGAAACAATTACTTAATTAAAATAAATAAAATAGATAAATAAAAATAAAAAATATTAAATTAAATATAATAAAAACAAATTTTAGTGGACGTAGAAATGTACAAGAAACATGGTAATATGGTTTTGAAAAACTTATTTTATATCTACAGGGTGCTTATGGTTGATCGTCAATATTTAAAAACCTTGAAAATTGGAATAAACGTAATTAATTATAATACCGTTAATTTTAAGACTTTACAACCTTAATACTTCTATGTCTAGAATTAAGTGTAGAATTCGAAAATGTAGAAATATATAGGGTGTTCCATTTAAAAAAATAAAGTTATCATTGATCAAAGTTTTTAAAAATGAACGGACAACCACCAACACCCTGTATAAAGCAAGTTTTCCAAAACCATATCAGCTTATTGCTTGTATATTCCTACTTCAAATGTAAGAAAAAAATTTTGGAAAAAATGTGTCATTGTCAAGATTCGAATTTTTATTTACATCTATGTTTTGGTAAAAAAAAATAAAAAAGTGTAAGTAATTTTAATACCGTTAATGTTAGGGCCATACAACCTTAATACTTTTATGTCTAGAAGGAAGTGTAGAATCTAAAAAATCAAAAATATACAGGGTGTTCCATTTAAAATAACGAAGTTTGTGTCTACTTCCGGTATAACCGGAAGTCCAGAAAGGTGGCAATATTTTCGTTAAATAGAGCACATTGTAGAATGGGCGTGTACCAATTTTTAGAACCAAATTGTGTTTAGTAATAGAGTTATGTCTACTGTCAACTCGTCGTGACACACCCTGTATAAAGTCAATGCAGTGCGGTTTTAACTATTGTACGATTTTGTTAAAATTATAGAAGCTTTTGGTGGTGCCTCAACAAGAAAATCCATTCTTAGACCGAAAAGTCTCCAACCTAGATGTATGAAACATCATTGAAAAATAAGACCGCCATTAACTTCTCTAAGAAGTGATAGGACGTAAAACGAAGTACCTGGGCCACATTCTTCGCAATTAATTATTGAGAACAAAATAAGTGGGAAGCGTGAGGTCAGCTGACGGAAGATTTATTAGTTCCCGACGAAGGACATTCAATAGTATGAAGTAAGAGGAACTCGTTCACCTGGTTGCTGATAAAACGTTTTAATACAGAGATAGAGAAAGCCAGAAAGCACAGAGTGAAGTACAGTACGCCGTCCATTGTCCTGTCCGTAATATTCAAATAATAAATTTAATGGAACATTTTTATAATATGTTAAATTAAAACATTTATTTCTTACTGATCAATTACAGTTGAATATTGTCTTAGTTACGGTAACTATAAACACACTCATAACTCCCTTGGGAGTAATAGCTAGGCAATTATGAATCCTTAACTCCCTCCAATCAAGAGCAGTCTCATCAGCTACAAATTTTGGAGGGTAATTTTCACATATATTACTAATTTCCATGTGTAGATCACGAATCTGAAATCATTTTGCGTCGAACACTTTTAGTTTTCGAGTTATGACTGTTTAAAGTTGTGACACTTACCATTAATTTTTGACGCTTTATTTATGGTTGCCATCTAATTTAAAAAACAGCAAAATTCAATACCTTAAAATATAACTCTTTACTCTTGTAAGAAATAAAATTATCTATGTATCACGTGAATTATGATAAGGGCCCTCGGTCATTAACATCCTTATAATTCCCTTGATACATACATAACTATTACATTTTTAATAGGATATTCTGTTTTCATAATAACTGTTGTGCTTTTTCAATTAATTTGTGTCGATACCTCTATTGTTTAATTTATTGTACTCATTTTATTATCTATAGAGTTCATTGTATGATTAATGTAAGTGAATGCACCATTCTTATGGATATCTGCATTAAACATAAACCTTCCATGCTTTAATTCAAAACAACTTTAATTGATCAATTTTAAATGGTTAAGTATTTGTAGCTTTCATTTATTGTACAATTTCTAGTACATTTTTATTTTATAGAATGCCAATATTGCAGTAAGCGCATTAAGTACTTTTTCATTCCACATAAATACAAAACAGCTATTATTTTCGATGAGCATTTTAGTTTCGAGTGATTGCATTCAAACGTGAAAAAATGTTCTATCTATACAATATTATACCTAAATGTAAAATAATTAACTTTTTCATGACTTTTAACCCTCACTGCATAAATTCATCACACTAACGCGTATTTTGTACACTGAATTGGCAATTTAAAAAACACAGAAACACCAATTAATCGATTTTAAATCCCACAGCTTTTTTGTTTTATAAATGCGTACGTCAAGTAATAAATTTAAACCCTACTAGTTAAACAATCCGCGTGGCCACATTCCGTGAAAAAGTATTTGCCTTTCCGGACACAAAAAAGGCGAACCTGAGCAATTGACAGATCCAATAAAAAAAAGTTCCGATTTACCGGAGCTTAAATCAATTTAATGTTCGTGGCAAAAACAAACTTAGTTCAACTTCTGCATAAGGCAGACGCGCACCACAACACTGGTATTTTAAATTAAAAACACCAAGCGCCCTTAATAACGTTTATTCTAAAAGACTCTACGATATTCTTCATTCTACGTTTAGGTTTTCATGTTATTAATTACTTTGGCTTACATTTTTACGCAAGCGAATTTCAGTTTCTTAAATAATATTTATTTCTTTTAGAGTTTATGATGATGACGGCTGCTCATACACTAAGCAATTACTGTACTTTGTTCGTTATAAAACGAGCAGGTAATAACTAAAGTTAAAATGTAATTAAAACTAAGTACTGAAGTGGCAAACAACTCTATCGTCTTCTTGGATTTAAAGCGATCGCTTTCGGCTACAATACACACACAAGAACTTTAAAACAAATGTAATAATGACAGTTAATTAATTAATTCTTCGACACAGCTTTTCGTAATAATTTTATTAGTCCTTACTAGTATTTGATCACATTTCATAAGCCATTTTGTATACCGTAATTATATACAGCAATTAACCAAAATGGATTATTATTTGAGATAATTCGAAATTCTATATTTTATGTTGCTATGTGCACATAAACAGAATTGTTATGGTGCGTTATAAAAGGATTTCCCCGCGGCAGTGTGATTAAGTTAATTGGATTAAATTGTGTTTCGATACAAGTACGTACTGATGTAACTATTATATTAAATAATATGACCTTTGATCTATAGAACATATAGTGCCATTTTGTGTCAATCCAAAAGTAATTTATAATATTTAATACATAGTCACTTCGCGTATTCTGAAAAATATCTATAAAGAGCTTTCAGCGCTTCTCCTATTTTTATCTAGTCTCGTATGAAAATAATAAAAAACCACTTTTGTATAAAATCTTATTATCTTAAAAATATATTATAAGGAAACTGTATCGCAACAATGAGGAGGAGGTTCTTAGAAATTGTATTGTGTTGTTTTGTTGTTTACCTTGGTAGGTGGGTGGGCCAATGATAAACTTCATCTCATCCACTGTTTAATAAAAATGGGTCGTTTTCACAAAACACATCAACATGAAATATGGTTATAATTAAGTAATTTAAGAACTGGTTCTAATCATGCAATATCCACCTACTTGCTAAAAAAATCCAAGAACTGTTCTTTTAAATTAAATTACTTCGTGATTATTTTGTATACAATTACCGATTACTGAAAATCATGTTCAATGGCCATATGTATAGGTCGACATAACATTTGGTCATAACTTTTTATGTTTTCTATTTCATTTGCATTTGAATAAAAATTTATTTACGAAATATATTTTGATATGAAGTACATTTCGCATAATCGTAATATAAGATTATCATCGGATTTTATGATACGGATCGGATACCGATAACAAAAAATTATATAGTTTCATAAAATATGGTTAATAATACGTTTTCAGAAAATGCAGTTGGGATTTGAAGCGTTAATTTAGTTTTCAAAATGTTTCACTGGAATAATCATTCCACTTAACTTTATTAGTTATTGAACTTAATGAAAAACTTATTGATGAATTCTATAAAATTTCAAAGGCACGTCCTATATTTTTAAAGTTTTTTTCTTAACCTATCATATTTTATAGATAAGTTACAAGTTTTCCAACTACTAAATACGTAAATATCTTATATATTTTACATTTCCCATGAATAATTCATTATTTACAATCGCGTTTTTCATGTGAATCAACGAAGGCAATTATCGTTGAGACAAGGGTTAGCCATTGACAGTTAAACTTTCAACGTAAATTATGTACTAGCAAAAAGAGGCACTTCAAATTTTTAATATTTTATTTTACATTTTGATAATAGAGTAGATAGCAGAATATTTTGTGTGTATTAGAAATACATCAGAACTTTATTTTCATCTGATAATCTATTTGAGTTAATACAAGATTATCGTAAGTACAGTCACCGGCAGAAAGTGTGCACCAAATGGGAATTTTTTTTATCTTTAGAATTACCAAATATATTTTACTGTGGAAAGGTTCTGCATGTCCTTAAACAAAAAAGAGCATAAGCAAAACCAGTAAAAATTGCATCGTATAGGAGGGAGGGGTGAAAATTTCAAATTTACTCAAGAATAAAGTACCCTTATTTTGCACCGTAGAAAAAAATGTTATTAAGAAAAGTTGTTTTTACTTAAAAATTTTTCCCGAATACCAAATTTGGGCTCTGTAAACAAAGAAAAACCATTTTTTTGGACCCACCCCCGTATAACGAATCGCTAGAAGCCATGCAGCACATAAATTTAGTCGAAAAAAAGGAAAGACGTTTATTTTTTGTCTACAGAATCCAAATTTGATATTTGGAGATAATTTTTAAGTACAAACAACTTTTCCTAATATTTTTTTTCTACGGTGGAAAATAAGGCTAGGTACTTTATTCTTGAGTGAATTTTAAATTTTCACCTCTCCCTCATACACGATGCAATTTTTACTGATTTTGTTTAATCTCTTTTTTTGTTTAAGGACATGCAGAACCTTTCCACAGTAAAATAAATTTGGTAAATCTAAAGATAGAAAAATTTCCCATCTGGTGCACACTTTCAGCCGGTCATTATATCCTATCAATAATATAATATAGGTAATTGGAAACTGGGCTTTATTTTCTCTTTTAAAATTATCTCGTACCCTTCAAAATTTTAGATTTTCGCGAAATGTTGACACGTATTCCTCTCATTCTAATTAATTTTTTGGTGTTTTACACATTAGTTGCCTCGATCCGGGAATATTCTATCTAAACTGCTGGCCAATTGAAACGTACCAAGCGAATTTTTAGGTTGAATTTAAAGTCAAATATTTTGAAAAGGAGAAAAGATATCAACATGACGTTTTCACGATTCAAGAGATAATTTTATTGCGAAAGCAATAGTGTGACCCGATTTTTTTACTTTGAAGTACGTTACTATCTACAGGGTATGAAAGAAAGTCGTCTTTTTTTTCTCAAACTTTATACCTACCGGAATTCCACAAAATTTTTTTTATATTTTTTTGATGTTGATTTTTTTAGTCCCTGATTGATGAGGAAAAAACCAATTTCTCAAAATTTTTATATCCCTCTTATTTTATAAGATACCGAATTTTTTATTAAATTTAATATTGTTGAACAGGTTTTTGCAATAATAATTATGCTGCCATTTTGAAAGCAAATGTCATCATGTGATATGTCGATAAAAAGGTAATTTTAACTAGAATCTAATTCTTACGGAAAAAAATATACAGGGTTGTTTTAAAAAATTTTGAAAGTTGGTGGCCCTTCCGGTGAAACCGGAAGTGTCATCAGATTGTTGTAAACGTCAAAATGATTATTCCTTTCAACAATCAAACCATGCCAAATTTCAAATTAATACAGTTAAATGTAACAAAATGGTGGGGGTTGTAAAACGATTTCGTAGCCACCCGGTATACACGAATATAGGCAAATTTTTGAAAAAGTGAAAAACCCGTTTCGAGGATATAAGTCACTTAAACCAATAAACTAACTAAATTCCATTCTATTCCATTAAGAAAATAGCGTCAAAAAATGAATTAAAAAATTTACCAATTAGCGAACGTGTACCGATTTTTGATAAGCCACTGGTTACCAATAAATTAATGAAAGTACAAAAAGTGTACTTTTTATAAGAAAGCCATTCATAAGGTATTATAATCAACTACAGAGATTGGTTCTTACAAAACACAATACAGCCGAACGACAAAAAACAAAGAAAAAATCAAATTTTCAGCAAAAATTCGGTATCTTATAAAATAACAGGGATATCAAAATTTTGAGAAACAAGTTGTTTTCCCATTAAGTAAGGACTAAATAAATCTACATCAAAAAAATATTTAAAAAAATTTGTGGAATCACGGTAGTTATAAAATTTGACAAAAAAAAGAAGACTTTCTTTCATACCCTGTAGATAGTAATGTACTTCAAAGTAAAAAAATCGGGTAACACTATCGTTTTCTCAAATAAATTATCTCTGAAATTCTGAAAACCTCATGTTGATATTTTTTCTCCTTTTCAAAATATTTGACTTTACATTCAACCTAAAAATTCGTTTGGTACGTTTCAATTGGCCAGCAGTTTATTTTTCAAAATATTTGACTTTAAATTCAACCTAAAAATTCGCTTGGTACGTTTCAATTGGCCAGCAGTTTATTACTCTGAAAAGACTCAAAACTAATTCGGAGGCCCTTTAAACAGCCTGCCTCACAAGGTCGTGGTCAAAATAAATCATGATTACAACACCCGACTACAGTCTGGCATGTAGTGTAAGAATTGGGAGATTTATTTTATATCCTAGTTAAGAAGTAGTCCTTTAGATGCTCATCACATAGTTCTGACTATTACATCTTGTAACTACATATACAAAAGTATATAATTTACAGATTCCAGAAAATTTAATTTTTGTGGTACACGTACAAGCCAAGCTAAAAGTATTCCGAAACATTATCACCTCAATATACAAAACAACTTATTAATAATAATTTCCATATATCTCCAGGATAATTGAAGTTGTATTTGTTTTGTCATATAAGTATATTTCAGTAAAGATATACGAGTTTTTTGTTTATTGACAAGCATCATATATCTTACCTGGCAATTCCAGGAAGTTGGACGTGCGCCTCTGCCTGCCCCTGGCAGTATTTTGAAAGTTAAGCGGTCCTATATCTTCATTAGAAAGATTCGACATGTTGGACGCAATCGAGTCCCTGGACCCTCGGCGAGAAGCTAAATAAGCCAGCCCACCCTTAACAGAGCCTTTTCGTCTTGGCGAACTGGGCCTACTCAGTGAAGTCATTGTTGTGTTAGCAGCATCATCAGTCATATCTGTCAGATCCGAGGTAGATTTGCGACACCTTTGAATTGGTTTCTCCGGTCGATCCGACGAGTTTATAGATTTACTTGAGGCGTATCTTTCGTCGTAGCCCGGATTTGTGCGTATATTACACCGTGGTTTTTTCGCAGTTTTTTCTTTAAACGACGAGTGCCTGGAGCTGCTCGTTGAATATCTGTAACTCGAGTTAGTCTGCGAATCAGAGTCAAGCGAATGGCATATTTTATATTCAATATCTTGATAAGCGCCCGTGGGGTGTTTTGTCGTCGACTGATATTCCAAACTTGATTTGGAATTATTTGAATCACTTTTCGACGACTGATACTGTTGCCGGTGCAACATTTTACTTAGTTTGGGTTTGGGCGGTGACTGTAAGTTGAAATTGAACGAATCACAATCACTGGAACTGGCGATGTCAATCATGTCGGTGTCGTAGTTGAACGCTCGCGGTGATCGAGGTGAACGCGGAGATCGCGGCGGTAAAATTGGCGAACGCGGATTAGCAGCACTGCTTTGGATAAAGTCAAACACTTCCCTTTCAGATTGATTCGGACTGCTTAACTGAACTTTGGGCGATTTTTGACCAACTAGACAGTTTCTTTCCGATTGTGGACTGCGTTGGTAGCTTGGAGATTTTTGTTCTGAGTGCGATGGGGACTTTGGTTGGTCGTAGCATGGTTGTTGAGGAGGCTCAACGGTGCAATGGTAATTAAGTGACGGGCTGCGTGGTGCGGAACCGGGCGTGGGAGACGAATACGAGGATTTTGGAAGAACAACGTTTGATTTTCTGGAAGAACGTGCAGAACTGCTTCTTGAAAAATTTCCAATGCTGTTGACCTTCATTATGGTTTTTTGACACAAAATTTTATTTTCTAGGTTTTTGACAGTGTTGCGTACTTTAAAGTTGAATGATATGGTTTTTGAGAATGATATGCCTCATGTTTTGATGTAACCAATCTGGAAAAAATTTAAAAAAAAACATTAGCATACAACAATATTATAATACCAAAGTTTCGAAGAAATATAAATATAAAAATCGTATTTTGTAATACTGCTAAATATGTTCTTAATTATTACTGTTATAATTGTTGACTTTCTAAGACCGGATATTACAAAAAAAATCAATACGGTTCTTTCCAATTTTTTTGAAAGCATTTATAGAATATTACAGTGTATACATCCGTAATAAGTAGGTATTTTAATTAAAATTCTATAAGACAGATACTGGATATTATAAATGTAATATTAGCTGTGGATCTCGCAAATATACACTCAAATATTTGCATAATGACACTTTACTTAAATCCAATAATAGCTTTTCAAACATTCAGATTAATTATGGAAATGTGTTCATATTAAATCTATAATAACTATTTAAGTATATTACAAATCTATACTAAGGGAAATCATATCATTGAGTAACGTAGGCGTACTTATAGGAGGATAACTCAGCTTTTTTAAGTATATTCTTTCAGGGAAATAAAATACATACTATGAAGGACACGATCAAATATATACAATAGTTATTTATGTTACAAGTGTTGAAAACGATCCATTGCATTACGAAACGTTAATATGTGAGTGACATATCAAAAAATTTGGACACAAAGCCACTGCAAATTTACTACCTACCTGTAAAATCTGCAGGCCAATATGAAGCAGAATACCAAAAATTTATCTAGTGCACGAACAAAATAAAATCAATGGATATTCGGAAACAAAGCTTGCAGCGTTACCAACCGAAATTTTTATAAATAAACTCCACTAATCTAAGATTAAAACTACATATTTAGCATTTTTTAAATATTTACAAAACACCTATTGTTTTGTAATATTGGAGATATAATTTTCTTTTAGTAATAACTGATTTGCCACAATCAGTTTCTTTTTTCTTAGCTTAGATTTCTCGTAGGTATTTTGCAGCAGTAGAGTTTTCTTATTTTCATTCCATCACGGTAACTGTTAACGTAAAATGACAATTACAACTATAGTCCAAAAGGTAGGAAGTAAAAGCGGGATGAGACGACGCAGTGTTTTCTGAAGGTTTTTTCATCGCTGAATCTGAATCCGTGCGTCGTTTTTCAATAAAGTGGTGCAAACAAAAGTTATTAACAATTTATTGTTTAAAACGCAATAACTCGAAAAGTATAGATTTTACCGAGCATTTTACCAAAAAAAGTTCAAACAAAAGTTGTTCAAAATAAAAAGACTCTCCAAAAAGTTCATATGGTATTTTGTCATAAAGTCGCACGGACAAAAGTTATTAACAATTTATTGTTTAAATGTTTAAATTAACTCGAAAACGAAAAGTATACATTTTACCAAAAAAAGTTTCAAACAAAAGTTGTGCAAAATAAAAAGACTCTCCTAAAATGTATGCTTTTTGGTTTGTTCCGTTTTAAACAATAAATTGTTAATAACATTTGTTCGAGCGACTTTATGACAAAATACCATATGACCTTTTCGGAGAGTCTTTTTATTTTGCACAAGTTTTATTTGAAACTTTTCTTGGTAAAATGTATACTTTTCGAGTTATTGCGTTTTAAACATTTAAACAATAAATTGTTAATAACTTTTGTTTGCACCACTTTATTGAAAAACGACGAAGGATTTGGATTCAACGACCAAGAAACATTCAGAAAACATCACTGCATCGTCTCATCCCGCTTTTACTTCCTATATTTTGACATCTAGCTGAAGGACTCCTAAGACAGCACAAAAAACTTTTTACGTTTCCAAGTATTTCGGACTCTATAAGATCAGAAATATTGAAATAAGGATTTTTTAGTACCCATGTGCATCATATTGTTTCTGTAGATGAATCTGAGGCAGAAACACATGACTGGCGCACATCCTTGGTGAAAGTAATCCTGGTATATAATACAGCACATTCTCAAAATTAAGCTTAAATTGTCCTAAAACAGATTTTACTGACAAAAAATTATTTTATTAAATATTTTCTTTTACATGTGTATCTCGACTAGTAAGAATATTTGAATAATAATAAATATTAGGTTAATTCGTTTTGTTTAATTATATTTTATATTTCATTATATTTGATTAATTTTTCCCCTAACAATTCCAATAATTTGATTCAAATAATTTCAATTTATTTTAGTTTTTTCTTCAATTTGAAGCCATAACTGAAATTTAATTTATACCGAACTAAGCCAGACATTTCTAAGAGATCGATTCAAATTTGAATATTTTGGTTTACCTATTTGAAACATAACTTGCTTCATTTAAAAAATATGCATTAACATTACATTTTTAGGAATTTATTATAACGATATTGTATATTACGTATATTTATTTATTATAATATCGATATTTTAAGTTAAGTGTCTTGGTTACCACTATCTTAATAGTAATACCTAAGAAAATTAAATTCTGATTCAGGATAACCACCTACTAAAAACTGGGCCTTAATAATGACATTTTAAATTAAGCATCTCAGTCAAATTTAAAATTTAAGTTGAAGCATGAAGCACTAATTAAGTACTTACTATTCAGCGAAAGCTGTACGCGTAATTTTTGTTAATGTCCATTTTAATTAATATGTGGAAAACACCTATACTCGTACTTTTGTATATTGATACCGATATTATATTTTAGAAATTTGTTTTACCCAACGCAACTTGTAATCCTTTTAATTTTTCTAACTGGCTATAATAAATATGACTAGAAAAATATTTGAATTTCGCCGCAGCTTACCTGCTTTGAGGTAACTTCTGATTATTTCCTTCTAAACTTTATCTATAATCAAAAACTTTATGTAGGATTACACCATTTCCTATAACCTTTCATACGTGTACATATACTTTCAGTAAGGGTGGGTATGTAGGTAGTTATTTTCCCTAGTTCAATCTTATACAGTATTACTATTATTAGCAAAGGTATGACGAGCATTCAGTAAACTGATAAAAAACTCAGCTCTGGTTGGCACCTACTAACATAAAACTGAATCTTTTAGAAATATTGGATACTTATATTTTATGGCGAATGCGCCGGTTTATCTATATTATAATCTTGGAAATCGCACTCACAATTTTTCGTTTGTAAATAAGTATTGTAAATATTATTAAAAACATGAATACCACTGAATTAATTTAAAAGCCATTTCTCCCCGATGTACACAGGTAAATGAAAGCAAAATGATTGATGAGAAGATTGTTAGAAATTATAATAATCAGATCGTGAATGTTTGCTTAATAATAATTTCATCAAACATCAACACAGCCTATATCCGAATTTTCGTTAAAACCCAAACAAAATCCCCGCATCAATTTTATTTCGAAAACATTTTCATAATCCTACCGACCTAAGTAAACTCATTTGAATCATTCATTGTGTGAGCGGGGGCCGGAGACCAACCGCAAAAATCGATATATAAACGGAAAGGGTTTCTTGGGGTCAACTTGGGGTTAGCATGCTGGGCATACACGTGTTATATCTGCCTCTGTCACAGACACTATTCAAAACTGTGAGAGATTGAAATAAATGAATGCCTTTCGACGGCTTTTCAATTACATGTAGTTTTGTTACCCTTCGCGTTATAAACGGCGAGTTTTTGTCAGCCTCACGTAAACCGCACACCACCATCCGATTCAGTTGTATTATAATTTAGCTGGTTTCTTTCTGTGAAAGGAGGCGTACAAAAATATTTTTGTTCCGTCATTCAGGTAGGTGTACATTGAAAAAGAAACACAAGCAATGTTGATAATGTGTGCATTTTCATTAGGCTTTTTTGATGAACCGCCAACACATGTCCGGGTTATTTCACAAATTGTTTGCGTGTGCTGTACAATTTTCATTTTGTTTTCAAGTACAAAGGAATTTATTTAAAATACTAGTGGTTCACAAATCGTAGAGTTTAGATCAATCAAACTTCAACAAGTTATTGTATTTTTGAAGAATGAAATAATAATTTCCATTTGCGTTCATAAAATTTTTACAATTTATGGATGTTTGGACTGTCAAGTTCGTAGACGAATATTGGGAAAAAATTCGGGCATGTATTCATAATTCGTTATTAATAAAGATATTGAATTTACAAATTCTGATGTGGTATGGAATAATTTTTTTTTACCTATATATTTGAAAAAATTTGGATGTATTCGTCTTACCTACCTATATCTTGTGAAATAAGTTCAACTATATTTTGTGACGTAAGTTTTTTATTAATTTTACTATATTATTGTAAGATTCTGATAAATATTAAATATATTAAATAAAAAATACATGCGCTGTTTTAAATTTTCTCTAATTTTATCAAGTAAAACTTCATATCTAGTACGAGCCCTAACAACTATATGTTCGGCCAATTCATAACTTCTATCAATTTTTGTCTCAAGGTACCTACAGTTACTCGTAAAATGTACCTACTTATTAACGTCATTTTTTTTGTAGAATAACAATGATTCTGACTACTTTATAACCATAAAATTTAACAAAAAAATCACAATTTTTTATGCAAAAAAAATTATTTTATTTAACTTAAACCGACAAATAAATGTTCGGCCAAAACAAAATTTCAAAATTATAAATAACAAATTATCTAATAATTTAACATGGCGTAACATCGCCTTTTGCTGCAATAACTGCCTGAACTCTATTTGACATACAGTTTACAAGAGATTGACACTCTTCTAATGTCACTGACTCCCATACTTCTTGAAGTTTAGCCCTCAAACCTTCGTGAGTTCTCTGTGGATTGTTTCTAAGTTTATGTTTCATTTTGTGCCAAAGGGTTTCGATAACATTTAAGTCTGGACTGCTGGAAG
This sequence comes from Pediacus dermestoides, assembly GCA_963942485.1. Lineage (NCBI taxonomy): Eukaryota > Metazoa > Arthropoda > Insecta > Coleoptera > Cucujidae > Pediacus > Pediacus dermestoides. The sequence continues at coordinate 12,712,758 of OZ012626.1, forward strand.
GCCAATTCAGTACTGTTATGTCATGGTTGTTACACCAATTTCGGATAGTTTTAACTGTATGGCTTGATGCTCCATCTTGTTGGATAATAAATGGCATTGCTAGGTACAATTTTTCAATACTTGAAATTAAGGTATTTTCCAGTATGTCTTGGTATTTTACAGCATTAACGGACCCATTGATGAACTACATATTTCCTACGCCGTTTGCGGACATACAGCCCCATATCATAACCCCTACAGGGAACTTCACAGTATGTTTTCAGCAATCATTATGAAACGCCACTTTATTATTTCTAATTACCTACTCTTTTTCGATTATCCCCCAGACACATCAAGTTTCGACTCATCGCTAAAAATAATCGAATTCCACTGCTGCGGTGTCCATGATCGTCGTTCCTTACACTAAGCCAAACGGTTTTTTTTTGTGGTGGTCGGTTAATAATGGTTTTTCTTTGGCTTAAAATGTCATATTTCATGTTCCTATCATATTGAAAAAAATTACATTGATAAAGATATAGGTACTTTATAAAAACCGAGGCCGCGCTCTTCTGCATCCACTTTCTGCACGTTTCCCTAGAAAGAGATAATCCTGTAGCTTCAATCCATTCAGCCGTTATTTCTCTTAAAGTGCCTCGCCTGTTCTTTTTGAAGATTTTAACCAGTTCTTTTCTTTGTCGATCCGAAACTAAACACGGATGTCCTGGTCTTTTTCCCTTAATATCGGTATTACCGTTTTCGTCATATGATTTTATGATAGAAGTTACTGTAGATTTTGATAATTGCAAGTCTCTGCCAAATTGCCTCATTTTTTCCCCTGACAAAACAAGCTAATTATTAAATCTCTCACTTTTTGGGGAGTTGCCACTCCTCGAGCCATTTTTGGGCCAACTGTTCAATCAAAATTGACAAAATTACTTAAAATAAAACTAAACCCCTTGTTTACCTAAACGTCGAAACAGTATCCAAAACTATCATGATTTTAATTTGGTGATATTATTTAAAACACATAATATTTTGGCCAAACATTTAATTGTCGGGTTCAGTTCAACAAAAAAAAAAAAATTACAAACAAAATTGAGATTTTTTATAATATTTTGTCAACATAGTATAGTCAGAAAACCGGGTGATTCAAAAATATATGAATAGAAAAATAATAGATATGTTTTCCTGGTAACAGTTAACTGTTAAAACAATATTTATATAGAAATTATGAAGTGACCGAACATATAGTTGTTAGGACTCGTATAATACAGACATTAATGCCCGGCTCTTCAACCCTGTTTAAACTCATAATTAACTATTCTCTCATTAATTTCAATTTTAGAGCCATAAAAAACAATAATTGTTGCTATTCTCCGATTACATATAATTACTTGACGCTTGTACATTTTTATTTATAGTAACTATAAGTTACATTTCTTAGATATTATTATTGACAGAATCATAACCAAGGCAATTAAGGATAAATATCGATTGAAAAACTGGCCCTAAACTTGGAACTGATTGATATTATTACATATTTAGTTAACAGCCACCCACGACTTAATTTAATTACTAGCTATTTATATAAAATTAATAATTACCAGTATATACATAACGTTGTGCTTAAATTAGCATCTTTGTTGTAAATATTGAAGTAAATAGTGTCCGAAAAGCAAAAGCAGCAATATTTGTGGCAATTAAAATGAATTACTCAGTTAAGCTAATTAAAACCATTCTGTACGTCAGCTTCGATCAACAAGTACATCCATCAATTTTAAAGATTTAACTACAAAACCTGTTTTAACTAAGGACTTTTCCATAAGCTTCAACATTGTGTAGATTATAAAAAGATTTTAATTGGGATTACCCTCATATAATTCTGATCAGGAATAAAAAATGCATAAAGAAAACTGAACTGATATAAAATCTCATTAAAATATTTTCAGATTTTTGCTGACTTGAACTTTATGATATATAGGTAATGTTGTGTGGGTTTAAGTATGAATAAATCAAAAAACCACTTCGACTGAATAAAAAACCGGCGCATTCGCCATAATTCGTGTTTACATAGTTGAATAGCATCTTATAAAAACAGTATAACATTTTATCGGTATAGTTCTATCCTATAAATTTATTCTTCACATTCCATAACTCCCGATTGTACTTTTACAAGCTCTATTGCAAGATCTAAATGCAATACTTATTTTTCAAACAATATAACACTACAGAGTAGAAAAGCTTAAGAGACATTTATGAGTTTACTTTTACAACTCGTCACCCGAGTTTTATGCGAAACATTCACCGTGAATCCCCATATCATCGTTATATTTAACAAAATAAACCCAGCGATAAAACATTGTTGTTTACCAATTTATGTCCCTAGATATGCATGCGAATACCTACTTCAGAAGAATAGGAAACTTCCAGATTTAAAAAGGTCTCTACATGATGTTTGCTAAATTTGGTGAGCGTTCAGCAATAACAATGTGACTTGTCCCAAAAGGCTTATGAGAGCAATATAAAGGCCCATCCAGGAGAAACAACAATTTGTTTCATTATGTATTATATTGTCGTCTGCTCTCCAGTTTTTTCTGGGATTATATATGCACGAAACAAGAAATTTATAGAGTGTATGAAAGGTTCACTTCTAAATTAATTTTCAACAGTTTTCGCAAACTGCACATCATTTGTTTTTAATTAATCAAATTTCAAGTGACGTACAAATACGGATTAGTGATGGGATTTTTAATTGAAAAATACTGTTGCGTTAATGTATAATATATTAACTCAATTGTTGTCCCAGTACATAAAAATTGCACTAATATTACCTATTATTAGTAATTGATGCAGGTTAATTGCTGACAGCATCTGGCGAGTTTTTAGATTTTCTTTTTGTATTGATGCATAAAATCATTGATATTTTTATAAAAAGTTTAAATGTGAAGTGTACTTTATTATTTATAATGTATTCAAAAGTACAGTGAATATTTTTTAAATATTTAAACCCCCATTTTAACTTTTATGATCAAGTTATCAATAGAAAAAGCCTTGAAAATGAAAATAAAAAAAAATAGAATGCGATATAATAGATGGGTAAGTATAATTTAGTGATATACGGATATAAGTATGATATCAAATTTTATTTTTTTAATAACATAATTTAGGGCCGGTTTCTTTACCCTTCATAAAAAATTATCTCTAAAATATAATTATCTAGAAGTGAAAAGATCGGCCACAATTAAAAAAATTCTACTTAAAAAAATATTTTATGACTATTTTACAAAATATTTAGTCTCGCTTAACATAATTTGCTGAAAAATAATATAATACATATTTCAAAAAAAAGTCCTCTATTTCTACTAGATCTAGAGGGTCGTCAAATTAAATAGCATGTTTTTGTATGATTGATATCTTGCCTTTGAAGAAAAAATCTCATCATATAAAAATAACTAATTTATAATAAACTTGTCCCTAATTAAACCTTACAGTAATAATAGTAGTTTAATAAACAAGAGTGTTAATAAGAGCGATTAATAATCGAAACGATTTTAACGCGTGAGCGCAGCGAGCGCGTTAATGAGACGAGATTATTAATCGCCGATTAACACTCATGTTGATTACAATATTTTTTTGTCGATCGCTCTTTATTAGAATGAAAATAATCTAATTTTGTTCCATGGCAAAATCCAAATTCTGACATAATGTGCAATAAGTCAAAATACCACTGACATAATTAATTAATTTCGGCAGGTGTCAGTTCCAAATGCATGTTTCAATAATATAATATATTGTTGGTTACCTAGCAAATCTCATAATCTCAACAATGTTTTTAATGTGCATGTATGCATTAAACTGAGTTATTAATACACTCCTTTTATTACATTAACTAGATCTTTAATAAACGATCGACAAAAAAAGATTTATTGTCTTTCTCCATCACATTGCAATTAAGAAAAATTAAATTTAAAAACCACCACATTTTTACAGCTTAGTTAACCCCTAACTGTAGGATAAATTAAAAATCGGTTTTATCAGGATAATTCAGATTTCCCCACCCTGTCTGTAGTTCAGTCAAATTAGGAAAAATAGTTTTAGTAAATATGCAAAAATTAAAAAGTGATTAGAACTGAAAAAGCCATGTAAAAAAGTACACGAAAACTTTTTTTATTGACACTGAAAAATGATTTTAATACACACATCAAATTTGTTTAAAATATCTCTTTTCATATTTCATTCCTCATCTTGAGTTCTCTCTATTTTAATTTAAATTTTTGGTACTTACGAATTACTCTGCATATTGGAATTGGTGGCGTCGGAGTTGCTCGCAATTTTTGTAAAAATGTCCGAGTTCCGCACTCTAATAACAACCTAACAGCCTCCGGTTATAATAAAATTTTGACCTGGCTGTGCACAACTCGGATACCACGTTGGAATTCATCGATTTTCGAAGCTTTAAGTCTTTACGAACTGCTCAGAACATAAATAGACTACAAAAATGAATTTTTTTTATTGAAAATTTCGTAGCAACTCTTAAGTCACTCGATTAAATTATTAAGTGGTTAAATATCATTGGTCACTTTTAATCGCTTGCATATTAGAAACTATTATTTATCTACTTAAGTTTCTTTAAAAAGCAAATCGTTCAAAAGTTTGAACGCCAACTTGCCAGTAAAGTGCGAATGTTCTGGAAGTTATGTTTTTATTATTTATTTTTATGAGCTTTGCAAATTTTCTAAGAGATGATGACAGTGAAGTAAAATAAGTTTTTAGTTAAAGCAATAGTAAAATATCCAACATCTGTCTTTCATAGCATTTTTTGAGCATTCCTACTACTCATTCTTCCTCAAAATTTGCTTTAATTGTCTCATAAGAAAGTTAAAGTTTACGAGTAAACTATAACAAATCTATAAAATATTGCAGTCTTAATTTTACTGCTGCCTTGACGAATTCAACCATGGTTGAAGTTAACATAAAAATGTACCGACACGAAAAAAGAAACACACGCAAATCAACTGTAATAATTCTATAACTTTAATTTATTCATTACAGTTATTTGTCCAATAAATTATTTTCACTTGAGCGGGCTATACATAAAACTAACATTTTATCATTTAATGAAACTGTATGAATATTGATGCGTGTCATGTAAAGTCTGACCTCTAACTAAAGCATTATGCAAACTCCGACATGAATTTTTATAAAACCAAATAATGAATTCTGCATGCTGTTAATTGTCCTGTTAATATTTAATTAAACTTGTAAGTAGAACCGCTTCACTTCACGAGTTGAAGAGTAAACGTACTGTGCTAATACACTTCCATTAGACTGTGTGTGTGTACTACATACATATACAACTTCACTTATTACTAAGTTGACGATCTTTATTGTGCCCAAAGTTAGCTTTGTGTCTGTTGTTCGTTAATGGCAAGAAAGTTTGGATTTAAGTAGCTATGTAGCTACCCGGTTTAGTAATTTATTTCGGCATATCAATCGCTTTGAACAGAAAACTTACTTTCTAGTTTCGTTTTAGTTTCCACAAATAAATATGAATAAGTAAGTCAAAGTGATTTAGACCGATATATAAATGAAACTTTTTGCATGATTATCTTAATGACATTTGTGGCTTGCCCTTTTAAATGTATTAAGGTAGACTGGACTAACTAGGTATACTTGTTTTATGAAAAATTGGATAAAACCATTATTTATGCATTTATTGTTTAATCGATAGCTGTTATAAAACTTTCATGCGCTTATATTGTTTATGCTTTCAGTGTAGTTCCATTATACATTTTTGTATAGAATATTTTAAAATGTTTTAATACATCAATGTTGTTTTCAAAACTTTGAGTCAGATTATAAATAGACTGCAATATTGACGTTAAAAAAATGTTATATTTGGTTGGATCAAAAATAACTAAATAAATGCAAATTATTTCCGCATTTTCATGAAAATACCCTAATATTATTATGAAAACGTATACTACTAAATTTGAACGCACCTGTAATATAACACTTTTTGACTTATTTATCTTAGATGACGATTACATTTAAATTTCTTCTTGGGAGCATTTTTTGACTTTCTTTAAAAGATAGTTGATTAGAGTCGTCCGGAAATTTTTGAGATACCTTTTTTATTCTTAATTGCAAAGATTAAGCTACAAAAATAATAATAGCATCAAAAAAGGTGTTTTTTTATTGTTCAATTTTAAATTATTCCATATTAAAAGTCGTAAAAATTAGTTCCCATTTAAAACACGACGTGATCAGTGGAATGGTTTATGACATCATTAGCCGTGTTCTGTTCAGCTGTCAATGTCGTTTGTATACAAATTTTAGCATTGTCTGACATTTCGACACTGGCTTATGACATCACGCAACATGGTGCGCTTTTCGGGTTGTTTGAAAAGTACCTTTTTTTCAATTTGAAATTTTGGGGTCGGGATAAACTTTTGGAGTTTAAAAAAAAATTCTACAATGTTTTTTTACCTCTAGATTACATCAATCTGGTTTCCAAGCGTTTTCATTTTTGACCGGATGACTCTATTACATATTCCTAAAGTCAATTGAAGTTGAAAAGTTCTTCAAAAACTTGGATCCTACTTTCAATAGTTATTAAAATATTCAAAAAATAAACGCTATTTCAGGATTTGCCAGGGCATTGGATTGCGCGCAAAAAAGTTTATATCAATATTAATTCAAAATTGTTTTTTTAAAGCCTTATAGACCAAAAATTTCCAAGTTTCTTTTTGACACCACAAGTTAAATAATACAGCGAATACTTTTTATTATTATTATATTATTTATGAAAAAATACCATAATATAAAATTAGTAAAGCACTAAATGTAGTAAATAACGGGTGTCCAATAAGTCTTTCACTCAGGGCGGCTATGGAATATTTGTCGTTTCATTAATAAACACAAAACTTGAAATTTAATTTTCATGTATCCATCATAAAATATTAATTTTGTCGTCTTAAATGACGTTTTGTTTGAGGTGATGTTGTAACGGTTTTTAGTTTTGTGTTTATTAATGAAAAGCAAAACACTCCATAGCCGCCCTGACTGAAAAAATTATACACCCGTTATTTAAATGTTCCTAATTGTTTACTTAAAGACTTAAGCAAAAGTTGAGTTTTGTGTTAATTAAAATATCTGCTTCATTTGAAATTAGCCAATGAATGAAAATAATGTTTATAATCTTTCATAGAACGAAAATTCTTCACCTAAACTCTTTGAATTTTTTTAACTCTACCTACAGTGTGTCCCAGAGAAATGCGAAATATTTTAAGTTGAGATTCCTAGACTGATTTTAAGATTAAAAGCTCGATTAAAATTTTATATAAAAATATGCCCAAAAACGCTTTGTCTCCAAAGTTGAGAAAAAGATAAGATAATTTCGATAAACAGGAAAACACTTATAACTTCATCAGAAGCACGCGTTTATGTTTTTAAATTAAAGAATAGAGCACTTCTATTTTTCTTAAAGTGTATGATTTTTTTTAACTAGGTACAATTAAAAATCTACAATCCCGCTTCTGTTTCTTTGGTTCGATTAGCGGCCTTTGATAAAAAAAATTAAATTTAGTTTAGGTACTTTAAAGAGTAGGTACGAGCCCTAACAACTAAATGTTCGGACAAAAGTAAATTTGATTGTCTTTTTTCCATACGCGCAAAAGTTACCTAAAGTAACTTCCATAACATTGATGGTTTTCTGTTATAATGCCAACATTTGGTTATATAAAAACGTAACTTTCGTAAAAATCCTCTCGGCGGTTCCAAAACTGTGGCACTTTAACCCAACAGGATGTGAAAATTGTAGAAACAAAGAATTATTATTCATCAAAACGTTGGATCTAGTAGTCGGATTTTAAAGAAATTTACTTTATTGCAAACCTGGATGTTGGTTTTCTTTACAAAAAAGTTACACAAGTTTTTATGTAGTGATTTTAGGCATTTATCGGAGCTTCAAAGTTGCACCTTTAAAAAATGTTAGAATTTTCTAGTAACTGTTTTAAAAAAACATATTTTTGAAACCGCTGGTTGGATTTGTGTCAAAAAACCTTTAAATCAAAGCTTAATAATCGTACTGTCAATATGATTTCTTTTAAATATTTTTTTTGTGCCTCAGGTTGGCATTAGTCATTTTGCATTCGTATAAATCGGCTGGAAACTCATGTTTTGCCGGGCTAGACCGGCAAAAACTAGGAATTTTTAGTTTATCGATTGGCATCATTGAAATCATAAAGAAAATTTGTATTTTCCATAGAAACGGATTATTATTTCTGTCATTCGGCTACTACTATCAGTGTCAATTTTAAGTATCGCGTGTTATCAATATAAAAAAAATCCCTAATACCAAATATTTAAACAAATATTTTGTAAATTTTATTTATTTAAATAAACTTCGGCACAAAAAATAGTGTGTATTACACGCCTTGAAACTGTTTTGCGAGTACTCGTAGTTGCGGGCCTCGGCCTACGGCCTCTGCTCGCAAACCCTACTCGCACTCGCAAAACTCTAGTTTCTAGGCTAGTTATACAAATTACTATTTCGAGTTCCACAGTTCAGTGCTACCGACATTTAAACAATCACAGTTTTGGAACCGCTGGGTGGATTTTGGTAAAATTTACTTAATTGAAAAGCTGGATGTTGGTTTTATGTAAAAAAAAATGATTTTAGACAATTTTCGTAGCTTTCAAATTGCACTTGAAAAATGTGACATAATTTTCTAACGACTGTTTTTAAAAAATCACATTGAGACTCTTTGGCATAAAAATAAACGTATTCTACGCAATAATTCACCAAGAACCATTGGAGACTTAAAGACCAAAATAGAAGAAATTTGGGACAGTTTCACGCCAGAATTGTACCAAAATTTGATAAATACAATGCCTGCTAGAATACAAGCAGCTATTAAAGCAAAAGGAGACGTAACCTCTTATAATGGTCCTAAATTAAAAATTATCCCAACATTTAGTTGCAAATTCATTTTGTAAAATTAGCTAATTATTAAGTTTAAAATATTGTTAAATCAAATAAATAATTTTCTTATATGCATAATATTTTTATTAAGGCTTTATCTTTATTGTATTGTAGGGTGTTTACTAATTAGGTATTTGCGTAAAATTTCCAGTTATCCTTTCATACTTCAAAAATTTACTTTTGTCCGAACATTTAGTTGTTAGGGCTCGTAGTACACAAAAATTTACAAATTTAGAGAAATAAAATTATGTAATAAAAAATCTATTAATTCAAAAAGACTGAAAGAAATCATAATAAATCAAAATTCGAGTTTAAACTATCAGAGCTCTAGGAATTTTTGGAAATCTGTCTTGCACGCCAAAACTGAATTCTAGGACTTGTATTCTGCCTTCTGTAATTCTTGTTTTTTAATCTGCCAATTACGAAGATTCGCCAGTCAATTTAATGAACGGATTAAACTTGATTTACTTATGCAAATTTTACTGTTTAGTTCATACGCCTAAAGCAAGATTTCTAGGAAAAACAGTACTTTGTTGTCACTGCGAAGTTATTAATTGGGTAGAGTAATTTCAGATATTTTAAGACAAACAACTGTGATGTTCATTCAGTTCGTTGGATACATCCAGTTTATTAATCAATCTAACTACTAGCTGAAGTTTAATTACTTGATTTAGATACTCCTACACTCTACTATAAAACCACAAATATTCAACATTCTGTAACTACGTTTCCCTACGGTAATTCACACTAAATTAAACCACAATCAAATTATGAAATTTCTATTTTTATGTTCGATGAATTCAAAATACACCAGGAATAATACACAGAGCATAAATCAAATAAGTTATGATTAATAATACACTAAATATCCTTATCTACAGTTTTTTCAGTTTAAATATTTATATTTTAAGTAGCCAAACATTTAAATTCAACGGGCCATAAATTTTCATTTTCTACATTGTGATGACACTGATGAATCGGTGGGGAAAGCTGGAGAAAGCACAAATTATCCAAACAATTTACGAAACATATCTATAAAATTATATTAATTGCATAAATGAACGTAAAGCAGTAATAAATTCTCCAATAATCATTAAAAGTTTAAAAGGGTACACACAGCAACCACTTGTTTGAATTCGACGCTCTTTCACTGGGAGCGTTAACTTAAAATAAATTATGAACAAATTGGAGGGATGTCGTAAAATGCAAAGTAAAGAGTTTTTGTTAAAAAACACAACAAACAACCCGTAAATCTTTGTAGTAAATTATAGGAAATTCATACAGGTTGACGCAAAGAATTAGTTTAAAGCCTATTAAAAATAATTAATTAGTTTCTAACTTGCCGCAGTTAATACGATTTTTTTGCGAACTTTGTAAGCATATGTAAATATACAAACAGGTACGACAAAATAAATTCGATAATATGGTTGTACTCACTTTTCCTACTCAATTCCCATTCAATCACAATTATTTCCACTGAAAGCACACTAATTGTATTAATTAACTGAAACTTGGCGGAGTTTCACCAGCTCCGTATTGTTCCGTCGTCGGCGCACTAATGCCCATCGTGCGCTCTTTCCATCGCGAATGCCCCAAAAGCTGGATTAATAAAACACACCCGTTTACAAGACAATCAATAGCACCGATAGAGATGGAAAAACGCCAGAGAGCTCACATTGGACCCAGTCGCAGATCAGGCTAACGGCGAGCCCGGGAAATTGCATTTTCCACAAGTGAAAACTGAAATTCATCATCAGCAGCGTGTTCAGAATTGGCTGATAGTTACATGTGTGTGTGTGTGTGTGTACACTCTATAATACACCTATGTAGATTCGAGTTATCGAATTGGTTCGACGAATTTGATAATATGAAAGGTCATGGCGTCATTGAAAAAGCAGTGGTTATTTTCATTTTTTTGGTTTTTGTTTATCTGCTTACCTGAATGTGTGCGTATGGATTTATTTGATAAGCGTGGAAAATTGTTTGTTGAGGTAATTTACTGTTGTGTGTTTTATGAAAATGATAACGTCGCACTTTTAATTCATTTAGCAAAATGTACGAGGCACTCCATATGTTTCAGATGGTTTAAAATATGTACCTTTTAAGGTGATGGTTCAATTTTTCTAAGGTTACACCTAGAAAAACAAGACAATTATCTAGGAACAAAAATAACTTGGATAGCGCAGATGTAAGAATATTTATAAAATTTTTATTTCAAAACAAAATTTGCTCAAAGTAGATATAGTCCAACAAGTGTAAGAAGCCTGATGGTACTGAATGCGCTCTGGTCGAAAGCTCACTTTCCCCACATAGTTAAAAAACAGGAATAAAATGCGTCAGAACTTAAAACTTCCTAGTTAATACATACAAATTATAGAACCGGAGCTGAATGGAATTGAGTATGCATAATATGAGGACCGCATTTTATCAATTGATATAAGCTCATAACAGCTCAAAGATTAATATTTTGGATGTTGCCGCTCCATCATATGGTCCAATTTTTTTTCGCACCTCTTTTATATTTTTATATACAGGGTGGTAAAAGTTAAACTTCATTAACTTTGGGAGGTGATAGAGCATCAAAAAATAAGTAGACTTTAATGAAAAAACTTTGCTCAAAAATGTTTTATAACAAAAATACAGGGTGTCAAAGTATATTAGGATAAGAACTCGTTTTGTAACCATAACTTCTAAACCACTCGATCGATTTTCATTAAATTTCGTACACAGAGTAATGTAGTACATTTCTAAGTAATGATGGGGTTTATTTATAAAAAAATGTCCAGTGGCGTAGATACTGAGGGACTGCCCCTCCAATCTTCGACACCACTGGATATATTGCGAATAAATTTGAATCTGCTGCTCTTATATTAGTCATCCACGATTGAGATTTTGGTTTTTTAAGTAAGTTTCCTGTTGTATCACAAAACAAACACGTTAACTCGTACGATCTTTTTCTTTTCAAATTGGACACTTGAAACGACATTTTTTCACGTTTTTTTGAATAAAACACTTTTAGGGACTAAAATACCAGAAAAACATTGACATATAACAGGCACATAGGTACAGTGCATTTTTGGAAATTTTGGCGCCCTCTATCTTTTTGAGAACTAACTACAGAGAGTTCAGCGTAAGACAATGTTGCAAATTTTGAGCTATACAATTTTTGTTTTTACACTTTTTTCCTCCGACCAACAGAACATAACGCAAATCCAAAAATCGATTCCAAAAAATTTTCTAGATGGCGAGGATTCTGAAACAGGTGGGGATACGTCAACTTGAGATTTTACCTTTCGGAGCATGAGAAACAACATATTCAAAATTCAGCCTACCCGCAAGTTTTTGAATCTCTAATATCTGATTGACTGTAATAATAATGATAACTTAATAAGAGGGCGAGGGAATTGAAATGGACCATCCGATTTGCCGGCAACATGATTTTTTTCATTATTTAGGGTCTCAGATATAAGAATCCGAGCATAGTTGCCGGTCCTCATATTATGCATACTCAAGTACCTTTGGCGCCTGCACTATTATACGTTTTTAAATAATATTTTTGCATATTCTTCTTCCGATCGTTCTAGAGTAATAAAATAAAACAGTTTCACGTCTCTGTCTCCTGTGCGCCTCGAATCCTGTTTGTTAGGCTTGTTGTACTGTAGATATGATGAATATTTTGACTTAATAACCTTAACGCTCACAATGACATTCACGATTCCACCCAATCACTAGAGTGTAGGTACTCCTCTTATCATCTTCGTCGGTCAAAACAAGAGCAAACGACTTTATGTTTAGAGAATATGAAGGATATAGTACCAAACGTTCACTCATATCAAACAAATAGCTACTACAATGCACAACCTCTTAGATGGCAAATTATTACTGATCTATTCACTTCGAAAGATCTAAAAGTTTGATTACTTCCTCCATCTTTACCAGATGTTTGATTATGGTAGTTTTAACTAATGGAGAGAATACTAAATTTTAGTGATTTGAGTGAATTTTGGAGGGCATTAGAAGAAGCAATGTAGAGTTAAATATAAGTGATGACGTGAACGCAAAGATAGGATCGGGTTATTGAATTGTCACGCGTTTTTCCTCGGCAAGAGCGGAGGTGAATTTAAAAGTTAAAAATTGGTCCTCGGATGGACAAGACAAAAGGCTCGACTAAACTCAGCGGGGTGGTCGCGGGCTGAGTAAAGATTTCCCTATAAGTGGACCTTGAAAATCTTTAAAAGGGCGCCAGAATCCTTAAGCCATGAAATAATTAAGATTTCATCGGATTCAAATGAAACTATACCCAATACTTAACGATAAAATAAAACTAGAATAAACGGTAACAAATATCGATCTTTATTTTGACCTGACTAGTGCTTAACAATTATGTGTGAAATATATATGTATGTATATTATAAAACCTATAAGTCAATTGACCAATGCTATTTTATTATAAAAGGTGTTGACTAACTCCTTACTTAAAAACCCTCCCAAATTGTGCGACTGGCGCTTATAAAAAGAATAGTCGTTAACGGTAAAGGAGCCCTAAACCGCATGTACATGTGATTTCCGCTACCCCGCACCGGTTATCGTGTTGTTGAATAATTAACGCGACCAAGTATACACACTTTGCGATGTCATAAATCCAGAGGCGAAATATGTAAAAATATAATAGTCAAGCTATAGCCACTTGATGTTTCAAAATAACATGGTTGTAAATTAAAACTAGTCTAGGTAAAACATGACAAAATTTTGCAAAATCGATGGCCTTGAATCCCACGGAGAGATAATAAATATTGGAAATGTCTGACCTTAATTTTGGAGTTAGCGTTGCCCAAAGAAGACCTGTCCAGATGTCCAAGGAAAGTCCAGGAAGTCAGGCTGGATATCCTCAGTTTCCAAACGGCAAAACCAAAGCGATTGTGCGAAATAGGCGAAGAAAAGAGAAGAAAGTGAGTGAGAAAAGGGTGAGAGAAAAGTGAGAGTGTGAGGCCTAAAAGAGAACGTAAATTAGCTTATTGGAAAACCAGGAATTTGCGTCGTACTTAATTACCTTAGGTGTAGTGTGGCCTCGTGTGAAAATCAAACATGTAGTTTCGTGTGAAAATCAAACATGTAGTTTCGTGTTTAATCCTCTGTAGAGTTTCTTAACGCCAATCAAACAAAAATGTCTATCATACTTATATAGACTAACGGCAATCTCAAAAATTGGCATCAAGTAAATTTGCAGCACGTGGCAGATGATCCAGAAAATATCTGATAATAAATGTGCTACCAAGTGTGCAGACGAAAGTACGAATTGCGAATGATTTTCACACAAGAATTTTCGTTGAAAGGGACGCTAAACAAATTTCTAGAATTTTTCCAAAGGCCAAAGAAAAATAAGATGAAAAGAAACTAGTATCGCCATCTAATGGTCACTAATCGGGAATAAGTAGTAATCCTGTGATAGGGTTCCATTTAACGAGATGGGGGGACTAAGTTTTCAATTAATTATACAAATTTGAGATAATAGGAAGTTAGATGGAAGATTGACCAGTGTTATCCATACTTTTAGGCTAGATGATGCTAGTGGAAATTTGACCCTTTACAGAATCTAAAAGATTCATGTTAAGTAGGTATGTTATAGGGTTATAGCAGTTTGAACAAATGTCGTTGGAAATAAAGAAGTTATAAAGCTTCAAATAATCCTACGTCTGAGTGAGTCGTAACCCATTAATATTTTCCAAAAAGTATTCATGCAGCAATTTCCAAATGATCCTGTAATAAGTACATATATTATTTAAATGAAATACTTGAAATATTTGCGGGGTAAAAATAAATTTAGAGGAGAGAGGTTAGATGTCAGGAGGCAATAATTATCTACTAACAACCTAACCTTCCTTGTAACTCAAAACTATGACACAATTGAGTTAGGAGATTAGATTTTCAGGAGATAATAGCATAAAATTGGTTTTATAAAATAACTTTTTTTTAACGCAGATTTATATTCCTCTCTTCCTTTTCTTCTTTCATGGATATATACAACAGGGTGATGTTTCACTGAGAATTTTGCAAATTTTTTACTCGGCAACTAAAAACGATATCGAAGATCTGTAAAAAGTAATCAAAAGTAGCAGCCAAGTGCTTTTATTTGTCGTATATAAGATAGATAATTTAGTGTAGACAGTGTTTACATCATCGAGACACTTGATGAAATTAGAATGACTGGGTAAAAAATTTAAATTGCATAATTTGTGATCCACCACCTAAAAATTACTGAGATACAAATAAAAATGTCATGAGTAAATAGCGAAATAATCCAAAAACCTCTGACTGAAATAATGTGTAGTGCAAAGTAAAAAAATTAGTTTATAATTAAATGTTCTACCCTGTTATTTTACTTTAAAAATTCCTGTCATTGATTGCTAACTAGAAGCGTTGCGACGTCAACACTGCAGTCGACGACGTTATCATTGGTACGCTAAATAAAAGCATTTGGATGCTGCTATATAACCCTCTTGGCGAAAACTCAAATGCCTCCTGCCTAAGCAGAAACTATCTACTTGAAATATTATCAATGGGCCCGCGGTGAAATTCAGGGTGTTAATTTTAAAACTTAACTGGTTTGAACTGTATGTAATAATAAAGCTAGCATGATTAAAAACAAATATTTCAGACTAATTTCTGACTAACACGAGAAACAGAATTACTGGGTCACTGTCATACAACTTATACTAGTAGCAAATTAAGCTTAAATTGTTAGTTTTTTTTTTGCTCAAATATATCAGTAAAGAAGCACTTTTTTGAGTCGATAGTGGATTTCGTTAATCTCGTGGTACAGAAATGGCTTGTCTATGATTCTTCATCCACTATTTAAACCTTAAATACAATGCACAATATACCTAAGATATATTGTTGTACATGAAAATTGTCATGTTAAAATATCTTATATTTCCCTGAATTCAGTTATTTTTTAATAAATAAGAAAATCCACGATGTTTGTCATATTTTGGAAATTTTAACAACGAAATTTGTAGAAATCTCTTTTAATTCCTTTCAAATACGACGTTTTCTTTATCATTTCTTTCTAGAAATTTTCAGTTATAGCTACGAGCCCTAACAACTAAATGTTCGGACAAAAGTAATAATTGTCTTTTTTCCATACACGCAAAAGTTACCTAAAGTAACTTCCCTAACATTGATGGTTTCTTCTGTTATAATGCCACCATTTGGTTATATAAAAACGTAAATTTCGTAAAAATCCGCTCGGCAGTTCCAAAACTGTGGCACTTTAACCCAACAGGATGGGAAAATTGTAGAAACAAAGAATTATATTTCCAAAACGTTGGATATAGTAGTCGGATTTTGATGAAATTTACTTTATTGCAAACCTGGATGTTGGTTTTCTTTACAAAAAAGTTACACAAGTTTTTATTTGGTGATTTTAGGCATTTATCGGAGCTTCAAAGTTGCAGTTTTAAAAATGATAAAATTTTCTAGTAACAGTTTTAAAGAATCACAGTTTTGAAACCGCTGGTTGGATTTGTGTCCAAAAACATTTAAATCAAAGCTCAATAATCGTACTATATTGAAAAAGTCCTGAAATGTTAATATGATTTTTTTGCATTTTTTCGAGTTCCACAGTTCACTTTTCAAAAAACGTGTTTTTTGAGGGTGCTACCTACATTAAAATAATCACCGTTTTGGAACCACTGATTGGATTTTGGTTAAATTTACTTTATTGTAAAGCTGGATGTTGGTTTTATGTACAAAAAAATCCCCAAGTCTTTATTTGGTGATTTTAGGCATATTTCGTAGCTTTAAAATTGCACTTGAAAAATGTGACGTAATTTTCTAACGACTATTTTTAAAAAAACAGTTTTGGAACTTGGGGAAAACGACATAAAGGTGCTTTCATGGCCCTCATCCAGTCCGGACTTAAATGTCATTGAAACTCTTTGACATAAAATTAAACGTATTCTACGCTATAAGCCACCAAGACCCACTGGGGACTTAAGACCAAAATAGAAGAAATTTGGGACAATTTCACGCCAGAATTGTACCAAAATTTGATAAATACAATGCCTGCTAGAATACAGGCAGCTATTAAAGCAAAAGGAGACGTAACCTCTTATTAATAGTCTTAAATTAAAAATTATCCCAACATTAGTTGCAAATTCATTTTGTAAAGTTTGCTAATTATTAAGGTTAAAATATTGTTAAATCCAATAAATAATTTTCTTCCATGCATAATATTGTTATTAAGGCTTTATCTTAATATATTGTTAGGTATTTACTAATTATTTGCGTAAAATTTCCAGTTCTCCTTTCATACTTCAAAAATTTACTTTTGTCCGAACATTTAGTTGTTAGGGCTCATATAGGTATATACATATATATTTTTAAGAAAAAATGTTGGTAGGTAAGTTATTTTGCATAACAAAACACTTTTGACATAGAAGATCTGCTTTCAAGAAAGTAAATAACTGATATAAAAATTCAGATTACGCTAATACTCGTACCTCAAGTTATAGTGCTATACATTGTGATTTGTAACATACGGAGGAGAATAAAAAGGTAGATAAATGTGCTCAAAATAAATCAGTTTTGTTAATAAACTTTTCACAAAAACTCAATAATTACGAAGATTCATCAGATAAATTACTATCAGTTTAAAAAAAAATAATTTGTGTATTTAATGTTTTAATTTTTATATTGGGGATATTGGAATTTACTGAATTATTATTTAGTTCAAAAAACTGAAAGAAAGTTGTAAAATGAAAATTACACATTCGCAATTTTTCCTTTTAATGTTCTAAATTTTCCATTGTTGAGAGCCGCTGAATATTAAACAAAATAGCAAGTAAGTTGCAGTTGAAATGTAAGTAAGTGTCAAACTGACATTTCAGTAAATATTGTTATTTATTACTTATTGTTGTTAATTGTTGTTAGAAGTTAATGTTATTTAATTAATAGTTGAGTTAAAATGGTAAGCTAAATTATTAATGAATACATGGACATGATAATTGTTTAAGGAGCTGCCGATCAAAATGCTGCACGAGCAAAGGGTATATTTGGAAAGATATCTAGATAAACGCACTCCTTCTGATTTTAATTTCAGCGGTACTCAATAGGTGAAAAAAAATTAAGAATTTTAAACCACCGTAACTTTTGTTTTATTGGGTTTTCGTCAAAAGTTTATTATGCAAAAATGTTTATGTGAGTCCCCACTAATTGCCCTTTCAATCTCCTCCATATGTTACAAATCACCCTGTATAATAAGCATTACCTTTTAATGAAATAATTTTCATTGGTAGGTATTATTATAACTTTTATCTTATGAACTTTTATCTTATGTTTTTGTTTCATTACCGCCGGATCAATATAATCTGATATTTTTGGACGAACGTATTTTCAGTAAGTTTTCCATCATTCCTCTAAATATTTAGCTTACTGTTGTTTCTATAAATATACAAATTTTATCCATAAAATTTAACTAGTTGTTTTGAAATCAGTACGAAAAATGATAACACGTTAAAAGGTTCTTTACAAACTACGTAATGTACCGGGTGATCATTTCAATTTCAGCTCTAGTTATCCATGGAAATTGTTGTCATGATTTTGATTAGTTCACTATTTATTGTTTACTATACTGACATGTCATAAATTTGACATTTCAATTAATTTGTTTGGTTTGTTTGTGTGAGCTAATAAAAGTCATGACTTAAATTTCCATGGATAACTACCTAGAGGTGAAATTGAAATGATCACCCGGTATAACCATACTGAAAATTTAGCCTGTTTTATATTTCAATATCAACTTTAAATGGTCGCTTTGAAAGATTTTACTGTTTTTTGATTTAGTGCCATCAATCATACAATGAACAGATAGAATTTTCGTTGCGTTTCAGTACTTGACAGTCTGATCAATGTGATTCTCTATTTGAATATACAGTCAAAATAAAATTACGAGTATATTCTTAAACGAAACCAATTCATTGCAAAAATATCAATATGTCAGAAGCACAACAATTAATTTAACACACTCTATCAGTTAAAACTTCTGCAAGAATTTGAATTATAATTTAGAAGCTTCTAGCAAATTTACTAAATTATAACTTTATGAAACATTATTACTTATTTGCTTTTTTCTAATTATACCAAATATTGAAATTTCCAAAGTTTTAAGACTGAAGTGAAATAAAGTTTATCTTCTGTATAAATAAACTTCATCACGATGTTTATACTTTATAACTTTATCGTAAACTTTACTGTAAACATTATAATCTAAAAAGATATTACACATAAACTTGGCAGCATCTTGCTTGCAACACAATATATCGAAAACAAAAACCAATATAAGGTAGAGAACATTTATTTATTCATCGCACAAACTAGTAGTTTATTATTGGGTTGCATCCGGGCGAATAAAACTGTTCAGTTTATTTGTTTCACTCATTTGCACCAACTGTTATTGGTTTAAAAATATTTTTTATTGATTTGTTTAGAGTAATACAATTAAAACAGAATCTATTATTAAATTACATTGTGTTAGCATTCGAGTTTATGTGTTTGAACATCACACATTTAGTTAAAATATAAATATAAATATACTGTGAAGTTAAATGTTTTATGTAGGTTATAGCGTATAAAATTAGTTTTACTTCCAAAAGTCAGAAGTCAAAAATGATAACGATTTACGTATAAGTATATTCAGAATTTTAATTAGAGTAAACTAACGTAACTTAGTTGATATACAGGCTGTTTCATTAAGGGTGGCCACCGGCCATATCTCGGGAACTACTGGGCATAGAAATCCAGGGAAAAAATTTTCATTACTAAAGTGGCCATGAGAAAATACTGGAAATTATTTTTAAGCTCCGCATTTCGCCGCAAGGGGGCGCAACTGAAAAGTAAATATTAAAATTCTAAATTTCTCCGAAAATTCTTCCATTAAAGTATACCTTTGGTAACATCATTAGAAAGCTTGGACAATTCTGCATCATTTTGGTTAAAGGCTCATTGGCGTACCGACCTTAGTAAGAGTGGGGGAAGCTATTGAAAGTGGAATCATTTAAATCGCTGTAACTTCTAAACGACTTTTTCGATTTTAGTAAACTTAAGCTTGTTTGGAAGAGAAATGTAGGTACTTTTAATTATCGCATCGAATGGTATACGATAGTTCCTAATAAAATTACTAGAGGGCGCAATTTGAAATAATTACAGTTTTTTTGATTTTATCCCGGAAACTTAAATTAGATGGTATTATTATGATGTCAGAATCGGAAAGTAGATTAAATTTGCAAGAGTAAACGTGAAAACCGCAGCTCGATATCTTCGTTCGTTTCAGAGTTATTGCCAAAAGAATAATTTTTAATACTTTAATTGAAGATATGATTGTTTTCATAGTTCCGTGGTCAAGCAATTCATGACAAAAAATATTTTTTAACTATATGCTTGTGTAGGTTTGTCACTCATTATGCCAACGACCCAAAAACTACTTTAGAATTAATAAAATATTCATGGAAAACTTCTAATTTAGGCACAATAATTATTTTAATATGGTTTTTTAAAAATAAATCTAGATAGCCGTGAAACAAGATCGGCAGGTTTCCAAGGAGATAAATAAATTGGAATAGTTGTCAACTGATTTAATTTTGATAGGTGTTGTGTTGACAAAAGTTTCTTTTTGATGACTATGATTCTTTTTGAATTTCTGTTTATCTATTCCAAAAATTGTGCTACATCCCTCAAAAATTCTCAATTCCCTGGTTTTATGAACTGATGAAGCCAGTTTTACTAGCTGTGGCATCGTTAATTTACACAATACTTATGCACTAGGTATTGGTCACAAACAAATCCTCATTGAATACGCGAAGTGGATCATCAAAACTGGTGGTGCAGAGTTTCAGCATACAGAATTGTCGAACGGTTTATTTTTAATGGCTATCTAAATGGTGAATCTTACGTAAGCATATCGTAACCCTCGGCTTTGGTATAAGCCATTTTTGAGAGATGTAGCACAAATTTTGATATAGGTAACAAGAAATTCAAAAAGAATCAAGGAGAAACTTTTGTCAACACAACATCTATCAGAATTAAATCAGTTGACAACTATTCCAATTTATTAATTTCCTTGGAAAACTGCCGATCTTGTTTCACGGCTATCTAGATTTATTTTTAAAAAACCATATTAAAATAATTATTGTGCCTAAATTAGAAGTTTTCCATGAATATTTTATTAATTCTAAAGTAGTTTTTGGGGCCTTGGCATAATGAGTGATAAACCTACACATAATAAAGTTTTAAAATATTTTTTGTCATGGATTGCTTGACCACGGAACTATGAAAACAATCGTATCTTCAATTAAAGTGTTAAAAAATATTCTTTTGGCAATAACTCTGAAACGAACGAAGATATCGAGGTGCGGTTTTCACGTTTTTTCTTGCAAATTTAATCTACTTTCCGATTATGGTCTCATAATTATACCGTCTAATTTAAGTTTTCGAGATAAAATAAAAAAAACTGTTATTGTTTCAAATTGCGCCCTCTAGTAATTTTATTAGGAACTATCGTATACCATTCGATGCGATAATTAAAAGTACCTACATTTCTCTTCCAAACAAGCTTAAGTTTACTAAAATCGAATAAGTCGTTTAGAAGTTACAGCGATTTAAATGATTACACTTTCAATAGCATCCCCCACTCTTACTAAGGTCGGTACGCCAATGAGCCTTAAACCAAAATGATGCAGAATTGTCCAAGCTTTCTAATGATGTTACCAAAGGGATACCTTAATGTGGGAATTTTCGGAGAAATTTAAAATTTTAATATTTACTTTTCAGTTGCGCCCTCTTGCGGTGAAATGCGGAACTTAAAAATAATTTCCAGAATTTTCTCATGGCCACTTTAGTAATGAAATTTTTTTCCCTGAATTTCTATGCCCAGTAGTTTCCAAGATATGGCCGGTGGCCACCCTTAATGAAACAGCCTGTATAGGCAGAAACTTCAGCATATATTTCCTGAACCACAAAAAATTTGTTTACACCAAATGAACTATCGGTTAGTTTATTTTAGCAGTTATGAATATAAATGTGTATTGATGCAAAAAAAAGTTTTTCAATTGGAGCAGTAGGTCAAGGAAAACATTGTGTTTCTATTCCCGAATGGCAAGACTACGTATTACAAGTTATATATAAGAAAGTTCCAATAAAGGGAATCGTGTATAGAGAGGGTGAAATAAAATTACAGTTATTTATTGGATTTGTATTTATAATATAAAAGTTCTGCCACTAAGCAAAAGCTTTTGTTGGTATTATAATACTTAAAAATTCATATTATACAATGATTAGATGCCACACCTGCAGCGACACGTGATTTTCATTTATTAAACTAAAATATATAAATAACTGGAAATGGAAAAGATAACAAGGGATCGATTGGAAGGTGATAATTTATTTTTAGGTAGACGTAAATATAGAAGATAATTAAAAATGTCATGTAGCAGTAACATTTTAATTACCATATCCTTGATTGGATAGAATGTTTAAGAATTTAATTAAAGCATTAATTTTCAATATGTCTATACCTATAGTTAAGAAATTCTTAAATATTGTGAAGTATTCTAGTTCAAACTGCGAGGAAAACCATAATACAGCATGTTTGCGTGTGCTACAAATTTTTTAAGTTATTATTTCTTTCAAATCATATTTTTGGTATTAAATTTATATTTATTGTGTATTGAATAGTGCGAACTTGAACCATAACAGATTATATTTGACGAAGTCATGCGATTTCCAACGGAAAGTTCTGTTTGTACAAGGCAATTTAGTATTTTGATGTTCATGCGCATAGCAACAGGTAGCATTATTACAAGTTTGTAAAGAGAACAGGTGGGTTGCTCCCTTCAGCTGCAGATGAAATCTTTGAGCTTAAAGCAAACAAAAAATCAAATTTTCACACTTAGCAAACTTGTGGCAGATTTCAATTATTTATTGTAAAAAACGGAATAATCTAAGGATGTATTTGTAAATAAGTTAAAGAGGAATACATATCTATTAATGTTCTGTTACATATCTGTTAGGTGTGACTGACTGAAAATCAAATAATTCTGATGATATTTTTCGAATGTGCGTGCATCCTGGCGCATCCGCCATATTTTACAATTTTATTATTATTTTACACCGAGTGCGAGTGTTGGTTTCAATTAATTAAAATTTGATACTAAATCACCTCTAATATAAATTAATATGTAAAACCTTTGACTAGTTTTATCGAAGCCTTTACCTGATAGAACTAGTTTTTACGTATGTTTCTAGCTACACTTAATGTGAACAAGAATATTTTTACATTGTCTTTTCATTTTACAGAGACTTGTAATAGTTATTTACATTCGAGTGCGTGTAGGTTCTATTTTACAGTGCGACAGCTTTGTTTGAGGCACAAGCCGTCAGGCGAGTGCCTTATTAGCTGTAGCGCTGGAAAATAGTTCACGCACGAGATTTGTATAAAACTTTTTGGCCGACGATAATGTAAATCATTTTTTTAATAAAATTTATGCAATAATTTATTTCAAATAATTTCCGAATCGAAAGTTATTTATCATAGGTTTGAAAACATAGTGTGCCATTTTAAAACATATAAATGTCAAAACTATTTAAAAACATTGACAGTTCTGGTTGAACATTACGATAAGTGAAAAACCTAAAATATAAAATGTGTAATAGCGAAGAGAGTATAATTTTAACGCCCCCCGAAATAAGGGAGTTGGCGCAAAATGCGACATCGCAATTGCTGCCACCAAAATCAAAGCCCAGGTACGAGGCACAATACAAGGTATTTAAGAAGTGGTTGACCGTTGACAGTAAATAAGTTGAGTTTTTCAAAAATAGATGGCACTGCGACGATTTTAGATTTTATAAATTAAGTTTTAACAATAGGAAAATCTTATAATAATAATAGTATATTATACTACGACGCTATAATGAAAACTATTATTCTTGAGGATGAAGATTACAACTCGAGCGAGCGAAGCGAGCGAGTGTTGTAACATCAGAGGGAATAATAGCCATTATAGCGAGTTGTATACTATACTTTATCTACGACGAAAATCCATCTTCAATATCATTTTCCACATTCTCCATTACAAAATGACACAACACGTACAACACTATCAGTATTTTGACAAATATTTATTTACACTGACATTTTGTTTGTCATGGTTTCCATGGCTATTTTCAGAAATTGTGATTGTTATACTATTTTTTCATTGGTTTAGAAGTATGGTATAATGGAATTTGTATGGAATAATGAGATTCATTATATTGCAAAAACCACAAATGTAATACATATATTATATATTAGTCGTAGATAAAATATCTTATGTAAGTAGTACTTTTTACATGAACTTTATTCTAGTAAAGATGGATTTTTTCTAAATGTTCACAAACGTCCAGTGTTTTTTTTTGTTACTTTACCGCATAGTTGGACCTTTTACAACACAGTAAGCGTAAAAATCAGGTTACATTTGCTGTGTCTCGCATTGTAAAGTTTGCTTTAAAATTTAGGGGGGCAAAAAGATTATGTTATATTCGTTTCCACCAACATCATCCAGTTCTCAAACCGATCACTTGACACTCAGTTTAATCAAGTATTTGCAACCAGAGCATACCGTGTGGTCGGGCTCTTTTTGAGAAAGAAAAAGACAAAAAAGTCTTCTCCATTCTCTGGGGATAGCGTCCAAGCCTTCGCTAATAAGGCTATTTACCATCTGTGCGTACTAATGATCCATTCGTCGATATCAACTAATCGATTCATTCAAATGGTAAATAAGGGGGAGGGAATGTCCAGCACGATATAAGTACTGATTACACACAGTTTAAGAACCGTCCGTTGGTGTGCCTTCGAAAATCGAAAAGACGACTATGAAAGTTGCGCTGGGTTTATAATAGATCTCAGTTGGAGAGTAGCGGTGAGATATAACTTTGCTTCACTGTGTTATAGGTCATGCAACCTCATAGGATATTTCCATGACTGAATTACTTAATAGGGGAATTGTTTGAAAATAAATGTGGTGTGAAAACTTAGAAAGAGAGAAAATAAATTATTAACAAAAAAAAACCTTTATAATATATGGTACAAAAAAAACTAAACCACGTTTTGGAATCCAAAACAAAATTTTAAGACAAATTGAATGGTGATAAAGCGAGCCTTGTAACCTTTATTTAAACCAATAGCAACGGCGAATTTCAAATTAAGAACCAATAGAAATGTAGTGTATCGATTACTGAACTAGTACAAATTTAATTGCACCAATTATTCTATTAGTGTTTAAGTGAATATTTTACACGAATAAATTTATTAGGGTTTTAACAAAATGCAAATAAAAGCAGAAAATTAAACACTCCAAAAATTAATGTAACGATAAAATTTTGAAAGCTTTACGAATAGTGAAAATTCACCCGAAACAATATTTTACTGCAAAAGCAAATAAAATATTTTTATATTTTTAGATTCTACACCAGTATTAAAGTTGTACGCACTAAAAATTAATGGAATGGCTATCATAGAACAATTTGATAGACTTCTAGTAAAATTAATGTAGGTACACAGGGTGTTTGTAATTTATTTTTAATTATTACAAACTGTAACTGTACTTGCTGAAAATTGAATCCATGTATAATATTAAAGTGTCTGTGTGCTTATGTGTAGACTGTAGACTTTTTGATGTTTCGCTTTATACAACTTAACGCTGAAAAATGCAAAGTTCTTCAACTTTTTAGGAACGAAAATCCCATTTTCAATTTCTATAACATTGGCAACGTTCTTCTTGATAATATAAATACTATTAAAGATCTAGGAGTTACCTACGATAATAAGCTGTGTTTTAACGAACACATTTCAATTCAAGTTAATAAGTCGTTGAAATTGTTAGGTTTTTTAAAGCGAAATTTAAAAGATTTTAAAAATAATAATTGTATTAAGTGTTTATATCTTTCTATTGTTAGATCGAACCTAGAATTTAGTTCTATTATTTGGTCGCCTTATTACTCCAATTATAAATGTCTGATCGAGAAAGTTCAAAATCGATTTTTGAGATTTTTATTTTTTAAATCTAACGTTTCTCTTTCTAATGTGAATTCGGAAGTGCTGAGAGCATATTTTGATGTTGAACTTCTTGAAGTAAGAAGAACTAAATTTGATTTAATGTTTTTATATAAATTAATTAATGGTATAGTCGATTGTCCAGCTGCTTTATCTATGCTAAATTTTTTTGTTCCCAGTAGATCAACTAGAAATTCGAATTCGTTTTATATTAATTTTCATAGAACAAATTATGCATTTAATTCTCCAATTGATAGAGCCTGGAGGAAGGCTAATACTCTGAATCTGGATTTCTCAGTTAATTTGGGTAAATTTAAGCCGCAATTGCAATTGCAATTAAATAAGATTTAAGTAAATTGTTCCTTATTTTGTAAAAATGGATATTCCGTAAATAAAAAAATAAAATAAATAAAATAAATAAAATAAATAAAATAAATAAAATAAATAAAATAAATAAAATAAATAAAATAAATAAAATAAATAAAATAAATAAAATAAATAAAATAAATAAAATAAATAAAATAAATAAAATAAATAAAATAAATAAAATAAATAAAATAAATAAAATAAATAAAATAAATAAAATAAATAAAATAAATAAAATAAATAAAATAAATAAAATAAATAAAATAAATAAAATAAATAAAATAAATAAAATAAATAAAATAAATAAAATAAATAAAATAAATAAAATAAATAAAATAAATAAAATAAATAAAATAAATAAAATAAATAAAATAAATAAAATAAATAAAATAAAAGAACATCATGTGGTGGAAACTTCAGAATTTATTATTAAAATATTAGTAAAAATAAAATATGTTAAGTTATATAGATAATGAAAAAACAGGGAAAGGTTTTGTAGAAAATTATACGGAGAGTTTAAATTTTTTGAATCCGCAAAAATTTACGAAATTTAAGCAAAAAACTGTTTTTGAAGTGTTTGACTAGACTAGAGGTATAACCACTTTCAAATAATTAAGCAGAGGGGTTGGATAGTGGGATTTTTCGATTATTTGTGTCCCTGATCTTACGTTATATTTCTGTAATTTTTCATATCTCGCGAAGACTATTTAGGAAACAACGTTCTAATGAATAGCATTTTTGGGTTATAACGAGCACCCTCGCCTCGGCTCGAAACTTCAAAAATGTTCTAGAGTTTATTGTTCTTATTTCTAAGGTCATTTTTCAATGTTTTCATATGAAAAAGTAAACCTTTTTGATTTGCATTTACTTAAATTTATTAACTTTGATATTGTTACGGAATTTATCTGTTAAATCCCGGCCGAGTATTATAAGCTTTTTAGTTTTAAACTAGGAGATTATTTAAACAATCGCACGCTTTAACAAAATCACTTTATTTCACACCAATAACATAACTCAATACAACTAACTATATCGCAAGGTATCGCAAAGATTCGCTGTCTAAACACTACTGAACGTCCCTTGCATGCACCCCTTATTTATATGTGAACACATGGAAGGTACTCGAGTTATCTAGATATGGAACGTCTGGATGACTCTGGGAGCATGACATCATTGGGCGGTAATCTCATCCACGTGTATACAGGGTCGCATCATTGCCTAAACGTCCCGGTCAGGCAAATTGTTCCTTCTATAGTAACGCGTCAAGCGATCCAAATGTATCACTTTCATCTTGGACTTTGGACTTTGTTGGATACGATATACTACGTCGTTGATCCTTTTTATAACGATGTACGAGCCTTCCCAGAATGGATGAAGTTTCGGAGATCTTCCCTTCTTCCTTTGAGGATTATACAGTGAAACCGAATCTCCGTCTTTAAACCCATCTGAGTTTATTCTTAGGTCGTACCTGGTTTTCATCCTGTCGCTTGCCAATTTAATCTCTACAGATAATGTTTCCTTACCGGGTGCACCTAAAGTTAATTCACAGGGTAGACGAAGTTCCCTTCCAAGAAGTATTCGGGCAATAGTCTGTCCTAGTGTGTCATGGATTGCCGCTCTATATGCCATTAGAAATATGGGGATGTGTCTATCCCAGTCTCGCTGATGGGTGGTCACAACCTTGAAAAGGTGTTCCTCCATAGTTCTGTTAAATCTTTCCATCATTCCATCAGATTGTGGATGCAGAGCGGTTGTTCTGGTTTTTCGTATTCCCAGTAATTCACAAATTTTTTGGAAAACCCCTAATTCGAAATTCCTTCTTTGGTCCGAGTATAACTCCAACGGTACTTACTCAAAATCGACATACCAGGTTCTCCACTACTAGTCTAGCCACAGTTATAGTTTCCTGATTAGGAATGGGGTAAGCCTCAGGCCATTTGCTGAAATAGTCCATGTTGCCATAATCAGTAGTTGGAAAAGGACCTGCCACATCAATCCTAATTCTCTTAAATGGGGCCTCTACTTCGAGTTTTGGGACCCTTGCTAGCTGCACACGACGTACATTGACGACACCAAGCCTCGATGTCACCTCGCAAATTCACCCAATAAAACCTCTCGCGAACTTTGGCCATGGCTTTATTCACGACAAAATGTGCCCCTGAAGTGATCATGTACTTCTTGTAATACAAAAGATTTTCGGCATTGTGGAACTACCAATTACATGGTGGTTTCCCTTCCATCTGCACTTTCCCAAGCTTTTTTTAGAAGCCCATTTTCAACGCGCAAAGAATCCCATTGAGCCCACATCGCTTTAAACTCAGGTCATTTTTCACAAATATCTTTCCAGTCTGGCCTTTGATCTCCGTTTTCTTTAAAATTCAAAATTGGTCCGACGATCTCATCCTCTAATTGTTTGTGTCGCAGCTTTTCAGTCGTCCAATCATCGGTTGTTGCGAAGGTAAGTCTTCTTACTGTTACCGCATTTAAATCTATCCGGTGGCAGTGTTTACAATTTTCCTTACAGGGTCTTCTGTATAAGGCATCCGCATTAATATATTTTAAATTGTTCTATAAGTATTCACCCAAAAACGATTTTTGAAGAGCTGATTGGAAGAACGAACTTTTTTTAGAATTCCCAAAAACCGCAAATAATTGGAAATATTTTACAAGTGATTAAGTTCAGGTAGCAGGTAGAGATAAAATTGAATTGTCTATAACCCAGCATAAAAATGTAGAGAATAATAATATGTGAATATGTGAGAAATGTAAAGATATGAATTTATAAAAGCGATAATGATCGGTGTTCGGACACTAGATAATTAGGCACTTAATATTAGATACCTACCTATTAAAATATTTATTATATGTCTCGCAAACACTGCCTGTTTCTAGATTCTGAAGCAGTGTCGAGATAAGAAATGTTTAAGTATTAATTAGCTACTATGCAAATCGTTTTTATGATATATTATGGATTATAATATATCATATCAATATATCTAAATGATATTTACTAATAAAGTAATGTCAGTTCCTGTAGTGGCACATCCTGTATATTATGTCAGTGTTTAGTAAGAGTAAGATTTTTGACAGAATTACTTAAAAGAGAATATATAGCAGATACAATAATAATTGTTTTAAGTTAGCAAAAGTGTACAATACATAATTTGAATTTTTCAATCCAATTATCCAAGTCGAACTTCTATATTTTTACTAGTTTTTATAAATAGATTATTATCTATGAACATTGTTTTCCAGATAAAATATATTCTAGCTCTTAAGTTATTGACTTATTTTTATTATTTCACACGGGCAAAGAAAGTTTCTTTTTTATTTTCCTGTTACTGTGATACCGGCACCTCCGCCATTTTTTGAAAAGTGTTCTTTAATTATTGTTATATCAGTACAAATTCTATCCAACAATCTTGAATACTTTTTCTACTCAACTAGTCATTGAACCAAACCTGTGGTTTTATTATGAACCTCGGCCGTCTTTTGACCCTTTTAAAGGTCTAACTATAAAAATAACTAAGCCTAATGTACAGATAATGTCCATCATAAAAATAAACCGGTACTAAATTTCAACCTACTCTTTTACTCGTTTACTAGTTTAAATATTTGAACAAGTTGAACTTACAACCACAAGTGGTAGTTGTTGAAAATATAGCTTTGCACTATACTATGTGTTTAAAATATAGATTAAGACAGAAACTCCGAAAGCGTTTTAGACCATAGTATTACAAGCAAACTACATGCTGAGGCAACCACCAGGGGGTTACGCGAAATCGATATAAAGCTACAGTCATATTACTGCAAACTTAACTGTTATCACACCATTCTGCGTGGTAGTGTGGCTTGTTTCATTTTCTGATCAATGTGTTTGTTTATTAGATATTGGCAAACAGTTTGAGTTCTCTTTAATTGCTTAGTTTACCCACAATATAAATCATAAGCACCATATTTCACTAACATTTAAGGAAAAACGTGTTGAACAAAATGTGTTAATGGAATTTAGAGTTTTGGGAAACTTTTCTACTGTTTGGAATTCTATTTTTTAGAAAAGATTAATTATATTAATCCAGGAAAAATAGACGAAAAAAAAAGGCAAGTTGGAAAAAAATTGTAACAGGCTGAATTTTTGCATGCTCCTTAGTATTATAGCCCTCAATAATGTGTGAAAGTTCCCCATAGATTTGATGGCTGCTAACTGAGTTACTCGAGGTCAAAAGTCGCGATAAACAGTTTTTTGCAATAAGCTCGAGAACGGCGACCTTTATTGAAAAAAATATAGAGAGCTAATTTGTAGCTGAGGCAATTTGCTATAAAAACTTATTCAGAAGTTTTTTTGAAGGGGCAATCGTTCACGAGATATAGCGTTTCAAAAACTAAGAACTTCACTACGAAGAATAACGACTGATCTTAGGATGTGAAAGTTGGATAATGAATTATTATTCAATATGTATATTTATGGCGTTTTTTGTTTATTTGAGCATTTATTGCATTTATTTGGGCATTTATGATACAGTAATTAACATTCTTCAGTTTCGGAGAGCGATTGTTCCGTCACCAAAGTTTGGACGAGGAAAGACGATGGATCGATGTCGTTATCGATCTCCTCGTTATCAATATTAAAATTTTCCATGTTTATACATGTTTGGCCATTACATTGGCTACAAACTACAGAACAGTTCAATCCTGCTTTCCGACATCCACAATTGGAACCACAACCTTTCTTGCACTTACAAAATACTGTATTGAGTAATGCATTAGGTGCGGCTTGGAGCAGAGTTGTAACTGGCTCTAAAATATTATTTTGTAGTACCCATCCCCAGACCTGAGGATCAATTTCGCCATTCCAATTATGGATGTCGGCGGAAAGCAGGATTGAACTGTTCTGTAGTTTGTAGCCAATGTAATGGCCAAACATGTATGAACATGGAAAATGGTAATATTGATAACGACGAGATGGATAACGACATCGATCCATCGTCTTTCCTCGTCCAAACTTTGACGGAACAATCGCTCTCCGAAACTGAAGAAAGTTAATTACTGTATCATAAATGCCCAAATAAATGCAATAAATGCACAAATAAATAAAAAACGCCATAAATATACATATTGAATAATAATTCATTATCCAACTTTCATATCCTAAGATCAGTCGTTTCGTAGTGAATAAGTCCTCTACGTTCTTAGTTTTTGAAACGCTATATCTCGTGAACGGTTGCCCCTACAAAAAGACTTTTGAATAAGTTTTTATAGCAAATTGCCTCAGCTAAAAATTAGCTCTCTATATTTTTTTCAATAAAGGTCGCCGTTCTCGAAATATTTGCAAAAAACTGTTTATCGCGACCTTTGACCTCGAGTAACTCAGTTAGCAGCCATCAAATCGATGGGGAACTTTCACACATTATTGAGGGCTATAATACTAAGGTGCATGCAAAAATTCAACCTGTAACGTTTTTTTTCCATGTTAAAGTCTATTTTTCCTGGACTATACCTAATATGGAAAAACCTTCCAACAATTTATTTTCGAGTCCAACAACAATTTAAATGTATGTTCATCTGCAAAGTACAAAGAATAAACATAAATACTAGTAGATATAATATGTTAATAATAATTATAGCAATTTTTCTTATAGTAAAATGACTACGGAATTTGAAAAATGTTAAAGGGAAAGCGAGAGTGACTAACTGGGGGTACAAATTGTTATACTACTTCCAATAAAACACATAATGTAACAATTGATATTTATTGTCTATTATAATATGAAAACAAAACAGCATAAATCAAATCAGATTTATATTATTAACTTATTCTTTCAAAAAAGTGTTCTTATAAAACTGAACAAAAATCACATAGTAACAAATTTTCTTGTAGATCTTATACTTATTTAATATAATGTCAATGAAAATTGCTTAATCTAAATATTAATGTAGGTACACTAAAGACGACTAAATATTTCAGCAAAAGTTTGCTGAAAATTAATAAAAAGTTTCATAACATTATGACTATATTTTAACAAAAAAATAAGAGAACTATAAATATTTTCTAATATTAATTAACAGTTTTTAACTATGATTTTATAGTCAAATTGACTAACATTATATATCACTATTAGAAATTATATTACTATTGAAAATTCTTACAATTTATTGCACAATACCTACTAATTTTGAGCTATTCATTAAATAATGTATTGTATTGACTTAAATAAAACAAAATATAAGTGCTACTTTCTAAATTTTCGCCTCATATACAAACATGACTATTTCGTTGTATAAGAAATTCAGGGGGAGGGGGAATATTGCTGTGACACTACCCTAAAATCACATTAAAAATAATATTTAAGCAATAAGCGAGGCTATTCATCTAATAAATAAAAAACACATCATCACATTTGCCGCTATAAAAAATGGAAGACAAAGATAATTTTGTTGTTTCAATAATTATCCTAATGTAGTTTTTCATTAATAATTCGTATCCTATATGATTATGTTTAGTAATTAATTTATATAGACCTTATAATCTCTTATTAATTTATAAAACAATTACTAAAATTGTTAGTTTTGATTAAAAAATTGCACTAATCATTCTCAAAAACAAAGCAGTCGGCAATTTGAAGAAATAGCGTCAAGTTAAAGATAAAACTTGAGGGCAAAATTAGTTACCTATAATTATTATTCTAAGAACATTCTCATATAGACTATAGTATAAAACAAGGCTTTTCAACTGTAGCTTTTAGTCAATTGTTTTGTATCTCTTGTAGGCTCTATAATATGCGATTTCCAAAAATAATTTCCCAGTGGGCTAACTTTGACTAATTTGACGCACACAACAAAATAATTAAAAAGCCAGAAAAATATTTTTCATTTGTATAAACAAAAATATTTTTTGTCTTGTAATTTCTTGAAATGTACAACATAATTAACCTAAACATGTATTTGAGCCAATAGTCCACTTTATCTCATATTTTTCAAAACAATAAAGCAGCGTCATCTACAATACAATTAAAAATATATTATTTTATACATCTGCAATATATTATTATTTTATCTCATTAAATATAATAGTAACTCTATATGTTTTACTTCGAAAACTATTTAATAAACTCAATAATCATCTGATATGTGCAGTTAAAAATCTAATAATATGTCACATACTGTGCAATTTTATTTCCAAATCAACTCTCAAATCTTGTGTTTCTCCATACTTTTTTTTAAGTGATTGAGTTGTATTTGTTTCTAAGATTGCTCTAAATAATAATCTCAACATATTGATTAGGGGCAAAATTCTGCCTAGCTTTATCATTGTCTGGTCTTGGAATACCATCTGGCATGATTCTGGCATCGATGGCTGGCATCGGTGGGGCCATTTGGGGCAAGCCAACACACTCTGGAGGTATCTGCAACACCTTCAATGAATACCTCGCAATCAAAGTGTTACTAACAACCTACCATTTGTTGTTGGGGTTGTTGTGGAGGCATTGGACCAGGTGGTGGCATTGTAGGATAGTAATTGGTGGGTGATACTGGAGGACTAGGATAAGGCCAGTAGAAAATTTGAGGGGGTAGGAATTGTCGTGGTCCAATTGGTGCAGCGGCAATTTGCACTGGAGCATATCCAGGGAAATTCGGACCCGGGTGGAATGGTGTTGGTATAATATTACCACCTAGTAAACATACAAAGAAAACATAAGCTTTATTTTAGATATTAGATAATTAGATTATGGGAAAATGTACATATTGTGTAAAAAACAACTAAAAGATAAAAAAGTTCTTCTAAACTGTTGGAATCGATTTAGCTGAATCATCAAGTAAAATATTTCAGTATTACCTTGGAGCCACTTTCACAGAGAGGTAACTGTGTAAGTAGTAAAAATTTTATCATTTAGTTGCCACGGTTCAACGTATATAAAATAGTGTTAATAACAAACATGAACCTTTTATTTCACACCTGCGGCTTATTTCCCATTTCAAACTTTATTATACAAAGTTTATATGTGAGAATTTTTTTAAATCTGATACGTTACGTAAGAAAAGGAAGCATTTCGTATAGCATCTTTTTCGATGGTGGAAAAATGGATACTTAATATTACAATTTTATGCGAAGGAAGAAAAAATTTATTTGTTAAATAAACTTGTATATGATTTGAATTTATTATACTGCTATTTTTCCAATATTTTTCATCTTTTTCAATTTCATTGTCAGTAGGTACGACTAATTTATATAATACGACGAAAATTACCTAACAGTGTAGCCAAATTTGTGTAGGTAGATTATAGGATACATTTTCAATTTATAATCATCCTAAACGATACAACATAGAAAATATTTGTCAGTGTAAATAAATATTTAATAAAAAAGTACTGTTGATTGTGATGTTTTTTTTTCACTTTTTAAACTAATCTAGCCTATGATTTGTAATTTTAAAAGCCCAGAAATTATTGTTTAGTCATTTTCATATTACAAAACTCCCGGTAAGCTATTTTTGAATATTGTTGAGTTGGCATACCTATTGAAAAGAAGTATAAACTCTGTTTTCAGAAATATATCCTTTTCTATAGATCCTATAACATTAACATACGTTGTCAAAGTGGTGAATAATCATATTTCCTACAAATATTATATAAAACAGTTTTTTCCTATATAGAAATAAGTACATTAATTTTAATCAGTAACAAAACTCGGCAAATTAAACAATTTTTCTATGTACACTTCTGTTCACTGAAAAAGCATACAAGCTTAGAAAGCGATTTTTGCATTTTTTTAGTTGCGTAAATTTGTCTTACATCTGTTTTCATGTTTGCAAACAACTTACTAGGAGCCATTTACCTCCATTGATTACCTTTATGAATTTTTATCAAGATTTGTTTAAAAAAAAAGACTTGTAAATGAACGCAATTTTATGTAGGTAAGAGTATGCAGTTTTTTTTTTAAATTCCATCCTCTCGTAAATTAACGAGCCCTTCCTGTATTGTTCTAATTACAAGCTCTAACAATGGGTATTTTCGTTAAAATACTTATAAACGCTACGCTACCCTTCTTTGACCTTTTTGTTGTGTCAATTGTCAACTAGGCAGCATGGACTCCAGTGACAGGAAATTTGTGGCAAATTTTTAAATAATTTTAACTCAATAAGTATGACGTTTATAATAAAAAAATATATAGCAAAGTTGTTGCACTTGACAAGTTAAAATTAATGTAAGTACTTATTTCTGTATATTAAATCACGAATTACAAGGGCATAAAGTTTTAAATTTTTTATTTTTGCCAGTTTTCTCGACCTCTTCTATCAATTTTACGCTGAAATAAAATAGTACCAAAGTTGTATAAAGTACCAAATAATTCCTTATAATACGTTTTATTTATTTTTGTGTAAATTTTGAATTACTGTATCTCGGTAAGGACACAATTTTTTGTGTGGTTATAGGACAATTTAGGCACAGAATCATGTTTTATGTTATATGTAATCCCAAAATCGTTACCCAAAACTATTGGTAAATATTCTCCAAAATAAATAAGTAATAAATAATAAAAACAAGACACAAAAAATACCAAAATCGATTGAATAACAAATAGCTTTTCAATATCTCTGTAGTTAGTTCGTTTCAGCATAAAATTCGTAGCAGAGACGGTACTTAATAAAAAACTGACAAAAACACAATTTCCAAAACTTGACTCCGTTGTTTAATGTTTGTAATGGGAAAAATGTTTCAGATAAAACGGGCAGAGAATTTGGTTGCAAGTTGATTAAGAGTAGTTTATACAACAAGGTAGGAATTAAGAGATTCTGACGAGGGCGCAAGAACACGAGGCAGAATCAATTCCTCCAGTGTGGCATACTCTGTTTTTTCTCATACATGTACGAAAATGGCCACTTCTTTTGCGTGAAACGCGCGAACAAATTATAACAGCATAACACTGTGCGGTGAGCAAATCACCTTAACCATAAACAAACACAAATAACTCCCGCATATCAGGGAGGGAATGGCTACCCAAGTGATAAATGTTACCCCCACTCCTTATTTTCCGCGACTACCCTAAAAAGGCGACTTTCTACCCGCATTTCACACAAATAAGGTGGCCATTTTCGTGTAGGTATGAGAAAATCTATTTTTGTCGTACGATCAATCTCCAAAGTGATATTCTGAAATATGGATTTGCAGTCATGTTTTTTCAAGATGACAGCGAAACGACATGTGCAGCACCTCCAAGGTCGAAAATTTGAATTTTTGTTAACCTTAAAAAACTCAACAATATGAGAAAATCAAATATTATAGTTTCCCAGAAGTTTTGTATTATGAGCCTAAAATTTTTTCCATATTGATTGGACTAATCTCCAAATTATGCAATATTGATTAAATTTATCTAATTACATTTCTTAAATTATCAAAGCAACATCCAATAATTATTTTAAAATGGTCAAGCGTTATGTTCTAAAACTGAGACATATTCAGCAAGATATCTAAAACAACAAGATGTAAAAGATGAAAAATATTGAGACATTGAAGTAGACTGAAATATATTTAAATATTGCTTAAATAAGTGATTTTAAATTTTTATTATCAAATTCCTTGTTATTATTTTATATATTTATGTAGTTATTAATATTAGTAACTGAAATTTCTTCGTTATACTAATCCAAAATATTTTTCTTCCAGATTTCATCTCTACATTCTCTACAGACGCAACATGTATATTAAACGTACAACCTACACAGAAAATATGAAACTTGTTTGTGATTTATTTGCCAATAAAAGAATTGAATAATATTTTCGTTTGGTTTTCTGTGCATTTGAAAGGAAAATCTGACCCAGAATAATTTGTATTCTCCAGTCCACACAACAATTTTATACACTTGTGCTAACTATCTAGCTGTAAAGTTTTTTCCACCACCAACCAAGTAATCATCAAAGAACCATTTTCTTCTCTAACAACAAACAGTTTTTACTTATTTACTACCCTGAACCTAACCGAATAATTTCAAACAAATATCACTATGACATTATGATATGATGATGATTTATCATGCTGTAATGGTGTGAAAACTGACACTGAATGTTCCTTTCACCAAAATAAAAACACACGGCGCTCCACTAAATCGCCGTTAAAATAAACCAGCATACAACAGAAAGCTCGTTTTAATATTGTTTTAAATTAAAATAATGGTTACTACTGGTGTAATGACAAAGAGTGTGTTATTCTAAGGTGGGGGAGGGGGGCAAAATAAGTAATAAATAAGACTCACCACAGTGTAGCAGAGTATTTTTTACCGTTCCACCATATGGCGGCAGCAGACACCACGAACGACTTCCATCCCCGGGTATAACCAATAAAAACTAGCCCACATTGGTTTGCATTGCTCACTTTTACTTTTTCATTTCTTGAAATTTGTCAGGGAAATACGCTTTACAAGTCAACTAGCTTCTATTTTTTGAAACTCGTTTAAATTTATACAATATTTTAGCAACATTTGCAGCTAATAATTGTGTATAAAAATGAGCAATACAGTTTTAGCAAAGGAAAACTAACAACAAACCCAAAGCATTATTGTGACATACATTTATTAATAAAGTGTAATTATTAGAACATATTGTAATGAAGTAAAGAGCTGCATACAGTTCGGAAAATATAAGTGATCAAAAATAGAGTTATATTATTATCCAATTTCTTTTCAATATTGAAAAAAATATATTTGTAAAAACAATCATTTGAAAAACTTTCGCTAGACAATGGAAAATAGCACTGGTGCAAATATATAGCATGCGCCAATAAAAATAATAAACAATTTGTTATTGACGAAGCAACTTGTCTGTCCTATTATATTAGGTACGACATTTATGTTTTTTTTAGAAAGGTTAGTGATCACCCATTCAGCCTTATTACCACAAACACACGCGCAAATTTGCTTTGTAACATTTCAGTGAATCTACTCAGGAATGGTTTGGTTGTTGTTGCTGTCTATATACATTTCTTTCTCCTTTGATATTTTCACCGCAGAAAAGAACACATAAACGAACAGTAAACATTCATGCGGAACGAATCTTTTGCTACATTATTAATTAAAGTTACAGGATGAGTCGGCCAAAATAAGGCAAACGTAGGTGAAGTTTGCGATTTAATTAGGTACACGCCCACCAGATAAATACTTGTGGAGTTGCCGTTGGATATAAAGGAAAAATTCGAAATATATTTTATATGGCTTCTGAAATTTCTCGTGATAAATTGCGGCAAGTAAAAGCTAAACGTTCTATTAAAAGTTAGAGTAAAGAAAATTTATAAATATTTGAATCATTTATTACAAATATCATTTATTTTAGGTACAACACAAATTTTGAAATAATTACGAAATGTTCTTGAAAATAATTTATAGTTTAAGATTTAAATTTGAATTTTTTTTCTAATTAAAACACATTAATTTCAAAAGTGACGATGACGATTAGTATTCATAAAACAGAGATTTCATGTTTTCAATATTATGCTTGTTGAATAATTTAAATGGTTGCGAAAACAAATTTCTAAAATTATGATTAAAAGATTATTGTACTAAAATTACTTATTTAAGAAAATTGTGAGAATCTTTCACATTTAAACTTATATTTGAAGTTTCAAAAACAACGATATAATTTTTCAGATCTACAAAAAATCAAATACCTACACTTCTTGCAAATCTGTAGGCTACCAAACAGACAAAAATATATGATAAGTACTATTCTCTAAATTATATCTTTTTTTGAATGTTTGAATTATCTAAGTTTGAATTGGCAATTCCCAACTTAAAGTATAATTTATATATTAAATTGAAATTACCTTTAATTTGAATTAAAATAAATGATTACTTTTTTATGAGAATATTTCCGTATTAAATGCCTTCAACTGAGTAAAACGAGCAAATATAATAATTTAAAAAAAAATTAATTGCAAAACATTTGGATTTTGTTATAGGTAGAAAGAAACCACTTAGCCAAAGAATATTAAAAAGTAGCAAGCTTCTATATTAGATAAAATTCTGTTGTGAGGAATAAATAATAAACTTTATTCTCTATTATTGTTTTAGATTACTTTTCGGTAGAAAAAAATAGGTTTTAATTGTTAAATATGAATATAATTTAATGAAACTAAAATTAAAGTAACAACATTTCGGACAAAACGCAGTATTGCAAATTCTCACCAAATTCATAACTTTTGTGGTTAACACAAAAACAAATATATTTTACTTAAACCCACTTAAACCTTCCGTTAACAAAGGAGAAAATAAACATATAAATACGAAAAAATTGCATACTTAATTACACAAAAATCATTACAAAACTTCTTCAGTTTAATTTTTGTTTGCAATTTTTTCGTACCACAACCAAAACAAAAAAAAAGTTTTAAACCAAAACCCACCATTCTCAACATGAAGAATCACAAAGCATAAATCCACATTCACCAAAACGACTTTCAATAATCTAGCGAAAGCTCAGGAAATGCAAAGGCTTATTATACTAAACCTACTACCCACCACTGTATTGCTTGTTTCAACATTCTATAAAAATTAAAAAAATCAGATAAGTTTTCATTTTTTGTATAATAATAAACACATAACAAGAGTTGAAACTCCCAACAACAGTGCCGGGCAAATATCTTCTATAACTATGTAACTAAAAAAAACCCAATATATAAATTAAAAAAATTGTAAATGATTATTATTACACCGTGATTTGTACAAAACATCTCTTGGGACTAC
This sequence comes from Pediacus dermestoides, assembly GCA_963942485.1. Lineage (NCBI taxonomy): Eukaryota > Metazoa > Arthropoda > Insecta > Coleoptera > Cucujidae > Pediacus > Pediacus dermestoides. The sequence goes on from OZ012626.1 coordinate 12,752,902, forward strand.
TTGCAAAATCACCTAAATAATAGTATATAAACCCATCGCCTCTATAGACAACATTGACGTAGGTACAGAGTTTGCGGCAGCGGACTACAAAAATTCCACAACAAACATTTGCTCCGTTAAGCGATAAATCAATCAATAACATGACACTTATTGAAAAGTTTGTTGGAAATTTTTGCCAAGTCCCTTGTCCTCTTAGTTCCAAAAACAACTAACCACCCCACGACAAAAATCGCATCTAGCGGTTGTTTTTGGTTCTATAGATTGTTTAATATCATAGTCCTAAAACCAATAATAGATTTTAAACAAATAAACCAATCCCGATCTAGATAATATTAGTGGCAGACATTTTGTTATAACAAAAGCCGTCTTAAACATAAACACAGGATGGGTGTATTAATAATTAAAGTATATATTATCGTATTTTATAGTAGCTATCTAGGTGTAGATTATTTGCATAAAAACAGCAACCGCATGGTTGGTAGGTATATCAATTAGACGGGGGCAAACTTAATATATAAAATATCAACAAGATTATTATATATAAAAACAACAATTTTGGAATGTTTTTAATCACAACTTGGATGGTTTCAGCAGTCTTTAAGATAGAGTGTTAAGCCACGCAGCTTGAGCAGTACCAAACACCCCCAGAATAGTAGAGTAGCTTCAAAAAAATCATCTCCAAAATATCATACCGCATTAATATAATTAAACAACACGTTATAAGTACACCGATCGATATGTTGTGAGCTTTTCAAGTTAAGTACTTATTTTCTAAGTACTATTTATAGTAAATTATTGTCAACTAAGGCACTCATTTGGTCCTTTACAACATATCTAACAACCAATTATTGTGGTCGTAATTCTAAAGTTAAATTATTTACATATAATATATTGAATATAAAAATTATTTCAGATATTAATAACGATTATTGATCAAGTTACTTCTGTTTAAAAAAACAGCAAACATTTTCTTGTCCTGTACTGATATTTTTGAAATATTAATTGCTACATATTAATTTTAAAATTTGTTGTTCTAATTCAAAAAGCAAGACTTTTATGTCTTTAATTATTGGTTATTAATAACATACAGATTATTTTTAGAAGTTTTCCAAAGAATTTTGTCCTCAACAGCAAATTTTTGATTGATTTTCTTCAAAGTAGTGTTATTTAAAACAAAAAGCCCATTTTGAAGAATATGTCGCGAACACGTTATGTATAAGGCAATCAAAAAATATAATTTCCTTAATTACGTCAAAAATAATATGTTATAGCATTATAATTTAATACAAATTATGTACAGAAGTCTCTAACATTATGCGTAATTAAAGATTATTTCAGTAAACAACTTCATCTAATCACATGTTCGGATAGAAGTGCTGGTAAACAGGCAAAGTCCCTTGCGCATGAAACGCCCTTTTAGCCGGCGACGCCTGTTCATTAAACGCATCCCCGTAACTCCGTTTAACAGCCACATGGGGCATCATCGGAATAACTCCGGGTCCGGACCCAGGCAACAAATGCGATGGGTACTGCATCGGTGGTGGTCTTGGTAACCCCAACGGCATACGCGGCAACACCACAAACGGATGATGTTGAATTAAATGCGGCATCAGCGACATATGTGTCATCAAATTTTGAGAAAATTGCGACATGCCGCCAGAGTGCGGTGGCGGTGATTGCGGCATATTATTGGGAGGCAGCGACGCCATTGGCGGTAACATGGCCGGATTGATATGGTGCGGAATCAAATGTTGCATAAGTTGCATGTGCGGAACTAAATTCTGGGAGATTTGCGATACTGCCCCCGCTGAATGGGGCGGAGGTGGTGGTGGGATATTAGTGGGGGGTAAAGGCGCACTTTGTGGTAACATACCGGGGCTGAGTAGAGCTGGTGTGGCTTTGGCAGGTGAAACGGGTGCTGGAATACCACCAGTTAGTACGAGATTCATGTCTTCACCGGAACATTGGAACACCTCAATGTATCGCTGTTTCTTGCCGAAGATCATGTACCGATGATGTTTTTGTTGGGCAGTGACGAAGGCGGATTGCTCAGAGTCCATTTGGATAAAGGCTTCGCCACTTGGCTGGCCCTGTAACAAAAACAAACATTAAATTTTAGAGCTAAGGTATTATCCAATAGAGAAATTCATGCAATATATTTATCCATGAAAATCACATAAAACTCAAATGCAAATAATAAAACCAATAATTTTTGCAATGGAAAAAAGACTTAAACCATAGAAATTTAGAGAAGAATAGACTCAAATAAGAAACGAAACTTTCACAACTTAAGCACTAATTTTTCTCTTCAATTGACATTATTGGAAAAAGTTCAAAATAATATACAATTTTAGAGTAGTACTAGGGAACTCCGATTTATAATAAATACTTGTCTTTTAATTGGAGATACATATATGTATAATATATATTAAGAATGAGCGAAAAACTACTGATATCTACTTTTTGTAGATTACCATTAAGAAAAATGGAAAATTTATGAAAGATAGCCTTGTAAAAGTATTTACTTTTGAAATTTTTCCTAATTGTTATGTGCAAGGTGTCCCATCTTATAATACTCGTATTTGTACATTTTATTTTTATTAAAATCCTAAATTAATTAACATCTATTTCTTTTTATTATTAAGAAGGTTTGTTGACAATTATATATGAAATAATTAAGCAGTAATTATTTTAAATGTTTAGGAAGAAACATATAAAATAAAGAAAACAACTTAACAACAACAATTAAAAACTAATCATCAAAGTGATCAAATTAAAAAAAAATTCCTCTACGCGACATTGTACTGACTGTTCAACTCAACTACATATTAGATTTTACTGTTTCTACTTTTGTAATAAAATGAATGGTCATCATGACTCTCTCTAACATATGATTTTGAAAAAAGTACAAAATTAGAGTTTACTATAATACAACTTACCTGTGCGTTGTAAACCATATGAACACCTTGGAAAACAATATTTTTGGCATAGTCTCCCAGAAAATCCAAAATGTGTTCAACTTGGGCCTCATACGGTAAACCCCTTAATCTAATACAGTCTTTTCTAGTCCCAGACGTGATTATATGCTGGGGCAACAAAGGCACCTGTGGTAATGACGACAGAATTGGTGGTGGTGGTTCGAAAGCTTTCGGATCTAACGTCCTGTTCAGAACCTTATTTAAGGAAAAAAAATACAAAATTACCAAACTGTTGTAATTATTACTATTACCAAACTGCATACCTGCTGCACTTCAGCTGTTGTAGATCTAAACAATTCGATATATCTAGAACCTATACATTCTCTGTGTTTGGAGAGAGCTTTGGGGGCATCGGTTTCATTAGCAAACAGGACAAAAGCGTCGCCTGTGGCTCGTCCATCTGGTTTTCTAACAAATAGTACACCATCATTGCCGTCGACAACAGTGCAGGAATTTTCGCCAGATGCAAAGAAGTCCAACTGAAATGAAAAGACAAAATACATGTAACAGAATGAATAATAATGAAAGGAACTGCTGTTAGTGACTAGGTAATTCAATAAACTGTTGTTGGAATAGTGTTCACATAATTATTATGATTCCAGTATATTTTATTTCTTAGAATAACTGACGAGAATATTGTACTCCAAATGTTTTTCTATTCAGGGTATGCACCTGGTGCATGGAAGGCCAACTACGTTTAGTATAGGCCAAAATAAATGTCTATAGTGAAGAAAACTGAATAGATGTTATACACACAATGTTTATTGAATATAAGAATATTTTCAGCGCATCAGTTACTGAAAAACAAGACGAAAGGCGAAAAGAGGTCGATAACCATAAGACATAGTGATTTTTTTAATCATATAAAGATTTTATATACTACTGCATCATAAAGTACTGTTTCTGACATAGTTTTGCGGTCATAAAGTAGGTCTTTATACACATATAAAGTTACTTTTTCTTCAAACGTCATTTAAGTGTGACATTATCATGCTGTACTGATTATGTTTAAGTATCACTTTATTGCCGGCGACAGGTAAAGTTCTACTTTATCTGTCGCCGGCGCCTAAGTAGTACTTAAACGCCGCTGGTCATAAGTCAAATTAATTGTCAAAATTTATTTATTAAAATTTCAATTAATAATTTTTCAATTTAATGAATTGTTTGCGTTTGAAGAAAAAAGAGCCTATTTTATTCGGAGCTTAAGTCGCTTTATGTGCTTTACTGCTTTACTGTTACTACAAAATATCAATACATCAGCTGTCAATGTCACAATAAATTTATTACTCTCATTTATAATTTTACTAAATAATTAAAAGGTAATTTTAGCAGTCGAACATAAAGCTTTGTATGAAACTCGTGTATATTCTGACTTTATATTCGTCCTATTTATTAGCCTCGCTCGCAAGCTCGCTGTGTCATAAAACAGACTCGTCCATAAAGTCACAGATTATATACTTGTGGCATAAATAGCTATTATACGGCGAATCTTTCAATTATGATAATTTTATCGTACTTTTAGTTTATATCTTTTTTACAAATTCTAATAGTCTTTAAATTGTAAGCAGCATAAATCAACCTTTCGCGAAGTCTTTCGTGCTGACAATTTTATATTATTTATTTGCTTCTAAGCCTTTTAAGTTAAATACATATGATAAAGTGAAACTGAGCCAAAAATATAAATTTTTTCTATTTTTTCATTGTTACATTTTTAAAATAAAAATAAGTAAAATGATGCAATCATGACGTTTTCTAAAACGTAAATTTCAGGTTTCGTCTTCTATAACTAAGTACATCCTTCGTCTTAAAACATATGTTATCATAAATCCAATAAGGACAAATGGATCCAACATGATCTTCAATTTGGGTTACTTTGTGAATAAAGTTCTAATTTTGCATTATACGAAAAAATACAAAAACTTAGAATCTTAAAAATGGCAATTTGACATCTTTTCTGTCTTGTTCAAGAAAGCGAGCAAAACTAATCATATGCATAAGGAAATTCTAAGGTATGAGTCAAAAATATTCAACATCTGACTCATATGTAAAAAAAGTTTTCAGAAGTACCTACTCGTATGTACCTACAATCGTAAGATCAGAAGGAATATGCGATGAGTTCTATTTTAAAATTAAGATAAAAAGCAACGAAATTTGGTTTGATAGGTTTGGTTAGAAGCACGTGTAACATGGAGAAGATTAAGCTATAATTCAAAACAATTCAAGAAAAATCTTTGGTACGAAAGGGGCAGTTGGCGATACTGAAAAGGGAGACATTATTGTTTTTGTCGTCTACAATTACACGATATAAGATATAATATAGTTTTTATAAAAAGGGGAATAGTATGTACAGTAAACAGAGAGTTGAAATAGACTTTTTTTACCCTACAGCCAATTTTTGCAAAATCTTGTAGAGGGTCACCCTATAAGTTTAAAACTGAGTTTTTGTGTTCGTAGACCCCGACGTTCCTTTACCAGCCCTTAATTAAAGTTGATTTTTTATTTATTAAATAACTTCTTTCCTATTAGATTTCCGAAATAATATCATCAGAACAAAGTAGTAGAGAAAAATATTTTCTACAAATTTCCTTTTAACATTTTTTTGATATTGTTAATATTTAAAAAGTTATTCAACAAATAAGCTGAACATTTTTGGGAAATTTTTCTCTAGTTAGGTACTACTTACTACTGCTACTTACCACTCTTACCCCAAAATTGTCAACTTATTTGTTGAATAACTTTTTAAATATGGACAATATCAATAAAAATTTAAAAGAAAAGTTGTAGGAAATATTTTCGTGTACTACTTTGTGCTGATATATTTTTTTTCGGAAATCTAATAGGAAAGAAGTTATTTAATAAATAAAAAAATCAACTTTAATTAAGGGCTGGTGAAGAAACGGCGGGGTCTACGAATACAAAAACTCAGTTTTAAACTTACAGGGTGACCCTCTACAAGATTCTGCAAAAATTGACTGTAGGGTAAAAAAAGTCTATTTGAGACCTTTTTTTCTCCATATTTACTGTACTAGAACTTGGAGAATAATATTATCCTGGAAATGTGCTAGTTATTCCACGAGCATTATATTAATTTTTAACCGGAAATTAATTTATAACGAGGACTAAGGTAAAAGTGAATCTATAAAAATAATTATGTGAAAGAAAAACACATTATGTTCTTTACATATTCTTGAGCTATAACATTCCATCCTGCAAAAATTGTATAGCTACTACTTATAAATTTTAAATTTTAAGCAAAAAATAGCCAGAATGTTGAATATATATAGCTTCTTCAGAGAATTTGAATAAATATGAATTTTAAACATTAAAAATTTTAAAAAGTGGTAAAATTTGTCCCCAAAACAATAACATTAAATTAGGTAAAATAAACAATATTCTTCCAATTTAACTGAAATTATACTTTTTTTCAAAATATAATGGAAATTGAAGTAGAAATTTCTATATTTTAAGTAAGCTTATTTGAGAGTTTGCTAAATACTTGCATCAATTAGTACTATCAGTACAATCAGTACTACTTAGTAGTAGTACCTACTACAGTTGTTAATAATACTGATTTACGATAGAAATGTATGTATGTATTCTGTTGTCAACCTTCTCATTGGGTTATTTCAGCTCAAATCCTCAAAACCTCTTTACCAAGACAACCACCACAAACCATTAGGAATAACCACAATACTAATAATATAAACATAATTCACTTACAACTTGTTTAGCCGTACAATCATATGGAAGTCCTCTCATCCGGACAATAACCGCAGCCCCTCGAGATAAGAATGCTTGGGCTTCACAACTGGATCCTCCAGCCACTGATAGAAAATCATCACCCGATGCCCTATACACCTCGATGTAACGAGATCCCAGATGGTGCTTATGCCTTTTCAGGGCCATGTCTCTGTGTTCCTGATTCACAAACCGCACTAAAGCTTCTCCGTTGCGTCTACCTGCTGGTGATAAGCACAATGCTACGCCACCCCTGCAAAATAACAACGGTTTAAAAAAAACATGTTGACAGGAAAATTAAATAAATTTGAACATCTGATAAGATCATGATTGGTTTCAGTGTGAATGATACGTTATGATTAATCCGGGTATAACTTTGAGTTATCAGTTTTTGAACTTTGGGCTGGCTCCGTTTATTATGATGTCGTGTAGATTTTTTTGTTTACTTTTATTTGTTGTAATATCAGTCACCTATTAACCTCTCAAAATTATAAAACCACATTCCCAGTTCCAAAAATTGAGGATCATTACCGTAAATAACTACTTCAGTTCTGATGTTAATTTGTGTTCCTCCCGCTACTCTGGTTTCAAATTGCGATTTTCTTTTTATTAAAATTTTTCCTTTGCACAAAAAATCGCAAATAATTAACAAAGAAAATCAATTTTTAACTAAAATGTTATATACTATAATTATTTTTTTTAAGAAATATATTGGATATAGTTTACATTTAACTTTAAATTCCGTTTTCAAAATCAAAAATAGTGCACACTATTAAAAAAAAATTTATTAAATGAAATTTATCTAATTTAATTTCAAGTATGCACAAATTAGACGAAAAGTTAAGAAAGCAAAAAAGGAGGAGTTGCTACATATTTGTTTGTCAAAACTACGACTTATAAAACTTGACACCACAAAATTAAATTTTGGCGCAAAACATTATTCGTTTTTAACGAAATATAGATGCGTAAAATAAGCTAAATTTATAGTTATAGAAAAGTAGTTCTTAGGTGCTTACAAAACGTGAAATTTAATTAAGTCTTTAAAGAATTGTTTAAATTTTATATTTTCGTATTATTCAGCACTAAATTAACCTTAAAATATTCCAAAAACTTACCAAATTCTACCTGTGAATTTTTATGCTTAATATTATTTATTTAAAATATAACACCAGGCTTTCAATCATTTAACTATGGTGTTTGGAATACTCATGTTTATTAAAATTGTAAACCAAAATGCAAAAAAGGTAGGTACTTATATGGATATTTGCCTAGTCTAAATGTATCACTACATATTACTTATCACTAGAATTTGCATTACATTTTAAGCTCAAAAACTAATTACATTTTGAGGTGCACATTTGTGCCAACTTGACAATATAAAAAAATCATAAATTCACCTCAGTGCTCAGTAATAATATAATAATAATCTTTTATAAATATTATCTTAAACTGCTTTTGCATACGGTGCTCTCAGAAAAGAATTTGCAACTTATTTACACTTTTTATTTGTATTTACAGCTTATAAACTAACAGTTGTAAAATATTTATTGTCTACACACCTAACTATATGGTTTCTGATTGTAACTATCCTATGTTACATTTTATGCGTCTACAGAAACTATTCATAAATCTTAAAAATGCTTCTTAAACAACTACTGTAAAATGTGAACAAAAGAAAACAAATTATATAAGTTGCCACTGAAAGCTTTGAAACTAGTCATTTACTAGTGCTACGACTTAAAACTTTAAAACCCATAAAACGTTTATTATTCTATAAAATATAACATATTCTATTGTTCATTGTTAAAAAGGAAAATGATTTTTGTCAACGTGATAACGATTAATTTGGTTTATTTATGCGAATATTATGGTTAGTACAGAAAAAACTTACTTTGCCACATTGAGTCCCCTGAAAAACTTTGCAATGTCCTGGTCGCTGCTTTGCCAGGGCAAGCCTCTTGCTCTTACAACACAATTTCCGTCTATTTCATCGTCTTTTGAACTGTAAAAAATACAAATTGATAAAAATAAACAGTCAAATGCACATATATCTGTAGGTCCATTTATTTTATTTGATTGCAGAACATAAGAAAATGGAAGTTGAAACAAAATAAATTGATTTTATAGATTAATGGAATGTCTCAAATTAGGGAAGAATTCTACGAACTATAGGGGCAAATTTTATTTGTTTAATTGTGTAATATTATCTTATAACTTCTAAAATATTAGGTATGTAAGTATAATCATTGTTATTTTATAATTATTACCTAAGTCTTTTTTTTTTGTTAATCAGTGATCGATCCATTTATGCAACTATGACACCTACATATTATTCTAGTTTTTTCTAAAGTAAATACCTTAATACCGATATCTTTTAATATTATTTTTTAATTTATTTAGAACGGTTATCATTTTTTTCTACTCTCATACTTTCATTAAGATACAGATTTTTCTTTACGATACTAGTTTATAGACAATAGAAATGCAACATTACAGCAATATTTCGTCAATATCAAATATTGTCATGACAGATCTAAAATTTAAAAATTGGCAGTTCATTCTGATATTCTGACATTTTATGATAAAGTGGCCATAATAAGTATTTTCTTATTTTTCATTATTTTGACTAGTCGTAGAAAAAATTGTGTATGCAACTCACATTTAATGGCTATTAAGATACACGAATTCATTACGACACTTAACTACGACTCTGTTCGTAATTCTCATACTCGTGTCTTAATAGCTATCATTGTATAATATAGATACAGTGGAATCCACCTATAATGAACTCGCTTATAATGGAAACTCTGTTATAATGTACCATTTTAAAAGTCCCAGTACAAACACGTGTAATTAGTAATTATTCTGATGAGATGAACACCCGGTTATAATGGACTATTTTACTTGGTCCCCTGAAGTCCATTATAAACGGATTCTACTGTACTATTAAGATACTTAATAAGAGAAATGAAAATTGAAAAGATTTCAAATATTAATTTAAATTGGAAAATATGAAAACATTATTCGCATTTTCGTCACATTTGATTTTTTTCAAGTAACTAAATTTCAAATCGATGCTTGCTTTCTAATGCGCCAAGGACCAGAAAAATTGATAGTAACAATTTTAAATTTTTATACAGTAGTGCAGAATTATTTTCAGCATGCATGATGCACGTCACCCTCCCAGAGATAATGTACGAGCCCAAATAAAATATAAGAGCCTAATGTTTAATTAAAGGAAAACACTTAAAAACGGAATTTTATAATTATAGGTAGGTAAAATACTAAATAATAACAAATTTCAGTAGAGAATTAACATTTTGACTTTCGGTGATAAATAAATAGATATTTAATTTTCATCTATAATACAAACTGATCTATTGTATTTCTATAAATCGTAAATCTAGGATTCGATTAATATTTCACATATAAAATATCTGTGATTTTTACATTATCATCTTTTACTGTCTAGATAACAGATTAATAGTTGTTTTGTGTTCTCGTGGGTGTAAACATACAATGCAAAAGTATAAAAGATTTGGAACCTTATCACATCAGTAATACACCTACATAAATTTATTTTATTTAATTTGATATACAAAAATCAATCGGTTATAAAAATATGATGTAATACGAAAAAATGAAATAAAGTAGAAAGAGGAAAATTATTGTCAATTGGAATATTATCTACAGTGAAACCTTATGTAATAGATTTATTAAATTATAAATAAGTCAATGATTACACAGTAGTTTATCTTGCACAGTTATCTGGTATAATGTAAACATTGGACTAGCATTATAGCCGAGATTTTCATATACTCGTACGAGTAGTACAGATCTTCAACCGAAATCATATTCATATTTGTTTAGTTTGAAGTGGAGCCAGATAGAGGATTAGTTGAAGTTTTGTAGAAATGCAAAAAATAAATACCTATCATCCTATCAATATCGTAAGATAAAATTTAAACTATTATTTGTATATTTGAAATTTCGAAACTTCTTATATTAGTAATATGCACAAAGTTATAGTAAAAAACTAAAATATTTCACAGATTCTAATTAAAAATAATTTCATGTTTCAATTTTTTTTTATTATAATTATGTATTTTTAAACCAACAGTAAAATTTTACTAATTCGAACAATACTACCTACACAACTACGGTACTATGAACCGGTTACTAAATTATTTATTCAGACTATCCATTAGTATTAATATACTATTAAACTCATTATTGAAAGTCAGTAATTCATTTTGATTAATAATGTTATTGATCCTTTAGTTACGTTCACGCAAAATGTAGAAATATGTAAAAAGTGTGAGATACAACAGCAACTAGAATTATTTGTCAAAGAACTTGACTTTTGGAAATCACAGTCAAAAGTAAATGATTTCAATTTCTAGAGAAAAGTAATCAATATAGATAAAAAGATGAGCAATCTACTTTGAAAAATCCATGTCATTTCTATAAATATTAAGAGAAATCGTCAACACGATGTTTTTCGGACTTTTGCCATATTTATCGCGAATATAGTTAGAAAATATTATGTTCTCTCTTTAATTTAAATTTAGGGCAATTCACTAGTATTTACCAGGAAATCACGAGTATATCGCAGGAATCCTTCCTAGGGCCAAATCTGTGCTCACTCTATGTAAATGGTTCCAAGAAATGTATGTCCGGATGTGCGTGCGATAGCGCGGCAGACAACAACTCTTTCCTGACTACAGGTGGGGGGTGCTTGACCGTAGAACAAGAATGTAAACAAATGGTTCGAGACCCATTACAAGTTTTAATGCTGATAAAAGTAGAGGTCTCAACTTTGCTTCAGCATGGGTTGTGGAAAAGACTTCACTGTACTCAGTACTTTATATTGAAGGTATACAAAATAAGCTATGATATGATTACTCTGAATTACAGAAGTATGAAACATCACCATATATATCATCTATTTATCTATTCAGGTGTACCAAAAATGTATTCAAAATATAAATTAGAAAACAGCGTAAGTTCATGTATTGGCACAAGTTAAGTTTTAATGAAAAAATCTCGGAACAATGGATGATGCAATTAAAGACAGAAATTGCCAAGAAAGAAAAGCGATTGCCCTCTGAATGGTATTCTTTGGGACAAGAACATCAACAACAAAAACAAAAAACTATTTATAACACGGTACTCAAGAACATAATGACTTATGGATCCGAAGTGTGGCCCCTGAAAGAAACGGCAGAAGAAACATTAAGAGCAACCGAAATGGATATTTGGTGAAGATCAGCCGGAATATCTAGGAGAGAAAGGGTACCGAACGAACGTGTAAGAGAACTTATGGGGGTGACACACAGAATTCCAGATGACATCAGAAACAAACAATTGGTCTGGTTTAGACATGTACGTACAACGAATGCCGGAGCAGAGAATTCCGAAATAAGTGCTAAGATATAGCAACCTGAAGACATAAGAAAAGTGGCAGACCAAGAAGAAGCTGGAAAGACGGTATAGATAACGAGATGAGAGACAGGAAACTGGAGGAAAATTTGTGAAATTACTAGAATAGGTGGAGATTGGAAATAGGAAAACGGAGAAAGTTATAATTTAATAATAATAATAATGTTTCCTTCAATTATTTTTACATTTTTTTCGTTTTTTTATAAGACAAAATGTTTAAAATCTAAACCATCACAACAATTCAATGATTTTGATTGCTATTATAAAGAAACAGAATGACTATAGTTATCATGATAGTACTATTGCAATTAAAATTTGTGTCCCACTTAACATGAAACATTAACATTAACTTTAGCAACAGAAATTAAAACTCAAAAACCATTATCGTAGTATACATTATACAAATATTAGTGTACCAATTTTTTTTAACATATAGAATTTACGTATAAGGTGAGCCAAAGAATCCAAAGAACACTTTAATATAATGTTGATTTGTCGTATAAACATACAGGGTGTCCCAGTTTATATCGTCAGGATTTCACCAGTCAATAATTTAGCGAAAATTGAAAAAATTGAATAAAACGTACGCCACTGTTTTTTTTGCAGCACCAATATGCAGAGAGTATTTTCCATTCAATTTAGAAACTTTTTCATATCTTATAATTTTTTGATAACTTAACTCAAAATAATCTAATAGTATAGTAAATAAGGAAGAAAAAAGGCTTCAAATAGACTTTTTTTACCATACAGCCAATTTTTATAGAATCTTGTAGAGGGTCACCCTGAAAGTTTAAAACTGAGTTTTTGTATTCGTAGACCCAGCCCTTTCTTCACCAGCCCTCAATTAAAGGTTGGATTTTTTTATTTATTGAATAACTTTTTTCCTATTAAATTTTCGAAAAAAAGAGTCAGTACTAAGTTGTAAAGAAAAATATTTCCTACAACTTATCTTTTTAACTTTTTCTGATATTGTCGATATTTAAAAAGTTATTCAACAAATAAGTTGAAAATTTTGGGGAAAAAGTAGTACCTAAGTAGTAGTAGTAAGTAGTACCTAACTAGAGAAAAATTTCCCTAAAATTTGCAACTTATTTGTTGAATAACTTTTTAAATATTGACAATATCAAAAAAATATTAAAAGGAAAGTTGTAGGAAATATTTTTCTCTACAACTTTGTACTGATGCTTTTTTCGGAAATCTAATAATCTCCCTTATTTACTGTACTATTAGGTTATTTTGAGTTAAGTTATGAAAAAATTATAAGATACGTTTTATTCAATAAAATGTTTTTGAAGAAACCCGTACGCACGCCTCTGTGTTCTAAATAAAATAATTGCAACTACTATTAATAAGAGAATACAGAATTTCAGAAGGCTAACTTTTTTTGTTATTGATTTATAGCAAATTATTTAAAATAATTTATTTTCTTTAATACCCTGTACATCAAAAAGGAAGCAACACTCGATCATAGTATATTAGACAAACCACCTTTAATTTTGCTAAACTATCGACTGGTGAAATCCTGACCATATAAACTGGGACACCCTGTATAGCTAAAAAAGGTTATGCCACTGACTTAATTTATGTTTCTTTCTTTTTAGACAGACAGAAAAAGTTTACATGCAACTTTTAGATAATTTATAAAATTAAAAATTAAATGTAAAGTATCCAAATTTAATTCATATTAAAATCATTTATCTATACTGATCGTAGTTGTTAAATGAGTATCATTTACATAAATTGTAAAAAAATAGTGTTTGAATCCGTAGTAACTGGTTGATTAACCGCAATAATTAAATATCAGTATTATTAAAATTAAAGTCTCAACTCCTCCAAAACTAAACATTTTGGCAATAAGTTATATGACCGATTAAAATACTGGGTGGAGTGGACCAACCCAAAAATAATATAATACATATAGGTAAATAAATTATATTTCTTCTTTATAATATAAAAATTAGTTTTCTAGAAATACTTTTATGTTATCTTATAAACGATAAAAAACCAATTTAAGAATTTTATATTCGTATAACTCTAAATTATAATTGGGTAATACAAAGAAAACAATTGATTATTAAAAGAAGTAACAACAAACCGTTACGAAACTGGCAGATATAAAGGCCGTAAAACGGAAACACAACAGAATATTTTTAACAACCTCTTGAAGGGACGGCGTTTACAATTTACAACTTCGAAGAGAAGTTTATAATCACAATTATTTACGGAAACATTTAATTGATAATTGCGGTTATTATGAATGAGCTTGCAATGTACCTACATTGTAACTGCGATAATTTGAAAATTCTTTATCATTTTTGTAACAATTATACATTCCTCAAGTAGGTACTCCTTTTTTATCATTATTTGTTTTTCAATCCTCAAAATTATTTATTTGAAAATATTTTGCGAAAAATTTTCAAAATGGTGTCCTTACCAGCTGGTTTTGGCCCTTGAACTCACAACTACACCGAGATCAGATGGTGTCCAAAACAAATTACGTAACCGTGACGAAGATTACACAAAACATAATATTTTGACATACATTTTAAATTAAATAAAGTGCAATCACCCTTATCACATTCTGAACCAAACACCATCCAAGCAACACGTGGCAAATATTTTAACTCACCTCTAGTCAAAAATTGGTAAAACCAAAATAAAAATAAATTCCTGTGGGTTATGATAAACCAAAAAAAAAATATGAAATAAGTATAATAACACAGAAGGGTATCACAGAGATTTTAGCACTATACACATTTACTTCAAACCGTATGTATCCACGATTGAACTAAAACCAAGTAGGAGTTTAAGAAAAATCGACTTCTATCAATATATTGAACAAAAACATACAGTATTTGTGTTCTGTTTTGCTTTTACATGGACATGAACTATTCAGATAAAAAGAGCAAAGACTATTGAACGTAGATTTACTGCTTTTATCAGTTTCGTTAAAGTGGGGTAAGAATGTCAAACACTATTGGTTCGGTTCGATTTGTGATAAGAAAATTTTGTGTGGCAGATATCATTGAGAAGTTCAAGTTGCTCCTTGTAGGTATCATTTTTGAAGCAATCTTACAGAATGAGAACTTTTTCTGGAAATGTTTCAATCAGATAATAATGTTGAAAGGTGGTTGATGGTGATATAGTTGAAGGCGTTCATTTCGTATCAAAATTGAAATTTCGTTTAAAATATTAATTAATAATTGACAAGGCATTACAAGTTGTTCTTTGTAGGCTGTAAGCTTTGTAGCTCTTCTTCAAAGTATGTATTTATTAATGATCAAGCGGTTGTGTTAAAATTTTAACAAACTTCGTAAGTATAAAATATAGAAAGTGTTTAGTAACCTACTATTTTAAGTACAGGGTGTCCCATTTTCGACACTTTTAGAGGGTATTGGAGTTATTATCAAAGATAGAGTGTTGCGGTTTTCACCTTACTTTCCTACTATTTTACGAAACGAAAGATTCCGGGGTCAAATTTGATGTCATGACTCTCTTAGTTTTTAATCTACAGAGTGATTCTGAAAATCTTTGTTTTTTAGACACCCCTCGTATTTCCGTTATGCTTCTACTTATCAAAAAGGTGAAAACTGATCTTGATAGAGTTTTTTACGTAGAGTTCAGTGGCGTAGGCAGTTTTTGTCTTAAAGGTTTAGTTTTTGAGATAATAATTAAACTGATAGTTTTTAAATGGGACACCCTATATATTATTTTTTATATTGACTAAGCAAAATTTGGGATTTACAAAAATGCTGTCTTATAAGGATTAGTATAAAGTGAGTCTCAATACTGTGTATTTCAAGAGTAAAGAAGAATTTTAATATCTTTACAGTGGATAATTTATGCTTACCAGGTAAAAATAGTCAGCAAAATTCGAAAATAACAGTAAAAATTTGAAAATCTCTTCTATTTTTTTAAGATGAGTAAGCAAGACGTTATACAAGATTTTCATACACTTTTCTAAATAATTTACAATGACATTGACCCAAAAATTATCAAAATTCACTGAACGATCACAAAGCTATTTTCAACAATCCGTTTCAGGGGCGAGTATCTTTCTATAGATAACTGGGAGGAAACTTTTGTATCTAAAGTGGTGACGTCAGTTTAAACATATCCATCTAAATTCGAAAGATTGCCCTGTCCACCTTGATGAATATAAAAAAACAACATCTGCTTCTGTCTTTATATTGTTTTTTGGGTGACGAAATGCCAAATTTATAAGCACAACAAAAAAAGAAAGATTCACTAGTTTACAAAATCGAAAAAAATTTATGCCCACCATATCTCACTCTGATTTTCCCATGTATTTTGTCCCACTAAACACGAAAATCACACTTAAAATTTCTTTCATGGAAGCGTTTTCTAGATATGAATGAGTTCTTTCGACGTTTTTGAGTATATATCGAGATCTAATTGGCCGATTTGGCCAAACAAGCACTCAAATTACAGGTAACTGAGCCTTCTACAATTTTCATTATATAGTTAGTAGTTCAGATGCTAGCGATTTTAATAAGTTGAAAAAGTCTGGTTTTTTTTTTTTAAATCGATGTAGAAAATTCACATATTGTCCTGGGAAAAATATAAATCGCAAAGATAAGTTTAGTTTAAATTTTTTTACGTGAAGCTGACACTTTTACGAAAAAAAGAAGCTGCTATAGATGAAAATCCATGGACAAATGGCGAAGTTATGTATTTTTCAGTGGAAGACCAAGATTCAGCTTTTTGACGATTTTCACGTTTTTTCTTCGTTTTATTGAATCAGTTGAAATCCAACATATTGATAGTTACCATTTTGTTATAATAGGTGAAATTCGGTAACATTCCAAAGTAATTCAGATAACTTGTTGTAGCGCATCAGTAAATTTGCGTACATTTTTTTGGACCATAAATTCACCTCACAGATCGTTTGGATTGTTTACACAAATACATATTCGAACTCTCGACTTCTTTTAGAACTCATTTCACAAATTTTTTATGAAGTAAATAAAACGATGATAAAAATACCGGATTACAATGACTCGATACACTAATATCTCTTTGTTTATATCCTATGTTCAACTAATTAGGTTTTATACAAGGGCGAGATGCCACAGTACCAACATAATAACAAAATAATTGTCGATCGCGGAGTAATTTCCCGATTGTCAATTTTTATCATCAAAGTTATCTGAATTAGTTTGGAATGTTACCGAATCTCACCTATTATAACAAAATTAGTAACTAGCAATATGTTGAATTTCAACTGATTCACTAAAGAAAAAAAAAGTGAAAATCGCCAAAAAGTTCAATTTTGATCTTTCATTGAAAAAGACATAACTTCAAATTTGTCCATGGATTTTCATCAATAGCAGCTGGTATTTTTCGTAAAAGTATTAGCTTCACGCAAAAATATTTGAACTAAACTTATCTTTGCGATTTCTATTTTTCCCAGGACAATATGTGAATTTTCGACATCGATTTTTGCCAAAAAACGCGACTTTTTCAACTTATTAAAATCGCTAGCATCTGAACTATACTGGGCCGATCTCTAAACTATGTAATGAAAGTTGTAGAAGGCTCAGTTACCTGTAATTTGAGTGCTTGTTTGGCCAAATCGGCCAATTAGATCTCGATATATACTCAAAAACGTCGAACAAACTCCGAAATTTGAAAAAAAAAATTCGAAAATTCATATCTCGAAAACGCTTCTATGAAAAAAAATTTAAGTGTGATTTTCGTGTTTAGTGGGCCAAAATACATGGGAAAATCAGTGTGAGATATGGTGGGCAAAATGGCTGTAAACTAGTGTATCGTAACTGAAGTTCCTACAAGTACAACGGTACCAAACCATTATTTATATTTAATTATGGTTAGGAATGAAAATGATATTTTTTGTTTAATGTCTTATGAAGAGTATAATACTGGATTAATTACTACAGCCCACTATATACACGAATAACATAAGTAATTCCAATACTTATTCGAATGTTTTGCGGATCCAGATAGCGTAAGTTACATTCTTCATAAACCAGCCTTAAGTGGTTATATTTTTCTGAAATATACGGTCACTATTAAAGAGTCTCTTCTACTCGTATAACTAAGAATTGCGTGGAAGTTAAAAATTATTTTAGTATTTACCTGTGCACTCTATAAGAAATTTTTTTTATCATTATTTTTACCTTTGGGATATCAAAAAATGTTCATAAAAGCAGATTACAAAAATTATTTTGGATATTGCATGGATCTTCATTTTACACAGAATAACTTGAACATGGACCTTACAGATATTATTTTATTAATAAAGGAAGCATATAAAATTCAAATCCAAAATCCACTTACCAAATTCCGGGTTCCAACATCAGCGCCACTGCTTCCGGAAGATCAAATCGGTGTCCTGAAATACACACGGAGATTAGACTTTACCTACATTCACGCGCGCAAATTTACCACGATTATAATTATAAAAATGAATGCTCTAAATATGTCTATGTAAGTGTAAATGCAAGAAGTTCAACAAACTTGCTGACTCAATATAATTGTAAATTATTTATAAAAAATATAGCTACAATATTTAATAACTGTTGCATATAAGGTGCTTGCTGCAAAAAACACGATTTCATGGTAATTATAGAAGTATCATTTCGAAGCCTACGTGTTGACTAATTTTCGTTATAATTTAAATTTAACTACGATATTTCTATCTAATCAATTATGAAGTAGTATTTTCCCAAACCATTACAACTTCGAATAACAATATACAAACTGATTTTTAATTATCATCGTGATTTATAAATTTAAAAAGAAATGACAAACATTAGAGTAACTAGCTCTGGCTTATCAGTATCACTTCCTTTTTTCAATCAAATCAATTGACTAATAATAAATATTTGTCGCTGCAAGTGCGCCCATTTCTAAACTATTTTATATATTTTCACAAATACCTTTTTGTGAATCATTACTATGTGGATGGTGTACTACTTGCTTTGTCACCCAACCATAGATGAGACATGCACCCAACTAATAAACTCATATCTTGTAGAAATTGTTACATATAATCGACAGTGAGGTCTCGAGAAAAAGTGATAAGACTCGTTATGTAATTGGAGAAGGTAATTTGATACAACACAGGAAACAAAGTTGTATAAACATAGCTCTCTGTTTAGTAAATTATTGTAATTGCAAGTAAGTTATGAATGACAATGCTACGTTTACATTATAGCTAATAAATAGGTACAAACAAAATAGGCCAAAAAATATATTGCGCAAACTAGTTTTCATAAAAAATGTTCCAAATAAATCAGTATATCAACATACTAAATTTTAAAATTGTCGTGGTTTTAAGGAATTTACCATTAATTGAAAGTAAGGATTGTTGTGGAGTCACTCTTATTGCTGTTTACTTTAAAGAAATGAAATCAGAATTAATCATATATGTAATACTACCAATATAATAGGCGCGTTTAGCGAACGCAACATGTTGAGTAGCGGACTGCGCTGCATTCGCTGAACGGTATTTGCTGCTTGCGCTGCGTAGTTAGCAACTGACGGAATCAGTCAGCGCTGGAAATTATCGCTTTTTACGTGCAGCACAATAACCTAACCTCAACAAAATTTTCTTCCGTTCAGAGAAGTGAGTAGCGCTGTCTTGTCAGCGAAGTCAGCAAATGATTTCCGCTAACTAAGCAGCTGCACTCGCTAAACGTGCCCAATGACGAGAGGCTAATTACAGCAAAGTATTCCGTCAAATTCAAGGTCAAGGGCAAGGGTTATTCCGGCATCATCTTATGGTACCGATTTATGCTATTATTTAAAGGAAAAAAAAACCTATACAAAACAACCTAACCTGACTTATAATCGCTCCGAATTAATAAAGCATTTAATTAAAATAAGACAAAAGAAGGGAAATCTACGGAATCGAACCAGCACCGTGTGGATTACTAGGCAGATTCTCTACCCACTGCGCATCGGGCCACGGCGGCTTGTACTAGAAGTGGTATTTGTTCTGGATAAGAAGAGTACACGGAATACTTTACTGTTATTAGCTACTCCTCCCAATGCTAGCATCCTATTCTTTGGTATAAGTTCGACGTGCGTATCTAATAAAAGAGATAGAGCATCTTAAAATAGGCGCTTATGCGCATGCGTGTTTGACTATAAGTATGATTTTAGTACAAAATTCCCAAAAACAATTAATTAAGTGTCACATGTGCAATTTTGAGATATATCTGTGGCGGTTTTCGAACCATAGGTGTGAAAAGGTAGCGCCGCATAAATTTTCATGCAGGTTTTTGTCTATAATCACTGTATTTTCAAATCGAAAAATGCTTGTAACAAATATTTTTAATTACTTATGTTATTATATTTAGCTTTTAAGACTGAATATTTCCGACCTCGTGAACACCTAAAATGACTGGACTATTTTCAATTTTCTACGTACGGAATAAAAAATTTAAAGACTTTCACTAAGTCCCAGTTTTCCGATGGGAGTTATCCTTAACTATAAGTTGACTATTTATTTAGATGCCATTATTGAGACAATAGTACAAAATCAACTCTTAGTTAAGGTTAGCTATCGCTTAAAAAAGTGATCCAGACTCTTCTTAGGCATTTTAAATTTAATACCAGATCATTTTTTCGATGATAGGCGGTTAACTGGATGCCTTGTTATTTAAATAACTAATTAAGATGAATTATATTTCTTTTCAGGTACTTATAATAGGTACCTCACTTTAAGAGAAGATCGATTTTTTTATATAAGTGTCCCTTGAACTTCAGCTATCCTGTATACAGGGTGCTAAATCTTTTAAATATATATTTTACTATATCATAAAATTAAAACAGATAGGTAGTAGTTTGTGTTTAAGTATAATTGCTACAAACTGGAACAACAATTTACGCGCTGCAGGACTGAATATACAGAGTCATAATAAAAGAATACAACATCCCAGTGGGCTGTGAAATTTAATTTAAAATTACTAGGGAATCTCAAACAGAAAACGTTTAATGTAATGTCGATCTGACCAATGGATACTAGTGATATTTAAATGATAATCATTGATTCAATACTGATTTAGAGAGGTGGCAAATCCTGAAACATGAAAAATGCACAGCCACCTTTGATGTTAGATTCTTTTATAATTATCCTGTATTATGAGCTAGAACTTATCAAAATCTTAGAAACTCTTTCTGCAAACCGCCTTCTTGTAATTTTCTTTAAATGGTTTTTAATTTCATATTTGAAGAAACGAACACTGGAATCACAACAAAATTGGAAAAATGCACAGCCACCTTTGATGGTAGATTCTTTTATAATTACCCTGTACAAGTTTTAAATAAAAATCGTAAATTCAAAAGTTGAAGATTATTTGAACCTGTAGGTACAAGGTTCACTTTTACCATTAGACCAACAAAAACTGAGTAAACGAACGAAGAAAATTTTCAACGTTTTTTCAGAGACGAATAGAACTATAACTCGATAAATAATAAAAATAATATCGAATTTTATCTGTACAAAAATTATATCTCATTCTTAAACGACACTTCAACGCCAACTAGAGGTGGAATTTAAATGAACACCCGATATACCTATGCACTTTTTTCGTAAACCTTAAAAAAATTAATGTTTAAGAAATTAGGGTGAATTTTAAGTAACACCCTCCTACACCACTTTTGGAATATTATTCAGAGCAGAGGGCAGAGGGAGACACTTCAATTTCAATAGAGTTAAATTTGAGGTTTACTTAATTTTTTCATTTCTATATACCCAATAATATTGACTTTAACTCATTTAATAATTTTTTTACGCAACATAAATAAGTACCTACGTTCTTTTAATAAACAAAACGTTTTACGGTGCACAATTCAAAATTCTTATGTACCAGAATCAAATTATATCGAGTTCTGTTCTCATAGTATTCTAGTCTATAGTTTGATTAACGATCTTAGTGCCCTCAACAAAACGATAAGCGTTAATACGGTCCACCCAGGGCACAACTTGAAACACAATCAATTTTCGATAGAGCATTGTAGGCTCCAATAACTTCACAATATCCTCTACATTTACTTAACTTTATTATATTATATTGATGTTAAAGTAATAAATAAAATAGTTGTACTCACCGTCTGCAATAAGTCTTTGTACAATATTCACCATATCCTTAGCCTCCTTCTTGTAAAATTCGTTTTCCGTTTCCGGTTTAATTTGTAAACCTGTAGAGCAAACGTTAAGGAAAAATCTCGACAAACAAAAATTTTATTTAAGTACTTCACATTATAGCAAACCCTCAAAGTTAATGCAATTTGTACTGTAACTCAGTTTAACTGGGAAATTATTGCAACGCTTAATTAGTTCAGGTATTATCGCTACAACAATTATTCGTCTTATCGCCCATGTAGAACAGTTCACGACGTAATGCATTTACACAAACGCATACATAATAAGAAAAGTAAAAAGCAATCAATTTGTGGAAGAATAACCGTACGTGTTTGTGTTTTCGATAACACTGTTGCGTTCAGCTTAAACTTTAAACACTAATTTAAAATTTGAACCTAATCGCCTAAAAGCTATAAGTGAAAATATACCAAATGATATAATTCGTGTTATTTGGCTACTAATTGCCCTAATGGGGTCTTGCCCATAGATTAGAGTAAACATATTTAAATGTAAATGTTATCGATGCATGACGTATGTGCAGTATGCAGAAGAATGTACAAAAAATGTTTAGACTAGGAATATATGAAACGCGTATGCAGGTGAAAATAAGGCTTGTTTGAAAAGTTTTAAATTATCTTGCAGGAAGTAATCTGGACGGTGTTTTGAAGTCGTACCAAGTACAGTTCGACAGATGGCGCATGTAATCTGTTCTTGACTCAAATCTTATCATTTTATTATTGTAAGATTGCTAGTGTATTTGTACGATTTATTATTATTGATATTTAATTTATGTAACCAATTGTCTGTCTATGAAATATATCAACGGTTTGATTTATTTTTTATTAAATATGCTCCAGGAGATTTTTTATTATTTTGTACAAAAACAAGGTTTTTTAAACGTTAAACATTTAAACAATATTACGTGTTGAGTAATGTAGAATTTTGTAATTTTTTCATTTTTTTCAAATAAATGTTTCAGTACATCTTTTTCATCGTGCATAGACGATGACACAGATTTTATTTAAAAAAAAATAGAATTAAAATATCTGATGTGTCCAACACACGCGACATTCTTATGCGATACGAATTAAATTGTGATCTTTGGAAAGTACTGAAAAAAGATTTGATGTGGTAGGACTCACAATTTTGTTGAAACCCTTAAATTAATATGAAATTTTGGTCAATTCCAATAAGTCGTTTTTGAGTTATCGTGGATACAGACAGACCGACACACAGACAGACATCATGGCAAAAATAGTCAAAATGGATTCAAGGACACTCAAAATGTGTAAATCCCACAAAATTACAAACTCGAAAAAATCACGATTACTATATTTTCTTATTACTTTGTATAAGAAAGCAAAAAATATTACAACCTTCCTGAAACCAAGACTCCATTGGGACTTGGTGGGCGTAATTTAGATTAAGACAATGACCGAATTGTTCTACTTCAAACCCTCAGGGATTAGATATCACCAAATTATTTAAATTTTAGGTAACATTGTATTTAAATTTTGTTGTTATCTACAGGATTTTTAAAGCAGACTTGAAATTATTGTTTAATTAGAAAAATATTGATGCTATTGTGTTTCGCAGAGCACATGTAGCAAAAAATTTAGGATATTTGTAATAATACACTAGCAATGGTAGTATTTTGATCAATATTTCTTGTTTGCTGACTAAATCATTTTCCCAATGTAAATTTTCTTTGTAGCTTCATCAGAATCACTGTTTTTAAAAAGCTTAAAAGATTTCGTATATTAAATATCAAGAATATGAACCAACTTCGGAAACAACTACACAATTTATTCTAGAGGAGAAGATGCAGTTTTAGTCCTGGACGCATCATATGTATATCTAAACTAAACCATAAAGAGCCAAATTTTTTATGATACAAACTAAAAAAGTATTAGAAATAAGCAATAAAATCGACCATATGCCACTCGTAAGTGGCGGCCTTTACTTGGGGGCTGTCCTAGGAAAGTGGTGTTTTAGAAATTTTTTACATAAATCCTCGCCTGTTTCTACAAAAAATATTTTAAATTTTTTTGTACAAAATACACTACAGAAATAGTTAAATGAGAACAAACCTTGTAATAAACTTTAAGTTTGAACTAGAATTAGTGTGTAGAATAATCTTTTATAACACAGATTAAAAAACTTAGTTCGAGTTTTAGAAAAAAAAAGACTTCAAAACGTCAGCGTTCGTAATAAAAATTCAACTTGGAGAATAATTCCAGTTATAAAAGTTCGAATTAGAAAAGTTCCACTGATGTAATTTTAGGATTTCTTTTTCTTAGTTTGAGTTCATTTAGAGTTATCGAGTTAAAAAGGTGTTCGGCAAGGTTTGTAAGGTTAGGTCACCTCATTCTATTCAATTTAAAAAACTCCACTGTCCAAGTCCGTACACTAGGAAAATTCATGTTCATGATAAAAAATTAAAACCAAAAACGCTAGAAAATATGGGATATATGACTGTAATCAACTTGATCATAATTTTGAATTTTGTAGTGAAAAAACCAAGTCCGTATTTGTGAAAATGTGTTTTTGATATCTTTCCAAATAACCTTACAAAACGAGTATAAAGATAATCTGAAATTTCAGTTTATTTCAAACATTTCAAGAACTAATCAAGATATCTTGAATTTATTTTCAAGATGTTGTTGGGCACTTAGTTGCACAACTTTGCCTCAATTTAACCGGCTAAGCAATTTATTAGCTTCCGATTCCTTGTAGAGATTACCGAATTTGTAAGAACCTGTATCGCTGTATTAACCGTTTTTAAGAATTTAATGCAACCATAGTGAATGATTTTTTTGACAACCTGTTTTTATCTTTATTTATAATTTATATACTTTTTATTTTGGCTTTAATATAAATATGAGTTCCTCTCCCTCATTAATAGTCTATTATGCGCTCTTATTTAAAAATTATCGTTCTTGCAACTAAATTCAAAATAAAAATATTAAACACACCAATTAAACTTTAACATACTTGAAACTCCTTGGCGCTCTAAAATATACTCCTATTAATTTATTACGTCTCAAGTCAGTGAACTAGTTTATCATTTATCACATTTTCCCCAACATCGTTCTGAATATTTGTTTAAAATAAATTTTCTAACCATTAATCTCTTGAACAAAATTCTTTACAAATATTTTTCCACAGCCCATTCGTAATTCTCTAAAGCACTACAGAAAAGGATACAGTCTAACATCTCGGCAACACCCTGCGGCAACTCATCCGACTTTCCGGAAAACCTGGCAACTTCTTTCCTGAGGTCATGGAACGTACCATAGTACAAGGGCAAAGTGATGTCTTTTCGGCATGCCTCCGGATGAAGGCACTGTCTAAGGGGTAGTTGGCCATCGGTGACTAGTCGAAAGCTAGAGTTATACGGGTCTATGTGTAGACTGTTGCAATAAGCGTTGAACTCCGTAAGGGCATCGTCTATTTGTCTACCAGCCGTTTTTATAAGATCATCGGTGAGAACTGACTCGGATGTGAGCTGTTCAGAGAGCAAGTTGTCGTTGGTGTCGGCTGTTTGTGGCCTAATTGGATATTGTTGAATGCCTATGATCTGAAACAAAATAAAAGAAATATTAGATTTTGTGGGTTATAGTGGACATCTTAAATCTGGCATGATTGAACTTTTTCTTTGTCGGTTAAAAATTTGCAAATTTATTTGCCAAAAAGTGCGAAATTTTCAACTTCACTTCAATAAAATCTAGGTACTATCAATTATCCTTAACTAATCTTGGTTACCATTGTCTTAATAGTGATAGTCAAGAAAGTTTATTAGCAGTTAAGGACAAAATAGATGAACCCCTTTGAGAATGTTGATAAACTCCTTTGCTATATTAGGAATTTCTCCAATACAATGAGTTTCAACTGCTAGAAACTTCGGCACATTCTCTATTATTTTACCGTGTAAATCCAATCTTAAATTTTAAAACGAACAATATAATATAATATAAAAGTAATCTTATAGTCTTATAGAAGAATTATTTTCAGTAAGCAAGTGCGCCATACTTTTTCTGATTCTCTATCTCTCTGCCTGTCCAGAACGAGGGGTAGAAATAGTCAGTGTGACGCACGTCTACTGAAATTAGTTCTAGTAGATATTTTGAATTACTTGTAAGTTTCAGAATTTTTTTTCGTTTTGTAAAATATTTCGAGTTATCAGGTTAACAAGGTTTCTAGCAAAGTCACTATGACTAGGTTGTGCAGATTGTGTGGCATATTTTTGTCAACTTGGTTTATTTGTTAATTATAGATAATTAAATATCATTGAAAAATAGTATTTAACGGATTCCTGTTAAAGTTAACATATTTTATATTGAGGGTTATTTTATTCAATCTCAAGATTCCTTATATTTCATTGAACACCTAATTAGTCAACTTTGTGCCAATTTACCGAAGTTGTATATTTTTAAATAAGACTAAACTCTTCAAATTTCAGCCGCCCCGTATACCTACGTACTTAGTTAATTATTGTATATAGTTAATTTTATATCCACAAATCGATGAATTCCTGTTTCGATTTCCTCTTAGAGAATTTTCTTGAACTTTCCTTTCTATTTTTTATCTCAAATAAAAGCTTCAATAAATATATTAAGTTAGGTTTGTGTAGGAAACTCATGCGCCCGCCACATTAACATATATTCTTAATTACAATTTAATGCTTCTTCACGTCATTAATTAATAAATAACAATAAAAATACAGAATACATTTCAAGAAATTTATTAGTTCGTCAATGACAAAGTTCACTTACAAAGTAGCTATTAATCTTTTGAGACTAATTATTTTTTATGGATTTTCTAATGGCCGTAATCGAACCATTTGCTTCTAATAGTTTTGTATTAAAAGTACCTATTTTAGAGTAGTTATTTAGTTTTATAGTCAGTTTAAATATTAGTGGCAAGTACATATATATAATTGCAAAATGAAATATTTATTTTCTGTAAATTGTATCTACTATATTTGCACAATAAAATATAAAAATCGTATACGTTTGTGAGTTTGAAATATTATTATTGTAACAAAGTATATAGTAATGATATAATTATAAATTTTGATGCCTAAAATGTTACAGTTGCATTTATTCCAAGGTTTGAGCATTAAAAAATACACCGTTTAAAACCTAGTTTTCATATACAATATAATAGAATGTTAAACGCAAATAGAAATATAATACAATTCTGTGGGTACAGTAAAATACACGTAAAAACAGATTATTTTATGCAATACCCTTAAATGTTGCGCTAAATTGCGAAACGAACAATAAATTGTGGGAAAGTTTTAAATAAAGTATCCCAACTAAACTGCGTCCCAAGCCATTATTTATAATAATTATTGTTCTAAACTGTTTACATTCTATTTTGTTAAGGTCTACAGGTAATCTGTTTTAATTTTAGATACTGCAGTTCAGTGTTCAGTTCAAATACCGATTAAGAAAAAATATTAATTATCACGTAGTATAAAACTGTTTTTATTTCTTTAATAACAGCTTATCAACCGTAGTCGCTAGAAGGTTTTAAGGACCAATTAATTAGAAAGTCGCTAATTATTATGATTTTCCAACCCGAGTATTACTTCACACCAACTAGATATACCTATCCTATTAGAGATATAGAATATCCGTAAGGTGCAATGACCACGCAGATAACGAGTTTGATTTAAATACAACTGCGTTTCAGTTTCATAGAAAACTAACTTCAAATACGCCATTATGTTGTTGTATTTTTGTTATGCTTGACATTCAGAAAAAAATAAGAACCTGTTAGTTGATTGATAAACACCATCATAAAGGGGGTCAAAGTAAACAAATTACATATAATTAAAACTATTAGAAAAATGCAAAAATAATGTTATAAAATACTTCAAGGCAATCCGAAAAAAAACTAGTTTTTTTCTTGAAGACGTTAATAAGTATTTATTACGTGTTAATAGTTTGATAAAAACTGACGTCTTATCAAGAAACACAAAACTGCATTAAAGAAACGCAATAACTAACGTAAGAGGTCAGTTCAAAGGGTACAAATTGATGATGATGGACATATTATTTCCAACAAGTAAATTGTTTGTTTTAGCATCAAGAGAAGTCAACGCATTTTTTATTTCTGTTTTATGTTAATATTAATAGTGTATTTAACACGTCTTACTATTTACATATCACTTTAACTAAGACATCTACGGTAATTGCAGACGGAAATAGCACGTTGTTAAGAAGTCACAAGAAGAACACATTGCACGACTTACAAGTGTTTGCTGTTTTAATTTTTAAAACTGTGGCGGAGGCGCTGGGATAAATTATGCACATTTACAAAAATTTACGAATAGACTATGAAATACCTTAGATTTTACAGGATATGTTAATTCAAAATCCGTTCCTAAGACTTGTAGATACAAAGTTAACAATCTTATGATTATGTGAGTATAATTTGAAAATATGTTGAAATTATCCCAGCATGACTTATGGTAATTATGAATAGTAAACATAATAAAGTTGTATACATTTTTAGTATATCAAGCATCTAAATAATGGTAAATTTGTTTAAAACCGAAACCTACATTCATTAGCAGTATTATACTTTTATATTTATATGCTTTGTTCAGGTAAAAATTTAAATCAACAAACGGTTTGTTTATTCATCTTTAATGCCCTTTGAAATTCATTTACAAGATGTGTCCTTTCATAAAATCAGAGGTCAAACAAGTTATTTATCCTCGTTATTTGAACCCGGAATAATTATTTGTTAACCATTTGAGTACCCCGTATTTGCTTAACTTCAATTACGTAGAAAGGTTATTTTAATAAAAAACATGCCGACCAGACAAAATTTCGATTCTTTTGCTGTTGCCAAAGGATACAGTTTATTTTTAGATCACATATTTTTTGATAATGTAAATTTCAATTGGAGCTCTGAGAAAGGGACGATAAATTGCAAAACATCAGCTGCAAATTGCTGCAACATGTTCACCCATTAAACATATATTTTATAAGTTAAACAGTTCGATGAAGGAAGGGGAGAAAAAATCTTTGGCATGTCTGGTAAGTTAGGGCCTCCACATACCTTTACATAAAAGTTTCTTTAATTATTTTTAATTCAATTGTAAAAATTAACATAATTTTCCTGTAAGTACAATAATAAAATATTTTAATCGCGAGACGCGAGATCCTGATGACTTTCTAGTCTTTCTACTCTGTATTTTTTCTAAGTTTGCTTATCTGAACACTGATCCTCTTCACTAAAATCAGAATCAATTCCAGTTCACTGTAAATATCACTAAATTGTCTCAATAAACTTAGAATAAAGTCTAAAGTATGCAACCAAGCTATAAAAACCGAGGAAAACTAAAAAATGCGGCTTGTTCAATATTTGAGTAAATGTAGACCATCAGGAAGAGCTCATATACGAGCCCTAACAACTAAATGTTCGGACAAAAGTAAATTTTTGAAGTATGAAAGGAGAACTGGAAATTTTACGCAAATAATTAGTAAACATCTAACAATACAATAAGATAAAGCCTTAATAACAATATTATGCATGGAAGAAAATTACTTATTGGATTTAACAATATTTTAACCTTAATAATTAACAAACTTTACAAAATGAATTTGCAACTAAATGTTGGGATAATTTTTAATTTAGGACCATTAATAAGAGGTTACGTCTCCTTTTGCTTTAATAGCTGCCTGTATTCTAGCAGGCATTGTATTTATCAAATTTTGGTACAATTCTGACGTGAAACTGTCCCAAATTTCTTCTATTTTGGTCTTTAAGTCCCCAATGGTTCTTGGTGGATTATTGCGTAAAACACGTTTAATTTTATGCCAAAGAGTTTCAATGACATTTAAGTCCGGACTGGATGAGGGCCATGAAAGCACCTTTATGTCGTTTTCCCCAAGTTCCAAAACTGTGATTTTTTAAAAACAGTCGTTAGAAAATTACGTCACATTTTTCAATTGCAATTTTAAAGCTACGAAATATGCCTAAAATCACCAAATAAAGACTTGGGGATTTTTTTGTACATAAAACTCACATCCAGCTTTGCAATAAAAATTTTACCAAAATCCAACCAGTGGTTCCAAAACTGTGGTCATTTTAATGTAGGTACCACCCTCAAAAAAACACGTTTTTTGAAAAGTGAACTGTGGAACTCGAAAAAAATGCAAAATAAATTATATTAACATTTCAGGATTTTTTCAATATAGTACGATTATTGAGCTTTGATTTAAATGTTTTTTGACACAAATCCAACCAACGGTATCAAAACTGTGATTCTTTAAAACAGTTACTAGAAAATTTTATCATTTTTAAAGGTGCAACTTTGATGCTCCGATAAATGCCTAAAATCACCAAATAAAAACTTGTGTAATTTTTTTGTAAAGAAAACCAACATCCAGCTTTGCAATAAAGTAAATTTCATCAAAATCCGACTACTAGATTCCACAGTGCCACAGTTTTGGAACCGCCGAGCGGATTTTTACGTTTTTATATAACTAAATGTTGGCATTATAACAGAAAAAACCATCAATATTATGGAAGTTAATTTAGATAACTTTTGCGCGTATGGAAAAACGACAATCAAATTTACTTTTGTCCGAACATTTAGTTGTTAGGGCTCGTATAAAAGAATTAAAATACTTATAAGAAGTAATAGCTTCATTTGAAAAATAATAGTAGTTTACGTATAAGAAGTGCGTAAATTGCGTCTTTATGGAACGAATAGGCTTGGTTTCAAACAAGACCGTTCAAAAAAATATCAGAATAAAATTATTATACTTCATGTTACTGAATTAAATATCATTAAAAATTACTTTATTTCTTACTGATCAATTACAGTTGAATATTGCCTTAGTTACGGTATCTTACGGTATAAACATACTCATAACTCCCTTAGGAGTTATAACTAGGCAATTATGAATCCTTAACTCCCTCTAATCGGGGGCAGTCCCAGCTACAAATTTTGGAGGGTAGTTTCACATATATTACTAATTTCCATGCGTAGATCACGAATCTGAAATCATTTTGCGTCGGACACTTTTATTTTTCGAGGTATCACTGTTTAAAGTTGTGACATTTTTACTATTAATTTTTGACGATTTATTTATGGTTGTCATCTAATTTAAGAAACAGCAAAATTCAATACCTCGGGCAATTTATACTATCCCTTATAATTCCCTTGATATACATAAATAACTAGTACTCACTATTTACGCACTGTTATAGATACTAACGTACTGTTTAATATCATGTTTAATATACAGTTTCCAAAATATGACATTTTACGAACTAATTTTAGGTTGTAAAATTTCAGTTTATGCACGGTCGTAAATAAATTATTTTTTTAACTAAATTTTAGCCGTAATTGGATGAATATCTATCATATTATGCGACTAACGAACTAGGAAATTACATACAGACAGATAAAACTTTTCGGTCTATATATGTCGTTGTTCATTAATGCAAAAATCCACACTAATAACTCTACATAACACAACTTCCTCGCTTCAAGCGGCAATTATTCCATCGAACGTAATTATGTTTTTCTTTTTCCAAATCATTATCATTATCGATAGAAAATTAACGTTATATTTTGGTAAACGCACCCAGTTTCTAAATTGCAGTAAAAATCGTAAAACAACTTCGATACTAATTTTTTTATGCTAATTACACTTGATTATTTTATCTGCAAAAACCACCTGATACAATTTATTCTATGCACGCTATGATTCGATTCTTCCTGTGTTCTGCTTTTTTAATTTGAAAGTCATCCTGCAGATTTTTGCACTATTATAACAACAGTTCCATCCAGCGAACCGGTTTCAGATAATAAAATTTCTTGTATAAAACTGTTTGGTGAATTTAGCATACCATCATGGGCAAGAGTATAAATTTGGACAAAATTGAAACTTGAAAATGTGCAAGATTGATAACTAGGTATAAATTACAATCCTAAAAATTTGTTTTTTACATTATTTTAACCGCGGACATGTTATGTCTTACAAGTAATTAGCACCACTATTAGCATATTCAAACTAGGCCCTTGGTTTTACAGATGAAATATTTGGAAGCTGAGACCATGTTCCTATTTCTAATATTATCCTTTCTAGCTTAAAATTAGTTCAAGTATTTAGATGTTTGTTTTGTTAGATAACTCGTTATTCTTTTCAAAAACACAGATTCAGATAAGATGCATTGCTCTCGTGTAAAAACATTTGCATGACAAGACGTTTTTATTTTTTTAAATACTATAGTATTATACTATATTAGTTTTATCATTGTTCAACTTAAATATAAGTTTAAACCTGACCTTGACTCTTCTAATGTTTGTATTTTAAATTACATAATTCATCCAACTGACAAACACATATGTAGGTAAAAATATCCACATGGTATTTATTATATTGTACATAAATAATAATATTTGGGTAATTTGGAGATGCTGTACAATAAAAACGCTTAATTGTATTCATTATAAAATATTACCGAGAAAAGGCAAGGTCAGGTGTTATTTAGAAGTGGAACCGAGAGATTATATGCAACCATTGGCGGCATGGCACTCAAGTTTTTCAATGGTTCAAGATAATAATAAAGGACTGCTTATTGTGAATCTGACTACCGACCGTCAAGATTCTATAATCGGCACAAATTTTATGCTAATTACTAAAGATATATGTAAATGAAAATACACAGAAATTCAATTTAATATCAAATCGAGTATCTACTTTACTACTTAAATTTGAAAATCGATTTGGTAAACTGTAACTATTTATTTTGTTAGATGAGATAAGACAAAAGCGCCTTCTTCAAACATGTTTTTTTAAAGAATTTGTAAATTTAATTACTCACTTGTGCCAACGTTTATTCGCAAAAAAATTTCATTACAATATTTTGGTAATAATGTGGCGTTTACAATATTCTTGAAAAAATATGACAATACATATTGAAGTAAATGATTGACCAGGGTTTCTAATCCGGGAAACTTTATAATAAATGAAACTTACTCCATTCAGTAGATTATATGATACATATTTATCAGATGCAATTTCTCACTCAAATTTACAACGTTTCTGAATTATTAGATATTATTTTGTTGCAAAAAGGGTGTTTTCTGATCTTTAACTAAGAGGAAATTTAAATTTCCTACAAAAAAGCTTTCGGCTATGTACCTGTTATCGTGAACCATTCAGATGTGGAATCTCTTATTATTCTCTAAATATGCATTTATCCATTGAAATGTGTTTTTTAGCGGTTTGTGTATAACTGTATACAATCAGCTAGATATATTTAGTTCTCTTTCCGTATATTCTCCTGCTATTTCTTTTTTTCATCTCCTCCTATACTTCCTGGATACTCTTCTTCCTCAAATTCTTCTTTTACGTTGTTTTTTCTTGTGTCACTTCTCTTAATTAAGTTAAGTCCATATTACCCTCATTGGTGGTTCGTTCACATTCTACCGATTATTTACTCAACTCCTCGTTATTGATTTCAATGCTGACTTCGAACATTGGAACATGTTACAATTTTTGTAAAGATTTAACCCTATCGCGTTGATAAATTGGAATAATAATTTAATTGACTCCATTACTGAACGGTTGAGTAAACAGGTTCGTGGACTTTTTTGTTAGTCGTTTAATCCTCTACAAAAAAGTTATGCAGATTGACAAACAGAAAAGAAAATTGCCTTAAATTTTGAAGATACATTTAAAGGAAAATTATCGGGAATAAAATATTATAGACAAATAAATTGTAAGAAAATTCAGCTTACTTCTTACTCCTTTTTAATACCTACTTTCACATGGGATTCGTCCTGATATTAAGTGTAAAATACATATTCAGTCATGTTTAAGACTCGACCATATTTTGGTTCAAAAACTGTGTCTTTTTCGAGGCTTTTATATTTTTCAAAATAAATTGTTTTGTAATTCAAATGGAAATTCCCTTATGCTTTGTCACGAGGTATAACCAAAAGTACCAGAAAGGTGGCAATATTTTCATTAAATAGAGCACATTGTATAATGGGTGTGTACCAATTTTTAGAATAAAATTGTGTTTAGTAATAGAGTTATGTCTACTGTCAACTCGTCATGACACACCCTGTATTCAGTCATGTTTAAGACTCGACCATATTTTGGTTAAAAAACTGTGTTTTTTTCGAGGCTTTTATATTTTTCAAAATAAATTGTTTTGTAATTCAAATGGAAATTCCCTTATGCTTTGTCACGAGGCATTATAGCTACGACTGAATTTGGTTGACAAAAATTCTTTTTTACGAAAAAATGTCATATTAAGATCGCACATTTCCAATAATACCTTAAAACTCCCGTGTAATAAATAATACAAAATTTCTCAAATTTCTACAAAATACCTTTGTTAAAGTGTCTGCAAATTTCTTTATTTTCTCCGTAAATGCCCCAATTTTAATGAAACAAACAAGGTCTTTATTAAATTTCTTGAAAATATCATTTAAATTCCCAATAATTTACTCAAAATTTCTCAAAAATGCCTTGTAAATTCCTATGACTTTCAAAAAAATTTGATTTTTGTTATCTAACCCAGTGGTCTCCAAAGTGGGGTACGCGTACCCCAGGGGGTACGCGAATCGATACATGGGGGTACGACATGATTAAAATAATACTCCTAATAAAATAAAATACTGTGTAATTTTTGTCCTAGAAACGGTACTTAGCACAATAAATTTGTTTTCAATTAGTTGGGGGTACGCGCTTATTTATTTTTTCTACCTTAGGGGTACGAGATCAAAAAAGTTTGGAGACCACTGAATTCTAACCTAACACAATTTCAGTTGTTTAGTTGTTGAGTTAGAGCTTTACAATTTGCTTGAATGCACTTGAATGAGGAAATTCTGATTATGCATTTACTTCTTCTGGATTATTCAATTTTATTAGCATAAATAATGATATAAAACTGTTTACTCCTGAAATTCAAAATTCTTGTTAACTTTCAATAAATCATTCCACTCAGCCTCCAATCTAAACAAATCTTATCTAAGATAAAGGGTCCAAGTCCAAATTTACAACACATCGCAAATTGCCTAGGAATGGAAAACAAAGTGTATCTCTACTTTTTACTATGAATTTCGTTTTTCTTACAATCTTCAGATTTTACGTTATTTACTAAATCAATGCAAAAATTACGAATCAAATCATTGAATCTATAACAAATAATTCAAATAGGAAATGGTTTTAGGACAATAAAAATTGCTTGTTCACGTTTTCTTCCCTAAAATCGTTTGGATAGTTTGAATATTGAAATGTAATAAATCATAATTAATACTAAATTCTATAATATCAGACTAATTACAATTATAAACTAAATATAATATGTATATTTGCAAAATCAAAAATAGAATATTTCGTAATCACCTAAATATTATTAATTATTCTAGTCCATTACTGTTTACCAATTACCATTAAATATGAAATATGTAGATTCCTAATGCAAATATTTTCTGCAACATTTCATCTGTCGATAAGCATCTGTCGTAACCGTTGGTAAAACATTTGGTACAAACATACAAAGTACAGCAACCCACCAGGTTTGATCACGGCTGCATATTTTGTGAATAGATTTGAAAATGGCAACTTGTGTGGGGTGAATGATCTCCAAATTGTAGCCCGCATATTTGAACCTCTAACGTATGATTGCTATGCAACTAACAACTAACAGTATTCAGATGGTGAGGCACCACCTGCTGTATACTTGTATGTACAGATATAAAGACAAGTTAAATCACCAATATTACTATATGGTTTTCACATTGGAATAAAAATAAGGAAGTTTTAAATTGACCTTTTCTGATGCGGTAATTGTGGATCTGATGAATAATTTACGCCCGAATTTAGATTTTTGCCATGAGAAAGTTTTTTTTTGTTTGCAAAATAAGTGTTTCTCAGAAGCGGTTCTGAAAATGTGTAAATTAGCAAAAGAGTAATTAAAACAGTGTTCTTTGTATGAAAAAAGAACGCTTTATCATCTTCATTACTGGCAGTTATTTCATTTGTTCATTAGCTGGCGTTTTTCGATATTTTTTATTCCGTTTTTATCTGTAATGTCAAGTGGAATTAATAAATACACGATTCTGTAAGTGCGTTTTATTTTGAAGTAAGTAAACGATGCTCAAAACTAGTGGAGTAATATTTTTATTAGATTCTAATAATTAGATTAAAAAAACTTTTTATTTTAAGACTCGTCAATTTCAAAAAATTCATATTCAGTGTTAGTTTTTCTGTAGGTTTCTATAAGTAACTGTTCGAAAACGTATTTTTAATTTTAATATCGAAAAGCTCTTCGTATAAACTTGATTTTCCTCTAACCCTATATTGACATACGATAAAGCAGCATTGGTTTTATGGGATGGAAAATAGGCTCAGTTGTCAATTTTGCTCTAACTCTTAGAGGGCACCCTTTCACTGCTCTTGATATCTTGATCATGCCCCAACTTTGTTATACTGTTACATTTTTCGCAATTTTAACATCCTGAATCTCTTGTAGGTACTACTACTACCACCTAGTAAGACAGGTTTGTTTAAATTATAATATTTTGATACCCTAAATAAAAGTAGAGGACCACTCTGTATACTCAAAATACATATTTTACATAGTATATATCATGCTACATTTATGCTATAATATCAGCTTTATATCACCATATAACTGGATTATCAATTTTTTATTATTTATACATTATTATTATAAATTGTTATCAATTTTCCAGTAGAAACACTGTCTAAAAACGATGTTTTTCTAATCTTTTATTTATTTTTATCATAAAAACACTACTTACCTATATTAAATAACAATTCATATCTCATCTTATTTTTATAACAATTTAAACCCACTAATTTAAAAATCTTAGATATTACATTAATTTGTATAACTTTTATGATAGTTTTAGGCGTTACATTTATGTAATTCTCTAATGAATATGTAAAATTTATAGTTTTTTAGTCTTTTTGCTCCTGTGAGTTTAAGAATTGCTCAAAGCCTTAAAGAGAGTAGCCGGCGGAACGGAAAATTTTAAAAAACCATCAGAATATTTTAACAAAGTACCTACATACTCTTATTATGTTAGTACTGCAGTTATGTGTTATTTTCCATTTTAGTTTTTGAAAATTGAGCATCAGGTTAAATGATCTTATGCTGGTATTATGGCAAAAAGCCCAATAGCCACACTCAAGTACATGACCATGAGCATTATTAGCTCCTACTTATGAAATTGAAAATAATTTTTTTATGTAACAATCAACGATGATGCTCGTTACACCGGAATGATTGAGCAGATTAAAGCGTAGATTTTTCCAGAACAATCAAAACATATGATTTCGGCAATATGGTGCCATTCCAATACCGCGAGAGTACCCTGTAGGTATGATGTGATTATGTACTATAAATATCGATTAGTTCTCACTGTTCTCGTTAAAAGTGGTATCTTACAGTTAGGTCCGGTATTTCAGTGTCAGTTTAAACCAAATTTGGGTAAACTTCGTTTAGAACATACAAATTTAAAATGATAAAATTCACATTCTAATTGAAGTTTACCCAAATTTGGTTTAAACTGACACTGAAATACCGGACCTTAGAGTTTTATTTTGATCATATTTTGTATCAAAAAATTTAAAGATAAACTTCTTTAATACAATACATCCAAATTTTTGCAACACACATTGACTGAAATTGTCATGTCTACAATACAAAATTACGTGATTTTATTGAATTTAGTTGCATATTTTTATAGTTTTACATCAAATTATATTAAACTGTTATCCACTGCCGTGCTGCTCTGCCATTATTTCTGCTAAGGATTTTCTTTGCCTAAAAATCATCAAGTAAGAATTTAAACGGATATTGCATTATGTAAATTGGATTTTGAAACTTGCTCTTTCTGCTCTTTCTGAAAGAATAAAATTTAAATGAAGAAAAAGAACAAGGATTGTCCCATATGTCATGTTATAAGTTATGCATGCCATCTAATGAATACTTAAGCGTGGGTTTATTATTTACAATCTAAACGGTTGGTAAAATTTAACATACGTAGTCCATTCACATGATATTTGAAATATTCATCAAATTGTCAAAAGGTTAAGTCATTGCTTAATTACCCAAAACAAAGGCATTATGCCGTTACTTGTTATTTTCCCTTAACCTTAATAAAAAGTAAAGAACTTTACATGACTATTTCACATTTATTTGAATTCTTCGAAGATCTTGAGCAATGATAGAGAAATTCATCATTTAAGTAAGCACTCTTGGTTCTAATACTAAATCTCAATGGGTACATTACAATAAAGGGTTAAAGTCATGCTATACATTTATAGAGCTTTAGTTTCAATTAATTTACTTTTAGGCAGTTTTCCAATCGGTAGTTACCCTTAACTGGAATGGTTGCTATTGTCTTAATAATGGTATAAGAGGAAGTTAACTGACAGTTAAGGATACCCATCGATTGAAAAACTGGCCCTTAATCTAATCAACCTCAAAATTTTATAATAAAACTTGTACGGTACCGTGGTTATAAGGAAAATTAGTTTTCCATAGATTCTAGCATAAAAATAGTAGTTTATGCAACAAGGTAGGAATTGCGAGATTATGACAAGTGTGAAAATTGCGCCAGAGCGAAGCCAGGATGCAAGAACACGAGGCAGAATCAATTCCTACCGTGTAGCATACTCTATTTTTTCTCATACCTGTACGAAAATGGCCACTTCTTTTGAGTGAAACGCGCGAACAAATTAAAACAGCATAACACTGATATTTTGCTTGACACTGTGCGGTGAGCAAATCACCTTGACAACCATAAACAAACAAATAACTCCCGCATATCAGTAAGGGAATGGCTACCCAAGTGAGAAATGTTACTCCCACTCCTTATTTTCCGCGACTATCCTAAAAAGGCGACTTTGTACCCGCATTTCATGCAAATAAAGTGGCCATTTTCGTGTAGGTATGGGAAAAACTCTCTTATTTATCTACATTATAGGATTTATCTGAGCATTCATTGTTGCCTATGAAATATTTATACCTATGTATTGAAAAACATCAAAGCTAAAACTATCAATATTCATTTGGAATTTTATTCCTACTTCAAACAGTTTTAGTAATTTTGATTATGTAGCATCACGAATTTAATCTTTAGCAAGTGCTTCCTAAAGTAAAATCGAAAAACCAATTGAAATGGGTTAGAAACTCTTCAAGTCAAAACGGAACATGGAGGCAAAATTGAATTCTCAGCAACTTTCTCTAACATTTTTTTTATATTATCTTCAACAATCCAACTCAAAATAAAATAAAGAAAATTGGTCCTAATAACGAGATCGCAGTAGACTAACTTTACTGAAAACATTTAACGTATGAGTGCCAAAATAGATCATGACAGTTTTAAAACAAAAATTCAAAATCTTTACTTCTAAATATAATGAAAATATCGAGATTATTTTAGAACCTGCAGGTCATAAATGGAGGTCCACTTTGATTTTCGAACCCTGTACCATAACATGGTATAGTTTGTAACATATATTTAGTTACATCTCCTATATTTGGCTAAAATAAGTAAAATTTTAATAAAACCACTAAATCATAAATTTTCTAAAATTACGAGAGAATACTAACAGAACCTACGATTTAAAAAGTTGCCTAATAATTTTAATGCTAATTTTTAGATGATAAGAATTAAAAA
This sequence comes from Pediacus dermestoides, assembly GCA_963942485.1. Lineage (NCBI taxonomy): Eukaryota > Metazoa > Arthropoda > Insecta > Coleoptera > Cucujidae > Pediacus > Pediacus dermestoides. The sequence goes on from OZ012626.1 coordinate 12,792,902, forward strand.
CAATATCGCACTCTTAAACATTGAACAACAATCAAGAGAAAAAAGTAAATATTATGCGCTTTTCGAAAATATTTACATATAATATAAAAAAAACTGACTCAGTCCTAAGTCTCATAATTTACATCAAGTCACCTCTGAAGTCCCAACCAAGCATATTACTAATCAGGTTTTATAATACAGGAGAGGTATGAGCCGTTATGAAAGCCTACGTCAAAGGATTGACGGCGAAACACTTTTCTGAATAATTAATATACTGTACATATTTTAAAATTCAATTCGTATGGTTCACAAATATAAAAACATGGTATAGGTAGGTATTCACTGTTCAAGGCACTTTGATGCCCGCCAAAATCATCCGCTGATGCCGTACAAACTTTTCCTAGAACTAATTGAGGCAAATAAACAAACAGCCTGTCAGGCATTTATGCAAAACTCGTTTGATGAATGTATGTCGCAAACGTCCACTTTAACATTGTAGTCAAGATATATTAATATTATAGGAAAATAAGGACCAGCCTAGCGTTTTTTCCTCGAATGTCCGGGCAAGGTACACGACAGGTAGGTGATTGCGAAAAACGCATTAAAAACTTGATATAAAGACATGTCCTGTAATTATGGTTTTACGTAACATCGTCCAGCGACTCGGTAAAAAATCTACGAAACAGAGCCAGCACACAACCACAACATAACATGGCATGATAAGAGAAAGGAGTAAGCGAGAAAGAGAATGAAGCCGGGTTAAACGACATCGAATGTCCTCCTAGTGCAAACTGGGTTCAGCATGTGAACAGTTACTCAAACACAGAGATACCTGCAGGTGAGATAGTTCAGAAATGCCTTGCGAGAATTTTTATGCAAGATTATATACCGTTCGTGTATTAGACTTTCATTTTGTGTTTTGTGCCGTAGATATAACGTTACTATTCTTTAGATTGATAGAATTGTTAGGATGTGGTGGGAATTGTCAGTGGAACTGGAACCACTACACAAACGAATAAAAATTCTGACCACAATTTTTCTTCTTGCTGCGATAGGTAACAAATAAAACTATTAGATATTTGCGCAAAGCGAAACTAATGGCGGTGCAATAAAAGATTAGCAATGAAACTTATTTGTTGAAGAGGTTTTTATATAATTTACAGCGTGCTATTAGTCCTTGAGAACCAGAATTTTGTTCTAAAGTTCTGGGTGCATGGAATTAAAATTATTCCAAAATTAAGTTACATGTTTAAATATGAACAATTCATTGTAAAAGGGGCTGTTCTATTTCTAGAATTTTATTTGGTGTTATAAGACTGAGTAGGCAAGGTATAAGTTTCATTTCTATGACACCACTCTTGAGCGGCGTATAAGTAGGACTTATACTCCGGCGGAGTACAACACAAACACATTATCTGCAAAAATTTATGACAGTTGCAAAATTACTTATTAAATTGATTGTCATATTACGATTAGAATAATTGTGTGACATTACCCTGCTGTACTGATTATGTTTAAGTGTCACTTTATTACCGGCGACAGGTAAAGTACTACTTTACGTGCCGCCGGCGTTTAAGTAATACTTGGACGCCGCTGGTCATAAGTCAAATTAATTGTTAAAGTTTATTTATTAAAATTTCAATTAATAATTTTACAATTTAATGAATTGTTTGCATAAAATAATATACTATTTACACTTTAAAAACCACGAAATATTATTTAAGATTTAATATAAATGATAACGTGTGATTCATTAAATTTCCATTCTGAGTTGGCGGTGGAAAAAAAAATCATGTCTTTGATTACACCTCATTTCTTTAAATCTCAAAAAAGGTTAGGTTTTCTGGTTGTCGTTTGAAACTGACAGCAACAGATGAATCAATTCGGCGCATACGTTCAAATTCCAAGGCTTACCTAGAATGGAAATTTAAAGAATCACACGTTAGTTATTTCTGAATTTATTTTTATAGTATGTATTAAATCCAATATTTCCTAGTCTCAAAAATTCACCATGTACAGCACTGAATTTTTTGTCTAATTTATGACAAATTGATGTCTATAATAATCATTTATTATGTAAAATACATAGATATCTTTGTATTCTTACCAATTCAACCATTAAATATTATCGACTTAATAAAAATAGTCATATTTATGAACCTCCTTAATTAATGTAATTTATTCCAACACTACAAACAATTAACGGAAATATTTTTTTAACTTTCTATAAATAAACCGCTAAACATCATAACTCATTAAGTAGCCCTCTACTAAATTTACAATTTTTTTTCTCAGACGACCCATGCAAATTATAGACGTAACTCTTAATAAATTAACAAAGCTATTTTATCATTAAGCATTTTTAATATAACGTAATATTAACAATAATACTAATAATAATGTTTAAAATTCAAATTTAAATATTGTATTCGATGAAAAAAACGTTAAATTACTTTTTTCGACCTTGTCTGGTCCGTTTGAATTTAAATAATATTGTTAATGCATCCTTCAATATTCATAATGCAAGCAAAAAAATAATTATCGTCCTTAATTCATCCTACTCTGACATATTTGATATAGGATGAAACTAAACATAATTTATTATTTCATTCTTGGAAAAAAATATTTACTTATCTTTCCTTTATCCGAAATTTTTAATATTTATTTTATTTTCGAGTTCAATTATAAATGTATTAATAATTAAAACATCCAATTAAACCTTGTATATTTTACAATTAGTTATTTTTTTAATTAATGATACCTACTATACATATCTACTACAAGCTGAATATTAGCAAAAAGCTACAAATTATGTACCTATATAAAATAGCTAATATTGTGTTCAATAGTGTAAAAATTCGTATTTTTCTTCACGAGTTAAATAATACTTAATTTAAATTAGTAAAAACCCGATACTAGTCTATATTCTCATCAAAATTGTTCAAATTTATAAATTATAAATATTTCCTCGGTTTTCAATACTGTTCAATTATATGATTTTCATTTTTTTAAACATTTTTAATTAAAATGTTCACGATGTTGTCATTTAACAATATTTTAATATGTGCTTTACATTAACAACCCACTCAACAAGAGCAAATTTTCAATTTTGTTGTTGAGATTCCAGTGTTTGTTTCTTTAAATATGAAATTAAAAACAATTTGAAGAAAATTACAAGAAGGCGGTTTGCAGAAAGAGTCTCTAAGGCCTCTGTTTGATAAGTTCTAGCCTCTACTCATAATACAAACAGCTAGTTAAAAGTTTTGGTCAAAGCTAAATATTACATTTCTTCTTATACAGAGTGACAAGTTCCTATAACATTTTTCCGAAAGCTCATTAATCTTGGGGTTACAGGGCCTTAAAGAACTTTTTTGTTAAGCACTTTTTCTAAATTTTGAAGACGGCCTATTGAAGAGCATCGAAAAATCTTCAAAAAGATCCTCTTGCTGCATCACAATAAAACGAGTCGTTTTCGAGAAAAACGCCTTAAATGAATACCATTTAACTACAACTCATTTTCAAGATTAACAAAGCAAATATTAAACAGAAGCGCGTTTTATCGATATTCAACAAGAGGATCTTTTTTGAAGATTTTTCGATGCTCTTCAATCGGGCATCATCAAAATTTAGAAAAAAGTTATTGGAAAAAATTGATTAAAAAAAAACTTTGGGGCCTTGTAACCGCAATATTAATGAGCTTTCGGAAAAATGTTATAGGAACTTGTCACATTAACTTTTCGAGTAGAATCACTCCTCAAGTTTTTTCGTTCTAATTTCCGGACACCCTGTATATGGAAAAAAATTGTGATGTTTCTATAGATATTCATATCCATCTTTCAACCGGATTGGTTCATATTTTAATTGAAGGGCTTGGTGCAATAACCGTCTAAACGCCATTTTTTTGAAAAATGAGTTATCATATGTATTTTACTCAGAAAAATCCGCTCTATCGTTTGGTGCAGGTGCCTTGTAAGTCTGTTAGTTTAAATATGAAAAAAACCGGAAACGCATTGCATTTAGTGCAAAAACCTCCTATATGCAACATTTGTAACCGATTCTTGCTCCAAACCTCGCTTCAAACATATGTGTTTTCTTCATTGATTTATTGTTAAAACAGTAGATTGGGTGCAATAACCGTCTATGTGCAAAACTTTTGTCAATTTTCAAGGGGCTGTTTTTTTTTTTATAATAATAACTATCATAAATTATTTCCAGGTTAGTCAACTAACGTGACGGACACAAAAAAATCATAAATTTCTGTACCACAAATTTTTAAATCGTTTTTCTCGTTTCCTGAAAAATTAAGTTATCCGTACTTAGACGGTTATTGCACCAAGCCCTTCAATTATCTTTCGTTATTGCTCCATTCTTCTCTATACAAACTGGATAATTATCTTATTTTGTTTCCCTTTTATAATCCTTTTAATTTATTTTTATTGTGCAATCTTTTTTGTTGTTTTAGCAATATTGGGCCCTGTTTAACCGTAATTTTGTATACAGGGTGTAACAAAAATAAGAACATTAATTTTAGCCAGTAACACACCTCGGCAAATTAAACAATTTTTCTATGTACCTACCATTTTTTCCAAATTGCCTATTCTTTTTAATTCCATCCCCCCATAAATTAATGAGCCCTCCATGTATTGTTCTAATTATACAATGGATATTTTCGTCAAAATACTTAGAAACAGTCGCTACCCTTCTTTGACTTTTAACAATTTCAAAATTTCCTTACTCCAGTGGCGGGTAAGGAAATTGGTGGCAAAATTTTAAATAATTTTAACTCGATAAGTAGAACGTTTATACCAAAAAAACATATAATAACAATATTGCTGCTCTTGACAAGTTTTATTATCAGTTAAAATTAATATACTGATTTCTGTTACACCCTGTATATTAACTAGCTCTCTGAATGCCTTACGGTTTATTATCTCAGATATCTGCAATTGGATACTGGAAAAATCATAAGTTACTCCTCATTTTCTTCTTTATTTCTATCTTGTTTTATTGGGTACTTTTAACCTTTCTGAATTCCAAAAATACTTTTAATTTCTTCTATACATATGTCGACTTCCTCTTGGTACTTTTTGTTGCATTTTCATATCTTCCTTTTAATCTTTTTCTTTATGTAAAACAAGGTTAACAGCTGCAACGTTGCAAAATAGTGAGGTTGCATAGAGAGGTTGTATTCGATCGCCTTTTCCACTATTGACGTATCATAAATGTGGCGTCAACCTATTATAACGGAATCCTTATTCTCCGGTAATTTTTTGGACTACTTCTATTTTGCAGCTGTTTTAATTTTTGTTATTTTCTGAATAATTTCGCTAGATATTCTTTTAGATGCTTCTCTCTATACTTTAGTCCCTAATTCCGGATTCCACAACCAGTATATGAATATATCTCCATACTTACTCCACTCATTTTATGAATCTCTGCCAGCATGAAAAAAATTAGTGTCCTTGAGCTATTTTCTGATTGAACATTAACCCCCTTAGTCTAAATTTTTTATTCCTCATAACTGAGTTTGATGTCTCTTATTCGCCGCATATATTGTACTATATGTATGTATGTTCATTTGTGTATTTAAACAAACACTGTTTATAATGGAACATCAATTTTATTAACACAAATTAGAAAACTTCATGTAGGTAATCGAACTCGAAATTATTGTAAAATTCTTAGAAGCTAATTTTGTGCAAATTTTCCCCTTTTTTTTATTTTTCCGAGTCAAATCCTAATTCATTATTTTTTTGGTCAAACCACCACCGGAAAGACTGCATTCTTGATAACAAAGTTTCTCATTTGTAATATGTAGTTTGAACGCCCCATTAAAACCCCCATGTGCGCCTCTGATTCTCAACTAAACCACAACTTGCATACCTATTTTATGACGATAACGAAAAGTTTCTAATTTCTTATACCTAGTTGGGTTTAATAACATAATTCACACACCTCGCAAATGGTTATTTCCACATTAACACCGTCATTAAATTGATTATGATAATTAAAAAAATTAATTTGTGGCCCCATAAAAAAATCAATAAACTTTTTATATAATCTGTACGTTGTCCTTAGTCGCATCTGTTTAATGGCCCAAATTGGAATTTTCATTACATTCTTTTGAAGTGTAAATCAAAACAATATTTATTTTTGGTGGAGTCGCAACCATTTCAACAGGAAACGTGGCCCTACCGGAACTCTCACGAACTGTACCAACCCCGAAGACAATAGTCCGTATAATTCATTATCATATATGAATAATAAGTTCATTGAATTGGGTTTAAAAAAGCATTCCTATATAATACACTCACACATTGTAGGAAAGTTATTGATTTAAATTTATGTGTATAATGGTAATTTCATGTGATGGTGTGATACATTTTTATTACCTGCTTTAACAAAATAACCCACATGTTGACTTAAAACGATTGAAAATATTAATTGTTTTGTATATTTATTATCATTTGGTGTTTGTTGACTGTGTGAGCAACAAAACTATTCAAATGCTTCGGTAAACAACTTAAAGTTGCGTTGGGGTTCATGAATTCATTTGGTCGTGTCTTTTCAGATACCTTTAGCAATACCATCATATTTTATACCCACTGACGTTTTTAGTTAATTAATTCAAGGAATTATAAATATCTCTTGTACGAATCAATTTAAACGCCTAACAGTAAATGAAAATTACGCCTTAAAGTTGGTGTTAATTACTTTATTGCTTTTAAATTTTTTTACTACTATTATCAAATCAGCACGATGAAAACAAATTCCTCAGCATGTCTTGTCTGAAATACTATTACTTATAATTTATATAACTCCACAATCTGTAAAAACCTTTATTCAAGTCAATACGTTTATTAATTTGTAATAAAAAAATTTGAAATGGCAAAGTTTCTAACTTTTTCAAATGCTCCACATTTGACGAAAAAAATTCTTCGATGTTAATAGGTATTTGGGGTCAATGACACTCAACGAACGGGTTAACTTGTCCAAATGAAGAGATTTGGTTGTGTAGTGCTGTAGTGGTCGAAAGCATGAAGTGCATGGGCAAGAGTGCCCACTCTATAAGTCTATAGACTCAAACCTAAACATATAATTTAATATGAGAATAAGTAGGTAGGTATACTCGTATTCGCAATTTCATTTGTCAAAAATACATAGATACATACTTACGTAAAAAAAATAAGTATAAATAGATATAGTTATGGGAAGTTTAAATTATAAAATTTGAATTTCAGGGAGCTTTCCATAATTAATAATCACTACAACGGAAAAATAAACTGGTGGCCAATTGAAACGTACCAAGCGAATTTTTAGGTTGAATTTAAAGTTAAATATTTTGAAAAGGAGAAAAGATATCAACATGAGGTTTTCAGGATTCAAGAGATAATTTTATTGCCAAAGCAATAGTGTGACCTGATTTTTTTACTTTGAAGTACGTTACTATCTACAGGGTATGGAAGAAAGTCGTCTTTTTTTTCTCAAACTTTGTACCTACCGGAATTCCACAAAAAAGTTTTTATTTTTTTTTATGTCGATTTTTTTAGTCCCTGGTTAATGAGGAAAAAAGCAATTTCTCAAAATTTTTATATCCCTCTTATTTTATAAGATACCGAATTTTTTATTAAATTTAATATTGTTGGACAGGATTTTGCAATTATAATTACAGGGTTGTTTTAAAAATTTTTGAAAATTAGTAGGTGGCCCGGTGAAACCGGACGTGTTATCAGATTGTTTTAAACGTCAAAATGATTATTCCTTTCAACAATCAAACCATGCCAAATTTCAAATTAATACAGTTAAATGTAACAAAATGGTGGGGGTTGTAAAACGATTTCGTAGCCACCCGGTATACACGAATATGAACAAATTTTTGAAAAAGTGAAAAACCCGTTTCGAGTGAACACAAACTAACTAAATTTCATTCTATTCCATTAAGAAAATAGCCTCAAAAAATGAATTAAAAAATTTACCAATTAGCGAACGTGTACCGATTTTTGATAAGCCACTGGTTACCAATAAATTAATGAAAGTACAAAAAGTGTACTTTTTATAAGAAAACCATTCATACAAAACACAATACGGCCGAACGACAAAAAACAAAGAAAAAATCAAATTTTCAGCAAAAATTCGGTATCTTATAAAATAACAGGGATATCAAAATTTTGAGAAACAGGTTGTTTTCCCATTAAGTAAGGACTAAAAAAATCTACATCAAAAAAATATATAAAAAAATTTGTGGAATCACGGTATTTATAAAATTTGACAAAAAAAGGAGACTTTCTTTCATACCCTGTAGATAGTAATGTACTTCAAAGTAAAAAATCGGGTAACACTATCGTTTTCTCAATTAAATTATCTCTGAAATCCTGAAAACCGCATGTTGATATCTTTTCTATTTTTCAAAATATTTGACTTTAAAATCAACCTAAAAATTCGCTTGGTACGTTTCAATTGGCCAGCAGTTTAGAATAAACATACATATACGAGTACATACATTTGAAACAACTTAAAATCCTTTTTTAAATTTTGTAATTATTACTAGTCTAAAACAGGATTTTGCCTGTATACGACGTTACTGCTATACATATATTTCAACTTTCAACAACAAGAAGTGTGACTGGCTACTCTGCGGGTTCACTTTAATTTAATATATTTGAGACCTTGTCAATAATAATTGTCCATTTCACTATATCAAAGTTTTGGAACCACCATGATTCTTTTAGGAATGTCAATGTTACTTTTTTACCTATTTATAATTATAATTTACCGTGAAATTTTCCGAATTTTCATTAATATAAAAAATTTATTTCATATTTTGAATAATTTAGACTGACACTACTACTTTTAATTAATTTAAATTTAAAGTAAATTAAATTAGTTTGGTTTTTCACATTTTGAAATTTAGTTTAGTAAAATTCCAAGTTTATATATTACGCATAACTGTTTCAAATAAGACAATTCTTAGACCAGTAGTTAGATGTCATTCAAATTAACTGTTTCAATTTTATTTTCTCTGTAATTTTATTGTGATTTAAAACATATATTTTTAATAACCACAAACACCAACCGGTTTTTCTAGGGTACTTTTCTCATGATAACCATAATTTCTACTAAAATCAGTGATAAAAAAATTGTGATCGCTCCAGAAAAAAATTAGATTACAATTTTCAGTACATAAAAAAATTCAAACTGAATATAACATTATTTTTTCAATGTAAGCAGTAACACATAAGTCGTTTTTGTTAGGTTATTTTTGGCTGAATTTTTGAGTAAAATTTCTATAAGTAGATAATGCTAAAAAGCTGTAAAAGTTTTAGATGTTGTTAAAGTTTATAAACAAAGTTGATTCCTTGGAAAAAAGTACAAAAAAGCCCTGTCATAACGCATAGTTATAAAAGTTTCGACCTGTTACCCAAAACAATGCATAAATTTTAATAGACGGTATAATAAATTTTTGTACTTCTATAGAAAAAATATTTAATATTAATTTGGCACTCATGACTACATGAGAGATACCACGACTGATTTTGTAATATTCTGTTAAAATATAAAACTGACAAAATTTTAACTCACAAATTTCACGTGACTTTCTTATACCAATAGTTTTTATGTGTACCATTCTGTCACACTAAAGACTCGGCTAAAGTCATTTTGAGGACTTATTCCAATACCAAAAAATGTGAATAAACTGCAACTTGAAAGAAAACTTAAACGCAACTTAATTCCTTCAAATAAATCAGACAAAATGGTTGGTCAGTTTAAATATTATAAAAACATTGTTTTTTTTGAGTTACTACAGTACGAAAATTTTCATTCTCTCCTATATAAATTAACTAAGCAATGTTGGTTAGGTATTTTAATAAATTAACTAAATGTGTTGGCTAATTTAGTGAAATGTGTATTTTCTATTAAAATAACAAAAAGTTTCAGCTAGTTTGTATACTATTCAGTTAGTTGATAAACTACCATTTTTACACTTTAACTTAAAAATACATACAACCCATACTTAATTTCAGTCACCATCTTAAACTAAAAATTTTATAATCATTATAATAAATAATTACATTTCGTGTGTGTGTGCTTTGCAAAAATTTCGAATACCCGACCAGATTTCTTCACAGTTTTTATACTTAGATATTATTTATTCCGTATACTTATCATTATATGCAGTTGATTTATGTGTAATATTATTAATGTTTTGGAGGGAAAGTCTTTCAAGGCGCTTATGTTAAAGCAATAAAAATGCAGGTAAAATATTTGCATTTCAGTGTGAAATTTAATTTATAAACCACGTCAGTTTTTTTGTTTATCTCGCCAAGGATTAAAACATTAACTTTGATTTGTTTCTTTTTTTTATCACAAATTCTTAGAACCTTCCCAGAAATTCAACAAATTAATTTGATTTATTAAATAAAGTGTCAAAACTCCTAAACTAATATCACCAGCCACCACGGCACTGGCCAAAGTTTAAAATCTAAAATAATAATTCATAAACTTATATTATAATGGCTACCTGTACATATTACTTTTATTAATTATTATGATTACCCAACACTGTCATATATAATATCTAGTATAGCAGTGTTTTTGTTAACTGGTTGTAAAAGAAACCTAAACTGGTTTGATATTTTGATAACTGCTCCTGTTTAAAACAGGAAATTAACATCATTACTGAGGTTGGCCTGTTTTATAATAAATGTCAGTATGAAATCAAGAAATTTTACTTTTAAATTCATTAATATTACTCGTTAGACGCAGTCTGCTGCACAATGTAACATTTAAACAACACGATTTTAGAAGAGGCTCCTAGCTGATGTGTTCTTTCATTAAAGTTTCATTAAAGGTAAAGAGTTTCTAAAGAAAATTTATGATAGAAGGATGCACAATAATAAATATTAGTATTAAATTTTTGGTAAAAATTGTCTAGCTATAATAGTTTTACAATAAATACAACTGTTTTCTTGATAAGTACAAAATTAAATATTTATTACTCATATTATGTTAGCGGATAAGCAATCATCATAATTTTATGAATTAAGTTTAAAAATAGTATATGCATATATTATGCCGCCACAAATTATTAATAAATCATATTAAGTGGAAAAGTTAAGTAGAAGCATGAGAAAATTGTCCGTATATTATAACATTATTATTTAGTGAGCATTAACTTCAAATACATAATACATTTTTTCGTTTTGAATGTTTTATATGGTAAATAATTGTTCTTTTAGTATTTGCTGCACTGATTTTCTAATATTAACAAATAGGAAAAACTGTAAATTTACGTCTTTAAAGTAACTTTTACCAAGTAGGAACTAGTACAAATATGCCTACTAAAAGACGAAATAATATTTGTATATTTAATGAGTATGTCATAGAAATTGGCACCGTATCTAATTTATAATAAATAAATAGGCAATATAATCCGAGATACAATCAAAACTTTTTAAAAATATTAACAATCTAGATATTCAAAAAGTATTACTTCAATAATTTTGATCTGGTGCTCGCGAATAACTATTGAGCTATAGGCTCCAACAAAATAAAATTTATAAAAACTAGACGATTTTTAATTATTATTGTGTAAATTAGCATTTCACGTTTGCAAATAGCAGTGTCAGCACCCTGTATGAAATATTTCAAAATATTATATACAAAATGTTCAAATAACACTAAAGCTAATATGTTTATGATTAGCAAAACCAAAAGAATAATTACTTCCTTAGAGGTCAAAAACTTCTAGCATGCCCATAGAGTCTTGTATTTTTTATTTTCTAAGTTATTATCATCATGTATTTGAAAAATATTGTATACTGCTCATCATCATTAAATCGTCAGGTAATTTAAATTCCTGCAAGCAATACTCGTAACTTCAAATTCATTTCAAAATAGTCAAGCATAACAAATAACTGTATTTGAACCTTTGTGTAAGTTCCCCTTTTGAACTTTGATGAGGGAAGAAATTTTTAAGATTTTCGACAATTCGGAAATATCTTTGCGATCATTTTATCTTGGATTATTTTAAACACCCATGTTTCTATCTCTCTCGCTCTCTAGAAAGGCGAATGTGGGGTAGAGACAGAGATATTGTGACGCACATGCCTGCTGAAAATAATCTCGTATACTAAAAAATAAAGTTCACAAAAGTCTTTACTGTTCGTCAAATCTTCTACTCTAAAGTTCTTAGAAATTGTTAGTTTTACAATTATTATAACGAAGTATATATTTATTAACATGCGATTAAAGTAGTTAATATAGGGTTGGGTAATCCAGCATTATAAACAACAATAAAATAGACATGTTGCATTTACAATTTTATTGCTGTACTAGACATTTGTATATAGATAATTAATATAGAAACGCAGGAAAAAACATAAAACGTATCTTTTTGATTGGCTGATAGGCAGTAGCTCTGATCAGATTTTTGTAAAATTCGACAAAGCAATTTACAGTTTACCACAAATTGGCATATTTTGAAATATGTAGGTAATCAAAATGAAATAACCCTGTAATATTTAGAAAAATATTAATCAGCTGTCAGAAAATCTTGATACTGTTTCTTTTTTTATATGTAACGTCAGGCTTCCAACAGAAGTAAGTTTTTCAATAAATTTTGAAAAAATTGATATATTTTCTGTTTCTTTTAAATTTTAATTAGTTAACTACTAAAAATAGTAAGATAGTTTAAAAGAAACTTTTATATTTTAAGAAATAAGAAAAAAATTGTCTCAATTTTTCACATTTTTTATGCATTTTGCACTTTTATTACCTATATGTTACTGCTTAAAAAATTGTTATGTACGACTGCATCATAAAGTACTGTTTATGACGTACTTTTGCGTGTGTAAAGTGGCTCTTTATACACTAGTGTATAATGGCACTTTATTTTATTATTATTGTAAAATATCAATATATCAGCTGTCAATGTCACAATAAATACTGTCAGAATGAATTTATTACTGTCATTTATAATTTTTCTAAATAATTAAAAGGTAATTTTCGCAGTTGAACATAAAGCTTTGTATGGAACTCGTATATAATCTGACTTTATTGACTCGTCCTATTTATTAGCCTCGCTCGCAAGCTCGCTCTGCCATAAAATAGACTCGTCAATAAAGTCATAGATTATATACTTGTTGCATAAACTACTATTACAGTTTCTATTATACAAATTATTCAAAAGAGTGCAATTAAATGAGAGAAATAGTGTCTGGAGTAGTGTAAATAAAATAGCTCCCTAATTTCATACTTTTTCGTGCAAACGTTAATTCTTACCCCTTCATTATAATGTTAACTTTTAATGTGTCGTTTTAAAAGCGATTTTGGGTTTCTGGAAACTAAACGTTGATTTAATTCATCGGAAAACTTTTGTATAACTAGGGATTTCAAACGGAAAAACCACCATCAAACTTGGCTCTACAGTACATTTTAAAATAACCAATCTAACCGGTTGCATATCAATCCACCTTTAGGGAAATTTTGTATAAGTATGCAATACCAATAAAAAAATTGTTTTGAATCATTTTGCAATCCAATTTACATAAAGGTTTCCATTCGTTTAATAAATTTTAGAAACTTTGCTTCTAATTTGTGACACCGCAAAATTCAGTTTATGCGGAGAATAAATTATCGTAAAATTTAGGTACTTGAGATACATAATTAGGAAAAATTTATTTACATCGGTTTTCCAATACTGCAACGTTAAACCCTTTAGTTGTATGTAAATTTCTACATAGCTTAAAATATATACTTGTTAAATCACTTTCTTACATAAATTCTCCACGTTTTTCAGAGAATATTAAACATTTCCTGGAAACAGCCCATTGCTTTAAAGACTAATTGGTATTTATAAGATATATTTAAATTAGATTTTAATTGATTTTATATTTTCATTACTTAAAATAGAAAACAAGTCGTCTTTCCTGTTTATTAACCAATTAAAAATAAATAGATTTTCTGCAATTTATTTAGAAACAAGCAATTGACATTCAATAACGGTTTTTTCGATTTTGCAAACTAATCATAAAATACATACATTGATTATTAATAGAAAAGTTTCTAAAGTATATAATAATTTAGAACATCAACTATATGTAACTGCTTTGGCAGGTATATACTTATGTAGCAACTGCTAGGAGAAGAATTTTTTCCAATGTAAGTAATAATTTTGGTCAAACCCAATTATTATTTAAAACCAGCTAGAACAACTTATCGCATTAAAATATTAAAATCCAAGGTGGGCGTTGTTTAAATGCGTTTATACTGGGACTTTACACATGGCGAATTTGCATAAAATGAAATCCGGGTATTAATCCACGTTTAATAAGTTTTACTGTGCCTTCAAGCAACTTCAATGAACGACAAGAAATTTCAAACACATTTTAGTATAGCCAAATGAAGGGAAACCGGATATTTCCAAATATTACAGTCATTAAAATATCATTTCGAAAAGGATTTTCTTTCGTTTTCGTGTTACTGTCGCTTATTTCAGGTTCTTGAATACAAAGTTACTAAATGATAGAACTGGTACGCGCGGCTTTAGCAAAGTGATTTCAATGAGCAGCGGAAAGTAACCCAAAATCACTATATCATAAAGCTGCATATGAAATTAGAAAATTTGTATCTATAGAAGAGAATTTTTCTAAATACTAAACTTTATTTAATTAAGGTCGGAATCAAATGATTTTAAAGTGAGTTCAATAGACAGGACAAAATGCTTCTTTCGATATCTTTGAAATAGTTGGACACAGAACTCAACAAACTTCAAACCGATAGGTAATGTTATTTCAGCCGTTAACCTCATAACCTCAGATAAAAATTATTAATTTGTCATCCAAGGTAATAAATTATTGTGAAAAGCTAAAGCAATAATAATTCGAAACATTGCATTTTAATATGTAACAATAATACGTGCTTCTTTTGAATTTTACAAACTTAAAGTTACAGTTGTACATCTCGGTATTTTATTATTATCCAGTGACCTCCAAAAAAGTTTGCACTATTTGTTATTTTTTATGTTTTTCAAACTGTTTTCGCCAATAGTGTGTGCATGACGCCTGAAAACATAAAATAAGCTAACTAGATTGAACCTACGATTTTTAGTTTACCAGAAAAGGGCAAAACACACCAAAAAAACAGGAAGTATTGAGTCAAATTCGAAAATATTAGTCTAAAAATAAATCAGTCTGTTTGAAATACCTTTTAGAGTTAAATATAAACAATAAATGTTTGAAGAGTTAACAACTCGAAATACAAATTTATTCAAGAAAGTTTCAGAAAATATTGAATACATTAGAATTAAATTTTTTCGAAAATTTATGAGGTCAATGCTATTTCTATTTTTATACAAATTTTTAGAAAAGTCTTAGAATTTTTTTTATTTTGGTCAAATCAAAAGATGTAATTTTCTGGTAAACAATTTACTTGCCGAATCTTGTTAGCTGATTTAAGTTTTCATGCACGTAATTTCGGAGAAAACAAAAAATAAAAAAAATTCAATATGGTGCAGACTTATTGGCAGTCACTGATGTAAAACCACGTAGAATATCTCGAACCATTTCGTTAATTTTAACTAAAATTAGGAAGTAAAAGTATGAAAAAATTATATGCCCAAATCCGAACCTAAACCTTAATAGGTAAATCTTAATACATTCTGATTATGATTATCTTGGGTATCAAACAATTTTCAATGCAATCGCCAAGAGGTACATATTTAGAATTTTGTTTAAAACAAGAGTGATTCCTATAGCATTAAAATATTCAATACAACTTTCTAATTAATACCTATACATTCCAAAAGAATTTACAAAGTTGTCAAAGTGTGTTTATAAACAATTTCGAATTTGAGTGTGCATATAATAATTTCAGAATCAGAATACGTCAATTTTTCCAGAAGATTGGTATTAAAATATGTATAGAGAGTAAGCTATATTATCATTTTCTTACATAAAATGTAATAATAATATTCAGAAAGTGTAAAGTACCTACAAGCATAGATCGGTCCAACCATCACATCTGGTTCAATAATAATAATTAATCAAACAGAGGGGTAATTTTCTTTGGACCAAATTTTATCATAGTTAAAGTATTTTAAAAAAAAATGGAGTAACATTAATTTATCGTATATACAGTGAGTTTTTTTATCAGTCTCCATACCGATTTACATAGTAAAATATTTAACTCGTATTAATGGTTTTTCTACTGCGAATTTCAAAATGATTTTTGGCACACTATTAGTTTGCATTTTTTTTTACATATTCTAGTAGTTTTTAAAATGTCAAGAATAAAATTAATTTATTTAAAAGGGAAAATAATTACATAATTTTAGCTCATTTTCACATTAAAATTTATTAAGTTAGGTGGCTTTGTCCATCATGGACAAGCAAATAAATAATCCAAAGCTCACAATAAAATGACAAAAAAATACTCAAATGTTGTTAATTTCAATGTTCAAACTGTCTACCATAAGAAGCCGCTACACAGTAACCTTTTGAAAGTCTTTCACACTTAATAAAAACATGCAAATGAAGTGACAGCTTTGAATTATTTATTTGGTTGTCAGTGGACAAAGCCTCCTAACTTACTAAATTTTAATGTGAAAACTAGCTAAAATCATGTAATTATTTTCCCTTTTAAATAAATAAATTTTACTTTTTACATTTTAAAAACTACTAGATCATGTAAAAAAAGATGCAAACTAAGCCCGGCCGCACATCAAAGAAACATGAAACAGGAAACAAATACATATATCTATTTCATAAAATGTGTTGTTATTTTATGAAATAGGTATATTTCATGTTTCATGTTTCTTTGGTGTGCGGCCGGCCTAACAGTGTGCCAAAAATCATTTTGAAATTCGCAGTAGAAAAACCATTAACACGAGTTAAAGATTTTACCATGTAAATCCTTATGGGGACAGTTAAAAAAAACTCAGTGTATAATTTTATGACACTTAAAAAACGGTGTATTTTGGTTAAAATATCAATTGGTCGTATACTTATATAGGAAGTTGAGGTTTTTTGAAATAATACGCAGCACAATGAAAAATATATTATTACTAGAATTTCGAAAATGAAAAGCAAAATTATGAAAAATAGTTATAATTTATATAATAATTTGTTAGTAGTATTTCCCAGACATTCTAAAATACCAACAGGCATGAAAGAAATAAGAATTAAGTAATGAGACTTTGAAAATATGAACCGACTAAAATTATTTAAAAGCGTGGTAATATAGTTTTTAATTTATTGGGATAAGTGCATTTAAGTTTTAGTTATTTGGTTACGCAAACGCAACTATTAATATTAATTAGTTATAAATACATGAACTAACAAAGGTTATAATAATTAAATATTAATAAATTATGACCTAGCTAAATTATTAACTAATGTAAAACTCATAATCGAGCTCATAATGTTATCAAAAAAAACATTTCCTGTCCCAGTTTTATTTTAGTTTTTTACATTAATACTTATTTTTGTAATAAATAATAATACTTTTAGCCAAGTTTCAACCTAAAACTTCAATTTTAGAATGTATAAGTTTCTCACCAAAATATTGAATGGTTTCCCTCTAATTTAAAGTTTTAGCACGTGTATTACGAAATGGTGTTCATGTTACTGTATAGCTACCTACATGAGTATTTGTTGCAGTTTAAAAACGTGATATTAAAAATGTACATTTATCTTCAAACTCAAGTCTACGACTACGACTTCAAGAAATTCTTCAAAAAACAAGATTCCTATTGTTTCTTGGAGTGTTTCTTTAATAAAAAGCTGTGATTATTAGCAAAACCATAAAATTAATTACTTCCAGAGATCAAAATTTTCGGGCGTGCCCATAGTCAGTCATCATTATATTATATTATCAGGACTAATAGGTACGTAACTATAACAATGATTTCAAAATTGAAAAATTGAAGTTGGGACTTTGGTTAACTTTGAATTTTGATAAGCAAAGAATCTTCTAAAGTCTTTGAGAATTTGTAATAGAAATCTAGATCCGTCGTAAAATGCCAAATTAAATAAACAATATATGAAAAAAGTAAGGGGCCCAAAAGTTTTTAGTACGCAACCTTTCTAAATGATTAAAATCGTTGATTTAGTATACTTAATCAAAATTGTTTAATTTCAAAAATGTAATCAAATACTCCGTTTAATTGTATCTCTAAAACCAGATTGATCAATTAACTCAAAAGGTACAGCGTGTGTCCAGACCCCATGCATTATATTTTGTCTGCAGATTTCTCTAAATCAAAATAAGACGTCTATTTAGGCATTTGTTTAAAAATAACTTAATATTCAAGAGACACGGTATAAAGCAGTTTTTAAGTTTTTATGGCATAAAACATGAGTGGAAGAATGATGGAGTTTGATATAATATTAAGTTCTTTTCAAGACTACTACTTATTTACTGATTTTCATTGAAATAAAAATTCTGATCTAATGGAACTTGATGAAGAAATGTTCCAAAAATAAAATAGAAAGGATAAAATTTTCATTAAAAACTTACTGATTTTATATTAAAGTAAGTACTAAGTAATAGAGTATAGGAACTAAAAATAATAACTTTTATCACTTTGTATCTTTATAGGTACCACCTACATAATACACCATAAGTATTTGCCGTTTTAAAACATATTCAGAACTGTAAATTTGCCTTCAATTTATTTCATTTCGGAATAGTTGCAAAAATACCAACAAATATTATAATTTCAAATCTTTCATGTACTATTATTACATATCAAGATAGATTAACCACAATATATTATAGAAAGTGTTTGCCGATTTTCTGTAATAATGTAGCTTGTTGGTGTATCTAATTAAAATAAGACATTGACTTCTTCCTTAACGTTAAAGAAAAATGTTATTAAAGCAAAACATGCGTAGAAGAAAAAAATTGTATATACTAGCGATGTAGTTTCTTTTTAAGCCGTGGCTCATAAAAGAAATCAGCTACTGAAATGTACGGTTAGGCTAGGGTAGGTCTAGGTACTTATACAGGGTGTTAACGGGAATCTCTGAAGTGGTAAGAAGGGGCTGTCAATGTAACAAAAAATATTTGTTATTATTACTATATATCTTCGTTTGGTAAACTAGGACCTTAAAGTTGAACAAAAAGGTGTAATTAACTTGAATCTAAGTAGCTATAAATTAAAAACATACAGAATCAAATTTGAATTATTCCACAGTAGGAGCAAAAACAATTGGAAATGTTTTAAATGTGCCCAAGTACAATTTCGCTGCAGCTAAATTATGTTTTCGTTTTGCCACTAAAAGTTAATAAGTTTGACATTTAGAATATGAATTAAAGAGAGAGACAGCAACTTGGGTTAGTACTACATATCAGCATATAACGATAAGATTCTTTATTTTTAAGCAGAATTAGGAAAACACTCTTGTTGGTCAATGTTAAAGTCCTCCAGTTACCAAGCGAAGACTTTAACAGAAAAAAAATTTATGCTACATTCACTTTCATGAGTTACCCCTTCAGATATCGCCGTTGAGTTACCTAACGAGTTACCCAAAGCAAAATTAATTTAAATCCAAAAACAAAAAACGACAAAATAATAAAATATGTAACGATATTAAAATAATAATTGCATAAAATTCATAGTAGCAATAAATCAATCTGGTGCATGTACCTAGTACTAATGTAGAATCATTTTCACTTATAACTTAGTATAATATATGAATTCTTAATACAGTTTTTAAACAAATAAGCCAGTTTCAAGTTTTAATCCCAATTTTGCTAATTATTCCAAGGATGACTTTTTACTGAAATATTTCTAAACATAAATATTAATGTGTTTCTTATCGCGTAAAGTCACACACACCCTTTATTATAATAAGTTTCCAACGCGAACACGTTAAAAAATCATCTATATAATTCTCTCCATTTTTTGCAAATTCTCCAATCGCATTATGACATTTACAATAATTACTTGCGTTTTGTATAAATTAAACAACCACACTCGACTAACCGTTGAATTTTTTACACCAATATCCGCGCACACAAGTATAATAATTATAAACTTTCTAAAAATTATTAAAAACTAAACATTAATTACAAAACAAATACACAAGTAGGTATCTATGTGGCAATTAAAAAAACCGCATTAAATAATGTAAACAGAAAAAATCTTACCTTATTTTGTACTACATCCACAATCACATATATCATGAGCACAATTTCTTGTTCGTCGGAGCCCATAAGGCCTCCCTGTAGGCCCGCAGTAGCCACATATAAAACACATACATGGTGGGGCCCAATCATGTTCAGACCCTTTATACTCATTGGCAATAAATACGATATGTACGCACAGTTTTTGGATGGAAAAACTCTATAATTTACACATTTTCTTTAGAAATATTCCGACATTTTATTGCCACGTGACAACCTGTTTGATTCACCTTTCCGAGGTGGATATTTCGTTTTAAAAATTGTATTTTATATATTTTATTATTTAAAATGTTTTTCTGTTATTACTGTTTTCGATATAGAGTTTTATCTTATCTTGGGTTTTAATATATAATCACAGATTTTATTTTTTATTAACATAACCTAACTTGCATTTTTCAATAATTTGAGTCTAATAATTATAGAAATAATATCACAATTACGAAAGGGTGTACAGTTTATTTTGTTTTTTAATGAGATATTTTGATCAATTTAATTCAATATTACAGTTTCTAACCAAGTCGTTGCCTACACGCGAACTTTTTGTCCTTTTCACAGTCACTTTTGAAATAAAAAACACAGAAAAAATTCAAATTGCCACCGTAACACACTAGACCACCACTTTCAGTTACACATTTTTCATATTTACAAATATTTGTTTCTTTTTACCAATAACTCGTCGAGTAACAGTTTAATGTCTGTTTGTTGTATTTCGCAGTAAATACGTAGGTATAATCAACAGGTAGGTAGATAGTAAGGTTTAGTAGTTCACGACGCGTCTTCAAAAATTACTTTATACATTTAAAACCAATAAATAACGAAAACCAAAGAATTGTCAATTGTTTTTTGAACATTCACAGCCTTCTTCACGTTTGACAAGTAACAACTAACTGTCGCTAGTTGGAGTTTCAAGTAATTTTGATACAGGTAAGTATAATACGTTTATTTTCCTGTAGAGAACAAGCCAGGTAAGAGGACAGGTTTGTAACTGAACGGCTGGGTCGACCAATCACAATGTGGAATATGTACAGTCGGAAGGCAAAGTAACTGTAGTTGTCTATGCTTACTTGTGTATATTCCGTACTTGTTATATAATTACATAAAACTCTGGAGGCCGCAGTTCCAATGACGAAGAAAATAATTTTATTTTTGGTTCAGTTATAGGTACTTTTTTTCCACATTAAAATATTAAATTATATTGAAAACAACATAAAGCTTTATAGACTTTAGTTCATTCATAATATTCACTTAATTTGATTGAAAAACTATCGAAAATTAATTGGTCAAGAAATGCCCGAGCCTGTTCAGAAAATTGTTCAAGTTGGGTGGACTCTAATTCCAGTAACAATGAATAAGAAATTTCTGCTTTCAACTCTTTTCTTACTCATTTTTTATTGTAGTTTTTTTTGCATCTTGGTAACTAAAACCTACAGTGTGGCCACGATCGACGCAACTATTGGTATAAATAAGCAAAAAATTTTGAGATAACTTTTCTTTTCTGTATCTTGCGCCCCTTGGTAAGAAAGTAATCTTGTTTTTCCAAAATCAAGTGTGCAATTTGTATCATCCCATTATAGTCATTATTAAGCTTGTTATATGTATTTTACAATAAAAAGTTCTCCTACTATGCACAATTTCAAGAACTTCTGCCTATTTTGATCAATTTGTCATATTACGTCTCAAAAAATGTGTATTCATTTCTCGTGTTTAGCTTTACTGTGAAAATTAATGTGATTTTAATGGTAAATAGACATTTCATACCTGAAGAATAATAATTAATTTTACCCTAATGGTCAAAGCACACTTGATTTTATAGAATCGAAAATATGTCAAAAAGTCCTTTCTAACCAAGCGGAGATAGATATCAGAAAGAGAAAACTCTGGTCATAAATAAAGTTACTTAGAAGAAGAATAGTAACTAATGTTCAAAAATTTCTCTATTGGATATTGACAAATGTAAAGAATTATTTTACACTTCTATTTAATTTTAACTTTTGGTTACAATAATAGAAAATTACGAAATTATGTATACCTACCAGATGCAATTGAGCAAAAAATGTCAGTATTACTTTCATATTTCTAGGATATTCCTACTTCCTAAAAAGGCGGGATTTCGATTTTTGGATATTAAGTGGGCAACAGGTGTAAATAAGAATACATAGAATGGTTGCCATGATGACATGTTAAAATTGTTATGCAATGAGGTTGCAAATTGAGAAGTACTTTCAATAATATTATAGACGAATATAATTTGAGATTTGCAACTCTTTTGCAATTTTTTGGATATACGAAATTGATATTATTTACATAGTGTTATCAATTTAACAAAGTTCCGGAGGTATGAAAACGTTGCAAATTCAAAGTACAGTCTGATGTACCTGTGTAACGAACATTTGCAACCACGTTCGAAAACTTTTGCATTTTGTTGATCCCCCTTTGTTAAAAAATTCACCGCCCCTAATAATAAAGAAATAAAAAAAATTCTTCCGTTCCTCAAAAATTTATTCAAATTGGCATGTGGGTTCAGGACTGTATTATAAGTATTACATAAAGTTTGCATAATTTTGGAATTTTGTACGAAGAATTACAACAAAATTTGCTAATTATTTAATAAAAACGAGGTTCCGTTTAGCAAAAAAGGTTGCAAACTCAATGGAAGATTTGTAATAGGCCACTTAACATTTGTCCAAGTTTGCATAATTTTTGTAATTTTGTACAAAAAGATATTGCAAATTGTTGTTTTTTCAATTTTTGACAATGTTCCGGTCATCCGGACGGGGTGCAAATTTAGACTTAATATTATTTTAGCATTTTCAAACTTGTGTCCAAGTTTCAAAACTTTTGCATTTTTTGGGCAAAATGGACTTTAAAATGCTTGAATGACTGGCCTACTTAGGTACTGTTCCGTAGAACTCTTAAATATTTAATATATTTAAGTAAGGGAGATAGTTAATAACTGGAAATTAAATTAAGAAGTTAGTAACTAAAATAAATTGTAATACTCGTACTTACATCGTATCTAGTAAAAATTGTAAATTTATATACATATACTTCATCATTCATCTTATCTTCAAAACCTTCATAAAAACTTTTTTATGAATGCAGGTAGATTTTCTTGTTTGTACATTTTTCCAGAGAGTCTTTTTTATGTTTACAATTTATTACAACCAACTTGTCAAACGTTTATGATGTTATTGGTATTTTTTTTTATTTACTTTTGAGACAAGTGCAAAGATATTGAACAGATATTTATTGTTTTTAAATATTCGGGCTCTAATGAATTGCTTCGCCATAAAAAAATGTGTTTACTACCTATAGTAATTGTGTGTAAATTAGTTTCTGTATCCAGGGAGTTACCTTTCCAATTTTATAATTTTTTGCTAAGGAGTTTAAGGATATATTTTTTCTTTTCTTTATAAAAACAGTTATTAGTTAAAACGTAAATCTACATTTAGGTAATTTATTAGGAGTATTTAAGATTTTATAACTGGCCTAAGATAGTATCAGAAAGAAATCTAAAAATCTCAGAAACATACCTTACCCTACCCAGGGTGTCAATTTGGAAACTTTCCATCCCGATTATCTAGGCATCTACGGCAAATTCTATTTTAAATTTAAGTAAAATCGAGTCAATTTCTCTATCTTATGCCCAGTTGCATAAAAGCGAGTTAACTAATTCCGAGGTTAACTCAGAGTTAAATCCAACCATTATTGTTAACAATCGTTACTACGATTTAACTCCGAGTTAATCTCGGAATTAGTCATCTCGCTTTTATGCAACTGGGCAGTAGGGAAACATTTAAAACCACTTTAAGATATTCTGCCGGTTCACTTCTTTCATCCTCAACCACCCCAAATTTGCTATTGGTTCGAAAAGCTGGTGCAATAATCAGTTATTAATGACGCAGAAATTGCTAAGATAATAGAAAAATAGATTCCTACCTTCGCCTTCAGGGCAATTAAACCAGAAAATTTAATAAGGCATAATTTAAGATATTCTCTTAGAGAAGAAGTACAAAGTACAATACAAGGAGAAGTGATGAGTTACAAGAAGATTGAAGCAAATTAAACAGGAAAAAGAAGGGGAATATTGATGCCGTCGTAATTTCCTTGTTAAGAGGCAATGACGATTATTACCTCCTGATGAACCATTTTTTTAAATCTTATTTTTCAGTTTTCCAGCAGTCCAATTTGCCTCCAATAAGCAACTTTGCCTAATTTAAACTTATCTGTTATTAAACGAAATGTCCCTGCTAAAAACAGAATTTCAGGCACCCTGTATTTGCAAGTTACTTGATACAATCCAGTTAGAACAATAGCAAATAATTCAACATAACAGTAATATTTAAAACTTAAAAAACATACATAACATATTGTCAATTTACAATAATACAGGAAACTAACAGCAAAACGACCATCATCATCAGCGCTGGTAATTTGTTTAAAATTCTAAAATGCCATATGTGTGTACATTATGAAAATGCAAACCACTTAAATCCCACTAAAAAACGGTATTCCAAGAGTTGAAGAATAAAGAACGTATTTGCAGCGAAAGCTCGATTTGTTAATTTTTTGTTATTTATATTTTAAAGCCTGCTGTTGAGCTTGACTAAACTAGGATTGGCTAAGTAGTATGCAGTAGAGTGGCATTTCATTGGTTGCGATGTGTTTCCATGTTATTAAAACATGTTAAAATGAAAACATTCGTCAGGTTTCTTTCTATCCTTTTCTATGCTAATCTGTAACTGACTAATTGTATAATGTAAGGTAAATGAGCAGCAAAGTGCAAACTCAGTTTTTGATGTTATTTAAACTTACATTACTGATATTTTAACGTGTAATGTTTTTCTGAGAAAAGTTAGAACCTATGTTTAAATTTCCATAAACGTAACTATAACAATTGATAAGCTGTAAAATAAATAATAAAAAAATTCACAGTAACTTTTCATTTACGTTGATTGACACCACTAAATCTATAAAATATTTCGAATGTAACTCCAAATACAAAAATCCATAAAATGTGTTCTATTTCACCATCTAATCATCTCATTTTTTGCATTCGGATAACCAGTACCTACAGGGTGGTAGGTACATTTTTCGATGCTTAACCATTGTCACTCGGTTAAATAGGACAAAATTTGAGAAAAATTCATGTGCAAAACTTTGAAATCTTGTTATTCCTGAATTAGCCAGAAAAGAACTTAAAATTCAGTTTTATACAGGGTGTCCCAGTTTATATCGTCAGGATTTCACCAGCCGATAGTCTAATAAAATTCGACCATGTTTGGATGGCATTTAGTTGATATTTATGTCATGTTTTAACACATTTTTAGCGGATACTGATAGAGACATAATTTCAAAACTATCAAAATATATTTAGGGACTTCAAAACGAGTCGATGCACTAATATCTTAGTGTGAAAAAAAGGACTATTACAATACATAACAAGGATTATTTTCAGCAGACATGTGCGTCATACTATTTCAGTCTCAACATCTCTCTCCCTCTTAAGAGAGGCAAACGAGAAATAGAGACAGTAGGTATGAAGATAATCCAAGTACCTACATTTTCTTATACAGGGTGTTCGCGCCAAGTGGCTCACTATTGCTAACATCGTTAGATATTATTGGAGCTACAAAGTCTGCAAACATCTGTTTCACAACCAAATGCCAATAGACTTGAAGAAATGATGGCCAAACTAATGGAACGAATAATTTAACATAAGCGAGTTATTTTGAAAAAAAGTTTGCAATTCTTTAAAATCAAGTAGTCATAAAACGGAATATGTAGTAATTTATTAAAACCAAACAATCATAATTTTGAATTTAAACAAGCTGAAAAAAACTTGAAAGAATTACGGAAATATAACTATTTTATTTAATATTTTTAATATACAGGTGTTTGCGCAAAGTATTTCACTATTGCTAACTTTGTTATTATTGGAGCTAAAAAGTCGGTTAAATTAGCAAACTAGTAGCATTTTTCCACTCATTATAATGGTGGAAACAGAAAAACAATTGGGCCATCTGGTTTTCGATATATTCACAAAAATAACATTTTTTAAATGGAACATCCTGTATATTTTTGCAAAAATCGATGATAAATTAAATTCTGAACAAAGAATGTTCCTATACTTTTTTGACAATTATTTAAAATAAGCGAGTTATTATGAAAAAAATTTTCAAAGTTTTAATATCAAGTAGCCATGAAAATTATAATTTTGTAAATTTTCAATATTTCCGTAATTCTTTCAAGTTTTTTTTCAACTCGCTTAAATTCAAAATTATGATTGTTTGGTTTTAATAAATTACTATTCCGTTTTATGGCTACTTGATTTTAAAGAATTGCAAACTTTTTTTCAAAATAACTGGCTTATTTTAAATTATTATCAAAAAAAGATGAGGACATTTTTTGTATAAAATTTAATTTACCATCGATTTTTGCAAAAATATATAGGGTGTTCCATTAAAAAAATGTAATTTTTTTGAATATCTTGAAAACCAGATGGTCAATTGTTTTTCTGTTTTCACCATTGTAATCAGCGGAAAAAATTTTACTAGTTTGCTAATTTAACCGACTTTGTAGCTTCAATAATAACGAAGTTAGCAATAGTGAGCCTCTTCGCGCGAACACCCTGTATATGTTAGTATTATAATATTGTAAGAAAAAAATTATATGAAAGAAGGTAATAATTCTGTATAATATAATAATAATCTGTAGCTCCCTTAGAAAGCACTTTAGAAAATAATTTTATAAAGGATTTCTTCATCATTTGACTTGCTCTACATGCTCCTAAATTTTGACCACCTATTTCAAAAACACCTTGTATATTGTATTAAAGACGTGTGAACGACAAACAAAATGAAAATACAAGCAAATATATTTTCCTTTTTCACTCCGACAAAATAATATTTTTCTTGGCAAAATTCATACATTTAGTTAAAGTTTCGATTTAGAAGAAGACATTAAAGACAATGAACATTATTGTCGTCTGATAACCTAACCACTCTCCTAGCTGAAAATTATGATGGAATTTGACAGGACCGACTCTCAGTATGTCCGAACCACAAAAACCTACCCGAGTCGAAGAGGGGAGGCGCATTAGAATCTTGGACCATTCGTGGGCCGGCTCTGGAATTGTAGTTAAGGAAAAATATAGGTTTTTAGAAGGTAATAAGTGTTACTGCTCCTTTACTTGACAACCTCTTCCCTACCTCAATCAAAATAAAGCAATGGAAATACAAACTTCAATTTTTCATTAGATTTAACTACGAATTATTTTCAATGGCAAATACGTCATACTTCCCTCTCTTTTTTCTCAATAAAGAAATTCTAAAAAGGGCGTATAAAGAAGCTAAAATTTTGGATTTATGTAGTTTTATTAAAATGACATAATTAATAATTTACGATATAATAATCAACTGGATTAAGTTAACTGAAAATCAAAATTTTTTGTTCAGAAAAAATTACATAGAAGAAAAAGTGTCATAATAAACCACAGAAAGCATTATTATTATTAGATATAAATATTACATAAAACCATACACTTCTTGATGAACACGAAAATTATTCAGTACCTGTTAGATTTCTAACTTTTTTTATAAAATTTCTTCTCCACACCATAGCTTATTTCGTTCCTATCAAAGAAACAAAAGCACAATGTAATTATTATCGTAAACATCTGGCGGATTAACACTTTTTAAACTTTTTGCAATGCTTTGCTATTCCATCAGCAGATTCATTCAATACATTTCTTAGAGAATAGCCATCACGATCAGATCGACTGTTTCCATGTTAACAGGGCATTATCTATGTTCTTTTCCACCACGGAACATGCAGTTTATGTTCACAATGTTTTAATAGAAAGAATTCCTGGTTGACCTTCGAAAGTATGCTGGCACCTTTATTCAATGTATTTTTTATAGAAGCAAACTGAATGCACAAGAAGCAGGTGTGTCTCACATAATATCGGCTTCTAGTTGCTTTAAATTTAGAAACGTGGACAGCAAGTTGATCAATCAAATATACGCTATTTCTATGATTGATTTTATTTAAACTAGAAAGTGATTAGAATTATGTTTTAGATACGAAGACAATCTCCAATCAGGAGCTGAAACTTGTGTGTTAAGGGACGGGACGTGGTAATTTATTCATTATTTCGGCAATACATTTTAATTACTTTAATGGTTTGTTTAATCATGAAATGTCGAAACATAATATCAGAAAAAAAACTATTAATATTCTTTTTAGCATACGAATTCTAAGCAAGTTTTTTCGATAGCAATGAGTAGATACGCTGCAATAGTTTCGAATTTGGTAACACTTTGCAACTCTTGCTGCATATCCATTGTTTAACTACAATTATCTATTAAAATGAAGGAATAAATTTCAAGCATATATTAGCATATTATTTATGAGCTGTACAAGCAAAAAATCTGTCAATATAATCTAATTATTAATTATATATCCTGTTTTTTTTATAAGTCTTCAATTATATTGGTGATGGATATTATGTTATAAATTTTCCTCCGTTTTCTAACCAATTACTATAATAATGTCTGACGCCAGTAAATGACTTAAAATTTTATAATCACATGCAAATGACAAACTTGACGTCAAGATAATTAGGGGACGAGCACCTTGTCCCCATATATTGAATATGCAAGTTGTAAAAAAAGCACAAATGAATATTAACATGTTTTGTAATTTTTGATGGGAATATTTAAACATGTATAAGCAATTTTATTGAAGTGAATTTGTCAATTATAACCTTGTGCGATGGCACCAAACACAAATGTACAGAAATACACTATTTATTATAATGTTATTATAACCCGCCTTGTACAGTTACTAAGTACAATTCCGTGTCTAGGAAATTATTTTTCCGGTAGACGTAGAACGTATATTTAACGTTGCTAATTAATATAAATTTGCTTTATTTACAGTCTCCTTAAACATTGTTTTTCCTTTTAATACGCTTCAGCTACTCTTATTCAAAAGAATGAATGAATGACTTTAGGGGTTATATGCTCACGTGCCTTACTGTGTTTACATCATTATATTACAAAATAAAAATATGTAATTACTTTTGAACAAGTGCTCTTGGAAGGTTGATTCGTTTGAAACACAGTGTCATTCTCAATTTCTCATCAAAAATTTTGCCCCAGAATCGTATTCAATTAGCGAACCAGTGCCTGTGAAGAAAGTGATTAGCTAATGCGTTATAATAAAGCTGAAGAGTGTCTTGTCTTACTGTAGGAGGTGCGACGTTGTAAACAATGAAATTTACCATAAAAATATAATATTTAATACCTAATGCTAATAGCTTTTTAATGTTTGTAATTAGGTTTAGGCATGCACCGAAAAATGTGTGGAAAAAAGTCTTGTGCATGGACCCAAAAACATACTTCCTAAAAGGAAGTTATATAACCCCAATGCAAACGAGATTAAATTAATTAAACTTCCGATTGTGAACTTCTTCTTCGAGCTTACTTGGATGATGGAAAGTTAACTTCTAAATTTTCTGTACCTAAAAAATATTTTTTGTATCCACAATTTTTTATCGATACAAAATTTAGCAAAGTAAGATCTTTTATAAACAAATACAAGTACGAGCCCTAACAAATAAATGTTCGGACAAAAGGACAAAAGTAAATTTTTGAAGTATAAAAGGAGAACTGGAAATTTTACGCAAATAATTAGTAAACACCTAACAATACAATAAGATAAAGCCTTAATAACCATATTATGCAAGGAAGAAAATTATTTATTGGATTTAACAATATTTTAACCTTAATAATTAGCAAACTTTACAAAATGAATTTGCAACCAAATGTTGGCATAATTTTTAATTTAGGACCATTAATAATAGTAACGTCTCCTTTTGCTTTAATAGCTGCCTGTATTCTAGCAGGCATGGTATTTATCAAATTTTGGTACAATTTTTGCGTGAAACTGTCCCAAATTTCTTCTATTTTGGTCTTTAAGTCCCCAATGGTTCTTGGTGGATTATTGCGTAGAATACATTTAATTTTATGCCAAAGAGTTTCAATGACATTTAAGTCCGGACTGGTTGAGGATCGGAAAGCACCTTTATGTCGTTTTCACCGAGTTCCAAATCTGTGATTTTTTAAAAATAGTCGTTAGAAAATTACATCACATTTTTCAAGTGCAATTTTAAAGCTACGAAATATGCCTAAAATCACAAAATAAAGACTTGGGGATTTTTTGTACATAAAACCAACATCCAGCTTTGCAATACAGTAAATTTTACCAAAATCCAACCCGTGGTTCCAAAACTGTGATTATTTTAATGTAGGTAGCACCATCAAAAAACACGTTTTTTAAAAAGTGAACTGTGAAATTCGAAAAAAATGCAAAAAAAATCATATTAACATTTCAGAATTTTTTCGATATAGTACGATTATTGAACTTTGATTTAAAGGTTTTTTGACACAGATGCAACCAGCGGTTTCAAAACTGTAATTTTCTAAACCAGTTACTAGATAATTCTATAATTTTTAAAGGTGCAACTTTGAAGCTCCGATAAATTCCTAAAATCTCCAAATAAAAACTTGTGTAACTTTTTTGTAAAGAAAACCAACATCCAGTTTTGCAATAAAGTAAATTTCTTCAAAATACGACTACTAGATTCAACGTTTTGAAAATAATAATTCTTTGTTTCTACAATTTTCCCATCCTGCTGGGTTAAAATGCCATAGTTTTGGAACCGCCGAGCGGATTTTTACGAAATTTACGTTTTTATATAAGTAAATGTTGGCATTATAATAGAAAAAACCACCAATATTATGGAAGTTAATTTAGATAACTTTTGCGCGTATGGAAAAAAACAATCAAATTTACTTTTGTCCGAACATTTAGTTGTTAGGGCTCGTAGTTACTATTGTTGAATATGTTTTTTCAAAATCGAAATCGCAAATGAAGGTTAAAATACTTGAAAATGAAAATGTGAAAGGTGGAAATGTTTAACTCGCACAATTCACCTAATGCTTAAGTACAAAGGTATCTTAAATAACGATTATAAGTCAATGCTAAATTTGCTTTTTGTAAATTCTTCAAAAATGATATTAGGGAAAGTATGATTTAAATTAAATTCAAAAGTTCCAATTAGACAAAGAATAAATAAAGAAATAACTGCAACATAATAATTATACGAGTAATAGTAACAGTAAACTGAAGGAATCCCGACGCAAATCGAGTTTAGAAAAATTTTTGTCCAATCCCAAAACCATCATCGCCATACAGTTCTTTTTACCAGATAATCAGATCTTCTGTTGAAGGCCTAAATGTCGATCCATTTCAAGTGAACTAGACTCTATCCTGGCATCAGCGTCTCACAGCGAAATTACGTCTCTTCATCGACCCACATTTATCTAATGTCTTTAGCCACGATAAGTTTCTCCAGGACACTCCTGAACCAGAGCACCACTAGTCCATGGAATCTCAGAAGATTGCCAGATGTCGAAACAGGTGACGATGGTCTGCTCCGTCACGTATTAACTTTTTAGTTTGACTAAAACAACCACCAAAACATAATTCCGAAGTTCAATTTTCAAAAAATTTATTAACAAAAGTGTTTCTCATACGAAGCGCGAACTTTCTGGGACACAACTGTAATATTATATTAACTTGTCAGCCGTTTTACGGTCTCTTCTGTAGGTATATTTTTCAAAAAAAAAAATAGTGTAAAAATATCAGGATTATTACAACGACCTACTCAAAAATAAATAAAAAAATTGGGTAAGCAATTTTCAAGGGATTATAAAACATAAATACTTAGGGCCGGTTGTATAAAAATTTAATCGCGAGATAATCCTCCAAAAAGGATAAACTGCCATAAAAACGATTGTTGATTACAATTGTCACTATAGATATTTTGGAGGATAAAAATTTAACACCGCGATTAAAGTTTTAAACAACCGGCCCGTAGATATACATTCTCGGTAACTTGCAGTTAGTTATTGTCTTTAACCATCATCTTACAGATGGCTATAATTTGCATTTTTTTCCTGAAAAGTAATAAATTTTCACAACAATGATATTTTACTCATTATTATTAAAACATCGATAGACAATGTACTAATACTTTTAATTTACGGTGTATATTTTTCAAGTCAAAATTTAATTTGGTCTTTAGGTTAACAACACAACAAACAATTAATATTTTCCACTGTTATTAGCTCTTAAGCAAAACTCATTTAAAACGAACAACATTGTTGATAATAATAATATTATTATAATATTTTATTGTTCATAAACTAAGATTTATTACTGAAAACTAATTGAAGAATATATAGGCATTCCTATCTTTGGACGAAACGATTCTCTTAATAAATACTTGTACAAAAATATTAATAGTGCAACAAAATCTTTCATACAGGAAAACCATGTTGCATGACAGGTTCTATGTTAACGGTACCTACCTTCTATAACTATTTTTTTTTCAGATGTAATTCTCCAAGCACGCTCCTCTTCGATTTAATAACCAGTAAATTAGCAAGTTTCTTTTTGGGTTAATTTGAGAGCCATCAAAAAATATAAAAAAACAATCAGTTATTGTATACAATTAAACGACTTTGCTCCGAAATGCAAATGGAATGGATGATAAAATAAAAAAATTAAGAACTAGAATTTCTCATTGAAAAGTTCCCTCTCAAATTTATATTTCTGTGGTGTTGAAATTTATAATATCTGAACTTTTGTAATGATAAATCTGTTTCCCGAAAATGTCAAAGACATAATTGTATATTAGTTACTATGATACTTGAATTTTCCGGGTAGACCAGTATCTACTAATGTATTTTAAATTTGTAATAAATTCGTGACAATCGTTTTAAAAAATTATAACTTATATAACAAAATAGTGTTTGATTTAGGTCAAATTTTGCATTCTATATTTAGATATTCAGACTCGTTTACACTAGTTGTTCAATAAGAAAAAAATTTTATGCATTTAACAAATCCAGAGGTTTTTAGAGAAGAAAATTTATATAACTTCAAAATTAAATTTATATTAATGCGGGTTCTTTATACAAATTAGTAGAGGAGCTCGAAGAATAAGCTTTGTAAACAATTTTCTTATTATTATATTCATATGTAAAATTTTTGATAATTCTCCACAAGTAGGTACAGCAACAAATCTGAAGCCACCCATTCCCATTCACAAATAAAACAATTTCATCCCGGAACTGAAATCCGCATTGGCCGCTTCGGTGAAATGGGAGTTCTTCGGTTCAATGTTCGCCACTCGGTCATTGCCTTGCTATCTTGTCAGCCAGCTCTTCAGCACAGCACCAGCACCGGTAATCTCATGTTGTTGCTGTTGCCTTGTACAGCCTTGCCAGCACCACTCACTTCAAACTGAAAGCCAACTTTTATTTCTTATACTTAACCAGAGAACAAGCAGAAGATATAAAAAAACCAACAAAAATCAACTACGTGGTCCACAGCAGCCGCAGCACCTCTTCCTTGCTTGACCTACCGCTTTGAATGTGTATGTATATGTTTATTTTAAAAAGAAAATTAGATTTGGTCTTTTACACTTGGGGTTTTGCCGCGGTGTTGATTTGAGAACGAACGATCTTTTTTCGGATGAAATAAAAACCAACGGCTTGTGGAAGACAGGAAATGTTCTACGAGTAAGTTGAGCAGAATAATTTCTGCCTGAATGTAAATTAAATTTTTTTGTTTTGCCAATCTGAAATTTTTTGTGTTGGTGTTGCGTTTTTCCAATTTATTATTATTTTCCTATTTAAATAGAAGTCATCACTTCCAATCCGCTTTAGTCCTACACGAACCTGATGCTTTTTGTTACCATCACCGTCTGTTATGGCAATTGGCGCCGGCAGATGAACGAGCCATATTGTAACCAAAGAATTCATCTTTTTTCCTGATTACATTCTATAGAGATTGTAGACTTCTATTAACATGCGGTAGAAAATCATACAATATAACAATATATGCATCAAAGTCACTTTCAGGTCAGTTGAAATCGAGAAAAATTCTTGTATTTATACGAAACAAAACATATCTATAAGGGTTTTATTATAAAGAAAAATGAACAAGGAGTTATTTGATGCAAAGTAAAAAGATAAAAGCAAAACTATAATAGGAACCATTTGATGAAATGACTACTGACTAGGAGAATACGATTACAAAGTTATAGGAATTGTAAACTCTTACTAAAAGTATACAGGAAAAGATTCAGCTTCGATTAAATTGATGCAAAGTTGCCTAACTAAGTGCCTAATAATATCCTAAAATGAAATATAGGTATATCTTCATTAATACCTGAAATATTTGCAGGAAAATCTACTTTCAGGTTTCTCATTCATCACAATCTCAAAAACGCAACTCTCCAGGTCCATACTGCAAAAAATGATGTTCATCATGAAATTTACATCCGAAACGCTAGAGAAAATATGATATGTTAATGTTACATATCGCTGTTACCTAGACTATCAGACGTTTTGAATTTTTTAGTAAAAATCCAGCACCGTACTGTGAAAAATCATATTTTTAATGAAATAAAGCCCAAAACGTTAGAAAATTCAAATATGTGATATACAGGGTGATCAGTAATTGCCGCACTCGGAGCATACTGTGATAAACTTTACATTTTAAGAATGACGATTTTTTTTACCGCAGTGCTGTAAGTCCTTTCTTTACAAAGATATGACCACTTTTGTGAAAATAAAAGTGGCAACACTGCATTGAACATGTGAATAGGTTCAACGAGAAAAAAAAGAGAGACGTTCAATATTTTATGATGAGAGAACTTGTCAAACTAATTTAGTACTGTCAATTTTATTAAAATA
Organism: Pediacus dermestoides; assembly: GCA_963942485.1. Lineage (NCBI taxonomy): Eukaryota > Metazoa > Arthropoda > Insecta > Coleoptera > Cucujidae > Pediacus > Pediacus dermestoides. Next base: position 12,827,902 of record OZ012626.1, read on the forward strand.
TCTGATGTGCCCAACACATGACTTTCTTATACTTACGGATAGTATCACAATAATTACTTTTCCTAAATAAATTAACTTAAATTTCTTGTAAAAATTTTGAAGGTTTCCAGCAATTTTCAAATAGTCTCTGTCGCACTTATTGCAATACGCATAAATCTGTCCTTGTCCCACTCATTATAACCGAATTTTACGACAAAAATGTGTTTTATTTTAGATTTTTGACCTATTACTCACTTAATAATGAGACACATGTCTACCTCGACCGTCGGATTCAACTATCAACGCACGCTATGAGAAATATAAAGTGTTTTAAGAATATCTAGTTTTTTTGAAATTTTTTTGACGGAATTTCAAAAAAAAGTTCAAACAAAATTTGTTCAAAATTCAATTCTAAATCAATGTTAAAGAATAAAAAAATCCCATAAATTGTTTATTTTTCAAGATATTCCTAAAAAATCTAAAAATGTCATCAGGTAACTGTCACTTGTTTTGGTGCTAGATGAAAAACATTGAATGTGGCACCCACAAATTTGTTCAAACTCTTAAATATGAAATTTAAATCAAATCCGAGAAGTCGTTTTTGAGTTATGGTGGATACAGACAGACACACACACAGACACACACACAGACAGACAGACAGACATCATGGCGAAAATGGTCAAAATCTGGAAGTCGAAAAAAATCACGATTACTATACTTCCTTATACTACGTATAAGAAAGTAAAAACAGAAACAACAATTGAAATTCATTATTAATATTTTCATGGCAATAGAAGGTATTTTATAGCGTTTTCGATTGGTAAAATGAGTGCGCACTGAGTGCAATTTCTGAAAGCGTGATTGGTGAAAAATGTTTGACAAATTGAATTTGACCAATAGCATTGCACGAAATTGCACTCAGTGCGCACTCATTTTACCAATCGAAAACGCTATTAGTTTATCCCAAGGGGAGCTTGAGAGGTTGTCAAACCTCAAAATTCTCTCAAATTTAGGTATTTTATTAAATTTTAACATTTTCGATTTCTTTGTATTAGAGGTTTTGTGAAAAAATTGAACAAATCATATTGCATTTTATCCAGAGATTATAGTAACATGAATTATTCACTCATTTTTGTCTTGGTTATGAAAATAATTAGCTTGTAACTTGGATGAGGGAAACTCTATAACTCGGAAACTATCCATCAGATTTAATTTTTCTTTGCAGATTATCCTTAGTTTTAATGTGCTCAATAACGCCCTGTATTCGGAGTGCGCCAATTACTGATCACCCTGTATAACTGAGATCATGTTGATCAGAGATTTTGAATTTTGTAATAAATAATCCAGGTCAGTGTTTAAAAAAATAAGTTGATGAGGGTTGCAAAAGATAGAAACAATATGTCTAAAATGCGATATAGAACATAAATGGCTGTGAACAGGTGTTTTTGATTTTTTAGATTTTTTATTTCTTTGCCAATAACTTCACAAAACGAGAAATGTAAATGTGATATTCTGACAAAACGATACCAAGATATCCTAAAATTCAGTTTATTTTTTCAAGGAACTATCAATAAGATACATTTAGACTTCATCTAAGGATATTATACTAATTTACGAAATTTGATGTATACCTATCTGTTTAAAAATAAGGGAATTTCAGTCAACCTGTATTTATAAGAAATATTATAGGCTTGATGTCCTACAGAAATTTCACACTTGGTCTGTTAGCCAAAAGCAATCATATTAAAAAAAAATTGTCAGCAACTATTCTATCATTTACTTACAGACAATTTATTTTATTTTCATAAGCGGATTTCTATACCTTCCAGGTCACAGGTCACTCAATCATATTAGCCATTCATACATCACATTTTTTTATAAAACCTTTGACAACAAAATACCTGCAACAAATCTTTAAATAATTTTAATATCGGAAAACTCGGGAACGTAGTCATAGTCAATATTGGTTTTCTTCTAAAAACTATATTCTCCATTTCAAACTTTCCTGCAAACAATAAAAATATGCAAATTCTATGAGTTACTATTCAGCCAATCAGTCATAGTAGAATGAGATATGAATACAATAAAACCTCCTTTATTTTTTAAACAACTCGTTTATTTGAACTTAAGAGGGCTTCGAATTTTTCCTACCACAGGAAGAGTAGGTATTTGAATTCTAGAAATGTGTAAATATATCTATCCTGAAAAACTGGATGACCTCAATGGAAATGACAAACTAATCAGAGAAGGAAAACGTGTATCAATATAATTGATAATTTACTGTATGTGCATTCAACAAAGACTCCCTTGAGCTAAGGGAACAATAGCCTAACCAAGTCGGAGTTTTTGCCTAGCATGGTAACTATCGCTCCTATGTATAATAGTACCGTATAAATTATATTGATCTTTCCAAAATCACCCTAAAGCCTGCTTTTTTATCAAATTTCTTGAGTAAGATATTAAGCCTTTCCTTGTTGTTTCCATTCACTAGCAAGGCGTCATGTGATGCAATAGTAGGGAAAGCTGCCATATATTTGCCAAAGTCATTAGACTCAGGCACTTGTAAAAATGATCAGAACTTAATAGACTTCCATTTTTTGTAACTTTCAATTCGATAAATTCTATAGTTTCAAAAAAATTCGCGAAAAAGTGCCTGAAGTGACAATTTCTTTTAACGCTTTCTTTAGCAGTTTTCATTTTTATCGCGTAAAAGAGGATCCTTGAAATTATGTGTGTCTGGATACAGTTTCATTCGCGTTACCATTCGATTTTGACCTAAAAGGCCCTGAAATCATATACCGGTGGTTAGGTAAATCAATGTCAATCTCTAAAGGGGAATTCAAGAAAGTTAATGTAACAAGAAAAAATACTATTTTATGTAAAAATATATGTTCGTTTGGTAACGATAGGACTTATACTAGGTACCATTTTACTCTATCTCAAATTCGTATATTTATTGCTTCGAAATCCGATTTATTTATGTTAAGTATGGCGATGCGGTACGACAGTAATTTATGACAAATGCGCCAAAACAGTTTAACTGCAAGTTTATGCAAGAAATATTTTTAAAAAATTAAGCACGCCACCTGTGAAACTATCACTAGAATTTGATTTTTGTTTGTTTTAAATTATTGATACTTATATTCTACTTAGATTTTCATCGTTATTTTAATCTTATAGATATCTACTTGATTGTTTAACTTTAAAGTCCTCCAGTTACCACAAGAAAATATATTAACCAAATTTCATTTTCTTGTTACATTATAGAAGGTGTCCCAGGATAGACACGAAATATTTTTTGGTGTGGTTCTTGAATACATTCTGCATTGTCCTGTATAATTTTTTTCATGCATATGCATAGTCGTTTGGGAAAATAGGAACTTTCTGTCTACTAATTAGTAGTGACTTTCTGGCTACTAAATACTAGGGAAAGTAGTTACTAAATACCGATTATGCTTGGCAATTTTCATAGTAGCGAGAAAGGAGCTACTTTGTGACTACGAAACATGACTATGCCTATGCATATGGCTGTTTATCTCCAAAACGAATTTTAATTTTTTTATTTTCCATAGGTATAAAAGCCATTGCAGGTGGCAACTTACGGAAACCTTTTTAACAAATTTAATAATTAATCCGAGTAGACATCGTTAATGTTCAAAATGAAATTTAACTTTTCTATTCTAAATAAACCAATCTTTCATCATGTATCAAATTTTTAACTATTTTCAATATTAGTTTTCAAAATATATTGAATGGAACGTGAACATTTTATTTATTTTTTCAAATTCCAAATTTGAACACTAATAATTCTTTAAGGGTTAACACTATCAAAAAAATTACAAAATACTTTCGATCGCAAATCTTCTCAGTTACAAATTTCTTGTATAACATTTTTTCGATATCTAATCAAAAATCAAACAGACTGGCTTCTTTTTATTCAACAGTGTTTTACTTTTTCAATCTACAATTTTCAACATTCAAGAGATGATTGCTCGAAAACTAACCTGTATTGGGGATAAAAAATTATACAGGACAATGCAGAATTTATTCACGAATGACACCTAAAGATATTTCGTGTCTAAACTGGGACACCCCGTATAAATGTGCCTTCTTATATATACTATTTTACCCCTTCAAAAATTGGCGTTGTCTCATCTAACACCATTTAGATTTTAGAATGTCCGGATTAATTTACTAGGAAGAATATCTGTTAAATTTCGGAGAGTAAATTTAACATTTTTTAATAATTATTTTGGTTTCCATTATTTTCCTTCAAGTTCATTGTTTCTTGTACTTTAAAATAAAGATTTTTTCCAGAAATCGTCCGAAATTAAAGAAAGATACCTACCCATAAAGTTTTCTAATAATTTTTACTAAATTAGTATCGAAAATATCCGAACTAAAAAAAATTATAAATCGCTTTTAAAGTTTTTGTTGGATAATTCAGAAACGCAAACGAGAAGAGATATCACCGTATTGGTGAAAGATTTTTTTACACATCAAATTCTTCAAATAGTTTCCGAAATTCCACTGGGTATTCATCGAAAATTCACCACCCTGGTAGGGATAACTACCGGTGGGAGGTGGTGCACGATTCAGGTGGTCATTATGATTTAATATAATAATACCGCTTAAAAAATATTCACATATCTACGCATTCGTTTCAAACGAAGTAAAATAAACTTCAAAATTTGAGATATTATTAGATTTATTTATAAATGAGGTACTTATACTACTTACTACCGTGTATAAGAAATCTCAATGTTCTCTATCGATGACCAAAAATAAGACCAAAATCTAAATATAAAAGAGCCAACGAAATCATATTTATACAAGGTGTTTTTAAACTAGGTGGTCAAAATTTGGGAGCATGTAGAGCAAGTAAAATGATGAAGAAATCCTTTATAAAATTATTTTCTAAAGTGCTTTCTAAGGGAGCTACAGCCCCGTAATTGTAGGCCCCTAAGAATGGTATTTATTAAATATCTCCGAAACCGTTTAAGATGTAATAATGAAATTTTGTGCAGCCACTAGTTCTTTTATGCTTAACAATATGAAATTAGTATCATCTGAAAATTTTATTCAAGGGTGTGTCAAGTGGGGGGGGGGGGGCGAGGGGTAAATATAATCCCAACTTTTTTGTATGTTGTTTTTTTGTTTTTGACATGAAATTATCAAATTTAATAGTTTTTTACAAAAAATGATCCACTTGTTCAATATCGATGCCATGCACCGTTTTTGAGCAAAATCGATTTGAAAATTTTTAACATAATCTGAACGTGAAGCGTTTTTTTTTGAAATTTTCGAAATAAATATACAAAATTCAGGAGCATGTAGAGCAAGTCAAATGATGAAGAAAACCTTAATAAAGTTTTTCTCTAAAGTGTTTTAAACGGTTTCGGAGATATTTAATAAAAAACATTCTTAGGGATCCACTTAAGGGGCTGTAGCTCCCTTAGAAAGCACTATAGAAAATAATTTTACGAAGGTTTTCTTCATCATTTGACTTGCTCTACATTCTCCTAAATTTTTTATATTCATTTCGAAAATTAAAAAAAAAACGCTTCACGTTCAGAGAATGTTAAAAATTTTCAAATCGATTTTACTCAAAGACGGTGCATGGCATCGAAATTAAACAAGTGGACCATTTTTTTGTAAAAAAACTCTTAAATTTAATAATCTCATGTCAAAAACAAAAAAACACACCATACAAAAAAGTTGGGATCATATTTACCCCTCGCCCCCCCCACTTGACACACCCTTGAATAAAATTTTCAGATGATAGTAATTTTATATTGTTAAGCATAAAAGAGCTAGTGAATGTACAAAATTTTATTATTATATCTTAAACGGTTTCGGAGATATTTAATAAAAAACATTCTTAAGGGCCTACAATTACGGGGCTGTAGCTCCCTTAGAAAGCACTTTAGAAAATAATTTTATAAAGATTTTCTTCATCATTTCACTTGCTCTACATGCTCCTAAATTTTGACCACCTATTTCAAAAACACCTTGTATAAAATTAAAAATAAAAGTGCTGGATTAAATAATAAGTTTCATTAAATAATAAATACCTACCTAATGTTAAATTGCTTTTCAAAATGAATTATGAAATTTGGTAGCATATTTCGAACAGAATCTTTATATACACGCAGAATTTTCAAAAAAGATTTATCGCTTTTTTCCGATATTTCAAAACTAATTATTCTGTTTCTGGTGGCTACATCTAGCGACATTTCTATAACTAAACTTAAACATTTTCAAAATATCCAAGTTTCCTACCGCTATTCCTAGTCATCTACAAAGAAAAATTCCTACTTTATCTGCAATCAACAACAGTTTTTGATGAAATATTTGTTATGTTTTATTTAACAAAGTGATCTAATAATCAGAATAATTATAATGGATGACATTGAGTGGAATGTAGTGCATGAAGGCCAATTGCTGGATGCTATGGTTGGACACAAACCCGTTGGTAAATGTTTTAATAACCTAACCTCAAACCAAGATGTAGCAACTATTTGCATTTTTCCAGGTGTAAACAAATACTTTCAAATGGCCTTTATCTGCGATAAACTTACCGACAATTTGCACAAAGACATAGATCCATTAAAAATCTGGCAGCACTTGGAAACAATGTATAATTTAGAAGCACTAGACGAAAGTGAATCAATCCCATTTCCGAACTCCGAGAAGGACTTTGTGCTACCAGAATCCGATTTTGGTAGTTTAATAAACAAGAAAGAGGAGGAGAAAATCAAAAGCCAAACTCAAAAGGGCAGAGAGACGCCTAAAATGAAGGAAATCGCAAAAAAGGAGGATAAGACACCTGCACGAAATAGCAAAGAAACCCCACGTAGGGACAGTAAAGATAGCAAAGACAATAAAACACCGGTAGCTAAGAAAGAAATTAAGAAAGATGCAGAGAAACCTAAATCAGCCGCTAAAGGTCGTAATTCAGTGAGTGGTGCCAAAGAAGACAAAAATTCTAAAAATAGAGAGGAAACGCCCAAACCGGTGAAAAGGCCGACGAGAGGGAGTTTAAAACCAAATGACGATTCTGGTTCTAGTGGGAAATCTAGTCCAATTACAGTTACACCGTCAAGTGCGAAAAGAAGACGCATATAATTTATTAGATACATACTTCTCTTTTAATCTACAAATATTTAAAATGCCACAGAGCACTAAAATATATATTTTATGTTATTATGAATTAATCGTAAAATTGTGGTTTATTGACTATACTACAATAGTTTTAGTGAATAAAATATTTTATTAAGATCCATAGTTTTTATCAATTGCCTAATCCTATTTGAAAATTAATAACAATCACTTAATAAGAATGATAAAAAGAATTATAATGTAATGATTATCTTTCCAATCGACAAAAGAAAGCATGTTTAGACTCCTTTACATCGTTCCTAAAATATTTGTCATAAAAATTCAAAACAATTTGTTCGACTTTAAATCCAAACTTTTGATACAGAAACAGAGCAGGACTGTTGATGGATACGTGCAAAGTTATATCTTTGCTTATACCAGTCTGTAAAATAAAACCATTAATACCACTTTATTTCTCTTAATAAATCGCCCTACCTGTATTAAGTGGTAAAGCATAAATTTGGCTACACCGCATTTTCTCCACCCAGGTCGAGTGAAAATAAACGAAATGTAGTTTTCCGTGTGTTTGACGTCAGGTACTAGAAAGGCAAATGCAATGATTAATTTCTTATACATTGCTACACAACTAAAATCAGGATACTGCAACGAATCAGTTACTAAAAAAAATATTGTTATTAACTAACTCAAAAATAAGTTTTGTGTTTCACATACAGTCGATTCCTGGCCAAAAAAATTGATTACACAAACTATTTATGGCCGGAATATGTTCCGGTTGTACATAGGTGTAATCAATGGGAGCCCTTGGAGGTAAAATAAAATCACTATTGGATTTGTTAGCAGTTATTTGAAGTTCAGCCATCATCCTCAACCAAGCAGGATAAGTTTCCATGTCTCTTCTAATATACGGTTTTAAATATATACCGCTGTACGGTGATAGAATTAATTCTTTACGTAGGCCACCCATTACCTTCATTTGCATTGTACATCCTTTCATTCGAGAAATATCTATAACACAAAACCTAATTAACTGATGTCGAATTAATAGGAACAACATACTGTTCAAAGAGGTATTGAAATAGCAAAAGGGATCCAACAGCTTAACTTTCGGAACATCTTTAACTTTTTTTGGTTCCTTTTTAACGACTGGTACAGTGGTTCTGTCTTGCAAATCAGCAATATTAAAATTTGATGTTAGATCGTCCATTAAAGAAGAATCACTACCGAGCTTCATTATTCTGAAAATAGTGTTAATTTAAGACAACAAAATTAAATGAACAAAAGTTACAATTTACTTTCTCGAAGTACTCTCTAGTGTAGGTAGAACACTTTTCCTCTTATTACCAGAACCATTTTTCGCAGTTGCCGTAAACTAAAAATAAATTAAGGTTTAGAGATTCAGTGTATGTTTCAACAATAAATGTATACAAAAGTCTATTTTTTCTATAGTTTTAAATGAAATATCTACAGGGTGTCACGAGGAATTGAGAATATAACGTATAATTGGCGTGTGCCAATTTTCAGATTTAAATTATATTCAGCAGTAGAGTTACGTTTACTCGTGACAAAACCTGTATAGTAAATAGGTAATTAAGTGGCTGTGTTTACTATACATGGTGTCCCAGGAGTAATGTGAAATTTCTGAAGATTCTTGTATCTCACATAGCCCTGTATACATTTTTTACTCCCAACCCAGGTTAGTTTTCTGGCAATCATCAATTGGATGTTTGAAAATGTATTTTTCAGAAGACAAATTTTCTTGTATAAAACACAAATTTCAGCTAAGCTATTGGTTTAACAAAAAAATAGTTAAATTAATTTCTTTTCTACATTAAATTACCTATCACATCAGAAAGGTTTAGTTACCTTTTGTTAAATTCGTAACCGTATAAAAGTTACATGCGTTGACATCTACATTTTTGTTAAATTTTCATGGTTGTTCATAATTTTATTCAATTTTTATCTGAAAAATTGCCCTATAAGGTAAAAAATTAAATAGGGAGGTGAAAGAAGAGTTCATTTTGAGTAAAAAAATTATTTTCCAAATTACCGCTAAACGTTAATTTTTAGATGTATTTATCGTTTTTCAAAAATTCTACTGCTTAATATTTTTTGTGTTACACTAATAGTCCAGGAAAAATAGACTTTAACATGGAAAAAATTGTTACAGGCGGAATTTTTGCATGCACCTTAGTATTGTCGTCCTCAATAATGTGTGAAAGTTCCCCATCGATTTGATGGCTGCTAACTGAGTTACTCGAGGTCAAAGGTGGCGATAAACAGTTTTTTGCAAATATTTCGAAAACGGCGACCTTTGTTGAAAAAAATATAGAGAGCTAATGTTTAGCTGAGGCAATTTGCTATAAAAACTTATTCACAAGTTTTTTTGTAGGGGCAAACGTTCACGACATATAGCGTTTGAAAAACTAAGAACGTAGAGGACTTACTTCACTACGAAGAATAACGACTGATCTTAGGATATGAAAGTTGGATAATGAATTATTATTCAATGTGTATATTTATGGCGTTTTTTATTTATTTGTGCATTTATTGCATTTATTTGGGCATTTATGATACAGTAATTAACTTTCTTCAGTTTCGGAGAGCGATTGTTCCGTCACCAAAGTTTGGACGAGGAAAGACGATGGATCGATGTCGTTATCGATCTCCTCGTTATCAATATTAAAATTTTCCATGTTCATACATTTTTGGTCATTACATTGGCTACAAACTACAGAACAGTTCAATTCTGCTTTCCGCCGACATCCACAATTGGAATGGAGAAATTGATCCTCAGGACTGGGGATGGGTACTACAAAATAATAGTTTAGAGCCAGTTACAACTCTGCTCCAAGCCGCTCCTGATGAATTACTCAATACAGTACTTTGTAAGTGCAAGAAAGGCTGTGGTTCCAATTGTGGATGTCGGAAAGTAGGATTGAACTGTTCTGTAGTTTGTAGCCAAAGTAATGGCCAAACATGTATGAACATGGAAAATTTTAATATTGATAACGAGGAGATCGATAACGACATCGATCCATCGTCTTTCCTCGTCCAAACTTTGGTGACGGAACAATCGCTCTCCGAAACTGAAGAAAGTTAATTACTGTATCATAAATGCCTAAATAAATGCAATAAATGCACAAATAAATAAAAAACGCCATAAATATACATAATGAATAATAATTCATTATCCAACATTATATCCTAAGATTAGTCGTTATTCTTCATAGTGAAGTAAGTCCTCTACGTTCTTGGTTTTTGAAACGCTATATCTCGTGAACGATTGCCCCTACAAAAAAACTTCTTAATAAGTTTTTATAGCAAATCGCCTCAGCTAAAAATTAACTCTCTATTTTTTTTTCAATAAAGGTCGCCGTTCTCGAGATTTTTGCAAAAAACTGTTTATCGCGACCTTTGACATCGATTAACTCAGTTAGCAGCCATCAAATCGATGGGGAACTTTCACACATTATTGAGGGCTATAATACTAAGGTGCATGCAAAAATTCAGCCTATAACAATTTTTTTCCAACTCAGTCTTTTTTTTCGTCTATTTTTCCTGGACTATAATACAAATCGTAAAAAATTGTCTTTTATACAGGGTGTTTCCTAAGTACTTTCAGGGTACAATTCCTTGGGAGGTTTTAAGAAGAAGTTTCTACGAGCCCTAACAACTAAATGTTCGGACAAAAGTAAATTTGATTGTCTTTTTTCCATACGCGCAAAAGTTATCTAAATTAACTTCCATAATATTGATGGTTTTTTCTGTTATAATGCCAACATTTAGTTATATAAAAACGTAAATTTCGTAAAAATCCGCTCGACGGTTCCAAAACTGTGGCACTTTAACTCAGCAGGATAAGAAAATTGTAGAAACAAAGAATTGTTATTTTCAAAACGTTGGATCTAGTAGTCGGATTTTGATGAAATTTACTTTATTGCAAAGCTGGATGTTGGTTTTCTTTACAAAGAAGTTACACAAGCTTTTATTTGGTGATTTTAGGCATTTATCGGAGCTTCAAAGTTGCACCTTTAAAAATGATAAAATTTTCTAGTAACTGTTTTAAAAGAATCACAGTTTTGAAACCGCTGGTTGGATTTGTGTCAAAAAACATTTAAATCAAAGCTCAATCATCGTACTATATTGAAAAAATCCTGAAATGTTAATATGATTTTTTTTTGCATTTTTTTCGAGTTTCACAGTTCACTTTTCAAAAAACGGGTTTTTTCATGGTGCTACCTACATTAAAATAATCACAGTTTTGGAACCACTGGTTGGATTTTGGTAAAATTTACTTTATTGAAAAGCTGGATATTGGTTTTATGTACAAAAAAATCCCCAAGTCTTTATTTGATGATTTTAGGCATATTTCTAGCTTTAAAATTGCACTTGAAAAATGTGACGTAGTTTTCTAACGGCTGTTTTTAAAAAATCAGTTTTGGAACTAGGGGAAAATGACATAAAGGTGCTTTCATGACGCTCATCCAGTCCGGACTTAAATGTCATTGAAACTCTTTGAAATAAAATTAAACGTATATTCTACGCAATAATCCACCAAGAACCATTGGGGGGGACTTAAAGACCAAAACTGAAGTAATTTGGGACAGTTTCACGCCAGAATTGTACCAAAATTTGATAAATACAATGCCTGCTAGAATACAGGCAGCTATTAAAGCAAAAGGAGACGTAACCTCTTATTAATGGTCCTAAATTAAAAATTATCCCAACATTTAGTTGCAAATTCATTATGTAAAGTTTGCTAATTATTAAGGTTAAAATATTGTTAAATCCAATAAATAATTTTCTTCCATGCATAATATTGTTATTAAGGCTTTATCTTATTGTATTGTTAGGTGTTGACTAATTATTTGCTTAAAATTTCCAGTTCTCCTTTTATACTTCAAAAATTTACTTTTGTCCGAATATTTAGTTGTTAGGGCTCGTATAAACATGTGTCCGGAAATGCTTAAATTCCGAAATACAGGGTGTTGAAATTTTAATTTTTTCTTTATTATTGCAATGATAAAACGATTGAAATTGTGCGTTTTATCAGAAAATGGCCATTTTAAACATCTCCTTTGATTTAGTGTCGGAATTATTATTTTTTTATTGTTATTGGTAATTTTTCTAAGAATAGGTTAGGTAATATTAGGCAAAAAATTTAAGAGACCTTTTTTGTTAGAAGAGTTTGAAAATAATAAAAATTTTCCAAAAAACCATTCGCGTTCCACTTTTTATGAAGAAAACGTCGACTCACTCACGCCTAACTACGCCACTGGCGGCAGATAAAACATGACTTTACACTTAAAATGTAGCTAACGTAAATTAATTGTAAAATTTTAAGAACCCAGCATTGACTCTTCAAAAATGATTTGAAATCATAAAAATTAAAATTAAATTTTCAATTAAATGTTTATAGAAACTTTTCTTCTTAAAACATTTTAAGGAATTGCGCCCTGAAGTTACAGACCGTACTTAGGAAACATCCTGTATAAAAGACAATTTTTTACGATGTGTATTAGTGTAACACAGAAAATATTAAGAAGTAGATTTTTCGAAAAACGAGAATTATTTCTAAAAATTAACGTTTAACGGTAGTTTGGAAAATAATTTTTTTACTCAAAATGAACTCTTCTGTCACCTCCCTATTTAATTTTTACCTTATGAAGCAATTTTTCAGAAAAAAATTGAATAAAATTATGAACCATGAAAATTTAAGAAAAATTTAGATGTCAACGCATGTAACTTCTATACGGTTACGAATTTAACAAAAAGTAACTAAACCTTTCTGATAGGTAATTTAATGTAGAAAAGAAATTAATTTAACTATTTTTTTGTTAAACCAATAGCTTAGCTGAAAATTGTGCTTTTAAAGAACAAAATTTGTATTCTGAAAAATACATTTTCAAACATTAAACAGATGTTTGCTTGGAAACTAACCTGGGTTGGGGGTAAAAAATGTATACAGAGATACTCTCTAGAAGCACACCTTAAGAGATTTCACATTACTCCTGGGACACTCTGTATACAGTGTAAGTGTACTCTCTCTTAGCGGACACTCCTCATAAGTAGACACCTGTATTAAGCGGATACTTTTTGAAGAACCGATAAAACAATATGGCTTTGTTAATAAAAATTTCTCTCTTTAGCGGATACAGACACAAAATTGCGTAGTCTAACGTCACGTGAACCTCCCTTATGCGGACAATATGTGTACAGGGTGGGCAAAATTCGATGTTTTTATAGGGTAACTTTTAAACCATAACAGATCTTGAAAATCTGACCGCACATCGTCGAGCTCTTTTTTTGAGAAACCTTTGTAGCCTTACGGCCCCCAGTCATTGCTGGAGAAATAATTAACATTAAAATGTATATACCCTACGTTGTGTGTTCTTTAAAGTTCTGTGTATGCGGGAGAAATAAAACAGTTTGGTACAACATATAAACAATTTATTCAGGCCCTTAAAGCAAAACACATATTATATTAAATATTTCAAATTCAAAGTTAAGGCGAATCGTCCCATGGGATAATTTAAATGGTTCACCTGCAAGTCGAACCTGGTGTTCAATATATAAATAAACAAACGAGCAAACTCCAAATCATTCTGCATGGAAATATTAGTAAAGTACATACAAATACATATTGTAACTGAGGTCTCCTAACTTCCCGTTGTAACCCCCACATTCTGGGTATGCATTCCCCTGGTAGGCGGCATCTACGTGATGAATCTCACCTCCTTGTGTTCGAAGAGGGGTTATTTTAGCTAATACACATAATAATAAATACAATAAAGCTTATGCACCCCACACTGCGCTAGAGGTTGATTAGCCTCGCAGTGTATTCCCTCGTTGTAGATTGTACAAGTAGTCTAAGCGGCCTAAGGAATACAAGCAGTAGTCAGGTCGACACCCAGTACAATCAAATATAAATAAAGTTATTAAAATGGTGTGCAAGGCAAGTGTGTAGTACGGAAAGCTCTGGAGCAGTTTAATAACCGTTAAATTATCTACTGAAACAAATAATTATCCCACAGGTAAATTTTACAAACACAAAAATTATACTGAGCCGAATATATCCATAACTAGGAACAAAAAAATAACATTTGTTAAATATTCAAGTATAATTAACGGACCTGTAGGTTTCTGACTCTCTGATACCTCCATGGCGGTGGTGACTCCCCCGGAGTTCTGGCCTCCTTCCATCTGGTTGTGGTGGAACTGAAATAGCCCGCCCCTGCAAGTAGTACTTACAGAGTCAACGAAGCCAGGTAACCAGGTCTCGATGATGAAATCAAAGGAGATTTGGATTTTAATTGCCCGTCTCTGCAAGTGAAACTTACAGAGTTTACGAAGCCAGGTAACCAGATCTCGATGATAAAATCAAAGGAGATTTGGATTTTAATAGCCCGCCTCTATAAGTAAAACTTACAGAGTTTACGCAGCCACGTAACCAGGTCTCGATGATAAAATCAAAGGAGATTTGGATTTTAATAGCCCGCCTCTATAAGTAAAACTTACAGAGTTTACGCAGCCACGTAACCAGGTCTCGATGATAAAATCAAAGGAGATTTGGATTTTAATAGCCCGCCTCTATAAGTAAAACTTACAGAGTTTACGCAGCCAGGTAACCAGGTCTCGATGATAAAATCAAAGGAGATTTGGATTTTCGAGACAACCAAGATCGTCTGCCTTTCTACAGTCAAGCACCCTCTATTTATATGTGAAATTTCTTTGTTCTGCCCACGCTTGTGACGTCAGAATTGTGGGGTTGATCAACTCTCGATCCCACGGGGCCATCTGGGAAATAACGTTGGCGGTTTGGGTAAAATTATCTTATCGAAGAAATTTGCATGTAACATGGTACTGCTCGACCTATTGAAGGGCCATGTGGTTCACCCAGTAAGCGCCATGTAGTTTCACCCTGTTGGCGCCGTTCGGACCACCCTCTTGGGTAGTGCTGGTCTAAAGCAAGGTGATGACCTATTTATTGTCAAAACAGATATTAGTGTGGTCATTGTGAGAAAGGTCATAAACCTTTATTGGTGACACAGATATTATCGTGTAACTTTAAGTGTGTCTGTGTTTACTTTTACCCTTGTTCCTAGAATCCCTATAATAAATTCAAGTAGATATTTTTCTGTTAAGTACATACGAATAATGATAAATTAGTACATATTCACTGGGATTTTATATACCTACAATATTTTACTCGAAATTTAAATAAATGTAGGTGACCGGGGTCTGTACGGTCACACCTTTGACGGCGAGGTCAAATTTTAGCGACAGTCGTTTGTTTTCGAGTGATGGCCGAAAATTCGATTTTTTAAGATTTTAGGTTATGACATACATTTTTATTTTTTTATATGGAAGTCATAGTGGGCGGTCACTTTATTGAAAACAGCATTTTTTTCTCTTTTCAAATATATATAATATGTAGGGGCTATTCCTTCAATTTCTTCTTGAAAAATAAAAAAATCTAAATTTTTGAAACTAAATTTAAAAAAATCTTATAATAAAAATGAAAATACAACAAACGACATACATATAAACACGACACTATCTAAAATGAATATCTATATAAAACTCAAAGAAAAAGTTCAAAATTACGTCTATTAACTGCAATACACTTTTCATGACACTTCTGTGCGCATTCGAAATGTGAATATTTGACACGGAGTTAAGGCATTGCGTAAACTTGGCTTTGAGTTCTTCTTTTAGTTTTATATGAATTATCTTTATTATGTCCCCAAATGTGTCAAATCAGGCGACCTTGCTGGTCATCTAACTGACCCATTGGTAACAAACCAATTATATCTGAATTTTGAGTTAAGCAACTCTCTAGCTGATCTCGTATTATGAGATGGTGCACCATCGTGTTGTAAGAAATACTGACTTCTATCGCTGAACAATGAATTGTCAAAATATTCATCAACAATTTTCTCATTTAAATATTGGTAGTACCGTTCACCAGTTAGATTTCCCTCATAAATCTTATATGCCAAAACTTGATTTTTTTTAAGGCACCCACGAAGTGGCACACCAAACACTAAAATAAAACCAACCCTGATTTGGATCTCAATGGCGCACCGAGGGTTCTCATCATGACATTCGTCTACTGCGATAAATATGCGAAATACATATTATTAATTCCAAAAATTTAGATTTTTTGATTTTTTAAGAAGAAATTGAAGGAATAGACCCTACATATTATATATATTTGAAAAGAGAAAAAAATGCTATTTTCAATAAAGTGACAGCCCACTATGACTTCCATAGAAAAAAATAAAAATGTATGTCATAACCTAAAAATAAAAAAACATTTTCAAAATCTGTTAACGCCATTGCATTCTCCTCAAAAAAGTGCCTTAAGAACGTGCAAACGCCATTTCTCTAAATTCACAAACAACCGAAATATAGACATAAATCGAAATCTCAAGAAATCGAATTTTCGTCCATAACTCGAAAACAAACGACGATCGCTAAATTTTGATATCGCCATCAAGGGTTTGTCAAAAAAAGAGCTCGACGATGCGCGGTCAGATTTTCAATATCTGTTATGGTTTAAAAGTTACCCTATAAAAACATCGAAGTTTGCCCACCCTGTACTGTAACTGTAGGAACGTCGAAATTTCGACTAACAATTATGGCTTTTGTTAATATAGCAGGGGATTCGGAAAAATTGCTTGTTATTGGAAGAGATGCCAGACCTCGTGCTTTTCTAAATTAATTTGGATAGTTTACTTGTAATGTGGCGATTTAATAAAAAAGCATGTGTGTCCGCTTAATAGAGAGTACACTGTAATTAAATTTTGTGATGCATGAACCTTAAACCACGTAAATCTAGTTTGATACATAGAAAATAAATAAACTATAAGTACATTTTATGTAGGTAAATATTTTGTTAACCTTTTTTTTCTCCACATTCCTCACTGGTTCGTCTTTTTCCTCATTCTGTACTTTAGCAAAATTAAATGATTCTAACAACTCCTCGTTCTTTATGCACTTGTGTACAATTTCCTGGAAAAGCTCCCCATCTGACAACATTTTTCTTTCGTTTCTTAATTTCGCTTTTTGTTTTTCCACAGTCAACAAACCATCTGCAACAGTTTTCTAATTATTCTTGTACTTATCTATTAGTATAGGAGAATCTTCTTACATAAATTTGAGATAACCGATGGAGACAATTTGGGATACGTCAGAGTCCACCAAGCTGGTTCTTGAAATATTTGTGTACCCGATAAAAATAAAAACGAACTAAAATGCGACAGGGTTCCAGCTACAGTTCCAGTCCACTTTTTTTTCTTTTTCCTAGATTTAAACGCGAGGTTAGTTCATGTTCTCTTAACAACCTACAAAGTATTTAGTTATACCTACTTACACTTCACTAGAAAATATTATATCCCAATGCTTATCAATGAACGATGCTACCTGATGTTTCCAATGGAAGAACCCCCTTCTAGCTAATCCTGGACATTTCGTTTGTAAATGATACAGAGCCAAATTAATCACTTGTAACCTAAAAACATAACAGAACAGTTGAAATTAAATAAAGTCAACTTCAATTTTTTCCCAGCTTACCAAGACATTTTATTTCGAATAAAAGTTTCTGTTTGTGATGTGGAACATTCTTGGCACAAAAATGTGAAAAAAAGATCACCATACAAGCCACCAGGTACTGAACCCCGTTTTAGACATCGCACATGCACATTTTCTTTACACATTGTACATTCTAAACCCTCATCGTAACATATCTCCAATTTTTCTGTACAATATTTACAAATTCTTATTTCTGTAAAGTATTCCATGATTTTGTAGAAGCACTAGGAGATATTTAGTACAAACACGACTACAACATAACCTCACACAACATGCACTCATGCTCTGAAGGTGACGAAAATGTCAGAAGTAGATTTCTGTTTGTGTGAAAATGTGTCCTTGAATTCGTGAATGTTCTTGAGGTAAGGTAAACTTTATCCTCTTTCTGTGGCTAAACTGGCAAGTAAATATACTTAAAACATGAATTATTCGTGAGAAATCCCATATACTTTAGGTAATCTAATTAAAATTAAGAAATTACCTAATGCATTTTCTGTTTTTTTTTTTTCAAAAAATGCCTACGAATATTGCTGTTATTACAAGAGCAGCAGCAGAATAAAAAATGGTCAAAAAGTTGTTTTTGATTTTGAGTGGTGCTACTAAATAGCATTTTTTTATTACCTATTTATACAGGGTGTGTCACGAGACGAGTTTATAATAGACAACTCTATTATTAAAAAATATAATTAAATATCTTAAACGCGTGACACAAAAAGTAGACACTAACTGTGTTGTTTTAAGTGGAACACCCTTTATATTATCATATTTTTGGATTTTACATTTAATTTTAGGTAGGTACCTATAAAATACTATCTTCTTAAACATACTCGATTTTTTTCAAAAAAATCAGGGATATAAAGTTCTACAAAAATATTAATATCTTAAAGGAAAACCACTACCTATTTTTGACAAAAACATGGTAGGTATATTAATAAAATTATAAAATAGTCTAAACTAAAGAAATATTTTATGTAAGTACCTATAAGTACAGGGTGTCCCATTTTCGACACTTTTGGGGGGTATTGGCGTTATTATCAAAGATAGAGTGTTGCGGTTTTCACCTTCCTGTCCTACTTTTTACGAAACGAAAGATTCCGGGGTCAAATTTGTCATGGCTCTCTTAGTTTTTAATCTACAGAGTGATTCTGAAAATCTTTGTTTTTTAGACACGAGGGGTGTCGTTATGCGTCTACTTATCAAAAACGTGAAAACTGATCTTGATAGAGTCTTTTACGTAGAATTCAGTGGCGTAGGCAGTTTCTGTGTAAAAGGTTTAGTTTTTAAGATATTTCCCAAACTTATGTTTTTTTAAATGGGACACCCTATATATTATTTTTTATATTGATTAAGCAAAATTTGGGCTTTCCAAAAATATATAATACTTAATATTTATTTTGAAAAACAAGCTCAAAATTCGATATTTTTAATAATTTTCTTTATTTATAACAGTAGGCTATGGCTAATTTTTTTAGTCCCTGGTTAATGATCAAAAAACCAATTTCTCAAAATTTTTATATCCTTATTTTATAAGATACCGAATTTTATATTAAATTTAATAATGTTTTTTGCAATAATAATTATGCTGCCATTTTGAAAGCAAATGTCATCATGTGATATGTCGATAAAAAGGTAATTTTAAGTAGAATCTAATTCTTACGGAAAAAAATATACAGGGTTGTTATAAAAATTTTTGAAAGTTAGTAGGTGGCCCTTCCGGTGAAACCGGAAGTGTTATCAGATTGTTTTAAACGTCAAAATGATTATTCCTTTCAACAATCAAACCATGCCAAATTTCAAATTAATACAGTTAAATGTAACAAAATGGTGGGGGTTGTAAAACGATTTCGTAGCCACCCGGTATACACGAATATGTGCAAATTTTTGAAAAAGTGAAAAACCCGTTTCAAGGATATAAGTCATTTAAACCAATGGTGAACATAAATTAACTAAATTCCATTCTATTCCATTAAGAAAATAGCCTCAAAAAATGAATTAAAAAATGTACCAATTAGCGAACGTATACAGATTTTTGATAAGCCACTGGTTACCAATAAATTAATGAAAGTACAAAAAGTGTACTTTTTATAAGAAAGCCATTCATAAGGTATTATAATCAACTACAGAGATTGGTTCTTACAAAACACAATACGGCCGAACGACAAAAAACAAAGAAAAAATCAAATTTTCAGCAAAAATTCGGTATCTTATAAAATAACAGGGATATCAAGATTTTGAGAAACAGGTGGTTTTCCCATTAAGTAAGGACTAAAAAAATCTACATCAAAAAAATATAAAAAAAATTTTGTGGAATCACGGTAGTTATAAAATTTGTCAAAAAAAAGAAGACTTTCTTTCATACCCTGTAGATAGTAATGTACTTCATAGTAAAAAAATCGGGTAACACTATCGTTTTCTCAATTAAATTATCTCTGAAATCCTGAAAACCGCATGTTGATATCTTTTCTATTTTTCAAAATATTTGACTTTAAATTCAACCTAAAAATTCGCTTGGTACGTTTCAATTGGCCAGCAGTTTAGTAAAAACTTTATTTTTTCATATAAGTATATTGTATGTAGACTGTAGCAAATTAAATTCCCTATTTTTTATAAAGTATTCCCTAAATGAATTGAGGTAGATATTTTTAAACTTGTATCTCTGTTAAATATTACGTTCTTCTAACAAGGAAAACTTTATTTTTTCAAATAGATCACTCACTATATTTCTATTCTACTTTGTAGATAATTAAATTCCCTATATTTTTTATTAACTATTTATTATTGCTAAACTGAATCCTTTTGTGGACAATTAATTATTTTTATGTTATAATTTGAAAAGAATTTATTTCCAAGTCAAGCTAAAATAAAATAATGGATATCACACCTGAGACAAAAATTTCAAAATATCTGCAGAAACGTTAAGTTTAGGTAAGTGGTAAGTACATATAAGGAATACTTATTTATAAAAAAAGTAAAGTACCTATATCTATTAGTACAGTAAACAGGGAGAAAAAATGTAAAAATGAAATAGACTTTTTTTACCCTACAGACAATTTTTGCTGAATGTTGAAGAGGATCACCTCCCACCCTGTACGTTTAAAACTGAGTTTTTGTATTCGTAGACTAAGTCTCTCCCTCGTCTGTGACTCATTCGTTCCTTCACCACCCCTTAATTAATGGTTGCATTTTTATTTATTGAATAACTTCTTTTCTGTTAGATTTTCGAAAAAAAAGCGTCAGTACAACGTTGTAGAGAAAAATGTTTCGTACAACTTTTCTTTTAAATTTTTTTTATATTGTCATTATTTAAAAAGCTATTCAACAAAATAAGTTGAAAATTTTGGCGAAAATTTTTTCTACTTACTACTTTACCTTCGTGGTGGCGGGGAAAAAAGTTTTATTGAAAGAAATAAATCGAAATTTGTACAAATAATATCGTGTTTTTATTTTGATTGTGTCGTCTAGGTCAAAAAGTCACTATAACTTATTTTAAACGACAACCAATTTGAGATCTATTGGAGATACAGGTTGAAAAACCGAAAAATTCATCTGTATAAAAAAATATACAGGATGCCCCAGGAGTAATGTGAAATCTCTTAAGGGGTGATTCTTGAGAGTATCTCACATGACCCTGTACTTTCTACATTTTTTACCCGCAACCCACGTTAGTTCTCGAGCAATCATCAGTTTAATATTTGAAAATGTATTTTTCAGAATACAAATTTTGTTCTATAAAAGTGCAATTTTCAGCTAAGCTATTGCTTTAACAAAAAAGTAGTTACATTAATTTCTATGTTAAATTACCTATCAGAAAGGTTTAGTTACTTTTTGTTAAATTCGTAACCGTATAAAAGTTACATGCATTGAAATCTAAAATTTTGTTAAATTTCATGGTTGTTCATAATTCTATTCAATGTTTTTCTGACAAATTGCCTCATAAGGTAAAAAATTAAATAGGATAAGAGTTCAAAAATTTATTACCGCTTACGTTAATTATTAAGAGTAGGGTAATGGCGGGTAAGAGTGCGCAATTTTCCATAGCACATTTATTGCCAATCAAACTTTAAAACGTAAATGAATATAAAATTTTCCAGAGAAACTTACAGTACACATGTAACTATTCCATAGGAGAAAAACAAAAAGTAAGCAAAAATATGTGAGAAAAAATCAATATCAAAAAAAACTTTTTTACTTTTTATTTGAAAATCTAATAGGATTAGGAAAGAAGTTATTCAATAAATAAACAATTCAACTCTTAATTAAGGGCTGGTGAAAGAACGACGAGATCTACGGATACAAAAACTCGGTTTTAAACTTACAGAGTAACCCTCTACAAGATTCTGCAAAAATTGGCTGTAAGGTAAAAAAAGTCTTTCAACTTACTGTACCTATCTAACAATTCTCTACATTGTGGAATACAAATTAATGTTCACTCTGAAAAATTAAGTTTTCAAATTTTAAGATTGTAATACTTAATATTTATATAAAAATATCAAACCTCCTAAACTATAAGGTTTAGATATAGGGAATACTTAATGAAGAAGATGGAGAATTTAATTCTCTCAAAGATACCTAGCATAGAAATATGTATACCTAAAGTGTGCCATTTGAAAAAATAAAGTTATCCAGTTTGGATTTTCTAAGAACTACTCAATTTTAAACACCCTGTTGTTTATTGGGTTGTAAACAAACTAAGATTGACTTTTTGGTTTTTCCGTTCTAAAACTAATACAAATATAACAAAAAATTACCAATACTTTTTTTGAAAATAAATTCGAGGATCATCTTTGCATCTTTTAAATATTGTGCAGCATAAACACAATCAAAATAAAATTAATAAAACACATGTCCGTAATTAATTAATTTATTATTATAAAATAATATAAAAGATTTACAAAAATAATAAATAATACAAAAATATAAGGCACATTTTCCTCATAAAAATAGTATATAGTATAATAAAAAAGTCGTTATTAAAATGTATAAAAATTTATGTAAATTGTTACAAAACGAATTCCAATTATTAAACTAGACATAATAATATAAAACTAATTTGTATAAACCGGATGGAATAAATTACGAATCACAACTTGGTTTCATGTCGAAATGGCCGTCGCAATTGTCTCACTATGGCCGGCGGTGGAGGATTACAATCAGATTCATCGTCAGCCGAATCTACATCCCCATCACTAGAATTTGTCGATGCAACAGTCTGTATTGGCCGGCCAGCCCTCTGTCTTCTATAATATTTAAATTCGCGGGGTAAAGTATAGGACCGAGGGAGTGAAACTTGACTTTCTAGATCAGAGGACGCATGTGGACCAGGCAACTCCACCGATTCAGGTTCAGGCACTACACAGTCACAATACAAATATCTAGGAGCTAAAAGGAGTTCTGGTGTCCGGCTGCGAGGGGCGCGCGGCGGTGGTCGACGATTCAAATTTACACCGTAACTAGCGAGGTTATTTAGCGATGCTAAACTTAGTAGTTGAGGTTCTACATGGCGTTTGGCACGAGGTATTGGTTGTCTGTCGTCAAAGTCGGCCCCTTCAGGACCTACTAGTTTCCCTTGTTTAATTTCTTCTTCGATAATTTTTAATTCTGCCAGTTGTTTCTGTTTCTTTTCTTGTAGTTTTTGGTGAATGTTAACACGTGATCCAACACTACTGCCTTCGTTTTCACTGGACGACGGCAAAGGGCGCCGCCAAAACGGTACTGACATGGGTCCTAGACCTGGCGGTGGTACAAAACTAGTTGGTTTTTTCTTTTTTCGGTACAAGGCTGCGGCTGTGGGGCTGCTAAAACGACAGTTGAAGACTCCTGGTGGGGCTGAGGGTTTTTCCATTAGTCGTTTTACATGGAAAAATTTATAGTAGAGTAACATAAATATGATACCAATTACAAAGAGTGCAACTGTTAAAATTGGGATGAATTCCCAGTAAAGAGGGCGAGTTTGCCAAACTGCTGCACACCATGCGCCCACTAAAAGACAATTTTCTAGTAACATGACGATATAGAAAATAGCCATGGTGCGCCCATGAGGTTTACCTTGTAGATTAATGTAGGCAAGAATGTATATAGCAGCCATTAACGCACACACCCCCAATTTTCTACCCCTTTGTCCATGAAACGGACTCCTAGGCGAAAGTAGCCATAAAAACATACAAGCCCAATGCAGGGCTAAAACTAAAACAACCCAAGAGTGATAACTTGCGGCGTAGGCCGACAAAGCTAAAGCTCTAGCTGTTACGGTACCCGCACGCCACAACAGTTGTGAAACAACACCCAACCAAGTTAAAACTAATCTATCAACACTTTGTACATGTTTACTAAACGAGGCAAGAGCCCAACACACAGAAAACAGCGACAACGCCGCGGATACAGTCAATAAATCCCTTGGCACCCCTTTAACTGTATTTGGTAACAAACTCAACTGCAAAAGCAACATGGGGGCCGCCTGAAGGAATCCATGCACCAAACGCAATAAACACAAATCTCTAACCTCTCGTTTAACACTAGATAACTGAACAGGTACTAACAAACGGCCATACCGCCACAGAACCCCAAGTTGCATCACATGAAGCCCCACAACAAGCCAACGGGGCCAACCGTTTGGTTGCTTGCGCAGGTACCAATGCAACGATAATATCTGGGAGACTATCGTAGTTATTACTATGGCAGCTAAACATTGTGCAAACAGTACTTTTAAACCGTGTTCGTAAAGGGCATAAACCACAAGAACATCGAAAACCAAATCGCAGAAATAGGCAGCAAGGGATACTACATTAAATAGCAAGTCGCATAGTGGCAAAAATTCTGCCATGACTCCAGATGAAGCATCACATGCTGAAAAACAAGTAAAATCCAGTGAAAATTGGAAATATTTAACGAAAATTTGGTTTTCTTACTTGCCCTCCAATAATTGCTTGGGCGATTGCCCGCATTCCTAACCTCCTTTCATTTTTAATGCCACGGTTTATACCTTATTACTATCACCAAATAGTTTCAATTCATTTTTCTTCATAGTTATGAAACGGAATGGGTTATGTGCCATGTAAAACTCACAAACTATTTAAATAAGTAGCATTTTCACGAGAATTGTTGACAAATATTTAAAAGGTATTGTGATGGCGCAAATAATCATTCAACTACTGTGTTTAAAGTTACGAATGGAATGCGGTGGAAATATTTCATGGGTACTTATCTGAAAAATATAATTGAAATAAAACATGACTCATAAATGTAAACTTTTTTATTACAGATATCATTTTCTTGCCAAAAAACGCTTTTAATGGAGGATTTATTAAATTTATTGATGGGCTAAATACAACACAACGTAACTCTAGATACTCTAAAGAATGTTGTGAATATAATAGGTTACAAATCAGTGCTGCCGTTTTAGTACAATTATTGTACTAAATTTAGTACATTTTTGTTAAGCTTCATTCACATAGGTGGTAGTGCGGTGCTGTTGTTGTGCCATCTTTTATCTAGGATCAGTTGATAGATTATTAGATTAAGGATAAAGATAGATAGGCAACCAACTAGCTTTCTTGCGTTTGCTGTTACGCAAACCCTGACCGCAGGCGGCGCTAGTGTTTCACGGTTGTAAAGTCACAGAAGTATGGGAGCGTTTTTAAATTCAACTATTTGTTGTAGTGGATTTCATCATTGGTGGAAGCAAATGGATGACGTCACCAGCAATCCATCATTGATGAATCCACCAAATAGGATATTAAAATATCTGATGTGCCCAACACATGACTTTCTTATACTTACGGATAGTATCACAATAATTACTTTTCCTAAATAAATTAAGTTAAATTTCTTGTAAAAATTCTGAAGGTTTCCAACAATTTTCAAATAGTCTCTGTCGCACTTATTGCAATACGCATAAATCTGTCCTTGTCCCACTCATTATAACCGAATTTTACGACAAAAATGTGTTTTATTTTAGATTTTTGACCTATTACTCATTTAAAAAAATCTCCCGGTATAAAGTCACATTTATACAGGGTCCGTCAAAACCCTGGCATTCTTCTATAAATTCGTTAGGTTTGGAAATAGAAAAAAATGTTAAAGACAAAAGTTATCAGAAATTTACTGCTCCATAACCTAAAATTATTTCCATTTATATAGGGTGTTTAATTACGGCTGGACCGCTACTTACTTTTAGATGAAAAAGTGTGAAGGTTTCATATTTTTAAAATGAACGGTTTTCGAGATATTTACACTTTTAAAAAAGAATTCACAAAATTATAGATTTTTAGTTATACTTTGTAGTTTTTTAAAAATTATTGCGAAGTTCTAAAAAGTAAGGTCTAGTGAATATTGTGATACAAAAATTTGAAATTTATAGTATACAGGGTGTTTGCAATTGACCGTCAGTTTCCATTGATTTGAAACAACGAAAACTCTATTTTTTCAAATGGAACCCCCTGTATATTTTTGACGTAGGTTGTAGAGATTTAAATTCTCTACCTTTTTTATAAAGTGTTCCCTATACCTAAACTTAATGTTTTAGGAGATATTTCAAATAATTTATATCGTATGAGAAATTCTATTCTATTTATTGAATTTAGATTGCCATGGAAATAAAAAATGCTTTTAGGGAGAGGAGGACCCACACGTTAGCCGACTAGGTCCCCCTACCTTATATCTATAGATTTTTTTATGGGACTATATTAAAGAACTAGTGTATCAGGAACCTCCAACGACTGCAAATAATATGAAGATAATAAGAATTACTATAGCCTTCAGATCAGAACGATAACTCCACAAGTGCTCTTAAAAACTCAAGATTCTTCGAATCGGTATGTGTCTTCAGGAAAACGGACGTCATTTTGAACACTTACTTAATTGACTTTCAGTTGTAAATTTTTTTATTGTATTTATTTAATTCTGTTATGAAATGGCTTATTTTCTTGTTTCTGAAAATTGATGATTAATTGCAGCCATCCAAATTTTTATTATTTATCTTTTTTTATAATTTTAAGATTAAGATTTACTTTTGACATAAATGAAGTACTTAAACTACCTTCTCAATTCTGCTCAGCTGACTTGAGAAATGTTGACAATTTCTCTTCTCTACTCTCTCCATTATAGAAAAGCAGTATTGAAAAAAACATTTTTGGCATTTTGTTCAGCAAACGGAGTATACGAGTAGTTTTCTACAACCTTAAAATGACAGAATAAAGGATTTTTTATTTCCATGGCAATCTAAATTCAATAAATAGAATAGAATTTCTCATACAATATAAATTATTTGAAATATCTCCTAAAATATTAAGTTTAGGTATAGGGAATACTTTATAAAAAAGGTAGAGAATTTAAATCTCTACAACCTACGTCAGAAATATACTGGGGGTTCCATTTGAAAAAATAGAGTTGTCGTTGTTTCAAATCAATGGAAACTGACGGTCAATTGCAAACACCCTGTATACTATAAATTTCAGATTTTTGTATCACAATATTCACTAGACCTTATTTTTTGGAACTCCGCAATAATTTTTAAAAAACTACAAAGTATAACTAAAATAAAAGCGTTTTTTGAAGTCTCTAATTTTGTGAATTCTTTTTTAAAAGTGTAAATATCTCGAAAACCGTTCATTTTAAAAATATGAAACCTTCACACTTTTTCATCTAAAATTACGTATAGAAACTGAAAATCTTTTAATATACAGGGTGTTCCATTTAAAATAACGAAGTAAGTAGCTGTCCAGCCGTAATTAAACACCCTGTATAAATGGAAATAATTTTAGGTTATGGAGCAGTACATTTCTGACAACTTTTGTCTTTAAAATTTTTTTCTATTTCCAAACCTAACGAATTTATAGAAGAATGCCAGGGTTTTGACGGACCTTGTATATTTATTATTATTGTTTTAATTCTAAATCAATGTTAAAGAATAAAAAATCTCGTTAATTTTTTATTTTTCAAGATATTCCTAAAAAACCTAAAAATGTCTTCTGGTAAATGACATGTGTTGGTGGTAGATGAAAAAGATTAATGTCCGGTTGCACCAAGCTCTGCTATATGCTCAATTAACTAATTGCACGTTTAAAATTTAGCAGCGGCAACTTATTGGGTCTTTTAAATTTGTTGCTAAGCAACGCAACAAATAACAATCATTCAGCCAATAACATGCCGCTGCTAAATATTTACCACGCTGTTAGTTTAGTAGAGCTTGGTGCAACCGGACATTAATGTGGCACCCACAATTTTGTTCAAACTCTTAAATATGAAATTTGAATCAAATTCGATAACTCGTTTTTGAGTTATGGTGGATACACACAGAAAATGGTCAAAATGGATTCAGGGGCCCTCAAAACGTGTAAATCCATCAAAATCTCGAAGTCGAAAAAATCACGATTACTATACTTTCTTATTACTTCGTATAAGAAAGTAATACAATTTGAAAAGAGCGCCGGTGCTGTTGCACGTATTTCAGAGCTCTTCCGATAAGTATGAAAACTAGTATATACGACTAATTATTTTCATTGGTGATTCCTATCTATTATATCTATTATCGATGGTTGGTTCGGAAACCCCCTAGAAAATTTTTGAGATAAATCCATTCAAATTAAATGCATTTGTCTTTTTGTTGTAGACCTTAATGAGTAATGAATGTGTAAAGAAACTTGAAAGGAAAACAAAAATAGAGATAATCAATACTTCTAGATACCGTTAGGTGGCGACCATGTATAAACAATTAAAACCTTCAATATTTTGTGGTTAAAACCCACGGATTTGTATACAAATCCGTGTTAAAACCATGTTAAAACAGTGGAAAAAATGAAAAATAGAACTTTTCGATATTTATATTTTGACAGTTACTTAAACGGCAACACTGGTTACAATGGATTTAAAACTGTTATTGAAGAATAAGTTAGAAAAATTAGGTGAGTACCTACTACGAATTTTATATACCTACCAAATAACGTATTAGATAATTAATTTTCATTTATATTTATTTCTACGATAAAGCTTTGTAAACATGTGTTATTCATATTCATGTTAATACCTACTTATTATTTTGTTGATATAAGAACAACAACAACACAAACTCAAACTATCTGTAAAAGTGACAGTACGTACCTACCTACATAAATAGTTTGGAATTTATACATGATTACAGTAACCCCACAAATACCTACTAAGCAAATTTTATGAACTCTGCAATATATTTTATAGGTCAAAGGAAATCCACCTCAGAATTAGAAAAAGAGGAGGACGAGTATTTCCAAAAATACCTGGAAGAATGGGGCAAG
The DNA here is from genome assembly GCA_963942485.1 of Pediacus dermestoides. Classification (NCBI taxonomy): domain Eukaryota; kingdom Metazoa; phylum Arthropoda; class Insecta; order Coleoptera; family Cucujidae; genus Pediacus; species Pediacus dermestoides. The sequence continues at coordinate 12,856,866 of OZ012626.1, forward strand.
AAACCGGCTGCCGTCGAAGAAATAGGCATACCAAAATTCTTCAACAAACTACCAAAAGAAAATGAACCTCTTCGCCAGAAATTACGCGAAGAAAGCAGATCAAACCTTCTGAAACGTCGCACTTTACAACTATTAGATAACAACGAATTGAAAGAGCTTTGGGTACTTCTCGATCAAAATCAAAGCTTTCCAGATGAACAACTGATTACCTACGCAGATTTCCAAAAAGTTGCTACACTCGCCGGTCCAAAAATAAAACCATACTTTACACCTAGTGTTTTTGCCAAATTGCATCAGGGTGATCCACAGGGAAGGGTTTCGATTATGTCGTTATTTAATTATGTAATGCGGAAGGTTTGGTTACACCAAACAAGAGTTGGTTTATCATTGTACGATGTTAAAGGACAAGGATACTTAAATGAGGAAAATCTGGAAAACTACATAACAGAGCTTTTACCCACATTACCACAACTTGAGGGCTTGGAAAAATCGTTTCATAGTTTTTATGTTTGTACAGCCGTCAGAAAGTTTCTGTTCTTTTTGGATGTCGTCCGGGCCGGTCGAGTAAGGATTTTAGATATTTTAGCTTGTTCGTTTCTGGATGATCTTCTTGAGTTGCGTGACGAGGAGCTCAGCAAGGATTCCCAGGTTAGTAATATAGGGTAAAGAATAACAAGATATTCAAATATGTATATATTTTCCAGGAACAAAATTGGTTTAGCGCACCTTCAGCACTTCGTATTTACGGTCACTATTTAAACTTGGATCGCGACCACAATGGCATGCTCAGCAAGACAGAACTAGCGGGTTACGGATCCGGTACTCTAACCCAACCGTTCCTCGACAGAGTGTTCCAGACTTGTCTAACCTACAGTGGAGAAATGGACTACAAAACTTATTTAGATCTTGTATTAGCTTTGGAAAATCGAACCGAACCCCAAGCGCTAGCATATTTATTTAGAATTCTTGATATTAAAGGCTGTGGTTATCTAGATGCCTTCACTCTAAATTATTTCTTTCGCGCTATTCAAGATCAGATGAAGGCCCATGGAGCTGAACCCGTTTTATTCGAAGACGTTAAAGATGAATTGTTTGATATGGTTAGGCCTAAAGATGTGGAGAAAATAACTTTAGCTGATTTGTTAGCTTGTGGACAAGGGGACACTTTCGTTAGTATTTTAATTGAATTTCATGGGTTTTGGGCTTATGAGAATAGAGAGGCTGTTTCTGTAGAGCCGACTCAAGACTAGATTTATTATTTTTATTATTATTATTTTTAAATACTTAAATTATGTGCTGAAACTTTTCTGTTTTATTTTTTGCCCAATATTCCTGTTTGCAGATTTATAATCTGTTTCATGAATTTTGCAGCTTGATAAATTACGGTTACCGTTTTGTGATATTGAGAAAATAATAAGTATATACAGGGTGTTCGCGCGAAGTGGCTCACTATTACTAACTTCGTTATTATTCGAACTACAAAGTCGGTTAAATTAGCAAACTAGTAGCATTTTTTCCGCTGATTACAATGGTGAAAACAAAAAAACAATTGAACATCTGGTTTTCAAGATATTCAAAAAAATAACATTTTTTTAAATGGAACACCCTATATATTTTTGCAAAAATCGATGGTATATTAAATTCTATACAAAAAATTTCCTTATCTTTTTTTGATAATAATTTAAAATAAGCGAGTCATTTTGAAAAGAAGTTTGCAAAACTTTAAAATCAAGTAGCCATAAAACGGAATACTAATTTATTAAAACCAAACAATCATAATTTTGAATTTAAGCAAGTTGAAAAATACTTAAAAGAATTACGGATATATTGAAAATTTACAAAATTATAATTTTCATGGCTATACTTGATATTAAAACTTTGAAAACTTTTCTTCAAAATAACTCGCTTATTTTAAATAATTGTCAAAAAAGCATAAGAACATTCTTTGTTCAGAATTTAATTTAGCATCGATTTTTGCAAAAATATACAGGGTGTTCCAATTAAAAAATGTTATTTTTGTAAATATCTCGAAAACCAGATGGCCAATTGTTTTTCTGTTTTCATCATTATAATCAGCGGAAAAAATGCTACTAGTTTGCTAAATTAACCGACTTTGTAGCTCCAATAATAACAAAGTTAGCAATAGTGAACCACTTTGCGCAAACACCTGTATATTAAAAATATTAAATAAAATAGTAATATTTCCTTAATTCTTTCAAGTTTTTTTCAACTTGCTTAAATTCAAAATTATGATTGTTTGGTTTTAATAAATTAGTATTCCGTTTTAAGGCTACTTGATTTTAAAAAATTACAAATTTTTTTCAAAATAACTCGCTTATTTTAAATTATAATCAAAAAAATTAAGGACATTTTTTGTACAGAATTTAATTTGTCATCGATTTCTGCAAAAATATATAGGGTGTTCCATTTAAAAAAATGTTATTTTTGTGAATATCTCGAAAACCAGATGGTCAATTGTTTTTCTGTTTTCACCATTATAATCAGCGGAAAAAATGCTACTAGTTTGCTAATTTAATAGACTTTGTAGCTCCAATAATAACGAAGTTAGCAATAGTGAGCCACTTCGCGCGAACACCCTGTATAGGTATAAATTTTTTTGCTAAAACAATAGTTTAGCTAAAAATTACGCTTTTATAAAACAAAACAAAAGAGATGCAGAAGAATTACCATTACAAAAACTGTAAACAAAATGCATGTCTGTCGTCTGCATAATAAAAAAATGGAAAAAAATATTTAAAAATTAACGTAATAGTTGCTCAAAATGGTTTCCATTTTGTTCTAAACATAATCTTGCCCGGCGATAAATTTTAATATTATAATATTTAATAATCATAAATATTATATAAACAGTAAAATTTTCGAAAAATGATAACTACACATAAAAATTGACGTGTAGCGGTAATTTGGAAAATAAATTTTTTACTCAAAATGAACTCTTCTTTCACATCTCTATTTAATTTTCTACCTTATGGGGCTATTTTTCAGAAAAAAATTGAATAAAATTATGAACCATGAAATTTAACAAAAGTTTAGATGTCAATGCATGTAACTTTTATACAGTTACGAATTTAACAAAAAATAACTAAACCTTTCTAATAGGTAATTTAATGTTTAGAAAAGAAATTAATGTAACTATTTTTTTGTTAAACCAATAGCTTCGCTGAAAATTGCGCTTTAATAGAACAAAATTTGTATTCTGAAAAATACATTTTCAAACATTAAACTGATGATTGCTGGGGATAAAAAATGTATACAGGGCTATGTGAGATATTCTAAAGAATCACCCCTTAAGAGACCAGATTACTCCTGGGACACCCTGTATAGTATTGTTTCTGGCAGGTTTCACTAGATGGCACTCAACAAATTTGCTATTACCAACCCTACCAGTCCCCATCTTTACTACGTACACTTTACATTGTTTAAAGAAACCAGAATGTTAACATGCATCAATTAAATTTTAATTACAATTTGTTATCTGAACCAAGAACCTTGAAAAATTTGATAAGTTGGAATAATTTATCACTGACAGTTGCCGCCCTGAAATTTGACACTAGTGGATTGTCACCTTTGTAACCTTCATTATTTTCGTTTTTTATTAAATCATCAGTGTATTTGTAATGATCATTTACATGTCGTAATTGTTGTGTCCATTAAATTAAATCATGTCTTCATCAGATGTCTACAATGACCTAACTTTGTAAGTTACATAAAGATATCTTTTATAACATCCTAACGTAATTATTGTTGTTGTTAGATACATCACTCCTGAGAAATTTTACATTGAACCTAAAACTGGCAAAGATCTATTAATAATAGATCGACCTTCGGAATCCATCACATTACATCGAAATGCCGGTCAAATTCCAGCGGCGAACAGTCGCAAAGATTTCTGTGGGTTACTTGGCAGCATCAAATTGCTGGCTGGGCGTTATCTGGTAATAGCTACACAAAGGGAAATAGTGGGCTACATTGCAGGGCATGCTATTTGGCGGTTAGTCAAAGCGGAACTCTTACCATATTGTCGAAGTTTGATGCACCTAAATGCCGAGCAAATAGCCGATAATAATGCTTACCTTAACATGGTTGAACTGGTGTTGACCACACCATACCATTACTTTAGTTATAGCTACGATATTACACATTCCATACAACGATTGCATGATATCGGCCCGGATTTTTGGCAGCAATCATTGTGGGAAAGAGCTGATCAGAGATTCGTTTGGAACTCCAATATTTTAAGCCCATTCAAACATATAAACGATAGAAACTTCTGTTTACCGCTATTACATGGTTTTATCTCTATAAATCAGTGTGTAATAAACGGACATAACTTAACATGGGCTTTGGTTTCCCGGCGCAGTATTAATCGAGCTGGCACTAGATTATTCCGACGTGGTATTGACAAATTTGGAAGTGTTGCTAATTTTGTTGAAACCGAACAGATTGTCGAATTCCAAGGAGACAGGGCTAGTTTTGTACAAATACGCGGTTCCATTCCGTTGTTTTGGCAACAATATCCCGATCTACGATATAAACCACCACCAACTCTTCTGGAAATAGATCCTCAGGAGCAGCTTGCTGCTTGCCAAAGACATTTAGAATCGACGGCTGAATTGTATGGAAAACAAGTAATGATTGACCTGGTTGATCAGAAGGGAGCAGAGGGGCGTTTGGAAAGAGCTTTTAAGGATACAATCCACACTCTCGCTTACCCGTCGGTGCGCTATGAACCTTTCGATTTTCACAATGAATGCAGAAAAATGCGCTGGGACAGGCTGTCGATTTTAATCGACCGGATAGCGATTGATCAGGACGAAATGGGATTTTTCCTTTTACTAAGAGACGGTTCTATGTCATCTTTACAAGAAGGTAACTTTTATTCTAGCCTTGAAATTTCAAATTACATGTGATTTTTTCAGGAATCTTCAGAACCAACTGCATCGATTGTTTAGATCGCACCAACGTAGTCCAAAGTATGCTGGCTCATCGCAACTTAGAAGCAGTATTAAGAAAGCTAAAAATTCTTCATAATAAACAAGAACTCGTCCACCAATATTCTTTCGAAAGCTTATTCAAGAACATATGGGCCGACAATGCAGATGTTGTCAGTACACAATACTCAGGAACAGGCGCGTTAAAAACTGATTACACTCGTACTGGTAAACGTACAAAACTGGGCCTCTTGGCTGATGGAATGAATTCCTTAACGCGTTATTACAAAAATAATCTAACGGATGGTTTTCGACAAGATGCTATTGATTTATTCCTGGGATATGGTGAGGTAGTTACGCCTCTACGTATAGACAGGGGTTGGCGTTACTTTACATTCCCATCAGTATTGTTAGTAGCTATTGCTATGTTTGTAGCTTCAGCTGTTTTTCCTGCACAATATTCGACTGAATCGTTTGTTTATATGTTGTTTTGGGGTTCTATGGTTGCTTTTACTACACACAGTATCTTTAGATATGGTATTGAATTTGTGGATAAACCCAGATTAATGCAAATGTAGCGGCTCTAGTCCTTTATACAATAACTAAAAATGCTGTTTTAAAATAAAGTAAAATATAATATTAGGTGTACTGTATATTATTTGTAAATAGGATAAAAACTGTTTGTTACGCTTAAAACATGAAAAATATATACAAAAAATGGATTAGGTGCTCTGAATGGTTTTGTTTGTAATTTTTTATAATTTTTGTTAATGCAATTTTTCAGTATTTAGTTACTGAAATATATAAATACGTCTTAATAAAATAATTTAGTAATTACATATTAAATTTTGTTTACTGAAATATGTAAATCCAATTATGCAAACGGTGCTGCTTAAGAATGTCATTTTTAGTGGTTATTTTCATTTTGTACTGCCTAATTTCATTGTTTTATTTTTTATAACCTGCGTTTTATCTTTTTCCTATTTTTTATATTTTGCGTGAAAATATCTATTGTTAAGTAGGTAGCTATCGCAAGGTATTTTTGTTGGCAATTAATAAACTGTTCTTACAATTTCAAAAACTTACTTGGAAGAAAACTGAAAAATAAATCTAGTCCAGTCAATCTGTCTAAATTTCTGGAAAAAATTACCCGGTAAACTTTCTCTTCATAAATCGTTAGGGGGTCATGTAGAAAGCTTAAATTCAAAAACTCGGGAAAATCCTCGGACCCATTTTTTGGGAAATCCAAGAAGTGTTTGGATTTGATTTTACGCGAGAACGGTAAGTTGCAGAAGAAAATTTTGTTAACAAATATTGTAGAGGGCAATATTTTCTACAATTTATCTCAAAGGATCGATGCGCTACGACGAAAAATGCCAAAAGTAGAGGGCGCCAAAGTACCCAAAAATGGGTTTTTTATCTTTTTACATAGAAAAAAATTTTTTTACGCACAACTGTAAATATAAATGTTGACAAGCGAAAAAAAACACACAATTTTTATATAAACGTTTTTTCTGTACGATTGACTGTTTCGGAGATACAGCATGCAGAGTTTCGAGTGGTGTATTTCGATACACACACCATTGAAGGTATAAAGGAAAAGCACGCGAAATTTCAAAGTGTCGTTCTTTAAAGATTGTGGAAAGTAGTAGATTCACTCCGAAGTGTTTCCATGGCTCGGTTTTTTCAAGTACGTTGTACGTTCTGCACTTTCCAAAGTGGCAAGCAATACTAAAAGGTCAATGTCTTCGTCAGTTATTGTAGTAGAGTCATACTCAGCAGATTTTTGGAGAGCTGTCTCGACTATTAGACGATCCGCATTCTCAAACGCCTGCTGAACCTCAAAGCCAACAGCCTGGAGGTCTATTTAAAGAAAATTGATTAAATGATATTTGTTGTTGTCGTTAGACAATAGTATATTTCAATAAGGCAATAAGGATTTTTCCGTGCGCGTGACAAACTCTTGTGGGAGGCGAAGCCGAACACGAAGTCATGCAAGCATGGAAAATCCATTTCTGGACGTGTAATGAATGATATTTTTTATTATACTTATCTGAAATCAACGCAAAAAAGATTAGATGTAAATTTAGAACATTTTATTTTCAAAGTTATAATAATAATAGATCGTAAAAATAGTAGGCAAACACGATTAACATCAAAATTGTGTGTTTTTCTTCGCTTGTCAACATTTATATTTACAGTTGCGCGTAAAAAAAATTTTTCTATGTAAAAAGATGAAAAAACTCATTTTTGGGTACTTTGGCGCCCTCTACTTTTGGCATTTTTCGTCGTAGCGCATCGATCCTTTGAGATAAATTGTAGAAAATATTGCCCTCTACAATATTTATTAACAAAATTTTCTTCTGCAACTCACCGTTCTCGCGTAAAATCAAATCCAAACACTTCTTGGATTTCCCAAAAAATGGGTCCGAGGATTTTCCCGAGTTTTTGAATTTAAGCTTTCTACATGAATTATGAAGAGAAAGTTTACGGGGTAATTTTTTCTAAAAACGACCCTTTTCCCGACAGATTGACTGGACTAATCTCCAAGTACGACAAAATTTCAATAAAGAAATCAAATTGAAACACATTGTATCTCCGCTAGGACCATATAAAGTGAGTATAGGGAACATTGATAATTAGAAACAACAGTCAAATGAGCAATTTAACAAAAAATAATGATTTTACAAGGAAGTGTTAGTGTTGAAACTTTTGGGGATTGTTTTCTTCAATTTATGGGTGGCTGCATGTCATTCATCACTACCTATCTTGCATCTTCGACTTATCCTAACCTTTGCAAAGAACAGCGATTACACAGTGGATGAATGAATTTTAAGTTAACTCCATATTTGATAATAAAAACGGTCAATCTCTGTTTTAACTGTTTCAAGAAAATAAATGTAATATGTACTCATATTTACTTTAAATTACACACTTGTCAAATCTCTTTCTAAATTAACTATACTTTTAAATCTGCAAATGTAGTTCAGTTTTAAAAAGAATACATTACATTTTGTGGTAATTATATTTGAGAAGTAATTAAATGAACTGCCGTTTAAATATTGTGTTAGCAAGGAAAAACAGCTATTAAATCATATATTGTCGGCAGTGAAAAAATATCGGGCTAAATACGTGGATAAGATACAAATAAAATTGTATCAGGAAGTAAACACATCTTTAGTCAACTTGATATTTATGCGTATGCAAATTAAATAGTCACGAAACAAAGTTGTTACTTGTCAGCAGGATTATAAAATTGTTCAGCAACTAAATAATATCAATAAGCTATAATATGTATGTGTTTGCATTGCGTTGCCCCATTAGGTTAGCTATAGATACAGTAGACAGAAAAGTGGTAGTGTTACAGCTTGCCAAAATTTTATTAAATCTGACTTACGATTTGCCTTTTTATTACTTAGATTGCTGCAAATGTATTTAATTAGCTATAGAAATAACGTTAGAGCTGCCTAATATGACATTATTATTTGCTGATCAATCTTGTTCTATTTTCTGACCACAAGTGGGGGGTCAATCGACTATATTTGCAGGCAGAAAATATTCTAGAGCTCAATATTATGCTGATCGTTTAAATGATAGCCATTATATTTGTAGCAGAGAGCTTTTACTTAAAAGCTCTCTGATCTGTACAGGGTGTCCCATTTTCGACACTTTTAGGGGGTATTGGCGTTATTATCAAAGATAGAGTGTTGCGGTTTTGACCTTCCTTTCCTACTTTTTTACGAAACGAAAGATTCCGGGGTCAAATTTGTCATGGCTCTCTTAGTTTTTAATCTACAGAGTGATTCTGAAAATCTTTGTTTTTTAGACACCCCTCGTATTTCCGTTATGCGTCTACTTATCAAAAAGGTGAAAACTGATCTTGATAGAGTTTTTTACGTAGAATTCAGTAGCGTAGGCAGTTTTTGTGTAAAAGGTTTAGTTTTTGAGATATTGCCCAAACTTATGTTTTTTAAATGGGACACCCTATATATTATCTTTTATATTGATTAAGCAAAATTTGGGCTTTCCAAAAATATATAATACTTAATATTTATTTTGAAAACAAGCTCAAAATTCGATATTTTTACTAATTTTCTTCATTTAACAGTAGGCCATGGCTAATTTTTTAAAAACATATCCAAAATTTTCACAATGCGTAATTATTTTAAAGCTAAACACTTCAAAAGATAATTTTAATGCATTGTATAAAACATACCAACAATATAATACTTCTCATAATTATCGTAAATGGCCATAAAAAATTAAAAGTAAAATAAAAACTCCTACGTAACAAAAATATTTCATCAATAATGGAAATCTGACAAATCTGTCAAATTTTGCATTTGTTTCTAATAAACTAGCCATGGCCTACTGTTATAAATAAAATAAATTATTAAAAATATCGAATTTTGAGCTTGTTTTTCAAAATAAATATTAAGTATTATATATTTTTGGAAAGCTCAAATTTTGCTTAATAAACATAAAAAATAATATATAGGGTGTCCCATTTAAAAAAACATAAGTTTGGGCAATATCTCAAAAACTAAACCTTTTATACAAAAACTGCCTACGCCACTGAATTCTACTTAAAAAACTCTATCAAGATCAGTTTTCACTTTTTTGATAAGTAGACGCATAACGGAAATACGAGGGGTGTCTAAAAAACAAAGATTTTCAGAATCACTCTGTAGATTAAAAACTAAGAGAGCCATGACAAATTTGACCCCGGAATCTTTCGTTTCGTAAAAAAGTAGGACAGGAAGGTGAAAACCGCAACCCTCTATCTTTGATAATAACGCCAGTACCCCCTAAAAGTGTCGAAAATGGGACACCCTGTACATACTTATCACATGACTGCACTTATAAAATGGATGTCCGTTAATTAGCGTTCCAAATGGTTTTCTATTTTTGAGAAATTTTTAAATGGCCAAGAATATTAGCCTTTTTTACGATCAGATACAGAACTCAGTAAACATTTTTGCTCTATGATGAAAAAGAATTAAAGATTTAATGCGATTTTCGAAAAACAATAATTTTGAACTTGAAATCGCAATAAGCTCTTACTTAATGTTTATAATCTTTTGCACTCTCACAGTTTTCTAGGTCGCTTGATATTAAATGTACAGATAGTTTGGAGAATTTGATTCGTAATAAAAATGAGGATTTTTAAAGTACCTAGGTATTGTTTATCAGAGCACTAAAAAAATAATATTTTTGTAAATTCTCGATCATTCAAAACCGGCCTCTTCAAAGCTAATCTAAATATTGTACATCTACAGATTACTAGAACAAAAAATATATTTCTAAAGACATACCATTCTTCAAATAATAATTACTTTTTCACAAATAAAATAAGCTATAAAATGTGTAAAGATGGAGACCGAAAAGAAATTGGTATAATGAAATTAGAGAGACAATGTACACGTAAATTTGTAGCGCGTCAATTTTATATAGAGTTTTAATCTTTAATAAGTGTATGGCACCAAGGGAATAGATATTTCTTTTTGCCACACACACACTACGTTAAAAATAATGGCCTTTAAAATAATTTATCTATGATTTTATTAGTTAAATTAATATTATCATAGGGATAAATATAATAAAATAAAAACTTATCATCCACGAACTTTCACCAAAGTCCGTGATATCATCTAACAAATTAAAAAACATACTGTTTGCAAAGCGCTCGCAAGAACGTGCTCTTTCGCAAATTACTAGCTTCCCTTTGTATTTCCTCATTATTATTGGAGTTGAGTTCCAACAAACCTATTACTTGAATAGCACATTTGCGACGTTCACGTTCTCCTTTTTTGTTGTGCATAAATATGAGATATTCCAATATATTTGTATCCCAAAAACAGTGATAATAAGCATCCACTGCATCATTGCAAGTCTTCTGTTCGCCCAATATTCGAAATGCTGAATAATCTTGCTGCTGTTGTTGTTGTTCCTTTACAATATAACCTGGCTTTTCTAAAAATTGGCATAGAACAGCTGCTTGTGTGTGGCAACCCAAAACAGTGCAGCAGGTGATCATTCTTTTGAAAACGTGATCATCGTTCCGTACAGGAATATTGAAATAGTCAGTGAAAATTAACAAGGACTTTAAGTAGTAACTGAGAGATATTCTGTAGTGACCGTTAGCTACAACAAAAAAAGATTATTTATACACCAGCCACTATTTAACATATTTAAATGTTTACCAAAGTTAATGTCGCCCATAAGTCTGAGCCAAGCTACATTTGTTGGAGTAGATTTCAGAGCCTGGGTGACAATCTCGGAAAGGAGCTCACAAACTGATAGAGAATTGTATGAACTCGCGCTAAAATACAAAACAATTATATCAAACATTTATTATTTTCCTTTACTTCAAAACATACTTGCTGACTACTGCGGGCCATAAAGTAATATATTCACCCTGTAACTCTGTCTTTTCGTCATCGTTTAGAATATTAAACAACTTAGTTAAAAGTGATATCACGACAGTTAAAGTCATTGGATCCCTAAGTTTACTAAACACAGCCATCAAATTAACTTTCATTGTCGCAACTTCATGGTATGAGGAACCGGAATTGTTTCTTCTTGATTGAGATGGTAACGATATAAACACACGCAAAACTAAACAAATAATTAAAAAAGCCCGGATATTAAAAAGAAATATAATTACCTAAATCCCATAAGTTCTTCGACAGTTTTTTTGATCCTTTACTGCTAACAATTTCCTGACAAGTCAAGGCAATTGCTGCAGCCACCTCAAAAGTACACCATCTCTTGTCAAATGTAATTAAAAATTCCCATCTTCCTAAATTTAAAAGGCAGACGACGCATTGCTCGGTGATTTCGGTACGGGGTAACACGGTATCGTTGATTTGTAAGCATTCTTCACAATCATTCGCCAACTGGTTCCGGTCTATAAGAAAAGATACAATAATATACGTATGACAATTAAGGCGGCTCATTGTAATAAGATTATTGAAGAACTGTTATTATATTATAAAGAGAGTCACTCGTCACCATGTCGTGGTCCAAATGATACATACCTACTGAGTTTAAAGGCCAATCAGTCAAAAATTCAGTTATTTGCACTAACAAAATCTCCCAGTTTACCAATCTTGACAATTTAGAAATGTTACCATTGCCCGCTTGCAATTCTTTGTCTAGAACACGTAATAAGGTACCTGATGAATTCCAGTTTTTGTTTAACATTTGCTCTTTGGATTTAGCTAACATTATGTAGGCAAAATCTTGTAGAAAACCTATAAAATAGGGAGAACTTAGAAGAACAAATTTACAGCCTGTAATTTTCCCTTACCACGCGGTAAAGACTTTAAAACGCTTTGTAGAGGAATGCTCAACTCCCATTGTGGATTTATCTTCCAAACAGAAAATTCCAAGTTTGTTTTTGTAATTTTGACTAATAGCTCCCCAATTTCTTTATAATCATAACTGGATATTAATTGTTGTGTTAACTGCTGTAATTCCATTTGTGGTTTCCCTAAATAAGAACAGACAAAAACAATTTACACAAAAAGACACTGAAACAAAATGCTTACGTTTTTTGCTCACATCGAACAAGCTAAACTCTGTTTTATTGAGGCTTTCAGGTATTTCAATGTTGTCTTCGTGATCTTTCATGTACTGAAAATCGGTTTTATCAAATAAATTTTCAAAAGTTTCACTAGCTTGCAATTTGGGCAACAGATCAGGAGCATCCTTTTTTAACACAAGTTCCAATAAATATCTTTTCAAGCGGCTTTTGTCTTGCTGAGTAAACAATGACCAAGTTACTTGTATTGCCTACAAAACAAAAATTGCACATTTACTTAATTTTCCTTGAAGATCCGAGGATCATACCCAAAGTAAATTCGTGGTTTTTAAATCAGTGGCAGCGGAATACTGATATAAAGGTTTTGCGTCTAGTACACATCGAACTACGTTTAATGCTTTTATTTTATAAAGCAAATCCCTAGCTACCGTAAAGGCTCCACTGGACAAAGCACCTTGTATGTCTAGCTCCAAATTTAATCGATGGATTAAGGGTATCTCTCTATAAATGTTGTCTTGTTGAAGGATTGTAGTAATGCCCTAAAATAGGGAATTAACTTCAATCAAAAATAGATAAATATTTAAATTTTAATTATGTAATTATTACAAGAATATACGAGCCCTAACAACTGTATGTTCGGACAGTACTTAATAATTAAAAAGATATGTAATTACCTACATACTTGATTAAAAATTATTATTTATAATTTATGAATTAGTTAGAAATACTTATTCAAGAGTATAAAATGTCATCAGTGTTTAAATTTTGAGGGTTTTCAACAATTTTCAAATAAACTGCTGGCCAATTGAAACGTACCAAGCGAATTTTTAGGTTGAATGTCAAGTCAAATATATTGAAAAATAGAAAAGATATCAACATGCAGTTTTCAGGATTTCAGAGATAATTTAATTGAGAAAACGATAGTGTTACCCGATTTTTTTTGAAGTACATTACTATCTACAGGGTATGAAAGAAAGTCTTCTTGTTTTTGTCAAATTTTATAACTACCGTGATTCCACAATTTTTTTTTTAAATATTTTTAGATGTAGATTTTTTTAGTCCTTACATAATGGGAAAACAACCTGTTTCTCAAAATTTTGGTATCCCTGTTATTTTATAAGATACCGAATTTGATTTTTTCTTTGTTTTTTGTCGTTCGGCCGTATTGTGTTTTGTAAGAACCAATCTCTGTAGTTGATTATAATACCTTATGAATGGTTTTCTTATAAAAAGTACACATTTTGTACTTTCATTAATTTATTAGTAACCAGTAGCTTATCAAAAATCGGTACACGTTCGCTAATTGGTAAATTTTTTAATTCATTTTTTGAGGCTATTTTCTTAATGGAATAGAATGGAATTTAGTTAGTTTATGTTCAGCATTGGTTTTGACTTATATCCTCGAAACGGGTTTTTCACTTTTTCAAAAATTTGCTCATATTCGTGTATACCGGGTGGCTACGAAATCGTTTTACAACCCCCACCATTTTGTTACATTTAACTGTATTAATTTGAAATTTGGCATGGTTTGATTGTTGAAAGGGATAATCATTTTGACGTTTAAAACAATCTCATGACCCTTCCGGTGAAACCTACTAATTTTCAAAATTTTTTACAACAACCCTGTATATTTTTTTCCGTAAGAATTAGATTCTACTTAAAATTACCTTTTTATCGACATATCACATGATGACACATTTGTTTTCAAAATGGCAGCATAATTATTATTGCAAAAACCTGTTCAACAATATTAAATTTAATAAAAAATTCGGTATCTTATAAAATAAGAGGGATATAAAAATTTTGAGAAATTACTTTTTTCCTCATTAACCAGGGACTAAAAAAATCGACATCAAAAAAATATAAAACATTTTTTGTGGAATTCCGGTAGGTATAAAGTTTGAGAAAAAAAAAGACGACTTTCTTTCATACCCTGTAGATAGTAACGTACACTGGGACCAGTGTTAGGGCACCGATCCCATTGTGTGCGCATCCTTTGTCCCCACCTTCGCCACTATGTAGAACATGCGTATTTCGCCTCAAAACACCGATACAATCTGGAGAAAAATGTGTTTTAACTTAAATCTTCGCAGTTACTATATACAAATTGCATGTTTTTTCTTCGTCCGATTGTACTAGTGGTAAAACAGTTTCCTGCTTCTGTCATTTTCTGTGCATAGCATCGGCGACTTAACAGTGGGCCCACTGTACCTCAAAGTAAAAAAATCGGGTCACACTATTGCTTTCGCAATAAAATTATCTCTTGAATCCTGAAAACCTCATGTTGATATCTTTTCTCCTTTTCAAAATATTTGACTTTAAATTCAACCTAAAAATTCGCTTGGTACGTTTCAATTGGCCAGCAGTTTAGTTTTCGGAAGTCTCTCTCGCATTTATTGCAATACGCATACATCTGTCCTTGTCCCACTCATTATAAGCGAATTTTACGACAAAAATTTGTGTTTTCTTTTTTATTGAAATTTTTTTGACGGAATTTCAAAAAAAAATTTAAACAAAATTTGTTCATAATTTAATTCTAAATCAATGTTAAAGAATAAAAATTTAATGTGGCACCCATAATTTTGTTCAAACTCTTAAATATGAAATTTGAATCAAATCCGAGAAGTCGTTTTTGAGTTATGGTGGATACAGACAGACACACAGACAGACATCATGGCGAAAATGGTCAAAACGTGTAAATCCATCAAAATCTCGAAGTCGAAAAAAATCACGATTACTATAAAAACTATTGTGAAACGGCCAATGTTGATTATTGTGGCAAAAGTCCGGGACGACCACGAATTATCACAGAAAGAGAATGACGGATCCTTGTAAAAATTTCCAAAACCAACAGGAACCAGGAGGCAACTGTAAATATGTCCAGAGAATGTTGCCGTCAATGGTTACACAAATCTGGATATAATTTTTACAAAGTAGGTGAAATTTAGGCGACAACAATTACTAAAATAAATCTGCATTTTTGTTTCGCTATGTAGGCTAAGGAAAAACCTTTGCTGACCGAAATGCAAAAGCAACAACGCTTTAATTGGGCACAATCCAAAGTAAATTGGACTAAGGAAATCTGGGCTGAATTCATATTTAGTGACGAATCTAAATTCGATGTTTGTGTTGGTAATTTTCGAAAAAGGGTTATTCGTAGAAAAAATGAAGCATTCCATAAAGACTACCTCAAACGAACTGTGAAATTTCCACAGGGAGTAATGGTTCGGGGATGCATAAGTAAAACCGGGTTGGCAACTTAGAGTGTGTTGAGGGTACAATAAACGCAGTTAAATATCAAGATACTTTAACAAGAAACTTGCTCCCTTCTGCACAACAACTTTTTGAACACCAAAATTTTATTTTTTAACAAGATGGTGCGCCCTGCCACATGGTCAAAACAACAAAAAAGTGGTTTGGGGACAATAACATTCGGGTATTGTCTTGGCCATCGAGCAGTTCTGACTTAAATGTTATCGAAACGCTATGGCATGAGATGAAGAAATCATTCCGTAACACCCCACAACGCAAAATTCCAGAACTAAAGACCAAAATAACATATTTGGAATTCGTTTAATCCCGAGGGTTGAAAATCTCTAGTAGATTCAATGCCAAAACGAATTCAAGCCAAGGATGACGTTAGACTCTACTAATGAAAAAAAATTTTTTGTTTTAATTCAAGTTTGTCCGAATATTTATTTGTCAGCAAATTTTTGACTCTTTTATCAATAAATTATGTAGTTTAGACAAATCGAAAATAAAATACGTTTTGATAATATTTTGTATTCTATAATAAGTATTTCCAACCAATTTATAAATTAATAAGAGTAAATACATCTATTTTAATTTATTATATATACAGGGTGTTCGCGCGAAGTGGCTCACTATTGCTAACTTCGTTATTATTGAAGCTACAAAGTCGTTTAAATTAGCAAACTAGTAGCATTTTTTCCGCTGATTACAGTGGTGAAAACAGAAAAACAATTGACCATCTGCTTTTCGAGATATTCACAAAAATAACATTTTTTTAAATGGAACATCCTATATATTTTTGCAGAAATCGATGATAAATTAAATTCTGAACAAAGAATGTTCTTATGTTTTTTTGACAATTATTTAAAATAAGCGAGTTATTTTGAAAAAAAGTTTTCAAAGTTTTAATATCAAGTAGCCATGAAAATTATAATTTTGCAAATTCTCAATATTTCCGTAACCGTAATTCTTTCAAGTATTTTTTAACTTGCTTAAATTCAAAATTATGATTGTTTGGTTTTAATAAATTACTATTCCGTTTTATGGCTACTTGATTTTAAAGAATTGTAAACTTTTTTCCAAAATAACTCGCTTATTTTAAATTATTATCAAAAAAAGATTAGGACATTTTTTGTATAGAATTTAATTTACCATCGATTTTTGCAAAAATATATAGGGTGTTCCATTTAAAAAAATGTTATTTTTTTGAATATCTTGAAAACCAGATGGTCAATTGTTTTTTTGTTTTCACCATTGTAATCAGCGGAAAAAATGCTACTAGTTTGCTAATTTAACCGACTTTGTAGCTGCAATAATAACAAAGTTAACAATAGTGAGCCACTTCGCGCGAACACCCTGTATACCGTCCAAACATAATATAGTTGTTATAGCTCGTAAAAGTACTTATCAAAATAAAAAAGCATGTAAGTATAAATTTTAAAGATCTAGGTTTAGGATTTATTATTTATTGGCGTAACACTCTTTCTCAAAATGTATGAAAGAAAAAAAGAAGCTTCCGCAAATTGTCAAAAATCACTTACCATGTATTGTTTAAAAATCGACGCATTCAACTGCTCCAACAAATTGTTCCTATGAGCACTTACTGGTCCACTGCAAGCCCGAACATAAACATCTAATATATCTTTGTCAAAATCACAAAATCCTTTCATTTCTGTATTAATATTAAAACTCTGCAAGCACTGAGAAAAATGTTGTTTGGCCAACTCGTACTCCTCTTTATAGAAAAAATATGTTCCCAAGTCATAGTTAATTTGTGCAACAAATTCCCCTTTTGAAATTGGTTGGCCTTTTATCCAATTAAACTCAATATTATCATTGGTTTCGGTCGGTAGCTTAAAGCAATCGAACGTTAACATATTTGGAATAATATTCCATGTCAGTGCTTCCTTTAAAAATGATATGGTTTTCTGTACGTTTTCCGGAGAACAAATTATACTTTCATCTATTTGTGTCATATCATTCAGGCTACAAAACAAAAACAAGTAATAAATACGTAAATAATTAAAAATATTTTCAAACCCAAATCTTAACTGCCAATTGGAAGTGATTCTGTGCATGCTGGTGTTCAACAACCATCGATGGAATACAACGAGGGCAAACAAAAATTGTGGTGAAGCTGTTGTAGTATCAGGCTGTTCCACATTTGGTATTTCGATTGTGCTGTTATCATTCGTGAAGTACATCAAATCTTGCAACAAACTGATTTGGGTTTTGAATGGTAATGATTTGAGTTCTCCTGCAAAGAAACCATGTATTGGTTGTTTAGGTAGACCAAAGACTTGTTAATTTACCTATATTCCATTTGAGAAAAGCCCCGACTTTAATCGACAGTATTTTTAACGCTATATTTTTAGCTGGATGGGCGTTAGATTCCACGTTGGTTACCACTTCTCCATTATCTGTCTCTGTGCGATTTCGGATAGTCTCAGATATTACATCGTAAAATTTTGTGATCAGTTCTGTTGGAGTTGGGTCTAAAAACATTCAAATGTAGGATTGTTTAAGAATAAAGATATTTCGAGGATACTAACCTGAAGAGGGTTTTTGTAAGTGTTTTAGTAACAAATCTTGGTGCAGGAGAAATTCGAACCACAGAACCGTTTCCGTAGACATTGGTACTGTTCCTGGGCGTAACAAATCTACTTCCATCTTATTTGGAATGTAAAACTTGTAGACGAACTTTCAATATTTTCATTCGATTTTTAGGTTGTGTTTAAAAGTTCTGTTTATAAATATTGATTGATGAGGGCGCTGTAGTTGATAGTCACAAACTTGTCCAAATGAATTTAATTTACTTTGATATTTCTATATTTGACTATTTAAATTACATATTCTAATTAATAAAGTTAAATAATAATTTTAAAGTGAAGTACAGAGTCCTACTGGCCTTATAAATTTTTTCAATTGAATAAATTTGTCTTCCTCTTGAAAAGGCGCCAAATTTAAATATTTAATCATGCATATTATTAAAAAGGTTTATGTAAAAGCATAATCATTAATGATAAAATACTAAATGATGCATAAAAGTAGAACATAAATTTATTCAACGCATGGTTACAACTAAAAAATGTAAGAATGTACATTGAACTGGGTTGGGAAAAATATTTGTGCAGTATCTATAAACGTACAATAAGCTGACAAGATGTAAAATATTAATTAAATTTTATTAGTGTTCTAGAGCTTCAGGAGAAGTGATGTCAGATTTAGCGTAGGTAGCTTTGTTTAATCGCACAATTACTCATTATGTAAATATTTGCGCAAAGGAAAATTATACGTAATATTTATTTAATCAATAGTCCAACGTAACCGACTCTATTTTTATCTGTTTCCTTTTCAGCCCAAGAATTTCAGCCTGACAGGGAATTTTCAAATATCCCGCGCTGTCAACCGAAAATAATTATAAAAAAATTCCCAATGTCGCACTCTAGCGGCAAAAAAACAACCTGTCAGTTTTTGGTTTTCAGTCGTGTGATGTGCAGAAGGTGTGACTTGAACGTGTATATTTCCAATAAAAAACTGTGTTCTAACAAACAGCAATAACCAAATGGTTATTAACATCTAACAGCGTTGTATTAGAATTGAATGGATCCTTCTATATCTTGGTTTCAACCGGAACAAGAAGGTCCTGCAAAGGTGCTGTGGCTGCGAATTTGGCAAACTCAACAAGAACTGGATAGTATGAACTTAAAAGACGGTGACAGTGACGTTGAAACATTCACAAACGGCTTTAACACAACCAATACAGCAATCATGAATGGAAAAACTGACAAAAATAATAGTTTAATATCCCGGAGGCGGAAAATTGACACACGGCCCAGCGCTAGGCCGATAAGTCGACAGAGTTTTCGGAATGATCATGGGGACTGTCCATGGCGGCAGCCCCAATTTCCTTATGGCAGGGGAGTTATTGGGTAAGTGCAAATGGAATTTAATCCAACTCCGAGAAACGTGCTCTTCTAACCAAAAATTTTTGCCCTATTTAACACAACCAACTGTCATTCTTTGGCCTTCACAATGGCGCTGACATTTAATTTTTTCTCTGAATATATTCGCATTTTTTCATGATTATCATGCATCATCCGCGTATTTGGTTCGTTGGGTATCATTTGCATTTTATTCAACAATCTGTTGCATTCAAATTCTACTATGGTGTATAATAATTATATATTTACGAATAACTTTTTCAGCTTAATTTATTCTAATTAAAATAACAATAAAAAATGCAGTTGGTTCGAATGGAAGTGAATGAACATATAATTTATTTTAGTTGCGCTTTTGAGGGGAAATTATGACAAGAATTCACTTCGTGCTAAAGAGGTATGCAATTAGCTTTCTTTACGATGAACAGATGGCATGGTTATTAGCTTCAAAGAGTAATAATTGTTATGTCATATTTGTCATTAGTTTCTGTGAATGTCATTTTGGGTACATTTGAACTACGATTAAAAATTTAATATTAATCTAATTTATCTACCAGCACCAACACAAAGTTCAAAGCTTCTAGAATTGGTAATGCTCTAGTACCTAATCATAATTATTATTAATAGCTACAATTATAACTAGATTACACTTTCTTGGTGAACATTTATCGAGTGTATAAAAACGTAAATGGCATGTTTATTTCTGTTATTTATATTGCTCTATTTGTTTAAATTTAAGGCTTAGAAAGTGACCCCCCAAAAGTCTATAAGTGCCATATGAGAAATATTTTAATTTTTGATTCAAAGTACTTTTTTTTATTTAAATATTATTTGTTTTTCTGGTATGAGTTAATTAGATTCAGCAAGTGTTTTTTCGGTTACTACTCATAGAAAAAGGCGTCTTTTGAAATGACCAAAATAAAAAAATCCTAAAATTTACCCCAGCTAAGAAAACAGAAATGAATTTTTGATAAATTATCATTTTTTCCCGAAGTTTTCACGAGTAAATTTAATTTTTTGGAAGTTAGCTCCTAATTTTAATGCAACTCAGTACGGATTTTTTCGTTTTTGGTGCATTTTCCTATTTTCTGGGTAGCCTAAATAGCCCAAACCAAATATACTAAAAAATGGCAAAGTTGACAGGATGGCCAAATTTTTGAGACCAAGTTGAGGGTCATTGATGAAGCCCCGAACCGCAATACTCCAACAAAATTTTCTTGTGCGTAACAAAATAAGGATGATTTTTTATATCTCGGATTTTATTACATAGTTGAATTTTAATGTAGTAGTCCAGGAAAAATAGACTTTAACCTGGAAAAAAATTGTTACAGGCTGAATTTTTGCATGCACCTTAGTATTTTAGCCCTCTATAATGTGTGAAAGTTCCCCATAGATTTGATGGCTGCTAACTGAGTTACTCGAGGTCAAAGGTCGCGACAAACAGTTTTTTGCAAATATCTCGAGAACGGCGACCTCTATTGAAAAAAATATAGAGAGCTAATTTGTAGCTGAGACGATTTGCTATAAAAACTTATTAAGAAGTTTTTTGTAGGGGCAATCGTTCACGAGATACAGCATTTCAAAAACTAAGAACGTAGAGGACTTATTTCACTACGAAGAATAACGACTGATCTTAGGATATGTAAGTTGGATAATGAATTATTATTCAATATGTATATTTATGGCATTTTTTATTTATTTGTGCATTTATGATACAGTAATTATAATTAACTTTCTTCAGTTTCGGTGAGGGATTGTTCCATCACCAAAGTTTGGACGAGGAAATGCGATGGATCGATGTCGTTATCGATCTCCTCGTTATCAATATTAAAATTTTCCATGTTCATACACGTTTGGCCATTACATTGGCTACAAACTACAGAACAGTTCAATCCTGCTTTCCGACATCCACAATTTGAACCACAGCCTTTCTTGCACTTACAAAATACTGTATTGAGTAATGCATCAGGAGCGGCTTGGAGCAGAGTTGTAACTGGTTCAAAAATATTATTTTGTAGTACCCATCCCCAGTCCTGAGGATCAATTTCTCCATTCCAATTGTGGATGTCGGCGAAAAGCAGAATTGAACTGTTCTGTAGTTTGTAGCCAATGTAATGGCCAAACATGTATGAACATGGAAAATTTTAATATTGATAACGAGGAGATCGATAACGACATCGATCCATCGCATTTCCTCGTCCAAACTTTGGTGATGGAACAATCCCTCACCGAAACTGAAGAAAGTTAATTACTGTATCATAAATGCCCAAATAAATGCAATAAATGCACAAATAAATAAAAAACGCCATAAGTACACATATTGAATAATAATTGATTATCCAACTTTCATATTCTAAGATCAGTCGTTATTCTTCGTAGTGAAGTAAGTCCTCTACGTTCTTAGTTTTTGAAACGCTATATCTCGTGAACGATTGCCCCTACAAAAAAACTTCTGAATAAGTTTTTATAGCAAATTGCCTCAGCTAAAAATTACCTCTCTATATTTTTTTCAATAAAGGTCGCCGTTCTCGAGATATTTGCAAAAAACTGTTTGTCGCGACCTTTGACCTCGAGTAACTCAGTTAGCAGCCATCAAATCGATGGGGAACTTTCACACATTATAGAGGGTTATAATACTAAGGTGCATGCAAAAATTCAGCCTGTATCAATTTTTTTCCAGGTCAGCCTTTTTTTTCGTCTATTTTTCCTGGACTATAGTTTTTTTTAATTGTTCGGAAAAATATTTCAAACAACTTTTGTTTGAAATTGTTTTTGATAACCCTTTAAAAAAAAGTTATAAACAAAATACATACTGCACTTTTTTAGGGGGTGAGTCTGAGAAAAGTCTATATATTTTACTGAAAAAACTCACCCCCTAAGAAAGAACAGTATTTTTTTATAACTTTTGTTTTTAAAGAGCTATCAAAAAAAGTTTTAAACAAAAGTTGTTTGAAATATATCTCCGAACAAATTAAGAAAAAACTACATTAAAATCCAACCAGTAGAAGACGAGATATTAAAAATCACCCTTATTTCGTGACGCACAAGGAAATTTTGTTGGATTTTTGCGGTTCCGGGCTTCGTCAATGACCCTCGACTCTAAAAAATTTGTCCATCATGTTAACTTTGTAAGTACATAATAGGTACTTTTTGATCTAATTTGACTGGGCTAAAAACTTTTTCCATGTGGTAGTGACTTTTTAGCTAAATCAATTTATTATAAAGATAACTCCAAATTTATTTAGAAATATTAGGAAATTGTTTTTGTTTGATAGTTTTTCGCGTTTCCCTTATAACATCCGAAATATTTTACAGACATTTTTAAACGACCATTACCTTTATAGGTAATATGTAACTTAATCGTTTACCTTAAAATTATTTGTTAAAATGGTATTCCTCTAATGGTCAATATAAGCAGAGGGTCTGTAATCATGGAAATAATTGTAATAAAGATGAAAAATGCTTATATTGCAAACTCGCTCCATGCTCTTGTTTAAAGTGGCTTTTTATTTCTATTCTGGAAATATAATTAAAAAAGAAATAACAGATTAAATTCTGTCGAAATAATTTTTATAACTATTGATTAGATTTTGTTAATTTACAAAGTTTGTTATAAATGTTGTTTGTTATTTATGGCCAGTTTCAGAAATTCTCAGGTACCTATATTTATACCTTGATTTATACCTACTGCAAAATTATTAAGATATTTGCATTTTTGTAGTTTAGAAAATAATCGAGAAAACCATATCATAAATTCCTAGATTAGATTCATCTACAACGCGATATACAATACTTTTTTATATTCATTGTTCAACCTCAAATTCAACAGTAAATTTTTAATTTTACTTTCTTGTATCATATACAAAGTAATAAGGAAGTATACCTAATAATCATGATTTTTAAAATATTTTTATTACACATGTGATGGACGCAAAGATTTATTGGCATTCATTTTCAAATTCCATTTTATAAATTACTATTTTAGTTCAGCGTTTGTCCACTAAAGTTTAAACCAATTTTTTTCAACTGGTCCACGTTTTTCCTTAGAAAACGTTTGAAATAGTTTTAGTACAAAATAGAAGCCCTCTCTGTATAGAAAATAGGGTGAAACCATTTTGTTACTTTAGCATTATACACCTAGTTTATTTTATAAGTACATTTAAGTACTTTTGTATTTTTTCAAACCCAAAATGAGTACGCACATTTTCGATTATGTCCCCGAATTTGATTATTGGGGTAATTTCTACCACGCATACATTGCAGATATGTGAGTGATTTGTGAAAAATTCTCGCGTAATGATGGTTTTGATATTATATTGTTTTTTGTTTGTTTTCAGATTGCACCAAGAGATCGAACATTTTTATAGGTACATGAGTCCAACTGATGCTGAACACAAAGTCAGA
The DNA here is from genome assembly GCA_963942485.1 of Pediacus dermestoides. Classification (NCBI taxonomy): domain Eukaryota; kingdom Metazoa; phylum Arthropoda; class Insecta; order Coleoptera; family Cucujidae; genus Pediacus; species Pediacus dermestoides. The sequence continues at coordinate 12,880,961 of OZ012626.1, forward strand.
ACGGAGGTAATTAGTCGCATTGAAAAAATTATTTTGTCAAAATGGCCCGAGGCACAAGTAGAGGTTTTTGGTTCTTATCGCACTGGCCTCTACCTACCCACTAGTGATTTAGATCTGGTCGTCATAGGTGAGGAAATATATCATAGTTATTATACACAACAGTTATGTAGTTCTTGTAGTTTATGTGTCTGTTATTTTATTAGCTAGAATTTTTTATTATAGAAATAATATAAAAATGATGAAATAGATAATATTTTGCTTCCGAATTGTTAGATAATAATGGTTGTAAATGTATATTTCAATGTTTTAAAGTAGAAACATAAACACTGAGATTTATTATATATCTTATCAGTTTTATAACTCGTTCAAAAAGTGCTCAGAAACTTGGAGTGTCTCTGGAGGCAACTAATGTGTGTCTGCATTACCAGACGTTTTATAATTTATTATTTAAAGACAATAACAAAATAAGACAATCTGCTGTTAATTATTCTCATTATGGTTAATTTCCAAGTGTGAATTTTAGATCTTAAATTCAAAGTAATGACCCATATAGACACTCAAGTTTTGTGGAGAATAATCAACCAATTTGAACAAGTATTGAAATACAAGCTTTAATATAATATTTTAGTAAATTTAGCTTTGGTAGTTTATTTATAAAGCCCCAAAGAATACCCATTTAATACGCATTTTGATTTATATTAAATTTATATTATATATTTAACTTGATGCTTTATAAATTTTGCAGGAAAATGGCAGAGTTTACCACTTCGAACTCTGGAACAGGAGTTTTTAGAAAAAGATATCGCCGACACCGATGGAATAAAAGTGTTAGATAAGGCCTCAGTGCCAATAGTAAAATTAACCGATAAAAAAACCGACATAAGAGTTGACATTTCCTTTAATATGTCGAACGGTGTAAAATCGGCTGAATTAATAAAGACTTATTTAGAAAAATTTCCAGTTTTACCAAAGTTAGTTTACGTTCTAAAACAGTTCCTTTTAGAGAGAGACCTAAACGAAGTGTTCACGGGCGGCATCTCCAGTTATAGTTTAATTTTAATGTGTATTAGTTTTTTACAATTGCATCCACGGCAAGAAACTGTTCAAGAATGCAATTATAATTTAGGCGTGTTACTTATTGAATTTTTTGAATTGTATGGTAGGAAATTTAATTATATCAATACTGGCATTAGGATAAGAGACGGTGGTATGTATATTAATAAAGAAGAAATGCAGAAAGAGATGATCGATGGACATCGGCCCAGCGTACTGTGTATAGAAGATCCACTACAACCCTCGAATGATATTGGTAGAAGCAGTTACGGAGTTCTTCAAGTAAGTTAACTTTTAATTAACTTATTTGTATTAGTTTATTACTTACTTTCTTTTACTTTGTTAATTGCAATTTCGAAGTGCAACAGATTAACTTAAAGCGGAATTTTAAACCGTGTGGCTCGCTAAATTTTTGTTAAACACGATCAAATTTCGTACAAGTTACGCTCGACTTTAGATTCGTTTTTAAAGGAGTCATGAGAAATACGTAATCACCAGGATGCCAGAAAGTTACTTTGATGTGGGTGCTAGGCTATGAAGATAAGGAAGGGAAGCGGTTAATCACCTAGCTAAGAAATTTGTATTTGTGTAATTATTTGATCCAACTGCAGTTAATAAGTAAATTCTATGATAAGATCTCACCGGAACTACAATTTCAGTACATATAAATATTAAAAGTCTAGTAGACATTCATTTTTAATCAAGAATTAGCTTAATAAATAAATGTAGTAAACTATTTAACCCAGATTGAAAGTCACAATCACTTTGAAATTATAAGCTATTTTATTTTTACGTTGGTTGTGCTGGTGCCGATAATGCTAATGTAGTAAAATTAAATATTCTATGGCTTGCATTTTCTAAAAAGAATATCCTAAGAAATGTATTTTGATTGCATCTTCTTTGATTACTTTTTACAAAATTTCTATTCCTTAAAAGGATAAACAATAAAATTTGAGTCACCCTCAAATAGGAACACCACTGAAGAATATTATTTTTAAAATGATCCCATAAGTTTAAAATAGTTTTAAAAATTTGTTAACCCACCAAGTTTCATTTCCACATCGATCTGTTCAAAAGTTGTAGATCTAGTGAAGCGTCAAAGAGGTACCATTTTCAAAGAGCTGTAACTTCCTTATCCTTAAACTTTGTGGTGTCGAACCTACAGCAATTTTCTTCGTTTGAGGTGTCCAAAACAATCTATAAAGGATTTCAATTATTTTACACATACCGTATAAATAATAATTTGGAATATAAAAATTTTACATGAGAATCTTTTGCTTTTTTATGCGAAAAACAACCCCCGGACAAAATTTTTCTATTTCCACCCACATACCGATGGCATTTATGTCAGTGAAAAGTAGGAGAGCGCTGTTTTCTTAAAAACGGTTGAGAGTTACGTACGAGAACTTAACCACTTCAGAAATGATAATTGCATTTGAATCCATTTACCGTTTTTAACTTTGTATGAATTTAGTTATTTTTATTTATTCGGTTTTATTGTTTAAACAAAATTAATTTGGGCGTCCTTTTCATAACATACGACGCTCAAGGTTTTGCGGGGTAATACTGTACAGGGTGGAGCATTTTCGATGGGATTACAGGGTATCTAGGGTTTCTGTTGAAGTTAGAAAAAAACGGATAGCACATTTTTTGGTCAACTTTTTAAGACAAATTGAATGGTGAAAACACGAAATGTCTAACTTCTTTTGTTTTTGAGTTACAAGCAAAAACTGATTTTTTACCGAATTTCTCAAGTCAGTGTATTTCGGTTAATTGAAAAGTTACAAAAAAATACTTTATATGTTTTTTATAGAGATTTTAATTTGAAACAAGAATATATATTCAAATTTTAATTCCGTTCAATTGTTTTTAAGTTATGACATAAAGTTGTATTTTTTTAAATGGAAGCCATAGTTGGCTATGGATTCATTAGAAAGGATTTTTTCTCAGCTTTCCAAAAAAATATAACATCATATATTTATTTTTATAAATAACGAAGTTATTGCATATTTTCAGTTTAAAAAAGAATAAATCTATTATAGGTGTGCCGTGATTGATCTGTTTGTGAAACAAATGACTGTCTCAGCTAACTTGTTACGAAAACTAAAAATTACAATAAAAGAAACATTTACTTAAACAAATAATTTAACAAATAACCAAACCAATTTTAAATAGAAACAACGTAACAAAAATTTAAAAGTAATTTTCGAACTGAAGTCCGTTCTTTAAAATGCATAATCGACATCGTTTTTCTACAGCTTTTACTGTTTTTTTTACAATCATGCAGTCATGGCACATCATGATTCTTGATTTATCTTGTAATATATGCAATAACTTCGTTATTTATAAAAATAAATATATGATGTTATGTATTTTTGGAAAGCTGAGAAATAATCCTTTCTAATGAATCCATAGCCAACTATGGTTTCCATTTAAAAAAATACAACTTTATGTCATAACTCAAAAACAATTGAACGGAATTAAAATTTGATTATATCATCTTGTTTCAAATTAAAATCTCTATAAAAAACATAAGTATTTTTTTGTAACGTTTCAATTAACCGAGATACATTGACTTGAGAAATTCGGTTAAAAATCAGTTTTTGCTTGTAACTCAAAAACAAAAGAAGTTAGACATTTCGTGTTTTCACCATTCAATTTGTCTTAAAAAGTTGACCCAAAAATGTGCTATCCGTTTTTTTCTAACTGCAACAGAAATCCTAGATAGCCTGTAATCCCATCTAAAATGCTCCACCCTGTACTTAAGACAAGAACCGGCTAATGCCTAATGTACTCTACTATTAATCCTTTCAAAATTGTTATGTTATTGCAATTGAAGCAAACTATTCGCAATTTAAAATAAAAATAACTACCCGAATTCCACAAAATTTCAAACTAAAACCATTCTTATATAAAATCAACTTTTAAATCACAAATCAATACACAAATGTAACTGGTTTTATCATAAATAGAAATATTTTAGATTTTTATTTTGTTGCATAAACATTTTACGGCAACACGTAATTTTTACAGACTAATGACTAATTGATAAGAATTGTTTTGGTTATCCAAGTTCACACACATGCACTAAATATAAATTGTTTACTTCTTGTCAATTTCTGTTTGTTCCAGGTCAAAAAGGCCTTTGAATATGCGTATATAGTTCTAACAAATGTTATCCAGCCATTGTCGTACCTAAACGATTGCCAAACCACATCGATATTGGGTAGAATAGTTAGGGTTAGGGAGAGCACAGTGTTACTTAGACAGAAATTAGAGTCTTTAGTAAAACATAGCAGCGATTATAAAGGATATTCGGGATATTCCCGTTCTCCTTCCAGCACTGGTTCCACTTCCAGTTGTGAAGATAGTAATGAAGGCTCTGATGTAAGTTGACAAGTTCATCGTAATTTGTTGTGATGATGAAATTGTGTTTTTTTCAGGGCTCGGATAATCCACGTGAGATTTCACCAAATGCTTCACCACCACTTCAGTCGCGCCAACACCAACCAAATCGTGTATGGAAGAGTAAACAATTAAAAAATCATCAAAATTACAATAATAACTACAATAATTCGTTTACTAGTCAAACTAATATGAAACGTAAAAAACCTCCTACGAACAACGGTAGATAATTATTGTTTAGGATAAGATAAGACAGTAAAGTGTTTTATAGGATTATTTTAATCATTAGACTGTAAACCCGGTTACTGGCAACAGTTTCTTGAATATGCCTTTTGGTTTTTTTAACAGTTTTGTATAATATTACAAATGTTTTAAGTTCCATCATGACAGACTAATATTATACATATAACTTAAGAGAAAGCAGACAGCAAAAAAATAATAACTTTACATGAAAATGAACTACATTATGAGAGTTCTATTAATATAACCATTAATAGTTTTTAATGTTTCTTTGTGTTATGTATCTTGTATATTTTATTGTATAAATTTTTATTTGTTTTTAAGTCACAAAGCGATGTGAATTGATTTTCTCGTCAAAAAAAACCCAAAAAAATTTCAATTAAACCATAAAACCCCCCCAAAAAAAAATACAAATATATAATCGAGTAAATTTCATCGCATTAATTACTTATAATTATTACTTATTTAATTTGCTATTACTTACCACTATTATGTGAAAAACATAAGGAAAATGTTGCGCCCCAAAATGTGATCTATTTAATTCTACTAACATTTGAATGTGTTTTTAATTTTAATTTAATATAATTTCTTAATACGACTGGAACCATTTTGGCGCGATGATTTTGCTTTTGTTATCTAGACAAGATCGTTGATTGCTATAAACCAATGTCCAACTTGAGCAGTACTTTTTTGCTTTTTTGTTGATGGGAGAATCAGTTAGTTTTAAATCTTGTACATAGTGTAGATTTAGCGCAGCGTAGCCATCCGATAGATTTCTCGTAAGATGCTTTATGTAAACATTAGGCATATTCTCTCTAAATTTTTTTTGTTTTGTGATTGTTTACTTAATCCTTATCCGGTTTTAAACAGTATGTTGTGGTGTGCACGGTGCAATATAACTATTTATAATTTGCTAATTTTTTCTTACATGCATATCGAGGAAATATCAGTAACTCATTAATGGATTTTTTGTTGACTAGCGCGACAATTGTATATAAATGTATAGAGAAATAATCTTAATCGATAATGTGATATTCTTAATAAGCAGACCGAGATGACATGGACTTTGTTTTGAGATATTCAGGGATGAAAAATTGGATTTTTTTGTGACCTCAATTTATTTTTTTATTAACGCTGTTTTTTTGCTTTTTGTTGGTAAATCATGAATTAGTTTTACTTTCTAATTATATACCGTTTTAATGAGTGGCCGTTTTAGGTCAAAAATATTAATTTCGTAAATTATTTCCACAAAAACATGGTTATGTATATTCAAAGTGTTGCAATCATTTTTATGTAAATTTATTAATTTAGATTTAAGTATTTATATGATGTTATAGTTTTAAGAGGGTTGTCTGTTTATATCTTAATCTTATTAAAAATTGAATTGGTGATTTTTAATAAGAATAGACCCAAATCAGTTTAAGTACAAATTGAAAAAATAAAAAAAGTTTGTCATTAAAATTTAAAAAAAAGTGCAACAAATAAAGCGCCTATATTTTACCATTATTATGTAAACATTTATATGAAGTTGTTGAAATATATTTTGTAAATTTGGCGCCAATTACGTTTTTTATTCATATCTATCTTTTTTACAAAGGGAAAATTGCCTTAAAATATTACACCGGTCAACATGAATTTTGAGTCTGGGTTCTGCATATGAGATTTTTATTTCTTCCACATAACTAAATACAGAAAAAATAGTTTTAACCGAAAAAGTTTGCTTTTGTATCTATCAGAATGAAATTAAGGATTTTAAGAAAATGTTCCTATTTTCATACCTTTTTTGCATATTGCATGTAAAAAATAAACAAACTTTTGTTATGGAATTGAACCACTCTTATTAAAAAAAAAATTAAAACAAACATCCACACATAAAAAAGTTTAGAAATGATTATTTTTTCTATGATTGTATGGACTTTCTCATATTAGCTCTCAAGTCAGGGCCGGATTTAGAATTTTGAGGCCCTAAGGTCAATATTTGGAGGGGGGCCTCAAAATTTCTAAAATTTTTTTAATCTCGGGAAAATAAAACTCCATACTAATTTTTGCATGTTTTTTATAATAAATTGTGCTTACTTTTAAACTTGAGAAGTTTACGCGATTTTTTATTTGCAAACGCAAGTATGAGATCATCAAAACTCATCTGGTTTTTTCAATTTTTCCCATATTTCGTTTTAATTAAAAAGCTACATTGTACAGGGTGTCTCAATTTCGATGGGAATGGGGGGTTTCACCCATTTCTAGGCGAGATAGAAAAAAATGGTTTTCGCAATACTGTGCTCGATTTTTAAGAAAAATCGATTGGTAAAAACCATATCTTGATATCTCTAACCGTTATCAAGATATCTTTAAAAAGTGACATTTGGCCGATTTTTAAAAAGTGTCATAACTTTTTTGTTTATTAAAATATTTTAAATCCGTAAAGTGATTGTTATAGTAATTTTTCACGTAGAATAATGTGCACTAGAAATTTTTGTTCTAGGTTCAATACATTTCGAGTTATTACACCTAACTTTCTTATTTTAAATGCAAACCATAGTTGGCTATGCCATTAAAAAATTGCTTATTTTTTATATTTTCAAAAATATATATCTTGGTATACTTATTTTTATATCTCACTAAATTATACGTTTTTATATTTTTAAATTCGTAAATTAAATGTTTTGAATATTATTAGTAGGCGTTGTTAAAGAAAAATATATCAATGAACCAACGTCGAATGGTAACAACACAGCCAAGTTAATATTAATCAACATAAACTTAAGATTTTACATTTTTTTATAGAAATCATTTTAGTAAATTATAAACATGTTAAACAAATAATTGTTTAATTTAAATATTCAAATTGCTGCCGATAATGTTGTATTGCAGCATGAATCACGTTAAAAATCTGATTTGGTTTTATATTTCTAATTATTTGCAATCTTCCTCTCTCTATGCTCAATTTCTTCCTTTATGTTCGATTTATTTAAAAAAAAATATATTGTCCTTGCCAAAAGTTTATGTGTTCAACAGAACGGACAAGAACTTGAACATTTAATTCAACAAATTCGTACTATAATGTGTTTCAATTGTTTTTTTATTAGTTCTCTTTCAGTTATATATTTTGTTTTTGTTTATTTTTTTTTACCTGTTAAATTTGATATATTTTGATTATTGTTGATAAATGGCTTTTACTATTTGACGCTGGTTCATTGATATAACATTTTCTTTAACAACGCCTACTAATAATATTAAAAACATTTAATTTACGAATTTAAAAATATAAAAACGTATAATTCAGTGAGATATAAAAATAAGTATACCAAGATATATATTTTTGAAAATATAAAAAAATAAGCAATTTTTTAATGGCATAGCCAACTATGGTTTGCATTTAAAATAAGAAAGTTAGGTGTAATAACTCGAAATGTATTGAACCTAGAACAAAAATTTCTAGTGCACATTATTCTACGTGAAAAATTACTATAACAAACACTTTACAGATTTAAAATATTTTAATAAACAAAAAAGTTATGACACTTTTTAAAAATCGGCCAAATGTCACTTTTTAAAGATATCTTGATAACGGTTAGAGATATCAAGATGTGGTTTTTACCAATCGATTTTTCTTAAAAATCGAGCACAGTGTTGCGAAAACTATTTTTTTCTATCTCGCCTAGAAATGGGTGAAACCCCCCATTCCCATCGAAATTGAGACACCCTGTATTGGTGGAGGCCCCGGGGCCATGGCCCCGCCGGCCCCCTGCTAAACCCGGCCCTGTCTCAAGTATAATCACAAAGCAAACTTTTTCAAAAATAAAATGAGGTTTTGGTTATTTTTCGACATAGAGAATCAGAAAATTGTCATTAAAATACTCAAAAAAAAATTTTTTTTTTTGTTGACCGGTGTTATTTCTCGATAGTGTTTCAAGTTCACTAAATTTTAAATCCTAGTTTTAAATTTTCATAGTTGGTACTATTTAATTATTTACTATTGGTGACACTGTAAATATCATGCTGTTATGTCATCTGTCTTTTTCACTACATTAACCTCAATGTTAATGTTTCTAAAGTCTGCACGTGTGTTTTTTGAAGACTATTTGGTTTTAAATCAAGTGATAACTAAAAATGGGTGACATCAATATAGACACAGAGATTTTTTTACCAAAAAGGCCAGTAAAAAGAACCCATGCCGACAGTGAAACTATGCAAGTAGAGGGAAGTTCCTCAAACATCAAAAATGCTAAACGAACAAAATCAATGTCTGAGAGTCAGTTTGATATACAGAAAATTCGCGTACCTTCTCACAGATATACACCATTAAAAGAAAACTGGAACAAAATTTTCCCACCAATTGTGGAACATCTGCAGTTACAAATAAGATTTAACCTAAAGTCCAGAAATGTGGAAATACGAACCTGTGAAAAAACAAAGGATATAGGGAACTTACAAAAAGCAGCTGATTTTATAAAGGTACATATTGAATTTAGTTTTGAAAAATATCCCTCATTGAAATCTAATTATATTTCAGGCATTCCTCTATGGTTTTGAAGTCGAAGACGCAATGGCTCTTCTGAGGTTAAACGATTTATTCGTGGAGACATTCGAAATAAAAGATGTTAAAGTACTCAGGGGTGCACATCAGTCACGTGCTATTGGACGTCTTGCTGGCAAAAACGGTCGCACGAAATTCAGTATTGAAAATGCAACGAAAACAAGAATTGTTTTGGCTGACAGTAAAATACACCTTCTGGGAAGTTTCCAAAATATACAAATGGCTAGAATTGCAATTTGTAATTTGATTATGGGGGCACCTCCCTCGAAGGTTTATGGACAACTGAGAAATGTTGCCTCTGCAGTGTCGAAGCGATTGTAAAACAACATTGGATATTTATTTTTTTGTATTTATATGGGTAAAAAAGATCCATACTATGTAAATAAAAGTTAAAATTGGAATATTTAGGTTTAAATTTCTACCCTATTTTTTGTGCTTAGCATTGGTAAAAATTATGTTAACTTACACAGCTTTTTAGCGTAAAGCGTCTGTGTTAACGAAAGTTTAGTTTAAAATTATTGGACATGTTGAGTAATAAAAAAAAGCTTAATAAAAGATATAAATCTATTATGTATTAACAATACACTGGCTATCACAATAATGTCATGTGGGACAAGCTTACTTTTTACTTCTAAAAAAACGTAAATAACTCAAGGAAATTAAAATGGCCACTTCAATGATTATAATTAATATCAAAATAAGCTTATTGTACAAAACATTTCGACCCATTCTTCTGATGACTGCTTTGGCATTATCCAATTGTTCGTTGGCGTTTTCTAGGCGACCTCGAGTACGCAACAAGGCCTCTCTTTGTCCGCCTAATTCCGAAATAACTTCATTCCCGATGTTTTCAGTTTCAATAGCAATTTGGGTGCTTCTGGCTATACTTTCTCCTGTCCTTTCGAGAATTGCTGTACCATCTTGTAGAATTTGCCTGTTGTGGGTCTCCCAATCGTAATCTCTACCAGCACTCATATTAATTTTAATTAAAAAATGTACAGTTTAGAAAAATGAAAATGTCAAAATCGTGAGCTGTCAGGTGGGCGGTAGTCCGTAGTTCAAATGATACCAAAATATTGTTAAATTAGATCTACGCACTGTAAGATTAAAAATTCATGACATTATTTTCTGTTTCGTTTATATTAAAGCGCATCTTGGGTAATTTCTTTTTATTTGAATATATCACGAACATATATTATATTGGGTATAACTACACATTTTGTACATTTGTTGTATGTATATTGCTATGCAGTTAGATATTTTATGCTCTTTGGATATTTAACTAATAACACTTATACACAAATCGAAATATCGAGCATGCGCTTTACGCATTTCCTTTTGAAGTCTCATCGTGCACGAAACACATGGGAGTACTTTTTTTACAGTTTAATTTTTTAATTACTGTAGTACTACCACAACATGGCTTCGTATAACTTCAAGAAAATCGCTGTTGTCCCAACAGCTAAGGTAAGTTTTTATACAAATGCTTACTTCTATTATTTTCACCATGTTTCACAATATAACCTAAAAAATGTCATTTTACAGGACTTTATCGATATAATACTTTCAAAAACCCAACGTAAAACTCCGACGGTTGTTCACAAACAATATAAGATTACAAGGATAAGAGCGTTTTATACCAGAAAAGTAAAATTTTCACAACAAAGTTTTCATGATCGATTAACTCAAATTCTGACCGAATTTCCAAAACTTGACGATGTCCATCCGTTCTATGCTGATTTGATGAATGTTTTGTACGATAAGGACCATTACAAATTAGCTTTAGGCCAGTTAAATACTGCTAGACATCTAATTGATAAGTGAGTGTTATTTATTTAAAATAATAATACAGCCCTCAACTCTGGACATATTTCAATTATCTCGATAAAATTTACTTTTTTCAGTGTTGCAAAAGACTATGTGCGTTTGATGAAATATGGTGATTCCTTGTATCGCTGCAAACAGCTTAAAAGGGCTGCATTGGGTCGTATGGCTACAATTATGAAAAGACAGGGCTCTAATTTGACTTATTTAGAACAAGTCCGACAACATTTAGCTCGTTTACCGTCCATTGACCCTTACACAAGAACCATTATAATATGCGGTAAATATATTTTCTGAAAAGTGTGAATTTTTCTAATTTTCTGTATTTAATCAGGTTTTCCAAACGTTGGCAAATCTTCATTTATTAACAAGATTACTCGTGCTGATGTTGAGGTGCAACCCTATGCCTTTACAACCAAATCGTTGTATGTTGGGCACACTGATTACAAATACTTGCGCTGGCAAATAATTGATACCCCCGGTATATTGGATCATTCGTTAGAAGAACGTAATGTAATTGAAATGCAGGCTGTAACAGCTCTGGCTCACTTGAGAGCTTGCGTACTTTATTTCATGGACTTATCCGAACAATGTGGACACTCTTTAGATGAACAAGTTAAATTGTTCGAATCCATTAAACCCTTATTTGCCAATAAACCTTTGGTTATTGTAGCCAATAAAACAGATATAGTAGCTTTGGATGAACTTCCAGAAGAACGACGAGCTGTACTACAAGACATTGAAAAAGATGATAATTTAACTTTGTTGGAAATGTCCACTGTAACTGATGTCGGAGTAATGGAAGTCAAAACCCAAGCTTGTGAAAAATTACTAAGTTTCCGTGTTGATCAGAAGATGCGTACAAAAAAAGTTGATGGTGTTTTAAACCGTCTTCATGTCGCTATACCTAAAGCACGAGACCAGAAGCTTCGTCCACCTTGCATCCCGGAAAGTGTCCTGGCTAAAAAACAACAAACATCAGAAAAACGCAAACGAAAATTGGAACGCGATATTGAAATCGAAGAGGGCGATGATTATGTTCTGGATCTTAACAAGCACTACACTGACATCCCAGAAGAGGAACGTTACGATATCATTCCTGAAATCTGGGAGGGCCACAACGTCGCCGACTACATTGATCCCGACATATTCGATAAACTAGCCGAATTGGAAAAGGAAGAAGAACTCCGGGAGGAAACAGGCATGTACGCTATACCCAAAATTGAACTTGACGAAACCATGCTGGAAATCAAGAAATTGGCTATGCAGATTAGGCGGAAGAAAGCAATTATTAAAGATGAAGCCAGGATTAATAAACAATGCAAAAAACCTGTTATGCCACGTACAGCCCCATCTAAAGTTAGAGACCGTTCAGTTGCCAAATTACGCAAGGGAATGTCTGACTTGGGCGTGGAAGTTGATACAACCGATGCGCATTTCACTAGGACAAAACAAAGGAGTCGGTCTGTGGGTCCACCTGCCAAGAGAATGTGTATGGATGTGGATGTTGAAGGTGCATCCATGAACAGGAACAGGTCACTGTCTAAACCGCCCAGAAATGAACAAGGAGTCAAGGATGTGGCAGTAAGTATTTTATTGAAATTTATCGTGACTGTGAATTTATTGTTATGTTTGTTTTACAGATGAGGAATAAGTTGGCTAAAATCGCACATAGAGCCATTAGTAAGAAAGTCGGTAAAATGGGTCTTAAAGGTGAAGCTGATAGGTTTATTGGTACTAAGATGCCTAAACATTTGTTTTCGGGTAAAAGAGGTATTGGTAAAACTACTCGTCGTTAGTTTAAATGATTTGTATTGGAAAATATTAATTACTTAATAAAAGAGTTTAAGTAATATCAATTTTTGTTATTTGAATTTTGGCCTTTTGTACTGTAGATCGTAACAATTTCTCCTGGAACTTTTACCTTCATTTCTAATAATTATAGGGGAGTCTCACAAACATACTAAAAATCCACAAAGTATTGCTAAATGCACTCTATCTGCATTGCACTGTTCTACAGGGTATATACAGAGTCCACCAGATACGGTAAATTCCTCAAAAAAATCGTTCTATCTAATCCCATTTTTTCGTTTATTTCAACTATTACAGTCAACGATAATTTGGTCAATGGTTTGACCAAGAAGAAAGTTTAAATAAATTCTGGACGAAATATTAGCTAAGTGGACGATTTTGTTTCATTTAATCATAAATCCGTATAAATAAATTCAAAATGGGGTTTATAAAAGCGCAAAAGCCTTTCGACAAAAAATATACGTAGGTAGGTACTTATACATAAAGTGAGATTCAGGAAATTAGGAGCTTGAACTACGTGTATTTTGGTATTTATTGAGAACTAAGCAATGTCAACGTTTCTTTGCTCTCACCGCAAAAATATAATCAATACTTAGGTACAAAAAATTGTGTAAAGTTCAAAGGCACCCGGACAATTATAATACGTGCCACGTGCCATCGAGCTTTAGAAATTTTAAATTCAAAATGCATTTTTTAGAACTAATTACTTAAATATTTCTTAGCCGCATAATAATTGATGAGAAAATCTGAAACTTGGCATAGTTGTTGTACCTACATCCTACATATTAAGTAATATGAAACATTTTTTAAACAGCTGATTAGATTTTCCCTAAAATGCCTATATAAATTTTTAAATACTATTTTGTAATTTTGCATCACGCTGTATACAAAATAAAAATATATAAACATGCAACTCATAAAATAATTATAATTTACTAAGTACCTACCTACCTACGTGCTTAAATCTTTTTATGGCCAATATAGGTATATCACCATTCTACGATAGGTATTTAAAAAATAATGTTTTTTATTAGGTACTGTAAGAAGAGAACAATAGTATTTAATACCAATACCAGTACCCCGTACAACTTTTATACGTATTGTTGTAATATTCTAAAGATGACTTCTATATATGTAGGTAGGTACTCAGTTTTTTTGTAATATCCTGTTTACTAGCTGTTAATTGTCAAGCTAAGAATGAAGGAAAATTCAATATAGGTAGAAAACATTTTAATAAAACATGGTTTTTGAAGATGGGTAGGTAATTATTCCTGAGTGTTTGTATAGGCAAATTTATTATCAACAGGAAGTAAGTAGGTAGGTACTAGAGAAACAACAGAAGGAAGTACAGGAGGAAATTCAGAAAAAACAACTACAGAAAATGCACTTACAAGTTAACTACAGATTAACATTCCAGGTAAAAATGAAATTATGTCTTGATTATAGGGAATACATTATTTACTTTTACTTCTCGACTCTATAGTCCAGGAAAAATAGACTCTAACCTGGAAAGAAATTGTTACAGGCTGAATTTTTGCATGTACCTTAGTATTATAGCCCTCTATAATGTGTGAAAGTTCCCCATCCATTTGTTGGCTGCTAACTGAGTTACTCGAGGTCAAAGGTCGCCACAAACAGTTTTTTGCAAATATCTCGAGAACGGCGACCTTTATTGAAAAAAATATAGAGAGCTAATTTGTAGCTGAGACGTTTGCTATAAAAATTTATTAAAAAGTTTTTTTGTAGGGGCAATCGTTCACGAGAGACAGCGTTTCAAAAACTAAGAACGTAGAGGACTTACTTCACTACGAAGAATAACGACTGATCTTAGGATATGGAAGTTGGATAATGAATTATTATTCAATATGTATATTTATGGCGTTTTTTATTTAGTTGTGCATTTATTGCCTTTATTTGGGCATTTATGATACAGTAATTAACTTTCTTCAGTTTCGGTGAGGGATTGTTCCGTCACCAAAGTTTGGACGAGGAAATGCGATGGATCGATGTCGTTATCGATCTCCTCGTTATCAATATTAACATTTTCCATGTTCATACATGTTTGGCCATTACATTGGCTACAAACTACAGAACAGTTCAATTCTGCTTTTCGCCGACATCCACAATTGGAATGGAGAAATTGATCCTCAGGACTGGGGATGGGTACTACAAAATAATATTTTAGAGCCAGTTACAACTCTGCTCCAAGTCGCTCCTGATGGATTATTCAATACAGTATTTTGTAAGTGCAAGAAAGGCTGTGGTTCCAATTGTAGATGTCGGAAAGCAGGATTGAACTGTTCTGTAGTTTGTAGCCAATGTAATGGCCAAACATGTATGAACATGGAAAATTTTAATATTGTTAACGAGGAGATCGATAACGACATCGATCCATCGCATTTCCTCGTCCAAACTTTGGTGACGGAACAATCCCTCACCGAAACTGAAGAAAGTTAATTACTGTATCATAAATGCCCAAATAAATGCAATAAATGCACAAATAAATAAAAAACGCCATAAATATACATATTGAATAATAATTCATTATCCAACTTCCATATCCTAAGATTAGTCGTTATTCTTCGTAGTGAAGTAAGTCCTCTACGTTCTTAGTTTTTGAAAACTTCTGAATAAGTTTTTATAGCAAATTGCCTCAGATAAAAATTACCTCTCTATATTTTTTTCAATAAAGGTCGCCGTTCTCGTGATATTTGCAAAAAACTGTTTGTGGCGACCTTTGACCTCGAGTAACTCAGTTAGCAGCCATCAAATCGATGGGGAACTTTCACACATTATAGAGGGCTATAATACTAAGGTGCATGCAAAAATTCAGCCTGTAACAATTTTTTTCCAGGTCAGCCTTTTTTTTTCGTCTATTTTTCCTGGACTATCTAATCGAAACGACAATAACGATATATATGTTAACCCTATCTATGTCCTCGTTAGTGGTGCAGTTATGGATGTTGTTTAAGTGACCATTTGTGGTTTATATAATCGGCAGTTTGCCTTATAGCTTTCAGTTAACTTTCTTGGTTTATCATTTTTGAGACAACGATAACTAAGAAAGTTAGCTAGCAGTTATGGATAACGGCCGGTTATACAGGGTGATCAGTAATTGGCGCACTCCGAATACAGGGCGTTATAGAGCACATTAAAACTAAGGATAATCTGCAAAGAAAAATTAAATCTGATGGTTAGTTTCCAAGTTACAAGCTAATTATTTTAATAATGAAGACAAAAATAAGTGAATAATTCATGGTACTATAATCTCTGGAAAAAATGCAATAGTTTTTGTTCAATTTTTTTCACAAAACCTCTATACAAAGAAATTGAAAATGTTAAAATTTAATAAAATACCTAAATTTGAGAGAAATTTGAAGTTTGGCAACCTCTCAAACTATCCTCGTAAACCTGCAACATTTGTATAAGACATGTTAAGCTCAATCGACATATATTGGTGTGTAGTATCTCCAGTTCAGAGATTGCCCATTCTTAATGAATCACCCTGTATAAGTAATCCAATATGGAAACGGCTTATAAATTATAAAATAATAGTTTAATGGAAATTCAAAATTAAAAGCTCTGGATTTGCTGGTTGTTTAACTTTGATCTTTGATTTAATGGAAAAGTTGATATAAATTATAAATATAAATATGTATATCAAAATAAAAGGTAATCTGGTTCTAACGTATTTTAATTTTATTTTCAACTAAACCTAACCATTCCATTATACAGGGTAAAAATAAGCTATCATACGTCAACCATTGATAGAAAATGTAATTTTGAAATAAAAATTCTATGAACTTTCTTGTTTTGATTCGATATGAATTATAGATTAAACTCTCCCAAAGAGGCATAGAAAAATTTATTTCCTAAGATCTAACCATCTAGGTTTTGTAACAACACCCAAATATACGGGCTACACTAACAAAAATACTTCAATACCTACCTAACCAAATTTTTGAAAAGTAATAAAAAAATATAAAATATAGAAGAACAGAGGTCTATAATAATGTTTGAAAAATTACCTTGATCCGTGATTCACATTTTTAACTGGCAGTGAAGGGTTAATTAAGTATCAATTTGTTCAAAAAGGTTTATTAGTTATGACAGATTAAATTAATAAAAACTCATAATGTGTTTGAAAATATTTAGATAGATACCATCACATATAATTTTATATGCATAAGTTTTTTGTTTTTCTAAAACTGAAAAATAAAAAATTCTGCTTTATATTAGGTATATGTACAGTTGGCGACACGGAATAGTTTCTCGGCATTTTTTCCATTGTAAATTAAATCATATTCATAGGCTCGATAATTGCTTAGTGGCATTATTAGTAGTCATATTTGTGTCACAATATTTTATGTAAAGTATTTGAAGTAAAACGCCTAGAAATTGCTCAAAAAGGCGCAATTGTGGCACAGCTAGAAGATAGTTGGTCAAGTAGACAAGTAAATGTAATCTAATGAGATCTTCGCCTGTCTTCACCACTGTCGTTAAAAGAAATTTTGATTTAAAAAGTCTGATTTATAATGCTAAAAAAATTCAAAAATCGCTACTTTGATCAATTTGTCTGGAAACTATTCCGTGTCGCCAACTGTACATATAAAACGTTATATATCTTTTTATATTTCATATCTTTTTAAGTAGAACATTTCTCACCTGGTGCCAAAAATTATTTGCGAGTAACAAAATTTAAGCATTATTTCCAAATTTCCATAAACAGCTAAGATCGCTTTGCCGCCTCCTAAGCCATTACGCCCGGGACAACGGCCCCCCTAACTACGCCACTGTTAATTATAGCATGAGATAAATTAGCTTATTTTCAAAGGTATGAGATTTTTAACAAGTCAATGTCAAAATTTACCAAAAAGGTGGACTGTATTTTTAAATAATCCTCCAATAATAATGTAATAATTCGAATTTCCTATTTGGCAAGTTTTCAAAAAATGTATATTGATGATGTTAGAGATATTTGAGACTTGAAACTTGAATGCAAATATTTGGATATAATGATGTATGTTTATATCTCAATTTTACATTTACGTTTTAAAGTAAGTGCCTTATTTAAATTTGTTAAAACATGATGGTGTTCAAATTGTTTAAACTACGCTGTATGTAGAAACCAATTAAATAAAACTAAATAATGTAAAAATATAAAATAAAAAAAATCGCACGAATTTTGTTGTGATTAGGTGACGATAACTCGTTCGATCTTTCGTGTCTTCTAGCTGTTAATTGTAAACTTAAACATTTCCGGGAATACGATTCAGGTATTAAAAAAGACTAAAACTGACACAATTCTAGTATCCACTTAGTTGCTGTTATAAATGTATAATTAGATAATTTCATAGTTACCTATTATTTTTTTTATCCAGGCGTAGGTACCACAGAGCTGACAACTGGCAGTTACACTTCAGGTAAAATCCTTTGATTTTATATTATACAAAATTGAAAAATATGACTTCAAACCTTAAAAGTGGCTCTTCTATGAATAATTATCGTGTACCAAATTTCAAATATTTATTTTAAACAATTATGCGTCAGTCTGCCAATTTTCTAATTTGTCTCACCAAAAATAATGACTTTTAATTCTGTATTAAAAAGAAGAATTTCTACAACATGCTAGGCATTAACCAAGATGAATTCGATATATTTAGTTACCTAGGTACTTTATATTGTCAGATTCGTGTATTTTAATTAACGGTCACTTGTGTGCTTGGTGGAAATTGAAATTAATAAATAAATAGCTGACGTTAAGACGAATTTCTTCATCTCTTTTAACTGCTAATTGTCCTGAAGATAAAATATCAATGGAAAAATGTACAAAAAATAAAAAATTGATTTTCGGTAATAGTAGGTATGTATTTTACCTTTAGATGATGGAAATAATTTGAATATTTTTCATATTTGTACACTTGAATAAAATGTGTTTCAAAAAAGCATTTTAAAAAATCTATAGAGAAATTTATTTATTTAATATTTATTTATTAAATTTTTTTGAAGAACCTGTTTTCGTATCTTCTATAATCTATAACATACCTAAGCTGCGTTCGGATATTCTGTGGGGCGTACACTTTGAACACCGTTGGCCCAATAAGCGTTTTTTTACCTCATAGAGTTTGCACTTTCAGCGTTCTAGAATTACGGGGTATGGTCAAAAGTGCGAACACTGTGAGCTCGGGGCTCAAAGAGTGGGCTTGTGTGGTGCATGAAGTTTGACTCGGGGATTGACTCATATATAAACTAAAAAATTGCGCGGTGAAGGTAAACAGTGATGTAAAGTAGAAATAATTGTACCTAGTCACAATTAAAAAATCGATTAAGGATTAGGCACATAATGATGGAGTACGAAAAATTGTCTATTTGAACAAAAAGGAACAATATCTTCCGCAAAACCATAAATTTTGTCGCTAGTTTTTTCATCATCTTCGTTTTCAATAAAATATTGCTCGACAGAATGTCTTACAACAAATGGCAACAACTGGACCAGACGATTTTGATTATTCATTTTCTATTTTCTTATAAATATCACACAACAGTTGGTAGGTGGCCAATCTTTTGAAAAGTGACAGTTCTAAACACCACCGGCGTTCGCTTATTTCCCAAACATTTTCCAAACACTTTGATCACGTGACAAAGCCCCAAACAAAACCCTACCCGCTGTACCCCACCCCAGAGTTTAATAACCGAACGCAGCTCTACTTATATACTTATCTACAGGGTGTCCCAAAATTAGCCTGCCAAAATGTACCAGCTGAGTCTACGTTCAAAAATAATACAAAAAGTTCCAATAAACATAGGTTGAAAAATGCTTCCTAAGGAGGCTACAGCCTCCCGAAAGGGGGACCCCAACGAGGAGTTTTCTGTAATATCTTTGCAACTGTCACAGACAGGGTGGATGCTGGGTAAATTATGACCCATATTTTTTGTGTGGATAATTTTTTATATAAAATTATGAGACTTGGTTTATTTTTACACAAACAAGGTCGTCTCAGTCGATCTTTGAATCTTGAACAGTTTCCGAGTAAAATCGTTTTGAAGAAGTCACGTCCATAAAAACTACACTAATAAATATCTGATGTGCCCAACACATGACTTTCTTATACATAACTCTAAACCATAAATCAAATACATAGTCAACTTCACCCCATAAGGGGTGTAGTTGACCGATTGCGATTTTAATTTTTTTATTACAATAAAATTTAATAGGTTTGTCAATTGACTATGCCTTCACGTTCTCTTCATATATATACCCAATATATGATAAATTTTTAATCCTGCTAATGAATGCCTGTAAAAAAATACATGGTCTAAGTTGTAAATCGGTCAGCTTCTCCCCATTTTACGATACCAATTTCATGATGATTTTGTATAAGAGGATGTTTTCTATCTTAACCCTCTATTGCACATATTTTCTAAAACGACTGAAATTTTTTTATAGCTTATTTTAGTTTTAGTAAGTCACCAAAAATGCAGAAATTTTTTTTTTAATTTTTCAAAAAAAATTTTGGCGCTCCCATTATTTTTCAGGGGGAGGAATAGTGGCGCAATCGTGGGGGCAATAGCGCAGCTTATAAATTGAACGTTGCTGAACGGGTACGATGTGCGGTTACGGAATTATATCATAATCCCGCTTTTATACATATAGTGATTTTGTAACGTTCCCATTTGGGTACAGTAGGTATGCAATAGAGGGTTAAGGTGGGAGATTTTACCCATCAACCATCAGTAGATTTTAAACGCAAATCGATGGAGGCTTCTCCTTTTTTGAGTGAGGGGATTATTATTGAATGTCTCTCTGGAACACTTCTATTTTTTCAGCACGAACCTAATGTATGGATGAGAAGTTACTTTCGATTCTCCACATTTTATTCTCCATTTTCTCCAGAGGGTTTTGCAGTCTTGTGCTAAACTTTCGAGGTCATTATAAAATGAATGGAGCTTATTAGCCTTGATTTCGAAGATAAGGCCTTCGTGCTAGACCTTGCATCAAAGGATTGATAGTTCTCCAGAAACGTAATAAAGTAAATTTTCAGAATATTGTTTTATTTTCAAAAACAAAGTTTGTAGGTAGGTTAATTTAATCAAACTCCAAGAACATTTGTAGTAATTTGAATTTCAAGTTTTTAACAAAATACAGAATTTTCCTATTCGTACTTACACTTAAAACAAGTTATATTATGTAAAAGTTCCCCACTTATAATATTGTATAATAAATTATATTTTTTTTAACAGAGTAATAAATAAATAAATTATGAAATAAATCGTTGCTTATATTAGTCATATAAAATGGAGAATAGTCTTCTATAAGTCAATGTAAGGTGAGCCACAGCGTACGTTGTAAAATTGATCACACACTTGGAACTGTTCATTAAAAAGTGTTCCATTTGTGCATAAAAACGATGATGGATGGTTGTGTTGGCACAGGTGATAGGCCTGCAAATTATAATAGAAATAATGACTGATGGTAATTGTTTTACCATTTTTAATCGTTTAAAATTGTTCAATGCTTTTCTTTCAAAATCATAAATCTAATCATAGTCATTACCTGACAACCAGTTTCTACATCTGCATAATATCCCGGTGCACGTCCTGCACAGGTAAAAGTTGTAGGCGGCACGCGAGCGAATGTGGGATACAATGGGGGATTATGAGGTAAATGTAAATCATGGTAACCATCATATGGCAACGATCCAGGAATAATATAGTGGCCCCCAAAAGCATACTTCACAACTGAAAATAAAATATTTTTTAAGTAAATGCAGGATGTTTTAAAGAGTACCTACAGTTTGGGGACGTGTGAAGAAAAGTTAAGGACGTTCTTTCTATCGTTTACCGTTTGTAAAAGATACAGAAAAATATTTATAAATTGGAGGCAAAAATTGCGCAATAAGCTCACTAAACATTTGTAAACAATAGAGGCCACAGTTTTTCAATCGATGGTTATCCTTAACTGCTAGTTAATTGCCTTGGTACCATTATAATATATATAATAAAGACTACTAAGGAAATTAACTAGCAGTTCAGGATAACCATCAATTGAAAAACCGGTCCTAAGTAAGTATTTATGTTATACAGGGTTATTCACCGAAACCGTTGGTTAGACGTTTTAAAAGATGCAATTAATATTTGTTTCTGAAAATTGGTTTATAGCCTAAATAGTATAAAATCTCTTTATATAAAATATTTTCAAGTTTCTACGACTTCCTGTTATACCGGAAGTAGACCCTAACTTCGTTTTTTTAAATGGAACACTCTGTATGTTATTACATTTTTAAATTCTGCATTCAATTATAATAACATTTTGTAAACACAAGTTTTCCGTAAAGCATTTCATTTAATAATTACAGGATGATTTTTTTTAAAATGTCCAAAAATGGACTAACTTTCAAATTTTATTTTCTAACCTTCTAATATTCAAATTGAAATGTAGTTTTGGCAAGATGTTAACAAAAGTGTACTACATACTTGCAATTTCTTCATTGCAAAATCTCAATGTTATACAGGGGGTTTATAATTTAGGTGCCATTCAGAAAAAAATCAAAGCGGCAAAACTTATTTTGGATTATTCATTCAATTTAAAGGTAATTTTGTTGAATAAACTTTATACCGAACTCTTGCGTTTTCGTGAAATATCAATTTTTATGGTAGGTACACAGTATAATGATTAACAAGAGAAGTTTTTTTTTTAATTAATTTTTTATTAATGATTAATTTAACGATATTGTTTAAGATGCTTTACTGACAACATAGATTGCTTGATCCAATAATCGAATTGTTTGGCATTATTTTCAATATTACCAAAAAAACTAAATTTCACGAAAACGGCAAGAGTTGGGTATAAAGTTTATTCAACAAAATTACCTTTAAATTGAATCAATAATCCAAATTTGTATCGATATACGGGGTCTTCCATTTGAAAAAATTGAGTTATGCCGTTTTGATTTTTTTCTGAATAGCACCCAAATTATAAAGTTAGCCCATTTTTGGACATTTTTATAAAAATCATTCTGTAATTATTAAACGAAATGCTCCAGGGAAAAATTGTTTTAACAAAATGTTATTATAATTGAATGTACAATTTTAAAATGTAATGTAGTAATATATAGGGTGTTCCATTTAAAAAAACGAAGTTAGTGTCTACTTCCGGTATAACCGGAAGTTGTAGAAACTTGAAAATATTTTAAATAAAGAGATCATATACTATTTAGGCTACAACCCAATTTTCAGAAAAAATATTAACTACATCTTTCAAAACATCTAACCAACGGATTCGGTGGATATCCCTGTATTAATCAACTTTCTATAAGGCATTATAATTGGTATTTTCAAATTTTTTATTTATTATTCAGCGAATAATTATTAGGTACGTCGAATTTTTCGTTTTAGTAGCTATTTAAAACGTAAGGTAGGTACTATGTTATTCATAAAACAAAAAAATCAATTGTAACTAAACTTAATATACAAGGTTTTTAAAATAGGTGGTCAAAATTTAGGAGCATGTAGAGCAAATAAAATGATGAAGAAATTCTTTATAAAATTATTTTCTAAAGTGCTTTCTAACGGAGCTACAGCCTCGTAATTGTAGGACCCTAAGAATGGTATTTATTAAATATCTCCGAAACCGTTTAAGATATAATAATAAAATTTTGTACAACCACTAGCTCTTTTATGCTTAACAATGTGAAATTAGTATCATCTGAAAATTTTGTTCAAGGGTGTGTCAAGTTGGGGGGGCGGGGGGTAAATATGATCCCAACTTTTTTGTGTATTGTGTTTTTTTGTTTTTAACATGAAATTATTAAATGTAATAGTTTTTTATAAAAAAATGGTCTGCTTGTTTAATTTCGATGCCATGCGCCGTTTTTGAGTAAAATCGATTTGAAAATTTATAACATACCTAAGTACATACTCTGAACGTGAAGCGTTTTTTTTTTGAAATTTTCGAAATAAATATACAAAATTCAGGAGCATGTAGAGCAAGTCAAATGATAAAGAAAAACTTAATAAAGTTTTTCTCTAAAGTGTTTTAAACGGTTTCGGAGATATTTAATACAAACCATTCTTTAGGGACCCACTATTAAGGGGCTGTAGCTTCCTTAGAAAGCACTTTAGAAAATAATTTAATGAAGGTTTTCTTCATCATTTGATTTGCTCTACTTTCTCCTAAATTTTTTATATTCATTTCGAAAATTAAAACAAAAACGCTTCACGTTCAGAGAATGTTAAAAATTTTCAAATCGATTTTACTCAAAAACGGTGCATGGCATCAAAATTAAACAAGTGGATAATTTTTTTGTAAAATACTATTAAATTTAATAATTTCATGTCAAAAATAAAAAACACAACATACAAAAAAGTTGGGATCATATTTACCCACCTCCCCCCCTCCCCAACTTGACACACGCTTGAATACAATTTTCAGATGATACTGATTTAATATTGTTAAGCATAAAAGAGCTAGTGAATGTACAAAATTGTATTATTATATCTTAAACGGTTTCGGAGATATTTAATAAATACCATTCTTATGGGACTCACTATTAAGGGGCTGTAGCTCCCTTTAGAAAGCACTTTAGAAAATAATTTTATAAAGGTTTTCTTTATCATTTGACTTGCTCTACATGCTCCTAAATTTTGACCACCTACTTCTAAAACACCTTGTATAAAGGTTTCTCAATTTTAATAAATCTATTACTATACAGATAGCTACGCATTAAAAAAGATACTGCAATTATAAAATTCTGGTTCAACATTAATTAAAGCAGGTGCGTAATTATAATCAGATTTATTATAAATAATTCTAAAAATATGGTATGATTTAGGTGTAGGCGAATTAAAACTAATTACGGTATAAAATAAATTTACTTATAATAAACGTATAGATAAATATGATGAAATCTTACTTTTAGTCTATTTATATTTAAATTATTTAATTTTTTAACAATAAATTTCCTATAAGTTATAATTAATAAAAATAGGCACATTTAACAAAATGCCAAGGAAATAAGTTATAGTTTAATAATACTTATTCGTAATTCAAAAAGTATAATAAAGTAATTGTAACTATAGTTAAAATTCTATTTTAGTGATGACCGATTTGCGAGAATTTTTTATAATTTATTTTTATTGATATAGAAAAATGGTTTACAATAAAAATTATTGAAACATATTATTGGTACCTAGGCATATTTTGTTGATTAATTTCATTAAATACTTTAACGATTTTTTTTATAAGCCAGTGCTTTAAGGATGATCCAAAAATTTACCTTATCTTTTATGTATTTACAAATTAAGCAAAGTTTGGCAAACAAATGGTTTTTGATAAATACCTAATCATAATTACTTTATTTTTTATTGTCGTATTTTCAAAAACGATTTACGTATTATAAAATAAATAATTAAATTTGCCTAGGGTTCAAAAAATACTAATAATAAAATTGATACTGAGGGGTACTAAATAACTAACTAATTGTCTATCAGAATATTTTACCAGACCGCGTTTTGTGCAGATTAATAATATAACGTAATAAAAAATGAAACTTAAATACTCTAAAAAGATTAAAAGTGAATGCCATTCTCAAGTGCACTCCTTATTTTAAAAACAATATGCAAATTTTATACTTAATATATTTTGGCACCAACTAATTAGTATGTATTTGGAGAAAACAACTGTTTTACTGCAAAGACATATTGCATATTAATTAACGCAGGTTTTATACCAGTTTTGATTATTATTATCCTTTTCTCTAAACAACTTTTTTTGGCAATCGAAAACTAATTCATTATAAATTAGCGATAAACCTTCAAAATTATGTAAGATAGTTGGGGACATTATTCTAATTTTTTTGGCCATTAGTTTGTACGCCTATACCTACATATTATCAATAAATAGCTTATAACGAATTTTAAGGATTTCACTTAACATTACAAAACGTTAAAAATTAATACTTATACAAAGATAATACTTAATAATAGTTAATTGCAAATTGGCAAAAAATGTTTATATTATTTTATTCGTAGTTTAGTATTATTGACAATCTCACACACTAATATTTATTAATTGATTTCCAATTTAATTTTCTTAAAAAAATATTATTTGCAAAATATACACACTCCCGATTTCAAGGCGTCGCGGCGCTCGGCTCGTACAGCCAAATTATAATTACAATTTATCACTACTTAATGAAAGATGCACTCACAAAAAATTACTGTCCATGAACACAGAGCCACAAAACTTGGTAACTTCATCTTTACACCCTAACCACTGTTTAGACTACTCCAGTCTGATTTTTTCTTGAAGATAGTCAAATGTAGTGGAGTATTGGACCCACTCCGTATTCAAAAGAAAAAACTAACCCTGATGCTGAGAGTATTTATATTTCGTTTAAATCATTCTAACTGGGTCAAACAAGAAGCAATTGGAAGCCATTCACTATTAACAATATCGGTTATTTTTCAATAATCATTATTTTATCTGTAATGCTACATGAAAACAAGTTAGTTTCAGAGTTTACCTTTTTAAAAAAAGGTCACAAAGACAAGGTCGGAGCGAGTGTAGAGGAGATACTCCCCCACAATGTTTACGCTGATCAAAATATGTAGTTTTTCGATATTGTATGATTACTTTTTCGTAATTAATTGTGTGTAAATGTTTTGCAATCGTTACCAATTTATAATTCGTGATCTATATTTGGCAAGTCTACAAAAAAGCTACAAACTAGATAAGCGTTCACATACCTATATTAGTTATAGGTAAGTAGGTACAAATTTGCAGAAGTATTAAACCACTCCTGCTTTTTTTAAGATCAATAAAAGTATATTGCATTTATCTTGTAGTTGTTTTATGCGTATGCTTTCAAATTCAATATTTTTTAACAGAAATATATTGCTTAAAACAACTGAGGTTCTTTTAAATGAGTTTCAGAAGAAAGAACTGGATATCCATATTTTGCAAAAAAGATTTGCAATTTTGTTTGTAAATCTGTATTTCCGTCTATGGAAGCAGTTTGATAAAAATTTATGAGAAATTTAAGTCTGTGATATTTTTAATTAATATATTAACAAATAAATAATTTTATAATATAGATAAATACGGGGTGGTTTACGAATTTTATGTTCTAAACTTCGGAAAATGGATAGAAAGCATGAAAATAATACAGACAGAAAATTGTGTGCCAGGATTTTTATCCAGGATTCGTAAAATAGGCATGAGGACTAACGTGGCAACCTGCCGATTGGCAACAATCTGGTGCTGTTGCAGGTGAGTTTTGGTTGCATTTAAATGATTTTAGTTTTGCATGTTTTCGTATTTTGTTGTTTGTTACTAATAGTAATTATCAATTAATCGCCGTCTTTTTTCTTTTCCATTGATCAACTTTCTAGTGTTTTATTTTAATTACACGACAAAAAAGCTCCCGGATAGTTGATGGGCTCCTAACTGGCCATTGTTCCCTGAGATACCATCTCACCAAAATGGGGAAGTCAGAAATAAGGACCTGCAGATTCTGCAACTCAGAGGATGAACACTTTCTCTGCTTCTGCGTAAAAATTCAACATATCAGGCATGAGATACTAGGAAGGGCGCGCATTTCGCGAACCACAAGAGTTCGGATCGCTGACCTTCAAGAAGATAATCAACCTTGTTAAGAGGTTTGGCGTTAGGCATCCTTGAATAATAACAGTGCAGTAGGGGAGTAGGGTCATCACAAAAGATCTTTTAGGTCGAGGTGAAGAAAGGATCACTGTATCCTATACTTATAACCCCCACCATCTAATCTAAATCTAAACTCCGCGGAAGTAATTCCATTACAAAACTTGTAGTTGAAGTAGATCACACACATGTAGAGTTAAAAAAAACCGATTGCATATTTTTCCAAAGCAAAAATGCAACTTTATGTGATAAGTTACAAACACTTATACAAATTTGAAATATGAATACAGCATCTTGTTTTAAATTAAAATTTATATAAAAACCATAATTTTTTTCGTATCTTCAAATAAACGAGATATATTGACTAGAAAAAAAGCAGTAAAAAATCAGTTTCCATTTGACCGTTTGTAACTCAAAAACAAATGAAGTTAGACATGGCATGTCTTCACTATTCAATTTGTCTTAAAAAGTTGACCTAAAAATGTGTTATTGGCTTATCGGTTTTTTTGTAACTTTAATAGAAACCCCAGATATCCTATGATCCAATAGAAAATGCTCCACCCTGTACGACATTATAATTTTATTATATAATTTTTTTTTGTTTTTTTTATTTTTATACCTACATGGGAACATGTAAATTATTTATGTGTCCAATGACTTTCTTATACAATTGCTTTTCCTAAAAAAAATAAGTTGAATTTCTTGTAAAAATCGTGATTAAATTTTGAGCGTTTCCAGCAATTTTCAAGTAATTTTCGGAAGTCTCTCTCGCACGTATTGCAGTACGGATAAATCTGTCCTTGCCCCACTCATTATAACCGAATTTTACGACAAAAATAAGTTTTTTATTTTAGATTTTTGACCTATTACTCATTTAAAAAAAACTCCCGGTATAAAATCACATTTATGTATTCATTATTATTGTTTTCGGTAGCATAGAAACTAGTGAAATTAAAAAAAAATAATGGTCCTTCTGGGATTCGAACCCGCGACTTTCCGTTTGGCAGCCAAGTCCCTTTACTCACTAGTCTATCTAGGCTGTCGTATTCATCGCACACTGTAAGTGTTTTAAGAATATCGCGTTTTTTTAAAATATTTTTTTGACGGAATTTCAAAAAAAAGTTCAAACAAAATATGTTCAAAATTTAATTCTAAATAAATGTTAAAGAATAAAAAAATCTCGTAAATTGTTTATTTTCGAGATATTTCTAAAAAACCTAAAAATGTCCTCAGGTAAGTACCACTTGTGTTGGTGCTAGATGAAAAAGATTTAATATGTGGCACCCACAATTTTGTTCAAACTCTTAAATATGAAATTTCAATCAAATCCGATAACTCGTTTTTGAGTTATCGTGGATACAGACAGACAGACACAATAGACAGACATCATGGCGAAAATGGTCAAAATGGATTCAGTAGCCCTCAAAACGTGTAAATCAATCAAAATCTCAAAGTCGAAAAAATCACGATTACTATACTTTCTTATTACTTCGTATAAGCAATAAGTAAAAATATGTAACTCGTCAACAAAATATTTAATTTTA
The DNA here is from genome assembly GCA_963942485.1 of Pediacus dermestoides. Classification (NCBI taxonomy): domain Eukaryota; kingdom Metazoa; phylum Arthropoda; class Insecta; order Coleoptera; family Cucujidae; genus Pediacus; species Pediacus dermestoides. The sequence goes on from OZ012626.1 coordinate 12,910,035, forward strand.
TAATTTTCTACATGGTTCATTTCCATTCTTATTGTACTTTTTACCGTTTCTGAGATACCTAAGTATTTAATTTTTGTAACCAAAATATGGAACCCTTTTTGGCATAATTTTCCATGTTTAAAGACACATATCAGGCGAATGGTTAATACTTAAATAATAAAAAATTCGACGGCACTGTTAGCGTCGATTAATTATCTACTTTCTTAGAAATCATTTTTTTCAAAAATCGCTAGATCATTTGTGCAAAATAAATTTCATAAGACTATAATAACAATTCCCTTTTTGGAGTTTAACTAAATTATTTATAGATTCTAAGAAAATGTGAATTTTTATTCATACGTTTATCAATTACATAGTACAGGGTGATTCTTTTATCTGGGAAAATACGTTTTTCTCGTAAACGGCTGAAGGAAATTAAATTTTGAAAAAAGCGTTATATACCTACTGGCTGTCACTCAAAATTAGGATAAAAATATAGACTTTAATATGCATGACGCTAGGCGTCGCGACGCTTCAAAAAAAATTTCCAGCAACATACCACTTTTATTATATCAATGGAAAGGTCTTTTAATTTTGAGTCTTTTTTCTAAAAACCAATTTTTTTTATTCTTATTTTTTAAAAAGTTATGATCCAATTTAAATTATTTCTGTTATAACTAAATTTTGAAATATTTTTAACAGTAGGCCGAGTTTTCCCTCAAATACTAAAGTGAATCTTATTATATAAAATAAAGTAGGCTTAGAAAAAACAAAACCTGTTATTTGTCAACATATTACAACAACAACAAACTTATTAATACCTAAATTAAACCAAAAATTTAATGAAAAAGTTGATTATTTTAAGAATTGTTCAATATGAGTACCATTGTTATCTAAACATAAATTATAACGTTTTCTTATTTCATTATACGTGACTTTTCCTACAACATTAGCATTAATTTCAGGACAAGCATCGACAATCTTTTGTTTTAAATGATCTATATTATTAGACCTTGTTTTGTAAACTTTATTTTTAAGAGTTCCCCACAAGAAAAAATCGAGAGGTGTTAAGTCTGGAGACCTAGGAGGAAATTCTTCTTCATATTCTATATTTAAATAATTCCGCACAATAGCAGCATTATGACAAGGAGCCCCATCTAGTTGAAGCCACAAATGTCTTCTAATCTTAAGAGGCAAAATTTTTTTGTTTAATTTAGGTATTAATAAGTTTTTTGTTGTTGTAATATGTTGACAAATATCAGGTTTTGTTTTTTCTAAGCCTACTTTATTTTATATAATAATATTTGAAGAAAAACTCGGCTACTGTTAAAAATATTTCAAAATTTAGTTAGAACAGAAATAATTTAAATTGGATCACAACTTTTTAAAAAATAAGAAAAAAGTTGGTTTTTAAAAAAAAAACTCAAAATTAAAAGACCTTTCCAGTGATATAATAAAATAAGTGGTATGTTGCTGGAAAATTTTTTTTTTGAAGAGTCGCGACGCTTAGCGTCATGCATATTAAAGTCTATATTTCTATCCTAATTTTGAGTGACAGCCAGTAGGTATATAACACTTTTTTCAAAATTTAATTCCCTTCAGTCGTTTACGAGAAAAACGCATTTCCCCAGATAAAAGAATCACCCTGTACATAGACAAATTAATATATAAAAAAATTAATTGGTAGAGTACTTCAATAGTCTGACTTCTTTCTTCTTTACGTATTTTTGTGGGTAAGTTCTTAGTTTCCACTCCTCCACTCTGCTCCATCAACCGTTAAAATGAATTTTGGGTTGCATACTTAAGCGCAGTAGTTTTAGTTATAGTATTGGTAATGCTGTGAAATTATCTGTTGGTTCAGTAGAAAAGGATAATAACATAGTTATGTCTTTTTTCAATTTGATTACATAGTCAGTGTTGCCATTAGTACAAAAAATAGTCCCCATAATAAATTTCTCACATTTACAACTTTATTGTCGTAATAAACAAATATGACAGATATTATTTATTACTATTATGTGCATAAGCAGAGAAATCAAAGATGTGATTTTTTAAGGTACATTAATATGTATTTAATTTTAAGCATCTAACTTTGCTTCAATTATTATAGTGGTGGCGATCCTGATTATTAAATGCCTATTATTTATAATTGACAGATGACAGATTCTAGTTGTTACAGAATTATCTGTCAGTTGATTGTTGTTTTCTCCAGTGTTTAGTATTAGTTTTTTATTAACTGTAGTCCATAGTTAGCATCAAAATGATGCAGGAGACTCCCGGTTCGCAGCGTTTAACCAACGATGACTTTCGTAAACTGTTGATGACCCCTCGGTCAACGCCAGCAAATGCCCCAGCACCAGGTACGATTCGTGAGGCTATGGCCAATGCGTCTTCCTCATCCTCTACCATGCCACCACCTAAAGAAGACAAAAGCGAGGCAAGACGCAAGAAGAAAAGCTACTACGCTAAACTCAAAAAACAAGAAGACAATAAAATGGCTGAATTAGCGGAGAAATATCGAGACAGAGCGAGTGAACGTAGACAAGGTGTTAACCCCGATTACCAGTCGGATGATCCAGTGGCTACTGCCCAAGCCTATAGGGCTGTGGCACCAGATTTAAAATCATGTTTCGATGCAGCGGAACGCAGACGGCAAATGATCCAGGAATCTAAGTTTTTGGGTGGTGATATGGAGCATACTCACTTGGTCAAAGGGTTGGATTATGCGTTGTTACAAAAAGTACGCAGTGAAATCCATCATTTGGAAACGGAGCAGGAACAAGAGTTGGAACGTTTGGCCACAAAAAGTGTTGAAGAGAAGGAGAAAAAAGAGGCGGTGCAAAAGAAAGAGGAAGACGAAATGAAGTTCAAAACAAAAATTGGTCGCTCGATTTTCCACACGATCTCCGCTTTAAAATCCCGACAAATCAAGCGTTCTGAGTTGTTTGTCCCCGGTCGCATGGCGTATGTAATCGATTTGGACGACGAGGCTGAAACTGATATACCCACCACTCTAGTTCGATCTGTCGCCGATGTGCCATCATTCGAACTTACAACAACCCTAACAACCAACGATATCGTCATCAACAAACTTACACAAATTCTCAGTTATTTACGACAAGGCAATCGCAAAAACAAAAAGGGGAAACGGCCTCTACAAGAACAAAAGGACGTTGACCAACTCGATGATGAAGGAAAGAAACCGGCGAAGCGAACAAATGTAGACGATTCAATCTATGGCAACATCGGTGATTATGTACCGTCGTCACGTGGAAACAAACACCGTGATAGGGACAGAAAACGCCAACCATACTTCGATAAACACGAACTTGAATCTGTCGATAATGCTGGGCCTACGTTCCGTGTAAATAAATCCGCAGAAATTTTGAATAAACTCCAACAAGAACCTGAGGGTTATGCGGAATGTTATCCAGGATTGGAGGAGATGAACGATGCGATTGATGACAGTGATGATGAAGTGGATTATTCGAAAATGGATCTGGGTAACAAAAAGGGGCCGATTGGACGTTGGGACTTTGATACAGCTGAGGAGTATTCTGACTACATGAATCAAAAGGAGGCGTTACCGAAAGCTGCATTCCAGTATGGGTTGAAGATGGCTGATGGGCGACGGTCTAGGAAGCATAAGGATAAAAATGAGAAGGCGCACTTGGATAGAGAGTGGCAGAAAATACAGAATATTATTCAAAAGAGGAAATAAATGTTCTCACATTATTTATTTGTAATATAGTTATGAAGTACATATTTTTACTTGAGTTTTTATTACCTATACAGGGTGTGTCACGACGAGTTGACAGTAAACATAACTCTATTACTAAACACAATTTGGTTCTAAAAATTGGTACACGCCCATTATACAATGTGCTCTATTTAATGAAAATATTGCCATCTTTCTGGTACTTCCGGTTATACCGGAAGTAGACACAAACTTTCTTATTTTAAATGGAACACCCTGTATATTTTTGAATTTTTACATTCTAAATTTTAGACATAAAAGTATTAAGGTTGTATGGTCCTAACATTAACGGTAATATAATTATTTATACTTTTTCATTTTTTTTACAAAAACATACTTAGATGTAAATAAAAATTCGAATTTTGACAATGACACATTTTTTCCAAAGTTTTTTTCTTACGTTTGAAGTAGGAATATACAAGCAATAAGCTGATATAGTTTTGGCAAACTTGCTTTATACAGGGTGTTGGTGGTTGTCCGTTCATTTTTAAAAACTTTGATCAATGATAACTTTATTTTTTTAAATGGAACACCCTATATATTTTCACATTTTCGAATTCTGCACATAATTCTAGACATAAAAGTATTAAGGTTGTAAAGTCTTAAAATTAACGGTATTATTATTAATTACGTTTTTTCCAATTTCCAAGGTTTTTAAAAATTAACGATCAACCATAAGCACCCTGTAGGTATAAAATAATTTTTTCAAAACCATATTACCATGTTTCCTGTACATTTCTACTTCGACTAAAATTTGTTCCTTATTATATTTAATTTAATATTCTTTATTTTTTTTATTTATTATAATTAAGTAATTATGTATCTTCCAATTTTTTTATACAAAAACTTTGATACAAACATTTTCATATTTTACTAATGACACGTTCTTTCCAAAAATAAACCAAATTTTAGTGGACGCAGAAATATACAAGAAACATGGTAATATGGTTTTAAAAAATTTATTCTATACAGGGTGCTTGTGATTGACCGTTAATTTTTAAAAAAAATACCGTTAATTTTAAGACCATACAACCTTAATACTTTTATGTCTCGAATTAAGTGTAGAATTCGAAAATCTAAAAATATATAGGGTATTCCATTTAAAAAAATTAAGTTATCATTGATTAAAGTTTTTAAAAATGAACGGACAACCACCAACACTCTGTATAAAGCAAGTTTTCCAAAACTACATCAGCTTATTTCTTGTATATTCCTACTTCAAATACAAGAAAAAAAATTTGGAAAAAGCGTGTCATTGTCAAGATTTGAATTTTTATTTACATCTATGTTTTTGTAAAAAAAATGAAAAAGTGTAAATAATTATAATACCGTTAATGTTAGAACCATACAACCTTAATACTTTTATGTCTAAAATGAAGTGTAGAATCTAAAAATTCAAAAATATACAGAGTGTTCCATTTAAAATAACAAAGTTTGTGTCTACTTCCGGTATAACCGGAAGTACCAGAAAGGTGGCAATATTTTCATTAAATAGAGCACATTGTATAATGGGTGTGTACCAATTTTTAGAACCAAAAAATTGTGTTTAGTAATAGAGTTATGTCTACTGTCAACTCGTCGTGACGCACCCTGTATAGTACAGTAAAATTATCTTTTGAGATCGGAATCGTCCGGAACAGGATCAAGTTTTAGGGGTTGTTAGGGGACCTGAAGTTAAGTAATTTCCCAAGTTTGCGACCTCCAACTCCTTGCGGATTTTCCGCCATCTTGATTTTTAGGGTTGGTTTGGTTTTTTGTATTTTTCGGTCTTATATTTGATATTAGCAAAAAAAGTGTCGATACCTTTTTTGTAGAGAATAAAAATCCCCACAAAATGATGTAATATAATCGTATACAAATTATCATCAGTAAACAAATTGTGGTAGTTTAAACATCCAACAAGTGGGATTTAAAAGTTTTTTATTTTTTTATTTCGGTAATCGTCCATATTAAATAAAAATAGTTCAAACAAAAGTTGTAAAGCGTAAAACTCCCTATAGTTTTTGTTTAAAGAATTTTTTTCCTGTGTCAATACTTTTTGCGCTACAGTGAGTGAAAGGTTCACGGGAACTGAAACGAGGCGTTCGCGCTTGCCGTATCGCGTATCGCGCTAAAATCTAACGCCTTTTTAGACGTTTATTTTCAAATATTTGTTCCTAAATAAGTTTTTAATTTGTTATGTACAATATTTATCGAATATATTGTATACAGGGTGTTCGCGCGAAGTGGCTCGCTATTGCTAACTTTGTTATTATTGGAGCTACAAAGTTGGTTAAATTACCAGACTAGTAGCATTTTTTCCGCTGATTACAATGGTGAAAACAGAGAAACAATCACGGTATAATATAATGGTAATGCGTCTCGTATATTAAAAGCGTAGCACAAGTCTCTGGAGTTACAACTCCGCTCCCGTCGGCTGTAAGAGCAGCTATACGACGAGAAGATTTTTTTTATATTTACAATTTATTTATTTTAACAATTTATTTATATTTACAATTTTTTTATATTAACAATTTATTTATATTTACAAATCATTTATTATTTACGATAATTTTGCTTTTTTTCTTAGTATTTTTACTTCATTATTTGTTTCACTCAATTTTGCCCTTTTTCTATCTATTTTTATATTATCATTTTTTTCATTCAATTTATTTTCTTGTTTGGCAAACTGCCTCATCCTTATCAATATATAAAAGTGTAGACAAAAACTCATTACATCAATTTTATGTTCTTCGCATGGAAAAGTTATTTTTTCATGGATTAATACATCTTACAGCCGACGGGAGCGATCCTTGCGACAAGAGTTGTAACTCCAGAGACTTGTGCTACGCTTTCATCACGTATCAGAGTATACGAGACGCATTACCATTATATTATACCGTGGAAACAATTGACCATCTGGTATTCGAGATATTCACAAAAATAATTTTTTTTTAAATGGAACACCCTGTATTTTATTTGCAAAATTCGATGATAAATTAAATTCTGTACAAAAAATGTCCTTTTGATAATTATTTAAAATAAGCGAGTTATTTTGAAAAAAAGGTTACAAAGTTTTAATATCAAGTAGGTAGTCATAAAATATACCTAATTTTGAAAAAAAATTTTCAACTTGCTTAAATTTAAAATTATGATTGTTTGGTTTTAATAAATTACAATTATTCCGTTTCGTGGCTACTTGATGATTTTAAAGAATTGCAATATTTTTTCAAAATAACTAGCTTATTTTAAATAATTATCAAAAAAAGATAAGGATATTTTTTGTACAGAATTTGATTTATCATCGATTTTTGCAAAAATATGGAGGGTGTTCCATTTAAAAAATGTTATTTTGGTGAATATGTATTTCGAAAAACAAAAACCCAGATGGTCAATTGTTTTCCTGTTTTCACCATTGAAATCATTGGAAAAAATGCTACTAGTTTGCTAATTTAACCGACTTTGTAGCGCCAATAATAACAAAGTTAGCAATAGTGAGCCACTTCGCGCGATCACCCTGTATACAATATATTCGATAAATATTGTACATAATAAATTACAAATTTATTTAGGAACCAATATTTGAAAATAAACACATAAAAAGGCGTTAGATTTTAGCGCGATGCGACAAGCGCGAACGCCTTGTTTCAGTTCCCGTGAACCTTTCACTCACTGTAGCGCAAAAAGTATTGACACAGGAAGAAAATTGTTTAAACAAAAACTGTAGGGAGTTTTACGCTTTACAACTTTTGTTTGAACTATTTTTATTTAATATGGACGATTACCGAAATAAAAAAATAAAAAACTTTTAAATCCCACTTGTTGGATGTTTAAACTACCATAATTTGTATACGATTATATTACATCATTTTGTGGGGGTTTTTATTCTCTACAAAAAAGGTATCGACACTTTTTTTGCTAATATCAAATATAAGCCCGAAAAATACAAAAAACCAAATCAACCCTAAAAATCAAGATGGTGGAAAATCCGCAAGGAGTTGGAGGTCGCAAACTTGGGAAATTACTTAACTTCAGGTTCCCTAACAACCCCTAAAATTTGATCCTGTTCCGGACGATTGCGACCTTTCACGTATGATTTTCGAATAATTTTACTGTACTAATAACGATCCAATTTGTTAGGGAATTCGGCGATTCGGGTAGTTATGAGTCTGGGACACAGAGAGTCGTGTAGAAACCATTTTAAGAGTCTAAATGTGTTAACTGTGACTGGCTTATATATTTATGAAACAATTTTATTTTTAAAGCGAAATAGCGGTTTATTTAGTAAATTCAAATCAAATTCTCGTAGGATCACAAATTACAATGTTCCAGTACATAGACTTGCCATTTATGAGAGAGGTTGTCAATACTCTGCAATAGAGTTATTTAACAGTTTGCCTGAGGGGTTGAAACAGTTGAAAAGTGTCAACACATTTAAGAATGAGTTATTTAAATATATATGTGAGATTGAACCCTATTCCCTCAGTGAGTATTTTAATAAATTGTAAATGTATCATGTTTTTTGTCTATTTCTTTGTGTTTTAAGTGTGGTAACATATGTTTTTATAAATTCGTGCATGCCATTGGCATATTGACAATATTTCTTTTAGGATGTTATCTTGTAAAAATTGTAACAATTCTTGTATGAAATAAATTTGATTTGATTTGAATTAACAGGACAAGATTGTGATTAGTCTGAAATGATACAGGGTGATTCACAACTTCAACTAGTTGGCATTAGTTACTCTGTATAACGTCTAACATAATGCAAACAGAAATATAAAAAACACCCTCAAAATAATTTATACAACTTTCTAACTGCGCTTATGAAAAACTGCTGCTGCTACAACAGCTACATTCATTTTTATCCACCGTCCACTAAAATAATTTTTTATGGAATTCTACATTAATTATGGAAAAAATAAAAAAAATCTATTACTTCCACCTACACGATCAGAAACTAACTATTTATTTAATAAAGCAAATAATTACGTTTATATTTACTTTTTTTATTACTTAATTAGTCATTACTCGTTACATCGTTTCGCCTAATAAGTTGTAAGTGTCATAATTTTCCAGGTAGGTACCTCAGGGCATCATAATAATTTGATAAAAGTTGTACTCTTATCCTTGAATCCATATTAATGACAACAATTATATCAATTTCTTAAACACGAATCTTTTTTTTAAACATGACGCGTGTTACTTTTGACAGGTATATATATAAACTATAAAAATTACGATATACACAGTAATAGACAACATACATTAAAGTAATTTAAATTAAAATGTTTGCTGGTAAGAAAATTCTTTTAGTATTTCTTCCTCTAGTGTTTGCACACAACCTGCGTAAGTAAAATGATAAAAGGGCTTTTTATTTTTTATATTGCTATATTTGTAGCCAGCCAATTTAAAAAATGCAAAATCAAGGACCCAAGCGTTGATAGTTGCTTACGAGATGCCATAGAAGGCGCTATAATTGCTCTGTCGCCTACAGGTGCGCTTTATTAAATTTTTGAGATTTCACAATTAATCATTTTGCATTTAGGTAACTCTAAGCTTGGTATTTTACCACTGGATCCGCTTGATATACCAGTAATGAAAGTTGGAGCTGGCACTGGTGCGGTGCTATTGGAGCAAAACTACAAAAACATAAAGCTATTTGGTTTTAGCAAAACAACCGTTAAAAAAGCCCAGTAAGTCTAATACGACATCGAGACTACTTTTCTAGTATTCAAGTATTTATTTTAGTTTGGATGTAGACAACAAAGTTTTGACATTCACAAACTTGGTTCCAAAATTTACTATACAAGGCGACTATCAAGTCAATGGCAAGGTTTTGGTACTGCCCGTGTACGGTGACGGTAAATCAGAATTAATCCTAGGTAAGTTGCGGACTTAACTAACGAATGTATATTGTATATGAAAGTTTATTTCGGTTTGTAGAAAATGTTATTATGGATCACACAGTCACTTTTGATGAAGTAACAAAGAGTGATGAGAAATACTGGACAATTAAGTCCTATACCATAAAATTAGCGACGACTAAAGCATCGTACTTATTTGAAAATTTGTTTGGTGGTAACAAGGAATTGGGTGATCAAATTAATCGTGTTATTAACGATAATTGGGAGATGATTTTCATGGACGTTAAGGAGGGATATGAGCTGGCTTATGCTGCAGTATTCAAAATAATTGCTACAAGACTATTCAATAAGATACCCATTACTCAGATATTTACAGAGTGATAAAATTTTTATATGTAATTATTATTTGAAATATAAGAACTTACGCTGAATGTTATATAATTATTTTTCTTTTATTAATAAAAAAGCCAAATAACTTGTACATTTTCTTGAATATCTTGAAATATTACTTATATCCCATATTTTCTAAATACAAAAATTATTGGACGTATACGCTATAAAATCTTACATTAACTATACACTATGAATCATCATCTTTGTCATTGTCTTTATCACCATTATAAAATTCATTTTCCGCCACAATCATCTTATCTTCTAAATCCTGACTGATTCGCACATCTGGATCCTCATCCTCCTTTATTTTATCCTCCTCTGGAATAGCATCGCCCGGTACATCATGCATTTGTACACTGGGGGAATGTTCACACATCTTCAAATTTTCATGCACAAATCTAAAACAAATTCGATTATAATGTGCACAAGACAAGTTTTTCATATTATAGACCTTGTAATGGCCGACAAATATTCTTTATTATTATTGTTCTCTGTCCGTATAGTGAATTCCGGATGTAAGCATAAATCGGGCGAGAAATACTCTAAGTAAGCTGTAAAGGGCAAATCATTTGATATTTGTTTATCGACGAGTAAAGATGTTTCGTATGTCCAGCAACGTGCGACGTTTTTTAAAGTGTAACCTCCGCCCCCTACCACCATCATCGGTATATTGAAGTTCTTCACGAATTGGACACACTCGCCGTGGCCTCTTGTAGTTAACGAGAAACATCCAAGCCTATAAAGAAAAAACGTGAAAGGTTAGAATTACACTGCACAAAAATATTTATAAAAACAATCTTTTTGAAGCTATAACATAACTGTCTATTTATTTCTTTAGAGCCCATTAGTAGATCTTGGAATGGTTGACAAATTGTAGTTTAAATATCAATGAGATTTGTTGAATTGAAACAAAAACTCAGAAATATTATGGAATAACTTTTGTGTTTTATTGCGTAAACGAACAGAACCATTTCCTTCTGTTGCAAAAAAATACGCCTAGTGATTAAGTGCCTATCTAATAAGTTTTAACCAACGTCAATATTTTTTGGGTTACAATGGAGAAATTGTAAAAAAATGCTCTTTAGTTGTTAATAACATTTAAATCCAAATAAGAAGTTACTCCCCAAACTTGCTGGATTCTTTGAATGAATGATTTGCAAATTTCAGTGAAGAGTTGCATATTAACTGGAAAGCGATGTAACTTTGAATGTGAATAGTACAAATCATAACTACCAAAAAGGAAAACTGGAGATAACATGAACTAAAATGAGATTAAAATCCTTTTGAATTTTTATGTAAAAGAATAGGGAGTAATTAATTTTTGAAGATATTATCTATACTAAAAAAGACGTGATATCAAGTTAATTCTGATAACCGCGTAGTAATTATTTATGTTGAATTAAAAGCTTAAAAAAGTACACGTCGGCGCTTAATCGCAAGAAATACAGGGTGGCTGTAATTCCGTTTCCAGCATGGGGATCTCGCTTATTATAATAGATAGACCATAGGTTTAAATTTGGCAAAGTTGCTAAATTTAGAGTTCAGTAATAATCCTAAGACAAATTTGAATTATCTTGAACGGTCTTCTGAAAAAGTGAAAAAAACTGAAAATTACAATTTTTGAAAATCGCCCATAACTTTTTTATTTCTGAATATTTTTCAAATCTGTAAAAACATTCTCAAAGCAACTTTATATGCTCTATCAATCAGTGATCGTCGTTTCTTTAAACATCGATTTGTTTTTGTTTTTTAAACGCCAACTTCCGTTTTTCTTATGGACGTACTTTCTACTTTATACATCGTTGGATAGTATATTTTTTCCAAATTCATCGAGGTGCTACACATGGTATTTAGATTTAATTTTAATTGTTAAAATTTAAAAAATGTGTCCAATACAGCAATCATCTCAAATCAAGCAGCCTAAACTCGATGAATTTGGAAAAAAATGTACTATCCGATGATGTGAAAAGTAGAAAGTGCGCCCATAAGAAAAACTGAAGTAGGCGTTCAAAAAACAAAAACGAACCGATGTTTAAAGAAACGACGATCACTGATCGATAGAGCATAAAAAGTTGCTTTGAGAATGTTTTTACAGATTAGAAAAATGTCCAGAAATAAAAAAGTTATGGGCGATTTTCAAAAATTGTAATTTTCAGTTTTTTTTCACTTTTTCAGAAGACCGTTCAAGATAATTCAAATTTGTCTTAGGATTATTACTGAGCACTAAATTTAGCAACTTTGCCAAATTTAAACCTATGGTCTATCTACTATAATAAGCGAGATCCCCATGCTGGAAACGGAATTTCAGCCACCCTGTATAATTTTTTTATACTAATGTTTAGGTACACCTTCATAAAAAAAGTCAAATTTTAATGTATAAACGAAACAATAATTTCCTTTACCGGTCATTCGCAAGAGAATCAGCTCCACACTGCAGCACAATTGCAGTGGGTCGAAAGAACTCCATAACACTGGATATAACCGGTTTAAACACCGTCGTATAACTAGCATCATCAATTCCCTCTTTCAGTGGTACATTCACAGAATAGTATCGTCCACTTTCAGCTCCTATTTCATACATATCACCCGTTCCTATATAAAAGAAGCAAATTTGATTGTCGGATCATATTTTTTTACTTATTGTTTTATACCAGGAAAGAAATAGTTCCCATACTTGTGGAAACTAACAGTCATTACTCTATCGGTTAAGTAGAAGGCTTCTTGGACACCATCGCCATGATGAACATCTATGTCTATGTATAGTACACGTGGATGGTGTTTTAAAAGCTCTAAAATCCCGATGACTATATCATTTACGTAACAAAATCCTGATGCCTCCGATTTTTTTGCATGGTGCAAACCGCCTATAAAGTAAAATTTTTAATTTACCAAAGTAGATTTGCAAGATTCAAATGTAGTGAGCCTTCACTACCAAACTGTTCAACAGAAGTTACACAAATTTTGGTGAGCAGTTTCAAGTAGACACATAATAAACACACAATTTTTTTGCCCTCCATTTTAAAGTTATTCACGGTCAAAGTAAGGGCTCAATAGATTTGAATCGTATACAGGGTGTCCCAGGATAGACACGAAATATTTTTAGGTATGATTCTTGAATACAATCTGCATTGTCTTGTATAGATTTTTTATCTCCAATCCGAGATTTTTAAATTTTTTTTCCATATAAAGTCATTGCAGGTGGCAATTTACGGAAATATTTTTAACAAATTTAATAATTGCTCCGAGTAGACATCGTTTATGTTCAAAATGGAATTTAACTTTTCGACTCAAAATAAACAAATCTTGCATCATGTATCAAATTTTTAACTATTTTCAGTACTAGTTTTCAAAATAAAGTAAATGAACTGTGAACATAATGATTTATTTTTTCAAATTCCAAATTTGAACACTAATAAAAATTACAAGATACTTTCGATCGCGAATCATCTCAGCTACAAATTTCATGTATAACTTTTTTCCGATAATCAAATAGTTTAGCAAACTGGCTTCTTCTTATTCAACAGTGTTTTACTTTTTCAATCTACAGGCTGTTTCAAATTCGCTTCTCACTACAGGGATCTCAGAAACGGTAAGAGATACAGCTTTGGTTAAATTGGGGCAAAGTTGCGTAATATGGTGGCCAATAATAAGCCGTTAAGAAATCGAAAATATCTTTCGTAGTTCTGGAGATTTTTTGAAAAAACCAAATTTTTGCCTTTTCGTTTTTATTTTTTTCTGATCTTATTTTTCAAGATATCGAAAAACCAAAAACACTTTGCCATGGACACTTTTTGTGCTTTATAAAATGACGTTAACATTTTCCTCATGCGACGTTTCGTTTTTCTGCTGACGTCAACTCCATTTTTTAAATACGGCCCTATTTTTTTTTCATCGTTTTAAGTAGCATTTTTTATGCTCTATGAAAAGGCGTTTAATTTTTTTCCATACGACGTTTCGTTCTTGTGTAATCATCGGATCATTTTTTGAATGCCTACGGCACTGGATTATTTTTACAATTTCATCAATATTTTTTTTCATTGTACAGCCCATCATCAGTATTGACGATTTCATAAGTGTTTATTTTATAAAATTATTTAAAAAAATTACTTCCATTGTTTTTATTATTTCTACTAACAATAAATAATAGGTTAGTTTGATTTATTATTATTAAAGTTTACCAAAATGTGTGGATATGAGAAAGTGAGGAAAAATACTGATGAAATTGTAAAAAAAATCCAGGACCGTATTTAAAAAATGATCTGAAAATGATTGCACAAGAACGAAACGTCGTATGGAAAAAATGTAAACACCATTTTCTAGAACACAAAAAATGCTACTTAAAACGACAAAAAAAGATACAGAGCCGTATTTAAAAAAATGGAGTTGATGACGTCAGCGGAAAAACGAAACGTCACATGAGGAAAATTTTAACGTCATTTTATAAAGCATAAAAAGTGTCCACGATAAAGTGCTTTTAGTTTTTCGATATCTTGAAAAATAAGAGCAAAAAAAAATAAAAACGAAAACGCAAAAATTTGGTTTTTTCAAAAAATCTCCAGAACTACAAAAGATATTTCCGATTTCTAAACGGCTTATTATTGGCCACCATATTACGCAACTTTGCCCCAATTTAACCAAAGCTGTATCTCTTACCGTTTCTGAGATCCTTGTAGTGAGAAGCGAATTTGAAACAGCCTGTATAATTTTCAACATTTAAGAGATGATTGCTCGAAAATTAACCCCTGTGGGGGATAAAAAATTATATAGAGCGATGCAGAATTTATTCAAGAATCACACCTAAAACTATGTCGTGTCTATCCTATCAGTTTCTTGTATCCCATGCTTACCTGACCAGTTTATTGCAATATCGCAATCATTATTATTTAACCTCATGGCACCTTCTAACGACGCACCAGTGTACATTGAACAGAAATCAAAAAGTCCATAGAAAACGGGACAGTCATCGCCTACATTATAGTGGCTAAGAGATTTTGTGAAAGCTTGAATATTTTGCGGGGTGACGTTTTGCAAGAAATCTAATAAAGTAATATTAGCAACACATTATTCCAGCTCATTTTACTGTTATCCTTACCAATGTACTCATCCGAGTGAAATCTACACATATCGTGTGCACTAGCTCTGTATGGTCGATATACTTGCATGTACTCATGTAATCCATAGTGGAAAACCAAATCATGTATGACGGATAATCGATGGGGTTTCATCGGATGGGAAGCGCCATAGTGAAAATTTCCTACATCGGGATTGTAGAAATACGAAACTCGACGCTTGGCTGAAGACATTCTTGAAAATTCTAAAACAAAATTGTAGAAATTTGGATTGTTATAGAATTGCAAACATGCAACGAGTAAAACACCAAATTACATTAGATTTTTAGTAAGAAGTAGAAAGAGAAGTCTACTGGAAAAGTTCTTTGTATATCCAGATGAAAGTTAGAAAGAGGACAATTACAATTAAACGTTTTGTTAGTTTCAATTGTTCATGCATGGTTTTCTTACATATTGTGAATTAAACGGTTCAATTTAGATAATTCTGTCACTGATACATTATTACAATTGCAATAATAGCAAAATGCCAGATAATTGTATACAACTACAACTTTATAACCTAAAAACACATTAGCATTTCGTTCTTCTTCTTCAACTAAATACAATGACAAGTGTATTCGACGTTGCCAGTCATCTCATGTATATAGGCAACCCATTATACGTAATATAAAATATTTAATATGTGAGGTTATGATGTTATGAAGATGACAGCTCGCTGAATACTATTTAATTTCCTTGAGCAATAAATAGTCAGTGTTTAAATAATGTAAATGAATAATAATAATTTGTGGTAAGAGTCACACTACAATAAACGATAAGGACAAACATTAATGAGTATGTTATGTAGTTACAAAATAATCACACTTAATTGTTATTACCGCAGAATGTTGGTTTATTAGCTGATTTACTAGAGTTTGTTGTAAGTATTAAAATAATATGGCAAAATTAAGTCCGTTCGTGTATTGGGCTCAAAATGAAAAGGTTATATTCCTCAAAGTGGATTTAAAGGATGTGAAGGTATTATCAAATTATTTTCGTTACGTGACGGCCCTCCTAAAAGGGTATTTCTGTTTATTGTAGGAACCTCTTATAAATTTAGAACAACGCAAACTGCATTTTCACTCTAAAGGGCTTGGAGCACAAGGATTGAAAGACTACGCATTTTCAATAGATTTTAATTCAGAATTATGTGTAGACGTAAGTTACAACTTTCAACCTTTATCCAATTCCGTCCTTCATCGTATCAATTTCTTTCAGAAATCCACTTACACAGTAAACGATTATAAAGTGAGCTTCACCTTGGCTAAAGTAACGGAGGGTTGGTGGCCACGACTTACATCCCAACCCCAAAAACCAGTTTGGCTCAAAATAGACTTTGACCGCTGGGAATCCGAGGAGGATTTAAACGATGAAGATGTACGCGATGTTCGAGAAGATTTCCCTGAACTATATGATAAACTACAAAAACAAGAAATTGGTTACCGAAAAGGTATTTATATAAAGTTGTTATCACTTATACAGGGCTAGTCACGAGAGGGTTATTTCTGAACAAAATTAGAAAGCAACCAGAAATACAATTTACAACGGCTGCTAGCTTTCTCATTTTTACTTTCTTATACGTAGTATAAGGAAGTATTGTAATCGTGATTTTTTTCGACTTCGAGATTTTGATGGATTTACACGTTTTGAGGGCCCCTGAATCCTTTTTGACCATTTTCGCCATGATGTCTGTCTGTGTGTGTGTGTGTGTCTGTCTGTATCCACGATAACTCAAAAACGACTTACCGGATTTGATTCAAATTTCATATTTAAGACTTTGAACAAAATTGTGGGTGCCACATTAAATCTTTTTCGTCTAGCGCCAACACAAGTGGTACTTACCTGATGACATTTTTAGGTTTTTTAGGAATATCTTGAAAAATAAACAATTTACGACATTTTTTTATTCTTAGACATTGATTTAGAATTAAATTTTGAACAAATTTTGTTTGAACTTTTTTTTGAAATTCCGTCAAAAATTTTTAATTATTTTTCATATAATAGCGCCATCTATCACTCAGGTGCAAAAGTACTTTATATAAATTACAGAAATCTATACCGTTGAGGAAATCGATTGTAGCAATATTATTATTTGAAAAGATCGACGGCTACGGCAGCATTGTGGTGGCGAAACTACCACCGGTTGTAACGCGGTTGTTGATTTGTGTTTTTTGTGTCATATTGTAATATGTACAGTTAATAGGAGTAGCTAATAGCAGCAAAGTATTCAGTGTACTCTTCTTATCCAGAACAAATACCACTTCTAGCACAAGCCGCCATGGCGCAGTGGGTAGAGAATATGCCTAGTAATCTACACGGTGCTGGTTCGATTCCATAGATTTCCCTTCTTTTTTTTACTTTCTTATTATTCATATAGTAGCGCCATCTATCACTCAGTTGCAAAAGTACTTTATATAAATTACAGAAATCTATACCGTTGAGGAAATCGATTGTAGCAATATTATTATTTGAAAAGATCGACGGCTACGGCAGCATTGTGGTGGCGAAACTACCACCGGTTGTTACGCGGTCGTTGATTTGTGTTTTTTGTGTCATATTGTAATATGTACAGTTAATAGGAGTAGTTAATAGCAGCAAAGTATTCAGTGTACTCTTCTTATCCAGAACAAATACCACCTCTAGCACAAGTCGCCGTGGCACAGTGGGTAGAGAATCTGCCTAGTAATCTACACGGTGCTGGTTCGATTCCATAGATTTCCCTTTTTTTTTTAATTTTAATTAAATGCTTTATTTATTCGGAGCGATTATAAGTCACGGACCAGGTTAGGTTGTTTTGTATAGTTTTTTTTTCCTTTAAATAATAGCATAAATCGGTACCATAAGATGATGCCGGAATAACCATTGCCCTTACACGTGACCTTGAATTTGATGGAATACTTTGCTGTGATTAGCCTCTCGTCAGTTAATTTCACAGAAATTAGGTTATTTTTTATCATGAGTCGTTCAGTAAGTTTTGGCATTTTGATTTTTGGCGACGGATGCAAATAAGTACTTAATTTGTCAATATGACAGTAAACGTCAATCAAATAAAGGCATTGTAACACAGGGCATCAGGGAAATATTAGGTGTAGTTTAACTTAATTTCTTTAGGAAAAGTAATTGAGGTATTATCCGTATAAGAAAGTCATGTGTTGGACACATCAGATATTTTACTTTCTTATACGTAGTATAAGTATTGTAATCGTGATTTTTTTCGACTTCGAGATTTTGATGGATTTACACGTATTGAGGGCCCCTGAATCCATTCTGACCATTTTCGCCATGATGTCTGTCTGTCTGTCTGTGTGTGTGTGTGTGTCTGTGTCTGTCTGTGTGTCTGTCTGTATCCACCATAACTCAAAAACGACTTCTCGGATTTGATTCAAATTTCATATTTAAGAGTTTGAACAAATTTGTGGGTGCCACATTCAATGTTTTTCATCTAGCACTAAAACAAGTGACAGTTACCTGATGACATTTTTAGGTTTTTTAGGAATATCTTGAAAAATAAACAATTTATGAAATTTTTTTATTCTTTAACATTGATTTAGAATTGAATTTTGAACAAATTTTGTTTGAACTTTTTTTTGAAATTCTGTCAAAAAAATTTCAAAAAACTAGATATTCTTAAAACACTTTATATTTCTCATAGCGAGCGTTGATAGTTAAATCCGATGGTCGAGGTAGACCATGTGTCTCATTATATGGCTGCCAAACGGAAGGTCCCGGGTTCGAATCCCAGAAGGACGGACCATTAGTTTTTTTTTATTTTACTGGTTTCTACGGTACCGAAAACAATAATAATGAATAAATAAATGTAATTTCATACCGGGAGATTTTTTTAAGTGAGTAATAGGTCAAAAATCTAAAATAAAACACATTTTTGTCGTAAAATTCGGTTATAATGAGTGGGACAAGGACAGATTTATGAGTATTGCAATAAGTGCGACAGAGACTATTTGAAAATTGCTGGAAACCTTCAAAATTTTTACAAGAAATTTAACTTAATTTCTTTAGGAAAAGTAATTATTGTGATACTATCCGTAAGTATAAGAAAGTCATGTGTTGGGCACATCAGATATTTAAAAATGGAATATTGGATCTAAGATTGCCGGTCTTGCCATTTGATTCTGTTCCAGTTCTGTCACTTTAACGTTTTAAGACTGAAAAATCAATCTTGTAGATGAAACACACACTTTCAGAATATCTTTTCGGTAAATGTTTGGTGTGGCATACTAAATGAGCAAATTATTGGACCCCATTTTTTTTAAGGAAATTTGAATGGACAAATGTATCTTAATTTTCTACAGACGGAACTGGCCCCGTTATTAGAAACTGTGGACTTAAATACCAGGCAGCATCTTTGGTTTCAACAAGATGGTGCCCCACCGCACTACCATAGAATTGTGAGAGACTATTTGGATGTAAATTTTAGAGGCAGGTGGATAGGACGAGGATCGAACAATATTTGGCCACCCAGAAGTCCTGATTTGACTCCATTAGATTTTTTCCTCTGAGGGGTGTTGAAAGAAAAAGTGTATAAAACTCCAGTGCTTACAATAGAACAGTTAAAAGACAGAATTCGCCAAGAATGAATGGCTATAACGCCCGAAACATTACGGCGTGTTCAGCGATCGTTTTTTAATCGTATTGAAGTTTGTGTGCAAAATTCGATGCTTTTATAGGGTAACTTTTAAACCATAACAGATATTGAAAATCTGACCGCGCATCGTCGAGCTCTTTTTTTGAGAGACCCTTGACGGTGAAGTCAAATTTTAGCGATCGTCGTTTGTTTTCGAGTTATGGCCGAAAATTCGATTTTTTGAGATTTCGATTTGAGTCTATATTTCGGTTGTTTGTGTATTTAGAGAAATGGCGTTTGCACGTTCTTAAGGCACTTTTTTGATGCGAATGCAATGGCGTTAACAGATTTTGAAAATGTCTTTTAATTTTTACGTTATGACATAAATTTTTATTTTTATATGGAAGTCATAGTGGGTTGTCACTTTATTGAAAAGAGAATTTTTTTCTCTTTTCAAATATATATAATATGTTTCAATTTCTTCTTGAAAAATAAAAAAATCTAATAATAAAAATGAAAATACAACAAACGACGACATACATATAAACACGACACTATCTAAAATTAATATCTATATAAAACAACTCAAAGAAAAAGTTCAAAATTACGTCTATTAAATGCAATACATTTTTCATGACACTTCTGTGCGCATTCGAAATGTGAATATTTGACACGGAGTTAAAGCATTGCGTAAACTTGGCTTTGAGTTCTTCTGTATTTCTACTTTTAGTTTTATATGAATTATCTTTAATATGTCCCCAAAGGTGTCAAATCAGGCGACTTTGGTGGTCATCTAACTTGCCCATGGGTAACAAACCAATTATATCTGAATTTTGAGTTAAGCAATTCTCTAGCTGATCTCGTATTATGAGGTGGTGCACCATCGTGTTGAAAGAAGATCTGACTTCTATCGCTGAACGATAAATTGTCCAAATATTCATCAACAATTTTCTCATTTAAATATTGGTAGTACCATTCACCAGTTAGATTTCCCTCATAAATTTTATATGCCAAAACTTGATATTTTATTAAGGCACACCAAACACTAAAACCAAACCAACCGTGATTTTGAATCTCAATGGCGCGCCGAGAGTTCTCATCATGACATTCGTCTACTGCGATAAATATGCGAAATACATATTAATTCCAAAAATTTAGATTTTTTGATTTTTTAAGAAGAAATTGAAGGAATAGACCCTACATATTATATATATTTGAAAAGAGAAAAAAATGCTCTTTTCAATAAAGTGACATCCTACTATGACTTCCATATGAAGAAATAAAAATGTATGTCATAACCAAAAAATAAAAAAACATTTTCAAAATCTATTAACGCCATTGTATTCTCCTCAAAAAGTGCAAACGCCATTTCTCTAAATTCACAAACAACCGAAATATAGACATAAATCGAAATCTCAAGAAATCGAATTTTCGTCCATAACTCGAAAACAAACGACGATCGCTAAATTTGACTTCGCCATCATTGTCAAAAAAAGAGCTCGACGACGCGCGGTCAGATTTTCAATCTCTTATGGTTTAAAAGTTACCCCATAAAAACATCGATTTTGCCCACCCGGTACATCGCAATGGGGCACATTTTGAACATTTTTTTCGGTAGATAATTTAAATATGTTATGTTTTGCTTTATTGTATTGTCATTTTAATAAATTGTCACTTTTACGTTTTTTTCCAAAATTTCAAATCACTTTGATCCGACTTATTAATCAAATAAAAAATAATATCAACTGATCAGATTAATTAGTATTTTGGGTTGCGTTCTAATTTTGGTCAGAAATAAACCACTCATGACTAGCCCTGTATATAAACTTGTAAAATTGTTTGTTTGTAGAAGACTTCAAAAAAGTTTATCTTGCGTTCTACAATTTAATCATGTATGTGGGCTACATGTTCGTGGTTTGCGTTCTGATAATACAGTACATCAAAGATGGGCCTTTGTTCTTTCCGAACGTGTACAAAACCGTGGGCCCCACAATGTGTTTTCTTCAGCTCATACAGTTTCTGGAGGTGATGCATCCGCTGTTTGGCTATGTTAAAGGCGGCATGCTAATGCCTTTTATGCAAATCGCTGGCAGGGGTTTCATTTTGTTCCTTATGTTGGAGCATGAGCCACGCATTCAGAAAATGCCAGTGGTGTTTTACTTGTTTTTAGCTTGGAGTTCTATCGAGATAATCAGGTAAAAGACGTACGTAGGTATTTAAAAATAGCTTTGGTCTCAATGTCTTTCTTCTTAGATATCCATATTACATATCGCAACTCTACAAGAAGAATGTGTACATTTTAACTTGGTTGCGATACACAGCATGGATTATTTGTTATCCTATTGGGTTTACTTGTGAAGCGGTGATAGTTTTTAGGAATTTGATTTTTGTTGATTATAGCAATAAGTGGAGTATTGGTTTGCCTAATCCGTTGAATTTTACGTTTCACATGGCAACGTTTTTGAGAATATATTTATTGTTTGTTATGGTTCCGGCTATTTACACTCTTATGTCGCACATGAACAAGATGAGGAAACAGAAGATTGGAAAAAGGAAGTCAAATATTACCAAATCTAAAGATTAGAAGCCTTTTTGTGAATATTTTATTTCATTCAGATTGCGTAAACGTTTGGGGAAATTGTTTAAATTATTTACTAGAGGAAACATTTTTATAGTAAAGGAAGTTAAAAACAGAAAAATGGGGGAGAAGTATTTTAAATATCTACTTATGTCATGTTCCGAAGACTTTAAAAAGTTTGAACATTTTTTAAAAATTATACAATTATATTTAATGGGCTACTCGAATTTAAAATGTAATTATTAAGGTTATGAAATTAACGACCTTAGATCGATTTTGGGATGTCTGTTCTTTTGTTTATAATTTTTCCTTGATATCAATTGGAAAAGACAAAAAATATATCCGTAGTACATTTTTTAGTTTTGATATTATAGACTGGGAACATTATTTTGATTTAAAAAATGTGCAGGAAAAAGTCATGTTTAACTTTAAAGGAAATTATAATTTCCTTCCATGGATGAACGTTGAGTGCATATTAACCTTCATCCCTAATTGCACAAATAACTATTACCGTCTGTAACCATTTTATTTTTTTATGCAGTACAGGGTGTCCCATTTTCGACACTTTTAGGGGGTATTGGCGTTATTATCAAAGATAGAGTGTTGCGGTTTTCACCTTCCTGTCCTACTTTTTTACGAAACGAAAGATTCCGGGGTCAAATTTGTCATGGCTCTCTTAGTTTTTAATCTACAGAGTGATTCTGAACATCTTTGTTTTTTACACACCCCTCGTATTTCCGTTATGTATCTACTTATCAAAAAGGTGAAAACTGATCTTGACTTTTTTACGTAGAATTCAGTGGCGTAGGCAGTTTTTGTCTAAAAGGTTTAGTTTTTGAAATATTGCCCAAACTTATGTTTTTTTAAATGGGACACCCTATATATTATCTTTTATATTGATTAAGCAAAACTTGGGCATTCCAAAAATATATAATACTTAATATTTATTTTGAAAAACAAGCTCAAAATTCGATATTTTTAATAATTTTCTTTATTTATAACAGTAGACCATGGCTATTTTTTTAGAAACAAATGCAAAATTTTCACAATGCGGAATTATTCTAAAGCTAAACACTTCAAAAGATAATTTTAATGCATTGTATAAAACATACCAACAATATAATACTTCTCATAATTATCATAAACGGCCATTGTAATAAAAAATTAAAAGTAAAATAAAAACACCTACGTAACAAAAATATTTCATCAATAATGGAAATCTGACAAATCTGTCAAATTTTGCATTTGTTTCGAATAAACTAGCCATGGCCTACTGTTATAAACAAAGTAAATTATTAAATATATAGGATTTTAAGCTTGTTCTTCAAAATAAATATTAAGTATTATATATGTTTGGAAAGCCCAAATTTTGCTTAATCAATATAAAAAATAATATATAGGGTGTTCCATTTAAAAAAACATAAGTTTGGGCAATATCTCAAAAACTAATCCTTTTGCACAAAAACTGCTTACGCCACTGAATTCTACGTAAAAAACTATATCAAGATCAGTTTTCACCTTTTTGATAAGTAGACGCATAACGGAAATACGAGGGGTGTCTAAAAAACAAAGATTTTCAGAATCACTCTGTAGATTAAAAACTAAGAGAACCATGACAAAATTGACCCCGGAATCTTTCGTTTCGTAAAAAAGTAGGAAAGGAAGGTGAAAACCGCAACACTCTATCTCTAATAATAACGCCAATACCCCCTAAAAGTGTCGAAAATGGGACACCCTGTACATAAAGCGAATGATGGGGTGCACATTTTAACAATATTGAAATTTCCCCAATCAACACAACTACGGAATGATAAAACTTGCGTGAATTACCTCCCTCAGCTCGCCATCACTCTCTTCATGTAATTTTTTATAAAGTGCATTTCAAGAATTAATCAGAAATAAACCACGAAGTGTGCATATAAACCATTATTCGTTTTAAAGGAAAAGGAAGCGGTAATTTACTCTAACGACATTTTCACTTTGATTTAGATATAGGTATAATTTTAATAATAATCTGTTGATAACATACAGTTTTTAGTATTACGTCTTTATTTGTATGTTAAGCGTTCCATGATTTTACAAATTTTAACCTGGAGAATTGATGATATGAAGGATTTAAAAATGGTGTAGTGTTTTGTGGTAATCTGGATTTTTAATACTACGTTTTAAAAAATGTAATAAAAAATGATTACAACTAGTCAAGTATTAAACTATTTATTTGTTTTTTATTGTAAAAATAAAAAATAGAAGTATAAAGCTACATAAATGCCTGTGAGTTCTTTTTTTACCCTAATACTGCTCCTTTCCTAAATAAATAAAAACTAATTTTAACAAATTTAAAAAAGCTTGAGATTCATAGTATCTAAAATGTTAGTAGTAGTAATTATATCAAGCGTCAGAGATGAATTACCTAGTTTCATGGAAAATCCACGAAATCTCATACAATAAAATAAATAAGAACAATCCTTAAAAATGTATAAAAACTGTTGTGTCGTTCAAATTATATAAATCATCTAATTTATTTACAAAACTAAATTCATTAGTTATATGGTGTTGTTTTCACGAAAAACATTAAAATTTTCTGTCCAGCAGAAATCTAAGAGTAAAACGTTAGGACGGATGTTTGATTTCCTCTTACAAGTAAAATCGGGGGCATATCTTTTGTTAACAATTCCAACCAAGCCAGATACAACGGAGCGGAAACAATATTTTTCCGTGGGATAGGCAAAGTCATTACCACCATATTAGCTTCGGACGAATGTTGTTGCAATAGCTCGCGTAATCGCAGATGTCTGTTAGTTTTATCTTTTACTGCCAACAGTTCGGAATCGGAAATTTGGACTAAAAATGTGAAACACAAATAGTTTGTACATTTTTATGTTGTATGTATATTTACCTGATTCGCTGCAGTTAGGGTCTTCCGGTTTCCTAAAATCCGCTATTAAATCTTCGAAAAATTGCTGAGTTGTTTCTAGTGGTTTTGTGGTGACATCAGGCACAACTTGTAAGTCAGAATAATCAATTCTAAACTTAGCAAGCAAACTGGCCATGTTTCTGTGTTCCAATTCCAGTTCGTCGCGTTTATTAGCCAAAGCAAATACGCGCAACTTACATTTGCTCCAATTCCGTCTTGTGCTCATTATGTACGGAAGCAACAGCGTCAAACCTATAAGTACACAGTTTTTTAAATTTACGTCTGTGATTTGTTTGATTATTTTTACCTCCATCGTCGTACAACCACCACACGTCAATAGTACCATCTCGTTTCTGTTTCTTTTGGAAATGGAAGATTTGTGAGATTTTTTCGCGTAGTGGTTCAACAGGGTCTTCAAAAGTTGCATCTCCACCAGATTCCGCAAGAGATTTTGGTTTTTTGCTTACGTCCTCTTCAGCATTTGGACTAACATTGATAACTTCAGCCGTACGGAAAACTGGTGTAGCCGGAACTGATGAATCACTTGCACTACTCGCTATAAATGATAACAAATGTAAGATCAATGGTTAGTTTATTATATTAAAGATTTACCTTGAGACATTTGACTATATGATTGGTTTCTTGGGATTGACTCGATGCTGTTTTTAACTTTAGCTTCGTCTTCCAATTGACTCTGGTCCAAACCCTGTTGTAATCGTAATATACCGGCACCCAAATGTAAGTCGAAGGCATTACTAGAAGGAAAGAAAATGTTTCTGAAGTACTTAATTATTTTTTATTTATTTTTCTTACTGTAAAACTTCAAAGTATTGTACGAGATCTTCTTTGGAACACTTTTGCCAATCAGATTTGTGTCCCATGATCAGGATATTAGGACGCAATTTACCAATACCACAAGCTTTTAATAGTGCAGTTGAACCTTCTTCAAACGTTACACCATCTACTTGCATATAAAAGGCTTTTAGTTTGTGAGCACGGAACCAACTGTTTGCTTTATAGTTTAAAACATTGCGTACTCTTTGTTGTAGGGAACTCTGTAAATTCTAGTTATAGTTAAAATAAAAATAATTTTTCATGATGCATACTGTGTTGATGTGCCCGCAAACCAACATGGATAAGTTCTTGGTTAACAGATGGGCAAAGTCCACTAAAGCTGGACGGGCGCTGGGCATCCCTGAGAGAACCAAAATTTGCGGTCTGTAGTTTTTCACGTGCTCCTCTACACAGTTTAATTGGTGTACTGCTTGAAGAGCGTTTTTGTAGATTTGGGCTTGAGTAGTTGAACCCCAATTTACATCTAAATAAAAGAATTTTTTTAAGTACCTATTGTTGTGACAAATTTTAAACAATTTTAAATTCGTTACCTGGTTTCCTGTAGGAGACTATCAGGTACAACGCAAGAACCGCAGCAAACGTCAAAAGGGCTGTTGACCACGATATTAAAAACATCACCAAGACACACAGAATCGCTCCCATTAAACTCAGCCACATGTTATAGTACTAAACAGAAAATTCGTTGGAAAATGTTTCTGTAAGAAGTTTTCTCAACTTACCTTGAATGTTGGACGCCAACCTACAGGTTTAGCCAAAGAAGCATGGAATGTTGAGAAGTTAATAAGAGTATAAGCTGCTAAGAAGAAGTTTGATATTAGAGGGGCAATCAAGTTGAGTTCGCCTGAAAATCGATTTATATAATTTTTTATTTCCAAAAAACAAGTTGACGTGTTTCACCAATTAGAATAAAAGCGACCGCTATAATAAACGTTAAAATGTATCCCCTGATTGGCTCGTTGTTTTGTCCATAGCCTTTAGCAAACCACTCGATTCTAGGATATAATTTATCCTTGCATAAGGCTTGGAAAACTTTTGGAGCGGATACTAATGAGGCTAAAGCTGAGGATAGAGTGGCAGCGAAACATCCTGCGTAGATTATGGGTCCCACCCACGAGACTAATTCTACGACCTATAAGATGACAAATACATTCAATAATCCATTATAAAATTATAAATTCCACCCGATAGTGGATAGCTGTCCTACCTGAAAACTATTATGAAGACCATAAAGACATTCCTCAGGTGCACATTCTGGAAAACTCCCATTGATATAATCTGTCACATTTCCAGAGGCATCACGTAAAACAGTGAAACCCGCTACAAACGCCATGAGGATATACGATGAAGTGGTGATCAAAATGGCTAGAATCGTACCTTTTGGAATAGCAGTTTGTGGATCCTAAAACTCATGTTTAGAGCTACCTATTTAAAAAAAATACACTCTTACTTTTAGATCGCCCGAAATATTGGCTCCAGCTAAAATTCCAGTAGCAGCAGGGAAGAACACTGCAAAAACGCTGAAGAAATCATGCTTAACGCCTTCGGCCACTCTATAGTCCGAGTAAAGGTTTTCCTGTAGAAGTGTTACTAAAATGCCAAAAAATGTAGTAGTTTTGCTTAGAGATTTCTTGGAACAACTTACCATTGTATCCGACGAAACCTTTTGCTATAACTTGTTCGTTGCGTGGTCCCACAAAACTTCCAATGAAGAAGTCGAGGATAGCTACTAATAAAATGACCAGTAAACCTAGTTGTGCCTAAGAAAAAAAATAAACTAAATTTTAGGAATATTTTGGTGTTTTAATCTTTACTTTAGCTTCCCACTCCATTCCAACAACAACAATAACCGTCAATATAACGATTGTTATACATCCGACGATTCTTACGTCTTGTACACCGCCATCAACAATGGCTAAACCAAAAGTATGTAAGAGATCTTGTAAAGATTCACAAAAACCTACTACATACATAGCACACGCTACTGCGTTGGCTAGTGCAAAAATGAGGCCAATTGAACCACCGAATTCTGGACCAAGACTCCTAGATATCATGTAGTAGGTGCCACCTGAAACCTTAATCACATAAATTCGATCCTTACATAAACCTATTAATACTCACCGCCTTTTATGACACCATTCGTACTGATAGCAGACATAGACAACGATGTTATTGTAGTGACAGCCGTTGTGGTCAAGATTAAAAGAATCGCTTGACCTGAAAAAATATTGATTAGGTAATAACTTTATGTACTTTGTTCAAAATTGTGGACTAACCTAGGCCTGCTTGAGCTACCACCCAAGTCAGACGAAGGAAGAGCATTACGCCCCAAATGTTGAGGAGACATCGTACGAGCACGCCTTGAATCCAACCGAACTTTACTTGTCCTTCACCGTTAGCTTTGCCGTTTAGGGCAGAAGTTGGTGGCTGTGTCTGGAAAGCAAACCTGTATATCATTAAAGTTAGCAAACGACAGAAAATATGCAAAATTAAGATTGATAGGTATTAGGCGTGGGAATGTTAAATGGTCTGGGTGAAAATTTAATGTTAAAGAAAGGAAGGAGTTCAAGTATATTACGAGAAATGGTCTGTGGTCTTTATAATTATAATTTAGAAGTTTTTAGACCCAGTGTGGTTTGCTACGGTCTGGAATATGATATATTTGTAGTACGTAAACAATACAATAAAAAGGAAAATCTTTTTCCGGTTAAGAGTATTGGATTTTGTGGATAAGTCTTAACTTGATATTGGAATTGTAAAAATTTGTTGAGGCATGGATGGTCTCTTAATGTGATGACCTAGAAACCTAGACAACGATTATCAGTTTTACTAAAATATGCCAGCACATGAGGCGGTATATGTATAGTCATTTTTCGTTTTTTATAGAAGTAAGGTAAGTAAAGTTTATTAACAAAAGCTATTGTAGATAAATATGTATGCAATTCACAAAAACAGACAAATAGTTGTAGGTACACATCATTACAAAAGCGTAATCAATCTGGTATTAAAATTATTTAAAAAAAACTCAATCAACAGACCTTTTTTTTAATGTCTAAAGCGTTGATGGTCAATAGAATATGACAATCAACGGCTAAAGGGTCTTCATTAAAAATGAAATTTCCACAAATTCAAAAATCGGCCTCCGAAATTTATTGCGAACAGTAGACTATTCAGGGGTCCCAAGCCATTATAATAATAATTATGAAAAAAAGGGTGTTCAAACCCAGCCCATGAATTTTATGAACTTCAGAAACGAGGTTTCCATATTATAGTCTACGAATTTCAGGGTGTCGAGCCAACCAAGAAATACTAAGAACAAACCCTGAAAATCCCTTATATTTATGCAAAACCAGGCGTTTTTCAATTCTTTGTATTAAATTGTGAAGGTGTTATATGAGTAGTTATATAGGTTTTTTTATCGTGTTATTTTTCCCAACATGAACAAATACAAATATGGACTAAAAAGACATTTCAAAAATCGGGAATCCGAAATCAAACCCCCTTGAAGAAATTCTGCGGACGGTCCTGCAGTGTCTGATCGATAAATCGAAAAATTTTACAAAAATAAAACAAAATTTAAACTTTTATGCCTAATCTATTTATTAAGTAGAAACTGTTTTAGATAACAATTGTAGAAAGTGTCTTTCTCTACAATTTTGATAACATATATTTTATATTGTCATAGGATCAATAGAAAAACAGTACCTATTCCTGAAAAATGATTTACTTCTTTTGTCTTTTCAATATGATGTCGAAACGGTAGTGCAGCGCTCCAAAGTTAGTAAGTTACATTTTTATAACTTCACAAAATTCAACAATATGTGATAAAATCTTTCCAACAGTTTTGTAATCTGAAAACAACACAATGACTGGACTAAATAAATACAGACTACAGATTTTCAGTTTTGCATTAAATATTCGAAATCTTTTCAGGTAAATTGTTTTTACTTTCTTATACGAAGTAATAAGAAAGTAATTTTTTTCGACTTCGAGATTTTGATGGATTTATACGTTTTGAGGGCCCCTGAATCCATTTTGACCATTTTCGCCATGATGTCTGTCTGTGTGTGTCTGTCTGTATCCACGATAACTCAAAAAGGACTGATCGGATTAGATTCAAATTTCATATTTAAAAGTTTGAACAAAATTGTGGGTGCCACCTTAAATCTTTTTCATCTAGCACCAACACAAGTGGCACTTAACTGACGACATTTTTAGGTTTTTTAGGAATATCTTGAATATTAAACAATTTACGAGATTTTTTTATTCTTTAACATTGATTTTGAATTAAATTTTGAACAAATTTTGTTTGAACTTTTTATTGAAATTCCGTCAAAAAATTTTCAAAAAAACATGTATTTCTCATAGTGCGCGTTGAATCCGACAGCCTATATAGGCTAGTGACTAAAGGGACTTGGCTGCCAAACTGAAGATCGCGGGTTCGAATCCCAGAAGGTCCATCATTTTTTTTTATTTTACTGGTTTCTATGGTACTGATAATAATAATAATGAATACATAAATGTGATTTTATACCGGGAGATTTTTTTAAGTGAGTAATAGGTCAAAAATTTAAAATAAAACACATTTTTGTCGTAAAATTCGGTTATAATAAGTGGGACAAGGACAGATTTATGCGTATTGCAATAAGTGCGACAGAGACTATTTGAAAATTGCTGGAAACCCTCAAAATTTAAACACGATTTTTGCAAGAAATGTAACTTAATTTCTTTAGGAAAAGTAATTGTGGTACTATCCGTATAAGAAAGTCATGTGTTGGATACATCAGATATTTTTATGATAAGGTATGAAAAACATGTACCGTCACTGGGCTAATTATCGTCCGTTTTTATAAATATTTTTGATTATAATAAGAAATTACTGATATCTTCATTTACACCGGAAACTTTAATTATTTTTTAGTCCATATGGCAACATTTTTAAATAGCACTTCTTGGTTTTTTAATAGAGACACTATTTCAGATGTGTGTTAGACTTAGTAGCGAGATCCACTTTTAAATCCAACTAAGGTTAGAGTAGATTTTTTTTAACTTAAAGGAGCGTTTTCTTCAACCTGTAAAATTTTTATTTCGGCGCCTAGGACATTTGAAACTTTTTCGTTTTATATATAATTTTTGAGGCCCCAGGTGCCCCACGCGCTTCACCCTCGTTACGGCTCTGCTACCTAATATCGTCATAAATGACGATAATACAGTTTACACCAATATTTTAATTTAATACTCCTATAAAATACATTAAAATAGTTACTATGCCAATATTTTTTTCTGTAAACTACTACACAAAGGTTCAAAGTTTTCTGTACCCAATTTTCGTCACTCACTTTTGTCCGTAATTTAGAGATGTACTTACTACTTACTATAAATAAAGAGCGGAACATTTAAACCCGTTTTTTGTTATTTTTTTTAATCCGAATTCAAATAAATTCAATGTTAAGTTTCGCACAAATCCAAATCAACATAAATAATTCATAATCAAATCGAAATCGAATTGTCGGTTGTAAAATCAGGACAATAAATCATTTAGGTACCGACAAAACTGTACAGTCATTCACAGATTTCAATTTTTTGTGTGCGCATAAGTTTCTTAAAAATAAACAAAACAACAAAATGCATTGTTTGAGCGGCGATTAAAGCATCTTTCTAGGAACACTATAACATTATCCACAAGACAACATTGCTTGCACATTTTCTGCTCGGTTAATTGTGAAATGAAATAAAGCCATCGCACAGTGTCTTTAGAGGGCATTAACCAGACACCGAAGTCATCATCTCTCTTTGAATATTTTATTGCATGGAAAGTTACTGGGTGTTTAAATCGAAGGCCGATATACAAGACAGCGTTGAAGCCAGCCAGGAAATCGGGCCGTTGCGGCTCAATAACTACCTATACCTGAAAGCTGCTCCCTGCTTTGGAATGTTTCTGTTTGACCATTCATGATTTCGAAACTCATTGGTAATTAATTGGATATGAATGTGATACCTACACGGAAGACAGAAACAATAGATGTTGGGTGATATACTCGATGAATCAAGCCGAATGGTTTTTTCTAGTGCTGTTATTGAACTCTGCTAGGTCCTCTTAACTGGCAATGATCTACTAAACTTTTTTTGTTCAGGATTTTTTCATGTGTTGATTGGATAAAATGCGTCCTTGTTCTCTTATTTCCAATACATAAATTAACAGATATATTCACGTAGAGAAAGAGGAATACAGGGTGTCCCAGGATAGACACGAAATATTTTAGGTGTGATTCTTGAATAAATTCTGCATTGTCCTGTATATTTTTTTTATCCCCAATCCGGGTTAGCTTTCGAGCAATCATCTATTGAATGTTGAAACTTATAGATTGAAAAAATGAAACACGGTTGCATAAAAAGAAGCCAGTTTGCTAAACTATTTGA
Organism: Pediacus dermestoides; assembly: GCA_963942485.1. Lineage (NCBI taxonomy): Eukaryota > Metazoa > Arthropoda > Insecta > Coleoptera > Cucujidae > Pediacus > Pediacus dermestoides. The sequence goes on from OZ012626.1 coordinate 12,942,464, forward strand.
TTATCGAAAAAAGTTATACATGAAATACGTAGCTGAGATGATTTGCGATCAAAAGTATCTTTTAATTTTTTTGATAGTTTTAACCCTTAAAGAATTATCTATTAGTATTCAGATTTGGAATTTGAAAAAATAAATCATTATGTTCATGTTTCATTTAATTTATTTTGAAAACTAATATTGAAAATAGTTAAAAATTTGATAATGATGAAAGATTGATTTATTTTGAATCGAAAAGTTAAATTCAATTTTGAACATAAAGGTTGTCTACTCGGAGTAATTATTAAATTTGTTAAAAAGATTTCCGTAAGTTGCCATCTGCAAAATGACAAAAAAATAATACAGGACAATGCAGAATGTATTCAGAATCATACCTAAAAATATTTCGTGTCTATCCTGGGACACTCTGTATACAATAGTGCAATATTCAACTGAATGAACTTTAATTTACCAATTTAAAATTGCGATCACACGTTTTGTATGCGAAATGAGTGCAGGTAATTACAACCGTAATGCGGTCAACTTTTCCATTGCAGTGCATCACGTACATATTTGAAGTAGGAAAGATTCACGTATGAGACATCTTTAACATTGCAAATTTTTAATTAAATATTAATGAACGAATATCGTAGGTTGTGCACGCCTCCTTTTACGTTATTAGCAACACTCGTGATAATTACAATTAGAAATTTTGTAATGTATTAACCCTAATAGAACTCAAATTTAACCCCTGACCTCGAGCAAGCCTTAAAAACAATCCAATAAGAAATTCAATTGCTTGTAATTTACGTCTTGTGACTCACCCGTGAACAACATCACATTGTAATTAAGTTTTTTCTCAGTCATTAAGCCAAAAAATATGAACTTATTAATAGCGACGTAAATTATTGTAGGTAATTAACAAAGGTGCTAAATAATTATTAGTCCAAAACGATGGCGGTTTATTGTTGCAGTTAAAATTTATTCTTTGTACTTTTGGGCACGTGCAATGCAAATGTACTTACTATTCAATGGTGTATGTGATCTTATGATCAATAAATTGTTATGCATATAGATTCGCGTGTAGGTCCAAACTATGCCCATAATCAAATGTTTACTTATATATTTTACTATTTAGCGCTTTTTATCCTTTTAAGATATTTAGTGCGTGACTAATTTTTTGTGCAAATCCACAAAATGAAGCGTAAAGTGTTTTACTACTAAAACAAAGGTTTTTTATGTTGAGCATTTTTTAAAATTTTAGACTTTGTTCCTATATGATGCGATTATATTTAATTTTTTTTGCCCCTTAAAGGTTGCAATTCCTAGGTGCGATTGCAAACTACGAATTTTATTTTTTGTTTCATCAATGAGAATGTTCCTCAGTTAAATTATTAATTTTGTTTTTATCAAAAAAACATGGTATCTAAAGTGTGCGGTATTAAATTTTTTATTTGCTTAATCTGTTACAGAGCTGGGCGTATCCAACGTTTAGCTTGCAAAAATAGACTATCGCAGTTTCTCTTCAGATTCCTCTTCAGGGGGTCCTGGATATTGGCACAAAGTGCACGTTTATCTTGAGGTAGAATATGGACTGAAATAGAGCGTGTTCAGAAATCAGTTTCATAATTTTAAGGATATGTAAGGCAGATCATAAAAAGCCATCTTGAAAAACGGGGGTTGGGTTAAAATTAATAAGTATTTGTAATTCATTTGATTTCTCGAAAAAAATGAAAGAGATCTTTTTTCTAGTGAAAAATGCGCTTTAGTATTTCTTATTTAAAACTTTTTTTCTGTTTTTTAATATACAGGCTGTTTCATTAAGGGTGGCCACCGGCCATATCTCGGAAACTACTGGGCATAGAAATTCAGGAAAAAAATTTCATTACTAAAGTGGCCATGAGAAAATCCTGGAAATTATTTTTAAGCTCCGCATTTCGCCGCAAGTGGGCGCAACTGAAAAGTAAATATTAAAATTCTGAATTTTTCCGAAAATTTCCACATTAAGGTATACCTTTGGTAACATCATTAGAAAGCTTGGACAATTCTGCATCATTTTGGTTTAAGGCTCATTGGCGTACCGACCTTAGTAAGAGTGGGGGAAGCTATTGAAAGTGAAATCATTTAAATCGCTGTAACTTCTAAACTACTTTTTCGATTTTAGTAAACTTAAGCTTGTTTGGAAGAGAAATGTAGGTACTTTTAATTATCGCATCAAATGGTACACGATAGTTCCTAATAAAATTGCTAGAGGGCGCAATTTGAAATAATAACAGTTTTTTTTATTTTATCCCGAAAACTTAAATTAGACGGTATAATTATGATGTCAGAATCGGAAAGTAGATTAAATTTGCAAGAGAAAATGTGAAAACCGCAGCTCGATATCTTCGTTTGTTTCAGAGTTATTGCCAAAAGAATAATTTTTAACACTTTAATTGAAGATATGATTGTGGCCACCCTTAATGAAACAGCCTGTACAGGGTGGTCCAGGTTAAACGTCATTAATTTTGGGAGGTGATAGAGCATCAAGAAAAAAGTAGACTTTTACTAAAAAACTTTGCTCAAAAATGTTTTATAACAAAGATACAAGGTGTCACAGTTTAAAATAAAAACGCGTTTTCCTAACATAACTTCTAAACCACTCGATCGATTTCCATTAAATTGCGCACACAGAGTAATGTAGTACATTTCTAGATAATGATTGGGTTCATTTATAAAAAAAATCTTCAGTGGCATAGATTCTGGGAGACCATTCCACTTTTTCCCTCCAATTTTCGACGCCACTGGATATATTGCGAGGAAAATTCAATTTTTGGATTGTCTGTTTCATTTAGAGAAAATAGTTACTCTTAAGAAATTTTAATTTAAGGCTTCGTTTTTCAGATATTTGATTTTGAAGGTTTGGAAACACAACATCAAATGCTGTGCTGAATTAAAGAAAATTTCGGTTAGGCCTGGAAAATCCGGAAAATCGCCATCAAGTCTTGGCAGAGATTAATTCCGTGGCTAATAGGGCTCGAAAATGTATCGAAGCCTATTTTGAGAACATACTCGAATTTTTTTTAATTCAGAGCAGCATTTGAGTTTGTGTTTCCAAACCGTCAAACTCAAATATCTTAAAAACGAAGCCTTAAATTTAAATTTTTGAAGAGTAACTATTTTCTATAAATTATACAGACAATCCAAAAATTGAATTTTCTTCGCAATATATCCAGTGACGTCGAAGATTGGAGGGGAAAAGTGGAACGGTCCCCCAGTATCTACGCTACTGGAGAATTTTTTTATAAATGAATACCATCATTATCTAGAAATATACTACATTACTCTGTGTGCGAAATTTACTGAAAATCGATCGAATGGTTTACAAGTTATGTTAAGAAAACGAGTTTTAATTTTAAACTTTGACATCCTGTATGTTTCTTATAAAACATTTTTGAGCAAAGTTTTTTAATAAAAGTCTACTTTTTTCTTGATGCTCTATCACCACCCAAAATTAATGACGTTTAACCTGGACCACCCTGTATTTAGTCTGTGCTGGATTTTAGGGGATTTTTCAGGGTTCAAAGACTTTAATAGGCGTGTTCGCCAAACAGCTTGCCACTATTTTTAAAGTTCTCGCCATTTTTACGGCTTTCTTGCCTGGACTATTTGACAAAATTGACGATAGAACTGCTATTCGGTAGGTACGTCAATATTCACTAATTATCCACTAATACCACAGAATAATTCTGTGCTAATACTTAAAAAAAGACGAATTAATTCGGAAGAAGTTAACTCGCTTTTATAAAACTGGGCATAAGGGAAGCTGGTTTCTTTAGTATAGTAACCCGAGCTAATGGATCTTCTTTTTCTATTCAGAAGTCGCGTGTAACGTATTCACAGCAAGGATCGTAGTATTTTAATACAAACTTCCATTATACAAAAAATATAGATATAATTTGCGTATTCACTATTTAATTATGTATATGAGGCAAAATTGTTAATTACCTAGAGACATAATTTTTAATGACAATTTAATGCTGCACAACTTTTATACCAATGAATACTGCAAGAATACATCATGACAATAACGCGGGAATGTTCTATTCTATTTTCACCATTGTAATCAGCGGAAAAAATCTACTTGTTTGCTAATTTCTAAAATGAATCTTACTAGTTACTTTCATACTGACGTTTTGTGTGCTTGGATATGCTTAAATACATAATACGAGTATTTTCCAAGAAAATTGTTTTGCAAATTTTATCAAAAATATACATTTTTTTAATGCGCGAATAAATAAATTACAGATACTTAGAAAAATAGATGCAAGGGCAAATACATGACTACGCAAAGGCAATATGTTTAAAGATAGATCAACAATTATTATTCAACCTTTTCACATTGTATATTTATAACATCTATGAAAGTAATAGTAGGGTATGTAACATTTATATAAAGTGCACCTTTTTTATGAGTTGGAAATTTCCAATATGTAACCAGGCGTAAAAAATACTTTATACAAAAGTTACATACAAACGATCAATACGAATATAACATAATTCAATGACAAATGCGAACAATTATTTCTTAACTTAAATGACAAATGAAGTTGCGTTGAACTTGACCACCTCTAGACCAATAATAACAAGAAATGTTGATTCTTAGAAGAAAAGAGGAAAAATTTATATAAGCACATTCCTAGTTATACCCAAAGTTATAGTATATAATAACTTTGAGTTATACCTACCTACCTACTCTTAAAATGGCAATTAGTTTTCATAGAATGGAGTGTAGGTGTGTAAGTCCGAAATTTAGCAGCAACAATTCAATATACTGATTAATATTATTATATTACATGTCGAGATATAGCGTGAATTTGATAACTTCTTCATTTTTTGAAACAGGAAAAACAGGAGTTTTGATTTATTTTTTTCTGATTTGGAGTATTTTAACACAAACACACCGTTTTCGGCAAAAATAAGATAAAATCTATTAAGTTTAGGTATAGGTAATAATGAAAACGGCTGAGAATTTAAATTTCCATAAATGTCTTACATTTTTAGTGAATATTATTTATAACGTTGAATGTAGTATAAAAATATACAAGAGGACCCATTTACAAAAAGTTTAAAGTTTGGGATATTTGTTTCCTAATATTTCCACTTTTGCAGTATTTCTGTACAGGTAATACTTATTTCTATAAGTACCTAGATCACTAAATTAGTGACATTTTTTTAAGAGTTGGAAATAATTGGCACACCATTAATTCTAATAATTCTTTTAAGCCTAGAATTAAGTATAGAATGTAAAAATATACAGGGTGTTCCATTTAAAAATAAAAAGTTATGAGTAACTTTCAGAAGAGTTAGTTAAAGCCACCCAAAACAAAAATATAGAAAACGTTATAAAGTGGCTTAAAATTTAAAAAGAAGGGTATATTATACCTACAAAAAGTGCATACAAATTCCCAGTCTAACTTTTATGAGCATAAGGGAGGTTAACAATAATAATTAAAAGCTTCTTCAGTTCTGTGATATACAAGCTAATATTTAGATGAAACGTCGACACTTTTAATCGAAAAAATCCCAAAATTTTACGAATTGAAAACTTATATTACCTACATAGTAATTCAAAAAACAGTTTTACTCTCACATTTGAGGGAAAAAAGGACCACTTTATGTTATACAAGTAGTCCGAAAAAGGTCCTTTCCCTCATATAAGATTAACCGAGGTTGTCTTATGAAAATTTATTTAGGAGTAATTATTGTGAAGATACAGCCTATAGAAGTATAAGACCACCCTTCCAGTCTAGCGTTTTCATTTCACTATTTATTACATATTATGATGCTTTATTATTCACATTAATGTAAATTTATTACGGATCAGTTAGCCTCATGCATTTATCAATTGACTTTCAATTTATCCAATAAAAATTCCTTTTTAATTAATAACTCCCGCCGAATGTTTACCAATGTTCTTTTCTGTAAACACATTAAATCAATAGTTTAACTCGTGTACTGGTTGTGCACGAAAAAATCATCCAGTATGCAAAACAAACATAATTATTTGCATATTTTGTTTTCATACGGATTAACTGATAAACTTTTTGTTATCTCGTTTGTTGTAAAAGTAAAATAAATTACATTAACGTTTTTAAATGCAATTTTATCTCCAGTTATACTTTACGATGACAAATTCACTTTTATGTTTTAGATAAACGTTTGTTTAAATTAAACCGTAAAAATGCAACGTTTATTAAAATGCAATTGCTAAAAGTAGCAGAAATTCAATAAATAAATTCTACGAATGTAGTGTTTTTTAAATTACGTAAGATTGGATTATTAATAGAACTTCAAGTTGCTTACCTTGTTTGATAAAGTGGCATTGTGAAGTTCGTCCAATGTTGGTCTATTGGCAGCCTGCAAGGACATTATGTTCCTGTAATTGTCCAGTCTTGGTAGGGCTTCCCTTGTCAAGTGACTATAAAAAAATTACAGAACTCGGAAAAAAGCGGATTTTAGTAGAAAGCTTAGGGGCTAAGTACGACCCTTGTGGTTACACTGATATTACACAATATGATAAATTTATTTAGGAATACATAATTTCTTCTTATAGGGTCTTTATTTGGAATTAAAAGTTTACAGAATTTTTTTAGAATAAAGTCTTAATTAACTTGAGATTATTTTAAAATATTTTGTAATTACAGAAAAAAATATAATGTACGATACGAGTACTTTGCACTCATTCCTGCATAATGGAGTATAATATAAATAGGTAATGTCTCGGGTAATGTAGAATATACAGAAAACCTTGCCTATACTTAAGAAAAATTTTATCTAAAATCTAGCTCACAATGATATTGAATATAATATAAAGATTAACCATTAGTTATAGCCATCAATAAAAAAAGAAATTAAATGTTGATAGAAACTAAGCAAGGTTATGACAAACAATAACATAATTTTCCAGTCAATTCTACTATAAAAATAATAATGGCTATTAAAGAGAGGTTTCTATTCATTCAAAATTCAATTAAATGTTAATTGTTCAATAACTGATCCGTCTGTATAAATTCATATAATTTATCATCAGATTACTATAAAACTCCCTTACCGAAAACTTTTGGCATATTCAGAATTGAGCCTGGTACGATCAGTAACCGAATGTAGATCATCCTCGTCGGTGTGCTCCTCTTCGTCAGCAGATACGTCAACAATTGTGTCTTTGGAATCCTTGTCTGCATTGTGGCTCTCATTTCGGACTCGATTCACTTGGAAACGGGTGCGTTTGTCAGGTTGTTGCTGTTGTGTATTCAAAGGATCTAATTCTATTGTACCGGCATCGTCTGGGGGTGTACTGCTGCCACCGTTGTGGACCACGCTGTTGCCGCCGTTGCGCGTCGACATTGCATCCAACTGAAGTCGATAACATGACAGAAATTATTGAAAGGTGATTGAGAATTGTCAAGCAAAAAGGAGAAATTTACATTATATTGGCTAGAATGATGAAATTAATGAGGTTATTCTTTATCAAAAATGTTAAATAAAATTCTATAAAATATCTGATATTTTAGCAATGCTTTGTATTGTTATTATGTCCAAGTACAGCAACTTTACAGAATTTTATTCAAAATTTTCGATACAGAATAATTCCATAAATTATAGTGAATAATATAGAATTGTAGTGTAGTGAAAATATGGAGTAACATGTATACAAAATTCCCTCATTTTGATAAATTTCCTTTTTTTGGTGATGCAGAATATTTTATGGCAATTTCCTGTTCTTCAAATCATAATGTATTATGAAGCCTGGACCAAAAAATACGGGATGCTATTGAAAAGAAATAGGTATATTTTTTATGTTCATGTCCTAGGCGGAATAATTTGAATTTTACACCCTCGGGAGCAAAAGTGCTACCTACTTTAGTCACGCATCTCAAAAAATAAAAAGTCATTTTTACTATTTGGGAATTAAAAATGAAAGAAACTCAAGAGGATTTCAGTCGTAGTTTAACTTTATTTCTTGGTTTGAATCCACAGTTACAATTAATAATCGTGTTCCCTTAAATTTTAAAGAAAATATGTACCTACACTGTCTGTGTCACAAAACTAATGTGAAACCTTGAAATATGAGACTGCTTGATTTATTTTAAGATTAAAAGTTAAAATACGCCCAACAATGCTTTGTTTCAGAGATGCAGGGTGTCAAAGTTGAGAAAAAAATCTGAAAATTTCGACAATCTGGAAAATGCTTTCAGATATTTTATTCCAATTTTGCCCGGATGTAAGGTATCTATTAAGACCCATTTTATTGTATTGATTCAACATTTATATCTCGACCAGGACTGTGTGTTTAGGGTAATCATATAAATTAAAGAATCGTACCATATTGCTTTTCTTGATGTTTATGATTTTTTTATATCTAAGTACAAATAAAATTCTATAAAAAAGCCACTTGCGTTTTTTGATTAGATTAGCGTCTTTCGAGATAAAATTTAAAAAATATTTATTTGGTTACAGCAGGTTACAGAAAAAATCAAATTCCAAGAAGTGAAGTTAAATAATAAAAAAGTCAAAAATCATATTACAAAAAAAATAATTAAAAACTTGATCACTCGAACACAAATAGTCCAGGAAAAATAGACTTTAACATGGAAAAAATTGTTACAGGCTGAATTTTTGCATGCACCTTAGTATTATAGTCCTCAATAATGTGTGAAAGTTCCCCATCGATTTGATGGCTGATTTGTAGCCAATGTAATGGCCAAACATGTATGAACATGGAAAATTTTAATATTGATAACAAGGAGATCGATAACGATATCGATTCATCGTCTTTCCTCGTCCAAAATTTGGTGACGGAACAATCGCTCTCCGAAACTGAAGAAAGTTAATTACTGTAGGTATCATAAATGCCCAAATAAATGCAATAAATGCACAAATAAATAAAAAACGCCATAAATATACATATTGAATAATAATTCATTATCCAACTTTCATATCCTAAGATCAGTCGTTATTCTTCGTAGTGAAGTAAGTCCTCTACGTTCTTAGTTTTAGAAACGCTATATCTCGTGAACGATTGCCCCAACGAAAAAACTTCTGAATAAGTTTTTATAGCAAATTGCCTCAGCTAAAAATTAGCTCTCTATATTTTTTTTAATAAAGGTCGATGTTCTCGAAATATTTGCAAAAAACTGTTTATCGCGACCTTTGACCTCGAGTAACTCAGTTAGCAGCCATCAAATCGATGGGGAACTTTCACACATTATTGAGGGCTATAATACTAAGGTGAATGCAAAATTCAGCCTGTTACAATTTTTTTCCAACTCAGCCTTTTTTTTCGTCTATTTTTCCTGGACTAAAAAGTTTGTTGGACACATGCTTTTATGTAGGTACTTTTAATTTTCAAATAAGTTAAGGATCTCGCTATAAGAGGTTTCACATTTTTCCTGAGACACTCTGTATATAATTTAGTTGATTGTTAAGGATGCTTTGAGGACTAATATAATAAACTATAGGTAAATATTAAATGAATTAAATCACTTTGAATGACATTAATAATTAAAATTATATTAACAACAAGTTTTCAATAACTAATTTTTTGCTTTTTTGACCTCGGGTTTAACAGTTTTTTAAGAGTACAAATTTTGCTATGCTAAAGTTTGGTGTGCGAACTAGACTTTTATAAAAGTGGCCTTTGATATCTATCGGTTATGCAATTGATATCAAAAACTCACTCTCCTCATTCACCTCCAAATATTAAAATATAAATCGGTTAATATTTGCAATATTAGTTAGAGTGTTATTTAAATTCAAATAAGAGAAAATCACGTTGACAAAATTTTTCTAGGGGGATCTTTACACTTTATATCCGGAAGAGATAAATATATTTTGCTTTAAATTTATAGATGCTACCGAAATTGTTTAAAGGGAGAGTACCCGAAAAGAGCAAATTAGAATTCAGCATCAAGGAATTTCTTCACCTAGTGCAGATAGGCGCACACAGGAAGGGATTTTTCGTGATGGAATTCATAAGTACATACAAAATTTTCTTCCGAAGCGTTAACTGGGCAAAAAAGAGAATGGACATGAAAATATTTATCGTTAAATTTTAAATTCTATGATATGTGTGTCATATTATCCTTTTAGCTAATCCATACTCAACTCTCGCAAACAACCTGGGAGTGCATCACATTAAAAAATCAGTCAACTAGAAACTAGAGGGTTCCATTTAAAATAAGGAAGTTAACATCTACTTCCGGTTCCACCGGAAATTGCAGATACTCGATAATATTTCAGATAGAACAGGTTAGGTTAGGTTAAAACAGGCAAATTGAATGAGCTGCTTCTTCAAACTTTCAAAATTCTACTGTTAGTATAGTTTTCCATATACAGATCGATTAAGCTCTCATCAGTGACAGAGACCCTGTATATGTTGATGTTGTATATTGTGTATCCAATAAGATTGTTATAATGATTTATAATTATTATAATAATTAATTATTATTATTAAGGCTACAGTCGAAAAAAAAAGATTTCTAAACTATGAAGTCCCTTTATTTGATAGGTAAATGGAATGAATTACTACAAAAATGTGAAGCTTATAATTAAAAAAAGCTCTAAACTAATTACAAAATTAATATCAGTAGATAATTAAAACTAACCAATTAGTGAAAAACGGTTCTATTTTCGGTTCCACTATAATTCATACTGCTTATGTATTTTTAATTAAAAGATACCGGAATACTGATAGAGACTAGAAGCATGATTTATTACTGTAAAAACGGACAAGTGCGAATTAACTGTTTCACTTTGGATCTGTTTCATATCATATGAAAAATTTTTAGCGATCTTTGCAAAAGTTGAGACCGAGTGAATGTACTTAGTCGTAATTCTGGTATTAAATTTTACAATAAATGTTAAATGTAATACCTAACAATATTTATTGTAAGAGGTCGTTTCTAATTTCCTTTTAATGGATTACCTATTTTATGGCACCGGCCCTCCTAAGCATGAATAAAGTGTATATTTAGCATTACTAATGCCATATGTGAAATTCCTGGAGAAATTATAACACATTTTATGATTAAGAGAAGATTCCTTTTAGTGTAAAATTCCTAATATATTAAAATTTATTCATACGTCTTCCACGAATTTCATACAATCATCACATCTGTTGTCTTGTTGCCATAGAAACCACCACGTGTAATTTTTATTTTTAAGTTTTCTCTGTCCAAAAAAAGTAGATATGGATAAATTTATCAATAACTTACTTTAGGTTGTAGGTATGGAGAGAGAGATACACTTTTTTTTTCAAAAATTAAACGTTGCACCAGTTTAAAATAACCCACAATATTTCAAAGTCCTTGACGAATTTTTCATTTTTAAAGACGAAATAAAACAGCACAGTTCACTGAAAATTTGACAGGTCGTCTTTTTTAATATTTTATGTTGATAACCTGACCAGTGGCACCACGTGTAGTCGTTGATATAATATAGCGGTTGTATACCACAAGGAACGCTACTTTTATCTGACTGATAGTAACTACGAATACAACACAACACAAAATATACGTTAGCGGCACCAAATGTATGCGATAAAAACCACGGACAGGGACAGCTCCAGGTCGGTTCCCCCTACTCAAATGGCTACAGCAGCTGTTGCTATTCAACCGGGTTTTGAAGGTATAGAAAGGTCTACAAATCTTACATACCTACCTACATGCCCCATAGAGGTAAACAACTTCTTGTATAGTAGAAATGGGAGGAGGACTTTTTTGAGCGTTGGACCGCTGGAACTTTGATTGATGAATGCCAAAAAAGTATTTATTGTTTTTTACTTTTTTTCTAAGGGTATGGTAACCCAAAAACTATAAAACTATCATAGATTTACTTTCGTCATCTTCGCCAGTCTAGAACTAAAATAAGATTGAAGAAGAACTAGAAAGATTGAATTTTTTTTCGAAAATTTTCTTATGTAACCTCATCACATTTTTATACAATAGGAAAGAGAAATAATTACCTTTCTATTGATGCCGAACATAACTTATGTTATCATTTCAAAGTTCAAAGTTGATGTCATTTCCGGGTACCTCCAGAACTTTTAACTGGTACATCCGACCTATGTAAAAGTAGTCAAAAATAATTAAAAATTCTGAAAGATTAAAAAAAATGATATGTATGTTAAAAAATATGGAGTATATAACTAATTTTTCTCATTATTTACGTTATATCTTGCTTTTAAAAAACGTTTCCTCTATTCCTAATTTTTTCTGACCCAAAACCTAAATTATTAGACTATCCAAAATCGTACTCCGGCATGGAACCTTAACGAAGCTATAGAAAAAATTGGAATTTTGTAATTGTACCTACCGTATGACCGCCAAAAGGTTTTCAGCAGTTCTTGAAATGTTTTCTGGTCGAAATTTTAGGACAAAGATGAAATTGAAAGCAATATTAATTTTATAGTTAAATATGAACAATCTATCTTCAGGAGTTATAACTACTTCAAGTTCAAATTTACTCTTGAAAATTTCCATTTTTTATAAAATTTACAAAAAATCAGTTTTATTTTCATATATTCGCTGAAAATCTAACGAATCCTACCAACATTTTCTGAAAAAAATTTCTCGAAATATTACGGTTTTTTGATTTTGGTCATTCAAAAGTCGCCTTTTTCTGGTAAATCAAAAAATGTTTGTCTGATCTAATTAAATCACTTTATGTTTTTAGACATGGACAATCTACTGGCGCTAATCTTTAAAAAAAATTTAAATTAATAGTTTTCTCATATGATTTTGGTTGACACTAACCATGATTCATTGACAGGATGTCCACCTATATATGAATCCTCCATATTATTTTTGTTATTAATGGTAGTCAAAATATTTTATGACCGAATATTTAGGTACCTATTCTAAATATTTTCAACAAACCAGAAAGGCCGATTTGAGAAATTGGTTTTTTCCCGTTAAACAGAGACTAAAAAATGGATATTAAGAAAATTAAAAAAAAATTTGGGTAATTTCGGTAGTTACGTATAATTAAGGTTTTCAATAAAACAATGTTCTCTGTCCCTCCTGACGTCACAAGACACCCTAATGACCGTTGCCATTGCGCATATCAGCTAGCTCTCAAAATTGAAAACCTTAATTGTTATAAAGTTGAAAAAAAAAGACGACTTTCTTTCATACCCTGTAGATAGTAACGTACTTCAAAGTAAAAAAGTCGGGTCACACTGTTGTTTTCCCATTTAAATTATCTCTTGAATCCTGAAAACTGCACCTAAAAATTCACTTGGTAGGTACGTTTCAATTGGCCAGCAGTTTAGTATTAGTGAAAAGCAGTATTTTCGAAAAAATAAGTTAGAAATTATAAAAAGTAAGATAAGAAATATTTTGATGTGCTAAGATATTCATTCATTGGACTCTTCATCGAATGTGCTATAGTATTAACTTAACAGATAAAATACGACCTTTGATATGGTATTAACAACTTTATGACACCTTAGTACTCTCGAGAGTACCAATAATGCCTAAGTATATTTTTGACCGTACAATTTACGCTGGGGAGTGAATATATATATATATTTTTTACTTTCTTATTTCGATAGTTGTAGGTACTGAAAGGTAATTTTGATTTCACGTAACCCAGTTCCGATTGTACCTATTTGTAACAAATCGGTTTTTGAGAAGTCATAAGTATAGGTAAATTATAGAATATAAAAATCCATACAACACTCTTCTAATTATCTAGAAATTGATGAAAGTTCATATTACTATAATTACGTTTTGAATAATTACTTCCGAAGTGTCCTTTAGGATGATAAGTGATTTCTAATATCTTCTAATATTTTCGGTTCTATAGTCGTTGATACGGTTTTCTATTATAGCTACTTACTGTTCATTTAAATTTCATAATTTCTTGATTTTTTTGCTACAGATATCCAAAGTGGTTTTAATTTTATATTCCATAAAAATTGTTTATTGTTTATATGTATGTTCCACAACATTTATAAACAATTCCATCAATTATTTTGTACAATCTATATTTACCCAGTGCTGACTAAACTGTAATGTTTTGTAATACTCGTAATGGTGTTTACAAATTTTCTGCCACATAAAAACAGCAATCGCTATTACACCTCAACACAGAAAAACAAAAAACAATTAACTAGAACTTCATGCGTCAAAACTAAATTATTTGTCAAATATTATGATTTCCAAATAAACTCACACAAGAATTTTAGTATAAAAACGAATCAAAACAAATTGATTCCCAAAAATGGCTTTGACGTTGTGGAATTTGTTCGAAACGTCTTTGTTGTGTTTGAATGCTGCTTGTATTTTGCATGAGGAACGTTGCATGAACAAGGGTTGGTATTTCAGAGCAAACCACATCTTGTATTCGTTTACCTCATTCATATATTGTTATGTAGGCAAGTGGAAAGGTTTGATTAAAGAACAGCAACAGGATTCTATGGAAAAGTTTGGAAACGAACAGCAACATATTATCAATTTGATAAACTCCATTAAAACCGCGGGCAAAGGTTTGTATTTTGTACGTGGGATAATAATTTAAATAATCCAAAAAAATGTTTGTGTTTTAGTCCCGTTGATTATTTTGAACATAATTACAATTTTGTTGAAGTTGATTTTTGGATGAAGTATTGGGATCAATTTTGTCGTGCACGTTGTTCAAAAATTTTAGTTATCGTGTTGTCGTGATTATATTGATTTGATATTGGAAATTGTGCTGTGAAAGCTTAATAAAAATATGCTTTAGATGAAACAAAAATTTTTTTCAAGTATTTCATTTCCAGCTAGTCATGTCTACCTACGTTATTTTCGGATAAACTAAAGACGGTAGGTAAGAATAACTCTTGATGGTTTATTCTGAGAAGTTTAAAAATAAATTGTCTTCTATAAATAGAGATATCCATTTAGCTATAAAAGCAATCAGTTAACAGTAGATAACCTTGACTTTTGTGTAACATTTTATTACCGATTTGAAAATTACTGTGCTAAGATTAAGAACGGCCAGGAAAAGTACAGCATCAAGTGCATATGAAAATTAAAATTATAAAGAAATATTCCAATTTAGTTCTGTCATACAAAGAGTAATAGTATGCTTTCTATTTCAACAGTAGGTACAGGAATATTTAGGGGATATAGGTAAGTAGGTACATGTGTAATAGATGATAATAAACTAAGTTTACTTCTTTTTTTTTATTTATAAGCAAAAATTGTAGAAAATAGCTAAAAACTGAATATACTACATGGTTATTGCTACAGTTCAAAGAATTTAATTGGTGTTCTCATAATAACAAACACAATGAATAAAATGTCCACCGTGATTAAAATATTTTAGAATAAGGCAATAGGGGTGATACTTTCAAAATAATTAAATAAATTTAACTGACATGAAAGTATTGGTACCATAAATGCAACATTACGTACGGCATGTTGCCTAAATAAGAATATTAAAAGCGATTATTTTCTAAAAATGACTACAGAAACCGGGGAGATCGCTTAGTAAGTTGCCTATAGAATGCATCGTTAATCTAAAAATGAAGTAGTTTATTTTCAGTAAAAAGGTGAATTTAATAAATAATAATTATACTTTTATAGTTTGATGATAGAATTATATTTCAAAGGTAAGTGTAATATGTTGAACATTATTTAAAAGAAATGTCCGTCGGATAGACAAAACGCTGACTTTCTTCTAGAACTTGGTTGGCTTAAAAAGTAAAAACTGCAAAGATACTTATTAGTTTGCTCATAAGTTAAAGTTATTAGTTATTACTGTAGAGCAACTTATTCTGTTTTTTTAAATGGAACACCCCATATATTATTGCATTTTCATAATCTACATTTAATTTTAGTAGAAAAGTGTTTCGTTTCCACATTTTTAAAATTAATTTTTTTCGAGATATTCGTAGGTTGTATATTTTCAAAAATTTTGGTTTTCTTTGATAGAAATCATTATTAACATCAATGAAATACCGGCTCTAATGATCACTTTTCAGTTGATGGTCATCCTCAAGTCATATACCTAGTTCAATTTAATCAAACATTTACTTAAGGTAGGTAGAGTTTATATCAATTTTTATTTAGACTACAGGTAGGTATAGGATTTTACATATAGGAGTATAGGGTGTCCAGATTTCGTTGTAATTGCAGGGTATCTCGGTTACTAGCAGAGATAGAAAGATGCGGTTTTCACGACACGTTGCTACTTTTTTGTGAAACGAAAGATACCGTAAACTGTTTTCTCATAGCCTCCTTTGTTTCTGAGATACAGGGTGAAATTGAAAATTTGCACTTTAAGGGCATACCTCGTATCTTGGAAACGGCTGAAGATACTGGAAATGTAAAAACTGCATCTTAAGCGTAGTTTACACGGGATAGTAACTTGCGATAGAACTTGTGAGAGTAACTTGCGCTAGTGTTTACATATAAGCAAGTTGTCAAGGCAATTTCTCTCAGCAAGTGCTCTCTAGACATAACTTGCAGCAAGTGATTGCATGCGCGTTTACACGGTAGAGTAGGTATATTCAAGTGTGAAATGTCACGTCGTAGAAAGAGAGCTGCAACCGTTGCTGTTCTCATTGCACAAAAAGAGCGAAGAGAGGATAGAAAAAGGATAGGGGTCAAAGAATAGATAGCCAGAAGGCCTACTCTTGGAGCTTCGATGTTATTAAAAGAGTTAATAAGTGAAGATCCAAATAAATTTAAAAAACTGCATTAAAATCCAACCAGTAGAGACCAAGATATAAAAAATCATCCTTATCACGTGACACACAAGCAAATTTTGTTGGATTTTTGCGGTTCAGAGCTTTATCAATGACCCTCGACTTGCTCTCAAAAATGTGGCCATTCTGTCAACTTTGTAGATATTAGGTAATTTTTTATCTAATTTGACTGGGCTAGTATTATGTATGAGTCTGTATGTACATATTTAAACAAATTTTTAAATTAATTTGGGGGTTTGCAGACCTCATGCAAAAAACCTTGTATGCAACACGTACGCAAATAGTTTTTGGGGACTTCTCACGATTCGTCCCCAAAAACTCTTGAAATACTTGATACATAAATAGCTATATTAATGAATATAAGTTGTTAATTGATAAAAATGTATAAAATATTCGAGCGTGTCGCTGCAACTTGCACACAACTGTCAGTAAAATCGAAAAAAATTGTAACT
The DNA here is from genome assembly GCA_963942485.1 of Pediacus dermestoides. Taxonomy (NCBI): domain Eukaryota; kingdom Metazoa; phylum Arthropoda; class Insecta; order Coleoptera; family Cucujidae; genus Pediacus; species Pediacus dermestoides. The sequence goes on from OZ012626.1 coordinate 12,959,627, forward strand.
TGCTAGAGCGCTCTCCCAATTTGTTTAGACGTGCAAGTGATTATTGCCGCAAGCACTTGCCGCAAGTTTTGCGATTTGCTGAGAGAACTCTCGGGCAGTGTTTACACTACGCAAATTATTTGGAATTTGCTCTCAGACATTAACTTGCGATAGTTTACTTGCTCGTGTAAACTACGCTTTATACATATTTTTACGTAGAATCCAGTGGCGTACTCAGTTTTTTCGTAAAAGCGATACTTTGCGAAATATTTACTAAACTTGTGTTATTTTAAATGGAACACCCTGTATGTTTTTCACTAATTGGGTCCAGCTTGTCAATGGCTTTACAAAAATCTAAAACACTTTGTAGTTATTTTGTAGCAACGTGTCGCGAAAACCGCATCTCTCTATCTCTGCTAGTATAAGCGAGATACTCCGCAATTACAACGAAATCTGGACACCCTGTAGAACTGAACTTTTCTTAATTTTTTATTACGCTAATTCATGTTACATGTTAATTCGATGAGAACGATTTTTGGAATTAGTTGACTTTTGTATTGAAAGTAATAGTCGGTAATACCGTTCTCGTAAATTATACAGGGTGTCTGTAAAAGGTCTTTACAAAATCCTACCACAAGTTTGTTAGCTCAAAATAATTCGATTGAACCAAACATACCTTATTCCAAAAGTTCTTCCTTACTGAGTTACAGAGCGCTAAAAAGTATCTTTTTTGTCGATCGTTTATTAAAGATCTAGTTAATGTAATAAAAGGAGTGTATTAATAACTCAGTTTAATGCATACATGCACATTAAAAACATTGTTGAGATTATGAGATTTGCTAGGTAACCAACAATATATTATATTATTGAAACATGCATTTGGAACTGACACCTGCCGAAATTAATTAATTATGTCAGTGGTATTTTGACTTATTGCATATTATGTCAGAATTTGGATTTTGCCATGGAACAAAATTAGATTATTTTCATTCTAATAAAGAGCGATCGACAAAAAAATATTGTAATCAACATGAGTGTTAATCGGCGATTAATAATCTCGACTCATTAACGCGCTCGCTGCGCTCACGCGTTAAAATCGTTTCGATTATTAATCGCTCTTATTAACACTCTTGTTTATTAAACTACTATTCCAAATCATTTTTTAAGAATATCTACAGAACGGCTTAAAGTAGAGATTTAAAATTTGGTGGATTAATAAGTCTATAAGGAAGCTACAATGTGTTGGTATTGAGTTTTTTTCCGAAAATTCGTAAAACCCTGTGGAGAGTAATAATCTCAAAACATGTTTTTCGATAAACCTGTATATCTCCTCTAAAAACAGTGATATTGAAGTGAATCAAATTGGAGAATGCTAAGAAAAGATAAAACTAGTGTTAGCCCTAGTTTATAATTTGATATATTATTATTGGTGCACTCCACAGGGTGTTACGAATTTTCGGAAAAAAAGTCAACATCATTGATACACCCAGTATTCAACGAAAATGAATTTTGACCAAAAATAAGTAGCACATTCACATTCCTGAAGGATCAACCTACAATTTAAAAAAGAATCATACAAATCGGACAAACGGTTCAGAAAAAAATTGACATCAAACTTTTACTGAATTTTGGGTCGTGCGTTAATTTTGCGGCCCAGTGTATAATGGTCTTTGTTCTATCATACAACATTCGCTCACATATACTCAACAGTTTTACAACCACTGCTTCAGGGTACTCCTTCGGAAATTGGAAGGAAGGCGACCATTTCCTCTCAGTAGGGGGTTCTCGACTTCTCGTTTACAACGAGTATTATTTAGTTACGTTAAAAAGGTTGATCTCTTTGAAGCTTAATAAAACTATCTAACTTTATGGTGGCAACAAGACAAACAAGAAGACTTGTACAGAAATTCATAAGACGAATATTAGGACAATGACAAAAAAGTGTAGAAAATATGGGGCAGTGCAGGGGATAAAATTGCCAAAAATTAGGAAGCGGGATATTGCAACTGCCACCCAGTTGGGGATGTTACACTTGAACAGAAAAATACACGGGCACAATATTAGGCATAAAGACTTTCAAATAATATGCAACAGATGACGAGATATGTTCAATATTAGTATAAATACTTTCGGACAGTCCCAACCTGACCCATGTCCCAACTAGCCCCGGTTTCTTCAACTGAGAGACGTAAAACCCGTCTTTTTTAGTGTTTTTTCGGGATAATTCAGGAATAAAAAGAGACTTTTTACATAGAACATTACATTTACATTCCCTATGCAATGTTGGTTGCATCGAGAATTTGGTCAGGCTCAGTATTCCTCGTGAATCACCTTGTATACGAATCTTGTCACACTTTGTCTCAGTTAATCGAGTATTGAGTCTGTATCTCTTATACGTAGTTTCCGAAATACTAATTGTTAAGGATATTATTGATTTTTCTTGTTCGCAGATTTATTTTGGTATTGAAACAAACTCTATGCCAGAATATTGTCATTATCCTGTATAATGTACCTACTACATCTTTTATCCCAGAAATGACGTGTTTCTGGACCAATATTTTTATGAATAACATTAAAATATTTTGGAGTCAGAAATACGCTCTACAAATTTTGTCATGAATTTTAAAAAGATCAATTAAATCCATTAAAAAACGCACGCTCCTGGTACATTTAAAAATGTTGAAAAATAGTTCTTAATCGGTCTTATTCTTGATGCCATTGAAAATATAACAATTTGAAAACATTTCAATTTATGGAATAATTTTCAATAATGCATATTCTGTATGCCATTTGCCTATTGAATAAATTTCAACTACTGTTCAATACACTTGAAAATATTCGCACTACCCTTTTTCCAAGTGTTTTCTCTTTTCAAGTTATTGAAAATTTATTTTTAGTGGTTTTTACTGTTTATTTCACCTCTGAAATGGATGATTTCAGATTTAGGAATATTGATCATCATTAATCATTTGGAAGATGCTGAGGAATAGTAAGAATTCTAATATTTTTCATATAAATGTAATTTATTTATAAATAAGGCCCTTACTGGTGGCATTCTTTCATAATAATTTAATACACTAATAGGTACTTATTTGCTTTTGCTTAAATTAAAAATCACCCAACTTGATGATTCCTAACCTAAATGCTAAATGCGGAATGTGTTGTTGATTGGTGAATTTAAATTTTAACCGTATCCGTACGATTGACGAACGACATTCAACGATTCACATGATGGAAGTGGCGAAGATTATTACATTTTTATCAAATTTCATACAGTCATGACTGAAAACGTGGGGTTTTTGAATAATATATTTTTCAATTTTCAAATGGTTATCCAGAATACCGAAAATTGTAAATATTGAAACTTTTCAATTTTCAATAAATTCTTTTCAACTTGAATTGTTATATTTTCAATGGCATCAAGAATAAGACCGAATGCCTAAGAATGCACACTTAATTTGAATCAAATATCTCAAAACTTTTACCATATTTTCGATACACTTTGTGAGAAAATTGTTTAAACATCACTTACTCGAATATTTTACCTTATTATTTTAAAAATACCTTGTATACCTACCGATAAAATTCTAATATTTCAGCACTTTCAGCAATTAACTTGTATCTATCGAAAACAAATGGAAATTTGTAGAAAATTTTATGAGGAATGTTTTTCTAAGTATAATTTTTACTTTCTTATACGAAGTAATAAGGTGATTTTTTTCGACTTCGAGATTTTGATGGATTTACACGTTTGAGGGCCCCTGAATCCATTTTGACCATTTTCGCCATGTTGTATGTCTGTCTGTCTGTCTGTGTGTCTGTCTGTATCCACCATAACTCAAAAACGACTTATCGGATTTGATTCAAATTTCATATTTAAGACTTTGAACAAATTTGTGGGTGCCACATCAAATGTTTTTCATCTAGCACCAAAACAAGTGACACTTACTTAAAGACATTTTTAGGTTTTTTAGGAATATCTTGAAAAATAAACAATTTACGAGGTTTTTTATTCTTTAACATTGATTTAAAATAAAATTTTGAACAAATTTTGTTTGTACCATTTTTTGAAATTCCGTCAAAAAAATGAGATACATATTCTTAAAACACTTATATTTCTCATAGTGCGCGTTGAATCCGACTAGTAGATAGACTAGTGAGTTTGGGGCTTGGCTGCCAAACGGAAGGTCGCAGGTTCGAATCCCAGGAGGACCATTATTTTTTATTTTTATGTATTTTACTGGTTTCTATGGTACCGAGAACAATAATAATAAATAAATAAATGTGATTTTATTGTTTTATATTAATAACGTATTGAATGTCGACTGCATGTGATTATTGGCTACCCGTTCAGTATTTTCTAAAGATTAAAACTGTATCATGGCAATGTATAAAAAAGTCATGTGTTGGGCACATCAGATATTTTTCTTGGGACTAACCATTTTGCAGAAATATTTAATGTTCGATGATTTTAGATCTAATTTCATTAGGTTAGATATACAACCGCCAATCTAACCTATCTCAAACTACTGTGCCTTCAATTTGTGTTGTAATTCCATATTATTATTGACTTTTGTAATTTGAATTAATTTAATTTTATTAATGAAATTAATGGAGTTATTCTCTATGGAAAATGTTAGATAACATTCTGTAAAATCTCTGTAATTTGACATTTCAACAATGTTTTATATTGTTCAAACGTCAAATTACATAGATTTAACAGAATGTTGTCTAACATTTTCGATACAATCAATTCTTTATTAATGCCAATACGTATGCTCAATACATTTACACAAAAAAAAAGAAATACAAAACATATTTAATTTGATGTTACAACATTGAAACACAAGGCAATTCTTCAAAATTATAATTAAAATACTCATCGAAGGAGTAGAAAGCATTGGTAATCAAAAATGTTTTGATAACACTTTTAGCATAGCTCATGTTACTATGGAAGAGACCAAAATACGCTGTTTTCAATACATGAAATGAGACCATATTTTTTAATTGGCGCATCAGATATAATTGTTTAGAAAGTTTTCCACAGAGTTTCATTATATGAGCCTCCCAAGTTAAACCAGCATCCAAAATAACACCGAGAAACTTTATGGGAGTATTTTCTACGCTATGTCGTTTTAAAGAGAAAAATAACCGCTGTTGTTTGTTTTCATTTAAACATAGCTGATTGGCGTTAAACCACTGTCGTAAGTTTAGGTGTGTGTTTTCTGCCGTTAATGACAAGGAACTAATGCTGGAACTGGTAGAGTAAGTTGTTGTGTCATCTGCAAATAAGACAAATTTGGTATCAGAGCAGCAGGGCAAGTCGTTGATGTACACTAAAAAGAGTATAGGGCCAAGCACAGATCCCTGTGGAACGCCAATTGATATTGTTGTAGGCTTACAATTTAGGTTGTTGAAAGAAACATACTGACTCCTATCTCGTAAATATGATTCCATCAACGACATGCTGCCCCTCTGAAAACCATAAAATCGCAGTTTATTAAGAAGAATTTCGTGTGAGACACAATCAAACGCCTTCGTCAGATCATAAAAATATGCATCTAAGTGTTCATTATTTTCAAAAGCTTTAGAGACGTCTTGGCATAAATTATTTATAGCTAAAGTGGTGGAGAGATTGTTTCTAAAACCGAATTGACCGACGTAGAATAAGTTTTCCTCTTCAAAGAAACATGTTATTTTTTTTTCAATAACTTTTCAAAAACTTTGCTTAGTATGGGCAGTATTGATATTGGTCGATAATTAGCTGGATCCATTTCATTGTCTCTCTTATGCAGTGGTATTACTTTGGCCAATTTAAGGTTGTCAGGAAAAACAGAAGAACTGATACATACGTTTATCAAGTTGGTGAGTGGAATTAATATAACATTAATAATTGTTTTTAGAATTTTTGTATTTAAATTGTAGACATCTTTATTATTGCTATTTTTTAGACATGAAATTGTATCTCTTACCTCGTTATAAGAAACTTCTCGAAACTCAAAATCAGAATTGTTCTTAAGATTTTCATAGTTATCCCTCAAGTAATTTAATGGTTGAATATTGCTTATGGGAAGATTATCCGCAATACTCCTTGCAACGTTGCAAAAGTATTTATTGAAATCTTCCGGCAACAAAGAGATAGCAGTGTCTTTAAGTTTTTTCTTTGAATTACGATTTATGAGTTTCCATGCAGCTGACGCATTGTTGACGGAATTCTCAATAAAATGATCATTAGCCCTTTTTTTTTTCTATTCTAAGTTGTTTTTTGTAAAAATTTTTAAAAGAATTCACGTGATTTTTATCTACAATATGTTTGTTATACAGTTCTGTAAGAAAAAACAAATTTTCTCTAAGAGCTTTTAAGTTATTGTTGAACCAAAATATCCCTTTATCGGAGTTAGAGATCTCTTTCGACTTTTCAGGAAAACTAACCTCGACACCTGAAACTATTATATTATTGAACATACCAAATCTTTCATTCACATGAATTTTATTATTTTTAACAAATGACCAGTCTATATCTTCTAGATAGTTATGAAGTTGAAATAGACCATAGTTTGTAATTGGAGTGTATGTTATCCGTTGTCTTGAGTTAATGTTACATTTATGAGGTAACTACACATTGATTGATAAACTGAAATGATCAGAAAGATTATAGTCGATGACCTTTACTTCAATCGTTTTAGCTGCTAAATTGGTAAAGAGATTATCCAAGCAGGATTCATTTCTCGTGCTAACGAATACTTTTTGAATCAAACCATAAGACCTGAAAACATTCACCAAATCTTCGGCCCTGCGTTCAAAAGAATTGAAATGGACATTAAAATCACCTATAACAACAATGTCGTGCTTGCAATACTCGCGTAAAATATTATCAATTATATTCAAGAAGGATAAAAAATCTCCAGATGGTGATCTATAAATGACAAAGAAATATATGTTTTCAGTCACAAATCCGCATACCTCACAGTTTACTTCCTCACAATATTTTGTCAGATCTAAGTTAAAAATTTCAGTATTATTAACTTTTTTATTTGAAAAAATACACGATCCCCCACGTTGTTTTGTAGTTCTACAACAGCTTGTCATTAAATTAAAGTTTGACAAATAAACCGATTTCAGTTCATCCAAGTTCATCCAGTGTTCCACTAAAAAAATTGAATGCAAGTTCTTGTCTACCGTTGCAGATTCCAGCTCCAGTACCTTATTTCGTAAACATTGAATATTTGTGAAAAGAAACGCTATGTTGTTGGGTTTTGTATTTGAGTTTGTGGAAAATTTTCAAACTGTTGTTTATTTGAACTTTTTTTCCAGAAATATCTTGAGAACCTTACATTCCTTGGCCAGAAGTTGACATTATACAGCTGTTCTTTTAAAGCATAGTCGCATCCAACTCTAAAACATTTAGTATTGTTGCGTTCGTACGGTAATTCATCCACATCAAAGGATCTTCCCATCATGTTTGGTTTGTTTTGGAGATATGAGACAACAGTTTCTTTTGTAACATCTGTTGTGACTCTTGATAGGAATATCCATATTTTCTTGGGTACTCCAGTAAATCCATCTTCTGTGTGTGCATCACCAATTGTTATAGCTTGTGATTTACGTTTACGTCGTACGGGTTTCGAAAAGCCATCGTCATTGGTTGTGTCCTTTTCCAAGTTTATGATGTCATCCATTAGTTGCTTTTGTGTGTTTTCCAGCTTTTTTTTTTGTTTATCTTTGTGTTTTTTTTGTGAATCGCTATTTTGTGACAGTTTTGCCCATTGACCAAAAGACTGTTTCTCATCGGTAGCAGTATGTTTAGGTATTAGTAGTTTAGGAATCTGTAACTGTCCAGAACCCTGCACTTTCTTCCCAGTAACAGCACTGTATGATTGTGAGTTTGAATTCTGTCCAATAGATGAATAACACCATAAGGAATATTTTTATAATAAAATGGAATTACAACACAAAACAGCCTACCCTAATTTAGAATTTAATTGAAGGCATGGTACTTGGGATACGAAGGCAAAACGTTTGATTTTCAAAAGATTTTTTATTTTCCGCTTGATAGAAGTAAAGTATTGATAAGGAACTAAATAATTACAAAATATTCATTTGATCAACATCCAACATTGTCCAAATACCTATTCTGGATTATTAATCTAGATGATTTCGACGATGACCCATCAAATCACGAATAATCCCGCAATTTATTGTGCAAATGTGAAATGCATTAAAGTTCCTTTCCATCGTACTGATGGTGCACCAATATCAATTAACCTACATCAAAAGGGGAACTTATTTATATACAATTTGTATTCATTTTTTGTATTAGATTTTGTGTTTCAAAACTATTGCACTTTTATATGCGATCGGATTTGGGTGTGGTTTTTGAATCAGATTAAAATACAGGATAATAGTATTAAAATAATGTAGGAGTATATAATTGTTTTTATTGTTAAGCAAAGAGAATGTAAGTTAAGTAAATAAATTTTCTAATATTTTAATGTAACATTAATTAGTTTAAACATCGTAGGGATACTTTTCCAATACCCATTCAATTTAAATTTATTTTTTGAAGTAGACAATTAAAAAGACCATACCAAATCCATGACCACACTAGAGAGAAATTGAAATTGCGGATGTTCCACAGTTACAGAACATGAAGCAAGCTCTGATGTGCGAAGATTTACTGCTCGATGCTGCAATGTGGTCATCTAGTACCACATGGTGTTTTAAAATGCGATGCACACTTTCTCGATTTTGCCTTTTATAAAAAATACGTGGAATAAAGCAGGTAGCCGCCGGATGTGATACCAAATAATGGATTGAGGACGGTGCGAAATATTTTCGACATGGGGGGAAGGGGGTCAGTTTACCAAATATAATTATTAAGGGGAATATGCAGGGGATTAGATGAAACCAGGAAGAAGTGAAGAAATGCCAGTTAGAATTGATGAGTGTTAATGGGCTATAAATGTGAATAATAGCGTTGTTACAGCAGTATCATTTGCATGGATAGTAAAACTGTCGTTGTCTCCAACATTTTTTATGTGTGGGGATGAGGAAATTTATGAATTTCTCCGCTTTATGGACATATTTATGTCTATATTTTCCGATTGAAATTAGCTGTAGGCATATAAGTGTATAAATCTGACGTCAAGTTATGTAATTACATTTTCCTACACTGTTTATATTGAAAATATCTACAAAAAATTTGCTAAAGAGTCAAACACAAATTTCTTCTTTCAAATTCAGATGACGTCACACCTTACATATTAAATTTCTATAAACAAAAAAATCACAATAATTGATGTTACACCTAAGCTGCATCGATTAACCTAGCAAATTACTTTCGATTCCAACTTTCATATGCACAGCTTGTATATAATTACAGATATGCATAAACCCCAACTGGTGATGTTCTACTGGTACCCCCATACATCCTTCTTGTATATAACGTCCGGAAGCCTCAGCGCACTTCTTTTAAGATCGTGCTGACCCACATTTATTGGTTCAATCCTTTCTCCTCTCAGAGAGGTCTTCGTGCAATTTATTTGCTGACCGATAAAATAGAAATCTCTAATTGGTTGGCGAGTTTTGGACCCAATGACACAGTAAAAGTAAACGAAAGGAACTATACTGTTTCTGTTCGGGTTCCGCTTGTGTGAATATGCTGATGATGTAGCACTAATAGAGTTGAAAAGATGTTATCTCTTTGTAGTACTGTATTAGTCCATAGTCTACCTTAGTTAGTAGCAGTAGTAAGGTACAAATTGCGTCTCATGGTTTATTCATATTATTATTTATTATTGCCTACGATTCAATTAATAGATAATAAACATGTCAATCTCTGTGTGTGTTAGTACAGTGTAATTGAATAAAGAGACATTCTGCCGAAGCATTATTTGTTGATTAGGCTTTTTTATGAATTTTATGGAAATAAAAGCATGAGAAAAAAATACGTGTTCATATCTTGAGTATCATAAAGAGACTGATAGTGAGATTATGATGACTAGTAACATTATTGTAATTTTAAATTCCACTGCGATTCATGCATTAATTCTTTTTTAAACTCTGTACATCAGAACATTAATTAAACGGTATAAAGTAATTTTGAACTTGTGTTATACTAATACTTATGAGCTTTTATTAAATATCATGACTTTATTTTCTTTTTTGCACGATCCGTCAAATTCGCGTATTTACTGGTTTAATTAAAAGAATAGTAGGTTTTGTTTACAAATTACTGATCGGTAAGTAATTTTACCGATCAGATTCTCGCCTTCTGATCGGTAAGTAATGACATTTGAAAGTTTTGTCACTTTATTTTAGATAATTTTATAGTTGTCACTTTGACATGAACAAATTTTAGTTTGGTTACTATTCTTTAATTAAAACCATAAATACGTGAATTTGACGGATCGTGCAAAAAATGTTATAAGCATGTCGAACGTTAAGGGTTACCGTTCTCCATACTTAATATACTATTATTTATCGTATGGTTATAAGACATATTAAAAGAGTTGATATTAAAAAAATATTAACAAAATGTAGGACTTAACACATTTAAACATTTAATATAAGACAAACTTTAAAAAGTTACATACAAACATCTAGTCAATTTATGTAATCTATCGACTCTGAGGTCGCATCAATCAGCAAGTCTTCGGGTGCAAAAGCTAGTTCGCCTCCTCGTGATGCACCCTGGATACCTAACGCTTAAATGAATTAGCACATACTGGCACTTGGGCAGTCAGATAATCTCAAGATCTCCTGACTATAAGACACTTTCTCTGATAGATAGAGCAGATACGCTACTAGACAAGATCATGAGTAATTAAAGTAAATGAAATTTTTTCTAAATATATAGGTATCTAGTGGTAGACATCAGTAAGGTACACTTCTGTTCACTGAAACTGCATACACTTACATAATATCATTTACAAGTCTTTTTTTGAGATAAATCTTGATAATAATTCATAAAGCTAGTCATTGGAGATAAATGGGTCTTAGTAACTGATTTGCAAACATGAAAACAGATGTAAGACAAATTTCCGCAAGTAAAAAATGTAAAAATCACTCTCAAGACTTGTATACTTTTTCAGTGAACAGAAGTGTACATACATGTTTTCGTTCTATTTTAAATTGCTTTGGTCATAATTTTAATCACTGGAACCTATAAAATAATTAATATTTTGTAGTCATTACAGTAAAAATGCCACTAAAAATACTTTCTATTATTGTAAAAGTCTATAAATATTTTTGTTTGATTATTACGGTATGTTTTCATAGTAATATTATCATGAATAAAATTATTTATTTTCAAACGGCGTATAACATGGTGTTATAAGACTGAGTAGGCAAGGTATAAGTTTCATTTCTATGACACCACTCTTGAGCGGCGTATAAGTAGGACTTATACTCCGGCGGAGTATAAGTTATATCATTATCTGCAAAAATGTATGACAGTTGCATGACAGTTGCAAAATTACTTATTAAATTGATTGTCATATTACGATTAGAATGGTTCCATTTGAAAATAAAATATTGTATTTTATTCGAAGTATAAGCACTTTTATGTGACTCCGTATGGAGTTAATTCTCCTCGCTCCGCTCGGCGCTTACACCTTCATACTTCGTCACATAAAAGTTTCGCTTATACTCCTAATAAAATAAATATCTATTATGCACAGATATATTATAAATTGACAATTATACACGAATTTCTTTGCCATAAACGTCTTTTTATAGCCCATGGACCTCTTTATGCCCATGAAACGTCAAATAAAAGTCAGAGCTGTTTTGTTTACTCACAGTAAGTTTTTTTGTAAATAAATTCTGATTTTTCGGATATCAAACCATCACTACTTCTTGCCGATTCAGCCAGCTCATTTCGGCTTTGCAAGCCATCACATTTTCTTGGTCTGATGAAAAATCCATCAAAGATTCTGGATCACACAATTGAAATAAACAATTTTTGTAAAAAGTTAAAATGGATACCCTTGTTTACTCCTTTTACTATAGTAACGTACTTCAAGCGACTTGAGACATATTTAATTATTTGAGATAAATATTTAATCTGTGCATAAAATAGTGTATGTATTTCTGGCGTAACTTGCTTTTTCAGAAACGTCGAAAAAATTTTTTTTTATCTAATCGTGTAGACCATAAAAAGTTGCCTAAATAATGTTTTTACTAAATTAAAATCGGTTATGAAATAACTGAACTAGACAGAAAAATAAAAAATCGACCATTTCAGTTTTTTCAGGATAATTCAGGAACGAAAAGAGATATCGCAGTTTTGATGACAGATTCATTTTACACGAATCTCTCAAATTTTGTCTTATTTAACCGACCCAGTATCTCTTACGGTTTACAAGATCGTAATGGTGAGGATCGAATTTGAATCACACTGTATACAATTATACACACTTGCTACTTGCATATGTTTAATTATCCTTAAGTTGTATGAGTATTTAATAATTTTAAATACATACTATTACAAATTCATTTCAAAATCGTCAGCTCCGGTTAAATTGGAGCAAAATTGCCATTCGTGAGATTGTCTCAGTCGCTGCTACACATCTCTTGTACAGTTCTCATCTCACGAAAAAAAAAACGGTATCTTCATGTCTTGTAAAATATACTATTTTATATTTTGCATCTTTAACAAAGCTATTAAAGTTCTATAATAATTGTCAGTGGACAAGCCTCCTAAGTTTTAATGTGAAAACGAGCTAAAAGTATGTAATTATTTTCCATTTAAATAAATTAATTTTATTTTTTACATTTTAAAAACTACTAGAACATAATTATAAAAAAAGTTGCCAACTAATAGTGTGCCAAAAATCATTTTCAAATTCGCAGTAGAAAAACCATTAACACGAGTTAAAGATTTTACCATGGAAATCGGTATGGAGACTGATAAAAAAACTCACTGTATAGGTAAATATGTTATAAAAAAAGAATGAAAATCATCGATTAAACTACTCGTAATTTTAATTTCTAAAAATATCATTATAAATTCGTATTAACTCCAATACAATTATCTTAATTATAGTTATTTAAGCAATAAAAGCGGTAAGGATACGTTACTGGTGGAAGGCAATAGTTTAATGGCCGAGGGTACCGAGGGCTCCAATGTTGCCTGACACTGGTAACCTCTTATTACGTTTTTTGCACGATCCATGCAATAAGCAAATTAAAATGATTCTAAATTTGTTCATGTCTTAGTGAGAACTATAAAATTATCTAAAATAAAGTGACAAAAGGTCACAAGTCATTACTTACCGATCAGAAGGCGGTAATCTGATCGGTAAGATTAAGATATCTTACCGATCAGTGATTTGTAAACCAAACCTACTATTCTTTTAATTAAACCAGTAACTAGGTGAATTTGACGGATCATGCAAAAAATTCTAAACGCGCTAGAGATTATTTGATTTACAAAATGTTTGTAATGTAAGTAGATAATAATTTATTAATCTAGAAGAATTTACGAAAAGGGTCAATTTGTTAAAGTAGAAATATAGATAACTTTATATTTTGAATAACTTTTCTTAAACCATTTTGTGATATCTTTTATAGAAAAGATAGTTTACCTGAGAACAGAAAGACTTCTTGTTATTTGTCCCAATCCACTTAATTTATAAAAATCTTATTACCACACAAAATTACTTTTATTTTCAAACGGCATATAACATGGTGTTATAAGACTGAGTAGGCAAGGTATAAGTTTCATTTCTATGACATCACTCTTGAGCGGCGTATAAGTACGACTTATACTCCGCCGGAGTATAAGTTATATCATTATCTGCAAAAATGTATGACAGTTACATGACAGTTGCAAAATTACTTATTAAATTGATTGTCATATTACGATTAGAATGATTCCATTTGAAAATAAAATATTGTATTTTATTCGGAGTATAAGCACTTTCATGTGACTCCGTATGGAGTTAATTCTCCTCGCTCCGCTCGGCGCTTACACCTCCATACTTCGTCACATAAAGTTTCGCTTATACTCCTAATAAAATAAATATCTATTATTAAGCAAGTACGAGTATGAACGTGATACTCAAAATGTTTTTGCTCCACTACACGTTTAATAGGAGTTCAGTCTGGGGACGCATTGTTATGTATAACTTACTATAATGTTATTTATTTCCTCTTGATGGACTTCGAAATTTGTGGTAGTAAAGGCATATTTTTATTCATTGCATAATTTTATTACATCACGATACTTTGATGGTTACAATGTGAGGTTACTCGCTTATGTGCCTATTCAAGTCTCTTCCATATTAACTTGTAAACTTCTTGCTTTATATTTTATTAAAGTTTATGCACACTCTTTAATCACTGATGTGACGTTTAAGACTTCAGGGCCAATCCAATAGTACTACATGTATACAGAGTATTCCGGAACGCTTGCACTTTCTCTTAATTACAATTTCCAGACTTTTGACTGATCCTGTATGTTTCTAAATCTACAACCAAAACTATCAATTAATCAATATTATGCATAAAAACTTGCTCTTCCTCTCTGCTAAAATATATGGTGATGGATAACTGATAAATAGTCTGTAGTCATATTTACAATTCTAAGCACCTATTAAGTAAAAGAATAAAACAGAAACACCATTAAACTGTACATAACAGAAAGTTAATATAAACTCAACACAAAAGACATAAAATTAAAGAGAAAATTAAATATAAGTTTTCTTAAACAAAGAACCAAATGGACTAGGAGTATAATAGGTATTTTGAATATTTGTGAAAAATTAGAGAGACAAACCTGCCATAAACCGAATTTCTAATTAAATAATATTGTATGCAATTTATTGTTATGTTTATTCGAAAGTGTTTTTTATCCGTCGTTTCTCAAGGAATTTTCCTCCCTTGGGGAAAATAATAGTCTTTCTGAAAGAATTATTATTTTTCAATGTTGGTCTAGTTTTGCTGTATAGTAAAGTACTAAGTAAATACTAAAATAATATTTGATTTTTTCCGTTAGTTGTTAAAAAACCAGTTTATGTAATTTATGTAAGTGTGAATTAATTGTCTTAGTTCCCATTGTCTTAACAATAAGGAAATTAACTTATAGGGATAACTATTTGATTGAAAAGCTAAGTATTCGGCACCATAAGAAGTGTCAGTTATACGTGCAGATAGCAAGAAGCTTTTTTATCAATCCAATTTTTGTTCGGATCAAATGCATTTTTAAAATTTATAGTCAAAAGAAATACTCTAATAATTGAAGTTTGTCATTATAAATCAATTTCTTAAAAAGCGAAGGTGAGTGCGTTCAACAAAAAACTATATACATTTCTTCGTTTTATATTAAATGTCGCTCATCGAAGGTAAAAAAACGGAAATCGTGTTCTAATTCAATTATAGCTTCCTTTCTTCATACTCATGCAAATAAAAAAGGGAATCGAACATATAAACTTAAGTGCCCACTGGTGTATTCAGTTAATTAATTTAACCATTAGTTTTAGTAATAAAATAACACCCACGTCATAGCGCGTGTCATAATCCATCCGCTGGCTTTTTTCTGTGCACTTACGATGGTTTCTGATTTAAGAATTTTGATCCATTATCGACTTTCACTCGAAAATTTGATAGTAAATGATGCTAAAGCTAAATAAGGAGTCACGTTCTCCTTTTCTTTTCTTTCATTAACATAACTCATTTATTTGTCTATATTATTTGTTGACTTTCTTTTTTGGAAACATCTTTTCTATAGATTGGTATTTGATAATTCTATAAATTTGCGTCTGGGGAAAAAGGGAAAAAATAATAATAAGGTCTTACGGTGACAAATGTATTTTTTATAAAAACATAACCTACAAAAAGCTTTATACAAAATAAAAATAAATTTAACGCATGGTGTTGTTTCGTTTTTGTTTGATTTTGATCACTCGATGTTGTTGTTGTTTGATGGTGGTAAAGTATGCATCATGACCCGTGTGTGTATATGAGATGGAATGAGATGTTATTTACACTTAAATCAGTTCTTTTAGCTGCTGGGCGCTTAGAAGGGGGCTCCGTAAGAACCAGAGGGGCGGCTTGGGGCGCCATAGCTTGAGCTGGGACCACTTGGGTATCCACCGAATCCAGCAGATTGAGAGACTTGATTATATTGGGCAACTTGGATGGCTTGTTTGATGCCTTCAAGATCAATTCCTACAACACGGGTGCTGTAGCTGGGTACTCCATAAGACGAGGATGGTACACCATATTGTGGGGATGGGGCTCCATAGCTGGAACTGATGCCGCCACCGCCGCCGTGTCCGCCACCGGAAGAACCAGAGTTTTGTTCTTCTTTCAAGAGGATTTGACGGACTTGTTCGAGAAGAGCTGGATCGACAGAGGCGCCTTCAGAGGTTTGGTAGCCAGATGACACAGCTGTGTATCCACCACCGCCTCCGGACAGTCCACCGCCACCGCCCAAGGAGTAGCCGCCGCCACCGCCACCGCCGCTGGGCCTGCTGTAGCTGTAACCGGATGGAGGTTCGGCTATCGCCACTGCAGCTAAGGCGAAGGCTAAGACCTAGAAAAAAAGCATAACAATAAATTGTTATTATTAATGTGTAATTAAGTGGTTGTATGAACAAAATCCTTCCACATATACACAAGTGTTATTCATCTCTGCGGTGTTAAAAACTTTCTAATATGATTACAAAACTTTCCCATGATGCGATGACAAAGAGGAAGCAATTTAATATTCCTTAAAGAACATCCTTTTTTTATCTTTATAAGTACACGCAGTAATCGTTTTCTATTTGAACAAACAAGCTACCGATTTAACCGTTTTTATTGACTCTGAGGGGACATCCGTTTTAGTAGCGTTGTAAATAAATATTTAAATTTTTATAGTATGGTTTTTTGCTACCAGACCATTAACTCTATTCATTAACTTTATCTTTTGTGTTTCGCTTCCAACGTGAATGAGAACTAATTATGAATAAGAAGGCATCGAACCGTACGGAAACTGAATATATATAACCGGAAAAAATCAGAGCACATCTTTTCTTTTTTTACGTTAATTTTAGAAAAACACTGTCGTCACTTTTCTTGGGGCACTCAAAAGAAAATTGTTGCACTCGCGTAATCCAAAAAGTAGTAAGCTGTCGGTGGTTTTTGTGGCGAGGGGGTGTGTATAAATTTTTTTTTTGGTAAAAAATCACCACTTACCACGGTATAGGTATTCATGATGCTTGTGTTGACTGGTCGAGTGGTGACTGTGCTCTGCTGTCCGATATTTCGGATGTTATATACTGGAAATGTTAGAGGGGGTGGGAACACGAATAACGTCTTCAGAAGATGCCATCTACTTTCACACACATGGAGGTTGGATGGATGTGCGGCTGGCGGCCTCCAGCACGCCAGCAGGATGGGATGTCATGGTCCTACCGAAATTTTACATACACTGGTTTACGAACGACAGACAGAGAGGGATAAATGTTGAAGAGGTCACAGTTTTAGTAGACATGGACAAAGACAACAGTTTAATTATATTATCCAAAGATTAATGATTGTCTTATGAGGTTTTCTAGTTGTTACTAAGACATATGTCTTCATTATGTAAAATTTACATATAGATAATGGAATTATTTCCAACACCCATATGATGAAAATTGCTCTAATTTCGTTCTTCTACGATTTTATTGTATTCTTGTCCTTGGACTAGTTTACGATCTAAATTATGAAAGTGTTTTGAACTTTTCATGAAAAATGATGAGTGAAATGTGCGTCTTATATTTGAACATTATTGTTATTGCATAATTTATTAGAACGTATAAAGCATTAACAAGCAGGTATATAATGTAAGAATCTGTTTTATTTTCTTGTCCAAAGTGTATGGGTTTGAAAATTTAAATATTGTTTTGTAACATCATAGACAAAAGTATTGTATATCATTTCGTAAGATTTGGGTTTTACAGTTTAACTTTGATGCACAAAATGAATAATGCATACAAAATATTCAAATTATTTTGCGGTTTTTTCGCTCGCCTAATTATATTTAAAGATCCTTTTTACTGCGAGATTGATTGCTCACATATAAATAATTTATTACTAATCTTTAAATGATATTCAGGTGTTACGCTTATATGGATTAAAATGCGATTTACTTGCATATATGCACATAATTATTTAGGTTATAATTACATAAATTTATATAAAGAAACTGCAAGGTTACGATTCTACGCTCATTATAATTTTATTTTGCTATTATTTTTGGACGCTATTAACACAATTTTGTTAATATGTAAAAGTGTCTTATGAAAGTTTCAATTAGAAATACAAAATGAAATATTCAAAAGTCAGGGTTAGATGAGTCGAGTTATATGTGTACAAAATTAATTAAACTATTTTGTTTGTGTATTATGTGATGGATTCAAACCGTTTGCTCAGTAATTACCTGATGGGCTAGATTACATAATTTTTTACACTGGAATATTAATTTTATAGACAGGTGTGACATCTATACCTAATTTTTATATGTTCATTCACTATTACGATGTGTTAAACAAACATATCTAAGAATATTATAGTGTCAAGGATTATGGCTTAAAATATTTAATAGCGTAATAATGTTTTTTATACGGTAATTATGGTAGTATTGCTTTTTTCATTATGACTAGCTACGACCTAAAGAAGTTACCAAATACTTTTGTATGGGCTTAATTTGTTGCAATTTGTTGGGTACTTGTGATTTTATATGCTATACGTAGTACACACAAAAATAATCTAAAACGTTACGAAAATAAGTTAGATTTGAAGAAAATTAAGGTATTGAGAATTTAAACTTAATGAGATTATCATAGTTACGTCACAGAAATGAAATCATGTTCGTGACAATGACCATGTACTTAATACTTATATGAAACACTACTTGCTTGCTCTGAAGATTAGCAATTTTTTTCAATTTCGAACAAAAAAGTTTCAATCGATACAATGACTTAATTTTATTTCTAAAACCTAACCATTGGAAAATTAATTTGTAACACAATATGAATCCTTCTTTCAACATTTAATTTATTTTTTGTACATTAAGTATACGCGGCTAACTTAAAAAGATAATAGTTAATATAAACCATAAAAATTTAACAAATTTTAGATGTCAATCAATGTAACTTTTACACGGTTACCAAGTGAATAAAAAGTAACTAAACCTTCTTCATGAAGAAAAATTGAGTATACTTAGAAAATAAATTAGTTTTCGTTAAACCATTAAAATAGCAAATAATTGTGCTGTCATAGAAAGAATAACGAGTTGGGGTAAAAAAATATATTCAGTGCGATGCAAGATACCTACTCTCAAGAATCACGCTTTAAAATTTTTATATTTTTTCTGGGACAAAGTGTTTTAATTAAAATAATATCTTAAAATGTCTCTTAATTTCCGTTTCTTTTAATATTTATATGAATAATAGGTTAATGTTAAAAGTTTAATATAATAACCATTATACAAGGTATAGTTATAAAAGAATACAACATTTCAAGTGCCAGTGCGATTGTCATGTGAGAATCAGTGGTCAGTGTTGATGTGTGAATCTGGACATAATCACCTTAAAAAAAGTACAAGGATAATTGGAGAACATTATAACATTTCTTGTGATTCTCTCGAATGTTTTATAATTATTTTATATCTCTGCTCTACTTTCTACCCAAAAATTATAGTATAGGTTTATCATTCTTAAAAGGAGGAATAGTGTTATTAAACTTCACAGTCAACTGTGATTATAGATTTTTTAAATTAACCTATGTTGCATGATAACGCGTTTACTGCAGAATAACAGTAGTTTATGCAACAAGGTAGGAATTAGGAGATCCTGACGAGTGCGAAAATTGGGCCCGAGCGAAGCGAGGGCGCAAAAACACGAGGCAGAATCAATTCCTCCCGTGGAGCATACTCTACTTTTTCTCATACCTGTACGAAAATGGCCACTTTTTTGCGTTAAACGCGCGAACAAATTCTAACAGCATAACATTGACATTTTTGCTTGACACTTTGCGGTGTGAAAATCACACTGACAACCATAAACAAGATACCTTGTTTATGCTGACAACACAAATATCAGGGAGGGAATGGCTACCCAAGTGAGAAATGTTACCCCACTCCTTATTTTCCGCGACTACCCTAAAAAGGCTACTTTATTCTCGCATTTCATGCAAATAAAGTGGCCATTTTCGTGCAGGTATGAAAAAAAATAATAAATTGAATCATACTTTTCAAAAAAACAGCACAACTCAAGTAAATGCAAATTTTCAGAAGGAAAAAAACTAAATAAAACTAAAATAATTTAAATTACAACTTTTATATAATAATAAAAATCATATTTGGCAAGTTCTTCAGAAATTGAAGAAAACTAAGCTAGATATAATAGAATTTCTGTTTTTTTTTAATTTTGCTTATGTGGTTTTTGCAAGAAATGAATTTACAATTCACATATCTCCGTTTGAAAATATTATACAGAATTAATAGATTGATTGTGACCTACATATCGTCGCATCGGAATAGTTCGTATATGTGGTTTTCGCAGGAAAACACTATAAAATATATAAATATTAATTTATTCTATACCTACTAGAATAATATAATAAATAAAGCGTAATTTATTCAAACATGTTTAATAAAAAGTTAGGGTGCATAATCTTGTTTAGTGTCGAATTCAACATTATTATGTCGTTGACATTCTTTTTTTCATAATAACTATGTGATTATATACTTACCTACTGCAAACGAGCAAAATATTTCCGGGTTGTGATAAAAATATAAAAAGTTATTTAACAATTTTCTAAATAAGGTGCATCGTTTTCTTGTTTTCTTTCAAATTTCAAATATCAACCGTCAAGCCTGTCCAAATTTTGAAGTTACGTAATCAAAGTTTGGACCTCAAAAATGTCCTAGTTTGTAGTTTTTCGAATGCTTCTTTATTAAGAATTTATTCGCTTATTTATTAATTTACGTAATTTATTTAAAGTCTGTCATCATGCAAATAAAGTCTTATTTATATTTTAACTCGATAATAATACATAAATGAAACACACTTCGGTTATTTATAATGGCATTAAAAATTTAAAAAAGTATTCCTTACTATAGGTTGTTTGCATCAGCTTTTCAATCGATAAAATTAATCTTAACCAGAAGTTAATTTTGTAAAAAAAAATAAAGAGGGTGAAACCTCTCGCTTTTAGAAACTGGGCATAGATACAACTGTTAAGAGAATCGGTAAACAAGACAATTAACTGGCAGTTAAGTTAAGTAAGCTCCGGTATCTTGTGTCTCAGGTAACTTTATAGTTAAAAACCTGTAGAAATTATTACATAAGTAAAACCAATCACAAGAAACCGACCCTATAAATTAACTTATGCAGCTAACGATAACTACCGTTTGGAAACCTGCGCCTAATTAGATCGGAAATATACAGAATCCGGCAAAACAGTTTTTTTTAAACAGTTTATAAAAATTTATTGACTTGAACAACAAAACAAAGTTACCTACATATAATTATTCTTAAACTAGAAAGATGGAAATTTATTATGCTCTAAATATGGTCTGTCGCAAAATGACTACCATTCTTTTCAATGCTTCTTTTAATTCATAGACAATCTGTTTTAAATAGCCCCAGAAAAAATAATCTGGTGCTGAAAAATCTGGAGATCTTGCTGGCCAGGGAATGGTACCATTTCTGGAAATCGACCTGTTTGGAAAGAACTGTCCATGCTTATTCTTGCCGTATGACTTGTTGCGCCGTCCTATTGAAACCATTAATGTCCAATTTCTTCTTGAATTTGCAGTAAAAAGAGTGTCTGCAGTATTTAAACGTAGCGCACATTAGTAATCGTTACCGTCTGACCACTCTCGTCAAAAAAATAATGTCCAATTACACTAGTTTACACTAAAAATGTACATTTGATGAGAAGTGACTTTTCTTATGTATTTTCTTCCACTGAATAGCTATTTTACGGACTCATTTCAGTCTAGTTACTATGATAACATGTTAATTAATATTCGAAGTTCACTATTTTTGAGAAATATTTGCTGTAATGACATTGACATACATTGTATTGTGTATGATATGTCAAAGACATAGCTTACATAATAAAAGGTTTGAATGTTTTTTAGGTGTTTTAGCGACCTTTAACAAAAAAATATTGTTTGTAACACGTATCTAAATCAGTTTTTTGGGACTCATCTGCTATTCCAAACAAAAATAACTATTATGAAACAGTTTTTGAGATATTGTAATTTTTTCATTTTTTCGACCTTTTTTTCATTTTAAAAGTCATATCTCGAGCAAAAAATGTCCGATGTGGTCATTCTTGGTATGAAAGGTATTAAGATGACAAACATATACATATAATCGGATCTTGAATTGGTTAAGCCGTTCAAAAGATATCGATGAAAGCAGACCACCCTGCATTCCACACAACAAGACGACTTTGAGATCGGAACATTTTAAAAAAAAATCTGGTTTATTTCCATTGATATCTTTTGAACCGCTTATCCATTTAAAGATCCGATTATATGTATATGTTTGTCATCTTAATACCTTTCATTTGGTACCAAGATCGACCAAATCGGACATTTCTAGCTCGAGATATGACGTTTAAAGTAGAAAAAATTAAAAAATTACAATATCTCAAAAACTGTTCCATAAAAAATTTTTAACTTTAATTTTCTTAGTCAGCGGGAGAAAATACATAAGAAAAACCACCTCTCTTCAAATGTACATGAAAAAAAATTTATTTTGTAAACTAGTGTTATCCTAGATGGCGACAAAATTCAAGTGTGTTTATCTTATCTTGATCATTTTATTTCCTGAACTATTACGATCTTATTCTTATCTTATCTAGAACATAATAGACGCAAACAAACAGAAAAAACGATAGAATGAGGCCTAATTGAAAGAAGAAGAACTATTGCGATCTTGTACGTATGAAAATTCATGTTGTTTTTCATTCTTCGTGTCCTTCGCTCAGTCAAATTTAATATAGTACCATGCTTAACAACAGATTTTTTCGGACTAGCAATAATTGCATGTCTTACCCTTTCTTCGTTAAGCGCATTGCAGGCAGACCTTAGTCTTCCACTTGATTCTTAGTTTAAAACAGACCTAAGTTATGTACCCAAGCTGAAATAGATTTACGCTGAGGACACTGTCGGACATTAAATAGACGTCGAAAACATCTTTGAACTCCGATTATTGAATTAAATTGATTAAATTTCTCAACAGAAATGACTTTTGACTAGTGCACAATTTTGACAACGGTCAACAATTATAACAAAGTTTTCAAAGCTTGCTGTTCCAGTTAAAAATATCACCATTGTGAATAGTTGATTAGTTTTTCTGTTATTATATTATATATTTTGCCGAACCCTGTATAAATTAACATATACCTATATACTTTAAGAAAGAATTAAATTTAGACTTATTACAGTCAATTCCAATAATTGCGATTGAAATGAATCTATTGTAACTTCATTGTTGTAACTGTAAGAATTGTGTCCATAGTAATTTTTCAATCACTGGAAATTTACAAATAGCCAATGTTCACCATAATAAGCCTGTCCCATATTATAATTAATCCATTGATCCGGATACTATTTATTTCAGATGACGTTATCTTAGTAAAAATTGTATTTTCCTACGTTATACAAAATTAAATATACAGGGTGGGTCGTAACTATTCGGACATAGAGTAGCCGCAGATAGTTCGGACCAAAATATGAGGATTTGAGCAAATATGCCTTAGTAAAATGTTGCTGTGGAAAAAAATACAGGATGTTAAAGTTGAAATATTTTAAATTTTTTTGGTAATAATATCACAACATCTTTATAAATTGTTACAAAATTTGGCAGAGGAGTATTACTTTAGGTAAGGAATATTATTTTATTTACTATTTTAAATTTTGTTATAGGTGGCGCCACATGAGCGCTACCTGATGATGAAATTCGATCATAACTTTTTTTGACGAACCTTTTTGGTAATTTTGACTAAAAAATATGTTGTAAATATGATTCATATGTAAAATTGCTGCTTGTTTGAACTTGATAATTTCAACCGTTTTCGAGAAAAACGCCATTAAACAGTTCAGAGTCTCGAAAAGTGTTATAAATGAAAAACGTAAGAAGGTTTGTAAGTGTTTGTATTTTATCAATAAACAGGAATAATAAACAAAACTAGCTTAAAAAAATAGAAACTCAAAGTAAATGTTCAACGTTGTTGTTTCCTCCTACACCTACAAAAAGAAAAAATATTTCAACCTTAACACTTTGTATCTTTTTCCATAGCTTGTACTAAGGCATATTTGGTTAAATCCTCATATTTTGGTCCAAACTATCTGTGGGTACTCTATGTCCCAATAGTTATGACATTTATAATATTTATTTATAACACTTTTCGAGACTCTGCACTGTTTAATGGCATTTTTCTCGAAAACAGTTGAAATTATCAAGTTCAAACAAGAACAACAATTTTACATATAAATGATATTTACAACATATTTTTTAGTTAAAATTACCAAAAAGGTTCGTCAAAAAAGTTATGATCGAATTTCATCATCAGGTATCAGTCATGTGGCGCCACCTATAACAAAATTTAAAATAATAAATAAGATAATATTCCTTACCTAAAGTAATACCCCACTGCCAAATTTTGTAACAATTTATAAAGATGTGATATTATTACCAAAAAAACAAAAAAAATATTTCAACTTTAACACCCTGTATTTTTTTCCACAGCAACATTTTACTAAGGCATATTTGGTCAAATCCTCATATTTTGGTCCGAACTATCTGTGGCTACTCTATGCCGAATAGTTACGACCCACCCTGTATAGTTTATCCTGAGAAGTGAATGAGAATAAGTCAATAAATTACAATTTTAACGGCTCATTCAAAAAAACTAATACACCATGATATTCTATTAGAATAATCTTTTCAAGTGTTGTTTATTGGGGTCAGTAATAAAGTAACACCCAGCATGCAGCGGAATGTATTTCTAATAGCCGAAAGCGCATCACATAAAATATTAATTTTATTATAGACACATTTGGTTTTTTCTATATATTTTATTCTAAATGTCATCAAGGACTTTACATACCCATCGCCTATAGAACCGTGTTGGCACAAACGCCTGGTTGACAAGAATTATATCTAATAGCCAAAAAGTATCTGTTAACTTTCACCATGTATATCCTTTTGTTATTTCATGATCAATACCTGTGTGGCTCCAAGATGAAAGTCATCATCTTCGTGGTGGTTTTAATCTATGTTATTACGGAAACCGGTGTATACAACTTTGATTGTTTGTATTGTTAAACAGGCATTCAGTAGCTCTGTAATAATTAATCAAAACAGTTCTGATGAAGGCAGTTGTGATTTTCTTTATGTACAAAAGGTGTGGATCATCTGGTTATGCAATGAGCATGTTCCAATTTTTAAACCATCATCTCCATAGAGATTTAATTGCATATCACAGCCATGTATTACAACAACTAGAACTAGTTTACTTGTTACTTTTGCATCGAAATATGCACAAACTTCTCCTCTGCCAATTACACATCGCATAAGTCTTATTTAATCTCAACAATAATCAACTCTTGGTAATATTTTTTATCCGTACCTAATTAAATTTACGCTTGCATAATCTACTTGTTACTATAGATGGCCCATACAATATTTCTTTTGCAAAAAAATTTGATTAGTGATTCAGTGGCTGAAGAACCTATTAAAGAAATTACTAAATGAGACGTGAACAGTGTGCGGATTGTGTCGTGCTATCACACTAAATTATGTGCAGTTTGTTTTATTGGTATTAACAAGCGTGGCATATAAAAATTAGTTAGGGCGGCAGGTATATAACTACTGTATAATCTGTACATAAAACATTCGAGCACATGTCATATAACATAGCACAATGTACTTTATAAATTAATTGTTGTTGCAAAAGTATGCATATGGTTTTTCTACATATTTGTTTTACGAATTCAAGATTTATGATTATGATATGTGTGATCGTTGACCAATTCACTTTATATAATAATAAGACGAGAAAGGGGGGAAATGGTCAATTTGGAGGTGAAAATATCTAATTGAGATGCATTTTGCGTGGCAAGATAAAATTAATTATAATTAGACAACTGTACTTTAACCACTTGAATAGAAAGTAATACTGGATAAAACAATAACATTTTTCAAATTAAGTCACCCTTATGTAAACGTATTCAAAAAGTTCGTGTGAAGAGGAAATATATCAAAATAGTTATCTTAACGTAATTGCCATTGTTGCTGTAGATTTTTTACTTTCTTATTTACAATACCTCGATGTGTTTTTATTAAATCGCATAATCACAAATTGCTTTATTTAATTTAATTATTATTTTTATGATTATTGAGTAACTTTATAAAATACCGCTAGATAAAGTTGATGCTCGCCTTGCAGTTCTTTGAGTAAATCTGATTCACCGTATAATATTATATACTCCATTATAATAAGGTCCGGTTTTAATTGAAGAAGCAGTGAATTTAAATGTCCTTGTACTCTTTTTCAGCTAAATTCAAAGAATTTATTATACAAATCCGTTGATAAATATTATCTGAAATAATTGCAAATTTAAAGCTCTTAGCAATGATTAGGTACTGCGCTATCTGTCTGCGCCCCTAACTAAATAAGAACCCAGAAAAATAACTATTAGTTAAAGTTAACTATCGACAGAAAAATTGCTCTAAATATATTTACAAAAAAAATGCTTTTTAACGAAGTAATAAACACACAATTCTTCATTTGTACATTCTATTTAAAATAGGAGGTCCTTTGTAATTCTTTTTATAAATTAAGGTTCACGAATCGTGTTGGTGATGATCAAATTTGAAACAACCAATATTTTTCTTTGTCTTTTGAAGTAAATAACATCTATAGAAAAAGGTTGTTTATTTTCGTTTTTCTAATAATGATTATTCGAGTAGTAATATATGAAGTTACTTTGAAGAAATAGCAAATGCTTTATCAAAATATTTGTTTAAACAGTTTACTTATTAATATATAATATTTAATGTCACTTGATTAGGTGTGACATTAATTACCAATTTTTCTTAATATCAGCAGAGCAACTTCTGACATTTTACCTAGATAATTTCCTAACGTAAAAGTTTAAAATAAAATATGTAGCTGTTTACTATTTCATTTATTAGAACCGAGTCTAGGTATTACGTTTCATAATTTTGTTTTTTTATCATTTTTGTAAGTTTATCACTACTATTTTCATTTTATCATATTCATGATGAAGTCCAGATATACACTACTTATAATGATCGGTTATGTAAATATTATATCAGCTATGTCAGCGTATGCATATTTGAAGGCAACTAATATTGGTTTTTTCCAAAACTTCCGTTGATTTTTGTCATTTTTGATGTATACGCGATAATTACAAAATCACTAAATGGAATTAATCCAAATTTTACAAACAAACAGATATCATGGAGAAAATAATTAAAATGGATTCAGGCGCCATGAAAATTTCGAAGTCAAAAAAATCACGATAATTATAATTCCTTATACCTACTTTGTATAAGAAAGTAAAAATCATTAAAATTATGAAAGGTAGTTGCGCGAAAAGAAGAAACTAAAATTTCTAATCAATCCGCTACTTTAAAAATTCGTAGCTTTACATAAAGTTTGTACTTACAATTAGAATAGAGTTTCGTAAAGCTCAATGTCGCTTTTATTAAAAAAAGTCAACATTATGACAGTTAGATTAGATAATTTTTCCACACCTGTTTTCGTGGAAAATCGTGCTCATAATTCACTACAATGCTCATTATTCACTGTGTATCCGGCCAATCACAAATACACAAATTCATAATTCAATATTGCTGAACCAATGATATTTTAAATCGCCCCCCATCAATTCTTTCTGCACTTGACAATCGACTAACTTGATAGTAATTAAATAAGTGTTAAAAAAAATTATCAAATTTGAGTCTAATTTATTTCTTTAAGAGGTGTGGAAAAAGCATAATATTAAATTCGCGATTATGGCCATTATTCACTCAAACATCATTTTCGATTTTCGTGAATAATGGCTATCATAATCGCTCATATAATAATATACTATTACTATAGTTAAGTTTGAAAATTTATAGCTAGCTCTACACCGGATTTCCTGATTATCAGTTAGAATACAGTTTTGCAAAGCTCGATGTTGGTTAAAATTAGAAAAAATCATCTATACAATAGAACACAGTTTAAAATTTCTTGACTCAAATTGAAAAAAAAGATTTCATATGGACTATTCAAAGACTCGTCTATAGATATATCTAAAATGTGATTGAAAATTGTGAAAATTGGGATTTTTACTAAGATTGTAATATAATATAGCATTGATCGTATTTTTTTAAGAAAAATCAAGAACGATGCATCAGAAATTAATTTAGAATATTTCAAACTGTTTCGTAAAAGAACAACAATGTAATTAAAAGTACTTAAACATGCATAACTTTTCATTTGAATTCCGAGTTTGCATTTATCAAAGCATCATACAATAAATTCAAGATATACAATATTAAGTTAGGTTTGTATAAGAAAGTCATATGCTGGCTACATCAGATATCTTTCATAACACCATAATAACGCAACTCAGCTTCAGAAAGAAATATTGGTTATCAATTCAGTTCCATAGGTTCCGGGATCCGTTCCAGAAATACGAAAGGTATCCAGGCGTTACCCTGCAAGACAGAGCAAGGAGTGAAAACATCAAAGAAATCTACAAAGTTTAAGATTGGGTGAAATCGGTGAGAATACGACGACGGAACTGGAAATAGAATGGATGACAACAGACTAGCATAAATAGTAAGGAAGGAAAAGCAGAACACAAAGAGGCCCCGAGGACGACTCCTAAAATCGTGGCATGAAAGCTGGACCTCAGCATCCCCAGAGTAAGAGGTGGAATTGGAAATAACAAAATTACAAAGAAGGAAATGTCAATGTCAATATAAAATTACGGGTTTGTTGATGAGGCAATCAAAATACAAAAATACATAAGAATTTGGCGAAGAAATATCTTTGGTGTCTGAGTACCTTAAACAATGACTTACAAAAACTGAACCGATACAATTTCACCATCTGTGTCGTCCTGTTGAAACGCATTGGAAATTAACCATCAGGAAAGTGATATGAGTTACGTAATAGTGTCCCAAGGGTAAATATTAATGCAAAGATGACGTTTACTATATGGTGTGGGGTTGGATTAGAAAGGTTGTTGTCTATTATGAACTTCCGCCACCGAATAAAATGATAAAATTGAAGGACCAACTCGACAAAGTATTGCAATCCATCCGACAAACGACAAAAACTGGAAAGAAGAAAGGCGTTATTGTGTTATACCAAGACAACTTTAGAGCAAGTAAAAATACTTGATTTTGATTGGGAAGTTCGATACCTCATTTATTCTTAATGGAAGGAAGAGATTCTTTGGAAGACTATAATTTTATGACCTTGATATTAGTTAAGTTGTGGGAAGATGGAATTTTCCTGTTGCATCAAAGCTGGCAAGAGGTGAAGAAAAAAGTGATGACATAGGTTAAAAAGAGGTTATTTATAAAAAAATTTGCTATTCAATTTACATAAAAAAGCGACGCTGAATATGCAGACATGTATTTTTTTTCAGTTATGAGTTCGGGTTATAAAATAAAATTCTCTAAGACTAAAAATTACGTCATGCCCATAGTAGAAGAAAAATTAACTATCATACAAGATGAATTTAAAATCAGTACCCAAGAATCCTTAATGAGCGCACAGAACAGGAACCTGCAGAATTTCATTAATTAACTATTCATAATTAACAATATTGGATTGAATAATAAATTACAGAAACCGAGTTCATCTAGTTTTCATTCAAATCAAAATAAAATTTGCTGATAGTTAACTTCCTGATACAAGAAAATTGTAGCTTACATTTCAATTTTTCAGTTTTTTCATGTGTTAAATCCAAAAAAAATTTTTTTATTAGGTATTATTTTTAATATTTATTTA
The DNA here is from genome assembly GCA_963942485.1 of Pediacus dermestoides. NCBI lineage: Eukaryota > Metazoa > Arthropoda > Insecta > Coleoptera > Cucujidae > Pediacus > Pediacus dermestoides. Next base: position 12,989,642 of record OZ012626.1, read on the forward strand.
TTTATTAATTAAATTTATTATTAAATTATTTCAAATTAAATAAAGAAGCAACGGGAGTTGAACTTAGTTGAACGACATCCACCGATACAAAGTACCTATAGTTTAATTGTGCTAGTTGCAGCAGAATATATAATTTCGTATGTAAGTAATAATTGCGCGAAAAGTGAAGGGGGTTTTAATAGCCGTCTGCACGAAAAAATTAAAAGGTCACGGGTCAATCAATAGTAAATCACCATCAGTTTACGGTGACCTGTGTAGTTGCAGAAGAAAGTAAAGACACTTCAAAGTCCCATCATCAAAGTAAAGTGAGAGTATGATAAGGAAATTAGATATTTGCATTCTATAGTCTTTCGATCTCACTCACCCACTCTGACATGCACTCTTCATAATTGATTAATTGTTGCGAAATATGGTTTTTTGCATATAACTGTTTACTGTTTGTTCTGGTTGCTAAGTGATACATTCCAACTAGGTATCTGCAACCGAAAGTCGATGGTTTGTTGGTGGTATTTATTAGTAATGTAATGTTAACAGACCTAAATCTAACTTCTATAGTCTATGTACGTGTTTGTGTTCATCTTTGTTTGCTGCTGGTTAGAAACGCAGATTTCCCTACAAACATAAAGTAACAAATAATATACTTTCGCTTTTTATTCGAGAAAAAACACTGCATCAATTTACAATTTGTGTACTTGCAGTTTTGCTGGTTTAAGCGGTCAATGTCTTAAAGCAAAAAAAAAACAGAAAGTAGGTGATATTGCAACAAAACTCAAAAACACTGCCTCCACACCCGATGATGAATTTAATAATCATCATCATAATTTTAGCCTTTTTATTCAAGCAGCCAGAAAACAGGATTTCTCCTTTTTATTTATTACAACCTCCATCCGACAGTGTAATGCTGCTATATATTACGCATCTTCTGAAACAAAATCAATTAATTCAACAACAAAATCTCGAATCTTCTGTAATATTTATTATTAACCAGGACCCTTCACTTTTACGAATTTCCTGCAATAGCTTTTGTGTTACAAGCAGACGACGCCATCGACGACAACAGTACGGTTGTCTTGTCCAAGTTTGAGAGTGAATATCCCGCGGCACAACGCGCATCTTATTACCTTTCACTTGGATTACTTATTGTAGGAAACGTGGCGGAACCGGAAGATATATAAACAATAAAAAACATTCTTGGTGAGGTATGAGAACTGAAACCAAATTTAATGCGAGTTGGTTAGATATTATTTTGTCTTGTTTCAACTTTGTTACTGTTTCATAAGCGTATGACGGAGACAACAAAAACAATAAAGCTGACATTGTTAAGTTTATGATTAATGTAGCATAGTCGATGAAAAAGCAATTAAAAATTAAATAGTATTAGAGAGTTGCGTTTTATTGGTTTATTATAAACGTTGTTGGGCAAGTTTTTGGTCAGTTATATTCGTATACAGATAGATCTCTACTTAATTGAATAATATAAAATAAAATTTATTGTCTGATACTTCGCTAGTTTTACACCACTCTTGCACTCATCAAAAATTGGAGATAGTGTAGAAAGAAATGGAGATGTAGACCTGCAAAATTAAAGCAAATTTAGTAAATATTATTGTTATACTGTCTATACACTGTTTTGGTTTATTGTGAATTGAGAGTGAATTAAAAATGCTTTACATTTCCTGCTTGTTTGTTTTAATGGTTTTCCTTATTGAAGTAAGTTTTCCCCGTGTCGTCATAATTGAAGATGATGAATGAGAGAGGGTATCTGTCCTGTATAGTGTAAGTATAGTACCCAATACATATTACACTTAGTATATAAAAAGAATGTATCATATTAAACTATACATATTATTACATACATATATGCAACGTGGTACATAGGGTGATGTATTAGAGAAAACTAGCTGATGTTATCTTTTAAATCTTTGAAGTATTGAAAAACTTTATATTCTTAAAATATTTTATTTATGGAAGTTTCGGGAATTTGTTCCATTTTAGTTGGATGATGACATCTAACAAATGGGGACAATTCTCAGCATTTTAGAAATTGGAACTTTTTATGACATATTATAGCTGTCCATTTTGTAGAAATTATTCTCCTTAACTAGTCTACAGACTGGAGATTACAGACATAAACTTTTTTCCTTAAGTAACCCAACAAAAAGAATAGTATAAAGGACGTTTTACTTTCTTGTAGTAGGAACACGTCCTGATAAAGGACCTTTTTTCAGAAGTTCACATAAACATGCGTGCATGCGTCGTAGAAGGTTGGTGAGATATAGGGTGTTGAAAATGCATTTTTGAATAAACTTTTTGGGTATATCTCCAGAATGGTTACAAATTTAGCAGGTTAGATAGTCTTTTAGCAAACTAAAAATCTATGTTATTATGGCAAAGATAATATTATAGAGGATGACTTAGCTTTTTAACATATTTTTTTAGGGAAGTAATTTTTTAAATAATTAAATAATTGTGAAAAATGAGATAAAAAAACGTACCACTTCTGAAATATCCTGTTAATTTAGAAATATAGTATTAGAGCCGTTTACCACGAGGCTAATTTTAGTACAAAATTTAATACTATTTATGCGCGCGCAGATTTGGTTGAAAAATTAATAATAAACAATAGGTCTAAATTAAATCACTTCTGTACTGCACTGTTCACTACTGCACCGAATTTACGCACATTTAATCAGATTGTATACAAGAAAATAGAACATGCTTTAATTTATTGTAACAAATTTACTAAATCTGCGCGCGCATCACTTGTATGAAATTTAATACTAAAATTAGCCTCGTGGCAAACGGCTCTTACGGAATAATATAGTCAATTCTAGGACCAAAAGTAAACCAAAAATAAACAATTATCCTTCACTACTGAGTTACAGAATGAATAAAAAACATTATTTTCGACACCCTGTATATCAGTCAGGACGTATTTCTGAGTGGCTGTTTTTAGGAGATTTTGACCTGGTTTGGGTCCTAAAAGGTGTTCTATTAACTGTCTCAATATTTCTGAGTTTCTAGCCAGAATCAGAAATAGTGCATAACGTAAAAAAAATTTCAAAGTTACGCATCTCGTAAATATAGTGCGAGCAAATAAATTTGTAATCGAGTCATCCATGGATTTGAATCCGTATGTCTTTAACTTGAACCATTTTAGCTTTCAACTGACATTTTATTGTAATGCAGTTCAAGTAACTACATACGATTTCGCGTTCATGGATGACTCGATTACAAATTTATTTGCTCGCTCTTTACTTGAATTAACGCAAATCAAACAAATCTAACTTTTTGTTCCTCTAAACGACCATATTTTTAACACTTTTTTCAAAAGCTCATTCCCTAAAATAGATTTCTTCCATAAGTATACCACTGAACAATATTATTTTTGTTATACCATCAGATTACAGTTTTCTTAAAGTCTTATTTACCTATCAAATTTCAGATCTCTATCTTAAACCGTTTTGGAGATAAACTCAAAAAAATTATTGAAAAATTCATTTTTAACACCTTGTATCTCACAAACAAAACGTTTTACGACCCATATTTATACGAACTTTTCTTCTTAATCAACCGTTAAAGTCCTACTACAAAAAAGTGGATCATCTTGTGTATCGGAATCATTATTTTAGTGATCGAAAATGCAGATGCAAAAATATGCTTTTATAATATGATTCCCTAAAATTGGGTTATTTGGGCTTTATTTCACAAGAATAAACTTACAATTAGGGAATATCAATTTATCTACAGCAATATCTTCAGACGCAGGATCAACTCAAGGCTAAGCATCGATTTATGTCAATATCATATTGATATATTTATTGGGCTTCCGGTCCCAGCAGGGCTTCGCTCCTCGGACATTTGTTTCATTTTCGTTGCTCAAGATCCACTATACAGGGTGTCCCGAAATTAGTGTGCAATATTTCTAGGACATGTTGTACTTGTCAAAATATAACGAAAAATTTAGATATATTAACTCGAAAAATGCTTCCTAAGGAGGCTAAAGCCCCCCGCAAGGGTGACCACAAGGAGTAGTTTTCTGTAATATCTTTGCAACTGTTTGAGGTAGATTCATGAAATTTGGTGAGTTTGAAGCTTTTATAATTTTCCACATATTTATTTTTACAATTTTTAGAAATTTTGTTAGGGGCGTCACATACAGGGTGTGTGTGGGGTAAATTATGTCCCATATTTTTTGTGTGGATAATTTTTAAATTTTTTAAATCAAATTATGAAACTTTGTTTATTTTTACACAAAAAAGGTAATCTCAGTCGATCTTTGTATCTTGAACCGTTTTCGAGTAAAATCGTTTTGAAAAAATCACGTCCATAAAAACTACACTAATAAAAATATTCACAAAACTAAAATTTATCAAAAGTAGACAATGGATTAAAATTTATAGATATTTATTACTTCGTTTAGCATTTCTTCGTCAAATATTAATAATAAAAACAAAATATGAAAATCAAAAATTTTGTGGTTATTTTTACTAGTGTAGTTTTTATGGACGTGACTTCTTCAAAACGATTTTACTCGAAAACGGTTCAAGATTCAAAGATCGACTAAGACGACCTTTTTTGTGTAAAAATAAACCAAATTTCATAATTTGATATAAAAAATTTAAAAATTATCCACACAAAAAATATGGGGCATAATTTACCCAGCACCCACCCTGTATGTGACGCACCTGGCAAAATTTCTGTAAATTGAAAAGAGAAATATGTGGCAAATTATAAAAGCTTCAAACTCATCAAATTTCATGAATCTACCTCAAATAGTTGCAGAGATATTACAGAAAACTCCTCTTTGAGGCCCCCCTCGGGGGGCTGTAGCTCCCTTAGGAAGCATTTTTCAGCCTATATTTATTAAATTTTTTTGCATTATTTTTGAACGTAGAATCAGCTGGTACATTTTGGCAGGCTAATTTTGGGACACTGAGTATTTTACATACAAATAAATCGGCTGGTTGCATCTAGAAATACTGCGCTTGATATTATTTAGAGATCTATATTTAGTCTGGTTTTGGTGCTGGATTTCTGGGTTACCCTGTATAATAAGTGTTATATTCTTTATGTTCTCGTAAAGACAACATTTTTATCTAATATAAATATGGCGGAAATAATTTTTAATTACATAATTTTTATTTGTATATTATAATAAACCTCCAAATTAATTTATTCACAACAAAACAGAAATAATTACAAAGCTTTCTATTTTTACCAACAAAGTATATTATTTAAATCGTGGTATATCTAAGTTAGTTTGTTATCTAAAAGTTAATTAATTAATGGTAGCCCAATTTAGCGCAGAAATAGATGTTTTAAAGATGTCGACGCCAGTGATTACATTTATAAAAGGACAAATAGAATTAGAATTGAACAATTACTTTTATAAAGTAGCACACGACGCATTGTGCGGCCTTTAAAACCCACCAAAAAGTTCTTGTCTCCTACACCAATACAACCAAAACCAGGATGCTGTATAGAGAAGTGAAATAGGTGAAAGGTAAACTAGTTATTATGATTGAATACAACGTCTTTGGTTTGTTAAAAGAGATATTACAATAGTTCACATGATCAAAGAAGTGAAAGATATTGGAGATTGGAAGTTAGTTAGTTATACAATGATGAACCAAAGACAAGCGCGGGCTTTGCCTATAATTATTTTGTAACAACCTGGATTTTATGTCAAGTATTTACGACATTTACTGATGATGATGATGATTAGGTGAAACCCATTGGTATTCATCCAAACGGTCACAATATTTTGTTATTTGTTAGTCTTGCTTTTCCAGGACTTTTGCTATAGGTAATGAAATAATCGACATGCTAATTAGGTAAATGCTCTCTAAATTATTATTTTAATTAGATTAAATAATCCTCGAATAATTTGGCAAGGCGACGGCATTAAATCAACTTTACATTGTTCATGCAATATTAAAACAGCCGACATATACAATGGATTTTATGTCCTTAATAACTATGTGAAAATTTGTAGGAATTACGTAAAATTTAGTTTCGAGTTTACGTACATAATTAAGTCACGAAAGTTTCCATCTTCTAATTGTGTGTTAAACAATATAATGAATGAACAAAGATTCTTTGAGAATACACGGATTGCTTAAAGAACGAACAAACCGTAAGTGTATAGTTTTGTAGAAACAAAGAGGCTAAATTATACACAGTTTTTATGAATAAATTGTAATGAAACTTATGTGTCCTGTGTATACTTCATTGCAACTATTTTAATTCTACGCACAACGTTTTTTCTGTTATACAATTCTGTGGTAACAACCACATGCAGGGGCTTTCACATTTGTTTAATTTAACCAAATAAGCCAACAAGGAAAAATAACAATGATTAAAAGAATACAATAAATAAATACATTCATTTTCTAGAGAAAGTTCAAATTTATTTTTATAGATGAAGTATTTGATGAGTCAATAGGTATATCAACAAAATGTGGTTGATGTGTAGGTATATGTAAACAATTTTACCCACAATATAATCGTATAATTACATTTGTAATTGTAAGCATTTAACCGAAACTGAAATTTTTGGTTACTTCAACTTTAATAATACTTATTACATAGGTAGTTAATTACATACTTCTTTCTATACGGATAGATTGTCTAACAATGTGCATAATTATGATCAGTTGAAATTTCTAGTCCCTAGCGTTAAAATGGTGAAGGTGCCGGTTACAAACTTACATGTATTCATAACCAAAGATTCAATTAGTTTTTAGTTTGTGGGTCATTGGCAAGTACTATCATAAATTTTATGCCGATATTATTGAATATACTAATTAGTTAAACATATTATAATGAAGTTTCTATTGGTTCCTCGTATTTTTTTAATCGTAAATATTTTCTTATTGCAAAATTCATTTAAAAAATAATTATGAATTAATTTTATATTTAATTAAACAACGCATGATAAATACGATCCAGCATGACCTTTCGGATAAGTTTATTCATTATTAATACCTCAATAACCTAAAAATGTGACAGATGATCAATTATATTTTAAATTTTGTTTTGGTAAATTTTGGGTAACCAAAGTAGCTGTTTGCTCCATGAAAATTGTTACATATAGAGAAGACTTCAGAAAACGTATAATAAATTAAAAAATATGCATCATCATGCACCAAATTCTACATAACAACCGAAAATATACATCGTACATTTATTATCATTTTAAAATATGTTTTTTTTAATATCCCGACTATTTTGGACTTTATGCCAATTTGTACTGTTAAAATCCAACAACCAATAATTAAGGAAAATTTAGGTTGTAGAATTATACCGAAAAAATATAAAGAGTGTCTCGGATCCTATTTGATTTTTAAGAGAAACGTTCAATATTTTATGATGCGAGAACTTGTCAAACTAATTTAGTACTGTCAATTTTATTAAAAAAGAGAAACAACAATTGAAATTCATTATTAATATTTTCATGGCAATAGACGGTATTTTAGTTTATCCCAAAGAGAGCTTGAGAGGTTGCCAAACTTCAAAATTCTCTCAAATTTAGGTATTTTATGAACTTTTAACATTTTCAGTTTCTTTGTATTAAAGGTTTTGTGAAAAAAATCGAACAAATCATATTGCATTTTATCCAGAGATTATAGTAGCATCAATTATTCACTCATTTTTGTCTTGGTTATGAAAATAATTAGCTTGTAACTTGGATGAGGGAAACTCTATAACTCGGAAACTAACCATCAGATTTAATTTTTCTTTGCAGATTATCCTTAGTTTTAATGTGCTCTATAACGCTCTGTATTCGGAGTGCGCCAATTACTGATCACCCTGTATACTACTACCTGTACTGTAATGCGATTCAATACGATACAAGTTTATAACCAATAGAAATGCAACATTACAGCAATATTCCGTCTAACAATATCAAATATTGCCATGAACATCTGACAGATCTAAAATTTTAAAGTTGACACTTCATTTTGATTTTCTGAGTTTATGATAAAGTTGCCATAATATTTATTTTCTTATTTTCCATTATTTTGACTAGGAGTAGATAAAATAGTGTATGCAACTCAGATTTAATGGCTATTAAGACACTTGTATTCATTGCGACACTCACCTATGGCTCGTGTTGTAATTCTCATACTCATGTCTTAATAGCTATCATTAAATACACATCGCATAATACAGGGTGTATCACGACGAGTTGACAGTAGACATAACTCTATTACTAAACACAATTTGGTTCTAAAAATTGGTACACGCCCATTATACAATGTGCTCTATTTAATGAAAATATTGCCACCTTTCAGGTGTCTACTTCCGGTATAAGCGGAAGTACCAGAAAGAGGGCAATACTTTCATTAAATAGAGCCCATTGTATAATGGGCGTGTACCAATTTTTAGAACCAAATTGTGTTTAGTAATAGAGTTATGTCTACTGTCAACTCGTCGTGACACACACTGTATAGGTACTATTTTAAAAGGTGCTGAAAAATAGCACAAACTCAAAAATTTTAATCATGCAAGTTTACAAAATATCTATATTTATTTCATACAATCTATAATGTATTAAAAGATAGGGTGTTTTAAAATTAAAAAAAGATGAGAATTGACGACCTACAGAATGCAAACTACGAACAAACATCATAAATAATAAAAATTGTGTTTATTCTTTTCCAATTCTTTTTAAAATATTTTATTATGTTATTATTATGTCAGAAATGTTTTCGTCCAATTATGTTTTTTTTTCTGTTTGATTTCATTATAAAACTTAAAAAAAGTTTAAATCTTAACAGCGGAGAGAGCACTGGTGATGATTTGAATAGAAATGATAATCCCACCTTAATTGGTTAAATATTCTTATGTAGATTTTTGAATAATTATCACCGGAGATTCTTCCGAAACTATGTGAAAGTCTTACGTAAGATCCAACGAAAATATTAGTTAAGACCCACGTCTCATGTTATTTACGTATGCAATTAAGCACTGTAATTCCTAATGCAATTATCACCAAAAAACAATTTTCATTTCACAATAATTTATCAGCTGTTTTAACAAATTAATTATACTGAGAAGTAAGTGTGCGAGGTGGTCCCTCTTATGATTTCAAGCCTGATTACTACTACCTACCTGAGAAATCACTTTCCTAATAATTCGGTAAACAACAATTTGTTTGGTGAATTATTGCCAAATTCCACAAACATACAAACTATGATCATGACCTATAATACCACTTTAAACTGTTTAATTTTAAGTATGTCATAACATTTCAACAATTTAAATCTAATTTATTCAATCCGGGTCCTCTACCAGGATATTTTCTTATAAATAAATTATTTTACGCATTTCTTCCAAACATAATTACGTAAGGCAGAAGTTGATTGGATAATAACCGACCAACAGAAGAAAGTCATTTTATGTTATCAAATTTATTGTGTTCGAAAGAAACCGTATTAAATTTCACGTCTTCATTTAGAATTCCTTTACCATCATAGTCTAGAAAATAATTTATGGAAATGTAGTTAAATTTGTAAACGTTGCATTGAAAGAAGTGTTTCCTCAATCTTCAAGTAATGTGAGTTGAACTAAATCAATTTATTGTAATAAGGTCAATAATGTCAAAATATGATAAGGTTTGGAACGCTGATTTTTTAGTGCACTTTTATCTCTCTAATGTCCAGTTGCATAAAAGCGAGTTAGCTAATTCTTGGGTTAACTCAGAGTTAAATCATAGCAACCATTATTGTTAACAATCGTTACTACGATTTAACTCCGAGTTAATCTCGGAATTACTTAACTTGTTTTTATGCAACTAAGCATAAGTCTAATTTCTATAATTCGAATACCAATTAATATTTTATTCGAAACTCGAATTTTTCGGGAAAGTCTCTATATTTTTCGACGCCGACAAGTTTCATAATCTGTGTTACAAAAAGTAATTCCGACACAATATTATTCTGATTTAAACTTAAAGTTTGTTACGAGGTTTGTTACCACTATTTCTTTTGCTCCTCAGACGAGGATGGGGGATGATGAGAATGAGGTCAAACCCAAAATATCTAACGTCATACTGTTCTTTGAACAAATTTATTCTTCTATTGAAAACCTGAGAACTTTAATGGGGTGTAGAAATAATGTTCCTGTTTATATTCATAGGCCTTTAAATTTCGTGGAGGATTTTGTAGAAAAGAAAATTTTGTCATGTAGGTATAACAAAAGAAAATTACCGAATACTTTAAAATACACAAATAATATTTTGTATATTCTTCTTTGTTTATTTCTCGTAAATTTAAAGTTTCCCTAATATCAACTTTTTCCTAGTACCTTGAGCTTCGACTTAGAAAAATTATGCTGAATGTTCGGTTGCAAGCTATCTAAACTGCTGGCCAATTGAAACGTACCAAGTGAATTTTTAGGTTGAAATTAAAGTCAAATATATTGAAAAGGAGAAAATATATCAATATGAGTTTTTCAGGATTCAAGAGATAATTTAATTGAGAAAACAATAGTGTTGCCCGATTTTTTTACTTTGAAGTACGTTACTATCTACAGGGTATGAAAGAAAGTCTTTTTTTTCTCAAACTTTATACCTACCGAGATTACACAAATTTTTTAAATATTTTTTGATGTCCGTTTTTTCAGTCTCTGGTTAATCAGGAAAAAACCAATTTTTCAAAATTTTTATATCTCTCATTTTATAAGATACCGGATTTTTTATTAAATTAAATATTGTTGAACAGGTTTTTGCAAGAATCATTATGCTGCCATTTTGAAAGCAAATTTCATCATGTCGTTAAACAGGTAATTTTAAGTAGAATCTAATTATTACGGAAAAAAATGTACAGAGTGATTCTTTTATCTGGGGAAATGCGTTTTTCTCGTAAACGACTTAAGGGAATTAAATTTTGAAAAAAGTGTTATACAGGGTGTCCCAAAATTAGCCTGCTAAAATGTACCAGCTGATTTTACGTTCAAAAATAATGCAAAACGTTTTAATAAATATAGGCTGAAAAATGCCAACTGGAATGGACTGACTGGCTCGAGGCTCGATTGTGAGTGGGCTCGCGCCGTTTGGATCGCTCGTGAATAGGACCCCAAAGAGGAGTTTTCTGTAATATCTCTGCAACTATTTGAGGTAGATTCATAAAATTTAGTGAGTTTGAAGCTCTTATAACTTGCCACATTTTCTTTTTTTAATTTTCATAAATTTTGCCAGGGGCGTCACATACAGGGTGGGTGCTGGGTAAATTATGCTCCATATTTTTTGTATGGAATATTTTTAAATTTTTTATATCAAATTATAAAACTTGGTTTATTTTTACACAAAAAAGGTCGTCTCAGTCCATCTTTGAATCTTGAACCGTTTTCGAGTAAAATCGTTTTGAAGAAGGCCATAAAAACTATACTAATAAAAATAATCACAAAATTGAAAAAAAAATTATTTTGTTATTTTGTTTTTATTATTAATATTTGACGAAGAAATGCTAAACGAAGTAATAAATACCTATAAATTTTAAGCCATTGTCTTCTTTTGATAAATTTTAGTTTTGTGATTATTTTTATTGGTGTAGTTTTCATGGACGTGACTTTTTCAGAACGATTTTACTCGAAAACGGTTCAAGATATAAAGGTCGACTGAGACTATCTTTTTTGTGTAAAAATAAACCAAGTTATCATCAAAAATTCGGTATCTTATAAAATAACAGCGATATCAAAAATTTGGGAAACAGATTTTTTCCCATTAAGTAGACTAAAAAAATCTATATAAAAAAATTTTTTTTTTGTGGAATCTCGGTAGTTATAAAATTTGAGAAAAAAAAGACGACTTTCTTTCATACCCTGTAGATAGTAATGTAGTTCAAAGTAAAAAAATCGGGTAACACTATCATTTTCTCAATTAAATTATCTCTGAAATCCTGAAAACCGCATGTTGATATCTTTTTTATTTTTCAAAATATTTGACTTTAAATTCAACCTAAAAATTCGCTTGGTATACGTTTCAATTGGCCAGCAGTTTAGTTAATAGTCATTTGGGGATAATGATTTTATTTCTTTCGTTTGGTACAATCGGATATTGATGTCATAATAAAGTATGCTCTAAAAGTTCTATTTAATGGTCACAAACTCAAATATTTTTAATATCTTGAAAAAGAATCGATTTGGATGAATATTTGTATGGATTAATATTGATTTATGGATTTAGAGATTCTTATATGGAACAAAACTAGTGTTTATTAGTGTACAATAAAAATTACAATAAAAATAGATAATATACATCACATTTTACAATTGTATAAATATTTGTCCGGTTGTGACAGTATACAAATTAACTCTGAATATACTATGTAACTTGTTCAATTTTTGTATCTGGTCAAATATATAAAATGCGGACTTTTACATAAAGTTAAAAAGATACGAATACAATACAGATTTTCTAAAAATTCATTGTCATTTAGGGTAAAAAAATAATTATCTAAAATGTGTATAATACATAAATAGCATTCAAATATAAACATCACATATTAGTCCGACATTGGTATCACATAATCTTCATCTTCTACCAGACTATAATGATGGAAAGAAAAAAATTGCATAGGCTCTACAATCGAATATTCTCTACCATCCATTATAATAATTCCATCTTCATTTGATTTATCTTTAAAAATAAACTCGCTGTTATTAGTTATCAAATTGTATGATTCAAATGTGTATGTATGGATATTGTTAGCTTTCTTTTTACAAGACAAACTATAAACAATATCACCACACAGAACAGTTTCCATTGAGTCAACTACAATGTTTTCTTTAATCAGTGTTTTTACACTTACGATTTTAAGCAAGTCAGTACCCCTACATTTTTTAAGTTCTACTAAGGCATCACCTAAAAAAAAATTAGTAAACTTTTGTTAGTAATGATTTTTTACTAAATAAACCTTTAGCATATAAGGAGTCGTGTCTCTCAAAAAAATTTACTGGTTGCTGCATATCCCAAAGTTCATTATTTTCATCATCTACTCTTGTAATTGTATACTCGGACTTGAATCTGTTTAATTTACATACATTTTTTTCGTGAAAATTCCATACAAGTAACCTTTGCTTAAATGTGCTGAAGTTACATTTTGATGCCTTATATGAGAGTGGAAGACATATGGCTTTATCTTCCCAGACATCTACAAAAGACTGTATTTTGTATTTGAATAACAACGACATACAGTATTGGTTGCTTTTGTTTGAATTTTAATGAGTTTTGGATCTTCAATCATCCATACGTTATGAGTCTACTCTGCATGATTACCGTTACAACAGATATTTTCTATCAAATATAATACGAGTATACCTACAGTGTGTGAGGCAAGTCAAAGGCAATCTCAAAAGGGACAAGAATGGATAATTATTGATGTAACAAGAAAAAAATCAGCTAATATTTCTTCGTATGATAATTGGAGGTTGATTCAATCAAAAATTAAAAACTTACAAAGGTAAAATTTGTGTGAATGTGAAATTCAGAGAGAAGGAGAAAATTGGTTGCGTTACCAGTTTTATCATTTTTTCTGTGGACAGGATTGAAGTTCAATCGATGGAGATTGCCATAATTTGCAAATTTACTGATTTACTTGGTTCTTTACTTTCAAGTAGAATTAGGAAAACGTTGTCATTGGCCAACATTAAAGTTACCAAACAAAGACATATTTTGACATCATTATTTTCAGCAGACAGCGCAATACAATATCTCTATGTCTATGTCAGTGTCTCATGTTTATCCCTCTAGAGAATGAGAGAAAGAAAGAGAGACTATATGACGAGCCGTGTACCTACTGAAAATAATTCAATTGACATAAAAAATAATATTTTTCTCTTGCTACATTAAATCTTTTAATCTACCTCTTTAGATATTGCTGTTGACTTACATAACACCTATACAGGGTGTCCATGACAAATGGCCCAAAAAATAACTCTGCATATACAATTATTGAACAAATGTAAGAAAACGTTGAATGCGCTACTTTATCTACTATGTTGAGTTGATAAAAGCACAACTTAACATTTGCTATAAAAAAAAATATATTTTTAACTCTTCTCATAGCTATGTATAACTTCAGTGGGACACATTATTGCATGTAGGTACAGGTGAATGGATTCCAATCATTTAATTTTAACCTGCTTTTCAAGTTTTGGTATGTACAGTTGGCGACACGGAATAGTTTCCAGACAAATTGATCAAAGCAGCGATTTTTTTATTTTTTTAGTATTATAAATCAGTCTTTTTAAATCAAAATTTCTTTTAACGACAGTGGATAAGACAGACGAAGATCTCATTAGATTACATTTACTTGTCTACTTGATCAACTATCTTCTAGCTGTGCCATAATTGCGCCTTTTTGAGCATCAGTAAGAAAATTTCTAGGCGTTTTACTTCAAATACTTTACATAAAATATTGTGACACAAGTATGACTGCTAATAATGTCACTAAACAGTTATCGAGCCTATGAACATGATTTAATTTACAATAGAAAAAAATGCCTGGAAACTATTGCGTGTCGCCAACTGTACAGTTACGGCCCTTGAAAACTAAGACACTTTGAAAAATCCAAAATTTTGTCGTTTTAAAATGACCTGAAACTGAAGTTTCTAAAATGCCATTTCGAATGTCACTCAAATAATACGAATTTGTGTCGTAGAGTAAAATATCTGATGTGTCCAACACATGACCTTATACGGATAGTACCATTACTTTTCCTAAAGAAATTAAGTTAAATTTCTTGTAAAAATCGTGTTTCTATTTCCAGCAATTTTCAAATGAATTTCGGAAGTCTCTCTCGCACTTACTGCAATACGCATAAATCTGTCCTTGTCCCACTCATTATAACCGAATTTTACGACAAAAATAAGTGTTTTATTTTTTGAAATTTTTTTGACGGAATTTCAAAAAAAAGTTCAAACAAAATTTGTTCAAAATTCAATTCTAAATCAATGTTAAAGAATAAAAAAATCTCATAAATGTTTATTTTTCAAGATATTCCCAAAAAACCTAAAAATGTCTTCAGGTAAGTGTCACTTGTGTTGGTGCTAGATGAAAAACATTTAATGTGGCACACACAAATTTGTTCAAACTCTTAAATATGAAATTTGAATCAAATCCGATAAGTCGTTTTTGAGTTATGGTGGATACAGACAGACAGACATCATGGCGATAATGGTCAAAATGGATTCAGGGGCCCTCAAAACGTGAAAATCCATCAAAATCTCGAAGTCGAAAAAAATCACGATTACTATCTATACTTTCTTAATACTTCGTATAAGAAAGTAAAAACAATGAACTTAAATTTTGTAAACAGAAATAACTAATATTTTATTGCAGCACCATCCGAATCTATAACGCTTTGGAGGCGTCTTGACATTGATAACACTGTGTTCTGCACATATTCCAACGGAATTTCATTCCAAGTTTTTTTAAATTTTAATTTAAAAAATTACGCACGCCTCTGTTTTGTCAAAAATTGACACTGATATTGTCATTCTTGATGAAAACCTAATTTACCCTTTGCGAATTTTTAAAATAGCAAAGAATATGCCAAAAGTGAATGTCTTAGTTTTCAAGGGCCGCAAATGTAGGTACTTACCCAATACATGATTGTATAATACAATTTTATTGGCAAAACGTTTTGATTGACCCCCGTAGATAAATATATAATCATTAATTAAACGGGCATCGAAACTGTGATTCGGATAACGATTTCTGTAAAAACAAAAACAAAAACATTTGGTATTTATAGGTGTTTTAGTTTTACTAACTTCTTATCATTTAATGTCCAATCGCCCGGGATTGTGTCATACTTCCGTACATCTAAGTTTGGTTCTAAATCTTGTAAATATTCACCACCAAATATATAAATAAATAATTTTACTGCCATAACTTTATAGTTGCGGGTACGGTTCACCAGATCGTCATCTATGGCTACAAGTTCCGTAAATTCCTTTTTCTTGTTATCTAAAAATAAATTTTGTTTTATATTCAGCGTTATCACAAACCAACCAACCAATCAAGAAGCTGGAAATTTTATAACAACATCGTTATGGATAAATGTTTATGCAGAATAGTAGGTGAAATTATAATTTTATAATAATTGACGGTTAAACTATAAACACCCTAATCAGATACTTTGATGAATAATTTAATTTTAAACTTTGTTTTTATTAGGTAGTACCACAGAATATAATTATTCTGTGGTAGTACCTACTATTTTTTAAGAAAACATAAATTACTGATTCTAAGATATTAAACATTTTTTTTGTCGATCGTTTATTAAAGATCTAGTTAATGTAATAAAAGGAGTGTATTAATAACTCAGTTTAATGCATACATGCACATTAAAAACATTGTTGAGATTTGCTAGGTAACCAACAATATATGTTATTATTGAAACATGCATTTGGAACTGACAGCTGCCGAAATTAATTAATTATGTCAGTGGTATTTTGACTTATTGCATATTATGTCAGAATTTGGATTTTGCCATGGAACAAAATTAGATTATTTTCATTCTAATAAAGAGCTATCGACAAAAAAATATTGTAATCAACATGAGTGTTAATCGGCGATTAATAATCTCGACTCATTAACGCACTCGCTGCGGTCACGCGTTAAAATCGTTTCGATTATTAATCGCTCTTATTAACACTCTTGTTTATTACTATTAATAAACAAGAGTGTTAATAAGAGCGATTAATAATCGAAACGATTTTAACGCGTGAGCGTTAATGAGTCGAGATTATTAATCGCCTATTAACACTCATGTTGATTACAATATTTTTTTGTCGATCGCTCTTTATTAGAATGAAAATAATCTAATTTTGTTCCATGGCAAAATCCAAATTCTGACATAATATTCAATAAGTCAAAATACCACTGACATGTAATTAATTAATTTCGGCAGCTGTCAGTCCCAAATGCATGTTTCAATAATATAATATATTGTTGGTTACCTAGCAAATCTCAACAATGTTTTTAATGTGCATGTATGCATTAAACTGAGTTATTAATACACTCCTTTTATTACATTAACTAGATCTTTAATAAACGATCGACAAAAAACTACTATTAAACAACTGATGTATGATGTATATACCGTATCTTTTTTATAAATATACTCACGTGCCAAGTATGTGCAAACGTAATTATTCTAAAATATAATGCCTTCTTTTTGAAATTGAACTCAATTTGTTGCTGTAAATTCGTTTTAAATAAATGGTTATGTTGGAAAGAGGTTTGACGTTATAATTTAATCTCGAATTTAATATACGAGGTGTGTAAATTAAGTAATGAAACTGGTAGCGTAGTGTTCAATCTGGCAACACTGGGGACGCAGGACTTGCAGGGACGGCAGAAGAACGAATCATTATGTTGTCCGTAGCGATTTTTTTCGTGAAACAATTATTTCTAGTGCGTTTTGAAAATGAAATTTCGGGCAACGATGTGCTATCAAGTCTTGCTTGAGACTTGGGCACAGTGCAACGGAAACTTTTGCAAAACTTAAAACGTTCCTGAAAGACTTCGAAAAAGGGTCCTGCGTGTGAGACAAAACATCAAAAACCACTGGGTGTTGCAAAACGACAATGCGCCTTGTCACACAGCAATTTCAATAAACAACTTTTTGGCCAGTAAAAACATTCCTGTTTTCCCTCAGCCTCCTTATTCGCCCGACTTAAGTCCTTGTGACTTTTTTCACTTCCCGAGATTGAAAACTCACCTCAAGGTACGTCATTTTGGGACAATGGAAAACATTCAAACGGTTATAACCGACCAGCTGAAGGTTATTGCAGTATCCGAGTTCCAGCACTGCTATGAGGAGTGAAAGAACCGTCTCCAGGGCTGTGTGGCTTTCCAAGGCACTTACTTTGAGGGAGACAATGTTGAATTGTAATTCGAATCGAATAAAAACATTGAAAAAAATCAATATCATTACTTAATTTACAGAGCTCGTAGGTATTAGCTTCGCAGAATCGCAGGTCACGTGAATGCATTATAAAAAGTATACAGTTTATCCGTAAATTAAAAAAGTACTGTAAATATAAGGAAGATCATCTTAGTAACTTGACACCCAAAATTATAACATCATAAAGTGTGTAGGTACCATTAAAAAACAGTCTCTCTCACTATTCAATGGAACACCCTGCATTTTTACAAGTGCCTTTAAATTTTCTGTATCTCATAAAAAAAGTAATCGAATAAACTTCACTAGGGGGAACATCTTGTACAGGGTGATTCTTTTATCTGGGGAAATGCGTTTTTCTCGTAAACGACTGAAGGGAATTAAATTTTGAAAAAAGTGTTATATACTTACTGACTGTCACTCAAAATTAGGATAGAAATATAGACTTTAATATGCATGACGCTAGGCGTCGCGACGTTTCAAGAATTTTTTTCCAGCAACATACCACTTTTATTATATCATTGGAAAAGTCTTTTAATTTTGAGTATTTTTTCTAAAAACCAATTTTTTTTTTATTTTTTAAAAAGTTATGATCTAATTTAAATTATTTCTGTTCTAATAAAATTTTGAAATATTTTTAACAGTAGGCCGAGTTTTTTTTTTAACAGTTAGAAGAAACAAAACCTGGTATTTGACAACATATTACGACAACAAAAAACTAAATTAAACAAAAAATTTAATGAAAAAGTTGATTACTTGATTATTTTAAGAATTGTTCAATATGAGTACCATTGTTATCTAAACATAAACTATAACGTTTTCTTATTTCATTATATGTGACTTTTCTTAAAACATTAGCATTAATTTCAGCACAGGCATCGACAATCTTTTGCTTTAAATGATCTATATTATTAGACCTTGTTTTGTAAATTTTATTTTTAAGAGTTCCCTACAAGAAAAAATCGAGAGGTGTTAAGTCTGGGGACATAGGAGGAAATTCTACTGGTCCGTAAGTTCCCATCCACCTTTCTTCATATTTTATATTTAAATAATTCCGCACAATAGCATATTTTTTCTGTTTAATTTAGGTATTAATAAGTTTTTTGTTGTTGAAATATGTTGACAAATAACAGGTTTTGTTTTTTCTAAGCCTACTTTATTATATATAATAACATTTACTTTAGTATTTGAGGAAAAACTCGGCCTACTCTTAAAAATATTTCAAAATTTAGTTAGAACCGAAATAATTTAAATTGAGTCATAACTTTTAAAAAAATAAGAATAAAAAAAATTGGTTTTTAGAAAAAAAACTCAAAATTAAAAGACCTTTCCAATGATATAATAAAAGTGGTATGTTGCTGGAAAAATTTTTTTGAAGCGTCGCGACGCCTAGCGTCATGCATATTAAAGTCTATATTTCTATCCTAATTTTGAATGACAGCCAGTAGGTATATAACACTTTTTTCAAAATTTAATTCCCTTCAGTTGTTTACGAGAATATATATATATATATATATAACATTATACAATATGTAGGTAGGTATAATGATATGTGAAGGTTTGTTTATATAATTTTTCAAAGCACCTGTTTTTCTTCTAGTCATAATGAGTCTTTAAAAAATATAATATGCATTACCAACCCACCATAATAGATAACCGAACGCCGTTTACAATGAATTGAAGACACTCCATTTCCTTTTGAAGCCGTCTTCTGCTCGGTCTTGTGCTCGACGAAAAAACATGGAACAGATAAAGGAGTCCGTCGTCTGCCTGATAATAGTATCTTGGCATTGCTTACAATATGACTGTCAAACGACGTTGTTAGTTTTATATTAATTTGTTTTAAATTAAATAGCAATTGTATATAGCAAGTTAATATATCAGACAACTCAGAATATTTTTTTCCATTACAATAAGAAATTAAATCGCGAATAAATGCCACATTTATTCTACGGAAGTCGACACAACTTAACAGTCTTATAAATCTAAAAGAGGTTACTTCTACTTCTTCTTTATGCTCTTCCCACCAATTTAGAGCAGCATAGAAAACGGATAATTCGTCGTCTGTTCGCAAGTCGATGTGGCCTAAATATCTACACAATTCGTCTATTTTTAGACTCGTCATACAGTTATTCTTTTTGATTTCTAAAAATTCTTCGAGTGCCATACATTTGGCTTGTAGAAACAATGGTCTTATATCGTATTTTTCACAAACTAACCAGTATCTTAAACAATTCTGTATACTGAGAATTTGTGTCATTTTCTTTACGCATTCCCTTTGGATTTTTTCGAATTTAAAATTCACTGCTGTTGTTAGCACTGTTACTAATCTTGATTTTGCTATTACGAAGCTTTCGTCAGAGAGTTTATTCAAAATTACTTGTAAATCGATATATGAAGCATCCTGGAAAAATATTTATATTATGTCCAAATTGCATCACTTTTATACAAATACCTCTAATACAAAAGAAGATTTTCCACTTTTATCCCATTCTTCATTAAATATATTTCTGAAAAATTCACTATTGTTTCTTAGAACTGTCTTTTGAGTTACTAAATGAGCGCCATCAACTATTAATGTAATGATATCAGTGGTATCAGGATTATCAAGAAACGCCATATTCTTGCTATATTTAACAGTGTGACGAATACAAAATAAACTTTTCTGTGAACTTTCAAGGTGTCATTATTTTTGCTTCATACGTTATGGTTTAAAAAATTACTGATATTTTCCTTTACAAACTTAAACTTTATTTCTACGGGTTTAGTTTTTATTTCCATTTATTTGGTGTTTACTTTATCTTTTCGAATTCTTTGACAAATAGTTTAAAGGACTTTGGTCAATTTACTAGAATTATTTGCACTTTGCATTATAATAATCATCACACCATTTTTGTATTTACATTATTGTTTTTTTCTAAATCTTGTTAATTAGTTGTATTTTCTCCTGAGCTAAGTGTTCAAAGTTACTGTTAAGTTTGCATTATTGGCTTGGGGCCGCTTCGGGCGTTCGGCATTTTAGAAACGCTTGAAGTTTCATTAAGCACGGCTTGAATTTTCTTGGGATAAGTCAAGTTGGTTGATACAGACAGACAGACATCATGGCGAAAATGGTCAAAATGGATTCAAGGGCCCTCAAAACGTGTAATCCATCAAAATCTCGAAGTCGAAAAAAGCACGATTACTATACTTTCCTATTACTTCGTATAAGAAAGTAAAAACAGAAACAACAATTAAAATTCATTATTTATATTTTCATGGCAATAGAAGGTATTTTAGTTTATCCCAAGGGGAGCTTGAGAGATTTCCAAACTTCAAATTTCTCTCAAATTTAGGTATTTTATTAAATTTTAACATTTTCAATTTCTTCGTATTAGAGGTTTTGTGAAAAAAATTAAACAAATAATATTGCATTTTATCCTGAGATTATAGTAGCATGAATTATTCACTCATTTTTGTCTTGGTTATGAAAATAATTAGCTTGTAATTTGGATGAGGGAAACTATACAACTCAGAAACTAACCATCAGATTTAATTTTTCTTTGCAGATTATCCTTAGCTTTAATGTGCTCTATAACGCCCTGTATTCGGAGTGCGCCAATTACTGATCACCTTGTATACAATACAGTTTTTGTTGTTTGAAATTTTTGCAAATTGATGGATAATTGCAAACACCCTATATGAGAAAATTATGTAATTACTGCTTCACAATAACATTTCTTAGACCTTACTTTTTACAAATCCCAAATTACACCTTTCTAGAACTGCAAGGAGGAGTGGAAATAAACGTGTTTCTTGTGACCTCCAATTTTGCCAAAATTTTTGATGTACGAATATCTCGAAAACTAATTTTAAAAGTATGGAATCTTAACATTTTTTCATCTAAAATTAAATGTAAATTCAGATTTTTTGGACTCAGTTTTTCTGTTTTTTTTATATAGCTCGTAAACGATTTGGAGTTTAATTGTTTTCTCGACGATTTATTAATGGGCTCTCAAATCTGCAATTACTTTTCTTTTTTCAACCGACTATCTATCTCCATTAATAACAAAGATACCCACGGATTTCAACATTCCCATACACACTGTATATTATTATTATACAGGATGTCTTAAGTTTAAAAGTCGGACTTTAACAGTCCTTAGTAGATGTCATTATAAGACTTAAAGTTCCTATAAATGTAGGTCGTAAAACGTAAACGTAAAATCTCATATAAAGGGGTTGAAAATGATTTTGAGTATTGGTATTTTAAAATAAAATGAAATATTTAAAACGGTTTAACATGTGGATTAAAATTTGGTATAATAAGCTATAATCTATTAACTATTACCTACATGTACCAAAAATATTTATTGTTCAGTGGCGTAATTATGGCAGAGCAACGATTAATATTTATAATAGATGCTAATTGTGGTAGGTAATATGTATATTACGAGTATCAATGCAATAATTATTTTTTCTACGAAAATGCGGAATGACGTTTTTTCTGATAAGATAATCGAACTTGAAAGTAGGCTTTTGAAAACTAGTACGGAAAATTAGTGCGGAAATTTTTTTCCGTACGCATTTTTTAAACTTTCCGCACGCAAACAAAAACATAAAGAAGTACTTAGATTTAGTTATAATTGTAACATTTATTTAATATCTAACAACCGAAGGAGTGCACATTAGTTCATCGCTTTCGCTTTAGTTTTGAAACTCCATGTTTATATTTCCGTAATTTGATCTCAAAATCAAAATTATTTCGATGACAGAACACGATTTATAAACTGTCAACAGCTATGAGCTTTCAGTTCTATGACAACAAACTCACTTGATGTTTTTTTTAATTAGAAAAAGATTTACAAATAATTAAATTTTTTACGAATTCCGCGTTTTCGTAGAAAAAATCGTATGTAACACGCTTGTGGAAATGGCCCATGACAATACTCGTGTGATTGCAGCACTCGTTATCGCTCGAGTTGCAAGTTTCACACTCGTATTGTCATGATGCGGTTTCCGCACTTGTATTACAATATACTATTGCTACACTTCTATGCAATTTCAAAATTTTATTTAAAAAAACAGAACGTTCTATTATATAACTTTCTATATTTACTTACATACTTGATAAAATCAACAAATTCGTACACTTATACATTAAACATGCAGAAGGCTCGTCACTAGACTATTTCACCTATGAACTGACATCCTTCAATGTAATCGTAGTAACCAAACACAAATATATTAAATGAGGGCGAAATGCTATATTCTTTGCGTTCTATAAGAAAATGATTTATATCAAGGGTCCAATCGGTAAAAAGAAACTTAATTGTTTGTCTATCTGTTTCTTTCATCCTGTGCTGTTCTAATGTATAGGTATACATGACACCATCTTCACCATCTTCCTGTTTGGAGGTTTTTACAGTGGAGAATTTACGGTAGCCTTTGGGCAAAGGTAGCTTGAATGATGAACCTCCTGGAATATTTATTATGGTTACTGTATGTATGTATTAGGGCATGTTTCTTATAACTTGTACAGGGTGTACAACTAAGAAAGTTCGCCGGCTGTATCTCGGAAACTATTTATCGTACAGCCTTTGGAAAAAAATATTTAGATTAAAAGTGGCTAAGAAAATTATCTGGAAAATATTTGCAAGTTTTTAGCTTCGTCGCTAGGGGCGTACCGGCCATGGCAAATATAAAATCATGATTTTCTCCAAATTATAGGCAATTAAGGTCTCTCAGATATAACTTTATTGGAAAGCTGAAGAAATTATGCATAATTTTGGTTCAACGCTTTTTGCTCTAGCTCACCAAATAAATTTTTTAACATAATTAAAATGAGTAAAAATATAGTGAAAACCGCAGATCCATATCTTTTTGACAGTGAGTTTTTTGAACACAGATAAATTCTGAAATTTCCATTAATTTCATATATTTCAGGAACAAATCAAAATATTCAGTAGTTTGTTGGGCAACTAATAACACAATCCTCTTAACAATGGGATGAAAGAAATTAACTAGCAGTTAAAGATAACCACGGATTAAAAACTGCCCTTAATTGTACTAACCTTTTTTATATTTGTACAAAGTATAAATGTTATCTCCAACTGTTACTGATTTCATTTGGTATAAGTTTTCACATTTAACGAACGGTAGCTTGGAACTGAGGACTTCTCTTAAGTTACCATCGATATCCAGAAACAATTTCTTCATTTTGTTAGCTAAAACAATTTTACAACCAAATGTTCGACCTGTTCATGATTTAATATATCGTACTTTTTAAAAACAGAGATTCCTTATATTCGAATATAGCAAATATTGATTTGTTTTCGAAAATTTTATTGTGCCTGTAAATAGTAAGCTCCTGGGGTTCAAAGTTATTGACTTCATGATATGTATATGCAGATTCAGTGTTTGTATTAACTACTAAAAATTTGTCACGAAAGCTGCAACATTTTGTAATGCCACCATTAAAATTTGAATCGATAATTCCACTCCAAGTACCTGAAAAGTAATAAAAATGTAAATAAAATTAGTCGATCAAAATTGGAAGGCGCTTCCATTCGCCTTCTTAGCTTGGTCGACTTGTAGGTACCTGCATTAATTCCGATGCAGTAATAACTGTAGAAAAAAACTAAAGGTTGACCAAAAAGATATGCTGTAATGCTAAAGTACACACAATTGTTCGAAACATTTGCTTCGTATTCAGTTGGAGTCACTGATGGTAAACTAGAACAATATCAATTAAAATTGAATTAATAAATACATAGTTATAACATTTGTTTTTTAAAGAATTTTTACTAACCTGCCATGTATTATCCACTTGTGTTTGAAAGTATCGCAAATTCCATATTCTATATTAGCAAAACCTGAAGCCAAGCTCTCACCAAATATAAAAATTAAATGTTTGTAAGATGTGAATGTAGGTCGCTCCAAATGTCTTATTATCGGATCTTTTAAATCTATTAGTTTTCTGAATGTTTTACAGTTTTCATCTAAAATATTTTTACATTATTGTAGGTATATTGTTTTGGAATTTATCATGCAGTGTAATATTTTTGTAAATTTTCTCCAACTTTTATACTTTTTCATTTTGGTAAATAATTATTAATATTTGTTTATATGTATACCTACCAAATTGTGTACAGTTTATTTTAGACAAAAAAGGGTTGCCTCACTATACAGTGTGATTCAAATTCGATCCTCACCATTACGATCTCGTAAACCGTAAGAGATACTGTGTCGGTTAAATGGGACAAAATTTGAGGGATTCGAAGTGTAAAATGAATCTGTCATCAAGACTGCGATATCTCTTTTCGTTCCTGAATTATCGTGAAAAAACTGAAAAGTCGATTTTTTATTTTTCTGTCTAGTTCAGTTATTTCATAATCGATTTTAATTTAGTAAAAACATTATTAGGGCTACTTTTCATGGTCTACACGATTAGAAAAAAAATTTTTTTTTCGACGTTTTGTTTTTGTGAAACCATCATTAGGGCCATTTTTTCTTATGAGGTCCATATTTGATTTTGATGTCATATTTTAGCATATTTTTTGCTGATTTCAATGATGTATCACACTTCATGGATATCCTTGATTTTGAGATCAGTTTTAAAAAAAAATGTTTAATTTACCCAAAAAATATATGAAACAAATGAAATAGTACACACAACGAAATAAATCATTTTGAACAATTGAATATGATGTATCCACATCATCGTCAATCTTCCTAATTGAATTTGTGGGATTATCCTGGGCAGACTGAATAATATCTAACATTTTCTACATTTCGGCAATACCCGTAGTTTCTTCTAGGGGCACAAAATGATCCATGTTCTTTTAAATTTCTTTCTAACTCTTTAAATATGAGGGTGTCTTCTTTTAGGGTATAAGTTATGATATTCATAACAAGCATTAACTGTAATACGTCTTTATTTGATGTAAGTAAGTATTAATTTTGTCTTAAATATTCATGTTAATTACAATATCTACCCATGTTATTTGTTTAATTTTGTTATGCATAGCCTACGTTTCTTATTTTTCTTATTCTTATTACATACATACCTTATTGTTTATAAACTATTACCTAATAATTTATTAAATTATTAAAAATAACATAAAATTTTGAAAAAAGATTTATTATTAATAAATTTTATAGTTGATGCAATGGTTCAAAATGATTTATTTCGTTATGTGTACTATTTTTTTTGTAAATTAATCATTTTTTTTTGAAAAATTATCTTATAATCCAAGATATCCATGAAGTGCGATACTTTATTGAAATTAGGAAAAAATATGCTAAAATATGACATCAAAAATAAATATGGCGCCCACAAGAAAAAATGAAGCTGATGATGGTTTCATAAAAACGAAACATCGAAAAAAAAATTTTTGTATCTAATCGTGTAGACCATAAAAAGTTGCTCTAATAATGTTTTTACTAAATTAAAATCGGTTATGAAATAACCGAACTAAACAGAAAATAAAAAATCGACCTTTTCAGTTTATTCAGGAACGAAAAGAGATAGGTATCGCAGTTTTGATGACAGATTCATTTTATACTTCGAATGTCTCAAATTTTGTCTCATTTAACCGACACTGTATCCCCTACAGTTTACGAGATCGTAATGGTGAGGATCGAATTTGAATCACACTGTATAGGGTGGATAAAATTCGGACATTACAAAGAGCTCGCTTGTTTGAATAAATATACAGCTTCGTTAAGAATTTTCATAAAAATATAAAAGTAATAAACTGAAACTTTAATATTTCTCTTTCCCCGTTTTGTGAGGTAATTTCGAGAGATATAAAAAAACTATAGATACGTATTGTTAGTCAACTTTCATAAATTTAACCGAAGCTTCAAATTAGTGATATATTTGAATTTTACCTCCCAAGTACCTATGTATAAAAGCAGTTGATCTTTTACAACTTACCATAGTACACCAAAATTCTTTCACCTCGTTTATTGCCTTCGGTATTATGCCTATCTACTATCTCTTCAGCTAGTAAACATGGACCTTTTCGTTGCCCCCTTGACTGACAATTCAAAATTAAATTCGCATCTCTTAAAACATTAATCTTTGACAGATCCAATGTTGCTGTAGGATCTCGATGGGTCCTGTAGTCTAGATAAACATTCAGTACTTCAAATATATACTTGCTTTCTCTGATTTCAGGAGTGGTCATAATTTTATCCATAATGTCACGGTAAAATAGTCTGTTCATATCCACGCAATGTATAACTTTCCGTAATGCACTAGGAAGGGACTTTCCTGTAATACCCTTTTTTCTTACACAACTCATGGCCTTTTCAAAGATCTCCATTTCGTCACTTACAGGCAATTCTATTAGTGACAAATATAAAGTAGAGTTATACAAGTCAAGTTTAAATAATGTTGCACTATCCATTATAGTTCGAAAATTTTCTATGGACATAAATTTAGCTGTTACAAATAGTTCTCTTAAGTCTTTACGGTAATATTGCGAAATACTAGTCCAGATATCTACACAGTTTTCTACATTGAGACGACTTACAAGATCATCTTTGCAGAAATGAATAATTTTACGGAAACTATATGCAACTGCTGCTTCTAAAACCATCATTAATAAATCAGGTTCTATATCATACGCTGGATCATTCGCTTTTCTTAGCAATATAGTCATTCCCATTGCAGTGGTTTCCTATAACATATTAGAGCAAGTACATAATAAAAATATGGAGAGTACATTATTAGATTTTACGTGTAAACTTAGCGTAGTAATATCTTCACTTTCTTTAAATATATTTCTAAAATATGTGCTATTTTCTGTCAATAGTGATTTATGGCAAAATAATGTTTCTTTGTCAATTAATAATGTAATATGTATGTCGTCCATCACTTTAACTACAAAGATGTAAAATCTAGGCTACTGTATAAAAAGAACTGTTGGTAAAGTTGTTTATTTTAGTATAACAAAAAAAAATTCTTGCTCAAATTTTAAGTTTTCAACTTTTCATAGATAAATAAATGCATAGAATACATATTGATTGTTGAATTTTTCGACATAATAGTCCAGTCAAACTAGTCATTTTAAAAAGCGTTAAATCGGTGTCCAATGAGATTTTAAGGGTAAGATAAGATAAGATAAGATAAATTTATTGATGATCATACACATAGTGCTTACACAGGTCAGATACAAAAGTGTGCCAATAAGGCATAAAGCTAAAAATCTTAATAACTAATTACATTATACATATACATATACATACAGGGTCCGTCAAAACCCTGGCATTCTTCTATAAATTCGTTAGGTTTGGAAATAGAAAAAAATTTTAAAGACAAAAGTTGTCAGAAATTTACTGCTCCATAACCTAAAATTATTTCCATTTATACAGGGTCTTTAATTATGGCTGGACAGCTACTTACTTCGTTATTTTAAATGGAACACCCTGTATATTAATAGATTTTCAGATTCTACACGTAATTTTAGATGAAAAAGTGTGAAGGTTTCATATTTTTAAAATGAACGGTTTTCGAGATATTTACAGTTTTAAAAAAGAATTCACAAAATTAGAGATTTCCAAAAACGCGTTTATTTTAGTTATCCTTTGTAGTTTTTTGAAAATTATTTCGGAGTTCTGAAAAGTAAGGTCTAGGGAATATTGTGATACAAAAATCTGAAATTTATAGTATACAGGGTGTTTGCAATTGACCGTCAGTTTCCATTGACTTCAAACAACGAAAACTCTATTTTTTCAAATAGAACCCCCTGTATATTTCTGACGTAGGTTGTAGAGATTTAAATTCTCTACCTTTTTTATAAAGTATTCCCTATACCTAAATTTAATATTTTAGGAGATATTTCAAATAATTTATATCGTATGAGAAATTCTATTCTATTTATTGAATTTAGATTGCCATGGAAATAAAAAATGCTTTTAGGGAGAGGAGGACCCACACGTTAGCCGGCTAGGTCCCCCTACCTTACATCTGTAGATTTTTTTATGGGGCTATATTAAAGAACTAGTGTATCAGGAACCTCCGAAGACTGCAAATAATATGAAGATAATAAGAATTACTACAGCCTTCAGGTCAGAACGATAACTCCACAAGTTCTCCTAAATACTCAAGATTCTTTTAAACGTCGAATCGGTATGTGTCTTCAGGAGAACGGACGTCACTTTGAACACTTGCTTAATTGACTTTCAGTTGTTTTTTTTATTGTATTTATTTAATTTTGTTACGATTTTATGAAATGGTTTCTTTTCTTGTTTCTGAAAATTGATGATTAATCGCAGACATCCAAATTTTTATTATTTATCTTTTTTTTATAATTTTAAACTAAATATACTACAGCGATTAAGATTTACTTTTGGCATAAATTAAGTACTTAAACTACCTTCTCAAGTCTGAATGTCGACATTTTCTCTTCTCTACTCTCTCCATTAAATAGAAAAACAGTATTGAAAAAGACCTTTTTGGCATTTTGTTCAGCAAACGGAGTATACGAGTAGTTTTCTACAACCTTAAAATGACAGAATAAAGCATTTTTTATTTCCATGGCAATCTAAATTCAATAAATAGAATAGAATTTCTCATACGATATAAATTATTTCAAATATCTCCTAAAATATTAAGTTTAGGTATAGAAAATACTTTATAAAAAAGGTAGAGAATTTAAATCTCTACAACCTACGTCAGAAATATACAGGGGGTTCCATTTGAAAAAATAGATTTTTCGTTGTTTGAAGTCAATAGAAACTGACGGTCAATTGCAAACACCCTGTATACTATAAATTTCATATTTTTGTATCACAATATTCCCTAGACCTTACTTTTTAGAACTCCGAAATAATTTTTAAAAAACTACGAAGTATAACTAAAATAAACGCGTTTTTTGAAATCTCTAATTTTGTGAATTCTTTTTTAAAACTGTAAATATCTCGAAAACCGTTCATTTTAAAAATATGAAACTTTCACACTTTTTCATCTAAAATTACGTGTAGAATCTGAAAATCTATTAATATACAGGGTGTTCCATTTAAAATAACGAAGTAAGTAGCTGTCCAGCCGTAATTAAAGACCCTGTATAAATGGAAATAATTTTAGGTTATGGAGCAGTAATTTCTGACAACTTTTGTCTTTAAAATTTTTTTCTATTTCCAAACCTAACGAATTTATAGAAGAATGCCAGGGTTTTGACGGACCCTGTATACTTCAAACTTAAAACAGTCAGTGCAATTTAAAGCTATCACAGTTTACATCATCGTTCAAAAATTCATCACATGAGTAGTAGGCTTTTTTGGTCAGGAATTTTTTCAGTACTTTTTTTAATTTGTTTTCGTCCAATGTTCTTATCACAATTGGAAGTTTGTTGTAAAAGATAGGTGCATTATGAAGAGTTGCATTCCAGGATTTGCTTAGTCTCGAAAATTCAAATCTTAAATCGTCTCTTTGTCTTGTGTTATAGCTGTGTATGTCATTAGAAGTCTGATAAAATTGGTTAGTTATTTTTTGCATACAAAATACTCATGAATATACCTTGATGGTAATATCATGATAGTTAGGGAAATAAAAGAGTTTCTCACATCTGTCCGATATCCAAGTTTAGATATCACTCTTAAGGCTCTCCTTCGTAAGCCAAAGATTCTCTCGGCATGAGCAGAGTGGCCCCAGACAAGCAAGGCATAAGTACATACCGACTGAATGAGTGCATGAAAAGTCACAACACACAGTTCCGGGTCAACAATCTTTACTAAGTTTTTTAGGAGAAAAATATTCTTTGTAATTTTACTAGCCATATAGTTGATATGACAGCCGAAATTCAACATAGGGTCGATGTGTATACCCAAAAATTTGATGCTTTGTGGATTATCTATACATACAGTAATTTTTACGTAATGTGAATATCATTTATTCAGTTTTTGCGGTGTTCAGCTGCAAACCAGTCCCCCGCACGAGAAATCGAGACGTCCTTAGCTAGCAGTAATTCATTATAATCTCTATTACTATTTGAAATGTTGGTATCATCTCTCGGGCCACTGGAGTTGCAATATCGTTCACATATATAAGAAATAACAACGGACCAAGTATTGTGCCCTGCGGAACTCCATGTTTGGCCACCCTTTCCCCCGAGCGATCCCCGTCACAGAAGGTCACCTGCACCCTATCCTCCAAATAACTAGACATCAACCGAATGCTCAAATCACCAATTCCGTAGTATTCAAGCTTTTTTAATATTATTTCGTGACACACACAATCGAAGGCTTTAGACAGGTCACAGAAAATAGATCCCACAAATTCTCCATCTTCAAATCCTCCGATTACGGTCTCGCACAGTTTATTTACTGCCATTACTGTCGATTTATTTTTTCTAAAACCAAACTGCTATTCAATTAGTAGGTTATTTGTTTCAAAATATCGGTACAACTGTTTCTTAAGTAACAATTCAAATATCTTGGACAACACCGGAATGAGAGCAATCGGTCTATAATCACTTGGGACATCTCTATTAGCAATTTTAAAACACGATGGGTATACCCCATTTGTTATGCTATCATTATATATTTTAGTCAACGGAATTATAAGAACATCCTTCAGTGACTTTATCAAACTTATATTCAAATAGTAAATATCTTTACTATTTTTATTTTTTAGTTCGTTAATTGTGTCCCTAACCTCTGTGAAGGTAACCTCCCGAAATGAAAAGGATAGCCCTGGCCCCACATTTTTCAACAACTGCAAATATTCTACATACTTTGTGTTTGAGCTTGCTAACTTGCTCAATATATTACTTGCAACATCCGCAAAAAAATCATTTAGATAGTAGTGAGTGCCAACGGAACACTTCACCTCGGTTTTCACCGGTACAATTCCGTAAGGGGTCGCCGCCATCTTGAATTTTAGGAATGAGTTCGATTATCTTGGTAAATATGCATCTTACGTTAAAAATGCATATTTGTTAAGGAACGAATTTCCACCAACTTTTGTTTGAAACTTTTTTCATATTAGGCATTAATATTTCCAAAGTTATAATAAAATTTCCAAAAAAGTTGTTAGGAAAATGTGTCATATATGAAAACTGTAGAGAATTTCAAGAGTTACAGGTTTCGTCATAATCACTTTTAACCTCCGACAAATACAAGTAGTTTGGCTATAAAATCCAAAAAACCATTTTCACCCCCAATATACCTTTTTTGGAAATTTATAACTTTGTAAATATTAATATGTAATATGAAAAAAGTTTCAAACAAAAGTTGTTGGGAATTCGTTTCTTAATAATATTGGTAATATTAACGTAAGATGCTTATTTATTGTGATAATAGAACTCATCCTTAATATTCAAGATGGAAGCCACGAAATTGTACCGGTGCTAAACGAGGTGGAGTGTTGGCACCCACTACTTACCCTCAAAATCTCATTGACTCCGATTAAAGCTTTTTTCTTCAAACATCATTTAAGTGTGACATTTTCCTGCTGTACCTACTGATTATGTTTAAGTGTCACTTTATTGCCGACGACAGGTAAAGTTCTACTTTATCTGTCGCCGGCGCTTAAGTACTTCTTAAGCGCCGCTGGTCATAAGTCAAATTAATTGTCAAAATTTATTTATTAAAATTTCAATTAATAATTTTACAATTTAATGAATTGTTTGCGTTTGAAGAAAAAACAGCATATTTTATTTGGGGCTTAAGTCGCTTTATGTGCTTCGGCTGCTTTTGTCTGACTCACTTCGTTCGTCAGTCAAACACCAGCCTCTGCACATAAAGCATCACTTAAGCTCCTCATAAAATAATATACTATTATATTGGCATTTCTGTTATTGTTAACTGGACTCTATAATATAATAGAAGAAAAAAAATGTTTTCCTTTTTAGTACAGGAACATTAGACCAGGCAATCTTTGATAAAAATTTATTCAGATCTTTCGAAGAGGGGTCGACCACCTTTGGACAAGCCATCCCCGTCTCATTTTCCGCCATCTTGAAAATAAGGATGTGTTTGACTTTTTGGTATATCTCGGAGCAATTAAATTCCGCACATTTTTTATTTATTACATTTTTTCATATCTCTTATTGTTTAAATGATATAGCAGCGCAAAGTGGAAAAATGGGGTACCTACGTCGAATTTTTTCGCATTTTTTAATTTTTTTTATTTCGCACATTCTCTTTTTCAACGTTATAACGGATTGCCACACGACATCTTACCTCCCTTTCCGACTCAAAAAAATTGCAGAAACCGTGGAAAAACCACCGAGATACAAAGCAGTAAACAGTGGCACTAGAACGATGCATGTAGCAATGAGAACATATCTTGGTTCTATTTTCGTTTTCGTAGTCACAATTTATTTGTTATTGTAAAATTTTTTTGCGTATAAAATATTGCAACTTGCATAATCATTACTAATTATTCAGAGCAATCCTTTCATTCATAAAACTATAATAAAAATGCGAAAAATCGACTTACAAATTAAGGTTTGAAATATTTCATATTACATTTTCTGGTTTTGTAAAAAAAAATTTCAAAATCACATCGAGTCATCACTTATAGGCAGAGGTGACAGGAGATGCCTGTACTCCAGTGGAGCGGAAAACGGCTGATGATGATGATTCACGACAAAAGAACCATAAACGCCCATTCACAACCACTTTGCATTTGTGACATAACAATAAAACATAATGTTCGACCAATAGAAAACTCTAAACATTTGTCACTGTCGATTATTATTGGCCACTATTGGTCGAACATTATGTTTTATTGTTATGTCACGTATACAAAGTGGTTGTGAATGAGCTTTTAGTGCCTTTTCGTCATGATTTCATGAGAGGTCTATTTTAATAATAATTACCGAAAAATGCAATACAATACTCGGATATACACCCTGCCTTGAAAAACCCCGACAACTTTTCCAACTATTAACAGGAGATATCGGTGTTTTTACTATGTTTAGGTATTTAAAAACAGTTTAACACTTAAATTTTTCGTAAAATCCAAACATACTGCTGAACTATGAGTCATACTTGCTTTGGTTTCGTAATTCTGTATTGCTAAATAGAAAATGATACTTCCATGCATTTCTTACTCAAAGAGCTTGTTCCTTCTTTTGCAGATAATTGTATCGATGTCATTATAATAAGAGGAATGTCAGTGTAATTCGTTGCATGGGTATCAAATGTAATAATAAACAACAGATATTACTTAATAAAAACTTTATATGCCTATAGCCTATATTAAGTTACATTATGCAGAATCAGTAAAATCAAATGCATCCTTTAATGGAATATCATGCAAATTATCACAATTTCGAAGATAATGGAAATGATCAATGGAAAACATTCTTAATGAAGGCGAAATGTCATATCGTTTATTTTTTCTATTAAATGTGGGAGCGGATGACTGATTGTTAAACAAGATGGCTTTACTTCGTATTTTTCCCTTCCTATTTTGCGAAAGTTGAAACTGTTCCAATATATACGCATATGTACCTTCTTCTGTATCTGTAGTAAGGGATGTGGCTATGGGTACTCCATGGACATCTCTCTTATACGGACGTTTGAATTTTTCCGGTTCTGCAATGGAAGATGTAATTTTAAAAAGAATCTATATGCGAGGAGCAGATAATTTAAATGAAATAGTGTTATATCTCTAATTCAAATGAATGGCGAAAAGGGAGAAATTAATAGAAAATTTTTATTATGAAAAGTTGGTGTGTCAACCGCATGACTTCTTATACGAAGCGGATACCTACAGTTCTGATCTTTGGAAAAAAATGAAACCGTGGCCAATTATCATGTACTGTCCACACCTGAAATTTTATTTTAACTCTTTAAGTATTTTTAATTATTTTTATATTTTATTTTTATACAGAGTCATTCACGGTGAGTGCTTAGACTTGTATTGAAAATATCCATTTCCAATATTTAAGCTTATTGCGGTGATTTCCAATGATTGATATTGAAAGAAACTACGAGCCCTAACAACTAAATGTTCGGACAGAAGCAAATTTTTGAAGTATGAAAGGAGAACTGGAAATTTTACGCAAATAATTAGCAAACACCTAACAATACAATAAGATAAAGCCTTAATAACAATATTATGCATGGAAGAAAATTATTTATTGGATTTAACAATATTTTAACCTTAATAGCAAACTATACAAAATGAATTTGCAACTAAACGTTGGGATAATTTTTAATTTAGGACCATTAATAAGAGGTTACGTCTCCTTTTGCTTTAATAGCTGCCTGTATTCTGGCAGGCATTGTATTTATCAAATTTTGGTACAATTCTGGCGTGAAACTGTCCCAAATTTCTTCTATTTTAGTCTTTAAGTCCCCAATGGTTCTTGGTGGATTATTGCGTAGAATACGTTTAATTTTATGTCAAAGAGTTTCAATGACATTTAAGTCCGGACTGGATGAGGGCCATAAAAGCACCTTTATATCGTTTTCCCCAAGTTCCAAAACTGTGATTTTTTAAAAACAGTCGTTAGAAAATTACGTCACATTTTTCAAGTGCAATTTTAAAGCTACAAAATATGCCTAAAATCACTAAATAAAGTCTTGGGGATTTTTTTGTACATAAAACCAACATCCAGCTTTGCAATAAAGTAAATTTTACCAAAATCCAACCAGTGGTTCCAAAACTATGATTATTTTAATGTAGGTAGCACGTTTTTTGAAAAGTGAACTGTGGAACTCGAAAAAAATGCAAAAAAAAATCATATTAACATTTCAGGATTTTTTCAATATAGTACGATTATTGAGCTTTGATTTAACTGTTTTTTGACACAAATCCAACCAGCGGTTTCAAAACTGTGATTCTTTAAAACAGTTACTAGAAAATTTTATCATTTTTAAAGGTGCAACTTTGAAGCTCCGATAAATGCCTAAAATCACCAAATAAAAATTTGTGTAACTTTTTTGTAAAGAAAACCAACATCCAGCTTTGCAATAAAGTAAATTTCATCAAAATCCGACTACTAGAACCAACGTTTTGAAAATAATAATTCTTTGTTTCTACAATTTTCCCATCCTGCTGCGTTAAAGTGCCACAGTTTTAGAACCGCCGAGCGGATTTTTACGAAATTTACGTTTTATATAACTAAATGTTGGCATTATAACAGAAAAAACCATCAATATTATGGAAGTTAATTTAGATAACTTTTGCGCGTATGGAAAAAAGACAATCAAATTTACTTTTGTCCGAACATTTAGTTGTTAGGGCTCGTATAGTAATCTTTCCTATTCTAACAATTGTGTCCATAATGTTTTTTCAATCATTGGAAATTTACCGATAGGCTAGCCATTCAAGCATTTCAAAGTCCATTTTGCCTAAAAAATGCAAAAATTTTGAAACTTGAACACAAGTTTGAAAACGCTAAAATAATATTAAATTTAAATTGGCAACCGTCCGGATGACCGGAACATTGTCAAAAATTGAAAGAACAACTATTTGCAATAGATTTTGAACGAAATTGCAAAAGTTATGCAAACTTGGACAATGTTAAGTGGCTTATTACAAATCTTCCATTGAGTTTGCACCCTTTTTTGCTAAACGGAACCTCGGTTTTTATTAAATAATTAGCAAATTTTGTTGTTATTCTTCGTACAAAATTCCAAAAATTATGCAAACTTTATGTAATACTTATAATACAATCCTGAACCTACATGCCAATTTGCATAAATTTTTGAGGAACGGAAATACTTATTTTTTTTTACTTCTTTAATACTTGGCGCGTTAAATTATTTAACAAAGTGAGGTCAACAAAATGCAAAATTTTCCGAACATGGTTGCAAATATTCGTTACACAGATATAGACTGTACTTTGAATTTGCAACCTTTTCATACCTCCGGAACTTTGTTAAATTGATAATTATGTAAATAATTTCAATTTCGCATATCCAAAATATTGCAAATCTCAAATTATATTTGTCTATTATG
Source organism: Pediacus dermestoides (assembly GCA_963942485.1). Lineage (NCBI taxonomy): Eukaryota > Metazoa > Arthropoda > Insecta > Coleoptera > Cucujidae > Pediacus > Pediacus dermestoides. The sequence goes on from OZ012626.1 coordinate 13,026,474, forward strand.
ATTATTGAAAGTACTTGTCAATTTGTCCAATTTGTCCAAGTATGCATAACTTTTGCAATTTTGTTCGAAAAGCTATTGCAAATTGTTGTTTTTTCAATTTTTAACAATGTTCCGGTCATCCGGACGGGTTGCAATTTTAGATTTAATATTATTTTAGCGTTTTCAAACTTATGTCGAAATTTCAAAACTTTTGGAATTTTTTTTCCTTTTTTGCTTGAATGACTGGCCTACGATGACCAATGTTCATCTCAATAAGCCTGATTATATAAGAAATTTTAGGCACTTAATAATAATAAATAAGATATATTAATATTTTTTGTCTCAACCTACCTTTCTTCTCTTTTCTGTATTTGTACAAAGTGTAAACGTAATTACAAGTTGATACTGATGTCATTTTTAACAAGTTTTTATATTTAACGTGTGTTAATTCACATCTTCCAGTTTCTATTAAACAGCCTTGTTGAGGATTCTGTCTTGATAATCCTTGGGCCTCTTCTTCTCCTCCTTCTTCCTGAGCTTTTTCTCTAGATTGTTCCTCGGGTGATGTTCCTGTCACTTTTTCTTTAGCTCCTTCTGTATTGACGGCCTGTTTTTCTGTTAGACTCATAACTTGTTTTTTTTTATCATATTTAAGTTTCCTTAACATAGTACCTAGGGCAATTTTATAGTAAAACTTTCAACATAAACATTATCTAATACACCATACTTTTTAAAAACATATGGTTATCATGTTCAAAAACACTAAACAAAGGAGGTATGTTTTGAAAAACTCGTTCCGGTTGAAACACGAGAATTTTGTGCATTAAATTTGTGTAATAATTATATATGCCTGCTTCTTTATCTTTCACATTAACATATGCAATGCCATCATCAAAGTTGCACATTTTCAGACTGTCTTGAGAACGAGATTTAACAACATCAAATATACCACTCCATTTCTCTAGAAAATGTATTTTTTTAAATTTTATTTAAAAAACAATGTATTACGAAATTATAACAAAAAACCAAGTACCTTGAAATGTTCCTATACAGCTATACTTGTAAAATAATATAAACAACTCTCCAAAAAGATATACACTGGCCATAAAAAATACACTGTTCATTCCTGTATAAGTTTCGAATTCATTTAGAAGGAGTGTTGGTAAACTGAAGCAAAAATGAATATCAATAATCATCGATTATTGGAGATGCTTTGATTAAAACTTCTACTAACGTGAAAACTTTTATCCACAACAAAGAAGTTGTATCACAAATTGCACATCGCAAGTTCGTAATTTCCAAATATGGCCAATCACCAAAAAGAAAAATATAGTTCTTATAAGAAGTAAACGCTGGACGTCGCAACATGCTTATAAGTACATCCTTGTCTAGATTAACTACTTGTCTGAACATGTCTTCTGTTTCATCTGAAATATAATATAAAATATTTCTTTTCCTTATTTAAGTAAATGAAGATTTTCGGTATAATCCGAGGTACCACAATCATGCCATTGTTTTCATTCGATAGAACAATTTTGAAAATCCCGTGGTAAAAAATTTCCGTTTGATTGTCCTATTGATTTTCTATAAACGTCTAATAGACCACTCACCGTGAATGATCCTGAATAGGTAAAATTTACAATTTTCGCGTCTTCAGTTTGGCAAGAATGGTTCATACTCAAATTTAAGCTCAAAATTTGCTCTTGATTAATTCCGTTCCATAGTTTTGCTTTCACTCATTCGATGTCGTTAAATCCCTAGTTTCAACGAATCAGTGCGTCTACACCAAAGACTAAAGTACCAAATTCATGTGACCATATAAATATTGGTTTTTGTTAAGAATAACTGATCAATTATGATGTGAGTTACTTCAGTGTGTTGATCGCTATTGCCAGATACTTCAAATTTAAATTCAATCATTTTGTCAACATATTTGGGATTATAAATGTCTAAGCCGCTGAATAGTCGTAAAAAGAATTGGTGGCATCTTTAATCCAATATTTTGAACAGGAGTCCGAAGATGAAAGTCTTTTGATATCGATAAATGCAGCTAAAAACTGTAGGATTTGAATGTTTAAATTGGGAAAACTATAACTCTCAGAATCAGGCAAAAAGGAAAAAACATTCCGTAATAGTGGACAACGAAATAGATTGGTTCATTGTATTTAATAAAGGCTATCATTTAAACGATCAGCATAAAATTGAGGTTTTGGTCAGCTCAAAATATTTTCTGCCGGCAAACATAGTCAGTTGAGTCGCCACTTGTGGTCAGCAGATAGAACAAGATTGATCAGTGAATAATGTCATATTAAGCAGCTCTGAAGCTATTGCTATAGCTAATTAAATAGATTTGCAGCAATACATATAAGTAATAAAGAGGCAAATCGTAAGTCAGATTTAATAACATTTTATCAAGCTAGAACACTAGGTACCACTTTTCTGCACTGTGTCTGTAGCTAACCTAATGGGGCAAGGAAATGCAAACACATAAATATTATAGCTTATGGATATTTAGTTGCTGATCAATTTTATAATCCTGCTGACCTGACCAAATAATAACTTTTTAGGCCATCATTACAAAAATGGTGTTTCTATGGCTCCTTTTGTCGCCATAAAGTTTTGCTTTTTTGTACACATCTGTTAAATGTTACTTTTATGGGAAAGTTAAATAAAAAATGACGCTTAATATTAAATTTGGTAGGAGAAGCTTTGGTTTTTAATTGTCTAAGGTAACTATGTTTTTCAGGAAATTGTTCAAAAAAAAATTAATTTTGCGTTTTGTGGCCAAACTTTTTAACTCTTTCGTGATGATCGCTTAAAAAACGTTGTGTGCACCTCGGCCAAAAGTGCTTTTTTGGTCTCATCTGAAATGCAGCCTCGGCCGCAATCAACAGGTTCTACAAAAAAGTGAAAAAAGATCACTTTTACGGACTTGATACACAAATAACTAACTATTGTTTCATAACTATTTATTTTAAATACGCATAAATATTAAGTTGACTAAATATGTGTTTACTTGTTGATACAATTTAATTTGCTTACATGCACGTATTGAGTTTGATATTTTTTTACTACAGACCAAAACTTAGTTTGATGTTCAAATGATTTTATAACTGTTTTTTCCTGCTAATCCAATATTTAAATGGCTAACCATTTAATTCCTTCTTTTTAATAAATAAATTACAGTAAATTATGACAAGTAAAAAATACCACAAAATTAGCAAATACTGGCAACTTCGACTTTATTGAATTGATGACGCAAGCGAACTGACTCTATAATATCTAACGAAGTCGTAAATGTTTGTTAGAAAAATTAATGGATCACTTTTATTCCAGACCAACTAAAATCGAAACATTCCATATTTTCAATAATAATAAATCACGTTTACTGTTATCACTTGTTTGAATATTGCTTACAAATCACGCAACGATTTAATTAATTTCAAGGTGTTTTTCTCTGATGAAAGCCGCCATCATGCGTCCATCTGAGGACACATTGCATATGAATCACTGTGTATACTATTTCGAAACTGAGGTACCTACATATCTGTACAGGCTGTTTCACCGGCCATATCTCGGAAACTACTGGGCATAGAAATCCAGGGAAAAAAATTTCATAACAAAAGTGGCCATGAGAAAAGCCTGGAAAATATTTTTAAGTTCCGCAAGGGTGCGCAACTGAAAAGTAAATATTAAAATTCCAAATTTCTCCGAAAATTTCCACATTAAGGTATACTTTTGGTAACATCATTAGAAAGCTTGGACAATTCTGCATCATTTTGGTTTAAGGCTCATTGGCGTATCGACCTTAATAAGAGTGGGGGAAGTTCGTTTCAGAGTTATTGCCAAAAGAATAATTTTTAACACTTTATTTGAAGATATGGTTGTTTTCATAGTTCCGTGGTCAAGCAATCCATGACAAAAAATATATTTAAACTTTATGCTTGCGTAGGTTTGTCACTCATTATGCCAAGGGCCCAAAAACTACTTTAGAATTACTGAATTAATAACATAATCATGGAAAACTCCGAATATAGGCACAATAATTATTCTTGGTTTTTTGAAAATAAATCTAGATAGCCGTGAAACAAGATCGGCAGGTTTCCAAGGAGATAAATAAATTGGAATAGTTGTCAACTGATTTAATTTTGATAGGTGTTGTCTTGACAAAAGTTTCTCCTTGATGACTGATTCTTTTTTAATTTCTGGTTACCTATATCAAAATTTGTGCTACATCCCTCAAAAATTCTCAATTCCTCTCCCTGGTTTTATGGACTGATGAAGCCAGTTTTACTAGCTGTGGCATCATTAATTTACACACTATTGGTCACAAATAAATCCTCATTGGATGCGCGAAGTGGATCACCAAAATAGGTGGTGCAGAGTTTTAGAACACAGAGAATTATCGGACCGTTTATTTTTAACGGCTGTCTAAATGGCGAATCTTACGTAAGCATATCGTAAGCCTCGGCATTGTTATAAGTTATTTTGAGGGATGTAGCACAAATTTTGATATAGGTAACAAGAAATTCAAAAAGAATCAAGGAGAAACTTTTGTCAACCCAACATCTATCAGAATTAAATCAGTTGACAACTATTTTATTTATCTCCTTGTAGACCCGCCGATTTTGTTTCACGGCTATCTAGATTTATTTTTAAAAAACCATATTAGAATAATTATTATGTCTAAATTCGAAGATTTCCATGATTATGTTATTAATTCTAAAGTAGTTTTTGGACCATTGAAGTAATGAGTGACAAACCTACACAGCCATAAAGTTTAAAAATATTTTTTGTCATGGAATGCTTGCCACAGAACTATGAAGAAAATCATTTCTTCAATTAAAGTGTTAAAAATTATTCTTTTGGCAATAACTCTGAAACGAACAAAGATATCGAGCTACGGTTTTCACGTTTTTTCTTGCCAATTCAATCTACTTTCCGATTATGATCTCATAATTATACCGTCTAATTTAAGTTTTCGGGATAAAATAAAAAAAACTGTTATTATATCAAATTGCGCCCTCTAGCAATGTTATTAGGAAGTATCGTGTACCATTCGATGCGATAATTAAAAGTACCTACATTTCTCTTCCAAACAAGGTTAAATTTACTAAAATCGAATAAGTCGTTTAGAAGTTAGAGCGATTTAAATGATTACACTTTCAATAGCTTCCCCCACTCTTATTAAGGTCGGTACACCAATGAGCCTTAAGTCAAAATGATGCAGAATTGTCCAAGCTTTCTAATGATGTTACCAAAGGTATACCTTAATGTGAGAATTTTTGGAGAAAATTATAATTTAAATATTTTCTTTTTAGTTGTGCCCCCTTGCGGCGAAATGTGGAACTTAAAAATAATTTCCCTGTATTTCTATGCCCAGGAGTTTCCGAGATATGGCCGGTGGCCACCCTTAATGAAACAGCCTGCATAATATTACAGCATTTTATTAAACTTACAACTTACCATAAAATATTAAAATTCTTTCAGGTTCATGTGATGCATCATCAACTATCTCGTCAGCAAGAAAGCATGGCCCTTTTCGTTGCTGTCTTTCGTGGCCGCCTATAAAAAATTGTTTGGCGGCTTCTAGAACTTCATCAGTTTCCCATCCATATGTTCGATTCTCCGGTCGACCTTTCCTAAACTCTATAAAAGCACCTAACACATTAACAATAAAGTTACTATTCCGGATTTCAGGAATAGTTTGAATTTTTGTGTGTATATTATTATCAGATATTGATAACATATCTAAGCAGTTTAAAATTTTTAGTACGGCTTCATCGAGGCGAGCTCCATGAATGTTGTGTTGTCCTTTTATCCAGTCTAAACCTATCGATAACACTGTCATTTCGTCTTTTACTGGTAGATCTATGAGTGACAAATATAAGCAAACTTTTTCGAAATCGGTTATTCGATTTAAATGTCCATTGCTCTTTATTGATTCAAAACGACGTAAGGACATAAGTTTAGCTTTTAGATATATTTCTCTCACGCTGTCAAAGACGAATAATTCGTGAAGGGTGGTCCATATCTCAATACAATTAACATCGGAAAGATAAGTTTCTAATAATTGTTCTTTGCAGTATAGCATTACTAGAGTGAAGTCATATATCAAAGCTTCTCTTAGTGCGCCTAATACTAATTTACAAGGTGCAATAACGTACGATCGACTACGGCATTTCTCTAAAACTTCTGATAAGTTTCTTATCTCGCCTCCAAGGTTTTCCTAAAATCGATTAAGTAAGTATTAATCATTTAAAACTACAATATGTACGGATTTGGTATTGGAATATACCTGTAATCTTATAATGGTAAGATTGGGGTCTTGCCGGAACTTTTTTTTAAAATAATGACTATTTTTTATCAATAGTGATCTACTACAATGTATCATCTCTCCACTAGAATCTGTTATTCCGATTTGGATATCGTCCATAATTTTATATATACAATGTCTAGAACAAACACAATTTATTTGACAGATTTTGCTTAGTGCTTAGTATGTTTAGGTTTGTACAAAAAAATCACTTTTTCCAAATCTTTTTGCATGTAGGTAAAGAAGTTTGTATAGAATGAAATCAGTAGGTAGGTAGCACATAACGTAGAATCCCTATATAAAGAGAGTATTGCAATTTATTGGAAATAAAATGACTGGCAATCATGTTTTACGAAGTATTTTAATGTGGTTACGTGTGGAGGTAATGTTTTAAGGTGGAATTGTGGTGCGAAATTCTGTACAGATATGCCCATTCTAAAATTTTAAATTTTGAATTAGAAAACAATCGCTCCCGCACTTTATACATGGTGTCCCAGGTTATATCGTCAGGATTTCACCAGTGGATAGTTTATCGAAAATTAAAGGTGGTTTGTCTAATAAACTATGATCGAATTTTGCTTCTATTTTGATGTACAGGGCATTAAAGAAAATACATTATTTTATAAATTTGCTAACAGACTGTTAGATGGACTTTTTGAAAAAAGAGTTGTTTTAAAGGCAAATTTAAATTACAAAAAACGAACATTTTTGTAAAATAAATGTATTTTACTGTTTTTTAAGTTTTTTCACTTATATTTTCTTTGTGTTTTTATTTATTATTACATATTTCATTTGTTTGATTAATTTGATTCATGGAGCTATTCTCTATTGAAAATGTTATATAACATTCTGTATAATCTTTGTAATTTGACATTTCAACAATGTTTTATATTGTTCAAACGTCAAATAACAGATTTAACAGAATGTTATCTAACATTTTCGATACAGAATAACACCATTAAATAGAGTTTAAATAAATAGGAATACTGTTTGAGATTTCATATTGTTTTTCCAGTTTAATAATCTCTTTTTCATACATTTTCCAATTGTTGCCGTTAGTTTACTTTAAAGAAATTAATTATGGTTATTGTTTCATGGATAATTTGCGTTTTTTTGGCTCACGGCATTTCAACTCTTAATATTTTTAAAGTTGATATTAATAATTATCAGATTGACTGTAAATTGCAATTGACAATTGAATTTTTAGTTTTCAATTGCAACAAACAATTTAATGATGAAACTTTTAATCGCAATTGACAATTAAAAATTCAATTGTCAAGTGACTAATGAATTAATTAGTATTTTAATTAATTAATGTCCAACGCTGGTTAAGTAGTACCTAACTAGAGAAAAATTTCACTAAAATTTGCAACTTATTTGTTGAATAACTTTAAATATTGACAATATCAAAAATATTAAAAGGAAAGTTGTAGGAAATATTTTTCACTACAACTTTGTACTCGTGCTTTTTTCGGAAATCTAATAGGGAAGAAGCTATTCAATAAATAAGAAAAAAAAGGTAAGTTTTCAAGAAATTGTAAGATACAAAAAAGTTTCTAAATTGAATGGAAAATACTCTCTGCATATTGGTGCTGCAAAAAAATACAATATAAAATTTAGGTCAAACGTTACATCCAGGGCAACACGGAAGTTGTCGTACCAATGGTAAATATTTTTTTCCATGACTACGAAGTACTAAACTTGATTATCATCCTCTAATAATAGTATAATAAACAAGAGTGTTAATAAGAGCGATTAGTAATCGAAACGATTTTAACGCGTTCGCTGCGCTGCTCACGCGTTAATGAGTCTAGATTATTAGTCGCCGATTAACACTCATGTTGATTACAATATTTTTTCGTTGATCGCTCTTTATTAGAATGAAAATAATCTAATTTTGTTCCATGGCAAAATTCAAATTCTGACATAATATGCAATAAGTTAAAATACCACTGACATAATAAATTAATTTCGGCAACTGTCAGTCCCAAATGCATGTTTCAATAATATAATATATTGTTGGTTACCTAGCAAATCTCAACAATGGTTTTAATGTGCATGTATGCATTAAACTGAGTTATTAATACACTCCTTTTATTACATTAACTAGATCTTTAATAAACGATCGATAAAAAAAATTTTTCTACGAAAATGCGGAATGACGTTTTTTCAGACAAGATAATCGAACTTGAAAGTAGGCTTTTGAAAAACTAGTAGGGAAAATTAATGTGGAAATTTTTTTCCGCACACATTTTTTAAACTTTCCGCACGCAAACAAAAACATAAAGAAGTACTTACATTTAGTTATAATTATAACATTTATTTAATATCTAACAACCGGAGGAGTGCACATTAGTTCATCGCTTTCGCTTTAGTTTTGAAACTCCATGTTTATATTCACGTAATTTGATCTCAAAATCAAAATTATTTCGATGACAGGACACAATTTATAAACTGTCAACAGCTATGAGCTTTCAGTTCTATGACAACAAACTCACTTGATGTTTTTTTTAATTAGAAAAAGATTTACAAATAATTTTATTTTTTACGAATTCCACGTTTTCGTAGAAAAAATCGTATGTAACACGCTTGCGGAAATGGCCCATGACAATACTCGTGTGATTGCAGCACTCGCTATCGCTCGCGTTGCAAATTTCACACTCGTATTGTCATGATGCGTTTTCCGCACTTGTATTACAATATACTATTACAACGAGATTAATTATAACTACACAATTTCTTCAAACTTTAACCATTTTAAGGTTTTACTGATAATCTAGACTTATGCAAATTAAAATATGGAATATTCTTCTGATTAAAAGAAAGCACTTCATTCATACGTACAACAATACAGCATTTATGGAAGGAATATTTACAATTTCATTTTCATTAGTAGCTAATGGGAATGGGTAATCCTAAAAATATTAATAACTGTAACAATATGAAAAACTACATAATTAGTGATTAATAATTACTTACCTTATACCTTTTCAACACCTAAATAGTAAAAGCACAAAAACAATTCTCTTTGTCTTCTAAGTTTTCATCAACTAAACACGGATTAATATGTGTAACACAGCACAGATAACGCGCAGACAAACTATGTGATTGGTCAAAGAATTACATAAAACCTGTAATAAAGTACAATAATCATGTTCTTTTACATATAAACTGATTTTTTCATAAATTCACTAACATTTTTATGTAATATTACAATTTTTTTCAAATACAGATAACTTTTACATTTTATTCGGACTTTTACTTATACTTTACAACAAAAATGTAATTTTCACAATGAAATACTAAAAAAGTTTAAATTCTACAATAAATGAGTAATTTTTACAGTTCTAGTTATGTAAATTATATGTGAAAGTACATACATTTATTTCAGTGTGGGCTGGTTGCTAGTTCTTTCTTGTATCAAAATTTGTTTGACAAAGTAGTCGATTTTCTAGGCGTACTTGCTTTGAAAGTCTACAAGTATTGTTGGACAGAAGTACTGATTATATGGAATTTTTTGGCAAATACATAACAAAAAAATAATTTCTACAAAAATATTAATGCGTCCAGCACATGACTTTTATATACGATGCGAATATAGTTCTGATCTTTGGAAAATACTGAAGCTGAAACAAATAATCATATCCATAAAATATTAATTAAATTAGTTTACGTTCATAAAGTATCGGATATTGACAGCACATGATTATTGGTTAGGGCGTTAGTATTTTCCAAAGATCAGAACTATACCCACATTGTATAAGAACGACATGTGCTGGACACATTATATATTTTGATGAAAACACACAACATGAAATGTCTGTTTAAAAACTGATCTTTATAAATAGCAATTTGTTGATGGTGATGTTTTTTCAGTCAAATTAAATATTATCACTTTGACACGAACACTACCCCAAACACTATTTTGCAGAAAGTTATGTGACGAGATTATGAGGTTTTGTAGTCCTACTACCTAGATAGATATTCTTATACCGAGCATACCACATTCATTAGTCGCTATCCACGTATCCAGTAAAAAACTTTCGTGGCGGCACATTTATATGGATAAAATCATACATATGTCGTAACATTACAATAATTTTTGTAATAATCATGTAAAAATATATTAACAAAATAACTGATTTGTCCAACACATGACTTTCTTATACGGATAGTATCACAATAATTACTTTTCCTAAAAAATTAATTTATATTTCTTGTAAAAATTTTGAGGGTTTCCAGCAATTTTCAAATAGTCTCTGTCGCACTTATTGCAATATGCATAAATCTGTCCTTGTCCCACTCATTATAACCGAATTTTACGACAAAAATGTGTTTTATTTTAGATTTTTGACCTATTACTCACTTAAAAAAAATCTCCCGGTACGAAATTACATTTATTTATTCATTATTATTGTTTTCGGTACCATAGAAACCAGTAAAATAAAAATAAAGTAATGGTCCGTCCTTCTGGGATTCGAACCCGGGACCTTCCGTTTGGCAGCCATATAATGAGACACATGTCTACTACCTCGACCGTCTGATTCAACAATCAACGCGCGTTATGTGAAATATAAAGTGTTTTAAGAATATCTAGTTTTTTGAAATTTTTTTGACGGAATTTCAAAAAAAAGTTCAAACAAAATTTGTTCAAAATTCAATTCTAAATCAATGTTAAAGAATAAAAAAATCTCATAAATTGTTTATTTTTCAAGATATTCCTAAAAAACCTAAAAATGTCTTCAGGTAACTCTCACTTGTTTTGGTGCTAGATGAAAAACATTGAATGTGGCACCCACAATTTTGTTCAAACTCTTAAATATGAAATTTGAATCAAATCCGATAACACGAAGTCGAAAAAATCACGATTACTATACTTTCTTATTACTTCGTATAAGAAAGTAAAAAGTAGTAAATTTTATTCTCTACAAAATGGATCTGATGCATTATTTCATAGGATCTACCTCAAACGAGAAGTTTTGAAAAAACTGTTAGTAGGTACCGTTATTTTTAAGATGCCGGCTGGAGCGGCACACCCTCGCAACCGAAATTTGAGTTTATATTCGGGGCCGACTGACCTCTTGAACCAAATAGAAAAATACTGAGTGTGTCTTCACTTTTATCAATTTTATTTCAAATATAGTAATGACTTATTGGAAAATAATTTAATATTTTTCCTAGATTATTAGCTATAGGTACTATATTTTGTATATTTCGGGAGTAATTTTTAAATATCATCCTATATAGGTAATCTAATTTTTTCATGATATTCTTCTAATAAAGTGACCAAACCTCTTTAATAAAATATCCATACTAAATACTAAAACATATTACTTTATTGTTTAGAAAATAAAAACACATGTTTCACATGCAAAAAAAATAATTTTATTATACTTAAACATGCAGTATACAATTAGAAATCAATTATATAAGTATTTTCCTGGGGCACATTACAAAGACTAACTTCAAATATTCGCATAGATGGGGCAACAATATACTTCTTACCATCGATTAACAAAGGATTGTCAAGATAGTATAAATCCTCGAAAACTACCTTACTCGGTATATTTATATTCTCCGATCCAAAAATCACTTGTTCTAATGTATATGTATAATCCTTTGTATGTACTATGCTTGCCTCTGCTTCGGCTAACTGAGGATCACCTTTAAATAAAATGTTGTAAACTTAAGGATATCAGAATAATTTTAAAGTGTCGCATAGCTGGATCATGAATTAAATTGTATTCTAATGCGCCTATAGGCAGATTATTATAATCGGGCCGTTACTTTGACAATGCACAGCCTGAATGGAAAATTGCAGTATGAAAACGAATTCAAAATGTTGAACACATGGATTTTGCAAAATTTCCACAACGCGTTGTAGGTAAATTACTAGTACACACAATACGTTGTGGGTAAATTCACAGGTCTGTGAATTTTGTTTTTTTAAAAGTTGTTTTACTGAAGTGTTAATATTCGTGATAGTATATCTAAATGTAATATAAAACGATATTCATATGATCTACACCACGTCACATTCAGCAGATCCAGATGACTCAGTTTTTGTATAGAATACATATAGGTACAAATACAGATTAAATCAAATAAAAATGACTCTATCAATAGGTTTAACTGTTAAAATTGAAAATTACAAAACAAAAATGAGCAATGTATGCATATCAGATGTAAGAAATCAATAACATTGCTGTTTTTTTTTGAGGAAATGCTTCGTTTCGTGGGTTTCCATTTATGAACTTTATCTGCTTCATGTCTGTGGATCATCCAAAGATAGTCCGCCATTATACTGACATCCTAACGGCCTTGATATCTTCTTTTCATCTCTATCACACCTTTTTGGAACCGATTTCCTTATTCCTGACTGTAGTCTCCTAGATTTTTTGGAAAATGTTCAATATGCGAATTCAAAACTGAACTTTCAAACTCGTACAGTTGTTTAACATTTTTTGCACAATATTTTTATTATCAGGATCTTTTACATTGTCCAAACATTTAGAAACAACAGGAATTCTATGCATTTCTGTCTAAGTTTATCAAAGCATTCTCAAAGTCTGCATCCTTGATTAGTTGCCTGATGTCAGGTTTCGTATTAATGTTTATTGGCTTTGAAGGAAAGTTAAAACTTTTTATGGGGCTATTTAAAATCAAAAGTGTATGTTAATCGACCAGACAATATTGACCCATAAAAAGTTTTCACTTTTCTTGAAAACCAATAATTTAGATAAGTCTACTGAGATTACAACTTAGTAATAAAATTTTACATTTTTAAAAATTTCTCAGTAAATAATGCCACAGATTTAAACAACCTTATATTGTTGAATTGAGAATCAAAATTTCTTTCGAACGAGGTGCCGCACGACCCCTTTCCTAATTTAAAATTTTTGGGGGGTAGTCACAATACAGAGGGGACAGCACTGTATATGTATATATGAATAAAAAAAAATTATGACGTGATACGTAAAAATGGAGTTCAAATTTCGAAACAGCAGTCGAAAATCTATACATATGTATCATGTGGAAAAATTTAAACAACTTTTCATCGCAGACCTGTTATTAATTACCCACAAAGTCTTCTCTGCAAATCAACTATACGATCAAAATCGAACATACAGGGTGATATGTAACATATGGAGGATGGGGGAGATTGAAAGGGCAATTAGTTGGGACTAACATCAACATTTTTGCATAATAAACTTTTGACGAAAACCCAATAAAACAAAAGTTACAGCTATTTAATAGGATGAGTAGTTATTTGCTTAATAAGGCAACAAATCAGTTTTACTGCCGAATTGAACATCTGATTTTTTCGCCGATCATTTAAGTTTTACGTTTTTAAAGAGAAAATAATGCAAGACAATCTGAAAATACGATTACATTATACAGTGCCGTTTATTTATAATTTTTCGGTAATTTCTGTCAATTTTTTGTGAACCTGGTGTCTGTCGTGTTAAACGAATAGTTTAAAACAAAACACGGTTCAATTTTTATATACAGGGTGAGTCAGTTTTTTGTAGCATAACTTTCACAGTTGATAGAGGACTTTTTTGTAAGAAGAAAATTTCCTATAAACATGGGTCGTAGAAAGCTTCGTTTGTGAGATACAGATACGTTTTTTATTTTACTTTTTCGTTAATATAAAAATACCCGTTTAAAATAAAATTATGATATTGCGGCAAAAGACTAAGTACTTGAGTGCAAATAGTTTACATAAAAATATATCGTTTAATATTTCCAGTGGCGTAGATAAAGGGGTACCTACATATTAGTACTTTTATTAAAAAAAAATATTTCCCAACTGAAACTTTTAATTTTTTCTTCAAGCATATGAAAGAACATTCAATTTTGTTTAAAAAAGATCATCTTGTCAGAAATCGATTAGATGCACCGTTTTGAAGATAAACAGAAATGTTTGTAACACAAGTCAGTCATTTTTTTAATACTAGATACCTATGACAAATTTAATATAAATCGTGAAAAGTAAAAAAAAAACACGTGTGGGTATATGAAAAGCCTCATGCCATTCGACCAAGAAACTTTCAACTTTCAACATGAGTTGAGTGTAAACATTCAAATGGACATTACAACAATCATTTGTTTGGGCCCTATTTTTTACCACCACGTGTGAATGACCAAAATGTTTTGCAATTTTTAAAAGCAGAGCATGGAAATATGAGGAATGAAATTCCGTTAAATTTAAGAAGGATGGCTTGGTTTTAACTTGATGGTTGTCCAGCTCATTTTGGAAAAACCTAAGGAACTGGTTGGACAACAGCTTTCCAGGGATATGGATTGATCGTGGGGGGCCAGTTGCATGGCCTCTACGATCCCCAGATCTGACTCCCTTAGACTTTTTTGTATGAGGATTAAAAAAAAAAGGGTGTACGCGACATATTTTGAGCAATTACTTTAAATTGTAAATGGGGTTATTTGTTATTATCGTTATTTATTAGTTGTTTTATATTTTTCACGATTTATATTAAATTTGACATAGGTACCTAGTATTAAATAAATTTCTGACTTGTTACAAACATTTGTGATTATCTTCAAAATGGTGCATCTTATCGACTTGTGACAAGAGGGTCTTTTTTAAACAAAATTGAATGCTCTTTCATATGCTTGAAGAAAAAATTAAAAATTTCAGTTGGTTAATATTTTTTCAATAAAAGTACTAATATGTACCCCTCTATCTACGCCACTGGAAATATTACACGATAGATTTTTATGTCAAACTATTTGCACTCAAGTACTTAGTCTTTTGCCGCAATATAATAATTTTATTTTAAACAGGTATTTTTATATTAAAGAAAAAGTAAAATAAAAAACGTATTTCAACACTTTGTATCTCACAAACGAAGCTTTCTACGACCCATGTTTATAGGAAATTTTCTTCTTAAAAAAAGGTCCTCTATCAAGTGTTAAAGTCCTACTACAAAAAATTGACTCCCCCGGTATATTTTCATATTATTCAATATCTGAAACGGAGGGGAAATTTGAAAAGGTAGATATAAATTGAATTAGCCATTTCGAAACAAGCAAAAACTTTTATGAAGAATGCATTTTTCTCGAAAAATTAATAATAAAAAAGTTTTTCCTCTTGTAAAGTCGATTCGGGGACATACTGTAGAATAGATAATAGTGATTCTCGTAAGGTTTGCGATTCCTTGATTTTAAATAAAGTTTGATCAAACCAGCCCCAAAATCTTTATTTTAACTTTGTATAACTAATAAAATTGTACTGCTATCTGTCGGTATAAAAGGCAAGTATATGTATAGTACTAAAATTCAGCAAATTTTACTATTCTCTATAGAGTTTTAATTTATTATTACTTCGTAAAAATACCTATACCAAATTCGAATTTTTTAGAAGAATTATTAGACAAAGACAGAACTACAAAATCTGAACAAAAGTATTTTGTGGGAAACCGGCCCCGCAATCCGGAAAACCTTTCTCACAAAATAACATATTTCCGCGTAGATAAGTTTCCAGCCAGTCAGACCCATCAAATTGCTGACTATTTCTTTGAATTTGATTAATTCAGACTGGTTGGGAACTGCTCTACAAGGAAATCTAAAATAATACTTAAATAAATAACTACGAGTATTTCTTTTAACTTACCTACGTAACGTTGAGTTAAGGTATAAACCAAATCATTACATTTAACTAATTCCATTCGATCTCTTAATCGATCATTTATATGGGGCTGAATTATACCTGGATATAAATGATCAGGAGAAAAAAGACCATCATCCATCTTATTATATGAAAATATATGGTGATTATTTCTTCCTGAGACAAATTCAACCACATAGACTAAAAATATATTTTTTATTTATCTATACCTACTTTTCATGAAAAATGATTCCTCGTATTGAAAACAACCCACTAATCTAAAATAATGTTTTCGAAATAAATCCTGAACATAACGTTCCCAAGTTTTATCCGGCGGCGGCTCAGGATGTGGATGTTCAGGGTGCGAAACATCTTCGAATTTTAAATCGGTCTCATTGAAAAAAAATTGATACCAATCTGCAATATTTGCTACTAAACATTTATTATCAAATTTGCAGCATTTCAATGCGTATGGTCTTGCAGGTTCTATGTAATACCTTTCACTCCATTCATCTACGAAAATTTTATAAAATTATTATACTTTTGCTTGTTTGTTTATTACCAGTGTTGGTGTTGTATCGATGTGCCCAGCATTTGGTTCCGTCTGTATCAACAACGAATATCTTGTTGTCTACTACACAAGATTCAATATGGGTTGAAAATTTAGGTGTTTCACTGAAATGAAAATATAATAGAACAACTAAAATTTTAAAATAAAATTCATATAAGTATACTCGTATGTGACGCGCTACAAAGAAAGGGATCTAAGCAGCCAAAAACCGATTTTCAAATTATAATCGTTTCAAGTTCATTTGAGGTGGCTCTTCAAGTTTGTGAAGTCGAAAAAATGTTTCATCCATTATTTTTTTATAAAATAAGACCGTTAACGATAGCAGTAAACAATATCGGAAATTTCTATCGGCTCCTCGCCTACACTTTGGCTTCTCCTATAAAAATTTAGTTTGACTGCTTAGATACCTTTTTTTTCAAATTGATCCGAAGACTTCCGCTCTCATCCGATATCAAATATTAATTAAATTAATTTACAATATGATTATTTACTGCGGCTTTAGTACTTTCCAAAGATCAAAATTAAATCCATATTGTATAAGAAAGTCCTGTGTTGCATACGTCAGATATTTTACTAACCTTTTTCTTAATTTCCATCTCCTACAAATAATATCATATTCGAAACATTTTGTATGATAATAGGTGGTACCATCCGATGCACCAAATATGAAAACATATCCGTTACAAGCTCGTATTCCGTATAATGGTGCTACTCCTGTTAGACGTAGTGATCGCTCGACATCTACTAATTTTTTAAATGTATCAGTGTCGTTGTCTGAAAATTATAATAATAATAAATATAAGAGAAGAAAGAGACACTTTTCTACTGATTTGTACATTCCACGAGAGTGGAAAAGACACTACCTTATCGAATGGTGTATACTATTTTTTCTACTGTCTTATTCCAAAATGTGCTAAACTTATATTTACTAAAAAAGTTAAGAATTTATCAAGAAAAAAATAATTAAATTTTTCTGCTGTCAACTCTGTAAACGTTGTCAACTTGTGATTTAAATTATTATAATAGTATATTATACTACGACGCTATAATGAAAGCTATTATTCCTGAGGATGAAAATTACAACTCGTGCGAGCGAAGTGAGCGAGTGTTGTAACATCCGAGGGAATAATAGCCATTATAGCGAGTTGTATACTATACTTTATCTACGACGAAAATCCATCTTCAATATCACTTTCCACATTTTCCATTTAGTACAGTAAAATTATTTGAAAATCATACGTGAAAGGTCGGAATCGTCCGGAACAGGATCAAATTTTAGGGGTGGTTAGGGGACCTGAAGTTAAGTAATTTCCCAAGTTTGCGACCTCCAACTCCTTGCGGATTTTCCGCCATCTTGATTTTTAGGGTTGATTTGGTTTTTTGTATTTTTCGGGCTTATATTTGATATTAGCAAAAAAAGTGTCGATACGTTTTTTGTAGAGAATAAAAATTCCCACAAAATGATGTAATATAATCGTATACAAATTATTGATTTAAAAGTTTTTATTTTTTTATTTCGGTAATCGTCCATATTAAATAAAAATAGTTCAAACAAAAGTTGTAAAGCGTAAAACTCCCTACAGTTTTTGTTTTAACAATTTTCTTCCTGTGTCAATACTTTTTGCGCTACAGTGAGTGAAAGGTTCACGGGAACTGAAACGAGGCGTTCGCGCTTGTCGCATCGCGCTAAAATCTAACGCCTTTTTATGCGTTTATTTTCAAATATTTGTTCCTAAATAAATTTGTAATTTATTATGTACAATATTTATCGAATATATTGTATACAGGGTGTTTGCGCGAAGTGGCTCACTATTGCTAACTTCGTTATTATTGGAGCTACAAAGTTGGTTAAATTAACAAACTAGTAGCATTTTTTCCACTGATTACAATGGTGAAAACAGGAAAACAATTGACCATCTGGGTTTTTGTTTTTCGAGATACATATTCACCAAAATAACATTTTTTAAATGGAACACCCTCCATATTTTTGCAAAAATCGATAATAAATCAAATTCTGTACAAAAAATATCCTTATCTTTTTTTGATAATTATTTAAAATAAGCTAGTTATTTTGAAAAAAAATTCCAATTCTTTAAAATCATCAAGTAACCACGAAACGAAATAATTGTAATTTATTAAAAGCAAACAATCATAATTTTAAATTTAAGCAAGTGGAAAAGTTTTTTTCAAAATTAAGTATATTTTATGACTACCTATACTTGATATTAAAACTTTGTAACCTTTTTTCAAAATAACTCGCTTATTTTAAATAATTATCAAAAAAAGATAAGGACATTTTTTGTACAGAATTTAATTAGTCATCGAATTTTGCAAAAAAATACAGGGTGTTATTTTTGTGAATATCTCGAATACCAGATGGTCAATTGTTTCTCTGTTTTCACCATTGTAATCAGCGGAAAAAATGCTACTGGTCAACTTTATAGCTCCAATAATAACAAAGTTAGCAATAGCGTTAGCGAGACACTTCGCGCGAACACCCTGTATACAATATATTCGATAAATATTGTACATAACAAATTAAAAACTCATTTAGGAGCAAATATTTGAAAATAAACGTCTAAAAAGGCGTTAGATTTTAGCGCGATACTGCAAGCGCGAACGCCTCGTTTCAGTTCCCGTGAACCTTTCACTCACTGTAGCGCAAAAAGTATTGACACAGGAAAAAAATTGTTTAAACAAAAACTTTAAGGGCGTTTTACGCTTTACAACTTTTGTTTGAATTCTTTTTATTTAATATGGACGATTACCGAAATAAAAAACAAAAAACTTTTAAATCCCACTTGTTGGATTTTTAAATTACCATAATTTGTTTACTGATGAGAATTCGTATACAATTATATTACATCATTTTGTGGGGATTTTTATTCTCTACAAAAAAGGTATTGACACTTTTTTTGCTAATATCAAATATAAGCCCGAAAAATACAAAAAACCAAATCAACCTTAAAAATCAAGATGGCGGAAAATCCGCAAGGAGTTGGAGGTTGGAGGAAACTTGGGAAATTACTTAACTTCAGGTCCCCTAATAACCCCTAAAATTTGATCCTGTTCCGGACGATTCCGATCTCAAAAGATAATTTTACTGTATTAATTATAAATTGACACAACACGTACAACACTATCAGTATTTTGACAATTATTTATTTACACTGACATTTTGTTTGTCATGGTTTCCATGGCTATTTTCAATTTCACAGAAATTGTGATTGTTATACTATTTTTTCATTGGTTTACAAGTATGGAATAATGGAATTTATATGGAATAATGAGATTCATTATATTGCAAGAACCACAAATATAATACATATATTATATATTAGTCGTAGATAATAGTATATTATTTTATGAGGAGCTTAAGTGATGCTTTATGTGCAGGGGCTGGTGTTTAACTGACGAACGAAGTGAGTCAGACAAAAGCAGCCGAAGCACATAAAGCGACTTAAGCTCCGAATAAAATATGCTATTTTTTCTTCAAACGCAAACAATTCATTAAATTGTAAAATTATTAATTGAAATTTTAATAAATAAATTTTGACAATTAATTTGACTTATGACCAGTAGTACTTAAGCGCCGGAGACAGATAAAGTAGAACTTTACCTGTCGCCGGCAATAAAGTGACATTTAAACATAATCAGTACAGCAGGATAATGTCACACTTAAATGACGTTTGAAGAAAAAAGATATTTACTTGTCTGTGTTTTAGAAAAGGATTCAGTAAAAATGGAATGCAGTGATGAAGAAAGTAGTGATGTAAGCAAGGACATTGAAGAGGCCGCAAATGCGGCAACTCTGATTTGCTACCTATCAAATTTTATACTTTCTTCTCTAGAAAGGGAAATTTTCATTACACCGTCCATTTTTGTAAATATCACTTTCATCTTTCAAATATCTATAGTAGATACCTAATAGCCTACTTTTAAACAAGGCAGTAGAAAATATAAATTATTCCAATGGCGCTTATGAAAATGACATTTTTCTACTTTCATACTTTAATTGATTTATTAGATATTAACTACCTGTAATGAGATTCATTTTGATACACATTTTTCATTAAGATACAATAAGTTTATAACCAATAGAAATGCAACATCACAGCAATATTCCGTCAATATCAAATTAGTATTCCCATGAACATCTGACAGTGGTTTTTTTTACATTATATGAGTATATAGTTAGGTTTTACGTAGTAAATTACTTTCTTTTTAAATATATATATATAATATAATAATAAACTTTTAATTGAAAAAGACATTAACAATGTTCCTTTAAAATCAAATTAGGTATCATCAATTCCGGAATATCAAATTTAATTTCGAGTAAATATGGAGGATGGTACAAAGTATCACTTTGTACCATCGAAATCAGTAATTCAGTAATTACAACACGAACCATATTGAGCCTTTGGTTTCGAAGGAACTGAAAGTACCACCGTCCATATTCTCCAGACATAAATCGAATTGGTATATAATGACTGTTTAAAATAAATATGATAACATTGGACGGTACTACTAATACAACATTGAACTTTTTTCGAAAAGATGGGAATGGGTTATTGGATCTGAGCTACATTTATAAAGGGTATCTCGAAATTAGAGTACAATAATTTACCACTGAATTCTACAACCAAAATAAGAAAATATGTCTATAAATATAACTCATAGAAAGCATATATATATTTAAAAAAACGTTATTGATGAGAAATATCTTATAGATCAATCAGGCCCGTGCGCATTAATCACCCAAGGGGGGATCTGAACTTATTATATCATGTTACGTATAGAGTTTGTAAAAAATACAAGAAACAGTTTTTCGAAAATCAAAGACATTTTATAATGTAAAAACTTTATGTCTAGTGGCTATCAAACTTTAAAATCGCATTATTTCAAAAACTTTCCTCTTCAACCTAATACTTTTTTTACACATTCTAAATCTAGTTTTAAAATCCAAAAGAAAAACTACAGTGTTTCATTTGAAAATTGAAAGTTGACGTCACTTCCGGTTAGACTGAAAATAGCAAAAAATAAAAACAAAGTGCATTAAGTGTAAAAAATGTCTTTGAATATGCCTGCAAAAATTGAAAACCCTATCTTCAATAATAAGCGAGGAAAAGATGCTGTACCAACTAAAAAAATCACCCGGTATTGCTTATTAAAATGTATGTGCAAAGCTCAAAGGGGGGGGGGGTTCGAACCCTCAACCCCCCTCCCCCCCGTCCACACGGGCTTGGATTCAACAACAAGATATCCTCTTCCGAACAACTCACCAAAGTAAACCAGAGACAGTTCGGGTGTAGTATTCGTAGCATTCGGGTTAATTCCCTTTATTTTTTCAGGTACCACTTCAACTAAAATACAAGGGGCTTTGTCCCATTTTTTCCGTTGTTTGCATGTACTAAGTAACCTAGCATGGTTCACAACTTCTTCAGAGTATACCTCTGCTGGTTCCCCTAGATCTAAAATCTGCAAGTAGCAATTTAAAACATCACAAACAGTATTACAGTTTTTAAGTTCTGTGGTCTCCATTATCCGTTCTGTAATGTCTTCACGGGTAAAACCGGTAAAGTCCATACATAACAGAAGTTTCATTAATATGTCTGTTAAATCATTTCCTTCAGCGTAACTACATGCTCGTACCCAAGCCATGATAGCATTGAAAACATCCGTTTCATAATCCGTTTGTAAATATTCATTTCCCAAATAACGGCGAACGGTATCTACGTCGAGATCGTTTAGAGATTCGTTATCTTTGACTACCATGAACTGATCAAGGGCGATTCCTTTGGCTTTTATATAGATTTCGTTTATCTTCATTTCCGGCACATAAAACTTCTGAATTTGAAACCAGATTCTTATGCAGTTACTTGTGTTAAGTAAACGAACTAGTTCCGTTTGGCATATCTCTATAAGGGCATGAACAAAATATTGACATGCAAGTTCTAAAACTTCTACTAGTTGTTGATCATCCATTTCGTAAGATTTATCCTGGAGTTTCTTAACTAGATTTGCCAGAGCATCATATTTGACACCCTGAAAATAAATTCATTAAAATATCAGAGAACACAGATGAAAATTCAGAATTATACCGTTATTTCAAACGACTGTTGACCTCTTTCTGACCAATCGCCCTCGAAGAGATTTTTGAAAAAATCACTGTTTTCTGCTAGCAATGATTTTTGGCATTTAATCTGTTGATCTTCAATTAATAATGTGATTTCTTCACTACTCTCCCCAGACATGATGACCACCGAAATTTTTAGAGATTGGACTCAGTTGAAGGTAACAGTAAAACAAAATGTAGAACCACTAAAATGGTAGTAAAAGTTAAAATTTTTTAGTTTACCAAAACTTTTACGAATATTTCTCATTCCAATCCTTTTTTAAATTTTATAAATGTCATTGAAGGTCACCTGCACCTAAATTTTGTACGAGTAGTTATTTGAAATTTGTTAATTATTATTAATTATTAGTCTACAATGATTTGCAAATTTGAGAACGGAGGTGAGTTCGGAAATCCGACAATTTATACATGTGTTGTATACAATATATTTTTTATGACTGTGCGCAACTAGGAAAAAATAAATAATTTTCTAAATCGTGAAGAAAAGAAACCAATGTTAAAAAAAATCTTATAAATTGTTTATTTTTCAATATTTAATGTAGTACTCACAATTTTGTTCAAACTCTTAAATATGAAATTTTAATCAAATCCGATAAGCCGTTTTTGAGTTATCGTAGATACAGACAGACATCATGGCGAAAATAGTCAAAATGGATTCAGGGGCCCTCAAAACGTGTAAATCCATCAAAATCTCGAAGTCGAAAAAAATCACGATTACTATAATTTCTTATTAGGTACCTACTTCGTATAAGAGAGTAAAAAGTTGAAATTTTTTTATTATATTTGTTTAATATAAAATATAGGTTAATGGTTATGTATATTTAATTTATAAATATGTAAGTGAACTAAAAAGATCAGCAGTGTTTTGGATAAAAGAAACAAAAAAAAGAATTGGGAGTGGGTCCTTCGTGTTTAGCCATTTCTTTAAAACTAAAAGCATAACAAAAAAGAAGAAATGAAAGTGGTGTCGTGAATGTATTGCAAGTAGATTTTTTAATTCTGTAAATAATAGTATATTATATACTAAGGGATTGAGGAGCATCATTTAATCCCTGAGTGTGAATTAAATTTCATGAGGGAGCAAAGCGAGCGAGGGAAATAATTCACCCGAAGGATTAAATGATACCTCAATCCCGTGGTATATGTGTCGCAGGCAAATGGTTATTTTAGGTAAATGGCTTTATGATAGAAACTGTTACTTTATATTATTTTACCATTCTCCTTCTTGGGCAAGGGTAAATTTATTTAATTTTTAAAAACTACAATTTGCCCAACAAAATAAAGTAAATTTACCCTTGCACAAGAAGGGGAAGGGTAAAATAATATAAAGTTAACGGTTTCTATCATAAAGCCATTTATCTAGGCAAATGTTATTTGCCTAAAATAACCATTTGCCTGCGACATATACAGGGTTATTTACCGAAATCGTTGGTTAGACGTTTTAAAAAATGTAATTAATATGTTTTTCTGAAATACTCGTGTAACTTAGCAATGTAAATTTAATCCCTTGGAATTAAATAGGTCACTTCCGTCCCTGTAAATAGGGATTAAATTAGCACATTTAATCCCGGAAGTGCAAAAATATTATTATATCAATGCTATACAGGGAAATTTGTTTTATTAAATGATTGATTGTGAATAAAATTGCAACATATGTATATATATTCTATTATGCCCAATTTCATTTTAAGAAACCATTTAAGCCATTATTATAATGTTGCATTCACCGGCAACCATTCGGCAACTCGATAAATCTGTGCAAACTAAAATTAAAAAATCCGAAACGGTCGATCGTAGAGAAAAAACGTTTATATAAAAATTGTGTGTTTTTCTTCGCGTGTCAACATTTATATTCACAGTTGTGCGTAAATAGTATATTGTAATACAAGTGCGGAAAACGCATCATGACAATACGAGTGTGAAATTTGCAACGCGAGCGATAGCGAGTGCTGCAATCACACGAGTATTGTCATGGGCCATTTCCGCAAGCGTGTTACATACGATTTTTTCTACGAAAACGTGGAATTCGTAAAAAATAAAATTATTTGTAAATCTTTTTCTAATTAAAAAAACATCAAGTGAGTTTGTTGTCATAGAACTGAAAGCGCATAGCTGTTGACAGTTTATAAATTGTATCCTGTCATCGAAATAATTTTGATTTTGAGATCAAATTACGTGAATATAAACATGGAGTTTCAAAACTAAAGTGAAAGCGATGAACTAATGTGCACTCCTCCGGTTGTTAGATATTAAATAAATGTTACAATTATAACTAAATGAAAGTATTTCTTTATGTTTTTGTTTGCGTGCGGAAAGTTTAAAAAATGTGTGCGGAAAAAAATTTCCACACTAATTTTCCGTACTAGTTTTTCAAAAGCCTACTTTCAAGTTCGATTATCTTGTCAGAAAAAACGTCATTCCGCATTTTCGTAGAAAAAAATCTTTTTTTGTCGATCGTTTATTAAAGATCTAGTTAATGTAATAAAAGGAGTGTATTAATAACTCAGTTTAATGCATACATGCACATTAAAAACATTGTTGAGATTATGAGATTTGCTAGGTAACCAACAATATATTATATTATTGAAACATGCATTTGGAACTGACACCTGCCGAAATTAATTAATTATGTCAGTGGTATTTTGACTTTTTGTATATTATGTCAGAATTTGGATTTTGCCATGGAACAAAATTAGATTATTTTCATTCTAATAAAGAGCGATCGACAAAAAAATATTGTAATCAACATGAGTGTTAATCGGCGATTAATAATCTCGACTCATTAACGCGGTCGCTGCGCTCACTCGTTAAAATCGTTTCGATTATTAATCGCTCTTATTAACACTCTTGTTTATTAAACTACTATTTTCGTTGTAAAAAAGTGAAAAAACTCATTTTTGGATATTTTGGCGTCCCCTACTTTTGGCATTTTTCGTCGTAGCGCATCGATCCTTTAAGATAAATTGTAGAAAATATTGCCGTCTACAATACTTATTAACAAACTTTTCTTCTGCAACTCACCGTTCTCGCGTAAAATCAAATCCAAACACTTCTTGGATTTCCCAAAAAATGGGTCCGAGGATTTTTCCGAGTTTTTGAATTTAAGCTTTCCACATGATCCCCTAACGATTTATGAAGAGAAAGTTTACCGGGTAATTTTTTCCAGAAATTTCGACAGATTGACTGGACTAAATTGTTATAGGTATTGATTTTTAGTAACTGAAAACACAATTATTTCTATAAGCAAATATATTTTAAATAACAATTATCAACACAACTGCACTACCTTAAACATACATATTTGAAATTATACACAAAATTATCATTATTAATTCCTGGCAATATCTATTACTAGCTGGTCATCATCATAATCAAAGCGATCAAAACTGAATATTTTTAAGGCTGGTGCAACAGTATATTTAACACCATCAATTTCCAATCCTTTTTTGTCGGAAATTTCGCTAAAAATAATGTAAGTAGTAATACCCCCTTCTATAGTATCCATATTGCACACTTCCAAACAATACTTGTACTTATTCGCAATTTTGGGAGTGTAGCATATTTTATCAGGTTTTTTTGAATAGGGACGCATAATGTTATGATCTAGAAAATAGTAAAAAATATTAAACAAAATTACTGTACTTACAAGGCGATTACAATTTTCCGTAATATCTGTACAATCCGTTATAAGGGATCGTTAATGGCGACTAGAAAAATTTATAAAACAATTCCTGATAATCAATTCACAGAGATATTAAGAGAGGTTGAAAATTCTTCTCTTTCAACAGTGTTACGGTCTATATCGATTTGTAATAATATTCCTAATTTTTAGTCGTACCTAAATGTAATTTTGAAATGTCAGTACCTTGATAAAAAAATTAAATAGTGCCGGGTTTCAAAATTTCCTGGAGTTAAGATATACATTTTCAACTTCAAGCCAGCATATCTCGCTGACCTGAGGGTAAGGAATTGTTTAAATATTTTTTATAGAGACCATTACCGATCCTTTTTTAACGTGGCGTGCGTAGATCTTAAGCACCCCGGGTTAAATTAAATACATTTTCTTACCTTTTTCAAATTGGCACAAGGTGTAAAGAATATTATTGCATATGACTACTTCTATTATTTGCTTCCACTTTGCATTAAATAAGTTTGGCGTGTTATAACGTCCAACTTGTTTAAACTCATCATGTTGTAGCCGATCAATTTTTATCATTTTTTTTGCTAAAACAACCTTGTCAATTTTTAAGATTAACATGTTATGTTGCATTTACATTTTATGTAAAAACTGCCTTTGTATTGAAAACAATCAATCTGGTTTGCATTTTGAGGGAGGATTTGTGATATAGATACATTTATGTTATCGAATTGTGAATTGTTTTCATCGAAAAGGAACGCTCGGTCTTGCCCTATATCGAAAACTAAGCATCGATCAGAAAAATTACAGCTTCTGACTAGGTTAGATGTTCCAGCGAAACCCAGTTTTTTGCTCCATATATCTACAAACAGGATCCAAAAATTAATATGGTTTGCTCCCGATTTTAATTACCTAATTTTACCAGTAATCGGATCATATTGGTGAGCCCACGAGTTCTTTAGTGATCTTTGAATCACATGTATCTTGTTTTTTACTACACATGATTCAAAATAGGCCAGCGGTTCAATCCTGAAAAACGCGCATAAAATTGATATCTAGTAACAAAATTTCTCATATTTGAAGTGAAATAACTTCTAAAAGTACTTTTTACTAACCTAGATTTTAATGTCCACATATACAGAAAAGTATCATACTCCCAACAACATGTATTGAAACGTTCACTTCCTTCCATTCCTCCAAATAGAAAAATAGATTCTTTGCAGGCATGGAGTCCAAAACCATCCAAATTAGTTATGATGCTGTCATCAATATCCACTAATTTCGTAAATTTTTTCAATACATCATCTGAAATGCAATCACAATTATGTGCAGTGTATTCACGATTACTTTTTTATTAGAAAAATGTAACCTTGATCAAAATTTCTATTCTATATGTATGTATAAATAATTAATAAGATAAATTCTCATTTTGTTACTTTTTTCTCTTTGCTAATTTTTTTGTATTTTCGTATTTTGGTCAGTTTTCAAAAAATGTATTTAAGAACTAATGCAAAACACTCTTCATATTTAGTTTAAAAAATTAAACTTACTGTAAATCTAGGACGAAAAGCACGTCATTTCTCAGAAATAGGGCATTGAAAATAGTTTTGTTAAATTATTTTGGGCATCTTAAGAGTGAAATTCATCATGAGACTAATCAATAATAAACAATAAAAAAGATTTGGACTTTTATTCTGTCTTCACATTAATCTATGCTTATGCTTTTCCATGTAACAAAAATATTGTTCAGTGGGGTATTTATGAAAAGGCCACTCAGACTATCAACGAATATATCGAAAATTACGGAAGATATTATAATATGGTAGTTTAGTTAGTTTCAAGCCCTGTATGTAAGAAATGAGGCGCTTTACAATATTATACAGGGTGTCCCAAGACAGACACGAAATATTTTTAGGTATAATTCTTGAATACATTGTGCATTGCCCTGTATAATTTTTTTATCCCCAATCCGGGTTAGTTTTCGAGCAATTATCTATTGAATGTTGAAAATTGTAGATTGAAAATTTTAACGACTGTTGAATAAAAAGAAGCCAGTCTGCTAAACTATTTGATTATCGAAAAAAAGTCACATTACCGTCAGGTGTAATGGGCAAAGATCTTTACCCAAATTTTCGACGAACTTACCGTAGTACAACAAACAACTACTTCCAGTTTTGTGCACATTTGTTGGAACTTCATTTATTTGCTCAGCTAAAATACAGATTCCCTTCCGTGGTACTCGTTTTTTACTTGCCATTAATACTTTTGCTTGTTCTTTAACTTCGTCTAGATACGTTTCGGCTGCCGGTTGACCTTCTTTCATTTCAATGCAACAATTTAGTACACTACAGATGCGACAATTTGTTTTAATTTCTATGACTGTCATTAATTGCTTTTGGATATCCTGACGAGTAAAACTATTGAAATCCAAACACTGAAGCAAGTTGAATAATACTTCTGCACGGGACATTACATGGGAGGTTTCACGCAACCAACTCATTGCTGCATCAAAGACTTTTAGTTCACTGTCGGTTTTCAGATTGACTTGTCCCAAGTACAGACGAAGATTTTCCAAAGTTAGTTGATATAATGTTCGATTTTGGCATATTGTCACGAACTCATCAAGGGACATGTATTTGGCTTTTAGATACAATCCTCTTACACTGCTGTCGTTTTTATAGTACGGTTTAAGTCTAAACCAGATTTCAAGACAATTCAACGGACTAAGAGAGCTTAGTATCTCTGATCTTGTAAAATCTACTATCTTCGGGAATTGATATTTACTGGCTTCTATTAGTACGTCAAGTAAATATTTCTGTTCTTCTATAACGTAAGATTCTTTTTGTAGAATTTGCACAATTATTGCCACAGCTGGATAGTTGACATTCTGAATATATAAAATACAAAACAAATATTAATCAGAACACAAAAAAATATATTTCTACCTTTAATTTAAACGAGTTTTGATCTTTCCCTTCCCAGTCGCCCGTTAAGTGATCCTCGAAGTAAAAACTGTTGGCTATTAATAATGATTTTTGGCATATAATCGGATCATTATCCTCAATAAGTAATTTTATATCTTCATCTTCCATGATGTTAAGAGTTAAGATGTACTTAGTTTTGTTATGTCGAAACGAATAAATTGTACAGAAGCTCGAAACACATATGGTAGAAATACCAAAATGAAATTGAAGGATACTTTTTACCAATGTTCACCAATGGAATTTGCTAAAGCAAGTGCTACATACTACAACGCAAATTTTCAAAGGTTAAAGCTGCGACGATTTGGATGGAGAGGATATGCATATTCCAGGCGTGAAATGGTTTTGGTAAATTTATCACAATTGAAAAGAAGAGTAGTAAGATATGTAATTTTATATACAGGGTGTTGGCTCGAAGTAGCTCACTATTGCTGAACTATTATACGTTATTATTGGAGCTACAAAGTCGGTTAAATTAGCAACTAGTAGCATTTTTTTCGCTGATTATAATGGTGAAATCACATAAACAATATTGAGCATCGCGTTTACCAGTTACTTTAATATATGTATTAACTTTTTTCAATAGAACATCCTCTCTATTTTTGCAACAATCGATGGCAAATTAAATTCTGTACAAAAAATGTACTCTTTTTTTTGATAATAACTTAAAAGAAGCGAGTTAGTTTGAAAAAAAGTTTACAATTCTTTAAAATCAAGTAGCCATAAAACGAAATAGTAATTTATTAAAAGCAAGGATCTATAGAGACAGGATATGCGGCTTCGTATACCTAGCAACGTACGAAAACCTGCCGTATAGAGTCGAGGAGGTGGTGTAACCTTACGGCCCCCAGTCATTGCTGGAGAAATAATTAACATTCCATATTTAAATACCCTACGTTGTGTGTTCTTTAAAGTTCTGTGTATGCGGGAGAAATAAAACAGTTTGGTACAACATATAAACAATTTATTCAGGCCCTTAAAGCAAAACACATATTATATTAAATATTTCAAATTCAAAGTTAAGGCGAATCGCCCCATGGGATAATTTAAATGGTTCACCTGCAAGTCGAACCTGGTGTTCAATATATAAATAAACAAACGAGCAAACTCCAAATCATTCTGCATGGAAATATTAGTAAAGTACATACAAATACATATTGTTACTGAGGTCTCCTAACTTCCCGTTGTAACCCCCACATTCTGGGTATGCATTCCCCTGGTAGGCGGCATCTACGTGATGAATCTCACCTCCTTGTGTTCGAAGAGGGGTTATTTTAGCTAATACACATAATAATAAATACAATAAAGCTTATGCACCCCACACTGCGCTAGAGGTTGATTAGCCTCGCAGTGTATTCCCTCGTTGTAGATTGTACAAGTAGTCTAAGCGACCTAAGGAATACAAGTAGTAGTCAGGTCGACACCCAGTACAATCAAATATAAATAAAGTTATTAAAATGGTGTGCAAGGCAAGTGCGTAGTACGGAAAGCTCTGGAGCAGTTTAATAACCGTTAAATTATCTACTGAAACAAATAATTATCCCACAGGTAAATTTTACAAACACACAAATTATACTGAGCCGAATATATCCATAACTAGGAACAAAAAAGTAACATTTGTTAAATATTCAAGTAGAATTAACGGACCTGTAGGTTTCTGACCCTCCGAAACCTCCATGGCGGTGGTGACTCCCCCGGAGTTTTGGCCTCCTTCCATCTGGTTGTGGTGGAACTGAAATAGCCCGCCCCTGCAAGTAGTACTTACAGAGTCAACGAAGCCAGGTAACCAGGTCTCGATGATGAAATCAAAGGAGATTTGGATTTTAATAGCCCGCCTCTATAAATAAAACTTACAGAGTTTACGCAGCCAGGTAACCAGGTCTCGATGATAAAATCATAGGAGATTTGGATTTTAATTGCCCGTCTCTGCAAGTGAAACTTACAGAGTTTACGAAGCCAGGTAACCAGGTCTCGATGATAAAATCAAAGGAGATTTGGATTTTAATAGCCCGCCTCTATAAGTAAAACTTACAGAGTTTACGAAGCCAGGTAACCAGGTCTCGATGATAAAATCAAAGGAGATTTGGATTTTAATAGCCCGCCTCTATAAGTAAAACTTACAGAGTTTACGAAGCCAGGTAACCAGGTCTCGATGATAAAATCAAAGGAGATTTGGATTTTCGAGACAACCAAGATCGTCTGCCTTTCTACAGCCAAGCACCCTCTATTTATATGTGAAATTTCTTTGTTCTGCCCACGCTTGTGACGTCAGAATTGTGGGGTTGATCAACTCTCGATCCCACGGGGCCATCTGGGAAATAACGTTGGCGGTTTGGGTAAAATTATCTTATCGAAGAAATTTGCATGTAACATGGTACTGCTCGACCTATTGAAGGGCCATGTGGTTCACCCAGTAAGCGCCATGCAGTTTCACCCTGTTGGCGCCGTTCGGACCACCCTCTTGGGTAGTGCTGGTCTAAAGCAAGGTGATGACCTATTTATTGTCAAAACAGATATTAGTGTGGTCATTGTGAGAAAGGTCATAAACCTTTATTGGTGACACAGATATTATCGTGTAACTTTAAGTGTGTCTGTGTTTACTTTTACCCTTGTTCCTAGAATCCCTATAATAAATTCAAGTAGATATTTTTCTGTTAAGTACATACGAATAATGATAAATTAGTACATATTCACTGGGATTTTATATACCTACAATATTTTACTCGAAATTTAAATAAATGTAGGTGACCGGGGTCTGTACGGTCACAGTGGGTATGTCTTAACTCCCACTTTCGATTTTTTTTTCTCTCTCTCTCTTGCCTAATACACATTAAGATTTGACAAATAAACGAAATTGTCAATTTCTGACATTTCTCAACAGCTGATGCACTATCCGATTCCACCATTGGCCACCATACGTGACGTCACGAGAAAGCCTCCTCGACTGTATACGGAACGTTTTTTCGCGTGAGATGCATATTCTGTTTCTATGATCCTTGATTAAAACTAAACAATCGTCATTTTAAATTTAAGCAAGTTGATAAAAACTTGAAAGTATTATTTCATTTCATTTATTATCATTATCATCAAACATTACATGACATGTCAATAGAAAAATATTTCTTAAATAAAGTACAAACAGGCCACAATCAACCACAATTTACAACAGATTAAAAATCAATATACATCAAAACTTTGAGACACAACACATCAAAATCAAAATTCACAGCCATAAGACAACTAAAATTTTACAACAATTTAAAAATTTAAAAAACTGATTCAACAGCACATCTAAAACAAAATTCAAAACTCACAACAATGATCTCAAAACAATTCATTCAGATAAAGTTTGTTCACAAAACATGATCTAAAATAGTTACATCTTCAAGGCAAAAAAATCATTTATACAGTATATACTGTTTTCAGTTAACATTTTTTTAACAACGACTTTGAACCGGTTGGTATTTAACATTTTCACACTTTTTGGTAGGTGATTGTACAGTTTAGGGCCCCAATAATCAACGCTCTTCTGGGTTTTATTCAACCTGTGCTGGGGGATCTGTAAAGCATCTCTATTTCTTGTTTCGTACTCGTATTTTACACAGTTTCGCTGAAATTCACCCTGACGTTCGTGCACATATGAAACACATTGCATTATATAGACACTAGGCAAGGTAAGTATTTTCTTCTCTTTGAATGTACTTTTGCAACTCTCTCGGTGTTCAAATCATACAAAACTCTCACAGCACTTTTTTGTAGGACGAAAACCCTGGAAGCCTCCGACGAGTTACCCCAAAGGAGTATTCCATAGGTGGCAACACTATGAAAACGAGCAAAGTAAACAAGTCTTGCTGTCTCACCTGTAGCTAGTTGTTTCACTCGCCTTATGCTGAACACTGCCGATGATAGTTTCTTGCATAATCCAGCTATATGTACAGCCCAATTCAGGTTAGAGTCGATTTGGAGTCCCAGTAAGTTGACTGATTCACCTTTCCCGTGCTCACTTTTAGTTGTAAATACCATTCTCCGCGTTTTCTCCGGGTTCAGTTTCAATCGGTTTGTGTCGAACCAAGTTTTTGCACTTTCCAGAGCAGACCTCGTTTTAGTTTCCACTTCTTCCAAAGTCTTTCCATTTGAAACAAGAGTGGTGTCGTCTGCATACATGCAGGCGCCGTAAGTATCCAGATTCTCCAGTAGATCGTTAGTGTATATGATAAATAATATGGGCCCCAAGACTGAGCCTTGTGGTACCCCATATTCGATTTTTGTTTGTTGGAGTGAGTATTCTTCCAAGCTACCATTTGCGTTCGGTCACCAAGATACGATTTCAGCAATTTCAGGGGCATTCCGCTTACTCCATAACATTCCAGTTTCAAAAGTAGGTCTCTATGCGGCACTGTGTCGAAAGCTTTGCTTAGGTCGCATAAAGCCATTTCAACACTCTCCTTGTTGTCATATGCTTCATATATTTTGTTAATTTATTTTAACGATCGCTGTAGAAGTGGATTTGCACTTTCTGAAACCATGCTGTTCCTCATTGAGGATCTTTTCAAAGAAACTTACCAATCTGCTCTTAATGGCTGTTTCAAAAATCTTGGAACTTATGGAACTAGGTTCCTATGAAAATTGGCAAAATTATATTTCATGACTAACTTGATAGGTATTAAAACTTTGCAAACTTTTTTCAAAATAAATCGCTTATTTTAAATAATTATTTAAAAAAGGTAAGAGAATTTTTGGTACAGAATTTAATGCATCATCGATTGTTATAAAAATAATATTTTTTAATTACTCGTGAACGAGTTGCTCGATTGTTTTTCTGTTTTCACCGTTGTAATCAGAGGAAAAAATGCTACTGCGGTTCTCTAATTTAACCGACTTTGTAGCTCCTATTATAACAAAGTTAGCAATAGTGAGCCATTTCGTGCGAACACCCTGTATAAAGAGTAAAATTTATGATTATTATGTATTCCTATTTTCTTTCCTCGAGTAGAGGTAACACAAGAAAAAAATTGCTAACAGAATTATATTACAAATAAAAATAGAAATCTTTGACGTAGGTATGCATAATTTGAAAGAAAATCTCATGAATCCAATAATATAAATTTTTTTCTAACCATCGAAATTGCTAAAATTTTGAAAATGATAGTGTAAATCTCAAAAATTACTATAATTTCAGATACACCAAACAATTTTTTTCAGACTAAAATTTAATTAGTAATCTAAAAAAATGTATGTAATAATATGCAGGATGTTTTATCTACTGATTTATTAGATATAGTAAAGATTATTATGAAAAGAACGTCTCAAAATCACTGGTGCCCAATAAGAGTACAACAAAACCAAATGGCTTGAAAATCGATAGGCGTTGATCTGATAACTTACTATATTTCTTTTTTTATACTACAATAGTATATTACGATTCAAGATCGGTGGGTGCCTTAATATAACAGAAAGAGAAAAAGTTAGAAGAACGAGACCCGAAGGGTCGAGTTTTTATAATTTTCGAATCCTGTGATAAAAGGCGTCTACTGATCGTGTATCGTATAATATTTTTTGCACGATCCGTCAAATTCGCGTATTTACTGGTTTTATTAAAAGAGACAATAATTGGAGTCGTCGCTTTGCTCCTCCTCCAAACAATTGTCTTCGAACGGTAAAAATCCCTTACCGTTCTCCATACTTAATATACTAATTTGCACTTCCAACTTAATTAAAAAAAATATGTTTGACAATTACAATAAAAGAGAAACACACTAATTACACAAAATTCAATAAAATTTCCATTTACTTCTACACTACGACATATACATAATACAAATATAAAAATTATGATACTAGTTTTCATCTTCAATATCAATCACACGTTTGTCTTCGACATCTAAATCGAAACGATTGAATCCAAATATATTTAAGGCAGACGCTACACTATACTTAACACCTTCAATCTCAAATCCATTTTCATCAGATACATTCCTAAAAATATAGTCCATTGACCCAGTATCCATATTATATGTTTCCAACCAGTATACATAATTTGCTGAAACTTTAGGAGTGAACTGTTCGCTTTTACTGTCTTTATTTTTACCAACACGTACAGAATCTTGAAAAAAGGTATAATGTCAAAGTTTCAAAAATTGTAGGAAAATCTAATTTATAGAAATAGAAATACATTTATTTTTATTTACCTTTTTTAAATTGATATAACGTATAGACAATGTTGTCACATAATACTAATTCCAATCGCTCCCACACTTCTGGATGATCTCTATGTAGATTTATTTTCGTTCCAATTTCGAACTTGTCATATCGTAACCGATTAAATTGTGTCAATTTAGAATCTAGAAGTAAATTTACGAATGATGGCGTCAAGATTAATATTTGAATCTACCTTTTAAGTACAAACTTCCTTTATAATGGAAACAACCAAACTGTTTAGAGTTACGAAAAGCTTTCTTGTGATATATTCTGACACAGTCAGGATGTGCGGAAGTCTCGTTTACTAAATATACTTTATTGGACCTCATCATAAATATTAGGCATTCTTTAGAAAAATTACAGCATCTGATTTGATTGCATTCTATATTTATAGCCGTTTTTAAAGTCCATTTATCTAGAAAAAGGATTAGGGAATGATTCACATAGGTTTGCATATTTACTACTTTGTACCAGAACTAGGATTGTACTGGTAAATGCATGAACTTGGTCCAACTCCTAGAGCTGTGAATGTATTGAAATCAATAACACATGCTTCAATATTTCTCATCGACATTGGTATTCTATAAAAATAAACGAATATATCATACAAGTCTAGGTTCAAATGTTGTAAAAATTAGAATAAAATATAAATCTGAACACTATGCTACTAACTTTTCTTTTAACTTCCATTCAGCCGTGTAGGAATTGTATTCCCAACAATCCGAACTGTTAGTGTTGTCTTTCACTCCACCAAATAAAAAAATTGATTCTCTACAAGCAATTAATCCATATTCATGCCTTTCGCCGATAAGATGATCCTCTATGCTCACTAGTTTTCGAAATTTCATTGTTTCTCTATCTAAAAATAAGAAATTATTATTGAAAGTTGTCACTTTAAATTTTTAAATCTCTGAGCATTTATAATGAAACTTGGAAATTATTAAATTGCTATTGCAATAAATTAGGTATGGTTTACAGCTATTAAAGAGTTTATATTTACAGTTTAAAACATTAACCTAGAAAGCTGAATTGTAAATGAACTCACCATAGAAAAACAAAGTGCTATCGCCTAATTTGTAGGGACTCTTTGGAACTGGACTTATTTCTTCAAATAAAATACAAAATCCACCCGATTTGTTTCGTTTTCTCGATTGCATATACAAATGTGCTAGTTGTAGAGTTTCATTTGTATATACTTCTGTCCCTACTTTAGCATACTTAGTATGTAGATAACAGTCTAATGCCGACATTATCCCAAATCTATTTGATAAGGGTTCCACGCTCTTGACTTCATTTTCGACATAGTCAGTTGTTAATTTATTAAAATCCAAACATGGCAACAATTTCCATATCACTTTTGTAACTTCACTTGCTTCTGTTATCTGATTTGCATATATCCATCCCAAACCGCCTATAATAACTTGTACTTCACTGTCGCTTCTTAAATCTACATGCCCTAAATATAGCCGAAGATTTTGTAGGCTTAAATTATAGAAAATAGAGTAGTCCCTCAAGCTCATGAAATAATCAAGTGATATTGCCTTGGATTTCAGAAAGAGGCTTCTCATGATCTTATCATAGGCACAGTAGGGTTTAAGCGCAAACCAAGCAGTAAGACAATTCTCCAAACTAATTATAGGATAAAGTCTAATTTGCATCAACTCTATCATTTGAGTGAAATCGAATTTGCATGCTTCCACCAAAACATTTAATACATGTCTGTCGTCTATATCATGCTGAGGATTCTTGAGTGTTAGAATCAAATGTTCAAACCCTGGCAATTTGGCTTCCTAAGAATGTAGAAATGTTTATGAGTATTATTTAATTTCATCAACATATCGTTTAAAGTTTTACCTGTAAGATAAGCTCATTTTCATTTTTTCCTATCCATTCTCCTTGAAATAAAGTTGTAAAATGTTTACTATTATCTGTTAAAATGGATTTTGGGTATGAAAATAGCTTATTTTCAATCACTAAATTGATATAATCTGTCATGGTCGCACCTTTGGTATCTGTTATTGAACATGAGGAAATGAAATAGGTATATAAATGCCATAAAATAAAAAAGTTAGGAATTTAGGAATAAGTGTGTGTCCATAGGCGTATTCTTAGAAGGGGCACAATATATTCCTTTATGTTATTTTATTGTCTTCTATTATCATAAATTCAACAAAATTCCGTGTTAATTCTCCAACCAAAATTCTAGCCTTACGTAATTAAAGTAATATTATTAATCCGGTAAGGATAAATAGAGAAAAAAATTTTTATTGTGACGAATGTGTTTACGCAGTAATCGATGATAAGTTGATAAGTTTAATTTTGCACAAAATACTTTATTGGCCAAATGGTTTGATGAATGAGACGAATTTGTAATCGGTTTAGGATCTTTGTACAATTCACGTATAAATTCTGCTTTTTCTGGAAGGGAAACAGGCGAGTAATTTAAATTTCATATAACGGGTCATTATAAAAGAATTTAATAAATTTAAAATTACTAGGGAATCTCAAAGAGAAAACGTTTAATTTAAATGCCGATCTGATCAATGGATACTAGTGATATTAAATGATATTCATTGATTCATTACTGAATGTGAGGGGTGGCAAATCCGAATATATCCAAAACGCACCTTTGATGTTAGATTTTCTTATAATTTATAATTCAATTAATAAACCGCTTGGCCAATCAAGTACTGCAGTGATGCTCGTATGAAGACCTCCATCTACATCCACTGTTGTTGCACACATTCTTACACACTAAGGATGGCAAAATTGCAACACATCGCCTATTTATATGACCGATCCTTCAACTGGTCTCCTGACTCTATAAAAAAAGTTGCGGCAAAATATAAGGATGTGTGAAAATGGGAATGCGCTGCTCAATCATGTGCTGTTCTTGGTATAAAGACAACTACTTAAGCAGATATTGTGTAAGCAATTGCTAAATTTTAAGACCGACTAAAACACGGAAATAAATAGAGATAATTTAGAAATAGCTAACGTTAAAAAGAGACAAAAAAAGTAAGTGTGCTAAAATTTAATAGAACAGAATTCACCCTATAATAGAATAAAATAGAAATCGAGGTATTGGTCAAAGTGCAAAATTTGAGATTTTTTGTTAAATCTCGAAAGTTTGATCAATGCATCTTACTTGCTAATTTTAGTGCTAAAGTTTATACAAATGATGCGCGCGCAGATTTTGTAAATTTGTTTGAAATTTTGTACTAAAATTAGCCTCGTGGCAAACGGCTCTTACAGACATGGACGTTAACAAAACAGTCGATTAATAAAATCAGAGTCACACAAAGAGGTATAGAGCGCCGGCAACGGCACCCGAATGAGCTACCGGCAAAGAATTTTTAGGTTTTGCCGCGTATTCTATTTTTATCAAGATAATGTTTTAAAGATTTCAGGGTTTCATTAGAATCCAACATTCTGGGCTAATTTATAATATAAATGAACAAATAAGAAAATGTTTTGTGGTTTCCTCTACTTGAATTTGATTAACACTAGTTGCCATTGTTGTATTCAGGTAAAACTGCCGTACCGCGGCTTTTCTGAAAATGGCTTATTTTGGCAAGAGAATAAGCTGTTGAAAGTCGGGGGAGCATTTTTTTAGAAAAACATTTTGTTTTCATGAAAAATGAAAAAAAATTCTTAATTAACAACCCAACCAATAAAAGTAGGTATATTATTTTTTCACTTCTCAGAGGTTAGGTTGTTAATTGAGGTTTTTTTTCATTTTTCATTAGAGAAATTTTTTTTTCAGAAAAAACAGGCTCCTCCGAGTTTAAACAACTTCTCTTTCCAAAATAAGCCATATTTACAAAAAAACTAATTTTTAGGCATTTTTCGGAAAAGCCGTGATACGGAAGTTTTACCACAATTTGTTACAACATTATCATCATCAATGAATGTGTTCGTTGCTCTCCAGAAAATCGTCTTTGAAAATGTCCTTCAGAATTTCACCTTGCCCTTCTTCCCAATGCTTTATGATAGATTTAATGATTTTCAATATCTCACGAAAAATTGGAGGAGAGACTTCACTAAACAACTGAGCCATTTTTTACCTTGATCATCCATATAAGCTTAAATTTAGTGTGATTAGTCATATATTTATTACGCGATTGCTGTTTACGAGTTACATACCTACAAATTTTGAGGGTTATGATTGCCGGCACCGGAGCCAACATTGAGGGGGCAACCGGCGCCGGCAGCCATTAGTTTATTTTGCGGGCACCGTTGCCGGCAGCGGAGGCACGGCCTAAGAGAAATAGCTGGATCAGAGCAGCAACGAAAGTGAAAGACGTGTAAGAATCCGTAGCACAATTAAAAGGGCGTTACACATGATGTTGCAAGATACACAGAACAACAGTGGTTAAATGAGATCCTTAAATGGAGACCACACGTTGGAGAAGGACATAGAGATGAAGACCGCCTACACGATGGACATCTGATTTGAAGAAAACTGCAAGCGCATGTGGTTTAGAAAGGCAAAAAATCGTAACAAATGGAGAGACTTGAAGGAGTTATATCTATGTCTAAAAATGAATCTTCGAAGAAGGCCAATGAGATGAGATGAATTTGATTAATTCTTCAGGGCGTTCAGTTTTTTTAATCGCGTCGTAGATTAAGTGAGAAAATTTTAAACTAATGATTCTTCAATCGATCT
Organism: Pediacus dermestoides; assembly: GCA_963942485.1. NCBI lineage: Eukaryota > Metazoa > Arthropoda > Insecta > Coleoptera > Cucujidae > Pediacus > Pediacus dermestoides. Next base: position 13,066,592 of record OZ012626.1, read on the forward strand.
TTTAGTTAAAAGTAGAAAACTATAAAATGGTTGGCATGTTCTTAAAATAGTAATTTCACTAAATTTACATCCTCAATAAAGCATTCCATAATATAAGATTGTACCTTTTATATTTTTACATGCCTTAAGATATAAGAGCGGATGAATTAACAAATAAATCTGAGTTTATTAAAATGTCTAAAAATAAATTAGAAGTGCAATTAAATTAAAAGAAAAAACAGTTAAATAAAATAAAATAAAAATGATGAAAACCCTAAGGTAGATGATCAGTTCACGGAAGATGTTAAAATTACAACTCTGTGGGGTGATTTCCCTAAAGTGCCTAAAGAAAGTAAGTGATTTGATCAAATACCTTAACTGTTTTAGTGAATAGATGAAATAAACAAGTCAGGACTCTAATTTATACCAAATTGGAACCTCAGTTGGAATTATAAAAGATTGGCTATCTAGAAACACTCTTCAATTAGCTACTACAACATTTACCGAAACAGTTCCACAAACCTACCTAAGTCTTCGTGAGATTGCAAGAACATTATCCTTATTTGGAGGTCAAGGATTTAAGAAGTGTTCCTGTGAACAATCCAAAATACAATGTAAAACAAAAAGATGTGTCTGTAAAAAAAGTAACGTACTAAATAAATACTTTTAATATCTAAACTATTCTAAACAATATTATTTCATCTTTTCACTAAAACAGTTAAGGGATTTGATAAAATCACTTACTTTCTTTAGAGAGTTGTAATTTTAACATCTTTCGTGAATTGATCATCTACCTTAGGGATTTAATCAAATTTCCGTTTTCATCAGTTTCTCTTCGACATACTCGTATACATATCTATAAATTCTGTAGCATCTTGGAGAAAACTATATGCTAAAAATAATCGTGAACAGAAGAATGAAGTTATTGTTTCGTGGGTAATTAATGCATTATTAAAAGTTGTAATGAGAATAGATAGTAAAGCTTCTAGTTAAATATAATTGTGAAGAAGGTGTGAAATACATTCAGAAAGATTTTGATAGTAGTTGTACTTAATAATAGCCATTTATTTATAGAATGTTGTAAAAGTGAGAGTTTCTTAATACGTTTAGTAGATATGTACCTAGAAAACTACGAAGATGATAAAAATGGCAAAAATCCTCTGTTGTTCATAATTGACCAATTAAAATACCTATATAGGAAGTTCCAGGAATTGAATAAATACCTACATTTATTTCAATGTTTCAGATTTTTTATTGAGCGAAAGTAAATATCCAGAAAACATTTCAATTTCATTCGATATCCAAGAAAATAGCATGCGAAATAAAAATTTTAAAACACGAACATTACAAAAAAATTCAAAAACATTACTGATCATTGTTACACATTATAGACGCACATAAAATAAATACAAAAAAATAGAACCGATGCTATCAATCTTCAAGAGGAAACACAAGTTTGTCTTCGTGCCCGAAACTGTAATAATCAAAAGCAAATAACTTTAAAGCAGGAGCTACCGTATATTTGACACCATCAATCTCAAATCCTCTTTCATCGGATATATTTTGAAAAAGATAATCCTTCTCTTGCGTGTCCATATTAAATTTCTCGAATGTATACATATAATTTTTTGGGAATCTGACAGTACCAGCTAAATCTTCTTGGATCTCTTCATCCCTAAGGCTACGCCTTCTTCTCATTATTTGAGCTAAAACAGCAAAAATCATTTATTTTAAAAATATTATCCGATATAATTTGAATTATTTTCAGGTGACATCAAGCACGTGACACTATGTGCGATGTGTCTTCAGCAAATAATTCTTCTATATTTATTTATTTTATTTTCGAAACAATTTCGTGAACTAAACTTACGCTTTGTATACTGATACAATGTGTACACAAAATTATTGCATATGACTAATTCCATTCTGTCCCACATTAGAGGATGTTCCTCATTTACCACAGGTAAAACCGCAGTGATAACTTCCTTAAACTCATCGTTTTGCAATCGATTTATTTTTAGTAGCTTAGGGCCTAAAATAAAATTGTCGATTTGTAGTGAGTGCCAAGCAAATATATAAATTGATTATAGATACCTTTTACATAAAAACTTCCATTATAATAAAAACAACCAAGTTCTTCAGCTGTAGGAGGAAGAGGAGTTATGTGAGTAAAGTTGATAGGTAAAGTTTCTGTACAGGTATCATTTAAAATATATACACTTTTATCCGCAACATCAAATATTAAACATTGATCAGAAAAACAGCATGTTCTTATTTGTTGGGGTTTTGCAGCGTATCCCAGTTTGTCAGTCCATTTATCTGCAAATATAAATATGAAATTATTTAGCTAATTGTTAGTATGTTTTATTTTTGTTTACCAGTATTGGGATTATACTGGCGGATCCAAGAATGCATATGTGCTCCTGCAGCTGTGAATATGGTGTCTTTGACAACACATGTTTCAAAATAATTCATATCAGCTGGAACACTAAAAATCAAATAATATAGATATGAATATTGCAACTAATAATTTTCTATATGTATAAAAAATAAGTAGGTAATTATTGTGTGTTACCTTGCTTTTCTTTTCCAGTCTTTTCTGAAGCTATTGTATTCCCAACAGGTACTTTTAGGGTGTTGGCCGTTTTCCATTCCTCCAAATAGATAAATGGATTCTTTACAAGCTGTTAGTCCATAACCATCCAATTGACCGATCAGCTGATCATCTATGGCCAGTAATTTTTCAAATTTGCCAGTTACTAAATCTAAAAATAATAAAAACGTACAAAAAAAGGTACAATCTGCAAAGATGTTATTACATATTACATAAGTACTAGGTATTGACTTTACCAGAGATAAGACAAAAAAAAATTAATTTGATTGGCAAACAACCAATCACATTATTGTATTTTCAATATAGGATAATGTGGATGTCATCCCTGGTGAATTCAAGAATAATAAAATTTGTATTTTATAACGACACTTTTAACAGCTGAAACACCGGAATACTACAAACGTTTCGGAACATCTGATAAAATAAATATTAATTTCAAATAGCATTTCAAAATAACTACTTAAATGACGTAGCTATTGAGACGAAGGGACTTGCGCCTTGGACATCATAGGTAAATGATGGCAAAATAAATTGAGACTATTATGAAACTTTGAATTTCTAGCGAGGGTAAAAAATTAAACCTTAAAGCAGTTTACGTGTAACTTATTCTAACCAGTTCAATGTGTAAACAACAATTTCGTGTCCCCCTCAAAATGAATATATTTGAGACATTTGCGATGCAAAAGAAACGTCGAGAAATTGAGTCATTTTAAAATCACTGTTGTACATTTTATTCAATTTAAATTAAAAAGCTAGATCCTATCTTTCTCTTAAATCAACTTTTCCTTAACAGTTTAGAATAAAATTATTAAGTAGGTACCTAGTTAATTTATTTTTCATTGCAGAATTTGTTTCTTATAAAAAAATAGTTATTTGTGTATCAAGGCCGTAAAGGTGATCTTTTTTGGTCGAATCTGTTGTTTGCGTCCGAGGCGTTAGCCGAGGCTGCAATTCAGATGAGACCAAAAAAGGACTTTTGGCCAAGGTGCACACAACGGTTTTAGGCGATCATTACGAAAGAATTCAAAAATTTGGTTACAAAACACAAAATTAATTGTTTTTTGGAACATTTTGCTGAAAAACATAGTTACTTTAGACAACTAAAAACCTAAGCATCTCCTGTCAAATTTAATATTAAGCGTCATTTTTTATTTCAGTTTCTGACAGTTCTGTCCCAAAAAAGTAACATCTGACAGATGTGTAAAAAAAAGTAACATTTGACAGATGTGTACAAAAAACTAAAACATTATGGCGGCAAAAGGCGCCATAAAATCAACGTTTTTGTACTTATCGCCTAAAAAACAAGTTAAAGTAACTTACCAAAATATAACAAAGAACTATCGCCTACTTTGACCTTACTCGTTGGAACTTTATTTATTTCCTCGACTAATATACAAGGGCCCTTTGGTCGAAATCGTGCTTTAGCTCTTTTAAGAGATAGAGCCTGTACTTTAACCTTCGTTTTAAAAAACGCCGCTCTGGGATCATTGTTCTTAATATCCATATAACATTTTAATATGGTGACTATTTCCATGTTGTCCATGACTTCAGGAATTGAAAGAATGTTATTTTGAATATCCTCGACTGTTAAACTACCAAAAGCCAAACATTTCAGCAACTTTAATAAAATATCAGAATCCACAAGAGACGATGCTTGCGGATTGGAAGCATGAAACCATTTTATAGCTGTTTTGAAAACATGTATCTCGCTCTCCGTCCGCAGACCAGTTTGTCCTAAATATAGACGAAGATTTTCAAGACTTAGTTTATTGATAGCATCATCATCCTTTACAGTCATAAACTCATCAAGAGCCATAGCTTTGGCTTTCAGATAGATTTCTGTCGTAATCTTATCGTTATCATAGTATGGTTTAAGTCCGAACCAGATATCAAGACAATTCACTACAGAAAGAACAGATAAAACTTTGGTTTGCATGGATTTTATCATTTCAGGGAATTGATATTTGAGTGCCACAATTAGCACATCTAATACAAATTCAATTTTTATAACATGATTCGGATCCAGTAACTTTGAAAGCAAGTTTGCTACTCCAGCCATTTTGGCTTCCTAAATAAAGAATTTGAAAGAATCTTAATAAGCCAATTGGACACATTTTCAATAATTACCCGTAGGATAACCTTATTTTCATCTTTTCCCTCCCAATCTCCTTCAAATAGATTGCGGAAATATGGACTATGGTTAACTAGAACTACTTTATTAAATTTAAATTCGTTGTCTGCGATTACTAAAGTAATTGGTTCAACCATGATGCTAGTAACTGCGATCTTTTATGTCGACAGAGACGTATAAATTCACGTTGAAATGAAGTACAAGAATGTATTGAAAGATATTAAAAAATAATTTTTTCATTTAGGTTTTCAAGAACAGTATTTTCCCATTTTCAAAATTGTTGGATATATTTTATTTTTTGAACCATTTTGTGAAATTGAAATAGTGCTTAGCCAGTGGCGCATCCACGGACGGGTTCCATCTGGGTTTCTAATGATTCATTTTAATATTCCGTAATATTCCATTAGGGGTAAGGGGTAGGGGTAAGGATTATAATAATTAATTATAAATTCAAATTTTGATTGTGGACAACAGATAATTTCCACTACAAATAGATAAAGAGCGAGCAAATAAATTTGTAATCGAGTCATCCATGAACGCGAAATCGTATATAGTTACTTGAACTGCATTACAATAAATTGTCAGTTGAAAGCTAAAATAGTTCAAGTTACAGACATACGGATTCAAATCCATGGATGACTCGATTACAAATTTATTTGCTCGCACGATATTTACGAATTAAAATGATCAATTAAACTTTCCTCGTTAAAAATAGGTTTTATAGATTTTATGAAAATATGACGTTGATTGTTGTTGGTTTTTGAGAATAGACCTTTTTATTTATTCTACGCGCCAGCGCAATCCCTACTTTTTTGCGGACATTTATTAAAGTGTGACAAGTTTAACCGATCACTCTTGCTCTCTTTTAGAAACTGTCCGCAAAAAATGGCGGAACGTATTAATAAATAAAAAGATCTATTGATTAGACTAAGTAATCTTTCTTTATCAAATTTAATATTTATTTTTCAACCTCCTGTATCGTATGTCATTAATGTCAAAGTGCCTTACAAAGTAAGCAGTATTTAAATATACTCAACGCGTTCTGGGAATTATCAAAATAGCTGAACGCATTTTGCTTCTGTTGGATCAACAATACGCGAAATAAGTAATGGTTTCGCATCTTGGCATTTGTAAAATAACCAGAACAAGTTTTGGGCATTGAAAAACGCTCAGAAATTGAACTATCGGCCATTGTCAATTTTACGACATACACAACGCGTTTTGATCGTTTCCATCGGTCATTTGCCGAATTCGGTTTCTAGTCCTTAAGGCCCTTGCATTATATTGTAATGAAAATTTAACGAAGCCTTTCTTAGAAAATAAATTGATGAAAATTCCCTGTTGTTTTTATGAGTTACTTGAAGATTTTCAATTTCTAGTAAGTTTAGAATTTTGGAATCTAATTGCCACTTTAATACTACAAGAGATGATCTTGTTTCAGTCTGTTAAACTGGGCACAGAAGTTTTCTGTTGTCTCAATCGCTATTTATAAATAGTGGAACAAATTTCTGTTATTCGTTAATATCTTTCATTAAAGATTTCAATTTTAAAGGCGAACAACGACCTTACTGGCACGAATCGCAAATTAGTAAGTTTGTTGCAGATTTATAAATTGAAGAGCATTTCTTTTTAATTTCAATATTTTAAGTTAATATTTATAATAAATATCAGGTCAAGTTAGCATTGCGGCCGATCTATAAAAATTTATTCAGTCAACTAACATCAGTACCTATAGTTATTATTTTCCGTAACGAAAAAGAATGTTTCTTATAAAATATTGATATAGTAGATTATACAGAGTGTTCGCGAAAAGTGGCTCACTATTGCTAACTTCGTTATTATTGGAGCTACGAACTCGGTTAAATTAGCAAACTAGTAGCATATTTTCCGCTGATTACAATGGTGAAAACAAAAAAACAATTGACCATCTGGTTTACAAGATATTAAAAAAAATAACATTCTTTTAAATGGAACACCCTATATATTTTTGCAAAAAACGATTGTAAATTAAATTCTATACAAAAAATGTCCTCATCTTTTTTTGATAATAATTTAAAATAATAATAATTTAAAATATTTTGAAAAAACGTTTGCAATTCTTTAAAATCAAGTAGCCATAAAACGGAATAGTAATTTATTAAAACCAAGCAATCATAATTTTGAATTTAAGCAAGTTGAAAAATACTTGAAAGAATTACGGAAATATTGAAAATTTACAAAATTATAATTTTCATGGTTATTTGATTAAAACTTTGAAAGCTTTTTTTCAAAATAACTCGCTTATTTTAAATAATTGTCAAAAAAGCATAAGGTTCAGAATTTAATTTATCATCGATATTCGCAAAAATATACAGGGTCTTCCATTTAAAAAATGTTATTTTTGTGAATATCTCGAAAACCAGATGGCCAATTGTTTTTCCGTTTTCACCATTATGATCTGCGGAAAAAATGCTACTAGTTTGCTAAATTAACCGAGTTCGTAGCTCCAATAATAACAGAGTTAGCAATAGTGAACCACTTTGCGCAAACACCTGTATATTAAAAATATTAAATAAAATAGTAATATTTCCGTAATTCTTTCAAGTATTTTTCAACTTGCTTAAATTCAAAATTATGATTGCTTGGTTTTAATAAATTACTATTCCGTTTTATGGCTACTTGATTTTAAAGAATTGCAAACTTTTTTCAAAATAACTCGCTTATTTTAAATTATATTAAAAAAACTTAAGGACATTTTGTGTACAGAATTTAATTTGTCATCGATTTCTGCAAAAATATATAGGGTGTTCCATTAAAAAAAATGTTATTTTTGTGAATATCTCGAAAACCAGATGGTCAATTGTTTCTTTTGATGTGACCCCCAAAAAAGAAATCCAAAGGTTTGACATCTGAAGATCTCGAGGGTCAACGTACTGGTCCACTAGGGCCTATTCATCTCCCAACAAATCATTCATTAAATCTAACCGGCATTGTGACCTTATGCACCATCCAATTAGACCCACATGTTCCTTATTGTCGCAAGAGGAAGATCGTCAAGGTGTTGTTGAAGATTGTTTCACGAAATTCACTCTATTTAGTTGCTCTGGCAAGGATCTCAGCCCACATATTCACGCTTAAGCGGTGTTGATGGTTAGAAGGGCAAATGAGGATTTTCCAGGCCATAGTAATCCCTGTTATGCATATTGATAAAACCGTATCTGTTGAAATTGGCCTCATTCGTCCACAAAATACGAGAAACGAATTCTTCATTTCAGTTACGGTAATTAACAATTAACTCTTAACCTAAAGTCGTTAGGCAAGAGAGATTGAACTTTCGTGAAGTGATAGGGATGGTAACCTTGACCAGTTATAAACTTATTTAAATAATTTTGCGAAAGTTCTAATTCTTCTGAAATATTTACTTCGGGTACTCTTGTTCGAGTTTGAAGAATTTTATCTTCCATTTGGGGTCGACTACGAATAGTAGTTATTGAGGAAACACCTAGATAAACACTTATTCATAAATTATCTCAATTCATTTTGGAAATATTTTATGAAAACAGAAATAATATGTAATTTCAACACCTTTTATAGCACGTTTTCGATATAAGTTAATCATTTTACTTGTAGTAGTTTTGTACATAAATTTCTGACCACCGTATACTTATGTACTACTTCAATTTGTTGAAATTATCACAGATTTTTCCTGTAAATCCCCACTTTAATATAAATAACTGATTATCAAATACCATACCTGCATCCTAGCTTTTTACTGCTTTTTAACTTTTGCAATAATTGTAGTGTCCAGAAATACCGCAGTGCACTTTATAATGATTTATTTATTGGCTATTGTAAAAGTGGAGAGTTTCTTAGAAATTACTATTTACTAGTAGCCCAGGTAAATAAGGGAAAGTGTTCAAAGTTTATGCTAACTTAAATTTATATATATTGTGACAAGCTTTTTTTTCACATCTTTAAGTTTAACTTTAATCCCGTGTATGTATACATCATCATGAAGAAATGACCAAAATTATGTATTGATAACTTTTAATATATTTTTATTTCAATATACGTACACGAAATTAAGGATAAACTTGAGGATGACAAAAAAGAGCTTTTCACCGACGTACAGAGTATTAAGTTAGGACTAGCTTATTAGCCCAGTATACTGTATGGTCCATATTACTATTCTACTATGAACCTGATATCTATAAATCGCAAAATTTTCGGTTCTTCATAATAGACTATTTGGGCAAGTTCGAAAGTTTTAGAAGCGAAGTACCAGACCTATAAACTATTGAAATAATGATAAAATGACATTACAAACAAGTTTGATTATGTTTACCAAAAAAAAAAATTAAATTTTACCAATAGTAATTATGAAGTTAGAATAATTTAACTAAGTAGATCTAGCGGAAAATTCGTGGGATTCAATAAATATTTATTTCAATGTTTCATATAGTATTAATTTATTGACTGAAAATAAATATCGAGGAAATACTGCAATTTAATTCAGTTTCCAAGAAAAAATAGCATGCGAAATATAAATTTTAAAATATAATACAAGAAATTTAAAAAATAAATCTAATAATTTTTATACATTACAGACGTACATAATACAAAACCAACAAATTATAACCGGTATCATCAATCATCAATAGGAAACACAAGTTTGTCTTCATGGCCGAAATTGTAATAATTGAAACCGAATAGCTTTACGACAGGCGCTACAGTATATTTGACACCATTAATATCAATTCCATTTTCATCGGATACATTTTGAAAAACATAATCCTTTTCATATGTGTCCATGTTAAATCTCTCCAAAGAATACATAAAATTTTTTGGCAATCTGGGACTACATAACTCGTCTTCAAGTTCTTCTGGTGTAAGGGTACCCCTCCATTTCACTACATTAGCTAAAACAGCAAAAACCATATTATAAAATATTAACTAACAAAATTTTAATTATTTTCAGCTAACGTGTATGTGACATTTTATGTCTCTCTCGCTTTCAATGCAGCTTAAAGTCAGCTAGAGACAGAAATAGTGTAACGACCTGTTTACTGAAAATAATTATATATTTTGAGAAGTAAACTTACGTTTTGGAAATTGATACAATGTGTATACAATATTATTACATAATACTAATTCCAGTCTATCCCATGTTAATGGATATTCTCTATTTACTATGGGGGGCGCCGGCGCGCTAATTTCCTTGAACAACTCGCTTTGCAATCGGTCTGTTTTTACCACGTTATAGCCTGAAACCGACTATTTGTAGTGCCTGTGACTATACAGGGTGTCACAAAATTAGCCTGCCAAAATGAACCAGCTGATTCTACGTTCAAAAATAATGCAAAAAGTTTTTATAAATATAGACTGAAAAATGCTTCCTAAGGGAGCCACAGCTCCCCGAAAGGGGGCCACCAAAGAGGGGTTTTCTGTAATATCTCTGCAACTATTTGAGGTAGATTCAGGAAATTTGGTGAGTTTGAAGCTTTTATAATTTGCCACATATTTCTTTTTTCAATTTTCAGACATTTTGCCCGGGGCGTCACATACAGGGTGGGTGCTGGGTAAATTATGCCCCATATTTTTTATGTGGATAATTTTTAAATTTTTTATATCAAATTATCAAACTTGGTTTATTTTTACACAAAAAAGATAGTCTTAGTTGATCTTTGAATCTTGAACCGTTTTCGAGTAAAACCGCTTTGAAGAAGTCATGTCCATAAAAACTACAATAATAAAAATAATCACAAAATTGAAAAAAATATTTTGATTTTGATATTTTCTTTTATTATTAATATTTGACGAAGAAATGCTAAACGAAGTAATAAATACCTATAAATTTTAATTCATTGTCTATTTTTGATAAATTTTAGTTTTGTGATTATTTTTATTAATGTAGTTTTCTTGGACGTGACTTTTTCAAAACGATTTTACTCGAAAACGGTTCAAGATACAAAGATCGACTGAGACTACCATTTTTGTGTAAAAATAAACCAAGTTTCAAAATTTGATATAAAAAAATTACTAATTATCCCCACAAAAAATATTGGGCATAATATACCCAGCACCAACCCTGTATGTGACGCCCCTGGCAAAATTTCTGAAAACTGGAAAAAGAAATATGTGGCAAATTATAAAAGCTTCAAACTCACAAAATTTCATGAATCTACCTCAAACAGTTGCAAAGATATTGCAGAAAACTCCTCTTTGGGGTCCCCCTTTCGGGAGGCTGTAGCCTCCTTAGGAAGCATTTTCCACCTATATTTATTGAAACTTTTTGCATTATTTTTGAACGTAGAATCAGCTGGTCCATTTTGGCAGGCTAATTTTGGGACACCCTGTACATATAATACTAGTCAAAGGTAGTGCCAAATAAACTGCTGGCCAATTGAATCGTACCAAGCGAATTTTTAGGTTGAATTTAAAGTCAAATATTTTGAAAAATAGAAAAGATATCAACATGCGGTTTTCAGGATTTCAGAGATAATTTAATTGAGAAAACGATAGTGTTACTCGATTTTTTAACTTTGAAGTACATTACTATCTACAGGGTAGATTTTTGTCAAATTTTATAACTACCGCGATTCCGCAAAATTTTTTAAATATTTTTTTGATGTAGATTTTTTTAGTCCTTACTTAATGGGAAAACAACCTGTTTCTCAAAATTTTGATATTCCTGTTATTTTATAAGATACCGAATTTTTGCTGAAAATTTTTTTTCGTTTTTTCGTTGTTTTTTGTCGTTCGGCCGTATTGTGTTTTGTAAGAACCAATCTCTGTAGTTGATTATAATACCTTATGAATGGCTTTCTTATAAAAAGTACACTTTTTGTACTTTCATTAATTTATTGGTAACCAGTGGCTTATCAAAAATCGGTACACGTTCGCTAATTGGTAAATTTATTAATTAATTTTTTGAGGCTATTTTCTTAATGGAATAGAATGGTATTTAGTTAGTTTATGTTCATCATTGGTTTAAGTGACTTATATCCTCGAAACGGGTTTTTCACTTTTTCAAAAATTTGCTCATATTCGTGTATACCGGGTGGCTACGAAATCGTTTTACAACCCCCACCATTTTTTTACATTTAACTGTATTAATTTGAAATTTGGCATGGTTTGATTGTTGAAGGGAATAATCATTTTGACGTTTAATACAATCTGATGACACTTCCGGTTTTACCGGAAGGGCCACCTACTAACTTTAAAATTTTTTTAAAACAACCCTGTATATTTTTTTCCGTAAGAATTAGATTCTACTTAAAATTAACTTTTTATCGACATATCACTTGGTGACATTTGCTTTTAAAATGGCAGCATAATTATTATTGCAAAAACCTGTTCAACAATATTAAATTTAATAAAAAATTCGGTATCTTATAAAATAAGAGGGATATAAAAATTTTGAGAAATTGGTTTTTTCCTCATTAATCAGGGACTAAAAAAATCGACATCAAAAAAATATAAAAAAAAATTTGTGGAATTCCGGTAGGTATAAAGTTTGAGAAAAAAAAGACGACTTTCTTTCATACCCTGTAGTTAGTAACGTACTTCAAAGTAAAAATATCGGGTCACAGTATTGCTTTCGCAATAAAATTATCTCTTGAATCCTGAAAACCTCATGTTGATATCTTTTCTCCTTTTCAAAATATTTGACTTTAAATTCAACCTAAAAATTCACTTGGTACGTTTCAATTGGCTAGCAGTTTATATTAGTAGTTGAATTGAATGTAGGTACCTTTTATGTAAAAGCTTCCATTGTAATAGAAACAACCAAGCTCCTCAGCTTTATGAGGAAGAGCAGTATTGTGCTGTAATGCGATAGTTTCGGAAGCTGAACAGGTATCATTTATAAGATATATATTTTTAGCTTTCACATCAAATATTAAACATTGATCAGATAAAGCGCATGTTCTTATTTGTTCGGGACTTGGAGCGTATTTCAATCTATCACTCCATTTATCTGCAAATATAAATGAGACAATTTAATTTTGATTATTTTATTACTCTCTCATACGAAGTAGATAGAGTAATTGTGATTTCTTTTTGTTTACCAATAATGGGATTATATTGGCGGATCCAAGCATGCGTGTGTGCTCCTGCAGCTGCGAAAATCTTATCTTTGACAGTACATGCTTCAAAGTAATTCATGTCTGGTGGACAACTGAAAAACGAATAAAAAATGTACTTGCGTGATAGATATAAGATAGATATGAATATTAGAACTAAGAATTTTCTAAATCACGAGTAAAAAATTGCAGTTTAAAAGTGCTATCTCTTAACCTTGTTCTTAATTTCCAGTCCTTCCTGAAGTTATTGTATTCCCAGCAGGTACATCTAGGGTGTGCGTCGGTTTCCATTCCTCCAAATAGATAAACGGATTCTTGACACGCAATTAGACCATAACCATCCAATTGACCGATTAGCTGATCATCTATTGCCACTAACTTTTTAAATTTGCGTGTTCGTTCATCTAAACATAATAATTATAATTTTAAAAAGATTCACTTTATACTGAAAATTAATTAATTAGATTGGTTATTGGCGTCACTAGTTCCCGAAATTACTTCTATAGTATTTGCAACACTATTCTAGCAAAAACCATGGCAAAATAGATTCAGCTAGGAAATTGCATTTTTTGTATGACGGTTATGATATTTATACAGATAATATCACATTTTGTGTGATTTATAATTCCATGCACCGCACCATGATGATTTTCGTAAATCAACACGGATAAAATTTTCGTTCTGATTTATGTAGATATATAAATGCGATTATCATACCTACATAAGCAAAGCTATTTTTATAATCTAATTTCTTGTGAAGATTCGAAACAATAATAAAATGAGAACTTCCAGATTTCTTCCATAAATCTAAACTACCACAAAATAGATTCAGGTAGAAAAACAATTTTTTATCTAACAACTATGACATTTTTACAAAATATGATTTCCAATTCTTTATAGTGGTGATGATTTCCGGAAACTGACTGCTCTGTCTTGCACCCTCTCTGCACTCAGTGATAATTCGTAAACTAATTTCTGGGCACGCAAAGATTATCGCACCATAATCATGTAACCTTTCTGCATCAAACTATAAAATATGAATAAATAACTTTATCGAATTTCCCATAGAAATCAAAATGGTAGAAAATGTTATTAGTATCCAGTGCAATCAGTAATTCAAATAATTAAATACATATCAAAATTAAATCGCTTGAACTTCTTAAACATTCCTACTGTAAACCTACTGTAAAATCCCCTATAGAAATGAAATTATACATTCTATCAAAAAAGACGCGAAATAACTTTATCATTAGTTATGCATAATTTTATTTTGGTAAATATAGCCGAAAGATTTTTCTTTATTATTATTTCTGACTCACCCTGTGCAGTCAGAAATATTGGGTCATAGAATAATACAGCCAATCGTAGAACCGAAAGTTTAATATTGATAGGAAAATTTTGGCATAGTTTTGGTCACTATAGAATTTGCAGTGTCAATATTTCCAACTTTTGGGGCCAATTTTTCAATAGTATCCTTAACTACTAGTCAATTATTTTGGTCATCGTTCTTTTAATTAACAATCTAAGGAAATTAACTTTAAACTGACTCAGAAATGTGCATGACGTAAAAAAAACAAGTTAAATATCTGGAAAATAGTTCAGTTAACTCAAATCAAACAAATATAACTTTTTTACGTAGGTACTTTATCTTTAATGATTTTTAGTAGATATATTTTTCAAAAAATTCAATTTTTTAAAAGATATTCCTATACATATAAAATTAATTAGTCACTTATAACTTTTGTTATAAGTTCAGATTACAGTTTACTCAAAGACTTATTATCTACCAACTTTCCGGTCTCTATCTTAAATGACTCTGGAAATTTATTGAAAAATTCATTTTCAGCATCCCGTATCTCACAAATGAAGTGTTCTACGACTCATAAGACGTTTCCTTCTTAAATAAGGTACTCAATCACCAAAAAAGTGAAACACCCTTAATATGTCGTAAGTAAAGTTCTAGATATATAGTCGTAAGCTATCAATGATTTCACATATTTATTGGCGAGTCAGAGTTTAATTACATCCAATATACAATGTAGAAATTAAGTAACGCATAAATTCAGTAATTCCGTTAATATTAATTTTTCAACTATTTTTATAATTTCAAAATAAAAACGAATGTGCCGTCGATAACTTTCCCTCAAACTTATATAGGTGGCTACATTCATTTTCCCAATTTAATGAATTTTTAATATTTGAACTGTTTTTCTCGATTTATTTCAAATATAACATATTGAAAATTTTATACGGTTGGAAACGGAATAAAAATACTACCAAAATCAATAATAAAAAATAATTAAAAAAAATTCGATGACGTCAGATTTATTACGATTATTTCAACGATTGAGAAGAAAATAAAACTATAGCAATCATCACTGTTGCAAATGTTGCAATTATTGTGTCCATAATAAATAATAAAATGTGATTGATGGTGTAATCGACTATTTAAAATGTTTCTGATTACAATACATTAAAAATGATATAACTGTGCCAATATAATGCATATTGGCCTAGAAAGTATCCTGAGAAAAGAAAGTAGTTATAATTTCTAATATAATTTTTTTAATATTAAAAAGTTAGGAAAACAATTCATGTTACTTGCTTGTCCGTTTAATTCTAAACATTTTACTAGACATCCAGATAGGTACATCTGAAACCAAATCAACTGCAAAACTGCATACTGATGATCAGTATAATGGTGTCCTAGGACTCCTAGGCCTGTACAACTGACTGCATCAATTGACTTTTATTTCGTGGCGCCAGTGTATCTACCTCAATTTTCATGAGCCCCCATTATATTCTCTATACCTTTAGGACTAAGTTAGTCTAGCGCCAAGAAATAAAATCAATTGATGTAGTCAGTTTTATAGGCCTCTGATGCAGTTGATTTGTATAAGCAAAAAAGTGAATTGTTTTCCTTAACTTAATCATTTTAATATTAAAAAAATTATATTAGAAATTATTATAGTACTTTCTTTTTTCCGGATACTTTCTAGATGGACAATACTTTTTTTAACGTTAATGAAATTAGGTAGGTATAGGCACGAATCTGTTATCAAATTCACCCTGTATACAGAAAAACGTTTCATTATCAAAAAGATGGTAATGATGTCTTTCGCATATAACACCAAATTACTAAAAAGAAATTTTACAATAAATTCCTTTTTAAAGTAAGTCTTTGTCTATGAAATCGTAAAATTCTGAGCCTGAGATAATTTTATTTTAAATAATTAACGCGACAACTTATGACAAGAACCAAATTTTGAGCAACAAAAATCCTTCCCTTAAATTCTAAACTCCTTAAAATAAAATTTTCAACTACCTAGTATTATCTCTAAAAAGGGTTTATATAAAAAACAAGCTAAAGAAACTTACCAAAGTATATCACACAGCTATCGCCTAGTTTAGTCTCACTCGTTTGAACTGCTTTTATTTCTTCGACTAAAATGCAAGGACCCTTTGGTTGGTGTCGTTTTTTGGATCTTTTAAGAGAATTAGCCTCCTGTTTAATATCCGAGTTAAAAAAGATCAATCTGTCTTCCTCCCTTTTCATATCCATAAAACACGTTAATGGAGTGACGACTTCCATGTTCCTTATTATTTCGTTATGTACAATTATGTTATATTGAAGTTCATCAGCTGATATACTGTTAAGATCCAAACATTTAAGCAGCTTCCATAAAATGTCAGTATCCACACGAGGCCCTACTTTTGGAACGTTAGCATTTAACCATTTCATAGCTGTTTTAAAAACTTGTATTTCGCTATCTGCTCGCAGACCAGTTTGTCCTAAATATAGACGAAGATTTTCCATACTTAAACTATTTATTATTTCATTATTATCCTTTATAGTCGTAAACTCATCAAGGGCCATAGCTTTGGCTTTCAGATAAATTCCTGTCGTAATCTTATCATGGGCATGGTACGGCCTAAGTTTGAACCAGATGTCAAGACATTTCATTGGACTAAGGACAGATAAAACTCTGGTTTGCATAGATTTTATTATTTCAGTGAATTGAAATTTAATTGCCTCAATTAGTACATCTAATACAAATTGGTCTGTTATATTATAAGTCGGATCCATTACACTTGAAAACAAGTGTGTTGCTCCAGGTATTTTGGCGTCCTAAATGAAGATTGTGAAAGAATGTTAATTAGCCACGTGGTATACATTTCGAATAATTACCTGCAGGGTAAGCTTGTTCTCATCTTTTCCTACCCAATCGCCCTCAAATAAATTACGAAAATATTGACTATTATTCGATAGAACTGCTTTATTAAATTTAAATTCATTGTCTGCGAACTTTACACAAAGTAATTCGGCCATGGTGCTAGTAACTGTGACCTTTTAAGTCGACTGAGAGTTAGAAATTCATGTTGAAATGAAATAAGTACAAGAATGTCTTGAAAAAGTAATTTTTTCATTCATAGTTTTCAAGAACACTATTTTCCCAATTCGTATTAGAAGGATATTATGTATTTCATTTTCAGACTTATTTTCAGAAATTGATAAAGTGCAATTTAATACATACTTATACAGAGTGGATATGCAGTTTCGCCCATTTCTCAGAGACACAAAAAACTTGTTTTCGCAACCCTTTATTCAATTTTTGTAAAAGATTATGGTAAACATTCTTTTTGATCTCGCTTAGAAATGGGCGAAACCCTGCATTCCCATCGGAAATTGAATACCCTGTACAGTGTTCTATAGAAATTGGCTTTATATGGAAATTTTTTAAATTATATTCTTCTCACAATCACATCATTTTATTTTCAACTTCATAATAAATGACAATTTACTACAAAGCTATTGCTTTGTAGAAATACAGGGTGGCGGTTTTGTATTAATAAAAATTAAATGTGCACTGATAAAAATGGGGGTAAAATTACATTATAAATTATACATTATACATTATAAATATATTAAAATTGACTTACAGATAGAGGAAAAACAAAAATTCATAAGTGTTAATACATAAGTACGTATATTTAAAGTTTTATTGTAAAACTGTAAAGTATTTTTAATAAAGGACGTAACTTCCCCGTATTTATGTAATATTCTAATACAATTTTACAGATTTAATATATCACAATTGTAAATTTGCTATTTCATTGCTTTATTACAGTAAATGTACAGTAAATTTACCCTTCAGTCTTGTATAGACGAAGACGCGCCAGAACACATTGCGTCGTCAAGTGATAAGTCCTGTCGTATTGTTCCTGTGCTGTTTCATAGACAACTGGTAAGTAAGTTTTATTTTATAATACTCCAATTGAATACATACATATTAAGAATTAGGTTTGCCAAATATGTAATTTTTGTAAATAATTAGGTAGGTATCTACATGTAATTAATTAATAGAAGGCGGATTTCGCCATTCTCATGACTTAAAAATGGCTTGTTTAGAACACTTGAGCTATTTTAATAACTATACAATTTACAAGGTATCTTAAGGTAGGTGTTATTGTGCATGAAATTTGTCATAATTTGTTCAGAACACCTACAGCCAAAATCTTGAATTTTTACCATTTTTATTTTTACGTCATGAGACTGGTTAAATCATTATCTGCAAGAGCTAGTTGCTCACATCGGCAACCAGAGCCATCAAGTTTAGAAAATTGTGATACTTTAGAAGAGAAATTAATTATTTTAAATAAAATGGATTATAAAACTACGATCACAGATACAATATATTCTTTACTAGATGACACTTATGCAAGGCAAAGAAAATATTTAAATAATTCAGAGGCTCCTCCAAGTGTTAATGATATAAAACATCAATTTTATTCTATTTTTTGATTTTTTTTTCTTAATTTTGAAAATTTTTCAATGTGATAAGTTTTTCCTTAATTCTTATTTGGTTATTTTCAGAATGAAAATGAATTGAGAATTTTAAAAACAACTAGTCCATGCATTATTATTATCGGTAAGTTTTGTTGTCTTGTGATTTACACAGTAATAACTATATTTTTCCACACTTGTTTAATTATACAGAGACGATCTTATACCGTTGAACATATAGAGATATTTTGCTATGTTCAGTTTTAAATAACGCGAGTCAATTCATTTCTTAAAACAACCAAATTTATTTCATTGCAGACTACATTATGGCAATTGTTTTATCAGAGGATTCTTGGGATAATACAAATTTCTGCATCAATGAATTGACGTGCGTCATTTAAAACTGAACATAGGAAAATAACCATATGTTCAGCAAAATAAGATCCTCACTGTATGTCAATTATTCGTATTTTTTTCGTGGAAAATCGTGCCCATAATTCACTACAGTGAATTATTTTCATTATTCACTGTGTATGCGGCCAATCACAAATACACCAATTCATAATTCAATGTTGCTGAACCAATGATATTTTAATTCGCGATTATGGCCATTATTCACTCAAATTCACTTAATTGTTCAAACATCATTTTCGTGAATAATGGCTATCATAATCGCTCATATAATAATATACTATATTTTTTTCATTTCAGAAAACGATTATGGAAAAAGATACTGTGGCAATAGAAAAATAAGTCATCAATGACGGAACACTTGCATTCTATGAGGCATTCAAGCAATGTTATTCTGCATATTATACCGAGAGATCAAAAATTATCTTGGTCAAAGGTGGTCATGAAATGAAAAACGACGGTCTTAGCTTGTATCATCCTTTTGAAGTTTATCAAGTTATGTGCCATAATAAGTATTGACACGATACTAGCTCCGACAATTATTTTAAAATCCATGACCACCTTTGACCAAGATAATTTTTGATCTCTCGGTATAATTAATATGTTGTCTGCTACATTTGAATTTTTCCAAAGATATTTCATGAAAACTCATCCCGACCAATGAACGAAAAGTAAAACTTTTATTAATTCTTAAAGAAAGGTAATAAGTTTGCTAAAAAATTATAGGGAAAATAATGCTAATTCTTAGAATATATTTTTGTTTTTTTACTTTCTTATACGTAGTATAAGGAAGTATTGTAATCGTGATTTTTTTCGACTTCGAGATTTTGATGGATTTACACGTTTTGAGGGCCCCTGAATCCATTTTGACCATTTTCGCCATGATGTCTGTCTGTGTGTCTGTGTGTCTGTCTGTGTGTCTGTCTGTATCCACGATAACTCAAAAACGACTTAACGGATTTGATTCAAATTTCATATTTAAGAGTTTGAATAAAATTGTGGGTGCCACATTAAATCTTTTTCATCTAGCACCAACACAAGTGGTACTTACCTGAAGACATTTTTAGGTTTTTTAGGAATATCTTGAAAAATAAACAATTTACGACATTTTTTTATTCTTTAACATTGATTTAGAATTAAATTTTGTTTGAAACTTTTTTTGAAATTCCGTCAAATTTTTTTATTTATATAGTGGCGCCATCTATCTCTGATTTACAAAGTACATGTTGTTTACATACAGAAATCTATACCGTTGAGGAAATCGATTGTAGCATTACTATTTGAAAAGATCGACGGCTACAACGGCTACGGTTTTATGTTTTGGATATCTTGGCAACTCGATTAAAATTTTTTCTAATATATACAATAAAGTCGTGAAATTGTATTATGCATGCAAATCTACATTAAAGATATCGACGCCAAATTTTTTGTGAATGCTCTTTCAATTTTTAGACGTGTCGACAAAGTAACAAAAGTGTTTTATTTTGCGCCGTTTTTTAATAATTATAAATTATTTATATATTTATATAGTGTTGCCATCTATCTCTGAGTGGCTGTTGTTTACATTACAGAAATCTATTTGTTTTTATACTAAAGATTCTATTTGAATTAAACACACGAAGAGCTCGAATAAAGTTATAAAAATTTAAAAAGTGAAAACCAATTAATCCAATCCTGGTGAGAGTGGCTATATCGCCAAACACCAAAAACTTGACATTGCTTTGCAATCCAAGTACGAAGAAGAAGAAGAGATTGTTAGTCAAACAATTGTCAAAGGCAAAAGATCGAAATATTTTGATGAGAAGGATTATTGTGCACTGTACAGTTTGTTTGAGTGAAACGTTGACCAAAACTGAGAAGTATTTTATAAATCTTCAAAGTTTAGCTACAGCAAATTCAAAGATATCAAGCATTTTTCGCACTGTGGAATTTTGATAAGTATTCTGTTATTTATTTGTCCTAAAATCTGGTAGTAATGAGTGGGACAAGGACAGATTTATGCGTATTGCAATAAGTGCGACAGAGACTATTTGAAAATTGCCGGAAACCCTCAAAATTTTTACAAGAAATTTAACTTATTTTTATTTAGGAATAGTAGTTTAATAAACAAGAGTGTTAATAAGAGCGATTAATAATCAAAACGATTTTAACGCGTGAGCGCAGCGACCGCGTTAATGAGTCGAGATTATTAATCGCCGATTAACACTCATGTCGATTACAATACTTTTTTGTCGATCGCTCTTTATTAGAATGAAAATAATCTAATTTTGTTCCATGGCAAAATCCAAATTCTGACATAATATGCAATAAGTCAAAATACCACTGACATAATTAATTAATTTCGGCAGGTGTCAGTTCCAAATGCATGTTTCAATAATATAATATATTGTTGGTTACCTAGCAAATCTCATAATCTCAACAATGTTTTTAATGTGCATGTATGCATTAAACTGAGTTATTAATACACTTCTTTTATTACATTAACTAGATCTTTAATAAACGATCGACAAAAAAAGTAATTACTGTGATACTATCCGTATAAGAAAGTCATGTGTTGGGCACATCAGCTATTTTTGTTACTATTTGTTCATTATTGTTCTATATATTTTAGAAATATTCAATTCAACCTTTTGCCATTTTCTTCACCTACTGTGCAACTTTTTTATAATAAAATTATATTGTATTAATAAAATATAGTGCATAATTTATTACCTATTTCATCTAGATAAATAATTATTTTAAAACTTAACAATAAAAATTAAATTGTTGGTTAAAATACAATGCTATCGGTTGTTCATTAAAATTTCTCCTCAAAGTTGGCGTTGAAGAGTCTGACGCGTCAGTTCATTCATAATCATTTGAGGAGAAATTTTAATGAACACCCAATGTAAATTTTACAATGTAAAATTACGCCATTTTTTGTGTAAATTTGATAAGTAAAATTACATTATTTTTAGTGTAATTTTAATAAGTAAATATACCAACTTAAGTTTATAATTTTAAAATGTAAAATTACATTTTTTTTTTAAATTTACATTTAATATTAATTTTACTATTCGAAACATGGGTAATAGAATTGTCACCTTTTCGATCAGTTGTTGGACTTATGTTAAAATTAACTTTTTTTCATTTTTATACCACACTTGACACCCTAAGGAACATGACCAGGACCACAATGAAAGAGTCAGAAGCCAGTAGAGAAGAGAAAACCCAGGAAACAATGAATTTCTAAAAAAACCTGGAATATAATCTGTGCAAGACGGAAATGAAAAACGAAGGATAATTCACGAGAGAGTCGAGGTGAGTACAGCAGGCTCACAAAAGATGTCAAAATAAAATACAGGAAAGACAAGGACACGTAGGTGGCAAATATATGCGAAGATATAGAAAGCCATGCAAACAGTTCTGAACCCCGGGATCTTTTCCAGATAGTGAAGATTTTGACTCATTGCCTATAAGAAATAAACAAGAAAAGACCTTAACGAACAAAACAGAAATAATCCAAAGATAGCAGCAATACGGCCACAATCTGAAGAAGTTCCTAATAACCTGGATCCAATATCAACACTAGAAGAATTCGAACCACCTGTTCTTCGAGAGGAAGTTGAGGTAGCTATGATCAAACTCAGAAAGAAGAAATCTCCTGAATGGCATTGTGAGCGAGATGTTAAAGGCAACCGGTGAATGTGGAGTAACTATATTGCATTCCATCTGCAATAGGATATGGACATCTGAAAAATGGCCAACAGACTTAACAGAATCCATACAATATACCACTCCACAAAAAGGGATCCACGGACATATGTGAAAACTACAGGACCATCGCCCTCATCAATCACGCAAGCAAGATAGATCATGCTGTACCTATATAATTCAGGAGCGTCTAAAACCTTATTTGCTACCACAGATTTCTTCCGAACAGGCAGGGTTTATGCCGGGCAAAGGAACAAAAGATCAAATTTTGAATGTGAGGCAAATGATAGAGAAATTTTACGAATAAAACATCCCAGCTATTTCTGCTTTTTGGACTCCACGCAGACATTCGACACTGTCGAATGGAATCAACTATGGCGAGTCATCAGAGAAATGGCAGTATCTGATCATTAGATTCACTTGGTGAGATCTGTCTGCCGAAAAACAAGGCTTTTGTCTGTGTGGAAAATGAGTTTCGTCAGAGTTCATAGAGGGCATGGGAGTACTACAAGGCTGCATCTTGTCCCCCATACTATATAACATCTGTAGCGAATGGATCATCCATAAAGCTACAGAAAATTGAACAGGTGGAACCTCTATCAGCGGAGAAAGGCTGTCTAATCTTCGGTATGCAGACGACACAACGTTGCTAGCAAGCACAGAGGACGAAATGGTATAGAGCTTCTCGGGAGAATAGAAACTTGTAGCAAAGATGTAGACCTTCACTTAAACCGGAGAAAATGCCACCTACTAGTCGTGGACAAGGATCAAGTTCTACCAACACAATTCGCGAAAATACCGATATCAAAAGAAGGAGCGTGATACCTGGAAGCCCGCATTACAAATACTGGAGACTGCGACGGAGAAATCAAGAGACGTATTGGAATGGCTAAGTCGGCGCTATCAAAACTGACGAGGGTTTGGAGAGAAGATCACACATCCTAACCAACAAAAATTCGTCTGCTTAGAGCCCTGGTCTTCTCAATAGCGGAAACTTGGACACCCAGGGCCGTGAGCAGAAGAAAAATCGATGCTTACGAAATGATCTGCTACAGGCGAACGATGAGAATTCCGTTGACAGCTAAAAGAACCAATACATCCATTCTCAAAGAACTCAAAATCCAAACCAAGGATTGTTTTCTTCCAACTATTCACACTCTCCAATCAGATATATCGCCCAAGGTAAAGTCTTTACCAATCTGCAGACGACGGGAAGAAATGGCGAAACAGGATCCAGATGTAAGCCTGAGTCACGACGCTCGGTCGCAAGCAATGATGAGGATGATGATGGCACTCTAAAAAGAATATTGGGTCACTCTAATACCTACAGCAGATTCTTGGATATAGGTACTAACTCGAAATTGATAAATTGTTAAATTTACATTCAAAAATGCTCCCTTATATAAGAGACTAATAGAAAAGAACGTTCAACACCCTGTATTTCTGTAATAATGCAGTTTATTGCATCTGTTTATACAAGGTGTTTTTGAAATACTTGGTCTAAATTTAGGAGCATGTAGAGCAAGTCAAACGATGAAGAAAACCTATATAAAATTATTTTCTAAAGTGCTTTCTAAGGGAACTGCAGCCCCGTAATTTATAGGCCCCTGACAATGGTATTTATTAAATATCTTCGAAATCGTTTAAGATATAATAATAAAATTTTGTACAGCCACTAGTTCTTTTATGCTTAACAATATGAAATTAGTATCATTCAGTCAGACCATTCATATTTGGCATCAATCTACTCAGTGCAAGGACCGACTTGCCAGCTCTCGCACTAACATATTCGATATGTTTACGGAAAACCGCATCCTTGTCAAAGACGACTCCCAGGTATTTTAACGTATTCTTACTTATAATCAATTTTTCATCTACGTTAATTTTTATTTCTTTCAGCTTTCTTCTCCCCGCCAATATTGCTATTTCTGTTTTCTCTTGTGCCAGTTCCAGGCATTTCCTGTTCAGGCAGTGCTGTATAGTTTTTAAGCTTTCCTCTGTAATATCGACGAGTTTTTTTTCGTTTTCTGCTACAGAGACGACTGCAAGATCATCTGCATAGGCTACCAATTTCACACCATGGGGGACTTCCAGGCTTACCACTTCATCATAAAATATATTTCATAATGTTGGTCCCAGGACGGATCCTTGGGGTACTCCACAGCTGATCCTGCACTTTTCCGAATCACCAATGAGAAGAATTCTTTCTTCCAGGTAGCTCTTAATTAGATTGACGGTATTATCACTAAACTGCTTATTCTTCAGAGCCCCTATTATACCATGCCAGCTAACGGAATTAAAGGCGTTTCGGATATCCAATGCCACCATTATACACAGCTTTTTGTGTCGATAAGTGCCTCTGTTAGCCTCCATAACGCTCCCCATAACCTCTTCCATAGCATCTACTGTGGACCTTCCTGTTCTAAACCCATACTGTCTTTCGGCCAGACCTCCAAGTTCATCAAGTTCCTTCTTGATCCTTTCATTAATCAGGTGTTCCACAAGTTTCCCTAAGGTGTTTAGGATACACAGTGGCCTATAGGATTGTTCCGCATCTTATTTTTTTTTGCTTTTCCAGGAGCACCAATCTGGACATTTTCCATGTACTTGGCATTTCATATTTCATACATGCTTGACACACTTGACACACCCTTGAATAAGATTTCAGATGATACTAATTTCATATTGTTAAGCATAAAAGAGCTAGTGGCTGTACAAAATTTTATTATTACATCTTAAACGGTTTTAGAGATATTTAATAATTACCATTCTTAGGGGCCTACAATTACGGGGCTGTAGCTCCTTTAGAAAGCACTTTAATAAATAATTTTATAAGGGTTTTCTTTATCATTTGACTTGCTCTACATGCTCCTAAATTTTGACCACCTATTTCAAAAACACCTTGTATAACAATGTAGATTTAGTTCGGGTCCTAGAATCTCCTGTGTTGCGGTGACCTATTAACTCTGACTTTATAAGGTGAGTCAGATATACCTTAAAACGAAAACATGTTTTCAATTTAATTTTCTCTTAAACGGTTGGGTTAATGCAAATTAAACACGTATAACTTTTCTTCGTATTTTGACCTTGCTTTTCGTAATTTTTTGATTATTTTTACAAAATTTCAATGTCTTAAAAAGATGTTCATAAAAAGGCTGAATCACTCTCTTACAAAACAAGCCACTGGACAATATTCTTTGTATTACAATATAATCACTCATCAGATTGTAGTCTACTTCAAGATTTATTGACTGAAAAAGTTTCAGATTTCTACAGGGTGTTGTTCAAAAAAAGGGTAAAAATTTTTAAGGGCCGAAACAAGTCGAAAAGTTTTAATCTACGCGGTTACGGAAATATTAGCGATTTTATGTTTTACTACTTTAGTTAATAAGAGGAGGAGGTACTGTTGCATGGCCTGCCAGGTCACCTGAATTAACTCCATTCGACTTTTTCTTTGGGGTTATTTAAAAAATGTTATAGCGTGCTTGTAAATAACCTGGACGAATTAAGACGGCGGATTGATCTAGGACTGTAAACAATTCGACAAACGGCAGGAATTTTAGAAAGAAATCGAACTTCGTTACAGCGACGATGCACTGCTTGCAGCATCTGTTTTAATTTAAATATATTTAATTATTTTATCACAAAATTTATTAAAAATAAATTTTTTTTAACTAAAGTAGTAAAAACATGAAACCACTCATATTTTGTAACCGTAGATTTGTGGACGTATGTTTATAAAGACATTTCGACTTGTTTCGGCCAATACTACATACCCTTAAAAACTTTTACCCTTTTGTGAACACCCTGTAGGTATATTAAATTAAATTTTAATTCTAATTTTTACTGTCTTATACAAATTAATAAAGTTATTGTACATGACAGTTATGAATTTTCGTATTGGAGTTATATTCGAAATATTTTAAATTTTTGAGTTATACGAGCCCTAACAACTAAATGTTCTGACAAAAGTAAATTTTTGAAGTATGAAAGGAGAACTGGAAATTTTACGTAAATAATTAGTAAACACCTAACAGTACAATAAGATAAAGCCTTAATAACAATATTATGCATGGATAAAATTATTTATTGGATTTAACAATATTTTAACTTTAATAATAATTATCAATGAATTTGCAACTAAATGTTGGGATAATTTTTAATTTAAGACCGTTAATAAGAGGTTACGTCTCCTTTTGCCTTAATAGCTGCGTGTATTCTAGCAGGCATAGTATTTATCAAATTTTGGTACAATTCTGGCGTGAAACTGTCCCAAATTTCTTCTATTTTGGTCTTTAAGTACCCAATGGTTCTTGGTGGATTATTGCGTAAAATAGGTTTAATTTTATGCCAAAGAGTTTCAATGACATTTAAGTCCGGACTGGATGAGTGCCATGAAAGCACCTTTATGTCGTTTTCCCCAAGTTCCAAAATTGATATTTTAAAAACAGTCGTTAGAAAAGTACGTCACATTTTTTAAGTGCAATTTTAAAGCTACTAGATATGCCTAAAATCACCAAATAAAGACTTGGGGATTTTTTTGTACATAAAACCAACATCCAGCTTTGCAATAAAGTAAATTTTACCAAAATCCAACCAGTGGTTCCAAAACTGTGATTATTTTAATGTAGGTAGCACTCTAAAAAAAACACGTTCCTTGAAAAGTGAACTGTGGAACTCGAAAAAAATACAAAAAAAATCATATTAACATTTCAGGATTTTTTCAATATAGTACGATTATTGAGCTTTGATTTAAATGTTTTTTGACACAAATCCAACCAGCGGTTTCAAAACTGTGATTCTTTAAAACAGTTACTAGAAAATTTTATCATTTTTAAAGGTGCAACTTTGAAGCTCTGATAAATGCCTAAAATCACCAAATAAAAACTTGTGTAACTTTTTTGTAAAGAAAACCAACATCCAGCTTGTAATAAAGTAAATTTTATCAAAATCCGACTACTAGATCCAACGTTTTGAAAATAATAATTCTTTGTTTCTACAATTTTCCCATCCTGCTGGGTTAAAATATCACAGTTTTGGAACTGCCGAGCGGATTTTTACGAAATTTACGTTTTTATATAACTAAATGTTGGCATTATAACAGAAAAAAACATAAATATTATGGAAGTTAATTTAGATAACTTTTGCGGGTATGGAAAAACGACAATCAAATTTAGTTTTGTCCGAACATTTAGTTGTTAGGGCTCGTATATTAGTACTGTTTTTCATGAAACACCCGGTATGTTTATTGAAATTCAAATTTATCACCGCTACAGAGATGCCATTGATGCCAACATTTAAATTTAAATATTAGATACGTAATTTTTGTGAATCGTATTTATTTTTAGCAATTACAATTTTTTTTATTAGTTTATACTTTTTTAGAAAGAATTAGTATTTATTAGTCAAAATTGCAATTGCATAAATGCGGGCTACGGGAAGTTTAAAGAAACATGACCGTTTCTACTATTGGCAACACTGTGCACTTAAATCAGAAAAGTGTCAGTTTATCCGAACGTAACCTAACTTTATTCTCTGGGAATTTTGAAAAAAGGCACAATGTTATCTCTCCTATATTATATTAAAGATTAAATAAAATAAAACATAAAAAATGTTGAACGAAACAGATGAATCAGATGAGGTAGGTATAAACTCTATATTTATTAATTAATATACTAAATTAAATTTTTCAACTTATCGATTATTTTTTACTTCCAGGATTCCCTTCATACAATTGAAGACATATTGGTAGGTTACATTTTATTGAAAAATTATGATTTATAGTCTAAGTTGTGATATCTAATATATAATTTTATTTAAGGAGAGCCATTCGTTTTTTGACTACACCGATCCAAGTGCGTTGTCTGCTTTACCGAAGGCTGTTTATTGTAATGATTTAAATAAAGTG
This sequence comes from Pediacus dermestoides, assembly GCA_963942485.1. Taxonomy (NCBI): domain Eukaryota; kingdom Metazoa; phylum Arthropoda; class Insecta; order Coleoptera; family Cucujidae; genus Pediacus; species Pediacus dermestoides. Next base: position 13,095,176 of record OZ012626.1, read on the forward strand.
CAGGAACTTGTGGCAGCCGGTAGATCAGTTAACATTAATGACAATCATGGAAATACGCCGTTACATGTAGCTGTGTTAAGTAATAGGTAAATATTTGCAAAGGTGAACACTTATATTAAATGTTTTATTAAGGGTTCGTGCCACTGCGTTCCACACACCAAATATTGATTATCTAATGCTGCATAGGGATGTTAATATTTGTATGTTCCTTCATCTAAGTTACATTATTTTGTTATTTTAATTAATATTTTTACCTGAAATCGTCAAGAAAGTCAAACTTTCAAGACTATTGTGGTTCAAGAAAATTGATCATTGCAAGACTAGTACCGTGTACCGTAATATTTTACATTTTACATTACAGTACTACTCTTAAAAATAGTACTTTAATGACCGTCATGTAAAATGTTACAGTACTAGTCTTGCAATCATCAATTTTCTTGAATCAAAATAGTCTTGAGGGTTTGACTTTCTTAAAGGTTTAAGGTAAAATTTTATACATAACACGCCATGAAAATTATTATTCCAGGACTCAGGAAGCTAAAAAGTACTCGGCCTTACGGCCTCGTACTTTCAATAATGCTTCTCTTCGTCCTGTAATAGATAATTTTCATGACTTGATATGTAAATAAATATTGTACTATATTTTATGACAGGAATCTTGAAAGCCGATTTTTTAAAATTTCTTCATAACTAAAATAGTTCAAATATTCTATCAAAAAACACATTTGTGGTTTAAAGTACGAAATTTTTTAGTTTTTCAAGTGAAGGTTGTAAAAGTACATTCCGTTGAAAAAGATAACGTGAAAAAAACATTGGTTATTATTGGCAAAATTCCAATAATAGAAAAATTATTAAAGGCACATTTTTGTTACAACAGTGAAAATGGCTATAGTTTCATTTCAATATTAATCACTGGAAATCAAAGTAATAAAAGCTTGCATGCCATAGAAAAACCAAAATTATATATTTTTTTAATTCGAACTTAAGACTGTTCACTCAGAATTTTAGTAGTTCAGTCATATTAGTTGTTGAACCCGGGAATAAGTCTTTACAAAATTCAACTGCGCTAAATATATCGGGTTGGAGTCCTATCTATTTACTTATCTCATTTTGTTCCGAAATGTTCCTTAAATATAAAAAGTTCTTTATAATTTGATAAACAAGAAACGCCTTATTTTATTCTTGCTACTTTTGGAATCTTTTCAAGGAATTTTGAAATATAAAAAGTAACAAATTATAGAAGATATGGTCAAAATACGCAATATGTTATACAGTGAGTTTTTTTATCAGTCTCCATACCGATTTACATGGTAAAATATTTAACTCGTGTTAATGATTTTACTACTGCGAATTTCAAAATGATTTTTGGCACACTATTAGTTTGCATCTTTTTTTACATATTCTAGTAGTTTTTAAAATGTCAAGAATAAAATTAATTTATTTAAAAGGGAAAATAGTTACATAATTTTAGCTCATTTTCACGTTAATAGATATTTATTATATAAATGTGGAATGTGATATATTAGTCACGAAAGAAAAATTTTAGCCACGACGCCCGAAGGGTGAGTGGCTAATTTCTGGAGTGACTAATAAGCATTCCACACGAATTTAATATCATATTTTATCCAACATCGCCGTTAATTCTAAAATGTAAAATTATTTTATCGTTATTTCAATTGACAAATGAAACTGTCAGGTTTTCAATAATAAATATAACAATAATAAAGTGAGTTCCAAATGATTCTCTCACTAATGAGTAATGATGAACATTCTATGTTTCAAATCGTCATAGTAATAAGCTTATTATGAATCGATGTTGGATAATAGTATATTATATACCAAGGTAGAGAAGTTCAGTATTATAGACAGAGGGATCTAAGGCCCGAAGGCTATAAGAGACTTCTCTACTGTGGTTTATACATAGTTTTTTTCACTACTAGTTTTATTAACTCTTATAATTGTTAATAAATATTGTTATTTATAATTTAAAATACTTATTTAATTCAAAAAAATGAAACAAATGTCTTTTGTTTAATAATGTGACAATACTGACAGTTGTTTATTAATTGATTTTGACACAAAGGTAAAAGTTGTAGAATTTTGTCTTTTGGTAAGTTTCCATACACAAAAAAATTGCTCACATTATTAAAACACCATACATTGCTTTTAAGTAGTTCTGCTTGCAATAGCCTTATTAATAACAATTTTCTCTCTACGTTAAATATGATGTTCATTAATTCAAGTTAGAATACGTGGCGGCAATTCAAATTATATGGAAACTTTTACAATTAAATTTATTTATATTAAGCGATTTTAATTCCTAAAAAACCATTAAATAGATTTTCTTGGCCCTACTAAATCATATTATAAAGTGTTTTTCTTTAAAACTGTTACTGGATTATCAAAAAATATAAATTTGTTCATTATTTACCACTAGTAAATAATGAGCCAACATTATTTACCATATTGACAAAAGGTAGAGAAATGAAACTTCACGGTATTCTAGTATAGGCAATAATGACGTGTTCTATGACTAGTAGTGAAAAAAATTTATTAAGTTAGGAGGCTTTGTCCATCATGGACAAGCAAATAAATAATCCAAAGCTCTCAATAAAATGACAAAAAAACAGTGTGCCAAAAATCATTTTGAAATTCACAGTAGAAAAACCATTAACACGAGTTAAAGATTTTACCATGTAAATCCCTATGGGGACAGTTAAAAAAACTCAGTGTATAATTGTTTGATAATTAGACTCTAGGATATAAAATAATTCTAAATTGTCTTATGAGGCAAATAAATAAGATAACTCAACATGCTGTATCTCTATTTAGAGAACAATGTAGGTTTAGTTTAGGTACTAAAATCTACTGCGAGACTTATTAATTCTCACTTTATAGGGTGAGTCAGATGTAGCTTAAAACTGTTTTTAAGTTCATTTTCTCTTAAACGGTTGGATTAATGTAAATTAAATAAGCATAACTTTTCTGCGTGTTTTGACCTTGTCTTTTATAAGTTTGATTATATTTTACAAAATTTCAATGCCCTAAAAATAAATGAAAAAATAGCTGAATCCCTCTCTTTAGACCAGTACGCCACTGGACAATATTCTTTGTATTATAATACCATCAGATTGTAGTTTACATCAAGATTTATTGACTCCGAAAATCTTTAATCCTTAGACACGTTTATATCGTCAGGATTTCACCAGTCGATAGTTTAGCGAAAATTAAAGGTGGTTTGTCTAATAAACTATGGTCGAATGTTGCTTCCTTTTTGATGTACAGGGTGTCCCATTTTCGACACTTTTAGGGGGTATTGGCGTTATTATTAAAGATAGAGTGTTGCGGTTTTCACCTTCCTGTCCTACTTTTTCACGAAACGAAAGATTCCGGGGTCAAATTTGTCATGGCTCTCTTAGTTTTTAATCTACAGAGTGATTCTGAAAATCTTTGTTTTTTAGACACCCCTCGTATCTCCGTTATGCGTCTACTTATCAAAAAAGTGAAAACTGATCTTGATAGAGTTTTTTACGTAGAAATCAGTAACGTAGGCAGTTTTTGTGTAAAAGGTTTAGTTTTTGAGATATTGCCCAAACTTATGTTTTTTTAAATGGGACACCCTATATATTATTTTTTATATTGATTAATCAAAATTTGAGCTTTCCAAAAATATATAATACTTAATATTTATTTTGAAAAACAAGCTCAAAATTCGATATTTTTAATAATTTACTTTATTTATAACAGTAGGCCATGGTTAGTTTATTAGAAACAAATGCAAAATTTGACAGATTTATCAGATTTCCATTATTGATGAAATATTTTTGTTACGTAGGAGTTTTTATTTTACTTTTAATTTTTTATTACAATGGCCATTTACGATAATTATGAGAAGTATTATATTGTTGGTATGTTTTATACAATGCATTAAAATTATCTTTTGAAGTGTTTAGCTTTAAAATAATTACGCAATGTGAAAATTTTGGTTTGTTTTTAAAAAATTAGCCATGGCCTACTGTTATAAATATAGAAAATTAGTAAAAATATCAAATTTTGAGCTTGTTTTCAAAATAAATATTAAGTATTATATATTTTTGGAAAGCCCAAATTTTGCTTAATCAATATAAAAGATAATATATAGGGTGTCCCATTTAAAAAAACATAAGTTACTGCAATATCTCAAAAACTAAACCTTTTACACAAAAACTGCCTACGCCACTGATTTCTACGTAAAAAGCTCTATCAAGATCAGTTTTCACCTTTTTGATAAGTAGACGCATAAGGAAAATACGAGGGGTGTCTAAAAAACAAATATTTTCAGAATCACTCTGTAGATTAAAAACTAAGAGAGCCATGACAAATTTGACCCCGGAATCTTTCATTTCGTAAAAAAGTAGGACAGGAAGGCGAAAACCGCAACACTCTATCTTTGATAATAACGCCAATACCCCCTAAAAGTGTCGAAAATGGGACACCCTGTACAGGGCATTAAAGAAAATAAATTATTATTAATAATTTGCTATAAATCAATAACAAAAAAAGTTAGTCTTCTGAAATTTTCATAGATCTTTTTTTTTGTTTTCGGTTATTAATAGTGGTTACAATTATTTTATTTAGAACACAGAGGCGTGCGTAGGGGTTTTATTGAATAAAACGTACGCCCCTGTTTTTTTGCAGCACTAATATGCAGAGAGTATTTTCCATTCAATTTAGTAACTTTTTCGTATCTTATAATTTCTTGATAATTTAACTTTATTTGTTCTTATTTATTAAAGAGGTTCTTCCCTATTAGATTTCCAAAAAAAGCATCAGTACAAAGTTTTTTTTTATATTGTCAATATTTAAAAAGATATTCAACAAATAAGTTGCAAATTTTAGGGAAATTTTTCTCTAGTTAGGCACTACTTACTACTCTTTCCCCAAAATTTTCAACTTATTTGTTGAATAACTTTTTAAATATCGACAATATCAAAAAAAGTTGAAAAGATAAGTTGTAGGAAATATTTTTCTTCACAACTTTGTACTGACTCTTTTTTTCGAAAATTTATAGGAAAAACGTTATTCAATAAACAAAAAAATCCGACCCTTGAGGGCTGGTGAAGGAAGGGCGGGGTCTATGAATACACAAACTCAGTTTTAAACTTTCAGGGTGACCCTCTAGAAGATTCTACAAAAATTGGCTGTAGGGTAAAAAAAGTCTATTTAAAGCCTTTATTTACTGTATTATTAGGTTATTTTGAGTTAAGTTATCAAAAAATTTATAAGATACGAAAAAGTTTCTAAATTGAATGGAAAATACTCTCTGCATATTGGTGCTGCAAAAACCAGTGGCGTACGTTTTATTCAATAAAATGTTTTTGAAGAAACCCGTACGCACGCCTCTGTGTTCTAAATAAAATAATTGCATTGCAAACACTATTAATAAGAGAATACAAAAAAAATATGCAAAATTTCAGAAGGCTAACTTTTTTGTTATTGATTTATAGCAAATTATTTAAAATAATTTATTTTCTTTAATGGCCTGTACGTCAAAAAGGAAGCAACATTCGATCATAGTTTATTAGACAAACCACCTTTAATTTTCGCTAAACTATCGACTGGTGAAATCCTGACGATATAAACTGGGACACCCTGTAGATATATATACACCTAATAAATAAATAGAATAACACGATATATAGGTACCTTTTTTGAGGAGCATAATATATATGTCGCAGGCAAATGGTGATTTTAGACAAATAGTATTTGCCTAGGCAAATGGCTTTATGATAGAAACTGTTACTCTATATTATTTTACCCTTCTCATTCTTGGGCAAGGGTAAATTTACTTTATTTTTAAAAACTACAAATTGCCCAACAAAATAAAGTAAATTTACCCTTGCCTAAGAAGGGGAAGGGTAAAATAATATAAAGTTAACGGTTTCTATCATAAAGCCATTTGTCTAGGCAAATACTATTTGCCTAAAATAACCATTTGCCTGCGACATATACAATAATGGTATTAACGACTATAACAGTCAAGTTAATCCTTAAGTTTGTACGCGAGTTCAAAGTAGTAGTTTTTCATGTTTCTTAACAACTTTTTCGGTCTACTAGTTTGTGCACTGCACATACATAACATAGGTAATGTCTCCTTTATCTATATCTCCCCCTGTGGGAGCGAAAGTTTTGTATTGGTCATAAAGTAATACTAATTGATAAACTTTACAATAACCGGGAATTCCTTATTAAAATTTAAATAATATTCTTATAAATAATTCATACCTACTCATTTTTAGTTTACAGATATTAGAATACCTACTGACTCTTGAAGAGACGGTCGTAAATGTTCGAAATTTTGACGGTACTACACCACTCGCCATGGCTGCTAGGGTTGGTCAAGAAGAATGCGTTAGAGCTCTCCTCATTGCTAATGCCAACACTAACTTGCCCAACAATCGCGAAATAACTCCCTTGCATCTCGCTGTGAATCATCCACCAATTGCACACATGTTAATCAAAGCTGGTGCATATATAAACGCTGAAGACTACAACAATGATACACCCCTGCACGATGCAGTCACAGAAGATTGTTTAGAGACAGTCTGTATGTTGCTCTACTACAACGCCGACACCAACATACGTAACGCCCAAGATATAACACCATTCACCAAGGCTTTAATAACAGAAAACCTGTCGATGCAAGAAGTTCTTTTTGAATACGTTTTAGATTTAAATGTTTTTGTACAAGGCATGCGCCTGGTTGCATTTGCCCTTATGCACAACAGTTCGTTTGTTCCTGAGATGATCCAAAGAGGTGCAGATGTGAATCACAGCGTATGTGAGGAATTTTCAGATGACTGTTTTGAGATTTGTTTGCGTACTACTAATGTACGGAATTTTGAAGCTGTGTGGCCAAAATACAAGAATAGAAGAGAAACCTGTTTACTCTATGGATTAGCCGACAGATTTCATGAAGATTCGGACGATTTAGAGGAATATGTTAATGTTATTATGGAGAGTAACTACATTGAACCATTTGTTGTTTGTCACTCTGTATGTCCTTGTATTCATTTACTAATAGACACTTTTGTGCTACGTAGTGTTGATTTAGAAGTACTCATGAAGTTCGTCCTCGTGTTATTAATGTATAATTTTCCTTTGTGCACTGCAGATATTGATTGTGTTTTCGAACAATTAGGATACTGCGAATTACTAAAATTGTTGCTTCACATGAACTTTCCTTGCAGTGATAATCGTTATCGTTTTATTGTACCTGTGATATTATATGACGTTAGTAGGACAATTGACGAGATTTTACATTATTTTATTATTACATTTTCAGACGATGTATATAACACGCCTAGTAATATTCAAAATTATAGTTTTAAGGAGCTTTTAAATTATTTTTCAAATCCTTATTTAAATCAAGTTTTGTTATGGGCGTATAGTGATGATGATATTAGAGAAAATGAAATTAAAGCGAAAGTTTTTCGTTTACCAAAGATTCCAATGTTGGTGGAACTAGCCAGAAATAAAGCCAGAGATTATATAATTGCAAAATATAATATAACTAGGACTAACCAATACTATTCAATTATTAATCATTTTAATATGTCAGACACTTATAAGAAAATTCTATCATTTGAGACTGTTATTTACTATTGATTATATTTTATCATCGTTATGAAATAAATATCTAAAGAATATTTTAAATTTTTGGTTTTATTTAAATATCATATTTAAATTAAGTATAACCCTGATTATAAATTACATACATATATCAGAACGGTATTCACTCTTTTGCTATTTATTTACCAAAGAAAAATTGGAAAGATTTGTCAATTCATTTAGAATATCTGAAACAAACACCGCTAAGTTTCTTTAACAACATAAATATTAAATATGCATGAATTACCTGTTATTTGTAAATCTATTGAAGTTTCATTTTTAAGCATCGAATTCATGAAACTCAACCTCCTTAAATGCACAAGTTTAGACAACGCCAACGGTTTCTTTTGAATTTGAGCTAAAATAAATATGTAAAAACTTAATATCTAATGCATGAATTACTTATACACACGTTTATTACTGTCGGTTCTACTATTCAGTTTTTTAGTTTGGTCCATTTTTAAACTTCGATACATTATACTGCGATCTTTTAATATTTGCTCGCCTCGTTTGATGATGTGCTCCAAAAATGGATTTAATTTGCCAGTAGCCACTTGTGTATCCGGTGATGCTTCTATTATATCTAAAAAACAACGAAAGATGTTGCCTTTGTGCAGTGCCGGATTAAACCTTGTGTAGGCAAAATATCTTCTAAGTTTTTTTAAATTTTATTAACTAACCATTAAACCATGATCACTTTATTCCAAAATAAAACCTATGAAACATTTTCAGGAAAAATCAATAAAAACAAATTTTTTTTTTCAAAATGGCTTGGGGCCCATAAGCAATTGCCTACTCTGCTTAATGGGTAATCCGGAACTGCCTTTGTGGCTTTTTATTTACCTCTTGGTTCAATTTCAATAATAATACAGATTGGGAAATGGCACTAGCCTATTTTTTAAACAAAGATCGCGTTGGGCGTGGCTTATCACTGCCACTTCTAGCTGCGCTCAAGTGCTTTTGGTGAACGCAGCTCTGCATCATGAACAAATCTGTCTCATTACTCTCATTTCATCGTACACATTCTCTTATCAGTTGTTTTAGTAAAATTTCCCGCTAGTTGCAATTTCCCAAGTATACAGGGTGTTCGCCCGAAGTGGCTCACTATTGCTAACTTCGTTATTATTGGAGCTACAAAGTCGGTTAACTTAGCATACTAGTAGCATTTTTTCCGCTGATTACAATGGTGAAAACAGAAAAACAATTGACCATCTGGTTTTCGAGATATTCACAAAAATAACATTTTTTTTAATGGAACACCCTATATATTTTTGCAGAAATCGATGACAAATTAAATTCTGTACAAAAAATGTCCTTAATTGTTTTTTGTTATAATTTAAAATAAGCGAGTTATTTTGAAAAAAAGTTTGGATTTCTTTAAAATCAAGTAGCCATAAAACGGAATAGTAATTTGTTAAAACCAAACAATCATATTTTTGAATTTAAGCAAGTTGAAAAAAACTTGAAAGAATTACGGAAATATTACTATTTTATTTAATATTTTTAATATACAGGTGTTTGCGCAAAGTGGTTCACTATTGGTAACTTTATTATTATTGGAGTTACAAAGTACCGACTAATTTAACCGTAAATTAGTAAACTAGTAGCATATTTTCCGCTGATTACAATGGTGAAAACAGAAAAACAATTGACCGTCTGGTTTTCGAGATATTCCCAAAAATAACATTTTTTAAATGGTATATTTTTGCAAAAGTCGATGATAAATTAAATTCTGAACAAAGAATGTTCTTATGCTTTTTTAACAATTATTTAAAATAAGCGAGTTATTTTGAAAAACCGTTTTCAAAGTTTTAATATCAAGTAGCCATGAAAATTATAATTTTGAAAATTTTCAATATTTCCGTAATTCTTTCAAGTATTTTTCAGCTTGCTTAAATTCAAAATTATGATTGTTTGGTTTTAATAAATTACTATTCCGTTTTATGGCTACTTGATTTTAAAGAATTGCAAACTTTTTTCAAAATAACTCGCTTATTTTAAATTATTATCAAAAAAAGATGAGGACATTTTTTGTACAGAATTTAATTTACCATCGATTTTTGCAAAAATATATAGGGTGTTCCATTTAAAAAAATGTTATTTTTTTGAATATCTTGAAAACCAGATGGTCAATTGTTTTTTTGTTTTCACCATTGTAATCAGCGGAAAAAATGCTACTAGTTTGCTAATTTAACCGACTTTGTAGCTCCAATAATAACGAAGATAGCAATAGTGAGCCACTTCGCGCGAACACCCTGTATATATAAGGACTTTATGAAGCAAATGGTCATTATAAAGAACTGATTCAACGGCTTTTAAAGTTGTAAAAAATTCTCACTGGATTTGTTTTGTAGTTCCTCCTCAGCAAATAAATACCATAATCGCTTTATAGTGGTCAAAAGAATTTTACAACGCTTCAGTATCCTTGTGCTGTTTTCCAAATTTGGTTCTTGATGATTTAGTAGACTACTCGAAGCACAATGTACTTCGTGGAGTACTGTAAAATAATACGATATCAGTAAGAGTAAAATACGCGTAATTTTAATACGTGTACCGTTTTTAAAATCGCTAAAACTGTTGGTAACTTTTTCTAGGACATTTTGTTCAATTTCTGTTAAAATGGAGTTAATAAACGATTTTAGTACATTTGCGTACTTTAGGAGCTGGTCCATCTGAGAAGCACTTTCCAACAATTTGGTCTCTGATAATAATTCTACTATTTGTTTGATCTCTTCATATATTACCTACACGATAAAAAAAATTGCTGATAACAGAATAGAAATTATTGGTTTAGAAAAATTACTTGACAAAAAGCAAACGGATCAATTATAAGATAAATCAGTTGTTTTAACGTGTTCGCCTGTTGTAACCAATGATTCTTCAACAATAACGCATGGTTAATGTTGTGTGTGGTTGGGTCAAGTAAAACAGAATTAAAAGCTGGTACCAGCTCACTTTCCATTGCTTCTAAACTAGCTAAACAACTTCTAATTTTGACACAACCTGTAGATACCAAACATTACAATAATTGATATTTGAAATTTCCATGAAACTTGCTTACGATTTACACAGGTTGAACATGAAACAGCAAATAAACCAATTTGCATAATTTGATCGACATGCAAATCAAAATCTGCTACCAAAAAATCCAAATGTTCCATCTTGGATTTATTTTCTGCAACGAAACAAAACTTGTGTATTGTATCCAGAGTTTTTGTGTAATCGCCAAAGACTTTTAAACTCAATTTCAACACTGCTGTGTTCACTTTTCTCTCCAAAGCGCATAATTTATCACTGCAAGTGTCCATGAACAAATCCACCATTGCTCCATTTGGGTCTGGTTTATTTATTTCGTTCGTAAGCGAGTCCATAGCTTCCAAAACCTACAAAAAAACATAGTGGAACGATGTTGACTAAGCAGCACTTGAATATAATATACGGTTTGACTGCTGCCTTTTATAATCTTGCAGTCCTCTCTTAGTGCCACTTGAGCAATAGACATAGCATGGCTTAGGACTTCTTCAAATAATATTCTAGCTTCAGTACAAGTTTTTTTCATTTCATCTAATGGAGGAGTAATCTCGGATATTTTCTCCAATGCAGAATCTACCCATTTGATAAAACTTCCCGAAGGGTCTGTAGGAGCGACGTTCGATGTTAGGGCTTCCTCAATTCCATTCTGGCACCAAACGATTTGTTTCGTGGCACAGTATCGTGTTTCCTTTGAAGTAGAAAAATTAGGTAATCAGTTAAGTCCAACTACGAATTTACTTGGGAATGTAATAAATGATTATTATCTTTACCTTCAGGATGCATTCTACGTCTGTTTCACGTACAAACACATTAATTAACAATGACAAAGAAGTTAAGAGTTGTGTACAGTATAAAATCAAAATATCTCGTGTGCTTTTTTCAAATTTTGATTGCTGCTTCTGATTAATGTTGGAAACAAATGTGATGATGTTTGTGAGCTGAGTACAAAGTTGCTGCAAAATTAAGAAAAATTATATTTAGATGGGTACATTTTGAAACTTACTTTGAACCAGTTTAATATCGTCTTATTTTGATCTATTGTTACGTTTAGTGTTTGAACAAACTCTCGGCATGTTTGTATATGAGCTTTTATTTCTTGTTTCAGTGCTATTTCAACAATTAAAACCATTTTTAATAACAATTAAAAGGAAAAAAATTATAAAGCACGGTACTATGAAAAGTAAACAAAAATGACGTTGAAATTCAAATGTTTGCAAGTGTTGCCAATATGAGATTAACATCGTTGCAAAATCCCCAGGCGCATAACAACTTAAATCATGAAACAAAAACTCACAAAATAGTAATAGGTATGTAATGTAAACTTTAACGAAACGTATTAAAAAAATAGCTGACCAACGCAGCAATTTGCAATTTTATTTGAAATTTTAAACTTTTTGCCAAAAACAAGGTAAATTTGTCTTGCGTATGTTGGTGACACTGTTGTTGTTGTTAACTTGTCAAAACTTTGAAATTTTAGGTTATGTCCCAAAGACCAAGCTCCTATTTTCGAAGAATTTTAACATGTCATTGCCCCATTCTTCGAAATTAGCAATGCCATCAACATCATCTAGAGCAAAAAGAAATTCGCGGGACAGGGAAAAGCGAAAATCCCAGTCAGGGCTAGCTAAAAGTAACAATAATGTACCTGTTGTGGAAAAAAACCTTCGATTAAAGGTATGAGATTATTCTAACGAATTTTATTTCCCTACATTCATACTTAATTCACATTAGGAAAACCCTTGGGAATATGCTGGAATTAGTTCAGAGCCCTTACGTTTATATCCCAAACCACCTTGTGAGGAATATGCTGGAATAAGTCCAGAGTCCATTCGTTTATATTCCAAGCAATCTTGTGAAGAACAACTTTCGGATGCTGTTTGTAATCTTTTAGTAGAAGACGTGAATTACAAACTTCGTTATATTATTCATGTAAGTGACACTGCAATAAAATATGTAGGCATTAAATTTACCTGTTTATTTTTAGGACGCTTTAATCCGTGCTCAATTATCAGGACAAAATTCTATTCAAGCCGATGACATAGAAGATGTTTTTGAAAACTTACAAATTGAGAAAGTATATGGTATTCCAGATGACCCCAACTGGGTGCCTGTGGGCGATCAGAATTTCCTACAACTCGAGGTAATTTTCACTAACAAATTGTTTATATCTGCAATAAGTTCTTTTGTGGAATAGGATGAAGAGATTAGTTTATGGGACATGGTGGATCATCCTCCAAGCAGCGTACAACCGGGAGATGTACAAGTAACAAAGGAGTGGTTACCAGAAGACTTAAGCACAAACCAAACGTACAAAAACTATTTTAAAACCGTTTGCCAGTTGGTCGTCGACAATGATGAGGAACTTCGACAAGCAGCTCTGGTAGACATAAGCCAGAATCCCCAGGCGGGGATTATGGTTGAATGGTTTTACAATTTTGCTTATTTAATGTTATCCAAAGACATCACCTACGATAGTCTGACGTTGTATGCTTTGGATTTAATAGAAACTTTGGAAAATAGTCCACTACATGGCCCAAACGCTCACACGAAACAGCTGAATTTATTAACACGACTATTATTACAGCGATTGCTTGTATCTAAGACCACAGAAGAGGTGCTCAAACCTATGTGTGATGTTTTGGCTACGTTGTGTTTACGTAAGCCATTGCGAGACTTGGTTATAACGAAAATTCTGCAGAAGATTATCACAATTCAAGACACTTTTGCGCAACCAATTTTGATGATTATTAATGCACTGGGTGTGGAAACTATCAATCAGATATTCGTGCCAAATATGGATTATTTTTTTAACAAAGTTGAACAAAAATGGGAAGCTGGCTTAATTTATCCGATTTTAGTAAGTTTTACTTTGATCATTTGGGTTAGATGGGAAAAATAATTTTAATCCGCTATTGAAAAATAGGTATTTGAACAAAGCGGTGATGAAGGCCTCGTTTTTCTTAGAAAATACTATAGTAGTAATAATACATTAACCTGCAAAATTAAGGGGACATAAAAATGTTTAGTTTAAAAAAAAAGAGATGAATTTGCACCTTTTATAAAAAATTTAAACTAAAATACAATAACTAAACACAAAGGCACCAATTTAAAAATAAATTTAGTTATTTATTATCAGATAAGCAACAAAGGCGTTTACAAATGTTTGTATTATTTTTTCGTACAAAAACATTTTATTTTATTTCTTATTATCCTGTATATTCTCCATGAGCTCATATTAATGTAGTTGTTCGCCTCTGCATCAGGGTTGATAAAAATCATGATTTAAAAAAAAATCAAATCATGATTTATTTATATAAATCTATTGATTTTTTATTTTTTTAAAAAGTGAATAACATTAATTTGAACGCGATATCCGCGCGCTCTATGAATTCTGTAATCAAGTAATAGTACGCAATCAGAAGAAGATACTCGATAGTTAATTTCCGTCGAAGCTTTTACAAAATTTTCCCTTTTTACAAAAGGGGAAATCCCAATCCATACTGGTTATCTCATTCTCGTTTAAAAACTTACACTGCGAGCCATATGCGAGCATTTCCTCCATAAAAACGAAATTATCCCCAAGATATGAGGCAAAATGATCTTGTAAAATGATCGTTATCGATCAGCAGTCAAAATGTCCCTGTCAATGATAACTATTTCCATGCGAGCTCTCAAACATAGTCTGCCCCTGACCATAATTGAACCTCCACTGACGGGAGACTCGTTCTCCTGAACGTCTTCATATTCTTTCCCTCCCGTCGATCCAGATTGTATAAAAACAGCTTTCGTGGGTGAACAAACCTGACTCCATTGGTCAATATTTCAGTTTTCATGTTCCTAGCCAAAACTAGTCGTGTTACTCGATGACGTACCTAAAATTTTGGAGCTGTGCTGATATGTAGTTCGACTTGCTTAAGCCTTCTTTAACTGTTCGTTCACTTATCTGCGCGCACCGGACTTCTTTGTAACAATTTGGTTGACCATTTTTTGCCTTGTCTTCGCCTCCTGAAGTACGAACTAGTTTATACCACAAAACATTGCGATGAATGGTCGATTTGAATGCTCTACTAAGGACTCGAGCACTGCGCGATAAGTTTGACCAATTTTAATTAAGGCTACAGTTCTAGCAACAACTGTAGGGGCTAAATCCGTCTTATCGTGTTCGTCTTCTTATAAACTTTAACAGATCAAATGAACTGACGTTGGAAGTTGGAAGGCACTCACTAAATTAAATCCCAACTTTTTTCAAAACTACTGACGCTTAAATGTTTAACAAATATTCAAATGAGTTAATTGAGGAAAACCAATTTAAATGAATCCGACCAGAAAACCAAAATATAAATTTACAACTACATATAGAAAAAACTTCCAAATTATGTACAGGGTGTCCCATTTTCGACACTTTTAGGGGGTATTGGCGTTATTATCAAAGATAGAGTGTTGCGGTTTTCACCTTCCTGTCTCCTACTTTTTTACGAAACGAAAGATTCCGGGGTCAAATTTGTCATGGCTCTCTTAGTTTTTAATCTACAGAGTGATTCTGAAAATCTTTGTTTTTTAGACACCCCTCGTATTTCCGTTATGCGTCTACTTATCAAAAAGGTGAAAACTGATCTTGATAGAGTTTTTTACATAGAATTCAGTGGCGTTGGCAGTTTTTGTGTAAAAGGTTTTGTTTTTGAGATATTGCAGTAACTTATGTTTTTTTAAATGGGACACCCTATATATTGATTAAGGAAAATTTTGGCTTTCCAAAAATATATAATACTTAATATTTATTTTGAAAATAAGCTCAAAATTCGATATTTTTACTAATTTTCTTTATTTATAACAGTAGGCCATGGTTAATTTTTTAAAAACAAATCCAAAATTTTCACAATGCGTATTTATTTTAAAGCTAAACACTTCAAAAGATAATTTTAATGCATTGTATAAAACATACCAACAATATAATTCTTCTCATAATTATCGTAAATGGCCATTGTAATAAAAAATTAGAAGTAAAATAAAAACTCCTACGTAACAAAAATATTTCATCAATAATGGAAATCTGACAAATCTGTCAAATTTTGCATTTGTTTCTAATAAACCAGCCATGGCCTACTGTTATAAATAAAGTAAATTATTAAAAATATCGAATTTTGAGCTTATTTTTCAAAATAAATATTAAGTATTATATATTTTTGGAAAGCTCAAATTTTCCTTAATCAATATAAAAAATAATATATAGGGTGTCCCATTTAAAAAAACATAAGTTTGGGCAATACCTCAAAAACTAAACCTTTTACACAAAAACTGCCTACGCCACTGATTTCTACGTAAAAAATTCTATCAAGATCAGTTTTCACTTTTTTGATAAGTAGACGCATAACGGAAATACGAGGGGTGTCTAAAAAACAAAGATTTTCAGAATCACTCTGTAGATTAAAAACTAAGAGAGCCATGACAAATTTGACCACGGAATCTTTCGTTTCGTGAAAAAGTAGGAAGGGAAGGTGAAAACCGCAACACTCTATCTTTGATAATAACGCCAATACCCCCTAAAAGTGTCGAAAATGGGACACCCTGTACATTCTAATCAGTAGTTTGAAATCCAAATTGTTTTATTTTAGACTTTATCCATTACACGTTTTCCTTTCCGCTGACTATTAAAAATAATTTACACTAATTGTTTTTCTATTTGTTTGTTTTTTCCTTATACTTAATTTAAAAAAAAAAGATGCTTTTTGTCCCTTACCTGCTATAAATTTATTACTGATTTATGTTTCTTTTTTAACACAGGGAATATACAGCTTGGTTTGCAAATCCGAACTACACAATGAAATCATACACAAATGTTTTTATGAGACTTTTGGGCCGAATCTGCTAATGTTCTGGAAGCATATCCCTGGTAAAATTGTACCAGTTAAACACGAAAAAAACATCGTGAAAATGCGAAGTCAGTTAATCAAAACTAGAAGAAAAGTTAATTGGAATGGCCGTAAAGAAAAATACAAGTATTCACTTGATGAAGTATTTGATTTACCTACGAAGAATTGTAAAGTTACACAAAAGCTTAATCAACATGAAGTGAAGTGTGGAAATATTAAAGATACAAGAATTGTTATTGGTCGGACAAGTTTATTGTTACCAGTGTTTAAAAAACGCATGAACGGAGGTGGATTGTTACCTGGTTATTCTGAGTGTTATGTATTTGGATATAATTTATAGTTTATAAGGAAATTAATGATAGTAAACACTTCCGAAAAGCAATTGTTGTTTAATTTCATTTTAATTGGTGGTATTATCAAAATTGAAAGCATTTAAAATTTTTCTTTTAATAATTAACTGGATACTTGTTCCAGTATATTCTATAGATACGACTCAAATGGCAGATTTAACCTTGGTGGCAAATTTTGAAATGTTTAATTTAGATTAATTGAATTTCTAGCAAAATAGTTTTTCCTTTGTTTCCTTATCAGGAAAGGCAGTTAATTTATCAATTTATCAATATATCAATTTTTATTTGCAATTTTCTTAAAACAGGTGACCATTATTATGGACAAGAAAATAGTCTTGATGATAGCTGAAGGAGCTACAAATCCTGAATATGTGATTCAGTTTTAAAACAAATCTTGCTATAACAAGGCAAAGAAAATTATTATACATTATTGCCTTGACATAATATTTTTGGACTCACCTCCACAGAAAATTTTATTTTAATTCAAGTATATGTTTAGTTTTATACTCACCTTAGTAGAATACGTTTCTTATAATCTAGCACTTTTTGACTAACCAGTTTTAAGAATTATCAAGTGTAAAATTTCGTCGAAACAAAAATAGACCGATTTAAATTTTAAATTCAAAATCAATATAAAATGTGTTTTTGATCCTCCATCTTCTAAACTGCTGGCCAATTGAAACGTACTAAGCGAATTTTTAGGTTGAATTTAAAGTCAAATATTTTGAAAATGAGTAAAGGTATCAACATGAGGTTTTTTACTTTGAAGTACATTACTATCTACAGGGTGTGAAAGAAAGTCTTCTTTTTTTTGTCAAATTTTATAACTACCGTGATTCCACAAATATTTTTTTATATTTTTTTGATGTAGATTTTTTTAGTCCTTACTTAATGGGAAAACAAATTCTCAAAATTTTGATATCCCTGTTATTTTATAAAATACCGAATTTTTGCTGAAAATTTGATTTTTTCTTTGTTTTTTGTCGTTTAGCAGTATTGTGTTTTGTACGAACCAATCTCTGTAGTTGATTATGATACCGTATGAATGGCTTTCTTATAAAAAGTACATTTTTTGTACTTTTATTAATTTATTGGTAACCAGTGGCTTATCAAAAATCGGTACATGTTCGCTAATTGGTAAATTTTTTTAAATCATTTTTTGAGGCTATTTTCTTAATGGAATAAAATGGAATTTAGTTAGTTTATGTTCACCATTGGTTTAAGTGACTTATATCCTCAAAACGGGTTTTTCACTTTTTCAAAAATTTGCTCATATTCGTGTATACCGGGTGGCTACGAAATCGTTTTACAACCCCCACCATTTTGTTACATTTAACTGTATTAATTTGAAATTTGGCATGATTTGATTGTTGAAAGGAATAATCATTTTGACGTTTAAAACGATCTGATGACACTTCCGGTTTCACCGGAAGGGCCACCTACTAACTATCAAAATTTTTTAAAACAACCCTATATTTTTTTTCCGTAAGAATTAGATTCTACTTAAAATTACCTCTTTATCGACATATCACATGATGACATTTGCTTTCAAAAGGCAGCATAATTAATATTGCAAAAACCTGTTCAACAATATTAAATTTAATAAAAAATTCGGTATCTTGTAAAATAAGAGGGACATAAAATTTTTGAGAAATTGGTTTTTTCCTCATTAACCAGGGACTAAAAAAATCGACATCATAAAAATTAAAAAAAATATTTTGTGGATTTCCGGTAGGTATAAAGTTTGAGAAAAAAAAGACGACTTTCTTTCCTACCCTGTAGATAGTAACGTATTTTAAAGTAAAAAAATCGGGTCACACTATTGCTTTCGCAATAAAATCATCTCTTGAATCCTGAAAACCTCATGTTGATATCTTTTCTCCTTTTCAAAATATTTGACTTTAAATTCAACCTAAAAATTCGCCTGGTACGTTTCAATTGGCCAGCAGTTTATGTAGTTTTGCGTTGGAGAGATTAAAGTATGTAAAAGACGAACACCACCAGCATGTAGCCATTACCACATCCTATCGTATAATTTTTCTCTTTTATATTATACAAACTATAAGACTGAAATATAAACTAATATGAAAAATGTCCGTCATTAAATATGTTTTGGTTAAAATTCGATGGATAAAATTTTTGAATAGTGTACTTAGTTATTATGCAAATGAACTATTTATATAAGAAATAATGCACATTTAAGAAACTTTTTTATTGTTTACATATTACAAATAATTAAAAAGTTGCACAGCCACTTTACTTAAGGGCAAAAATCACAAAACAACTTACGTATATTGTGAACACTTAACGAGTTGAAATCGTATTAGAGTATCCAAGCAAAATCGTATGATAAGTAAACTATAAATGTATAAAAGAAAATATTTGAAATGTTACAATGAAAACTATTCGAAATGAGCTTAACTCTAAATGCAACAAATTGCAAAAAATCCCAGTCTACTAATTTTAAACAAGAGGATAACTAGCTTGAGTAGCAATGCCACAGTTATTGTCGCGATTCCTAGACATTTTAATATAACCCTCCATTCCCCAAGTATTACCCCAGGAATTTTTCACCAACCAATAATCCTGTCCTTTCTCATCAGTACCATAACCCACAGCCAACACTCCATGGTCCAATTGTTCAGCACTACATTGTGGATCATAGTAAACACCTTCGGAATATAATTGGAATGTTTCATGACTAGCATCGATGGCAACGGAGACTGGTCCAACAGTGCCAACAGCAGCTTTCAGTTGCTCTTCGCTTCCGCTCTCGATATCAACGAAACCGCGGTCTGTTGCACCCTTATTACGAGGAGTGTAATGGCATTTCTCGTCTTCAGCACGATAGGGGTAGGCCTTTTCTGTATCGATACCACCATTTTCTTTGATGTACTTGAAAGCGTTGTCCATCAAACCACCGTTACAGCCGTTGTTGCCGTATTTCGCTGAGCAGTCAATGAGGTTTTGTTCGCTTAGGGAGACTAGAGTTCCTGATTTGCGGAAGTGCTGGCCTTCTAAAGCACCGGTCTTTAAAAAAGAGAAAACTGTTGTTAGTTTATTAGAAAAACATGTATTTAGTTTGGGCAAGTGGAAGAGGGAGTTTTTGTTAATTCGTAAGATTTTTACATCATAATATAAACACTAACATAATGAGTTAATGAGAATTTTTGGGCCATTTCACATCTGTATCTATTTGAAAAACATAATTAATATTTATGTCTAAGAAGAGACCTTTTTTTCTTTAGATACTGTTATTAAGACAATAGTAACCAAGAAAATTAACTATTAGTTAAACTATCGATTGAAAAAACGAGCAAACGATCCCAAAAAATCGTAGTTTTTCTCCAATATGAATTAATTTAGGAACCATTTCAATTTTTTACTGATTTCGAAATCACCTCCCAATTTATCAACTTACAGCACTGAAACTCCAGCAAGATCCGCAATGTCCTTGGTCCTTGACAGCAGTAACAGCCCCCTTTTCCCTCCAGTCAACTTCGTCCGGCAATTTAACATTGGCTGGTGGTATGAATGTAACACTCTCGTCTTGTCCCACACTCAATTGTTTTGATGTCTTATTAAAGCCATTCAAAGCAGCGATGAATTCATGATGAAGCATATCGGCATATTTGTTGATACCCAATTTATAGGTAACTTGTCCCAAAGCATATAGTTTATTGTGTTGAGCAATTTTATGGGAGTTCTCCATGAAGATTTTTAAACGGAAACGCTCTTCAATCTCATTGTCGTAGCTTTTTTGGTGGGTAAGCTGTGAAAATAAACAAAAAATTAAATTTGATACATGTGATGATTTTCAAAATATTTTGCAGATTATCAAATAGGTCAGCATATATCTGATAAATTCTAAGGAGTCGTTTCATCATCTCCACGTTCTGGTTATCTCTAAGTATATTTATATTTATTCTTAGTGGATAGAAGTGACCTTTCCTTTAGCAACGCATACTTATCGTAATAATCGTATTTACATCACATGCTTATGTTTATGTTGTTTTCGGTTATCAATTTTTGAATAAATAAAAATAAAATGTTCGTATACACGAGTATACACTAAGGTTATTTTACCCAGGATAAAATTTTACATTACTAATGGATATGAAATATAATATGTGTTGTTTTTATTGTCGCAATTGTGAAATACAATATGCTGATTTGAAAAATAGGAGGTGTAAACAAATTTTTAATCAGTTGACTAATATATCACCTCTATCTATATTATATTTTTTCGAATGAACAACAGAGAAAAAGATTTCAAGCATATGAAAATTTCCGCGTAAATTATAAAAAAACTTTCAAAAAGAACTTAATTTTAGGCCAGGGAAATGTCAACTGGTGCCCTATAAATTGCAGAATTATTATAACAGTTCTTAATTATATACAAATTCTAAGATAAAACCATTTTTAGATGGAATCGAGGTTAAAGTTTACTGATAAAAATTGGTCTCGAAATAATTATCGATTATCGTACATTGTGCCCTTTTCTTAGCAAATTCACCAAGTGTTTAACAACTTGTATGTTCAAATATTTAACGTTATGTTCCAGTAACCTAAATATTATCTCTGAATATAAAGATAACTTTTTTCCAAATAAATTTTAGTAAGTGAGGCTTCTACAAAAAGTACAAGAACTAATATTAGTTTAGATTGGAACAAAAGTACGTTTAAGATATTTCCATTAAATACATTACTTTCTTATCGTAAACTTTTCGTTCTAGTAATCTAAAAATCTTTGAGTATGATAGGTAGTTATTTAATAATGATGGCTTAACTAACAGTCAAGTATTTATTATCTACATTGATTTTGTGACACAAAATAAATACAATATATTTAGTCTTTGGGTTTGGGATAAAAATCTAAAATCTGGAATAATCTGAAATACCTACACATAAAGAGGATATTTCTATTAACAACAAAAATTCAAAAATTATTGTTGCTTGTAGGAAAAATATAGAAAAATTAGGCACTGGCTGTTATCGGAATTACCAAAATTATCAAAAAGTTTAGCCATATTATTTTAAAAAGTTTTTCCTGACATTTTATGTAAATTTGTTGTAAGGAAATTTTATGAAAAGATACCTAAATTAGTTTACGAAGGCAACACTTACCACACTACAAAATATGGAAAATTATCGTTAGAATATTCATTATTTTAAACATTTTTATAAAAATTTCAATTAATAGGTACAAAATCAAACTGAAGTTTTATCAGTAACAAATTCTATAACCTTGAAAAGAAATATAATAGCGTAGATGTTAAAACCTGTAATATGTATTATATTGTAATTATTATTATTATTATTATTATCAGAAAATTTCCATTCCAGAAAGCAGAAACTATGTATTTTTATTGTTCATTTTTCGTTTGTATAATCTAAATCAATCGTTATATATGATGGCCTAAATAAGTATTTATATTTGATCTTTTTTATAAACAATGGAATGTTTGGTTTTTGATATAAATTTCTAATCATTCTCTCTCATCGATGAGAAAATCATTTAAATTAGCAAAAAAATAAAATTCTATAAATTGAAAAATTGACGGAAGTCGCAATCCATACTAAATCCATACATTAATAACTTCAAACATTTTATACATATAGCAAATTATAAAAAAGTAGAAAACGAGTTAGAAAATTTGAATGCAAATTTTGTACTTAAACTTTTTTTTAACTATTGGCAACATTGAAGCATTTTTATATAATCTCATAAAATAATAATTATTCGGTTTTAAATATAATCGAATAATCTCTTCAATGATCCCAATTTTTTACTACGTTGCAAGTTAAAAACAAAAGTTTTTCGTCAAATCTCTGACGTAAATAAAATTAAAAATACATGTTAAATATGCGTGATATTTTGTATTTTTTCCCACCTTAGTAATACTGTGTGTCCTCGAATGGGACGTCTACGCAAAACTTTTTATTTATGTGCACTTTATAACATTTTTGAAACACAATTATACTTCCTCAAAACCGCTTAATAAGGGTTGGTAATTATAAAATGTTTATTTTTGATTTAAAGAAAGATATTACAAGAAAAAGTTATTTGTAATTGCAAAAATATTAGGGCAGATACATTATACAGGGTGTTTCCTAAGAGAGTATTCTTTGGCCAAAAATAATGCTACTTTGCTACTTTTTCAAATAAATATAGGGGCTTTAGGCTTTCGTTTCCGACATACCTACAGGGTGTTAAGGTTTACAAAATTTTATGGTTTTCATTTTTTATTTTCCAAACCACGCAAGATATTCTAACCAAATTTGGTATACCAAATGCCCTAATTGACTGCCATAATAATAAAAAATATCAAATTCGGTTAAATTAGCCAGTGGCCGAGATAAAGACAGTCCCCAACAGTTTTTCAAGAATAAAATTGTTACCATTTCTGTACAAAACTTAAACTTATTGTAGTTTTAGATGCAGCGCGTCATATTATACATTTTTCTCTCTTACTATTTTTATGTCTATCGCCGTTTAAAGACAAATTAGGTTTTTATTTTTTTTTATTTAAAGGAACCTCACTAATGCTTTTATTTTAAAAATATTACTAGTTAATCATATCTCCGCCACTGACTAATTACCGAATTTGATATTTTTGCTTTTTATGGCACTCAATTAGGACAAGTGGTATATTAAATTTGGTTAGAATATCTTGCGTGGTTTGGAAAATAAAAAATAAAAACCATAAAATTTTGTAAACTTTAAAATTTTAACTCTTAAGTTATCTGCACGTACTTAGAAAACACCCTGTATAATAAGTTAGTCATCGTAATTAAGAAAAGAAGCAGCAAACACAACTTTAGTGACCGGCAGAAAGTCTACACCAAATGGGAAATTTTTCTATCTTTAGAATTACCAAATTTATTTTACTGTGGAAAGGTTCTGCATGTCCTTAAACAAAAAAGAGCCTAAACAAAATCAGTAAATTGCATCGTATACGAGGGAGGGGTGAAAATTTACAATTCACTCAAGAATAAAGTAGGTACCCTTATTTTGCACCGTAGAAAAAAAAATATTAGGAAAAGTTGTTTGTACTTAAAAGTTATCTCCGAATATCAAATTTGGACTCTGTAGACAAAAAATAAACGTCTTTCATTTTTTTCGGCGCGCCCCCGTAGAATAAATCGCTAGAGCTATGCAGCGCATAAATTCAGTTTTTTAACAGTTCTTGAGTTAATATGTACATAATTTACTTAAATTGGTTTAAATGCGCGAAAACGGGTCGTTTAATAAAATAATAATTTTATCAGGAAACTGAAATTGACTTACCGGTAGGTTGGTACAGACAAAAGTAATTCCTGAACCAATTGATTTCAGTTTTTTTAAAAAGTAAAAGTGGCAATAAATTGCTAAAGATATCAAGTAAACCCGCATTTGTTTTACATTAAGTTATTTTACTTATCCATAAAATAAAATACGGTGAGCAAAAAAAAATGAGATTATTTTTGGCATTAATTTATTAACCGCCCTGTTTTTGCGCATTTAAACCATCTTAAGTAAATTATGTGTTTAATTGCCCAAGAACAGTCAAAAAACTGAATTTATGTGCTGCATAGCTTCTAGCGATTCGTTATACGGGAGTGGGTCCAAAAAAAGGAAATATGGTTTTTCTTTGTCTACAGAGCCCAAATGGTATTCGGGGATAACTTTTAAGTAAAAACAACTTTTCCTAATAACATTTTTTTCTACGGTGCAAAATAAGGGTACTTTATCCTTGAGTAAATTTTGAAATTTTCACCCCTCCCTCGAATACGATGCAATTTATACTGATTTTGCTTATGCTCTTTTTTGTTTAAGGACATGCAGAACCTTTCCACAGTAAAATTAATTTGGTAATTCTAAAAAAAAAAAAATTCCCATTGGTGCACACTTACTGCCGGTCACTGTAGGTAGCTAATTATCAATTATTAGACAATTTACTGAGTTTTGGCATGACGTCGCACATCCCTTCTATTTTATTATTTATTGTAATTGCGTAGTAAATACTGATTAAAATAAAACATGAAAAAATACTGGTCAAAACATTTTTCATACTCTTTCGATTTATGCTATTAGCGAGATACTAGTAGTTGGTTTCTCCATGGAAAATAATATTTTACTGATCAAATAATTTTTTACTGGTCAGTATTTGTATATGAAAAGAAGTAGGTACTAATGGATATATGAAATATGTATATCTATTTTTAAATATGATTTAAAACTTTGTTATTATCCCGAAAAAAAGAATCATACTTCCACGAAACGCCAATTTAAATGTAGGTACACAAATTTTTCTTCGTATTTACCCATCGGAAAATTCTCCAAATTATTAATATTTATTCTAAATTTACCACAAAATAAAACTACGTTTGCATAATAATAATTAAAAAAACTAGCAGATATTTGTTATATCAAATGAATTAAAAGAAATAAGAAATTAAATAACTTGATAATAGCCGAAAATTTACTAGAGGAACCAAAAGTAGATATTGCGTTTTAACATTGATTAAGATATTTCTAATAAGTTAGTCAATAACGGTTTCAATCAGTTTAAAAATAAGTACAGGGTGGGCAAAATTCAGTAGCGGATCCAGGATTTTACCATGGGGGGGGTTTTGGATAAAATAATTTAGAATAATCTACGTCACAGGTAATTTTTCCTAACATATCTCTTTTTCATACATCAGTACAATAAAAAAACGATCAGGACGGGGGGGGGGGGGTTTGAACCCGAAAACCACCCCCGTAAATCCGCCACTGGCAAAATTCTATGTTTTTATAGGGTAACTTTTAAACCATAACAGATATTGAAAATCTGACCGCGCATCGTCGAGCTCTTTTTTTGAGAAACCCTTGACGGTGAAGTCAAATTTTAGCGATCGTCGTTTGTTTTCGAATTATGGCCGAAAATTCGATTTTTTGAGATTTCGATTTGAGTCTATATTTCGGTTGTTTGTGAATTTAGAAAAATGGCGTTTGCACGTTCTTAAGGCACTTTTTTGATGCGAATGCAATGGCGTTAACAGATTTTGAAAATGTCTTTTCATTTTTAGGGTATGACATAAATTTTATTTTTTTATATGGAAGTCATAGTGGGCTGCCACTTTATTAAGAAGAGCATTTTTTTCTCTTTTCAAATATATATAATATGTAGGGGCTATTCCTTCAATTTCTTCTTGAAAAATAAAAAAATCTAAATTTTTGAAATTAAATTAAAAAAATCTTATAATAAAAATGAAAATACAACAAACGACATATTTATAAACACGACACTATCTAAAATTAATATCTATATAAAACAACTCAAAGAAAAAGTTCAAAATTACGTCTATTAACTGCAATACACTTTTCATGACACTTCTGTGCGCATTCGAAATGTGAATATTTGACACGGAGTTAAGGCATTGCGTAAACTTGGCTTTGAGTTCTTCTGTATTTCTACTTTTAGTTTTATATGAATTATCTTTAATATGTCCCCAAAGGTGTCAAATCAAGCAACCTTAGTGGTCATCTAACTGGCCCATTGGTAACAAACCAATTATATCTGAATTTTGAGTTAAGCAATTCTCTAGCTGATCTCGTATTATGAGGTGGTGCACCATCGTGTTGTAAGAAGAACTGACTTCTATCGCTGAACGATAAATTGTCCAAATATTCATCAACAATTTTCTCATTTAAATATTGGTAGTACCGTTCACCAGTTAGATTTCCCTCATAAATCTTATACGCCAAAACTTGATTTTTTATTAAGGCACACCAAACACTAAAACCAAACCAACCCTGATTTTGGATCTCAATTGCGCGCCGAGGGTTCTCATCATGACATTCGTCTACTGCGATAAATATGCGAAATACATATTATTAATTCCAAAAATTTAGATTTTTTGATTTTTAAAGAAGAAATTGAAGGAATAGACCCTACATATTATATATATATATTTGAAAAGAGAAAAAAATGCTCTTTCAATAAAGTGACAGCCCATTATGACTTCCATATAAAAAAATAAAAATAAATGTATGTCATAACCTAAAAATAAAAAAACATTTTCAAAATCTGTTGACGCCATTGCATTCTCCTTAAAAAAGTGCCTTAAGAACGTGCAAACGCTATTTCTCTAAATTCACAAAAGCGAAATATAGACATAAATCGAAATCTCAAGAAGTCGAATTTTCGTCCATAACTCGAAAACAAACGACGATCGCTAAATTTTGACTTCGCCATCAACGGCTTGTCAAAAAAACAGCTCGACGATGCGCGGTCAGATTTTTAATATCTCCTATGGTTTAAAAGTTACCTTATAAAAACATCGAATTTTGCCCACCCTGTACATAATTTTTTCTTTGACTTTGTAGGACTCATATTGTACATAAATGTCCGTTTCCACAAAACTAGTACTTAGTTAATTAATTTGATGTTTACCTACTCTGTTTGATAAATCGCTAATGGCCGATTGCACCGATATAACTTAAATTTAACTAGAACTTAAATACAGTTGTTGCTAACGTTTTGATAATTGTAACTATGAAATTAAGTTCCCCTTATATTTTAAATGTTGTCGATGCAAACGGGCATAAGTTCTTAAATTTCAGCAAATAATAAAGAAGATAATTATTATTTATATCTGATTAAATATATAATTGGCGTTTGTCTAGAATGTTTTTTTCTATCTGTTAAAGTAGTCAGTTAAAATCGAAATTTGAACTGATTTTCGCCATTTAAAAATTGTACTTCAGACCTTCAGAGATCTTTCTTATAATTCTAACTATTTTAAATATTTTTACAAATTTGGATCATTTTAAAAGATCCCACAGTTAATTTAGGGTAAATAAATTATCAAAATAATCACAGGAAATAGTAATTACTAACACAGTAATAAATTGTGTTAATAGTATACCTCTGGCTGGCTTATTTATTCAAATAGGTAGGTATACATACATATATTTAGTCATATAGCTAGAATTATCATCATTTAAAATTAAAATCCTAACAAATAGGTAACCAGTGACATTCCATCGTAACCATGGTATTACTGAAAATTGTAATAACGAATGAGGCTACTAGACTAGATCAAATCAAATATGTATCAGAATTCTACGAAAACATGAGCAAATGACCTTAAAAATTGCGTAATGTTCCAAAAACCATTTTATAATTTACAAAAAACTAACCTTGAAAGCGCTCCATTGTTCCTGGACCAAATCAAAAAAGGACACCGCTTGGCAGCTTACCAAAACGGCAACAAAACATAAAAATAACAGCTTCATCTTTCTGACCTGCAACAAGAAAAGTATCAGTAGAAAACAGTTAGTATGCTTAGAGAAACAATTAATATGAAGTATAGTTATGAGGCTATAAATACTGAGCAATTTTAAATAATAATAATAGGAAGTATAGAAAATTTACCAGTTACCTTTACTAAATATGAAAACAACCTTAGCACTCGAAACCCAACAACCAACTGATGGTAGCTGCAATAACAACTATAACGTAAACTTTTCAACTTCCTTGTTATTGTGATGATCGATCATATGACTGTGATTCACCCTTCTCCTTCCTCTACGCCCCTCTGACCAACACGAAGAATCAGCAGTTTATGATCGGGGCAGGGAGGAGGAAATAGGAAATTCTGCCAAAAATTATGTACAACAATTCAAAATGAAGCTCATTAAAAACACCATAGAAAATAACTGCTTTGTTAAAAAAAATTCAGCATAAATATTTTTTTATCAAAAAAACCGTCTCACCCATCTTTTTAAAATAAAATATCCCTTATTATGGAAAATGTTTTTTTACCAAAAATTTAAACATTTAGACTACAAATTACAAATTAAATTCCCACATTTTATTTACTATTTAAATTTTAAACTACAAGTTTTGTTAAACTAACAGTTGGCTGCCCTGTTAATATAGTTTGACATATAGAAGACGAAGACGAGCAGGCGATTTGTTGACATCCATCAAAATGGTACAATACGATGTTTCGCCTGAGCAAAGGAAA
This sequence comes from Pediacus dermestoides, assembly GCA_963942485.1. Classification (NCBI taxonomy): domain Eukaryota; kingdom Metazoa; phylum Arthropoda; class Insecta; order Coleoptera; family Cucujidae; genus Pediacus; species Pediacus dermestoides. The sequence continues at coordinate 13,124,079 of OZ012626.1, forward strand.
TTGATGGAAGAACGGGCTAATCGCCGACTTGTTCTTCGTAATCATTTCCTAAAAGAACGAACTGACCCTTTCAAACATGGACAAGGTGGCTCAGTGGTAAGATTCTAGGACGTTTGTTATTTTTTACTTGTTATGTCACAATATACATAACCTAAACAGTGAGAGTTTTGTACTTCATTTCTCAGATTATAAAAATGAAACTGATGGATATTTCAAGCATATTTCGTTTGATTATTGGTTTTTCTTGATAAAATGCTCGGGTGCGCATGGGTGTTTTATGCTTTTTTAATTTGTTACATAATATGTGAGCTGCAATGAAAAATCAGGGCTACGGTCCGAAACTGACTCGAGTCACCGAGAACAACTGTGTGGAAGGCTGCAAGGTGGAAGTAACACGGAATCGGTTTACGCTGCTTCAACTTTGACAAAGATTATCTTGCTTATTTTTACGCGTACAGTTTTAGGGCCAAATTTAATCGATTTCTCGTACCATCTACAAAGATCACTTAAAACCTGAATTTGGATTTTTCGGTCCGTAATACTGATTCTTTATTCCAGGTCACATATAGGTATGGCAAATTTAATTTGTAATATGCCTCAATGTTTTATTTCTAGCTAGTAATTTACTTCTTAAACACACAAATAGTGAATTATTTTTCACTTCTCTGTTTATTTCAATTTAGTCCAGTCAATAGAGATTTGACTAGAGATTTTTTGGGTGAGTCGAATTTTTCGATTCCATTGCTTAGAGGGCTTAGAGAAAAGCTTAAAACTGAATTTCCGTATCCCCACCCCCTGCCGTTCGGCCGCCATTTTTAAAAAAGAGGTGACTTGATTTTTCGTTTATCTCGTTAACGGTCATTTTTTACAAAAAAACACACGACATCATTTTTATAGAGAAAAATACACTCTACATTTTATGTCATAACCTTTTTTTTCATATTATTATTATTTTCGAGTTTATTGACGATGATAGCCAAAAAGTTAGGGGATGATTTGCTTAAAGCGGGAACAGCGCCAGAAGGGTTGCCTTTTTGACAAAATTCGTCGAATACTTTTTGTAGAGGACTACTCGAGCCACAAAAAACTCTTCATAACATTTATCATAAAACGAATATTTATCGCTGTACAGCGCTTCAAATGCCGCAGGAAGCGGAGCAAAACCGTTCTACTGCTCCGAATCTCTCTGATATGCGCTGTACTGGAATGTTGAAAAAGTCAAACAATAACAAAAGCACCAAAAATAGTCACAGGCACTTAACCTGGCGACAGATTATGCAGGGTGTGTCACGGAAAAGGCCATCGATCTGTAGATATATGGAAAACTAATTACAGTAGAATTTTGAAAAATTGGTTACCTATCTAATTCAGTTTACCGGTTTGAACTAAAATGTTTTCACGTTTCTACTACTTCCGGTTATACCGGAAGTGTATGTCAATTTTCCTATTTTAAATGGAATACCTACTTTTTTATGTCATATTTGGATTTGTTGAAAAATTTTAGGGTTATTTTATGTAAAGCACTCTATACGAGAAATGCACTGTTTTGGAAATATCCAGGATTTTCTTCATAATAATCGGTATTTTTCTATTTTTAGTTTTTCTTCAATAACAAAAAATCATCATTTTAGGTATAGCACATTATACACATTAGGTATCTCCTTATTTTTGAACACAGAATCGATTAATTAGGAAAAAAATTGCGAATTCTATTTAAAAAAAATGAGTTTCTCAACATATCAATTAACGAAATTCAAATTGATTTTTTGAACACTCTGTATAATATTTTAAAATTTGCATTCACAATTTTAGATAGCTTGTAGATCATATACTTTCATAATGCTTTGGAAATAATAACACTTATGCGAGGTCATGAATAATTGTCAAAATTTTTGAAAAATCTTGATTTTTTCCAAAACGGTGCATTTCCCGTATAGAGTTTTTTACATAAAGTCACCTTAAATTTTTTCAACAAATCCAATTATGACATAAAAAAAAACTGAATTAGATAGATAACCAAATTTTCACAATTCTTCTGTTATTATAGTTTTCCATATACAGATCGATGGCCCTCTACGTAACACACCCTGTATAATCTGTCGCCAGGTGAAGTGCCTGTGACTATTTTTGGCGCTTTTGTTATTGTTTGACCGTTCTGTTAGTTTTCCAACATTCCAGTACAACGCATACTATTAACGTCTCACGTAGATTCGGAGCAGTAGAACGGTTTTTCTCCGTTTTCTGCGGCGTTTGAAGCGCTGTACAGCGATAAATATTCGTTTGATGATAACTGTTATCAAGAGTTTTTTGTGGCTCGAGTAGTCCTTTACAAAAAGTATTAGCCGAATTTTGTCGAAAAGGCAACCCTTCTGGCGCTGTCCCCGCTTTAAGCAAATCATCCCATATTTTTTTGGCCATCATCGTCAATAAACTCTAAAATAATAACAATATGAAAAAAAAGGTAATGACAAATAATGTAGAGCGTATTTTTCTCTACAAAAATGATGTTGTGTATTTTTTTGTAAAAATTGACCGTTAACGAGATAAACGAAAAATAAAAAGTCACCCCTTTTTTTAAAATGGCGGCCGAACGGCAGGGAGTGGGGATACGGAAATTCAGTTTTAAGCTTTTCTGGTGACCCTCTAAGCAATGGAATCGAAAAATTGGACTCACCCAAAAAATCTCTAGATAGGGTATTTTTTTCGCTCTATTGACTGGACTAATTAGAGATCTTGAAAACTTAACGTTTTGTGCTTTCTTGAAATTTCTTCGTATTTGTATTTTGTATCCTTTCCTCATATAAACTTTATGTTTATGAATGAAGAAAGTTGCCCTAGCACTAGTATGTAGGTATATTAATATTGAATTCTGAATTCCTTAATTGAAATATGATAGTCCAGATACAAGACGCAAAAATAACACCGAATATTAAAACGAACAGCTTTATATTATTGCTTCATTGTGGGCTTCAATGGATACAGTTAATTAGAAAGATTTACTTTTCGGAGGTTAAACTTTATTAACAACCAGTTTTTATGAAATATTCCATGGTTTTCCAAATACATATCTACAATATTTAAAAATAAATTTGTAACATAAAAGGTAAAAAAATAAAGACAAGCGTTTCTGGCCATAAATTCCTACTAGTTAAAATGTTAATTTGAACCCAATCTTGAGAATTTCGCTTCCGCTCCTCGTGTGGTTCATCCTTCAAGTCTGCAAATCTTCGAGTCTCTTCTCACCGACTTTAAATATACCTCAATTTCTTCGTTACTTAGTTATCTTTGATCAAGTATTTGTCTATCCGAACTAATAAATCAAATTGTTAGCCAAAAATTATGTTTGTTATTGGTAGAATCTCAATAATCGGGTACCTCTTTAGAGAGCCCCGAATATTCAAGTAATTTTTCTTGGTGTTCGATTCCACAGTATAAATAAAAATAATTAGGTACTAATGAGTTTTTTCGAGTTAAAACAAGAAAACTGCAGATTCTTGACAACTTTGAAACTCCTTAAAAAAGTAAAAAATAGCAACTCCATGTTAACTCTTGTGTTTCATGTCTTTCGTAATTGAATACATAATTAACTGAAACTATTTATTTACTGACAATGTATTTTTCTTTTGTGGAATAAAAATTCAAAAAAATAACAGTGGGTAATAAACCCTTTCATAGAAAAATCGGGGCTAATATCCAAAACAGAAAAAAATCTCAAAAGTAAAAATCTTTGGTTTCAATTACAATTGTTGCTATACTCGTAATTAAAATTTTGGTCACTAGTATTTTTGGAAAATTTCTACAAATATCAATGTTATATCAATGTGATTTTGTTGGCGAAACTGTAGTTAGTTTTTGATTGTGTTGTTACAATTTCATTTTGCCTTTACAACTTTGCAGTTGTAAATTTTTCATGTATGTACTACATATCTGCTTAAATATACAGGGTTGGGCATATGTGTGGCAACCCTTAATTTCTGAATAAACATTTTAATTATTATTATTACTCTTAAAAGAAATATTTGTAGTTTTCTTATTCTATTCAGTGACGTACTTTGTTATTAAAACAGCTACCTTATTTTTTATTAAATTAATTTAATTAATTATTATTTAATACTCTTTATTTTATTATTGAATTATTTTCTTTAATATTTAAAAAACCACAAGTCGCACACCCACCAAACCTTATATCATTGTAATTGTTGAAATATTATCTATTTGAAAACTTAAAAATATACAGGGTGATCCATTAAAAAAAGTGCCGATCACTTAATATCTCGAGAAATCGATTAGCTACTGGAAAACAAAATACGTCAGTGAATAGAGTAAAAAAAGCTACAAATATTTCTTTTAAGACCAATAATGATAATACAAAAGTTTAGCCAGAAATCAGGTGTTCCCACACATATGCCCAACCCTGTATGTATTAGGTTTTGCTAGATATTGCAATATTATTCTTTCTAACTATGAAAATACTAAAGGTAGACTATCAACAACTTAAATGGTTTCCTAACGGATTATAAAACATCGAAATCAAATTAATTTATCGAAAACCATATATTTATAAAACTTATGCTAAGTTCCACAAACATGTTATAAACATAATTGTCTGATTAATTGAGTTTACTCCTATTGGTCCATCGCTAATCTATATTAAAAATCAGCCAATTAAAAAAGTGATTAGTGATATTCTCTAATTAAATATTTATTTATTGACGTCTGTGGAATGCCTCATTCGCAATCCATGAACTTATGGAAATTCACATAAATTAATATTTGACCACAATAGGAAAATGTAAACTTTTGCTATTTTCAGTTTTTTTGGCCGAAAGTTAATTTTGCAAACTATATGATCGACTTATTGTTAGCTATTTAATGTTTAAGTGTTAAATTTGAATTTTGAATTTTTATTTTTTACACGCACTAATTTGGCGTTTTGTTGGAAAACTTTATCAAGACGTCAAACCAAGATTTGTTTTATATTTTAAATTTACAAAGTTAAACGTATTGAAATAAAAGTCAGTTGCATTAATTATCGTATTTATTGAAGATAAATAATGATCCACCAAAGTAAAGTTTTAATTTTAATATCATATAATAATATAGCAATGTAAATTTGAATTCTTATTCGGCCTTTGATATTGAATATGTTTAAATTTGTTCAAAAATTCAAATTTCTTTTAATATTGAAGCTATATAGATTCAAATTATTTTCTAGCTCAAAGTCTATTGTTTCAAGTTTCGATTACGCTCTACAGTATAAAATATTAATTGTTAGTTATTATGTATAATAAGTAAATTAATTATTATAGTCTTATGCTTTTTTTGGTGTTGTCAAAATGATGGTTCTAAAGTGTTTGTTCTTTTTCCATTAAATGTCTTATTGGCTTTTTGATATTTGATAATTCACCCTTAAAAATCAAGCAAAATTCCCAATTCTTCGACAGATAATTAAATATAGATAAAGGAATTCTAGTAAGCACAATAGAAATTTGTATAACTAGCCTTGAAACTAGAGTTTTGCGAGTGCGAGTAGGGTTTGCGAGCAGAGGCCGTAGGCCGAGGCCCGCAACTACGAGTACTCGCAAAACAGTTTCAAGGCGTGTAATACACACTATTTTTTGTGCCGAAGTTTATTTAAATAAATAAAATTCACAAAATATTTGTTTAAATATTTGGTATTAGGGATTTTTTTTATATTGGTAACACGCGATACTTAAAATTGACACTGACAGTAGTAGCCGAATGACAGAAATAATAATCCGTTTCTATGGAAAATAAAAATTTTCTTTATGATTTCAATGATGCCAATCGATAAACTAAAAATTCCTAGTTTTTGCCGGTCTAGCCCGGCAAAACATGAGTTTCCAGCCGATTTATACGAATGCAAAATGACTAATGCCAACCTGAGGCACAAAAAAATATTTTAATGCGAGACTTATATCATTGTCATTTTGTTTTAATAGATTAGGAGAGTAAACTGATTATGCTTAAAGATATTCACTATAATTTAATAAAATGTCAACTTCTATTTAAAATTCTACTCAATTTGTCGCAGACCATTTATACAGGGTGGGTCGTAACTATTCGGACATAGAGTAGCCACAGATAGTTCGGACCAAAATATGAGGATTTTACCAAATATGCCTTAGTAAAATGTTACTGTGGAAAAAAATACAGGGTGTTAAAGTTGAAATATATATATTTTTTTTGGTAATATCACAACATCTTTATAAGTTGTTACAAAATTTGCCAAGGGGGTATTACTTTAGGTAAGGAATATTATTTTATTTCTTATTTTAAATTTTGTTATAGGTGGCGCCACATGACCGATACCTGATGATGAAATTCGATCATAACTTTTTTTGAGGAAGCTTTTTGGTAATTTTAACTAAAAAATATGTTATAAATATCATTCATATGTAAAATTGTTGTACTTGTTTGAACTTGATAATTTCAACCGTTTTCGAGAAAAATGCCATTAAACAATTCAGTCTCGAAAAGTGTTATAAATAAATATTATAAATGTCATAACTATTCGGACATAGAGTAGCCACAGATAGTTTGGACCAAAATATGAGGATTTGACCAAATATGCCTTAGTAAAATGTTGCTGTGGAAAAAGATACCGGGTGTTAAAGTTGAAATATTTTTTTCTTTTTGTAGATGTAGGAGGAAACAAAGCTAGTTTTGTTTATTATTCCTGTTTATTGATCAACTACAAACACTTACAAGCCTTCTTACGTTTTTCATTTATTACAGTTTTCGAGACTGAACTGTTTAATGGCGTTTTTCTCGAAAACGGTTGAAATTATCAAGTTCAAACAATACAACAATTTTACATCTGAATGATATTTACAATTATTTTTTAGTCAAAATTACCAAAAAGTTCGTCAAAAAAAGTTATAATCGAATTTCATCGTCAGGTATCGCTCATGTGGCGCCATCTATAACAAAATTTAAAATAATAAATAAAATAATATTCCTTACCTAAAGTAATACCCCTCTGCCAAATTTTGTAACAATTTATAGAGATGTTGTGATATTATTACCAAAAAAAGAAAAAAATATTTCAACTTTAACACCCTGTATTTTTTTCCACAGCCACGTTTTACTGAGGCATATTTGGTCAAATCCTCATTTTGGTCCGAACTATCTGTGGCTACTCTATGTCCGATAAGTTACGACCCACCCTGTATACTAAATGTGAAAATATGTTAGAAAAATATTTGACAACAGTATAATTTAATATAATTATATATAACCTTCACTGGACATACTTTACTAGGTATAATATATATTTTGAAGTAACGACTGTGGACGAAAATCTTATCTCATGTTTTTTAACTTGTCAATTTCTAACCGAAGACTAATTTTAATCTATTTTATGCCCACTATTTAATTAATTATTTTTTCCAGTTTGATTAAAACGTTTTTTTAATTATTAATACATGAATTAAAAATAAATTTTAGGGACAGTCATGTGTGAATCTTATTATTTTATCATTTTCATTTAGGATGTTCTGTTATTTTTAATGAAACCTTCATGAATATCCCACAACTAAGATCGATTTAAAGATATTTTCAAAGAAAAACAAGAATATAGAATGCAATTAATATATTTAAGTTCAAATTACATACATTTAGAAATATCAGTTATTAAATCCCATCATTTTTCCAAGTTCACCATCCCTTAAATCGGTGAATTGATTAATTCCTTCCAAATAACTTGTTGAACCTTGTTTATACTTCTCATTATGCTCATTGATTTCCTTTACTCTTTGAGAAAAAATATTAAATCTTTGTGGTTCTTCTCGCGGACTGTAAGTTTTATTAAATTTTTGCTTAAATTGCTCCCACTGTTCTTGTGGAGACAATGCCTCCACTAGACAAATGACAGTTATCAGAAGTAGACACACTTTAAAATTCATGATACATTTATATTTGTTTTGTTGTTGGTTTGGTTATATACAGGTGCAAAAAGTTGCCTAATGCACTTTTAATTTATTGTAATAGGAAATTTCAGTGCCAATTTATAATAAATATAAAAAAATTATTATAACAGCAAAATTAACTGTTGTAAATTTAAACAAAAAAAAATTAACCATCCTGCTCGAATTCGATACTTACAAATAAATTTAACAATAATAAATGGATAACTTGTGGTATAATTCCACATTAATTATTGAGCTTCCTCGACATATCCTCTTCTACCCATATCGTCTTTGAAAATTCTTCCAGCTGTTAGCCCGATAGCAGCACACCTAAAATCATTTTCGTTTCGTTCTTTTATATAATTTTAGCTAGTATTTTTAATATGCTATTGGTTTCCTTGTATAACTGTGTTTCTATGCATCCGAAATTTTCATTATTTTGATAGATTTTGTCCGCTTAGACTTTAGACTTAGAGGTACTTACATGTTTTTGTGAGGAAAATACCGGCCTCTTTTCTGTGCTCCAGCCTGAAAGCAAATTGATATATTTTTTGAGTTTGTTTACTATAGACTTTAGCTTCCAAAAACCCTCTAGTCGACTTCAGTGGGGAGTTCTTTGGGTTTTCATTTCCACTCTATTAAAAATTAACCTGTTATTAAATCATCGAAATTAAACCATTCATTTATTATGAAATATTGCAAAAGTTTACATGAAATATTTCACACTATTAAAAATCTTTCTCAAGTGCAATATTTTATTGAACTTTTAACTATAACCTACTAAAAAGCTGGAAGTGCTTCTAAGTCTGTACTTTGCTTTTACATGTCGTGATCTTGAGGTGTTTTTGGAAAACTCTAGAATAGTCTATGTCGCATGTTTTTTAAGTACTGATTAATGTGTGAACTTGAATGAATCTATAACAATCTTGTCTTATCATTAATTTATCATTTAATCCACTATTATTGTTTTGGAGCACAAATTTGTGGCTCAATTTCCGAAAACACTTATGCTGTTTCCTGCTTATATTTTTAAGTCCTTTTTATTCATAGGACTAACTTTTAATGCGTTCATAATATTTGATTATCGTAATAACTAATCTGTGAACTTGATCCAATTTCTTGTTATATTTCTTATTATATGGTTTTTTTGTCTCTTAAAACTGTTATTAATAACGTAACTGTTTTTGGATAATACAGTCTTTCATTAGGTTTGATAACTATAATAATATGCTTTAAAACAACATATTTCCACGTTTTGTCTATATTTTCTTGTTTTAGTTTGATCCCGCCTTCATGCGCTATCAATCACTGAAACTCAACACATGGGAGTATTTTAGACCATCACTTAAAAACGGTTTAACTGGATTTTGCTTGGTAATTGTTCCAATGGTTGTGTTTGGTACTGCAATGTACTACCAAAGATATGGCATGGAACAAAAGTACAGAAATGGGGAAGTTGCCTATAAGGACCGCAGTTTCAAATTCGTTTAATTTTGTTCTTGGAACATTTTTTGTAGATATCTTTAACATTATATGAAATAAATAATGTACAATGTAACAAAAGATGATTTTATTTATCGTAAAATAGGTGGGAAAAGGATAACCGAACTTGCAGGGATAATTGTTAAAAAAGTAGATTTTCATTACTTAGTGTAGCTGTACTAGAATAGGTACAACTCAACAAGTCCAGCAAAAATGATAAGGCCCACACAGCGCAATACTGTTGAACAGGGACATGAAACTGTTTTACTATATTAGTACAATCGAAGGAGGAAGTTTCAGTAATATGTGAAGCTCACCACTAAATAATATCAAAAAATATTAGTTATGATTTTTTCGAGACTGTACCCATGTTTCCCCATCTGGTCTACGTAACTGGGGGTTTGGTTTCGAACAGGGTCACCATTTTTGTTAGTGTGGTTCAGTATTCAGTATTCAGTATTCAGTAATGGTAATAACTATTATGAAAATTCAAAATAATTTTAGTCCCATTACTTTCTATTAAAAATCAAACTTTAAAATCAAGTAAAAATTTTTAATAAATTTATAGGTTTCAAAATTACGTAAATCTCGTTAATTTTTAACTACATTATTAGTCTAGTCAAACGAGAACAAATGTGTCGATAAAAAAAGCGTTAAATCCAATGAGATTTTGAGGGTAGGTAGTGGTTGCCAACGTAACACTTTATCTCGTTCAAATTAATGTACAGGGTGATTCTTTTATCTGGGGAAATGCTTTTTTCTCGTAAACGGCTGAAGGGAATTAAATTTTGAAAAAAGTGTTATATACCTACTGGCTGTCACTCAAAATTATGATAGAAATATAGACTTTACTATGCATGACGCTAGGCGTCGCGAGGCTTAAAAAAAAATTTCACAGCAACTTTAGCACTTTTATTATATCATTGGAAAGATCTTTTAATTTTGAGTATTTTTTCTAAAAACCATTTTTTTTATTCTTATTTTTTAAAAAGTTATGATCTAATTTAAATTATTTCTGTTCTAACTAAATTTTGAAATATTTTTAACAGTAGGCCGAGTTTTCCTTCAAATTCTAAACTAAATCTTATTATATAAAATAAAGTAGGCTTAGAAAAAACAAAACCTGATATTTGTCAACATATTACAACAACAAAAAACTTATTATACCTAAACTAAACAAAAAATGTAATGAAAAAGTTGATTATTTTAAGAATTGTTCAATATGAGTACCATTATTATCTAAACATAAGTTATAACGTTTTCTTATTTCATTATATGTGACTTTTCCTACAACATTAGCATTAATTTCAGGACAGGCATCGACAGTCTTTTGTTTTAAATGATCTACATTATTAGACCTTGTTTTGTAAACTTTATTTAAGAGTTCCCCACAAAAAAAAATCGAGTGGTGTTAAATCTGGAGACCTAGGAGGAAATTCTACTGGCCCGTAAATTCCCATCCACTCGTCTTCATATTCTATATTTAAATAATTCCGCACAATAACGGCGTTATGACAAGGAGCCCCATCTAGTTGAAGCAACAAATGTCTTCTAATCTGAAGAGGCATTTTTTTTTTGTTTAATTTAGGTATTAATAAGTTTTTTGTTGTTGTAATATGTTGACAAATATCAGGTTTTGTTTTTTCAATCTTCGACACTACTGGATATATTGCGAAGAAATTTGAATCTGCTGCTCTTATAATAGTCATCCACGATTGAGATTTTGGTTTTTTAACTAAGTCTCCTGTTGTATCACAAAACAAACACGTTAGCTCGTTCGGTCTTTTTCTTTTCAAATTGGACACTTGAAACGACATTTTATCACGTTTTTTTGAATAAAACACTTTGATTTTCGAACGGCATATAACATGGTGTTATAAGACTCAGTAGGCAAGGTATAAGTTTCATTTCTATGACACCACTCTTGAGCGGCGTATAAGTAGCACCTATACTCCGGCCGAGTATAAGTTATATCATTATCTGCAAAAATGTATGACAGTTGCAAAATTACTTATTAAATTGATTGTCATATTACGATTAGAATGATTCCATTTGAAAATAAAATATTGTATTTTATTCGGAGTATAAGCACTTTCATGTGACTCCGTATGGAGTTAATTCTCCTCGCTCCGCTCGGCGCTTACACCTCCATACTTCGTCACATAAAAGTTTCGCTTATACTCCTAATAAAATAATAGATATTTATTTTATTAGGAGTATAAGCGAAACTTTTATGTGACGAAGTATGGAGGTGTAAGCGCCGAGCGGAGCGAGGAGAATTAACTCCATACGGAGTCACATGAAAGTGCTTATACTCCGAATAAAATACAATATTTTATTTTCAAATGGAATCATTCTAATCGTAATATGACAATCAATTTAATAAGTAATTTTGCAACTGTCATGCAACTGTCATACATTTTTGCAGATAATGATATAACTTATACTCCGCCGGAGTATAAGTCCTACTTATACGCCGCTCAAGAGTGGTGTCATAGAAATGAAACTTATACCTTGCCTACTCAGTCTTATAACACCATGTTATACGCCGTTTGAAAATAAATATCTATTAGGTACTCAAATACCAGAAAAACATTGACATGTAACATATATGCCATAAAACTCTATCTTTTTGGGAACTAACTACAGAGAGTTCAGCGTACGACAAAAAATGTTGCAAATTTTGAGCTATTCAATTTTTGTCTTTACACTTTTTACCTCCGACCAACAGAACATAAGGCAAATCCAAAAATCGATTCCAAAAATTTTTTTAGGTGGCGGGGATTCCGAAACAGGTGGGGATACGCCAACTTGTGATTTTACCTTTCGGACCATCAGAAACCACATATTAAAAATTCAGCCTACCCGCAAGTTTTTGAATCTCAAATATCTGATTGACTGTAATAACATAATAAGAGGGCGAGGGAATTGAAATGGACCATCCGATTTGCCGGCAACATGATTTTCTTCATTATTTAGGGTCTCAGATATAAGAATCCGAGCATAGTTGCCGGTCCTCATATTATGCATACTCAAGTACAGTTGGCGACACGGAATAGTTTCCAGACAAATTGATCAAAGTAGCGATTTTTGAATTTTTTTAGCATTATAAATCAGACTTTTTAAATCAAAATTTCTTTTAACGACAGTGGTGGAGACAGGCGAAGATCTCATTAGATTAGATTTACTTGTCTACTTGACCAACTATCTTCTAGCTGTGCCACAATTGCGCCTTTTTGTGCATCAGTAAGAAAATTTCTAGGCGTTTTCCTTCAAATACTTTACATAAAATATTGTGACACAAATATGACTGCTAATAATGCCACTAAGCAGTTATCGAGCCTATGAATATGATTTAATTTACAATGGAAAAAAATGCCTGGAAACTATTCCGTGTCGCCAACTGTACCTTTGGCGCCTGCACTAAATAGAGGTGAAAAGAGAATACTGTATTTACATATCGATAGTAAAATTTATTAATGCTTTCTTTGGGAACTTAAATAACATAAGAAACAAGAAAATAAAAAATCGTTTACAAGTTTGGGTAGCTAGCCATAGTAGAAATACCACATTGGTTATTGGCATTACGGGACATTTGAACATATCCATTAAGACCCCAAGCAGTACCCCATGAGTTCTTCACCAACCAGTATTCTACATTATCTTCTGTACCATAACCAACAGCTAATACACCATGGTTCAATTGATCTTGACTGCACTCATCATCATCGAAAACACCAGATTCATATAATTGCAAGTTGCTTGCATCAATTGCAACAGAAATTGGTCCAACATTTTCAACAGCCGATTGAAGATCAGATTCACTGTAGGACTGGATGTCAGTGTACCCTTGGATTGTCAATACAGTCTGAATGTTGGATTCGCATCTGCCATCTACAGCCATGTATGGGTATTGGTTTTCAGTGGTAATTCCGTTGTCTTGGACGTATTCAAAAGCCGAGTCCATCAAACCTCCATCGCATCCCATGTTACCATAACCGGTGGAGCAGTCTACCAACTGTTGTTCACTGAGGGAGATGAGTTGGCCGGTTTTTAGGAAGTTTTGACTTTCCATAGAGCCAGTCTGAAAATCAATGATAATAAGTAATTTTAAGAAAAAAAGAAAAATTTATAACTTACAGCACTGAAACTCCAACAGGATCCACATTGGCCTTGGTCTTTAACTGGGGTAACAGCACCCAAGGTCCTCCAATCGACTTCAGCAGCAGCTACTTTTTTTGGGGCTTTGTATACTTTGTTACCTAGACGACGTTTTGGCTTGCTAGCCTTGTTGAGGTTCAACATGGTGACGAATTCTTCTTTGGTCATATCAGCGAATTGGTTAATGCCCATTTTGTATGAAACCAAACCAGCGGCATGTTTTTGGTTGTGTTCTTCAATTTTTTTCAAGTTTTGTTGGAAAACGCCAAGTCTTTGACGTTCCTCCAAAGCGTTTTTGTAGACCTTTTTGTGGGTCTGTTTGAAAGAGGCCCAGTGGTCTCCAATAGAGAGAGCGTTAGCTGCTAGGATAACAGCGGCGAAAACTACTAGGAATTTCATTATGGAGTTTCTGTACAAATAATTAAAAGTAATATAAGTTAGTAATCTAGGATATAATAATACAATTTTAAAGACTTACTTGAGATGCAAAGAGTTTGCCAGTGATGATGTCTGAAATGTTTCCGTTATTTATACCCACAGAAAAAGCTTGAGAACTTAATCTTAAGTACACTTAAAACTTAGATCAATGAATAAATTTCCTATACCTACTTAGATACTTACTTTTTATTTTCAATTTGCACAATTTAATATAAAAAAATGATCTTTATTCTTCCGTCGCATTTATTCAATCTATGTTCATCATGTATGTATATTTTTAGTAAAAAGTAAGTAATAAAGTTATTTGTTACATTTTGAACTTAAATAAAAATATTATGTACTTATTCTTATTAGTATACTTGGTATTGGTACTTCCATTTCTAAGGGTCAGTTTTTCAATGGATTGTTTTCCTTAAGTATAAACAGAGGCGGATCAAGGGTATATTGCGCCCCAAGCTGAACCAAAATTTGCGCCCCCCTTGACATTATTTGTCTTTTTTGTAACAAGAACATGAAATGAAAAATAAAACAATTTGTTGTTATTATATACAGGGTGATCAGTAATTGGCGCACTCCAAATACAGGGCGTTATAGAGCACATTAAAACTAAGGATAATCTGCAAAGAAAAATTAAATCTGATGGTTAATTTCCGAGTTATAGAGTTTCCCTCATCCAAGTTATAAGCTAATTATTTTAATAAACAAGACAAAAATAAGTGAATTAGTCATGCTACTATAATCTCTGGATCAAATGCAATATGATTTCTTCAACTTTTTTCACAAAACCTCTAATACAAAGAAATTGAAAATGTTAAAATTTAATAAAATACCTAAATTTGAGAGAAATTTAAAGTTTGGCAACATCTCAAGCTCGCCTTGGGATAAAGTAAAATACCTTCTATTGCCATGTAAATATTAATAATGAATTTCAATTGTTGTTTCTGTTTTCTAATAAAATAGACAGTATTAAATTATTAGTTTAACAAGTTTTCGCATCATAAAATATTGAACGTTTCTCTTTTTTTTTCTCGTCGAACCTATTCACATGTTCAATGCAGTGTTGCCACTTTTATTTTCACAAAAGTGGTCATATCTTTGTAAAGAAAGGACTTACAGCACTGCGTTAAAAAAATTCGTCATTCTTAAAACGTAAAGTTTATCACAGTATGCTCCGAGTGCGCCAATTACTGATCACCCTGTATATCCTAATAAAAGCACTCGGTACTCGTATCTGCTATCTATATTCCGACTTTTCAGACTGGCAGAGATATTTTTTAACTTTTTTTGAGATTTCTCCTATTTCATGAAATATGATCAAATAATAAATATTTAAAACTAAATAATAAAAAAAAAATTGCAGGGCATTTTGCGCCCCCCAAATTTTGGCGCCCCAAGCGCTAGCTTCTTTTGCTTACTGGTTAATCCGCCTCTGAGTATAAACTATTTTTCTTGGATACGATTGTTAAAACAAGGTAACAAGACAATTTATTTAGCAGTTACGATCAATTAGTGATTGAAAAACTAATCTTTAAGTAAATTTGTAACCGTTTGATTAGTTTCTTTTACTTGTTAAGAAAACTAGTGTTATGTAAATGAAAGTAATACTATCTTCTCCCTATCTTCAATGAATAGCGCATTTGATATTATACTGTTCTGTTTTGACGTTGTAATAAACTTATAATATTCTCCCAATGATCTAAGCTCATAAATTACTTAACACCTAAAAGCTGTTTTTCAACTTTTCTTGCAAATCAACATTAAGCCCGGGTTCAACAAATGCAACAGTAGCAGTTAATTTTGTATAGTTATATCGTACTCGGATGATGAAATCTGTCTTCTTATAAAAGGCATTTCATGAAGAAAAATTTAAAATTTTGATAATACTTTGATTTTTATACTTTTTTTAAAAATCAGCGAGACCTATTAATTTGAAATTTGTCATATTGTTATAATTTTAAGTTTTAAGTCTTCAAGTAAAACTTTTTGATATCTCTTTGGAAAAAGGCTACTTACCTTCTGAAATTTTTAGAAAAAGTATAAAAATCAAAGTAAACTTACTCGTTTGAAATTTGTTATACTATCATGATTTGAACCCTGAAGTAGGTAGCTTCTTTAATAATGTTTCGATATATTTTAAAAAAGAGGCAGTTTACCTACTTTGTTTTTTTGGAAAAGTATAAATATCAAAGTAGGTTTATTTACTTGAAACTTGTCATACTGTTATACTTTCTAATTTTGAGCTACCTCTTCAAGCAAAAATTTTTAATATACTATACAAAAATAGTTATTTATGTATCAAGCGCATAATGAAGATGTTTATATTCGAGGGCAACCAAGTTACAAACTCTCGGGCCAAAGGTCCTCGACTTTGCAATTTGCCCGATATTTATAAACATCAAGTTATGCCCGCGGTTCATACAACGTTTTATTTTTCACTTTAGAAAAATCTGCACAAATTTGAAGACAGAAGAAAAAAAATTTCTGTCAAAACTGTCAGTGTGAGACAGTTCTTATTGGGCTATTTTCAAGAATAGGGCGTAACAAGCGTGCGTAATCATTACGCCCGCTTATTACGTCCGGTTTTATAATGGATTGGTTTATACAGGCTGTCCCAAAATTAGCCTGCCAAAATGTGCCAGCTGATTCTACGTTCAAAAATAATGCAAAAAGTTTCAATAAATATAGGTTGAAAAATGCTTCCTAAAGAGGCCACAGCCCCCCGAAAGGGGGACCTCAAAGAAGAGTTTTCTGTAATATCTTTGCAACTGTTTGAGGTAGATCCATGAAATTTGGTGAGTTTGAAGCTTTTATAATTTGACACATATTTATTTTTCCAATTTTCAGAAATTTTGCCAGGGGCGTCACATATAAAATGGGTGCTGGGTATATTATGCCCCATATTTTTATTGTCGATAATTATTTATTTTTTTATATCAAATTTTGAAACTTGGTTTATTTTTATACAAAAAAAGGTCGTCTCAGTCGATCTTTGAATTTTGAACCGTTTTCGAGTAAAATCGTTTTGAAAAAATCACGTCCATAAAAACTACACTAATAAAAATAGTCACAAAATTGAAAAAAAAAATTTTGATTTTGATATTTTGTTTTTATTATTAATATTTGACGAAGAAATGCTAAATGAAAAAAAAATTTTTCAAAAGTAGACAATAATGGATTAAAATTTATAGGTAATTATTACTTCATTTAGCATTTCTTCGTCAAATAAACTGCTGGCCAATTGAAACGTACCAAGCGAATTTTTAGGTTGAATTTAAAGTCAAATATTTTGAAAAGGAGAAAAGATATCAACATGAGGTTTTCAGGATTCAAGAGATAATATAATTGCGAAAACAATAGTGTGACCCGATTTTTTTACTTTGAAGTACGTTACTATCTACAGGGTATGAAAGAAAGTCGTCTTTTTTTCCTCAAACTTTATACCTACCGGAATTCCACAAAAAATTTTGTATATTTTTTTGATGTCGATTTTTTTAGTCCCTGGTTAATGAGGAAAAAACCAATTTCTCAAAATTTTTATATCCCTCTTATTTTATAAGATACCGAATTTTTTTATTAAATTTAATATTGTTGGACCGGTTTTTGCAATAATAATTATGCTGCCATTTTGAAAGCAAATGTTATCATGTGATATGTCGATAAAAAGGTAATTTTAAGTAGAATCTAATTCTTACGGAAAAAAATATACAGGGTTGTTTTAAAAAATTTTGAAAGTTAGTACGTGGCCATTCCGGTGAAACCGAAAGTGTCATCAGATTGTTTTAAACGTCAAAATGATTTGCCTTTCAACAATCAAACCATGCCAAATTTCAAATTAATACAGTTAAATGTAACAAAATGGTGGGGGTTGTAAAACGATTTCGTAGCCACCCGGTATACACGGATATGAGCAAATTTTTGAAAAAGTGAAAAACACTTTTCGAGGATATAAGTCACTTAAACCAATGGTGAACATAAACTAAATAAATTCCATTTTATTCCATTAAGAACATAGCCTCAAAATATGAATTAAAAAAAATTACCAATTAGCGAACGTGTACCGATTTTTGATAAGCCACTGGTTACCAACAAATTAATGAAAGTACAAAAAGTGTACTTTTTATAAGAAAGCCATTCATAAGGTATCATAATCAACTACAGAGATTGGTTCTTACAAAATACAATACGGCCGTACGACAAAAAACAAAGAAAAAATCAAATTTTCAGCAAAAATTCGGTATCTTATAAAATAACAGGGATATCAACATTTTGAGAAACAGGTTGTTTTCCCATTAAGTAAGGACTAAAAAAATCTACATCAAAAAAATATGAACAAAATTTTGTGGAATCTCGGTAGTTATAAAGTTTGAGAAAAAAAAGAAGACTTTCTTTCATACCCTGTAGATAGTAATGTACTTCAAAGTAAAAAAATCGGGTAACACTATCGTTTTCTTTATTCGTTATCTCTGAAATCCTGAAAACCGCATGTTGATATCTTTTCTATTTTTCAAAATATTTGACTTTAAATTCAACCTAAAAATTCGCTTGGTACGTTTCAATTGGCCAGCAGTTTAGATATTAATAATAAAAACAATATATCAAAATAAATTTTTTTTTTTCAATTTTTGTTATTATTTTTATTAGTGTAGTTTTTATGGACGTGACTTCTTCAAATCATAATATGATATAAAAAATTGAAAAATTATCCACACAAAAAATATGGGACATAATTTACAAGCACCCACCCGGTATGTGACGCCCCTGGCAAAATTTCTTAAAATTGGAAAAATTAAATATGTGGTTAATTATAAAGGCTTCAAACTCACCAAATTTCATGAATCTACCTCAAACAGTTGCAGAGATATTACAGAAAACTATTTTTTGGGGACCCCCTTTGGGGGCTTTAGCTCTCTTAAGGTACGGGTACACACAGCTACTTTTGTGCGCTGCAGCATAAAAAGCTGCGCAACTCCAGTGAATCTTCATGTGACTACCTATGCAACCTGCAAAGTAGCGCGTGTAGCAAGGTTGTGCGCAACATTTTCGTGTTGCACGCAATCTCAAATCTAGCCTAGTGTGAATGGAATTTTTAGGGGTTGCAAGCGCTGAAAAAATATCAAATCGGCTGAAACTTTTGCAGCGGAAGCGTGTGCAGCATTTTGGCGGTAAACAGTATTATAACATTTGTAGAGTATAAAATTCCCCACAAAAAATGTCCCGTAATTTTTTCCGAAATCGTAATGGTTTTCACGCTAGCGCTTTGTTAATTTACGGCGCGCATGACATTGTTTAAACATAGTTATTTACAACATGCAATGACTTTTGCGATAAATACGATCGGATTCCTCAACCATACCCTTAGATGTAAATTTACATGGGATTACAAAAAATTATTGATCACTCCTGATTTTTTTATATCTTTCGATATTGCAATTTGTTAACAACGTTAATTTTCATACTTTGAGGGTGTAAAAATTTTTTTGTGTCGGCGTCAAGCAAACTGCTAGGATATAATCTCAAAATGCTACAGCTTGACTGCATGATGCAAAAACAGTCCGTTGTGTGTGAACAGTGTCACAATCTTTTATTACCCTTGCAGTTTTATTGGGTAGCTGCAGCACGAAAAACTGCGTGCCGCACTCTACTTTTGGGATGTGTGTGAATGCAATACGAAACTTTTGCAGCCGCGACTATTAAACTGCGCAGCAAAAGTAGCTGTGTGCGCACTTAGCTTTAGAAAGCATTTTTCAACCTATATTTTTGCATTATTTTTGCACATAGAATCAGCTGGTACATTTTGGCAGGCTAATTTTGGGATACCCTGTATATCTCGTATCCAAGGTATTAACAACTAATTATGGTCAACTGAAAAATAAATATTTTTTCCAGTACTTAATTACTTCCATCACTTGTGATGAAAGTAAAAATCCTACTGTCAACAACTCGAAGACATTTGTCTATCTCATTGAACAATGCAGCACTTTCATAACATGTAGTGTAATGTACTATTTTTGATCCAATCAAGAACTATTTAATTTTTTTAAATAAGAACATCACAAATTAATGAAGCAGGCCCGAATACCCAAACTTCAAATTTCAACTCCAAAATATTTTGTCATTTCAATCAATGTTTAAATTTGCGAGAAAAAACAAAAATTTTAGTTACAAAGTTATTAACCTTCAGATTATATAAATTATTATTATCAGTTATTAATTTTCAATGGAAATTACATTTCCTGACTTCTAAGGGGGAAATTTAATGGAATGAAATATCTTATGCATCAGACTTAGGTACCTTGGTACCTTATTATTTAACAACGCAATAATTTTTTTTAATAAGGTTTGGTTTTATACAAGGTGTTTTTGAAATAGGTGGTCAAAATTTAGGAGCATGTAGAGCAAGTCAAATGATAAAGAAAACCTTTATAAAATTATTTTCTAAAGTGCTTTCTAAGGGAGTTACAGCCCCGTAATTGTAGGCCCCTAAGAATAGTATTTATTAAATATCTCCGAAACCGTTTAATATATAATAATAAAATTTTGTACAGTCACTAGCTCTTTTATGCTTAACAATGTGAAATTAATATCATGTGAAAATCTTGTTCAAGGGTGTGTCAAGTTGGGGGGGCGGAGGGTAAATATGATCCCAACTTTTTTGTATATACTGTTTTTCTGTTTTTGACATGAAATAATTAAATTTAATAGTTTTTTATAAAAAAATGGTCCGCTTGTTTAATTTCGATGCCAAGCGCCGTTTTTGAGTAAAATCGATTTGAAAACTTTTAACATACTCTGAACGTGAAGCGTTTTTTTTTGAAATTTTCGAAATGAATATACAAAATTCAGGATCATGTAGAGCAAGTTAAATGATGAAGAAAACCTCATTAAAGTCTTTCTCTAAAGTGTTTTAAACGGTTTCGGAGGTATTTAATGAAAACCATTCTTAGGGACCCACCATTAAGGGGCTGTAACTCCCTTAGAAAGCACGTTAGAAAATAATTTTATGAAGGTTTTCTTCATTATTTGACCTGGTCTACATGCTCTTAAATTTTTTACATTCATTTAAAAATTTAAAAAAAAATGCTTCACGTTCAGAGAATGTTAAAAATTTTCAAATCGATTTTACTCAAAAACGGTGCATGGCATCGAAATTAAACAAGTGTATCATTTTTTTGTAAAAAACTATTACATTTATTAATTTCACGTCAAAAACAAAAAAACACAGCATACAAAAAAGTTGGGATCATATTTACCCCCCCTCCCCCACACTTGACACACTCTTGAATAAAATTTTCAGATGATACTAATTTCATATTGTTATGCATAAAAGAGCTAGTGGCTGTACAAAATTTCATTATTATATCTTTAACGGTTTCGGAGATATTTAATAAAAACATTTTTAAGGGCCTACAATTACGGGGCTGTAGCTCCCTTACAAAGCACTTTAGAAAATAATTTTATAAAGGTTTTCTTCATCATTTGACTTGCTCTACATGCTCCTAAATTTTGACCACCTATTTCAAAAACACCTTGTATAAAAAATTAATCAGTTTGCTGATTAACAAAACTTAATAAAAACATCTTCATAAGGAAAACTTACTAAAAGTGAAAAATGCTTTAATTTAAAATTTTTCAAATAGATATATTTCAGGAACTACTCAAGATACCTGATTTCTATTCTTAAATTAGCTAAGCTGTATCTCTTCAAATAAGCTAAGTCTCTATAAGGTCCCTTGAATATCAGCCACGTTGAATAACCAAAACCTAAAAAAAACGTAAATCATGAGTTTCAAAGTGTTCTTCCTCTCGAATTAACCGTTATCTGTTTAATGGATAGGTGCATTATTTTCTGTGTACCAACCAATAATGGAAACAGTCATAATAAAACCTATTATATCAGTTAACGGAAAGAACCATTGAAGTTGAGTATTTTTTCTCAAAATCTTAATAAAATCGATCAACATAACAAGTTTCTAGGCAAGTTTCAACAAGCTTTTTGAAAAAAATTAATCCATCTAGTACCTAGGTACTCATTTAAAGGATGATGAAATGTTATTTTTTTAATTGGCGGATTTCTTAGTTTTTACCATCTCTACATTGGTGTTGAACTACTTATTATTATTATTAAAAGAGTTGAAAATGCAACAAAGTTGGTAGGTACTTTATTCTCACAAAATGCACTAATATCAGAACCCTATCGTGATCTTGAAATATATTTTTTATAAACAAACTCTAGAATAGTCTGCGTCGTATTCTTTTAAGTAGGTACAGATTAAATTGAGATCTTGAATGAATTAAAAATAATACTCTTATCAATTTCAATCCCTTAATATTGATTTGTACTATAAATCTTCTATGGATTTATTATGTTTACCTACGTTTCTAAAAATATATTTTTGCACTTCCGGGACTAAAGTACTAACTTTAGTCATAACTTTTACCATAAGACCTTTTCAGAGAATCTTTTTATTTTGCACAATTTTTGTTTGAAACTTTTTTTGGTAAAATGAGTACTTTTCGCGTTATTGTTTTAAACAATAAATTGTTAATAACTTTAGGACAAAATATTATAAGACCTTTTCGGAGAGTCTTTTTATTTTGCACAACTTTTGTTTGAAACTTTTTTGGTAAAATGCTCGGTAAAATGTATACTTTTGAAATTATTGCAATTTAAAAAATAAATTGTCAATAACTTTTGTTTGCACCACTTTATTGGAAAACGAGGCACGGATTCGGATTCAGCGACCAAAAAACCTTCAGAAAACACTGCGTCGTCTCATCCCGCTTTTACTTCCTACCTTTTGACCCCCAGCTGAAGGACTATAAGGCGGCTACAGATATGTGAAGGTTGCCAATTTCCAAATAGCAAATATTTCTTATTTGGCGAATATTTCAGAAACACGTATGAAAAAATTCCCGTCGTTGTCGGTAAATTAGCGCAAATCAAAGGAGCCAAATATTTGAGATTAGGTCTAATTGTCCCCGATACACACATATGTACAGTTGGCGACACGGAATAGTTTCCAGGCATTTTTTTCCATTGTAAATTAAATCATGATCATAGGCTCGATAATTGCTTAGTGACATTATTAGCAGTCATACTTGTGTCACAATATTTTATGTAAAGTATTTAAGTAAAACGCCTAGAAATTTTCTTACTGTGGCACATCTAGAAGATAGTTGGTAAGTAGACAAGTAAATGTAATTACATGAGATCTTCTCCTGTCTCCACCACTGTCGTTAAAAGAAATTTTGATTTAAAAAGTCTGATTTATAATGCTAAAAAAATTAAAAAATCGCTACTTTGATCAATTTCTCTGGAAACTATTCTGTGTCGCCAACTGTACAGGGTGTCCCATTTTCGACACTTTTAGGGGGTATTGGCGTTATTATCAAAGATAGAGTGAAAACTGATCTTGATAGAATTTTTTTAGGTAGAATTCAGTGGCGTACGCAGTTTTTGTGTAAAAGGTTTAGTTTTTGAGATATTACCCAAACTTATGTTTTTTTAAATGGGACACCCTATATATTATTTTTTATATTGATTAAGCAAAATTTGAGCTTTCCAAAAATATATAATACTTAATATTTATTTTGAAAAACAAGTAAAAATATCGAATTTTGAGCTTGTTTTCAAAATAAATATTAAGTATTATATATTTTTGGAAAGCCCAAATTTTGCTTAATCAATATAAAAGATAATATATAGGATGTCCCATTTAAAAAAACATAAGTTTGGGCAATATCTCAAAAACTAAACCTTTCACACAAAAACTGCCTACGCCACTGAATTCTACGTAAAATACTCTACCAAGATCAGTTTTCACCTTTTTGATAAGTAGACGCATAACGGAAATACAAGGGGTGTCTAAAAAACCAAGATTTTCAGAATCACTCTGTAGATTAAAAACTAAGAGAGCCATGACAAATTCGACTCCGGAATCTTTCGTTTCGTAAAAAAGTAGGACAGGAAGGTGAAAACCGCAACACTCTATCTTTGATAATAACGCCAATATCCCCTAAAAGTGTCGAAAATGGGACACCCTGTACAGTTGGCGACACAGAATAGTTTCCAGACAAATTGATCAAAGTAGCGATTTTTGAATTTTTTTAGCATTATAAATCAGACTTTTTAAATCAAAATTTCTTTTAACGACAGTGGTGGAGACAGGAGAAGATCTCATTAAATTACATTTACTTGTCTACTTGACCAACTATCTTCTAGATGTGCCACAATTGCGTCTTTTTGAGCATCAGTAAGAAAATTTCTAGGCGTTTTACTTAAATACTTTACATAAAATATTGTGACACAAGTATGACTGCTAATAATGTCACTAAGCAATTATCGAGACTATGATCATGATTTAATTTACAATGGAAAAAAATGTCTGGAAACTATTCTGTGTCGCCAACTGTAACATACATATAAGTGTGGGACCACCACATCTATGTTTGCCACCAAACCAAAGAATATAGACAAAATGAACAAGAAGCGACACTCTCGTCGGCGCCTTTGATGTTTTGACAGCCAGATTCGATGACCTTGCGCCGTTTTGTGGGGGTGCATAAAGGGAGGGAAATTCAAATTTAAATCTGAGTTATCGATGTACCCGCATCCTTACCTTTCTAAATTGTCTTTAGAAAATCTAAAGAAACTTATTGTATCATCGTTGCGCGTGGAGCAAGCTTTAACCGCACACGAATAACCACGTTTACGTAGTTTTTCCATGATTGAGATTATTGCCAATTACTTATTACTCGTTATATTAAAATTAGGTTAGTGTCTCTGACACTAACAACCATCAAGGACTAACAACCTAACTGACAAGACTCAAGAGACAGTTTCTGGTCATGATACTATCAGATATGTTAACCCTTTACCTATGGGTATGTTTTTGCGCATCTTGGGTAGGACTGGGGCAAAAGCGTCCCCGCTCTCGTCTACAAACTTCAAGCAGCGACATCCAGGGCGACCATCTAGGATTCCCCTAGGTTAGGTGTTTCGTTGCAAATTGCAAATACCTATAATTAAGGTAAATATAAAAATAAGCTAAAAATAATTTACACAGTAATGTTTCGTTATTCGAGTTATATATTATTTTCATGTAAAAATCACTGATTTTTTGCGTTTTATAAAAAACGCAGTTTGAATTTAAGGCGGGAGCGAAAGAAGACGACAGCCTCTGGGATGATGCTCAGACTGAATCACTAAACTATATCAAAGATGGAAAGCTATTTGCCGTTTCTAACTCTGTGCCGAATTGAATGTGCGCAACCCATATCGGAGACTGCGTATTAAGACTTTTCGACCCCGCCAACTTTAATTTCTCATAATTATTTATTATGTTTCATGACTTGAAGGTGGGTTTCATGTATTTGCAATAATAAATGTATCTAATTTTTTGTATTTTTATTCTCTCTAGCTAAATGGAAATTTAATACTTTTCTGAAGTTGAAAAAAATGTGTACCTACCTAGATTATTTGAAGTACTAATTTCAGAAATTAAAAAAAGCACATTATTGGAGCTTTGAGCTTGCAAGCCAATTTTGTAAGTTAGGTACCTTAAGTACAATTATTTAGTACAATACACTTATATACATAAAAGTACATAACTAAATAATAGCAGAGCAGAAAAAGTAAAAAAATTGGAATTGAAAATAAAATACATAAAGTAGGTAGGAGGAGGAATAAATATTTATTATTGGTTGAGATTTAGCAGCTCGTAAAAAAAAACACACTAACGACAAAAGAACAATCTAAAAATATTAGGTACCTACACAGTACACACGACAAAAAAAGTTGTTGCAAGTTAAATTTTAACTTGAGAGATTTAAGTTTTTAAACATTGTATTTATATAAAATACGAGTTTACAAATTAAATATAAAATAGTAGTTTATGCAACAAGTATATAATCTATGACTTTATTGACGAGTCTGGTTTATGGCAGAGCGAGCTTGCGAGCGAGGCTAATAAATAGGACGAGTCAATAAAGTCAGATTATATACGAGTTCCATACAAAGCTTTATGTTCAACTGCGAAAATTACCGTTTAATTATTTAGAAAAATTATAAATGACAGTAATAAATTCATTCTGACGGTATTTATTGTGACATTGACAGCTGATATATTGATATTTTCCAATAAGTAAAATAAAGTGTCATTATACACTAGTGTATAAAGAGCCACTTTACGCACGCAAAAGTACGTCATAAACAGTACTTTATAATGCAGTTGTACATAAATATAATTATAATTTTAGAATAAAGTAATACTAATATAAAGCAAGTTAAAACAGATTTTTCTTCAGATCGGTGTTTTGAGGCGAAACACGCATGTCCTACATAGTGGGGGAGCTGGGGAAAATAACTGTGCACACAATTGTATCAGCGATTTACCACTGGGTCCACTGTACTTTGACTGTTTAATATCTAAAGGTTCTCCACTTCAAATCAAGATTTAATTAAAATAATCTAATTAGGCTGTTTTATTCAATCTTTTGTTTCAGTTTTCTTGAATTTGTAACGCAGATCAACAGTTTTTCAATAATAGTATATTATTTCATGAGGAGCTTAAGTGATGCTTTATGTGCAGAGGCTGGTGTTTGACTGACGAACGAAGTGAGTCAGACAAAAGCAGCCGAAGCACATAAAGCGACTTAAGCTCCGAATAAAATATGCTATTTTTTCTTCAAACGCAAACAATTCATTAAATTGTAAAATTATTAGTTGAAATTTTAGTAAATAAATTTTGACAATTAATTTGACTTTTGACCAGCGGCAGATAAAGTAGAACTTTACCTGTCGCCGGCAATAAAGTGACACTTAAACATAATCAGTACAGCGGGATAATGTCACACTTAAATGACGTTTGAAGAAAAAATTAATTTTTTACTCAAACATCCTATTAGATAGGTAATTGTATAAACCCATAAAGAATAATAATAATGTATTCTGAAAAACGAAAAAAAAAAACAGCATTTACACATTTGTAAAATTTATTAATTGCTTGTTAATAAGTTGTGGAGCATCATATTAATTACAATTCATTTACAAAGTTGGGTAGCTAGCCATAGTAGAAATACCACATTGGTTATTGGCATTACGGGACATTCTAATGTATCCTTCTTCACCCCAAGAACTACCCCATGAGTTCTTCACCAACCAGAAATCTTGACCATTTTCTGTACCATAACCAACAGCTAATACACCATGGTTCAATTGTGTTTCAGTGCAGGTATTATCAAAGAAAACACCTTCGTCATAGAGCTGCATGTTGCCAGTTGCATCAATTGCTACAGAAATTGGTCCTTTGGTTTGAACAGCCGATTGAAGAGCAGATTCACTGCCGGACGGGATGTCAATGAGCCCTTTGATGTTGTATTCCCCTTTGTTGAATCTGCATGAGCCATCTCTAGCAGTGTATGGGTATTTGTCTTCAGTGGTAATTCCGTTGTCTTCGACGTATTCAAAAGCCGAGTCCATCAAACCTCCATTGCATCCATTGTTACCATAATTGGTGGAGCAGTCTACCAACTGTTGTTCACTGAGGGAGACAAGATTCTTTGTTTGTATGGCTAGTTGACCTTCTATAGAGCCAGTCTGAAAATCAATAACACGATAAGTTTAAGAAAAAAAAAAGAAAAAATTTCAACTTACAGCACTGAAACTCCAACAGGATCCACATTGGCCTTGGTCTTTAACTGGGGTAACAGCATCCAAGGTCCTCCAATCGACTTCAGCAGCAGCTACTTTGTTTGGGGCTTTGTATACTTTGTTGCCTAGACGATGTTTTGGCATGCTAGCCTTGTTAAGGGTCAACATAGCCATGAATTCTTCTTTGGTCATATCAGCGAATTGGTTGACGCCCATTGTGTAGGACTCCAAGCCAGCGGCATATTTTTGGTTGTGTTCTTCAATTCTTTTCAAGTTTTGTTGGAAAATACCAAGTCTTTGACGTTCCTCCAAAGCGTTTTTGTAGACCTTTTTGTGGGTCTGTTTGAAAGAGGCCCAGTGGTCTCCAAGGGAGAGGGCGTTAGCTGCTAGGATAACAGCGGCGAAAATTACTAGGAATTTCATTATGGAGTTTCTGTACAAATAATTAAAAGTAATATAAGTTAGTATTCAGGATATAATAATACAATTTCAAAGACTTACTTGAGATGCAAACAGTTTGCGAGTGATGAGACCTAAAATGTTGCAGTATTTATACCTAAAAAAAAACGTATTTTTAAATATTTTGAAGTGCACTTGTAACTTTATCCGATGTAAAAATCTGATATATGTCTATAGATATTTTTTTAAGTATTCTCGTAAAAGATTACAAAAACAATGCAAGAATGCGTAAAGGTTAATTTTTTTGTAATATACATATTATTCATATACATATTAATTATTATCATACTATAAAGTTCACATTATTTCAGCGAGTACATAGGGCCAAACACTAAAGTAAAAATATGTAGATTTCGTTAGATTTTTATCAAGCATATTTTCAAATTTAATTTTATCTATTATCAGAATCAGGAGACATCCAATCTATTTTTAGTTGAAGGTTATCTTTGAGAAATCTCTCCTTGATTTGACTGACTAATTTCAAACCGAGTTATGCAATAAGCCCTTTTAAACATCGTACATTTTCTAATATAAGAACCTATACAATAAATATACATTAAACCAATTTTACGTGAAAAATAAGAAAAATCATATATTTTTAAAATTGTGTGGTTGATTATAGGACTTTTATGAAAATATATAAGTACTTTCGGAAAAAAATATCAAATTTATGTAAAAAAGCTCAGTTAACTGATCCTTGATGCGTATTTCTATTTCGAATTAAATGTATGTATCAACATTGGGAAGATAGTATCGATTTCGCAATACGAACCTTGTATTAGAGACAGTTTCGCCTAGTGGATATGCGCCTTAAAAAGTTTTATAAATTGTTTCGCTTACTAGGTATATCAATTTTGCTACTATTTACATTAAAATGTCTTTTACAGAAAATGAAGACTAGAAAATGCTAAATTATAATTTTCGCCATATAATAAATGAATAATTAGATGTCAATTGTCTTGATTACTTTGGATTATTTTTGGGACATAAAGCACACGGTTTACAGTGTCACAACTACTTGCACGAATTAATAATAGTGATATTTACGAGTACCCATATAATAATTAAAATATCTACTAATATACTAATATGTAAAAAGTCTTTACAAAATCCTATAAGGAAGCTACAATTTTTTGGAATTACAACTAAAATAATATTGCCCAGTGGCGAAAACTTATAGAGGGGGACTCAGGGTTTTTTTTAATATATCTTGTAGGGGATTGAATTTTTTTACAAAATAATAAGAATTATGATAGATACACTCAAGACACGTAACAAAGGTATACTTGTTTGACTTGCGTTAACTTAACTGTTAGTGAGATATTTAATTTTGAATCAGCTGTATAGAGTGAGTAAGTCACAAATTGTTTTAATATCAAAAACAATTTTCAAAGTTCAAAGTATACTTACCTTTTTTACATGTCTTGAGCGTATCTATCATAATTCTTATTATTTTGTAAAA
Source organism: Pediacus dermestoides (assembly GCA_963942485.1). Classification (NCBI taxonomy): domain Eukaryota; kingdom Metazoa; phylum Arthropoda; class Insecta; order Coleoptera; family Cucujidae; genus Pediacus; species Pediacus dermestoides. The sequence continues at coordinate 13,153,663 of OZ012626.1, forward strand.
AAATTCAATCCCCTACAAAAAATATTCAAAAAATCTTGAATCCCCCTCTATAAGTACGCCACGGAACAATATTATTTTGGTTTTAATACCAACAAATTGTAGCTTCCTTATAGACTTATTAACCCACCAAATTTCAAATCTCTACTTTAAACCGTTCTGCAGCTTATATTTAAAAAATTCATTTGGAAAAATATTTTTTAGCGCCCTGTAAGTAAGGAAGAACTTTTTGACTGAGGTATGTTTGGTTCAAACCTTATTTTGAGCTCAAAAACTTGTGGTAGGATTTTGTAAAAACCTTTTACAGACATCCTGTATAATAAAAAATAAAATATGTATAATTTGCAAATATACAGGGTGTTTCAGAACTCGCGCCCCATAGAAAACTGGCACGTGCCGACGACAATAAATTTCCAAAAATTGCAAGAAAATATGTTACTTCTGCTTGCATAACAAAGTTATTGGACTTTTAAATTGACCAATACCGGCAGGGCGGCACCAGGTGTTAATCTAAAATAAAATCGGTTACCAGGTTTCAAAAATAATACCAATCTGTCTGTCAGTGTCAAATGAAAATAAAAGTCAAATCTATAATAGTTTGACACTGACAGACTGGTATTATTTTTGAAACCTGGCAACCGGTTTTATTTTAGATTAACACCTGGTTCCGACCTTCTGGTATTGGTCAATTTAAAAGTCCAATAACTTTGTTATGCAAGCAGAAGTAACATATTTTCTTGCAGTTTTTGGTAATCTATTGTCGTCGGCACGTGCCAGTTTTCTCTGGGGCACGAGTTCTGAAACACTCTGTATGTAGGGTTTTTATTAAAATTTCTAATGTTTTGTTTTATTTTTTCTAATGTGACGTGATAACAGTTTCTTTGCGGCGTTAGGTAGTCAATAGACAACAGAACCTATGCTATTCATTTTGTAATAGTCTCGCTAATAACATTTAGGTATCGTTGTTCCAGATATTGTAATAAAGATTCTTTTAAGAAATCTTTGATTTTAATGGATGTTTAGAGACTCTCTGATGTCTGTTTGTATCCTCAATAACTTCGTCAAAAAGAACATTTGGATCTGAATCAAAATTTATATTTAAGATTTTTATATTATTTCAAGACGTTTCACATTTTTATGACTATGGAAATAACATATTACGACTTTCTTATATTAATAGTTAATATAATCAGAGCATGTCTGATAGTATGTATTTTTATCCATTTAAAGTACTTACTTACATCAAGATATTCGTAAACAACATAACATATCTTCAAGTGAAGTACCACTTCTATAATAGTACATTGTCCACAAAATATAACAACGTATTATTCAAAATGTTAAACATGAAGTTAGGTTAATGCCCTTTTGCAGCTAGTGTGGATAGACACCTCAGATATACAAAAGAAATTTAGACAATAGGGACCTTTAAAATGTGTAAATCCTTCATAATCTCAATGTTTCGAAAATTTACTGTTAGAAAGTAAAATATGTTGTATATTTCCAAGTGACCACAGCGTCTGGTAGCTGAAATTTTTCTTACATTTGTATGATTAGGGGAAAGAACCCTAAATGCCAGTTTTTAGTGCATGGTTATCCTTAACTGTTAGTTAAGTGTCTTGGTTAATATTGTCTTAAGAATGGCATCACCGGAAATTAATTTTTAGTAAATAATAACCAAAACAATCGATTGAAAAACTGAGCCTTAGTCATTGAATACATTGTTAACGTCACAAATGTTGAAAATTCCGATATTTCAATATACGCTTTACTTTAATTAACGGTTTAGGTACTTATACCCATAAAAATATTGTTGCAATATGTTTCTATAGAAATGAGCCATTACTGCTTTCATCCATTGGAAGGCACACTCTCCTTCCTAGTTGCATAAATATCTATTGTTTAAAAGATCATCCTTTTAATTTGGACCGATTGTTAAAATAAGTTCATATTGCCATTGTTAACTTCAGTTACAGTTATCAGTAACAATAATATAGGCATAAGGCAAGCCCATATCAGATTATTTATTGTTGTCCACTTATTGTAATGCCACTTGGGGGGTATGACAATTGTAAACATATTTTTTGAAGTAGCATTTCTGATTAAAAATAAAAACACCTCCTTCTACCAACATTCCTTAGTTTCAAAATAAAGTTGTTCAGCAAATCCCCAGATCCATTAATCAAACAAACTTTGAGGTGAAAACATCATCTTTCTTCTATCACAGTTTGAAATCGGGTATACATCGAGTTTTACTATGTTTGCTATTTTTGTTTATAATAAATATACCTAAATATATCTAACAATCGTTTAAGACTTTGACCATTCAGGTTATACAGGGTGTTCGCGCGAAGTTTAAAGAATTGCAAATTTTTTTCAAAATAACTCGCTTATTTTAAATTAGATATTATCAAAAAAAGACAAGGACATTTTTTCACAGAATTTAATTTATCATTGATTTTTGCAAAAATATACAGGTTGTTTCATTTTAAAAAAACGTTATTTTTGTGAATATGTCGAAAACCAGATGGTCAATTGTATTTCTGTTTTCACCATTGTAATCCGCGGAAAAAATGTTACTTATTTGTTAATTTAACCGAGTTTGTAGCTCCAATAATAACAAAGTTAGCAATAGTGAGCCACTTCGTGCGAACACCCTGTATATAATATATCGGGTGTTCATTTAAAAAAGTCATCAAGTCGCCTATGCTTATTTGATAGACAAAGACGGAGAGAAAAACGAATGTGGTTTATTGCTTCATACTAACTTTCATTTCAATTAATTTAATTTGATGATTGAATTTGTAACTGTCAAGTTGAAAACTTTTTTTTGGAAGCGACATATGTTAAAATGTTACGTCAAAGTCATAAGCGACTTGATGACTTTTTTAAATGAACACCCCATACAAATTGCAAGCATCCTATACCTCGCTATAAGTTGGACGGTGATTGAGAAAAACTCGATTATAATTGACGAAACGACTCAAGACGCTATGTGTAATTCATTTTCGAAAAGGGAAAGAAAAATACTATCATAATTTAATAATAAACATGTCACGGTCCATAAGAAAATACAAAGTTGGTGCTATTTTCGAAAAAAATTGAAGATGTATAAAAATTTCAATTGCATATTTGGATTGTCCTTGAAAAAGTGCCTTAATAATGTGCAACTTTTATCACGATATTTTTCCTATCAACTGAGTAATTAAATAAAAACCGAAATGCACAATTTCAGTTTTTTGTTAATATCTAGTAAGCCATGGCAGATATGTCAAATGTGTTTGTCGTATTGTATTAGGCCCAAGATGAGGTAATTTTTTTGTAAATTAACCGAAGTCGTATCTCTTCAAATAAGTGAGATCCCCATGCTTAACATTTTTATCCTGGACACCCTGTATAATATACATTTTTCCGAATCAGGACGACTAGGAGAATGTACCATTAAAGTTTGCTCGATTAAAACTGATACACCTTGTATAATGTATTTGGGATGACAAAACATTATGTGGGTCTCACTTGCTATACCTTTACTGACTGTGATATACATATGATGTATAATGTATTTGGTACAAATGACTGTAAAATCCCCGAAAGCAGTGCGTGCGCTCTGGTCGAAACACCACCTCCACCATTATTATGTAAAACATGCGTGATTCCCCTTAAAACATCGGTACATTCAGTAGAAAAATGTCTTCTAACTTAATAACTTAAAACTTCGCAGTTAATACTCGTACATATAAAGTGTGTTTCACGGGAAATGGTAACACCCCAATAACTTTTTTATTTTTTGGTAAAATTAAAAAAAAAAAATTTCTGTATGTAAAACTCGCAATTCTGTTTTAAACGAGTAAAAAAAATTTTATAAGTAGTGAAAACCTAGCCTACTACGATAAAAAATTAACCGAAAAAATTGAAAAAACGTATTAGGGATTTTTTTCGAATAATTTTATTAATACAATTTTTTCGGGCTTACTTCAAAATTCCAAATCCCAATTTTGACTGAAAACAAGAAATTTAAAAATTCTCCAAAAAAATTTTTTATTGAATTTTAATGTTATTTTTTCAAGATTGCAATGATTAATTGAAAAATACCTAAACATCAAGAAATATATCACATAAAATAATGCTCATTTGTCAAAATTCTAATTACAAATAAAAAAAATTAAAAATACAATTTTTTTTTTAATTTATATTTTTTATTTTCAGCCAAAATTGGGATTTGAGGTTTTGAGGTAAGCGCGAAAAATTTTTATTGATACAATTTTTCGAAAAAAAAATCCCTAATAACTTTTCCCCACTGGTAATTTTTTTTACTCTTTTAAAAGAGAATTTGCGAGTTTTACATACAGAAAAAAAAAGTTTTCTAATTTTACCGAACAATAAAAAAGTTATTGGGGTGTAACCATTTCCCGTGAAACACACTGTATATGTATGTACAAGTTGTGCGTTTTTAAATAATATTCTTACTTTGATTGTACTAGAGAGTAGTCAAACAATTTCGTATCTCCGTGACTACATGCGCCTAGAATTTGGGGCTTTAGACCTGTTAAGCAGTATGTAACAAACGAAAGACAATTTTTATGCATTACCTAATGTTTCATACAATTCAAAGATGTGATGTGCTGTAGAAGATTTTAGATGAAAAATTTAAAAATTGTATGAGAAGGGGTTACATAACATACCTACTTATAAACCAAACAATATGAATTCCGCCACGCCCACAATTGAAATGTGCTGGTAAGATATAAAGACTCGAATTGACATCTAGATCTAGCACGTGCTCCCAAAATTTCAAAATCGCGACACCACTTAACCTAGAAATGCAATATAGGTACTTACCTATATTTTCTAGCGCAATGATAAAAACCTATAAATGAGAGCATTTTTCGAGGTCTATATTTGAACTTTAATTTCAAGTTTAGGGCTACCTACCCCCTACCTATTTTAACAACTGCTAGGTAACTGAAAACGATAATAATTTTTAATTTATGTAGTGGTCAAACTTATTCGTCACTTCTGGCTACACGTACCGTAATTATATAAGATTACTATTATTTCTTAACTGATTAATGATCAAATATCTATTCGATTTTTACTTTAGATCATGATTAATAATAGTATATTTTCCAACAAAATATTTCATGTCGAGTAGTAAATACAATTTTTTCTACGATATTGTAATTTACAAAATAGGTTCGAAAGTACAAAAATAATTTTTTTTGTCGATCGTTTATTAAAGATCTAGTTAATGTAATAAAAGGAGTGTAGTAATAACTCAGTTTAATGCATACATGCACATTAAAAACATTGTTGAAATTATGAGATTTACTAGGTAACCAACAATATATTATATTATTGAAACATGCATTTGGAACTGACACCTGCCGAAATTAATTAATTATGTCAGTGGTATTTTGACTTATTACATATTATGTCAGAATTTGGATTTTGCCATGGAACAAAATTAGATTATTTTCATTCTAATAAAGAGCGATCGACAAAAAAGTATTGTAATCAACATGAGTGTTAATCGGCGATTAATAATCTCGACTCATTAACGCGCTCGCTGCGCTCACGCGTTAAAATCGTTTCGATTATTAATCGCTCTTATTAACACTCTTGTTTATTAAACTACTATTTTTGTCGATCGTTTATTAAAGATCTAGTTAATGTAATAAAAGGAGTGTATTAATAACTCAGTTTAAATGAGATTTGCTAGGTAACCCACAATATATTATATTATTGAAACATGCATTTGGAACTGACACCTGCCAAAATTAATTAATTATGTCAGTGGTATTTTGACTTATTGCATATTATGTCAGAATTTGGATTTTGCCATGGAACAAAATTAGATTATTCTCATTCTAATAAAGAGCGATCGACAAAAAAATATTGTAATCAACATGAGTGTTAATAAGAGCGATTAATAATCTCGACTCATTAACGCGCTCGCTGCGCTCACGCGTTAAAATCGTTTCGATTATTAATCGCTCTTATTAACACTCTTGTTTATTAAACTACTATTTTCTACTCTTATACATGAAAATAGTTACTTTTCTTGGACATACTCTACATGAAAGTTGTACTTTTTCTCTCTAGTGCTATTCTCTCTAGAGAGAAAATAACACATTTCAAATTTACCTACACTTTTCTTCGTGATTTTATTAATTATAACAGTTTACAGTATACCGGGTGCTCATTTTCAAAGTCGCACATGGGAATTAAGGATCCTTTTTTGCTGAACATGGGTTATTTTCCTATGTTCAGTTTTAAATGAGACAGGTCAATCTATTGATACAGAAATTTATATTATCCCAAGATCTAATAAAAAAATATATATACAGGGTGATCAGTAACTGCCGCACTCCGAATACAGGGTGTTATAGAGCACATTAAAACTAAGGATAATCTGCAAAGAAAAAATAAATCTGATGGATAGTTTCCAAGTTTCCCTCATCCAAGTTACAAGCTAATTATTTTCATAACCAAGACAAAAATCAGTGAATAATTCATGCTACTATAATCTCTGGATAAAATGCAATATGATTTGTTCAATTTTTTTCACAAAACCTCTAATACAAAGAAATTGAAAATGTTACAATTTAATAAAATACCTAAATTTGAGAGAAATTTGAAGTTTAGCAACCTCTCAAGCTCCCCTTGGGATAAACTAAAATACCTTCTATTGCCATGAAAATATTAATAATGAATTTCAATTGTTGTTTCTGTTTTTTAATAAAATTGACAGTACTAAATTAGGTTAACAAGTTCTCCCATTATAAAATATAGAACGTTTCTCTTTTTTTTTTCTCGTCGAACCTTTTCACATGTTCAATGCAGTGTTGCCACTTTTATTTTCACAAAAGTGGTCATATCTTTGTAAAGAAAGGACTCACAGGGGAAAATAACCCTATGTTCAAAGGAATGAGATCCTCTCTGTATAAATATATATATAAACTATTTTTATGCCATAAAAATTTATGGACATTATTTTTCTTGTTCTTTTACTTAGGAATAGGTAAACACGAAGAAGTTACTACAGTATTTGCGTAAATATATAATTTATTAGTAGGTTTAGGTATTTTAATTCAATTATTAAATTTAAAAAACCAAAATATTATACAATTCATTTATAAATTTGGGTAGCTAGCCATAGTAGAAATACCACATTGGTTACCGGCATTACGAGACATTTGAACATATCCTTTAAGACCCCAAGCAGTACCCCATGAGTTCTTCACCAACCAGTAGTCTACATTATCTTTTGTACCATAACCAACAGCTAATACACCATGGTTCAATTGGTCTTCACTGCACTCGTCATCATTGAAAATACCATCCTGATAGAGTTGCAAGCCGCTTGCATCAATTGCAACTGAGATTGGTCCAACATCTTCAACAGCCGATTGAAGATCAGCTTCACTGTACTGCTGGATGTCAGTGTACCCTTGGATTCTCAATGCTTCGTTAATGTTGGATTTGCATGTGCCATCTTCAGCAGTGTATGGGTATTCGTTTTCAGTGGTAATTCCGTTGTCCCGGACGTATTCAAAAGCAGAATCCATCAAACCTCCATTGCATCCCATGTTACCATAATCGGTGGAGCAGTCTACCAACTGTTGTTCACTGAGGGAGATGAGTTTGTTATTTTTTAGGAAGTTTTGACCTTCCATAGAGCCAGTCTGAAAATTAATAACACGATAATTAAAATATCTGATGTGCCCAACACATGACTTTCTTATACGGATAGTATCACAATAATTACTTTTCCTAAGGAAATTAAGTTAAATTTCTTGTAAAAATTTTGAGGGTTTCCAGCAATTTTCAAATAGTCTCTGTCGCACTTATTGCAATACGCATAAATCTGTCCTTGTCCCACTCATTATAACCGAATTTTACGACAAAAATGTGTTTTATTTTAGATTTTTTGACCTATTACTCACTTAAAAAAATCTCCCGGTATGAAATTACATTTATTTTCTCATTATTATTGTTTTCGGTACCATAGAAACCAGTATCTAAAATAAAAAAAACTAATGGTCCGTCCTTCTGGGATTCGAACCCGGGACCTTCCGTTTGTCAGCCATATAATGAGACACATGGTCTACCTCGACCGTCGGATTCAACTATCAACGCGCGCTATGAGAAATATAAAGTATTTTAAGAATATCTAGTTTTTTGAAATTTTTTTGACGGAATTTCAAAAAAAGTTCAAACAAAATTTGTTCAAAATTCAATTCTAAATCAATGTTAAAGAATAATCTCATAAATTGTTTATTTTTCAAGATATTCCTAAAAAACCTAAAAATGTCTTCAGGTAAGTGTCACTTGTTTTGGTGCTAGATGAAAAACATTGAATGTGGCACCCACAATTTTTTTCAAACTCTTAAATATGAAATTTGAATCAAATCCGATAACTCGTTTTTGAGTTATGGTGGATACAGACAGACAGACAGACATCATGGAAAAAATGGTCGAAATGGATTCAAAACGTGTAAATCCATCAAAATCTCGGAGTCGAAAAAAATCACGATTACAATACTTCCTTATACATCGTATAAGAAAGTAAAAATAAATAAAAAATTACAACTTACAGCACTGAAACTCCAGCAGGATCCACATTGTTCTTGGTCTTTAACTGGAGTAACAGCTCCTTCTTTTCTCCAGTCGACTTCAGCAGCAGCTACTTTGTTTGGGGCTTTGTATATTTTGTTGCCCAGACGATGTTTTGGCATGCTAGCCTTGTTAAGATTCAACATGGCGACGAATTCTTCTTTAGTCATATCAGCGAATTGGTTGACGCCCATTGTGTAGGACACCAAGCCAGCGGCATGTTTTTGGTTGTGTTCTTCAATTTTTTTCAAGTTTTGTTGGAAAATACCAAGTCTCTGACGTTCCTCCAAAGAGTTTTTGTAGACCTTTTTGTGGGTCAGTTTGAATGAGGCCCAGTCTTCTCCCAGGGAGAAGGCGTTAGCTGCTAGGATAACAGCGGCGAAAACTACTAGAAATTTCATTATGGAGTTTCTATAAAAGTAATTAATTAAAATTAGACATTTTAGGATAGGTACATTTATATCAGTAAAAGTATACTTACTTGATGAGTTGCAAAGAATTTGCGAATGATGATGTCTGAACTGTCCTGTATTTATATCCAGAGAAGAAACTTGCGAACTTTATCTTAAGTAATATCAAGTGCACTTAAAACTTTATCAAAAACATATGATAGTTGTCTGGAGATAGTTTTTGAAGTGTCCTAAAATATTATGAAGACAATGGAAATATACATAGATTTACTAACGACTAAAGTTAATATGTCTTTATTAAATCGATTTTTCTTAATAGTACAGTGAAAAGTACATATTTTAGTTGAAAATAATTTAAACTTAAATGTTCAATTATCGTGCAGCATTCGTGAACTTTTTATATAGTGGAGAGGTTAGTGTCGTGAACCTACGACCTTGCATTTTGTAAAGGATACCACTTTACACAAATGTTAGATGGGCCCCTATGAGCTAATTACACCCGGTAGTCACCTATGAGGACCTCTTTAAGCCCCCGTACTATAGGTGTTTGCTACTTATCTGCAACTTTTGTTTGAGCAATTTTCTTGTTCAGTAAATAATTTCTGAGATGCAGCAGTAACCTACAGTATCTACTTATGGGGTCCTACCAACAAACATGATTTAATCACAAAACGAAAGGTACCTACCCTTAAAAATCTGGCGTTATTACATCCATATTTCCGAGCATGTTTTAAAAATAGGTATTTTTTATTCTTTAATGTTTTTGATGAGACAACAAAATAACATTGTCTCAAATTTAATCGGTTCGTTAAAGGATATGCTTTTTAGTAGTATTTTCCATTAGAATTTAATAGGTATGATAAAAGTTAGTCTCGTCTTAAAGCATAAAGGTAAATTTTGGATATAACATAATTTTTCATAAATCTATACGTAGCCTCAAAGCCAAATTACAAGCATTTAATCGTATAAGTCCTCCCCACCCTGTCGGGTGCTCAGGGAGTTACTGCGACTTGGAACCGTCATGGGCAACCCAGTACCTATGGATTTCCATGTTCTCTTTCCTTATAATTCACACCAGTGTATAATCACCATAAAAAGTATCTGGAAGATACAGGAACTGGATTCTACATATATTTGTTTCCATGCCGAACATAACATAATTTTTCAATTTCGTCACTAATTGTAACTCAAGTGGATGCAGGTCCAAAGAAAATACTGAAAAATAACATTCAATAATGAAAGTGAAGAATATTTCGTCTACAAAGTGTTTGAAAATTAAGGACACATAGTGGGTGTGTCAAAATATGACAAATGTCAAGTACATACATATACCAAAATTTCCTAAAATCTTTCGTAAAAACGTTATCACTGTTATTTTATAAAATCTTATAAATTGTCTCTAGATCGAAAATAATGGGGACCTCGTTCAAAAAAATCCCATAAACAGTTCAGTTAATACGGATCAACCAAATACCTAACCTAACAAATATCTATAAATAATAATTATGTTATATTGATTAATAAAAAAAAATATTTCCTAATAAGTAATAAAATAGGCCGGCAAGAGATGAGGGATCAGGGGCCCCCCATAAGTAAGCTCATCATTGAACTACATTATTTATGAATAATATGAATGATAGTCCAGTAGATTTAAAGATTTATTAACAAATTTCAGATGTTGATCTTAAATCTTTCTTTAGATACCTATACAAAATAGTTATTTTTGTAACAAGTACCTAAAATCATCTGCTATTCCTGACTCGGCTTCGCCTCGTCCGGAAACAGCGACTTGTCCCAAAAAACTGATTTAGGTACGTGTTACAAACAATATTTTTTTGTTAAAGGTCCCTCAAACACCTAAAACACATTCAAACCTTTAATTATGTATGATATGTAATTGACATATCATACATAATACAATTTATGTCAATGTCATTACATCAAATATTTCTCAAAAATAGTGAACTTCGGATTTGAATTACCATGTTACTATAGTAACCAGATTGAAATGAGTCCGTAAAACAGAAATAGTCCCGAAAAGAGCCATTTTACGAACTGAAATGAGTCCGTAAAATAGCTATTTTAGGGACTATGTACAAAAAATATTATTTTTGTAATAAGTACAGTTGGCGACATGGAATAGTTTCCAGGCATTTTTTTCCATTGTAAATTAAATCATGTTCATAGGCTCAAATCTCGATAGTCCGATAACTGTTTAGTGACATTATTAGCAGTCATACTTGTGTCTATATTTTATGTAAAGTATTTAAGTAAAATGCCTAGCAATTTTTTTGATCTAAAATAAATTTCAAAAATAAACACTTTTACTTTTATATTTAAAATGTTTATAAAATGTAATCTAATGAGATCTCCGCCTGAGTCTCCACCGCTGTCGTTAAAAGAAGTTTTGATTTAAAAAGTCTGATTTATAATGCTAAAAAAATTAAAAAATCGCTACTTTGATCAATTTGTTTGGAAACTATTCCGTGTCGCCAACTGTACCTAAAATCAAGTTTTTTGGGACGAATCGCTGTTTCCGGCCGAGGCGAAGCCGAGTCTGGAATAGCAGATGAGTCTCAAAAAACTGATTTAGGTACGTGTTACATACAATATTTTTTTGTTAAAGGTCCCTAAAATACATTTAAACCTTTTATTATGTGTGATATGTAATTGACAATATTGATATATCATACATAATACAATTTATGTCAATGTCATTAGAGCAAATATTTCTCAAAAATAGTGAACTTCGGATTTGAATTACCATGTTACTATAGTAACGAGACTGAAATGAGTCCGTAAAATTAAAATCGTTCGTAAAACAGAAATAGTCCCGAAAAGAGCCATTTTACGGACTGAAATGAGTCCGTAAAATAGCTATTTTAGGGACTGTGTACAAAAAATATTATTTTCATTCTCAGTCAAAACGAATGCCAAGAAGTTATATTTATATTTTCGGTTCAGATAATGTAGGTAGGTATCGAACATCTTTCAAAACTCTGAGCTGGAAGCACTTTTGAAACCATGAAATTAAAACTGTACCTATAATGTTTGTATTTTTAGAATTAATACAGTAGAAGGAATGATAATAAGAATATTGATATCCCTGACTAACTACATATTTCTTAAAAATAATTTGGAATTAAAACACCAAATCAGAAAACGTGTTAAAAGAACCAACCTCTGTTTGATAATAGTACTGATGATGATGATGAATAAAATAATGAAAAATGAAAAACAATCACGGAATATTTGCAGAACACAGTTATGACCAAATAAAATAAAAGTGATATATTATACAAGGTGATTTGTAACATATAGAGGAGAATAAAAAGGTACCTAGATAGATGGGCTCAAAAATGCTTAATAGCTCAAAATAAACTAGTTTTATTAATAAACTTTTCACAAAAGGTCAATAATTATGAAGATAGGATCAATGCAAAATTAGATGAATTACTAGCATTTTTCAAAAAAAATAATAGACGTAATTTATGTTTTAATTTTTTTATATTGGGGATATTTGAACTTATTGAACTATTATTTAGTTCAAGAAACTATAAGAACGTTGTAAAATAAAAATTACTCCTTCGCAATTTTTCCTTTTAATGTTCTAAATTTTCCATTGTTGAGAGCCGCTGAATACTAAACAATTTTGGGTTTACAAAGGTTAGATTAAAATGTCTAGAAATCGCAATAATCAATGTGGAATGCAAAGCTTGCCACTTATCCAATTATGTAAATAATACTCTAATGTCCGGTTGCACCAACCTCTGTTAAACTAGCAGCATGTTATTGGCTAAATTATTGTTATTTTCTGCGTTGCTTAGCAACAAATTTAAAAGACCCAATAAGCTGTCGCTGTTAAATTTTAAACACGCAATTAGTTAATTGAGCATTTAGCAGAGCTTGGTGCAACCGAGCATTAGTATAGTTTCACTAAGGATCAAACGTTGTTTTCAAAAATCTACTCTTACAAATTGAAATCCTTCATATGTACCTATTTACACTTTATATTAATTTTTACAGCTTCTTAAAGTCTTCTTGGCGATCTTCCTCAGGTGATCTCACGTTATAGGTCACTCTCTTGAATCCTGGAATCACTTCAACGTAGTTTCATTTTTCCAAGTACGAATTTAGACCCTTTTTATTCAAGTGATAGATAGAAAGATAGCACAATATTTCCGAGAAGAGAGGAAGCCTTTAACAAAAACACTTGAACAATTTGTTTGTTTTATATAATGTGTATTTTTCCTAAAGGTTTCAATTTTATGCGAAAATTAGCAGAATCATTAATATTTTGTTTTTTTTTTAATAAAATCGTCACACTTGTTCTAATTAGAGAATTAAAACCTTCGATCTTCGATTCAGTTGCAGATGTTAATTAGTTTATTGTTTTTATTCGGCGTGAAGGTTAAAAATATCCAAAATTTGATTGATTTAAAATTGAACCTTCTAATTATCTGTAATGATTACAAGATAAAGAATATGTAACCTTGAGAGACCAAATTATAACAACCCAGTTCAGATAGTAATTTATTTAATCAGATTAGATTTTAATGATAGACTTGGGAGGTCACTACAAATACGGAGTCCAAAGTATTTGTTATAAATTTATTCAAAAAGACAAACCGTGACCTAAATTTTGAAATAAAGTACCTATATTATTTAAACTTACAAAAACTGTTTCCGAATTGTCTGATATTTATATTAAAAAAAAATCAGTGTTTAAATTTTATATGAATGTAAATATGTATATTTCTAAAAACTCAAGTCAAGAAACTAAAAATCTAAAGACATTTGTACATTTACCTTTATTATACAGGGTGGGTTAATGAAACGGGAATAAAGTAATTCCAGCTAGCCCATTTTCCTGTTAATGGAAACACATGTTTTCAACAGGACGGGGCTACAAGCCATACACCAAGAATCTTTATGAACATTATGCGTGCTTATGGGTCCTAAAATGGTTTTTTCTCTTTAACTCAAAAACCAAAAAATCTAGTCTATAGAAGCTAAATAGTTTCTTTAAATAAAAAGGCTTGTAAATTTTACTATAGAAAGAATGTAATGGAATATTTTGCAGTAAATAGTTCTTTCGTAAAAGATTGTAAATTTTTTCTTTTTTCTTTTTTCTTACGTCTCGAAAAAGGATAAAATCAACATAATTGTAATTCGTAAGTAGGAAAATGGGTTATTTATTCTTTAGTTTATTTTAAGAAGCAAAAACTTTAAAAAGAGATGTTCTCAAGTACCTCGTCTTCAAAATAGGTACAGTTGAAGAATGAAATATCAAAACTTTCGTAAAGTAGAGATATTTTAATCAAATTTGGAGTGTGATTCGGCCCTCTGCTATTGTGTAGTTTCCGTTAAACTGACTTATTTACAGAAACAAATATGTACGAGTACTTTTTATGGCAATTCAGGAATCGAGGTACTACACTTCAAAAATGAACTGGGTACTAAGCTCAACTAGCTGTACTATACGATCGAATATAATTCCAAATACAAATTACGTATACCTACAGGGTGATTCAGAATTTACCTTTCAAACTTCAATAGGTGATAAAACTCAAAATGATAAGATTTTTCATTTGCCATTTTTCCTGACATTTTTTATCACTTTTTTGAAATTACTCGAAAATTTAACGTATTGTTTTGACTATTTTTAATAAAGTACCCACTAGAAAAAACAGATATTTTCTTTAACTTTCAATACTCTTGCATTTTTTTAAATTTGGCTTCTTTTAAAAGTTGTAGCCTCCGAAAAGCTGAAATATACTCGTAGTTTGTCCAAAAGAAAACCAAAACGATATTGATACATACCTATTCAATTTTGAAAAAACCCTAAAATTATGTGTAACAAGTACCTAACAATATAAAAGTTTTTAACTAATTATTGTTGGAGATATTATTAGTTTATATTTAGTATATGAGGTATCTGATATCACTCTTATCACGATCTTCCTCTAATATTAATCTAATTGCATTAATTTGATCATTAAGATTAAATTTATTTTAAATCTATTAGATATAAAAACTATTTCAATATAAATTTGATACCAAAAAATATGGTTCTGTAAGGGTCAAAAGTCTATATCAATTATAGAATTATATCATCTATATCGAGAGCATTGTACGTGACGCTACTTAAAATTGAAACCAGATTATAATTAATAATAATATTAATAATAATAATAATATTAATTACCAGATTCTGTTAAAAATTGCATACGCTAAAAATAGTAAGTATATGTTACAACAAGACATGAAGATACCGTTTTTTTTCGTGAGGTGAGAATTGTACACGAGCTGTGTAGCAGCGAGTGAAGCAATCTCACGAACGAAAAAAAAATTTTAATATTAGTATTTTATTTAACATTTTTAATATACAGGTGTTTGCGCAAAGTGGTTCACTATTGCTAACTTTGTTATTATTGGAGCTACAAAGTCGGTTAAATTAGCAAACTAGTAGCATTTTTCCCGCTGATTATAATGCTGAAAACAGAAAAACAATTAGCCATCTGGTTTTCGAGACATTCACAAAAATAACATTTTCTAAATGGAACACCCTGTATATTTTTGCAAAAATCGATGATAAATTAAATTCTGGACAAAGAATGTTCTTATGCTTTTTTGACAATTATTTAAAATAAGCGAGTTATTTTGAAAAAACATTTCAAAGTTTTAATATCAAGTAGCCATGAAAATTATAATTTTGTAAATTTTCAATATTTCCGTAATTCTTTCAAGTTTTCTTCAACTTGCTTAATTTCAAAATTATGATTGTTTGATTTTAATAATTTATTATTCCGTTTTATGGCTACTTGATTTTAATGAATTGCAAACTTTTTTTCAAAATAACTCGCTTATTTTAAATTATTATCTAAAAAAGATGAGGACATTTTTTATATAGAATTTAATTTACCATCGAATTTTGTAAAAATATATAGGGTGTTCCATTTAAAAAAATGTTATTTTTGTGAATATCTCAAAAACCAGATGGTCAATTGTTTTTCTGTTTTCACCATTGTAATCAGCGGAAAAAATGCTACTAGTTTGCTAATTTAACCGACTTTGTAGCTCCAATAATAACGAAGTTAGCAATAGTGAGCCACTTCGCGCGAACACCCTGTATATTATATATAATAATATTCAATAGTAATATGGTGTTTTACTAGTTAGTTTTAGTTAATAATATCATTCGATGCGCAATAATTTTCTCATTCCAATGATACCAAAAAGTTTTCTCTAGACCGAATTGGCGAGCAGGATTTCACAATAATGTTAAAAACATTGTTAAATCCTTATGTTCGCATTTGAAAACGGGCACACTGTATAGTAACTATGTAAAACATGTAATTGCTATTGGCTAAATTCATGAGTTATACAGGGTTATTCACCGAAACCATTGGTTAGACGTTTTAAAAGATGTAATTAACATTTTTTATGAAAATTGGTTTATAGCCTAAATAGTATAGGATCTCTTTATTTAAAATATTTTCAAGTTTCTACGACTTCCGGTTATACCGAAAGTAGACCCTAAATTCTTTTTTTTAAATGGAACACCCTGTATATTACTACATTTTAAAATTCTACATTCAATTATAATAACATTTTGTTAAAACAATTTTTCTGTAAAGCATTTCATTTAATAATTACAGGATAATTTTTTTGAAAATGTTCAAAAATAAGCTAAGTTTCCAATTTTATTTTCTAGCCTTCTAATAATCAAATTGGAATGCGGCTTTGGTAAGATGTTAACAAAAATGTACTACTTGCAATTTCTTCATTGCAACATCTCATTCTTGTAAAGGGTTTATAATTTAAGTGCCATTTAGAAAAAAATCAAAACGGCAAAACTCTTTTTTTTTCAAATGGAACACGCTGTATATCGATACAAATTTGGATTATTCATTCAATTTAAAGGTAATTTTGTTGAATAAACTTTATACTCAACTTTTGCAGTTTTCGTGAAATATCAATTTTTATGGTACTTACACATATTATAATGATTAACAAGAGAAGGTTTTTTTTTAATTAATTTTTTATTAATGATTAATGTAACGATATTGTTTAAGATGTTTAAGATTCAAGATGACAACATAGATAGCTTGATCCAATAATCGAATTGTTTTTCATAATTTTCAATATTACCAAAAAAATGAAATTTCACGAAAACGGCAAGAGTTGGATATAAAGTTTATTCAGCAAAATTACTTTTAAATCGAATGAATAATCCAAATTTGTATCGATATACAGGGTGTTCCATTTGAAAAAAATGAGTTATGCCGTTTTGATTTTTTTCTGAATGGCACCTAAATTATAAACTCCCTGTAGAACATTAAGAATAAGAATAAGAATAAGAATAAGAATAAGAATAAGAATAAGAATAAGAATAAGAATAAGAATAAGAATAAGAATAAGAATAAGAATAAGAATAAGAATAAGAATAAGAATAAGAATAAGAATAAGAATAAGAATAAGAATAAGAATAAGAATAAGAATAAGAATAAGAATAAGAATAAGAATAAGAATAAGAATAAGAATAAGAATAAGAATAAGAATAAGAATAAGAATAAGAATAAGAATAAGAATAAGAATAAGAATAAGAATAAGAATAAGAATAAGAATAAGAATAAGAATAAGAATAAGAATAAGAATAAGAATAAGAATAAGAATAAGAATAAGAATAAGAATAAGAATAAGAATAAGAATAAGAATAAGAATAAGAATAAGAATAAGAATAAGAATAAGAATAAGAATAAGAATTAGAATAAGAATAAGAATAAGAATAAGAATAAGAATAAGAATAAGAATAAGAATAAGAACAAGAATAAGAATAAGAATTAGTTTATTACCATCAAAAAAAACTTACATGGCTAGTCACAAAAATACAAAGTATGTACGGTATAGGGTATAGCACAAATACACACAACATAAAGTACACAAACATTTGGTTAAAAATTTTACAAACATGTTAAAAAAAATTGTTTTCGTTTTTATGAATTTACTTCTCAGTCCACAAAATCATTCCAATTTAAAAATTCCTCAATCGAATAGAAGCTGCACTCGACTAGATTTCTCTTTAGCCACTCAACGAACATCTTTTGTGATTTTTGCTTAGCGCTCTCCGCTAACTTATTATAAAATTTAATGCCCCAGTAGTCCACAAATTGCTGAGTGTTTTTCGTTAAATGTAATGGTGTTTGTAAAGCGTTTTTGTTTCTGGTGTTGAAACTGTGACATTCTCCATTTGTTTTTAGATTTCCATTGGTGTGAGTGAATATATTTCAAGGATTCAAGGATATACAGGGATATTCACCGAAACCGCTGGTTAAACGTTTTAAAAGATGTAATTAATATTTGTTTCTAAAAATTAATTTATAGTCTAAATAGTATAAGATCTCTCTATTTAAAATATTTTCAAGTTTCTACGACTTCCGGTTGTACCGGAAGTAGACCATAACTTCGCTTTTTTAAATGGAACACCCTGTATATTATTACATTTTTAAATTCTACATTCAATTATAATAACATTTTGTTAAAACAATTTTTCTCCAAAACATTTCGTTTAATAATTACAGGATGATTTTTTTAAAAATGTCCAAAAATGGGCTAACTTTCAAATTTTATTTTCTAGCCTTCTAATATTCAAATTAAAATGCGGTTTCTGGAACATGTTAACAAAAGTGTACTACCTGCAATTTTTTCATTGCAACATCTCAATGTGCTACAGGGGGTTTATAATTTAGGTGCCATTCAGAAAAAAATCAAAACGGCAAAATTCATTTTTTTCAAATGGAACACCCTGTATATCGATACAAATTTGGATTATTCATTCAATTTAAAGGTAATTTTGTTAAATAAACTTTACACCCAACTCTTGCCGTTTTCGTGAAATATCAATTTTTATGGTACTTACACTTAATATAATGATTAACAAGAGAAGTTTTTTTTAAATTAATTTTTTATTAATGATTAATGTAACGATATTGTTTAAGATGCTTTACTGACAACATCGATTGCTTGATCCAATAATCGAATTGTTTGGCATAATTTTCAATATTACCAAAAAAAACGAAATTTCACGAAAACAGCAAGAGTTGGGTATAAAGTTTATTCAACAAAATTACCTTTAATTTGAATGAATAATCCAAATTTGTATCGATATACAGGGTGTTCCATTTGAAAAAAATGAGTAATTCCTTTTTGATATTTTTCTAAATGGCACCTAAATTATAAACCCCCTGTAGAACATTGAGCTGTTGCAATGAAGAAATTGCAAGTAGTACACTTTTGTTAACATTTTGCCAAAACCGCATTTCAATTTGAATATTAGAAGGCTAGAAAATAAAATTTTAAAGTTAGTCCATATTGGGACATTTTTTAAAATATCATCCTGTAATTATTAAAGAAATGCTTTAGAGAAAAATTGTTTTAACAAAATGTTATTATAATTGAATGTAGAATTTAAAAATGTAATAATATACAGGGTGTTCCATTTAAAAAAACGAAGTTAGGGTCTACTTCCGGTATAACCGGAAGTCGTAGAAACTAGAAAATATTTTAAATAAAGAGATCATATGCTATTTAGGGCACAACCCAATTTTCAGAAAAAAATATTAACTACATCTTTTAAAACGTCTAACCAACGGTTTCGGTGAATATACCTGTATACAGATGTTAAGGTAAGTATATTTTCTCTTCTAAATGCAGTTCTACAGCATTCTCTGGACTTCATGTTGCACATTAATCTAATTGCTTTCTTTTGCAGGATGAAAACCCTGCCAGCCTCGTTGGAAGCTCCTCAGATTAAAATCCCATAGGATAACAAGCTGTGGACATTGGCGTCGTAAGCAGTCTTCAGCACGCTGGGTGTACAGATATTTTTTATGCAATGCAATGAGTACAATGCCCTCGACACCTTCCCGCAGGTCCGCTCAACATGGTCCGTCCAAGTCAGTGCACTGTTTATATGAATACCCAGGAACCTGGCAGACAATGCCCCATGTGACCTCACGAAGGTAACCTCTTCGGTTTTATCCTCATTGCACTTGAGCTTGTTCGTAGTAAACCACAAACTCGTTGCCTCAAGTACATCTTTTGATCTCTACTCAACCACCTCAATATTTTTTCCAGCTATTACAAACGAGGTGTCATCGCAGTATGTATGGAGACTACTTTTTGCTTCTATATCATTAATATAGATGATAAACAGTAGAGGACCCAATATGGAGCCCTGTGGAACTCCATACTGGATATCCTGTCTGGTTGAAAGTGCATTATTCCAGTATACACACTGAGTCCTCTTTTCCAGGTACGACCTCAGCAAACTGTAGAAAGATCCTCTAAATCCATACTGATACAGTTTTGACAGAAGTATGCTATGTGGAACAGTGTCAAATGCCTTACTCAGGTCAAGGTTTATCATTTTGGCACTGTCTTTCTTGTCTAAGGCATCAGTAATGTTTTCTATAACCGAAAGTATAGCTGTTGTTGTACTCCGCTCTTCTCTGTAACCATGCTGACTATTTGTTAATAATTTTTTCTTTTCGAGGAATTTCAACATTCGATTTCTTATAGCCAATTCATATACTTTTGAAATTAAGATTATATTGAACTGTTGCAATGAAGAAATTACAAGCAGTACACTTTTGTTAACATCTTGCCAAAACCGCATTTCAATTTGAATATTAAAAGGCTAGAAAATATAATTTGAAAGTTAGCCCATTTTTGGACATTTAAAAAAAATCATTCTGTAATTATTAAATGAAATGTTTTAGAGAAAAATTGTTTTAACAAAATGTTATTATAATTGAACGTAAAATTTTAAATTGTAGTAATATACAGGGTGTTCCATTTAAAAAAACTAGGTTCGTGTCTACTTCCGGTATAATCGGAAGTCGTAGAAACTTGAAAATATTATAAATAAAGAAATCATATGCTATTTAGGCTACAATCCAATTTTTAGAAAAAAATATTAACTACATCTTTTAAAACGTCTAACCAACGGTTTCGGTGAATATCTCTGTATAATCGTTAGAAATACGAGTAGTGTAACGAAGTTCCGTATTTTCAATTACTTATATTGATCGCAGAGTATGTAGAAATCTATAATATTTCATTGTCAAAGATTATATTCCACTATCAGAAATATCCCTCTTATTCATAGATGGCTATATATATTCTAACGTGGAAAGAAGCTGAAGTGTAGGTAATATATGGCTTCTAAAACTCGAACTAAGAATATCTCTGATTAAGAATTATGTTCGTAACAGTAATAATTAAATATGATTTACAGTTTAAAGGTGTTAAGAAATTAGACTGCATTTTATTACCTTTAGCACTGTATTTCTAGTCAATCAGAATCAAAATACTTAAGTACCTATTAATTTTATTGAATCAAAGACACAAATTACAATTTTTCTCATGCGGAGTACCTTTGCCATTCCGACCGCCACCTAGTAAAAAGGGTGCCAACAGTTTGTTTCTGGTTAATTCCACGAAAAAAAATTTCTGAACAATTTTGTAGAGAATGCAATTTACTGCAATTTTTGTTAATATGGAAAAAATAGCTCTTAGAAACTATTATAATTAATAGAACTCCTGAAAGCAATAGTAGTTTGCTTAATAAATTTATATCAAAAATCGGCTATTTCCGATATACAGAGAGTTTGGAAGTTACACATTATTTGGGTTTTTATTAAATATTTCCAGAACAAATAAAAACATTTTCATTATATTTGGAGAATGAATATTTCTCAATAGCCTTATATTCTTCATAACGCTCAAATAGATAATTAGCCCAGTCAATGAAGGAAAATTAGGCGCAATAAATCATGTAGTCCGGTTTTTTTTTAAGAGATAGAGGGGACCCCCCCGACCAATATACTAAAAGTCCTGACCTGTAGGATGTGAGCGTTGGGAGGGGAGGGGTTGGTAAGGTCCATTTTTTAAGTTTTTCGTGAATATCTCGAAAACTATGCTTTCTAAGGAAAAGGTGACTTTATATAAAAAGAAAGTAAATTAAATTCCATACAAAAATGGTCTTATTCATTCTTTCGCTAGGAGCAATATTTAGGGAGGTGCGGGGAGTTGAAAAGTAAAAAATTTATTTATTAAAAAAAGGTTCAATATCATTTGAATCTTCCTCATTATCGAGTAGATCTTGAGGAGGACTATTGGTGCATGCACCGTGGCAAGTGCCGCACACCATGGAACATGGAATGCCCGCTTTCCTGCATCCACAACGTCCTCCACAACCCGTTGAACATCTGCAAAAGATGTTGTTGAGGATGTTTTCCGGAGCTACTGGGTCCGTAGTTGCGAGTGGGATGCACCATCCATCTTGCCCCCGGGTCCATCCCCAATCGGTCGGTTGTATGCCGTTATCAATTTCGAGCCATTGTTGGATTTGTAAATAAGAAAACCAACCACGAGAAATGTTATAAAAAATATTATACAAATCCAGTAAGAAAATATGTAAACATTTTTAATAAGCATTAAGTAAACATCATGATGTACCTGCAAGTAAACTCTGAACGAGTGTTGTCGAACATTCCCTCTGGTTGGTGGTAGTGCGGCCAGGTCAGACTTTGGCTTTGTTGAGGCTTTCACAAAGGCAGCGTGTCGAACTTTGTTTAAATCGGGCTCTGGTGGCGCCTGGTACACCTCCAAAAATAACTTCTCGCCTGCCTCAGTCACCATTTTTGCTCTTGCCGAAGGGTTTGGGAAGTTGGTGAACAGTTTTACCATACCTCCCTTGCTTGTACTGAATATTGCAGATGTGGTGTCACACCCACTGAAGGCATGGAGCAGGATGATGGTGTCTGCGAACAGTAGTTGTTTGAGATTGTTTGTTGAGTACAGTTTTGACTCCGCCTTCCCCCTGCTAGGCTTGAAGAAGTACATGTTTCTCTCTGGTGGTGAAAGAGCCAGGAGTAAGACCAATAAGTCTACATCTTCGATTATTATTGTTACAGTAGGTTGTAGGGCACCTTTCGCCAACCAACTTTTGTTCTTTTCATTTGCAAGAAAAATGCTCCTGTTGAACGGTGTTATTCATGGTATTAAAATGAATGACCTGTGCCAAACTTACCAGCTGAACGAGAAAATTTCCCAGGGGCGCACATAATGGGAGGTTTGACTTCGAGGCCGAATCTGGCCTCCCTCACGGAAAAAACTTTTTTACTTTTTCACCCCCTGCATCTCCTTAAGTATTGCTCCTACCGAAAAATGAATAGGATCATTTTTGTATGGAATTTAATTTACATTAATTTTATATAGGATGACCTTTTCGCTAGGACGCATAGTTTTCGAGATATTTACGAAAAACTGAAACAAGGGACCTTGCAAAGCTGGATGTTGGTTTATTTACAAAAAAATCCCCAGGTCTTTATTTGGTGATTTTAGGCATATTTCATAGCTTTAAAATTGCACTTGAAAAATGTGACGTAATTTTCTAACGACTGTTTTTAAAATATTACAGTTTTGGAACTCGAATAAAACAACATAAAAGTGCTTTCTTGGCCCTCATCCAATCCGAATGTCATTGAAACTCTTTGACATAAAATTAAACGTATTCTACGCAATAATCCACCAAGATGGATTTTACTATTTTTTATAAAAAAAATTGAAGTTGTCCATGACCAATATTTCATGTGCATGACTTTAAATGACAGATACATTTAAGTCCCTGATCTTCCACAGAATGCAAAATACGATGACTTCTATAAAAGTACTCATACATGAATTTTCTAAATTTCAGGGAACGGATGCGTGTATAACTTATAAATTAGGCAGTGCCTCGGCTGCCGGCAACGGCACCCGATTGAGCTGCCGGCAACGGCACCCGAATGAGCTGCCGGCAACGGCACCCGTATGAGCTGCCGGCAAAGAATTTTTAGGTTTTGCCGCGTATTCAATTTTTATCAAGATCATGTTTTAAAGATTTTTAGGTTTCATTAAAATCCAGCATTCTGGGCTAACTTATAATATAAATGAACAAATAAAAAAATGTTTTGTGGTTTCTTCTACTTGAAATTGATTAACACTAGTTGACATTGCACTTGCACTTTGTGGTATTTGGGTAAAACTGCCGTACCGCGGCTTTTCTGAAAATGGCTTATTTTGAGAATAAGTTGTTTAAAGTCGGGGGAGCATTTTTTTTAGAAAAACATTTTGTTTTCATGAAAAATGAAAAAAAATCCTCAATTAACAACCTAACCAGTAAAAGTAGGTATACTATTCTTTCACTTCTCAGTGGTTAGGTTGTTAATTGAGGTTTTTTTCATTTTTCATTAAATAATTTTTTTTTCAAAAAAAAAACAGGCTCCCCCGAGTTTAAATAACTTCTCTTTCCAAAATAAGCCATATTTGCAAAAAAAACTAATTTTTAGGCAATTTTCGGAAAAGCCGTGATACAGAATTTTTACCACAATTTGTTACAACATTATTATCATCAATGAATGTGTTCGTTGCTCTCCAGAAAACCGTCTTTGAAAATGACCTTCAAAATTTCACATTGCCCTTCTTCCCAATGCTTTATGATAGGTAGATTTAAATGATTTTCAATATCTCACGAAAAATTGGAGGGGAGACTTCACTAAACAACTGAGCCATTTTTTACCTTGATCATCCATATAAGCTTAAATTTAGTGTGATTAGTGATATATTTATTACGCGATTGTTTACGAGTTAACTACAAATTTTGAGGGTTATGATTGCCGGCACCGGAGCCAACATTGAGTGGGCAACCGGCGCCGGCAGCCATTAGTTTATTTTGCGGGCACCGTTGCCGGCAGCGGAGGCACGGCCTATAAATTAACATCAGGCTAAAATTTCTAGAAATAAAATGTAAGAGTTAAAAAAAAATTGGATACGACGCATAGGTTGCAATACCACATTGATTATTGCGATTACGTGACATTCTGATATAGCCGTCTTCACCCCAACTTGTCCCCCAAGAATTCTTCACTATCCAAAAATCAATACCTTCACTAGTAGTACCATAACCAACTACTAGCATCGCATGGTTCACTTTAAGCATGTTATCACTGCATGAATTATCATAAAACACCCCTTTGGAATAAAGCTGGAAATTTGTTGCATCTACAACAACGGAAATAGGTCCCACTCTAACTAATGCTGCTTTTAGATCTTCTTCACTCCCTGATTTAATGTTAGTGTATCCAGTGATGTTTGTGATTTCGTCTGGACCATGAGGTGTGAATGTACACTTTCCTTGTTTAGCAGTGTACGGGTACTTTTCCTCAGTAGTAATTCCGTTGTCAGTAATATAATCAAAGGCATCTTCTATGGCGCCACCTTGGCATCCGTAGCTTGCATATGCATTTACGCAGTCGACCAGGTTTTGAACGCTTAAGTTGACAAGGCGATTGTATCGAAAGAAGTACTGACCTTCTACAGCACCTGCCTTTTTCATTTATACAAAATCAAAACTAACAAATGCATTAATCGTACACTTACGACACTGAAGCACCAGCAGGAACCACAAACTCCTTCGTTCTTAATGTGAGTAACAGCCCCAACTGTGCGATAATCTATTTCCTTAGGCAAAGTCCAATGTTTATATTTGGTAAAATGACTACTCAGTTTTCTGATTCCGGTGAGTGTAGTCACTTTCAAGTGATCTAGAAATTCTTCGGTAGTCAGATCAGCCAGTTTATTCAGTCCTAGTTTATACTGTTCTAAACCTAAATGAAATCTTCGATTGTGATCCTTGATCTTCTTTAAGTATGCTTCAAAAATATTGCGACGAAAGTGTTCATCTTCGTTATTTATGTAGGATTTGTTGTGGATATTTTTGAATGTGTTCCATTCGAATTCAGCAAGGGAAATTCCAGCGACTAAACTACAATAAAGAATGACTGATATATTGAAAATGATCATTGTGAATTACAATGGATGTAAAATAAAATCAAGTGTGTTAATAGAGGTAAAAGTTTACAGTTTCAACGTGATTTTTGGGTAGAAAAAGTTTATGTGTTAAAATGAACTTCATTGTTTGGTCATGTTTATTTTTTATGTCTATATTTATTTTAATCATTTGGGCAATAAATATTAGGTAAATATCAAACTGTTTGATGCGCGAAATTTGGCAGTTAATACTCCTTTAAGTAGACTATAATATTATGGTATGTAAGCAAAAATAATATAGTGCAGTGCCGTACTTGTGGGAGGGTGATTGAACTTTTCTGACACATTGTTGAATTCACGAACAAATACCGTAATCTTACATATTTTTCAAACATTTTCAGGTGACGATTTAGATTTCTTTTAAAGTCTTTCCAAATCACTCACTAAGCCACAACCCACTAATGATAATTTGGATTGACAACTTCGGCAACTTCACAAACACAAACAAAAAAAAACTAACTTCCGGAAAGTCGCTACGAATTTTTCGCTAATGTTTAAAATAACCATAATATCTTTTAACGATTAGCCTTTTTTTCGAAAAACGACCAATTTACCGAATTTTGCCTACATTGTACAAAAATGCCGACTAACGATTCTACAGACAATTGCGAAATTTTTTTGGGATAATGATATACCTATGCCTATATAAAGTGAGAAAGCAAATACACGTTTAATGTATTAAGAAATTTTACACTGGAAAGTTTTCGAAAACTGTCGAATTTTTTCATAATCTCTTGAAACATTTTTTAGATCATTCAAGCATATAAACGAACCTGAAAATGCCGGCTCCCGGAAAGTTTGGGGGAAGAGCACATCAAAATGTTTTCTAGACGTTCTTTTTTATAATTCTTACTTGTTTTTCTCAAACAGAGTTTTCAGTAAAGATATTAATATTTTTGAAGAAATCAACATTTGTGATTTTTTTTGAAAACATTGAAATAATTCTAAAGCCATTTATTTTAAGTAAATCGAATTTTGTACTTTTATGCTTAGAATTGATCGAAGCATCTAAAACTTTAAAAATATACAAAGTGTTGCATTTAAAATAACAACGTTGTTGTGCACGAAATAGAAGCCGAACACTTTATACTCCTATATAGTTTAAAATATTTTTAAATTATGCATATTTTGTTTTGAAAATTTTTCGCTAAGATTAATAGTAAAAAGATATGAAAGTCCCACACACTAGGTGGACATCCTGTATGAGAGACCTACTTTTTTATACGATTGACGTGAATGATAAGTAGAGGCGGTTCTTTAATGATTTGTATATGTGATGTACCTAGATCATGAATATGAATAAGTGATTATAACTCTGTTCATGAATATAACAATTTTTCGTAGGTAGGTCCCTATTCCCTGTTCATCGCCTAGCTACTGGACTATTAGTACCCCATCAGTTGTTTTTTAATTAACAACTAATTGGATATCTAGTCCTCTATTCTAATAATCATAGGTGATACATATGTATACGAAATCGTGTAAAGCAATAATAGTAGTTTAATAAACAAGAGTGTTAATGAGTCGAGATTATTAATCGCCGATTAACACTCATGTTGATTACAATGTTTTTTTGTCGATCGCTCTTTACTAGAATGAAAATAATCTAATTTTGTTCCATGGCAAAATCCAAATTCTGACATAATAAGCAATAAGTCAAAATACCACTGACATAATTAATTAATTTCGGCAGCTGTCAGTCGGAAATGCATGTTTCAATAATATAATATATTGTTGGTTACCTAGCAAATCTCATAATCTCAACAATGTTTTTAATGTGCATGTATGCATTAAACTGAGTTATTAATACACTCCTTTTATTACATTAACTAGATCTTTAATAAACGATCGACAAAAATAGTAGTTTAATAAACAAGAGTGTTAATAAGAGCGATTAATAATCGAAACGATTTTAACGCGTGATCGCAGCGAGCGTGTTAATGAGTCGAGATTATTAATCGCCGATTAACACTCATGTTGATTACAATATTTTTTTGTCGATCGCTCTTTATTAGAATGAAAATAATCTAATTTTGTTCCATGGCAAAATCCAAATTCTGACATAATATGCAATAAGTCAAAATACCACTGACATAATTAATTAATTTCGGCAGGTGTCAGTTCCAAATGCATGTTTCAATAATATAATATATTGTTGGTTATCTAGCAAATCTCATAATCTTAACAATGTTTTTAATGTGCATGTATGCATTAAACTGAGTTATTAATACACTCCTTTTATTACATTAACTAGATCTTTAATAAAAGATCGACAAAAATAGTTATTTGTATTGCTAGCCTTGAAACAAGAGTTTTGCGAGTGCGAGTAGGGTTTGCGAGCAGAGGCCGTAGGCCGAGGCCCGCAACTACGAGTACTCGCAAAACAGTTTCTAGGCGTGTAATACACACTATTTTTTGTGCCGAAGTTTATTTAAATAAATAAAATTTACAAAATATTTGTTTAAATATTTGGTATTAGGGATTTTTTTTTTATTGGTAACACGCGATACTTAAAATTGACACTGACACTAGTAGCCGAATAACAGAAATAATAATCCGTTTCTATGGAAAATACAAATTTTCTTTATGATTTCAATGATGCCAATCGATAAACTAAAAATTCCTAGTTTTTGCCGGTCTAGCCCGGCAAAACATGAGTTTCCAGCCGATTTATACGAATGCAAAATGACTAATGCCAACCTGAGGCACAAAAATGTATTTTCGATATTTTATTAAATAAATTTGCCTACAAAATCGGATAGTATGGATAAGTAGCAATGCCGCAATTATTTTCTTTATTTCGAGACATTCTCACGTAACCACCTTCTCCCCAAATGGTTCCCCAAGAATTCTTAACAATCCAATAGTCTAAACCATTTGCAGAACCATAACCCACAACCAACATAGCATGATTCGGGATGGTGCTGGAACACAAGTCATCGTGATACACACCAGAGGAGTAAAATTGCAAGTTGGTTGCATCAACAGCTACAGAAACAGGTCCATATTTTGCAACTACATGTTTAAGATCATCTTCTGAATTGCTTTTGGTGACAGCTAGCTGCTTAATCTTCGTAACAATACCAACGTGTTTTTTACACCTATGATGTGATTGAGCATTATTTTGGTCTTGGTAGGGATATTTACTTTCGGAGGTGATACCATGCTGCATTATGTACTTGAAAGCAGTCGGCATCCAGCCCCCA
The DNA here is from genome assembly GCA_963942485.1 of Pediacus dermestoides. Lineage (NCBI taxonomy): Eukaryota > Metazoa > Arthropoda > Insecta > Coleoptera > Cucujidae > Pediacus > Pediacus dermestoides. The sequence goes on from OZ012626.1 coordinate 13,182,830, forward strand.
CCGCATCCGCTATTGTGTTTATCACAATCTATCAGCTGTTGTTCGCTAAATGTAACAAGGGTGGAATGTTTTCTGAAATAAGCACCCTCTAAGGAGCCAGTCTGAAATGAATTAATTTATTTTATGTTATTCAGAAGAGTTATCTGGATCTATTTTTATACAGTACTGAAACTCCAACAAGAACCGCAAATTCCCTGATATTTCACACCAGTTACAGCACCTTTAGTCCGCCAGTCAACACTATCCTCCAATGTCAAATTAGGATTTGCAGCTATAGACACAATATTTTTAGCAGTAAGGTTCGGCTTGGTACTATTTAACGCTAGAAGGCCTAAAAACTCTTTTTTGTTAAGATCAGCTAATGTATTGATTCCCAATTTGTGAGTCTCTAGGCCATGTTCGAAATTTCGATTGTGCTCAATGATGGTCTCAAGATTTTTTGCGAAAATTCTGAATCGAGTTATTTCCTCTTCGTCGGTTTCATACTGTTTATTATGGATAAGCTGAAATTTATAAAATTTTGTACCTGAACTACTGTAAAGAAAATTGTAGGTACCTTAAAGTTTAACCATTTTTCTAAAACATTTTCTGCTTGAGCAATTACGACTACTGTAGCCAAGAGCACTAAAGTTTGCATGGTCGAAATACGAAAAACTCCTCCGCGGTTTTTACTAAATGTAAAGTGTATATTTGAAGGAAAGTATAATTATATACAATAACTACCACGACTAATACACTGCTAAATTGTATTTATTACCTTCTTATACGAAATAATAAAGATGTAGGTATAATAATCATGATTTTCTACTTCGAGATATTGATGGATATGCATGTTTTTAGGGTTCCTAAATTCATTTTGACTATTTTCGCCATGATGTCTGTACGTCTACGTCCGCTCTAAAGAGTTTGAATAAAATTTGTGGGTAATATTTTAAATTTGGTTCTTCTAGTAAGTACATACAAACACAAGTGGTCCTTATATTAGATGACATTTTTAAGTTTTTAGGGAATATCTTGAAGGAACACAATTTACGAGATTGTTTTATACTTTCATATTTCTTTAAATTAAATTTTGCTTAATTGTTTGCGAACATTTGAAAATTAATACGAAGACACCCGAACTCATCCTGTCCTAGTAATTAATTAATTAATTTGCATTATTGTTAATCAAATTTCAGACATCAGATGTTGACAGCACATGAATATTAACTTTGGCTTCAATATTTGTCAAAAATCAAAACTATACCTGCATCGTATAGGAAGTTTGTGATGGCACATTAACTTTTCTTTGTTTGTGTGATGCTGCAAAAAACCATGAGGTCATTATTACTAATTTTATCACCATGAAAATACACGGAAATATTTTATTGTGTTGAAATTATCCTTGAAAATTAACTACTATAATAGGTACTCTTGTTATTATTGTAAACTTTGCATTTAAAAAAATCTAAATTTGAGAATTTGTGAAGATGTTGTACAGAAGTATCTGCCAAGGTACAGGGTGTCCCATTTTCGACACTTTTAGGGGGTATTGGCGTTATTATCAAAAATAGAGTGTTGCGATTTTCACCTTTCTGTCCTACTTTTTTACGAAACGAAAGATTCCGGGGTCAAATTTGTCATAGCTCTCTTAGTTTTTAATCTACAGAGTGATTCTCAAAATCTTTGTTTTTTAGACACCCCTCGTATTTCCATTATGCGTCTACTTATCAAAAAGGTGAAAACTGATCTTGATAGAGTTTTTTACGTAGAATTCAGTGGCGTAGGCAGTTTTTGTGTAAAAGGTTTAGTTTTTGAGATATTGCCCAAACTTATGTTTTTTTAAATGGGACACCCTATATATTATTTTTTATATTGATTAAGCAAAATTTGGGCTTTCCAAAAATATATAATACTTAATATTTATTTTGAAAAACAAGCTCAAAATTCGATATTTTTAATAATTTACTTTATTTATGACAGTAGGCCATGGATAGTTTATTAGAAACAAATGCAAAATTTGACAGATGTGTCAGATTTCCATTATTGATTAAATATTTTTCTTACGTAGGTGTTTTTATTTTACTTTTAATTTTTTATTACAATGGCCGTTTATGATAATTATGAGAAGTATTATATTGTTGGTATGTTTTATATAATGCATTAAAATTATCTTTTGAAGTGTTTAGCTTTAGAATAATTACGCATTTTGAAAATTTTGCATTTGTTTCTAAAAATTTAGCCATGGCCTACTGTTATAAATAAAGAAAATTATTAAAAATATGGAATTTTGAGCTTGTTTTTCAAAATAAATATTAAGTATTATATATTTTTGGAAAGCCCAAATTTTTCTTAATCAATATAAAAGATAATATATAGGGTGTCCCATTTAAAAAAACATAAGTTTGGGCAATATCTCTAAAACTAAACCCTTTACACAAAAACTGCCTACGCCACTGAATTCTACGTAAAAACTCTATCAAGATTACTTTTCACCTTTTTATAAGTAGACGCATAACGTCTAAAAAACAAATATTTTGAAAATCACTCTGTAGAATAAAAACTAAGAGAGCCATGACAAATTTGACCCCGGAATCTTTGGTTTCGTAAAAAAGTAGGAAAGGAAGGTGAAAACCGCAACACTCTATCTTTGATAATAACGCCAATACCCCCTAAAAGTGTCGAAAATGGGACACCCTGTACACTTTTTTAAACCAAAAAAAATAATAATAATAATAAAAACAAAAAATTTGTTTTTATAATAAATGAAACCTATACGATCTGATGGATCAGTTTAATTTCTTCATTTTATTGATGATATTTATCGTACCGTAAAATGAAATTGCAGATAGAAAGGCCAAAAATGAACAAATTATGTGATTTTTACTATCGCTAGTTAACCACATAGATTGATATTTTATTAATCAATAATATATTTTGGTACTTCTTTTAAATGATCAATTAGAAGTTTAATAGTTCTCTTGTATCAAACTATTATTGATTTTAAAAGAGCAATTAATAGTTATTTATATAAAAGTTATAGAAAAATGTTTTACAGAATGAATTTAAATTAAGATTAAATTAATAAAAGCCGATTTTTGTAGAGTTTATAATGGCTAATACTGATAATTGGAATTAAAATAAAATTAAATAGACTTGGTTTATTCTAATTTTCTGGAATAGCTTATTTTCCTGACCTAAAAATATTAAATGAACAAAATACAGACGATTTCAAACAAACCAAAAATTAAAGATTGTAACTAAAAATCATTCACCTCACCTTTTCATTCAATAAATTCAAATTAGATAGATAGGTTATGCGTGTATTTTCCAAAATGAAGATAATCTTTAATATTTCATAAACATTAGTATCAAAATATTATGTACCTACCTATGTCTCTGTCACACTTAAATGAAACACCCTCACATGTTTGAAAATAATTTTAATCTTTAATCGTGCATAATCAAAATACAAAAACATTTCTATTTAACTTTTTATAAATATATTGTGTCTATACATTTTAATTTCATGACTTCAAAATGTCTATAGGTACAAGAAACAAACATATTAATCCAAAATTGGAACACGAGCCATGGAAGCAATTCCACATTGATTGCTCTTATTGCGTGACATTCTAATAAATCCCTTTTCGCCCCAAGACGTTCCCCATGAATTCTTGACAATCCAATAATCCAAATTGCCCTCTCTTCCATAGCCAACTACCAAAACAGCATGATTTACATTGAGGCTTGAGCATTGATCATCATCAAATATTCCGGATATATAAAACTGGAGAGAAGTAGCGTCTATTTGTACGGAAACTGGACCTCCGACCACTGTAGCGTATTGCAATGCTGTTTCGTTACCATCTTCAACTCTTATCCAACTGTTAACATGAATAGATGAGTCCTCATCTACGTAGTGACATTTACCAGGCACATTTGGATCCGGGTAGTTGCCCTCTCCTGGAAGACCATGCTCCTCAATGAATTTGAAGACGTCTTCGGGATTACTGCCATTGCAGGCGTCGCCAGTGCAGTCTATCAGACATTGTTCGCTGAATTTTACAAGTTTGTTGTTAAGCACAAAATTGGCTCCTTCCACAGTACCGACCTAAAGTAATATAAATAAAACTGAAATCAGTAAATATAGTTCTTGTTGACTGGTTAGGTTACTAATTATAGCAATAAAATAATTTAAAATATTTTTTTAGTTTTTGTTACATTTGGAAACTGCTTAAGATGGCGAAATATTGAGGTTTAGTTTCAATACTCCTTGGCTATTGGAGGGAGTAGATAACGCCGAAATTTTGCGATTCCATTTAGCACGACAAGGAATCCTATCTCATCTCTTGAATATTCCTTTTCTTTGGCAAATCCATGTTAATATAGTCGGGATAGGTGAGAAATAGAGTATTATAATATGTTTGTTTCATTTTGAGGGACACCCCTAAATTCTATCTGATTAAGTAAATTATGCTTACAGCACTAAATATCATTGATGATCCACATTGGCCTTGATCTTTAACAGGAGCAACAGCTCCTTTCTCGTTCCAGTTAATAGCATCTGGCAAATCACCTTTGAAGTTCGTAGTAACTCCTCCATGGACGGTTGAAATTTTCTTCAAGTTCTTTACGAATTCCTCGGTGGTCCAGTCAGTAAAGTGGTTAATTCCCATTTTATATGAAACCAAACCTTGGTAGTACTTGCGGTTATGTGCCTCAATTGTCTTCAAATTGCTTTGATATATTGAAAAACGTAAAAGATCTTCGGATGGTGCGTAATTTTTTTCATGATGCAACTAAATACAAATGGATGAATATTAACAAACTTTTAGGATGTGTTTTTGGTACATACCTTGAATTTTAACCAATCGCTTTCCAACGTTTCTGATTGTACCGCCAAAATTGCGGTGAAGAATATAAGTAGCAGTTTCATTTTTGGTAATCAAATACAAGTTATATGATGTTTGTTAGTACTAATAAAATAAAAATCAGATTGTTAGTCTATTTATATCATATCTGGGAGAATTGTCATTATTACCGCAGGACAGATTTAAAGTGGATGATAACAGATAAATATAAATAAATATCTTACGATTTTTAAAAAGAATGGAAATGCAATATATTAAAGTGTACGTGGGGATTGGCATATTTGCAAATGCACAATTTTTGGCTGATGTAATAACTTATGCTCTTTTACTCTTTCTAATACTCAGTTATTTTGATATATGCAGATACGTGCATACAGGGTCCGTCAAAACCCTGGCATTCTTCTATAAATTCGTTAGGTTTGGAAATAGAAAAAAATTTTAAAGACAAAAGTTGTCAGAAATTTACTGCTCCATAACCTAAAATTATTTCCATTTACACAGGGTGTTTAATTACGGCTGGGCAGCTACTTACTTCGTTATTTTAAATGGAACACCCTGTATATTATTAGATTTTCAGTTTCTACACGTAATTTTAGATGAAAAAGTGTGAAGGTTTTATATTTTTAAAATAAGCGGTTTTCGAGATATTTACACTTTTAAAAAAGAATTCACAAAATTAGATATTTCAAAAAACGCGTTTATTTTAGTTATACTTTGTAGTTTTTTAAAAATTATTTCGGAATTCTAAAAAGTAAGGTCTAGGGAATATTGTGATACAAAAATATGAAATTTATAGTATACAGGGTGTTTGCAATTGACCGTCAGTTTCTATTGACTTGAAACAACGAAAACTCTATTTTTTCAAATGAAACCCCCTGTATATTTCTGACGTAGGTTGTAGAGATTTAAATTCTCTACCTTTTTTATAAAGTATTTCCTATATCTAAACTTAATATTTTAGGAGATATTTCAAATAATTTATATCGTATGAGAAATTCTATTCTATTTATTGAATTTAGATTGCCATGGAAATAAAAAATGCTTTATTCTGTAATTTTAAGGTTGTAGAAAACTACTCGTATACTCCGTTTGCTGAACAAAATGCCAAAAATGTTTTTTTCAATACTGCTTTTCTATTTAATGGAGCGAGTAGACAAGAGAAAATGCCGACATTTCTCAAGTCTGCTCAGCTGACTTGAGAAGGTAGTTTAAGTACTTAATTTATGTCAAAAGTAAATCCTAATCTTAAAATTATAAAAAAAGATAAATAATAAAAATTTGGATGGCTGCAATTAATCATCAATTTTCAGAAACAAGTAAAGAAACAATTTCATAAAATCATAACAAAATTAAATAAATACAATAAAAATATTTAGAACTGAAAGTCAATTAAGCAAGTGTTCAAACTAACGTCCGTTCTCCTGAAGACACATACCGATTCGACGTTTAAAAGAATCTTGAATTTTTAGGATCACTTGTGGAGTTATCGATCTGACCTGAAGGCTGTAGTAATTCTTATTATCTTCATATTATTTGCAGTCGTTGGAGGTTCCTGATACACTAGTTCTTTAATGTAGCCCCTTAAAAAAATCTATAGATGTAAGGTAGGGGGACCTAGCCGGCTAACGTATGGGTCCTCCTCTCCCTAACAGCATTTTTTATTTCCATGGCAATCTAAATTCAATAAATAGAATAGAATTTCTCATACGATATACATTATTTGAAATATCTCCTAAAATATTAAATTTAAGTATATTGAATACTGTATAAAAAAGGTAGAGAATTTAAATCTCTACAACCTACGTCAGAAATATACAGGGGGTTCCATTTAAAAAAATAGAGTTTTCATTGTTTGAAATCAATGGAAACTGACGGTCAATTGCAAACACCCTGTATACTATAAATTTCAGATTTTTGTATCACAATATTCCCTAGACCTTACTTTTTAGAACTCCGAAATAATTTTTAAAAAACTACAAAGTATAACTAAAATAAACGCGTTTTTTGAAATCTCTAATTTTGTGAATTCTTTTTTGAAAGTGTAAATAACTCGAAAACCGTTCATTTTAAAAATATGAAACCTTCACACTTTTTCATCTAAAATTACGTGTAGAATCTGAAAATCTATTAATATACAGGGTGTTCCATTTAAAATAACGAAGTAAGTAGCTGTCCAGCCGTAATTAAAGACCCTGTATAAATGGAAATAATTTTAGGTTATGGAGCAGTAAATTTCTGACAACTTTTGTCTTTAAAATTTTTTTCTATTTCCAAACCTAACGAATTTATAGAAGAATGCCAGGGTTTTGACGGACCCTGTATATGATATATTTAATTTTTAGTACAATACTGGTTAGGTTTCTGTTATAAAAGGAGTTAATCGTGTAGGTATATATCTACATATTAGAGAGGTGAAAAGTGGAAACAATAAACAGAGTATGTTATTACACAGGGAGTTCCAGGATTAACTGGACAAACTTAAAATCTGAATTCAGGACCTCAAAATAAGGAAAAAATTTCCTATGGAGGTATATCCGGAAACGTTTCGTTAATGAGTTACGCCCCTTTAAAGATGCAGGCTAAAATTAAGTTTTTAATTTGTTTCTCAAATTTGGATAAAGATAAAAAAATGAACTTTGGTAGAGATTTTCTACTAATGGAAACGTTTCTAAAGTATAATTTTTATTATAATCATCCCTTATTGATAAAAGGGGTGAAATCAGCAACCTCTTTTTAATTTTTTTATTGAAACTCTTCTACGGACCCGAATTTTCTCATATAAAAATTGTTCTGGAAAGCTAGATTCATTTAGATAGTATTTTGTCTCTTTCATTTTTTTTCATAGAACTGATACTTCTTAAATAAAAAAATAAAATAGTCCCGATTCACATGGTTATTTTGGAAATTATTGCATTATTTAATAAAAGGGAAAATGGCTAACAGGCTGCTGTGAAATAACCGTATTTTATTAAACCTTTAGGAACGAGTTACTAGTAATTAATTATTACCTAATTATTAGTAAAACGGACCCTTTTAGTAAAAATGATTTTAATAATTTTTATTTGCTGAAAATAACCCGATGTTACTAACAATTAGGTAGTAATTAATTACTAGTAACCCTTTACTACGAATTTGTCAAAGTATAGTTATTTGACAGCAGCCTGCTGGACATTTTCCATTTTATAAAATAGTGCAATAACTTCCAAAATAACCATGTGGATTGGAACTATTTTATTTTTTTATTTATAAACTGTCAGTTCTATGAAAAAAATTAAAGAGACAAAATACTTTCTAAATGGATCTAGTTTTCCAAAGCAATTTTTTATATGACACAATTCGGGTCCGTTAAAAAGTATCAATAAAAAAATTAAAGAGGGGTTGCTGATTTCAGACCTTTTATCGATAAGGGATGATTCAAAAGATATTCTTTAGAAGCGTTTCTATTAGTAGAAAATCCCTACCAAAATTCATTTTTTTACCTTTATCCAAATTTGAGAAAAAAATTAAAAACCTAATTTTAGCCTCCATCTTTGGAGGGGCGTAACTCTTTAGATAAACGTTTCCGGACATACCTCCATAGAAGAATTTTTCTCATTTTGAGATCCTGAATTCAGATTTTAAGTTTGGACAGTTAATCCTGAAACACCCTGTAGGTATAGAATTTCTGTAAATAATGGTCATTAAATAAAACAAAATAAAATTTATAGAGCATTATCAATAGATATATAAAATAAAATCATACAAAAAACACAACAAATTAAAATTAATTAAAAGTCTAAAGGCCAGTTTCTTGTGTTTCGATTTACTTTAGTTTTCGTAGGTTATAAAAAGTCCTAGTCATAAATTATTGAAGCAATCTTTTCTAAGGCGTTTAATCATGAAATAAAGTTAACCCAGGCACTGACCTTAATATAATTTATTGTTGCTTGTTAAATTAGAAAAATATTACACATCACAATTAGTTAAAATAGTGCTGTAATTAGGATTTTCGTATGACAATAATTTAGTAATTGAACACTATTTGCTTACATTTTCCTCGAAAGAGGGTAGAAACTCTAGAATGTGCGGACCCCATAAATTTTAAATTGAATAAAATACCAGATTGCTAGGTACTGAATGTTACAATAACATTATGTTGGCAAGGTTTTTGTAATTAATTTGTTTTATTTTTAATTACTTTCTTATACTATACGAAGTGCCTAATAACGAATTATAGTACTTATTCGTGATTTCCTTCGACATAGAGATTTTGAGGATCCCTGAATCTTTTTTGGCTATTTTCGCAAAGACGTCTGTCTGTCTATGTTGTACGTATTCTTGATAAGTCAAAAAGGATTCATACGATGACCCAAATTTCATACTTAAAAGTTTGAACAAAATATTGAATAACAAATTACATTTTATTCTTCTATTACCAACACTGATACTTCACCGAATTAAAGATATTTTTCGGTTGCTTAAGAATATTTTAAAAAGGAAACAATCTGAGAGTTTTTGTATGCTTTACCATTGATTTAGAATTAAATGTAGAATTTATTCTTTATTCGTAATAAACATTTTTCAAAGAAGTGATACATTCTTCTAATAACGTATCGAATGTAGACAACACATGATTATTGGCAATGATTTCAGTAATTTTGAAAGATTACAAGCATATTCGCATCGTATAAAGATGTTCTGTGCTGGACACAAAATATTTTTTTATATTAACATAATACAATTTTAACATTTTAAGGACAGTTAATGAATAGAAGTATATAATTATATTAATTTCCTGTATTTAAACCTACTCGGTACGCCCGTACACTTTATGATAAATTCCCATTTTAATGTACTTTAGGAATAATATGTCCTCAAAAAATACATCCGTTTATTGTTCTTATCAAACAATGGACGCGTATCAAACTTCAGTTTCTACAAATAAAAGTTCTTAAGAATCATTATTATTATTTTCAGTTTGAAAATGGGGACACAAAAAACTTGCTGCTCAGTGCACTATACCACTATACTTGAGTAGAGTTTGCACAAACTCCAGGGCAGCGTTTATCACCCAGTTTGCACCATATCTCTTATAACAATAACGGGCAATATTATAGTTATTTACATATCAAGTCAAGAAAATTATCTACTACAGGACAAAGAGAAGCATTATTAAGAGTATGAGGCCGTAAGGCTGAGTACTTTTAAGCTTCCTGAGTCCTGGAGTAATAATTTTCATGACGTGTTATATACACTGAGTTTTTTTAACTGTCCCATAGGGATTTACATGGTAAAATCTTTAACTCGTGTTAATGGTTTTTCTATTGCGAATTTCAAAATTATTTTTGGCACACTGTTAGTTTGCATCTTTTTTTACATGTTCTAGTAGTTTTTACAATGTAAAAAGTAAAATTTATTTATTTAAAAGGGAAAATTATTACATGATTTTAGCTAGTTTTCACATTATAATTTAATAAGTTAGGAGGCTTTGTCCACTGACAACCAAATAAATAATTCAAAGCTGTCACTTCATTTGCATGTTTTATTAAGTGTGAAAGACTTTCAAAAGGTTACTTTGTAGCGGCTTCTTATGGTAGACAGTTGGTAGACAGTTTGAACATTGAAATTAACAACATTTGAGTATTTTTTTGTTATTTTATTGAGAGCTTTGGATTATTTATTTGCTTGTCCGTGATGGACAAAGTCTCCTAAATTTTAAAGTGAAAATGAGCTAAAATTATGTAATGATTTTCCCTTTTAAATAAATTAATTTTATTCTTGACATTTTAAAAACTACTAGAATAAGTAAAAAAAGATGCAAACTAATAGTGTGCCAAAAACCATTTTGAAATTCGCAGTAGAAAAACCATTAACACGAGTTAAATATTTTACCATGTAAATCGGTATGGAGACTGTATAATATTTTACCTGAAACCTTTAAGAAAGTCAAACTCTCAAGAGTATTTTGATTCAAGAAAATTGATCATTGCAACACTACGAGCCCTAACAACTAAATGTTCGGACAAAAGTAAATTTTTGAAGTATGAAAGAAGAACTGGAAATTTTAAGCAAATAATTAGTAAACACCTAACAATACAATAAGAAAAAGCCTTAATAACAATATTATGCATGGACGAAAAGTATTTATTTGATTTAACAATATTTTAACCGTATCTAATAATTAGCAAAATTTACAAAATGAATTTGAAACTAAATGTTGGGATAATTTTTAATTTGGGACCATTAATAAGAAGTTACTTCTCCTTTTGCTTTAATAGCTGTCTGTATTCTAGCAGGAATTGTATTTATCAAATTTTGGTACAATTCTGGTGTGAAACTGTCCTAAATTTCTTCTTTTTTGGTCTTTAAGTCCTAAATGGTTCTTGGTGGATTATTGCGTAGAATACGTTTAATTTAATGCCAAAGAGTTTCAATGACATTTAAGTCCGGATTGGATGAGGGACATGAAAGCACCTTTATGTCGTTTTCCCCGAGTTCCAAAACTGTGATATTTTAAAAACAGTCGTTAGAAAATTACGTCACATTTTTCAAGTGCAACTTTAAAGCTACAAAATATGCCTAAAATCATTAAATAAAGACTTGGGGATTTTTTGGTACATAAAACCAACATCCAGCTTTGCAATAATGTAACTTTTACCAGCGGTTCCAAAACTGTGATTATTTTAATGCAGGTAGCACCCTAAAAAAATACGTTTTTTGAAAAGTGAACTGTGGAACTCGAAAAAAATGTAAAAAAAATTCATATTAATATTTCAGAATTTTTTCAATATAGTACGATTATTGAGCTTTGATACAAAGGTTTTTTGACACAAATCCAACCAGCGGTTTCAAAACTGTGATTTTTTAAAACAGTTACTAGAAAATCCTAACATTTTTAAAGGTGCTACTTTGAAGCTCCGATAAATGCCTAAAATCACCAAATAATAAGTTGTGTGACTTTTTTGTAAGGAAAACCAATATCCAGCTTTGCAATAAAGTAAATTTCATCAAAATCCGACTACTAGATCCAACGTTTTGAAAATAATAATTCTTTGTTTCTACAATTTTCCCATCCTGCTGGGTTAAAGTGCCACAGTTTTGGAACCGCCAAGCAGATTTTTACGAAATTTACGTTTTTATATAACTAAATGTTGGCATTATAACAGAAAATATTATGGAAGTTAATTTAGATAACTTTTGCGCGTTTGGAAAAAAAACAATCAAATTTACTTTTGTCAGAACATTTAGTTGTTAGGGCTCGTAGTACTGTAATATTTTACATGACGGTCATTGCAGTATTATTTTTAAAAGTGGTATTGTAATGACCGTCATGTAAAATATTACACTACTACATTTACAATGATCAATTTTCTTGAACCAAAATAGCCTTGAAAATTTGACTTTCTTGACAATTTCAGGTAAATAATATTACTAAATACTGTAAGTACCGAGAGATCAAAAATTATCTTGGTCAAAGATGGTCATGGATTTTAAAATAATTGTCGGAGCTAGTATCGTGTCAATACTTATTGTGACACATAACTTGATAAACTTCAAAAGGATGATACAAGTTAAGACCGTCGTTTTTCATTTCATGACCACCTTTGACCAAGATAATTTTTGATCTCTCGGTATAAAGTACCTACAGTGAGCGTCAAAATGCATTGGTCCTTTTCTACTTGGCTTCACACGTTGTGACATGTCGAATAAATATATATCTCTCAATCAGAATTTCTCATATATTCTTGAAAATACTGTAGTCCTCAAGTAGCCCAAAGAAAAAGTCAAGAACGTTGAGATCGGTAAATCTGCATGACTATAATGATCTTGTTGAAATCAATCAATACTTAATATACTCTACTCAATTTAAGCTAAAATAATGTTTTAAGTATTTTATATACGTAACTATTCCATATTAAATACAGTTATCATATCTTGAAAATTGGAAAATGTAAAATCTTTCATAGTTATAGGAATAAGTTCAATTTTGCTTTAGGAATATAATCGACTAAATTATTTATGTAAATAAGAAAGAACAAAATATCCAGAATAAACTCTTGGGGCACACCTATTGTTATAATGCGCCCATTGGCAACACCTTAACTAGAAGTTAAGGATAAGTATCTGTTGAAAAAGTTACTGTTAACTTAAATATGCGTCGTTAGAATCATTTATTTCTAGGATATCTCTTGATTTAGTAAGTACAAATCAAGTTAGGTACCTACCTAGGTAATTAGAAGTGAATTCTATAGATAGACCCATGATATAAATACATGTATTTACATCATGGATAGACCAATAATGATTTTGGATCTAGTGCCTAAATAACTGCCGAAGCAATCCATATAATGGATCCTCTTTCGAAGGTTTCATAAAAACAGTATTAGGAACAATTTGGTTTCCCTTTTGTATAGAATTTATTATGTTGATTTGAAGTTATAATATTATAAGCGGGATAAAAGATCAATAGGCGATGTTTACTGATGCATTATTTATTGAACCCAAAATTTTTATATTTAAGGAGACATACAATTATTATTAGGCCAAAATTGGAACACGACATGACGTCGCAATACCACATTGATTGTATTTATTTCGTGACATCCTAATATATCCTTCCTCGCCCCAATCCTCACCCCATGAATTCTTGACAATCCAATAATCCAAGTTATCCACTGAATCATAACCAACTACCAAAACAGCATGATTTAGATTGTCGCGTGAACATTGAGCATAATCGAATACTCCTGAATGGTAAAACTGGAAACCACTAGCATCTACAGATACAGAAACTGGACCTCCCACAACGGTAGCGTATTGTAATGCAGTTTCGTTCCCGTGTTCAACTTTAATCCAACTTTTAATCTGAATAGCTGAATCCGAATCTTCATATTTGCATTGACCAGTAACCCTGGGATCTGGATAGTTGGCATCTATTGGAAGCCCATGGTTCTCCATGAATATGTAGCCGTCTGTGGGAGAACTATTGCAGCCGTACTTAATGCAGTCCTTTAGACACTGCTCACTGAATTTTAGAAGTTGGTTGGTTCTTCCAAAGTTGGCTCCTTCTACACTACCGACCTAAAAGCAAGATATACATACATATGTGTAACCATTAAAACTGATCTTTAGAATTGTTCACTTGTTAATGTATTATAGCAAATCAATTTTTATGTAAAAGTTATTTGTGCAACTACTGAGAAGAGGATATGAATCCATCTCGCGCATGAAGGATCAAACAAGTATAACTACTTTAAAATAGTGGATTTGGAAGGATGTTCGACTTATTCAAGGGAAATCTTAATTCATCATTTAAAAAAAATATGCTTACAATGCTATATATCCAAGATGTACATGAGCCTTCGGAAACAACAGGAGTAACTCCTCCCTTTTCCTTCCAGTCAAAAGCTTCTGGCAAATAACCAACGTAGTCCAGAGTATCTCCTTCAGGGATGATTGGAATTTTCTTTAAGTTCCGTACGAATTCCTCGGTGGTCCAGTCAGTAAAGTGGTTAATGCCCATTTTATATGTAACCAAACCTTGTTGGAACTTAAGATTGTGCTCCTCAATTGTCTTCAAATTGTTTTGATATATTGAGAAACGCAAGCGATCTTCGGTTGGTGCATAATTTTTTTCATGGTGCAACTAAATAAAAATATTTAACCTAAGGTTAATTAGAGTGAAGGTTTTTTTTTGCTTACCTTGTAGTTCAACCATTCGCTTTCTAAAGGAACGGATTGTACAGCAAAAATTGCTGTGAAGAATATAAGCAGTACCTTCATTTTTGGTAATCAAATATGTTTGAAAGTATTATATGGTATGTTTGGTGTTAATAAAATAATAGCAAATATTCGACTATTTATATCAATTATTAGCTCAATACCAGTGGAAGTGGTAGTGAATGATAACAGATAATATAACCAAATATAAAGAATATATGCAATAGTTTTCACAATTGCAACAATTTAAGCACCACTTAGATATCAATAGCCCATCATTAAGATCATAATGATAATTATTACATCATAAAATTCATAATTAAGTAAAAGGCATTATTATTTGATCAAACAATTATTTTTATATTATTTTTCTTATTTACAATTATTTTTAGTGCAATAATGTTGTAGATTTCATTATTTAAAAAACCTTTACAAAAATTGATTTCAACATTTGTTGAAACCTTTAATACATTTGGGAAACCAAGCGAAGTGACGTTGTCGAGCATTCTCGACTATAAAATGTTTACAGAACTCTTTTTTCAACTATCTTGAGAAAATGTCGCAAACACTGTGATGTGGCTTTATTATCCTAGGCGAAATTGTAAATATTAATGACTTGAATTTGCCTTAGTGTCAACAAATAGTATTATCTGGTTACTTATAAAATATTTTGACAATTAATACATACAGTGAATTTTTACTTTCTTATACGTAAGTATAAGGAAGTATTGTAATCGTGATTTTTTTCGACTTCGAGATTTTGATGGATTTACACGTTTTGAGGGCCCCTGAATCCATTTTGACCATTTTCGCCATGATGTCTGTCTGTCTGTCTGTGTGTCTGTGTGTCTGTGTGTCTGTCTGTCTGTCTGTCTGTCTGTCTGTCTGTATCCACCATAACTCAAAAACGACTTATCGGATTTGATTCAAATTCCATATTTAAGAGTTTGAACAAATTTGTGGATGCCACATTCAATGTTTTTCATCTAGCACCAAAACAAGTGACAGTTACCTGAAGACATTTTCAGGTTTTTTAGGAATATCTTGAAAAATAAACTATTTATGAGATTTTTTTATTCTTTAACATTGATTTAGAATTGAATTTTGAACAAATTTTGTTTGAACTTTTTTTTGAAATTCCGTCAAAAAAATTTCAAAAAAACTAGATATTCTTAAAACACCATATATTTCTTATAGCGCGCGTTGATAGTTGAATTTCGATGGTCGAGGTAGACCATGTGTTTCATTATATGGCTGCCAAACGGAAGGTCTCGGGTTCGAATCCCAGAAGGAACGGACCATTAGTTTTTTTTTATTTTACTGGTTTCTATGGCACCGAAAACACTAATAATGAATAAATAAATGTAATTTCATACCGGGAGATTTTTTTAAGTGAGTAATAGGTCAAAAATCTAAAATAAAACACATTTTCGTCGTAAAATTCGGTTATAATGAGTGGGACAAGGACAGATTTATGCGTATTGCTATAAGTGCGACAGAGACTATTTGAAAATTGCTGGAAACCTTCAAAATTTTTACAAGAAATTTAACTTAATTTATTTAGGAAAAGTAATTATTGTGATACTATCCGTAAGTATAAGAAAGTCATGTGTTGGGCACATCAGATATTTTTTATGAGTCTCCATAGGGATTTACATGGGAAAATCTTTAACTCCTGTTAATGGTTTTTCTACTGCGAATTTCAAAATAATTTTTGGCACACTATTAGTTTGCATCTTTTTTACATATTCTAGTAGTTTTTAAAATGTACAAAGTGAAATTTTTTTATTTAAAAAGGAAAATAATTACACAATTTTAACTCGTTTTCACATTAAAATTTAATAAGTTAGGAGGCTTTGTCTACTGACAATTATTGTAGAATTTTAAAGGTATGGGTCGATTTGGATATTCCACCGCAAAATTATCATATCTCTCTACTTGAGACACCTTTAATATACGCCGTAATGAATTTTACTTTTTCTTCGATGGTGTACAAAGACATTTTCACGTTTTGAAAGTCTTTCAAACTTAATAAAAACATGCAAATAAAGTGACAGTTTTGGAATATTTATTTGCTTGTCAGTGGACAACTTAATAAATTTTAATGTGAAAACGAGCTAAAATTATGTAATTATTTTCCCGTTTAAATAAATAAATTTTACTTTTTACATTTTAAAAACTACTAGAACATGTAAAAAAAGATGCAAACTAATAGTATGCCAAAAATCATTTTGAAATTCGCAGTAGAAAAACCGTTAACACGAGTTAAAGATTTTACCATGTAAATCCCTATGGAGACTCATAAAAAAAATTCACTGTATATCGACCGATCAAATAAATTTGTGATCGAGTCATCCATGGATTTAAATCCGTATGTGTTTAACTTGAACCATTTTAGCTTTCAACTGACATTTTATTGTAATTCAGTTCAAGTAACTACATACGATTTCGGTTTCATGGATGACTCGATTAAAATTTTATTTGATCGGTTTATAGTTATTTATGTATTAAGGGCATAATCAGGAGATTTTGGCATGAGGGAATGTTTAAAGTCCGACGAAGGAGGGTTTTTATTTCCCGAGGGTCATTATCGACAATTATGCCCGTGGTACATACAACATTTATTCTATTTTAGTTTCTAAAACATTAAAAAAATATGTAATATTACTGACAAGTTTGTGACAGTTGTGCAGATACAAATTTTAGTGTTGTCTAGGTAGATGGTTATTTACGTACTAAATACATCAAAATTGACAGGTTGTTTTTGTCTTAACACAATGACACAATGGCAAATATAACGTGTGATTCTTTAAATTTCCATTCTAGGTAAGCCTTGGAATTTGAACGTATGCGCCGAATTGATTTATCTGTTGCTGTCAGTTTCAAACGACAACCAGAAAACCTAACCTTTTTTGAGATTTAAAGAAATAAGGTGTAATCAAAGACATGATTTTTTTTTCCACCGCCAACTCAGAATGGAAATTTAATGAATCACACGTTAGTTCGCAGATATATTATCTATGGTTCGCAGCCGCAATCGTTGCTTAGCAATTTTTTATTATCGGACCATAAAGTGCACTTTACCCCCTCATTTGCCATCTATCATGAATCGTCATATAACACCATGTTATATGCCGTTTGAAAATAAAAACCTTTTTTTCTTAATTAATAATAAATAACAGCGTTTTAATCGTAGATATAACCAAGGACGTATAAATTATAGAGGACAGAAAGATCCCCAGGGAGGGGGTAAGAATTCGTGGGTCAGAAAGTGTTGCACGTTCAAATGCACTCAAGCGTACTTGATAGTTTCTACGCATGCGCCAGCAGCCAATAAGGCGCGTTATTGGTCAAGTGTTTGTTTTGATTTGTCACTGTCACAGCAACTGGCAACTGATTTGTGCCTATGACACCCCGGGAATTTTCTCTCCTCTATATATACCTTCTTGGTTATAACGTTAATATGATATATATATATATATATATATATATATATATATATATATATATATATGATTGTATGTTCGAGTGTGATATTGTGACATCACACGGTGATTCTGCTCTTTCCGTCGCATTTGAATTGTCGATTTAGCTCATGTAATTTCATTTTGAATTTAATAGTATATTTCATTACCAGTCTAGAAATAAGGATTTTTCCGTGCGCTCGTGACAAATTCTCGTGGGAGGCGAAGTCGAACATGGGAAGTCATGCAAGCACGGAAAATCCATGTCTGGACGTGTAATGAACGATATTTTTTATTATACTTATCTAAAAAATACCAAAAAAGGATTAGAAGTAATTTTAGAACATTTTATTTTCAAAGTAATAATAATACATCGTAAACATAGTAGCCAAACACGATTATCATTTCTATAGCAACGACTTGTTTATTATCGGCAATGTTTTATTTTCTGTCATATTTAGCGCACGGAAAAAAGAATAGGAGATCTGGAAAAGTTTTCCGTGCGCTGTTCTGAAAATGTCACCTTTACAAAGGTGTTTTCAGATAAGTAGGTACATATAATAAAAAAATATAAAAATTGATTTTTTTTTCATAGAAAATTTTTTTCTTGGGATCAATATGATCCACAGAATACCTATATGAGAAATTATAAAAATAAACAAGCAAAACCATACTAATGCTCCACCCTTTATGGATAGAATAAACTTTTTGATCATATTTTTGCATTTTTCATAGCTAACAAACAATCTACAGTTGATATTTCTGTCTACAGTACTTAACTACTTACATCCACAAATTGAGTTAAAAAGACTACTTTCTCAGGAAATTTTAATATTGATGAAATGCCTGTTTAATTTAAATAAACTTCAACGTTTTATTAAATTTATTATAAGAGTTTTAAGTAATTATACACAATTTATCACTCGATATGAATGAAAATACTTATTTGTTTTAGTAAAGATTGCGGCGAGAATTATTATTATTAATTATCCATATTAACTTGAAATAATTTAGTACTCAAATGTTTTAACAACAGTGTAGTGGTTGCTTCAATTTGTGAGTACCCTTGACAAAATTACATACATGAGATTAAAATTTTTCTTAAGTAGGTATATTGAAGCTTTGAATAATTAAATTCCTCAAAATGTTAATACATATATTTGACCACACCGTTCTTTTAAAGTAAAATAAAATAGACAACTAATTCCAGACAGCTGTTGTAGAAGAAATATTAGATGACGAATAGATAAGATAATAAAAGATACACTTACCTGATACAAGTAAAAAATAAAGTTTCTCACAAATATTAAATGTATTATATAATGTGTGTAGATACACAGTGTGCCTATAAATACAGGGTTATTCACCGAAACCGTTCGTTAGACGTTTTAAAAGATGTAATTAATATTTTTTTCTGAAATTGGTTTATAGCCTAAATAGTATAGTATATTTATTTGAAATATTTTCAAGTTTATTCGACCTCCGGTTATACCGGAAGTAGACCTTAACTTTGTTTTTTAAATGGAACACCCTGTATATTATTACATTTTTAAATTCTACATTCAATTATAATAACATTTCGTTAAAACACTTTTTCTCTAAAGTATTTCGTTTAATTATTATAGGATAATTTTTTTTAAAATGTCCAAAAATGGGCTAAGTTTCAAATTTTATTTTCTAGCCTTCTAATATTCAAATAGAAATGCGGTTTTGGCAAGATGTTAACAAAAGTGTACTACTTGCAATTTCTTCATTGCAACATCTCAATGTTCTACAGGGGTTTATAATTTAGGTGCCATTCAGAAAAGTCAAAACGGCAAAATTCATTTTTTCAAATGGAACACTCTTGCCGTTTTCGTGAAATATCAATTTTTATGGTACTTACACATAGTATACCTAATGATTAACAAGAGAAGTTAAAGGACAACGCCAACACCGTCGGTGGTGGGTCTGTTAAAAAGTTGGCTTTGTGATTAATTAGTTTGCCATAAAGTTATCACTTTTCGAAAAAATGAAAAAAATAAAAATCGTAAAATAAAGTTACTTTTTTCACGCTCTTGAAAACTTTTTTATACAAAATTCATCAAACCGTGTGGCAGAGTGGCCGTGTTTCACAAATTGCTCCTTAAATATTGTTAGTTCATTCCACTTTCATTTTAATGCCCAATTCCACAAACGTCAAATAAATATTCAATTAGTGAATAGAATTAATTATTGTTCTTATTGGCTGAAGTTTAATAGAGATTAGCGGTTGACCAATAGGAGTCCCTAAAATTCAAATTAATTAGAGAAAAGTTAATTACAAATTACAAATGTTTGTGAAGTTGACTTTAAATCGCCAAAATCGACGGCTTAGATTTAAGAAGACGCATTTATGATTTAAGCTCTCCCGCTGAGATAAATATTTTAAACATCCATCAATATTGAAAACCATTTTTTTCCAAGACAGCAAGACAATATAGCGAATATGAGAAAGTCAAAAACAAAGATGAAAATAGAAATTACATAATACTGATATGAAACTAAATAAAATAACTATAAACTAGGTACAGGTTTATTAGAAATATGGTATATTAAATTGATATGTATATAATTAATTTTAAACATTTATTTATAAGGAAACATAATTATTAGGCCAAAATTGGCACACGACATAACGTCGCTATACCACATTGATTTTGCTTATTTCGTGACATTCTAATATATCCTTCTTCACCCCAATCCGCACCCCATGAATTCTTGACAATCCAATAATCCAAGTTATCCACTGAATCATAACCAACTACCAAAACAGCATGATTTAGGTGGTCAGTTGAACACTGATCATAATCGAATACTCCTGAATGGTAAAACTGGAAACCACTAGCATCTACAGATACAGAAACTGGACCTCCCACAACGGTAGCGTATTGTAATGCAGTTTCGTTCCCGTCTTCCACTTTAATCCAACCCTTAATCTGAATACCTGTATCCCATTCTTGATATTTGCATTGAGCAGGAACTTTGGGATCTGGATAGTTGGCATCTACTGGAAGGCCGTGGTACTCCATGAATGTGTAGCCATCTATGGGAGGACTATTGCATCCGTACGTAATGCAGTCCTTTAGACACTGCTCACTGAATTTTAGAAGTTGGTTGGTTCTTACAAAGTTGGCTCCTTCTACACTACCGACCTAAAAGCAAGATACTTGTGTAAATTAAAACTGAACATCAGAATTGTTGACTGCTTCATTTATTATAACATTTTTGTTTGTGACAGCTAGGTATTTGTGCAATTAGGGAGGAGAGGATATGATTCTCTCTCGCGGATGAAGGATCAAACAAGTATAACTACTTTAAAATAGGTTTGAGGTATTAACTCGATTGTTACGATATGTTTAAAAAATAATAAAATTAATATGCATTCTTTTTCAATTATCAAAATGTTTCATGAAGTTTGCTTAAATGGATAATGTATACACAGTAAATTTTTAATTGAATCGTTATTAGATTTTTGAATAATGTATAGGATTTTTAATTTAGGTGAAAAAAGTTAATATAATTTTCGAGCAATTTTGTTAATAAAACTGGAAAAAAATTCAATCTGGAAAGATGTTCGACTTATTCAAGGGAAATATTAATTCATCATTTAAAGTATGCTTACAATGCTGTATATCCAAGATGTACATGAGCCTTCGGAAACAACAGGAGTAACTCCTCCCTTTTCCCTCCAGTCAAAAACTTCTGGCAAATAACCAACGTAGTCCAGAGTATCTCCTTCAGGAATGATTGGAATTTTCTTTAAGTTTTGTATGAATTCCTCGGTGGTCCAGTCAGTAAAGTGGTTAATGCCCATTTTATACGTAACTAAACCTTGTTCGAACTTAAGATTGTGCTCCTCAATTGTCCTCAAATTGTTTTGATATATTGAGAAACGCAAGCGATCTTCGGTTGGTGCATAATTTTTTTCGTGGTGCAACTAAATAAAAATATTTAATGAATGTTACCTAAGGTTAATTAGAATGGAGTTTTTTTGCTTACCTTATAGTTCAACCATTTGCTTTCCAAAGGAACGGATTGTACAGCAAAAATTGCTGTGAAGAATATAAGCAGTACCTTCATTTTTGGTAATCAAATATGTTTGAAAGTGTGGTATGTTTGGTGTTAATAAAATAATAGCAAATATTCGACTATTTATATTATTATTAGCTCAATACCTACCAGTGGAAGCGGTAGTGAATGATAGCAGAGGCAAATATAAAGAATATATGCAATACTTTTCACAATTCCAACAATTCAAGCACCACTTAGACATCAGTAGCCCATCCTTAAGATCATAAGACCCATTGATAATAATTATTACATCATAAAGTTCTCAATTAAGTAAGTGGCGTTCTTTTTTATCAATCAATTATTTTTATATTATTTTTCATATTTACAGTTATTTTTGATGCAATAGTGTTTTAGATTTCATTATTAAAAAAATGTTTTTAAACATTTCTTGAAACCTTTAATAAAGTGTTATAAATCGACCTCAATTTGGCATATGAGTATATTTATTACACACCAAGGTCCGTTAGCATGATTTTGGGGATCGAGAACGAAGTTTATTGGGAAACCGAGCGAACTGAAGTTGTGTAGCATTCTCGACTACTTACATGCTAACGGATCTATTTCTTCAACCATCTTGAGAAAATGTCACAAACACTATGATATAGCTTTATCGTTCTAGGCGAAGTTATAAATATTAATGACTTTAATTTGCCATAGTGTCAACAAATAATAAGATCCGGTTATATAAAATACTATAGCTGATACCCGTGGGCTTCGCCCCACGGCACATTATTATTATCTTATGACTTATGTTAACTTTTCGGAAAAAAAATTCATGCAATCTTTTATTACATACATCTTTATGTTCTGTATAAACCCAAAAATCCTGTATCCCGGTGGAAAAAAACGACACAAATTTTTCAAGACTAATTTTATACAAATTGCCCAAAAACAAAAATCTGCAGTTGAACAAACACTAACTTTTATACAGGGTGTTCGCGCGAAGTGGCTCAGTATTGCTAACTTTGTTATTATTGGAGCTACAAAGTCGGTTAAATTAACAAACTAGTAGCATTTTTTCCGCTGATTACAATGGTGAAAACAAAAAAACAATTGACCATCTGGTTTTCAAGATATTCAAAAAAATAACATTTTTTTAAATGGAACACCCTATATTATTTGGCAAAAATCGATGGTAAATTAAATTCTATACAAAAAATGTCCTCATCTTTTTTGGATAATAATTTAAAATGAGCGAGTTATTTTGAAAAAAAGTTTGAAATTCTTTAAAATCAAGTAGCCATAAAACGGAATAGTAATTTATTAAAACCAAACAATCATAATTTTGAATTTAAGCAAGTTGAAAAATACTTGAAAGAATTACGGAAATATTGAAAATTTACAAAATTATAATGTTCATGGCTACTTGATATTAAAACTTTGAAAATTTTTTTCAAAATAACTCACTTATTTTAAATAATTGTCAAAAAAGCATAAGAACATTCTTTGTCCAGAATTTAATTTATCATCGATTTTTGCAAAAATATACAGGGTGTTCCATTTAGAAAATGTTATTTTTGTGAATGTCTCGAAAACCAGATGGCTAATTGTTTTTCTGTTTTCAGCATTATAATCAGCGGGAAAAATGCTACTAGTTTGCTAATTTAACCGACTTTGTAGCTCCAATAATAACAAAGTTAGCAATAGTGAACCACTTTGCGCAAACACCTGTATATTAACAATATTAAATAAAGTAGTAATATTTCCGTAATTCTTTCAAGTTTTTTTCAACTTGCTTAAATTCAAAATTATGATTGTTTGGTTTTAATAAATTACTATTCCGTTTTATGGCTACTTGATTTTAAAGAATTGCAAACTTTTTTTCAAAATTACTCGCTTATTTTAAATTATAATAAAAAAAAATTAAGGACATTTTTTGTACAGAATTTAATTTGTCATCGATTTCTGCAAAAATATATAGGGTGTTCCATTTAAAAAAAATGTTATTTTTGTAAATATCTCGAAAACCAGATGGTTAATTGTTTTTCTGTTTTCACCATTGTAATCAGCGGAAAAAATGCTTTGAATTTAAGCAAGTTGAAAAATACTTGAAAGAATTACGGAAATATTGAAAATTTACAAAATTATAATTTTCATGGCTATTTGATTAAAACTTTGAAAGCTTTTTTTCAAAATAACTCGCTTATTTTAAATAATTGTCAAAAAAGCATAAGGTTCAGAATTTAATTTATCATCGATATTCGCAAAAATATACAGGGTCTTCCATTTATAAAAATGTGATTTTTGTGAATATCTCGAAAACCAGATGGTCAATTGTTTTTCTGTTTTCACCATTGTAATCAGCGGAAAAAATGCTACTAGTTTGCTAATTTAACCGACTTTGTAGCTCCAATAATAACGAAGTTAGCAATAGTGAGCCACTTCGCGCGAACACCCTGTGTATAAAAAACTCCAAAAAGCTGTATCCCGGTGGAAAACAAGGACACAACTTATATGGCGCTGAAAATATACAGATAACTGTACTTAACCTTAACCTGAGGGGGTGGGGGGTAAATTTTAGTCAATTTTTTGTCGCTTTTTTGTATCGCTTTTAGATTAATGTAAGAAAAATTGAATATATTTCAAGTCATGTAAATACCATTATGACTAGGTAGCCACCTTCTAATTTGAAGTTACGCTTAATTATAAATTAATTATAGTAAATACTGCGTAGTAATTTTTTAAGTACCTATACACAACAATTATTATACATACATCATAATGTATACACATACTTATTACTTGAGATTATTTGTTTCTAAAACCTATCACTTCCGTTAACCGTTAACAGAACGTTACACATTAATCTTCAAAATAGTCCCAAAAATATTAACTATGGCAATTATGTTGATGATCTTGCAATGAAAGCTACAACTTGTGAGTGCTCTTTCAACAAATATGAAATTAAAATGTTCCATTCAAAATATTGAAGTAGATATATCGAAGTCCAACAGTTACGACATCTGAGGTTGGTATGAGTAATGTTTTGATGAATTGTACGAATGTAAAGTTTGCTAGACAGATAAATCAGATACATCTTTCTTTTTTTATTAAAATACGTATATATTTTCTAAGGAAAATAGAATGCAGACGGCTCAGAAAAATAATTTAAAAAAACACATATGCATCAATTTACTGAAAAATACAATATTGTAAAAGCTGAGTCAAGAGGTTCTTATAAATATGCTCTTCAACATTATGTCAAGACTGGTCTGAATGAAACAGTAGGTACTTTATATAGTTTTTTCGTCTACGTATGAGAAGAGTTTCTCTAAATTTGATACATCAAATTTAGTCCAGTAAAGATATATCTACAAAAAATATCGAAAAGACAAATATTTTATGGTTAGTAGGGGGAGCCTAAATCCACCAAAATCTAACAAAATTTCTTTATGGAACGTGGAACGTCCGTCATCTTGAAAATAAGCGTGACTTCAGTTTTTCATCTGTGTACATATATCTCCGCTGCTATTGGTCGGAAAACAAAATTTTGTATATGGTTTATTTTTTAATCTTTTTGCTATGTAGATTCAAGTAACATATCTGATGTGTGTCCATAACATGACCTTCTTATACGATGCAATACAGTTCTAATCTTTGGAAGATACTGAAGGAGTAGCCAATAATCACATGCTGTCCACATCCGATTTTGTATTAGTATAAAAGCACATTTATCATTTTATTTATTATACGTGATATCGGTACTATAGAAACTAGTAAAAAAACAAAAAACAAAGATGATCTTAATGAGATTCGAACCGGGGACTTTCATATTACAAGCTTTCTTATATAGAGCGATCAAATAAATTTGTAATCGAGTTATCCATGAATCCGAAATCGTATGTAGTTACTGGAACAGCATTACAATAAAATGTCAGTTGAAAGCTACGTCTAAAACTAAGCATAAATGGTTACAGAAACCTACCCACAAAACAATTTCGTTACTAAAATACAAGGTGTTAAAATTTGTCTTTCTTATTCGCCCTGTATCTTTTTTAAGTATATCTACTGAATGGTTTAAGATAAGAAATTATGTTTAGAGGTGAACGTAGAATCAGCTGTATTAGAGTGACCCAATCTCTTTGACTATACACGGTAAATCACAAATTGTTTTAATAGCAAAAGAATTTTTTCAAAGTTAAATATCTCGCAAACAGTTGAGTTAACGCTAATCAAACAAGTATACCTTTTTTACGTGTCTTGAGCGTATCTATCGTAATTCTTGTTATTTTGTAAAAAAATTCAATCGCCTACAAAAAAGATTCAAAAAAACTCTAAGTCCTCCCCTATAAGTACGCCATTGAACAATATTATTTTGATTGTAATACCAACACAATATAGCTTCTTTATAGACTTATTAACCCACCAAATTTCAGCTCTCTACTTTGAACCGTTCTGTAGATATACTTAATAAACGATTTCGAAAGATATTTTTTAACGCCCTGTAACTCAGTAAGGAAGAACTTTTGGACTGAGGTATGTTTGGTTCAAACAACTTATTTTGAGCCCAAATACTTGTGGTATCTTTTTGTACAGACCTTTCAGGGACCCTGTATGTGTCTCAAAATTTGGAGTTTGGATCTACCCTTGAAAACAAGTAAGAAACGCTTAATAAAGTATGTCTGCACACTAACGCCGACCGAGATATAAATAATGTTCAAGAATTGCGAGAAAGAGTTCAAAATGCTTGCCAAACAATACGAAACAATGCAGGTATCTTTGAACGGGTTGAATGGTGCGTCGTGCTACTGCTTGCATAGCAGCCAATGGAGGACACTTCGAACATATTTTGTAAAGTGAATTATAATATTAAAAGCAGCCTACTTTATTTAGCTCAAATAAATTCTAATAACTACACTATTTATTTTCTTTAAGTAAAAGTGGTATATCTCGGGTGGCGTTGGTTTGCGGACATAGTTTATCAAACGTTTTTTACTTGTTTTGAAAGGTAGAATCCGACTCCAAATTTTGAGACACATGTTAGCAGACACCATGTATAATGCAATGAGAAATGTAAGTGTTCTAGCAATTTCTCGCTTTTTTAAAACAAAATATGTTCAAAATTTAATTCTAAACCAGTATTAAAGAATAAAAAATCTCGTAAAACACACACTGTGCAACTCATTGAGAAATGGTTCATTTGAATATTGTAAAGCGCTCAATTCTCTATAGCTTTATACATATGCCACAACATTACACATAAGTTAAAAAATAACTTAGAGGGAAGACGCAAAAACTGTATTTTTCAGTATTTTCCAAAGATTAGAACTATATCGCATATAAGAAAGTCATGTGCTGAACACATCAGATATTTAGTTAATGTGCAAGTGCTTGGGTTTCGCAACTAAATGAAAAAGTGCAAAAAGAAGAAACCCACTGATAACAACCACATCTATAAATTCGTGGATAAAGGATATTGAAAAATAACCAAAACTTAATGATCTTAACTTTAATTTTTACAATATGTCACATTTATTAAGACAAAATTGGAACACGAGCATTCGACGCAATGCCACATTGATTGTACTCATTTCGTATCATCCTAATATATCCATTCTCGCCCCAATAAGTACCCCATGCATTCTTGACAATCCAATAATCCAAGTTGTCCTCTGTTCCATAACCAACTACCAAAACAACAAGGTTATAGATGTCAGGTGAGCACTGGTCATCATAAAATATTCCTGATTTGTAAAACTGGAAACCACTGGCGTCTATCTGTACAGTAACTGGACCTCCAAACGCTGTAGCGTATTGTAATGCTGTTTCGTTTCCGTCTTGGACTTTTATCCAATCCTTAACCCAAATAGCTGAATCCCATTCTCCGTATTTGCATTTGCCTGTAAATCTTGGATCCGGATAATTGTCTGCTACTGGAATACCATGATTCTGGATTAAGTCGAAGCTCTCACTTGGAGTACCACCATTGCAGCCGAGCAGAGTGCAGTCCTTCAAATATTGTGCACTGAATCTTGTAAGTTGATTGGTTCTTAGAAAGTTGGCTCCTTCGACACTGCCGACCTACAATATTAATAAAATATAGATAATCTGTTGAGTAAATACTTAGTTCTTAATAATCTGCATATTTTATGTTCAAATATTTTATAACCGATAAAAATAGAAGACTTAGGTATGCATGGTACAGAAAGGCAATTAAAAAGAACACATACGCCTTTTTGTGAAAACACAATTTTCTTAAAACTGACTCAAATCTTTATAATTAGACTCTTCAAGCTTGTGTAAAGACGTGTAATATCAAGTACTATATGTATACCATCTGTATACTTAAATTGTGCTTACAATAGGGTATATCCAAGATGCACAGTCGCCTTCGTCTATAACAGGAGTAACCGCTCCGTTTTCCGTCCAGTTAAGAGCATCTGGCACACCACCCTGATAGTCCACAGTAACTCCTCCAGAAGTACTTGGAATTTTCTTCAATTTTTGTACAAATTCTTCAGTTGTCCAGTCAGTAAAGTGATTAATGCCCATTTCATACGTAACTAAACCCTGTTTGTACTTGCGATTGTGCTCTTCAATTGTCTTCAAATTGCTTTGATATATTGAGAATCGCAAGCGATCTTCGGTTGGTGCATAATTTTTTTCATGGTGTAACTAAATAAAAATATTGGAAGAATATTAACATTAATTTAGAAAGAAGTTATTTTCTTACCTTGTATTTTAACCATTCGCTTTCCAAAGGAATGGCTTGTGCAGCAAAGATTGCTGTGAAGAATAAAAGCAATACGTTCATTTTTGATGATCAAATAGATGTAATGAGTTGTATGTTTGGTTTTGGCATAAAACCGGCAAACAATCGGCTATTTATATTAATACTGCTATATCAAATACAGCGCAATACAGACTTAAAGTGGATGATAATAGATTTGTAAATATAAATAAATATCTTATGCTTGTCGAAAAAATAAAATATGTAATACTTTTCATAATTACAAATCCATGAAGTACGTGGATATTAATGCCCAGCCACTCAATAAAGATCATAAGAGAAGATAAAATTAATGAAAGTAGTGGATGTGAATCATTTGAGATTCTTTATTTTTCATTCAATATTATGAGGATAGATTTTCTAGAAATTAAGAGCGCAAGCAAATTTTTTGAAAACTTTACTTGAAGGAAATGGTTTCAGGTCTTAATTTTTTTGCTATATGTATTTTAATTTCCTAAAACGATATGTTAAAAAAGTAAGGGTCTCTCGCATAAATACGCCACTGCACAATTTTGTGTAATAATAATATGAAATTATACAGGGTGAGTCGCAATAAGTGGGACATGCTTTACCTCTAAATACTAGACCTAAAACTAAGACAATTGACGTAAAAAGTTGTTATACTAAAAAAAATACATAAAAAAAAAGTTTTAGGCTATTGGAAAAAAATTTTTTGCTGATATCTTCTAAACTAATTAAATGAGAAGAACAATTCTTGATAGTTGCTAATGAATACCAAAAACCTATAATTTGTGAAAATTTTGTTGAGATGAAACTGTAAGATAGTTTTTTAAAGAAAGTAAAGTGTTAAACCTTCTGGTACTTTTTGTCTTTCAAATTTTAATGATAATAGAAATTACATTTAATAGGTAATTTAATTTGGAAACTTTTTGATCTCTTGTAAAGTTTTGATTAAATACACCGTTAAGCTTTAAAAAATTAAAAACTAACAGCATGTTTTTACTAAGTTTCAAAAAACAGCATCAAGTATGCTAAAATTAAAATTGACGGAGGACGGAGCTCCAGCACATTATGCACGTCCTGTGCGACATTGGCTATCTGTAACCTATCCTCAACGACCGATTAGTAGAGGAGGTCCGTCCTCCGTCAATTACTTTACTTTACAAGAGATAAAAAGTTTCCAAATTAAATTGCCTATTAAATGCAATTTTTTTTATCATTAAAATTTTAAGGACAAAAAAGTTCCAGAAGATTTAACAATTTACTTACTTTAAAAAACCATCTTCTTAATGTTTCATTTCAACAAAATTTTCATAAATTAAAGGTCTTTGGTATTCATTAGCAACTATCAAGAATTGTTCTTCTCATTCAATTAGTTTAGAAGATATTAAAGAAAATGTTTTTTTCTTAATCTTCAAGAGCTTATAACTTTTTAGTTATGTATTTTGGTATAACAACTTTTTGCGTCAATCGTCTTAGTTTTAGGCCTAGTATTTAGAGGTAAAGCATGTCCCACTTATTGCGACTCACCCTATAGTTCACTTAAAAGAATAATTAACCTACAAAACTTCAGATCTGTATCTTAAACTGTTATATACAGTACAGGATGGTTGAAATTCCGTTTCCAACAAGCGGTTTAAATTTGCCAAAAATTTTAATTACTCGGAAAATTGATATTTTAGAAAATCGTTAATAACTTTTTTATTTGCGAACTTTGTTGTAATCTATAAAACCTTAAAACCACTTTTTATGTTCTACATATAAGATAGAATAAATTAGTCGATGTTTAGTTTTTGAAATATCATCAGGTATTTTTTTCTTTTTTCCACCATATTTGATTGTTATGTCGTTTCAGGATTTTTTTGTAATTTAAATGATAGGCCAATCTTAGATAGCGAAGGAAGAACTGCACTTGAAGTGAATGCATTATTTTAATTTTTAATATAAAAATCGTTGGTCCTACCCAAGGGCATCTAGTCATTAATTAATTATTACTCTAATAAACATATATCCTGAAACCTAATCTAATATTGCATTAAAAGTTTATTCTAAATTTTGAAGGCAATAGAAAAGATGCTGAGTGATAAAAAAAACCCTATCTATTAATTTAAGAATTTTACAATATAATAAGTGTGTCTTTGACCCTTCATAATCTTATTGGTTTTATTGACTATTGATATGTATATTGTTGTAATAATGAAACATATTGCATACTTTTTTCAATTATAAGATATTTGTTTATTGTTATTTATTATAATCAGCCACTTTGGTTTGAATTGAGCTACTCATATTTCATAAATATAATATAAATAGCGGATTGTTTGCCATCATTTTACCGAAACCAGACAAACCTCTCGCTACATTCATTTGATTACCAAAAATGAAAATACTGCTTATATTCTTCACAGCAATTTTTGCTGTACAATCAGTTCCTTTGGAAAGCGAATGGTCGAAATTCAAGGTGGGTAATAAAATCTATTCTAAATTATTGCTGACGTTCATTCAATATTTTTATGTAGGTGTATCATGACAAAAATTACACACCAACGGAAGATCATTTGCGCTTCTCAATATATCAAAACAATTTGAAGACAATTGAGGAGCACAACCGCAAATACCAACAGGGTTTGGTTACGTATAAAATGGGCATCAACCAGTTTGCTGACTGGACCACCGAGGAATTCGCTCAAAGTTTAAAAAAAATACCAAAAAGTGTGAAGAAAATTCCAACTGCTACTCCAAATTTCAAGGGTGTTTTGCCAGATGCTGTTAATTGGGTAGAAAAAGGGGCGGTTAGTCCTGTCACGGACGAAGGCCAATGTTCGTCTGAGATATACAGCATTGTAAGTACCTATACTAATAGATTTTTCCGAGAGGCTAACATACTTGATGGTTCTAGACTATTATTCTAACAGTAGTTTTATAGAAAATTGTAGGTAATATCCGACTCCTAATTTAATTAATATTGGGAACTTTATACAGCTGATTTAATCGTATTTTACAAGTAGTCTAATTTTAGGGAATCATTATACCTATTCAAATTTCAGAATAGTACTTTTTCAAAAAAGGTAGTTCTTAGTTGCCTTTTTACTCCCATTTTCGTCAGTTACATAATTAATCAAAAATCAAGTGTAATGGCCAGTTTTATAATTTATATTTACATGTTTTAGGTTGGTACTGTCGAAGGATCCAACTTTGTAAAACACAAAAAATTTTCTAAATTCAGTGAACAATGTCTAAAGGACTGCACTACGTACGGCTGTAATGGTGGAACTATTGATGACAGTTTCAATTTCATCGCCAACAATGGTCTTCCATTAGAAACCGATTACCCGGATCCCATACTTGCTAGTGAAGACTGTAAATATGGTGAATGGGATTCAAGTTTTTGGGTTCAGGATTGGCTCAAATTTGAAGATGGAAACGAAACAATATTGCAATACGCTACAGCTTTCTCAGGTCCGGTTTCTGTACAAATAGACGCTAGTGGCTTCCAGTTTTACACTTCGGGAATATATTATGATGCACAGTGTTCAACCGAAATTTTTAACCATGCTGTTTTGGTAGTTGGTTATGGAAGAGAGGGCAACTTGGATTATTGGATTGTTAAGAATTCATGGGGACGTTACTGGGGTGAGGATGGTTATATTAGAATGTCGCGAAATAAAAACAATCAATGTGGAATTGCTTCGTCGGGTCTTGTTCCAGTTGCAATATAAATTTGTAAATTTAAGTTTTAAGATAATCAAATGATTGTATAATTATATCCACGATAGTGGTTTTAATTTTAAGTCTAAAGTGATTTTTTTCTTATTGTTAATGTTAATAGTGATTTCTCATTGTTATTAATAAATCATTTATTATACATACTTAAATATTTTTGTAAATAATCTCAAAAATAAATCTGTGCAAGGTATATATGTTGTATTTGTTTGACGAATTGGGTGAATGGTCCTTCTGGGATTCGAACCCGGGATCTTCCGTTTGGCAGCCAAGTCCTTTTAGTCACTAATCTATCTAGACTGTCGGTCGGATTCAACGATCAACGCGCACTATGAGAAATATAAGTGTCTTAAGAATATTGCGTTTTTTTGACATTTTTTTGACGGAATTCCAAAAAAAAGTTCAAACAAAATTTGATCAAAATTTAATTCTACATCAATGTTAAAAAATAGAAAAATCTCAAAAATTGTTTATTTTTCAAGATATTTCTAAAAAACCTAAAAATGTCTTTAGGTAAGTGCCACTTGTGTTGGTGCTAGATGAAAAACAAGTAATGTGGCACCCACAAATTTGTTCAAACTCTTAAATATGAAATTTGAATCAAATCCGATAACTCGTTTTTAAGTTATGGTGGATACAGACAGACACACAGACAGACAGACATCATGGCGAAAATGGTCAGAATGGATTCAGGGACCCTCAAAACGTGTAAATCCATCAAAATCTCGAAGTCGAAAAAAATCACGATTACTATACTTTCTTATTATATAAGAAAGTAAAAATATGCAACTTCATCTCGCTGTATTTCTGAAACGGTTGAGTTTTCGATATAAGTTTATTAAGAAAATTGATGTTTTTTTAAGGTTTTCTATTGATTCCCAAATTATTGAAGGTAAAATTCGAACCACCCTGTATATTGTGTTTGTTTTCAACACTCTCCGATGGTTGCAAGAATTACGAGATCTGTGGATGGATTTTTTTTAAATATGAGTTTTCGTGCTTTTCGGAATATTGGACTTCACTCAATAAATCGTTACATTAAAAATATAAAAAACTAAGGATTGATTTCGAATTATTGTAGGATTAATAAAAGACATAGCGATACCTGTATTTATGCAGCCTGAAATGATCGATGCCCGGTAGTATTTAACTAGAAATGAGATAAGTAAATAAATTTCGCATGGAGATGCAAGTTGAAATTAATTTGCGCCCATTTTAAACCTAATTTTGGTATCTTTGTATCGCTCCCTTTGAGACAGATTGATGTTTTTCTCTACAGTATGTCCCCGGATTGAGTTCACAAGAGGATAATAATCTTAATTATTGATTTTAGGACGATAAGTCATTCTTTATAAAAAATCCTGCTTGTCGAAAAAATGAGTTTACCATATAAAAGTCTTAGATCAGATGTACAGGGTGTAAAAAAAGTAAGAAAACATGAAAATGCTTTAAGAGAGAAGTACCATTATTTATAATTTTAGACAAAATGTTCATTAAACAAAGTTGTTTATAATCTAAAATAAAGTCTCAATATAAAATTTGAAATCTGAATTTTAAGGTATGCTTTCCACCCCCTAGTTGTATTTACAAAACAATTACATCAATTTCTCGAGTAGGATTACGATAGGTATATGATTATATTGCAGAACACTGAGCTTTTGTATACATCACGTGTTGAGAAGCTCTTTATCTTCTGCTTGAGCTTGAAGCGTACAATATAAAGCATAATCCTGATCTATTTCGTGATTTTTAAGAATCATCGTAGGTACTTATAAAAAATCTCTTGCAGTGACTAAAGAAACCTCAAATGATATGGTTTCTTTGCAGTAGCTAGTAATATCTGTAAAAGTGCATGACATGTTATTATGAATACAAATATACTAAATAGGTACTCAAAATGTGTCTCAATTCTGATCAATTCAACGAATATTTTACAAGTATATCATAGGAATTCATGCGTCCCATGTATGAATCTAACTTACAATTAGTTCCTAATTATTAGTGCCTCATATTTTACTTTTTTAGAACTAAGCTGTAATGACCTCGAATTTCCTAAACAAAGCTAAAGGGCTTCCGCTTTACTAGCCACATGATCGTGACAAAACAAGTAACTATAGACCGAGTTAGATGAAATACAGATTATTAACATAAATCTTGAAAAAATTTGAATGACTATTTAGCAACCTCGATCAGTAATTAACCAATCAAAATAATGTATTTTAAGTTGCCGCAAAATACTTTTATAGTCACTCTCTAGGTATACAAAAATGGACTTTCATAAGTAACTAAAAGTTTTGTAATACCTACGTAAAGTTATTAAAGCTGAGCTATTTGGGCTGCCTAAATTATTTGTGATAAAATTTAATACTATCTAACCTACTTTGTTACCTTTCTACAGCAAAATTTAATCTCATTTATATCTGTTTCAGCTTAATGGAGACAATAGCAATTTTAATGAGCACAAAGTACGGAATATAATTTTTTCGATTACCACTCCCTAAAGAAGGCCGTTTTGTGACAGTTCCCATCCGTCAAAAGCATTACTTTTTTGCATACCTACCTACTGTGCAGAAATAAAAATTTTTGCATAGTGTGCAAAAAAGTAACACTTTTGACGTATGTCACTGTCACATAACGGCCTTCTATAGGGTTCACTACTGGGTTCACAATTTTGAAATATTGTTGATGGTTTTTAATCTCTTTAGGAGTGGTAATCGAAAAAATTATGTATACAACTTGTATCTAAAGCTTTTTTTGCACTTGTGAGAATTAAAAAACTCGCCTTCGGCTCGGTGTTTAAACTTTCTCACTGTGCAAAGAAAATGTCGCTTTAGATACATGTTGTATAAATAACTATTTCATAATATTCAAAATCATGCTCATTTTAATATTGCTTATATAAAATGAATGATGAAGATTAAGATGGGCTGAACATCTCTAGCTAGACTGCGACTCACTATGAACCCTCCAGAAAGCTGCAGAAACAGAAGATGGAGCGAAGCTGCTAGGAATAACATAGAATGCAGACGATCTTAGAGCAGACCAAAATTCACCAGAAATTGTAGAACTAAAGATCATAAGGATGATATACAGATAGCCGAATGCCTGCTAGCCAACTGCTAAGACAAGGACAGAGACCAGAGCACGATGTACGACCATCCGTTGCTCTCCGTCTCAGGCAATCATTGGGCTAGTTGGTATTAGTTACTCTGTATATAAAATGAATATGTTTATTTATCGCTATTAAGTAAAATGCTAATGCTATTGAAATTATGCTTGTAGAAGTGCAACCAATGTTTTTGGCGTAATAATTTTATGATCTCCCACGAAATTGGATTTTTTCATCCGCATAATCAATATGATAAGCAGAGAAATGTTGGATTTTGTACGGAGAGACTTACCTATTAAATAAAAGGATTGGACTCTTATGTCCATTATCCATGCTTCTTTTTAAAATTTAAGTTTTCGAAGTTAAAATTTTACTGCTATAAAATTTTAAGTTAAGCTTAACTTAAATCTTAAATACAAGCGGTGAGAATAGGCATTATAATTTTGTAGATACGTGAATGATCGGTAATTATAATTAAGAAAAGGTGTCAATAATAGCAAAACGAATTTTCAATGAATCTGTATTTATAAAGTAGTTTCAGAATAACAAATAAGTATATATCTTTCGTTTATCATAAAAACAATTACAACAATGGCAAACATGCAGCAGTAGCAATGCCACACTGGTTGTTCCTGTTTCGTGACATCTTCACATAACCTTGTTCACCCCACGAACCACCCCAAGAATTCTTTACAATCCAATAATCCTGGCCATTTTCATTACCACTACCAACAGCTAACACACCATGATTCAAAGCGGTAGTGGAACATTGGTTGTCATTGAATATTCCTGAAGCATAATTTTGCAAATTCGAAGCGTCAATAGCCACCGAAACTGGTCCATAAGTTTTTAAGGCATATTCTAGGGATTTCTCGTCGTTTTGGGCAACTACTCCCACTTGATTAACTGTGGTAACTGAGGTGTAACTGTGACATGTTCCTTGTTTTGCTGTGTAAGGATATGAAGCTTCTGTAGGGATTCCCTTATTGTGAATGTAATTGAAAGCTGTTTCCATCCAACCGCCATTACAACCGCTGTTGGCTGTATCGCAATCCACAAGACATTGCTCACTAAATGATACGAGTTTCTTGTTCTTAATTGCGTATGCACCTTCCAGGGATCCAGTCTAAGCAACAAATTTTGCCATTAAATTTTTGCCCTTGTTAAGTTCTAATGAATCTACTTACAGTACTGAAAGACCAACATGAACCACATTGACCCTGGTTCTTTACGCCGGTAACAACACCACTAGTTCTCCAGTCGATATCAACACCTTGCACTTTAGTGGGATCAGCTGTGATAACCACAGTGTTTTCTTGTGGAATCTGTGGTTGTGGACCACTTGCCGTCAAATAGTTCAAAAATTCTTCCCTTGTCCAGTCAGTAAATTGATTTACACCCATTTTGTAAGACATTATTCCTTGATCATACAAGGCATTGTGTTCAGCGATTATCTTAAGGTTCTTTTGGTAATTTTCAAAACGAACGTGTTCCTCAGCGAGTGTACTGTAGGTCTTTCCATGAGCTACCTGAAAATGACCGGAAAAAATTGATTAAAATACGAATAAATCATAATAATAATATCTTACTTTGAAATTTGCCCATTCCTCTGAATAAATTGTTGCCTGAACAGACAAAACTGTTGCAACAATAAATATTAGCACTTTCATAGTGTAAAATAAGAAAATAATCAACTTTCACGTATTGTTAAGAAATTATGATCTAGTATTAATTTCATCTGCTATTTATATGAAAACTGACTTAGTAACAACTTAATCATCTAAAATTTAATGCGCATTTGATATCAAGACAAAAACAATATTAGGTTGTTTTAAGTGCTTAGTAATAAGGTGCTCAAGACAATATCTTTGAAAAAATCAACAAATGATAATATCAAATCTATCATTTTTGAAATATTTTATTGCAATAAATTTCCATAACAAATCCTTGAAATCAATACTTTCCTCTGGGTACATAAAATTGTTTTTGTTATTATCTCACTAAATTTTGAAAAGTGGTCTTTACAACGGTGGCATTTTTAGTTAGCATTAAGAAATATTTTTGATAACAAATGTAATATCTCTTCTTCAGAGTTCAATTCAAAACATATAGAAACTTAAAAAATTGAAAAAAAAAGAAATCTGAGTTGCAGATATAATGGAAGGCAGAGCCCTAATTTTGAATTAGGTTCAAGTTCAAAGAAATTGCAGCCAACTAAACAGCAGGACCCACTGTTACAACCAGCATAAAAAATAGGCGCCAGATTTAAGAAAGACATCTACAAATGCTCGAAGTAGATCTAAATTTGATCTAGAATTAAAGAAGGCCATCTGTTATCGAAAATTTTCGACAATGGCTGAAAGCATTGTTACTGTTTTATGTGCACTTACAACAGACCTTGAATATTTTGCCTATCATGTTGCCAATGGGTTCCCGAAATTGTGTTAGTAATTAAATTCTTCAGCCTATTGAGCTACAGGTACTACTGGAACACTGGGCATAAAATGGACTTCTTAAACTTTGTTTTTAAAAAAGTTTTGATTTTTAACTTAAACTTCGTATAAGAAAGTATAGTAATCGTGAATAATTTAGCGACAGTATCTAATCGTGTTTTTTTTTTGACGAATTTTCTCGTTTTGAATCTGAATCCTCGAAAATTGTGGTTCGCACATCAAATTTGATTCTTCTACTACCAGCACTAGTGGTACTTACTTGAAAACATATTTAGGTTTTTTACGAACATCTTCAGAAAGAAACAATTTACGAAATTTTTTTATTATTTTAATAAATTAATTTACATTAATATTAATAAAATATTATTATTTAGTACGGCTTCAGTACTTTCCAAAGATCAGAATTTGATCCATATCATTTAAAAAAGTCATGTGTTGGAGATAGCATATTTTATTTTATTTTTCCACACTGATTTAGAATTTGATTTTATTCAAATTTTTTCAAGAAAATTATTTACTGGTGGGCACCGAATATACCCGAAGTCTTTTTGATAAAATTATTGTCTCTGAAATTTTTCCTACTGTATTTTACATACAACTCAATATTGTTGAATCGTTTCTGAATATTTTCGGGTGTCTTTGATACAAAGACACCCGGATAGGTATCACCATGTTGTATTGATATAAAATACGAGTAATACTAAAAGTAGTAAAAATAGTAAAATTAATTTACATTAATATTAATAAAATATAAGATGTGGACAGCACATCATGGTCATTGACTACAGCTTCAGAAATTTCTGCTGGTCTCATAAGATATAAATATTGTATAAAGCAAACATATGAAAATATTGATACCGTTAAGCATCTTTTGTTATATTATTGATAAAATTTGAAATTATCCACGAATTGCAAATGGCACGTGTGCGACAATTTGGAAACTCTGGATATACAAATATATAGATACTATCAGTTTCAAGAATTACTAAATCTTATCGTACATAATTGACACAGCGAAACTATAATATATTTTGTTTATGATTAATTCCAACATCTCAAGTATGTATGTATACATATGGAGTACAAAAACAATAGTGGATTAAAAATTACTGAATAATAAAATAAGATAAAGTCAATTCAATTTAAAATTACTTCTAGAAAATTCAGTATCATAGATACATATTATAATAATTATTTACATAACTGAGGTGGAGTGTAACTGTAAACTGAACGAGAAGACAGTGAAGACACATTTCAGTACCAGCGGTACCACCTATGTTACATAAACTATTTTTCTACTGCGTATAGTTAGAAAATACAATTTGTCTATCACCCTCAAAGGAAATGCGATTTCGCGGGCTTATCAAGAGTGGTGGAAGCCATTGATTTCGCGCCGATCACCTATTTGTTGTGGAAATCCAACTCCCATCACTATTTTTTAGTTTTTTAATGTGTGATGTTTAAGATGTCATATTTGCGGTACAGCTACAGCTTCAGTAGGTACAGTTGGCGACACGGAATAGTTTCCAGACAAATTGCTCAAAGTAGCAATTTTTTAATTTTTTTAGCATTATAAATCAGACTTTTTAAATCAAAATTTATTTTAACGACAGTGGTGGAGACTCAGGCGGAGATCTCATTAGATTACATTATATAAACATTTTAAATAACGGGTGTCCAATAAGTCTTTCAGTCAGGGAGGCTATGCAGTATTTTGCTTTTCTTAATAAACACAAAACTTAAACCGTTACAACCTCATCTGAAACATAACGTCATTTAAGACGACACAATTATCTAATGTTTTATGATGGTTACATGAAATAGTTATTTTAAGTTTTGTGTTTATTAATTAAAAGAAAAATACTCCAAAGTAAGTGTTTATTTTTGAAATTTATTTTAGATAAAAAAAAATTTTAGGCATTTTACTTAAATACTTTACATAAAATATAGACACAAGTGTGACTGCTAATAATGTCACTAAACAGTTATCGGACTATCGAGATTCGAGCCTATGAACATGATTTAATTTACAGTGGAAAAAAATGCCTGGAAACTATTCCATGTCGCCAACTGTACTTTCCAAAAATCACAATTATATCCGTATCGTATAAGAAAGTCATATGCTGGACACATCAGATATTTTAATTTATAACTCTCGATTACTTCATGGATAGGTATAACTAGTGTCGTCACTTTAGTAAAAAATTTAAAAATTTCGCAGTTCAAGAAACTCTTACAAGCAAGGGACTTGGTATATAAGTACAGAGTGTTTGGTCAACCAACTAACATATTAAAGTCCCCGAAAAATAACATTTTTATTGAAAATCAAAAATAAAGGCAGTTCCTCTTTTGAACATTTTCCTTCTTCTTTTTTTGGCTCATAATCCTGAGTGAGTTTTGACTTATTTATACTTATTTATTAAATATAAATTCAATATACATATTAAAACACTACAATTTAAACATTCATCTTTCTCAATTAGAAACTTCTTAACAAAGCATTAAACCGCCCCTGACAATGATTTTGAAGTATTTAAAGAATCTAATTAAATAATTTGAGAATTAAATAATTTATATATTTCTAATCTTGTTTATGTCACTCTGAGAGTGATCAACTTGTCCTCTCAATATTTTAAGCCACTCATTATTCTAATTTTCCTTCTCTGCAATAGGGAGGTTCACAAAAAATATGACCTAGGTTTTTTTATCAGTTAAAATACAAAAGAAAGTTCAGGTAATCGATCGGTAAAAAAAATGTTTTTTTATCTTGGTGATTTATAATGCGTGTTGGAAAATATCGACGATATTTGAATTTGGGATGCCTGTGATTGGCTTGACGTCACATGCTCGCTCGCAGCCTTACAGCCGACGCGCTGTGTGCTGGTCATATAAGATAAGCAGTAGTTACGCTGCTTTGGTTCCTTTGGTGTTTAATCATTAGTGAATTTCTGGTCGTTTGGATTGAAGAAGATGGAGGAGGGTTATCAAAAAGCTGATTCCCACAATTTAACATGTGTGGATGTGCAAATGGTATGCGATTTTATGCCAACAAATGCTAATTATATCCAACCAGAAAGCAGTCGTGTTAAACTTGCACGATAAGTTACGCTACCTTCTATAGAATTTATTTTTAATAATATTGTGCACGCGTAATACAATAATTAAAATTAAAGGTAGAATTAAATAAAAGTCTAACCGTTGTATTGAAAGACGAAAACCGGAGATTTTAGTCATCAACTGTG
This sequence comes from Pediacus dermestoides, assembly GCA_963942485.1. Taxonomy (NCBI): domain Eukaryota; kingdom Metazoa; phylum Arthropoda; class Insecta; order Coleoptera; family Cucujidae; genus Pediacus; species Pediacus dermestoides. Next base: position 13,224,156 of record OZ012626.1, read on the forward strand.
GGTTTGTTACAAAATGATAGTTACAAATTATGTTGTTATCCACTCTCTTCCCCTTTATTACTTTCTCGTCGGCACCTAAAGACGAAACCATTTTAAGTGAAAAACTCACCCAGATATAGAGAAACGTGATCAACAACAATTAAAAGTAAATTGTCATTTTTATGAAAGTCTTACGACAATGAATAAGAGGTAGCGCATAAAATTTCGAAAAAAACACTAGCCGACACACAAATAGATCAATAATATGCAATTTTTTTTACTATAGATAATGAGTATATTTAAAGAATATCATTTATAATACAAATTATTACTTTGCAGATCAGGGAGAGAAAGTTACGGGGACTCTGCCAATGGTTATGTCCAAGTGAAAAAAAAGGATGAAAAATGCTTCGTTCGTGCTAAAATTTGCCCAGAACACAGGGTTAGAACTAAACCATATTCAGTTAGCTCTGTAATGAATGTAAAAAACAGAAAAATACAAGAGCTTAAATGTTGTGACTGTTGAAATGGCGAAGTAGCTATATCTTTTTTTCTCAAATTTAGTGATGCTTGCGTAGTCCTATTTTCAAAAATCACGCGGTTTGTTTGGCATGCTACTTCAAATGTTCGCGGAAAATCCTCTTGGCTAGTCGTCAAAGTAGACGGTACTGGTACATGATCCTCCGCTTCTTTGGATTGTTCTAGGTACTCTGTAACTTTTCTTTTTGCGGGATCTTGTTTCACTGGATAAGCGCAGTTTTTTGGTTCCTGCCTATCGGGTTGACACGTAAATATATGAGGATCGGCCTCAGGTTTCATTCGGGCTTTTGTTTTATCCATCAGTTTAAATTCCCAATAATTTTCCATATCGGAGATACATCTGAAATACTACATCTTGCCGCAGCAAACCACTTTTGCCTATTTTTGCATCTTTTGGAATCGTAACAAAAGATTTTTCTGGTGTTTTATGGGTAGTGTTAGTACATCTAGGTACGAAGTACCAATTTTTAGATGACATTATTATGTTACGCACGACACACAAAATATTTTACAACGAACTGCGTGTTTTTTCACAGAGCTGCTCGCATCTCGGAAGCACGAGCGGGCATGTGACGTCACGCACCGACAGAGGCTAGTTCTAGCCTCGCTTGCGCGCGAAACCTTCTGAATACATCGCTAAAAATTATTTAAATTTTTTTCAAAATTACGATGGGTTTCAGTATAATTTATAGTATCGTTTTCCATTAACACTGAAATTTTGTGAACCTCCCTATTTAAATATACGTGACGACTTAGCCGCGTATCCCTAAACTAGAACCGAATAACACAGCAAAGAGTGACACAATGCGAACGTTTTTCTAAAACTTGAAGAAATAGAGAATCAGATACTAACAAATTATTGATGCATTTTTTCGTACATTAAAATTAACTTGAACTTATTTATGTGCATCCTTTGGCAAAAAAAATATTTATATAATTGAATTCTAAATATAAAAGTACCTGTATGATGTCAAAGCGGTTTCTTGATACGATAAAAATAATGTTATATTAAATAAGTTCCTACCGCATTTTGAAAATGGCATTATTTCTTTTTTTTAACTCGAGAATAATTAGGAATTTAGTTGTTGTTCTCGACGAATTCATGCACTACCTACTTCTTTGTCCAACTTTGAATCTCCAATAATAACTAATGTGTTCATACATGATACATACCAATATCCTTGATTCCCTGAAATCTGAGATACACTGTTTATTAATAAAACAATCTGTTAAAAATAAATTTATATGTTCATTTATTCTTTCAAAAATTTTACAAAACTGGTATACATGCAGTAGCAGCTATACCACATTGATTGTTCTTATTCCGTGACATCTTCACATAACCATATTCACCCCACGAGCCACCCCAAGAATTCTTTACAATCCAATAATCCTGATCATTTTCATTACCATAACCAACAACCAATACAGCGTGATTCAAATCGATAGTTGAACATTGATCGTCATCAAATATTCCTGAAGAATAATATTGCAGATTGGAAGCATCAATAGTTACCGAAACTGGTCCATAATTTTTTACAGCATATTGTAGAGCTTTTTCGTCGTTTTTGCTAATTGCACTAACATAACTAACTGTGGTAATTGAGGTGTAATTATGACATGTGCCTTGTGTTCCTGTATAAGAATATGATTCTTCTGTGGGGATGCCCATAACTTCAATGTAAGTGAAAGCAGTTGGAACCCAACCACCTTTACAACCCTTGTTAGCAAGTATATCACAGTCCACAAGACATTGCTCGCTAAATGATACGAGTTTTTTGTTCCTAATGGCATAAGCACCTTCGAGAGATCCAGTCTAAGGAACAAAATTTATCTTAAACTTGTGGAAAATTCTAATGCTTGTACTTACAGTACTAAAAGACCAACATGAACCACATTGACCCTGGTTCTTTACACCGGTAACAACACCTTTAATTCTCCAGTCGAAATCAACCTCTTGTACCTGGCTGGGATCAGCTCTGATAACCACAGTGTTTTCAGATTCAGTCTCTGGAGGTGGACCACTTGACGTCAAATAGTTCAGAAATTCTTCTCTTGTCCAATCTGTGAACTGATTTACACCCATTTTGTATGAAATTTTTCCTAGGTCATACAGGGCATTGTGTTCGGCGATTATCTTAAGACTGTTTTGGAAATTTTGAAAACGAACATGTTCCTCGACCAATGTACTGTAGGTCTTTCCGAGAGCTACCTTTAAATGTCCAGAATAACATTTGTTTAATATGTATTAATAATGAAAGCCTTTTTTACCTTGAAATTCGTCCATTCTTTTGAAAAAAATGTTGCCTGAACAGATAGAATTGTTACTGCTATTAACAATAATACTCTCATGTCGTATTATCTATTGATAAAATGATAGAAAATAATCATCAATTTGACAAACTACTTAGAAGTTCTGATCATACTGATGGATTTTGTGTACCTATACCTGCATGAAAACCAGCTTAGTAAAAATGTATAGAATAATCTATTTAAATGCTCAAAAGTATCATTCAGTTGGCAGCGTTCGTTCGTGTTTATAAATGTTTTTCGTTTTTCGATTCATTATCATTAGTATTTTGAATTTAACTAGATCCTTTAATTAAAATCTGAGAATCGACTGGAGTAATGTAGTGACGCAGTACTATATTTGATACATAATTTGAACGAGAAACCATAATTCGTATTTTTTAAATAATTTGAAAAAAAAATCTTAAATGATCAAGACGGCCGGTAGTATATAGATGTATATACAGGGTCGGTCAAAACCCTGGCATTCTTCTATACATTCGTTAGGTTTGGAAATAGAAAAAAATTTTAAAAACAAAAGTTGGCAGAAATTTACTGCTCCATAACCTAAAATTATTTCCATTTATACAGGGTGTTTAATTACGGCTGAACAGCTACTTACTTCGTATTTTAAATGGAACACCCTGTATATTAATAGATTTTCAGTTTATACACGTAATTTTAGATGAAAAAGTTTTAAGGTTTCATATTTTTAAAATGAACGGTTTTCGAGATATTATATATATAAAAAAGAATTCACAAAATTAGAGATTTCAAAAAACGCATTTATTTTAGTTATATTTTGTAGTTTTTTAAAAATTATTTCGGAGTTCTAAAACGTAAGGTCTAGGGAATATTGTGATAAAAAAATCTGAAATTTATAGTATACAGGGTGTTTGCAATTGACCGTCAGTTTCCATTGATTTCAAACAACGAAAACTCTATTTTTTCAAATAGAACCCCCTGTATATTTCTGACGTAGGTTGTAGAGATTTAAATTCTCTACCTCTTTTATAAAGTATTCCCTATACTTAAACTTAATATTTTAGGAGATATTTCAAATAATGTATATCGTATGAGAAATTCTATTCTATTTATTGAATTTAGATTGCCATGGAAATAAAAAATGCTGTTAGGGAGAGGAGGACTCATACGTTAGTCGGCTAGGTCCCCCTACCTTACATCTATAGATTTTTTATGGGGCTACATTAAAGAACTAGTGTATCAGGAACCTCCAACGACTGCAAATAATATGAAGATAATAAGAATTACTACAGCCTTCAGGTCAGAACGATAACTCCACAAGTGATCGTAAAAACTCAAGATTCTTTTAAACGTCTAATCGGTATGTGTCTTCAGGAGAACAGACGTCACTTTGAACACTTGCTTAATTGACTTTCAGTTCTAAATTTTTTTATTGTATTTATTTAATTTTGTTATGATTTTATGAAATGGTTTCTTTTCTTGTTTCTGAAAATTGATGATTAATTGCAGCCATCCAAATTTTTATTATTTATCTTTTTTTACAATTTTAAGATTAAGATTTACTTTTAACATAAATTAAGTACTTAAACTACCTTCTCAAGTCTGCTCAGCTGACTTGAGAAATGTCGGCATTTTCTCTTCTCTACTCTCTCCATTAAATAGAAAAGCAGTATTGAAAAAAACATTTTTGGCATTTTGTTCAGCAAACGGAGTATACGAGTAGTTTTCTACAACCTTAAAATGACAGAATAAAGCATTTTTTATTTCCATGGCAATCTAAATTCAATAAATAGAATAGAATTTCTCATACGATATAAATTATTTGAAATATCTCCTAAAATATTAAGTTTAGGTATAGGGAATACTTTATAAAAAAGGTAGAGAATCTAAATCTCTACAACCTACGTTAGAAATATACAGGGGGTTCCATTTGAAAAAATAGAGTTTTTGTTGTTTGAAATCAATAGAAACTGACGGTCAATTGCAAACACCCTGTATACTATAAATTTCAGATTTTTGTATCACAATATTCCCTAGACCTTACTTTTTAGAACTCCGAAATAATTTTTAAAAAACTACAAAGTGTAACTAAAATAAACGCGTTTTTTGAAATCTCTAATGTTGTGAATTCTTTTTTAAAAGTGTAAATATCTCGAAAACCGCTTATTTTAAAAATATAAAACTTTCACACTTTTCCATCTAAAATTACGTGTAGAAACTGAAAATCTATTAATATACAGGGTGTTCCATTTAAAATAACGAAGTAAGTAGCTGTCCAGCCGTAATTAAACACCCTGTATAAATGGAAATTTTAGGTTATGGAGCAGCAAATTTCTGACAACTTTTGTCTTTAAAATTTTTTTCTATTTCCAAACCTAACGAATTTATAGAAGAATGCCAGGGTTTTGACGGACCCTGTATACAGTATGAGGAATTCACCTAGGTCCATAGCAAAATATTTATATAGGGTGTCTGACGATTGTAGCCTACTAGAGTTTTGTGAGAACCAAAGGAGATATAGACTGAAATTTTACATGCATCTACAAGCTGTTTCAAATTCGCTTCTCACTACAGAGATCTCAGAAACGGTAAGAGATACAGCTTTGGTTAAATTGGAGTAAAGTTGCGTAATAATGTGGCCAATAATAAGCTGTTAAGAAATCGAAAATATCTTCAGTATTTCTGGAGATTTTTTGAAAAAACCAAATTTTTTATTTTTCGTTTTTATTTTTTCTGCTCTTATTTTTCAAGATATGGAAAAACTAAAATAACTTTGCCATGGACACTTTTGGTGCTTTATAAAATGACGTTATAATTCTCCTCATGCGACGTTTCGTTTTTGCGCTGACGTCAGCAAGTCCATTTTTTTAAGTACGGTCCTGGATTTTTTTCATCGTTTTAAGTAGCACTTCTTATGTTCTAGAAAATGGAGTTTACATTTTTTCCATACAACGTTTCGATCTTGTGCAATCATCATCTGATCCTTTTTTATATACGGCCCTGGATTTTTTTTACATTTTCATCAGTATTTATCCTCATATTCGCACATTTTGGCAAACTTTAATAATTTTTTTGTATTTTATGAATAATAATAATACATTTCCTTTTATAATAAATCAAACTACCTATTATTTATTGTTAGTACATAGTATAATAATAAGAACAATGGAATTACTTTTTTAATTATTATATTATTATTATTTAGACCAAAATTATCATTTCATGTTTTTTTAATTTATACCCCTATGTCTACAGTTAAATCTGGTTGGTGTTTCATATATTCTGATAAATTTTTTTCTTATAAAATATTAAAAAGTTTTTCTTATATGTAATATCATCTGTTGATATACTGTATTTGCATATATTTTATAAGAGGAATCAGTTAACTTATCAAGAAAAAATCAATCGTAGTGAAAATTGTAGTTTATTGTATAAAGAAATCTTAATAACAAATTTAAGTACTTATTTAGTTATTCCTACTAAATTTTTACAAAAATGGCAAACATGCAGCAGCAGCAATACCACATTGGTTATTCTTGTTCCGTGACATCTTCAGATAACCTTGTTCACCCCACGAATCACTCCAAGAATTCTTAACAATCCAATAATCCTGGCCATTTTCATTACCACAACCAACAACCAACACAGCGTGATTCAAAGCAGTCGTTGAACAGTCGCTGTCATCAAATATTCCTTCAGCATAAGATTGCAGATGCGAAGCGTCGATAGCAACAGAAACTGGTCCATAGGTTTTTAGAGCATACTCTAAAGATCCCTCGTCGTTTTCAGCAACTACACCCAGTTGACTAATATACGTAACACACTCGTAACCCTGACATGAGCCTTCGTCTGCTCTGTAAGGATATGAATCTTCTGTAGGGATTCCGTAATTGTAAATGTAATTGAAAGCTGTTTGCATCCAACCGCCATTACAACCACTGTTGTCTGTATTGCAATCAATAAGAGCTTGCTCACTAAACGATACGAGTGGGTTTCCCTTAAGAGCGTATGCAGCTTCCAGCGATCCAGTCTAAGCAACAAATTTTGCCATTAAATTGTTGCACTTGTTAAGTTCTAATGAATCTACTTACAGTACTGAAAGACCAACATGAACCACATTGACCCTGGTCCTTGACGCCTGTAACAACATTACTAGTTCTCCAGTCGATATCAACCCCTTGCACCTGGCTGGGATCAGCTTTGATGACCACAGTATTTTCATGTGGAATCTTTGGTGGCGGACCACTTGCCATTAAATAGTTCAAAAATTCTTCGTGTGTCCAGTCGCTGAACTGATTTACACCCATTTTGTATGACACTAATCCTTGATCGTACAAGGCATTGTGTTCAGCGATTATCTTAAGATTGTTTTGGAAATTTAGAAACCGAATGTGTTCCTCTGCAAGTGTACTGTAGGTTTTTTCGTGAGCTACCTGGAAACAATAACAATAAGTTTAATTACAATACCAATTAAAAATTAAAACCTTTTTTACCTTGAAATTTGCCCATTCCTCCGAAAATATCGCTGCGTGAACAGTTAGAAATATTGTCGCAAAAACAATTATTGCTCTCATGATGTATTAGTAAATCTTTGAAAATAATCAACTTTACCTACTGACTTTTTAGAACTAATCATCTGATTCATTTCATCTCTGCTATTTATATTAAAAATAACTTAATAACAATGTAAGGATAAGAATCTATAATTAAATGCGCATTTACAATAAACACGAGATTATTGTTTTGTCTGCAAAAATATTGCGTTTAAGACCTTCAAGAAAAAATATATCAAAAACAATAAACCAAGTCTATTATTTTTGACGCATTTCATTTCAAAGAATTGCATATCAGCTACTTGAAAATTTATTATTGTCTACGTACCTATATTGTTTATGTCTCTGTTAAGACCTGCAATCAGTTAAAACTAGTATTAATTTATTTTCGAAGTTATCCTAAACGTTTCTTAAATTTTTCAAAATTAGTCAGAACGCGAAGTCATTGAACGATTTATGGTCATTTGCACCGCCATAACTTAAAAGAACAAAGAAAGGAAATTTATAAAGGCACTTGGCAATCACCGGATGGTAGAATAACAAACCAGATTGACCATGTCTTAATAGAAAGAAAACACATGAATAAAATCATAAACGTGAGAAGTATGAGAGGAGCTGAAGCCGACTCTGATCACCTTCTAGTCAAAATCACATGTAAAAATCTAATAGAAAATACCAAAATTACAAAAGAAAACCCAAAAAGAAAGAAAAGGTATAACATAGAAAGACTGAAAGACACAATAGTAAGTAAGGAGTACCAAGATGAGATGAACAAAAGATTGGAGAAAGTAAAAATGTCAGAGGGAATTGATGGCATGTGGAACCAATTAAAGCAGATTATAACAGATACAAACCAAGAAGTAATACCAGCAAAAAGGGGACAACTGAAAAGGAAAGACTGGTTTGATGAGGAGTGCGAGAGAGCTACACAGAAAAAGAAAAGACTAAGAGAACTTATGCTAACAAACAAGAATGTAGGAAATGTGACAAACTACAAAGAAAAAAGAAAAGAATTGAAGAGGCTATGTAGAACAAAAAAACGTCAATATAATGAAATACGACTGAAAGAAATAGAGGAAAAGTTCCAAAATAAAGAGGTGAGATCTTTCTACCAAGAAGTAAAAAAAATAGAGAAAGGTTATTGCAGCGGACAAAGTTACTTAAAGAACAAAGAGGGAATATTAATAGCAGAACACAAAGAAATACTAGAGGAGTGGAAGAAGCATTTTGATAATTTACTAAATGAGGGGGAGATGGAAGAAGAAGAGGAACTGTTTTGGCAAGAAGAAGACGGAGATAATATAGAAGAACCAGCAAATGAAGAAATAGAAGACATAATTAAAGCTTCGAAAAATAACAAGAGCCCAGGGGAAAGTAACATAACATCAGAAATGCTGAAACAGGGAGGGAGTCTACTACGTGAGAAAATCACGGAAATGATACAACAAATCTGGAGAAGAGAGCAAATGCCGGAGGACTGGTCAAGCGCCCTAATATGTCCAATATATAAGAAAGGGGATCCAGCATTATGTGAAAACTATAGGGGCATAGCGCTGCTAGACACCTGTTACAAAGTGTTAGGACAAATAATAAGAAAAAGATTAAATATACACACTGAAAGGGTCTTGGGGGAATACCAAGCGGGCTTTAGAAACAATAGAGCTACGACAGATCAAATTTTCACCCTCAAAGAATTGCAAGTTTCTAATTACGAATATAAAACAGAACTCCATGCGTTATTCGTCGACTTCAAGAAAGCATATGATACAATAAGTAGGAGAAAAATGTATGAAGGAATGCACCAGTTAGGAATCCCAAAAAAACTCATCAGAATAACGAAAATGACTCTGGAGAACACAAAAAACAAAATAACATGGAAGGGAGAAGAGTCGCAAGAGTTTGAAGTAAGAAGAGGACTCAGACAAGGAGACCCCCTATCAACAACATTATTCAATTTGACACTGGAAGTAATAATCAGAAATAGCAAAATAAAAAATGAAGGGACGATATTTAACAAGGACAACCAATGTATGGCCTTTGCAGATGACTTAACAATCATAGCAAGAACGAAAAATGAACTAATAAGGGTCGTAAGAAGAATAGAACAAGAAGCAAAGAATTTCGGACTGGAGATAAACCAAAATAAAACAAAATATATGGTTATGGGACAAACACAAAATCCACTAGAAAACCAAGGCAACCTGACCTTGATAACAAACAGCAATAAGGAATGTGTCTTCGAGAGAGTAAAAAATTTCGTATATCTGGGGGTAATTGTAGAAGAAAATGGTCATGAAGGTCAAGAAATACAGGCAAGAATTGCAAAAGGTAACCGAAAGTACGGAAGCCTGAAAAAGCTAATGAAATCCAAATATGTATCGAGAAAGACAAAAGAGAGAATATATACAACAGTTATGAGAACTACGGCCACATATGCCTGTGAGACGTGGGTGGTGAATAAAACGGAAGAAGAAAAAATGAAAAGATGGGAAAGAAAAATGTTACGTGCTATATATGGAGGAATAAGAACGGAGGAGGGATGGAGGAGAAGAACAAACCGCGAATTGGAAGAATTAAATAAAAACCCCAGTATCATAGCAGTTATCAAAGCACAAAGGTTAAGATGGCTGGGACATGTGGAAAGATTGACTAAGGAGAGATTACCAAAATTAGTTCTAAGCAGAAAACCGATAGGAAAAAGAAGAAAGGGAAGACCAAGAAAGAGAGCGATAGTGCAGAGAGCGCTCCAAGAAAAATGGTGAAAAGTTAATCGAGTTATATAATCATGTACTTAATAATAATATAAGGTGATATATAGTATTGATATTTTGTAGCCCTAGGCCTACACGGCCTGTAGAGCAAATAAATAAATAAATAAAAATAACTTAAAAGTAACTAGAACTTAAATACAATTGTTGTTAAGGTTTTGATAATTGTAACTATGAAATTAAGTTCCCGTTATAGTTTAAATGGTGTCTGTGCAAACGGGCATTAGTCCAGTAAAATTTGATTTTAATTGTAAGTGAAATACACCAAGGCCAATTTTTGATATGTCGAAGGAGGCTATCAGAGAAGCTTAAATCCGGATTTTCGTATTGCCATGTAGTGGCTTCGGGTCGCCATATTGGAAAACGCGAATTGCTCCATATCTCCGAAACTATCAGTTTTAGCGACAAATTTCTAAGGACCAAAGTTGTAGATAATGGAATTATATTTCATTTTTTTTGGGCAGGCAATATTTTTTAGGTTATGTGCATTAAAAATTTTTTTTTTATTTATTACCAATTTTCTCGTTTCCAGAAAAAGTTACATACATGCAACCTCTTATAAAAAATAAACTACGTGAAATTTCCAATATTTTTCATATATCTTTGAGCAACTCTTATGGAAAACTGCCTTACAATTGCTACTAGCAACTCTTTTCCATACTGCTGCACTTTTGGAAATACCACACACACTTTTATCATGTGTTGATTTTTCTTAGAAGACACAGGTTTAATTTTTGGACACATTTTTCCAGCTGTACAATTCCAGTAGATAAAAATATAATTCCTCAAAGCCGGTCCTGTGCTGACATTTTGAAAAGATAATGACCAGACAGATAAGAAACGGAACTTTTTTGTAAATAAACACTCCTTTAGGTATTTTAAAGCACTTATAGATACACAGTTATTACAAAATAGCTATTTGTGCAACAAGTAAGGAAAAGTGACATTTTTCCGTATTAGACGTGAGATTTTTTATCGAAGCGTAGCCGACATCAAAAACAATCCTACGTGTTGCACACATGATTTTTTCTACTACCGTTTGGAAAAACCTTAAATTGCGATATTCGTTTGCATTTTTGGATTTGACATTTGTCATTTAGCAGTTGACGTTAGCAGTTCAATCATTATAACATGTAAAATCGTAATCGATGGAAAAATTTAAAAATCTACTTTTCCGCACTTGTTAGGAAAAGTTCAACTTTTCAACTGATTAGGCCGACCGGACTTTCGAAACGCTATAACTTGAAAACTATTCGTCAAAATTGTATAACGTAAACGGTTTTTGAAGATTTTTTAATTATTTACAAATTTTGTATTCACATGATTTAAATAAAATGAATTTCACGGCTCAAAAATTGTAAAAAACTGATTTATGGTGACTTTGGCGCCCTCTAATATTTGAAATATTCACCATACAACATCTCCATGCTGACAAAAAATGTGTAGAATTATTCTCCCTCTAAAATTCCCTAAGAAATTTTTCAGGTCTGACCAATAGAAATCGAGATAAACCGATTTCAACATTTTTCAATATAGCGGCTGAAGCACCAGGGGGAGAGTCCCGCCAATTTGGTTGGTGCGGATAATAAATTTTAATATGTTTAATTAAAAATCTTATTCATTATGTACCAAAAAGAATTAAATGAGAGACATTTTAATACATTTATAGAATGTGGATTTAGAAATAAACTTTAAAAAATAATTGAAATCACTTAAAAATTAATTAATTTCGCTCTCTTTACTTGCGCCAAATACTTATATGTATATGTATATAGACTTAATAACCATCTAAATACTCTTGCAGTGAAACTTTTGAACAGAACTTGTCAAACAAAAAGACTAAAGAAATTCAAACCTCTCGATTTACCAAATCGTTTCTAGTTTTAATTTCTAAATTTTAAGTTCAGATTATGTAATTTATATTTAATTGTGTGTATACAGGGTATTTCACCAGTGATAATGAGCCTGACGGAATTGAAATTGCAACCCACAATACATTTGCAAATTTAACGTTGTTATTTTAAATCATTGTTTAAAAATGAAATTATGAATCCACGATGACATTGCTAATTTTATTTGTCACAACTGACATTTACCAAAAAGTTAAAATGTATTCGAACGATGATAAAACCGACATGATTCTGATTTATGGCGAATGTAATAAAAATGGCAGTGCCTCCGCTGCCGGCAACGGCACCCGTATGATCTACCGGCAAAGAATTTTTAGGTTTTGCCGCGTATTCTATTTTTATCAAGATAATGTTTTAAAGATTTCAAGGTTTCATTAAAATCCAACATCTGGGCTAATTTATAATATAAATGAACAAATAAAAAAATGTTTTGTGGTTTCCTCTACTTGAATTTGATTAACACTAGTTGCCATTGCATTTGCACTTTGTTGTATTTGGGTAAAAGTGCCGTACCGCGGCTTTTCTGAAAATGGCTTATTTTGGCAAGAGAATAAGCTATTTAAAGTCGGGGGAGCATTTTTTTTTAGAAAAACATTTTGTTTTCATGAAAAATGAAAAAAAATCTTCAATTAACAACCCAACCAGTAAAAGTAAGTATATTATTCTTTCACTTCTCAGAGGTTAGGTTGTTAATTGAGGTTTTTTTTCATTTTTCATTAAACAAATTTTTTTTTCAAAAAAAACAGGCTCCTCCGAGTTTAAACAACTTCTCCTTCCAAAATAAGCCATATTTACAAAAAAACTAATTTTTAGGCATTTTTCGGAAAAGCCGTGATACGGAAGTTTTACCACAATTTGTTACAACATTATTATCATCAATGAATGTGTTCGTTGCTCTCCAGAAAATCGTCTTTGAAAATGTCCTTCAAAATTTCAACTTGCCCTTCTTCCCAATACTTTATGATAGATTTAATGATTTTAAATATCTCACGAAAAATTGGAGGGGAGACTTCACTAAACAACTGAGCCATTTTTTACCTTGATCATCCATGTAAGCTTAAACTTGGTGTGATTAGTCATATATTTATTACGCGATTGCTGTTTACGAGTTACATATATGTACCTACAAATTTTGAGGGTTAAGATTGCCGGCACCGGAGCCAACATTGAGGGGGCAACCGGCGCCGGCAGCCATTAGTTTGCGGGCACCGTTGCCGGCAGCGGAGGCACGGCCAATAAAAATACTTCTGCCGCTGTACATACAGACAATGTTTTCCGAATAGAAGAGCTCCTGCTGACACCATCTCCAAAAGGCTTGAACCTGGCCACCTTTAAAAAAACCAAGAGAAAAAACAGCCACAGACCCTGAAAACGAAATTGCAGTGTTGAGAATGATTGATGACAATCCTCATATTAGCCAATATGTAATTTCAAGAGCAACCGGCATTAGTCTGTCTTCAGTACACCGAATAATTAACGGCTTAATCTTTGCAATTAAGAATAAAAAAAGGTATCTCAAAATTTTTCGGACGACTCTATTGGTTCAAGCGCTAAAAGAGACAGATTATGCTAAAAGACTAGCTCTTTGTAATTTTTTTCGGGCAAACCAAAATGTGAATGCTAGTTTTTATGATAATGTTCTTTTTTCCGATGAAGCTACATTTTCTAATAATGGTGGAGTTAACCGACACAACATGCATTACTATGTCCAAGAAAATCCTCATTGGATTCGGGAAGGATATTTTCAAAACATCTATTCCACGAATGTTTGGTACGGAATATTCGGAACTCAAATCATTGGCCCCTATTTTTTTCGAAAAAGATAAAACGGAAATAATTATTTAAACTTTTTAAGAGACACTTTACCACTGCTTCTTGGTTCCAACAGGACGCCTTTAGATTTTTTCTGTGGGGAATGGTAAAAGAGCAAGTGTATCAAACTCCTGAAATGTTAATGCGTGTGAAGAGATCGTTTTGAGGACGAATACAAGCTTGTGAAAGAAGCGAGGGACGGCATTTTGAACATTTATTACATTGAATAAACATTTTTCTAAAAACTCTTCGTTTTTTCACAATTTCGTTTAACCAAGCGATTGACGTTTGTCAAAATTTACGAAACTGCTAACTATGTTTTATGTTTTTAAATCACAGAACCAATATCCACGTTAAGTTTGCAAATGTATTGTGGGTTGCAATTTCAATTTCGCCAGGCTCATTATCACTGGTGAAATACCCTGTATAGTTAGATAAGTTAAGTTAATAGTGAGGAATTGGTCATTGGGCAATTACCTCCCTCGTTCACTTTATAAAATTTACTTATTAATCCATATAAGGTTAGATTGTAAATAAATATTTTAGAAAAAAAATACTTATACCATTTTTGAGAAAATCAAAAGAAATTGTAAGATAATATGATATATTATATAATATATAATATAACATACATAATGAAACTATTTAATTTTAAATAATGCCTTTCTGATTAGGTTTAATATAAAAACGCACTTATATAAAATATATTAGATTTTCTGCATAAGTGGTAACCATTTGTTGCAATTTTAAACAATTGGTACTGAAGCAGCTGTAGCAATTCCACATTGATTATTCTTATTACGCGACATTTTGACATAACCCCTTTCACCCCAAGTATCTCCCCAAGAATTCTTAACAATCCAATAATCCGAACCCTGATTTCCATAACCAACAGCCAAAACACCATGATTTAGCTTAGTAGATGAGCATTCAGGATCATCGAATACACCAGAGTCGTAACTTTGAAAATTGGTTGCATCAATGCTAACTGAAACAGGTCCGTATGATTTAACGGCATACGCAAGTGTTGACTCGGAGTCTTGTGGAATGACAGCAAGCTGACTAATCGTCGTTACAGCTTCAGAGTCAGTGTACTGACAGCTGCCTTCTTCACCAGTGTATGGATATTCATCTTCAGTAGTAATACCGTGTTGGTAGATAAAGTTGAAAGCTTTATTCATGGTTCCACCGTCACAACCTGCATTTTCTGTAGAGCAATCTACAAGACATTGCTCACTGAAGGACAGGAGACTTCCCTTTTTTACGAAGTAAGCACCTTCTAAAGCACCAGTCTGTGGAAAATATGGTTACTTTCAAACACAATACTACGTAGTACCTACTTACTGTACTGAAACTCCAACAGGAACCACATTTTCCTTGGTTCTTCACATCAGTAACGGCTCCTTTAGTTCTCCAGTCAATATCGACACCTTGCACGGTTTGTCGTTCCTCGAGAAGGATTTTGTTTACACCACCCACAATTTCAGGCTTGTTTCCACTGATCTTTAACATGTCTACGAATTCTGTTTTGGTCATATCTGTAAATTGATTTACACCCATTTTCCAGGACACGAGACCTTGATCAAATTTCTTGTTGTGTTCCTCAATAGCTTGTACATTGTCTTTGAAGATGGAAAAACGTACTTTATCTTCAAGAAGATTTTTGTAGAGCTTTTGATGTTGTGACTATAATGAAAGTTATTTTAAAATAGGAAAACTATTATTGAATTGTTGCATGTAGAATGGGTACAAGTCAGTTATTATTGATTTCTAAAGGAAAAAATACACTGCACTCAGTAATAATTTGTAGGCTAATGTCTGTTTATGTAAATGTACGGTATCTTGGAACATGTACCCCTTCTCAAATCAGCAATTATATTAGAAATGATATTACCTTATAATTATGCCATTGTTCCTCAATATTGATACATTGCCCAACGAGCAGAATTGCAGAGAGTACAATTAATAATTTCATGATTACTTGTTGCAGCAAACGTAGCTGTCGTAAAATTCGGTATTTTAGATATTATTTAATAAATGAGTAATCGGATGTACGTACTTGTGTTCGAGAGTATAGGAATTATTTTGATATAGCTGATAAAATAACCTTGTTGAAGGCTAGCAACGACATAAAATTAGAAAACTTATTTATAGGTATCAGATTGTTGATAATATAATAATATCTATATCAATTATACTTGCATATCGAAGGTATGGGCAAAAATATTGAGAAAAAAATTTCCATAAAAAAAGTACGGCTATTATTTTTGCATAGTAAAATTAATCCAATAGTGTAAAAAGGAAATAGATATATTTTTTTGTTTGTTGATATCATCTTACATACTGTGCTTCTCCAAGATAGCACTGCAAAATTGCACTGATATGAAAATATGGATAAATATCTCAACATTATTCAAAAACTTACACATAAAATTAGACAATTATTTTTACTTTCTTATACGAAGTATAAGGAAGTAAGGTAACGGCGGGTAACATTGACAGGGGGATAACAATGACACATTTTCAAATATCTCGCCTAGTGCCTGGGTGTTCAAGAAGAACGCGATTTTAGCGTTTCTAAAAATTCATTTATGATACCACCCTCTAGTCAGAACAGCTGAAAATTGGGTTGGGTTGGTGCATAAGTTTTCTGTAAGTCCTTCAGTACGTACTTCCGAAAAAGTGGTTTTTGCGCGGAAACGAAACTTTGTGTGTATACGATATTTATTAATATATTATATTTTTTTATGCAAGATAGGTTGTTTTTCATCAATATTGATGAGGTAATAGAAATTGTTGATGAAGAATTGAAGATCGCGAGGTAATCGTGACATTTTTAAGAAGGAAGAAAACGTGTTTGGTTATCCGAACGTAAGAGATGGGGCAAGAATCTTGCTTAAAGATGTTGCAAGGGTTCTTTCAGAACCAACTATTCGTCGGGGCATGCATATATTCAATATTGACTTCACCTGTTTAATTAAATACAGAAAGTCACCTATTGCTTTTTAGTGACGGATTATTTTGCTCATTTAAATTTTGTTTCTATTGTGTTCAAAAAAAAAGTTAAAAAAAAACTTTTTTATTAAAAATTGTGTGCAAACGTCTTATTTTATGTCAATGATACTCTACGCTTAATAAACATTGACTTACAATGCAGTTTATAGAGGGTGTCAATGTTATCCGACCTGAGGGTAACATTGACACATTACAGACTTTTTTTAAAAAAATTGTAATATTGAAAATTACAATTCACTCTGGAAACTGAAACCCAATACACATACACAACATACTGCTTTAACTAAAACCAGATTTGCAAATTTCTAGTTATGATTATAAGGGAGAAAAAATTTTTTTTATGAAGATGTGTCAATGTTACCCGGTTTTACCTTATAGTAATCGTGATTTTTTTCGACTTCGAGATTTTGATGGATTTACACGTTTTGAGGGCCCCTGAATCCATTCTGACCATTTTCGCCATGATGTCTGTCTGTCTGTGTGTCTGTGTGTCTGTCTGTCTGTCTGTCTGTCTGTCTGTCTGTCTGTCTGTCTGTCTGTCTGTATCCACCATAACTCAAAAACGAGTTATCGGATTTGATTCAAATTTCATATTTAAGAGTTTGAACAAAATTGTGGGTGCCACATTCAATGTTTTTTATTTAGCACCAAAACAAGTGACACTTACCTGAAGACATTTTTAGGTTTCTTTGGAATATTTTGAAAAATAAACAATTTCTGAGATTTTTTTATTCTTTAACATTGATTTAGAATTGAATTTTGAACAAATTTTGTTTGAACTTTTTTTTGAAATTCCGTCAAAAAAATTTCAAAAAAACTAGATATTCTTAAAACACTTTATATTTTTCATAGCACGCGTTGATAGTTGAATCCGATGGTCGAGGTAGACCATGTGTTTCATTATATGGCTGCCAAACGGAAGGTCCCGGGTTCGAATCCCAGAAGGAACGGACCATTAGTTTTTTTTATTTTACTGGTTTCTATGGTACCGAAAACAATAATAATGAATAAATAATAGTAGTTTAATAAACAAGAGTGTTAATAAGAGCGATTAATAATCGAAACGATTTTAACGCGTGAGCGCAGCGAGCGCGTTAATGAGTCGAGATTATTAATCGCCGATTAACACTCATGTTGATTACAATATTTTTTTGTCGATCGCTCTTTATTAGAATGAAAATAATCTAATTTTGTTCCATGCCAAAATCCAAATTCTGACATTATTATGTCAGAATTTGGATGCAATACGTCAAAATACCACTGACATAATTAATTAATTTCGGTAGGTGTCAGTTCCAAATGCATGTTTCAATAATATAATATATTGTTGGTTACCTAGTAAATCTCATAATCTCAACAATGTTTTTAATGTGCTTGTATGCATTAAACTGAGTTATTAATTTATTTATTTGCTCTACAGGCCGTGTAGGCCTAGGGCTACAAAATATCAATACTATATATCATTTTATATTATTATTAAGTACATGATTATATAACTCGATTAACTTTTCACCATTTTTCTTGGAGCGCTCTCTGCACTATCGCTCGCCACTCCCTTCTGTTTGTTGCTATCTCTTTCCAATTTCTAACTCTCAACACTTTCAAATCATCTTCCAAGCTGTTTATCCATCTCTTTCTTGGTCTTCCTTTTCTTCTTTTTCCTATCGGTTTACTGCTTAGAACTAATTTTGGTAATCTCTCCTTAGTCAATCTTTCCACATGTCCCAGCCATCTTAACCTTTGTGCTTTGATAACTGCTATGATACTGGGGTTTTTATTTAATTCTTCCAATTCGCGGTTTGTTCTTCTCCTCCATCCCTCCTCCGTTCTTATTCCTCCATATATAGCACGTAACATTTTTCTTTCCCATCTTTCCATTTTTTCTTCTTCCGTTTTATTCATCACCCACGTCTCACAGGCATATGTGGCCGTAGTTCTCACAACTGTTGTATATATTCTCTCTTTTGTCTTTCTCGATACATATTTGGATTTCATTAGCTTTTTCAGGCTTCCGTACTTTCGGTTACCTTTTGCAATTCTTGCCTGTATTTCTTGACCTTCATGACCATTTTCTTCTACAATTACCCCCAGATATACGAAATTTTTTACTCTCTCGAAGACACATTCCTTATTGCTGTTTGTTATCAAGGTCAGGTTGCCTTGGTTCTCTAGTGGATTTTGTGTTTGTCCCATAACCATATATTTTGTTTTATTTTGGTTTATCTCCAGTCCGAAATTCTTTGCTTCTTGTTCTATTCTTCTTACGACCCTTATTAGTTCATTTTTCGTTCTTGCTATGATTGTTAAGTCATCTGCAAAGGCCATACATTGGTTGTCCTTGTTAAATATCGTCCCTTCATTTTTTATGTTACTATTTCTTATTATTACTTCCAGTGTCAAATTGAATAATGTTGTTGATAGGGGGTCTCCTTGTCTGAGTCCTCTTCTTACTTCAAACTCTTGCGACTCTTCTCCCTTCCATGTTATTTTGTTTTTTGTGTTCTCCAGAGTCATTTTCGTTATTCTGATGAGTTTTTTTGGGATTCCTAACTGGTGCATTCCTTCATACATTTTTCTCCTATTTATTGTATCATATGCTTTCTTGAAGTCGACGAATAACGCATGGAGTTCTGTTTTATATTCGTAATTAGTAACTTGCAATTCTTTGAGGGTGAAAATTTGATCTGTCGTAGCTCTATTGTTTCTAAAGCCCGCTTGGTATTCCCCCAGGACCCTTTCAGTGTGTATGTTTAATCTTTTTCTTATTATTTGTCCTAACACTTTGTAACAGGTGTCTAGCAGCGCTATGCCCCTATAGTTTTCACATAATGCTGGATCCCCTTTCTTATATATTGGACATATTAGGGCGCTTGACCAGTCCTCCGGCATTTGCTCTCTTCTCCAGATTTGTTTTATCATTTCCGTGATTTTCTCACGTAGTAGACTCCCTCCCTGTTTCAGCATTTCTGATGTTATGTTACTTTCCCCTGGGCTCTTGTTATTTTTCGAAGCTTTAATTATGTCTTCTATTTCTTCATTTGTTGGTTCTTCTATATTATCTCCGTCTTCTTCTTGCCAAAACAGTTCCTCTTCTTCTTCCATCTCCCCCTCATTTAGTAAATTATCAAAATGCTCCTTCCACTCCTCTAATATTTCTTTGTGTTCTGCTATTAATATTCCCTCTTTGTTCTTTAAGTAACTTTGTCCGCTGCAATAACCTTTCTCTATTTTTTTTACTTCTTGGTAGAAAGATCTAACCTCTTTATTTTGGAACTTTTCCTCTATTTCCTTCAGTCGTATTTCATTATATTGACGTTTTTTTGTTCTACATAGCCTCTTCAATTCTTTTCTTTTTCCTTTGTAGTTTGTCACATTTCCTACATTCTTGTTTGCTAGCATAAGTTCTCTTAGTCTTTTCTTTTTCTGTGTAGCTCTCTCGCACTCCTCATCAAACCAGTCTTTCCTTTTCAGTTGTCCCCTTTTTGCTGGTATTACTTCTTGGTTTGTATCTGTTATTATCTGCTTTAATTGGTTCCACATGCCATCAATTCCCGCTGACATTTTTACTTTCTCCAATCTTTTGTTCATCTCATCTTGGTACTCCTTACTTACTATTGTGTCTTTCAGTCTTTCTATGTTATACCTTTTCTTTCTTTTTGGGTTTTCTTTTGTAATTTTGGTATTTTCTATTAGATTTTTCCATGTGATTTTGACTAGAAGGTGATCAGAGTCGGCTTCGGCTCCTCTCATACTTCTCACGTTTATGATTTTATTCATGTGTTTTCTCTCTATTAAGACATGGTCAATCTGGTTTGTTATTCTACCATCCGGTGATTGCCAAGTTATTAATACACTCCTTTTATTACATTAACTAGATCTTTAATAAACGATCGACAAAAAATGTAATTTCATACATAGCTGATGCCGACTAGCCCAACGATTGCGTGAGACAGAGAGCAACACATGGTCTTAAGGTGGGAACAGACTGAGCAAACATTGTTGAACAACAGTTGGTCAGCTGTTGGCGAACAAAGCGTACTAGCAGTTGACAAACTGTTCGGCAACATCGACCTGCTTTGTTGCTTAGGTGTTCGCTCAGTAGTTGCCAAATACCAAATTTCTGCACTCTGCAGTAGGTATATGCGTACACACTGGGGATACTGTTGGCGCACTGTTGGACCGCATTTCCTTTGAAGTACCGCCTCTGGAGCGATCGTCAACAGCGGCCCAACTGTTGACAAACACGTATACATTGAGCGAACTCCTGTGTTGCCCAACTGTTGTTCAACAATATTTGCTCAGTCTGTTCCCGGCTTTAGACAGTGCTCTGTTCCCTGTCCTTGTCTTAGCAGTCCGCTAGCTGGCATTCGGCTATATGTACCTACACAGAGTCTTTCACGTTTTTGCAACTGGACTTTAACATTCTAATGTTATCCTCCATCTGTAAAGGACGTGTTTTAAGAAAGAAATTTCCTATGAATATGAGTCGTAGAACAGCTCATTTATGAAATTTGGTAGGTGGGTTAGTCTTTCAGTAAACTATAAATCTATGCTATTAAAAAAGTACTTTTTCTACTCTTATACAAATATGAAAATAGTCATTTTTCCATGATATACTCTACTTGAAACTTCTAAATTTTTGTCTACTGCGAAAATAGTCATATTCTCTCTAGAGTGAAAATATCGAAATTTCAAATTTATGATTTTCTTCGTGATTTTTTTAATGAAAACACTATATGCACTAAATTTACATAAATTTTCAATATCAATTCATGCACTTTTCATGACATATTTTATATATAAAGCTAAAAATAGTTTAAATAAAACAATATAATTTTGACGTTTCACTTGAAAACTGTCACCTTGAATAATTTTTAAAAAAATGTGTAGTTTATAATCCAATTTATAAATTACAGTATCGTTGAAAAAATAGTATTTACTACTCGACATGAAATACGTTTTTTTTAAGTTCGTGAGATTGCCTCAATATCTGCTACACAGCTCGTGTACAATTTTCACCTCTTATTGTAAAATATACTATTAACTGTTTACATATTGCACTACCTACAATTTTTTTATTCGCCAACCACAAACTGGGCCAGAATCTAAAATAAAAAACCTGATCATAAATAGAAGTTGTTGTCCAATCCACACAACATTTGTCATACGGATGTTTTCGAGATCGTTGATAACGAATTATTATTATGCTTGAAAAAAAAAACGAAATAGAAGATATAGTGCAAAACTTTGTGCACCCAAATAAACTGCTGGCCAATTGAAACGCACCAAGAGAATTTCTTTCAGTTGTTTTTCGAAAACTCGTTTGCCATTTTATTTTTCGAATTTTATATCAACTAACTATATCATTGGTTGTTTAAATTTTGACACGTCTAAGAATATTATCTGCGAGCTATATTTATTATTGTTCTTGAAAATTTATTAAATACAATACATAATTGCACATTCAAATATTCTACATACCTTGAGGATTATCTGATATTGAATTGAAAATAATCATTTGGGTAAAAAGTTTCATGCACGTTACGCGGAGTGAATTTTTGACACCTGCTCTGCTTATCATGAGATACATTGAGTGGTGACTTCAAGCTGTTATAGAAAACGTTGGTAAACAAGATACCGGCCTATACTTATGAGAATAGGCACAGGAACACTTCTTACAAAACCCAATAGTTAAAAATTATCAAATTAAAACTTTTATTTTTCGATTTATAATCAGGTTTTTCGGATTCTGGCCCACTGTGAACTGCCACTGGTTCAATTATATTATATATATATATAACTACAGAGTGTTCCAGTTTTTTCCAGTAGGAAACATTTAATAGATCTTTGAAGAAAAGTTCTTATGAACATCTCTTCGTTTGTGATATAGAGGGTGTTAAAAATGAAATTTGGTAGGTTAGTTAGTCTTTTAGTAGACTATAAATCTATGTTATAAAGACAAATATTATATGGCTCATTGGCGCACTTATGGAAGAGTCACTTAGCTTCTGTTGACATATCTTTTTAGTTCCGGTTGTACCACCTCCAGATATCCATTAAGTAGGTAGTTATTAGTAGGTAAATTTTATGTTGTAATATTTATATTTACTAGGTTACATTCTTAGTTCCAGATAACTGTATAAAAGATATCTGAGAAGGGGAACAACCGGGCCTAATAATTTGAATTCTTCGCTGTTGAATTCAAAACTCAAACTCTTTATAGTGATGGCGTTTACTTTTATCAGGGTGATTTGCAACTTCTACATTCTTTACTTCATCTATTTGCTCCGACTATTTAGTAGTTTTATGTTTTTCTTTTGTAAAACTGACTGCTTTACAATAATTAAGTAAAGTCTTTTTTGGTTGTGACCATATACCATGACTTGAATTTAATACTTTCGGCACCTGATTATTTTGCAACAACGGAAAATACATATTACTATTGTTTGATATATTAAAAAAAAACGAAAACAATGTATTGCAAAACAAACTAATAAACAACCAACAACAAATTATCGATAAAAGATTTAATGATTATAAATATTGGTTTTTTCACACCTGCTTATAATTATATGTCAATTATTCGTATTTATTTCGTGGAAAATCGTGCCCATAATTCACTACAGTGAATTATTTTCATTGTTCACTGTGTATGTGGCCAATCCCAAATACACAATTTCATAATTCAATGTTGTTGAACCAATGATATTTTAAATCGCCCCCCATCAAGTCTTTCTGCACTTGACAATCGACTAGCTTGACAGTAATTAAATAAGCGTCAAAAAATTTATCAAATTTGAGTCTAAATTATTTCTTTAATAGGTGTGGAAAAAGCATAGTATTACATTCGCGATTATGGCCATTATTCACTCAAATGAATTGCGCCACTCGCCTACGGCTCCATGGGCCCAAACATCATTTTCGTGATTAATGGCTATCATAATCGCTCATATAATAATATACTATTATTTGCAACTGCTGGCCAATTGAAACGTACCAAGCGAATTTTTAGGTTGAATTTAAAGTCAAATATTTTGAAAAGGAGAAAAGATATCAACATGAGGCTTTCAGGATTGAAGAGATAATTTAATTAACAAAACAATAATGTGCCCCGATTTTTTTACTTTGAAGTACGTTACTATCTACAGGGTATAAAAGAAAGTAGGTAGTCTTTTTTTTCTCAAATTTTATACTTACCGAGATTCCACAAAATTTTTTAAATATTTTTTGATGTCCATTTTTTTAGTCCCTGGTTAATGAGGAGAAAACCAATTTCTCAAAATTTGAATATCCCTCTTATTATATAAGATACCGAATTTTTTATTAAATTAAATATTGTTAAACAGGTTTTTGCAATAATAATTACGCTGCCATTTTGAAAGCAAATGTCATCTTGTGATATGTCATACAAAGGTAATTTTATGTAAAATCTAATTATTACGGAAAAAAATTTACAAGGTTGTTTTAAAAATATTTTAAACTTCCGGTGAAACCGGAAGGGTCATGAGATTGTTTTAAACGTCAAAATGACTATTCCTTTCAACAATCAAATCATGCCAAATTTTAATTAATTAATACACTTAAATATAACAAAATGGTGGGGGTTGTAAAACGATTTTGTAGCCACCCGGTAAACACGGATATGAGCAAATTTTTGAAAAAGTGTAAAACCCGTTTCGAGGATATAAGTCACTTAAAATAATGATGAACATAAACTAACTAAATTCCATTTTATTCCATTAAGAAACTAGCCTCAAAAAATGATTTAAAAAAATTTACCAATTAGCGAACGTGTACCTACCGATTTTTGATAAGCCACTGGTTAGCAATAAATTAATGAAAGTACAAAAAAAGTACTTTTTATAGAAAGCCATTCTATAAGGTATCACAATCTACTACAGATATTGGTTCTTACAAAACACAATACAGCCGCACGACAAACACCAAATACGGCTGAAAGACAAAAAACAAAGAAAAAATCAAGTTTTCAGCAAAAATTCGGTATCTTATAAAATAACAGGGATATCAAAAATTTGAGAAACAAGTTTTTTTCCCATTAAGTAAGGACTAAAATATCTACATCAAAAAAATATTTAAAAAAGAATTTGTGGAACCTCGGTAGTTATAAAATTTAAGAAAAAAAGACGACTTTCTTTCATACCCTGTAGATAGTTATGTACTTCAAAGTAAAGAAAACCGCGTAACACTATCGTTTTCTCAATTAAATTATCTCTGAAATCCTGAAAACTGCACGTTGATATCTTTTCTATTTTTCAAAATATTTGACTTTAAATTCAACCTAAAAATACGTTTCAGTTGGCCAGCAGTTTAGTTCTGAAAATTAGTAATCTAATTTTTTTATCTATTTTATTACAATAACGATTCAGAATAAAGATTAGTGAAATATATACTTAACCTCCAATCCACCACCATCTAAATGAAGGGTCATTGGGGATTTGGGGTAGGTACCACCTTTAGACCAATCCTCATTTCTGTGATTTGTAGAAAAGTGGTTGCTTTGTAAGGATTTCCAGATCTTGGAATAATAATGTATACCTTCTAATTTTGTTAAAAAATTAGGAAAGATGCTTTATTATTAAATATTCAGATGACTTAGTGTTAAAATGTTACCGTGTGAGGCCACCGCTGTCTGTCAATTTTAGTTGTAGTTAAAGTTAAAAGAATAGACAGCAGATCTCAACTGACGGTCAAATTACGGCCAATGATTTTCTAACATTGGTTGACTAGACCGTGATCTGATCGTATGGGCTGCTTCATTTTTGAAAAAATTTTAAGTCACTGAGACATCCGCGCTTTGACACTTCTCATATACTTATATGTATATTAGCAGGAATAAATAACTAAAGTTTAAAATGTAAAAATGTTAACAATGGCTCTTTTTGTACCTATATGAACATGAATTCGATTCGTCTTCCTTAAGAAATTATAATACTTTAAATTTTCAATTTGGGCTCAGATACGTTTGGTCCAATCGATTTATTTTGACCTGTGATTCTGTCCTCGAAATTCTGAGACACCATGTAAATTTTATAAAGATTTTGTAACTTCTTAATGCAGATTCGGACCCATAATCTTATAACATTAATCACATCCGCTTTCATCCTCCAATTTTGTCATAGAGCTAATAAATCACCTCGTATAGTTAGGTACCTCTATACAAATAGATAATATGTAGCAGGAAAAACAAGATCTACTATCAATTAGTATTTTTCTTTAATTTTAATTGTAAATAATCGAAAAATATTGCATAATTTCCGAAGTTGCAACATGTACTTACTTAATTTATCGATATTATCGCTACTTATTTAAGTATAAATAGTAGTATTTTTGAATACACAACATCATAATCAGGTAAGACATAATTTAATTAGCAGTTATTATAAAGCAGTTAGTTTCAAAACGTGAAACCATGAAACTACTAATTGTACTCGCGACAGCTATCTTGGTTGTTCAATCAATAGATATTGATGAACAATGGCAAAAATTTAAGGTAAATTTTATTCTGATTTATGGTTTTCAATATCCAAATCTAGATTCATTTATTTATTAACTATTTCATTATATTAGGTGACTCAACACAAACTCTATAAAAGTCTTGTGGAAGACAAAGTTCGTTATAATATCTTCAAGGATAATGTGAATACCATAGAGGAGCACAATAAGAGATACGAGGAAGGTTTAGAGTCATACAAAATGGGTATCAACCAATTTACTGATATGACTCAAGAAGAGTTTATGAATTTGCTTAAGACAAGTGGAAATAAACCGAAAATTCCTGAAGTTATTGAAAAAGTTTTAATTGAAGATCATTCCAAAAGTGTAAGAGGTGTACAAGTTGACTGGAGAAAAAAAGGAGCAGTGACTGGTGTCAAAAACCAGGGACAATGCGGATCTTGTTGGAGTTTTAGTACAGTAAGTATTAATTATTACCAATAGTACTTCTGGTGTTATACTCAATCCTTTTAGATTGGATCATTGGAGGGTGCATACTTTTTTAAACACAAGAAACTATTATCCTTCAGCGAGCAATGTTTGGTCGATTGTTCAACAGCCAACCACGGCTGCAGCGGTGGATGGATGACAACAGCCTTCAACTACATCTTCCAACATGGTATCACCACAGAAAACAAATATCCTTACAAAGCTAAACAAGGCAAATGCTCGTATCACGACAACCAATCTGTTACAAAGATCAGTAAAATCGGTGTAATTAAGAAAAACTCTGAACCAGTTCTTCAATACGCCACAGCAAAATATGGACCAATTTCGGTTGCGATTGATGCATCTAAATTTCAACATTATTCGTCTGGTATAATCAATGATAAAAGTTGTTCATCTACCAAGCTAAATCATGGTGTTTTGGTTGTTGGTTATGGTAATGAAAATGGCTTAGATTATTGGATTGTTAAGAATTCCTGGGGTAACAATTGGGGTGAGAAAGGATATGTAAGGATGGCTCGTAATAAGAATAATCAATGTGGCATTGCTGCAGCTGCGTGTTTCCCTTTCTTGTAAAAATATTGTAGGTACAGGTACTATATTTTATTAGAAAATTGTAAAAATAATCATGTATTATATCCTAAATAAATTATCTAAATTGATTATCATTTATTCATTAATTGGAGAACGTCACATTTGCGACAAAATAGACCTCTTGGTACCTCAACCAGCAACAAGTAACATTCTAACACGTCCCACTACTGGCTCTCATCCAGTAGCATCGCCATCGTAACAGTTCTCTAAGTTGGTGGTGCCCTTTCATCTTCCTCATGAATGAGCATTTATTTTCAAGACTAATTTTTTACACCTTGAGGATTAAATCGTCAACAAAACGAGGCATCAACTGCAGACCTCTAATCAAAATCGTATAGGAGGAATTACAATTGCATATGCAATAAAAGTGACATTTTAAACTCTTACAATTACAACTAGGTGAATATGTGTGACGCACTTCGTCGGGGTAAGGGGTTAATTAAGGGGAAAGGGGATCTCGGGCGCCAGATTTATTCGAGTGGTTTACTCCAGGTGACACCACCTCAGGTAGCTGCAGTGAAGATACGGTACTCCAGGGGTCAGATCTTCTTGACTGGGGAGGCGGCGAACTCCAATACAGGCTTTAATTGTGTGGAATTCGGAATAAGGAATAAACCGGGTTGCACGAAAGGATGTCATACGAGGGAAATGAAACTAAAGATTTAAATAAGGAAAATAATAATGTATTCAATTAAAAGGGAAATCAACAATATGTTCAAAAAAGGAATGTTTTAACTTGGCGGAACAGAATTCTAATTAAGGACGGGGGAGGGTGACGGTTGTATCAAAGGGGTGACGGTTTGTTGGTGGAACGGTTATTCGGAAAAATAAAAACAATAGTGTTGTAATTTGTGGGCGGCTTGGTTGACTTCCACTGGACTCGGACTCGACACACCACACACGACTCTCGACGACCGACGACCTGGTCCGTGGTTTTGGGTTCCTTAAAAAGGATTTTGTTTGACTTGTAGCGGTGAGATATGGCTTAATACAAAGGGTAGCCACCTCTCGGGAAATCGGCGAGTTAGGACGGGGACTTGGATATTTTTAGAATTCTGCATTATTTAAATAATTGGGTAGCTAAAAAATGACTTCGTTACATATGATTGGCTCTTTTTTGACCAGAAACCATTGTTTATCATAGGGATTTAGGCAATATCTTTCCTCATTCATGTCACAAATTTTGAAAAGTTTTATCCCATCCAAAATAAATTATATTTTTTAAAGTAAGCTTTCATATGGATTCAATTTTGGGCCCTTGCCGAATACATAGAATACACGTGATAAGCGGAGGTATCGATTCATTAAAGTTTCATACCAAACTCTCACAACCTTTTTTGTTTTTTGAATTGATATCTGTATTTCGTTTTAGTTTATTTCCACATTTATTATAATTTTCCAGCGTGCAAATCTAAATTATATACGACCGCCTTGATATATCGCAAATGATATTTCCACGAGATTACCTTCACATTTCTCCCTGATTTTTTAGGTTTTCCTCAGATTACTTCCATATTGTATGATATGTACATACATCTTAATTTTTCTTTTATATTGCAATATTGCGCCCAAGGAATGATTTTAAGCAAAAATGTAGTAAGTTAATTTATTCTGCTGACAGTTTCGCTCATCTACACAAGCTTCTTCATTTTTTATTCATCAACACATAAGATTTACAAAAAAACATACCTGAATAAATACGAATTTTAAATTTAAAAACTTTCTTATAACCTTGATGAAGCTGCCCATAAAATAACTTGAAATTGTTTGAATACATTAAAATTAAATAAATATACTCCTGGTCAATATTAACGCACCACAGTAATAAATAATAGAATTTGAAAGTAAAATTTTTGGGTATGAAACATAGAAAATTGACCATTAAATCAAATATTAAAGAAGCTTAAATCATATTATAGAAAAAACATCTAACTAACCCACCCTTATAAAAACCCCAAGAGTCATTAGAAAATGATAACTCTAACTCTAGGTCTTGGTGATGCGTTAATTTTGAGCAGGAGTATATACATAAATTAAAAAAAAATTATTATTTCAAATTGCGCGCTTTAGCAATTTCATTAGGAACTATTGTGTACCATTGGATGCGATAATCAAAAGTACCTACATTTCTCTTCCAAACAAGCTTAAGTTTTCTAAAATCAAATAAGTCGTTTAGAAGTTACAGCGATTTAAACGATTACACTTTCAATAGCTTCCCCCACTCTTACTAAGGTCGGTACGCCAATGAGCCTTAAACCAAAATGATGCAGATTTGTCCAAACTTTCTAATGATGTTACCAAAGGTGGGAATTTTCGGAGAAATTTAGAATTTTAATATTTACTTTTCAGTTGCGCCCCCTTGCGGCGAAATGCTGAGCTTAAAAATAATTTCCAGGATTTTCTCATGGGCACTTTAGTAATAAAATTTTTTTCCCTGGATTTCTATGCCCAGTAGTTCCCGAGATATGGCCGGTGGCCACCCTTAATGAAACAGCCTGTATTATATTAATATTAATGTTATATTGTTATTTTCTTAAGAAGAAATCTCTAATCTTGGATTTGTTCGTGATTTTTAGGATTTCTTTCAAATTGCCTCAAATTTAATTAATTCAATTTACTTCGACTTCACGCAGGCACCTAGATCCCAGTAAATGGTATTTCCCCGCTATTAATTCCAGCTTTTTTGCTTATTACTTATTAGAACTTCCAAAATTACCTCAGAATGACTTAGATTTTCTTGGATTACCTCACACTACTTTCAAATTATATGACCTACCTTAATTTCTTTTAAGAGAAAATCTATTATTATCTCGGATTTCCTTCGATTTCAACGCGTTGATCGCAGTAAGTGGTAGTTCCTCGAAATTACCTCCATATTTTATCCAGATCAGTGCCGGATTAAGCCAGCGCGGGCCCTGTAGCAAATACAAACCAGAGGCCCTTGGTTTTCTTTAGGTAATAAAGTTTAGGATATAAAATAAAACAGCACGTTTATAAAAAAAAAAAATTTGTTGGCAAATTTAGACAACACTAGTCAAATCAATATTTCTAGTAAATCATTTTCTATATGTTCATTAAAGTGAGGTCATTTAGACGTTCTAGTCGCATTGTGTTTCTCAACTCATTTTTAATGCGCTAATGTTGAAAAAGAACGTTCTCCGCTGCAGTTGGGCATCATCGAACTAAACTAAATGCCTAACACTATTTCTACATTTGGGAAAAACGATTTTAAAGGAACGACCGACTGTAATAGTATCTAGACTTATAAAATTAAATAACCATTAATTACTTTCTTATTGGTAATCAATAGAAAACTGTTCTAAGTGGTCAGGTTAGGATAGCTACGGTTACAGTGCAAGCTTTTTCGCGAGAATCGTCCTTTGCGCCACTTTTTTTACACGCGCGTAAGTGCGTATATAAGCGAAAACTCTTGCACTGTAACCATAGAATTATACGAACACCCGATATAATGTACCGGGTGATCATTTCAATTTCAGCTCTAGTTATCCATGGAAATTGATATCATGACTTTGATTAGTTCACTATTTATTGTTTACTACTGACAGTTCATAAATTTAACATTTCAACTAATTTGTTTTATTTGTTTGTGTGAACTAATCAAAGTCATGACTTAAATTTCCATGGATAACTATAGCTGAAATTGAAATGATCACCCGATATATGGTGTGGCCAGTGTTCACTTTTAAGAATAACTACTAAGTGTTTTCATTTGACGGTGGCGCGAGGCCCCCCAAGGCGCGGGGCCCGTAGCATTTGCTAACTCTTGCTACGTGGCTAATCCGGCACTGATCCAGATTACATATATTTCCTTGGATTACTTCCAGATTTCCTTAGATTGTATACTTTAATTTCTTTGAAGAGAAAATATCTAGAGATTACCTCGAAGTTTATAGAATTTCCTTCACATGACCTCAAATTATTTTTGTATGTACTTCCATTTCGTGCAGGCACCTAGATCGCAGTGTTTCCTCAGATTACCTCCAAATTGTACATCTAAATTCTTCAGCGATCCACCCCCCCATAAAAGAAATTAGTAATGTTTATAAAACTTTGTCTTCCAAACGGTCATATTTGTTATTAAATAAGAGATCTGCATCAGCACCGTACTCATAAATTTGCTGTGAGTGACCAAATTTATTTTCCTTTGCTGTCAAAAATAAAAAACAATCTTATTGATAGATTTGCAAAAGTTAAAATTAGTAGCGTAGTTCCTACTAGGTATTAATTATTAATAGTTTAAACCCGTATATTTACTTCGAGTTATTTTTATATGCTATACACAAAGATCAGCTTGTATAATTAATAATTTAAATTTGAGAATCATCAGAATTTTTTAGAGAACAAATCACTGTGTTAATAATTTGTCAGCCATTTTAAAGTTATAAACAAATAAACTAAGAAAACAATCTTATATTTGATAAATTTTATTTAAAATAATAAAAAACAAAAATCACATAGGTGTATTGTAAAAGACGTGCTCTTACATAGTTGGAACGTATCCATAACTGGCAATACCACATTGGTTATTTGCGTTACGTGACATCTTTACATAACCAGATTCACCCCATGTTTCGCCCCAAGAGTTCTTAACAATGTAGTAATCTTGACCATTCTGGTTACCCATTCCAACAACCAAAACACCATGATTCAATTGGGTGGATGAGCATTGGTTATCAACAAATACACCAGATGAATAACTTTGAAGATTACTGGCATCAATGGCAACTGCGACTGGACCAAGACTCTGAGCAGCATCTTGAAGAGCACTTTCGCTGTTTTGTTGAACAGATGTGTAACCAGATATGGAGGTATCAGCTTGATCATCAGTGTATCTGCACTGAGCATCGACAGCTTCGTATGGATATTTATCTTCGGTTGGAATACCGTGATCTTTGATGTAATCCAAAGCGGAACCCATCCAACCACCGTTACAACCTTGGTTACCATAACTAGTCGAACAGTCTACCAAGCATTGTTCACTGAATGAGAGCAATTGACCGTTAGCAAAGAAGTATTGAGCTTCCAAGGTACCAGTCTAAGAGAAATGAAATATGTAAGGTTCAACTTGTAATATTTTTCTCCTCTACTTACCGTAGAGAAACTCCAGCAAGACCCACATTGTCCTTGGTTCTTAACAGGAGTAACAGCTCCCTTTGTTCTCCAGTCAACGTCATCAGCCAACAAACTAGGGTTAGATGGAGCCATATGCACCTTAGACGCCTTTATTTGTGGTACTGGACCACTGCTCTTAAGCATGGCAACGAATTCTTCTGAAGTTAGATCAGTGAATTGGTTAACACCCATTTTATAGGTAGTTAAGCCCAAGTCGAATTTCTTGTTGTGTTCGTTAATTTTTTCCAAATTGGTCTTGAAAATGTTGAAGCGCACACGTTCTTGAACCATGCTTCTGTAGCTCTTTTGGTGAAGAGCCTAAAGAAATATAACAACATTGATTGTAGCTTTGTCAGTTACATTAGCATTTGTGTTATACCTTGAAGTTGGTCCATTCCTCCTCAAGGGTGGCCGAATGGGCAATTAGAATAACAGCGGCAAGAAATACTATCACTTTCATATTGGTGTTGGTTGGTTTCTACTACACAAAAGTGTTCGAATAATCTGCTTGGGGCTTGACGATCGTATTTATACAGAAAAATTGCTTCAAATCACTTGATCAAATAGATGATAAAATAAATAAAAATAGATTTTTAGGGCAAACAAGTCAATTGTTCACGATCTGATAATATTAATTTATTTCAAGTATAGAAGCATTAGTTTTTGCCTAGTAGCAAATAATCTATTTTTTATTTCAATAGTGCTTAAGCACCTTTTTAATATGTAGGTAGGTACTTCATTAGGAAAAGTAATTTTTTTATATAAAAATATCCTCCTTTTCTGAACACGTCTAAAAACTACTCAGATTTGACTGTAGATTCGTAGAAGAAAATAATCATGAAAATGGCTCAAATAAAAAAAAATCTTCTTTTGTCTTTGTTGTAAAGTGTTTGTAATTATTAAAATATATATTGATATAGTATAAATCTAATAGTCCAAGAGCCAGCGTCAAAAAAGTGCAAGATTTTTGGAAAGACTGATATTTTTAGACTGGATTATACTTTGGCCATAGAAAGCCACTGTAGAGTCAGCACGTCGTACATTGGGACACCTGGCAGTGGTGTGCTAGGAAAAGTGTAAAATTAATTAGTATGCCCAAACTGTTTTGGAAAAGCTGAAAATTCATCTGTAAATAGTCGATGCTATAAAGAACTCGAAACAAACAGTCAGACATCATAATAATGGGACGCATGGCGTCAGCAACTGCATACAGGGTCACGACGAGTTAACAGTAGACGTAACTCTGTTAGTAAACATACTTTGGTTTTAAAAATGAATTTCTTATTTTCTGGCTCTTAACACTAACATTACCATTAACATAAACATTGACATTAACACTATTCTGACGGAGCAGTAAGTTCCGCACATTAAACCAAACTATAGAGGAAATAAAATAAAATAAAATCTATTAAGTTTAGGTGTAGGGAACCCTTAATAAAAATGATAGAGAATCTAATTCTCTATCACGTAGTATAAAAATATACAGGGGGTTCTATTTGAAAAAATAAAGTTATCACTGTTTGAAATATATGATATTTACGAATAAATTACAAACTAAGCTATTTGCACCAAAAATACATCAAAATGTTTCCTGAACTTTGCTTTTATCATTTTAACTTTGCTTTTTCGAAAAGACTGTGAATTTGTTAAGATATTAATATTATTGTAAAAGTCCATATCCGTGAAAATTTTTGAAAAAATCCAAAAAAATGGAAAACTATTAATTTTAGGTACAGTTGGCGACACGGAATAGTTTCCAGACAAATTGATCAAAGTAGCGATTTTTTAATTTTTTTAGCATTATAAATCAGACTTTTAAAATGAAAATTTATTTTAACGACAGTGGTGGAGACAGGCGAAGATCTCATTAGATTACATTTACTTGTGTACTTGACCAACTATCTTCTAGCTGTGCCACAATTGCGCCTTTTTGAGCATCAGTAAGAAAATTTCTAGGAGTTTTACTTTAAATGCTTTACATAAAATATTGTGACACAAGTATGACTGCTAATAATGCCACTAAGCAGTTATCGAGCCTATGAACATGATTTAATTTACAATGGAAAAAAATGCCTGGAAACTATTCCGTGTCGCCAACTGTACATACAACCTAAATACTTTTGTAGTTTGAATTAAACGGGAAATCCAAAAATGTAAAATAATATAGGGTGTTCTTTTTAAAATAAGAAAGCTGTATAGTGGAAAATATTTTTAAGTTATGCACATTCAGGAATAAAGCATATTTTTCTTGAAATTTTTTTGCTAGCATTAATAATAAAGGAGATATGGAAGACCCCCACACTAGGTGGAGACCCTGTATTCATAAGTTCATAAGAACTTTTGTGTGTGCACAGGAAAAAAAATTAAATTTGTCGTAGAAAATGCAGCATTCACTAAATGTAAATAATTTGCAAATAATAAATTTAGTTTATTTTCAAACGGCGTATAACATGGTGTTATAAGACTGAGTAGGCAAGGTATAAGTTTCATTTCTATGACACCACTTTTGAGCGGCGTATAAGTAGGACTTATACTCCGGCGGAGTATAAGTTATATCATTATCTGCAAAAATGTATGACAGTTGCATGACAGTTGCAAAATTATTTATTAAATTGATTGTCATATTACGATTAGAATGATTCCATTTGAAAATAAAATATTGTATTTTATTCGGAGTATAAGCACTTTTATGTGACTCCGTATGGAGTTAATTCTCCTCGCTCCGCTCGGCGCTTACACCTCCATACTTCGTCACATAAAAGTTTCGCTTATACTCCTAATAAAATAAATATCTATTATAAATATAAAATAAAATGTAAAATTTTACCACCTGTTATTTCTTGTCTCTTTTAAATATATTTTATTTTCAAACGGCGTATAACATGGTGTTATAAGACTGAATAGACAAGGTATAAGTTTCATTTCTATGACACCACTCTTGAGCGGCGTATAAGTAGGACTTATACTCCGGCGGAGTATAAGGTATATCATTATCTGCAAAAATGTATTACAGTTGCATGACAGTTGCAAAATTACTTATTAAATTGATTGTCATATTACGATTAGAATGATTCCATTTGAAAATAAAATATTGTATTTTATTCGGAGTATAAGCACTTTCATGTGACTCCGTATGGAGTTAATTCTCCTCGCTCCGCTCGGCGCTTACACCTCCATACTTCGTCACATAAAAGTTTCGCTTATACTCCTAATAAAATAAATATCTATTTTCTTCAAACGTCATTTAAGTGTGACATTATCCTGCTCTACTGATTATGTTTAAGTGTCACTTTATTGCCGGCGACAGATAAAGTTCTACTTTTTCTGTCGCCGGCGCTTAAGTACTACTTAAGCGCCGCTGGTCATAAGTCAAATTAATTGTCAAACTTTATTTATTAAAATTTCAATTAATAATTTTACAATTTAATGAATTGTTTGCGTTTGAAGAAAAAATAGCATATTTTATTCGGAGCTTAAGTCGCTTTTTGTGCTTCGGCTGCTTTTGTCTGATTCACTTCGTTCGTCAGTCACACACCAGCCTCTGCACATAAAGCATCACTTAAGCTCCTCATAAAATAATATATGTACTATTATCTGATATCGACAGTAAAGAACTCCGAAATCGGCAGTAAAGTAAGTCATTATTGTACGATTTTTATATACGTTGGCTTGCATAAGTAGTCAACAAATATACTAGTTGACAGCTGACAGTCGAACGTGGTAAACGTCTATTTTGATTATATCGTGTTTAACTCGTGCTTTTTGTTAAAATTACCTATACTTCGGTGCCTACTTCAAATTGTGTCTGGACTTTGAACGTTAAATTGGGCGATTTAGTTGATTTCAGATAAAATTTAATGTACAACTAGGCAGTAAAGTTATTTCTTGTCGATCGTTTATTAAAGATCTAGTTAATGTAATAAAAGGAGTGTATTAATAACTCAGTTTAATGCATACATGCACATTAAAAACATTGTTGAGATTATGAGTTTTGCTAGGTAACCAACAATATATTATATTATTGAAACATGCATTTGGAACTGACACCTGCCGAAATTAATTAATTATGTCAGTGGTATTTTGACTTATTGCATATTATGTCAGAATTTGGATTTTGCCATGGAACAAAATTAGATTATTTTCATTTTAATAAAGAGCGATCGACAAAAAAGTATTGTAATCAACATGAGTGTTAATCGGCGATTAATAATCTCGACTCATTAACGCGCTCGCTGCGCTCACGCGTTAAAATCGTTTCGATTATTATTCGCTCTTATTAACACTCTTGTTTATTAAACTTCTATTTCATCACTCATAGTGGTTATTACTAATATCCACATTCGTGATGAAAAATGCAACTTCACTGCCTTATTACACAAATAATTATTATTTATTCTCTTTTTGTTTCCCTATTTTAACAGGCGTTAAAATTTAAGTTTCATTACAGAATCGACCCTATAAGAGCTCTTAGAAACTGGTTCAGTATCATAGGTTAACTCGTTAACTGCCAATGAATGAGTGACTGCAGAATAACAACTCTCGGTCATTACCACAGATTAAGATATCTTGGCCTTCAGTCTTACGAAAACTATATCATCTTATTATTGATTTTTTAACACAGAGAAACAATAAGATGATTCAATGGAATCAAAAATGCATTCGAATTGTTTTTAGTTACCAATAGGTACCGAATTTGTTTGTAGATTGTAGGAGTTCCATCGAAGACATGAAGAACGGAAGTAAATTCAAAAGTGTATTGAACAAGAAACAGGGTCTTACTGGTGAATTGTTACTACTACTACTACTACTACTACTTTTAGTTTCTTCGAGAAATTGATGTTACCTTGGCCAGTAAGTTTCCTTGATCTAACACCTACCGAAATGATGAATGGCTAATGTAGCTAGATAGTTAGTGGGATTCATTACTTGTTCCTCCTACGAATCCACATAAACATGCTCAGAAATAAGAATTGGATTATTTGAGACATCACTACATCACAGGAAAACACCCGCTACCTGATTCTAAGTATGCCCCACAAAGTAGGGAAGTGCACTATTAATTTCCAAGTAATGTTAGTGAATTTCGGGGTTAGAAACTTTTAATCATCTTGAAATATTTACTCAATTTATCACCTAAAGTATTAAACTTAAAGATATTTTTAAGCTAGATTCACAACCTCCATATCAGTGAATGCAACTAACATTCGACTAATAGTGGCCAATTTTTTTTGGTAGGTGACAAACATTAAGAGTTTCGTATTGGTAGAACATTAACTTTATTCACTAATTTGGAGCTTGTAAATGTAGCTTTGCAGGGGTTTACATTTTCTATATCATGGAGTATAATGTTTAAAATATACTGCATAAAATGTCAAAAAGATAAAGTAAGTAGTAAACCATTTGAAGACCTGATATTCATGAGGCTCTTCAAGTTATTTATTTATTTATTAATATTATAAAATTAAACAAATGTGTATCAATATTCTAATAAAATGTTAAAAAAACACAAAACTATATGGAAAAGTTATATTATAGAACAGATCAGTAATATATGTACAACTTAAACTATAATTATTACAATTTATTATTTACACAGGATATAAAAAAATAATAAATATAAAATGGTAGTTTTTCCAATTTATGGTAAAATAGCTTATCACATCATATAGAGATGAGATAAATATTCTAAAGATGTTATTAAAATTGGAAAAACCATTTCTCAAAGTCTTGTTTTTATATTTTTTATACAAAATCGTTGAAGCGAAAACTAGTACAAGTAAACACAAACGACATCTTAATTTAAAAATAGGACTTTTGCAATGTTAATGTTAATATACTAGACCAAAGGATAACTGGCCATAGTAGCAACTCCACAAAGATTCCCAGCATCCCTCGCCATTTTCATAAAACCTCTTTCACCCCATTGCTCCCCATACGAATTTTTTACCAACCAATACTTCTGTCCATTATCCTCAGTACCATAACCAATAATCAAAACGGCATGATTCAAATCGTCCACATTGTTACTACAGTCTGGATCGAAATACACTCCACCCATGTAAAACTGAAGGGATTCCTTAACGGTTATAGCAGCTACAACAGGG
Organism: Pediacus dermestoides; assembly: GCA_963942485.1. Taxonomy (NCBI): domain Eukaryota; kingdom Metazoa; phylum Arthropoda; class Insecta; order Coleoptera; family Cucujidae; genus Pediacus; species Pediacus dermestoides. The sequence goes on from OZ012626.1 coordinate 13,262,798, forward strand.
CCAAGGGTCGCCACAGCTACTTCCAAACCTTTTTCGTCACCTTGTGCAATGTCAACGTAACCTGTGGAAAAGATAATTTGAGTGTTTGTGAGGGTTTTTCAACTTAAACAGTAAACATTCTCAATAGACCACTTAAAGTTTGAACAATTCAATTGTTTTGTTTATTTTTAACTTGGGTGGTGGTTACGAAATTAACTAAAATAAACCTAAACTATCATGTGAGAACATAAATCATTGTGTACCTACATAATCATCAATCTAATCAGTTTATTAAATTTTTATCGACATAGATATCGTAATAAATTTAGAAATTTTCGAAAGAATAGCTTATTCTACTAATAAGAGGTTTGTTTTCCTTTCTTTTTATTTATGTAAATTATTCTTTTCATCTAAGGAAAACTAACAGTACCTACAAATATTTTTAAATATTTATATTATTTTCTGATGATAATTTGCGATTTCAAATTGTTTAATATCCATCGTTGACAACCGTCCTATTAAAAGCTGTTGTCTTAATTGTTTTTGTCAAATGTGAACTGATGCTCAAAAAATGTGCTACTTTTTTATCCTAACTAGATTTTTATAAATTTATAGGAAATCGTTTCAACTAAGATTGTAGATTGAGATGCTGTTTAATTATTTTTTAACTAAATTAACAATGAGGTAGTCACGTTTATGCCTTTCTAATTAAATTAGCCACAGTGTAAGCTCTAGTTTAGTGAAAATGTTACTAATGCGCGGCTTTTCTAAGACGCTTTAATTTCAGAGAACAGAATATCCATCAATTTATTAATTTTAGAGTATTTTGTACAAATATGAAGATATATTTTCTGTTTCAAACGTCATCAATAATTTCCAAACCATTAATTAAATTTTACAAAGTAAATGCATTTTTCGGATTATTCCCACGTGACATAAATTGACTACCTGACACTAATTTATCCAACTAAATGCAACGAATTCATTTAATTAAAAAAAATACAACAAAATATAATACTTATATCATTATACACAAAAACTGTGAATACTATGATAATAAATAAATACATATACAGTGTGTCCCAGTTTACACCGTCAGGATTTCACCAGTCGATAGTTTAGCGAAAATTAAAGGTGGTTTGTCTAATAAACTATGGTCGAATATTGCTTCCTTTTTGATGAACAGGGCATTAAAGAAAATAAATTATTTTAAATAATTTGCTATAGATCAATAACAAAAAAAGTTAGCCTTCTGAAATTTTGCATAGATCTTTTTTTTTATTCTCTTATTAATAGTGGTTGCAATTATTTTATTTAGAACACAGAGGCGTGCGTAAGGGTTTCTTCAAAAACATTTTATTGAATAAAATGTACGCCACTATTTTTTCTTACAGCACCAACATGCAGAAAGTATTTTCCATTCAATTTAGAAACTTTTTGTATCTTACAAATTCTTGATAACTTAACTTTTTTTTCCTTGTTAATTTAAGAGCTTCTTCCCTATTAGATTTCCGAAAAAAGCATCAGTACAAAGTTCTAGAGAAAAATATTTCCTACAACTTTCCTTTTAATATTTTTTTGATATTGTCAATATTTAAGAAGTTATTCTACAAATAAGTTGCAAATTTTAGGGAAATTTTTCTCTAGTTAGGTACTATTACTACTACTACTTACTACTCTTTCCCCAAAATTTGTAACTTATTTGTTGAATAACTTTTTAAATATCGACAATATCAAAAAAAGTTTAAAAGATAAGTTGTAGGAAATATTTGTCTTTACAACTTTGTACTGACTCTTTTTTTTCGAAAATTTAATAGGAAAAAAGTTATTCAATAAACAAAAAAATTCAATCCTTAATTGAGGGCTGGTGAAGGAAGGGCGGGGTCTACGAATACAAAAATTCTGCAAAAATTGGCTCTAGGGTAAAAAAAGTCTATTTGAAGCTCTTTTCTCCCTTATTTACTGTATTATTAGGTTATTTTGAGTTAAGTTATCAAAAAATTATAAGATACGAAAACGTTTCTAAATTGAATGGAAAATACTTTCTGCATATTGGTGCTGTAAGAAATAATAGTGGCGTACGTTTTATTCAATAAAATGTTTTTGAAGAAACTCGTATGCACGCCTCTGTCTTCTAAATAAAATAATTGCAACCACTATTAATAAGAGAATACAAAAAAGAGATCTATGCAAAATTTCAGAAGGCTAACTTTTTTTGTTATTGATTTATAGCAAATTATTTAAAATAATTTATTTTCTTTAATGCCCAGTACAGGGTGTCCCATTTTCGACACTTTTAGGGGGTATTGGCGTTATTATCAAAGGTAGAGTGTTGCGGTTTTCACGTTCCTGTCCTACTTTTTTACGAAACGAAAGATTCCGGGGTCAAATTTGTCATGGCTCTCTTAGTTTTTAATCTACAGAGTGATTCTGAAAATCTTTGTTTTTCAGACACCCCTCGTATTTCCGTTATGCGTCTACTTATCAAAAAAGTGAAAATTGATCTTGATTGAGTTTTTTACGTAGAATTCAGTGGCGTAGGCAGTTTTTGAGTAAAAGGTTTAGTTTTTGAGATATTGTCCAAATGTATGTTTTCTTAAATGGGACACCCTATATATTATTTTTTATATTGATTAAGCAAAATTTGGGCTTTCCAAAAATATATAATACTTAATATTTATTTTGAAATACAAGCTCAAAATTCGATATTTTTAATAATTTGCTTTATTTATAACAGTAGGCCATGGCTAGTTTATTAGAAACAAATGTAAAATTTGAGAGATTTGTCAGATTTCCATTATTGATGAAATATTTTTGTTACGTAGGAGTTTTTATTTTATTTTTAATTTTTTATTACAATGGCCATTTACGATAATTATGAGAAGTATTATATTGTTGGTATGTTTTATACAATGCATTAAAATTATCTTTTGAAGTGTTTAGCCTTAAAATAATTACGCATTGTGAAAATATTGGATTTGTTTTTAAAAAATTAGCCATGGCCTACTGTTATAAATAAAGAAAATTAGTAAAAATATCGAATTTTGAGCTTTTTTTTCAAAATAAATATTAAGTATTATATATTTTTGGAAAGCTCAAATTTTGCTTAATCAATATAAAAAATAATATATAGGGTGTCCCATTTAAAAAAACATAAGTTCGGGCAATATCTCAAAAACTAAACCTTTTACACAAAAACTGCCTACGCCACTGAATTCTACGTAAAAAACTTTATCAAGATCAGTTTTCACTTTTTTGATAAGTAGACGCATAACGGAAATACGAGGGGTGTCAAAAAAACAAAGATTTTCAGAATCACTCTGTAGATTAAAAACTAAGAGAGCCATGACAAATTTGACCACGGAATCTTTCGTTTCGTAAAAAAGTAGGACAGGAAGGTGAAAACCGTAACACTCTACCTTTGATAATAACGCCAATACCCCCTAAAAGTGTCGAAAATGGGACACCCTGTACATCAGAAAGGAGGCAACATTCGGCCATAGTTTATTACACAAACCACCTTTAATTTTCGCTAAACTATCGACTGGTGAAATCCTGACGATATAAACTGGGACACCCTGTAGATACAATTATTGTAATTGTAATCCTTGAAGAGTTTTATTAAAGATTGTGTTATACAGGGAGAGTCAGTTTTTTATAGATGGAGTTTAACAGTTGATAGATTTCTTAGAAGAAATTTCTATAAACATGACTCATACAACACTTATTCATTTCTGAAAATAATTTTTCCATTTTATTTTTTTGATTATATTAAAACCGTTGAAGATAAAGTTCTGAAATTTGGTAAGTGAATCAGCCTTTAATTTAACTATAATCTGACGTATTATAACAAAAATAATGTGGTTAATTGACGTACTTATGGTAAGGGCATATTTTTTTAAGGAATGGATTTTGGATAAAAATACTAACATTTATCAAAGATACAGACAATATACGCAAGAAGTTATACTTGCTTGATTTGTGATTTTGAACTCAGTCTATAAAGTCAGAACTGTCAGAAGTATTGTGTAATACAGCAAATTCTAGGACCACAACTAGATCAAAATTCTACTACTAATAGTCACACCAAAAAGGCTGTTGAAAGTTAAGTATAAAAGCATTGTGTGACTATTAATAGGATAAATTAGGCTTACTGTCTGTTACGCAATATTTCTGATGACTTTACAGGGTAACTAAGGTAAAAAAATGGACAGGGTCTCAATATCTTCAGTAGAACTCATTTTCTTAGAACTTATTTCTTTCTTTTCTGAATAACGTTAAAATCTCTCCAGATCTTCCAAAATTGTTCGTATTGCGCTTCTATAAGCCACCATTATAAAGTTTATTGTTAAATAAAGGTCTTGTATCAACTGTGGAACACTCTATAATATATTAAAGAAAGTGTCCTTATCTAAAAGCGAATGTTACGTTCATATAGATAATCAAAAATTTATCAGTAACATTATAAAATGTCCAAATATACTTACACTTCTCAGCTAAGTATATTGTTTTCGACATTTACGAGTAGTATCAAAATTTTAATTTACTCTTTTCCAATAATTTTTACTTAAAACTTCCCAGTTATTAAAGTCTTCCTTCTTCCAATTTAATACATGTACTTGATATGAAAATAATACATTATTTCATACAATATTGCATATAGTCCAGTATATTTAGTATTTATTATTGCAATTCATTGGGTAAGAGAAATTTTTTTTGCCATCGTTAGGATACCACATAGAAAGCTTAAATCCGAATTTTCGACCATCAACCCCTTGCAGCTTTTCCGCCATCTTAAATTAAGGGGTTAATTCTTATCTCGTAAATAACAGCCATATTTTTTATTTTATCGAAAAAGCAGTTGACACCATTTTTAACAAGAAAAACGAATTCTACAAATTTGTGTACTTCATATTTTTTTATATTTTGCGTATTTAACAAGTAATAACGGATTAATTGAAACAAAAGGGGGCTGAAAATTTTTTCTGGTCGGTTATCTTTTTTTCCTTCAGCGCAATCGCAAAAATGTTCATGTAAAATATCTTAAACACACAATTACCTACAACTTTGATATGAAAATTTTTTTCATACGCGCAATTGTTTACTTACTGCAGCGCCTGGAAATTGCACGTATCGTCACTCGGCAGTAGTACAGGACATCTAGACTTTACTGGGAAATAATTCCGAGACGAATTTGGCTTCCGATTTTCGAAAGTGTTTAAGTATACGAGCCGGAAAACACATTTTGTACAATTCTGCCCGGTGGTGAAAGACCGCCATCTTGTTGTAGTTTTTCGCGCATAAATCGCGTATTTTCGATTTTAGAAGAAAATGTTTCAATGAAATTAATTTGTAAATTGAATTCTCTACAAAATAGACTTTTTTCGCTAATTGCAATTGTTTACAAGTTAGGTACAGCATTTCGTTACACTGGATTACTTTTTGAAATTAACACAAATAGTTTGGTTTACGTTTACGTGCACCTGTCTCGAAAAACGCGACTATCTCGAAAATGCACCAAACACCAGCGTGGAAAATTGTAGGTATAACAAACTTGTAAACAATTGCAATTAGCAACAAAGTTACCAGTGCAATTTTATGGAGAATTCAATTTTCAACAAAATTGCATAGAAACATTTTCTTCTAAAACCGAAAATACGCGATTTATGCGCGAAAAACTAAAACAACCTTTAAAAACAAGATGGCGGCTTTTCACCAGCGAGTAGAATTGTGCAAAATGAGTTTTCTGGTTCGTATACATACACTTTCGAAAATCGGAAGCCAAATTCGTCTCAGAATTATTTCCCGCAAAGTCTAAATGCCCTGTAGTCCTGTACTATACTGCCGAGTGACGATACGCGCAATTTTCAAGGCGCTACACTGCTACAGTAAGGAAACAATTCCTCGTATGAAAAAATTTGTCATATCAAAGTTGTAGGTAACTATGTGTTTAATAAATTTTAAATGAACATTTTTGCGATAGCGCTGAAAGAAAAAAAATATTCGAGCAAAAAATTTTTCAACCCCCTTTTTTTCAATTAATCCGTTACTAATCATTAAATACGCAAAATATGAAGAAATTCTAGTATACAAATTTGTAGAACTCGTTTTTCTTGTTAAAAATGGTATCGGCCATTTTTTCGATAAAATCAAAAATACGGCTGTTTCTGTCGAGATAAGAATTCAGTACTTAATTCAAGATGGCGGAAAAGCTGCAAGAGGTTGATGGTCGAAAACTCGAATTTAAGCTTTCTATACATATGGTAGTGTATCGATGGCAAAACAAAATTTTCTTACCCAATGAATTGCAATAATACCCATAGGAATCTGACTAACTATACTGGACTAATACATATGCGAGAATTTTAAACGAAAAACTTATGAAATATGTCATAGATAATATTCTGCGTAATTTCTATTCCTGTAAAGTGATAACCTATAATTTATCATCTTTACTCACTGACATTAAATAATTGAACATATTCCACTAAAATAAATTACCTTCCACAAGCATTTATGAAAACATGGATGACATTAAATAACGCATTGCATTTACGAGCGTATATTTTGAATAGGTATCGTATGTAATAACGTGATTTATTAACTTCTCCTTAAGTAGCAATTATAATGAAATCTTATAGTTATGAAAAATATCAGATGTGGACAAATTTACGTAAACATCTTCCAAGTCATCAATTAGAGAAACTTATATGATGATCAGTTAATGAAGATGATACATCGCTGATACTTTTTAATATATGAACTTTCTAAATAATCGAAGTAATTATGTAAGTTTAATATATCGATGTAATGATACCGTGCGACTTGGTAGCATGTTCACCGAAAATATTTTATGGCACATAATTAATGTTATGTAGTAATTTGTAAAAAGTTATAAATTAGTCTAAAAAAAACTTTGAGAAGAAAACTAAATTACCTAATCTTAGTAGCTTCCATTTATATAACCAATTAATGATTAAGGGGTAAAACAACAAAAAATATCTTATTTAACGTACAAAATTAGAAATACAACTCGGTTTCTTTTTACTTTATGCAATATACTTATTCAAAAAAATATTTACAATCGGTGCTTTTTGAACTCCTAGGTTTTGATAAATTATCAGGTTGTGAGGCTCCTTAACTATTTTTACTAATTGAATGCTCCAGATATTTTAAAAACAATCAAAGATATGAAAAGTTTCACAACACATAAATTTATTCTTTACTCTGCAATTTGCATCAGAATGATCTTTTGTACGGTTTTCCGAATAAATTATTGTTAGGCAACACTACATATCCTCATATTTTGTATTCATAATAGTGTGATTTAATATACAATATGTACAGGTTTTAATTTTTTACTAAAATCTCCTCAGACAGATGTTCGTAATTTATTATTTTATAACTTATTATTGTTTGCTTCAATAGATCCATAAGATATTCATGTTGTATCGTCTAAGTGAATGGGAGCTCCAACAAAAAACTCACAAGATGACATTTTAATTATATAGCCTATTTGACATTTTATTTAAGAGATAGTGTATGATGACCTATAAGCATACAATCAATTCGCTTTAGAAGATGAGCAAATGAGTAACAAGGTGAAAAATTACCAAATTATTTAAACATTAAATAACATTTTTGATTTTGAGCAAAGAAATGTAAAACAAACTAACAAAGTAAGGAAAGTAGTCCAAAGTAAAAAGTAACGTTTCAATCAACGATATTAAATAATAAACATATTATTTGCTATGTTAAATACAGTGATTTAGTGACTAAAAATCGGACGAAATTGGCTTCAATACCAAACCTAAATCATTGCATGCCAATCTCTGAGAAAGGTTTTTCATGTTAATGAAATCTAAATGGGCCACATAATTAAAATAAGTTAAACTGCAATTATTAGAAACTAATATAAAATTTTGTATATCTCTATAACAAGATAGCTTAAAGTGTTATTTATAGCACAATTAGTTTATTATTGTTATGTGCATTCAAGTTCTAATTATTATCAAAATAAGTAAATATAGATACATTATCTGATTTGAAATTCTATTTAGGTTTTAGTCAATTACTTAGAAATGCATCAGCTTTAACTCGTACTTTTTTATATATTTTTGTTTACCTTTCCACATCTTGTATAAAAGATACAATAAATACCAAACAGTAGATTATTCTTTTTATACTTTAATTGAAAAGGTTAACTACCTTTGTTTTTTATTGTTCATAAAGTTCAGTCACAAAATTAGAATGACAACGGATTCACTACATATAAAAAGTTTCACATTTATTCATGTGTATCAAAAAAGTAATTCTCAGATTAAACAAAATTTCAACTTACCGGTACAAGTGGCACCGACACCTTCCGGTCTAAATCGGCATTGACCATCTCTAGCTTCGTATGGATAGGATGCTTCCGTATCCAAACCCCTATTATTTCTGACATATTCGAATGCTGGCTCCACGAAACCACCCTCACATCCATCATTACCATATGAACGAGTACAATCGATTAAATTTTGAGCGCTGAGCTCTACTAAGCGGCCGGTTTTACGGAAGGTTTGGCCCTCCAAAGCTCCCGCCTTTAAACAAAGGAAAATGTTGTTTGAGGGAAGTAAGAAACTTCTGGTGGAAAAGTGTATGTATGTATGTTTTAAGAAAGGAAATTAGTTCGTTTTGATACGAGTATTTTGTAACCTGTTCTCTATAGAAATCATTTACTCCTCTGGCGCGAAGATTTTCATCTTCTTCAAGTGGTTCGGAATTCATGTAAAACTGTAGGTCCACCTATATATGTGGGTGTCAACACTTATAAGCAGAGGAGATGCCGATACTCCAATAATAGTGGAGTGGGAAAAGGCTAGTGATGAGAAGTGATATAAATAAGTGAACTTGCCAATAAAAGTAGATCTTGAACTTGAATTGTTTTCTAAATGTACATAGAGGTTGCGAAATGTATGAAAAAATGTTATCGTAAACAAGGTTCTGAGCTTTTTGAATAGACATACCCAAATATTAATCTTTGAGGAAAAAGTACATGACTTGGAAACCTCTACCAATTATCTACACTAAAAATCTTGTTGAAAATACAACACTGATGCCAACCCATTCTTAGAAATGAGTACCATGTGTTCTTATTACTAATAACTACAATTCAACTTACCGCTGCGAATGCCCAACAACCCGCACATTGTCCTTGCGACTTCACTCTAGTGACACCCCCTACTTCCCTCCAATCGAAATTATCAGGATAGATAACATTAGCGCTGGGAATAAATGTTGTAGCTGTTGGTATTTGCACTCGGTTATCACCACGTGTTCTGTTGTAACCGTTGAGCGCTCTATTAAATTCATTGAAGAGCATATCTCCATAAGGATTCAATTGTTGGGAGAAGGTACGACGGCCCTGGGCAAAATCCTGGTTGAAACGCGCAATTTTGGCGCGGTTTTCCACGAAGATTTCTCGCCTGAAATTTTCGATTTCCGGTGAAGCGTAGGTTTTGTTGTAGGTGATCTACAGAAATGAGAAATACATTATATGTAGACAGTGAATAAAGAATAAGCAGAGATTTTAATGAGAGCGCAGACTGCAAACCTTTCGGCGGTTTAGCTGATAAATTGACATAAATTAAATTTGGTACACACACTTAAGCTTTATTTTGTCACTTTCTTCTTAGCGGAAATCAACAACATTCACTGTGGTATTTAAACTATATTCAGAACATACCAACATTATTTCTTGTAAACGATAATGACTTCTAGATAGCTTAGATACCTAAATATAGTAACCAGAGTCATTTTCATTCAACTCTATCTCCTACAATATATTATTGAATTTTCTCGATTATGGATAATTACGTTTTAACTTAGCGACTAAAAATAAAATAAGTTTAAGGTGAATAATAATAATCATAAACTTTCATCTGCATATTTAATATAGATATAAAATAGACTTTCGCTGTTAACAGATTTTAAAACGACCATAAATTTTATACAAGAAGACTCACGCCGAAATAAATTGTTTAGATACAAAGCAAAGGTATAAAGCAATTTGAGTTTTTTATTGTATCCGTACATTTTTGTCTTATACACGCTGCTAATTCACACTAAGCGACTTAACTCATTCATGAAAGTTAATCTCATGATTACTTATTATATCGTATTCTGTAATAAAAATAGTAATTTCTATTATTTCCACGTGCATGCGCTGATATAGTATGAACGACTTACTGCTGAAGCAAGTCCAGATATGATTTTTTTAAATCTGCAATTAACAATTTCCGTTGTTGCAAACTTTACAGTTTATATTTTCTAGTAATTAATAAGTGGGAACTTAATGATTTTATTTACCTTAAAAGTTTGCCATTCTTGATTAATTAAGTCGTCTGCATTGGTAAGAAACTGGCCGTTGACTAGGTTGGACGATGCCATTAAAATTAAAATAACCACTTTCATTTTGTACCTGAAAAAAATAAAATTTTATGGTTCATATTCATTATAACATGGAGACTGTTGGGAAAAACTTTTTAAGATGTAAATAATTATAAACAATCAAGCTTGGGCCCAATTAACTTGCTTAAAAATTCTGGCATGATTTTTATTTTATCCTTATCTGCCTGTTTTGAAAATAGTTTCATGTGGTACATTATTTCTTCATCACTTAAAAACTATGCATGACATTATACAAATATAAACTTTTAAAACTGCATACTTACATCACAAGAAAAATTACAGTGTTTCAAGTTAACAATCTACAGTTTTTATGCCGACGAATAACTATATTACCATCAAGAGTGTATTTTAAATGCAGTTCTTTAAAACAATCAAATAATAACAAACTTGTTCTCATAATTAGTAATCTAGATATAAACTAGACATGTGCGTCTCACTTTCCTTTTATCTTACTTTTTACAGAGGCGAACGTGAGGGGTGAGAGAGAGATAGTGCGACGTTCATGTCTAGAGGAAACAATAATCTAGTACATATAATTATGGGAATTAATTTACAAAGATTATAACTTTTCAATTTAAACCATAACATTACATAATTTTTAAGAAGTCACGAAACTATCTTAAAATGTTGCAAATTTAGAAACTATCAGATTTTAATACATATTATGTATTATTTGATCATTTGAATATGTCAGTCTTATTTATTAAATAATGTTTTAAATGTTTAAAAGTGCTGTTAATGAATGTATTAAATAATAATGTTCTGTATAGATAATATTTTTTCAAGTTAAAACTAATCTCGTTTGGTCCATTTAATTTTTCACAGTTACCTATCCATTCACAAAGTCAGGTGCTTTAGACAAATTTAATTGCGAATTTTTCGTTCTTTGTCTTTTAAAGTTTACATAGATTGATGAATGCCGAATTCTTGTGTCTCGTTAGGTTAATCATGATTACAATAATTATTGAAAAAAGTATTATTAGATGCAAAAAACTCGGGGAGTAATTTTACTCGAAAAGTTAATGTGACAAGTTCCAATAACATTTTTCTGAATGCTCATTAATATTTGGGTTAGAAGGCCCCAAATTTTTTTTAATCAATTTTTTCCAATAACTTTTTTCTAAATTTTGATGTTTCCCGATTGAAGAGCATCCAAAAATCTTCAAAAAGATCCTCTTGTTGAATATCAATAAAACGAGTAATTTTCGAGAAAAACGCGCTTCTGTTCAATGCTTGCTTTGTTAATTTTGAAAATGAGCTGTAGTTAATTGGTATTCATTTAAGGCGTTTTTCTCGAAAACGACTCGTTTTATCGTGATGCAGCGAAAGGATCTTTTTTGAAGATTTTTCGATGATCTTCAATAGGGCGTCATCAAAATTTAGAAAAAGTGCCTAACAAAAAAGTGCTGGGTCTTTATCCAAAGGTCAATGTCAGTTTCGACTCTTTGACACTGGGGGATTTACCTCAATTTTGGTGCAAGAATGCAAATAAACATTAGTGATAAGTGTGCCCAATTTGAAACGAATCGGTACACTAGAAAAAAGTTACTTACTGGGAAAAATTGATTTAAAAAAACAAATTTTAAGGCCCTGTAACTCTAAGATTAATGAGCTTTCGGAAAAATGTTATAGTAACTTGACACATTAATTTTTCAAGTAGAATCACCCCCCGAGTTTTTTGCTCCTAATTTCCGGACACTCTGTATATGTTTATTTATTAGTTATAAATTGACCACATGAAGAAACTTTGAAGCCTAATAACTCGGAAACAAAGCTCTACCGTCAAAAATTTCATTTTACACTTTTTAACCAGAATATCACCCCGTACACGTTACTTAATTATGGTCCTCGAGTTATGAAACACCCTGTATAAACATAAATTATTCTATAAAGGCCAAACTTCAACTATATGCACGATTTTGTTTAATTTTCAATTATCCTACTCCACTTATAACCGACCTGCTAACGAAAGATTCATAAATTATTGTCTAGAATAAAAAGAGATGAAGCGATAAACTTTGACTGATTCGCATAATTTGTATAGTTTATTGTTTAAAAAAGTAAAACATAAATTGTGAAATAACACAGTAAGTATTACGTAGGTACATCAGTGAAAGTACAAAATCAAAAGAGTTTAATTCTTTTTTCATTTAAGTTGTCAAATCTTTTGTCTGCCTTATTATCGTCCAAAACCTTTTCAGCACAAAACTTGTAGATGTAGATAACATAGTGGGTCAATGGGTATATGAAACACCTGTTATTTAAGTAGTTATTATAAAAATTTCTGTACACATCTAGGAAACAAATCCAGAAATTATAAATAATTATTTAATAACCACTAGGTATCTAATAATTTCGGAATATTTTACAAAGGTTCCAAAATCTAACCTAGAATAAGATCTGCCTACAAGATGAATTCATTGAATAATTTTCATGTAGGAAATTTTAATTTTTTGAAGGTATATGTGAACTTTACTGGGCCACCCTGTATCCTGTATGTATAAACGTTCATGTAGAATAAAATAGTACGATCCCAAAAATTGACGCCTATACAGTTTATCGCATAAGGCTTATTACCAAATTAAAATAATTTTACTTGTAAAAGGGTAAATGTGTTTACCAAGTTAAAAAACAATAGTCCGTATTAAGTAACCATAATTATCTAAATAATACATTGCTAACTTTACATTGCCATTTTTATTTTTATTTTACTATAACAACTTTAAAGTTTTTAGCAAAACTATTTTTATAAAACGCTGGCCTTATTTTTCAAGATATCTATTTTTTTTTAGAAAAAGAAATGAAATAAAGCATCTTTTCTAAATTTTATAATATTTCTCTTTAGCCAACTCAACAAAATTTAATAAAGGCGCTAGGCAAAAATTCCAAGTTTGCGATCTTGATGCGTCTAACTTGTACCTGGACCTGAGATCAATAAAAATGTTTGAACATCATTTTGTGTAAAAAACTGTATACCTAATTAACAATGGCACAACATTGTGACCTGAAAAATCTGAAATAATATCTATGTAGATTAGATATTCTATGTATTGCTGACATTTTTGTTTTGTAACCAAAATGACACTTTCACTTTCTATCAAAATGTTTCCATGTGCATAATAAGCTAACATTATTTTATCTGGGATGCTAAATTTCATAATATATATCACCCACTTGCATAATAGAATCCTCTTCATTTGATACATCTTCAGTAAAGTAGAGGTTATTATGTATTACAGAAAGTTAATTAGCAATTTACTATATTTGGTATAAATGAAACTATTGGCTTGCCCAAGATTATTATTTTAATTCAGCAAAATCATTAAAGTACAATTATTATATTGGAAAAATGTATATAGGTCTAGAGATCACCACAAAAGGAATATGCAATCAGTTTCAGTTCAAATGTTACAAGTAATAATAGTATATTTTACAACCAGAGATGAAAATGTAATTGTTTTGTTATTTGAAATGAAAGAACAGAATACGTAAAATGATAAATATCAAATTTTTATTTTTATTTATATTCGTGCTTTTGTATAGTGAAACAAAAATTTCGTACTTAATTTAGATACACGAAAAATTTTGGCGGGAAACATTTTAGCACTGTTTATAGTATTTATGCTTTAAATTTATTTTTGTGTACTTTCATGCCTATTAAAATAATACAAAACTTAATTACCGTGCAATTCCTCGGATATAGTTCTAGTCCTTTTGTCACAAAACACCACCACAAACAAACACACTGATTCCTCTTTTGGTTTTTTTCTTATTGGCCAAGGAAGGTATGCTCGTCGTCGACACACCAGTGAATGTTCAAACCGTTAATGGTACCTCCGATTCGCTTATTTTCTTACACGAATTTGAATCGACATGCAACACATCCACAAGAATATATTTGACTGTCTTGTTGTTGTTTGACAAGTTGTACTGGGTATTGGGTGATGTATCGCAAGGAAATATTTAACTTTCTTCTCCTCTCAATCGGTGAACTTTTGCTGGAACACGACGATGTTGTGCAAGAATTTCAACTAGTGACCAAATTTGGGTTATATAATTGTTATTTAGGTGGATGGTTATGAGGATTTATGTTTTATGGTAACTATTGGAACAAATGTTGAAATAATTAATTTCTTCAACATTTCATTTGTATTTTTCCACATCTAATTTTACGTCCAAAAATTAAAAATTTGTTTAGAGTTTGTAATAATATTCTACAATGATTTACGGGTTTGGTACATCGATGGAAATTTTTCACTGGGTGATAGTTAGGGTCGTTTGGAACCTATATGATCATATTTACTCTTATGCAAAGTCTCACCGTTTTTTTTTAAATATCGGCAATTTTAGATATTTTTGCGAATTAGTTGAGTTGTTACTAATACATATTTTTTTTACATATATATTCTTAATAAGCACTTTGACAAAACAATACAAAAAGATTTGCCTAAGAATTAGTATAAAAAATATGTAGGACAATTTATGTGTTAAAATACATTGATTCGAATTTATTTTTCTTATTTTTTTATATAAAAAAAGATGAGACTTTGCATAAAGGTGAATATGGTCATATACGTTCCAAACAACCCCGACTATCACTCAGTGAAAAGTTTCTATCGATGTACCAAACACCCTGTATACATTTTTACTTTCTTATACGAAGCAATAAAAAAGTATAGTAGGTAATCGTGATTTTTTTCGACTTCGAGATTTTGATGGATTTACACGTTTTGAGGACCCCTGAATCCATTTTGATTATTTTCGTGTGTTTATATGTATCCACGGTAACTCAAAAATGATTTATCAGAATTGATCCAAGTTTCATTTTAACATTAGAACAAAATTGTAGGTCATATATTAAATCTTTTTTATCTAGTTTCAATACAAGTGGTACTTACCTGAAGACATTTTTAGGTTTTTTAGAATTATTTTGAAAATGAAACAATTTAGGTTTTTTTCATTCTTTAACATTGGTTTAGAATCGAATTTTGAATGTAATTTATGTAATTTTTTTTATTTCCGACAAAAAAAATTCTACCGAAAAGACCCAAAGTATTTTTGATAAAATTATTACCACTGATTTTTTTCAGGTGTTTTTTCCATACAATATTTCCGAATTGAATTGATACGAGAACATGTGACCTCACCCAATATAAAATAATAATTCAATTAATTTGCATTAATATAAATAAAATATTATTGGTTACGACTTCAGTATGTACTTTAGATCTGAATTAATTCCGTACGGTAACAAAGTCATAGAGACATCAGATATTTTTATATCAATCGGTAATAATTGATAAGAGAATGAAGACAACGAACTAGCAATTAACAACAACTATCAATTGAGAAATTGGATATTAGTTTATTAAAATTTTGTCTCTTTCGTAAGAGTATATGTTTTTTGAATATAATTACGTGCCTACTGATACTATTATCATACTATACTGAAGTAAAAATTCAGTTCTTTTAGAATGTATCGTTTTCTTTACCTACTTTATGATTACAAAATGTTTTCAATTAATAGTTTGTACTATGATACTTTTAGTAATAAATTTTGTTTGAATATCTGTTACTGCCGGCAGGTGTAAAGTGTAGATTATTTAAAGAAAAAACAACAAAAATTATATTTATTAGCTTTTATAGCAAATATAATACAATTCTTTTATGGTTATTTGTACACAAAGTTATAATTGAGTTGGTCGATTACAAATCGCATTGGAGTTTGCACTCATTTAAACTAGAATTATCTGATTCTTGTGAATGTTTTATTAAAGATTACAAAGAATTTTTACTTCATAAAATAGTGATATTTTATTTTCTGCCAATTATCTTATGTTTTACTTTCTTGGTGTACATATGGTATTATTTCACAACAATCAACAATTTGCAATCTCATCCACATAATGTATTTATTAAACTGTATTTATCCTTACTATATTCAGTAATCTCTGTTAATTTTAGCGGACTGTTAAACAAAATTAAACCATTATTTAACTATTGTATAATTAACAGATCTTTAAAGTTAACAGGGATCGATGAATATGAGGCTTAGATGAATACTAATATTGATTAAGATGACATGATTTTTTAAACCAATTTTTTTTGTAAATTTGCAAGAAATGAGGAATATTATTATTAATTAAATAGATAGGTACCTATTTAATGTTCTTGTACAATGTATTTCGTTTCATTTCAAGTCACTACTTGCAGCCCAATATATTTTTTCTTTTTGAAAATATTATTTACAATTATATTTACACCTAATTTGATTTTAGATTAGACTAGAGGATAACTGGCGTAACTGGCAATGCCACAATTATTATCTGCATCCCTGGCCAATTTAAAGTAACCACCTTCACCCCAAGTTGGCCCATATGAATTTTTTATTAGCCAGTACTTCTGTCCATTCTCAAGACATCCATATCCAATAATGAGAATAGCATGGTTTAAATCCGCTGGATCTTTGCTACACGTTGGATCGTAATATACACCCTGCCCCAAGAACTGATAAGCTTGAGTAATTTGTATTGCGGCCGAAACAGGTCCAATAGTAGCCACTGCCGCCTCCAGACCTTTCTCGTCGCCTTCTGCTATTGACACATATCCTGAAAAAAAAAAGAAATGGAATAAGATAAATATTTTAAAGAAACATTTCTTTACATGTCTCTTCAAGGAGATAACGTAATCTAATGCAATTCATTATAATTTTTTGTTCCCTTACCGGTGCATATAGCTCCAACAGCCTCGGGTCTAAATCTACACTGGTTCTCTCTCTTCTCATCAGGATATGCTTCTTCCAGATCCAAACCACCATTATTTTTCACGTATTCCCAAGCTGGTACCAATAAACCACCATCACAGCCTTCATTTCCGTGTGAGCGAGAACAGTCAAGTATATTTTGAGCACTGAGCTCCACCAAACGTCCAGTTTTTCGGAACTGTTGGCCCTCCAATGCACCCGCCTGTAAAAAATTAATTATTACATTCCTAATAGATAGACGTATCTTATTGTGACCCTTACAGCTGAATATGCATAACAACTTTGGCAAGAACCTTGGTCTCTAACTCTAGTAACACCACCTACATCCCTCCAGTCAAAGTGATCGGGGTATATTACATTAACAGGTGGGACAAAAAAGCTGGATGGTTGGGCGGTTGCAGTGGCTGCCAGAGAGAGGTTAAAACCATTTACTGCTTTGTTGAATTCATTGAAGAGCATGTCCCCATAATGATTCATTAATTGTTTGAATGAGCGACGACCCTGTTCGTATTCTTCATTGGAACTTTGGATTTTAGCTCTGTTTTCTATAAAAATTTCTCGACGATGAGATTCTTCTTCCGGTGTAGCGTAAACTTTGTTATAAGTGATCTAGAAGAAAACAAATTTAGATGGAAAACTACAAAGCATGATACAACTTTATGAACAAATTTAATACAAAAATGTATCCGCTAAAATAAATTCCAAAAATAAAAGCAATTTCATACAGTCAGGTCAAAATGTATGAAAAGATTGAAAAGTACACGATGTA
This sequence comes from Pediacus dermestoides, assembly GCA_963942485.1. NCBI lineage: Eukaryota > Metazoa > Arthropoda > Insecta > Coleoptera > Cucujidae > Pediacus > Pediacus dermestoides. The sequence continues at coordinate 13,280,761 of OZ012626.1, forward strand.
GCTCTTCACATGATTTTATTATACTAATTTTTATTTTAGTGACATCCTGGGTATTCTGGGATTATTTTCAGCAGATGTGACACTTATTCTCTCATGTACTTATCCAGTGCTGAACATAACATAAGAAAGATGAAAAATGTGACGCATATGTTTACTGGAAGTAATTCGCCTCTACAATTCTTTATAAGAAATTTAAAAGGAATCCAGTATTTTTTTGTTATCTTAACACTAGCAGTCAATGCGTCATACATAAAGAACAAATATTAAACACAATTCTTTTATCTACAGGGAGACGCCTTACAATTCAAGTTTCAAGTACTTCCTATGAATATACAATTTATGCTAACTATATCTAAAATGACTTTCGTTAACCGGCTATGATGAGGCGGATATTTTAGCTGAACGGGAAATAATAGTTTTGGTTCACATATATTATTATTTTAATGAGAATCCAACGCTTAAATATTTCATTGTAGTGTAATCTGTTTTACTGTTTATTATTGCATTTGGTAGGTGTAAATTATGGCACTTTCTCATTGCTGAAATTAACATTCACTGACAAATCTATTAAGACCATTCAACTTAAACATCAATAAAACAGTTTAGGGGGAATTCCTAAAATGATTAGCAATTTAGAAACAAAGTAGGTCGATGTAATTGAAATTTTGCATAGTAGGGTCAGGTTTTATTGCGAATAAATAGTAGTTTAATAAACAAGAGTGTTAATAAGAGCGATTAATAATCGAAACGATTTTAACGCGTGAGCGCAGCGACCGCGTTAATGAGTCGAGATTATTAATCGCCGATTAACACTCATGTTGATTACAATATTTTTTTGTCGATCGCTCTTTATTAGAATGAAAATAATCTAATTTTGTTCCGTGGCAAAATCCAAATTCTGACATAATATGCAATAAGTCAAAATACCACTGACATAATTAATTAATTTCGGCAGGTGTCAGTTCCAAATGCATGTTTCAATAATATAATATATTGTTGGTTACCTAGCAAATCCCATAGTCTCAACAATGTTTTTAATGTGCATGTATGCATTAAACTGAGTTATTAATACACTCCTTTTATTACATTAACTAGATCTTTAATAAACGATCGACAAAAATTTTTTTTATTGACTTTTGCGTTATCTCTAAAACGTAGTTAACCTGAATACCTAATAAATAAGACCTATTGATATCTATCTTAACCCCACTTGGTTTGAAAAATTAAAATTATACTTAAATAAGCTCTTTAGATAAGTAAGGATGAATACGAAAAGGATATTCAAATTTTGTACAAAACCCATCGCAAAAGTAGATATACTGCGATTTAAAGACGGTAAAATTTTTTTCGAGATCCCATCTTTCAACAAAATAGTTATTAAAGAAGGTGTAGGTATAGATAAAAATATTTCATCCAACTTCTGCCAAACACAGTTTTTATATGGTTATAAAGTTTTTTATGATACCACGGCTAAATAATAATGTCGGTATTTTAGATAGATAAATTTTCTATAGGTAACTTTTGTTCAATACATGGCGAATCATAGCGGGGAAAATTTTAAAAATTGAAAATCACGTGAATTAATTTTTATTCCTCATTTTAACAAATAAGTCAATGTTAATAAACTCAAAAAGATGTTGATCTGTTATTCTACCCCCAAAAATACCCCGAACCTAAGTTGTTACACTTTCTTTTTCTCACCTGTACGCTGCAATTTTCAACGCTACAAAAAAATTAAATATGACAAAAGTTGTGAGCACAGCATTTTCTAATAATATTGACTGATTTTGCATCTATAAATGCTACTTAGAACGACTAGCTGAATCAGGTACTTTTCAAAATTAGGTACATAGTAGGAAAACGCAAGATGTAAACAAAAATCTTCCTCAATTAAGGAAATTATGCGAAAATAAAAATTAGATAGATTAGCATTTAAAAATATATACCATTTTTTTTACCTGATCTGCATTTCCGTGGTGTCTAATTTCTTACCTTGAATAATGACCATTCTTCGTTGATTTTTTGTTCGGATACAGCTGCGGATTGACCACTGACCAAACTCATAAGTCCCATGAAAATAAAAGTGACCACAGCCATGTTTAATCTTAAAGGGGGAAACATATTTTTTTATTTTAATTTATATTTTAATCTCCAGGATATGAGTAGAAATTAAGTCAGAGAATGTATCATAATTCAAATTTAAACTGAAAAATATTTTTCTCGCTGTCCTAACTTGTTGATGCCTTGACTCTTCGAAATCATAAATCAAAATAATATGAAACAATTCAAGTGATTATTGTTCAGTTTTAAGTTGACAGTTCAATTCAAATGATTGTTATTATTGATTACATCACAATTATTACACACCGGGTACTTCTAAATTATCAAAATGGTGTCTTTAAAATTTTAAATTATTAAAAACAACGTGGAGACTTGAAAGATCTACTGGGTGTGTCATGACGAGTTGACAGTAGACGTAACTCTGTTACTAAACACAATTTGGTTCTAAAAATTAGTACACGCCAATAACAGAATGTGGTCTATTTAATGAAAATATTGCCACCTTTCTGGTACAGCCGGAAAATATTTTAAATGGAACAGCCTATATATTTTTGAATTTTTAGGTTGTACACTTTATTTTAGGTATAAAAGTATTAAGGTTGTATGGTTCTAACATTATAATTATAATTATTTACACTTTTTAATTTTTTTTTTACAAAAGCATGGATGTAAATAAAAATACAAATATTAAGAATGACACGTTTTTTCCAAAGTTTTTTTTCTTATATTTGAAGTAGGAATATACAAGAAATAAACTGATATAGTTTTGGAAGAGTTCTTTATACTGGATGTTGGTAGTTGTCCGTTCATTTTTGAAAATTTTAATCAATGATAACTTTTTTTTATATATTTTATTAATTTTAGACATAACAGTATAAAGGTTGTAAGGTCTTAAAATTAACGGTATTATAATTAATTACGTTTTTTTCCATTTCCAAGGTTTTAAAAATTAACGGTCAACCACAAGCACTCTGTATAAAATAATTTTTTTAAAACTATATTACCATGTTTCTTGCGTCCACTAAATATTGTTGTTTTTTTTTTGTAAAAACGTGTCTTAGCAAGATATGAAATGTTATGACTCGAAGAGTTTTTGTATGAAAAAATTAGAAAAAACGTAATTAATTATAATACCGTTAGTTTTAAGACCTTCAACCTTAATACTTTTATGTCTAGAATTAACTGTAGAATTCGAAAATGTAGAAATATGTATATGAGGTGTTCCATTAAAAAAAATAAAGTTATCATTGATTAAAATTGCAAATTTTCAACTATATCAGCTTATTTCTTGTATATTCCTACTTCAAACATAAGAAAAAAACTTTGGTAAAAACGTGCCATTGTCAAAATTTGAATTTTTATTTACATGTATGTTTTTGTAAAAAAAAGTGTAAATAATTATAATATCGTTAATGTTAGGACCATACAACCTTAATACTTTTATGCCTAAAATGAAGTGTAGAATCAAAAAATTTAAAAATATACAGGGTGATTCATTTAAAATAACAAAGTCCGCTATAACCGCAAGTACCAGAAAGGTGGCAATATTTTCATTAATTAGACCACATTGTGTAATGGACGTATACCAATTTTTAGAACCAAATTGTGTTTAGTAACAGAGTTACGTCTACTGTCAACTCGCGTGACACACCCTCTCTACAGGGTGTTCGCGCGAAATGGCTCACTATTACTAACTTTGTTATTATTGGAGCTACAAAGCCGGTTAAATTAGCAAACAGAATTTAATTTATCATCGATTTTTGCAAAAATATACAGGGTGTTATATTTTAAAAAATGTTATTTTTGTGAATATTTAGAAAACCAGATGGTCAATTGTTTTTCTGTTTTCACCATTGTAATCAGCGGAAAAAACTAGTTTGCTAATTTAACCGACTTTAGGGTCTATTCTGTAAGCAAAATGTTAAATTTTTATCACCAGTTTATTTTTTTGTCTCTTTTTAACTTATTAAATTCTATAATAATCTCTCTTTGTTTTCCTGTTTAGCCGACGTTAAAATTTAACATTTTACTTACAGAATAGACCCTTTTGTAGTTCCAATAATAACAAAGTTAGCAATAGTGAGCCACTTCGCGCGAACACCCTGTACATATACAGGGTGTTTCAGGAGGAATAGTAAATATTTTAGGGGGTAGAAGTATGGACTATTTTGAATAAAAAAGCTCATATAAACATGTGTCCAATTCTTAATGATTACAGAGATGCAGCTATTTAAATATTACCCATAATTATTAATTAATGAAATAAAACATTAATATTAATTAAATTCAAAGTTAATTTTAAAAAATCTCACCAACGACTTTGAGTTTGAAAGTTCATTGAAGTAGTGGAATTGGAATTGGAAATTAAAAAAAGAACATTAAAAAAAAATCGAAATTGGACTCATGATTATATGAACTTTTTTGGTAAACTTGGCGAATGTAGCTAACAGCGATTTTGGAAAAATTTATTAAGATCTCCTGATTACGAAAATACTAAAAATAAGCGGCGGTCTCCAATATTTCCAAAGTTATAGCAGTTTGAAAACTTGAAACAACCAAAGTTTGAATGTGTAAATTAAGCACTTTTATCAACTTTTATTCACTAAAAATCCACTCGCTAGTACCTATTGCACTATTTATTAATTAATTAATCATAACCATTTAATATTATTGATGAAAACCCTATTTTTAAAGCATTTGTATTTTTCTTGCTTTGCTGTCAAAGAAATTTCCCTTCCCCTTACTAAGAAATCAAGCGATCCTTGATTTAAAATTTTAAGGTTAGACTAATGTCCGGTTGCACCAAGCTCTGCTAAACTAACAGCGCGGTAAATATTTAGCAGCGGCTTGTTATTGGCTAAATGATTGTTATTTGCTGCGTTGCTTAGCAACAACTTTAAAAGACCCAATAAGCTGCCGCTGCTAAATTTTAAACGCGCAATTAGTTAATTGAGCGTTTAGCAGAGCTTGGTGCAACCGGGCATTAGTGTTTCAAAATAAACGTGCCGAAATGGAGTAATAAATCGTTTTTACTAAAATGTAATGGTTAATCATTAGTTAGTGCAATAGATTCTATTGAGTGCATTTTTGTGAATAAAAGTTGATAAAAGTGCTTAATTTAGGTACACATCCAAACTTTGGATGTTTCAAGTTTTCAAACTCCTATAACTTTGGAAATATTGGAGACCTCCGCTTATTTTTAGCATTTTCGTATAATCAGGAGTTCTTAATTAATAAGGTAATTTCAAAATTTTTCCAAAATCGCTGTTAGCTACATTCGCCAAATTTTCCACTTTTTTATTCAAAATAGTCCATACTACCACCTCCTAAAATATGTACTGTTCCTCCTGAAACACCCTGTATACCTATCCCAAAAATGAACTGGCAAACTTTCACAAGAATTTAAAAAGTAGATACCTAGGTACTCTTTATTACATGATCCAGGTCTAAATATAATCTTTTATATTTTTTATATATTTTATGTAAAATTTCGTTACCCAATTTTTTTAAATTTCTCCAGTACAAAAGGGTTGGAAAAATACATAAGAACTAAATAAAGATATCTAATAATTAAAATTCATCAAAATTAGAATTAAATTTTTTTTTAACTAATGAGTTTTACAAATTACTTATATTTTATCCGATTTGGAGGCGTCCATTTTTTAAATCTGAAAAAATGGAAATACGTTTTTTGTTATTCCTCTTACTGAAGTTATAGTTTGCAAGATATTCTTTTTATTTTTATTTTATTAATTTTAAAGTTTAAAGTGTCAACTAATATAAAATGAAATAATCGAAGCTAGTACCTAAAGGTTAATATTATTTTGTTTTTACATACTCGTATCAATCAACTATTGAGACATAATATTACAGTTTTCAACCACAAACAAAGTAATTGAAATGAAACTTTTGATTTAATTTTGTGAAGGATATGTATTAGGCTATTCTCAGTTAAAACATCATAGTCGAATCAACTCTCTGCTTCCGTATCTTCCGTATCACAAGAACAGAGATTATAGCATAGACCATAGAGGAAACATAAATATTATTAATATTAAAAATTTGTTTAAATTACCTAGTAAAATCTGCAGAAAAAATATTTCAGTTTTTTCTCTATCACAAAGTGTCCAACACTAAAAATAAACACAATCACTGTAATCTATAACACACCACCCTGTAAATATCCAATCCAATAACACTATAACATAAACTTTTTTATAAATCTCTCATAAATTCATGCTCGCTCAAAATTTAGACAATATCGTGTAAATTTTGAATTTGTACTAAACGTATGAAGTGATGCGCCAAAACATTTATGGGTTTCTGCCACTAAAATTCTTCTTTATTGTTATATAACTAAATAATAGGTGGTATCAAAGTATTAAACCTCTCTCTTAAATTATACATACGAATAAATAAAAAATGTTAGTTTTATTTTATATAAAAGTGAATATATGTATTGTTGTTAGTTGTTAAAAATTCACATAATCTTTTATGCAAAACATTCTTCGTGGGTATTTGGAAAGAGTAGTGCGTAAACGACTATTTTAGTGAAGATGCTTGTTTCACCTTCACACTTTTATTGTCATAATGATTAAGTTGAATCTGCGTAGAAAGTAGATAAAAAATCAATAGCGGAGACTACGATATAAAATATTAAATAAATTAATTTGAATCAATATTAAATAAAACATAGGATGTGGACAGATGTTGTATATTATTATAAAGGAAAAAAAATTATGTTACTGAAGTAAAGACAGTTCGCACTCAAAAATGCCTTATGAGTTTTAAAGATATAACTCAGGAACGAAACGAGGTTTCACACTTTTGTCTATTCTTTTTACTCATCTAATTTATACTTATATTTATCTCGTGTAGGTTCCGATATCCTCTAATGGTGGTCTAATTTGATCACCCTGTATTTGGAAGTTCCCGGTGAATAAAGATATAGGTATACATATATAAGTACAGGGTGTTTACTATACATACGGCAATAATTCAAGGGGTGACTCCTTGGGTTAATTGTAAGAATATTTTGTTCTTTGATGATTTTCGTTTCGATAAAGGTTTTTCGACAAAAACAATATTGATATTTTTAAAATCATTATTAATGTAGCCTACAGAGTACAAAAATGTGCAAAAATAGGTTTTTGTCTTTTAAAAACATTCTGTTTGGGTTAGAATTGTCGGTGACTGGCTAATTGGACCGTTATTTCTACTAGGAAGACTTACCCGTGAGATGTATCGAAATGTTTTGGGAGGAGTTTCTAGAGGATATACCATTGCCAACAAGAAGTGCAATGTGGTTTATGCATGATGCACTAGCGCATTTTAGTGTGGTTGCTCGAGTTTTTAAACGCAACGTACCAAGACCGCTGGATTGGTCGAGGTAGACCTCACTCCTCATTTATTATGGCCTGCTCGATCCCCGAACTTAAATCCCTTGAATTTTTTCCTATGGGGCCATCTGAACTCATTAGTATACACTACTCCAGTGGAAAATGAAGATTTGAGAAATCAGATATTTGGTGGATAAAATGCAATATGAAACCAAAAGAATAGATTGGATTTATGTATCCTAGCTGGTGGTCATTTTCAGCAGTTCTTGTAGATTAAGAAGCTTTATATGATTACATATAATAGGTACCTATTTAGGTAATAAAATACTGTTTTTGTCGAAAAACTTTTATCGCCCTGTATCTTCGATACAAAGCGGCTTTCCGATAATCATCAAAGGACAAAATATTCTTAAAATAACCCAAGGAATCATCTCTTTAGTTTTTGCGGTATGTTTAGTAAACGCCCTGTATAGTACTATAGGCCGTTGAGCCTCATGACTTATTTCTAATAATTACAACTCTAGATTTTACATCTTCCAACTTTCTGAATATTTTCTTCCATCGCATTTAACCATTTCTTCTTCGGTCTCCCTTTCCTTTTTTTCCTCCTTCTAGCAATATTCTTTTCGCATGTCTATGTTCCGACATGTGTCCAAGATGTAGGTATATCTCGCAGCCTTCTAGTGCAATTGGCCGTTTTATGAAAAGTCTAGATATTACATGAAACGCTGCTAAATACTGAAATGAATAAACAGCGCTTCGTGTAATGTCCAGACTTTTCATAAAACGTCCAATTTCACTAGAAGGCTGCGAAATATAATACATATAACTAGTTTTTCTTATTATACTTACGCTATAATTTAGCTTTTAAAATAGTAATTTGTATAACTAGCCTTGAAACTAGAGTTTTGCGAGTGCGAGTAGGGTTTGCGAGCAGAGGCCGTAGGCCGAGGCCCGCAACTACGAGTACTCGCAAAACAGTTTCAAGGCGTGTAATACACACTATTTTTTGTGCCGAAGTTTATTTAAATAAATAAAATTTACGAAATATTTGTTTAAATATTTGGTATTAGGGATTTTTTTTATATTGGTAACACGCGATACTTAAAATTGACACTGACAGTAGTAGCCGAATGACAGAAATAATAATCCGTTTCTATGGAAAATACAAATTTTCTTTATGATTTCAATAATGCCAATCGATAAACTAAAAATTCCTAGTTTTTGCCGGTCTAGCCCGGCAAAACATGAGTTTCCAGCCGATTTATACGAATGCAAAATGACTAATGCCAACCTGAGGCACAGAAAAGGATTTTTCTATTTCTTAAAACTTAAAATGACTATTTTTTTTGTTTAACCAAAAGAATGGACTAAATTAACTATAAATACATTCAGAAATAAATAAAATTCTTCCCTCGTTCATCCTGTCATAATTTAATTAAACCATGTGATATCTGCCAAGGCTATTACAAACCCTTGAAGGGTTTTTGTCATAATTTTATAGTTTTAGCTTTAAATTTGAAGATTGGCAATTCGCTTCTTCATAAATTCTCAGACGCCCTGAATAAACTCACATTTATAGGTGAAACTCGGCTAATAGTACATTAAAATTAGACGAAAAGTGGGGTATTAAGGGAAATATATCCAAAAAACTTGCCCTTTTGGGATACGACGAGGAAAGTGGTGGGTTTCAATATTCTAAAAGCCGCCCCCAACGTGCATGTTCGCGGTTTTTCGCATTTTGCCACAAAATGGTCACGATTTCTCAATTTTAGCTCTAGTACAAAAATAATCCGTGTAAAATTCTCCACAAAATTTTATTTACCACTGTTTCTTATATACAGGGTGTCTCAATTTCGATGGGAATGGGGGTTTCACCCATTTCTAGGCGAGATAGAAAAAAATGGTTTTCGTAACACTGTGCTCGATTTTTCTTAAAAATCGATTGGTAAAAACCACATCTTGATATCTCTAACCGTTATCAAGATATCTTTAAAAAGTGACATTTGGCCGATTTTTAAAAAGTGTCATAACTTTTTTGTTTATTAAAATATTTTAAATCTGTAAAGTGTTTGTTGTAGTAGTTTTTCACGTAGAATAATGTGCACTAGAAATTTTTGTTCTAAGTTCAATACATTTCGAGTTATTACACCTAACTTTCTTATTTTAAATGCAAACCATAGTTGGCTATGCCATTAAAAAATTGCTTATTTTTTTATATTTTCAAAAATATATTTTTATATCTCACTGAATTATACATTTTTATATTTTTAAATTCGTAAATTAAATGTTTTGAATATTATTAGTAGGCGTTGTTAAAGAAAATGTTATATCAAATAACCAGCGTCAAATAGTAAAACCCATTTATCATTAATAATCAAAATATATCAAATTTAACAGGTAAAAAATCAACAATAAATAAACAGAAACACAAAATATATAACTGACAGAGAACTAATAAATAAACAATTGAAACACATTATAGTACGAATTTGTTGAATTAAATGTTCAAGTTCTTGTCCGTTCTGTTGAACACCATAAACTTTTGGCAAGGACAATATTTTTTTTCTAAATAAATCGAACATAAAGGAAGAAATTGAGCATAGAGTGAGGCAGATTGCAAATAATTAGAAATATAAAACCAAATCAGATTTTTAACGTGATTCATGCTGCAATACAACATTATCGGCAGCAATTTGAATATTTAAATTAAACAATTATTTGTTTAACATGTTTATAATTTACTAAAATGATTTCTATAAAAAAATGTAAAATCTTAAGTTTATGTTGATTAATATTAACTTGGCTGTGTTATTACCCTTCGACGTTGGTTCATTGATATATTTTTCTTTAACAACGCCTACTAATAATATTCAAAACATTTAATTTACGAATTTAAAAATATAAAAACGTATAATTCAGTGAGATATAAAAATAAGTATACCAAGATATATATTTTTGAAAATATAAAAAAATAAGCAATTTTTTAATGGCATAGCCAACTATGGTTTGCATTTAAAATAAGAAAGTTAGGTGTAATAACTCGAAATGTATTGAACCTAGAACAAAAATGTCTAATGCACATTATTCTACGTGAAAAACTACTATAACAAACACTTTACAGATTTAAAATATTTTAATAAACAAAAAAGTTATGACACTTTTTAAAAATCGGCCAAATGTCACTTTTTAAAGATATCTTAATAACGGTTAGAGATATCAAGTTGTGGTTTTTACCAATCGATTTTTCTTAAAAATCGAGCACAGTATTGCGAAAACCATTTCTTTCTATCTCGCCTAGAAATTGGTGAAACCCCCCATTCCCATCGAAATTGAGACACCCTGTACAGTGGTTCTCAAGCTACAAGCGCCCCAGTATATATTTAATTACATACATCGAGCCAGCTTGTACGTTTCCAAGAGCTGAAAGTATTTCGCTGCAGAAGGTTTGTCGTAGGGAGTATACTAATAATAATAATAAATAATAAATATATTAACTAGTATATTAACTACCCCTATATTGGGGCGCTTGCAGTTTGAGAACTACTGTATACAGGGGTTCCAAAAATATTGCGAAAGATTTCAGGGGGTGATTCCTGAGATTATTCTAAGAATAAAAGTTCATATGAACGTGGGTCCGAAAATCCTTACCCGTCGAGTTTTAGCCCCTTAAATTTGGGACTCTGAAGAAGGTTTTTATTTATTATCTCCGAAACTGTTCAAGGTAAAATGATAAAATATACCACATCCACTAATGTTTTTATGCTCAACAAGATAGAGTGTAAATCATTTTGAAATTTCCACCAGAAGTGGGTCAAACCTGGGGGGCTGGGGGTAACAATGACCCCCACTTTTTTGTGTTTATTTTTTTATTAATTTCGATGTGAAATTGTGAAATGTTGAAGCTTTCTCTGAAAAAAAGGTGATCTTGTTCAACTTCGATAAGATGCACCGTTTTCGAGATATTTGGGTTTGATAGTTTTGAGACCGCCCCAAAATCAAACTCACGACAAAAAAGACCTTTGCAAAACGTAGATACCTTCAGTACAGTACGCGCAAGTTAAAAGATATTGTTTCTAAGTAAGGAATTATTAGTTAAGGTAATAAATATGGATAATATTAATTACACCAATAAAGAAATGACAGATATAAACTTTAAGGGGCTATAACTAAGGGGTAAGTATTTTAGGACCCATGTTGATATGAATTTTTTTCTTAGAATGATCTCAGGAATCACCGCCTCAAAATTTTTGCAGTATTTTTGGAACACCCTAAATAAGTTTTTCTGTAGAATTTTATAAGGATTATTTTTGTAGAGAGGCTAAAATTGCGAAATCGTTACCGTTTTGCGGTAAAATGCCAAAAAAATTTTAGGGGTGGCTTTTTTATCAAAGTCTGATAAAATTGGGGGACACCATAGAATATTGAAACCCGCTACTTTCCTCGCCGGATCCCAAAAGAGCAAGTTTCTTGGATTTATTTCCCTTATTTGTGCCAATTTGAATGTACTAGAAGTAAAGAATAGGTATATTTAATTAATGTTCCTTCTCCTACTACACTAGCTACCTATATCCTATATTATGTACTTACAAAAATCCTAACATTGTATTATCATCAGAATAACAAGTAATCAGAATATTGAACAATATTGAAAAATGTAAAAAATCAGATCTCAAAATATTAATATTTTTAACTATCTACTTGCAATTTGTAATAATTCTACAAATCCTATTTTAAAATTGTATTAAAATTTTACAAAGTTTACACATAAAAAAATTATGTACAGATACTGAAATATGATAAGTTAAACAATAGCATGTCCCCTCAAAATTTAAAATATTTCAAAACTCTAGGTATTCAAAATAATAACCATTATGTCATGTATGTAGTTACATACTTAATATTTTGTAAGGATAATTTTAATGAGGTTTGTTCAATTTTATGTATTTAGAAAAATAATCGAAATTCTCAAAAATTATTTCACGGAATAATGTGGAAGATAAACAGATCGTAAAATATCATAAGTGAAATGCTATTGAACTCAAACTAATACCTACTTAAAAATATCCAGAGGCACCATTGAAAACACCTAATAATATCGACGAAATGGAAAGTAATCTAAATATCTCATTAATTGTTATTATGTAAATATACCTCGTATAATTTTATTCATTATTATATTAATTTTCTAGCTACAAAAATTGGAAATAAACCAAAAATTGCTGAAAATTAAAACGAACACATAAAAGTAGGTTAATACATTCTTATTTAATGTTACGTCGGCACGTCTTCTATTACTGATTTTGCAAAAAAAAGAAAGAGTATTTACAACGTTCATCGGTTGTGCAAAATATAAAAAACTGCAAACTTATTAATGACGTATAAACGTAGGCGTGACCTAATGAACTTAAAGAAACTGTGTATATGCACATAATGATAGCGATTATTTCACTACATATTTTATTAACTACTTCCTACTTTAAGCCGCATCATTTTTTTATCTAAATATTCTTACAAAATAATTTATGAATATTCTATGAAATTTGTGAAATATTGTTATGGAAGCACAGGCTTTTTTTGCTTCAATCATGGTGATGAAGGTGAGGACGATAGTGTTATGGCCAACGACATCCAATTACACTTTCATTGCTTGTCATGTTCGTATTTTTTATGTTCCTGTTAAATATCGCATTGCATGTCAAATTTCACTGATCAGACACATTCACTCGAATATAAATTTTAATAATGTAGATCATTTCTCTTTGTCAGCAAAAAACACGTAAGAAAAAGTGGAAAAATTCAGCCAAGGACAAAACAGGTTTTTTCTTCAAAATTTCATTACTACTATCATTTATACTTCAAGTGTACCATGTACCCTAAATCGAGGTCAGTTTGAATGAAACGCCTTCAGGCAGTCAGTGAAATGATTTGTTGCTGCTTTAAATAAATTATTTATTAAATTAGTGAATTTTCTTACGCTTTTTTTATTCATTACTTTCTAGACTATTTTATATTAATATAACAGTGCGGACAGCAAATGAGTAATTGATTTCCAAATCTATTGCACAGTTTAATTTAATTTGATATTTGATGTCAAGTGGAGATAAATTTCTACTTGCACTTATTTAAATATGTATAGAAGTGAACCTCAAAGAAGTGAATGCTTTAGTAATCTCTTTACAAGGAACATTTTTAATGAAACGCATCTTTACAGCTCTAAGTATAGATTTATTAAACCGAAATAAAGAATAATCTTTTATAAATACATATTATATTAATATTTAATTTTCTTTTTCTCATCGTTCATCCAACTGCTTATCCCTGGCAACTACAGCGTCATCAAACTTCACCATATACGTTGTGCCTTTGTGCCAATGAGCCGTGACTTTTGAATCCTAGAACAATACAAAACAATTATTTTGATTTTTCCGATGATACATTATGCAAGATTATTTATTTGTTCGGATTTTACTAAAATCAATCTAAGATTTGATCAAAGTGATAACGAAATAATCACCAGTCAGATGTTTACCGTTATTGTTGTTTGTTATTGAAAACCAAATATAGCACATACTTGAGTTAGATAGTATTATCTATCTCCAAGCTAAAAAAACTAAGTTGCTTAATCAGCTTTAGAGAATTTGTATTATGCAAACGGTTCTGTGTTTGGATATATTTTAATAAATATCCCAATGAAGTTACAATAAATAAATTACTCTTATTGTTGTAGTAGTTATTGTAATTGGTTTGAAGGATTTTAAAGTGTTTCAAAGTCAATGCTAATGGAAATAATCGCCAATTACCGAAAGAAAGTGGAAGATGTAGGTACAATACAATACCCTTAGGCAAAAGAGTTATGTTGGTTGAGGTTGACTTAGAAAATGTAATTAGGTCTTTATTTTTCAATTGAAATATAAACAGTAAAATTGTTACCACTCGGTTTAGGTCTAAGGATAAAAAATAATATTTTAAAAATTTTCTCTTACTGCTACAAATAAACATTTGTGGAGTTAAAAGTAGCCAAACTTGTTATGTAGTTTGAAACCAACTACTACCAAATCATTGTTACGTGTATGGTAATCGAAACTGCAATAATATTCATGTTTTGTATTCTTTATATCTTAAATAACCTCTATGGTGTATAGTGAAAACAAACTGTCAATTTTTGGTAAGTAATATTCTTGTTAGGTGTCTAGAAAAATATTTATTTATAATGGAAGTAAAAAAATAGTGAGGTGACGCTAATTAATACATAATATTAAATATGTTGAAGTTTATACTTAGAAAATACAAAGTAGAAAATATACGCATATAACATGTGTTTGTTATGAACTTGCATATTACCAAAAATGTATTTTTCAAAATACCTACGGAATTATGTACTTATACTTAAATCATAAACAGAAAAAACTTGCAAAAAACACTTTGAAATTATTGGATTATAATTTCATCAAATTTCTATAGTACATCAAAGCAAAAGTAACAATTTTTCTCCCAAAAAACTTTTGAAATCTTTAACTAAGAAATAATGTACTGTAGTTTTTTAATTTAATGTAAAGTACCATGAAGTACCATGAAAGCTTTCGGAGTTTTAAGTTAATCTATAATATTGGATATTGGTACACTTAGGCCTACTGCTAGGCCACGATATTGTTAGCGCTTATGTGGTAATTATAATTATGATAGTTTTGTGATCAAAATACTTTCTTAACAGATGATTTTACATTTTCCATAATCTGTAATATAGGAACTTATATAAAAACCCGTTGATTATGATTAATACATAATTATATAGCATATTATTTTTTTGGGCCGCTTGTTTCATCTCCAGTTAGCCACATATAAATAACTACCTATTACTTTAGAATGTACACTGTGTCCCAAATTGCTTGTAATTGCAGGGTATCTCTGTAATTTGTAAAGATAGAACTTTGCGGTTTTCGCGAACCTTTGCCACTTTTTCGTTAAACTTTTAATGCCGCAAACAGAACTAAGCTAACTTGTTTTGTTTCTGAGATACAGGGTGAAAACGAAAATTCTCACTTTCTGGGGTGCTGTCATATCTCACAAACCGTGTAAGCTAGAAAAAAAGTAAAAACTGTTTTAGATAGATATTTTTGCGTAGAATCCAGTGGCGTACTCGAAAAAAATTGATTTGCACCGTTTAAGAGATATGACCCAAACTAGGTCTTTTTTAAATGGAACACCCTGTATTTTTTAATCCCATTAAATTTGTCTATTTTTTCTCATTAAAATTATGTAAACTGTAGGCACTTTAAAATTTAATAAATGCCCTAAGAAAGCAAAAAACCCAATTATAAGTCAAACAATTTTGGTAGGCCTTGAAAATCGGGGATAAAGAAATGTTTACAAGCAACAACTCTTAACATTAATATTATTTTTATTTTATCTTGGTAAAAAAGAAACAAAAAGCGAAATACATTTTTTTAACGGTCATATAAATAATTAATAAAACTTAACTTAACTTACGTTCTTATTTTTTTTTATGGACTATTGTGTCTCATGTTGCTTGTAAACATTTCTTTATCCCCGATTTTCAAGGCCAACTAAATTTTTTTGACTTATAATTGGGTTTTTTGCTTTTTTAGGGCATTTATTAAATTTAAAAGTGCGTCTATTGTTTACATCATTTTAATGATAAAAAATAGACAAATTTAATGAGACTAAAAAATACAGGTCGTTCAATTTAAAAAAAGACCTAGTTTGGGTCATATCTGTTAAACGGTGCAAATCAATTTTTTTTAGAGTACGCCACTGGATTCTACGCAAAAATATCTATCTAGAACAGTTTTTACTTTTTTTCTAGCTTACACGGTGTGTGAGATATGACAGCACCCCAGAAAGTGAAAATTTTCGTTTTTACCCTGTATCTCAGAAACAAAACAAGTTAGCTTAGTTCTGTTTGCGGCAAACCGCAAAGTTCTATCTTTACAAATTACAGAGATACCCTGCAATTACAAGCAAATTGAGACACAGTGTACAAATAATAATTATACAATTCACATTCTAACATATAGATAACTTTTAGTAAGGATAAATTAGTTGCAGTAGAAAACATAATGTCGTTGTTAAATTCGGGGCTGGGAGGCTATTTAAATTTATTGGCTTAAATTGCTTAGATATTTTGAAGTACCAAAAAAATGAAACAGTAGTAGGTATCTCAAATATACAATATCAACGTGCATTTTTGGGGACAACACAACTTTTAAAGTCTTTAAATTGTGGGAAAAAACTGCCCCACACCAGGGATGATTTTTGGCTTCACCAAAAATATCCAGTTATATTCTAGATTTTGATAGAGTCAGTTGACTGGTCTTGGCAAGATTCATAACTAATAACTAAGTTTGATTTCATTTATTTTATTTTATTTGTTCTATTTGTCCATATTTAAGATGGTAGTAATAAATTGTTATTTTGTTGTTGAAACTCTGTATTTGTTTTCATGATTGGATTACCTTTTGTATCAAGGTAAGAGAATTTCCATATTTAGTTATCTAAGTTAGCGTAACCTATTGGTTTATGAGGTGCTCAATAAGAGTTTATATTTAGTATTTGTGTCCCTTTGCGACTGGTGGCAGCTATCTACCTTTTCCTTTAGAGTTAACAGTTACCAGGTTAGCCTACCTCACCTGACACAATGCGGAAACTCCTCCTCGTTTCTCCCATCTACTCGGGAGAAATGATTTAAAGAAACCCGCGTCTTACAAACTACATAATGGATATCTGGAGTTGGAACAATCCGAGCTTAAAACATAAATTAGACAAAACTGTGACCAAAAATTCGAAATGATGTTTTTTCAAACAATTAAAATGTTGTAAATTGGAACTTTAAAAATTTCTTTTGGTTCTATGAAAACGCAAAATGCGGCATACAATTAAAATATAGATATACATATTAGTAACTACATAATTTATTTTACTTACAATGCAGTAATTCCGTCCAAAACGAAAAGTATATCACGTTTTATTAATATACATAAAACAGATATTTAATTGATAAAAGTTTTCTAGGTAAATATTAATATAATGCAGTTGATATATTTTTCCTTAAATCTACATCTACAAATAATACGAACCTATATTATTGGACATTTTGAAAAACATTATACAAGATCTCCCCGGCATATTTTTTTACAGTTATAAATTCAACAAAAACAAAAAAATAATAATTTTTAATATGAAATTGAGTGTAGAAAATAAATCAGTTAACTTATTTTTTGTTAAACCAAGAGTTTATGGGAAAAACGTGATTTTATAAAACAAAATCTCCTATGTGAAAAATGTCTTCAAATATTAATCCCATGATTGCTCGAAATCTAACCTGGCTTGCGGATAAAAAATTTATAGAAAGATACACGAATCACTCCTGAAGAGATTTCCTAATTACCCTGGGACATCCTGTATAAAAAAGCAATAAAAGATTAACATTTGTAGTAGAACTCATCGAATTTTAATTTGATTTCTAGAAAATATTTGTAAATAATCACAATAACATATTCATGACTCGTTATTTTGTTCGAATTTTAGTTTTCATACACTGAAAATATATTGTCATTTAAATTATTCCTTTATTTTGTGTATTGCCAAAACAATATATCACATGAGTATTCACCAACCACATTACATGATAACAAAAAGATATAATGTGTAATTGAAAACGATATTCATACACGCGGTACAAATCTACCAAGAAGGTCGACAAAGTTCATACACTATGTACTTTCAAATCAGTTTTAGCAAGTTATAAACCTTATTTTTAATGCTGATTAAAATTTCTCTCCTACAATGAAAAAGTAGGTTAACATTGACGCAAAAAAATATTTTTCGAATATCCTATAAATAAAAAAAATTGGCGTTTAGCAGATAATAAATTTCATGTAGTTATTTAATAACTTTCTATCTTGTTGCATCTTGAAGGAATCCCAGTATTCCACAGTTTAAATGTCGTATTAATTAAATCATAAAGATTCGGGTATCGTCAATAAAATGTCACGCCTCTAGATGATTTCTAAACGACTATAATTACAACTCAGTGGAGAAATGTGGTTTTGAATCATTTATCATACTGTAGGTACTTAGGTATTTTCCATTTTTGCATGAATAAAGATTATTGGATTTATTTAAACACTTACATTATTTATTATATTGAGATTGGTAGGTAAGTTAAGATATACATACGACCTAGAAGATAACAATGTTCCTACTACATTTTCATTGGCGGTTTAAATAAAATGTAGGTAATGTTAAAATCTAAAATCATTAAAAAAATAATAAACCGTTTTGATACTTAGTCCATTTCCGAATAACAAAATTTTGCGCAAAATCATGCATAGAAATTAATTCAAAAAATTAATTTAAATAGTAACTTAATATACCTAAGAGTTTCTTAAATGTTGTAAAGTAGAAAGCTACATTTTTATATAAGATGTTGCATAAATCTGTAATATAATTTTAAAAGTATGTCCTTCAGCCAGTGGTAGAAATTAGAGGGAGTATCAAAATCTGTAAATTTGTTGGGTGAAAAAATTAAGCAGCAATAAATATAGTAGGTACCTACTTAAATAGTGTAGCTGTATTAATTTAGACAAAAATTAATTTTTCATTCAACATGTTTCGTATGAAGGTTCGTAATTATGTAGTACATGGAAAGAAGATGATTTTTTCATAGTTTAATAGAGTAATAATAATATTAAGAAAATGTAAATTTGAGACATATCGTTTTCCAAAACTTGTAAAGAAATATTCAGGGTGTAATATTACGACCTCATCAAAACTTATTCAATTGTAAATATCTCGAAAACATAATTTTAGCATAACTTTACATAAATCGTTAAACAAAACTAAAAATTAATTAACAATTTTTATCACTTTTTTATCGAGAGCATTTTTTTTCAAAAAACATCGAGACCATGTCAATGGTCGTTTACAAATATATTAGTTATCATGTTTGAAAACTAGGAAAAAAATTTAAAATATTCTTATTTCTCATCGTTGCGTTACGAAAAATTTTTTTGTAAAACCTTATTTTTCAAACGTTGAAAAATCATACCATCTATATTATTCTTAATTTTTTTATAATTTTAACTAGAATCTTTATAATGTTAAATGCACTTTCAGAACTTAGGAGAAAATTGGACGTTTTTTTGATTAAAACTTCGAACTCCTATGTGCAATTTTGCAACATCTGTGACGTTTTCGAACCGCCAAGCGCATGGGGAAGAGTATTTGCAAGTCCCGATGCATAAAAATGTATACAGGGTGTCCCAGGATAGACACGAAATATTTGTAGGTGTGATTCTTGAATAAATTCTACATTGTCCTGTATAATTTGTTTATCCCCAATCCGGGTTAGTTGTCGAGCAATCATCTCTTGAATGTTGAAAATTGTAGATTGAAAAGGTAAAACACTGTTGAATAAAAAGAAGCCAGTCTGTTAAACTATTTAATTATCGAAAAAAAGCTATACATAAAATTTGTTGTAGCTGAGATGATTTGCTATCGAAAATATCTTGTATTTTTTTTGATAGTGTTAACCTTAAAAAATAGTGTTCAAATTTGGAATTTGAAAAATTAAAAAAATAAATTATGTTCACGTTTCATTTAATTTATTTTGAAAACTAGTATTGAAAATAGTTAAAAATTTGACATATGATGAAAGATTGGTTTATTTTGAATCGAAAAGTTAAATTTCATTTTGAACATAAACGATGTCTACTTGGAGTCATTATTAAATTTGTTAAAAACATTTCCGTAAGTTGCCACCTGCAATGACTTTATATGGAAAATAAAATTTAAAAAAAACCGGATTGGAGATTATTATACAGGGTGGCTGAAATCCCGTTTCCAGCATGGGGATCTCGCTTATTATAATATATAGATCATAGGTTTAAATTTGGCAAAGTTGCTAAATTTAATTCTCAGTAATAATCCTAAGACAAATTTGAATTATCTTGAACGGTCTTCTGAAAAAGTAAAATAAACTGAAAATTACAATTTTTGAAAATCGCCCATAACTTTTTTATTTCTGACCATTTTTCAAATCTGTAAAAACATTCT
This sequence comes from Pediacus dermestoides, assembly GCA_963942485.1. NCBI lineage: Eukaryota > Metazoa > Arthropoda > Insecta > Coleoptera > Cucujidae > Pediacus > Pediacus dermestoides. The sequence continues at coordinate 13,301,238 of OZ012626.1, forward strand.
CAAAGCAACATTTTATGCTCTATCGATCACTGATCGTCGTTTCTTTAAACATCGATTCGTTTTTGTTTTTTGAACGCCTACTTCAGTTTTTCTTATGGGCGCACTTTCTACTTTTCACATCATCGGATAGTACTTTTTTTTCCAAATTCATCGATGTGCTACACATGGTATTCATATTTAATTTTAATTGTAAAAATTTAAAAAATGTATCCAATACAGCAATCATCTCAAATCAAGCAGCCCAAACTCGCTTAGTTTATTGTTACCATGGTAATTTATAAACAATTTCAAAATTTAAGAAATTTGAGGTCTGGCACAAGTGACAAATTGCAATAATTATTATTAATCATAATCTGTGAACTAAAATTATGTTTTCGAATAATGAAAAGACTGATATTATGCGTGTATTTTTTATTCATAACATAAAAACTCTCTCCTAAAAACACAGTGTTACGCCGAAACTTATTCTGAATGAAGACAACAATCTTCGAGATTATTTTCTACACTGGACAACAATTTAATGGAATTTGGAGCCTTTAAGAAATCTAAACAAATATGAAAGCCGAATAACATATGACAATAAACAATATGATATATCAAATTAAATTTAAAGTAGATGTTCAAATAAATGCCCGTCTTCTCTAATACACAACCGTAAACGCTTCCGTACTCCACTGTCTAAACTTCGCGCTATCGTTCTACGTGGAATATTACGCATCACTCCCAAAACGGCATTCCTCAGTTCTTCGACATTGTTATAAGTGCTTTTAAAAATTTTATTTTTGGCGTATCCCCAAAGAAAAAAATCTAAGGGGTTCAGGTCCGGTGATCTGGCTGGCCAATGGACGTGCCCATGGGTTCCGATCCATTGTTCAGGGAAAAGTTCATTAAGGCGTTCTCTAATAATCTGCGCATTATGCGCTGGAGCCCCATCCTGATGCCACCATATTTGCCGTAGTTGATTCAGTGGGACATTCTCCAAATATTCCATCAAATCTTGGTTTATAAAGTCAATGTAACGTTGAGCGGTTAGAGTCCCTTCGATAATATGAGGACCAATAACCCTTTCCCTCCATAAACCTACATTAATACCAAATCGGTGCTGTGGTCTTGCTTCTCTATAGGTACGGGGATTTTCTCTGGTCCAATAATGTTCATTATGACGATTGAACATGCCCAAGTTGATGAATGAACATTCATCCAAATAATATTTTTCAGAAAATCCTCGTTACGTTGGTATTTATCAAGAAGCCACTCGCAAAACTGGAGTCTGTGAACTTCGTCTCCGGGTCTCAATGTCTGTGTCACATGGATTTTAAATAGTTTAAATCCTTCCTCCTTTAGAACTGTTTGAATCTGATATCGAGGTAATTCCAAATTATGACTCAGTTCTCTTGTCGAGATACCAGGATTCTCGTTCACCTAAATGGTTGAAATTGCATAATTTATAAATAAACAAACCTCAAATTTTAAAATTTGAAATTATTTATAAATTACCATGGTAACAACACAAACTAAACGAGTTTAGGCAGCTTGATTTGAGATGATTGCTGTATTGGACACATTTTTTAAATTTTAACAATTAAAATTGAATCTGAATACCATGTGTAGTACATCGATGAATTTGGAAAAAAATATACTATCCAATGATGTGTAAAGTAGAAAGTACGTCCATAAGAAAAACCGAAGTTGGCGTTTAAAAAACAAAAACGAATTGATGTTTAAAGAAACGACGATCACTGATCGATAGAGCATAAAAAGTTGCTTTGAGAATGTTTTTAGAGATTTAAAAAATGTTCAGAAATAAAAAAGTTATGGGCGATTTTAAAAAATTGAAATTTTCAGTTTTTTTCACTTTTTCAGAAGACCGTTTAAAATAATTCAAATTTGTCTTAGGATTATTACTGAGCACTAAATTTAGCAACTTTGCCAAATTTAAACCTATGGTCTATCTATTATAATAAGCGAGATCCCCATGCTGGAAACGGAATTTCAGCCACCCTGTATAGGACAATGCAGAATGTATTCAAGAATCATATCTAAAAATATTTCTTGTCTATGCTGGGACAGCCTATATAATTAGTTTTTTTTCAATACCTGTTTATTATCTAGCTTTTACTGAGGTTTCGTCTGTTCCTCAATTTTTTCGAACATTGGTCTCTAAACAGTGACTACGTTTATTTCGGGGGGATAACAAGTGAATTAGCTTAAAAATCGACTCTAAAATGTCGAGATAAACGAGCTGAATTAAACTTATAACAGCATCAACTTTAGCCAAGAAAATTTGGAAACAGATTTCAATTATTAGAGCTTAATTCACAAGGTTTATCTCGTGATTTTTGAGTCAATTTTGCAGCTAATTCATTTTTAACCCCCCCAGGTTATACGTAGACATTAATTTGGTTTGTTGTAGCAAAAAAGTGATCATTATCTATTTTAACCTAAGTTACAGACCCTGAAAATGAAGCCCCCAAAAATAACGGAGAAATTAATACAAATTCTAAAAATTATGGTTACCATTCATTCGTACTATATGCAACCAATATTGCTTATTTGTCTTAAATGTTGTATAAACCAGTTACTATTTTTTGAGATTATTCCACCTGTAGTACTTTACTTACAAAACCAGTTCCAGTTAGCACAGCTTCAATAATCCCAGCAATGAACACCGCACAATTTAAACTACTTTTATCTCTTGGAACTGATATAAACTTATTTACAAGTGGTTCTTTCTCCATCAAATAGAACGTATTTACATCGTCATTTGAATGTTCCAGTTTATCAGCCTCACGCCCAAACAATGCCTGAAACAACAATTTGTTCATCTGCACTTGACAAATCACCAACACACCTTCCACAGTGTGGTTTTCACAAACAACAATATGTTGAGTATTCGCAATTCTCTTTTGTAGTTGCGTTCTCTGACAAAGTAGAGATCGATTAGTTTAACGCCTACACGCTGGCCCAAATCATGTAATCTAAAATTGTGGTAATGTGTATTAAGGAATTATAAAATAATGGCGTTTATGTCTACCTATTTTGTAAATCGGGTACAGTTTGGGATTTGTTCTGGCAATATTGGACAACCTCAGAAAACAGTAAGGCAAAACAGCTTAGAGAAACTTCACCTTTTCCGCGGCTTAGAGGTTTGTCTAAAATGCCTATGCGGGCACGACCACTTAAACTCATCGTTGGATCAAATAATATCTTTAAATGATGTACGAATTTATTTTGTACTTTTTTGAGGTTATGTTTACAATTTACAAATTATTGACAGATAGCAGTAGGAGTATTAGGTGTTGTTATATTGGTACTACTGAGAATTATTCCGCTGTTGCATTCAAATTTAATTTTTCCAAATAGTGTTTTACTTCTAATTTTCTGGGCTTAAAATTAAATATCAGTGATAATACGTTTAATAAAAGGAGTAAAAAATACTGATTTTGTCTTAAGAATTATATTAATTTTAATAGGTTATTATCAAATTATCAATAAATCAAAAAATTATTTTTTATTAACAAAATTTAAAAAATATTTTGTAAAAACTTTTTGATTTGCATGGATTAAACATTGTTTACAGAAAAAATACTCTTAAGAATAAACCTAATCAAATAATTGCTTTAGATATACGTACTGTTGTATAACGACAAACAATAAATGATAAGAATGTTTTTGAAGTTGAAATCAATGAACCAAACAACTCACCAGATAACAAACCCAGTATTAGTTACTAAGACGAAACTAATAAGTATTTTCCACGTCTGCAGCTAAATGCATTTTATAACAAAAGCCACGGTACCAATTAAGCTGTTCTCCATCTGCAAAAACTTTATCTTAATCCGAAATATGTCTGCAGTAAACAGTAAAGATTTTCTGATAAACCAAAGCAAACACTCGTTTCTAAAGGACTTGGGACTGAAAGAGACGAATTTAGGAGTGTTTGACGGCACATGGAAGGCTTCTGGACAGGTTAATATCTAAGAAAATATTGTACTTAGAAAATTTAGTCTAAATATTCAAATATTTCAGGTAGTCCAATCACTTTGCCCAAGTAATGGAAAAGTAATCGCTGAGGTACAGCAAGGCACTGTGGAGGATTATAAAGCATGTGTACAGGCCTCCGAAGCTGCATGGAATATTTGGGCTGATCTTCCAGCTCCAAGACGTGGTGAAATCGTAAGGCAAATTGGAGATGCTTTGCGGCAGAAGCTTGTGCCTTTGGGGCAGCTGGTTGCAATGGAAATGGGTAAGTTGTAGTGTAATTATTTAGATGGTGTTATAAGGTTCTTCTTCTTAAAGTACTAATGATCTACAGGGTGTCTCACAACAGTAGACATAAAGTTAATTACTGAATATAATTTATATCTGAAAATTGGCACACGTCCATTCTACAAAATGAAAATCTTGGAGATGTTTTAGTACTGGTGCTTATACCAAAAATAGACACTAACTTTATTATTTTTAATGGAACAGTCTATACATGGTGTATCAGTTTTAATCGAGCAAACTTTAATGATACATTCTCCTGGTCGTCCTGAATCGGAAAAATGTATATTATATATCTCTATCTCGATTCCTAAGAAAAATACAGGGTGTTGAAGTTTACAAAAAAAAATATTTTTTTGCAATAACTTCCATAAAAAAACTTGGATTCAAATAAATTTTTCATATCTGTCCTCCTCCCTAAGGACAATTTTATGAAGATATTTTCGATTTTGGGGGAGCACCAGTGGCGTGCAATTCGGTCACATCTCAATTATTTTAAAGAAAAAAGTATGCCATTGTAATTTAAAAAAAAAATTTTTATCTATCGAATTCCTTGTTCAATTTAGAGTGAAATTTGCTTTTACAGAACAAAAATTGAAGTTTTAGTTCCAGAGATAATTAATTTTTTCCAAAGACTTGAAATTACAAAAAAATCCGGGAATGATGACAGATGCTGTTAATTCATTAGTTCATCGTTGTCAGAAATGCTTCGAGGCTGGCGGGTTGCATTTTGAACAGTTGCTGTAATTTTATCATTATTTTTTGTTACTTTTTGTTTTTTAATAAATTTCCTATTTGATTTTTGACTAATTTCTAATTCTAATTTCTTTCGAAAAAACTAATTATCTCTGGAACTAAAACCAATTTTTGTTCTGTAAAAGCAAAGTTTACTCCAAATTGAACAAGGATTTCAATAGATAAAAAAATATTTCTTAAAAATTACAGTGGGATGCTTTTTTCTTTGAAATAATTGAGATGTGGCCAATTGTACGCCACTGGTGCCCCTCAAAATCGAAAATATCTTCATAAAATTGTCCTTAGGGAGGAGGGCAGGCATGCAAAATTTTGTTTGAATCCAAGCTTTTTTATAGAAGTTATTGCAAAAAAATGATTTTTCTTGTAAACTTCAACACCCTGTATCTTTCTGAAGAATCGAGATAGATGTATACAGGGATATTCACCGAAACCGTTGGTTAGACGTTTTAAAAGATGTAGTTAATATTTTTTTCTGAAAATTGGGTTGTAGCCTAAATAGCATATGATCTCTTTATTTAAAATGTTTTCAAGTTTCTACGACTTCCGGTTATACCGGAAATAGACACTAACTTCGTTTTTTTAAATGGAACACCCTGTATATTACTACATTTTGAAATTCTACATTCAATTATAATAACATTTTGTAAAAATAATTTTTCTCTAAAGCATTTCGTTTAATAATTGCAGGATGATTTTTTTTAAATGTCCAAAAATGTGCTAATTTTCAAATTTTATTTTCTAGCCTTCTAAAATTCAAATTGAAATGCGGTTTTGGCAAGATGTTAACAAAAGTCTACTACTTGCAATTTCCTCATTGTAACAGCTGAATGTTCTACAGGGGGTTTATAATTTAGGTGCCATTCAGAAAAAAATCAAAACGGCATAACTCAATTTTTTCAAATGGAACACCCTGTATATCGAAACAAATTTGGATTATTTATTCAATTTAAAGGTAATTTTGTTGAAGAAACTTTATAACCAACTCTTGCAGTTTTTGTGTAATTTCGTTTTTTTGGTAATATTGAAAATTATGCCAAACAATTCGATTAATGGATCAAGCAATCTATGTTGTCAGTAAAGCATCTTAAACAATATCGTTACGTTAATCATTAATAAAAAATTAATTAAAAAAAAAACTTCTCTTGTTAAATCATTATACTGTGTAAGTACCATAAAAGTTGATATTTCACAAAAACGGCAAGAGTTGGGTATAAAGTTTATTCAACAAAATTACCTTTAAATTGAATGAATAATCCAAATTTGTTTCGATATACAGGATGTTCCATTTGAAAAAATTGAGTTATGCCGTTTTGATTTTTTTCTGAATGGCACCTAAATTATAAACCCCCTGTAGAATATTAAGCTGTTACAATGAGGAAATTGCAAGTAGTAGAATTTTGTTAACATCTTGCCAAAACCGCATTTCAATTTGAATATTAGAAGGCTAGAAAATAAAATTTGAAAATTAGCACATTTTTGGAAATTTTTTAAAAAATCATCCTGTAATTATAAAATAAAATGTTTTAGAGAAAAATTGTTTTAACAAAATGTTATTATAATTGAATGTATAATTTAAAAATGTAGTAATATACAGGGTGTTCCATTTAAAAAAACGAAGTTAGGGTCTACTTCCGGTATAACCGGAAGTCGTAGAGACTTGAAAATATTTTAAATAAAGAGACCATATGCTATTTAGGCTATAACCCAATTTTCAGAAAAAAATATTAAATACATCTTTTAAAACGTCTAACCAACGGTTTCGGTGAATAACCCTGTATAATATACATTTTTCCGAATTAGGACGACTAGGAGAATGTACCATTAAAGTTTGATCGATTAAAACTGATACACCCTGTATATTAGTACATTTTTGAATTCTATATTTAATTTTAAATACAAAGCTACAAAGTTACTAAGGTCCTGAACTACTGCCTTCTTAAAGTTAACGGTATTCGAATTTATGCTGACAAACAGAAAAACATGTTTGTTTATTTACAGGAAAAATATTACCCGAAGGCATCGGTGAAGTTCAAGAATACGTGGACATTTGTGACTATGCTGTTGGATTATCCAGAACTCTAGCTGGTGCCATTTATCCTTCGGAGCGTCTAGGGCATGTTCTACTAGAAAAGTGGAACCCCCTAGGTGTCGTTGGTGTTATATCTGCCTTCAACTTCCCAATTGCTGTTTATGGATGGAACAGCGCAATAGCCATGGTAGGAAGTAATATTGTTCTAAATACAAAAAAGTAACCCCAATCCCACTATTACAGGTTTGTGGCGATACAGTACTGTGGAAAAGCGCAGAAACCACACCATTGATATCGGTAGCAACAACTAAAATCGTTGCAGATGTACTTAAGAAGAACAATCTTCCAGGAGCTGTGGCTTCATTGTGCTGCGGCGGAGCAGATGTTGGAAAAGCAATGGCTGCAGACAACAGAATCAAACTACTGTCGTTTACTGGTAGCACTCAAATAGGACAACAAGTACGGTTTTTATAATAAACCGGAGTTTTTTATGTATACAATTTGATTTTCCATTAGGTTGGTGTGGAGGTCCAGAAACGATTTGGGCGACATTTGTTGGAACTCGGAGGCAATAACGCCTTAATCGTGGCTGATGATGCTGATCTTAATATGGTGGTTCAAGCTAGTTTGTTTGCATGTGTTGGAACAGCTGGTCAAAGATGCACCACAACCAGGCGATTAATCCTCCATAAAAACGTTAGTAACTCCCACAAGTCTTAATTTTAAATGTAAATTTTTAAACTCTAGGTCTATAATGAAGTTCTGGAAAGGCTTAAAAAAGCATATGGACAGGTTATCAATAGAATAGGCGATGCTTTGGAAGAAAACACTCTAATTGGGCCTTTACACAGCACCCAATCCTTACAAAAATATAAGGAAACCATTGCTGAGATTAAAAAGCAAGGAGGCAAAATTGAGTTTGGTGGAAATGTAAGCAAAATAAAAATTTGTAAGCTTTATAATACTTTTAATTCTGTATAGGTGTTGGATAAGAATGGAGGATATTTTGTGGAACCTACAATAGTAACTGGATTAAACCACGACAGTACACTTGTTCATAATGAATGTTTCGCTCCCATTGTCTATGTTTTGAAAACCAACAGCGTTCAAGAAGCCATATCATGGAACAATGAAGTACCTCAAGGGCTTTCATCAAGTATATTCACCCAAAATATTGGAAACATATTTGAAGTAAGCAAAGAAGAATCTTAGTAGAAAATAAGTTAATATGTGTCTTTTTAGTGGATTGGACCAAAAGGTTCTGATTGTGGAATTGTAAATGTAAACATTCCAACTTCTGGCGCTGAAATTGGAGGGGCTTTTGGTGGAGAAAAACACACGGGTGGAGGACGGGAATCTGGAAGTGATGCCTGGAAACAATACATGAGGAGATCGACGATTACCATTAATCATTCGAAGGAGTTACCGCTTGCCCAAGGAATTAAATTTGAATGAATAGGAATGTGGAACACTTTTTTTGATTTTCTGTATTAAATGAAAAAAAAAACGGATTTGTTGTTTCATTACTATATAAATCAATAGAAAACTTTTTAGCTGTGAGACGGCAATTAATTGCAAGATAACTGGACACTAGAAATGTTACAATTGTAATAAATAAATACTCTTCTTATATTTTAACTTTTATAACTAAAGCTACTCAAATTGATATTTTAGCTAAAAATACCCCGGTTTTTAAGTACGAGGACGTATTTTTATATTGTAAAGCTGCTGTCACTTTTAGAAGTACACGTGCTAAGTTGTGTTTAGTTTGTGCCTTTCATAGATATTTGAGACGGTCTATTTATCGATAAAATGGATGAAATTAAGGTTGAACATCGCAGCGTAATAAAGCTCCTGACAAAAGAAGGCAATGGTTCAAAAGAAATTAATGAAAGAATGGTTGCTGTGTATGGGGAAGACGCACCTTATTTTCAAGTAAAATTTTGGTCTAAACTCTTTCGAGGAGGTAGAGAATCAGTGACGATCAGTGGAAGCTCGAACTGAAGATATTGTGCGAAAAGTCCAAAATTTGGTAAGTACTGCAAGATCCGCATGTAAAGATCTCTGTCATTGCCAATGAAGTCGGTATATCCGAAACAAGTGTTCTGAAAATTTTGCATGACGATTTGGGTATTAATAAGGTGTCTGCATGGTGGATTCCCAGATCGCTTATACCTGAACAAAAACTGTACGGAAAAGAAGTTTCTCAAGATAATTTGGCCGAGTAGAAGAGCGACAAACATTTTTTTCTAGAATTATCACCGGGAGTGTGACTCGGGTACATCACTGGTACCCTCCTACTAAACAAGAATCCATGCACCATCAAAACACAATTCTCTGGAAAAAACTTATGGTAACGGTTTTCTGGGATGTTGAAGGAGTCTTGCTTACTGAATATATGCCGAGGGGGTCGACCATAAATCCAGAAGCCTACGGAAACAATTAAAAATTTAAAAACTGCTCTGCAGGAAAAACGTCCACCTTATCCCCAGAAAAATTTGTTGCTGCACAACAATTGACGGGTTAATTCATAAGACAAAGTTTAAGATAATCAATGACTGTGGGTTTATATGTATAGTTAAGCATCCACCTTATAATCCCGACCTATCTCCGTCAGACTTCTTTTTAAAAATATTCTGCACAATAACCCTATGGTCCAGTATAGATGAACTCTAAGCTGATTTCATGAGATTTTCTATGATCCTCAACAAAGGGCATTAAACTATTAAAAATAGTTGTCAAATAAAAGTTTTTTGACACATAAAATATCTTTGTCCTAAACAGGCAGTTGAAAACAAAATACAAAATGATAAAAAATGTAAATGATTTCGCATTCGGCTCTGTACTGCTTTCATCAGATTTTATGATACTTAAAAACGGGGGTATTTTGTTTAAAAAAAATCAATTGGTCCTCAACAGGTAGACTTAGTAGTATCAAGAGTTAGTAGTTTAGCTTCTTTTTGAAAAGAGTACATTTTGCTGGACCTGTTTCCGAAAAGGTAAGAAAGCAACTCGAATGCAGAAAAATATATCAATTCTATGTATTAGGAGGGTGCGTTTTGTTGGTTATCTCTCGCCAGACGTTCCGCCATGAGATTACCGTCAATTCTCATCCTTAACAATATTTACTTATTTAACGGGACGAATTTTATTTCCTAGTAGACTGCAAAAGCATTCGTTTAGAAACCAATAATGTCTTGAAGGTGGAAGTTCCGATTATCATGGAGATAGTAAAGGGTTAAGTAAAAATTTATGAACTCAGTGCAGGTCAATTGAAAAAATTATTTTCCATTTTCCTTCAAAACATTTAAAAAATTTTAGGATAAAAGAACTTATTTTCGTTTGTATTAAAAGTATAATATACACTACTGGACAAAAGTAAAGCAACAACTATTAATTTTGAAATATGTGAACAGAAAGTGAAACTTACTTTTAAAAACATGAAAAATATGATGCAATTAGTGTTCTATAGTCAAAAACATTTGATCTGGAGATTCATACTTTTATAATATTTCTTATTAAACTCGATAAAAAAAGAAAACTAAATTGTGGGAAAAAGGAGTCGGACAAAAGTAAAGCAACATTTCAATTTTATTGAACTAACTGAAAACTGACACAATATGAAACAAGTAAACAATAAATATCATATTTAGTAATTTATTGCATACCCATTATTTGCAATAATTTTAATGCATCTTCTTGGCATCGAGGAGATTAATATTTGTATAACACCTTTCGGAATATTCCTCCAAACATCGCTGATTTTGTCGATCAACGCTTGTTTCTAAATAATTTCGTTCTAATTCGTCTCTCGACCTCTTCCCACAGATTCTCTATTGGATTGAGGTCAAGTGACTGGGCTGGCCAGTTCAAAATTCGAACACGTTCTCTTATTAGCTACTCTGTTACTATATGCGTGATTTGCGTTTTGGGTCGTTCTCATGTTGGAAAATGAAGTGTAAGGTCATTTCCATTCTGCATAAGGCAGCATTGTGTTTTGGAGAATGTCCCTATAAGCAAGCTCATCCATGATGCCATCATTGAAATGGACCGGGCCGACGCTATTCCATGAGAAAAAACCTCATAAGAACACGCTTCCATGGCCATGCTTTACGGTTGGTGTAACAAACTTTGGATTAAACCTCTGACCTACTGGTCGTCTTACACGACGCATTCCATCGGAATTAAAAATCGTGTACCGGGTTTCATCGCAAAAAAATATTTTTTTCCAGTCGTCCACGGTTCAATTCAAGTGAGCAAGTGCAAAGGCAAATCGGGCGGCCCTGTTTCTTGCTGAAACTAGAGGTTTTCTTGTAGGTCTTCTACTGAACAGCTTTATAGCAACCAGTCTCCTTTGAATAGTCCTGCAACTAATATTTAGGCTCGCAATTTCTGCTTTAATACTTGGAACTGATTTGAAAGGGTCATTCTGACTAATTCTTTTAATTAATCTATCCGTGTGGATTGTGGTTTTCCGTGGTCGTCCGGATTTTGGTGCAGTCTCTAGATGTCCTCTTTCATTGTAGTTGCTAATACTCCGGAATTATTTAGAAACAAGCAGGCGTTTATCGACAAAATCAACGATATTTGGAGGAATACTCCGGAAAGTGTTATACAAAAATTAATCTCGTCGATGTTAAGAAGATGCGTGCAAATTATTGCAAGTAAAGGATATGCAATAAATTACATAATATTATATTTATTGTTTACTTGTTTCATATGTGTCAGTGTTCAGTTAGTTCAATAAAATTGAAATGTTGCTTTACTTTTGTCCGACTCCTTTTTCCTACAATTGGTTTTAATTTTTTATCGAGAATTAATAAGAAATATTATAAAAGTATGAATCTCCAGATCAAATGTTTTTGACTATAGAAAACTAATTAAATCATATTTTTCATATTTTTAAATGTAAGTTTCATTTTCTGTTCACATATTTCAAAATTAATATTTGTTGTTTACTTTTGTCCAATAGTATATGAGTATTTAAGGATTCACATTTTGAAAACGATTTCAGAAAGAAAATGTTAGTAGATTTCTTAAATTTTTATACAAGAGGATGTTCCGATATAGTAGTGCGAGAAGATATTGTTAATAAAGTTTTTTTTTCTCTTAATTATCCGGAAACACAGCATATTGTGTTTCTTCCTAATTAAAAATTATATTAGACCAAAACGAGTGAACAATAAAATATTTGCACCTTATTTCATTAATTTAAAAAATTTATTTTCACCTCGTTAAAATAACTTATAAATGCATATCTTACAGTACAAACCTGTAGAAATCTACTTCTATATCAATTGATTTTTTCTTATGAAATTTGTAAGTCGAAGGTAAGTCGTAACGTAATTGAGCTAAAACTTCTGCTTTTGCTCCCATTGATTCAGCAACTTTCAAAACATGTGACCTATAAAACGAAAACTAACTATAATTACCCGTTACATCCAATATGATATTCCCAAACCTTGTGGAAGTTTTATGCAATGAATAAACACACTTCTGAGATAATCTAAAAGCTGCTTGCAAAAATTTCATATCGATTCCTGCATTATGTTTTGTACCAAACGGTGGATTCATTATAACCGTATCAAAAGCTTTGGTAAACCTAAAAAACCAGTTCGGTATATTTCGAATGTTACTTAGAGCAAGCCCAAAACATACTTATCGCTTATTTCTTGTAAAACATCACATTGTACAACATCAATATTAAAAAGTTCATGATCGGCAACATTTTCGTTGAACACTTCGATAGCATCGTCGTCAATTTCAAAACCGATTGCTAGACCTGCATCTAAAACTGCAGCACCTATTGTCAAAGCCCCACAACCACTACCTAAGTCCGCCACCAGCTTTCCCGTAATATCTCCATATTGTGACTGAAACACGAAAAATTAAATAGGTAGTAACAATGATCGAAAAAGGCAAACATTGCAGTTTACTTGAATTGTGTATAACATGTGACTGCCCAAATGCGATGGAGTAACATACTGTTCTAGCAACAGTTTTGGTTCCTCAAACTCAGCGATCGATTGCAAACGCTCTTCCAAATATCTCAGCTTAAGACAAGGCCACATGATGTTGTTTTTATTTATTGGCTTCAAAACGAGGTAGTACAGGTAAGATTAAATTTCCGAAAGACGATTCTTGTGATATGAAATAGCCAGTCGATTGGGCGTTAGCTGTCTGCAAAGCAACACGTTGCAAGGAATTCATAGAGTGTCCATCAGAGTTTTGGACGGTTGAGCCTAACACAGGTAATGCAGAGGAGTTTAACGTCGAGGCGACACCCTGTTTCAACAGGAGCTGTTTTTTCAGTTGTAAATCTTCAAGTATTTTTCGGTTAGTTAGTTCTGGAAATTGTAAATGATGTAGGTTGAAATTAATAGTAAAAAAATGTGGTTACCTCTTTGAGCATTTGGTTGTGGAAAAGCCATCAAAGATATTTTAACATACAATGATTTTCTTTGTGATTTGTGAGGTTATGTTGAAGAGACAGGAATAAAATTTCATTATTTTTATAGGCAACCAAACATACAAATTAGACAAGTGTTTTGGATGACGAAGTTATTTGTATATATTTTGACTGATTTGATACTACATACCTAACTTTTAAAAAAACATTTGGAGAGCTTATCTGGTCAGAATCCAATCGTTCTTCCATTCAATTAACTATAACTAATTCAATTTGTAACATGAATGAGGTTTTGATCATTGTGGTCCTAGCGGTGGTATTGTTAATTTTTTGATGGCTGATTACCTATAAGTATTTGAAAAATGTGTTGTGTCCACTAATCGAAACCACTTTTATCTTTTTATTGTTTTTTTAATTTTTATATTCAAAAATCAGATTAACCAACTGAAAATTTGTAGTGAATTTCAACTTCGTTATTAAAAGAGTATGCACTGTGGTCTGAAGTATCATCGTAGTTCAAATGTAGGTAATCTTAAGTTTTTAATCTGGTTTATTATTCTTTATATAATTTACAATACAGTTATATTTATATTGATTCTTTTATAATTTTTAAGATATTTAGTTTTTAAAATTATATTTAAACTATAAAGTAGGTATTAAAGAATCGAACTTTTGCACTACTTCGGTAGTTCAATATATCTATTATCTATGGTAGTTCAATTTTGAAATAAATAAATATGTGCAAGATGAGACTTGAAAAATGTGATATTTTATAATATAAATCATTATTAATAATGAATATAAACTTATTGTGTCTTTAGAACAATGAACTAAGTGAAAAGTGCAACTCGCTTTTCTATATGCGAATAAATTTCTAGGTTAGGTATAAAATCTCTCGAATACCTACTAATACTTTATTAGATTTAAATTTTTATTTATTTGTTTATCTAAAAATTTCTAAATCATCTAAAAGTGATTCTTTATCTGAAAAAATATCGCATATTCTTACCAAGAATTTTCTCTTACAGGTTTTGATGAAGGGATGATTGAAGCCAGTGAGAATTCACTCGCAGAAAATCAAATCGGAAGTGAGGTAATTTATGACGATATCAGTGAAGTAGGTATTATAGAAGTAACTGTTTCTGATAAAAATGTGGAAGACAATACAGGACAAATCTATGGCCCTTCGGAAGTTGAAAAACCCACTGAAACTACTGGGCTTAGGAGCAAAGTCGGCAGACATATAACTAAAAAAATCACAGGAAGATTCCCACAAAAATTAAAACCACACATCAATGCAGTAAAGGAAGATATAGATAAAGGTCCCGAAACTGCCAGTAGTGCCAGTGCATCTACTCAAGAAGATAAGAAAGTTTATATGAAGGATAACATCAGATTAAAAACGATTGCCAATAGAACCTTTAGTAATAGTGCTACAAAAAGAAGAAAAAAGCTAGAATTAAAACCAAATAAACGCGATAGGAAAGTAAATATATTTAGCGACTGCGCTATAGAAACTGGAAAACTATTCCAATGCGACGCCTGTCCCAAATCCTTCCCCTTCAAAAGCCACCTTGCTCGTCATCTGACTGTCCACAATGGCATCAAACATTACACATGTGATTACTGCCACAAACAATTCACCAACGCCTACAACTTACGAGTACATTTACAGAAGCATACCGGTGATTTTCCGCTTAGGTGCAACATCTGCAAGAAGGGCTACTCTTCACCCAGCTTACTAAAACGCCACTTAAACACCCACACCTCTAATATAGTATTCCAGTGCAAATACTGCTTGAAAACGTTCTCACAATCCAGCAGTTTGCGATTGCATGAACGCATGCATCTACATCGACCATCGTACAGTTGCGATGTTTGTCCTAAGGTGTTTGCCTACAGTAATTCGTTGGCAGCGCACAAGAAAACCCATTCAAGTTTGCATCGATATGTTTGTGGAGTGTGTGAGAAAGGTTTTACTGCTAAATATTCCTTGGGGCGACATATGAAACAACATGATGTGGTGGATGATAAGAAATTGCAGTGTGGCGTCAAGGGTTCTTCAAATAAGACAATGTTAAAGAGTCATGTAAAAAAAGTTAAGGGACAGTTTAAGTGTGAACAGTGCTTTAAACAGTTTGTCAGTAAAACGTTATTAATTAGTCATTTACAAAAACATATTAATGTTAGAAATTAAACTGTACCGATAAATATACACGCGCGATATGATTTTATTTATTTGTAAACATTTGATGTTAATATTAAAATTATATTATATTTTTATTATTATTGTTAACATCGTCCAAGCGTGAAAAAACAAATTATGAAATAAACTGAATTTATCGAATACCAAAAATTAACTGTACGATTCAAATGTAATGAGCCCTTGAGTAATTTAACCGTGATTAACTCAAAAACAGAATAGTATATCAACATTAGTCCAAAAGGCAAACTGTGATAACATTTTCGGGTTTTTCGAACCTCTTGGGATAGAAGAGGGGGGGGAGGTCGACCCTGAGTTTTGGACAAGCTACCAGCTACCTCTCTCCGTCTCATTTTCCACCATCTTGTAAATAGAGTCAGTTTGACTTTTTGAGGATATCTCGGAACTCGTCATTTTATCGAAAAGCAATTTTGTAGAGAATTAATTATTATTAATATAATAAAAAAAATTTCTTCAAATAATTATTATTTGAATATTTAATAATAACTATGCAATTTTCAATGGTTATGCAAAAAAAATTGCAATAACAATGAAATTGTTACTGTGAAAACGAAAATTGAGCCAAGAGAAATTCTCATTGCTACACGCATGGTTCTAGTGCCACTTTTTACTACGAAAAATGTTTTGTTAATAATAATTTATAAACAATTAAGCGCCTTCTTTGTATCTCGGTTTTTTTTCACGGTTTCTGCATGTTCGGAAATAGAGGTAAGATTCGCATACAATTGTGAGGTAGATAGTCCAGGAAAAATAGACGAAAAAAAAAGCTGAGTTGGAAAAAAATTGTAACAGGCTGAATTTTTGCATGCACCTTAGTATTATAGCCCTCAATAATGTGTGAAAGTTCCCCATCGATTTGATGGCTGCTAACTAAGTTACTCGAGGTCAAAAGTCGCGATAAACAGTTTTTTACAAAAATCTCGAGAAGGGCGACCTTTATTGAAAAAAATATAGAGGACTAATTTGTAGCTGGGCGATTTGCTATAAAAACTTATTAAGAAGTTTTTTTGTAGGGGCAATCGTTCACGAGATATAGCGTTTCAAAACCAAGAACATAGAGGACTTACTTCACTACGAAGAATAACGACTGATCTTAGGATATAATGTTGGATAATGAATTATATCATTTATGATACAGTAATTAACTTTCTTCAGTATTGGAGAGCGATTGTTCCGTCACCAAAGTTTGGACGAGGAAAGACGATGGATCGATGTCGTTATCGATCTCCTCGTTATCAATATTAAAATTTTCCATGTTCATACATGTTTGGCCATTACATTGGCTACAAACTACAGAACAGTTCAATCCTGCTTTCCGACATCCACAATTGGAACCACAGCCTTTCGTGCAGTTACAAAATACTGTATTGAGTAATGCATCAGGAGCAGCTTGGAGCAGAGTTGTAACTGGTCTAAAATATTATTTTGTAGTACCCATCCCCAGTCCTGAGGATCAATTTCTCCATTCCAATTGTGGATGTCAGCGGAAAGCAGAATTGAACTGTTCTGTAGTTTGTAGCCAATGTAATGGCCAAACATGTATGAACATGGAAAATTTTAATATTGATAACGAGGAGATCGATAACGACATCGATCCATCGTCTCTGCTCTTCCAAACTTTGGTGACGGAACAATCGCTCTCCGAAACTGAAGAAAGTTAATTACTGTATCATAAATGCCCAAATAAATGCAATAAATGCACAAATAAATAAAAAGCGCCATGAATATACATATTGAATAATAATTCATTATCCAACTTTCATATCCTAAGATCAGTCGTTATTCTTCGTAGTGAAGTAAGTCCTCTACGTTCTTAGTTTTTGAAACGCTATATCTCATGCACGATTGCCTCTACAAAAAAACTTCTGAATAAGTTTTTATAGCAAATTGCCTCAGCTAAAAATTAGCTCTCTATATTTTTTTCAACAAAGGTCGCCGTTCTCGAAATATTTGGAAAAAATTGTTTATCGCGACCTTTGACCTCGAGTAACTCAGTTAGCAGCCATCAAATCGATGGGAAACTTTCACACATTATTGAGGACTATAATACTAAGGTGGATGCAAAAATTCAGCCTGTAACAATTTTTTTCCAGGTTAAAGTCTATTTTTCCTGGACTAAGAGTTAAATGAGCGTTTTTTACGTGGTTTCCCCTGTAGGACTAATCCTTGATGTGGTTTTCTTCGAATGGGTCGTCAATTTTAGGAACATTTTTACAACTTTGGTCGTTGCATTTCTGGCAAATAACAGTAGGTACAGTTGAAGTCGACCTTACGACAAGTGCAAGCTTTGCCGCATTTGTCGACCTCGTACCCGCAAGAATGTAATTTCAGCAGTTCCGGTTACATATTTTATATTGCAAATTGAATAATTATTATTAAGTATTCAAAGAGTAATCGTTTAATTCATAAAACTGATAAAAATTTCGACTTGCCCCCTTTTTCCACTTTGCGCTGTTATATCATCTAAACCATAAGAGATATGAAAAAATGTTATAAACAAAAAATGTGCGGAATTTAATTATCTACAAAATTGCTCTCGATTAGTTATTCGAAAAAAGTAACAAGTTCCGAGATGTCCCAAAAAATCAAACTTACCCTATTTTCAAGATGGAAGAAAATGAGACGGGGGTGGTTTCTCCAAAAGTAGTCTATTATACTCAGGGTCGACCCCCCTTCGATCGCAAAAGGTCCGTTGAATACCTATATGTATATGAACTGAGTGGACTAAAAATCCATTCTTACTGTTTTTCTGATTTGTAAGTTTTTATGCTCTTAAATGACCTACATTAGAAAGTGTTCTTATTGTTGTATTTTTAAATTCTGTGTTAGCTAGCGGCTTTAAGTACTCCCTTCGACTTCACTCCACCTCTTACGTGCGCACAATTTCTTTCTTTATTTGTTTCAAAGGTTGTAAAATTGTGTAGTTAACAATTGATATTTTTTCAATGTTTTTTTGGGAATTCTTGTTAATTCGATTGAAAGTGTATGTTATAAAGATTTTTCGGCTAATCTACAATGGTAACTGAACAAAAAATATTGAAAAATTACCACATATTAAAAAGATATTCTTTCATAACACTACAAAATTTTACTTAAAACTAATAATAAGCGATTTCGGAAATATGACCATGTAAAATTTAATGTCATCAAAATATCCTTAAAAACGGGTACTTTTTGGTATAAGTTAAATTATCTTCATAACATTGGTAACCTAAGTTTGTTATTCCAATTTTGGGGAGTGGTTTAAAATAGACACATAGTGAACACATAATTTTTTAAATTTTTTTGCTCCTCCGTTTTTAAGATATTAGCAGTTAAAGCGAGGGCTCAATCCGCTCAATATATTTGAATTGTACATATAGAAGTTTTAAACGTATTAGATCTATTTGTAAGAGGAAGCGTATCTTATATCAAATACAGTACAGTAAATATAAAAATTTAAAAGACCATAAAAAAGGCTGGTCTGCTGCACTTAGTCTCGCTTCTCCAAGGAGGGCGGTTTTAAAACGGCACAAAATTTTATTCATAGAAGACAGTAGCTACAGCCAAATTCATTTATGATGGTGAGGAACCATCGTGCGCACACGTTTAGCTTTTAATTTTATCTCCCTCGACCTCGTCAATAAGTTTGTCTGCGTGACGACTCGCCATCACGAATGAATGTGACTGTACTTACTTTATTAAAAAATTGACAAAAGTAGTTTAAAATAAACTGCTGGCCAATTGAAACGTACCAAGCGAATTTTTAGGTTGAATTTAAAGTCAAATATTTTGAAAAATAGAAAAGATATCAACATGCGGTTTTCAGAATTTCACAGATAATTTAATTGAGAAAACGACAGTGTTACCTGATTTTTTTACTTTGAAGTACATTACTATCTACAGGGTATGAAAGAAACTCTTCTTTTTTTGTCAAATTTTATAACTACCGAGCTTCCACAAATTTTTTTTTATTTTTTTTTGATGTAGATTTTTTAGTCCTTACTTAATGGGAAAACAATGTGTTTCTCAAAATTTTGATATCCCTGTTATTTTATAAGATACCAAATTTTTGCTGAAAATTTGATTTTTTCTTTGTTTTTTGTCGTTCGGCCGTATTGTGTTTTGTTGGAACCAATCTCTATAGTTGATTATGATAACTTATGATGGCTTTCTTATAAAAAGTACACTTTTTGTACTTTCATTTATTTATTGGTAACCAGTGGCTTTTATCAAAAATCGGTACACGTTCGCTAATTGGTGAATTTTTTTAATTCTTTTTTTGAGGCTATTTTCTTAATGGAATAGAATGGAATTTAGTTAGTTTATGTTCATCATTGGTTTAAGTAACTTATATCCTCGAAACGGGTTTTTCACTTTTTTAAAAATTTGTTCATATTCGTGTATACCGGGTGGCTACAAAATCGTTTTACAATCCCCACCATTTTGTTACATTTAACTGTATTAATTTGAAATTTGGCATAATTTGATTGTTGAAAGGAATAATCGTTTTGACGTTTAAAACAATCTGATGACACTTCCGGTTTCACCGGAAGGGCCACCGAGTAATTTTCAAAATTTTTTAAAACAACCCTGTATATTTTTTTCCGTAAAAATTAGATTCTACTTAAAATTACCTTTTTATCGACATATCACATGATGACATCTGCTTTCAAAATGGCAGCATAATTATTATTGCAAAAACCTGTTCAACAATATTAAATTTAATAAAAAATTCGATATTTTATAAAATAAGAGGGATATAAAAATTTTGAGAAATTGGTTTTTTCCTCATTAACCAGGGATTAAAAAAATCGATATCAAAAAAATATAAAAAAAATTTTGTGGAATTCCGGTAGGTATAAAGTTTGAGAAAAAAAAGACGACTTTCTTTCATACCCTGTAGATAGTAACATACTTCAAAGTAAAAAAATCGGGTCTCACTATTGCTTTCGCAATAAAATTATCTCTTGAATCCTGAAAACCTCATGTTGATATCTTTTCTCCTTTTCAAAATATTTGACTTTAAATTCAACTTAAAAATTTGCTTGGTACGTTTCAATTGGCCAGCAGTTTAGTTTAAAACCCCACTTTGTTAGCTAAATCTATAAACAAAAATTTTATAATTTACAAAAATGAGGTGCATATTTTATAAACATTTACGGTTTTGTACACTCCTCTACCTACAGGTTTATATTAGGTAATTATTATTTTTTGTTCGAATTTCAAAACAACTCTTTACCTATAAGTTAGAGAGCACCGAGCCATACATACATTCACCAGGAATAACATATCTGAACTCTAAAACACATTTATTATCCAATTTTCATTATGCATTAACCAGAGTTTTGTTCTTCGAGAAATTTTTTGAGAGGTTCGAAATATTCCAGTAACGGTTGAGCGCTCAGTTCTGTGGTTCCCGTCATCAAGAATAAAACATCATTCCAGTGATCTCTTAAACCAAGAGATAAACCCTTCCTGCAGTAAAGTTCATGTTTAGTTATTCGTTAGGGAATTTTCCAAACTTACTTTAACACATCGCCTGCATTTTTCGACTGATAAAAATCGCAGTTAGATAAAGGCGCCGTTTTATTATTAGGATCATATTCATGAGCAGCTATACAAAGACTTTTATAAAATTGGAACTGTAGAATATGAGCTACGAAATACCTTAAAAATGAACTTAATTAGCTATGTTTATTATATTATTTGTCTTGGTAAACTTACGCAATGTATTGGCTGTCACCAGCAACATGGAATTTAGCAGCAGGATCCAAATCTGTTTCATCTGATCTATTTGTAGGAGCTTTAATTTTCTGGTACTTCTCCCTGTACTCCCACCAATGTGAATTCCATTGCGATTCATTAACTGTGCCACGAAAGACATCCCATCGCCATTTATCAATAATAAGTCCAAATGGAAGAAATGCTATTTTTCTTAACGCCATATCCATCAACGAATTAATGTGAGCCTCAGCGGTATCGGTGTAGTTTGTCAAGAGCCCAATCTTCACCAGATGTTTAGGAGTGGACACAGACAAGGCAATTGTGTCACCAATTGCCTCATGAAAGCCTGGATTTGCACCTTGGCGGAAGAAAAACGGTTGGTCTTTGTATTGTTGAAAGTATTGGATATGGCCCATCTCATGGTGGATCGTCACAAAATCTTCGAATACGAGTTTGGTGCACATTTTTAATCTAAATTCAGAGAAGGTATAGTTTTAATACTGAACATATGTATTTTTAAAAGTGGAAATTTTAGTGAATAAAAAATAGCTAAAAATTAGTTTTGATATAGTTTTGATGCAAGATCTATCTAAGATGTAAGTAGACTATTTTCAAATTGTATAGGAGTCAAGGTTGGATTTTCCAAGTGCATACCTACTATAAATTGAATTAATTAAATGGTATTTCAATTGAACAGATATTTTCTGGAATAACCTGCCTGTATGTCTCTCCATCGCAGAAGTCCCACGCCGAAGCATGACACAAGACCTCTCTACCATCTTGCGGTTTTTTAATTAGTGCTCCCTTAGCCTCATCGTAACACATGCTATTATCCAACAGACCCAACGAAGTATAAAACTCGTTCGCAGTGTTAAACATGTTGTAAATAGTATACCCTCGGTTTACCAACAACTTATCCCAGTCAATTTGACTAACATTGGGATACGGCTTGACCAAGTCTGCTAAATTATTCCACTCCTGAGCCCACATGTTACCGAAAATGTGAGCAGGAAGCAATCCATCAGACATGTCTAATTTGTCACCATAGCGCTGTTTTAGTTTTTTGCCTACATAGGTTACTAACTGCGAATATAGGGGCTCAACCTCCTTCCAAAGAGCATCGATTTTTTCAACGAAGTGGTCGTCTTCATATGTATCTGTCCAAGATGCTCCTTTGTCACTGAAATCTTTAAAAAATCATGGAAAGGTGTTGGATGAAGTTAAGGTGTTGTTTACTGTTCAATTTTGCGGCTTCGTTTGATAAATTAACATAGGTAGGGAAGAGTTTTTTTATCTTTGCACCACTAGCGTCTCTCCAGGCTTTCCATACGTATAACAGTTCATCGTAGTCTTTTGACTGAGACATCACGGCTTCAATTCCTTCAAATTAAAACCAGAAATAAGTAGAAGGAAAAAATGCAGTAAGCATTTACCTGGCTCTAGTGAAAGACCCTCACTGGATAGGTTACAATTTTGGTTTTTGTAAGGACATATTTTAGCAGTGCTATAAATAGCAACCATTTCATTCGTAACATTAGTAAACTAAACAAGAAATATTTAGTTTTAAATAAATATTAAATCTACGTCGCAAAATTAACGCACCACCTAAAATTTACCATAAGTGTGATGTTAATTTTATTCTGAACCGTGGGTCCGATTAGTATGAACTTTTTTTGGCATTGCAGGTTGATTCCTCAGGAATGATTCAGTACTACTGAGTTTTAGTAAAAATTAAGTTATGTTTGATTACTGGATGTGTAACAAGAAAGTTGGATTTTTTTCAGAAAATTCGTAACAATTTGTGGAGTGTATTAGCCACAACATCCAATTACAATTTAAAAGTAACTCTAGCCTCAGTTTTTCTTAATATTCTCCTTTTTGTTTCACTTTGATATCTCTATGGTAGATTTTCATTGGAGCAACTGAAATAAGTCCATATCTTAATCCAATTGAGCATTTGTGGGATATCGAATGAAACTGATGGAGATCAAATTAGGCGTTATTTAATTTCGAGTATAATAAATCGTCGTTGTGAAGTCATTATTAGAAGTAGGTGTGGAAATACGCTGTCTAGGTACTGATTCTGTGCAATAAATTTTATTCATTATTTTAATTTATTATTTATCGTTAATTTTTTTTTCAAAACTTTGTAAAAAATGATGTCCCAAAACATCTTCTAATCCTCTAATAACGGAGATATCAAAGCAAAATAAAAACTAGAATGTTAAGAAAAAATGGGGCTAATTAGTTCTAAATTGTAATTTGCTGTTGTTCCAAATATTTTCCACAGTGTTACGAATTTCGGAAAAAATCCAGCCTTATTTTTCCACCCAGTAATCAAATAAAACTTAATTTTTATTAAAACTCAGTAGCGCTGAGACATTTCTGAGGAATCTACAATGCAGACAAAAGATCATACAAATCGGACAAACTGTTCAGCAAAAATTATAAATTTTAAGTGGTGCGTTAATTTTGCGGCTTATAGTCCAGTCAATCTGTCGGGAAAAAGGGTCGTTTTTGGAAAAAATTACCCGGTAAACTTTCTCTTCATAAATCATTAGGGGGTCATGTGGAAAGCTTAAATTCAAAAACTCGGGAAAATCCTCGAACCCATTTGTTGGGAAATCCAAGAAGTGTTTGGATTTGATTTTACGCGAGAACGGTGAGTTTCAGTAGAAAATTTTGTCAATAAATATTATAGAGGGCAATATTTTCTACAATTTATCTCTAAGGATCGATGCGCTACGACGAAAAATGCCAAAGTACCCAAAAATGAGTTTTTTCACTTTTTTACGCACAACTGTAAATATAAATGTTGACAAGCGAAGAAAAACACACAATTTTTATATAAACGTTTTTTCTCTACGATCCACCCTTTCGTAGATACAGCATGCAAAGTGGAAATGTTAATCGTGTTTGCCTACTATTTGTACGATGTATTATTATTACTTTGAAAATAAAATGTTCTAAATGTACATCTAATCTTTGCGTTGTTTTCAGATATGTATAATAAAAAATATCGTTCATTACACGTCCAGAAATAAATTTTCCATGCTTGCATGATCGTCTAATAGTCGAGGCAGCTCTCCAAAGATCTGCTGAGTATGACTTTACTACAATAATTGACGAAGACCTTTTAGTATTGCTTGCCTTTCCCAAGCGAATCTACTACTTTCCACAATCTTTAAAGAACGACACTTTGAAATTTCACGTGGTTTTCCTTCATACCTTCAATGGTGTGTGTATCGAAATACACTACTCGAAACTCTGCATGCTGTATCTCCGAAACGGTGGATCGTAGAGAAAAAACGTTTATATAAAAATTGTGTGTTTTTCTTCGCTTGTCAACATTTATATTTACAGTTGTGCGTAAAAAAATTTTTTTCGGTGTAAAAAAGTGAAAAATCTCATTTTTGGTACTTTATCGCCCTCTACTTTTGGCATTTTTTGTCGTAGCGCATGGATCCTTTGAGATAAATTGTAGAAAATATTGCCCTCTACAATATTTATTAACAACATTTTCTTCTGCAACTCACCGTTCTCGCGTAAAATCAAATCCAAACATTTCTTGGATTTCCCAAAAAATGGGTCCGAGGATTTTCCCGAGTTTTTGAATTTAAGCTTTCCACATGACCCCCTAACGATTTATGAAGAGAAAGTTTACCGGGTAATTTTTTCCACAAATTTCGACAGATTGACTGGACTATTAGGGAATGGGTATTATTATTATTAACAAAAATAGTGATAGTTATTAAACAATTTCTAACGGTCTCTTTGTTTGCTCTATCTTCTAGTCTAGTAAGAGCAAAAAATGTTAAGATTTATGAATCCTGAAAATTTCATTATTTGAACTGTAGGATAAATAGTAAAACAGAAAAATAATTTTCACTGAACAAAAAGTCATCCGAGTTGGAAATTTATTATACAATTAATTTGATTTAACATTTTCTTCTTACTTAAAATATTCAAATATTGCATATGCATTTGCAAACCAGAGTTTGTTCATAAAATTATAGGTATAGTTTTCAAAAAATATGCGTTAATTTGTTGATGAGATAGCACAGTAAATAGAGAGACAAAAGACCATAAATAGACTTTTTTTACCCTACAACCAGAATAAGTTTAAAACTGAGTTTTTGTATTCGTAGATCCCGTCATTTCTTCATCAGCCCTTACTTTAGGGTTACATTTTTGATTTATTGAATAACTTCTTTTCCTATTAAATTTCGAAAAAAAAAGTGTCAGCACACAGTTGTAGAGAAAAATGTTTCCTACAACTTTTCTTTTAAAATTTTGTGATATTGTCAACATTTAAAATTTTTGTGTTTCGGTACTTACTACTTTTACTCTACTACTATACTTACTACTCTAACTTATCGGTGGTGCCCTGCTGCCCTGGAAAAGTTTTATAGAAAGAAACAAATGGAAATTGGTACAAATAGGAGATACAGGTTGAAAAAACAGAAAAATTCATCTGTATAAAAAAATATGTAATACGTTTTTTTGTAGCTCTGAAAAACTCTATAAAAAACATTGGAAACAAAATTACCCTGAAGGAAATATTTAATAAAAACGGAAAAATTCCCTAAAATTTTCAAATTATTTTTTGAATAACTTTTAAAATAATAATATAAAAAAAATTAAAAGAGAACTTGTAGGAAATATTTTTCTCTACAACTTTATATGGATACTTTTTTTCGAAAATCTAATAGGAGAGAAGTTATTCAATAAATAAAAAATTCAACCCTTACTTAAGGGCTGGTGAAGGAACGACAGGGTCCACGAATACAAAAACTTAGTTTTAAACTTACAGAGTGACCCTTTACAAGTCTTTTTTAACTCCCTGCTTACTGTACCTACTAAGAGTATAATTAACATTTTCAATAAAACGTTCAATTTACGTGCAGTTTCTATATGGTTAATTTTTAATTTCATCGCCGCGCCGTACCTGAGTAAGCTTTTCTGGCTCCAATATAGCAATTCCCACATTTTTCAAAATTTTCAATATCCTCTTTAATGTAGTATTCTGACAGTCGCTAATTGTTAAATTTTTGTAATGGTCCTCCCACGTACGTTTCTCCCATGCACTGGCTTTCAGAATAATTTTTTCCTGCCAATAAATTTTAACAAATTTATGTATGTTTCTATTATTACACTCACATTTAAATCAGCTGCAGTTTTGTTTTTGATGTCCGTTTCAAAATTGAACTCAGCTATATTTCTTTTATAGCACATGTTGGATGCTTCTTTTTCGTAAGTGGTGTCCAAATATTTCTTAAGATCATTTTCGGTTGAGTTCTCTGACAGAACTAGAAGAACATCTGTGCAACATATAACTAAAAGTATCTGTAAAATTTAAGTTTTATTATTTATTTTTGTCTAGGTATAAGAAAAGAAATTATTTACCAACAAATGTAACATGTTGTCAAAAAAGAGTAATTTGTACTTAACTGACAATTAAAAATTCAAATCGTGGCTTGTACTTCAAAACAAAAAATGTGTGGTTTGATAAAATTGGAAAAATAATGTTTGTTTCGGAATTACAAGGCCAAAAATAACAATTCCAACCTAAATTGCATATTTATTAAAATTTACCATTTGCTAATGCACATAGTTTCAATTTTCCTTCAAGGCTTTGTTCAAATTAAAGTAAATAACAGCAGGAAATTGCGCAAATTTGTATTTTAAGTACCTACCTAGTTTAAATTATAAATACCTGTTTTTGACTAAATATTTTTTTTATCAAAATACTCACATACAATTACTTACACAATATTTCATATTAAACGTTCTGAATAACCAACCTCAACTGACTATTTTTTACACCTCAAATGTGTTTATTAAATAACTTTGGAGTGTAATAAAAACAAATACCGAAAACTGAATAAGAAACGATGTGAAACTATGCAAAGGCCTCATTCTATAACATGACCATACAAAAATATGTCGACATAATTTATACATAATTGGTGCTATTGTCTATTTAACTTAATCAGGTGTGTATAATATAATTAATAATTCAATGTGTCTTATCGTTAATAGACTGCGTCGTATTAGGAACAAATTTGCATCTTGTTAAGGGTGATAAGTTATGTAGGTATTTTTTATGGTTTAAAGTATTTCTGTTTTTCTTGTACAACTTTATTATATTTTTTCGGCGTTTATGATTTGAATCTTAAACTTAAACGAAAAATGCAATAGTGATTACTGAAACAATAAAATAGTTATGGCGTTTTGTATGTTATATTTTATGTTCGTTTTAGTGCGTTGCGATTTTAATTAAAAATAAATTGTACTAATTCAAAACTAGAGGATAAAAAAACAATTTTACAAAATATGTATATATTTTAGATAATTACTAGTATTATAAATCGGATTAAAAACAATTTTAAGTATCTCCTGTGTGTACTTTAAATGAATTTCTATGCAACTAAACTTTAATTTCAACATATTTACACGTTTATTTCTAGACAAATTTACATACTCATCTTTATGAAATAAAATGAAGCAAATCACTTAAACTTTTACTTGTTCAAACACAAACAACCATAATCTAAATCCAATTATGTAGGTGGATAATAAGGTCTGTGGGGCTGACTAGGTGGTGGTGGCGTGGGTTGATAAAACGGACCAGCTGATGGAACAACCGGTGGAAACGGCGGTGGATGTGTCACATAAGCGGGAAACACAGTCGGTGGAGGCGCCCCAATATGTGGTGGTGGCCCTGGCGGTGGTGCAGACATGTGCGGTGGTCCGGGTGGAGCCGGTAGCGCTGCAGAAAACGCTGCGGCATAACTAGCAACTGGCGGAGCCCCCGTGAAAGTTTGATATGGAAACTGTGGCACATCGGAAGGTGGCGGAATTTTCGTGTTTACTGGGGGCGGCTGATCGGGCGGTGAGGCTTTCTCGTGGCCGTTAGATGGTCGTGATAGAACCTGTTGCGAGGGGATTGATCTGGGCACTAGTGGAGGACTTTCGGGAGCTTTATCTGGTTGCTGTGAATATAAATCCAGGACCTGAAAGAAATATTTCTATACTTAAACTTAGAAGACCCTATAAAAGCAAAAAAATTGAGTTTTTTCTAAAATATTCAGAGTTTGCGAATCTAAAGTACACACTCTTCTTTGAAACTACTTAAGTACACAAACTTTTATTTTACTATGCCTCATGCAAGTTTGCATGTTTTTCAAGTAGTTAACTAAAAACGTAACGTTTCGTGGTTTTTATACAAACTTTTCAATTTAGAGATTTTGTCAATGCACAAGAAAACAGCTTTACCTCAAACATAAAAAAGCTCAAAATTTTTAATTTATTTTTGTATTTTATTTCCCAATTAGTTCAGTAAAATTATCTTTTGAGATCGGAATCGTCCGGAACAGGATCAAATTTTAGGGGTTGTTAGGGGACCTGAAGTTAAGTAATTTCCCAAGTTTGCGACCTCCAACTCCTTGCGGATTTTTCGCCATCTTGATTTTTAGGATTGATTTGGTTTTTTGTATTTTTCGGGCTTATATTTGATATTAGAAAAAAAGTGTTAATACCTTTTTTGTAGAGAATAAAAATTTCCACAAAATTATGTAATATAATCGTATACAAATTATCATCAGTAAACAAATTATGGTAGTTTAAAAATCCAACAAGTGGGATTTAAAAGTTTTTTATTTTTTTATATCGGTAATCGTCCATATTAAATAAAAAGAGTTCAAACAAAAGTTGTAAAGCGTAAAACTCCCTATAGTTTTTGTTTAAACAATTTTTTTCCTGTGTCAATACTTTTTGCGCTACAGTGAGTGAAAGGTTCATGGGAATTGAAACGAGGCGTTCGCGCTTGCTGTATCGCGCTAAAATCTACCGCCTTTTTAGGCGTTTATTTTCAAATATTTGTTCCTAAATAAATTTTTAATTTGTTATGTACAATATTTATCGAATATATTGTATACAGGGTGTTCGCACGAAGTGGCTCACTATTGCTAACTTTGTTATTATTGGAGCTACAAACTCGGTTAAATCACCAAACTACTAGCATTTTTTCCGCTGATTACAATGGTGAAAACAGACAAACAATTGACTATCTGGTATTCGAGATATTCACAAAAATAACATTTTTTTAAATGGAACACCTTCAAAATAGGCGAGTTATTTTGAAAAAAAGTTTACAAAATTTTAATATCATATAGGTATAGTCATAAAATATAATTTTGAAAATTTTCAAAATTTCCGTAAAAGTTTTTTTCAACTTAAATTTAAAATTATGATTGTTTGGTTTTAATAAATTACAATTATTCCGTTTCGTGGCTACTTGATGATTTTAAAGAATTGCAATTTTTTTTTCAAAATAACTAGCTTATTTTAAATAATTATCAAAAAAGATAAGGACATTTTTTGTACAGAATTTGATTTATCATCGATTTTTGCAAAAATATGCAGGGTGTTCCATTTAAAAATGTTATTTTTGTGAACATGTATCTCAAAAAACGAAAACCCAGATGGTCAATTGTTTTCCTGTTTTCACCATTGTAATCATTGGAAAAAATGCTACTAGTTTACTAATTTAACCGACTTTGTAGCTCCAATAATAACAAAGTTAGCGAGAGTGAGCCACTTCGCGCAAACACCGTGTATAGAATATATTCGATAAATATTGTACATAATAAATTACAAATTTATTTAGAAACCAATATTTGAAAATAAACGCATAAAAAGGCGTTAGATTTTAGCGCGATGCGGCAAGCGCGAACGCCTCGTTTCCGTGAACTTTTCACTCACTGTAGCGCAAAAAGGATTGACACAGGAACAAAATTGTTTAAACAAAAATTATAGGGAGTTTTACGCTTTACAACTTTTGTTTGAACTCTTTTTATTTAATATGGACGATTACCGAAATAAAAAAATAAAAAACTTTTAAATCCCACTTGTTGGATGTTTAAACTACCATAATTTGTTTACTGATGATAATTTGTATACGATTATATTACATCATTTTGTGGGGATTTTTATTCTCTACAAAAAAGGTATCGACACTTTTTTTGCTAATATCAAATATAAGCCCGAAAAATACAAAAAACCAAATCCACCCTAAAAATCAAGATGGCGGAAAATCCGCAAGGAGTTGGAGGTCGCAAACTTGGGAAATTACTTAACTTCAGGTCCTCTAACAACCCCTAAATTTTGATCCTGTTCCGGACGATTCCGATCTTTCACGTATGATTTTCGAATAAATTTACTGTACTAAATCTACCTCGTGATAATGTAATATAAATGTTAAATGCTGAAGACTACCTGATGACAAATGTCTTCGAGCAAATCCATAGTAACGTCTTCAACGAACATGTCCCACCACCGAAGATGTTTTGCTGTGCGGCCGGCCCAATCTATCACCTCGAATTGGCTTAGCTTTCCAGCTAAATACATTAAAGCCACTGCAATTATTTCTGGTTCCCATTGTAGTGATAAGGTGGTGCAAAGACTATCATTAACAAACGTCCATGCCATTTGTACCATTTTGTTTAGTTTAACTTTATCGCCTTTCAAACACTTGGCATATTTTAATAAATAACTATATGGATGCTCTACTTGCAAATCAAACTTGATTGTTTGTAGCAGTATACGTTCCAAAGTCATCACCTGAGAATAAGTCAAAATTAAAACACATCCAAGTCATTCGAGTTTAATGTTTACCTCTTCTTTAGGATCCTCTCCAAATGTGGCAAACTTTTGATCAGTCAACAAACCTCTAGCGGTTTTGATAATATCCTTGCATTTCTTTGGTGTTTCCTCAACTTTTCCAGCCAAAAACAGGCAACAGCATGCCGTTACATATCGTGGAAACTGCTTAAACGAATGGAACGTGTAAAATCTGTGAAAGTAAACTACGCCTGTTGAGAACGTGTTATAGCCGAGGTCCATTTTCGAACCGGTGTCTATGATAAATCGCGCTCCTATAATAAAACAAGAAATTAAACAAATTATTGGAAGATGTTAGTGTATGGTTTTGTGTACCTTCTTTGCGATATCGCATTTCAGTCTTGTAGTCAATTCCATCTAAAGCTGAAGGAGTGTTTTTCAACTCCTTTTTGTCGTAGTACCATCCAGGCATTTTAGATTTTGTACTGCGAAAACTAAACAAACATTTCTATACTAGAAATAATATTATTTTTAATGAATAAACTTTAAAAGTTTGACCGATAGCTGAATAATTCCATGAAATCGCCAAGATAGGTTAGGATGTTCGATCATAACACAAACAGTCTTGCCAAAAGCACTGTCTAGCGCAAAACTCCCCAAAAGTGATTTGTAAAATTCATATAAACAATTTTATATTTAAAAAACATTTTTTTTAAATCACACCATTCAAATCAATGCATTTAAAGTGCAGTTTATATTTTCTTAATGGACAATTTTTTAAAATAAACAACAATTCCATACAAATAATTTTGGTATGTTGGCACTTCTGACGGAAATAGTAACTTCTCGTCTCACTCACTTCCCCTCTGTCATATTTCTCGTTCTTTTCACGGCGTGTAAATGGTGGAGTAAAGGTGAGTGCAATTTTCCTAGATATTTGTTAGAAATGCTAAATAATTACATTGTTGTTGTAAAATTACGCTATTGATTCAAGTTGTGTGAGTTTATCTCTTTTATGCTCTATAATTTCTACCGTGTGATTAAATGTTCTTGCGTTGAAAGGTTAATAAATTTGAAGCCACATGGCATCTACAAAACCATGTTTATCGAATATTCCTATTGTAATAATTGTTTTTAACATTGTGGAAGTGTTACCTCTATGAATATGACTAATTTAGTCGTAAATTATTCGGTTAAAGGTAAGTACGTTTGTGTTATTTTTGTGTCATAGTCATATTCAAAGAGTTGCCCTTCTACTTGAATATGGTTATAACACGTTCATTAAAGGGTTTTGTATTCTTTGTCATTGCAGTTAACGCCTAACCATGCCACAAAACGAATATATTGAACGCCATCGCAAGTTATATGGTCGCAGGCTCGACTATGAAGAACGTAAACGCAAAAGGGAGGCTCGTGAGCCCCACAAACGATCCAAAGTAGCACAAAGCCTACGCGGCATCAAAGCCAAAATATTCAACAAAGAGCGCAGAAATGAAAAGATACAAATGAAAAAGAAGATCAAGGCACATGAAGAGAAAAAGATAAAGAAAACTAGTGAAAAAGTCAGCGAGGGGGCCCTTCCCGTCTACTTGTTGGACCGCGATGTCCAATCCAGAGCGAAGGTTTTGTCCAACATGATAAAACAAAAACGTAAAGAAAAAGCCGGGAAATGGGACGTTCCTATACCAAAAGTACGTGCTCAATCAGACGGCGAAGTTCTAAAAGTTGTAAAATCAGGAAAGACTAAACGCAAAGCATGGAAACGCATGGTGACGAAAGTTACGTTTGTTGGTGAAGGATTTACAAGAAAGCCACCGAAATTTGAGAGGTTCATTCGACCCATGGCCTTAAGGTTCAAAAAAGCACATGTTACACATCCAGAATTGAAAGCCACGTTCTGTTTGCCCATTATTGGAGTTAAGAAAAATCCCAGTTCACCTATGTTTACGAGTTTGGGCGTTATTACTAAGGGTACCGTTATCGAGGTTAATATTTCCGAGTTGGGTTTGGTAACACAGGCAGGAAAAGTTGTTTGGGGTAAATATGCCCAGGTGACGAATAATCCGGAAAATGATGGATGTATAAATGCTGTATTGTTAATTTAAATTAATAATGTCATTTTATTTAATAAAACGTGCTAAAATATTATTTTGTTTCCTTTTTAATTAGAAAACATTGCGCAATATTCGTAATTAATATTTTCTTATTGATATGTAGTTTGATAGTTTTACGCAATTTTGAATCTACAATTACTAGGTTTATTCAAAAGGTTCAAATAACCCAAAACCATATTAATTGCAAGAAAACAGTTTGTTATTTCCTTGCAATTTGATTGGTTCTGACTATTTGAAACTGATCTAAGAACAAAACTATTATAATTTTGCTTATCCTTGAAAACTTACGGAATGTAAAAAGTTTCCACATTATTTTCAGATTCTTCCACTAAAAATCCCGCTATACAAGGTTCATGAAAACACTGGCCGTGGAGCTGTTTTCGATATATTCGCACAATTTCTAATATTACATCAAAATAGGAAATCTGAATAAATGCGTTTACTTTTGAAAAGTAATTTTGAATTTTCAAAATGTTATGATTGTGGAATCTTGTGATGCAACACTAACACAATTAACAATGGGTATTCCATTTAAAGTACCGGAGTAAGTTGCTATAAAGCCGTAATTGAACGCCCTGTATAAAATAATACAATATTGCATACTCGAATGTTTAAAATTAAAGTAAAAAATTATTTGTTAGAATTTTTTTTTTATAATGTATGGGAATTTTTCGAAAATTATAAAATTTGAAACTTTTTCTGCTTGTTCTGCTGTATGTATGTTGTATGTATTTGCATGTTTGTTTTTTCTTTATATTAGCCTATACTGTTTTACTGAAATGTGTGTTCTACAACTAAGTTTTAAATTTTGGTATTGTATATGGTATTGTTATAGTAATTTTCGATTATTAGTCCTTCAGCTAGGGGTCAAAAGGTAGGAAGTAAAAGCAGGATGAGACGACGCAGTGTTTTCTGAAGGTTTTTTGGTCGCTGAATCCGAATCCGTGCGTCGTTTTTCAATAAAGTGGTGCAAACAATAGTTATTAACAATTTATTGTTTAAAACGAAATAACTCAAAAAGTATAGATTTTACCGAGCATTGTACCAAAAAAAGTTTCAAACAAAAGTTGTTCAAAATAAATAGACTCTCAGAAAAGTTTATATGGTATTTTGTCATAAAATAGCACAGACAGAAGTTATTAACAATTTATTGTTTAAATGTTTAAATTAACTTGAAAACGAAAAGTATACATTTTACCAAAAAAAAATTGTTCAAAATAAAAAGACTCTCCGAAAAGGTCATATGGTATTTTGTCATAAAGTTGCTCGGATAAAAGTTATTAACAATTTATTGTTTAAAATGCAATAACTCGAAAAGTGCACATTTTACCAAAAAAAGTTTCAAACAACAGTTGTGCAAAATAAAAAGACTCCTGAAATGTATGCTTTTTGGGTTGTTCCGTTTTAAACAATAAATTGTTAATAACATTTGTTCGAGCGACTTTATGACAAAATACCATATGACCTTTTCGGAGAGTCTTTTTATTTTGCACAACTTTTGTTTGAAACTTTTTTTGGTAAAATGTATACTTTTCGAGTTATTGCGTTTTAAATATTTAAACAATAAATTGTTAATAATTTTTGTCCGTGCGCCTTTATGACAAAATATCGTATGACCTTTTCGGAGTCTGTTTATTTGGAACAACTTTTGTTTGAAACTTTTTTTGGTAACATGCTCGGTAAAATCTATACTTTTCGAGTTATTGAATTTTAAACAATAAATTGTTAATAACTTTTGTTTGCACCACTTTATTGAAAAACGACGCACGGATCCGGATTCTGCGACCAAAAAACCTTCAGAAAACACTCCTTCGTCTCATCCCACTTTTACTTCCTACCTTTTGACCCCTAGCTGAAGGACTATGTCATCTGCTGACTTTTTTCTTTACAGAATTTTTCTATTTCTAAAGATAATAACGTTATAGACCTTGACAATGAATATTAATAGTTTTTCGGTGACTTGGATTTTCAAAATTTTGTGCATATAAAGATATTAGAAAATAAAAACTAATAATATTTTAGCGTTGTCTTTGAAAACAATTTTGAAACTGCAAAAAGGAAGTAACGTAAAATTTCTAGTTTGAAGTTGGCTGAAAATTGTCATAAATGTTCCCTGTTCCTTCTATTTGCGGAAATTTAGTTTTGTGAAATAAAATATGTATACAGGGTGTCCCGAAATTAAGGGGCAATATTTCTAGGACAGGCTGTACTTGTCAAAATATGACGAAAAGTTTATATAAACATGACTCGAAAGATGCTTCCTAGGTTTACCTAGACCCCAAAGAGGAGTTTTCTGTAATATCTTTGCAACTATTTGAGATAGATTCATGAAGTTTGGCGAGTTTGAAGATTTTATAATTTGCCACATATTTCTTTTTCCAATTTTCAGAATTTTTTTCAGGGGCATCACATACAGGATGGATGCTGGGTAAATTATGCCCCATATTTTTTATATCAAATTATGAAACTTAGTTTATTTTTACACAAAAAAGGTAGTCTCAGTCGACCTTTGTATCTTGAACCGTTTTCAAGTAAAATCGTTTTGAAAAAATCACAAAATTGAAAACAAAAACATATTACATATGTATTTTGTTTTTTTGTATTTGTTTTTATTATTAATATTTGGCAAAGAAATGTTAAACGAAGTAATAAATACCTATAAATTTTAATCCATTGTCTACTTTTGACAAATTTCAATTTTGTGATTATTTTTATTAGTCTAGTTTTTATGGACGTTATTTTTTCAAAACGATTTTACTCGAAAACGGTTTAAGATACAAAGATCGACTGAGACTACCTTTTTTGTGTAAAAATTAAGCAAGTTTCATAATTTGATATAAAAAGTGTAAAAATTATTCACACAAAAAATATGGGACAAAATTTACCTAGCATCCACCCTCGATGTGACGCCCCTAAGAAAATTTCTGAAAATAATAAAAAGAAATATGTGGAAAATTATAAAAGCTTCAAACTCACCAAATTTCATGAATCTACCTCAAACAGTTACAAAAAAAATACAGAAAACTCCTCTTTGGGGTCCCCCTTTCAAGGGGCTCTAGCCTCCTTAGGAAGCATTTTTTGAGTCATATTAATATAAACTTCGTCATATTTTGACAAGTAGAAGTTGTCCTAGAAATATTGCCCCTTAATTTCGGGACACCCTGTATATCCTGCATATCATACGTACTGTTATAATAAACTTCGGGAGATTGACAAAAACTTACATGCATTTATTATTTCAAAGCAAAAAAATATTTTTTCCCATACCTACACGAAAATGGCCACTTTGCGTGAAATGCGGGTACATAGTCGTGTTTTAGGGTAGTCGCGGAAAATAAGGAGTGGGGGTAAAATTCCTCCCTTGGGTAGCCATTCCCTGACTGATGTGCGGGAGTTTGTTTATAGTTGTCAAGGTGATTTGCTCACCGCACAGTGTCAAGCAAAATGTCAGTGTTATGCTGTTTTAATTTGTTCGCGCGTTTCACGCAAAAGAAGTGGCCATTTTCGTACAGGTATGCGAAAAAATAGAGTATGCTACACGATAGAAATTGATTCTGCCTCGTGTTCTTGCGCCCTCGCTTCGCTCTGGCGCAATTCTTACACTCGTCAGACTCTCTTAATTCCTACCTTGTTGCATAAACTACTATTATTTCTTGCTGATCAATTACAGTTGAATATTGTCTTAGTTACGATAACTCTAAAGATACTCATAACTCCCTTGGGAGTTAAAACTAGGCAATTATGAATCCTTAACTCCCTCCAACCAGGGTCAGCCGCAGCTACAAATTTTGGAGGATAATTTCCATGCGTAGATCACTAATCTGGAATCATTTTGCGTCGGACACTTTTACTTTTCGAGTTGTGACTGTTTAAAGTTGTGACATTAATTTTTGACGTTTTATTTATGGTTGTCATCATATTTAAAAAACAGCAAAATTCAATACATTCAAATATGTATAACTCTTTCCTCTTTTAAGAAATAAAATTATCGATGTATCACGTGAATTATTAGATGTTAATAACCTCGGTCATCTTATATTATCCCTCGGGCCTAACGGCCCGCTGCTTTGTAACCTCGTTGCCCCCGGTCATTAACATCCTTATAAATTCCCTTGATACATAAATAACTATTTTAAACAATGATGAAAAAACTGGTGAATATTTTTCCACAAACTTAAAAAAATTTACTCTTAAAGTTTTTCATTTTATAGCTTGTTTATTTATTTCTTTATTATTTTTAGCCAACTCGCGAGAATGCAGATCTTCGTAAAAACCTTGACGGGCAAGACCATCACTCTTGAGGTCGAACCCTCCGATACCATCGAGAATGTGAAAGCTAAAATCCAGGATAAGGAGGGAATTCCTCCAGACCAACAACGTCTTATCTTCGCTGGTAAGCAGTTGGAAGACGGACGCACATTGTCCGACTACAACATCCAAAAAGAGTCGACTCTTCATTTGGTGTTGAGATTGAGAGGTGGTGCCAAGAAACGCAAGAAGAAGAATTATTCCACACCCAAAAAAATCAAACACAAGAAGAAGAAGGTCAAGTTAGCTGTTTTGAAATATTACAAGGTGAGTGTTGGTTATTTTTAAGTTTAATTCATTTGGTTTTTCTAACTTGTCTTATTTTGTGTTATAGGTTGACGAAAATGGTAAAATCCATAGATTGAGACGTGAATGTCCTGCAGAACAATGTGGTGCTGGTGTATTCATGGCCGCTATGGATGATCGCCATTATTGCGGCAAATGTGGATTCACTCTGGTTTTCTCTAAGCCAGAGGAGAGAAGTTAAACTTTATTTCTTAAGAAAAAACTTGTAGTTGAAATTTGAAATAAATAACACTACAAGGACAAATGTCTGTTTATTTTCCCTCTTCATTATTTAGTTTTTTCATAGTGTAATAATTATTTTACTTTTCCTAGTTAATTTAAGGCAAATCACGCAAATCTAATATGTGTGTATGATAATAAAGACCATATACATATTACATATTAATCAGATAATAGTTTCAAATTGGGCATTATCAAGAAATAATTATACCTATTTTATAATATATTGTTTAAAATTATATTTTTAGTGTTACTCAAAATAGGTACAGGAAAATATCAATGCGATACTCCATATTTTCGTCCAACCTTCAGTAACTTGTATGTACTTACATAATTCTTAAAGCCCCTATAGCCCAGTCAAATTAGATCAAAAAGTACCTAAGTAATATCTACAAAATTGACATTATGGCCAAATTTTTGAAATCAAGTCGAGGGTCATTGACGGTAATTTTTTATATCTTGGTCTCTACTGGTTGGATTTTAATGTAATATTTTTTATTTTATAATTTCAAACAACTTTTATTTGAAACTTTTTTTGATAGCTCTCAACAAAAAGTAAGCAAAAGACTGCTCTTTTTTTGGGGGTGTTTCTTCATTAAAAATTTTTTTTTCTATTACAATTATGAAGAAAATATTCAAACAAAAGTTGTTGAGGATGTTATTTCCTACAACTTTTATTTTAAGTATATTTTGGGACACAAAAATTACATAAAATAGAGAGCGCAAAACACTGCACTTTTTTAATGGATGAGTTTTTTTAATAAAATGTAAGTATATGTTTTTCTATTACAATTACAAAAAAAAATCTTTAAACAAAAGTTGTAGAGGATATTATTTCCTACAACTTTCATTTCCGATATTTTTTTGTGAAACTAAAATTACATGAGGTAGAGGGCGCAAAACACTGGTCTTTTTTACGGGGTGAGTTTTTTCAATCAAATATGCATAATATACTTTACTATTATAATAAAAAGAAATTAATTACGATGATTACCAAAAAACGCGAATTTTACCATTAGAACTAATATTTTGTATGCGTAGTTGACTTTGGCGCCCTCTACATCATGTACTTTTTGCGTCACAAAAAATATACGAAATGAAAGTTGTAGGAAATAAGATCCTCTACAACTTTTGTTTGAAGATTTTTTTCATTATTGTAATAGAAAAATATATAAGTATATTTTATTGAAGAAACTCACCCCCTAAAGGACAGTATTTTGCTTATAACTTTTTACTTTCTTATACGTAGTATAAGGAAGTATAGTAATCAAATTTCATATTTAAGAGTTTGAACAAATTTGTGGGTGCCACATTCAATGTTTTTCATCTAGCAACAAAACAAGTGACAGTTACCTGATGACATTTTTAGGTTTTTTAGGAATATCTTGAAAAATAAACAATTTATGAAATTTTTTTATTCTTTAACATTGATTTAGAATTGAATTTTGAACAAATTTTGTTTGAACTTTTTTTTGAAATTCTGTCAAAAAAATTTCAAAAAAACTAGATATTCTTAAAACACTTTATATTTCTCATAGCGCGCGTTGATAGTTGAATCCGATGGTCGAGGTACACTAGACATAGAGACTTGACTACTGCTAAACGGAAGGTCCCGGGTTCGAATCCCAGAAGGACGGACCATTAGTTTTTTTTTATTTTACTGGTTTCTATGGTACCGAAAACAATAATAATGAATAAATAAATGTAATTTCATACCGGGAGATTTTTTTAAGTGAGTAATAGGTCAAAAATCTAAAATAAAACACATTTTTGTCGTAAAATTCGGTTATGATGAGTGGGACAAGGACAGATTTATACGTATTGCAATAAGTGCGACAGAGACTATTTGAAAATTGCTGGAAACCCTCAAAATTTAACTTAATTTCTTTAGGAAAAGTAATTATTGTGATACTATCCGTAAGTATAAGAAAGTCATGTGTTGGGCACATCAGATATTTTCTTTAAAGACCTATCAAAAAAAGTTAAAAAAAAAGTTATTTGAAATATTTTTCTAAATAAATTTAAAAAAAAATCATTAAAATCCCACCAGTAGAAACCGAGATATAAAAAATCACCCTTATCACGTGACGCACAAGGAAATCTTGTTGGATTGTTGCGGTTCGGAACTTCATCAATAACCCTTGACTTGCTCTCAAAAATTTGGCCATAGTGTCAATTTTGCCATTTTTTATTCTAATTTTACTGGGCTACTATTATGTACGTATAATCAAACACCTAAAATAATCTGATTTGAACCTACCAATTTTTTCATGAATCGGAGAATTCATTAATTCATACTTTTTTATTTTTATTTATTTTATATTATCACTGGGTTCACTGATATAATTTGAGAGGGCCCACCTAAAATTAATTAATTAAATCCGGCAAACGCTTTTGAGAATAAATGAAAAGGAAAATATCTGATGTGTCCAACACATGACTTTCTTATACGGATAATACCTCAATTACCTTTCCTAAAGAAATTAAGTTAAACTACACCTAATATTTCCCTGATGCCCTGTGTTACAATGCCTTTATTTGATTGACGTTTACTGTCAAATTGACAAATTAAGTACTTATTTGCATCCGTCGCCAAAAATCAAAATGCCAAAACTTACTGAACGACTCATGATAAAAAATAACCTAATTTCTGTGAAATTAACTGACGAGAGGCTAATCACAGCAAAGTATTCCATCAAATTCAAGGTCACGTGTAAGGGCAATGGTTATTCCGGCATCATCTTATGGTACCGATTTATGCTATTATTTAAAGGAAAAAAAAACTATACAAAACAACCTAACCTGGTCCGTGACTTATAAACGCTCCGAATAAATAAAGCATTTAATTAAAATTAAAAAAAAAAGGGAAATCTATGGAATCGAACCAGCACCGTGTAGATTACTAGGCATATTCTCTACCCACTGCGCCATGGCGGCTTGTGCTAGAAGTGGTATTTGTTCTGGATAAGAAGAGTACACTGAATACTTTCCTGCTATTAGCTACTCCTATTAACTGTACATATTACAATATGACACAAAAAACACAAATCAACAACCGCGTTACAACCGGTGGTAGTTTCGCCACCACAATGCTGCCGTAGCCGTCGATCTTTTCAAATAATAATATTGTTACAATCGATTTCCTCAACGGTATAGATTTCTGTAATTTATATAAAGTACTTTTGCACCTGAGTGATAGATGGCGCTATTATATGAAAAATAATTAAAAAATTTTGACGGAATTTCAAAAAAAAGTTCAAACAAAATTTGTTCAAAATTTAATTCTAAATCAATGTCTAAGAATAAAAAAATGTCGTAAATTGTTTTTTTTTCAAGATATTCCTAAAAAACCAAAAAATGTCATCAGGTAAGTACCACTTGTGTTGGCGCTAGACGAAAAAGATTTAATGTGGCACCCACAATTTTGTTCAAAGTCTTAAATATGAAATTTGAATCAAATCCTTATCGTGGACACACACACACACACACACACACACACACACACACACACACACACACACACACACACACACACACACACACACACACACACACACACACACACACACACACACACACACACACACACACACACACACACACACACACACACACACACACACACACACACACACACACACACACACACACACACACACACACACACACACACACACACACACACACACACACACACACACACACACACACACACACACACACACACACACACACACACACACACACACACACACACACACACACACACACACACACACACACACACACACACACACACACACACACACACACACACACACACACACACACACACACACACACACACACACACACACACACACACACACACACACACACACACACACACACACACACACACACACACACACACACACACACACACACACACACACACACACACACACACACACACACACACACACACACACACACACACACACACACACACACACACACACACACACACACACACACACACACACACACACACACACACACACACACACACACACACACACACACACACACACACACACACACACACACACACACACACACACACACACACACACACACACACACACACACACACACACACACACACACACACACACACACACACACACACACACACACACACACACACACACACACACACACACACACACACACACACACACACACACACACACACACACACACACACACACACACACACACACACACACACACACACACACACACACACACACACACACACACACACACACACACACACACACACACACACACACACACACACACACACACACACACACACACACACACACACACACACACACACACACACACACACACACACACACACACACACACACACACACACACACACACACACACACACACACACACACACACACACACACACACACACACACACACACACACACACACACACACACACACACACACACACACACACACACACACACACACACACACACACACACACACACACACACACACACACACACACACACACACACACACACACACACACACACACACACACACACACACACACACACACACACACACACACACACACACACACACACACACACACACACACACACACACACACACACACACACACACACACACACACACACACACACACACACACACACACACACACACACACACACACACACACACACACACACACACACACACACACACACACACACACACACACACACACACACACACACACACACACACACACACACACACACACACACACACACACACACACACACACACACACACACACACACACACACACACACACACACACACACACACACACACACACACACACACACACACACACACACACACACACACACACACACACACACACACACACACACACACACACACACACACACACACACACACACACACACACACACACACACACACACACACACACACACACACACACACACACACACACACACACACACACACACACACACACACACACACACACACACACACACACACACACACACACACACACACACACACACACACACACACACACACACACACACACACACACACACACACACACACACACACACACACACACACACACACACACACACACACACACACACACACACACACACACACACACACACACACACACACACACACACACACACACACACACACACACACACACACACACACACACACACACACACACACACACACACACACACACACACACACACACACACACACACACACACACACACACACACACACACACACACACACACACACACA
The DNA here is from genome assembly GCA_963942485.1 of Pediacus dermestoides. NCBI lineage: Eukaryota > Metazoa > Arthropoda > Insecta > Coleoptera > Cucujidae > Pediacus > Pediacus dermestoides. Next base: position 13,344,605 of record OZ012626.1, read on the forward strand.
CACACACACACACACACACACACACACACACACACACACACACACACACACACACACACACACACACACACACACACACACACACACACACACACACACACACACACACACACACACACACACACACACACACACACACACACACACACACACACACACACACACACACACACACACACACACACACACACACACACACACAGGGGCCCTCAAAACGTGTAAATCCATCAAAATCTCGAAGTCGAAAAAAATCACGATTACAATACTTCCTTATACTACGTAAGAAAGTAAAAAGTCGACGAAGAAATGGAGGTAATTTTCTTCCAAAATTATTACTGTAAAAATGAATATTTTTTCAATAATTTTTGAAGTATGAACAATCCTAAAATTTCAAAAAACGTTTTTTTGAAAATTTATGGTAAACTCACTAAACTCTACATTCGAAGAAAATGTAATAAATTATATCAAAAATTTTTCAAAGAAGCAAATACTTTTTTAGATGATGAATTTTTCATTTTAGTAAAATAAAAATTGCTTGCTTCATCAGAATGTTTAAATTTTGTGGCGGCCCCTGTAGAACACATCGCAGAAGAAGAAGCCGACAAACTTGAGACCTTGACATTTTGACAACCGCCTTAACCTACAATTTTTTTCAAATCTTTTTATAATAACCGGCACATTTTCTATAAAACTAAGAGTCATGGAATCCGAAACTGTTACTCTAATTATTGAAAATCAACCTTTGGTATGTAATAAATCGCTATTGATGACCAACAGTGATTATTTCCGTGTTCTCTTCAGTGGTCCCTGGGAGGAAAGCAGCAGCTCTTCCGTTACTCTTGAGGTAAATTACTTCTAAATAAATAATACTGTCAAAATTATTAACATTAGTTCTGCTAGGAGACCAACCGCGAGGGTTTTAGCATACTTGTAACAAAACTATCTGATGATGGCTACAATATAGAAGAAGAACATCTATTGCCGGTGCTAGAAACCGCACGTAAATACCAATTTACTACAATTTTAGACCAATGCATTTACACTCTAACACAAGGCCTTAATCCTACAAACTGTCTAAACATTTGGATTTTCACCGAAGCTTTGTCCATAAAACCATTATACTTACAAGCCAAGTGCATGGCCTTTGATGAATTCCTGACGATAAAGCGCAACTCAACATTCGAACAACTGGATTTAGATTGTGTTTGTAAATATTTGGGCCACATCGATCTACGCACAGACTGCGAAAGATCTGTATTTAATGCGGCAATGGAATGGTGGGAGAAAAACAAAAATAATTTGCAGCCCTCGACGACCTTTCCCAAACTATTACGCTGTGTAGATTTTAGCAGTATAGCCCAAGATGAACTTCGGGAACTAATTGCTACATGTGTTACTAGAAACTACGATCTAGTCTGTGATATATTAAATTGCTATCTGCAGATTATAGATGGTCGAGCGCCTGTTGAAGCTTATGCAGAGGATGTTATAAGAGAAGCGCGTATACTCTTAAGAAGCAGGAAAAGGAAGCCATTACATTATCCATGTTTGCTAGTCGAAGTCCATACTTCTGAAACGAAGGGTAGCAAAACTAAAACAGTACGGGGTGAACGCAATGTGGTGTACTACGGTGAGTTAAGTTAGGGGACTAACATGAGCTTTTTCTGCTGCTAAACAACCCCAATCTTACTTACAAACCGCTTCTTCTTACCTACTGCTTTTTCGCTTTGCTTGCAAGATAAATGAGAAATGTAACTATTGATAATTAAATGTTTTCTACAGATCAGTTCAAACGTAAAAGATATTATGAAATATTAAACGGTAATGGCAGTGGCATATTTGCCATTATGTACTATGGTAAGTTATTAAATTTATTTCAAGTAGTGTCCTGCATGGTAATAGAAGAAAATAGTTTTAATATTTTAATTAGATACCTGTTGATTATTGATAAATTTCTCTATGAAAATGAAGTTTTTCAATACTAAAAATAATATATAATAAGTTTAACCAAGCTCGGATTATTTTATCCGTTCTTACACCTGCCAGTAACTTTTAAATTCTTGACAGTAGAGAGGACTTATTCAATTCGGCTAAATCAATAGCAGCAGCATTTGAAATTTAAAATCAGGTAAAAAGCACAATTCTAATTTGAAATAAGCTGATTTTTAAAAATATTTGTGTGTAGGGCCTTGGGTGGTCGTTATTTGGGCGATATCTGAATTTTTTCGCTCCAACTCTAAAAATATAATCAACGTATGTAAAAAAAAATGTGCAAGTTTTGAAAGCTCAGGGACAATTTTATCACGTTTCACCCAACTTTTGAAATTTTAAATGCCTAATACATACACTATTGGACAAAAGTAAAGCAACAACTATTAATTTTGAAATATGTGAACAGAAAATGAAACTTTCATTTAAAAATATGAAAAATATGATTTAATTAGTTTTCTATAGTCAAAAACATTTGATCTGGAGATTCATACTTTTATAATATTTCTTATTAATTCTCGATTACACTGACACATATGAAACAAGTAAACAATAAATATAATATTTTGTAATTTATTGCATATCCTTTACTTGGAATAATTTGCACGCATCTTCTTAACATCGACGAGATTAATTTTTGTATAACACTTTCCGGAGTATTCCTCCAAATATCGTTGATTTTGTCGATAAACGCCTGCTTGTTTCTAAATAATTCCGGAGTATTAGCAACTACAATGAAAGAGGACATCTAGAGACTGCACCAAAATCCGGACGACCACGGAAAACCACAATCCACATGGATAGATTAATTAAAAGAATTAGTCAGAATGACCCTTTCAAATCAGTTCCAAGTATTAAAGCAGAAATTGCGAGCCTAAATATTAGTTGCAGGACTATTCAAAGGAGACTGGTTGCTGTAAAGCTGTTCAGTAGAAGACCTACAAAAAACATCTAATTTCACCAAGAAACAGGGCCGCCCGACTTGCCTTTGCACTTGCTCACTTGAATTGGACCGTGGACGACTGGAAAAAAATATTTTTTTGCGATGAAAGCCGGTACACGATTTTTAATTCCGATGGAATGCGTCGTGTAAGACGACCAGTAGGTCAGAGGTTTAATCCAAAGTTTGTTACACCAACCGTAAAGCATGGCCATGGAAGCGTGTTCTTATGGGGTTTTTTCTCATAGAATAACGTCGGCCCCGTCCATTTCAATGATGGCATCATGGATGGGTTTGCTTATAGGGACATTCTCCAAAACACAATGCTGCCTTATGAAGAATGGAAATGCCCTTACACTTCATTTTCCAACATGAGAACGACCCAAAACGCAAATCACGCATAGTAACAGAATAGCTAATAAGAGAACGTGTTCGAATTTTGGACTGGCCAGCCCAGTCACCTGACCTCAACCCAATAGAGAATCTGTGGGAAGCGGAAGAGGTCGAGAGACGAATTAGAACGGAATTATTTAGAAACAAGCGTTGATCAACAAAATCAGCGATGTTTGGAGGAATATTCCGAAAGGTGTTATACAAAAATTAATCTCCTCGATGCCAAGAAGATGCGTTAAAATTATTGCAAATAATGGGTATGCAATAAATTACTAGATATTATATTTATTGTTTACTTGGTTCATATTGTGTCAGTGTTCAGTTAGTTCAATAAAATTGAAATGTTGCTTTACTTTTGTCCGACTCCTTTTTCCCACAATTTGGTTTTCATTTTTTATCGTTTTATCATTTTATTATTGTCCAATAGTGTATATATTTTCGAACATATTACTTACATTTTTCTTATACGCATAAAATTGATAAAAAAATCTGAAACTTGGCATAGTGGTTGTATACAGAGTGTCCCAGTTTATATCGTCAGGATTTCACCAGTCGATAGTTTATCGAAAATTAAAGGTGGTTAGTCTAATAAACTATAGTCGAATTTTGCTTCCTTTTTGATATACAGGGCATTAAAGAAATTAAATTATTTTAAATAATTTATTTGCTATAGATCAATAACGAATTATTTTATTTAGAACACAGAGGCGTGCGTACGGGTTTATTCAAAAACATTTTATTGAATAAAACGTACACCACTGGTTTTTTTTGCAGCACCAATATGCAGAGAGTATTTTCCATTCAATTTAGAAACTTTTTTGTATCGTACAATTTCTTGATAGCTTAACTTTTTTTTTCTTATTTATTAAAGAGGTTCTTCCCTATTAGATTTCCGAAAAAAGCATCAGTACAAAGTTGTAGACAAAAATATTTCCTACAACTTTCCTTTTAATATTTTTTTGATATTGTCAATATTTAAAAAGATATTCAACAAATAAGTTGCAAATTTTAGGGAAATTTTTCTCTAGTTAGGTACTACTTACTACTCTTTCCCCAAAATTTTCAACTTATTTGTTGAATAACTTTTTAAATATCGACAATATCAAAAAAAGTTTAAAACATAAGTTGTAGGAAATATTTTTCTTTACAACTTTGTATTGACTTTTTTTTCGAAAATTTAATAGGAAAAAAATTATTCAATAAACAAAAAAATCCAACCCTTAATTGAGGGCTGGTGAAGAATAACCGATAACTTCATATTTTGAAAAATAGGATAACGGTTGGAAAACAAAGTACCTACGTCTACGTCACTAAATAGAGTAAAAAAACTACAAATATTTTTTTTAAGAGTAATAATGATAATAAAAAAGTTTAATCAGAAATCAGGTTTTCCGACACATTTGCCCAACCCTGTATAATGCACACAATTAAATATAAATTACAACATAGTCCGAATTTATTAATTTGAAATTAAAGTTAGAGACGATTAGGTAAATCGAGAGGTTTGAATCTCTCTATTCTTTTTGTTTTTTAAATTCTGTTCAAAAGTTGCACTACAAGAGTATTTGGGTGATTATCAAGTCTACCACGGTACTTCGCACTAGCACTTTTTCTTTCATCTTTTACACTGCACATATGAAGATCACGATGAATGTCTTCATTGGTGATGGTTCGCAGTGTCTTGGACTGAAATCGTTGGAATATTTCAATGTTTGAGTTGCTGGTTGTTCCCCGGAGCTGAATTCCATAAGTCCAGATAGGCTTAAGTATAACTTTATACACCAGTTGTTTATTTTCAAGTAAAAGCTGAGAATTTCTTCCGATTAACCAGTACATTTTGCTGAATTTAAGTCCAAGCTGCGTGTGTTTTGTCCATATGTGTTTCTTCCAGATGAAACGGTCAAGATGCATTTACAAACATTGGTACATTGGCATCTTCAGCTTGTGGCAGATAATGTTCGTCCAATTTTATTAGTTGTATGGGATATTTTTCTTAAGTTTGTAAAGCAGACCAAACCTTATCAAATGCTAGGGCTTCATCAAGAAATGCAGCAGAATAATATCGCTTCCCTTCAAGATCTTCGTTTATTTTATTGACCACTCGGTGTACCTACTTGTTCCACAGCTGCATGTTTCTGTTAGGCTGTCTAAATCCAGATTTGCCACTTTTATTAAATTTTATTTTATGTTGCATTTTTGGAAGATAACAGTTCTAAAAAATACATGCTTTGTAGCACGTATTAAACTTGTCCCAGCGCCTTCAAATATTACATAATTTTGTGCATAGGTACCTTAATTATACTTTTGGGCTGGGAGTAAAGACAGTTAGACATTACTTTGCCCAAATAACAAACACTTTAAAAGGGCCATAATTTTATAAATTCTCAAAAACTTCTCTTAGTAATAATATCATTTTGTCGTATTATGTCAGCAGAAAGCAGTTTACCTGAAAATAAAATAGTTCTTGCCTTAGTTTTTGCCTTATTGAGAAGGTTGGGAGAATTTTCAAAAACTAAATATTCGTTTAATTTATTTTCCGACCAAACAAGGCTTAATCTCAAAATATGCAATTGGAAGTGAGGCAGAATCATGAAGATGATTTTTCGACTTAATTTTTTTCGTACATTCGTAAAACGGTTTTTTTTAACATTTTTTTAAGGAATTAAATTTTTTTACGACATAGTCAAATACTTAAAAAAGGAATACCTGTTTGATTTGCGGACAGATTAATTTGAAGATTGTTTTTACATGGTAAACAGTTAAACCATTTATGACTCACCCTATAAAATCACAAATATTAAGTGATCATGAAAACGGAGTTAACAATAGTGCCGAATTTTTGACCACTTTGGTATTTCTTTACACAGGCAAGAAATTGGCTATTAAAAAGAGTTGTAATTGAAAAACTAATTAGATGCTCTTCTATGCACTACTTTAAGTTAGAGCGAGGTAGAGAAAAGTGTAGTGTTTTTAAAGTGCGTCTTGGAGAATTAGCGACCAAAAACAGTTTGGTTGCAATATTTTCTCAACAATAGGTCCTAGTATGAAAATAGCTATTCTCAATCTTTTAGAAATCATAATATTTTACAACTTTTGCCTGAAACATTTTCTTCAGTGTCAAATAGATGCCAAATTGAAACAGCATAAAACTTATCAAAAAATTAAATCTATTTACTCAACTTTTTATAAAACATATTAAAAGTTCACTGGTCGCAAAATCGCGTTGCGGGTTGATAATAAATTTCAAATACATAATACTTGAAGTAGGGGGTTAGAAGTTTTTTAAATAAATTTGCAGATTTATGAATATAAAGTTCTGTTTGGTTCTTATGCATCTTTAACAAAATTTCATAAAGATCTGAAATTGAACTGATAACGATTTAAATAAATTTTTGCTTATGAGAATCACTCAAAAATTTCGGAATCGAAGTTTAGGTAAGTAACTAAAAACTGATTCCCCATATCCTCAAACCCTTTTCGGAATATTCTATAATTTCAATTTGGAAGTTGGAAAAGTAGTTAATCATAGATAATTATAAAAAAACTACTTTTGTCGTCATTTTTTAAATGACTAATAAAGTTATAAAAAATGTTCTAGATGAAAAAAAGGGAATTTTTCAAAAATTAGTAAATATCGAGGATGCAAAAATAAAACAGTTGGAGGGTTATAAACTTCAAGCGCACAAACAATTCATTTTTATGGTCGGTGGCGAATATCACATTGGTCAAGGTAACTGGAACTTTAACTTGTGGGTATACGACACAATCAAACACCAATGGGCACAAAAAGCAGGGTAAGACAATAATTCAAATATTACCATAAGGTATCTCATTTGATATTTTGTAATGCGTGTATCCCAAATAATAGATGCAAATCGAGTTAAGTATATCAGAATACGAGTACCATAAACAAATAGAGCACGATGCAAAGAAATTTTCTTATGATCTGTACCAAACAGAATTACGACTTGGGCATCATGCGATAAACAAAATTTTGAAATAAAATGCAAAACAAGGTAACTGTAGTATGCTTGTCTTTCGTTCGCTGAATGTGTCTAATTATAACTAATATCCATAGTTGACTTCAGTAAAAAATACTAGTAGTTTTAAAATTGGAAGAGTCTAGAGATTCTTTCGTGAAACATACTAGACAACCGCCGGTATTTTCTATACTGCAGTTAGAAAATCTTGCGCTTGCCTAGTATGCTGCACTAAAGAACCTCTAGAGTTCGTCTATACACTTTCTTTAAAATTCTAGTAAGTGGCGTCATTCATTACTTACACTTGTGCCCTGTTTTTATACCGCAATAAATAATACTTCTAGCCTAGCGTACATTAGTTAGAACACCCTGTAAAGTCATATGAGTTTTTGGTTTTAGTTTACCGCAGCCTAGACGGCATTTCGAAATAGTCATAATTTATGACTACGTGTATATTATTGGAGGTACTGGAAGGTACCGAGTAATTCAACAAAACTTGCTTCACTACGATTTTGCGACAGGTACGTAGAATTTCAGTAAAACTTTACAGCCTCAAATCAGTATTGTAAATTCTTGATAGATACATGGAGCGATACATTCCCATTTCCAAGCCAGTTCAACCAAATGAAATGCTGCAATTTCCTTGAAAAACCTTTTATAATGGATTTTGATAACAAACTGGCGTACAAATTTAATGAAGCTGGTTCAGAATATGAACAGTTTCAACACGTTGATATCAGAGAGGCAGATAGGGTTATGAGCATGGAACCACCTGTAGCAGTTTTTACACGAAACAATAATGTGTTTGTTAAAGGTTTGGCTCTACTCTAATTATGCTTCTTTAAAATTAATCCGTGGTTGTTACAGGCAAAAATTTATTTGAATTGAAACCCGTTTCTGATCACTTGGAGCTAGTAAATGAGACAGAAATCCATGAACAGCCGGTTGTTTGTGAAAGAATGGACACAGTGTTATGTGGAAATATTATTTACAGTTTGTCTAAGTTTAGAAGGGATGATAATCATCATAGGTATACGTTGGAAACTTATAACATGGATACTCATGAATTGGGATATATTTTTCGAGACCAATCTAATCAAGTTGGGTTAGAGATTGATGGGGTTAAATATGGAATTGACACATCAGTAAAAATATTTGCTTATCATCATCCTGATGTAGTTGAGGACAACCAGTTTATCATAGATCCTCTCACTCTAAATGAGTAAGTGAACTGCCGTTTTGTATTTACGTAGGTATTTATAGTTATTTTTGTATATTTGTAAAATTTATTAAAGTATTTTTGTATGAAGCCTTTTTTATTTATTTAATCCATACAAAGTATTGTGGTTTTACATTTTTATTAAGAGTGAGGTTTAAAAATTAAAGTAGCTTACAATCAAACTGAAAAAACGACAAGAAAAGGGCCGCTGACACATCGGTTAAATGGGCTAAAATTTGATGTGTAAAATGTGATTATTGGCTACGGCTTGATAGTACATTCAAATTAGCAAAAATAAATAAGGGAAATAAATCGAAAAAACTTGCCCTTTTGGGATCCGACGCGAAAAGTGGTGGATTTCAATATTCTGTGGCATCCCCCAATTTTATTAGAGCCTGGCACCCCTAAAAGCTATTGTTTTTATTAATTTAGTTAAATTTAAAAAAATAAAAACACTATTTCAACCTACAAAATTTTCCCTAAAATACTCGTAATTGAATAAATTAGTTACACAAAATACATGGTTCAATAAGAAATTTAATGATCTACGACAAAGAAAGAGACATACTTTTCGACAAAGTGCGTAGTTAAGCCGCAAATCGCAAAAAACAAATGCACTCTTAAATCCAAGATGGCGGAAAAACCTTCCGAGGGATGAAGTCTAAAACTTAGATTTAAACTTACTGTTGTGGGCCCCAACTGCCCACAAAGTTTCATCCTGCCCTCTCCGATTGCGAACTAAAGCATTGGAACTTGGATAGATTGCTTGGACTATATCCACTCTATTCTTGTAGTTTGAGAACCACTGTATATAAGAAAAAATGGTAAATACATTTTTTGTGCAGAATTTTATAAGGATTATTTTTGTATAGAGGCTAAAATTGCGAAATCGTGACCGTTTTGCGGTAAAATGCCGAAAACCACGAACATACACCTTGAGGGTGGCTTCTAGGGGTGCCAGGCTCTAATAAAATTGGGGGACACCACAGAATATTGAAACCCACCACTTTCCGCGTCAAAACCCTGGCATTCTTCTATAAATTCGTTAGGTTTGGAAATAGAAAAAAATTTTAAAGACAAAAGTCAGAAATTTGCTGCTCCATAACCTAAAATTATTTCCATTTATACAGGGTGTTTAATTACGACTGGACAGCTACTTACTTCGTTATTTTAAATGGAACACCCTGTATATTACTAGATTTTCAGTTTCTACACGTAATTTTAGATGGAAAAGTGATAAGCGGTTTTCGAGATATTTACACTTTTAAAAAAGAATTCACAAAATTAGAGATTTCATAAACGCGTTTATTTTAGTTATACTTTGTAGTTTTTTAAAAAGTATTTCGGAGTTCTAAAAAGTAAGGTCTAGGGAATATTGTGATACAAAAATCTGAAATTTATAGTATACAGGGTGTTTGCAATTGACCGTCAGTTTCCATTGATTTCAAACAACGAAAACTCTATTTTTTCAAATGGAACCCCCTGTATATTTCTGACGTAGGTTGTAGAGATTTAAATTCTCTACCTTTATTATAAAGTATTCCCTATACCTAAACTTAATATTTTAGGAGATATTTCAAATAATTTATATCGTATGAGAAATTCTATTCTATTTATTGAATTTAGATTGCCATGGAAATAAAAAATGCTTTATTCTGTCATTTTAAGGTTGTAGAAAACTACTCGTATACTTCGTTTGCTGAACAAAATGCCAAAAATGTTTTTTGGCTGCAATTAATCATTAATTTTCAGAAACAAGAAAAGAAACCATTTCATAAAATCGTAACAAAATTAAATAAATACAATAAAAAAAAAACAACTGAAAGTCAATTAAGCAAGTGTTCAAAGTGACGTCCGTTCTCCTGAAGACACATACCGATTCGACGTTTAAAAGAATCTTGAGTTTTTAGGATCACTTGTGGAGTTATAGTTCTGACCTGAAGGCTGTAGTAATTCTTATTATCTTCATATTATTTGCAGTCGTTGGAGGTTCCTGATACACTAGTTCTTTAATGTAGCCCCATAAAAAATCTATAGATGTAAGGTAGGGGGACCTAGCCGGCTAACGTATGGGTCCTCCTCTCCCTAACAGCATTTTTTATTTCCATGGCAATCTAAATTCAATAAATAAAATAGAATTTCTCATACGATATACATTATTTGAAATATCTCCTAAAATATTAAGTTTAAGTATAAGGAATACTTTATAAAAAAGGTAGAGAATTTAAATCTCTACAACCTACGTCAGAAATAGAGTTTTCGTTGTTTGAAATCAATGGAAACTGACGGTCAATTGCAAACATCCTGTATACTATAAATTTTAGATTTTTGTATCACAATATTCCCTAGACCTTACTTTTTAGAACTCCGAAATAATTTTTAAAAAACTACAAAATATAACTAAAATAAATGCGTTTTTTTAAATCTCTAATTTTGTGAATTCTTTTTTAAAAGTGTAAATATCTCGAAAACCGTTCATTTTAAAAATATGAAACCTTAAAACTTTTTCATCTAAAATTACGTGTAGAAACTGAAAATCTATTAATATACAGGGTGTTCCATTTAAAATAACGAAGTAAGTAGCTGTCCAGCCGTAATTAAACACCCTGTATAAATGGAAATAATTTTAGGTTATGGAGCAGTAAATTTCTGAAAACTTTTGTCTTTAAAATTTTTTTCCATTTTCAAACCTAACGAATTTATAGAAGAATGCCAGGGTTTTGACGGACCCTGTATAAGAAAAAATAGTAAATACATTTTTTGTGCAGAATTTTATAATAGTACAGTAAAATTATTCGAAAAGCATACGTTAAAGGTCGGAATCGTCCGGAACAGGATTAAATTTTAGGGGTTGTTAAGGGATCTGAAGTTAAGTAATTTCCCAAGTTTGCGACGTCCAACTCCTTGCGGATTTTCCACCATCTTGATTTTTAGGGTTGATTTGGTTTTTTGTATTTTTCGGGCTTATATTTGATATTAGCAAAAAAAGTGTTGATACCTTTTTTGTAGAGAATAAAAATCCCCACAAAATGATGTAATATAATCGTATACAAATTCTCATCAGTAAACAAATTGTGGTAGTTTAAAAATCCAACAAGTGGGATTTAAAAGTTTTTATTTTTTTATTTCGGTAATCGTTCATATTAAATAAAAAGAGTTCAAACAAAAGTTGTAAAGCGTAAAACTCCCTATAGTTTTTGTTTAAACAATTTTCTTCCTGTGTCAATACTTTTTGCGCTACAGTGAGTGAAAGGTTCACGGGAACTGAAACGAGGCGCTCGCGCTTTCCGCATCGCGCTAAAATCTAACGCCTTTTTAGGCGTTATTTTTGTTCCTAAATACATATTTAATCTGAAATAACCAAAACAAGAATACGTAACTTTATTGAAAAAAGGTAATTCAACAAATATTTAACAACATTATAAATATACGGTTAGTCTTTGCAGAATGATTAGGAAACATACTATACAAAACATTTGATCTAGTAAAACTAATAAAGGAGTAAAACATTTACAACTAATCGATGTAGAAACCTCACACCAATTATATATTATATACCTAGGATAATAAAATAATAGTTTTTAACTAATAATAAGTTTCCTTTCTATAGAATCCATCTGGATATTTTCTTATATGCCACTTCCTCAACTCGTCAAATATGAATATAAATAGCGCAAATGGTAGTGAATAACACCACCTGAAAAGATGTTTGTTAAAATATGTATATGCCTCAATTTGTTTGCAATTAATTACCAACGGAATAAAATCGGATAAAATTTCAAATAGTGCATATTCGGAAGATACGACAACATGCAAGCCACTACTGTTTCAATAATTAAACTCAAATTCAAGATCATATTTCCCATTCCTGAAAAAAATACCAGTAAAATTCCTACTAATTTTTACCTTTAGAAATTTTACCTTGTTGTACAAACGAATTAATTCGAGTTTTACATACAATCAAATCAATCCATTGCGTAACTACTACAGAAATCATAAATGCCGTATAACAAGTGTACTCCAGTTGCTTTCTGTGCTCATACGACCACTCCTGTCCATAGTTATCGATAAGATCGTTCACGTGTGGTGAATCCCATTGTTGACGTAATCCAAATAACCTCCTGGGCATAAAACCATGTTCAGCCATAATAGCAAAGTACACAAAGAAACCTCCAAGCGCCTCAATCATTCCTATATGACCATATGCCAAAAAGTACAGCTTTCGAGTTACCAATTTGTCTTTTTGAGGGTTTCTTGGTGGACGCAACATTATGTCGCTTTCAGCAGTTTCGTATGCTAAACTAATAGCCGGCATCATGTCCGTTAGAAGATCAATGCATAGGATAGCCATAACACCTAAGATAAATCAGATTAAAAAAAATTTCACTTTTGTATGTTTCGAAGTACCAAGTGGCAGTGGAATGTTTAAAAGAACAAATCCCAAAAACGGAAGAATTTCTGGTACGTTCGACGCCAAAGTATACGCAATCGATTTTTTCAAGTTATCGAAAATCCTGCGTCCTTCCTCAACGCCCGTGATTATCGACGCAAAATTGTCATCCAACAGGATCATATCCGCAGATTGTTGAGAAACTTCTGATCCGGATATACCCATGGCGATTCCAATATCGGCTTTTTTCAGTGCTGGTGCATCGTTTACACCATCTCCAGTAACAGCCACTAGAAACTGAAAAAGTTAATTGAAATCAACATCAGGAAATTTTAGTCTACCAATTTTCCCTAAACGTTGGAACCCCTCCACGATTTGTAGTTTCTGTGTGGGGGATGTGCGAGCAAATACAATTTCCTCGAAATTTCTCAAGATATTGTCTAGTTCTTGGTTGCTCATGTCCCTTAGGGCTGAACCGTGGATGACGATTGCCTTATCCTTTAAATTGGGGGGAAGGGTTTCGATTATGTTGATGTTGTAGGCGTCGATGACTTCGGATTTTTTTATAATGCCGACATCGCGTGCTATAGCTTTAGCTGTGACCTAGGATTAAATACATATTCATTTAATTAATTCCTTATCATATATGCATAAAATTTATTAAAAATAATACGCATTAATGTGACCCCATTTCATTTCAGCATAAAAACAATGTTTTCCGCAGGTAAACACCAATTTAAACTTTGTATCTTTTCTAATAAAAAAGATAGCTGAAATATGTTAAAAATTTAATTTGGATCTTGCCAAATTTTGCCATAATAATAACGTTTTCTTAAATGTGTATCTTTCTTATTGAATTTTTCTTTAAGAACCTAAATATTTTTGAATTTCCAAGTAGAATTTTTTATTATAAGTTGTTAAAATATATTTGATTTCTTCATAAATAAAATGATCGAAATTTTTCTGTCAGACACCTACCTAAACCTACCTAATTGTAAATGGACTTTTTTGTCAGTTTTTTACTTTCTTATACGAAGTAATAAGAAAATATAGTCATCGTGATTTTTTTAAATAATTTTGATCGCAAGGCAATCTACTAATGAACCATATTCAGCTTGCTACTAACGAAAACAATTTAGAAAATGTTATATTTCAAAATTAATTTCTATATTATAAGTAGGTACTAATAATACTAGTGAACTAGAGAAAGAAATTCATGATATATTGACGTGAAAACCAAAATTTGATCGAGAATGAAGAACTGAGATTGCTCTCTGGGAATAAATAAATTTTTTCCTATAGCAAATGTTAAAGTGTGCTTTTATCAACTCAAAATAGTAGATAAATTAGCACTTTATCTACTGTTTTAGATAAGGTACTTTGTTTTTTTTTTTGAAATAAATGAATTAAAACGTATTACAGTTGATTTTGACAACTTATCATAATATTCACTGACAACTTAAATTGTCATTGATAATAATTTAATTTGTAATTAGTTTTTCTTTATAATTGGTTTTTCTTTAACATTTGCCATAGAAAAAATTTTGTATTATACACGACGATAACATTTCATTATCTTCTCGACGCTAAAGTCGCTCTCGAAGATAAACTACCAATATTATCGTCTTGTATAATAAATAACTATTAATGAACTAAACAAATCATGAAGAATAAAATCCACTTTACCAATTTTTTTCTAAAATTGGCATCGCAATTTTTTCGTCACAATTACTAAATTATTATTAAATGCAACGCTGTTATATGCAGTTTTGTTGCTGACTTTAAAAGTTACGAACACAAAACTAATTTTCTATATAATTATCTCGAAAATTATGTGCAATTTGACTCAAATGACACTATCCTTTTCTTTTTAACTTTTTATAACTGTTTAATTCTAAAATTATTTTAAAACTTTCGAAGACGAAAGAGAGTTTTCCGAAAATCATCTATTTTTTTCGAGGTTTCTTGTAATATTTGAAAAACTAATTGTAAATACAACTTATCTTTCCAAATGGCACCGTTCGTATTCGCTATAACTGTCATAAATTCAGCGAATAAAAAATCTGCCGAGGTTCAAATTTCTAAAGACGGACGTGGTTTTTCTATAAGAGTCGTTTAATTTTGCTTATACAGTGTGATTCAAATTCGATCCTCCTCACCATTACGATCTCGTAAACCCTAAGAGATACTGAGTCGGTTAAATGGGACAAAATTTGAGGGATTCGAAGTGTAAAATGAATCTGTCATCAAAACTACGATAGGTATCTCTTTTCGTTCCTGAATTATCCTGAAAAAACTGAAAAAGTCGATTTTTTATTTTTCTCGCTAGTTCGGTTATTTCATAACCGATTTTAATTTAGTAAAAACATTATTAAAGCAACTTTTTATGGTCTACACGATTAGATACAAAAAATTTTTTTCGGCGTTTCGTTTTTGTGAAACCATCATCAGGTTCATTTTTTATTATGGGCACCATATTTTATTTTGATGTCATATTTTAGCATATTTTTTGCTGATTTCAATGATGTATCACACTTCATGGATATCTTTGATTTTAAGATCAGTTTTTCAAAAAAAATGTTTAATTTACAAAAAAAAAATATATGAAACAAATGAAATAGTACACACAACGAAATAAATCATTTTGAACAATTGAATATGATGTATCCACATCATCGACAATCTTCCTCATTGAATTTGTGGAATTATCCTGGACAGACTGAATAATAACATTTTCTTCATTTTGGCGATACCCGTAGTTTCTTCTAGGGGCACAAAATAATCCATGTTCTTTTAAATTTCTTTCTAACTTTTTAAATATGAGGGTCTCTTCTTTTAGGGTATAAATTATGATATTTATAACAAGCATTAACTGTAATACGTCTTTATTTGATGTAAGTAAGTATTAATTTTGTCTTCGTTCTTATAAATATTCATGTTAATTACAATAACAACTGGCCACTACAATATCTACCCATGTTATTTGTTAAATTTTGTTATGCATAGCCTACGTTTCTTATTTTTCTTATTCTTATTACATACATACCTTATTGTTTATAAACTATTACCTAATAATTTATTAAATTATTAAAAATAATATAAAAGTTTGAAAAAAGATTTATTATTAATAAATTTCATAGTTGATGCAATGGTTCAAAATGATTTATTTCGTTATGTGTACTATTTTATTTGTTTCATAATTTTTTTTGCAAATTAAACATTTTTTTTGAAAAACTGATCTTAAAATCAAAGATATCCATGAAGTGCGATACATCGTTGAAATCAGGAAAAAATATGCTAAAATATGACATCAAAATCAAATATGGCGCCCATAAGAAAAAATGAACCTGATGATGGTTTCACAAAAACGAAACGTCGAAAAAAAAATTTTTTTTTCTAATCGTGTAGACCATAAAAAGTTGCTCTAATAATGTTTTTACTAAATTAAAATCGGTTATGAAATAACCGAACTAGACAGAAAAATAAAAAATCGACTTTTCAGTTTTTTCAGGATAATTCAGGAACGAAAAGAGATATCGCAGTTTTGATGAGAGATTCATTTTACACTTCGAATGCCTCAAATTTTGTCCCATTTAACCGATCCTGTATCTCTTACGGTTTACGAGATCGTAATGGTAAGAATCGAATTTGAATCACACTGTATTTCGAAATGTAACTAGAAGTGTTATTTCAGAAAAGTTCACACCATCTCACAAATGATATTTTAAGAAAAGTTGTTGAGTTTTTCTAGTATTTTATGTTTTCCAGAAAATTAGCTGCATGATGATTTTTGTAATTCGTATCAGATGTCCACGATTTAAATACCACCAGTTCTTCACTGGATTGACGACATAAAATCCGCTATCTAACTATATCGTAAGGAAGACGATGGTAAATATTACTGTAAATTGTCGATTTTTGTAGAATATTACATAAAGTGGCAGGAACGTCTACAATATTGTATTTACAATGGTAAGAAATATATAAAAGAATAGTAAGTATAAACATCAAGTTTTTTTTAAGTTTTGATGTGTTGAAAAAAGTTTAAAATTGGAGTTTAGATTGAATTTGAAATTTCTTCGAATTGTTCTACAAAAAAAAAAAATATTTCAAATGTCAAGTTTGTTTTAAAAGACCTTATGACCGCGGCTTATTCATCTTCACAGATAAATTTAGTGTTTTCATTGTTACCCGGAGGTGAATAGACTAGCACTTAGATACAGAATGTGTTAGAATCATCAATAAACAAAGATTCTGACAATTGCTGAATTTTTCATTGATCGTTCATTTCCAAAGTTTTTTGTGACGATTAGATCTAAGAAGATCTACGACATTATTTAAGAATTACACTTTTGGGACTAATGTCCAATTTAGTTTATTAGAAATAAAGAATTCCAGCGTATCAAAATTGTAGTAACTAATACCTGATTCCATGTTTCATCTATTTTTAACTTTATTCTTATGAAGAAACTTCAAAAGGAAATTAGAAGTTTTGATATTATTTTTTATAAGATTGTTTAAAGATGTGTAGGTACCTACTGTTAAATTTAGCATAAATTTATTACTGGACAAAAGAAAACGAAATAGGTATGTAGTTCCAAAAACTCTTCTAAAATAAGTTCAAATGATACCGTTTACAGAAGGAGAGATCGCTATGACCGGGAAAAATCAAAATTTTAATGTAATACATACTAGTAATAAAACATGTCAACTTATAGTACGTAACTCCATTCGAAAAAACCAATTTTCCCATTTCCCATTGGAATTTCGATATAGAAAAAAACTATATTTTATTCAAAATTCGTAAATTAGATATTTATTTAAAAATATAAAAAAATTGTAACCAACACATATTTTCCATCATTTTTTGTTTTCAATTATTCTACGGTCAACCCCCGGGCTAAACTTTTTATACCCAAATCCTGAAATTTTCTTTTTTTTAAACCAATCGAATTTAGTTATAAATCAACATTTATGTATGAAAATTGTTCGTTTTCAATCTCAAAACAAACCGCGGGATAAATATGTTTTATTTCCACCATTTGCATCAAAATGGTTGAGAGTAACATGTCTCATTACTTGTGATGACCTCTCCTCGTAGATATTGAAACAATAAACCACAGTGAACATTTAATTATATGTAGATATATCAAGAAAGGTTTTATTTTTTAAAATTACCGGATGATCTCCTGTCACCATTAAAACTCGTATTCCGGCTGTTCGGCACCTGTCCACAGCGTCTGGTACTTGGGGTCTCGGCGGATCAATCAACGACATAAACCCGACGAATCTCAAGTTTTGTCGTGGGAAATTCGGAGGTTCGGCCACAAATTTAAAATCATGCTTAAACGAATTATCCAACAACAAATCACAAAAACCAAGTACCCTCTCGCCTTTTTCCGCCAATTCAGTACAAGCTTTGTCGCACAACATGCGAACTTCGTCTGTTATATCCTTGGTACCTTCATCGGTACAAATAGTCGAACATCTAGCTAGAATCCGCTCCGGTGCGCCTTTCATCACCACCAAACAACTTCCATTTTCTAAACCATGTATACTAATCTGTTCAAAAAGAAATTATAGTTTTCTAAGGTTATTATTCTAGATACTTACTTGATATTTTGTGGTGGAGCTAAAAGGGATTTCTAAAAGTTTAGGATTTTTGTCTCTAAACTGGGTGGGAGGTCCTTGCACATGCGTCAGTTCAACAAACTTCAAAATAGCAGCCTCAGAAGCATCACCACGTACTTGCCGACTTTGAATAGCTTGGTTTTCTTGTCCACTGATAAACTGAGCGCGATTGCAAAGAGTTGCACAGCGCATCAAGGTTTTGAAGGCCTCTGATCGACTGTAGATGGTAGGAGATCTTTCATCACCTGCAGTAACTGAGTCGGCATTTCCTACTCGGTAATTACACCAAAAATGGCACACCGACATTTTATTTTGCGTCAAGGTACCAGTTTTATCCGAGCATATGATTGACGTGGTACCAAGGGTTTCCACAGCTTCTAAATTTTTTACTAAACAGTTTTTGGCGGCCATTCGTTTGGCAGTGACGGACAAGCAAACGGTGACGGTGGCCAACAAACCTAACTTGACAGAAGAAGTTTTGTATAACATAAAGGAAAATTCCCTTGAATTTGGCACTGACCTTCAGGTACATTTGCTACGATTATTCCAATGAGAAACAAACAGGATTCTATCCAAGAGTAGTTCATACCTAGCGCTGCCGCCCCAAAGACTATCCCTAAACAACAGGCCCAAACACTGATGATTTTCATGAAGTGCTCTAACTCTTTGGCTATGGGAGTTTTGTTTGGCTGTAATCTCGCTGTTAGACCTGCGATTCGGCCCATGACTGTGTCGTCTCCAGTGGCCACAACAAGTCCTTAAAAATATGTTGTTTACTTTGTTTAACTTTAATGAATGAAGAAGTACCTCGCGCAGTGCCTTCTACAGCATTCGTCGAAAAAAATGCAAAATTTTTCGTTTCTAACAAATCATCACTAGTGCATTCGTTTGAGCGATAAAGTGGCTCTGATTCACCTGTTAAGGCCGCGTTATCGACCTAAAAGTACCACGCTTATTATTAGCGTTACCACGTAATTAATTTGGATCGAATAGTGACCAACCTTAAAACCTTGGCATTGTAAAATTCGAACATCTGCAGGAATGCGATCGCCAAATTTCATTTCCACTAAATCACCCACTACTAAATCCTTGGACATTACTGTCATCGTTTCTCCTCCACGTATGACCGTCGCCTTTGGTGGTACCATGTTTGCAAAAGATTCCATAATCTATCGAAAAGTATTAGGTATTGAAGTAAATGAAAATCGTATATTTTTTATTTTTTGTACCTTTTGGCTTTTGTGCTCCTGAAAGTACATGAAACATCCTGTTACTACTACAACAGTTACAAGGACGAATCCAAGAATTAAATTATCTGTGTCTGTTTCGTCTGTTGTTAATTTTCGTATAATACTGGCCGCGAAACAGAGGAAAGCACCGATCCATAAGAGCAAGGAAAATCCTGAAAATGAATAAATGGTTGTTGATGGTTAAGTTGTTGATTATTTTAGAAAGTATTAATTAGACAGTCGTCATAGAAATTAAACATCGAAAAATTAGAAACACCAATTTTGTTATAAAATGGTTTATTAAATAAATATGTATTAATACGGTTACAGTTAAATTGGGCTAGTTAGTTTTTTGGAGGCCTCCATAGTTGTTGGCAGTTAATGGAACATTTTTTCAGTTTTTCCTTTTTAACTCAAAAAATAGTGACGGTACAATAAAAAAATTATTAGTTTTCTACAATAAACACTTTCGTAGATATGGTGCTCTAAAGAGTCTCCCTAATTTTCGTTATTAAAAGAAAATTTTTTTACATTTTGACAACTCGATGAAATCTACAAAATGTGTAGAACTTCATTTTACATGAATTCTTCTCGAATAACGAAGACACTGTGACAAATTTGAAGTCTGTGCGACCAATAGACTAGAAGATTCGCAGTATTGAAATATAATCTGGATGCTGGATTCGTTATTACCTCTTCAATTTTCAAGATGCGGCTTACACGCTTAGAATCTTCAAATCTATTGGTCGTACAGATTTCGAATTCAACTCAATTTATTCAAGAAATTGGGGTGAATTTCAAGTCTGTACGAGCAATAGATTCGAAGATTCTAGCCGTGTAAGGCGAAGCTTGAGAATTAAAGTAGGTAGGTACTTATTGAAAGTAATAGGTAAGTAAAATTGTTATTAAATTACGAGATTTTTGATAATAAATAAAATAACTTGTCAAAAATAAGCATCAACATACCAAAGCCATATAATTAAAAAATCTAATAATATTTTTTTCTAAAGTTGACATTTACATTATGAGTGATGTAGTGAAAATTTTTCCTCTTTAGAGAGGAAAGTAAAAAATTTGACAGTTAACAAATTCAGAGTTGCCCCCTTGAGGCCTCTTCAATTATCCTTGCCTACATCACTACTATTTTCTTCGTCACTGTATTCCATTTTACTAAAACCTTTTCTAAAACATAGACAAAGAAATACCTTTTATAATAATTTAAATCACAAGTTGACAGAGTTGACAACGATTGCAGAAAACATTTATTATTTTCTGTATGCAGCGTTTCTAAGTACACGATCTACTTGATATATCTACTAATTTTTCTTGAAAAATTCCTAACTTTTTGAAGTAAATATAAGTTAAGCACATTTCGGAATAAGGAAGTAGAAAAAATAGTATACACTTGAGAAGAAAGTGTCTTTTCCACTTTTCTACTCAGTGGAAAAGTGTCACTTTCTTCTTTTATAGTGTACCTAATATACTATTAAGTTGTCGACAAGGGTTCTCTCTAGTTTTATTTTTTGTTATATTACATCATGTATTCGCGTTCCGAAACCTATTTCTTGGAGAAACTACTTATACAGGGTGTCCGGAAATTAGGAGCAAAAAACTCGGGGAGTGATTCTACTTGAAAAATTAATGTGACAAGTTCCTATAAAATTTTTCCGAAAGCTCATTAATGTTAGGGTTACAGGGCCTTAAAGATTGTTTTTTTAAATTAATTTTTTCCAGTAACTTTTTTTCTAGTGTACCGATTCGTTTCAAATTAGGCACACGTATCACTAATGTTTATTTGTATTCTTGCACCAAATTTGAGGTAAATCCCCCAGTGTCAAAGAGTCGAAACTGACGTTGACCTTTGGATAAAGACCCAGAACTTTTTTGTTAGGTACTTTTTCTAAAATTTGATGACGCCCAATTGAAGAGCATCGAAAAATCTTCAAAAAAGATCCTCTTGCTGCATCACGATAAAACGAGTCCTTTTCGAGAAAAACGCCTTAAAAATTTGCTTGCATTAAATGAATACCAACTACTTAACTACAGCTCATTTTCGAGATTAAACAGAAGCGCGTTTTTCTCGAAAGCTACTAGTTTTATCGTTATTCAACAAGAGGATCTTTTTTGAAGACTTTTCGATGCTCTTCAATCGGGCATCATCAAAATTTAGAAAAAAAGTTATTGGAAAAAATTGATTAAAAAAAAAACTTTGGGGCCTTGTAACCCCAATATTAATGAACGTTCGGAAAAATGTTATAGGTACTTGTCACATTAACTTTTCGAGTAGAATCACTCCCCGAGTTTTTTGCTCCTAATTTCCGGACACCCTGTATATAATATCCCAAATAATGAAAAAAATAGTTGATGCAGTGCAGTTCAATAAACTGGACATGGTATAAATTATTTTGAGCAATACGTAGGATGGAGCACATCTGTGAATTTCTAAATTTCTTATGTTTACGCATCCATAAAAAAAATTCATAATAACATTATTATCATAACCTTTAAAACCTCAAAATGTAATAAATAAAAGGATTGGTTTTGCCACTCAGTTTATGTAACTTTTTAAACCATACATATTTTATAGATGGACAGGCAATAGCGTGGTACGCTTTTAGGCCAACGTGGGAGGTATTTGATAGAATCTATTTTTATCACCAAACCCTGACCAAAGATATTAAACAACCTGCTTATTTTGATGGAAGACATATCATAAATTTCAAAAAAACATTGAATTAATAAAATAACGAGGCAAGTTGAATCTGTACCTACATATGATGCAAAATTAGAATAGAAAATGCTAAAATTACTGCAGCAGAACCAAGATCCAATGAATTAATTTGATACTTCAATCTCTAAATTTTGCTACTAATTTTGATGGAACTCATATCACAATTTTGAAAAAAAAGTTAATATAATAAAATCACGACGCAGGCTGAATCTGTACGTACGATGTAAAATTAGTATAAACAATGATTTAAAGACACATTTTAAAAATAAGGCAACAAAACAAAGAACCAATGAATTGGTTCTCTAAATTTGACACTCTATAAAAATTTAATTTATTATAGATGCAAATGTGGAAGACATTGAATAAAAGGAACGAATTATCCTCAAAATTAATCAAAATACGTCTAGAAATCAAACGACTGATCATTGAAGTACTACTGTATTAATAATCGGGATTTTTATCGTTTTGGTGAACGTTATAGCATGAAGGCAGGGGAATTTAAAAAAAAATGTTTTTTTCTGTTGACGTTTGGCCTTTTATTGCTCCGATGAAGCGTCAATTAAGATTTCATTTTCTCTGTCCTATTCCAGCTATAACGACCGTTTAACCCAAAAAAGTCAGTAATCTTCATAAATGTTCAAACTGATAAATATATTCGTTTGATGGAACCCATTAATAGACTTTTATGGCTTATGGAAACTATTGGATTTTGGAAAAAAATGTTTTCTGTGAAAATTGTGTAGGTATAATTAATAGAATGGAATTTTTCCTCTTTTCAGCATTCGCGAGGTACATGGAAAATTGAGCCATATACTATGAGCCTCCATGCAAGTTATAAAATTAGCTATCTCAGAAAGGGTAATAAGTGAAAATTTTTGGAAAATTAAAAGAGGAAGAGAATGGTGTGATTCTCATATTTTTATCTTACATATTCCCATAAGGACGTCTAAGAATAAAATCAGAAAAAGTCCATTAGGAAGAAAAAATGCGAAACACCGGTATCGGTGGCTACATTTGTAGTTATTTTTAGTTATCATTTTCAAACAGCTAAAAATAAGAAAAATCGTCACTGGAGAAAGATGAAAAGAAATGATGTTTGCAAAGCCTAGCATAACTACTAATACAGAAGAATCTGAAAAACTCCACTATACTATTGTTGAAATTAAAGATCGAAACGATAATAAATGTCAGATATGATATACAGGGTGTTCGCGCGAAGTGGCTCACTATTGCTAACTTCGTTATTATTGGAGCTACAAAGTCGGTTAAATTAGCAAACTAGTTGCATTTTTTCCGCTGATTACAACGGTGAAAACAGAAAAACAATTGACTATCTGGTTTTCAAGATATTCAAAAAAATAAAAAAAATTTAAATGGAACACCCTATATATTTTTGCAGAAATCGATGATAAATTAAATTCTGAACAAGGAATGTTCTTATGCTTTTTTGACAATTATTTAAAATAAGCGAGTTATTTTGAAAAAAAGTTTTCAAAGTTTTAATATCAAGTAGCCATGAAAATTACAATTTTGTAAATTTTCAATATTTCCGTAATTCTTTCAAGTATTTTTCAACTTGCTTAAATTCAAAATTATGATTGTGTGGTCTTTATAAATTACTATTCCGTTTTATGGCTACTTGATTTTAAAGAATTGCAAATTTTTTTCAAAATAACTCGCTTATTTTTAATTATTATCAAAAAAAGATGAGGACATTTTTTGTATAGAATTTAATTTACCATAGATTTTTGCAAAAATATATAGGGTGTTCCATTTAAAAAAATGTTATTTTTTTGAATATCTCGAAAACCAGATGGTCAATTGTTTTTCTGTTTTCACCATTGTAATCAGCGGAAAAAATGCTACTAGTTTGCTAATTTAACCGACTTTGTAGCTCTAATAATAACGAAGTTAGCAGTAGTGAGCCACTTCGCGCGAACACCCTGAACACCGTTATGAAAATGATTACAAATCTTCAATTTCTTACTGAAAAATCCAAGTTTAGATTTAAATAATGTTGGTTGCAAAAGTTTGTACACATTTGAAATCCGGTTGCATATATCCATAGAGGAGTATAAAAAGTGCCTGTGAAAATGCGTTTTTGGTTTTTAGGTATCTCTCCAAATAACCTCACAAAACGAGAAATAAAATATCAGGAAATAATCAGTTTTTGTAGATATTTCGCAAACGAATAAAGATATATTTTTAGGAGATTGATACAAATAGGCGAGATTTTTGTAGTAGGTAAGTATTCTTCGAATTTCAGCCACGCTATTGTATTTAGTTGAAAATTTGTTTCAAAACTGTAGTCTAAAATAAATTTAAACTTAGTAAAAGATTCTATTCATAAATAATTATTATTTCTTTGGAGACAATTTTTTTCTAGTTAATTTTCAAAATGAAAAGACGTTATAATCTGACAAATATTCCATTCCCCAATCCATTGTCTTTTTAATTTCAAAAACTAATTAAAAATTAAATATTTTATGGCGTAATCCTACTACAAACAAATCAACTTTTATTGTTTTCTAGGACATTTTACGCTGTTGAACTAGCCGTTCCAGTCCACAAATTACTTTGTTATTCAATATCCGCGTTAAGACAGAAAATTTACTGCTTTTGCAATAAAGGCCAAAGTCGAGTTTGTTTTCTAAACTCGAATTATTCGATTTACAAAAGGTTATTTTTACCCTGTGTACGGTGTACGTTATTAAATATACATGCAAAAAAAATCAAAACCACCTTGGAAAGTAGTTGATTATTTGCTTTTTATAAATATTGGTTTTGTGTGAAAATAATAGACAATAAAAACTTAAACATCATATAAATCCTTTGGAAACATTTGGGCAAGTTGCCAAAAATTATAAACTATTATGTATCGAGTATCTGTTGCTGTTAAACGTTGCACGATTAAAACACATACACAATCGTAAAATAATAATAAATTTGTGTAATGGATGTCAGCCAATAGTTAAGGGAATTGATTGGGAAAATTTGTAAAATTTTTAAAAACTTATTTCAGCTTGTTTCCTAAAACCTATTTTCAGCAGAGCAGAGCATTGCTGCGCCTGTAATAATAATTTGATGGATTAGAAGAAAATTGAGATAAGTTTTAATCCTATATAGCTTTTACACGTCACAAGAGTGCGAGATCCAAAAATAGGAAACACGTGGGTGCCTACTGGTATTGGTTAGTATAATTATACAAAAATCGGGAATAAACTCATATTGTACTGATCTCAAGTGAAATATTAATAATGTCGAGATTCAAATGACAAAAGAATTTCAGCAAAAAAAAATTGTAATAGGTTTTCTTGAAGAAATATCTCTATTGAAAATTTATTTATATAAAAAGTTTTACCGTGTGTTAAGGTTCGAATAAATTTCACTATTTCCGGTGTTTTCGTCGATGGAGTCAAAGTGTTAGGGCCAGTTTTTTCCAAAGTTTCAGCAGCCTGCTTTGGGGTTAAACCGGTTTCTCTGTCTGTGTTAAATCTTCGACACAATTCGCCTGAAAAGAATATAAATAAATTACCTAAAGAAATACATTCGTGAGTAATCGAAGATATAATTTTAGTTCTGTTGATAAATATATTTCAACAAGTTGTTTTTATTTTCATTGTGATTACTTGGGAATTTTGTGCAACCAGTATTTAAAATATGTCGCAACCTTCACAAAAATATGCAGTCTTAAAATAGTGCTCCACATTTATTACCAGAATACAACAAAAATCTCCATTACTCATAGATTTTTCCACAAGCTTAATTTAATCAAAATTTTGGCATACCTAATGGTATTGAATGATGATCTGTGAAAACCTCCTTTCGAAAATTTTCCAAACGCGCCAAAGATATTTCCTGTCTGGTCAGGGGCCTCTGCCCTGGCTTTTTCTTAAACAAGGGCATGATGCTTCTGGTTTATGAACACAAAATTTTTTCCAAACCACTTTTCAACACAACATGATATTAACTATTAACCTTCGCAACGGTGAACATGACAGTCGTGTTGCCCGAGTAAATTTTGTTGTTATTTTCGGGTTTCAACTTATTAAAAAAAAAATTTAATATTTGTCTCGCGCGCTTTGATATTATTAAATTTTGATTGTTTAACATTCACTTAACAAATTGTTTATTCATCGGTAATGTTAAATTTATTGGATACACATTGCAAAGACACGCACACTGGTGCACACGACGTCGTCCGTCTCTTATTGCTGAAACTGATTTTCAGCAGGAGTATTCAGTCATCGACTGTTTAAAATTGGAATATATGAAGAGTAAGTGGGGAAACTTCTCTCATTTTCCATCAGGCAGTGATGGAGTGTGTGAACAGTGCATGCACGCAAAACAGGATTATAAACAGGTGTATTGGCGTTTATGTCCTTTGTTATTGAAAAACCGCTCCTTATTATCGAACACGGGAAAACAAGGTGGGGAGGATGGGATTTTTCCAGTTTTATCAAGTCAGTAGGGTTGCGTTAGATATCGTACATTTTCTCCGAATTAGTTGGATCTGGTTTTTCATTCTAGCAGGACACTAACAACAGAGAGTGTGGGATTTGGACTTGTGCCCATTACCATAAAACTTGTTTCGCGTACAATTCTCACGGAAAAAAAATGTTGGGAAAACTTGTCAGTTAAAGATAAACAATATGTTTGCAAAGCAATGTTTCACATCCGACAAGTTGAAATAAATATTTAGGGCTTCTTAGTTTTTAAGTAGTTTTTATTATTTCTAAAGTTTAAAATTAGAAGCAGATGTTACTTGTTGTGTAATAAAGTATTAAAATGTGGAAAAATCGGTGGAGGAGCCTATTTTACAAATATATAATAACTTTAACACTTAGAGTTTAAATAAAAACAACAAATCAATAATCTCGAACAAGTTTAATTTGATTAGAGGAAACATATTTTATCAATTTGATTTTGGTATTTAGGGAGACGTCTGTAAATATCTACTTAAACGTTAGGCAATTCGTTACACAAGTATTTATGATAAAAATGTCTGTTAATAGTGTTAATATATTTGCCTGATATCTGTATCTGCGTTAACTCAAAAAAAAAACTTATTAGAAGTTAAGTTAATCAAATTTCATATTTTCTACTAAACGTTTTTTTTTTAAGTTTGCATAAATTTTATCTACAACTTTTTTTTATTCAAACAAAAATAACATTTTCCGGGTGATTTTAAAAACAGGGAAATTTTATAATAGTATATTATTTTATGAGGAGCTTAAGTGATGCTTTATGTGCAGAGGCTGGTGTTTAACTGACGAACGAAGTGAGTCAGACAAAAGCAGCCGAAGCACAAAAAGAGATTTAAGTTCCGAATAAAATATGATATTTTTTCTTCAAACGCAAACAATTCATTAAATAGTAAAATTATTAATTGAAATTTTAATAAATAAATTTTGACAATTAATTTAACTTATAACCAGCGGCGCATAAGTAGTACTTTTTTTTATTAGAACGAAAAACCCACTTTTTTTTCCAAGTTTGCTAGATAAACAATTTTTATTGCACAGCCAACTACGGTGATTGAGAAAAACTCGATTATAATTGACGAAACGACTTAAGACCCCATGTGTGATACATTGTCGGAAAGGGAAAGAAAAATACTATCATAATTTAACAATAAACATGTCACGGTCCATAAAAAAAGCAAAGTTGGTGGTATTTTCGAAAAAAATTTAAGATGTATAAAAATGTTAATTGCATATTTGGATTGCCCTTGAAAAAGTGCCTTAATAATGTACAACTTTTATCACGATATTTTTCCTACCAGCTGAGTAATTAAATAAAAACTGAAATGCACAATTTCAGTTTTTTGTGAATATCTAGTAAGCTATGGCAGGTATGTCAAATGTGTTTGTCGTATTGTATTAGGCCCAAGATGAGGTAATTTTTTTGTAATTTAACCGAAGTCGTATCTCTTCAAATAAGTGAGATCCCCATGCTTAACATTTGAATCCTGGACACCCTGTATAAGAGTAGAAAAAATTGTTTTTTGTAAATATATCGCTATTCTATTAGCCCTACCGGAAAAGTTGTTATTGAAAAATGGACGATGATAAAATTAAAACTTTTTAAATAATCGCAAAGAAAAAAGTCGAACGCAGTTAAATCAGGGGACCCAGTAGCGTAGATAGGAAGGATTTAGGGGATTAATCAATCAATCAAAAAAATAAGAGTAGAAAAAGATGATTTTTCTATTGAACTATTTTGGTATCTTATCAAAGGTTTCAAAGAGGTTCAAGTTGTAACGAAATATTTTTTTTGTGACTTCTTCCAGGTAATTAAGAGTTCTAACAAAAGTATTTTTTTAAATATTTTTAAATAATTAAATTTAGAGTGTAAAGTAAAACCTATGTTAGTTTTGTATATGAAAGTTATATTTTTGCAAAATTCTATATTTTTACAAATGATAAAGTTTTCTTTTTTAATAATTATACATTATTTTTGGGTTAGATAATCGTTGTAGATAGGACAGCAAATTAAACAAAATCATTCATTCAGAAGACGTTTCGCCCTTTATTTCGGCTTCATCAGAGCAATCTATGTTAGAAACTGTTAGTAACACCCCTCAATCACAGCTTGTGATATAATTCCCTGAACAAGTTATTTGAAGAATTTACAATCTCATTTTAATTGGTAAAATGAGGAAAATAAAATTAGCGTTCAACTTTTTTGATTGAAATTCTATTTTAGATCATGAATCATGATAGTGCTTTTCTCCTGCTTTTTCAAATATCTAGTGTTAAGACAAGTTAAGAGGAGAAGCAGAAGGCATGTTAATTTAGGTATATTAAATTTGCTGTCGTTTTAGAAATATTTATTATTTATATAAAACTTTTTATCGGCCCGGCTCCATCGCTGGAGTCCGTGCAGGAAAACGGTGCTTTTTTTGACAATCGGTCGTCGTTACTGAGTCGTAGTTTGTAGTTTTTAGCTACTGGTAAAGATGGAAAAAGACGCTGCTTTAATAGTTATATTTTAATTTCATGTTTTCTAAAAGACGTCTGTTGGAAAAATTGTCATTTTAATTTTTCATTGGTTAGAGTAATTTGCGGATAGGCAATTTAGTTATTTACTAAAAATTTCTGTGACTTAAATTAATGGAGTTATTCGGTATCAAAAATGTTAAATAACATTCTGTAAAATATTTGTAATTTTACTAATTTAACATTTTACAGAATGTTATCCAACATTTACAATATATAAATGTGGTTATTAAATATCAAACCCATTATAACAATTTTAATGAATTAATAATTTTATGCACACAGAAGCTCAAAATTTGAATTTTCATTAAAAAATTCTGTTATAGGTTGAAGAACAAAAAAATTATAAAGTTACACAATTAGAATAAAAATATAAATATATATACGATTTCAGAAAGCTAATCCCTTATTGTTAAAGAGAATCTAACAACATGAAATGCGTTTTACTAGGCCTCGCGTCTTTAAACCATAGAGGAACCAAAAGAAAAAAACCCTCATATTGATATTTACTTTTTCCAGGTAAAGACCCTTAATAACATTAATATGTATTATAGAATGAAAACTAAAGATTTTCTTCTTAATTTTAGTTGTTATCAGCTTCCGTCATTCGTTCCGGACTCTGACCTGCACTTAATGTCATCTATTTATCTAGTTTTTCTTGTATACTTCGCTATTCAGAATTTCAGTAATTAAGTTTTATAATTTTGACGAATTGATCTCTGCTACTCATTGTGTAGGTGGTGAGTGACTGGTGAAAGTGGAAGAAATCGGTGTTTTAGATTTAGAAAATATCAAACAAGAATTCCTTTTTCGTCCTTTTTGATAAGCTATATCTCCTTTAGTATATACTTAATTGTTTTTGAATTGTTATGAAACCTGAAATAAAGTCCTGTTACAGGTTTGGTTTTAACAGTATCTGCCAGTACCGTGTCCTGCTGATTTGGCGCCCTGTGCAGAGCTTCGACGATGGCGCCCTAAGAGGCAAAATTTTTTCGTCCGCTTATTTTTGAGAGCTAAAAAAGGGAGCATAAATAATACTATTTTCCAAACCCACGCAATTCTGTTTAATCGGTCTCTATATTTTTGGGTCATAATCCATACTTCTGAGTCATTGTGTTATGCAGGATTCTACTAATGATGTAGGTAATTGTGTAAACAGTTTATTTTTATTGGTTTTTGTTATTTATTGTTTCTTATTCCTATTCCATGAAGCTTGTGAATCATTGCATGTCCTTTCCCAGCCTTTTTCTGTCAAAACTACTCCCAGGTATTTATATTCGGATACTCATTTTAAATTTCGTATTTTTGTAATCAGATCTCATCTTTCAGTCCCTCTCGTCATGTACTTTGTCTTCTCCATATTTATTTCTAATTATTCACCATACTCTTGTACTCTTCTATTATTTTTCATAGCATATAATGTGCATCTTCTTCATCTTTCGCAAGCATTACTTGGCCGTCAGCAAATAATGATTGTATATTTCTTACTCCCACTTAACCACCCATCATTACATTTTCTATTTCAGGTTTTTAATGCAGAATTTTATACTATTTTAAATAAAGTTGGTGAGAAGCTGCAGCCCTGCCTTAGTCCTTTATTGACTAAAAATGGTCCATTAATATTTGATCTGTTTCTCACAAAGCAACTCTTTCACGGCATTTATGTTCTTATTGCGTTGGTATTTCGTTTTCTTCCATATCTACAAGGTGGTCCAGGTTAAACGTCATTAATTTTAAGAGGTGATAGAGCATCCAAAAAAAGTAGACTTAGATGAGAAAACTTTGCTCAAAAATGTTTCCTAACAAAGATCGATTTCCATTAAATTTCGCACACAGAGTAATGTAGTACATTTCTAGATAAGGATGGCGTTTATTTATAAAAAAATTCTCCAGTAGCGTAGACACTGTGGGACCGCTCCACTTTTCTCCTCCAATTTTCGACGCCACAGGATATATTGCGAAGAAAATTCAATTTTTGGGTTGTCTGTTTAATTTATAGAAAATAGTTACTCTTGAAAAAATTTATTTAAGGCTTCGTTTTTAAGATATTTGAGTTTGACGGTTTGGAAACACAACCTCAAATGCTGCTCTGAACAAAAAAAAATTCGAGTAAGTTCTCAAAATAGGCTTCGATACATTTTCGAACTCTTTTAGCCACGGAATTAATCGCTGCCAAGGCACTTGATGGCCATTTTCCGGATTTTTTAGGCCTACCCGAAATTTTCTTTAATTCAGCACAGCATTTGATGTTGTGTGTCCGAACCTTCAAACTCAAATATCTCAAAAACGAAACCTTAAATTAAAATTTTTCAAGAGTAACTATTTTCTATAAATTAAACAGACAATCCAAAAATTGAATTTTCTTCGCGATATATCCAGTGGCGTCGAAAATTGGAGGAGAAAAGTGGAGCGGTCCCCAAGTATCTACGCCACTGGAGATTTTTTTATAAATGAACCTCATCATTACCTAGAAATGTACTACATCACTCTGTGTGCGAAATTTAATGGAAATCGATCGAGTGGTTTAGAAGTTATGTTAAGAAAACGCGTTTTTATTTTAAACTTTGACAGCCTGTATCTTTGTTGTAAAACATTTTTGAGGAAAGTTTTTTTATAAAAGTGTACTTTTTTCTTGATGCTCTATCACCTCCCAAAATTAATGACGTTTTACCTGGACCACCCTGAATATTGTTACCCTATAGTTTAGAAATAGGCACATTGTCGTAAGTCTTCTTTAAGTCAATGACAATAATGTGCATTTCACTCTCATAAGTCAGTGTTTTCTCAATAAGTTGTTTGATGCAGAACAAATTATCTGTGCACGATCTACCCGATCTGAAGCCCCCTTTCTATTCTTTCTCTTAAGATTCTCCCGTACAGTCTACCAATTGAAGAAGTTATGCTAAAGTCCTCTATAGTTAGAGCATTTTTTTTTATTTCCTTTTTTGTAGATTAAACTTATGTGTGCTATTATTTATTCCGCAGGGATTTTTTCTCCCCTAAGACATTTATTAAAGATTTCGGTTAAAGTTTCTATTAGGGCTGCTTAGATAAACCTCCTGAGTCATCAGGAGCTTTGTTATTCTTCATTCCTTTTAGTGCTTGTTTTACATCTTCTATACTTAGTTATATTTGGTTTGTTTCTTTCTTCGTCTGAGTGTGTTGAGCTATAATAAATATTTTTATGTGGCGGGCGATCTTCTTTTAATTGATGGTGCTTTTATTTTACTATTTTATCAATTTTATTTAGTTTTATTTATCTATTAGAAATAACAAATACAAATGTAAAAACCTGATTTATATGATGTTAATGATTTTTGATGATGACCAAAATAATCTCCGGAAAGAAGACTGGGTATTTTTTAACTATGACATAAAAATCAAATAAGTATGTAAGATAATGAAAATATTCATTTTTTGATGAATCTCAACATCATATCTTAGAAACGAAACGTTTCTGAACTTACATACCTATATTTGAAGAACAATTTTTTTTAAATGTTGATCTAAGGAAACTCAGCAAACGTGTGAATTAAATCTGTTTTTGAGTCACTCTGTATTATTATTATAGGTATTATTATAAATCTGTATACTTACAGTTAAATTGTCGTTTTATACCTTAAAAAAATTAGCCGCGGAAATTCCTCTTGACCAGTGCTTTAGGGTCATTAGACAACTCTAAAACCAAAAAGTCGTGCCAACATCCCTTGCCAAAAAGCCACCATCTTGAAAATGTTTTGAATTTTGAATTCGTTTTTTCTTGCGAGCTAATCGTCGCACAGA
This sequence comes from Pediacus dermestoides, assembly GCA_963942485.1. Classification (NCBI taxonomy): domain Eukaryota; kingdom Metazoa; phylum Arthropoda; class Insecta; order Coleoptera; family Cucujidae; genus Pediacus; species Pediacus dermestoides. The sequence continues at coordinate 13,377,891 of OZ012626.1, forward strand.
AAAAAATATTAAACAAAAAATATTGGAATTAAAATTCTACACATTTTTGGTCAGAGTCACTATACCGAGAAGTTGGTATTTTGAACGGCAGATGACGCCAAAGTTATCAAAAATCGGTTTTCCGCCATTCTAGCCCTGTGGGAGTAGTTTTTTCGGATAGTGGCAACATTGTTGAAAAAATGCGTAAGAATCACTTTCAATAATGTAATTGCTGTTAATAGTCTTGGAGTTACAGCCCTTCAAAGTGTGTGCGGCGTGGAAAATGTATAGGTACATTTTTTTAATTAAAAAAAAAACAAAACAAAACGAAAAAACAAACAAACGTGTCAGCTTGCAGTTTTGCGTTCACATAGATACAGAAGAGCTACTTTCACAGGGAGATAATTAGCGGAAAACTGATTTTTGGTAGTTCCGGCGCCGTCTAACCGCTCGAAATATCAACTTCTCGGTTTTTTACTCAAACCCAAATTATGAAAAATACAAAAACAGACAATAGCCATAAGAAATAATTAAAACCCGATACCGTGTGATAAACTCATAATTAGCTAATCTCGGATTAAATTGTTGATTATTAAGGACTAACACGAGGTCAAAAGCTAATTTATGTTGAATTTCAGTCAATAAAAAGATAATTACGACTATACTAATCTGTAACGGTGATTATTACAAAATTAAAAACAAAATGTTTGAAAATTATATACTTACTCAAAAACAAATTATGGAAAACACAAAAACAGACAATAACCATAAGAAATAATTAATGCCCGGAACCGCGTGTGATAAACTCATAATCAGCTATAATATCTGATTAAATTTATAATTAAGGACTAACAGGAGGTCGAAAGCTAATTTATGTTAAATTTAAGTCAATAAGAAAGATAATTACTACTAATCTCTAATTAAATATTTCAAACCAAGAAAAAGTGTAGGTACAAGTGCGTTAATTGACACATTTTTTATTCGATTTTTTTTATTAGAATGTATTTATTTTATTATCTAGAAATATTTACTTTTATTAATATAAATAGTTATCTATTCACGTTAACTGTGACATAAGCATTATATTATCAAAATATTTTGCTACCAGTGAATATTGAATTATTTTCTGAAGAGTTGATTATAATATTTTCCCTGAATTTTTTCCCACAAATTCTTCAATATTACACAACCAAGCCAACTGTCCTAATACCCAACATTAAACCATCGACATCTAATGCTTTGTTTCCCTAGGTAAAAAGGCAATAGATTAGGGTTAGATGCACTGGCACAAAAAACCCCTACTATAGAATCATTGCTTCATTGGACGGGAAAACACAATAGGGCGGAGCGCACCACAGTGATCCTTGCTGGGGGCATTTCAACACAAAAACTATTCAGGACCTACTAACGTACCCCCACACAACGCATCACTGGTGCATCCGACAAAGATACAAAACTAAAGGCTAGTAGCGTCACACAAAATTGCCTTATTCTTTGTATGGGGTCCGTTTTAATAGGTACAATCAACAAAACGAATAGGACTGGTTTTTTCCTATGCGTACCACCAGGACATCAAGTGATGCATGCAGCTGTGCCACCACGAAAACATGTGTTTTTTTATAATTTGAAATACAGAAGAAGAAAGAAAAAAACTGTATATAGCTTAACACCACAGTAGTGGTCGAATGTGTTACAAAACAGAAGGGGACACCAAACAAAAACAGTTTTATAAAATTTGTACACGGCGAAGGTTGGATTTGTGTGACCTCTCTCTGACTAGCTACCTACAAACACAGTTTACTTTATTGTTATCATATCATCTAGTTTTAACTAATTTAATTTACTTGAGTTAATTTTATTTGTTAGTGGTGTGCTGGGGTGTTAGAATAATTTTGAAAGCACTTTTGGACTAACACGGTATGTACAGATCATAAATTATATCCAACCCTTTCTCAAATATTCCTAGAAAAGAAAACCATTATAATTTAATTAAAAAAATAGAAATTAATAATTTGCGGGAGGTCCCCACAAACGCAAGCGCGTCTTTTCCATCCCAAGTTTTTTATTTCTTTTGGCACCTGCCGGCACCTCGCATATCATCCCATCACTCCACTGTGTGGTACTGGTAAGGTACTAAACTGACTGATGCGGTGGTCACTTTCATCCAAGGAAGGAATATAAATAATACAAACACCTCGGATGTGTCCTCTGGGTGCGCTGCTGAACTGGTTTTAAAGTCCATAATAATAATAATTGTGTGCATGGTGTTTGTGTGTGTCTGTGAAGCATCAATAGAGGGGAGAGGATATTATTTTATCAATTATTACCTCCAGCAGAGTTTAAATTAACCAACATGGTGTGTGCTATTGATAAAAGAGAAAAAGGTTACGGTGTGGGGTCGGAAATTTTCGTAATAACTGGATTGGATATCGCGTTCTGGTATTTCGATTTGAAAATAACAAGTCTGGATCAATTTCTTTTTTAATCACTTTCGCGCTGAGTGGATATTTATTTGGAAGGAATTGATATTGATAATAAATTTCGTTTTAATTGTGGTACTGATAACGGTGGAATTTAATTTGAATCTTATTTTTTCTTTTAGAATTTGGATGTAAAAATATGTACAACATTTTGTGTTTTATAAAACTATAAAACTCTGCATAACAACTTTTAGATACACAAACAAATCAAGACGAAAATGATACATTGTATTTTTATAGTTTTATATCAGTGTACAATTTTTGATAATATCGGTAATTTTTATAAATTTATGAATAATTATAATAGGGTAATTTTTTTATTTTTGAGTTGTTTCCTTTTAATTGAGGAAAAGTTTTTATCATTAAACAAAAATACCATCATCCACCGAAAGTACTAAAAATGTTTGGTATACAAGGGGGTGTCGCAGTTACACTAAAAGTAAAATACCTTTTTCATCGTATATAAGAAACTTTTAAAAAGAAATAGGGATGTTGCATTTTTTTAAAATCCCGTTTTTTTCTGTTAGAAATGTAAAACGACTATATTAATAATACTTTACAGCAAAAATATTTTTTTTTACTCAATATTTGTACATAAAAAAACGATTATAAATTGACCGTAATTCAAATATATTATTGCCGCCCGAAAACGCTTTGAGATCGGAGAGTTCTGTGTGACGTCACGAATCTAGTTGACATTGGCATGTCTAGATATTTTTTATGCGTTTGACATTTTTCTAAATAAGTCAAAATGCGGCGTGCTGCACTGTGGAACTAGATTCGTGACGTCAGCAGTCTTTTGGGCCGATTCAGGCGTTTCCGGGCAATGCGTGGAAATTTCAAATTTTGCAATGCTTTTTATTTATTTACTTGGAAAGTAAGGACCAAAAATTTTTTTCAAAAATATTGATAGTGATAATTTGGTATCAGCTTTTCAAAAAAAATTATTTTGAAAATCATGCAAAGTCCCTATTGTATTGAAACAACTTTCTTCGATTTTTTTTCTATAATAAGAATTTTTTTACTCTTATAATTTAATATTTTCGACTCTTTTTGTACACGAAAACATTTTTTAATAGGTTAGACGGATGATATTTTTGTTAAAGGATAAGCCTCGGGATAAGCACAACTTTTTCAGAATAAAAAAATTCAACTTAATTTAAAAAAATCCATATGGTACAGCTAAGTATACACACTTTGTGCCGGATATTAATGTATAATATTTTTATTGGGTTTAATGGCGAGTTGTATCTTGTACTCTTGTACAAAATCCATAGAAATCATAGTTATAACAATGGTTTAACCTAGATTAAATTTTAAACCAATTTGTTACAACTGGCCCTAAAAAAAGCGATTATGCTGAACTTATAAACACACATTTTGGTTTCATTATTTTCATGTACCTTTAAATCTTTGACATATTTTACAATAAGATAGGTCGATTTACATTTTTTAATGTACCTACTTATACAGGGTGTTCCAAAATTAGCCTGCCACGTTCATTAAAACTGCACTAATAAAAATAATCATAAACTAAAATTTATCAAAAGTAGACAATGGATTAAAATTTATGGGTATTTATTACTTCGTTTAGCATTTCTTCGTCAAATATTAATAATAAAAACAAAATTCCAAAATCAAAATTTTTTTAATTTTGGGTTTTATTTTTATTAGTGTAGTTTTTATGGACGTGACTTCTTTAAAACGATTTTACTCGAAAACGGTTCAAGATTCAAAGGTCGACTGAGATGATCTTTTTTGTCTAAAAATAAACCAAGTTTTATAATAAGATATAAATAATTTAAAAATTATCCACATAAAAAATATGGGCATAATTTACCCAGCACCCATCCTGTATGTGACGCCCCTGGCAAAATTTCTGAAAATTGGAAAGAGAAATATGTGGCAAATTATAAAAGCTTCAAACTCACCAAATTTCATGAATCTACCTAAAATAGTTGCAGAGATATTATAGAAAACTCCTCTTTGGGGCCACCATTTCGGGGGGCTTAGGAAGCATTTTTCATCGTATATTTATTAAAACTTTTTGCATTATTTTTGAACGTAGAATCAGCTGGTACATTTTGGCAGGCTAATTTTGGGACTCCCTGTATAATATAAAATCGAACTGCTAAATTGATGGTGTAAGAAAATCGCTTACCACATACATTTTTTGTTATTTTTAAGGAAATTTAATTGCTTCAATCGAGTTTCAATATTCAATAAAATATTCAAGAGTTATTTTGTTCTATTGAAATTCAAATATGTATAACTATTTACATTTTTAATTAAAGTTTTTAATAATAATGTACAAAAAATATTTATATTTAGCTTATAGACTAAACTGCTGTTGAAAAACTGGTCCTATAAGAGATAAGTAGAAATAATGTTTAATTTTTTCTGTTTTATGGTTTCATTTATCACTGGGAATCACTATTTAATTGTAACGACATATGATCTAAAATATCCATCATGTGGATTGTTGGGAATACCAGCATGTTTTTTGGTGTTTTCATTTCTATATATTTTTTTACTTTTCATATAGGAAAATTTGGTATATAAAGTTTTAACATAGAATAATTTAAAAAAGATTAACTTAGATTTTTTTGAATCGGCCATCTGGAAGGGGTTGCTCAAGTAAAAACCGACTTATTGATTTTAATTTTTCGATAGTCACGTCAAGCTGTATTAAAACCGCCAAAAAAGATACCTACTTTTATGTAAATCCCATGCTTATCAAAAACAATCCTCAGAGGGAAGGTGGGGCAAACAAACATAAAAAGTATAATCGGTGCCATAGATGATATTTGTTCAGACAGACATCAAAATACAATTTCACCAATTATTTTACGTTATTTACGGAAAATAATGTTACAGAATATAGAAATTTCCTGCGATTTGTTGTTTAATCTAAGCATGAGCTTTCATATTAATCATGCCAATATCCGCATAGCTCAAAGACACTTTTTTTTTTAAATCGATATGCAGCTAAAATATTTATTTCGCTTATAGAATATAGAGTTATAGACTGTAGTAAAGATGAGGCCGAAAGAATGAGGTGCATTTATATTCCAGTAAAATCGTTTTGAAAAAATCACGTCCATAAAAACTATAGACTAATAAAAATAATCACAAAATTGAAATTTGTCAAAAGTAGGCCATGGATTAAAATTTATAGGTATTTACTTCGTTTAACATTTCTTCGTCAAATATTAATAATAAAAAAAATATATCAAAATAAAAAAAAATCAATTTTGTGATTATTTTTATTAGTTTAGTTTTTATGGACGTGATTTTTCCAAACGGCTCAAGATACAAAGATCGACTAAGACTACCTGTTTTGTGTAAAAATAAACCAAGTTTCATAATTTGATATAAAAAATGTAAAAATTATCCACACAAAAAATATGGGGCATAATTTACTCAGCACCCACCCTGTATGTGACGCCCCTGACAAAATTTCTGAAAATTGGAAAAAGAAAGATGTGGAAAATTATAAAAGCTTCAAACTCACCAAATTTCATGAGTCTACCTCAAACAGTTGCAGAGATATTAAGAAAACTCCTCTTTGGGGTCCCCATTTCGGGGGCTCTAGCCTCCTTAGGAAGCATTTTTCGAGTCATGTTTATATAGACTTTTCGCGAGCTTTTCGTTATATTTTGACAAGTACAACCTGTCCTAGAAATATTGCCCACTAATTTTGGGACACCCTGTAGATATGATCTGAATTAAAGACATTCAATTATTGCTAAAATTTAGTATGATATTGAAAATACGCTTCATGTACCTACTAAGAAATAGCTTTACTTTATAAATTATAATTCAAGAAACCAATCGGATTTCCCCAAAAACTATGGTAATTACCCTTTAGAAAAAAACCCTATCGTTATGCAATCAAGGTCGGTTTAATATTATGTCTACTTAAACGTCTATACTTAAATGGGACATTACTTATTTCCCTGTTAATAAATTCGTACGGTTTTGTACCAACGTCCTCTGCAATCGGGCCATTATTATTAATAATAGATCGTTATTTTGACCCCGCAATCGTCTTGCAAACCAGTAATTCCCAGTAATATTATCAACTCTGCTGTTATTTCCTAATATTGTGTGCATATTATACAAAATAAACTTCAATAATTTTTGATTAAGTCTTAAGTCAACATAGTGCTCTTTACAAGCTATGCGAAGCAGTGTATAAAGAGGATTATTTTTATCTTAAAACTATTGCAACATTTTCCAACAAAAATACGTGACAAGCAATTTAACAAACAAGGAGAGTCATCGTCTGATTTAGTTATTTAGCAGAATTTTTAACTTAATGCAAGTGCCCCCTCAGAGGAGGTAAAAGGTGCTTTTTATAAATTAGTTGGGGGGGTTGCACCACACGCAAAGTACATAACCGAAATAATATTTTATTTATACAACCTCCAAACAGAAGGTTTTGTTTATTTTCGTCAATTTATTTTAAAGTTTCTGCCGTTGGTGATGATGAAAACTTCAATGAAGGTTTTTTCTTATCAAATATCACAAACTCCAGATTATGCTATTTGTTGGTAATAATGTGATAAAATTTTTGTTTATATTTAGTCTAGCCGTCAAATATAGAGATTTTCTCAGCCAACCAAACAAAATTAACGGTGTATCTGTAAAACATTGTTATTAGACAAAAATTAGGTTTAATCTTTTAATGAACTTGAGTAGCTTAAAATAGCAGACTTGTTTTTTCGATGGTCCTTATCACTTATGGATCAGGTGATATAAAAATAAAAAATATTTTTCGTTCATTTTTTGCGAAGGACTATTACAAAGCTGAAAACGACTTTAATAAAGTACCACTTATGATGGTATGACATCAATCTAATTTAATGTGAAATTTTGTTAAAATTTGAATATACATTCTGGAATTATTGGAAGTGGATCTATTGTAAAAATTTATCTACCTACCAACAAAATAACAAAAATGTTGTGACGTAAACAAGAGGGGCCTATGCGGTGAACAACAGATGTCATTTGATTAATTATTATACTATCTACTAGACGTATGTACCTACTGTATAATTGTATAGAGTACTTAACTTAATACTATACTAATGACTGTGACAAATAAATTTAATCCATTTTAACTATTCTCTGCTGCCTGATACTGGATATCTCATAGGATTCTTATCACAATTAAACCAAATTTTATAGTAATTAAGATTTTAGGGAAAAAGGAAGCTATTTTTTGTGAACCTATCACTAGTAGGTATTTGAAACTTTTATAATGTTTTAGGTGCATTCAAAATGTACAACCACCATATTTCAAACATGTACCATACACAATATTTAATAATAATATGATTCATTCTGCATTAAAATTGTAGGTATGTTGAATCATCTGATAATTTATTTTTATTTATTATGCAGTAAGTGAGTAAGAAAATAATTGCTAATAAATTTTATCTTATTTTATTATAAAAACTACTTGTTCTTGAGGATCAATTACCATGGTTCATGGTGATTTATACGAATGAATGTTCGTTATACTAGGCTAGTGAAAAGGATGGAATATCGCTTAATGATATAAAAACTCCTCACACAAAATTTAAATTGAAACGTTTTTCCGTCTTTTACATAAACCAATCTGTTTTTACTTCAATTACTAACTTATGATACCATTCCATATGCATTTACCTAACCTTGTTTCCTTGTTTACATATTTATACCTTCTGCATTACTTGAAAGACTTTACTGCGAGCTCTGTTGTATAAAAAAACTCGTAAGTGTTACGAATTTATTGCATTTGACCATGCAATTTATTTTTGTTTCATTAAGTATTGAGAGTATTTTTATCCAAAATGCTTTTGCATATTACATCTTCACAAATGGCACAAAATTAATATTGTATAAGTTTATGTTTAACATTGTGGAATTTGCATAGAGCACCGAAAGTTAATTAATCAAGATAAATTTGGAATATTTGCTAGAACCTTATTTTTTTATAAATGAATCGAGCTGGAAATTTGGTAGTGTAATTGTGTGAATTACTCGAATCAAAATTGAAAAGTTTATAAAAGGTTGTCTTAAGTCTGACTAATAATTTAGATAAAACTTGCAGCAGGTGATAAAGTTCATTATCAAAATTGCATTGTCTTTCAAAATTTCGAATGAATTTAATTGTACATATGTGTAGGTATAATAAAATAAACAATAATGGTACATCATCTAGGGTATTATGGATCAATGTTTATTTCACTGATTGTTTATCTAATCCAATTTTTGAACAGAAAGGCAGTGTGAGTAATTTTTTTCTCTAATACTAGATTAGTTTTCACTGGGTATTGTGTAAAAAAAATAAGAAGTAGGTATGTGTATACATACAGGGTGTCCCAAAATTAGCGTGCAATATTTCTAGGACAGACTGTACTTGTCAAATTATGACTAGAACCCTCCGGAAGGGGGACCCCAAAGAGGAGTTTTCTGTAATATATTTGCAGCTGTTTGAGGTAGATTCATGAAATTTGGTGAGTTTGAAGCTTTTATAATTTGCCACATATTTCTTTTCCAATTTTTAGAAAATTTTCCAGGGACGTCGCAGACAGGGTTGGTGCTGGGTAAACTATGCCCCATATTTTTTGTGTGGATAATTTTTTAAATCAAATTATGAAACTTGCTTTATTTTTACACAAAAAAGATCGCCTTAGTCGATCTTTGAATCTTGAACGGTTTTCGAGTAAAATCGTTTTGAAAAAATCAAGTCCATAAAAACTAGACTAATAAAAATAGCTACAAAATTTAAATTTATCAAAAGTAGACAATGGATTAAAATTTATAGGTATTTATTACTTCGTTTAGCATTTCTTCGTCAAATATTCATAATAAAAACAAAATATCAAAATAAACTTTTTTTTTCAATTTTCTGATTATTTTTATTAGTGTAGTTTTTGCGGACGTGACTTCTTCAAAACAATTTTACTCGAAAACGGTTCAAGATTGAAAGATCGACTGAGACGACCTTTTTTGTGTAAAAATAAACCAAGTTTCATAATTTGATATACATTATTTAAAAATTATCCACACAAAAAATATGGGACATAATTTACCCAGCACTCACTTTGTATGTGACGCCCCTGGCAAAATTTCTGAAAATTGGAAAAAGAAATATGTGGCAAATTATAAAAGCTTCAAACTCACCAAATTTCATGAATCTACCTCAAACAGCTGCAAAGATATTACAGAAAACTCCTCTTTGGGGTCTCCCTTTCGGAGGGCTCTAGCCTCCTTAGGAAGCATTTTTCGAGTCATGTTAATATAAACTATTCGTCATATTTTGACAAGTATACAATCTGTCCTAGAAATATTGTACGCTAATTTTGGGACACCCTGTATACTTAGAAGATCTTATTTATTAGCAAAATGGAGACTTTATTTTGCGATTCACATTCAATCTTCACATTGTATACGACCTCATCGTAAGAGAAAGAGAGACAGAACATATTTATTCATCAATTATCTTATCGGTTATTTCTAAATTTAGGCTGGTAAAAATATTATTAAATCATCTTTTTACATGGTTAATTATAGAAAATTGACGTTTCGTTTTTGAGAAATCATCATCAGGTCTTATACTTTAAAAAAGAAAATCATCTACATCGCTATATCACCAGCCGTTTTCCACTCCACTGTTGCAGTATCGGACTATCGGCATCTCCTCTGCCCATAAGTGTTGACACCCAGAAATATAGGTGGACCTACAGTTTTACATGGGTTCCGGACCACTTGAAGAAGATCTTCTTTAGACTAGAGGAGTAATTTAGCCATGAAACATCGCTATATATTAAATTTTGACAAAAAAATTACAACAAAATGACTTAATTTGTTGTTTTTTTATATTCCTGAAACCCTTAGTTATGATTCGTTCATTTCTGTATGCTATGTACGTGTTCTAATTTTGATCTTTCAGTCTGGTCTTTTGCTATGAGAGCTATATTTTGTTCCATATTGATAAAAATCATTCTTCCTTATTGTAGAGGTTAACTTAGTAGAAGTCTTTGAGATCTATAAGATCTATCGTATTCAGTCTGTAAATCCTTCAATTCTTAGGCTACATATTTTTTCAGAGGAAGAAGATCATTGATTAATTCGTTTGAAGGTACTTAAATCGAACACCGCAGTTTTCTTGCCTCTCTTCATTAACCAGAATTGTAACATCATTCGTACCCTTTACCTTCTTTCCGATTTTCTGGTTCTCGGACATTTCGCCTTCGGCCCTTCTAAAATAGTAATCTTCCTACGCTTTGATTAATATTAATCTTAAATTTTTTAAATAGAAATGGTAAAAAAATTACAACCTTACCCAATAAACAATATCAGATTTCTTTTATAAATTATTTCAAATAAAGCTGACCACATAAAAAAATATTGGAAATGGACTACTTTCTTCGAAATATAGAAGATTATGAAAATTGCAAAACAGTGGCAATAATCCAAGTTCCAAGTCATAAGTTTAAAATCACATTCTTGTCGTTGCCTAGGTCGTCTTCGTAAGGGTGATGAGATTTCATTTCATGGGGTATTCGCAACAGGTTCTTTTTTACACGCCGGTCTTGCGCCCAACTCCTAATTTTTGAGACTCTTAAGAGGATCACAATGCTTTAGCTGAAGGATTCCGGAGACACACTCATCTTTCTCGTCCTGAGAATGGATTTGATGACCTTATTGAATTCTTGATATCTGCCTATCGACATCAGAGTACCTACCCTAGGATTTAACTTATCCTCTTGCTCTTCTCATTTCCCAACCGGGTTTGCCTTAGAAAATTAAAATAATAATTTTGTCTAAAATTAAAGAATTTGAGATTTTTTATGAAGGTATCCAAAATAATCAAATTACAAAAAAATGTCTCAATATATTATGTACTTTTATGACCATACACAAATAGAGTGATTATTTCGAAATAAATTGCAATATTTGTACACAACAATTGTAAATATTATCCAAGACAACATCATCAAATCTCACATTGCTGGGTCTTACAAGTATCATTCAAGTACCACATTGTACACCTACGTAAGATTGTCGGTGTGATAAAAACCTGATAACTAGAACCTGACAAAAAAGAAATCCGGTGCTTCCTATCATTCACTTTTCACGCATTCATACAAAAGCTAAAACGAAAATCCACATGATAACAAAATGGAATCTTATCAGCAACCACTTCTAACCGGTTTTGGGGTCAGTCAATGATCATGTTCGTGGTGTTATCTAGCCCCCCTGACCATAAAAATGCGCGAACTGGATTTTACCGGATCCTATTGACATTAATATGACTTTCTTTATTAATAATCGAAACAGCTAACTTTGCCCCCAGCAATTGCAAATAGATAGATAACAACGAATTTTATTACAAACAACTTGGAGGAGGGAATACTTGGTAATATTTAGTTTATCAGTATTTATAAAAAAAGATTGCATGTTACTTGTTTGCTCAGACACATGTGTAGAAAGAAGATGCAAAATCATGCAGTATATCTTAGTGGTTCTGTGGGAGTCTATATAAAGAGATTAATTTGTTTTATTCAGTTTATTTAAATCTAAGAGTTTTGGTGAAAACATTATACTTATCAAGATGATTGTTTCTTCAAATCATAGAATGGTGGAGGGACAACCCCTTCATTACTACTACAGTTACAACTATCATCCCCCAACAGTCGTACTTCCGGAATTCCCGTACTTCCAACAATTTGATTTATATGGTTACCGCTCCATGGAAGCTACGGATGATCTGGCCATGCCGGGCTCTCCAAACAGCATTCAGGTAAATAATTATTTTCCATTCTACATCCTCTACAAAGTACTAATCTATCATTTTCTAATAGAGCGACAGTGACCATTCTACATCTAGTGTCGAAGTAACCCTTAAAGAAATAAAAGTTAAAAAACCTGATGGATTTTATGGTCCTAAAGCAACAGAACAACCTGGAGAGAAAACTCAAGTTAAATGTTGTTGGCATTCTTGTGGACTGTTTTTCCCTACGCTAGATCAGTTGGGCAACCACGTTGCCAAAGTACATGCATCAGGGGGTCCTGGAGGTCTCTACTACTGCGGATGGGAAGGCTGTTCCAGAAACAATAAAGGTTTCAATGCAAGGTAACAAAAAAAATCATCCAAACCTAAACCCAAATATTAACTAAACTTTTTATACAGATACAAAATGTTGGTCCACGTCCGAACACATACCAACGAGAAGCCCCATCAATGTTACCAATGTGATAAATCCTTTTCCCGTGCTGAAAACCTTAAAATTCATTCGAGATCTCACAGTGGGGAAAAACCATACGTCTGTCCAGTACCTGGTTGTAATAAAGCATACTCCAACTCCAGTGATAGATTCAAACACACAAGAACCCACCAGGTGGATAAGCCGTACCAATGCAAAGTACCGGGTTGTCTAAAACGTTACACCGACCCCAGTAGCTTGAGAAAACACGTGAAAACCTTCAAGCATTTTGCAGAAAATAACCACGAAATTAAGGAGGAGAATCGCATCCAGGAAACCGATAAAATGATTGATTCTAAAGCGGAAAAGACCACGTGCAACTGTCCTCATGTGTGTTCGATGACTGATTGTTTAAATAAGGCTGCTGAAATGTTGCGATTGGGTGCGATGATTAACTTGAAGAAGCAGGACGAGGAGTCGTTAAGTTGGAATCGATTTTTGGATCCGTATATTACACCGACGAAGAGTATCTTTCATCATACGTATGTTGTTGATGGGCAGGCGGATATGGATGTGGTGGATATGCCGTTGGACTTAAGTATTCACAGCAAAAATATTTAGAACTTAGTTTTTCTACGTTGTTTATATGCAGTATTATAAAATGAAATGCGTGTTTTTGTTTTTTCGATTTGATTTGAGGCGTTTTTTTGCCTGCTCTGCATGTTATTTGGCAATAATGAATTGTGATATAATATTTATATATGTATAGGTATACGATATTTATGTAATAAAGTGATAAGTATAAAATAATAATTTATACTTTTAATTGAACCCTACTCACCTGAATGATTTGCAAAACGATCTCGGCTACTTAGATATCTATTTTGTGGTTTTCTTAAAATAATATATATTTTATCGATAAAAAAAATTCTGTAATATATTAGAACCAAATAGATTGAAGAAGACAATTGTTTAATAACCAAAATTTTTGAAAAAAAAATGTAATTTTCACTAGGTACAGTACTCTTTAAAAAATAAATTGGACATGTTTAAAAAAATTCTTATACAATGAAATAGTGGGGTGTGATTTATATTGAAACCCATGAAAGCTGAGGGGAATGAAACCTGGAACGCGAGTTGTGTGTAGTTCCTAGATTTTCCCAAGCATCACTTAAAATTAAGCCCCGTCTCTTTTGTATAATAATTGTTACGTATGAATCGCTATCAACTACCTCCAAACAGCTGGTGATTACTGGAGTGGAGACAAGTGGCACCTCAAGTAGACGAATTCAAAATATGCAGAGGTCACCGTGCAAGTATTTTTTGGAAAATGCTTGTTTATTAAAAAGGAATTATGTTTTATTAGATTGCATCTTAAAATACATATCCTTCTATACAGGGTGTCCCAGTTTATATCGTCAGGATTTCACCAGTCGATAGTTTAGCGAAAATTAAAGGTGGTTTGTCTAATAAACTATGGTCGAATGTTGCTTCCTTTTTGATGTACAGGGCATTAAAGAAAATAAATTATTTTAAATAATTTGCCGAGTAATTTGCTATAAATCAATAACAAAAAAAGTTAGTTCTCTGAAATTTTGCATAGATCTTTTTTTTGTATTCTCTTATTAATAGTGGTTGCAATTATTTTATTTAGAACACAGAGGCGTGCGTACGGGTTTCTTCAAAAACATTTTATTGAATAAAACGTATACCACTGGTTTTTATTTGCAGCACCAATATGCAGAGAGTATTTTTCATACAATTTAGAAACTTTTTTCTATCTTACAATTTCTTGATAACTTAAGTTTTTTTTTCTTATTTATTAAAGAGGTTCTTCCCGATTTGATTTCCGTAAAAAGCATCAGTAGGAAATATTTTTCTCTACAACGTTCCTTTTAATATTTTTTTGATATTGTCAATATTTAAAAAGATATTCAACAAATAAGTTGCATATTTTAGGGAAATTTTTCTTTAGTTAGGTACTACTTACTACTACTACTTACTACTCTCCCCAAAATTTTCAACTTATTTCTTGAATAACTTTTTAAATATTAACAATATCAAAAAAAGTTTAAAAGATAACTTTGTACTGACTCTTTTTTCGAAAATTTAATAGGAAAAAAGTTATTCAATAAACAAAAAAATCCAACCCTTAATTGAAGGCTGGTGAAGGAAGGGCGGGGTCTACGAATACACAAACTCAGTTTTAAACTTTCAGGGTAACCTTCTAGAAGATTCTACAAAAATTGGCTGTAGGGTAAAAAAAGTCTATTTGAAGCCTTTTTTCTCACTTATTTACTGTACTATTAAGTTATTTTGAGTTAAGTCATCAAAAAGTTGTAAGATACGAAAAAGTTTCTAAATTGAATGGAAAATACTTTCTGCATATTGGTGCTGCAAAAAAACCAGTGGCGTACGTCCTATTCAATAAAATGTTTTTGAAGAAATCAGTACGCACGCCTCTGTGTTCTAAATAAAATAATTCCAACCACTATTAATAAGAGAATACAAAAAAAAGATCTATGCAAAATTTCAGAAGGCTAACTTTTTTTGTTATTGATTTATAGCAAATTATTTAGAATAATTTATTTTCTTTAATCGCCTGTACGTCTAAAAGGCAGCAACATTCGACCATAGTTTATTAGACAAACCACCTTTAATTTTCGCTAAACTATCGACTGGTGAAATCCTGACGATATAAACTGGGACATCCTGTATTTCGGCTCACGTAAAAATATCTGTGAGGAATAGGAATAATAGGGTTATCATCAAGAATGTCACTAAATGGATTAATATAGTTTTTTTAAGCTGCAGTTTATGTTACAAATTTATTATTAGTGGTCTAACGTAAACTATAGTCAAATGATAAAGTGATGATAAGTAAGTAGGTAGGTACGCCATTTACCCCAACCGAACTGTGAATATAATAAAACTAAAGATAATGTAATAAGATTTGATTGATAAACTTCGCAGTTCAAAAAATTGCATATTAATTTCAACATAATAAATAACGAAAAGACGTAATTATTGTCAGTTTTTCAATTAAAATAAGAAGTAGTGATTCCTTCATCTACAACTAAAATGTTAATTTTTTTTAATGGAGATACTAAAGAGTAGTAAGTCCCAATTTTAAATTCTAAGCTAGTAGGCCGGTAAAATTAGCCTTTATAATGCAGGAACCCGGAAATAATTGATAGAGTTCAAAATTTTATAAAAATTGTAATTTTGTAGTGAATGGAACTATACATTTTTGCCCCCTCCAAAAATGACGGGAATGTTATTAAAAATTAAAAAACTAAAAATTGATTTTGTTCACAGAGAAATAATTTAAAAATATGGTAAGAAATTCTTCTATCTATACTTTCTTTTCTATTAATTTTGCCAACTTTTCAAACAATTTTGAGTTTTAGTTATATTACTGTAATCGAGTATAAAGCCAGAAGTTATACTTTGGTTCAACATGACGATAATTGGGATATTTAGTGTTTACCTTATTACCTTATTACCCTAAAACTCGTGAAAAAGGCATGTCCTCTTAATTCGCAGAAAAGCTTCTGCTTTGAAGTGTTTGTTACATCGTTTCTTTGTAAATAAAGTAAATACTTCTCAATGTAAAGTACCTACCTGTAGGTACATTGGAGAATTTGGTTATTTACTTTTTGCAATATTCTACCTAAATCGGGAGCATTCACTACAGGTAGGTACACAGATAAACTTTTACAATCTCCTGTAGTTTTCAATTTTCATATGCTTGTCTAGAAAGTGGCATGGCAGCCCATTCGAAGTTTTCTTTTTTATATCCCTCTTATTTTATAAGATACCGAATTTTTTATTAAATTTAATATTGTTGAACAGGTTTTTGCAATAATAATTATGCTGCCATTTTGAAAGCAAATGTAAAAATGTAAAACGATAAAAAGGTAATTTTAAGTAGAATCTAATTCTAAAGGAAAAAATATACAGGGTTGTTTTAAAAAAATTTGAAAGTTAGTAGGTGATTATTCCTTTCAACAATCAAACCATGCCAAATTTCAAATTAATACAGTTAAATGTAACAAAGTGGCGGAGGTTGTAAAACGATTTCGTAGCCACCCGGTATACACGAATATGAGCAAATTTTTGAAAAAGTGAAAAGCCCGTTTCGAGTATATAAGTGACTTAAACCAATGGTGAACATAAACTAACTAAATTCCATTCTATTCCATTAAGAAAATAGCCTCAAAAAATGAATTAAGAAATTTACCAATTAGCGAATTTGTACCGATTTTTGATAAACCACTGGTTACCAATAAATTAATGAAAATACAAAAAGTCTATTTTGTGGAATCACGGTAGTTATAAAATTTGACAAAAAAAAGGAGACTTTCTTTCATACCCTGTAGATAGTAATGTACTTCAAAGTAAAAAAATCGGATAACACTACCGTTTTCTCAATTAAATTATCTCTGAAATCCTGAAAACCGCATGTTGATATCTTTTCTATTTTTCAAAATATTTGACTTTAAATTCAACCTAAAAATTCGCTTGGTACGTTTCAATTGGCCAGCAGTTTATTTAGTAAAAACGAATCGTTTAAAGATACAGACTTCAAATAAAAACGACCTAACAGATAATTAAATAATGCAGTTTTGATTTGTAACAGATTTTAATTTTTTTATTAGGATACATACGCTACTTTTTTGAATTTCAGCATTACAGTTGAAATTTTAATATTATTATTGCTTTTTCAGTACAAAAATGGTTATTTTAACTCTTTACCAGTTAGTAATATACTGCCTAATCAGAAAATTAAAAATATCTTACAAAGAAAACCCAGATTGGCATTGGTAGTTTCGACAAAAAAAAACGTTTGTACAAATGCCTCGGCTTTTATACAAACGTACTGATGATGTTCAAATTGTTCGTCACCTACGAATAGATTGAGGCAAATGTTATTGGCCTACGGCGTACAAAAACTCTAGCTCTTAAAAATCCTATGGAAATTCCGTAAAAGAATTTATAATCAACCAGAAGACATGGCTTTTGTACACCATGAAAATGTTAAGGGTTTATGGTAATTTAAAATAATATTAATAATTGGGGGTAGAACAGCTAGATTATAAACTGCATTATTTTTAGATTCCTACGAACTGGCTGAACTTAAACTGGCGGAAGTTCACTCGGACTTAAATACCGATTCTGAGAAGACCTGAGAGAAAAGTCGTTCCTCTAGGAAGAGAATCCTTGCGTCAAGCGACGAAGAGCAGGAATCCGATGAGGAAATAGTTGGAATTAAACCTAATCCTAAGCTTTACATGAAATCCATAAAAGCAGACATTCTACTCGAGGAAAAAAAAACTACTTTTGAATCACGATTACTACTCAGACTCAACAAGCGTCAAATTTTTAATAGCACCGCTATTCAACCTTCCACAACATCTACTACATCAGTTGAAACGTTTCTCTTATTGAATTCAACTCAGGCGGGTACCACCGGACAGCCTCACAGGGACTGCCATATTTAGCGAAACGAAGCATGCATTATTAAAATGTACCTATAGTAGCAAATAAAATATTGGCATCTGATTTATTCATGTCTAAAATCTTTTTTGAAATGCCTTTTTTATTGATTTATGCCCAAGTAAATCGTTTTTTTTTTAAGTCAGGCTTAGCTGGAACTGAAGCTACGGCTAATGTGTCGATACCTACTTTTGTCCCGGATTCGATAAATCAGTTTAATTAAATAAAATTCAAATAATTTTACTACAAATCTGAAAAATGCACACCAGTTTTTTTATATTGATTACTATCCACTCAATTCCATTTGTTTAGTCGGAAATCATTTTGTGAATTATTGGTAAGAGTTTATAATTGACAAGATTACCAATCAATTGATGTATGTAGATTTTAAAAATATTGCATCATGGTGGTTTTAAAAGTGCCTAATCATTGTGGATTCATAAGTGCTGATTATTACCAGCCAGGAAGTCATGTATGAGATACAACGTAAAATCAAAAAAATAAAAACAAAACAATTCTTACAAAAATATGCTTATAATTACACAAAATAAAATGTAATAGGTTTCGAAAACAGTCTCTTAAAATCGAATATTCGGGTTATTCTGTAACATCTGCTGCATTCCATCTTTAATAATTTTAATCGCCTGCATGTCCTGATTAATAATGTTAACCAACTGCGCTATCCCACTTTGTTCCATTTGTAGAAACTCTTTAATGTCCTGTCCAGCATCCATATCCAGTCTATAGTTGTATCGTCGTTTCTTCTCATCGCCATCCAACATCTTAACGTGCGAAAGCAACTCATTAATTTGTCCCTTGAATTGCTTAGGTTGATTCAAATGTGCGTGCATCAACTCTAAACGTCCACGTAGTAATTCCTCTTCCGGCTGAATTGCTAAACCAACTTTCCTTGTACTTTCTTGCTTTACCAATACCTAAATAACAAAACAAAGTAAATATTTTTTGCTAAGCAGATTCCATAAGACGTACCCTAAGAATTCGGTGCTGCAACTCCATAAATTTGTGTTTTAATTCCGATATGTGTGCAATGGACGAAGCATGCTTAGATTTTAATTCATTAATATCTTTGTTGACTTTCTCCAGGAAAGCTTGGTGTAAACCGGTTTGGTACTCCTGGTTTAGCATACGTGATCGCAAGTCGGAAAATCCGTTTATAGCTACTGGTATGTATTTTTTGGGGTTTGGATTGTCTGCTATGGCTGCCTGCCACATTTGTAGATCAATTCCTGGAAAAAATTGCATTAAAACTGAAAACTATTTAGAAAAAAATGTTTCAAACCTGGAGGTGGCGACTTGAGATATTCTTCCAATTCAGCTTTAGTTGGAGTTACAAATGGTGTAATTTGCAGAACGCCTACATTAGTTAACTGTTGTTTTTGTGTCGGTTGATTTAGAAACGCGGCTAAATCAGACGCAGGTATTTTCCTTGAGCTTCCAGTTACACCTTTCTCAGACACAGTTATCCGTACTTCGGTGTGCGTGTCAGACATCGCTTTTATTTGGTTTATTTCTACTGATAAATTTGGTCTATTTCCCAAAATTGCTCCTACACCGTTCTTTAAAACTTCACTTTGATTTCTGAAAATTTATTTTGTTTTAATGAAATCCATCTAGGCGATACTCGAAAAAAAATTACCTTAAATCTGCTAGTTTTTTGTTGAATATCAGTTTAACTATTCCTTCTGAATTGTCTTGTTCTGGTATAACGTTATATCCCATGGCTTTAAATCGATAAAACGGGTTCTGTGGTGTGTACTCCACTGGTGGTTGGACAGAATTATAATAACCTTTGCCAGTACCCCAGCTAGCTTGTAACATATTCCACTTCTTCAATATGTCATCTCTTTCATCGTTAAATACATGTATTGCATAAACTGAAGCCATGACTATTTGATTTTTTGCAGCAAGAGTTGGCGGGGCCCCTGAAAAAATATATTTATTATATTTGATTTAACTTGACTATATGTTTTACCTTGAGCCACTGCAGGTTTAGGACCAAATAAATTTGGTGCAGTGGCCGTTGTACCAAAACCACCAAAACCAGTAGTACCTCCTCCAAACCCACCAAATCCACTTGATGCAGTTGTAGTCGTTCCAAAACCCCCAAACAAGCCTTGCCCCTGTGACGCTGGGGCAGACGTCCCAAACAACCCCCCTCCGAAACCTCCTGTCCCTGCACCACCTCCCCCAAACAAATTAGGAGCAGCAGTAGTAGTCGTACCAGTTCCAAATAAATTCGACAGCGAAGTATTTGTGCCAAACAAACTGGGAGTGGTACTCGTTACTGCACCACCACCAAACAAATTAGAAGCTTGTGTTGGTGCTGCCGTACCTCCGAACATATTCGCTCCACTAGCTGGTGTCGAAAATAAACTCGGTGTTGTTGTAGCGGGTGTTCCAAATAAACTCGGTTTGGAAGTGGTGGTACCAAATAAACCACCACCGGTAGTTTGAGTATTTGGTGCTCCAAAAGTAGTACCAAAACTAGGTGCGGTAGCTGTTATTGCTGGTGTACCAAAGGTGGAGCCGCCAAAAGCTGGTGCAGCGGAAGCAGCTGGAGTGCCGAAAGTTGTACCGAATGATGGGGCGGCTGCTGATGCGGGGGTACCGAAGGTACTGCCAAATGCTGGGGCAGGAGTTGATGTGAAACCGGTACCAAAGGCTCCGAAGCCGGTAGAGGCGGTTGTGGTGGCTGGGGTGCCAAATGTTGTACCAAAGCCAGTTTCTTAAAAATAAAAAGTCAATGTAAGGTAAGGTATGGTAGATTTCTCTTCAGTTGACATGTGAAGTAAGCTAAACAAAGGTATATACAGAGATATGTATAAGCTGGCATAAGAAGAGATTCATTATTGAAGTTGGTACTGATTTTTATAGAGATAAAAACCGTAAAAATTGGAATATTTAAGTTACAGTTGAATATTCTATGGATAGGAAATATATATACAGAGTGCTATGATATGTGGATAAAGCTCTTCGTGAATGAATACTCTGATTTATGTGTGTTAAGATCACTTAGGTCTAGTTGTACGAGCCCTAACAACTAAATGTTCGGACAAAAGTAAATTTTTGAAGTATGAAAGGAGAACTGGAAATTTTACGCAAGTAATTAGTAAACACCTAACAATACAATAAGATAAAGCCTTAATAACAATAGTATGCATGGAAGAAAAGTATTTATTTGATTTAACAATATTTTACCCGTATAATTAGCAAATTTTACAAAATGAATTTGAAACTAAATGTTGGGATAATTTTTTAATTTGGGACCATTAATAAGAGGTTACATCTCCTTTTGCTTTAATAGTTGTCTGTATTCTAGCAGGAATTGTATTTATCAAATTTTGGTACAATTCTGGCGTGAAACTGTCCCAAATTTCTTCTATTTTGATCTTTAAGTCCCCAATGGTTCTTGGTGGATTATTGCGTAGAATACGTTTTATTTTATGCCAAAGAGTTTCAATGACATTTAAGTCCGAACTAGATGAGGACATGAAAGCACCTTTATGTCGTTTTCCTCGAGTTCCAAAACTGTGATATTTTAAAAACAGTCGTTAGATAATTACGTCAAATTTTTCAAGTGCAACTTTAAAGCTACAAAATATGCCTAAAATCACCAAATAAAGACTTGGGGATTTTTTGGTACATAAAACCAACATCCAGCTTTGCAATAAAGTAAATTTTACCAAAATCCAACCAGCGGTTCCAAAACTGTGATTATTTTACTGTAGGTAGCACCCTCAAAAAACACGTTTTTGAAAAGTGAACTGTGGAAATGCAAAAAAAATTAATATTAATATTTCAGGATTTTTACTTTCTTATACGTAGTATAAGGAAGTATTGTAATCGTGATTTTTTTCGACTTCGAGATTTTGATGGATTTACCCGTTTTGAGGGCCCCTGAATCCATTTTGACCATTTTCGCCATGATGTCTGTCTGTGTGTCTGTCTGTATCCACGATAACTCAAAAACGACTTAACGGATTTGATTCAAATTTCATATTTAAGAGTTTGAACAAAATTGTGGGTGCCACATTAAATCTTTTTCATCTAGCACCAACACAAGTGGTACTTACCTGAAGACATTTTTAGGTTTTTTAGGAATATCTTGAAAAATAAACAATTTACGACATTTTTTTATTCTTTAACATTGATTTAGAATTAAATTTTGAACAAATTTTGTTTGAAACTTTTTTTGAAATTCCGTCAAAATTTTTTATTTATATAGTGGCGCCATCTATCTCTGATTTACAAAGTACATGTTGTTTACATACAGAAATCTATACCGTTGAGGAAATCGATTGTAGCATTACTATTTGAAAAGATCGACGGCTACAACGGCTACGGTTTTATGTTTTGGATATCATGGCAACTCGATTAAAATTTTTTCTAATATATACAATAAAGTCGTGAAATTGTATTATGCATGCAAATCCACATTAAAGATATCGACGCCAAATTTTTTGTGAATGCTCTTTCAATTTTTAGACGTGTCGACAAAGTAACAAAAGTGTTTTATTTTGCGCCGTTTTTAATAATTATAAATTATTTACATATTTATATAGTGTTGCCATCTATCTCTGAGTGGCTGTTGTTTACATTACAGAAATCTATTTGTTTTTATACTAAAGATTCTATTTGCATTAAACACACGAAGAGCTCGAATAAAGTTATAAAAAATTAAAAAGTGAAAACCAATTAATCCAATCCTGGTGAGAGTGGCGATATCGCCAAACACCAAAAACTTGACATTGCTTTGCAATCCAAGTACGAAGAAGAAGAAGAGATTGTTAGTCAAACAGCTGTCAAAGGCAAAAGATCGAAATATTTTGATGAGAAGGATTATTGTGCCCTGCACAGTTTGTTTGAGTGAAACGTTGACCAAAACTGAGAAGTATTTTAAAAATCTTTAAAGTTTAGCTACAGCAAATTCAAAGATATCAAGCATTTTTCGCACTGTGGAATTTTCATAAGTATTCTGTTATTTATTTGTCCTAAAATCTGGCAGTAATGAGTGGGACAAGGACAGATTTATGCGTATTGCAATAAGTGCGACAGAGACTATTTGAAAATTGCTGGAAACCCTCAAAATTTTTACAAGAAATTGAACTTAATTTCTTTAGGAAAAGTAATTATTGTGATACTATCCGTAAGTATAAGAAAGTCATGTGTTGGGCACATCAGATATTTTCAATATTGTAGTACGATTATTGAGTTTTGATTTAAAGGTTTTTTGACACAAATCCAACCAGCGGTTTCAAAACTGTGATTTTTTAAAACAGTTACTAGAAAATTCTAACATTTTTAAAGGTGCTACTTTGAAGCTCCGATAAATGCCTAAAATCACCAAATAAAAACTTGTGTAACTTTTTCGTAAGGAAAACCAACATCCAGCTTTGCAATAAAGTAAATTTCATCAAAATCCGACTACTAGATCCAACGTTTGGAAAATAATAATTCTTTGTTTCTACAATTTTTCCATCCTGCTGGGTTAAAGTGCCACAGTTTTGGAACCGCCGAGCGGATTTTTACGAAATTTACGTTTTTATATAATTAAATGCTGGCATTATAACAGAAAAAACCATGAATATTATGGAAGTTCATTTAGATAACTTTTGCGCGTATGGAAAAAAACAATCAAATTTACTTTTGTCCGAACATTTAGTTGTTAGGGGTCGTATAAGCAATAGATAGATAGATAGAGTATATTGATCCGTATGATTTAAGTACAATGAAAATCTGGACAAGTCAAGTAACACAATGTAATAACAACAATAATACAATAATAAAACAAGAATAATACAAAAACACTAATAATAAAAAAGTACTATCACAACTATACACATTATTTCAGAGCCAAGCAGTGGCTACAAGGATTTGCAAATGTTTCCAAAATTAGAGGCAGAGTAGAGACAGTTCTCCAACAAAATATTTCGTATAAGCGATAGTTGCCCTTAAGTGAGAGAAGTGGTAGTTAATTTCCTAAGATCAAAGACAATGATAACCCAGACAATTAACTAAGAGTTAACGATACCCATCGATTTAAAGACTGGGATTACGTGAGTTAAGTAATTTTTTTTGTTTCTTAGCAGTCAGAAACCAGGAACTTGTATAAAAGATGAACAATATAGTGTTTTACTGTGAAACGCAAAAAAAATCAATTATGAATTTTACGTAAAAATCCCCTGTATTTTGTTCAGCTCTCTCGTTTCCATCAACCATCAACTAACTTTTATTAATGATCTGTAAAACAGACTTCCTTTATCATTTATATAAAATTCTTATTATTATATTATATTATTCTCCAACAGCTGCTGTATGCAAGATTCCACTTAAAACCAAGAAAAAATGACAGTCCAGAAACTAGATAAACCAAATTGGCTTGTAGATACTGAATTTACAATAAATTATGCAGAATTACCGAAAATAAAAAAACTACATAATGATACAATAGTGGCATAAACTTAATGCATAGGAAAATTTAAAAAACGGGTATGTTTAATACTGCTCTCCTACACTGTTTTCTATAATAGCGATCTTATAATGATATGTCGCTTGTATACTCGATATTCTACTGCCTGTAATGTTGTAGTTATGCAGGCAGATTTTGCTGTAGCTGTAACTTTAGCTGTAGCTGTAAAAACTTGAATATGTGTTAAACAATGGAACCATTTATGCAGATTTAGCTGTAACTTTAGCTGTAGCTGTAGATGTAATAGTTCGTCAACTTCAACTTTTACAGCTAAATCTCTTAAATCTAGTAACTTTTTAGGGATTTTATTTTTGGTTTTGTCTAGGTATGTACATCAAACATCAACTCAATGCTCACTACAGCTAAATCTACTAAATCTTGCATGTATGGACTGTTTATTTACAGCGGCTTAGAGAAAACTTACAGCTACAGCTAAAGTTACAGCTACAGCTAAATCTGCCTGCATAACTACACCATTAATATCACCATTTTATCTATAAAATCCAAATTTAGTTCTCTGCTAACGAAAAGAGAAGCAAATTACTTCCTAAGGTAAATTCCAGTATACTGAGTGATCTAGATCTAAATTACATTAGCATTACTGCTAACTCAGTTATTGGAGCTACGAATTGATTTAAATTAGCATTCACTCTTTATTTACTAAAATTACCTTTTTTTAATCGAGCAATGGATGACAACTTTAATTGTGTACAAACTCCTCAACCTTCTTTGATAATTAAAATAAGCGAATCACGTTGAAAAAAGATTTCAATCCTCTAAAATCAAGTAAGTACATAGATTTTTGGCAACTTTTCACATTGATTTACAGATAAGCAGGTATGGAAATACTAACACAACTTACAAAAAGTTAGAAAAAAATTAGCACTAGGTTTGTTCTTGGATTCTTGGATAAATTCTAAGCATAAAAGTAGGAGAGTTCTATTTACTTAAAATTAATAGTTGTCGAAATATTCTAATTCTTTTTATTTCACAAATTTGAATTTTTACTACTTCTTAACAGATAAACACTGTTTGAGAAAATATCTGTCCAGCACATGACTTTCTTATAAGATGCGATACGATACAGTTCTTTGTAATTTATTGTTAAATATCACAACCTTCTAACAGTGGAATTATTTTTTATTTTGTATACTTCGAATTAGAAAGTAAAAAGTTAAACACAGTTTAAAATTAAGCGGTTTTATTCAAAAATTATTTAAATAAATGTTTGCACTAAATTGTATTTGTGAAATCCAACTGCCTTTTCTATTGTAGTTTCGAAACTATACCAGATAGAAGTTGGAAGAAATTTGATACGCAAAATTTGTAACTTTGGGAAAACTATCATAATTCATTTGTTTTTGCTGCTAGAACTGTCAAATTTTCATTATTATTTAGATAAATGTTTGCACTAAATATTTGTGAAACCCAACTGCCTTTTCAATTGTAGTTTCGAAACTATAGGAAATAGAAGTTGGAAGAAATGTTACGGGCAATATGTGAAACTTTGATAAAACTGTCATAATTCATTTGTTTTTGCTATTAGAGTTGTCAAATTTTCATTATAATTTAGATAAATGTTTGCACTAAATTTTAGAAAAAACCCAACTGTCTTTTTTTATTGTAGTTTCGAAACTATAGGAGATAGAAGTAGGAAGAAATTTTATGGGAAAAATTTTAAACTTTGGGAAAACTGTTATAATTCATTTGTTTTTGCTGTTAGAACTGTCAAATTTTCATTATTATTTAGATAAATGTTTGCACTAAATATTTGTGAAACCCAACTGCCTTTTCAATTGTAGTTTCGAAACTATAGGAAATAGAAGTTGGAAGAAATTTTACGGAAAATATTTGAAACTATGATAAAAATGTCATAATTCATTTGTTTTTGCTATTAGAACTGTCAAAATTTTATTATAATTTAGATAAATGTTTGCACTGAATTTTAGAAAAAACCCAACTGCCTTTTCTATTGTAGTTTCGAAACTATACGAGATAGAAGTTGGAAGAAATTTGATACGCAAAATTTGTAACTTTGGGAAAACTGTCATAATTCATTTGTTTTTGGTGCTAGAATTGTCAAATTTTCATTATTATTTAGATAAATATTTGCACTAAATATTTGAGAAACCCAACTGCCTTTTCATCTGTAGTTTCGAAACTATAGGAAATAGAAGTTGAAAGAAATTTTACGGGCAATATTTGAAACTTTGATAAAAATGTCATAATTCATTTGTTTTTGCTATTAGAACTGTCAATTTTTCATTATAATTTAGATACATGTTTGCACTAAATTTTAATAAAACCCAACTGTTTCTTTTATTGTAGTTTCGAAACTATAGGAGATAGAAATAGGAAGAAATTTTATGGGAAAAATTTTAAACTTTGGGAAAACTGTCATAATTCATTTGTTTTTGCTGCTAGAACTGTCAAATTTTCATTATTATTTAGATAAATGTTTGCACTAAATATTTGACAAACCCAACTGCCCTTTCAATTGTAATTTCGAAACTATAGGAAATAGAAGTTGGAAGAAATTTTACGGGCAATATTTGAAACTGATAAAACTGTCATAAATTCATTTGTTTTTGCTGCTAGAACTGTTAAATTTTCATTATTATTTAGATAAATGTTTGCACTACTTAAATATTTGTGAAAACCCAACTGAGTTTTCTATTGTAATTTTGAAACTATACTTCTAAAGTACTTTAGGTTTGCGTTAGTTCTTTAAAAAGGTAAAATTTTCAGCAATATCTGCTAGTTGAATTTGCGTCAGTTTAAAGATTAAAAAGAGCATTAACGGAAATGTTGTCATTGTTTAAATGATACGCAATTATTGTTACAGTAATGTTTATATGGAAATATGTCAATGATACCAGTATCGGAAAATATTTGCATTATTTAAAGGTATTTAGTCTGAAGGTCAAAATGTTGTAAAATTGCAATTTCAGTAAAAATTACAAAACAACAAAATGTAATAAATTTTGATCAGATTTATTAAAGAATGGTTACGTCCAAAGGAAGGTAAATCACCATAATTTCCAAAATATGTACTACGCAAAACTTTGTTTAACATCATTAGGAAATAAACAAACCACAATCGTATGCAGAATTGCAACAGGATGTGTTAAAACTTATATCTATACAAAATAAAATATTTCCAACCGGGAAATTCTTATGATCCACAATTTGATGATCCTTAACATTGGGCAACAATAATTACCATTACTTTTGATAGTTAAAAATCTATTCCTCTTTCCCATGTTACATACAAATAATTCTTTAAAATCGTCGATACAAACACAACACACAATACAACATAAAAGCACCAATGAAAACGCTGCAATAAAAATTTCTAAACGAACTTTTCAAATTTTTTCATACCTATTTCTTTTACATATTTTTTTACGATTTTTCTACCTTTAAGTGGAAACCAATCCAAACGTACAATAGGTTCGTGGTTACCCAGAATTTGCCTGGCAAACGGAAAGAAATAATGATAAGATAGTTTTGTGAGTAAGTCTGTGTGTTAACAAAATTCCCTGGTCCATAATATATTTGTAATGCACAAAGTT
Source organism: Pediacus dermestoides (assembly GCA_963942485.1). NCBI lineage: Eukaryota > Metazoa > Arthropoda > Insecta > Coleoptera > Cucujidae > Pediacus > Pediacus dermestoides. Next base: position 13,406,116 of record OZ012626.1, read on the forward strand.
TAATATATAAGCAAGTTCATGTAGGTGGTGGTTCATTCATAGATAAAAACAGTTTAGGTACGACCTCAACAATTGTGCGCCTTCAAATTTCGCCAGTGAACAAGTGAGTTAGATAGAAAATGCCAATAGAACAGAAGGTACGAAAACATTTTATTTATTTTTCCATATAAGTAACTATTTTATATTTGTTTAGAACCCATTGCACATCTCATGGCCCAGAAAGTATCATGATGAAAGAAAAGCCACCGTAGGGCTAGTTGAACCCACGATTTCGACAGAATATTTCATTTCATCTACTACTGAATCAGTTATGACAACTATAAATCCTACGTTAATCTTGGATGAAACTGTGTCTTCAAATGCCACTATGGTTAACTTTGATGAAAACTTGAATTCAACGGCTATAACAGATGTGTTCCAAAATAATTCAACTAATATAACAGATGTGTTGCAAAGCAACAATTCCATGGGAAGTGAGAGCTTCACTACATTTTCAAGTTTGTTCACTGATTCGACACAAAACGGTGTGATTCTGGAAACAACTACAGAGGGTATTATAAATACTCTAACAACAAATTCAACCACAACTAGTGAGCATCATTTAGGCATGAATGATACCTCTGTTGTTGTAATATCTGTTTTAAGCACTATTATAGTAGTGCTACTGATTATAATTGTAATACTTTTTGTGAAGTATAAACGATACTCGAGGGGTAGAATAAGCTCCACATCTGGAGTTTATTGCGTGGCAGAATTCAATAAGTCTTCCAGCAGCATCACTAAATCAACGATATCTAACTCTCATGAACCAATACCCGAACATACATAATTTTTTTGTTATATTTGAATATTGTTAAAATTTAATCTAGTTTATTTATACATTAATATTTTGTTAAATAATAATTACATATACATATAAAAAATAATAAATAATTAACTTATATTAAACATTTTATACGTTTTATTTAAAAAAAAACTTAAAATGCCAGAATAACATAACCTATAAAAATAGAACACTTACGTTTATTTGGTGCAGTTCCAAACGCTGTTGGCAAAGAGGTTCCAAATGAATAAGCCATTCTTCAATTATTATTTTCTTATCGAAGAAACGCTAATTCTATACAGCTGAAGATATAAATATTATATTTGTTTATATCTCCTAACCATGAAAATCATAAAAGATCACTTAAAATTTAGACAGCCAATAACGCCAACAACGCCATGAAAAACTTTCCTAGACATTTTTATAAAATAATCAAACATTAAAAATAAAACTAAACACGCACATCAAAAAACTAATATAATTTCAATATAATATGTTGAAATTGTAACGTTGATGTGTTTTTTAGAATATTTCGTTATCTATATTTTGGAATATTCTTTATGGATAAGTTGGCAATGTTTGGTAACTTTTTCGACAGGTGGCACAAAAATCATTCACGTGCGTCATAATTTAAAGGACAGAAAATCAGCACTTATATTAGAGGAACAAACATAAGCATATGTTTTGTGATCACAAATGTAAGGAATTATAAAACCGTGAACGTTTGACATTTGTAGCTGTAGGATAACGAATGTATTTCGGCAAATATTGCACTAATTTCTAAAATAATTTTATAATTATTTATTATTGCATAGCTAAACCACTGCTGCATTGTAGAACCCCTTGTGATTTGCCTTAATATAGTGTCCCGTGTGATTGCCACTTGGTAATTATTTTCTACAACTGAAACGTGTGTTGTGAGGTTGCGAATCTTCCAAACAAATTTGCTTTGACATGGCTGAAAGCAATGGTGAAATGAGTGAAGATGATATAATTATAAACGATCAGGATGGTCTTCCAAATGTTCACCCAAATCTACTAAATGAAAACGAGGTTGATACTCCGGATAACGCCAGTGATGATGAGTTTGAGGATTTACCTACTTCGTTGATAGTAACAAACATCCACGACTGTGTGTTTGACTCTCAAGGTAATAATTCCACAGTGTTCCCTTTACAACATAGCAATTTGTTTGTGTGTTTTAGAAAAAAAGCATGAATTGGAGGATTTGTTCCGTATATACGACCCGGATGTAACATTTCAGTGGCTTCGTAGTTTTCGGCGTCTTCGCGTTAATTTCCAAACACCCTGTGCAGCGGCCAGTGCCCGCATTCAACTGCATCAGTATAAAATAAACGAATCGATTATCACATGTTACTTTGCTCAACCAGTAACGCCCGTTAAAAACAGCACTTTACAACCACCGGCACCTTTCAAACAATATCTTATATCCCCACCTGCATCGCCCCCTTTGGATTGGGAGCCTCGGCCTGAAGGTGAGCCTATAATTAACCATGATCTGCTGGCTGCTTTGGCTACTTTAACACCTGGTGGATCGCATGAGTTGCACCCACCATCTCCTGGACAACCCAGTATTGTGGTGCACACTGCTTTGGGGGCCAACAACACCGGTGCTAAACCTAGGATTGGGCAAACGGCGTGTCCTGAACGGAGTTAATTGTGGTCTAGATTCAGTGGTATGTAAATAAAATGGTTGATTTTGATTAATGTTCTCATGGCTTTAAAGGGGTGTCTTCTAGATGTCTAGTTTTATTTTTGTCATGCTTTAATTCGACGAGTTTTTTTATTTTTATCTGAATTAAATTCTCAAACACCACACTTCGAAATCTGTTAAGTTTTTTAAACAGGGTATAAATCAAAGAGAAAGCAGCATAATTTCATTTAGAACAACTTAAAATTTCTTAAATTATTTAACTGGATATAACACGAGTTGATTTCCAAGCATTTTTCTTATTAGCCTTTTCAATCTACGTACTGAAAACTACGAAAAGGTTTTATTTTTTAGTTATGAGAGTCTAGAGAATGAGTATCAACTGATAATATTTTTTTTCGCTTAGGTAGGTACCGAAATATATTTTTGTTTTACGTGAAGAGTTCTAATGTTCAAGTTAAAATATCCTTGTACAGGGTGGGCAAAATTCGGTGTTTTTATAGGGTAACTTATAAACCATAACAGATATTGAAAATCTGACCGCGCATCGTCGAGCTCTTTTTTTGAGAAACCCTTGACGGTGAAGTCAAATTTTAGCGATCGTCGTTTGTTTTCGAGTTATGGCCGAAAATTCGATTTTTTGAGATTTCGATTTGAGTCTATATTTCGGTTGTTTGTGAATTTAGAGAAATGGCGTTTGCACGTTCTTAAGGCACTTTTTTGATGCGAATGCAATGGCGTTAACAGATTTTGAAAATGTCTTTTTATTTTTAGGTTATGACATAAATTTTTATTTTTTTATATGGAAGTCATAGTGGGCTGTCACTTTATTGAGAAGAGCATTTTTTTCTCTTTTCAAATATATATATAATATGTAGGGGCTATTCCTTCAATTTCTTCTTGAAAAATAAAAAATCTAAATTTTTGAAATTAAATAAAAAAAAATCTTATAATAAAAATGAAAATACAACAAACGACATACATATAAACACGACACTATCTAAAATTAATATCTATATAAAACCACTCAAAGAAAAAGTTCAAAATTACGTCTATTAACTGCAATACGCTTTTCATGACACTTCTGTGCGCATTCGAAATGTGAATACCTATTTGACACGGAGTTAAGGCATTGCGTAAACTTGGCTTTGAGTTCTTCTGTATTTCTAATTTTAGTTTTATATGAATTATCTTTAATATGTCCCCAAAGGTGTCAAATCAGGCGACCTTGGTGGTCATCTAACTGGCCCATTGGTAACAAACCAATTATATCTGAATTTTGAGTTAAGCAATTCTCTAGCTGATCTCGTATTATGAGGTGGTGCACCATCGTGTTGTAAGAAGAACTCACTTCTATCGCTGAACGATAAATTGTCCAAATATTCATCAACAATTTTCTCATTTAAATATTGGTAGTACCGTTCACCAGTTAGATTTCCCTCATAAATCTTATATGTTAAAACTTGATTTTTTATTAAGGCACACCAAACACTAAAACCAAACCAACCCTGATTTTGGATCTCAATGGCGTGCCGAGGGTTCTCATCATGACATTCGTCTACTGCGATAAATATGCGAAATACATATTATTAATTCCAAAAATTTAGATTTTTTGATTTTTTAGGAAGAAATTGAAGGAATAGACCCTACATATTATATATATTTGAAAAGAGAAAAATGCTCTTTTCAATGAAGTGACAGCCCACTATGACTTCCATATAAAAAAATAAAAATGTATGTCGTAACCTAAAAATAAAAAAACATTTTCAAAATCTGTTAACGCCATTGCATTCTCCTCAAAAAAGTGCCTTAAGAACGTGCAAACGCCATTTCTCTAAATTCACAAACAACTGAAATATAGACATAAATCGAAATCTCAAGAAATTGAATTTTCGTCCATAACTCGAAAACAAACGGCGATCGCTAAATTTTGACTTCGCCATCAAGGGTTTGTCAAAAAAAGAGTTCGACGATGCGCGGTCAGACTTTCAATATCTCTTATGGTTTAAAAGTTACCCTATAAAAACATCGAATTTTGCCGACCTTATACTCGGAAAGGGAAAATCTTGTATGATCAATTATTGATCATAGATTCAGTCGTAACTACTACTCGTAAAACTAAAACAAGCGCAAATTTAGACAATATTTTTCCATTCCACATCTTAATTTAATAAAACCTCTTAAGTATCACATTGCAGATACAAATGGTTCATTTAAATATGTACAAATTTTCTGAAGAATTTCTCTTGTACTTATTAATCTACAACTTGTAATTTTGGAAAGGCCTTAAATTGAACTGAATTTCTTATTACTGGTATTAAGAAAGTAAACACAATACTTTTAATAAAATTATTTGAATTTATCATAAAAATAAAAATGTTTACTAGTCATAGTCAATTCGGAATACGATGAAATCATCTGGTAATTCTGACCGTATCGTTATCGTTATTATGTTTTGTGTTGAACTATTCACTAACTTAAATCATTACAAACTCGTAAAATTTGATTCATTTCAATTCAATTCCAAGTTATTTAAGTATTGATTTTAAAAGTAACATTTCATTCACACTTTTCCTTTCAAAGTCTTTAAATATTGATGTTACAGTTTGCTTTCTCTGTAGCTTGAATAGCTTAGGCCTTAATTGAAATGAGAACGTGAAAAAACGAACCTATTTCCTTAAAATATACTTGTCAATTTTCTCATATACCTGCAAGAATGGTTTAAGGAAAGTTTAAAATAGTATGTATAACTTTTTACTACAAATTCTTCAACTAATAAATTTGCATACTGCAACAATATAAAATCTCATCGTATGTAATTTAAAGCAAACAGCCGATAAAAATAAAAACATGTTTGAAATTAAACTTGGAAATCTGAAATTCATAATATTGCTTGTCTTCTCTTTATTTATACTCTCTTTTTCATAGTTCTCCAAAATAATACTTCAGTTTTGGGTGATGTTAATTACTACATTTATGCAAATACTAAATAAATATTCAACTCATAGGAAACGGAAGTGCACCTCTTATTTTTAATATTTATGTTATTTATATAAATTATTTTTTGTTAAATAAATTATGTTAATGTTGCTGTTGCTGTTTTCCTCAAATCAAACTCGGACTTATTGTGTTTCTTTTGATTACTCAGCTAAACCAGTACCCCAAAGCGCCTTTTATTATTTTAGCTTAAACAAGTCATGAGAAAATATTTTGTGATAAACAATAGGAATTAATTTTTTCACTCAATTTTCTTTCTGTATGTTTGTATTTGTACATAACTGTATTCCAACATCTATTCCATCATGTAAACAACATAATGCATTAAACGAGCATGTCTCGTCAAATTATCATCACATATCAAACTTGTTTTGTTCCGTCATTTTACTGCTTTCTTCCCACTGGTATTTGTTTATTGCAAAAATGGAGCCGCCAACATTGTAGGAAAATGATAGTAATCAAAAGTGTGTGTAAAAAGCATTAAATTCCATTTCCGTGTCTTGTTAATTTGTTCTATTTCTCAACTTCCTAATTATTGTATGTTTTCTGTCGTGAAGAATGAGTGTTACATGTTTAACAACGAAAAATATCTATTTCTAGTCTATTTATATCTGTGATTTGTATTTTTGTTTGCTGTTGTAAAGAAAATCTATTTAAATGAGTGTTAATATGAGGAAGTGTTTTTCTTTTAATTCTAATTTAATAACAACACATGAAAATTTTCCTTCAATAGTTTAGTTTCTTCAAATTGTTGAAATATTGGAAAAACAGTGAAACAATTTAAATTAAGTTCATGTTGTGTATTATGTATTCTGAGGACAAATGTTTTTTTTGTGTCCTTGGAATGACCATCTCTTTATTTTATTTTTATTCTATATATTTATGTACTGAGTAACGTTTTTTTTTTAATTAACATATATAAAAAATATGTGTAAATAAAGTTTATCGTTAGCAAAAGTGGTTGTTTCAATTAGTTCTTGGTTGGTGTATTTTTCAATTAAAGTACTATAGGTTTAGAACCACTACATGAATTTTTTACCTAACTTCTGATTTTCTTGAAATTTTATAGATTTTTTTTGTCAGTTTAGGAGTTAATTATTGGGAAGGTAGTAAACTATAAGAAATAGGTTGAATTTGTTGAAACGATTAGGTACATTCATTATTTTGACATTAATGGACGAATTCATTATTATCTGTAGGTACTTCGTAAAATATGCAATATGTATTTTGAAATTTTATGATTATATATATAGTTTTAACGGACCTTCTGGTAAAAATAACTTTTTTCAATTATTATAAATAGTTAAAGGGTTATGGTTAAAAAGTATACTACATACGTATATTAACAGGAATAAAAGATGCACTTTAGTTCCTTATATACATACAATATACCATTTCCACGCGTAGATCACCATGGTCATTATGTATAAGAATCACTCAACTTCATAGCTACCGAAGTAATGGTCTTACATGAAAAGTATATGAGACTTTTTTGTAGAGATGCAACAAACTATCACGATTGAACACATTAAAAAAAAATCAAAATCCAATAGATGGTATGTGATCTAAATGTAGATGACACCATCCGCTTTATAAATTATAAATGAGTTCGACTAATATTACAGAAACATTTTTCAAGCGGCATTTTCAAAATATTTTTTGTGGAGATGTAATTTTTTCTGGTTTTTTCAGTTATTACAATTGAAGGGGCAAGTGGAAGAAGGGGTTATGTTCCAAAAACATGAATATGAGGTAATTGGGTTTAAGTAAAAATAGTTGGTATTTTGCTATTAGTGAAAATTATTAAACTTGGTTTGTTTAACCAACAGGAATGTCCTGTGAATTATTTTCATGAGTTTAGAGAGTTTAGGTTTCATTTGTTTTTTTTAATATAATATCTACAGCAGCATAGAACTTTTTCAGAAAATGTTACTTAACATCTTCTTCCACTTGCCCCATTCAATTATTGCACATATTTATGCTATTAAAAAGGGTGTTACAAATTTTAAGTCTATAAATTTAATAAATGATTCCTTGACATTTTTAGGAAATGAAGAATCAAGGTTACGGGCAGAAACTGGGTTATCGAGAAAAACCGTGTCGAATTACGCTGCTTCAGCTTTACAAATAATATCTTGCTTATTTTTAATCGTACAGTTTTGGGACATATTTAATCTATTTCTTGTACCTTTTAGTACAAAGATCAATTAAAACCTGAAATGGGATTTTTCGGTCCGTAACCCTGATTCTAATAATGATACAGATATCCTAAACAGTACCTACCTAATTTAAACCTAATCCTACCGTCTTTATCGACATTTATCGATATCAAAGGACTTGCATCGTAAAATTCAAAATATTGGCTTTATAAAGATGCCACCAATTTTTTATTTGTAATTATTCAACTGCTTAGGCATTTTTACGCAAATGTGTTGACAAAGCGAGCAAATTATTTCTCAACGAATTTGGCATTTTACGTCACTGATGAGGAGGAGCATTGACTCGTTGCAATTAGTATTTGCCCTAAACTATATGTTTTCAGAATACAGGGTGTCAAAGCGAGAAAAAGTAGGAATATTTCATATGCGAACATATGGGTTAAAAACCATTTTACAGTAGGTACCTACTTAGTACCTACTGATAAAACATTTTTAGATCTAGGTACCTTTAAATTTCGGGACCTAAAATTAGTGATTTTTGGCTTTACTTTACATGTTTCACAAACATTTTTGTACGTTTTTTATACAATTGTTTTGAATATGTTATCGAAAACATTCTAAAATTATACCTAATAATCTGATATTTGGTAAATTTCAGAAAAAGTACTATACTGCTTTCATTGATTAAAAAAATATCACTCAATATCTACAGAATAAAACACCTTTAGTTTAAATATTAAATTTTATTTAGAAAATACAACAACCTTCGGAGTTTGATAGAAAAAAATCACCTAAAACACCTTTAAATGTTAAGAGTAATTTATAACATAAGAAGCAAGTGTAGTGTACAATGTAGGTAGTCGAATTGTAAAATAATTTAACAAAAAAATAAAATGAAATAAAAAAGATAATTGAATACTGAACAACAAACGATTCGACTGTTCCATCAACAAGCCTAATAATATAAATTGGCTTTAATAGTTTTATATAGGTACTAAACAAAAGTAATTGCACCTAATTAATTGCACTTAACTTCTGCTTCGTCTCAACCTACAAGCAACGCATGTCCTCTAGTTTCGCTCACCTCCTCAACGGTTGCAACTGTTCTGAAGCCGGCGGTTTCGATGTCATTGGCTTATCCTCTTCCTCAGGCTGCTTCCTCTTACAACATATAGTAAAGCAAGTGTCACCTACACCAAAACGTTCACCATCTTCAATCGACTGCGGCATAGGTTTGTTGAGCGTCTCCGGCAAAAACATAACCAAAAACCCTGACACCAAAGCTACCACTGCAAAGATTATCGACGGTAATTTCGGATCGAAAGAATCCAGCAATGTGATCAGGGGTGTAAGGGCACCGGCAGTTCTCGCAAACATCGATCCTAACCCCATAGCTGAGTTGCGTACAACTGTGGGGAACAACTCCGCAGAATAGTTGTAGATAATGGCAAAAGAGCTGGCGATGAGGAATTTGCCAGCGATTACAAATGATAAACATTCTGTAGTGCCAATGGTGAGATGTGCAGCTACAATACAGAAGGTTCCTCCTATGAGCATGTCGAAGGCGGTTAGGCCGCGTCTGCCTAAACGATCCATTAGATAAACAGTGAGGACGTAGCTGGGTATCTCGACTAGCCCCATCAGAAATAAGGTCATGTAGGGATCGCCGCTCATTTTACCCGTATTCAAAGACAATCCATAGTAAACTAAGGAATTAGCAAACCAGCACAAGCAGACGTTCAGGGTTTTAATGCGGAGATTTGGCGTTTTGAACAAGTCTTTCAGACCGGCTTTCTCGTCGTTTGTCCGACTTTCCACTGTACCCTTCGAAACAAACTCAGCTGTATCCAAGGTAATGGGACTTTTGTTCATCTTCAAAGCTCTCTTAACAATATCCACTGCTTCCTTAGCACGTCCATTGCCCCAGAGCCATCTCGGAGATTCGTCCATCCACCAAAAATGCCCCAATAAGGTAACCGCATGAAGACCATAGACAACTTGGAGCATTTGTTTGTCTTTAATAAGCGCACCCCACCCAGCTACCAACATAATTCCAAAGGCGAAAGCTGCTTGGAAAGCTACTCCACACATAGAACGTTTGCTTGGACCTACCAGTTCCATTGTAAGGACAAACCCTGGAATGTAACTACCAGCAGAACCGAAAATTCCATAAAAAAACCGTAGCACCAGGAAGGAATAATACTCGGGTGTGAAGGCTACAACAACACCTAAAATAAGTTGCAAGACAGCACTCAAATAGAAGATTGGTTTTCGTCCGTATTTGTCTGCAAGGTTTCCGAGAACAACGGCACCGGTGAAGACGCCGAGCATGTAGGTGGTTTGGGCCACGGCGCCCATCCATCTGTTCTCACACACAAAGCTCCACTCAATCGCTCTGGAGGTTTTGTAGTAAGTGTCATCGTAGACCCACGAATCGCATCGATAGGTGGAGTTGGTTGTTGGGTTTAGTAGGTAACATTCTTCGAATTCGCCTGTGGGTTTTCTGGGAATGTAGCTCTCGAGTTCGGTATCGGTTAGATTGGACATTGTGCCATCGGATTCCATGTCTGGGATTTTGCATCTGAAAATGAAAGACAAAACAAGCGTTCATTTAAGGGGCTAACACAGAAAACAAAGTTATGCTCGTTATTTTTTCATCGCTATAAATACAACAATCTAAAAATGTGTTCAAATGAAGAACCTACATGATTTTTCAAAAGTATGAAAATGAAGTATTTTTAGATTTTGTGGGGATTTGGAGATACCTATTAATATTATGATTTATCAAAATTTCCAACATTTGAGTCCTAAAATTTAGCAGATTTTTATATTGGTTTTGATTTTCCACGAAATTATCCATCATTTTATCAGGGTGTCCCAAAATTAGCCCGCCAAAATGTACCAGCTGATTCTACGTTCAAAAATAATACAAAAAGTTCCAATAAACATAGGTTGAAAAATGCTTCCTAAGGAGGCTACAGCCCCCCGAAAGGGGGACCCCAACGAGGAGTTTTCTGTAATATCTTTGCAACTGTTTGAGGTAGATTCATGAAATTTGGTGAGTTTGAAGCTTTTATAATTTGCCACATATTTCTTTTCCCCATTTTCAGAAATTTTGCCAGGGGCGTCACATACAGGGTGGGTGCTGGGTATATTATGCCCCATATTTTTTGTGTGGATAATTTTAAAAAATTTTATATCAAATTTTACACACTTTATTTTTACACAAAAAAGGTAGTCTCAGTCGATCTTTGTATCTTAAACCGTTTTCGAGTAAAATCGTTTTGAAAAAATAACGTCCATAAAAATACACTAATAAAAATAATCATAAAATTAAAATTTATCAAAAGTAGACAATAGATTAAAATTTATAGGTATTTATTACTTCGTTTAGCATTTCTTCGTCAACTATTAATAATAAAAACAAAATATCAAAATCAAAAATTTTTTTTCAAATTTGTGATTATTTTTATTAGAGTAGTTTTTATGGACGTGACTTCTTCAAAAAGATTTTTCTCCAAAACAGTTCAAGATTCAAAGGTCGACTCAGACGACCTTTCTTGTGTAAAAATAAAGTTTCATAATTTGATATAAAAAATTTAAAAATTATCCACACAAAAAATATGGGGCATAATTTACCAAGCACCCACCCTGTATGTGACGCCCCTGGCAAAATTTCTTAAAATTGCAAAAAGAAATATGTGGCAAATTATACAAGCTTCAAACTCAAGAAATTTCATGAATCTACCTCAAACAATTGCAGAGATATTACAGAAAACTCCTCTTTGGGGCCCTCCTTTTGGGGGGTTGTAGCTCCCTTAGAAAGCATATTTTAACCTATATTTATTAAATCTTTTTGCATTATTTTTGAACGTAGAATCAGCTGGTTTATTTTGGCAGGCTAATTTTGGGACACCCTGTATATCCGGCTAAATTAGCTGATGAAATTCCACCTTCACCCCTAGCATTCCAACTTTAGCTCACAGTTTCACATAGAACATTTTTCTGAAAAATCTCATTTCCAAACTAGTAAGTCTCAATAACTATCGATTTTACGTAAATTTGGTTTAAACACAAAAACACGTCGATTTAGGTATTGAGGGGCGAGTTTAAAATCAACATTGATTGCATTTTTTGAACCTCCCCTCACCCTTAACTATCCCTATTTTGGAATTTTGGAATTTCGAATAGCAACCTACTTTGTGATACATCATTTTAAAGGTAAAAGAATTTAATTCAGTGGATTTCTGCATAAGTTAGTATCAAAATTAATAAGTCACAAATAAATGTATTTTTAGAAAAACCATTGTTATAATTTTCAAAATGACCACTATTGATCAGACAACAATACCTACAGATAAATTTTCTTCCTAAAAATGATATATTAATAAAAATAATTTTTCTCTGGATCTGAGAAATGAATCGACTGCATCCAATATTTTTAACAAAGGTAATTAAGTAATTCTTCTACCTTTAAATTGCTGTATCGCAAGGTGTGGGGGTTACTATACCTAAAATTTAAAAGTAGAAATAGTTGGGGGTTACCGGAGAAGGATGAAACCTAAAATTCAATTAATATTGGTTTCAAATCTATGCGGGTTTTTTTATTAAAATTAAATTCAAAGCAACTTTTTTCGAAAACTTTTGTGAGCACATGAAATTTTAGTATCTTTGTAAAGCGATAAAATATTTTATTATGGTTTTGAATTTCCTTTAATATCTATATTAACTTGTTTTTATTGCACAAAATTGAGTCAACTTTAGATTCGGAGATAATTGGGTTGAAAAGTTTTCAAATAAACACCGTTACAGGTAGAAATTATACTACTTGTAACTTTATCAGGTAATTTTATTACGAAATATAACAAATTATATTAGTATTTTCTGCTTTAATTCAACTGTGGCGCGCTTTCTCACATTATATCTACTCTCATGCATCTCAGCTGCATAAAACCATAATTTAAAAAACTCCATAATTTATTGTGTATTAGACAATATTTAAGTAATTGTATTTTTTAAGTGTTTATGTTATATATTTGCATTTTGAAGTAACCAGCTTTCTTATGAGACCTTTGGAATAGAAAAATATATTTTTTATTTAAATACATATTTGCAGGTACTTAATTCTGAAGTAGCAACTCAACATTATCATAAAATTCTCGCTTATTATTTCATGCTATTGTTATTTTCTATACTTTGTAATTAAATAAGATGTTATCTAGAATTGGGTAGGCACTTAATTTTTAATATAATTATCTGTTTTTTTTTACCTGTGATCCGGTACTGCTGCTACTGTTACTAAGGAAAGCATATTGATTCCTGCTGTGACAGCAGACAATATGTGCAAAGTGAATTGAAATCCTTGGTATCTCCCAAAATCGCCTGAAAAATAATAAAGTAAAGAAAAGATTTTTTCATATTATTAGTTGAAAAATGTGAAAACAAAGATTAGTAGTATCTAGGGTAGGGTAGAGTCGATTAGTTGAAATTTACTAGACCATTTTTCAGGGCTTTAAGGCCAGCTTAAAGTTTTTTTCTAAGAATTATTTTAATAACAAATCGACAAGGTTCACGGACGAAGTTTGATCTGTTTGTGCCATTATTCTGTAGGTATACATTTCTCAAGCTTTTAAATGAAATATTCATAAAAAGAGTACCTAGAGCCTAGAGCCATTTCCGGTAATATGCACTCGTCAGAAAATTCTTTTTAAACATAATTGTGTCCATCTTTACTATATTATTAAGTAGAATTATGCTGATGTAGTAATGACAACTTTCGAGTTCAACATCCACAGTTTTATGTAAATTACTGAATAAATTATCACGGCAGTACTACCTATAATTTTTCCATTATTATTGTTATACAACAATAGTTTGTAGGCGAATTTTTCGCTCTAAATACCGAGCGATTACAACACTCTTTTAAGTAATTTAACCGTTGCTTAGGTATAATATTTACTTATCCTACTCTATTAATAACTCTAAAATGTTCAACTGTTAATTTATTAGACATTGATTTATATCTAGAAGGATATTTTTCAAAAAAATGTAAATCTCGTAAATTATTCTTTGTTTACGTTATTATTATAACGAAATATAATTTTTCAAATAGAACGCCATAAAGATACTACTAATAAAGAAATAAATAACTATTAATAGTTCAAGTAGTAAAAATCATTCCATGAAATTACCATTATTCCAAAATTGTTTATACTTTGTAATGAAAATGTTAATATTGCTGGTAGTCTGTTTATCTTGATTATTAAAAGGATACTAAAATCAAATCTAAACATTAGATGCTAATGTGCTAATACAAAATAAATACAAATTTTGTAAGGGAAAAATGTGTACCTAATATCTGTACCTTCGTCATGTTTTTCTAAGGATTAAGGTGCAACTTAAAGTCATATTTTAAAAGTATTGTTTTTGAAACAATACTTAGTTGATTTATTTTTGACTCTATAGTAAATAGCAAACATATTTTAATAATAACTACTAGTGACGTGGGTGCAGAAGACCACAGATTAACTTTAAAAAATATTGTTTTAAATGAAGAATGGTTAGGAACGGAAAGGATTTAACCTATAGCACGTCAAATTACTTAATCTGTACTTACTTAAAATAGTTATAAATAAAAATTATCTATGGAAGTTATTTTCTTACAATATCCCAAAGATTTATTTGCAACTTTATAGTAAGTAGTGAAAATATTATGATAATAATGATGATGACGTACATCAGTTGATTTATTACCTTGCCTATAGTTGACCAGGAATTAATTGTAAAACTCATTGTTTTAAGTATTTTATTTTTAATTACAATGTAAGAATAAAAATAAATTTCTAAACTTTATACTAGTAGACTATCTACGGGTACTATTTTTCCAGGGCTAATTGTTATTTTGATTATTTTTCAAGCTTCATGAATCGTAGTTTTATAATAGGTTTGTTAGTATGGGTCTGTTACATTGATAATGAGCATTTCACTTCGTTCTTGTGATAAAAATAATTGCAATTCCATGGTATTTTATTATATGGAATATATGGCAAATTAATTGAAATGTTTTAATGAAACTGGAAACTTGATCGATAGGTGATTATACCCAGTGTATTTTTAGTATAGTTGTTACGACACTAAAAATAATATTACAAGCACTAAAACAATTTTAGATTTGCTACAGAAATACTTCTTAATTGACTTTACTGGAGGAATAAAAGTTATAATATTAAATTGTGCCGGTTGACACTGATTTAGGCCTTGAAGAACGTAGGAAAATTTGCGTGCAAAAATAAATTAAAATTTTCCAGCCTACCACAATAAATTTACCAAATCCAAGAGATTTACAATTCAACAGATGTCTCATAACTATTTTCTGGGCTCCTTAGAAATTAAAAACCAAACCACCAAACAATGCGTTATCATGTATAATGTTACGCTCAAAACCACCTAATATCCCGTGAAGTCCCCAAGCATGAAGGTTGTATTTTCTTTTACGCATTTATGTATGTATTGTGTGGTATAAAATACTGCATACGGTAATAACAATAACAACTAACAGTACCTACTCATGTACAGCTATACTTTTTCTTTGAACAACACCCAAGCTAAAGACCAAGTTTATTGCAAATAAATGCACTGCAAGCAGTGTTGAAGTTCATTGGTGGGTTTAAAATTAACACCTCTACCTACATAATGTTGATTATTATAATTTCTTGGTCAAAGTTTTATTTGCAACAGATTTTTTTAAACAGATATGTTAACAAACAGGTATTAGTTTATGATAAGGATGTAAATTTAAATCGCAGAAAACGTTAATTAAATATTTACTTCTTAGGAAATTGTTTTGTTTACTTACAAAAAGGTCTATAAATAAATAGTGGGATAATGAGATCGCATAGTCAATAAAAGGAACAAAAATTGGGAAACTTGAACTTTTTTCAATTTACCTCCTTAAAGAAAAAATAAACATGTAAATACTTCAGATAAATTATAATTTTCCTCATGTTTTTTATGATAACTTATCAAATTTACAAAAACGAATATTATAACTATAATGAATGAATGAATGAATAAAGTACTATTATTGATACCTACAGATAGTATTTAAGAACTTTGGAAATCTGACTCTATATCGATAATATTCTTTTTTAAGTCTGCCACTCAAAGAATATTACTAATAATTATTTTATTTCTCACCTTTATCAACCTGAAAACCTAAACCATCGAGATAATTAGAAAAAGCAAAGAAACCTAAAAATTTGCATCATATGGTACAATTTGTGATTTAGCATTTCTTTCAAATTCTTTACAGAATGATCTCCATGTTAAAAAAGAAGAAAAACTGAACAATATTTTTTACAAATCTTAATATAAGCAAGAAACTAAATCGGACTTTTTTATTTATTTATTTACTTCATTACTACAATCTGATGGTATTATAATACAAAAAATATTGTTCAGTTACGTACTTGTAGGAGGGTACTTCTAAAAAAGTAATCAAAATTGTTAAAGACATAAAAACATAAAAATGTTCATTTTGTTATCAAATTAGGTATACATAAAGAAATCTAAAGTAGGTAAATAAATTATTAAATTTTTGAATACGTACATAATATATTGTTGAAAGAAAATGAAAGAAATTTATATTTTGTAGAATAATTATACACTACTTAAATGCTACTCAATTTCTTTGTAATATTTTGAACATAGGTATCTGTTTTTACGTAAATATTAAAATGATGTGCTTTCTCTATGTTCCAGTTCGTTTCTTAAAAACGTAAATTATAAATCTTTCACTACTACATTTTTTGTTATAGTCAAATAAATACCCTACCCAGAGATGAAAACACCACGCGCAAAAGGTAGCAAATGTTACAACAATGAAAATTAACAAATTTATTTGACAGATAAAGTTATTGGAAAGATGAATACTACGGCGCTAGGATTATTTAATTTATATGCAAAAGTTAATTTGTATCTACTGGAATTAGAACATGGGAATAAGAAATTTAAAACACCGACATTGAGTTCATGGTGTAGCAAGTATAGTTGGAGCAAGAACAAGAGATATAATTTACGGAAAAATGTAAAAAGTCAATTTGATGCCTTGAGGTTTGTTCCTGTTTGTCTTGAAACTAATTTTAAGTAGGTATGTACTTAAAAGTAATACTTCAAGTCTTTTATCGTTAAATTTATTTATACCTAACATTTTTACTTAGAAATTCCTTATACTTAAATCCGTATAATCAGAATCTCAAAGCCAGACCAAGATGCAAGTAGCAGAACTAGCAGATGCGGATATCCACATTCATACATGCAGAAAACTAATATCTATTTTGAAAGATCTACAATTTTTCCATTTTTTTATACTTCATTCTACGCAAATGATATATCTGCAATTCTGCATCTGTGAATTATGGAATCTATGGAATAAAATTACACTGTAGACCAGTCGCCAGTTATTTTAATAAGGAAATGACTAATTTTTTGATAAATCATTTATTTCATAATTAACTTCAAGTTTTCTAATAGAAATATTCCGGCGTATTGAAATTTTCAAAATATTGACCTTAAACTCAAAAGGATACTTTTCCGAGGTTTCGGCTTTAATAAATTGGAAAACTATCACCAGCTCGTAAAATACACTCCTTACTCCTTCGCTTTATTTTTGTGTATAAAATGAATCCACAGCGAATTTTCTACGATTAGGTAATAATTATTGGGATATAGCTCCTCAAACATTCCCGGAAAAAAATGAGAAAAATAGCCTAAAAGTATCTTATTATATTATAATATACATAGACATGAAGCTTTATTTTATTGTAAATTACCGTATACGTGTATCATGAACAAAATATGCCCTAAGGACCGGAATTTAGTATGCGGTTAACTCTAACCAATGTTTTTTCTATAGAAACTGTTTTTACATCTATTATTTCTATGGATATAAACATAAACCGTTAACTCTAACCGCATATTGACATAGAAGACCCGCAGGCTACTGAAGGTGGATATTTTTCTGCTTTTGCCAAGGTGCTCATTTTTCCTGATTGTAACCCCAAAAGTAAGAATACAAAAATTGTTACAAGGATTTTTTATTTAAATTTTTGTGTCTGAATGTATTGGTTGTAACATAATTTTGTAAATGCACTCCCCCCGGATTTCTAGGGTGTTTGGTCAAATAATATCCTCTCGTTATGAAATATTAAACAAAACGAGTCCCCAAAGAGACGATTGGGGTTTGAACCCGAAAAACCCTTCCGCGGATAAACCACTGAGTTGTAGATAATTCACTTACGGCATTACATCTTGTTCTTATAATACCTACTTTAATTTAAATAAAGTCTTATGCATTTTTGTCGTCTAACTTAAATTATTCCTTTTACACCGAAATAAATGAGCTATCAAAAAATCAGTCACAGAATTATACCCTTATTGGGGTAATTTCTTCACTCTGATGGGATATAAGATGAAATCTCTGTAATTTCAATATTTCTTTTTTCTCGTTTTATGAGTGATGAAGTTATAGGAAATATTTTTAACTGCAACTTTTTTCCTAACTGTTTTTTTGCTGTAGAAACCACAGAAGAAACATTTTTTCATCCTCTTTAAATCAAGATGGCGGCTCAAGACAGGCACCATCGAAAACGTGGGTTTCTTATAAATGCCCCCTTGTTAACATATCTTTGAATAATATTGACCGGCTATAATTTTGAATTTAATGCTAGAAAGGTTGGCCTATAAATAGCGAAACTCCTTAAGGAGCACTCGTTATAAAACAGGAATAAGATGCCCCCTGATGGAGCAAAACAACTCATCCAAGAGGAATTTTCTTATTGTCAGATATAGTGTCAACGCATAGATATAAAGCGTGTGTCCTGAACTTCTTTTATCACTGCAAGAAGAGGACTTTTATAGTAACTGTTCCTCTTTTTACTAGTAATCATTACAAAAATGATATTTACAATCCTCGCAGAAATGTCTTCTTATTGCAAATGGTGACTGTGAGTCCAGGACTAGAAGATAGAAAATGAATAAATTTCTGAAATTTTGTCATCTAAAGACACGTCACAAAGTACCTATCTATACAAGAGCTTTTTAAACAAGCATCTAAAACCCAGAGTAAGTCAAATGAAAAAACTCCACAATCTCATAATTATCTTTTTTGTAATTTTAAGAGTGAAAAATATATGAAAACCCATGTAACTCTTCATTTTATAAATACTTAGAATCAAAAATATAGATTAATTTAAAATGTTCATTACAAGATTAGAAAATTTAGGGCCAGTTTTTCAATCGATAGTTATCCTTAACTGCTAGTTACCATTATCTTAACAATAGATTGTAAGGATACTATACCAATTGAAAAATTGGATCTCAAATTGTAATTAATATTTTTGTATAGTAATAATTCCAGCGTTCGTTTTTTCCAAATTAGAAATACTAATTAAAGATGTTTTTATCGTACCAAGAAGAAAACTATTAATAACAATGTCTAACAAAAAATGATCAACCGTTATATATAAGTTTCAGATAATTTTGAACTACAGTCACTTAATCCTCTTTCAAGTAGACATTTATAACTATTACAAATCTATTTATTTGTTCTCTATACATCAAAAAGTGATTAAACAAGATATAACTTTAAACAATTAAATTTTATTCAAATATCCATGTTCACTTGACTACTTAATAAGATAAGAGGAAAGCCATTATTTATTAAATTAAAAACAAGTACCGCACTAATAATTACGATAAAACTTATTTGTTCAAGTAGTGTCCTATTTTGTCTAATATAAATAATTAACACCAACTGTTAATATTAATAAATTATTCATAATTCTGTTTTATATTCCAAGTATGGTAAGGTATGCAAATGCCGGTGATAGCAAAAAATGTAATAACTACCTACTTGCGCTATGGCTAAGCATTAAAATCATTACATCCATTAATTTTGCACCCGTATTGATTACAAATAAATGGTCAATAGCATCGTGTGTGGTAGTAATTTGCATTTGTTATTTTAATCCTAAACTAATAACGAAAAAAAGTTTTTACCTAGATGTCCCATCAAGGTGTCAAGATCGTGAGCCCCGTCCATCCTGACCAACTTCAGGTACTACTTTGGGTCCTTGGCAAAATCCAACACAAAAAACAAAACTTTTCTTAACACTCACATTCACTGAGGCACCCACTGCATCCGCTCACCAAGGCACCAAACTGCTAAGTCCCACAGCACAGCTAGTGCACTATCAAGCCGGAGAAGCAGTTTCCCATGTGTTTTTAGGTCTTGAGCGGCTGCGCTTAGATGGAACCAAGGTCGTCCCTTTGGTTTTTGGTACCACAACGAAGGTTCCAGATTTATTTTTCGAGGGATTTAATTATGTGCCGCTGGTACTTTGGTTATTCTAAACATAAAAACACGTGTAAAAAGTTAGAGCAACACGTGGTTCGAATAACAGAGTGTTATGACAAAATGATGAATTATTGATTTTCACCACATTTAGAAACTGGATTTGTTTGCTGATGTGAGATGTAGAGTGGGGTACAGTTTGTTATGTAGGTACCAGTAGCGCGATTTATCTGATAAGCGATGCCAGGAGATGCATTTGCAATTATGTACCAGTATAGGTAGTACTTTGTGTAACGGTACATTTGCAGTAGATGGCCATTGGCGTTAGCATCATAAAATTATATGCGGTAGCTCCGGAGGCCAAAGATTTATCAATTATTGAGTCATAAAAATCAAATGATAACAAAAAGTTCAAATAGTGTTGATTCCCCATTGTTTTTTTATAATTCCTTGAAAGTATAATTAATCCAAACTAGGTTACGACCGTTTACAGTTTCAATTTTCAAGTAGACTGATCTCGTTGAAAAAAACTTGTAATAACATGAGTCATAAACAGAAACAACTTTCTTTGTTGTTACGAGCCGTTATGATTGTTAAATCCTCATCGCAAAATTCAATACATTTAGTGAAACTTTCTTCGCAGCATTTATTGAATTTTTTGCTGATAGCATTTGATTGAGTTTCTAATATAATCTTCATCTTAAAGTTTAAAATCTCCTTTATATGAAAGTGCATGTTTTACCTATACAAGAACTTCATCACATTTATGCAATATAATAAAGGCTGCTATTTTTTTCAGTATTTTTAAACATTTTTAATCAGTATTTTAAATATTTATGGTTAGTATCTATAATAATATATCAGCATCTAATATAAGTGGTCAGTACAAAAACGACCGGTATTTTAATTAAAAAAATAAAAAGTACTTTAATATAAGTAATACATTTTCAGGTAAATTATTGTGTAATTTTAATATGTTACTCACATTTTTATCTAAACTTTTAAATATGAAATTTTGATCAATTCTAATTAATCGTTATGTTTAAATACATCAAAATTTTGAAGTAGAAAAAAATCACTAACATTAAAAATTAAATATCTTTATTATTTATATAAGATCATACTTCTAAAATACTTTAAGTTTTGTATAAGTTCTTTAAAAAGGTCCTACAATTTTTGGAAAACTAAAATTTTTCAACAATATCTAACTTAAATGACACGAAATTATTGTTACGGTAATGTTCTTCCTATAAGAAATTAAAAGTAATGCTAAATAATTTTTTTCTAAAACCGTCTGTATTTTGGCCATTAGTGAACATTTTTGGATCATAAAATATTATAGTACATTGTATACCGAGTGGAGGTGATTCCAGCGAGAAGAAGTTTGTCGGTATTCTTCCTCTTCTAAAAATGTGGCCTAACCCAACGCTATTTTTGATGTGAAAATTTCCCTCGGTTTTTTTGGAAATATATTTTACAATAAGATATTAAAATAACCGTTTTATATGATAGTACATTTACAAATTTACAAATTACCGAAATAAGGGAAATAAATCCAAAAACTTGCCCTTTTGGGATCCGACGCGGAAACTGGTGAATTTCAATATTCTGTGGTGTCCCCCAATTTTATGAGAGCCTGGCACCCCTAAAAGCCACCCTCAACGTGTATGTTCGTGGGTTTCCACATTTTACCGCAAAACGGTCACGATTTCGCAATTTTAGCCTTCATTCGTGTGCTTTCGATTCTGAAAACGTGGCCTAATCCAACGCTATTTTTGATGTGAAAATTTTCCTTAGTTTTTTTGGAAACATATTTTACAATAAGATATTAAAATAACATTTTTATATGACAGTACATTCAAATTACCAAAATAAGGGAAATAAATCCGAAAACTTGCCCTTTTGGGATCCGACGCAGAAAGTGGTGGGTTTCAATGTTCTGTGGTGTCCCCCAATTTTATGAGAGCCTGGCACCCCTAAAAGCCACCCTCAACGTGTATGTTCGTGGGTTTCCACATTTTACCGCAAAACGGTCACGATTTCTCAATTTTAGCCTCTATACAAAAATAATCCTTATAAAATTCTTCAATAAATGTATTTACCATTTTTTCTTATATACAGTGGTTCTCAAACTACAAGAATAGAGTGGATATAGTCCAAGCAATCTATCCAAGTTCCAATGCTTTAGTTCGCAATCGGAGACGGCAGGATGAAACTTTGTGGGCACAAAAGTAAGTTTAAATCCAAGTTTTAGACTTCATTCCGTCGGATCCCAAAAGGGCAAGTTGTTTTTTGGATTTATTTCCCTTAATTGCCCATTTTTCGTCTAATTTGAATGTAATATGAGGTGGGAATTTGTCCATGAGTTGCAGAACAGCCAGTGAGACAATCTCTCACGAACGTAAAAAATGTATTTTGTATCGCGTAGTAAATGGTATTTTTTACTATAGTGTAATTTATAAAATAGACTACAAAATACTTACAAAATCTTATTTTTTTATTCTCGAATATGACAGCTTTCAAGTGACACTTCACTTTATTTTATTTTTTAACTACATGTTTTTAGGGGTGTATCAAGAAGACTAGAAACGTGTATTATACCGTGTGGTTTTTAAAAAACACACGAACCTACAAGTTTTTTTCTATTTATTATTATATATACGAGTCGTGAGAAAAAAAATTTTAAACAAAAATTATTGCCCGTTATGCTGCCTATAACTTTCATCTAGACTTTTTGCCATTCCTTGTGCTGGAAAGGTGTAAATTGCAACAAGAAAAATTATATGTCTAAAATTTTCAACTAATTTCTTTGTAGATCGTTTAATAATCGATTTGCGCAAAAAAGACATAGGAACTGTTTTGTAGAGAATTTTATTCTCTGCGAAAATGCTCTGACCACTTTTTTTGTTGAAATTAATATTAAAGCAGTTATTGCAAAAAAAACAACAAATCACTCCTTTAAACCAAGAGGTGGTATCCCGCCTTTTCAAATTTAAACTCATCTTATACACCCTAACACTCCTAACAGTATCCAAAAGAATCGTGCCTCCTGGAAGAATTGCGATTTGCTATACGTATGTCATTCGAGCTAGGATTACTTTATTATGGGTCAGATAACAGTTAACGGAAGAGATTCAACTTTAAAATTTCAAATCGCAACATAGTTGGGCATCATTGGAGAGGAATCTTTTTATCTTAATTTCATGGGGTCAAAGAAAATTATCAAAAAAAATTGTGTCAAATATTGTTTGTGAAATCAGGCATTTCTGTGATCTGCATACTAAAACTGAAGGCCCTGACAGAGAAATAAGAAAAATTGATGAATGTTTAGTTAGGTTTTATGTGAAATGAAAAAGAACGTAAAGGCATTTTGTACAGAACGGCGCTTTCGTTAAGTAGATATAATTTGATCTTTTACGTAAAAATTACGTTTTACATTCAGTGTAGCTCATTTAATAGAAATTAATGATGAGTTCAAAATAGGTTGCTGATGGAAAATCAGTCAAAATGTCGTTTACCAACTTACAAAGAAATTTTTAAATCAAACCAACTATTCTAAATTTTAAGACATTAAACAAAACAATCATAAATTTTGTTTCTACTCCCTATAGGCCTCACCCACGCCTCACCACATAAGTTATTTTGTGTCATGTATCAACAATCTTCATTGTTCAATGCATAACAACCATTGTTTTTAAGTTTTTAACAATGAAAAATAGCATAAACATGAAACAGCACAGCCTATGTGTTGAAGTCGTTTTAACAATTACTTGTGCTTCTCCCTTGATCTACGAAGTGTAGAAGATCGAAACCATAACTATCTATGTTGTTAACCTGTGATCAGACGTTTTATCTTTACATTGTGGATTATACGGAACAAGATTAAAGGATTTAAAATTATTTATGAAATATTTCGAAAAATGTCTCCTTACGAAGGTAAAACTGTTTCAACGACGTACCTATAATATGTAATTTGTTGAACGAAAACAGTTTATGGTTTTTATATTTATAGACAATTATTGGGTGATTCTGTGATACAAATAGAGCGATTTAACCCAGTATTCGAAAGTTCTTCCATTAGCGTAACTAGATCTGAATTTGGGAGGTGTCACTGAAAACGTTGGTAATAAATTAGAATTACAATATTGTATAGTAGATACTAATATTTGTAGATACTATATTAATGTAGTAGTAAGTATATCTTGACGGTCTGACCCCACATATTATTTTATACATATACTTAGGTACACAGTTAAATTTTAATGTATACAGCAAACTGGGACACATACCCTTAATATCCGCCTCTATTTACACCACTGAGTTCTTCCTTACTAAGACAAGTGAGACAGATAATACTTTTTAAAGGCTTACAAATAGAATAAAGAACTAACTCTCAAGAGCCTTTATTTGTAAAAAATATAAAAAATATATATTCTTTATCTTTCGCATTAGGTATTCCCTATACATGAACTTAAGAAATAATAAAAGATAAATACAACATATTTTTTATAAAACAAAGTTTATCCTATTTATTTACTCATATATTATTAATTGTTTTGAAAAATTTCTAATGTGACTCCATTGGAAATAGAAAAAAATACTTTCTCAAAGGTGCCCAACATGATTTACCTATGTTGCCATTTGAAATTTGAAAGTTGATGTCACTTCTGGGGACTGCACACTGCACTTCATGCAAAGGATATAGTAAAAGTAAACCAAACTACCTAAACCATTACAAATTCAAAATTTTAATATGAAAAGATTGAAAAATTATAGATTCGTGTGCTTTTAAAACAAACACGTTACTTTATTCTTTATAACGTAGTATAACATACCTACTCGTATACTTACATCATTTGAAAATATACATTTTTTTACTATTTAAAGATGGTAATAATAAATCCTGTATATTTTTAACTCTAAATACCTAATGGAAATTTTAAAAAAAATGTTTTATTAATGGGAACAATCTTAATTTAAAAAATGTATATTTATTTTTCATGTAAAGTTAAGTTATTTTTCTTTAGGCACAGTCAAAAATCACATTAAAAATGTTGCATCTTCATTAATATAATAATTGAGCTCAAAATAATTCGTTTAAACCAAACATACCTTAGTTCAAAAGTTCTTCCTTACTGAGTTACAGGGCACTAAAAAATATTTTTCCAAATCATTTTTTAAGTATACTGTGTCCCAAATTACTTGTAATTGCAGGGTATCTCTGTAATTTGTAAAGATAGAACTTTGCGGTTTTCGCGAACCTGTGCCACTTTTTCGTTAAACTTTTAATGCCGCAAACAGAAGTAAGCTAACTTGTTTTGTTTCTGAGATACAGGATGAAAACGAAAATTTTCAGTCTGAGGTACTGTCATATCTCACACACCGTGTAAGCTAGAAAAAAAGTAAAAACTGTTCTGGATAGATATTTTTGCGTAGAATCCAGTGGCGTACTTTGCATCGTTTAAGAGATATGACCCAAACTAGGTCTTTTTTAAAACGGAACACCCTGTATTTTTTAATCTCATTAAATTTATCTATTTTTTCTCATTAAAATTATGTAAACAGTAGGCACTTTAAAATTTAATAAATGCCCTAAAAAAGCAAAAAACCCAATTAAAAGTCAAAAATTTTTAGTAGGCCTTGAAAATCGGGGATAAAGAAATGTTTACAAGCAACATGAGACACTATATTAAATTAAAAACTCTTAACATTAATATTATTTTTATTTTATCTTAGTAAAAAAGAAACAAAAAGCGAAATACATATTTTAAACGGTCATATACTTAAATAAATATTGAAACTTGACAAAATATTTTACATTCTTATTTTTACTTTCTTATACGAAGTATAAAAATTCAATAACCTACAAAAAATATCCAAAAAACACTGAGTCCCCCCCTATAAGTACGACACTGAACAATATTATTTTGGTTGTAATACCATCAGATTGTAGCTTCCTTATAGACTTATTAACCCACCAAATTTCAAGTCTCTACTTTAAACCGTTCTGTAGATATACTTAAAAACGATTTCGAAATATATTTTTTAGCGCCCTGTAACATCAGTAAGGAAGAACTTTTGAACTAAGGTATCTTTGGTTCAATTGAATTATTTTGAGCCCAAAAACTTGTGGTAGGATTTTGTAAAGACCTTTTAGAGACACCCTGTAGATACTTGATTCTTGATTCTACTCGTATCTCAAGAAATAACGAAGTTAAAGGCGAGCGGATGTGTTACAGAATTCACCATGTATAAAAAATTAAATAAAAGTGCGTTGTCCCAATTTATTATTCCACTCTGATAACCCTTGGATGTTTGATGTTTTTGATTCACAGTCAGTGCTAGAATTATTTGTTTATTATTTTCATTTAAGGCGTTTGAAAAATGAACAAATTTCTTATTTTAAAAATTTATAATAGCAGATGAGTCCTTTATAACGTGTGATTCATTAAATTTCCATTCTGAGTTGGCATTGGAAAAAAAAATCATGTCTTTGATTACACCTCATTTCTTTAAATCTCAAAAAAGGTTAGGTTTTCTGGTTGTTGTTTGAAACTGACAGCAATACATGAATCAATTCGGCGCGTACGTTCAAATTCCAAGGCTTACCTAAAATGGAAATTTAAAGAATCACACGTTATTAATTTCAAAGTGATTCACGTTAAGTTAATAATTTTATGATGAGTATTTTCAAAAGATCATTTAATTCAACTCAAAGTAATTTTTCCGACGAAAAGTTTATGAATAATTGTTGTTACGTTTATTTTTAGTACGGCAGTTTTTTTATTTTATAGGGTGGTGGTAAAAATTAACAATGCATTTTTAGGTACTGTTTTCATATAATTTATTTATGAATTTTATTTATATTTCCTATCTGCGTTATTCTTTGTTTTGATTTATTTGAGTTCTAATTTATACTTATAAATAGAAATAAGTAATCTACTTTCAAATTTCAATTTAATCAATTGTACATAAATACATAAACTATATTTAATTTGCTTTAAAAAATATTTGTTAATTAATCTGTTAACTGCCAAACATTCAAATATTTTTTAAGATATAATAGGGATGTTGCATTTTTTTAAAATCCCGTTTTTTTCTGTTAGAAATGTAAAACGACTATATTAATAATACTCTAAAGCAAAAAGAATTTTTTTTATTCAATATTTGTACATAAAAAACGATTATAAATTGACCGTAATTCAAATATATTATTGCCGCCCGAAAACGCTTTGAGATCGGAGAGTACTGTGTGACGTCACGAATCTAGTTGACATTGGCATGTCCAGAGGCGGATCAAGGGTATATTGCGCCCCAAGCTGAACCAAAATTTGCGCCCCTCCTTGACACTATTTGTCTTTTTTGTAACAAGAACATGAAATGAAAAATAAAACAATTTGTTGTTATTATATACAGGGTGATCAGTAATTGGCGCACCCGAATACAGGGCGTTATAGAGCACATTAAAACTAAGGATAATCTGCAAAGAAAAATTAAATCTGATGGTTAGTTTCCGAGTTATAGAGTTTCCCTCATCCAAGTTACATGCTAATTATTTTAATAACCAAGACAAAAATAAATGAATAATTCATGCTACTATAATCTCTGGATAAAATGCAATATGATTTGTTCAATTTTTTTCACAAAACCTCTAATACAAAGAAATTGAAAATGTTAAAATTTAATAAAATACCTAAATTTGAGAGAAATTTGAAGTTTGGCAACATCTCAAGCTCGCCTTGGGATAAAGTAAAATACCTTCTATTGCCATGTAAATATTAATAATGAATGTCAATTGTTGTTTCTGTTTTCTAATAAAATAGACAGTACTAAATTAGTTTAACAAGTTCTCGCATCATCTTTTTTTTTCTCGTCGAACCTATTCACATGTTCAATGTAGTGTTGCCACTTTTATTTTCACAAAAGTGGTCATATCTTTGTAAAGAAAGGACTTACAGCACGGCGTTAAAAAAATTCGTCATTCTTAAAACGTAAAGTTTATCACAGTATGCTCCGAGTGCGCCAATTACTGATCACCCTGTATATGCTAATAAAAGCACTCGGTACTCGTATCCGCTATCTATATTCCGACTTTTCAGACTTGCAGAGATATTTTTTAACTTTTTTTGAGATTTCTCCTATTTCATGAAATATGATCAAATAATAATTATTTAAAACTAAATAATAAAAAAAATTGCAGGGCATGTTGCGCCCCCCAAATTTTGGCGCCCCAAGCGCTAGCTTCTTTTGCTTACTGGTTAATCCGCCTCTGGGCATGTCTAAATATTTTTTACGCGTTTGACATTTTTCGAAATAAGTCAAAATGCGGCGTGCTGCACTGTGGAACTAGATTCGTGACGTCAGCAGTCTTTTGGGCCGATTCGGGCGTTTCCGGGCAATGCGTGGAAATTTTAAATTTTGCAATACTTTTTATTTATTTACTTGTAAAGTACAAACCAAAAAATTTTTTCACAAATGTTGATAGTAATAATTTGGTATCAGCCTTTCAAAAAAAATTAATTTGAAAATCATGCAAAGTCCCTATTATGTAATAATTATTTTGAGTTTTTTAAATACCTACGAATACATCAGTCTGTTTATAAAAATTTACTAGTAAGTATACAACAATATAACTATAATTTGTTATCATCTTTAATGTTCCCGTTTAACATTCTTATCTCTTATTGATATAAAAAAGTTGTTAGTAGCTGATAGTTCAATTTCAACTTTATAGGAAGCGAATTTTGGTTTTGATATTTGAACTTTAACTGCCGTTTTAAATCACCTGTGGTATAGGCAACCACGAATACTACTTTCTGTATTTATGAAATAATAGTTTGTTGACAGTTTTAAAATAGTATTAAATATTTAAAATAACTAATAATCTATGTTGAGATATATTGAAGAGCTAATACTACAGAATTAATTATGCCGTACTAAAATTAATATTTTTTCAGCAGAATATAGGCAACCCCAATTACATATTTTTCGATGTAACTATTGATAGTTAAAATCGATGAATGGTCCATGTGAGTGACGTTTCAATTTTAACATATGTTTTAGACGTAAAAACAATACACAAGTATTAAAATTTCCTGATTATTTTAGTATTATTAGATATTTATACTAGAAATGGCTGATTGGGAAGAAGTAAAACGTCTAGCAGCAGATTTCCAGAAAGTTCAACTTAGCACTACTGCACAAAGGTAAAAAATTCAATTGTTGCATTCTAGTTATTTGTTGTTAATTTTTTTTAATTTTTCCCTTAATATGGCAGATTATCTGAACGCAATTGCATAGAGATAATATCATGGCTAATAGAAAAGAAAATGATCGAGCTGATCTTCACCAAAGACGGCAAGGAATACCTAACACCCGACCAACTAATACAGGACATTTTGGGTGAGTTGTACGTCAGTGGGGGGCGCATCAACCTAGTGGAGCTCTCCAAAATAATCGGCGTTGACCTGGCCCACATCAACAACCACCTGAATGAAATATTGCGAAACCATAAGGATATTCACTCGATATTAGGACAGCTGATCGATGCAACATACATTACACGAATCGCCGGGGAAATTAATGAAAAACTATCGCAACAGGGGCAGATATCAGTTGGGGACCTGACAATTCAATACGATTTACCTGCGGAGTTCCTCCAGCAGCATGTGCTAGAGAAGAACCTGGGGAAGGTGATACATGGCAAGCAAGACAAGAGCGATCCACGTGTGTTTTTTACGGAGTCGTTTATTGCCCGCAGCAAAGCGAAGATACGTGGTGCGTTGGCTGGAATCACACGACCAACGTCGGTTTCTGCGATTTTGTCGCGTATTGATATGACGGAGAAGTTGTTCTTTACATTGTTTGACCAAACTTCGATGTATGGTTCGCTTACCAGCAAGCTGGTTGGGGCGCAGTATATTCCTAATGTCTATGCGAGGTCGCAAGTGAGTGTTTATCTTATTTTTATGATTACAATTGTAGCGTAGGTCATACAGGGTATCTCCAAAAAACTACCATATTATAAAACGTATGAAACTACAATGTGGTTTATATCGTAAAGGTACGTAACCACCATAAAATCTTACATGTTCCAAATGTTGATGAAAATAAGTATTAGGCCACCCAATATGTTTTTTTAATATAAAAAAATTGACAATTTTATTGGACAAAAAACAAAATTATTGTTTATTGGGCTGTTAATAGATTATCATTCTCCTTTTATTTCTGTCTAGTTTGGCTGTAATTTGCATTTTTATATTTTCGCAGTTCCACATTCCACTACTTTGGCGTATTGTCGAGTAGGGAACTCTCTTAAAGCTTATCATAATTCAAAAATTTCCGGTAAGTGCCCAAGAAGTTTTTATGAACTTCAGAGCATACGGAACTGAGCATGTACAATTTAAAACATTGAGAGAGTCTGGGGCTTTGGTGATTGTAAATAATAGCCAGATTGGTTTTTTTTCATGGCATTATATGTAGTATAGACTCATCATGTGAAAATAAGGGCAATAATTTTCTATTTCTGCAAATTTCGAGGTGTCGTCAGACTCATTTGCTAATTTTATAAATCAGCCAGACTTGTTTTTAACTATATTCCATGATAATATTAATTTGTACCTACAGGGTCCGTCAAAACGCTGGCATTCTTCTATAAATTCGTTAGGTTTGAAAATAGAAAAAAAATTTAAAGGCAAAAGTCGTCTGAAATTTACTGCTCCATAACCTAATATTATTTCCATTTATACAGGGTGTTTAATTGCGGCTGGACAGCTGCTTACTTCGTTATTTTAAATGGAACACCCTGTATATTAATAGATTTTCAGATTCTACACGTAATTTTAGATGAAAAAGTGTGAAGGTTTCATATTTTTAAAATGAACGGTTTTCGAGATATTTACTCTTTTAAAAAAGAATTCACAAAATTAGAGATTTCAAAAAACGCGTTTATTTTAGTTATACTTTGTAGTTTTTTAAAAATTATATCGGAGTTCTAAAAAGTAAGGTCTAGGGAATATTGTGATACAAAAATCTGAAATTTATAGTATACAGGGTGTTTGCAATTGGCCGTCAGTTTCCATTGACTTCAAACAACGAAAACTCTATTTTTTCAAATGGAACCCCCTGTATATTTCTGACGTAGATTGTAGAGATTTAAATTCTCTACCTTTTTTATAAAGTATTCCCTATACCTAAACTTAATATTTTAGGAGATATTTCAAATAATTTATATCGTATGAGAAATTCTATTCTATTTATTGAATTTAGATTGCCATGGAAATAAAAAATGCTTTATTCTGTCATTTTAAAGTTGTAGAAAACTACTCGTATACTCCGTTTGCTGAACCAAATGCCAAAAATGTTTTTTTCGATAGTGCTTTTCTATTTAATGGAGAGAGTAGAGAAGAAAAAATGTCGACATTTCTCAAGTCAGCTGAGCAGACTTGAGAAGGTAGTTTAAGTACTTAATTTATGCCAGAAGTAAATCTTAATCGCTGTAGTATACTTAGTTTAAAATTATAAAAAAAAGATAAATAATAAAAATTTGGATAGCTGCAATTAATCATCAATTTTCAGAAACAAGAAAAGAAACCATTTCATAAAATCATAACAAAATTAAATAAATACAATAAAAAAAAACAACTGAAAGTCAATTAAGCAAGTGTTCGAAGTAACGTCCGTTCTCCTGAAGACACATACCGATTCGACGTTTAAAAGAATCTCGAGTATTTAGGAGCACTTGTGGAGTTATCGTTCTGACCTGAAGGCTGTAGTAATTCTTATCTTCATATTATTTGCAGTCGTTGGAGGTTTCTGATACACTAGTTCTTTAATATAGCCCCATAAAAAAATCTATAGATGTAAGGTAGGGGGACCTAGCCGGCTAACGTGTGGGTCCTCCTCTCCCTAAAAGCATTTTTTATTTCCATGGCAATCTAAATTCAATAAATAAAATAGAATTTCTCATACGATATAAATTATTTGAAATATCTCCTAAAATATTAAGTTTAGGTATAGGGAATACTTTATAAAAAAGGTAGAGAATTTAAATCTCTACAATCTACGTCAGAAATATACAGGGGGTTCCATTTGAAAAAATAGAGTTTTCGTTGTTTGAAGTCAATGGAAACTGACGGTCAATTGCAAACACCCTGTATACTATAAATTTCAGATTTTTGTATCACAATATTCCTTAGACCTTACTTTTTAGAACTCCGAAATAATTTTTAAAAAACTACAAAGTATAACTAAAATAAACGCGTTTTTTGAAATCTCTAATTTTGTGAATTCCTTTTTAAAAGTGTAAATATCTCTAAAACCGTTCATTTTAAAAATATGAAACCTTCACACTTTTTCATCTAAAATTACGTGTAGAATCTGAAAATCTATTAATATACAGGGTGTTCCATTTAAAATAACGAAGTAAGCAGCTGTCCAGCCGCAATTAAACACCCTGTATAAATCGAAATAATTTTAGGTTATGGAGCAGTAAATTTCAGACAACTTTTGTCTTTAAATTTTTTTTCTATTTTCAAACCTAACGAATTTATAGAAGAATGTCAGGGTTTTGACGGACCCTGTATAATAAGTTTCAAAGATGTAAAAACGTATCCGAGAAATCGATCTGATTTTCAGATCGGCGGATTTATGGAAACACTTCAGCCAGACCTACTTCCCGCAACTGGAGATAAACCAGATTGCTTTTTCTATAAGTTTTATGATCTACTTTAGTAAATCAAAAAGATTCATAACTGGAAAAATAAGTTCAACTCATTTGCATTTTCCACCCATGAACCCACCGGAAAATTTTTGCCAGATTCAGAATTAGTTGATTAGTATTACTAACAGAACAATCTTATTGACATTAACCAAATGGAAAAATTGGTACCAAAAAAATTCACTAGCTCTCGGACTAAAACGGTTATTGTTCGTCAAAATAGCTCAGCGGCAAAAATCGACTAAATTGAAAGTTCCATTCACAATAAAAGAAAAATTATTAGATTTAAGTACGTGTTTTCCGTGAATAGGTATGCATTTTTGTATTTCATGCCTTTTTCCACCACCCACAAGGTAGAGCTTTTACGTGCGTTTTTTTTTTAAGTGGTTTCTCTAGAAAGCATATTCCACTATATTTTGACAATTTATTCCTTCACTGAGTCATCTTTAGAAGAATCCTCTTCGATTTCTGAATTCGAACATCCTTGTCCACGGCAATATGAGCACATAATCGAACAACGAAATCCAACTTTTGCGCAGCCCCATTTCTTACCGCAACCTTTTTTGCAGTTACAGGAAACGAGTTGAAGTATTAATTGAGATGTTGGTGCCTCAGTTGTGAAAACACGTTGTTGATTTTTATCCATCCATAGTCAGTAGGTTGAACGATTTTTCCTCGCCACTCGCCACGAGTGAATTTGAAGAAAAACGCGATATGAATGTTGCCTGGAGGCTTCGAATGTTGGTGGCAACTTTGATAAAATTACTGCATGATTTGATTTACCAACTAATTTATTGAAAAAAGTAGATGATTCAATACTTTTTGAGTTTCGAGAGCTTTGTACAACGCGGTTACAATTTCTTCTTTGGACAACAGTGGATTATTGAGGGTGTGGACTATGTTTTCCGAATTGGTAGAATTTTTGAATAGGTTGATAGTTTGCACTTTCTTTTTTCTGAAAAAAATGAACGTTTTATCGTATCCGCTAAACGCATTGTTAAACAGAATAGAGTCTTTGCAATTTCATTATAAATAATGGATAACTCGCAAATTTGCGAAGCCTGTAAATCGCGTGAACTGTAAATGCAGTTTTTAAGAATCTTATATTTGTATTTTCAGAAGCAACAGCCATGGTGAGTAATAAAAGGCGAATATCCTGTCCAACGATTATGGCTTTGTTCCTGTCTTTACAAACTTTAAATTTTGTCGATTTTTGCCACTGAGCAAAAAACTACCCGCAACTAACCCAACTTCAAATTTCCGTAATAAAGGTTGGGAGAAGTTCAGTATGTACCTACATGGTTTCTATTAAAAATGTTATAAAGAATTTTTTGAATAAGTGCATTTTTCACGCCCGATTGAGCCTCAAGTCTCACTCGAGGGTAGTTTTTCGATATTTTAAGCTTGAAACTCGCACTGTACCGATGGGAACTCATCGGTTCTTCATTCTACGTTAAATTTACTATAATTCACCAAAATATCAAAACACCTTGAATTATTCCCCAAAAAGAAGCTCATTTGACTGGACTATTAATTATTACTGAACTATTTTTTTTTTTTATTTCCCCATTCCATTTACAATCTATTCACAATACAGAACAATAAGTAAATATTTTGACAACTATGAAAGAAAAACATGTAGGAAATAACCCAGTGGCTATTCCCCATTAAGTCATAGTTACATTGCAACTACTCAGGACTTGGGACAAAGAGCTGTAAATAAGTATGTATAATAACAAATACAACAATAAACATCAATAATAAGACATAGATAACTAACATAAGATTTAAAGATCTAAAATCTGTCTACTAAGTCATACGGAGTAAATCGTTTCAGTCTGCGTCTTAAAATACACTGTGAAACCAAGTCTTTAGCAAGTTTGTTTGGGTGGTTTTCAAGTCTGTTTGTGTAACTTTCACTCATCTTCGTAATCTCTTGTTTAACCAATAGAACACTCAGATCACGTGCAATAACATTATTTGGCACAAACCATGGTGCGTCAGCGATTTGTCTAAGAGTCTTTGCTTGGAATCTCTCGATAATTTCGATGTTTGAATTTGATGTAGAGCCCCAAAGTTGAATTCCATATGTCCAAATTGGTTTAATGATAACTTTGTACACTAACACTTTGTTTTCAAGGGAGAGTTTAGATTTGCGACCTATGATTCAGTAGAGTTTATGCAGCTTGAGACCAAGCTGTTTCCTTTTAGTGAAGATGTGTTTTTTCCACGTTAGTCTTCGGTCCAGATGTAAGCCCAGATACTTGGCCTCTTCTCTCTGAGGTACTTCTTTACCATTTAGTCTAACCGGTGGACAGTTTCCTCGTCGATTTGAAAAAGTTACATGCACTGATTTCGTTTCATTGACTTTAATTCTCCACAAGTTTAGCCACAACTGTAAACTGTCGAGATCAGTTTGTACTGTTTCAGATGCTATTTGGGGATTATCGTGTGAAGTTAGGTAGACAGTATCGTCGGCAAATGTGGCCGTTAAGACATTGTTTGATGTGGGTAGGTCAGCTGTGTACAGTAGGTAAAGAAGAGGGCCCAGCACACTTCCTTGGGGAACTCCAGCATTAATCGGGTGGAAAGTCGAGTATTCGTTTTTGTGTTTTACAAAAAAGTGACGATCTTGTAAGTACGACTTAAGAATGAGAAAGAAATTGAGAGGTAGGATCTTTTTGGTCTTATATAACAGACCAGTGTGCCAGACTTTGTCAAAAGCCTGACTCACGTCCAGAAACACAGCGGAACAATACTTTTTATCTTCCAAGCACTGCATTATTTTGTTGGTAACGCGTTGTACTTGTTCAATCGTGGCGTGCTCTTCTCGAAAACCAAATTGATGTTCAGGAATTATATGATGATCTTTGAGAATTATTTCAAGGCTTGTTTTTATTATTTTCTCCAATATCTTGGATAAAATAGGGAGCAAGCTGATAGGCCTATAAGAGGTAACATCTTCGGTTGGTTTTCCAGGTTTGGGAATCAAAATTATCTGAGCCACCTTCCACTGGATTGGGAAACAACCCAACCTCAAGACCGCATTGTAGATGAATGTAATCAATTTTATCACACATGGAGGCAGCTCAAGAAGGATTCTGGCATTTATTAGGTCGTATCCGGGAGATTTTTTGGGATTAAGGGTTTTAATAGCTTTCAGAACCTGATTGGTGGTTATTTTTGTTAAGGGTGGTTCCAACTGGTAGGGATACTCAACGAACTGCCTCACTACCACTTCATGATCATTTGTTGTTGATGGATTTGGCTGAAAGACATTTTCCAGGTGGTTTGCAAAATTATTTGCTTTTGATATGTCATCTTTGATCCAATGGCCTTCCCTGGAACGGATGGGAGGATTCGCATCTGGAGGTCGACCTGCTTTGCTGGTGGCTTTCCAAAGCGAATATTCAGTGGCTTCGCTTGCAGTAAGATTTTCTAAATAATGTTGAATGTTGTTATTTTTCCCATTATGTTTAGGTTAGTTTTGTCTATCGGACACCTAGTTCTTTGCCAGACTCTTCTCAAACCACGTTTCTCTGCTATTTTATCTTTGATTAGTGTAGGTAGTTCAGTTTTTGCGCCTGCATGAATGATGCGTGGGGTAGATTGCCGTGCCGCACTTTGAATTGTTCTTGTAAGATACTCCACTGCTTCGGTTATTTCAGCATCTGTTTTCAGTGAAATGTTAGTATCAATGTTGCTGTTTAGCAGTTCCCTGAATTCTCCCCAGTTAGTGTATTTGTTACATATGTAAGGTGGAATTTCTTTAACAATAATTTCTGTACTTATATTGATTAGCACTGGTGAATGATCTGACGACAGATCAAAACAAGATGTTGCATTAGCTAGGTTATCTGGAATACCTCTCGTAACACAAAAGTCTATCAGGTCAGGTTGTTTATTCCTGTCTGATGGCCAATATGTCGGTTCACCAGTCGATACATGTTTAAGTGCATAATTTTTTATTGTGCTATAAAGTTGTCGACCTCTCGGATTTATTAGCCTAGACCCCCAGTGGGTGTGCTTAGAGTTGTAATCACCACCAGCAAGAAACCGACCACCAAGTGTATTGTAGAACTCAGCGAACTGCTGACCACTTATGGAGTGTTTTGGAGGGCAGTAGACAGCAGATATGGTCAAGGGGCCATGCCAGTCCTCCATTGTTATGCTGGTTGATTGCAAAAATTCTTCTTCATAATTATTTAAGACATGATGTTTAATGGTCTTCTTAATTACGATGGCAGTGCCTCCATGTGCCGTGTTGTCCGGGTGGTTAGTGTTGTAAACATTGAAGTTTGACATTCTAAAGAAACTTCTATTGGTAAGGTGAGTTTCAGATATCAGGAATATGTCGATGTCATTATTAATAATAAATGCTTTGACCTCGTCAGCATGTTGTGTTAGACCATTGGCGTTCCACAGAGCAATTTTTAGGAACTTACTCATTTAGCAAGTTTAGTAATGACTGTTGTTAACAAGTTTAGCATCGTCCCCATTTGTTCCACGAGCGACCTCATCATAGTCTTTAATTCGGTCAAATCGTTTGAAGGTGTAGCGGAGTTATGAGTTTGCGTTGTGTCCGTTGCAGGGTGTTGTCCGTTGCTTACAATTTGAGCAAATTCGATATCTTGTTGTACAAAACACCTTGAATTATTCCCCAAAAAGAAGCTCATTTGACTGGACTATTAATTATTACTGAACTATTGTCAAAAAATTCTTGCTAGTCTATTTACAACCCAATAAACAATTTTGACCAATAAAATTTTGTCTCCGTTTAATGTCTCATTACATATTTCGCAGAATTTAATGCTAAATTATTTTTGCCGAATTTTACTACAAACGGTTTATTGTAATTCTTATTTTCAAAAGGCAAGTTAAGTTAACGCTAGCATTAAAGAGTGAAATTCACTATGGGATTATCATTATTTGGGGTCTAAAATGTTATAGTATAAATACATACCTAACTAGACTAGAGGGTGCTCACTTCGCTTGTAACAGATTGAAGTTTTGGATTCACGAATTTTGTGATATAATTATATCAGTATATGGTTTTCAATAAAAAAGTTGGTATGTACAAAAGAAAAGTATAAGTAAAAATTACAAAAGAGATTAACTTGTGCTGCTGTCCTGCTGTAAAACTATTGAATCTACCAAAAAAACGTTCAAACAATGACTATTTTTATCGCAGAAGCAGTTGGAGCGGTTATATTTCAAAAAACGTTTTTGTATCCCCATTTTTTTTAAATTAAGTATACCATAGAAAATTTCCTACATGGTTTTAACTAATAATTTATTCTTCGATAGATTTAAATGTTTTTATAAAAATCATACTGTAGATATATTCAGATGCTTTGAATTGTGTGTTTTGATTAAATTATAATGCTTTTTTTCAGAATGAGTGGGTGAACAACTTCTATAAGCAAAACGGCTACTTGGAGTATGATGCCCTAACAAGACTGGGTATATCCGACCATAAATCCTATATCAAGAAGCAGCTAGGAACTGAAAATATTTTATATTTGAATTCATGTGTAATTTCCAATAGTATTTTGGAGCGAGCCCAAGCTGATGTAGACGAATGCATATCTAGTAAATCCCATATTGATCTTCAGAGCAACTTGCCGTCCGTTTTCAACGAATCTGACATCCATTTAATCTTAGACTCAGTCCTAATTGGACCAAAACTCCAATTGAGTATTGTAATAGACAACTACGTGGTAAGCAAAGCTTTCATGGATAACCTCTCCAAGTGCTGTTTGGAGCTGGTCAATACTAAAGCAGCTGAAGTGGTAACGTCTGGAAAATATCAGGAGTATCAAACAAATCTTCAAATTCCGAAAAGGCTACAGAAAACCGACGAAGTAGTAGAAAAAGTTGACAAGCGTGAGGAGCGTCGCAAAAAGGCTGCGGGAGGCAAGAGCGGTGGTGGTACTCAAGGTAGAGAAACCAAAACCAAGTCTACGAAGAAACCAGGACGATCCTCGAAAAACATTGTAGATGAAGATGATTATGAAATGCCGGAAAAGAAAGTTACCTTGGAGGTTGTACCTAGAGAAGGCGTACTTAGCCTGATTCTACCCACGTTGGAAAGCGAGGGTTTGGATGATGTAATCGAGCCCATCGTCGACTATTTACTTCCCAAGCTGAACGAACAAGGTATTCAGACTGCCGCTACTATATACTCCACCACCATAGCAGATTGCACAGCCAGTAGACGACAAACTCATAACGACCTCCAAAACTACCTAAATACAGAAATAGGTAATGTTAGACTGTACGAAAAGGGCATCAAAATCCTACCCAGTGACCAACAACCCGCACTTAATAAATACCTATTAAAAACATTATGCAGGCATATAGTCAATGAGATATTGGCGTATGTGGCAAGTGAATGCAAAACAAAAACATTTTCATTTGAGTTCACCAATGAGCAGCGCATGAAGTTTGTGAATGAACTACCAAGCGAGTTCAAGACATCTCTTGTGCCTTTGGTGAAGACCTTAGCAGGACAAAGCATCGATGAATTTATGGCAGCGGTGGAGGAAGCACTGTCGGCATGTGGGATGATTATCAAGAAAATTGATAAGAAGAAGGATAGAACAGTGGTGATGAATCATAAGCGGGAAATGCTGGAGAAATTGAACGAGTGTGATGATTTGAATACAGTTTTATTCTATGCTGTGTTGGTGATTTTTACCACGTCCACGCAATGCATGCTGTATGCCAGTAATTGGCATTTGGGATCGTTGTTGGCCTATCTTAAACAATTTCTTAACGAGGAACAGTTTCGGGAGCTCTCGCACTATCATGGTGAGTTTATTGACAATAACAAATTCTTACACCTTTTCTAGTTTAAAATTTTCGGGGGAGTCATCATAATTCAGAGGGGTGTATGCGGAGGGTACTATTTACATGCTAAAAAATGACAATTTAAAAATAAAAATCAACCTGTTTCAGGATTTTTCCAAAAAGTTCATAATTAAGCTTAAAATGAATTTATTCCATATAATAATAATTTTGTTAACTCTCGGCTAAATGCGGCGCGACAGACCGAGCTTTTTGTCCACTTTTTTTACCAATCTTTAATAATAT
Organism: Pediacus dermestoides; assembly: GCA_963942485.1. NCBI lineage: Eukaryota > Metazoa > Arthropoda > Insecta > Coleoptera > Cucujidae > Pediacus > Pediacus dermestoides. Next base: position 13,445,932 of record OZ012626.1, read on the forward strand.
ATACATGTCATACTGCTATTTTAATGGTTAAGGTTTGCGTGGCGGGCTCTTAGAATAATACTTATGGACCGCACTTCATATTTGTCAGGGTGAACTTTGACGCGCTCGGGTACGTTAACAATTAGACGCACAAACATTGTTTAAAACCCAAATTGAAGGTTTTTTAGAGCTTAAATTATTTCATAATAACCACTGCTATTATTGGAATGATAGAAAATGAGTAAACCATGCAAAAAGCATTTTCATTCTCTTTTGCTATCGTTAAATCGAGCAATAACTCGACAAATACTGAAAATATCGAAATTTGTTATGGATGCAAAAATATGAAGAATTTTATTCCCAACAATTTTTCTCTAAACACTTTTCGTGGTGAAATCGTAAGAAACCGAGTTATTCGCGAAAAACTTCAATACAAGATGGCGCCGGTTTACCAAGGAGTTGGTTTCACCTTTTTTGAATTTAAGCTTTTCTTGGGACCCCCTAACTGTCCGTAAAAAATGATGCGTTTCGGATTTAAAATGTTTTGGCCAATATTGAAATTTGACTAAGTTGACTGGACTAATGCATTGATCTGCGCTTTTTAAAATTGAACACAGGGAATATGTTCAGAGTTAAAAAAAAGTCGCGGTATACAAACTATACAGTGTGTTTCAGGGGAAGTTGAAATTACTGTAGTTTGAAAATCGGGTAATTGGACAAACTAATGCAGATTTATGTGCCTTTAATAATTGCTCGAAGAAAAAAACAGTCCAATTTCAATCTTCTTACAAGAAGACATTAGTTGATCCTTTTAAATAAAACATTCATTACATATCCAGGCCGTAAAAATAAACTACTGTTTACTGTTTGTATGTTTTGAATATTGTGTTGATACGAAAAAATTTGGAGGCAAAGCTGTTTCCTGAAAACGACCACAAATGAAAGAATTATGACCAATTTTAAAGATAATATTTTTGGTTTTTTCAAAATACCTCAAAATTGATTCAGAATTTTTTCTCGGTGAATTAATAATCTGCACTACTTTGTCAATTTAATCTACATTCTATCTCCTTTAGGGCCGGTTGTATTAAAATTTAATCGCTAGATAATCCTCCAAAAAGGATAAACTGCCATAGAAACGATTGTTGATTACAATTGTCACTATAGATATTTTGGAGGATAAAAGTTTAATACCGCGATTAAAGTTTTATACAACCGGCCCTTAATTACAAAAAGTGGTAGTTAGGCAAATCTTTTTGCTAATTTAGTAATATCAACTGTCAGTTTTTTTTTAAACCAATTTTGAGTAGATGCTTACCTCGGTAATTACCAAACATTCCTTTGAACTCTTCGTAGAATGGTGAATTTATTTTATACATACCTTAAAAAAAGTACTAAAAAATAGTTTAGTTACGTAAGAGGAGAGTGTTACTTTTTGACTTTTTTTTCAAATTAGTGCTTTTTCTTATCCGATCGGCCTTATCACGAAAAAAAGCATACATTTGATGGTGGTTTTATGACGAAAAAGAAAAGTTGCGTCGCATTAATCGGTGGGAATTTTTGGGGTTACCATTCTGAGGTCCACCAAGAGTCTGTAACCGGTATATAAAAACTAGGTATTTTTTATGCTACTTGACTTATTTTTTACCAATTTGACTGTATTGGACGAAACAAGTCGAAAAGTCTTAATAAACATATCCACGATCTTTTTTAATGTAATTTTCTTTAATTTAATTATTTTTTCTACGAAAATGCGGAATGACGTTTTTTTCTGACAAGATAATCTAACTTGAAAGTAGGCTTTTGAAAAACTAGTACGGAAAATTAGTGTGGAAATTTTTTCCGCACAGATTTTTTAAACTTTCCGCACGCAAACAAAAACATAAAGAAGTACTTACATTTAGTTATAATTATAACATTTATTTAATATCTAACAACCGGAGGAGTGCACATTAGTTCATCGCTTTCGCTTTAGTTTTGAAACTCCATGTTTATATTCGCGTAATTTGATCTCAAAATCAAAATTATTTCGATGACAGGACACAATTTATAAACTGTCAACAGCTATGAGCTTTCAGTTCTATGACAACAAACTCACTTGATGTTTTTTTTAATTAGAAAAAGATTTACCAATAATTTTATTTTTTACGAATTCCACGTTTTCGTAGAAAAAATCGTATGTAACACGCTTGCGGAAATGGCCCATGACAATACTCGTGTGATTGCAGCACTCGCTATCGCTCGCGTTGCAAATTTCACACTCGTATTGTCATGATGCGTTTTCCGCACTTGTATTACAATATACTATTGTCACAAAATTATTAAAAATAAAACACATTTAACTAAATCGCTGATATTTCCGTAACCGTAGATAGATATTTATTAAGACTTTTTGACTTGTTTCGGCCCATACTACATATCCTTAAAAACTTTTACCCTTTTTTTAACACTCTGTATGGCAATCGTCATTTTTTATGATGTGAAGAATAACCTATAAAACAATTTTGTAAAATATTTTTCCTAGTTCCGTTAATAAAGCCACTATCTGATTTTCCCAGAATTCTCTCTAAATATAAATACATAGGTTAGGTATTTCTTCATAAATAGTCCAAATGTTTCTTAAAGCTTCACCAATTTCAATAAAAATTTAATTCGACAAAAATCTGGTAGCAAAAGTAACCTGGAGAGTTGACAAATTTCAGAAATTGTAAAGATACAATATAAAAAACTAGGACTAGCCAGAAAAGTACCGTGATCTATTTAAAAGCGCAGCTTTAAAAGAATACTTGGAAAATTATGACATTATTTGTCTCTGTACAAATTTGGTTGTACTTAATTGTGTCTCAAATAAGTGTAATCTGGTAAATACTTATCTGCGAGTTTTATGAATCTCGAATCATATTTACAAAATATCACTTAAAATTCAAGTATAAACAGGGAAACGTTTAGCAGGAACAATCCAAATAAACATGATAGAAATACTCTCAGAAACAAAGTAAATTATATATAAAAACACTGACAAAACAGCTCTAGATAGATAACATATTTTTTCAGGACGAATATATAGTATAAAAATTTGTTTATACATATTTAAAAATAAATACAATTCTGCGATTTTGTTGGAGAGTATCAACAATATTTTTTCACACGAATAATTTTTGAGGAAAGAATTATCTCCTAATTTGCTTCAATTGTATTCAAAAAAATGTAATGGAGAATTATTGTAAACACTCATTTATATAAAAATTGAAACTATGGCATATGCCATAGTCCACGGTACGTTTCTCTGTGAAAAATGATTTATTTGTCACAAATACATAGGACAACTAAACTACAAATTCTAAAAGGGTAACACAATTTTCTCTTAATTAAAAATACACAATCAATGTTCATTGATACATACATACGAGTATATCATAGTTGAAAACGTCTACAATGTATTTAGTAATTGTCTTAGATTCTTATCCTAGTTCCTTGCAACTCGGTTTCGGTTTAGATCCTTAATTTAGTGTCTTCATTCAAGATACGTACCTATACGAATAAAATATTTCCATTTTTATTAGTCCTTCCCAATAAAACATATTTCCAAGTTAAGCTGCAGAGATGCTTTTTGAGGTTCGTGATAAATAAGTCTCATTTATATTTTTTGCAGATAATTTCTGGTATAAACTTAGATTTTTTTATAAATTATTTGTTTAATGAAGTTACAAAATCATGTATTATGTTTGTTTAGACTCATTGATGCTGCCATGTGAAGAAGGATCAGAAGCTGCAACCCTGAAGGAGAAGAAGCTTCGAGATTTAATGCCGATGGTTAAGAGCATAGCAAATGAATTTAAGAAACCCGGCAGTAGCAGTACTGAAAAGTCATAGAACAGTTTGTTGTGGTTTTTGTCTGTATGTAATAGCTTCCAATTTTTAATATTATTGTAAATACATTGTGTAAATGTTTCTATTTCAATAATAATAAATGTAAATAAAAACTGTTTTATAAAATTCAAAAATCTTTTTTTTATCAATCATAATTCTTTTTTTATTCATTCTGATAACGTGTTATGGGTGACATACAAGATTGATAAAGAAGGAACGGCTTCGAGATCTAAAAGAAGGGTTAAAGGTTACTCGGTTATGCTGCACTGATGCATGGTTGTGGTTTCAGTTCAATAAAATCACCAAACTCCAAAAGTCACATTTCTTTATTGTTAACAATTCGATCTACTTACAGTCCATAAATAAAATATATTTGCATTGATATGTAAGTTAACTCGACTATCATCTTAGAGAACAAAGGCTCCATTTTTATTCATTTGATAATATAATTTATAACAACAAACATATTTATTTATTATACTTATTAACAACGTCTATAATTATTGTTCTGTAATTTTACAATCGTTATTTTGTACCTAAGGTTTTTCATAATAGTAATTATTGTCTCGGGGGATGTACGTTAGCCCTCTATAAAATATAAACAATACAATCTTTAATTTAATTTAATCTACTGTGGACGATTTTTTTTGCATCAATTAAGTAGAAAAATGTAAATAGTTTTCTGGAAATTTTCGTGCATAATAAGTGCAAATTGTGTAAGAAACGTTTAAAATAAATGCAGTTTAGGCCAGGCGTCAGAGCATTTGAAATTAAAAATCGTACAAAAGGTTCATAATAGTTTCCCTCTCCGACCCCCGGAAATGTCGGTTTGGAAAAGGTGCAAATAATCGATTTTTGGTTTCTCAATTTCTTCCTGAAGTCGAGTATTCAATTTCACTTGAACTATTAATGTTGCAGGAAAAATGTTACTTTCAGCACCAAACCCAATTGATATCGTTTATCAATAATTATAAAACTGAACAATTTTCTCAGATTGTCGCCCTGGCGCCCAGCCTAGGCGTGATTGTAGTCAAATAACTTATTACAATATAAAAATGTATGTTAGAGATTCTAGCTAGCAGAATAAGTAAAAGCAATGAGAAAACATTTTACTTACAGTAGTATAAAAAATACAAAGAAACAAAGAGTTAATTGTACACAATTATAACTAAAATTATAAGAGAGAAAAGGGGGTGATTTATTTTTAATCATAAAGGACCATCCTCTTCTTGGTAGTCCGCGGGCTCTGGAAAACATTAAACAAGAAATTAAAGATTTGCTTTACAATTATTCTGCTTAGCGTGCAAAAAACTATTTACATTTTACTTTTTCTTACTACTACAACCGGGAAATAAACCTGATATCATGTTATTGTTCTACTATCTATAAATCATGTGATGGTGAAATGAATCCGAATAAACAGAGAGTGTCCACGTGTGTTTAGTCTTCGCTGTCAACAAAGACGCATTACAATAATAAATAATAATAAATATAATAGACAATGATTTATTTTGTTTTAGTGTAGTAGTGCACCTCGCCCCGCTAAGGTCAATCTAATCCAGGCGCTATTCTTTACTATTTTATTTCAATTGAATGGCGCTTAGCGCACTGGTACTCGTAATACCCGTAATTAATTCACAGTCTATTTTCGTCAAGACAAAACGTGCTATCATAGTAAAATAGTAACTAATCGTAAGTCTAGCCGTAAGTTCGCCAAACCTATTATCCATTAATTGTTTCAATTGAAACCGTAGGATATATGAGAAAGAAGCGCATAAGCGCAGACGTTTTTTTATCTTGCTATTATTATTTTGAACAAAGTTACTGGCTTTCTTAATTACAAGCTACTAATTAATCGAGAACCATGCTATGTCCAATTAAAAACTAATTGGCTATATCAACAGAGGAAAAACTACCTTTTGTGTTTGGTTCTGTATTATTGGAAATTATTAAGATTAAACACACGTGTGCACTATTCAGCAGTTTAAGTCATTGTAGTTTTATCTAGATATTTGAATGGAATGAGACAAAAATATTTGTATACGAGAGTTACTATCACTTACAACATAATACATTCTTAAAAAACCAACAAAAATATATTTATTACATAACATTAATTCAACAATCAAACATTGATAAGTTATGTTTGTTTGTTTTGAATATATCCGTTCAGATGAACTATAATCTCAAAATAAGTATTATATTGTACTCAACAGTTTATTGTATAATTTGTATACATTGCGCAAACAAACTTAATATTATGCTTATATTATTTATAGATGAACAAAAATCAATAATAAATGGGGATCGCCTGTTCACAACATCCCCGGAACCATTTGTTATTACATATTCTTCAGAAAAAATTCTTATCTCGTATAAAGTGTGGTAAACAACATATTAATAATGTCTACGGGGTGGTGGAATAAAAATGAAACAGCAATTATGCGATCAAAAAAGCAATAGTAATCGGGATCTTTTTGCAATTTGGTGAGGTTTAAACTTGGAATAAATTGCCATCAAAATTTATTAAAATGTAGAATGAGTTTAAAATATTTAAATTTTTAAGAATGTTTATAAAATTCTTTACAATTTTAACCAAATGTACCAAATATAAAATAAGAGGCTTAAAATGTAGAAAAATTAAGTGACTTTCAAGAACTTTGTTCTTTACATTTCTTTGTGACAATATTTGTTATTGTAAAATATTGCTTAGAATTTAAAGCAGGGTCTGATTTCAAATTTTGAATATTGATCATGGTACAAAAAGTCTTTTTATACCATGATGTTGACGCATATTATGATATAGGATTTACAATATTTTTAGGATTTAGTATTAGGATCTAATTTCAAATTTGAAAATATGTTGTATTATACTACAAAAAATTCTAGACCTATTTCGAAGATTGGATTATAGATTTGTGAGATTCAAAATCTTATCACATTTTTACTCAAGTTTGTAATACGTTTTTGTTATACAGGGTTGAGCATATGTGTGGCAACCCCTAATTTCTGAATAAACGTTTTTATTATTATTATTACTCTTAAAAGAAATATTTGTAGTTTTCTTATTCTATTCAGTGACGTACTTTGTTGTTAAAATAGCTACCCTATTTTTTATTTAATTAATTTAATTAATTATTATTTAATACTTTTTATTTTATTATTGAATTATTTTCTTTAATATTTAAAAAACCACAAATCGCACACCCACCAAACCTTATATCATTGTAATTGTTGAAATATTGTCTATTTGAAAACTTAAAAATATACAGGGTGATCCATTAAAAAAAAGTGCCGATCACTTATTATCTCGAGAAATCGAGTAGCTACTGGAAAACAAAATACGTAACTGAATAGAGTAAAAAAAGCTACAAATATTTCTTTTAAGACCAATAATGATAATACAAAAGTTTAGCCAGAAATCAGGTGTTCCCACACATATGCCCAACCCTGTATACATACTTCTATTATAACCTCTATTAAAACGAACTAATATTTTGATTATGACAAATATTTTTTTAAATAATAATTGTACAGTTAACAGTTTTATATCTGGATTGATTTACTTATTAGTTTTATAAAGAATATTTTTGTAAATTTTAATGTGTTTAAGAAGTATAATTAAATACAACTACAAAGTTTATTTCATAAAATAAAAGGCGAGTTAAAGTAAACATTTTTATTTATTTCTACTTTTTCCATTTACTACAGTTTAATATAGGACATTGAAAAATGGGTAACCTTGCAAAAAATGGTGGAAGCTATTTTATTCGATGAGTCTAACCTCAAGTTCGGGGGTGTGATTCTCCAGCCGCCATCAATATCAAACGTAAAAAGGAATTATAATGATCCAACGCTAATATGATAAAATTAATTAATTATAAATAATACCAATATATGAGTAACTAAAAAGTTTGACGTTTGAAGTTTCAGAAAAAAAAATTTTTTGGTTATAACTTCTAAACTAATTGAATGAGAAGAACCAATTCTTGGTAGTTGCTAATGAATACAAAAGACCTTTAATTTGTGAAAATTTTGTTGAAATCAAACTTTAAGAAGATGGTTTTTTAAAGTAAAGTGTTTAACCTTCTGGAACTTTTTGTCCTTAAAATTTTAATTATAAAAAAAATTACATTTAATAGGCAATTTAATTTGGAAACTTTTCATCTCTTGTAAAGTTTTGATTAAACGCAACGTGAAGCTTTAAAAAATTAAAAACTCACAGCATGTTTTTATTAAGTTTCAAAAAACCGGCATCAAGTATGCTGAGATTTAAAAGCTATTGACGGAAGACGGAGTTCCAACACATTATGCACGTCCTGTGCGACATTAACATATTGGCTATCAGTCACCTATCCTCAACGATGGATTGGTAGAGGCTCTGACGATAACGCTCCTATAGCTCTTCTTTGCATTGAAAACCGAATTTTTTTAAAATATAAACTGCCTCTCGAACTTCATTAGAGTGTTGAACAATTCTCCTTCTAAGCTCTTGAAGTGAAGGAATAGGTGTTGCATACACGTTTGATTTTAAATATCCCCAAGAAAAGAATTCAATTGCGTTTAGGTCAGGAGAACGAAGAGGCCGTGCAACAGGAGCGTCAGGGCCTCTACCAATCCATCGTTGAGGATAGGTGACAGATAGCCATCAATGTCGCACAGGACGTGCATAATGTGCTGGAGGTCCGTCCTCCGTCAATAACTTTTAAATCTCAGCATTCTTGATGCTGTTTTTTTGAAACTTAGTAAAAACATGCTGTTAGTTTTTAATTTTTTAAAGCTTCGGTGCGTTTAATCAAATCATTACAAGAGATCAAAAAGTTTTTAAATTAAATTGTCTATTAAATGCAATTTTTTTATAATTAAAATATTAAGGACAAAAAAGTTCCAGAAGATTAAACCCGTTACTTACTTTAAAAACCATTTTCTTAAAGTTTGATTTCAACAAAATTTTCACAAATTAAAGGTCTTTGGTATTCATTAGCAACTACCAATAATTGGTTCTTCTCATTCAATTAGTTTAGAAGTTAAACTTCAAACGCCTATAACTTTTTAGTTATGCAATTTAGTATAACAACTTTTTGCGTCAATCGTCTCAGTTTTAGGCCTAGTATTTACAGGTAAAGCATGTCCCACTTATTGCGACACACCCTGTATAATTTTTTACACTGACCAGTTATCTGGTATACGATATAAAATTTGTCATCCATCCTATGGAAAAATTCGATCTGATTTTTTTGTAGAGATATTATCAAGTGGCTGAAGAGGCATACCCCCAAACCCGAAACTTGGGTTTACACTTGCGATCGACTTCGACTCCCATTCCATAGGGCCACTTGTACAATGCGTGCTGACCGGGAGTTCAACTAGTCTACGTCAGTGACCAGGTAGTCAACCAAAAATTGACTTGTACGACTGCTAATCAAGACCCATCACAGGCAGTTCATCTTGACTGTCCAACATGTCTGGTTTAAGAGCTGGTCAACGTGTGGTTTTATTTAGAAGGCTCGGTTCTTGGGTTAGTTAAGTGACGACGAGGATTTTTTAGATCTTATTGACGAGATAAATAATTATATTTTCAAAATTAGATGCATATTTGATATAGGTACAAGTACCTACTTATATTCCAATAAAATTCCACAACTTTTTACAAGGTTAAACTGCCTATTGACTGTACTAATTGGATGGTATCTAAAAAAGCAGAATACTAACAATTTTCAGTACTATATAGTCATAAAAAATAATTAAATTTGAGGCTTAGTTTCGATTGCCACTGAATAATAATATGCAAAACTACTTACTTATTTGGTTATGCCAAAATGAAAATACTTAAAACATTTATTGGAAACCGAAGTAAACATTTTATAACACATCAAATTTCAAAAAATGTATCCCTCGTTAAAAGTTATTTGATGTTCATAATTTAAGTGCTAGATTCTAATTGCAGAATGTCAGAACTCTCCCAGTGGTTTTTATTTAATTACGCCGAATAAACAGGATCATTTAACACATAAGTATAATATTTTTTTCAGAATTGTCAATTCAGTGATTATCTTGGTAAGAAAATGAAACAAAGTTAGAGGTGTGATTAAACTTTAAACAAATTTTGGGATTAGACTTGTCTGCTAGGCTCCGATGTTCTGTTAATTTACATTAGTTAGTTAGCCACACATGAAGGGCCTATAGAAGCATGATAGAAACATCACCAAAGTCGATTAGAAATATCTAAAAGAGTTTATTTATTATTCATTCTCCAAAACATCATGAATGAAAAGCCTCATTAGATATTAGAAATAATTTTTAACATTTAGAATTTTGATTATTGCAACTGATCACATTATTCATGATTTAAGTAAAATTCTGTGAAAATCTACAATATTTTTACTCAATTGACATCTAAAAATTAAAAGGATTTAGTAGAGGGGAAATAGCAAAAATTTCTTTACCTGAACTCCTTTTAGGAGAAAAGAAAATCTCTAAAAATTAAGTTGGATTTCTTCGAGATATCTAGGATCACCTCGATTTTGAGCGTAAATCGTATTAAATTGTATTTCCTCGAGTTTACATCCAGATTTCCTCCTCATTATATACTTGAATTGTTCAGCCGTTTACCACTCTGATTTAGTTTTGTTCTATAGCTACACAAAAGCTACACAAATACGGTTCACAGCTACTGAATTGTAATTTAAAAATAAATTACAGCTTGTATAGTTAATATAAACTCAGTTTTTTAGAGTTATCTCAAATTAATTAATGTTTGAGCTTTGAAGTCCTTCTATCACATAAATCCCCAATTTCAGTCAAGAAACCACAGGTTCACTTTTATCCATCGTTTTTCTACTACTAAAAACTAGTATTTACCTAATTCCAAAACAAATAAAGTTGTTTTGGTTGTCTTAAACCAGTATTTCCCTATTTGCCTGCGCAACTCATGATACGAGTACATATCTCAAAACGAGAGCAGAAAAATAAAAAACTATTTCTTTCCTCAATTTCTTGTGGGTAGAACTTTTATTGGCGATAAGAAACTTGGTTGTTTTATAAGTGGCGATTTTGATTTTGTATGATAAAGCAGTTTAAAAAAGATTACCTACTTAATTTTTTGCTTATAATTTTAGCTCGAATAAAGTAAATTAAGGAAAGAGTCTGAGATTTTAAATCGATCCATACGGTTCCGCAGAGCACTTTTTGGGAAATACTGTTTTCTAAACAAATTGTGAAAGCCCATTTTATCACAGAACACGTTCTAATAATTCTCACCAAACTGATATCTTTTTTTATCACATTATTCTTATTGACAAGAATTATTTAAACTTACAAACAATTCATGATCCTTGATTTTCACAAAATCGAATACGTGTACTGTCGTTTCTCCAGCAAGTTCTTACCGTTTTCACAAATAATACAAGCGGATACAGCTGAATTCGTTAGCAACCTACCTGAAGATGACACATCTTTCTTTTGTAATGGACGTCGAAACGCACTATCCGGATCAGTATAAGAGGAACCAATGCAACGAGTTAGGAACATCGCTACCGATCCAATAGCCGGTGGAATCCCCGCTAAAATCAATGGCAGAGTATAACTGCCTTGATGATCCAGGATAACTCCAGCGACGTATGGTCCAATTGTCAGTGGAATGGAACACACTCCAAGAAGAAACCCGATTGCTTGGGTTGCACCATCTCGCCCACAGATATCAAAAGCAATGGGGCCTAACAGTGAAATAAAGCAACCGTCAAAAATCCCCATTCCTGATACAATCATCAGCAACCAGGTGAAGTGCCCACTGGTAAACGGTAAGAGTATTGTGAGGATGCCGATGCTAAGAAAGGCTAACTGTTGTAACATGATTCTGTTGATTCGTGGAAGGTCTGCTATGTACCCGAAGAGGAGCCGACCGATTCCTGACGTAATCCCAATACACAACACCGGTAATTTCCCGTCCAGATTCTTTGAAAAGTTCTTTTTCACAAACTCCAACATGTAAACATAAGGCACGAAATAACCAAACAGAGAACCGGCTATAACAATAACCCAAATAATATATTTGGGGTTCTGCAACACCTGCATGTTGAACACTTCGCTACAAGACAATCGTTTGCCCTTCTTCTCGTTCTTCGTCACCGGTTTGAAAAGGAACGCACAGCCCATGATGAGACCGGCAATAACCGCCAACAGCCGCAACGTCCACACTATACCAAAATTTTTAATAAATGCGTCGATGACATACGGCATGGCGATAGTAAATGCCGAACTGCCTGCTGTTACTAAACCATTAACTAGTCCTAAGTATCTTTTGAAGTAATGGCCTAAGACGGCCAATGATGGGGTGTAAGCGAGAGCACCCCCCAAACCGTACATGATGCCGTAAGTAAAACACAGGGCAACGAAGTTGTCCACACAAAAGGATGAGAGGAACATGCCGGAGGAGGCGATGGCGCCACCCAGGAAGGTTGTGGTCCGTAGGCCGATGTGGTCAGTTAGCACGCCAGCCACTGGTGATATGAAGAAGGTGGTGCCCATGGCTAAGGATCCCACTAGAGCTGGAAGAGAAAAACAGACTTATTCATAATACTTATTATGGAGAAATGTTTTGTTAAAAAAGATGAACTGAACAAATATTAGGCGATTCAACAAAGATAATACGAGAATAGAATATTAATTAGGTAAATATTTTTAAATAATAATTTTTAATTATTAATTTAAGTATTACGAATTGTTTTGCTTCGAGAGCCGTGAAAAAATATATCTAACTAAGTACACCTTTTTCAACTTATTTGAGAAAACGTCAATTGGCATTCAAATTAGTGAATTGTATTTCAGAAAGGGTCAGTTGTACTTCAGACTGGCAAATTTGATTTCAGACAACAATTTGTAATTCAGATTTTGTAAGTCGTATTTTAGAAAACATCATTTGTTATTGTTATTCAGATTGGTAAATTGGTTTTCAGAAGGCATTACATATTTAATTACATTTCAGATTAAAAAAGCTTTCAAAGAAGCAAACGTATTGATAACATAAACCATACTGTTGTTTTTATGGAACATAATATAAACAAACTTTTATTTTCGGGAGTATTTTGACATTTTAATTTTCAAGACCAAAAAATGTGGTTTGTGAATTACAACTACGGCATCTGAAATAGAATTTACTAATCTGAATTACGATTGACCTACTTTTTACTTTCTTATACGTAGTATAAGGAAGTATAGTAATCGTGATTTTTTTCGACTTCGAGATTTTGATGGATTTACACGTTTTGAGGGCCCCTGAATCCATTTTGACCATTTTCGCCATGATGTCTGTCTGTCTGTGTGTCTGTCTGTCTGTGTGTCTGTCTGTCTGTCTGTCTGTCTGTCTGTATCCACCATAACTCAAAAACGACTTATCGTATTTGATTCAAATTTCATATTTAAGAGTTTGAACAAATTTGTGGGTGCCACATTCATGTTTTTCATCTAGCACAAAAACAAGTGACAGTTACCTGAAGACATTTTTAGGTTTTTTAGGAATATCTTGAAAAATAAACAATTTATGAGATTTTTTTATTCTTTAACATTGATTTAGAATTGAATTTTGAACAAATTTTGTTTGAACTTTTTTTTGAAATTCTGTCAAAAAAATTTCAAAAAAAATAAAACATTGGTTTTTGTCGTAAAATTCGGTTATAATGAGTGGGACAAGGACAGATTTATGCGTATTGCAATAAGTGCGAGAGAGACTTCCGAAATTTATTTGAATATTGCTAGAAACGCTCAAAAGTGAAACACGATTTTTACAAGAAATTTAACTTAATTTCTTTAGGAAAAGTAATTGTGGTACTATCCGTATAAGAAAGTCATGTGTTGGGCACATCAGATATTTATTATTGGAACAACCTTTAAAATGGTTTTTAATCCTTATATTATAATATAGTTAACCAATATACAAAGCACTAGGCCTTAATACCTACACGTTTTTACTACAAGTTATTTTCAGAAAATTAGATCATTATAATCAGTATTCTATACATACGAGTATATATTTTTCTTATTTGTTCCTTCATTAATTTTATAGTCTTAATAAAAGAAGCATTTATATGAGTGTTGTCGAGTGTTATACCAGGAATAGTAATGTAAACCTAAAAACTCAACATATTTTTTAAAGATTATCTTCAAACAATTAATCAATTATAAAAGAATAATCGAAGAAAAACTAGAATACTACAAACTTATTTTAAAAATCCAAAATTTTCTTTTAGTTCTCACTTAATACAAGCAATTTTCCTTTATTTGGCCCTATCTACCGCGAACTGGAAATTAATATAAAGTAACAGCTTCGATCATTTGTCCAGTTTAAAGCTATTTGACTAGGCAAATGCTATTTGACTAAAATAATAATTTGACTGCGACATAGGTACCAAACATTGCTTTTTTATAACAGCTATGAGAGTTATAACATTTCGGATGTCTAATTAGAAAAGTTTCATTCTCTTAAATATCTAAAAGCTTCAGATACCTTTGCAACTACACCTATTTCAATTGTATACGGAAAACCTTAACTATGAATTGTATTTCAGAAAGCGTCAATCGTAATTCAGATTAGTAAATGTATTTCAGAATGGTTGACGAGATGCCTCATTTGTAATCCAGAAACAACACTTTGGACTTAAAAATTAAAATGTTAAAATATCTGTGACAAAAAAAATTTGTTTGTGAGTATTATACAGGGTGTATCAGTATAAATCGAGCAAACTTTAATGGTACATTCTCCTAGTCGTCCTGATTCGGAAAAATGTATATTATATACATCTATCTCGATTGCTAAGAAAGACACAGGGTGTTGAAGTTTACAAAAAAAATATTTTTTTTGCATTGACTTCTATAAAAAAGCTTGGATTCAAACAAAATTTTGCATGCCTGCCCTCCTCCCTAAGGACAATTTTATGAAGATATTTTCGATTTTGGGGGGGCACCAGTGGCGTGCAATTCGGCCACATCTCAATTATTTCAAAGAAATTTGGAGTAAACTTTGCTTTTACAGAACAAAAATTGAAGTTTTAGTTCCAGAGATAATTAGTTTTTTTCGAAAGACGTGCCAACTTGAAATTACTCACAAATCAAATAGAAAATTTATTAAAAAACAAAAAGTAACAAAAAATAATTATAAAATTACAGCAACTGTTCAAAATGCAACCCGCCAGCCTCGATGCATTTCTGACAACGACGAACTAATGAATTAACAGCATCTGTCATCATTCCAGGATTTTTTTAGTAATTTCAACCTAGCTTCTTTGGAAAAAATTAATTATCTCTGGAACTAAAACTTCAATTTTTGTTCTGTAAAAGCAAATTTCACTCCAAATTGAACAAGGAATGCAATAGATAAAAAAAAATTTTTTTTAAATTACAGTGGCATACTTTTTCTTCGAAATAATTGAGATGTGACCGAATTGCACGCCACTGGTGCCCCCCCAAAATCGAAAAATCTTCATAAAATTGTCCTTAGGGAGGAGGACAGGCATGCAAAATTTTGTTTGAATCCAAGCTTTTTTATGGAAGTTATTGCAAAAAAATATTTTTTCCTTGTAAACTTCAACACCCTGTATCTTTCTTAGGAATCGAGATAGAGGTATATAATATACATTTTTCCGATTCAGGACGACCAGGAGAATGTACTATTAAAGTTTTCTCGATTTAAACTGATACACCCTGTATATTATTCAATAAAAACAAGCAATGTCTAAGTTATTAATAAGTTTGCTTTACTATGTGAGCTTCTTTGAAATATTTTAAATCTGAAATGTAACTATGTAATGCCTTCTGACATCAAATTTACCAATGTGAATTACAAATGATGCTTTCTAAAATACAATTGACGTTTTCTGAAATACAGTAGAAAACGATATAGACTGTAGATTTTAACTTCTAAAAAATCAACATCCTACTATATGCTTTTTTATACGAAGAATTAATAGTTATTTATTATACAAGACGATAACATTGTTGTACTTTATCTTCGAAAGCGATTTTAACGTCGAGGCGTCAGTCGTGACGCTAATACGAGCGCTAATAAGCTCGAGAAGATAATGAAATGTTATCGTCGCTTATAATACAAAATTTTTTTCTATAGTGAATGTTAAAGAAAAGCCAATTATAAATGAAAACTAATTACAAATAACATTATTATCAAGCACAATTTAAAATGTCAGTGAATATCATGAGTTGTCACTATGGTGTCAAAATCCACAATAATACGTTTTAATTGATACATTTCAAAAAAATGAAAGTACTTTATCTACACTTGCGGTTAAAGTGCTACTTTATCTACTATTTTGAGTTGATAAAAGCACAATTTAACATTTGCTATAGAAAAAATATACATTATAAATTAATAAGTAAAACTGGTCCATATCAAGGTGGGGATTAGTGAATCAAAAGTAGAAAGTAGAACAAACAAACTCCAACCATAAAATGTATATTGTCAAAATTATTATACAGGGTGTATCAGTTTTAATCGGGCAAACTTTAATGGTCCATTCTCCTAGTCGTCCTGATTCGGAAAAAATGTATATTATACAGGGTGATTCAAAATTCGATGTAGATATTTTAAGGACGTATTGTTGGGATCAAAATAAGACTTTTTTTTCAAATAAACATGTGTCGTAAAATGCACCCCCTCCGAGCTACAGCCATTGTAAGTTGCGTAAAAAAAACGATTATTTAAAATTGTGACTACAATAACGCATCAAATCTTCTGAAAATTGGCATGCCCCCATTTTTTTAGGCACTCTATTTATTTTTTGCTTCAAAAATTATGTAGAAACAGTTTTTGGGGAGTTTGGAGGGGGGTCCACACTTGTATGTAGCTCGGAGGGGGTGCATTTTAGGACACATGTTTATTTTAAAAAAAAGTGTTATTTTGATCCCAACAATACGTCCTTAAAATATCTACATCGAATTTTGAATCACCCTGTATAGGTACCTCTATCTTGATTCCTGAAATACCTAATTGAAAAGTGACCGAATTGCACGCCACTGGTGCCCCCCAAAATCGAAAATATCTTCATAAAATTGTCCTTACGGTAGAGGGCTGGCATGCAAAATTTTGTTTGAATCCAAGCTTTTTTATGGAAGTTATTGCAAAAAAATGATTTTTTCTTGTAAACTTTAACACCTTGTAGTTTTCTTAGGAATCGAGATAGAGGTATACGAGTATAATATACATTTTTCCGAATCAGGACGACTAGGAGAATGTACCATTAAAGTTTGCTCGATTAAAACTGATACTGTATAGGTATAAGACGACATAACTAACAAGTACTAAACAGATAACTAGCTAATTTAATTTACTAGATACAATTCTTAAGATAATAATAATTATCTAAGAAAATGAAATAGCAGTTAGGGATAATCGATTGAAAAATTAGCTCTCATAGATAATTGACTTAATAATGGTTCAAAAACTAAATATCAGATAATGAATGGAAATTATTAACTTGCTAGAAGATTAACAGGTAAGCAAAGACATACCTAACTTTGAACGAAAGAATGAATAGCGAATGCTTCTAGAACTAAATATAGGAAAACGATCATGCAAACTGCATAAGTAGGTACCAAACAATTACCTCAGAAAATTATCAACAATTATCTCGGATAGTTGTTAAGCACGAGTTATACTTTGATGATTAATGACACTAAATTGAGCAAATCTAACATAAGTTTCATAAAGCTCATATTATATTAGAACAGGTGGGGATAAAGATAATGAAACAAATTCATAATATGTACCTATCTATATTTTTTAAATTCATTTCCCAAAAAACTTCTACAAAAGGGGATGCAAATCTGAAAAATCTTCAAGTAGAAATCTAACCACCCCCCAACTCGAGAGTATGCCAGAACTGGAGTTAAAGGGAATGTTATGTTTAATATTGCCTAAACTGTCTTTTCACAAATTGCCTAGTATTTTGTAATTTGCCTGATATCACACATTGGCCTCAAATATTCCTATAAATCTATGAATTATTCTTCTTTATATATAAAATTTTTTCTTCAGATGGAATAGCGGTTTTGTAATGAAAGAGTTGTGCGTGGAATATTATAATATTTTGTAGTTTTCAAGTATCTCATTTTTTTCTCATTGCTGCACTCATAGTTTTCTTTTATTTTTATGATCACGACGTTAGATTGATGAATAGTTTATATCAGATGTTATTTTTGAAAAACCCGGTATTCTACATCGAAAGCACTTTAAAAATTAATAAATTTGACACCTCGATGTACCTACTTTATAACGTCAGTTTATCACCCTAGACCCCTAGAGTGTAGTTTTCGCTATTGATAATTTTCCACCATTTTGATTGGACATTTTAAAAGAAAAATATGTTAGTGGCTAATTAATTAACGTGACAGATGACTTTAATGATCTATAGTAAAAATTTTGGCCCGAAGGCCAATAATATCAAATACTCGTAGGCATATAAAAATTCAACTTCATGTAAAAATTGAGAGTAATTCTCTTGGCAACGATTAGGTCTCAGTGTCTAAATCCACTTCATTCTAAATTTTGACTTGAATCATCATCGCATTATTTGCTATAATGGTTCAGGGTGATCAACCTACACCTACTACCAAATAAACTATAAATAAAATACACAGAGGGTTTGTTAAAGAATTTAGAGATTTTTATTATTGTAACAATTGAATTTATCTGTTAAATGTTTTAATAAAAAATGAAAATTCACACACCGTGTATTACATATATTATAAGTAACAAAAAAATTATAAATTTGCAAATTGGCAGGTTACACATTAGCAACTTTTCGCTATAATAAGTTTTAAATAAAACTTTCACCAATTTCCAAAATTACACAATTTTATTTAGGAATTTTTTACTATGATAATGTTGATATAATGAAATAACATATGTTTCTTAGATTTACAAAAGTATTTACGTTAAATTAGCACAAATATTTTTTTTGTAATTTGCAAATCTACGCTTTAATTGAACTAATACTTGATCTTTCGACCTATGTACCAACCAATATGTTATAATATGTAAATTTTATCTCTTGAGCCAGAACCATCTGTACGGCTGTTCAAACGGATAAAAATCACATTACAACTTATCAAAAGGTTATTATAAAATTTCATTATCTCTTAGGCCATAAAAATAACTCCCAGTGGGTGATTATGTTTCTAAGAGAAGCGCTAAAAATAGTTCTGTGTATTGAGATCACAACTTCATAACCAATAAATAAATAATTCCAAACTTGTTCACTTTTTCTCCAAAATTATGTGGACAAATTATTACAAATATATATGAACCCACGTTTACAATAATAAATTATCCGCCTCCAAATATTCAGTTACAAAATTTAATGAACATATGCTAAAAAAAGTATCTATTGAAAATCACAATGGGTACCACAAATAAATTAAAAGCAACAAAGGAGAATGTATCAATTAAATATGATATGTAATTTTCTCACCCGGAACTCAGTTAATAGCATTTGACACATAGGAAGACTTATTAATAATGTAAAAGGGGACAAAAACCCGTATACAATTTCCTGTAACAACTCCTGAAACCTTACAGAAAATCGTATGGAATTAATTTTAGAATTGATTCAACGAAAAAATTGTCACAAGTTCTAAATATCATACAAAAACAAAATGTTAGGAAATAGTACTCCTAATAAATAAATATACTATGTTGGATCATGAAAACATATATGTAGTGTTTGTTACTAAGGAAGATATATTCTTTACTCTGAGATTAATTGTTTTGTTCGTTGTACACTGTGTTTTGCCAGAAGGGTAATTAAAATGTTTAAATACAACTTTATCGTATTATATTATTAAATATTATATTGTATTTTATTTTTATCTAACTAATGAACTTTAGTTAGTTAAGTAGTTTGAGTGCATTTCTTAAATTGCAAAAAATAGATATAAGTACGAGATATAAATACATAATTATTAAGTAAATTGGTGTAAGATATGATAATAATATATATCTTCAAAAAATAATACCCGACTATATCAGCAATTTTTTGTTGACTGATATACGAATATTACGAATAAGTATACATATTAGCTTGTAATAAAACTAGAACAATTTTGGGTTCTTGTCTTATTGGTCGCTTGGTAGACCATAAACATAGTTCTACACACCCAAAAAAATGAAAGGACAGATCACTTTACATAAAAAATAATAAAACATCGTAGGTGAAGGAATAAATCAATACAGTAATCTAGAGAAAATTTTACCTTTAGAGAATTTAGTTTGATATTTTTGGCTCTAACATTTAAATATTCAAAAATTTCTAAATATGTAGTACACGATTTGCATATAAATACGTCTACAGGGTGTTTCATGGTAAATGGTAATACCTCAATAACTTTTTGATTCTTCGGTAAAATTAGAACTTTTTTTTTCTGTTTGTACAACTCGCAATTCTCTTTTAAACAAGAATTTTTTGGAATCGATTTTTGGATTTGCCTTATGTTCTGTTGGTCGGAGGAAAAAAGTGTAAAGACAAAAATTGTATAGCTCAAAATTTGCAACCTTTTTTATCTTACGCTGAACTCTCTGTAGTTAGTTCCCAAAAAGATAGAGGGCGCCAAAATTTCCAAAAATGCGCTGTACCTATGTGCCTGTTATATGTCAATGTTTTTCTGGTATTTGAGTACCTAAAAGTGTTTTATTCAAAAAAACGTGAAAAAATGTCGTTTCAAGTGTCCAATTTGAAAAGAAAAAGACCGAACGAGTTAACGTGTTTGTTTTGTGATACAACAGGAGACTTAGTTAAAAAACCAATATCTCAATCGTGGATGACTATTATAAGAGCAGCAGATTCAAATTTCTTCGCAATATATCCAGTGGTGTCGAAGATTGGAAGGGAAAAGTGGAGCAGTCCCCCAGTATCTGCGCCACTGGACATTTTTTTTATAAATAAACCTCATCACTACTTAGAAATGTACTACATTACTCTGTGTACGAAATGTAATGAAAATCGATCGAGTGGTTTAGAAGTTATGGTAACAAAACGAGTTCTTATCCTATACTTTGACACCCTGTATCTTTGTTATAAAACATTTTTGAGCTAAGTTTTTTCATTAAAGTCTACTTATTTTTTGATTCTCTATCACCTCCCAAAGTTAATGAAGTTTAATTTTTACCACCCTGTATATAAAAATATAAAAGGGGTGCGAAAAAAAATTGGACCGTATGATGGAGCGGCAACATCCAAAATATTAATTTTTGAGCTGTTATGAGCTTATATCAATTGACAAAATGCGGTCCTCATATTATGCATACTCAATTCCATTCAGCTCCCGGTCTAAAATTGCATTTACTTAGTTTTTTAGTACTCCAGGTTTGACGATATAATAATATACAAATTTCTCATTATGATAACCTGTTACAAGATTAATAAAAGCTGAGATTTCTCTTATCGAAATGTTGAATAACATTCTGTAAACCCTTTGTAATTTGGTATTTTAACAATATAAAGCATTGTCGAAATGTCAAAATATCCATAAATCTCAAAATAAAATTTACCAACATAATCAATTTATTTATTTTAAATACCGGACATAGACCCATAACTAAAGTATCTATAAAATTTGATTTTAAATATACAGGGTGATCAGTAATTGGCGCACTCCTAATACAGGGCGTTATAGAGCACATTAAAACTAAGGATAATTTGCAAAGAAAAATTAAATCTGATGGTTAGTTTCCGAGTTATAGAGTTTCCCTCATCCAAGTTACAAGCTAATTATTTTAATAACCAAGTCAAAAATGAGTGAATAATTCATGCTACTATAATCTCTGGAAAAAATGCAATAGGATTTGCTCAATTTTTTTCACAAAACCTCTAATACAATGAAATTGAAAATGTTAAAATTTAATAAAATACCTAAATTTGAGAGAAATTTGAAGTTTGGCAACCTCTCAAAGTATCCTTCTATTACCATGAAAATATTATTAATGAATTTCAATTGTTGTTTCTGTTTTTTAATAAAATTGACAGTACTAAATTAATTTGACGTTCCTATAAATTCTCGCATCTTAAAATTTTGAACGTTTCTCTTTTTTTTTTCTCTCCGAACCTATTCATATGTTCAATGCAGAGTTGCCACTTTTATTTACACAAAAATGGTCATATCTTTGTAAAGAAAGGACTTACAGCACTGCGGTAAAAAAATTGGTCATTCTTAAAACGTAAAGTTTATCACAGTATGCTCCGAGTGCGCCAATTACTGATCACCCTGTATATTATAAGTTATAACCGTGGTGTCCGAGTTGCGCACAGCCAACCCAAAATTTTATTACGGCCGGAGGCTGTTAGGTTGTTATTTGAGTGCGGAACTAGGAATTCTTTACAAAAATTGAGCGCAACTCCAACGCCACCATTATGGTGATAACGCACCTTCCGTGTTTTTGTGGCCTGTATTTTAAAAAACCAGGATGTAAAAGTTGATAAAAAAAAATTTTTTATTAGGTATTTACAACTACAAAATTTTCATTTTTGTTATTTTGAATTAGACAGTTTGGGTTATTTATATAATGTTTATACTTTTTCATTATTTTTTTTATTTAAACCTAAAGTTGCTAATAGATTTAAAAACACAAGAGGCAATTTATGTATGGTTTTAATTCACAATAAAAAATGTTAAATAAAAAATAAACACGTTAATGATTCCTAAAATATAATCAGTTTTTTTTATACTAAATCTGCCAAAGCCAGTTCCCATTCCTATTTTAAATGAGCTTTGTCAAAAAAAGTCTATTATAGGTTAAGTACTTAGACCATATACAACTTATTTTTTTTATTATTTTCACGTATTTCTAGTATTTTCCACACTTTTTATACATTTTCTATGCAATAATTCAATTTTTTACCAAAATAAACACAGTCCACACAAATTATTGCATAAAAAATGTATAAAAAGCGTGGAAAATATTAGAAATAAGTGTAAATTAAGTAAAATTTTTAAATCTTTGAAGAATTAATAATGAACAAAGTAAATAAATAGAAAAATATTTTTTTTAAATAAATTTGTGTTTATTCGAGACACACTGTAGATAGTAACTGATGCTGTCAACGTTGACTTACCCTAGTTTAGGAAACATTGGAAAAAAAATCCCCAAAAGTGATGAAAGAATCAATTCACATAAGTGTACATATTTTGAAAACGAAGTGTTCATCTTCACACAATATTTTCTCCCTAAAATAAGTCAATTCAATTTTTTGCACTACACTAAAAACTTAGTTTTAGCATCTATAATATGTCGATCGACTGTTTTAGTCAATTTAAAACCTGCGCATCCGCCATTAATGAAAATAATTACATAAAAGGAGTGATTAGGTAAATGAGTCAAATAAGAAAAAATTACCAAATCAAATTAAAGAAAAAATGAGCATTGTCATTTCAAACATACAAATATAGAAAGTCTTAAGAATTGAATAAATCGGTTGTGGAAAGATGTTTTTAATATGTTGAATATTAGAAGATTGAAAAAAAAGAATAAATTTATATACCTCGATTTCTACACATGTAATTTTGTAGATAAAAGCCCCTTCACAGCCACTTAACGTACGTAAATTAAGATAAAAAATTAACATTCGACCAATAGTGCAATAGTGGCCAAGAATATAATTGACAGTCTTAAATGTTTAGATTTTTCTATTAATATTTTAGGAATATTTTTGTTATATGTATATTTTGAAAATCAAAATCTTTATGTCCACAAAAGGTGAAATATGGAAGTTGTGTGTATAATGTGTATAAAGTGTATAACTGTATGTATCGGGTGTTCATTCTTAAAAGACACTTCAATCCCAACTAGAGGTGAAATTTAAATGAACACCCGATATAATGCATCAATTTGACTATACATAGTTTAAATACTTATATTTTACACGAAAAAATTAATTTTAATATATTTTCTTCCGAATAATACCTGCGATTTTAAATAGTATTTCAAATATTTAAATTCAATATTTAAAATCCCATTTACTAAATCGTTTAGTGCAGATTGTTGAAAACTATAGTCTAACTTAGTATTATCCTTAACTAAAGTTAATTTCCTTAGATAGTATTATTAGGACAATGATAACCAAGGAAATTAACTATTAGTTCAGGTTAACTATTGATTGAATATTGAGAAATTGGCATACCAATTAGAATTAATTTACTAAAACATTTTAAACTTAATTATTAATTATTGAATAATAACTTCTGAATTTGTAAAAACTTGACCATTCTGAAGTTCTGTGCAATATAAAATTATTTTTTGAGTTTGTTGAAATTTGTAAAAATTTTGCTATATACTACCCAACAATAAACAGTTATTTGCCAATATACAGAAATAAAAATAACTGGAAGTGCGTTTAATGTGAATGTGCATTAAACTTAGTGTAAATATTTGTTTTTGCGCACTGCGTGCTCCCCCACGTTGTTATAAATATTCCAATTCAAGCAAACAAAACGCAAGTCTAAAATACACCTCTCCTGCCATACCTACTGCTCGTTTAACGTCTACCTTACATTTCTTAACTTAACATAGCAGCAACGGCAGCGTGTCATCAAATTACAAGGCAACGACATTCGAATTTACACACGTGTAATACAATATTTACAACCAGTTAAGCTGACACGAACAGAATTATATTTATACCTATCCTATAATACGTATATTTGTTTAGAATTTGTAAAACCACAGAATTTAAAAACCGGCGTCGCGGTTTGTTCCTATTTGGCGCTTACCCGCTTTCCCAGATGCATTGCTAACATTCTTCCGCTGAAGATTGTCATGCAATTCAGCGTAAATCACCCCATAGGAATTGATCACACCAAACAGTATGCCATTGCAAAAGAACGAGCCCAACATCACCAGCCACGCTCTGGCACCCCCGTCCGGCGGTTCCTGCCGCTGCAACTCCTCCTGCTTAATGCTGACTTTACTCGCTGGCGATGAGCTTGTCCCATTTTGATGCAGACTTCTAATAGTTGCTGCTGGTTGTTGGATATTCGGGTGGACTAGCTCCACTTCCGCCTCTTCTACCATATTAATTACCCTGATGCGGTGTCCTAAGGCACTGTTATTGACATTACCACACGCGGCGTGTAAAGACAATACCGCCGGTCGTGTGTGTTTGTGCGATGGAACCGGGAGCGGCGCACGTGGATCGAAAACGCGTTTTGGGATCAGCTGGTGGTGCGGCTGGTTGGGGATAATGGGGGGACACAGTCGCGAGTCGCCGACTGATTGCGTTGATCGGATACCACAATGTTAGAACTAAAAGTAGAAATAACGCGTGCGCATTTTGGTAACAGCAGGAATACAATACACCGATGATGAATGCTTTAGCTTTGGTTATTGAGTCTTCCGTTTCTAGTTTTAGAATGCTTTCTTTATAGTGTGGCAAAATTGAATAACTGGTGGGGAACGAACTACTTTTTTTGGGGGGAATTTTCGTTGGATGTTGGATTTACTTTATTGATATCTAAACGTACCACAGTTGCAACGCGGAAGCGTTCAGCAGGAAGCACCTGATAAATTATAGTTAGGTATACCTATTTATTAGATTATCGACGTTGGAGTGTTTGCGTTTTTTTCTCGCAAAATTTTTTACTAGATGGTGTCATTTTGATCAAAGTACATATACAATTAGTACAGTAAATCGAGACTTTACCCTTGCAAAAAAATGTGGAACTTACACCCCAGTTTTTGGGTGGGAGATATGCCCTCTCCAGCTGCCATCTTGAAACTGAGGGTGTCAACAGTTTTTTTGAAATTTCTCGTTTACGGTTGATATCACGAAAAAAATATTTCAGAACAATTTTGTAGAGAATACAGTTTATTGCACTTTTTGCTAATAAATAATTTACTTAAGTTATAATAATAATACTACACCTTGTTTTTGTATAAAATCCAATCCATTTTAAATCCAAACATAATCGGGGTGGAAAGTTTTCAAATTAACACCCTGTATATTTCTAGTCTCGAACAAGTTATACCAATTACCTATGAAATATTAAAATAATATCGATAGATGTAGTGAAATGGTGCGAATAGATACCTATTAGTAGTTAATTTGATAGGGCGTTAAAATTAAAAAAAATTGTTGATCAGGATGACATATAGACATTTTAAAACTTAAGTATTTTTAATGTAGAAAGTTTTTATGTTGATTTTTAAGAAATTATGTAAATAATTTGTGCTTAATATCAAAATATCCGTTACCAATATTAAATGTTGAAAATTAAATTCCTAAAACAAATTTTAACAAATCACTTCAAAACTCATAATTATATGTACCTTTTCTTTTCTTATACACAATAACAAATAATTTTTTAATTATATTTTTTATAAAAAGCCTTTGCAATCTGTGTTTTTCAGAATTAATAGTAAATCCTTAAGTTGTAAAAATAGATTAAAAAATAACATGTCATATTTTACAATAATCTAAGAAAAACAATGTGTACCTATTTAACTTACAAGAACAGTGAAAATGACAAAATATTCAATTCTTTCAGGAAATAGTAGGTATCTTATGAATCAGTTTATAAGATTGTTTAGATAAAAAACAGTCGTTTGTTGTTCAATTTGAGAAAAAGCTTAATGACGTCAACGCTACAAAGAATATTTACTTTCTGAAACCCAGGAATATCAAATAAGACAGCATAAATAAACTTTTTCGTGCAATTTTAGATGATAGGGGACACTATCTATTTCCTTGAAGTGTTTTTCCTTCATAGATAATTCTTATTAACTTATTATTTATCTGTTGTTAAAAGTAGTATTACCATACTGTGTTTTTACTACCTATAAGTAAGGGAGTAAGGGTGATTCATTACTTCAATAGTATGGGCACGAAGTCAACATATAGTATGGGTTTCTTTAATAACTTGTTTTCTATGAAAGATATAGGTAACAAAACAAAGTTAAATCATGAATGAATATGATTTTGCACAATTTAATTAGAGATACAGTATGAGGGACTGAACCAAATTATGCTTTTTTAATTGGAACATGCTATATGTACAGGGTGTCCAGATGTAGTTGTAAGTGCGGGGTATCTCGCTGATTCTCGCTTATACTAGCAGAGATAGAGAGATGCGGTTTTCTCGACACTTTGCTACTTTTTACTTTCTTATACGAAGTATAAGGAAGTATTGTAATCGTGATTTTTTTCGACTTCGAGATTTTGATGGATTTACACGTTTTGAGGGCCCCTGAATCCATTTTGATCATTTTCGCCATGATGTCTGTCTGTCTGTCTGTGTGTCTGTCTGTATCCACCATAACTCAAAAACGAGTTATCGGATTTGATTCAAATTTCATATTTAAGAGTTTGTACAAAATTGTGGGTGCCACATTCAACGTTTTTCATCTAGCACCAAAACAAGTGCCAGTTACCTGATGACATTTTTAGGTTTTTTAAGAATATCTTGAAAAATAAACAATTTAGGAGATTTTTTTATTCTTTAACATTGATTTAGAATTGAATTTTGAACAAATTTTGTTTGAACTTTTTTTTGAAATTCCGTCAAAAAAATTTCAAAAAAACGAGATATTCCTAAAACACTTTATATTTCTCATAGCGCGCTTTGATAGTTGAATCCGAGGTTTGAAAAGTAATTATTGTGATACTATCCGTATAAGAAAGTCATGTGTTGGGCACATCAGATATTTTGTGAAAAGAAAGATGCCGTCAACGGTTTTTTCATAGCCCCCGTCGTTTTTAAGATACAGGGAGAAATTGAAAATTTGCACTTTTAGGGCATACCTCGTATCTGCATCTTATACAGATTTTTACGTAGAATCCAGTGGGGTACTCAGTTTTTTCTTAGAAGCGATAATTTTCGAAATATTTACTAAACTTATGTTATTTTAAATGAAACACCCTGTATGTTTTTCACTAGTTGGATCCAGCTTGTCATAAGCTTTACAAAAATATAAAACACTCTGTAATTACTTTTAATATTTGAAAATGCAAAAAAAGTTGGACACTATAGTCAACGTTAATTTTGTTCACTAATTTTGAAGTTGTGAATGGAGCTTAAAATTTACTAAATTGCTGCATTATTAATTTTTTGCTATTATGAAGTTTAGCAGTAGGTAGGTAACTCATCCACTTTGAAAAAAGTAGAAAAGTTATAAATATTGAAAGAGTGAATCTCTGTAGAATATTGTATAGAAAGACTTGCAGTTACATTATCTGATAGGTACAGGGTACTTTTTTCAAATTTAACCTCCTTGTTCTCATATTTTTTCATAATGTTTTTTATGTATAATACTGGAATGTCGTTGAAATAAATGAGTTAATAAAAAAAGAACATATATCTAGTTTTATTCAATTAAATACACATAATAATTTAATAATTTAATAATAATAATATACAATTATAAACAATGATTATTAAACAATAAATAATAACATATATCAAAATGTATACGGTAGAGGTACGATTACGGAGGGTTTGCTTTGGTTATTTTCTGAAAGGTTCTATTTATATCATATAAAGCTATAGTGCTGGTGATTTGGGAAAAAAGCCATCACATATACATTACAGTCAGTAATTTAGCACGCATACTTTGGCAAAGTGCCCGCATGATCCACACTCCTGTAACTCAAACTACTTCCATTCTTTTTCAGTGTATTACCCTTATTATGCGGATACAGATTGAGTGGCGGCAAATTAGGATGCTCAATACGTGTGGGCGAAGACACCCTGGGTCTTATTGTTATACCCCTACGTAAGCTATTCACTCCCATCCCCATACTAGCGCACCGCATATCCGTATTTCCCGTGAAGTAATGGGGCTCACCACCATTTTCCATGTCGTTCATTTGGTAGCTCTCAATCAAAGGCGTTGGATCTTCATAATCGTAATCTACGAAGTCAGAATTATCAAAACTAGATTGGTCGCGTGCTCGCTTTAGTGTCAAACCTTTATGGTGGTACGTGTGGTAATTGTGTGGCGGTGGAGGTAACGGTGGTGGAATCACCGGTTGCACATTTAAATGGTCTATGGTCTCATAGTGGTCCTCACTTTCGCCATAGTCAATCAAGTCCCTCGGGTAATTTTCTGAAATGAAGTGTTGAGTACCGCGCGGGGTTAAAGCCGCCCATACCATTCGGTTATCGTGGATATTGGGAGCGGCACCATGGTACAGCACCGAGTCAGCGGGATGCACCAATTTGTTGCTGTTGCTGAGATTCGAGACTGAGGAACAATCGCGAGGTTCGTGGTTTTTGCTTTGGTGGCGATGGTGATGATGGTCGCGAGTATGCAACGAACATTCGTTGCTTCCAAACATATTCATCCTAAAAAAAAACAGCGATAGGTAGGTATAATAAAAAATTGGGTATTGGCTTACTCGCGGCATTTCAACAAAAACATTGCTAGTAATGCTCCTAGAAGTAGTACGCCTATGGAGGATGCCACTAGAACTAATATCCACGTGTCGTCGATTCCTGTTCCGGACCAGTTTTCTACATCTAAAAAAAGGTTAATAAACTAGGTCAGGTTTAAAACTATATAACTAACATTAAAAGACGATTACACTAATCCTATTGAATTAGATGTTGTTTAGTGATGTTCTAAAGAAAAAACAAAGTATTAAAACAGGAGTTAAAAGATAAAAAATAGGTCATCAATGAATTCAAGAAAAGTTAACAGATTACAGTTTCATTATTTTTTTCACTTTCAAGACGAAAAATGTAGGTCGCTAAACTTTTTGTTATATCTGAAGTAAAAGTGGTACTTCAGTCCCTCATGCCATAGATTACCTACTGTTATTCTCTGGGGATTATAAATTATAACTAGTAACTGTTGACATCTATTCGCGTATTTTGCTCTTGAATTATTCGCGATGTGATTATACAGGGTGGGTCAAATTTTAATCGGGAGAGTGAGATAATCGACAGAACACTTTTTAAAATTATTTTCAGTTTTTCCCACATATCTGTGGAATAATTTAGATAATTTTATGAAAATTGGAATGTGAATATTGGATACACCATAGTTTTCATCCCAGTTATATTCTTGTAAAGAAAAATGGTGCGCCACTAACCTAAACTATTTTCTTTCTTTTTCATCTACTATCATCAATGGAGGAAAACATTTTATGTATTTATTTTTTAGGAAGCCAAGTCTCAGAATTAACTTCATTTCAAAATCATTCATCCCTACAGATCAAGTACCTATAGTCCAGGAAAAATAGACTTTAACCTGGAAAAAAATTGTTACAGGCTAAATTTTTGCATGCACCTTAGTATATGTGTGAAAGTTCCCCATCGATTTGATGGCTGCTAACTGAGTTACTCGAGGTCAAAGGTCGCAACAACCAGTTTTTTGCAAGTATCTCAGGAACGGCGACCTTTATTGAAAAAAATATAGAGAGGTAATTTTTAGCTGAGGCAATTTGCTATAAAAACTTATTCAGAAGTTTTCTTGTAGGGGCAATCGTTCACGAGATATAGCGTTTCAAAAACTAAGAACGTAGAGGACTTACTTCACTACGAAGAATAACGACTGATCTTAGGATATGAAAGTTGGATAATGAATTATTATTCAATATGTATATTTATGGCGTTTTTTATTTATTTGTGCATTTAGTGCATTTATTTGGGCATTTATGATACAGTAATTAACTTTCTTCAGTTTCGGTGAGGGATTGTTCCGTCACTAAAGTTTGGACGAGGAAATGCGATGGATCGATGTCGTTATCGATCTCCTCGTTATCAATATTAAAATTTTCCATGTTCATACATTGGCTACAAACTACAGAACAGTTCAATTCTGCTTTTCGCCGACATCCACAATTGGAATGGAGAAATTGATCCTCAGGACTAGGGATGGGTACTATAAAATAATATTTTAGAGCCAGTTACAACTCTGCTCCAAGCCTCATGGATTACTCAATACAGTATTTTGTAAGTGCAAGAAAGGCTGCGGTTCCAAGTGTGGATGTCGGAAAGCAAGATTGAACTGTTCTGTAGTTTGTAGCCAATGTACTGGCCAAACATGTATGAACATGGAAAATTTTAATATTGATAACGAATAGATCGATAACGACATCGATTCATCGTCTTTGCTCGTCCAAACTTTGGTGACGGAACAATCGCTCTCCGAAACTGAAGAAAGTGAATTACTGCTTCATAAATGCCCAAATAAATGCAATAAATTCACAAATAAATAAAAAACGCCATAAATATACATATTGAATAATAATTCATTATCCAACTTTCATATCCTAAGATCAGTCGTTATTCTTCGAAGTGAAGTAAGTCCTCTACGTTCTTAGTTTTTGAAACGCTATATCTCGTGAACGATTGCCCCTACAAAAAAACTTCTGCATAAGTTTCTTTAGCAAATTGCCTCAGCTAAAAATTATCTCTCTATATTTTTTTCAATAAAGGTCGCCGTTCTCGAGATATTTGCAAGAAAATGTTTGTCGCGATCTTTGACCTCGAGTAACTCAGTTGGCAGCCATCAAATCGATGGGGAATTTTCACACATTATTGAGGGCTATAATACTAAGGTGCATGCAAAAATTCAGCCTGTAACAATTTTTTTCCAACTCAGCCTTTTTTTTTCGTCTATTTTTCCTGGACTAGTAGTTGTATATTAAGAATCGTTTTTCAAAATTAAATTTTTGGTTTTGAAAAGTTAATTATAGAAACATAGCTTTTGTATCCATTGACAAAAGCCAATAATTAATAGGCGTTGTTAATTTTTATGCAATTAATTGTGCCAAATTTCAGCTCATATCACGAAAACTAAGCATCATTTTAAGAAATACAATTATTTAAGAAATTCATATTATCTAGTAAAGTTCTGTCGATTCTGCAAGTTCCCGATTAATGTTTGACCCACCCTGTATGAGTATTTCGCGCCGAATTTTCATTATTTGTAGGAGTTGAGATTTGAATTTTTGCAGTCTTATAAATATGATACATCTTTTGAGGTACTCAACTCAAATGTTAGCTGTAAACTCAGCCTTCTATGGCCTCTTGAATAGGACCAATTCGCGACATCTAGCTTAGCGTAGAAAGTATCAAAAAGATACATATAATATAAAGTTGTAGATTTTAGATTACAATTTCGACTCTTTTATAGCGAATTTCAATGCAAAGTTCGCATTTGAAATATTTTTGAACTTGTCGTTTGACAAAACACCACAAATGTTAACAGTCACTTTACATTGTTAATATTAAAAATGATGACATCTAACCTTACAGAAATTTATATTCTTTACTGTTCTTATTAGTTATTTACTTCTTACTTTAAGATTGTGCTAAGTTCTGGTACAATATGTTGCGCTAAAATAACGTAATAAGCATTCCTATTCACAAAATTATGCTAACGCTATATATTCTGTGCTAACGCAATGTATTGTCTACTTACACAAGAACTGTGATAAACAGATAGACACATCTTTTTTAAGCATATAGAAAAGTAATCAAATACCTACTTTCTTGGTGAAATTTTTGCCACGTGCCTTTATACTTAACAATAACGACACGTGCGACTTCTGGTAAAAGCTCTGACCTCTTAAATTCAACATAAACATAAAAGATTGAGCACCGACCAATATAATAGAAATATTTTCGCAACCTGTAAATTATTTATTTTCTTCATGAAATACGAGATCTAAGTCGATGCCTAAAGAACTATTGCTTATTTAATTATAAATTGGTTGTAGACAAATTTTCACTAGCTTATAGTTATAGTGCTTATTTTTCTTTGTAGACAGACATTTTGATTGTCTGTTACAAAAAACTAGAAGAGTCT
Source organism: Pediacus dermestoides (assembly GCA_963942485.1). Taxonomy (NCBI): domain Eukaryota; kingdom Metazoa; phylum Arthropoda; class Insecta; order Coleoptera; family Cucujidae; genus Pediacus; species Pediacus dermestoides. The sequence continues at coordinate 13,478,588 of OZ012626.1, forward strand.
GATTAAGGTAAAACGTGATGTGTCATAATCCTAATCTAACTTAACCTGCCTGACCTTTCAAAAAAATATCTAATTTTAGTACGACCACCAAACAATATATCAAATCCTTTGATAAAGAAATTCACCCACAATATAACCTTCCCCACGTAATTTTCAATTATCAACTTGTTTAATAAGAAAACTAGCAGGAGTTCAGCTTTTCCTCAACCCTTTAATTTACCTGGCCTGGGAGCCTCGATGTAATCCCCGCTGCTGCTGTCTGGGATATGATTAGCAGACGGTGATGACTCGCATAATTGAGCTGCAGAACATGGGGTGGTGTTTAATAGCAGATCGGGCATAGTGTGTTGCAGAAAAGATGGAACAGGTGGGGGTGGTAGAAATAAAATAGTGTCCGGTGGGGGACCCAAATCCAGACACTCGCCAAAACAGCCCATCTTCACGTGTTGGAAACTAGAATAGAAGAGAGAATAAAAAATAAAAGTTGTAAATGATAGAAGTATATGTATTATAAGAGACGAATTCAGCTTCCGCGGCTCTTTTTTGATTTTAATGTTTCATTCAAAATTAATTAACGTACGAAAATTAACATAAAAATTGACACTGACAAAGATTTGAATTTGCCTATTGATCGTACGTTAATTTTTTATGTTACGTAACGCGTAACGTGTTGTAAGTACTTCTTTTATAACCCGAATATCTGGCGTTTCTCCTCTTTAATTCAAATTTTAGCTTTGTAAAGCTTCAATCTATCTCTACCACATACAGCGCCACCTTTAGGCAGAATATTCGCAAGTGATTGCCATTTGTAGTATTTTCGATAAGAAATGCCAAAACTGTAGTAAATTTACAGTTATCTATTTTTTTTTATTTTTAACTTGATTAAATAAAGATCCAAAAAGAATGTATCTTCATATTTTCGTAATTGTACCTACTATTTGCGAACATTACGAAATAAAATCCAAACATGTTTAAATATGTAGGTATTGGATGTTTTCCAAAAAAGTGCCATACTTAAGGCTATAACTCGATGACCAAAAATACTTCGATTATAATAAAATTAGCATCTACATAACCACAGGAAAAAGGCAATAATTAGAAAGTTTTTTCAGATGTAGGTACTCGTATTTTCAATTAAAACCTAGGCTTATTTCTGGAATCGTATGTAATGGATGCCGATAACACGATTCTAAAAATTTTGACATGCTTGTGTTTAAAATTAAAAAAATTATGCCACTTCCGATCAGTCCAGAAGTTCAAAAATGAAAGAACTCTTACGTGCTGAAATAGAATGCATTTTGTATTTTGTTATGAATTTTTGTGTTTGAAATTATAGTTGAAATATTTTTAGTTTTCGTGGCACTTTTCGTGAATTACGCTGTACAAAATATTTAAAAAAATATATTGACAATTTATAGATGTCCCTATATGTATACACAAATGTTCTGTACAAATTATATTATCCTTCTACTGAATTTTCGAACGTTTTCCGATAAGTATTAAAGCGTACCTTCTCAAAGACCAAATTATATTATATCCACTTTGCACAAAATGAAATAAAAATAGTGTCGCCATTATTCTGTATGTATATCATTCTTAAATATTTAAACTTAAAAACAAATTTTTAAAAATAATAATATTTTAATATTAGTCATATTTGTTTATAAACTCAAATCACCTACATAACTTAAGATAACGCGAAATGTCCCAAATAAACAAAATATTTTAAGACAAATTGGCCAAGTTCAATTGCATTAACGTGAACTCTTTCGTTTCTTTCCCACAATATTTATCTTGCACTTTAGTGCTAGAGTTCAGGACCTGATTCTAAACTTGACAATAATTATGTATTATACAAAGCAAAAATTGGATTAAAGCTTTAATTTTTATTATTATATTGTTAATATCAAAAATATGATTTACGTAAAAGGTAAACATGTCCTGACAGTTGATAATTGGGTTAAGAAAACTTGTTTTCTTGGAGATCAACATCACAATCCATATACAAATAAAATGAACAACCATAAAAAATTATATTTATAATTTAATCTCATCTCTTGTTAACCACGACTTTTTATCTGAAATTATTTGCAAATACATACTAAAGGTATTATTGCGAAAATACTGATCCACTTGTTATCTTCGCAAACATTTTGTAACTCACATTTCTTTCCATTAGGAAAATAATAAAAGCACTAATGACTTAACAAACAAATATACTTACCCACTGAAAATTGTCTTTTATACGTATAGTTTCTTTTGGATTTGTACCTACACCACAACAACAACAACAAGAAATTATCGCACTTTTGCACCCTATGGAGATAAGGGGTGTATAGCGAAAATGCCTTCCGCGTATATCGATTCTCCCATCGGACGCATGCGTCGCGACGCTCATCTCCGTGCCACTATTGATTATCTCGCGACAGTGTACCTAATCTTCATCATAATCAACAGGAATGACATCGTTGTGCATCAACCAACACAGATCAAGTGCATTCGTGATTTGCCACATAATTGTTGCCGAATTAGGATAATTTAATGAAGGGGACGGGGGTAAATTATTGCGGTTGTAATTTACGTGAGGTATAAAATTTGGTCAGTATTGATTAAATAGAACAGTTGACACTTTAATTTTCATTTAATATTTAAGTCCTGGAGGAGTATGCTTCCTACCTAAAATATTATTATATACATTGCAGATATTAAAAATATTCACATTTTTGCTTATAAAATTTCCAGCTTTTTTAGTTTTTATTAACATTAATCTGTATTATGGAAGGCAATCTCACGAACGAAAAAAAAACGTATTTCATGTCGAGTAGTAAATACTCCCTATTTTTTCTGCACCTCCTGTTGGCATTAAAATACCCGTGTCTCTGACTCTTCGATTTAATTTTCTAATAACATTAACATAGGGATGACTCCTATTAGGGTATCTCTCCGCATTAACTCGTACAGGTTCCAAACCATTGTTACGGAATTCACCGACGATGCCGAACTACTTCTGCAGACTTTCGAGCTTTTCTCTTTCTTTTAAAAACAGAATCGAACTCGCTACTATTTGAAGTTAACTGAGGTTCTACATCAGTTTGAGAATCTTAGGTAGTTACAACAACAAATTTTAGTTCCATTTCTAATAACAACTTTCGAAGATATTATTTTTCTCAAAATACCTACTTTGAATTATTCTTTGTTATTTTATTCCAAATAATTTCTTAATACTATTGTCCAGTTTGTGCTATATGCTTCTGCAATTTTGTTTAATGAAAATAAAACTGAATTAGAAATATAAATCTTTTCTGTATCTGCTTAGTACTTACTCTCTTTACTTACAACGGTCTCACGATGATTTTTATGTCGAGTGCAGTTTATTGTAGTTCGAAGATCACTCCTTATTCATTGCTACAAAGACAAAAGCTTGAACACAGCGTATAATTAAAATAGGCACTCAAATTTAGTATACTTTACTCGACTTATTATGGACCGATACATTATTATCTTGAATATACAGGGTGTGTCACGACGAGTTGACAGTAGACACCTTTCTGGTACTTCCGGTTATACCGGAAGTAGACACAAACTTTGTTATTTTAAATGGAACACCCTGTATATTTTTGACTTTTTAGATTCTACACTTTATTTTAGACATAAAAGTATTAACGTTGTATGGTCCTAATATTAACGGAATTATAATTATTTACACTTTTTCATTTTTTTTTACAAAAACATGGATGTAAATAAAAATTCGAATCTTGACAATGACACATTTTTTCAAAAGTTTTTTTCTTACGTTTGAAGTAGGAATATGCAAGTAATAAGCTGATATAGTTTTGGGAAACTTGCTTTGTATAGGGTGTTGATGGTTGTCCGTTCATTTTTAAAAACTTTGATCAATGATAACTTTATTTTTTTAAATGGAACACCCTATATATTTCCACATTTTCGAATTCTACACTTAATTCTAGACATAAAAGTATTAAGGTTGTAAAGTCTTAAAATTAACGGTATTATAATTAATTACGTTTTTTCCATTTTCCAAGATTTTTAAAAATTAACGATCAACCATAGCACCCTGTAGATATAAAATAAGTTTTTCAAAACCATATTACCATGTTTCTTGTACATTTCTACGTCGACTAAAATTTGTTCTTTATTATATTTAATTTAATATTTTTTATTTTTATTTATTTTATTTATTATAATTAAGTAATTATGTTTCTTCAAATTTTTTCATACAAAAACTTAGAGTCAAACATTTTCATATTTTACTAATGACACGTTCTTTCAAAAACAGACCAAATTTTAGTGGACGCAGAAATGTACAAGAAACAAGGTAATTTGGTTTTAAAAAACTTATTTTATACAGGGTGCTTGTGATTGACCGTTAATTTTTAAAAAACGTAATTAATTATAATATCGTTAATTTTAAGACCTTACAACCTTAATACTTTTATGTCTCGAATTAAGTGTAGAATTCGAAAATCTACAAATATATAGGGTGTTCCATTTAAAAAAATTAAGTTATCATTGATTAAGATTTTTTAAAATGAACGGACAACCACCAACACCCTGTATAAAGCAAGTTTTCCAAAACTGCATCAGGTTATTTCTTGTATATTCCTACTTCAAACACAAGAAAAAAATTTTTCAAAAACCGTGTCATTGTCAAGATTTGAACTTTTATTTAAGTACATCTATGTTTTTGTAAAAAAAAATGAAAAACTGTAAATAATTATAATACCGTTAATGTTAGGACCATACAACCTTAATACTTTTATGTCTAAAATGAAGTGTAGAATCTAAAAAATCAAAAATATACAGGGTGTTCCATTTAAAATAACAAAGATTGTGTCTACTTCCGGTATAACCGGAAGTACCAGAAATATGGAAATATTTTCATTAAATAGAGCACATTGTATAATGGGCGTGTACCAATTTTTAGAACCAAATTGTGTTTAGTACTAGAGTTATGTCTACTGTCAACTCGTCGTGACACACCCTGTATAGATACTTACGTTAATCCCAAAACCAACCAGTGGCTACCTTTTTTTTGTGATATTATGACTCTGTTTATATCAGATCGTATTACAGAAAGTATTGAACTTGACGAACTACACTCCAACAAACGCGATTGGATTATAAAGTGAAAAGATCTTCAAAATTTGTAAATCCTTCAAAATTTCAGTGAAGTAAATCACGATACTAATATTTCGTCTTGTCTCCATATAAAAAACCTTGACGGGTGGGCTGGGGGATTAAAATGTGAGGTCTGACGTGTGCATTACTTTTGGGGAGGCATTGTGATAGCAATGTTAAACATACATAAAATTTGTGTCGTTTTTGTATCCTTGTAATGTAGGAGACTATTTCGGTACTATGCTATTCTAGATACGCAGGAAAGAAAGTAAGTATACCGTGGATTTTTGCATAAAAAGTAGAATGAAAACACATACTTACCAGTATTCACTAAGAATATTTTACCCCATTATACAAATAGTCATAATATATATAGAAACCAGCTTCAATATAATAATCTAATAGAAACGCTAGAATTATTGAAAGCATGCTGAATATTTGAAACTTCTTCACTGAACTGTCACAACAAATCCCAAGTTTAATTTTGTCTTATAACAACCACAAGTCAATTTTCCATCAAACCAATATATATACATTGAATAAATTCAACAAAAATTCTATAAATACTGAAACCATCCCGAAATCATTAAAAAATCGGAATTATTTTACTAAACGTTCATAAATTTGACAAGTATCGAGTTTGTTTTTATATTTGTTGAATATCAAGTAATCGATATAAATTCATAATGTATGAAGAGACCTAATTAGAAAGTGGTCAACATCATCCAACTTTTTAGTCCAATAGCCCGGGTGAAGAATAAGGAGTTTACACGAAAAAATCTGGATGATGGTTGACAACTATCGGAATTTGTAGCTTGAGTTATCCCTAAAAATTACGTTTTCAACCTCATAACTTGGTCACTGGTGGTGTGATCAGAAAGTAGGTACGCGGAATTTTCGGTATACTCAAAATATCTTTATTTAGAATTCATCAATATCTATTTTGTTCCCTTCAAAGTATCTAGTCCTCATCAGATATGATAGACTAGCACTTTTCTCAATCTTAGAAACACTTCTGGTACGCAATTTTCGGTATGGCGTTTAGTTCCTTCAACGAATTTGTCTTTATTTCCTCAATGTCGCAAATCGTCGTCCTTTTATGTTTTTTTTTTTAATTTCGAGAACAGGAAGAAGTCATTTAAATTTTTATAAAAGGTATTTATTTAATTATGTTTTAGAAGAGGATTTAGTAAACTAAAAATGGAATGCAGTGACGAAGAAAATAGTAGAGATGTAGGCAAGGACATTGAAGAGGCCGCAAATGCGGCAACTCTGAATTTGCTACCTATCAAATTTTATACTTTCTTCTCTAGGAAAAATTTTCATTACACCACTCATTTTTGTAAATGTCAACTTTCATCTTTCAAATATCTACATGTATCTAGTAATAGCCTACTTTCAAACAAAGCAGTAGAAAAATGATATTATTCTTGTATGAATTATGTTCAAATTATTCGTTATAGAGATTACATAAATAATAAACGAAAGTCATAATACATAAGAAAAACAGGAAGAAAATGTTAAGTATTTCAAAATAAAAATATGAATATTCCAAAGTAGATCTCGATGGATTTAGATGTCATAAAAATTTCGTCCACTTATTTTCGGTATCTTGCCAAATCGATTGGACCAAATTTCGTCAAGCATCTGAGATGTCTGAGGAGTGCAGACTGCAGCAAATACTGTGCAAATACTGAAACAATTTGTGGGCTTGGCGACAATGCTGAAATTCTCCATAAGACGTTTGAGCTTATTTCTTTCTTTTAAAAAGATATTGGAATTCGCTACTAAGTTAACTGAGGTTCTATATTCGTTTGAAAATCTTAGGTAGGAACAACCAAGCACAGCTCTTAGTTCCATTTCTAGTAACAACTTTCGAAGATAATATTTTTCCCAAATTACCTACTTAGAATAATTCTTCGTTATCTCATTCCACACAATATCTTAATACTATTGCCGAATTTGTGTTATTATGCTTCTTCAATTTTGTGTGATAAAAATAAAACTGATTTAGAGATACAAATATTTTCTGTATCTGCCTTAGTGCTTACTTTTTCATATTTACAGCGATCTCACAATGATTTTTATGTCTTTTGCAGTTTTTTAGTAGTTCGAAGATAACTTCCACTTACGGAAATATTTTTAATTACTTTTAATTTAATTACTCCGAGTAGACATCGTTTAAGTTCAAAATGGATTTAACTTTTCGATTCAAAATGAAACAATCTTTCATCATGTATTAAATTTTTCACTATTTTCAATACTAATTTTCAAAATAAATGAAATGAAACGTGAACATGATTTATTTTTTCATATTCCAAATTTGAACACTAATAATTCTTTAACGGTTAACACTATCAAAAAAATTACAAGATACTTTCGATCGCAAATCATCTTAATTACAAATTTCGTGTATAAGTTTTTTTCGATAATCAAATAGTTTAGCCGACTGGCTTCTTTTTATGCAACAGAGTGTTTTACTTTTTCAATCTACAATTTTCAACATTCAAGAGATGATTGCTCGAAAACTGACCCGGATTGGGTCTAAAAAATTATACAGAACAATGCAGAATTTATTCAAGAATCACACCTAAAAATATTTCGTGTCTATCCTGGGACACCCTGTATACGCTAACACCCAAAACCACAGTTGACTGGGTTCCCTTTCTAGTGATATTACGACTATTTTTATTTCAGATCGTGTAACGGTCACATTATTACAAAAATTATTGAACTTGATGAACTACACTCCAACAAACGTGGCCGGTTATAAAGTGATAAAATCTTCAAAATTTGTAAATCCTTTAAAAATTTAGTGAAGAAAATCGTGATACTAATGTTTCGTCTGGTCTTCATATAAGAAACCACGACGTATGGGTGCATTATTTTGAAGGAGAAGCATCGTGATAGTAATGTTAAACATACCCCCGTAGGTAGAAGAAATTTGTATCGTTCTTGTATCCTTATAATGTAAGAGATTATTTCGGTACTAAGCTACTAAGTATACTATTATAGATACGCAGGAAAGAAATTATACAGTGGTTTTTTACATAGGTATCTAATATAAAGGAGAATGAAAATATATACTTACATGTACTCACTAATATCACTCATAATACCTGTAAATATGAGTTAAACGTGCGCCATAATCAGTAAACATATTTGATAGAAACGATAGAATTATTGAAAGCATCCTGAATATTCGAAACTTCTTCACTGAACTGTCACAACAATTCCCAAGTTTAATTTTCTCTGTCTTATAACAACCATAAGTCAATTTTCCATCAATCTACATAATATAAAAAATGAATATACACAACAAAAATCCTATAAATTCTGAAAACATCCCGAAATCATTAAAAAATCTGAATTATTTTACTAAATATTCATAAATTTGACAAGTAACGAGTTTGTTTTTATGTTTGTTGAATATCAAGTAATCGTATAAATTCGTAATGTATGAAGAGACCTATAGTCAGAAAGTGGTCAATATCATCCAACTTTTAGCACACGAAACCTTTTGTAGAGATTTTGATTATTATACATCTTTAATAGTCCAATGGCCCTGGTGAAGAATAAAGAGTTTTCACGAAAAAATCGGGATGGTTTGAAACTATTGGAATTTGTAGATAGATTCGTGCTGTTCGAGTTGTGCACAGCCAGGTCAAAATTTTATTAAGACCGGAGGCTGTTAGGTTGTTATTTAAGTGCGGAACTAAGACATTTTCTTCAAAAATTGTGCGCAGTTCCGACGCCATCATAGACTTACCCACAAAAACAAAAACTAACCGGAAGACCAAACAATTTTTAGAAGCACATCAAAATGTTTCTTAAATTTTCCTTTTTATATTGGTATCGTGTTTTATCTCAAAAAATATTTACCTATCTGTTAAGATACTAATATTTTTATAGAAGTCCATATTTATGATTTTTTTAATACCTAAACATTTCGAAAACCATTAATTTTAAATAAATAGCAACTTTATAGTTTCATGTTTAGAATTTATCGAATCATCCAAAAAATTTTAAATATACCTACACTATTGGACAAAATATTGTTAAGTTATGCATATTTGGTCTTAAAAATTGTTCGCTAGGATTAATAATAAAAAGATATGGAAGACCCACCCACTAAGTAGACACCCTGCATAATCCTCTTTTTCATCAGCACCCACTGCTCCTAGCTTGCACACTCGCCGTCCGTAACCGAATTCCTGCAAACATTGAAACAATCCTGCACTCCTGTAGGCCACAGACCAGAGCCGCAGGCAGGCGCGTTCCGTTGACGTGTGTCTGGTTGCTTGCGCCTGGCAGCTCGCACGTCACAGCCACAGGTTAATTCATCATGTCCAGTTGAAGTTGAGGCCCTCCACCAGCCCTACGAAGGGTGCCAGCCAGCGAAACACTGTGATCGAATTGCTTTTATTTGGTTTTGTATTCCAGTGGTAATTGCACAAACGCCGACAATGTAGAGCAATAGGTGAGTAGCTGGGAAAAATATCTATATAAAATTAAATAAATTGATCCGGTTTTTTGTCCAGGCTGGGTAGGGGTTGAATTGTTTCGTTTTATGGGAGTTGTAAAAAAACTATTAGTTTGAATGAGATTTACTTTACATTTAAAATGTAAAAATGTGGTCGAGCAAATATATTTATAATTTATTAATAGTAATAAGTACTTTCCTTATTTATTTAATTCAATTTAATCGATTTTCATATTCATAAATTATACTTAATTATAATCTAGCTTTGATGATGTTCGATATTGATGGTAATCATTTATGCTAATTTATTAAACATGTTTAGTTGATTAAATTAAAAGCTTGTACACCCGGCGCATTCGCCCATATTCCAAATATTAGTTCACACAATTTTTTTTCTTTATGCATCAGCTAATGTCAATCAATCAACCAAAATATTGTCACAAAACTCTCAGAAGATAATTGTATCTGTCCTATTATTATTATCTACATTTCCAGTTTTCACAATAAATCCTACTCTCTTCATCAAAGTCATCATATTTGTACAATTCTTTAAAAAAATATTTAACATGTGTGGAATTGAATATTTTTTAACAAAGGTTTGAAAAATATTCCAAATATACTTGCATTTTACCTATTTGATTATTGTGATTTTTCAGGAAAAAATGTCCCTAACCACTCGAGGTTTCCTACGCCTTTTTTTGTTCCTTGGTGGATATATTGTGTTCTTAGTGGTAGGCGCCACTGTATTCTCAGCAATAGAAGGACCAGAGGAACTGCAAAAAGTCCAAAGTTTACGAACACTACGGTCGAATTTTCTACAAGAATATCCATGTGTGACAGGTGAGGAGAATTTCACAATTTAGATTTTTTCATATACATAGTTATTTTTACCATCCATTAAAAAAATTTGATTTTTTGAGGATTTGACCACAATTTTGACATTTCGATTCTTTCGTCAATTTAGTAATGATTATACCTTGTTTACAGTCGTATTCAAAGTGCATTCCGTTAAAAATAAAGTGTAAATTACGTTTTTTGTGGTACGAATAAATGAATACTTTAATTTTAAAGGACAAACTACCGTTCACTAATTTTTTGTGCCTCAGGTTGGCATTAGTCATTTTGCATTCGTATAAATCGGCTGGAAACTCATGTTTTGCCGGGCTAGACCGGCAAAAACTAGGAATTTTTAGTTTATCCATTGGCATCATTGAAATCATAAAGAAAATTTGTATTTTCCATAGAAACGGATTATTATTTCTGTCATTCGGGTACTACTGTCAGTGTCAATTTTAAGTATCGCGTGTTACCAATATAAAAAAAATCCCTAATACCAAATATTTAAACAATTATTTTGTAAATTTTATTTATTTAAATAAACTTCGGCACAAAAAATAGTGTGTATTACACGCCTTGAAACTGTTTTGCGAGTACTCGTAGTTGCGGGCCTCGGCCTACGGCCTCTGCTCGCAAACCCTACTCGCACTCGCAAAACTCTAGTTTCAAGGCTAGTTATACAAATTACTATTAAACATTTGATTATAATTTTTCTATTGGTCGTATTTCTGAACACTGACAACGATTTGACATGACTGATGGTTGCATTGTTGCATTCATAAATGGTAATCGCGTCAACCAAAAAACTAGAAAAATTTGTGGGGGTGGCTTAACAATTTTTGTTCATTAAACAAGTTACAGGGTGTTCTTAAAATGCATTTGTCAAATATTCTAAAGCGTATATTTCTGACTTCTAAATATTAAAAATGTTCACAAAAACTCATCATTTATGAAATACAAGGTATTGAAGGAAAGGACTGTCAAATAATTAGTTTTATTTTTCTATTTTCATTGACATAGTTTATTGTTTGTGATCCACTATACAGGGTGTTTCGTAACTGGACAACCAAAATTAAATGAATGTCGTATGTAAAATCGAATTCTAAACATAAAACAAAGAATAACTTTTTTCAGATCGGGCTTCGTTTAGGAAATACTCAGTTAAGAAAAAAATACTTTATTATTTTATTCAACACTTTGTAGTGCTTAAAACAAAAGTTATTACAAAACAAAAAAACTATAGTAGATTTTCAAAAATGCCACCATAGATGCCTGGCAACGCAAAACAAGTGAATTTTAAACTTCTGTAAAATTTGCAATGTTTTGAATAATATGTAGGTACTGAATTTAAAATTCTATCTCAATAGTAGTAAAAAAATCAACAGATCTGAAAAAAAGTTATTCTTTGTTTTATGTTTAGAATTCGATTTTACATACGACATTTATTTTAACTGTCCAGTTACGAAACACCCTGTATATTCTAACCAATAGCGTTAAATTATAAAGAAGCGTTTTTCAGGAGACTATCAAAATGATAATTTTTCCTTAATTTAGTCTTATCTCAGAAAGGATGCGTAGCGGACCTATGTTCATATATTTTATTTTCATATTTTAACATCAGCCCCGTATACTCATACATCGTATACCTATCTATACAGGGTGTCCAGAAATTAGTATGAAAAAACTACTTGAAAAATTAATGTGACAAGTTCCTATAACATTTTTCCGAAAGCTCATTAATCTTGGGGTTACAGGGCCTTAAAGTTTGTTTTTTTAAATCAATTTTTTCCAGTAACTTTTTTACTAGTGTACCGATTCGTTTCAAATTTGGCACATTTATCACTAATGTTTATTTGTATTCTTGCACCAAAATTGAGGTATATCCCCCAGTGTCAAAGAGTCGAAACTGACGTTTACCTTTGGATAAAGACCCAGAACTTTTTGTTAGGCACTTTTTCTAAATTTTGATGACGCCCGATTGAAGAGCATCGAAAAACCTTCAAAAAAATCCTCTTGCTGCATCACGATAAAACGAGTCGTTTTCGAGAAAAACGCCTTAAATGAATACCAACTAACTACAACTCATTTTCAAGATTAACGAAGCTAGCATTAAACAGAAGCGCGTTTTTTTCGAAAACTACTCGTTTTATCGATATCCAACAAGAGGATCTTTTTTGAAGATTTTTGGATGCTGTTCAATCGGGCATCATCAAAATTTAGAAAAAAGTTATTGGAAAAAATTGATAATAAAAAACTATGGGGCCTTGTAACCCCAATATTAAAGAGCTTTCGGAAAAATGTTATAGGAACATAGGAACTTGTCACATTAACTTTTCGAGTAGAATCACACCCTGTGTACCCTTATACGAAGTAAAAACCTAACCTAACGTATTGCATATTAATTTTTTAATATAGCCTTTCAAAAAGATCAGTTTTGTTAATTATTATACCTGAATGAGTTGGAGATTTACGCAAACCTACATTAATCTTATGTTTTTTGAATTTTTGAAATTAATGGTCAACAATATGGGTAAACGTATTTAAGGTAATAATTTGGGTTTAATTCCGATCGAAGTTCTTATAAAAGGTGTAACAGAACAAAAAAATTCTTGAAAATCGTTTGCATCTTTGGACATTCATCCTTGCTTTCCTTCCTAAAAAGTAACTTCCGCAAATGTGATTAAGAAAGTTACTGAAAATAAAAAAAATGTCTACTATAAATTTCCGAAACATCTTTTTCATAACAACTATTTTTCTTGTTGGATCAACGAACAACATATAATTTCATAAATATAAATTTTAGCACCATGTTATCCTTGTGGCATCGTCGGATGCAAAATTACAGTTGCAATTGCAAAGTCTGTATATTCTGCAAAATCCCAATGGTTCAAGACTTTCGGGGTTGTTCGTAAATATTCCTTTATTTTTTGACAGGTATTAATCGTCAGAATCAAATATAATAATAATAATCTCTCTCAGTCTCTCTGATTTTTAAGTTTTTTTATAATTTTCTTACAAGTCGTTTTGTCACAATAGAACTATTGCTTTTTTATATACAGAGTGTTTCAAAAATACACCAAAATATTTCAGGGGGTGATTCCTGAGATCATTCTAAGAAAAAAAGTTCACATGAACATGCCTTTTTTTATCCCCCACCCCCCAGGTTTGATCCCCCTCTGGTGAAAATTTCAAAATGATTTACACTCTATCTTATTAAGCATAAAATCATTGTGGTGAATTTCATCATTTTTCCTTGAACAGTTTCGGAGATAATAAATGAAAACCTTCTTCAGGGTCCCAAATTTAAGGGGCTATAACTCAGCGGGTAGGCAGTTTCGGACCCATGTTCATATGAACTTTTTTTCTTAGAATGATCTCAGGAATCACCCCTTGAAATATATTGGTGTATTTTTGAAACACCCTGTATTTAGAGAGAATTACATATTAAAATGTATAGTATCGTATTTTAATCATTGCATAGTGCGGTTTACTGGGCTTTTTTCTTTAAATTATCTATCACAAGTATACAGTGTGATTCAAATCCGATCCTCACCATTACGATCTCGTAAACAGTAAGAGATACTGGGTCGGTTAAATGGGACAAAATTTGGGGGATTCGAAGTGTAAAATGAATCTGTCATCAAAACTGCGATATCTCTTTTCGTTCCTGAATTATCCTGAAAAAACTGAAAAAGTCGATTTTTTATTTTTCTGTCTAGTTCGGTTATTTCATAACCGATTTTAATTTAGTAAAAACATTATTAGAGGAACTTTTTATGGTCTACACGATTAAATACACAAAATTTTTTTCGACGTTTCGTTTTTGTGCAACCATCATCAGGTTCATTTTTTCTTATGGGCGGCATATTTGATTTTGATATTTTAGCATATTTTTTGCTGATTTCAATGATGTATCACACTTCATGGATATCTTTGATTTTAGGATCAGTTTTTCAAAAAAAAATGTTTAATTTACAAAAAAAAATATATGAAACAAATGAAATAGTACACACAACGAAATAAATCATTTTGAACAATTGAATATGATGTATCCACATCATCGTCAATCTTCCTAATTGAATTTGTGGGATTATCCTTTACAGACTGAATAATAACATTTTCTACATTTTGGCGATACCCGTAGTTTCTTCTAGGGGCACAAAATGATCCATGTTCTTTTAAATTTCTTTCTAACTCTTTAAATATGAGGGTGTCTTCTTTTAGGGTATAAATTATGATATTCATAACAAGCATTAACTGTAATACGTCTTTATTTGATGTAAGTAAGTATTAATTTTGTCTTCGTTCTTATAAATTATATTCATGTTAATTACAATAACAATTGGCCACTACATGTTATTTGTTTAATTTTGTTATGCATAGTCTACGTTTCTTATTTTTCTTATTCTTATTACATACATACCTTATTGTTTATAAACTATTACCTAATAATTTATTAAATTATTAAAAATAATATAAAATTTTGAAAAAAGATTTATTATTAATAAATTTCATAGTTGATGCAATGGTTCAAAATGATTTATTTCGTTATGTGTACTATTTTATTTGTTTCATAATTTTTTTGCAAATTAAACATTTTTTTTTGAAAAACTGATCTTAAAATCAAAGATACATCAACGATACATCATTGAAATCAGGAAAAAATATGCTAAAATATAACATCAAAATCAAATATGGCGCCCATAAGAAAAAATGAACCTGATGATGGTTTCACAAAAACGAAAAGTCGAAAAAAATTTTTTGTATCTAATCGTGTATACCATAAAAAGTTGCTCTAATAATGTTTTTACTAAATTAAAATCGGTTATGAAATAACCGAACTACACAGAAAAATAAAATAATCTACTTTTTCAGTTTTTTCAGAATAATTCAGGAACGAAAAGAGATATCGCAGTTTTGATGACAGATTAATTTTACACTTCGCATGCCTCAAATTTTGTCTCATTTAACCGACCCTATATCTCTTACGGTTTACGAGATCGTAATGGTGAGGATCGAATTTGAATCACACTATATACAGTTAAATTTAAGTTATTTTGAGATTACTTTAAATGTAATGTAACCCATTATTTAAACGAGTAAATAATCACACGTATTTGTTTATATTGGGGGTAATTAAATATTCAATGAACATTTTCAAAACATTTCAATTCATTATTTATTACTAATACGTAAACGTATTGATAATATAATTTGATTTTAATCCAAATGCCCGATAAGTCTCTTAATTTAAATACAATCAACTAGAACTAGATTATAATTAATGAACCTGGGATGTACGCACATGCAAAGTGGTTTTTGGAAGTTAATGATTCACGTAGTAAGTACTCTTATAAATATTAGTCAATAAATGAGTTATCAAGACTCGTATCAGTATTAAAAATAGGTTTATTAGTGCAAATAAATGTGTATCTGTAAATAATTTATTTATCGGAGATTTCCACCGACTTCAGTCAATATTTTTTATTATTGAATAATAAAAAACTGCATAGTTTTAGAATAGAAGTAGCGAGCATCAGTGATTAAAAATACATTTTTCAATTATGGTAATGATTTCTCAAGAAAAATACGACTGTGTTAAAATATACATTTTTAGATATTTTGCAATTACGATATTGCAGTTTTTCATTTTCGGCAGCTTTTATTATTTTTTTATAAACACCGATTGCTCTCATGAATCAAAGATATTATGCTATGACTTTGTGAAAAATTTTATGTTTAAAAAATGCAAAAAATAAGATCACCCATATTTTTTTCAGATGATAATAGAACCAACCTTTTAATCTACAATAAAGTTAACTTATCTGAAATAGGAACAATATTTCCAAAAATTGCAGGTACATTCTTATATTATTATAAGTACTTATACAGGGTGTCCAGGATAAAAATGTTAAGCATGGGGATCTCACTTATTTGAAGAGATACGACTTCGGTTAAATTACAAAAAATTTACCTCATCTTGGGTCTAATACAATACGACAAACACATTTGACATACCTACCATAGCTTACTAGATATTGACAAAAAACTGAAATTGTGCATTTCAGTTTTTATTTAATTACTCAGCAGGAAAAATATCGCGATAAAAGTTGCACATTATTAAGGCACTTTTTCAAGAACAATCCAAATATGCAATTGAAATTTTTATACACAATGTAATAAAAATTGTTTATAAATTGGGTTTTGGTTCTAATAATTAATATTTGACAAATGTTATGGAAGATAATGGTTTAATCAAGTTTTATTTACATAAGAACATACACTTTATTTTTTAGATAACCCCAGAGAAAGAAATTTAGGGGGGTGATATCCACCTAAATCTCCGCATATAACCCCCCTAGATTTCTTTCTCTGGGGTTATCTAAAAAAATGTTCTTATGTAAATAAAACTTGATTAAACCATTATCTTCCATAAAATTTGTCAAATCTTAATTATTAGAACCAAAACCCAATTTTTTATCCAAGTTTGCTAGATAAACAATTTTTATTGCACAGCCAACCACGGTGATTGAGAAAAACTCGATTATAATTGACGAAACGACTTAAGACCCCATGTGTGATACATTGTCAGAAAGGGCAAGAAAAATACTATCATAATTTAATAATAAACATGTCACGGTCCATAAGAAAAAACAAAGTTGGTGCTATTTTCGAAAAAAATTGAAGGTGTATAAAAATTTCAATTGCATATTTGGATTGTCCTTGAAAAAGTGCCTTAATAATGTGCAACTTTTATCACGATATTTTTCCTACCAGCTGTGTAATTAAGTAAAAACTGAAATGCACAATTTCAGTTTTTTGTCAATATCTAGTAAGCCATGGCAGGTATATCAAATGTGTTTGTCGTATTGTATTACGCCCAAGATGAGGTAACTTTTTTGTAATTTAACCGTCGTATCTCTTCAAATAAGTGAGATCCTCATGCTTAACATTTTTATCCTGAACAGTCTGATTCTATAACTTTTTAACCAGTAACCACCGTGACTATGTATCCACTGTGGTTGTTGCTACGGTACGACGTTTTTGATTGGTATACCTACTCATAGTTATTATAGCAACAACTACGATGTTTAATAGACACGCTGGTTAAAAACTTGCAGAATCGCACCGAATATTTAGAAGCGGTCTTTTTATGTTAAGCTCAGATATTATGGCCAAGCGTTATTTAAGGTAAAATCTACCTATATTAGAATTTTTTTATAACTTTAACCAATTTTGGATTTGGATTATTGCGTGTGAAATATTTTTGTACTACCTACACCTACATAATTAAAAAAATGTTTCCAATTTCTAAAACTTATGTTATTTAAATATAAAATTTAAGGAAGTTTTTTCAACTATACTATTACGAGTATAAAACAACTTCTTTGATTTTTTTAAATTTAATAAAAATTTTGGAAACCACACACTAAAATGATTACTTAAAAGAAACCGTCAATATTTTTCAAGTTTTCTGACAAAAAACGTATACCTAATGGAATTCCCACTTCCTGTAGCACAAAAACCTAGAATCGACAAGATCCGTAATGCAATATTTTTTATCTTATAGTTTTTTATTGTAAGAGGTGCCCAATATAATATTACCCAACCCAACACTTGCTCTTTTCAAAATAACATGTTTTGGAAGTCGACGCGTCCTACAATTTGTCATTCGCAATTTTTTATTTGTCTGTTGCTAACCCACCAATATCAAAATAATTACATATAAGTAATTTATAGTGTGTCAGTGATAACACACACATCCGAAAATAAATGATGAAAGACCGACGGTCTGTCTGTATCAAAATGATGATGATATTCACTGGATGTTTTCGTGTTTTGATGCCATAATGTTGCAAAAGCTATAAGTAGGATTTCTTTTTTATTGTACGCAACGAAGAGGATTTCTAAGTTAAATTTGATGTAGGTCCTTTCTAATCCTTTTGTGTAGAGTTTGGGTCTCAAGGTGTAATTCAGACGCCTACGGCATAATAAATCAATTTTAGTTTCGGATATCAATAAGTACAGTGATGTGTAAAGTGTAAACAACTATAAACCAGATTCTATATAGGTGTATGTTTTTAATCCCCACGTGATTATTGTATCAAAATCATTCGACTTATCACCAAATATTTGTTGTTATTAAATGAAATGATATGGTAGTATCATTTTAACGGTTGCCCTCAAAATCCTAGAAGCGTGCTACAGTCCAAAATACTAAACTTTGTGTTAACGACCTAAAATATAAAAATAAAGTTATAACAAATTTTAGATTAGGAAAATGAACTAGTTTCACATTTTTATCTTTATAAAATTAATTCCTGAATTATATCGCTTTTCAATAAAAATGATGTGTTGTGGTCTAATAGTATATTATTATAACACCATATTAAATATACAAATTTAAAAATATGTGTATTGAAATCCAATACAATAGTAAAAATAATAAATTTTCTTGAAGGTGAAATAAATTTCCAATTTATATTTCTTGAAAATACGATTTCTTCAGATACTAAAAAGATAGAGGCAATAAAACCTAATGCATCGTCCGTGTTCGTAATGCAAGGCACTTTTCAAAATAACTCATCCCACATTTATTTCTATTGACAAAACGATATCCTTCACCACCCTAAAACTAAAAGGAATACATAAATAATATGTGTTGGGGTTGATAGTGATAACACAAACACATTTCATCTAAGCTAAGCATAAATAAAATCAAGTTAAATGCGGAAATTCATTTTAAACACGAATTTTCAACTAATATATAATTGGATTAGCTTGGATTAACGCCCACCCGCTCTTTTGCAGTTTTACCCCCAAGTTCAAATTAATGAGTAATTTAGTTTGATAGAGTTTTCAATGAATATTTCATGGCATCACAGCAACATGCAGACTGTCGTCTCAAAGTCTTGATAACTTTTGCAGTTTGTATTTCAGAATAATGGAGGAAAGTTGTAGGGAAAATTAAATATTGAAATGTGCAAGCGCATGTATGTAGTATAAATTGATGTGGTCAAGGTGGTAATTAATTATGTACACATGGAATGTTGCGTGAAATAAACTATAAACAATTCAAATCGCCTCGAGGAATATTTTTTTCTGCATAACCAACTAAGGTTTATGTTTAGAAATTCAAACAATTTTCCAGTGGGTCTTATAGATATTTAGATTGTTATGTAATAATGTAATAATATAGAGTATTCTAGTTGTCTGATGTGTATACATACAGGGTGTGTCACGAAAAGTTGCCAGTAGACATAACTCTATTACTAAACACAATTTGGTTCTAAAAATTGGTACAGGCCCATTATACAATGCTCTCTATTTAATGAAAATATTGCCACCTTTCTGGTACTTCCGGTTATACCGGAAGTACCAGAAAAGTGGCAATATTTTCATTAAATAGAGCACATTGTATAATGGGTGTGTACCAATTTTTAGAACCAAATTGTGTTTAGTAATAGAGTTATGTCTACTGTCAACTCGTCGTGAGACACCCTGTATATAATCTTTGTGTTAATATATTCGATATTCGATCAGTGCTTCTAAAGAAATTTTGTTTAAAAATTATTTGATTACCTTCTTCCTAACAATTTTTACTTTCTTATACGAAGTATAAGTAAGTATTGTAATCGTGATTTTTTTCGACTCCGAGATTTTGATGGATTTACACGTTTTGAGGGCCCGTGAATCCATTTTGATCATTTTCTCCATGATTTCTGTCTGTGTGTCTGTCTGTATCCACCATAACTCAAAAACGAGTTATCGGATTTGATTCAAATTTCATATTTAAGAGTTTGAACAAAATTGTGGGTGTCACATTCAATGTTTTTCATCTAGCACCAAAACAAGTGACACTGACCTGAAGACATTGAAAAATAAACAATTTATGAAATTTTTTTATTCTTTAACATTGATTTAGAATTGAATTTTGAACAAATTTTGTTTGAACTTTTTTTTGAAATTCCGTCAAAAAAATTTCAAAAAACTAGATATTCTTAAAACACTTTATATTTCTCATAGCGCGCGTTGATTGTTGAATCAGACGATCGACGTAGACATGTGTCTCATTATATGGCTGCCAAACGGAAGGTCCCGGGTTTGAATCCCAGAAGGACGGACCATTAGTTTTTTTTTTTTATTTTACTGGTTTATATGGTACCGAAAACAATAATAATGAATAAATAAATGTAATTTCATACCGGGAGATTTTTTTAAGTGAGTAATATAGGTCAAAAATCTAAAATAAAACACATTTTTGTCGTAAAATTCGGTTATAATGAGTGGGACAAGGACAGATTTATGCATATTGCAATAAGTGCGACAGAGACTATTTGAAAATTGCTGGAAACCCTCAAAATTTTTACAAGAAATTTAACTTAATTTCTTTAGGAAAAGTAATTATTGTGATACTATCCGTATAAGAAAGTCATGTGTTGGACATATCAGATATTTTACTATTATGTCTGAGTTTTTATCTTATTTTAAATTATTAGGAAAAATTATACAATATATTTCAGTTTGAGGGTATTTAAACCTATTTAGAGTATTTTGCGTGCTAACTTGAGATTTAGATTTAGATATAGGTACGTATAACAATTTAGTTAATAATTAATATTAATAGTTTCACTTTTATTTCGTGGTCAATGTTCCATCTACACATCACTGCATCATTAACGGGCATTTTTCAATTGAATTATTCCTAATGCAGTAGTACAAATAAACTTAAACATCTATAAGAAAAAACATTTTATTACATAATAATTACAAACATTTTTGTTCTTACATCAACTCCGAATGCATAATCTAAAGAAACTATACTTCTTGAAAGAATTAGTGGATCTTGTACGTGTAACATAAAAAACATATAGTTGATTCGATTCTGTTTATTCCATGTTAGCCACGGTAGAGTCATTAATGTGTCATACATTTTTGAGGACTAAAAGTGGAAAATATCAAAAAAATTTCTTCTAAAAACATATTTAGTATACTTCGTTTTTCAATAATTGTCCAGCATAACAAAAGAAACATATTGTGGTTATTGTAACAACGATTAGGACAATATATCCTGCCATGTGAATTTTTGTTATCAATTTTGCCTATAATTTTAAATTAACTTCGATATTTATATTTTTTTATATATTTATATCTTACCAAAGTTGCTATGTTAAATACTGTACTAGTTGCAATTAGTATTCCTGTAATACCAAAACTCACTATAAATTTAATAACCAGTTTGGACGTTTCAAGACATCTTCTAAAATCACGGAAAAAGTGTAATATATAAAAAACGTAATTAATTTTAGTGAATAATACCCACATTTTTATAACCATGTGATGTTTAATAATTAGAACCAATCTTTTCTGTACCCATTTTTGATATATTGGATTCTCTAATAAGTAAAAATTGTCTTCACCTACTTCAAACTCACTACAAATCTCTTTTAAATGCTCATTAAGTATATAAATTTGAAATTTTGTATGCATTGTGAAATGCAGTAACATATACGCATGCATGGACATGAAATGCGATGCAATAACGATACTCAAGTGATAAGCGAAATAAAAAGGGCGGCAAAATGGTCCTGGAAAATATTTGTTACTAATATAAATTGGCATCGAGTCAACTTCGTTTCCTTGATATGGCATAAGTAACACCCCTGCAGTCACTGTTAATACAACATTACAGCAAATCACCAAATTTAGTACTTTAGTTTCGGTTTTGATTTTAGATATCACAAGTGACTGATTAGTGATTGAATTATAAAGCCAATAAAAAGTGTATGTTCCTCTGTAAAGATAGAGAATTTCTTGTTTTAAAATCACACTAAGCAGCATGGATGTCAGTCCCTACAATATTAAAGTAAGTGAATATGTTAGTTTAAAGCAGAGTAATTAAATACGTGTAAGGATCCGATGAAAAATGGTCCACGTTGCGTAAACAGCTCCAAACTAAACTCGTTCAGCAATGTAAAAATACTTAAAAGAGCCACAGTGGAATGGAATAATATTAGAAGAATGTGCACAAAATTCAGTATTTTGTTTGATATAACATCGAACGATATTTTCTTTATAAAATACAAAACGTCGTTTTTCGTTTCTTTGATTGTTAAATAGTTTTCGTTCTGCCACATTTTCAGTGCAACAGTGCCACTAGTAGAGAAGTTACTACGTGATTATTTGGTTTTTATCATTAATCAGGTCATACTGTACAATTTATAATGAGTAATCTATAAGTTTTCATGATATAAAATGGCTATATAAATATGTATATTATGCATATTTTACTGGGACAGCTAATACTACAAAATTATTAATTTATTAAAAATTCAATAAGTATAGGCATATTTACATTGTATGTTGGGAGTTAGTTGGTGGATCCACTAGGGGAATCGAGTAAAAGTCTCTCCCCCTTTAAGTCCTCAAATTTTTGTTTTCCCAAAACTATTAGAATATAGATGGATGGATGGAACAAGAAGTATAACCGGAGAATTTTCTGGTAGGCCGGTGCTTTGATATGGGCACGTATTGACGTTTAACATTTAGGAAGTGTATTGAAAATAGTTAAAATGACGTGACTAATTAGGTATGAATATAAAATAAATAGGCGTTTAAAGTGTTCAAATTTTGATGGATGCGCCTTGTTGAAACCATTTTCAAAGAATGCTATAAATTAAGCAACCTACTTACTTATTGGTTCTTATTATTATTTTTCTTCTTCTTTTATTGTACATCAAATTTATTTGAGTTTGATTTTTATAACAGTGATAAACTTCACTCATTTGAAATACCTTGAGATAATGAATATATAAATCTAAGAAACCAAATATGTAGTATATTTGAAAATGACACAATTTATTAATGTTAACATGCAATATTTTTATGTAAATTCACACTTTATGCTAAACTGAGCCTCAAAGTTAACGCACCACCCAAAATTCAGTAAAAGTTTGATGTCAATTTTTTTCTGAACCGTTTGTCCGATTTGTATGATTCTTTTTTTAAATTGTAGGTTGATCCTTCAGGAATGTAAATGTGCTACTTATTTTTGTACAAAATTTATTTTGGTTGAATACTGGGTGTATCAATGATATTGACTTTTTTTCCCAAAATTCGTAACACCCTGTGGACTGCACCAGTAATAATCTCAAATTATAAACTAGAGCTAAGTGCAGCCTCATCTTTTCTTAACATTCTTCGTTATGACTCACTTCAATATCCCTGTTTTTAGAGGAGATATACAGGTTTATCGAAAAACATGTTTTTATTGGCGAGTTTTATGAATACTCGTGCATTCTTTTACAAATTATTTAGAGAGTAACATAAGTAATAAAGTTTCAATAACGCATTTTTCCGCCCCTACTTCTTACAACTGCTTGACAACGATGGTTCATACTCGAAATCAAACTTCTAATTTGATCCTGATCAATTTGATCCCATATTTCTACCAATGTTTGTTCAATTTCATTAAGAGAAACAGGTGGCGGTTGATGGTCTCTCAGCTTCCTACCAAGAATATCCCAAAGATGCTCGATGGGATTGAGATCCGGGCTACGCGCAGGTCAATTCATTGTTTCAATATTCACCTCGTGTAAGTAGTCATTCACAATGCGAGCGACGTGTGGCCTGGCGTTATCGTGCATTAATAAAAAATCATTTCCAATGTACGGAGCGAATGGAACAACATTATCGGATAAAATATTCGTAATGTACCGTGTACTGTTCAAAAAACCTCCACGTAAGGAAACAAGCTCTGTCCTGGCTGTTAGAGAAATTCCTCCCCAAACCATAACGGAACCTCCATTGAAGAGATGGGTCTGCCGAATATTACACTGAGCATAACGCTCATTTGGCCGTCGAACTACCCTCAGCCGCCTATCTGAGCTATACAAACAATATCTAGACTCGTCCGTGAACAAAACACGTTCTCAGTCCTCTAAGTTCCAATTCAGATGTTCCTGAGCAAATTGCAGTCTGGCTCTGCGATGTTCAGCGTTTAAGGCGGGTTTTGTCGCTGGTATTTTTATGTGTAAATCCTGTTCTGTAAGACGCCTCCTTATGGTATCAACACTTGGTTGGATATTTTTTCTAATGAAAATTCGCCAATAAAAACATGTTTTTGGATAAACCTGTATATCTCCTCTAAAAACAGTGATATTGAAGTGAATCAAATTGGAGAATGTTAAGAAAAGATAAGACTATTGTTAGCCCTAGTTTATAATTTGATTTTATTATTGGTGCACTCCACAGGGTGTTACGAATTTTGGGAAAAAAAGTCAACATCATTTATACACCCAGTATTCAACCAAAATGAATTTTGACCAAAAGTAGCACATTTACATTCCTGAAGGATCAACCTACAATTTAAAAAAGAATCATACAAATCGGACAAACGGTTCAGAAAAAAATTGACATCAAACTTTTACTGAATTTTGGGTGGTGCGTTAATTTTGAGGCTCAGTTTATTACTTACAATAATTAGATCTAGATGCTTTCAAGCGAATTATTCCTATTGCAGTATTACAAATAAACTTTAACATCTTCAATAAAAAAAATCAGTTTTTACTTTCTTATACAATGCACCGTGTAGGCTTCCGGATTTGATAAACCCAAGAAACTTGCTATTTTGCTCGGAACTTTTCCAAATATATTTTTCCCAACGGGCTGAACTGTCCAACGCTTCTCTCGATACGTTAAAAAAACTCTGATGCAGAGATGCAGTGACGTATAATTTCTCATCAGAGACATTGCAGAGAACTCCTTTTCTTCCACAGTTGTAAATTGCTTACGGACACATGTTTTACTTTCCGGAGTATCCACCACCATAACCGAACCCCTATCATCAATGTCTCCAATCTTCATATTCAGCAACTTTTGACTTCTGCACCCTCCGAAATAACCCATGACAACACAACAATAACACATACAATCTTCAAAATTTAATGTATTAGCAAATGCGCTTCATTAAAAACATCTTCCAAAAACTTGACAACGTTATCCCGAGTAAATACTTTTGAGAAATTAGGACTATACGATTCAGACTGCAAGAAATATAAACCAATATCACTAATAGTAAAGCGTGGAATAATGAAATCATACCATATCTTAAAAGTATGCCAGTATTACAGTTCCATTTACATTTTTGCTTGCAGTATGATTTTTTAACCATTATTGGAGAAATTAGCCGAATTTCTAGTCATTTTTGAAATATTTTGGGCATATTGACGAATTTTTTTATATTTGAGAGGAATTAACGTCATTTTTAGAAATGTTGAGATATTTATGTTGTATTTTAATTTTAAGCAAAATAACCGGAGTATTGTACTGTTTTAAATGAAATAAAGTACCTACTCGTAATTTATTCTACTGACCGGTTAGATTACACCTAGGTAAACTTGAAAAGAAATTTTCAGTCCCCCAAAGTTGCCTTGAGGTTGGTTACCTAAAGAATTTGTTGTCTCTCTTGATGGACAATTGGAAATTTTTGAAATTGAGAGGAATTTACAAGGTATTTCCGAGGAATCGTTTATGTATTTAAAAGCATTTTTGTAAATGCGAGGTGTTCATGTACCATTCATATGAAAAAACAAAAATTTCCCAAATGTGGGCGTGGCGAATCCCTCGGATTTTTAAGAAAACTTTTAAGAAAAAATATAAAAATCAAAGTAGGACTAGGTACCTACTGAATTGGAACTTTTCATACTATCATAATTTTAAATTCGAAAACTGTAATGAAAAATCCATTTCACAGAAAGTTGTTTTTTCATCCAGTCGAGGCTAAACACCAAATAATATATTTACAACATTTTTTGTCATTTATATTTGTATGTCCTCAAAAGTTTGACTGGAGATATTGCCATCAATAAAAATTAGCATAGTTAAATGTTTTTATCTACTACCTATTCATAATAGCCTTGATTTGACATTAATTTGAGTAAGGTAAGTCAGATTATTACGCAACATGTGTTTTAAAGAAATCATTACCACACTGAAATTTCAACAAGAAAATTCTTTCTTACAAGTATTTATAACACAATTTTTACAATTTAGTATCTTTATAGGAAAGTTTATATTTGTAAATGTCTAATTATAATATAATATATATTGTTTAATTCTTTAAAATTTGTGATTTACATTGAGTAATGACACTTCATACTCTTAAGTTTGATTTTTTGAAACCTGGAGAATTTTATAATAGCGTATCTACCTAGAAAAAACCCTAACTTCACGTTAGATAACTGAAAAAATTTTTAGTTTTATTTTATAATAAATTAGTTTTATATTTTAATAATAAATATAACACGGTCCACGTCCCAGATTTTTTGGTGTATAAATTGTTTAATTATTTGAAAATTTATGATTCAAATTCATTGTTGTGTAGCGCTGGCTAGTTTTTACATTACTAGGTATTCTATGGTTTTTACACAACTTAGGTTAGGTAGTCCAGTACGACAACTTGACAACAACTACTGAGCAATGTCGCTGGAGATAAATTCAAAATTCATTTTTAATTATTTGGACGGTAGAAGATAAAATCTTGTATATTACACGTGGGATATACACACATTAACATATTCGTCTGATTACAGAACTCGTCTACGACTCGTTCTGCAATTTCCAGACTCTTATGTTAATGATGTTCATATCCCACTGATAATATAAATAACTATTAATATTAATTCGTAAAACAGAAATTTCATGGAAAAAGAAGTTTTTAGCGAAATTAAACGGCAGAAAACCCTATTAAAAAGAGATTTGATTCAGTTTTTATGTCAAAAATTAAAAGTTAAAGTGGAAAACCTGTTAACAATGAGTATGTTTTTAAGTTTCTAAACTTTGGAAGATTGATGCCCTGAATGAAATGCAATAAAATAGATGATACAAACATGTTGGCGAAATAGAGTAAAAACCCTTTCTTTTCGAAATATCTATATTAGTAAATTGTATATCAAAACGGTCATTACAAAATTTTTATAATGCATTAAATTTGCATCAAAATATGTCCTATAAATTTTTTCCTTTTCCTTTTTTCCTAGCGGTCGAGTTAGAAACTTAAAAATTATTTCTAGCAATTTCTCTTGGCCACTTTTACTATAAATATTTTTTTCCGAAGGCTGTACGATTAATAGGTTTTGAGATACAGCCGGCGTCCTCTTCTATTTGGACACCCTGTACATTTTCATAGGCTTTTTCTTCCTAGTACGACCCTGTAGCTTTTCCTCCATTATCCTAAAACACGTGGTATTAGCAACTTAATTAAATTTCGCGCAATTTCCTCTAGCGTCCTGAAACATAAAACAAATTTATCTCCCGTAACAAAATAACCAATGGAATAAATTAATATTGATGAGAAGAGGGGACGAAAATGTCGAAGCGTCATTTAAATCTAAATACCTGGAGACGGCCGTATAGATATTATTAAAAGCTCGTTAATGTTGCTTTTACAACCGAAATTTCCACATCACTTTGTATTTATCCAATATACGTAGGTACATATACACACAGAAAGACGCAAACAAACTCCATTCAAAATAAATCAATAATCAATGAACAGATAGATTACAAGTTTTATTTACGGATACACATTGCACAGGTAATATTGAATTGGACAAAAACAAATCCTAAAATGAATCCCATATGACGCGCTACTATAAAATGAAATATGACTAATAAATGGAAGGTGAATAATAAATCGCATGCAGGAAATTTGAAATATCTACATTATTTTTAAACTAGATACTTATAACATGTTAATAAAATCGTTTTAAATTGTCATACATAAAAATTTACTATAATTTTTAACAGAATTTTGTACTATCCGTCTACATATTATGAAAGTTCCAGCAAGACGTTTTCTTAAATTATTATTATTCATAATTTAAATGGCAAACAGGGTTTGACTAGAAAAGCGGGCTCCCTAGCAATTCTCCGAGGGGCCCCGCGCCATTATGCGCATGATAATTTTCCTTCGTATTTCTTTTTTTAAATTACCTACATATGAGAAATGGTAAGGCTATAATATGGGCCCCTAGAGACCAGTCCGGATCTGATTGTTAATCCCTGCTTTTGATTTCGATTCTAAGTACCTACTTTAGCAAGAGTAACTTAACTTTTCATAGCCTATTTATACTTTGAGAAAATAGATTATACATACCAGAATTATTTTCGCTAGACATGTGCGTCACATTACTACTCTGGAACGAGTGGTAGAGACAGAGTGACGCACATTTCTTTTGACAATAATCCTATCATCATATCAAACTAACGTGTGCGGTTTTAGCGATGGCAAGATAGATTTGTTAAAATTATTCCGGAGTTATTTTTAGAATCTGTTTTATAAAAATTCAATAATAACTTTGAAACCAAATTAATTATTTTTGAAATTCGAAAAAGATCAGTGTTATAGCTACTTATACTCGTACTACTGTACCTAGACCTACTTACTTCAAAGCTCTCAAATTTACTTTTCAATTATCGTAAAATCTTAGAAAAAATCAGAACCACAAGTTGCAATTTTTTAACAGGCCTAGGGTTAGTGTCTTTCCCGTTCTGAATGAAGCTGATTTATTATAATTTTCTAGCATTTCAGAATTTTGCCTACCTTTAATTTTGTATAGCTTTAAATTTAGGTAGGTACCTACCTAATAATATATGTAACGGATTATTAAAAGGTCTTTAAGTCGTATAATTTCAGTCACCCAGATCCTAAAGACTTCTTGAACATCCATTTGTTTTTGGTTTTTTTCTAGGTTAATGATGATTGTAGATGAATTTTTCTTAACTAATTTGATCTGAACCCAAAAAAGATAAGACATCATATTTCGAAGGGAAATAATTGTCAGTTTTTCTAAGTACATTAACATTTTTAACAAATTCTATGACGTAAATCTTTGTAGAAAACTAGATGCGTAAATACTACATGAAATTTTTATCAAACACACTTTTTTTCGTTTAAAACTTGAACAATACTCGCTCTGCTAATTCCTTCTAAATTAATTCGGTTACATATTAGGTCACTATTAGGCGGTGATATCGACTCTGCCTACATAAATTAAGCGTTGTCGCCAATTTCGTCCTCTCTTACTTAAACTCAAAGGTCGCTAAAAAATATTTGCTGATATTGTCCACCACTGGGTAGGTATTGTCAACTACTTAGCTCACATAAAATCATATTAGCGGAGCATTTTATGCAGACTTTGCCGTACCTACAACAATGTGCAATCCTGAAATTGTCATCAGGTAATACCGATTCTGCACACTCTGTGGGCATTGCCCTTCACTTGTTTTTTTGGGCTCCATCTTCAAAGGGGTGTATGACTCCCTTATTATACAAATCATTTTTGGATCCTTGTCCAAATTAACTTATTTCAATAATTATTAGAGTACTCGTAGAAGTAGAATCCGTCCTCGAATTTCTTGGAATTTATTATAGGTAGGTACTCGTAATAATTGTATAATTACAGTAAAACTTTAAAACAAGACTAAAACACTTATTCTGAACATTTACATTGTCCTTCTCGGTTTGGACCCCCATGTATAGAGAAATAGTATGTTTTCAATTCATATTCTATCGTCTATCTATAGCAAAGGAACACATTTTTCCTTCCCCTAACAATCTTTCAGACCATTATTAATTCTAAAGTGGTAGATACTACCTTACTTAATTACTAAAAGAAACTGCAATATATAGATTTAAAAAACTATATTACTTGGCTCTAACTGACTACTACTACAACAAATTTTTTGACGATTACGATTTGCTTATATCTAATTTTTTTTGGACATGTTGCTCTTTCATTTCTATGTCAAGTCGCTGTTTGGCCCTGTATATTTTCGACTGTAGATAAAATGTGCCACCCTTAGTAACTCTATTTGCCTGGAACAAACTATTAAACTGCCTTTTTACGATTAACGGCTCCAAAATATCCACATTCAGGATTTTCTTCGCCTCATCCAAACTCATATCATACTTGTTATGTGTGCCCACCTTCTTGTCTTTGTATCGGATTTCAGCTGCTTGTTTACTGAGCTCAATCTCTTGAATCAAACTCTTGTAAATGGAATTCAACAGGATTTTAGCACCGCTCTTAATAATGATGCCCAAGTATTTGGCCATGTTGATCATGTGGCCTTCTATGTACTTTTCGTAGCCGTTGGGGGTGTTAGAATTATATTTCATATTTTACTGAGAATTTTCCGTCATATTTGTGGGTTGCAAATTACCTAAGTCATTTTGACAGTGACAATAAATGATAATTAATGTCACCACCGGTATTTTACCTGATAGATCCCTTCTTATTATTAACCTGATTATTAGGTTTGCTATTAAATATAAAACAATATTTAAAAATAAATTATTACAGGCAATTTATCTTTAATTTACTTTTGTTGTATACAGATAAGAAGTAGATATAAATGTAGTACTTAAGCTCAGTACTTACACTGATCTAGAGTAGTGCACAAGTGTGAATCTATGCTCCCTAAATTCTGTTTGTTTTTATTTTTAACAACACAAAATAAGATTATGGAAGAACGGACATTATAACCAAAGTGTAAAAAAGTGTACAGATATCCTAGCTTTAATCAAATAAGCAAATAGAAATAATTTTTATTGGATAGTTCGAAAAATATAAGTACCCGAAATATGAATATAAAATCGTACGGAAGTGTACCAAAAAGTTATCAGGAAATCCCGGAACATAATGCAAGAATTACCCGAAAGTATGTTGGACCACCATTCTTGCGTCTCTGCAAAACCCAGTGCTTATTTTTAGTGTATTTATTTATGTACATAATATTTTTATGTAGCGGTGCCGCGATTTTCAGTATTTTGGAAACACCTGAGGAAAGAACTTTGAAAATTAACTTGGATGCACATATGCAAAAGTTTTTAATAGCTCATCCCACTGTAACAGGTCAGAAATAATTAGGTTAATTAATAGTATAAAAAGTATATTTTTGAAAGTTGACTAATTTCAACTTTTATAGTTTTTTTGGGTTAATTAATTGTTTACTGAAAAAATGTTTAAATTGGTTTGTGTCAGTGATCCTTGAAGTGAAATAAAAATAACCTTTCGCAAAGTTTCCTATAAAGTGATCTTCAATTTATATCGAATTTGTTGAACTGTGACCGGGTGAAATGCCATAAATTTTATCATCATAATATCCTTAATTAAAATGCCATTATATTCTTCGGAATATTTACTAAATGACCAAATCGGCAATTGTAGACTTCTTGTATGCAAAGTATATTTTTGAATTTGAACTTATTTAAAAAAAGTTTGTACTTACTGTAAAAAATATTTTGCAATATTAATGTAATAAAGTAAATAACCTCTCGACTTTATTATCGTAGGTACGTGATTTACGTAAAACTCCTTAAGTACCTAAGTTTTTTAGTAAAAATCCGGTTTACACAATAGATATTAAACAAAGCTACTTATAGTATTATCTATGTATATAAATTATGTAAGATAATTTGTAATCGTTGCAGACAAAGCACTGGAGGATCTTATTACGGAAGTGGTCAAAGCCAGCAACCGAGGTGTCTCCGCGGCAAGAAATGCCACAGGCGAACCTAATTGGAGTTTTGGACAGTCGTTGTTCTTCGCCAGTACAGTCGTTACTACTATAGGTAGGTCTTTTTGAGGAAAATTTGGCTTGCAATCTAATTAATATACAGTATATTGAATTTAATATTAAGGCCATAACGACATATTTTTCTAAAAAAAATGTTTTATCAGTAGGAACAATAATATAATATAACTACTGAAAAAATCTAGTTCTGGAATGACGCATGAAATGCACTCTTTACATAATTATAACCAAAATTAAAAGTTAATCTAAAGAGAGTCCTGTTCAATTAATTTTTATACATATTGTTAATAACTACGTTATATCTTCTAAGTTCATGAATTGACTATTACACCCGCCTATAATAACAAATAGGGTCTTTATATTGGTATTCTTTATATCAAAAAATTATATTATATGTCGTGCGTAAATTAAAATTGATTTGACGCATACAAGATGTTTCTTTCAGAAATGGCAGACCCAACTTACGTTTTCTAATGCCCAATTGCATAAAAGCGAGTTAACTAATTCTGGGGTTAACTCAGAGTTAAATCATAGCAACCATTATTGTTAACAATCGTTACTACGATTTAACTCCGAGTTAATCTCGGAATTAGTTGACTCGCTTTTATGCAACTGGGCATAAATGCAACATTTTTAGATTCTATACTTCTACATTAAATTTTAGTCATAAATAACTAATAGTAGAAGAGGCGGCTGCAAAAAGTTAGTCGTCATAAGGTGGACGAACGGGAAAAATAGGAATGATAGTTTAGACCTTTATTAAGAAGGAACGCTAAGGTTGCCTGCAAAAATCTTGCCGAAACAGGGTTAAAAAAAATAAGTTATTTACAAATTACAACTTCCACAAACTTCATAGACCCGAATCACGTTTAAGATCTCTATCATTAATGTATTTCGATTATTTTTCAAGGATAACAATTTGAACCAGCATGTTTCTCCCGTCAAACAACGCAATTTGTGTAAATTGAGTCTAAATTTTAGAAATTTGTTGAAAAACTAGTGAAACGTTTGAGTATTGTGAAGTTGTCAATAAAATTTCAAAAGTGACATAAATTTAGATCAAGTATCACTAAAAGTACGCTTCATTTATGCTTCTATTCATTTTTGTTCGTTTCGCTCTCCCCTACAATGTGGTGACTCCTTTTTGTCCACCACAATGATTATTTTTGAAATTATTTATTTAATTAATTATTTTTTTAACCCTGTTTCGGCAGGATTTTCGCAGGCAACTTTAGCGTTCCTTCTTAATAAAGGTCTAAACTATCATTCCTATTTTTCCCGTTTGTCCACCTTATGACGACTAACTTTTTGCAGCCGCCTCTTGGACTATAAAATTGTAAAGTCCTTAAAATAAACACTTTTGATTTATTTTTGTTTTTGTTCAAAATGCGAGGGTCTTAAGAAACACGTATATCTATGAGATCCAATGAAGTTTTGGAAAATAATTTTCAATTGTATTTGAAAAAGTAAAATTTTCGATGTTTTAAATTTGTAAAAATAAAAAATATGTAATAAGATACAATTATCTCATAAAAGTATTCTGTTTAGGTACAAGAAATGTTTAATGAAAAAGACAGAATTTAATTATCTTCCATATAGCATAGTAATGAACAAGAGTTCCATTTGAAGAAATGACGTTATCGATTTTTTGTTAAATTTGGAAGCAATCACTTTTTAAATTAGTCTACGATCTACGACACATCAAGAATCTGATAGACCTTTATTGAGATTTGTATATCTTCGAAAATTATACAGAGGGTTGATCATTGATCTGAGAAACTAGTTTAAAAAAATAATATGTCCGTATGTTGGTACACATATCTAAATTCATTTTAAAGTATTTTAAGAATATTTAATATCAAAATATTAGTTATCTTATCTGATAAATTCAATAATATTGGAATTGCATTTAGGAAGGTACTTAGTTCTTCATACGTCGAATTTCTTTATATTTGAACTATAAAAACGTCAGAAAACACTAAACGAGATATCTTAAATTAAAATGTAAATACGGAAAATGTGTGCTTGTCGTTGTCGTACTACGAGATATCCAATTTATATATAAATAAATAATAGAAGAATGACTTTCTTGTATTATTAACGTTTCTTTATTAAAAAAATTATTGGACTTAAATCTATACTTATATAATTTTATATTTTTATATTTAGACAAAGTACATATAGAAATGGTAGCATCATTTTCAATTACTACAAATAGGTACGGATACAGCCGATGGTGCTCTTAATAATTAGAGGAGATGAAAATCTACTAATAAATATGTTGTATGTCAACGAACTTTATGGCCTATCAAAATATTTAGAAGTTTTCAATATTTTTGAAGAAGATGCGTTTTGTTATTTATAAGATCTAAAATTTTATTCAAAAAATATTGCAAGCAATCTTTTTTTTTTCTCTGTAGGAACCATACATTGAGTTCTAGTTACAAAGTTACAAGTTTCATGTGTTCGGCGCTGCGCACAAGTAGCGACCTTGGAAAAAGTAAAAAATTGTTTTTTTCCGAAATATCTCTTTTTTGATCAGTCCTGAATTAAAACTTGATAGTATCAAGTACTAAAAATAGGTACCTACCTTTGCGGAATGTTGTCGAGTATTGGCATATTGGCTAAAAAAGAAAATTTCAGGAGCCAATAATTTAGGAGCTAAAGCATAAACCAAAGTTAAAAATTTTTTTAAATTGCAAAACTCTTCTTTCTTCGCAAATCAACACTTTCTCGAGAGAATAGGAATAATAATTACGATGTATATTAGGTTAGTAGGTATATATGTATTGTATTAGTGTAAGTAGTAAATTTTCACCACCAGGTTTTTATACAATCTAATAATACTAATAATTATTTTGGCCAATTCAATAAGTTCAAAAGAAACCAGAATTTTGACACGTAAATATATTTTCTTACAGGGTACGGCCATGTAACACCTTTGAGTCGTAGTGGCAAAATTTTTTGCATGCTGTATGCCGTGGTGGGCATACCTCTAACACTGGTACTTCTTTCGGCTTTGGTCGAAAGATTACTAGTACCCACCATATGGCTACTGCAATGGCTTAACTCCCGTTTGGGTCATCTCTACCAGCCATTCAACATTCGACTGCTGCATCTTTGCGTTATCGGTAAGTTTTACTGTTTATCTAAACAATTTTTAGATTTAGAAATATGAAATATTACCCACATCTTTAGTTTTACGAAAATTATTAGTAGTAACAAGCTGATTTCCTTTTTAAATGTATTTATACAGAAAACTTGTAGATATTCAAGATGTACCTACCTAATTCTAATGAAACCGTTTTTAGCTGTTGTACTAGTTGGCTTCTTCCTGCTGATCCCAGCCGCAATTTTCGCCATATTAGAACCAGAATGGGACTACTTAGACTCCTTGTACTACTGCTTTATTTCACTCACAACCATAGGCTTGGGCGATTACATACCTGGCGATTCCCCAGACCAACCATATCGGCCTCTTTACAAAATAGCAACAACAGGTTAGCCATCATTCACCTTTCCCAAATTCGATATAATTATTTTCTTTCTTGTCTAGGTTACCTCTTTTTGGGCATCACCTTCATGATGTTGACCCTAGCAGTATTCTACGATATCCCCCAACTGAATTTAGGGTTGTTATTCACATCCAACGATGGAACTAGCTCGGAGAAGGTGCGTTTGGCCAGTGCTGGACTCGGGTTACAATATGGTGCTGGATCAGCATATAGTCCACAGGGTGACGATAACAATCACCGGCAAGTGGTGAGAGTGAGGTCTAGAAGGGATGACAGTCCAAGTCCAGATGATCCAGGTCCCAGAGAACTTCGACTTCCGTAATATGGTGCACTTACATCCGTGTTAGCGGTTATTGGGCTAAGAAGTGCTGCAACAACATATCTTTGTTAGTTTTTCTTTTAAAACCAAAAAGGAGTCTTGTAGAAGTTTGAGTTTTTAGGCCGAGCAGTACAGTTAATGTTGTATTTACACACAAACACCAATAATATGATTATGACGACAAACTATTGCCTATAATAAATAATATTTCATCTAAATGTCTGTGCAATAATAAAAATATATAATAGTCTTCAAGCAAATATTTCCAAAAATTACTCCTATGATAGATATACGAGAGCACAGTATTTTTATTCTATATAAGCGTATATTTTTGTAATTATAACTACTGTATTTTATGGTTTGGTTTTGGTTAATGCGTGTACAAATAAACCTAATATCAAATATTTTATATGGACATTATTATGAATTGATGTATTATTCTTGAAAAAGATTTTTTGAAAGTGGCTGTATAACATCTTATGATAACAAAACTTGTATAATATATTTAGATATTTTACTGTAATATATTTTAATAGCAAAATAATACAATCAACAAATCATTGTATAAATGTGAAACGAAAACATAAAAACTTTTGCTTAGATATGTGACAAAGAAGAGTTAGCAAAATAAAAAAAAACTTCAATTATTATGTGGACCAAAGTAAATAAATATATGAAAAGCACCCAACTCGTTAGTTTTCTTTAACTAAACTATTTGTATCGTGTTGGGGAGTCTAGCTAACCGAATAGCAGTG
Source organism: Pediacus dermestoides (assembly GCA_963942485.1). Lineage (NCBI taxonomy): Eukaryota > Metazoa > Arthropoda > Insecta > Coleoptera > Cucujidae > Pediacus > Pediacus dermestoides. Next base: position 13,515,236 of record OZ012626.1, read on the forward strand.
TACATTTGTTCTTGATTTGAGTACCTATCTATTTTTTAAATTAAATTACATTAGTATAAATAAGGGAAATTTTAGAGGTGCCAGACTCTAATAAAATTGGAGAACGCTACAGAATATTGAAACTCACCACTCTTCGCGTCATATCCCAAAAGAGCAAGTTTTTTGGATTTACCTATTTCCCTTATTTTTACTAATGTAATTAGTGCAAATTTTTCATTAAAATACTCGTAATTGGATAAATTAGTTACTCAATATACATGGTTCGACAGGAAATTTTATGATCTACAACAAAGAAAGAAATATACTTTTCGACAAAGTGTGTAGTTAAGCCGCAAATCGCAAAAAACAAATGCACTCTTAAATCCAAGATGGCGGAAAAATCTCCCGAAGAATGAAGTCTAAAACTTGGATTTAAACTTACTGTTGTGGGCCCCCACTGCCCACAAAGTTTCATCCTGTCCTCTCCGATTGCGAACTAAAGCATTGGAACTTGGATAGATTGCTTGGACCATATCCACTCTATTCTTGTAGTTTGAGAACCACTGTATACAGGGATATTCACCGAAACCGTTGGTTAGACGTTTTAAAAGATGTAGTTAATATTTTTTTCTGAAAATTGGGTTGTGCCCTAAATAGCATATGATCTCTTTATTTAAAATATTTTCAAGTTTCTACGACTTCCGGTTATACCGGAAGTAGACCCTAACTTCGTTTTTTTAAATGGAACACCCTGTATATTATTACATTTTTAAATTCTACATTCAATTATAATAACATTTTGTTAAAACAATTTTTTTCTAAAACATTTCGTTTAATAATTTCAGAATGATATTTTAAAAAATGTCCAAAAATAGGCTAACTTTAAAATTTTATTTTCTAGCCTTCTAATATTCAAATTGAAATGCGGTTTTGGCAAAATGTTAACAAAAGTGTACTACTTGCAACTTCTTCATTGCAACAGCTCAATTTTCTACAGGGGGTTTATAATTTAGGTGCCATTTAGAAAAAAATCAAAAAGGAATAACTCATTTTTTTCAAATCGAACACCCTGTATATCGATACAAATTTGGATTATTCATTCAAATTAAAGGTAATTTTGTTGAATAAACTTTATACCCAACTCTTGCTGTTTTCGTGAAATTTCGTTTTTTTGGTAATATTGAAAATTATACCAAACAATTCGATTATTGGATCAAGCAATCGATGTTGTCAGTAAAGCATCTTAAACAATATCGTTACATTAATCATTAATAAAAAATTTAAAAAAAACTTCTCTTGTTAATCATTATACCTATTAAGTGTAAGTACCATAAAAATTGATATTTCACGAAAACGGCAAGAGTTGGGTGTAAAGTTTATTTAACAAAATTACCTTTAAATTGAATGAATAATCCAAATTTGTATCGATATACAGGTAGTTCCATTTGAAAAAAATGAGTTTTGCCGTTTTGATTTTTTTCTGAATGGCACCTAAATTATAAACCCCCTGTAGCACATTGAGAAGTTGCAATGAAGAAATTGCAAGTAGCACACTTTTGTTAACATTTTGTCCAAACCGCATTTCCATTTGAATATTAGAAGGCTAGAAAATAAAATTTGAAAGTTAGCCCATTTTTGGACATTTTAAAAAAAATCATCCTGTAATTATTAAACGAAATGTTTTGGAGAAAAATTATTTTAACAAAATTTTATTATAATTGAATGTAGAATTTAAAAATGTAATATTATACAGGGTGTTCTATTTAAAAAAACAAAGTTGGGGTCTACTTCCGGTACAACCGGAAGTCGTAGAAACTTGAAAATATTTTAAATAAAGAGATCTTATACTATTTAGACTATAAACCAATTTTTAGAAAAAAATATTAATTACATCTTTTAAAACGTCTAACCAACGGTTTCGGTGAATATCCCTGTATAAGAAAAAATGGTAAATACATTTTTTGTGCAAAATTTTATAAGGATTATTTTTGTATGGAAGCGAAATCGTGACCGTTTTGCGGTAAAATGCGGAAAACCACGAACATACACCTTGAGGGTGGCTTTTAGGGGTGCCAGGCTCTAATAAAATTGGGGGACACCACAGAATAGTGAAACTCACCACTTTCAGCGTCGAATCCCAAACGGGCAAGTTTTTTGGATTTATTTCTCTTGTTTTTGCTAATTTGGATGTACTAAAAGAATATTCCGAAAAATTCAAACAAACAATCGTTTCAATTTCTCCTGATGACTTGGAGTACTTGGAGTTACGAGTTTCAGTTAAGTGAACTATACGTACCTATTTATTATTATCCTCTAACATAGGGGAGTTACGACATATTAGTTACTAGGTATTCTACTGCGTCACCCAATAAAGTTAAAAAGTTTTCTTTTTTCCATATTATGATAGTCTAGTTATGTGGTTTTCTAGAGACTACTTTTTTCTCACACATGGCACAAAAATCTCATTTTTGACCAAATATTGAATTAGGAGGTTTGATAATTCTACTGTAAATTGAAATGTTATCCAATATTTAAAGTTCCATACCTATGTATTATAATAGGTACTGTTCCTGTTTTTTAGTTATTATAATGTTTAATGGCAACTTTTTATGTGTTACAAATATATTTGTTTTCCGCATTAATCTTCCGTATTTAAAAATCACATATTTTCATAAGAATAACTGACCAACAAAATATTATTTGCTTAACTTCTCATACAAGAAATGGCACTGGACAACTTCTTGCTTTTTTCCACACTTCCTCGATGTGATTCGTCCAGTAGTCCAGTTTAAGTATTAATGATCTAGGATTCTAGGTATATTTTCACGCACTTTGCATCATTTCGTTATTCGATTTAAATAAGCTATCATGATCTGAGCTTTAGACTGTTATTGACTCATTTAGGCACAATTTACAGTCCATCGATCGGTTGGTTTTCTGTAATCAAAATCTCGAAGTCGAAAAATACTTCCTTATTATTTCGTACAAGAAAGTAAGTACCTACTGAAGATCTGAAGATTCAGCATCAACAACGAGAGTTATTTGTTACGCATAGTAAACACTGTAGTTTATACAAAGGTTCAATATTTTTTACTTTCTGGGGTGAATCAGACATAAATTAAAGAAATTCAAAGTTAAAATCGTATTCGTATTGATTGCTCGGTTTATAAACCCACTGGAATTACATAGCAACGTTTATAGCACACAAAATAGGAATTTTAGTGACAGCGTTTTATAACAGTGAGTTTTTGATTGTCATTCTGGTTGCTAAATGACATAATTTTACGCACTAGTGTTTAAAAGTGCGTCATTTAGCAACCAGAATGAGAATTTATGTTTAAAAAAATATAGCAGCCTGACGTCTGCTTATACGTACTGTCCAATTTTAATGTTCGATTGAGATTATTATTTTTGAAAATAAAGTCTGTTCTAAAACGCCGTTACAAAAAATCTTTAATGCAATACGTTGCAAAATCGATGTCTGTTAAGCTCTTGACGTGGTGGACCACGTCGCATGGTTAAAGAACTCTCTTTTTGCAACTTATTGCATTAATACCTATTTTATAATTTTATCATAGATTATATGACTTATAAACACACCAAAATTCAGATCTCTATTTTAAACCGTTTTATAGGTACGACTTGAAAGTGATTAGAAAACATTATTTTCAACTTAACTACCATGTAACTAAAAATATCATATTACGATACCGAAGAGACGACGGAAAATACAAAATATACTATTTTTTCATAATGGTAAAGAAAAAGTGAACATAGAAATATCTGTTTTTATTTGATTAAAATCCAAATTGTGAAAATACTTTAAACACTATTTTGTTTACATAGTCCCACCTTAGTATTTCAGTATGGAAGACTATTGGTAGGAAGGTACTAAATAAAATGCAGTCGAATTTTATTTTGGTACTAAGAAGTGGTAGCTTTTTATACAAATCTCTCAGTTGAGGGGACACCCCTAATATTACATACATATCTATGCTAAGAATAAAGTAAAACTCAATGCATTGTAAATATTGCTTTAATAATTCATTTAAATATCTCATACATATTTTAATAGTTAAGTTCGTAATTTAATACAATAGATATTTATTGATTTTAGCTGCAATAACTGAAGTATGTAATAACACTTACTGCACTAAGATATAAGTTTATTATACATTATTTTACCTTGGACGGATTTGATAAGGGTACAATAACAAACATCATATTTTTATGTTCTTATTTACTAAATATACGTTATACTAGAATTATAAATAGTTGCAGATTTGACCTATAATGGATAAATAAGTACTTAGTTTTTTTACGATTTTAAATAAAGTAAAATTCAACTTACCTATATTGTTTTTGCAACAAATCTAATCGCTTAAGCTGTGTAATTTTGCAAACATTTACTTAAATAAAAACATCTACAAAACCACAAAATAAAAAAATCTTCAAATTAACATGGAATAGTTTTAAGCCTACATTGGTGCAATATTTTGATGGTATATCGCTATGGAAACAGTTCAACAATAACACCAGTGCTTCCAACATAACAGAATTATATTCAACATGAAGTTTTTTTTATGGAAATAAAAATCAAATGTATTAAAAAACAGTTTATTAAAAAAGTAACTTGTAAAAAAAAACAATTTAACATTAAAAACATTTTAACATAACAATACAAATTTTAAAATATTTTGTGATGGGTAAACTTTCGACACTAGAAATTATATAATAAACAAAATAGCTTTGAAAATTTTAAATAAATAATTTAACTAATACTGTTTAAAAAAACTTAGTAACATTAGTAGGAACCTCTCTCGTATTTCATTCGTTTCCATCCTGAAAAAATAATAACAGTGTTAACAAAAACTTGTGAAGTAATTTTACTCGTATAATTATAATTGCATCCATTTAGCAATTCATTTTGATAATTTTATTGTCACTAGAGATAAAAATTTAAAAAGATATAAAATATTGGCTTCATTATACCTTATCGTATACATTTAAATAATTTCGTCGTCGTCGTTGAAGGCATACTGCAAATTTTTTTCTAAAAATAAAACCAAGCCCAAGCACAGCCACCAACAAACTCATCGATGTAACACTGGCCAAAACTAATGATTCTAACAAAAAAAAACGATTGTAATTTTATTAATTTTCATTTCTAGAATACAACCTGAATTTGAAAATGCAGAACTAGAAGATTGTTTATCCTCTAGGATCGTTGGGGCCAACAAACTGCAGACATCGGGATGGCTGTATTGTAAATGTTCAACACATTTTTCTTGCTGTGGAAAAACAAATTTTTGCATAGAAAATATTTAACAAGTTTGATGAGTTAAATAAGAAGATTTGATTAGTTGATACGAAAATATTTGCATTTTTATAAATAACTAAATATAAGCCAACAAGACATGTAACGTTATAAAGTTTCTAAAGCAGAATTTTAATTTGATACATTATACATACAGGGTTGGGCATATGTGTGGGAACACCTGATTTCTAGCTAAACTTTTGTATTATCATTATTGGTCTTAAAAGAAATATTTGTAGCTTTTTTTACTCTATTCAGTGAGGTATTTTGTTTTCCAGCAGCTACTCGATTTCTCGAGATATTAAGTGATCGGCACTTTTTTTTAATGGATCACCCTGTATATTTTTAAGTTTTCAAATAGACAATATTTCAATAATTACAATGATATAAGGTTTGGTGGGTGTGCGATTTGTGGTTTTTTAAATATTAAAGAAAATAATTCAATAATAAAATAAAGAGTAATAAATAATAATTAATTAAATTAATTAAATAAAAAATAGGGTAGCTGTTTTAACAACAAAGTACGTCACTGAATAGAATAAGAAAACTACAAATATTTCTTTTAAGAGTAATAATAGTAATAATAAAAACGTTTATTCAGAAATTAGGGGTTGCCACACATATGCCCAACCCTGTATAAGATTGATAAGAAATTATCAAAACATTGTCTATAGGCTTTTATGTCACGAATATTTTTTTAATAAGTATGTATTTGCTGTTCTCATTATTATGACAATTCATAGTATAAACCTTGAATTGAGAGTAAAATATTATAGCGTGAAATGCATAGTATAACAGGAGACGAAATTGACTGATAAATGGTAATACTACACTGCATTTTTGTGATAACGTAATCATAATCAGTAAATTTCCTGGAAATACACAATGCATCTGATAATATAAACCTTTAACACATAAACTTTTTGCGTTAAAACTTTAGAAAATAAAATTCCGTATGGACACCAAAAATAATTGGAATATATGAAAATAGATATTTTAAAAACGTATAATTATTAATAATTAAACTAAAAAAAAATCAAGCATCAAATTAGTATGATTCGCATCAAAACATCGGTACATTCTGGAGAAAAATGCGACATAACTTAACACTTCGCAGTTAATACATACAAGTTACACGTTTTTAAATAATAATGTTTATATTCTTGCTTCGACTGTACATACTAGAGTAGTAAAACAGTTTCATGTCTCTGTTTCCTGTGCGCCTCCAATCCTACTTGTTAGACTTGTTCAACAGTAGGTATTTTACCGATTAAACATTTTTAAATGTACCGGGCCACCAGGTTAGACCAAAAAACCGTTTTAATTCCATTTAAATATTAAGATACATCATGACTAGATAAAGCAATAAAATCTATTGAATACTATCACCATAGAATGAATGAGTTTTACGCCAAATTTAACATTTACTTTTTAATGAATTTGTTAAAGTTACTTCAACATTTTATGCTATCTTATTTTTATTAAAGTTTAGTGACGCACACTTCAATAAAATGCTTAAATACAGTTTGCTATTATGAAAGTTCACCAATAACAATGAACTATTTAAAGTTTAGAAACCTAAACCTCAAACCTGTTGTCAATAATAGTATATTATATACTAAGGGATTGAGGTACATCATTTAATCCCTGAGGGTGATGAATTAAATTTCATGAGCGAGCAAAGCGAGCGAGGGAAATAATTCACCCGAAGGATTAAATGATACCTCAATCCCGTGGTATATACGCTATTTTTTGTACTTCCGAAGCATTTGCATGTGAAATCTTCCTAAATTTATGCTTGTCAAAGTGACAAACGTGTCGGCAATAACAATAAAATACTGTCCCAAATGACAAAAAATACTCGTGTAACCTAGCAATGTAAATTTAATCCCTTGGGATTAAATAGGTCACTTCAGTCCCTGTAAAGAGGGATTAAATTAGCACATTTCATCCGGGAAGTGCAAAAAATTAATGTATTTTAAAGTTTATATCATTATCATTATTGTGTGCTCGAAAATTGAGGTACAGGCGAGTTGGAAGAAATATTAAACAATTTAAAATTTAAAAAATTGTTTACTATGAAAAATATGTCAATCTACAGAAGAAGTTTGTTATGAACCCCTATTGCAACCTCTATTATTTATATACATAAAAATTGCAGCAAGTATAGGGTGATTCTTTTTTCTGGGGAAATGAGTTTTTCTCGTAAACTAGTGAAGGGAATTAAATTTTGAAAAAAGTGTTATATACCTACTGACTGTCGCTCAAAATTAGGGTAGAAATATAGACTTTAATATGCATGACGCTAGGCGTCGCGACGCTTTAAAAAAATTTCCAGCAACATACCACTTTTAGGAAAGGTCTTTTAATTTTGAGTCTTTTTTCTAAAATCCTTTTTTTTTATTTTTATTTTTTAAAAAGTTAGAATCCAATTTAAATTATTTCTGTTCTAACTAAATTTTGAAATATTTTAAAAAGTAGGCCGAGTTTTCCCTCAAATACTAACGTAAATCTTATTTTATAAGAGCCGTTTGACACGACACTAATTTTAGTACTAAATTTAATACTAATTATGCGCGCGCAGATTTAGTAAACTTGTTACAATAAATTAGAACATGTTCTATTTTTTTGTATACAATCTGACTAAATGTGCGTAAATTCGGTGCAGTAGTGTACTATGCTGTACAGAAGAAATTGAATTTAGACCTATCGTTTATTATTAATTTTTCAACTAAATCTGCGCGCGCATCATTTGTATGAAGTTTAGTACTAAAATTAGCCTCGTGTCAAACGGCTCTTAGGCTTAGAAAAAACAAAACCTGTTATTTTTAAGACTCAAAATTAAAAGACCTTTTCAATGATAAAAGTGGTATGTTGCTGGAAATTATAATAAGATTTACTTTAGTATTTGAGGGAAAACTCGGCCTACTTTTTAAAAAATAAAACGAAAAAAAATTGATTTTAGAAAAAAGACTCAAAATTAAAAGGACCTTTCCAATGATATAATAAAAGTGGTACCTACGTTGCTGGCATGTTTTGAAGGCGTCGCGACGCCTTGCTTCAAGTCTATATTTCTATCCTAATTTTGAGCGACAGTTAGTAGGTATATAACACTTTTTTCAAAATTTAATTCCCTTCAGTAGTTTACGAGAAAAACGCATTTCCCCAGATAAAAGAATCACTCTGTACTATGTTGCACTAGGCTGCATAACACAGTTGAAGGCATGAGAATGAAAAGTGGATAAAAACATTGGATCAAAATGGTTTTTATCCACTTTTCATTCTCATGCCTTCAATTATTAATTCAACATTCGTACGAAAAGGTCTATTTTCTCTGTACTAAAACTCAAAATTGGTGTGTGATTAAATATACAAACAGTACAAAACGACTTTTGATTTTCGCCCATGTTTAGAACTACGGGAACACAAGAATTTGTTCACTTCATTTAAGATATTATATGGGTTGAGTCAGTTTTTTGTAGAAGGATATATTTTTAAGAAGAAAATTTCCAAGATAAGAAAATGACTCCCAAATTAATATTTCTGAGTAAATTACTATAGAATGGTTTCAGATAAAGATCTGAAATTTGGTAGATGAAGTAGTTTTAAGTAAACTATAAATCTAAGATATTACGACAAAGACAATATAGCTCAGAGGCGTACGTATGTTATGACTCAACTTTTTTAACATATCATTTTAAGGAATTGTAAAAAAACAACCTAAACTATGTCAGAATACGTAAAATAATTATTTATGTTCCAAGTGTTGAAATCGATTGTTTTACGTTATATAGAGTTTCCACAAGAGTAACATACAATATGTTTTGTGTTGCCTTTTGCAAAAAAAAAGTTATACTTGTTTGATCTGCTTTAGGCCAACTGTTTACTAGATATTTTACTTTTACATTTTTTACGTTTTTAATCATTTTTTACCCACCCTGTAAAGGCAGAAATATTGAGGGTAATACAGCCGATTTTAGGACCAACAGTAAGCCTAATAGTGCACAAAAATGCTTCACTATTAAAACACAAGGTGCATAAAAAACTGTTAATAGAACAATTTTGGTCTAGTTTCGTTCCTTGATTCTGTTTAACTAAAGTAAAGGCTATTCAATTTCAATACAATGGTGCAATGTAATAACTTTCAGTATATAATTCTTAAAACAGATTAATAATTTAATTTTCTTAAATCAACACTAGATTCAAAAATATATACATCTACATACGTAAAAAGTCACCCTTTGTCTTGTGGACGAACAAGAAAATGAAAGGAAGTAATTTGTGAGACAATCAATATCAAATATAACCATTGATAAACTTGTATGAAAATGTTAATCAAATTCAATTCTATGTTAATACTAAAAAAAAATCTCCAGTATCATATGCTACTGAAATATTACACACTTTTAAATGTTAAAAAACAGAGAAACTTATTCTGAACATTTCCTAGTCTTCTACGAGTATCATTTATTTGTTATACGTTACACTGTGGTTACACTGCTGCTACAAAAAACTGACCCTTTATTATATTATACAAGGTGTTTTTGAAATAGGTGGTCAAAATTTAGGAGCATGTAGAGCAAGTAAAATGATGAAGAAATCCTTTATAAACTTATTTTCTAAAGTGCTTTCTAAGGGAGCTATAGCCCCGTAATTGTAGGCCCCTAAGAATGGTATTTATTAAATATCTCCGAAACCGATTTTATTCAAAAACGGTGCATGGCATCGAAATTAAACAAATGGATAATTTTTTTGTAAAAAACTATTAAATTTAATAATTTTATGGCAAAAACAAAAAAACACAACATACAAAAAAGTTGGGATCATATTTACCCCCCGCCCCCCACTTGACACACCCTTGAATACAATTTTCAGATGATACTAATTTCATATTGTTAAGCATAAAAGAGTTAGTGAATGTACAAAATTTTATTATTATATCTTAAACGGTTTCGAAGATATTTAATAAATACCATTCTTAGGGGCCTTCAGTTAAGGGGTAGCTCCCTTAGAAAGCACTTTAGAAAATAATTTTATAAATGTTTTCTTCATCATTTGACTTGCTCTACATGCTTCTAAATTTTGATCACCTATTTTAAAAACACCTTGTATACTATAAGTTTTTCGCTATTTGCTACAATTGGGTCTCTTGTTGAAAATAAAGAAATATTTAAATTCTTAATAAGTAAAACTGGTCCATATCAAAGTGGGGGTGAGTAAATTCAAAAGTAGAACAAAGTCCAACCCACAAAATGTATATTGTCAAAATTATTATATAAGACGATCTCCTTCGGCTATACCCCGGCTTGTTCCTGGTACCCATCTTGACTGTGCGGTCGACATGCTTCACAATTAATATACATCTTGATATCGTGATATTAGTTGATTTTTATAATGTAATAAGTTAACCCGCATTAGTTTGATATTTTTCCCGTCAATCTATGGTGTTGCTGGCAATTGTCCCCGCCACAGATGTGATTAGTAGTATCATTTGAGTTTTAAGAGTCTCAATTTAAATGTCCACGTTTCTTTTGTCACCATTCAGTCTGATTCGACGTTCAAGAATAATGCAATAACTTTTTGCATTATTTTTGAACGTAGAATCAGCTGGTTTATTTTGGCAGGCTAATTTTGAAACACCCTGTATAATAATTTTAACAATATACATTTTGTGAGTTGGACTTTGTTCTACTTTTGCTTTAATTTCTTATTATGTATTTTTAAATTAAGACTCAAACCAACTTACCTCATTCAAACTGGTCAACGGCTGTATTTCCTGAGAACATCTTAACACTATATCGTAGTAGTAGTCTGAAAAATAATAGTTTGTGAATTGGTTCTTAATGATTGAAACAATTATGTACCTATTGGTTTACTCGTATCACAGTTCAATTTTGTAAAATATGTCAATTTCACAGTTTTATTGACAACATTGAAAACAATTTGGTTCGGGCAGTCACCACTGTATCGAATCTATAAGATAAGAATAAATAAAAAAATAAAACAAGACAACAAATATTTAAAAAAAATTACCCTTGATGGGGCGAAATCACTGACGTCAAGCTGCTTCCCTGTGTTGTGATTAGTTACAGTACAATTTCGTTTTTTTCGTATTAAGTTGGGAGCAGAAGTTGTTTTTTCTAATGTTTCATTTTCATGGTTTACTTTTCTAGTTTTCTGCTGTGTGAGCCGATTTTGAGTATCGTTAACAGTGGAATTGAACTATAAGAAAACAGCAAATAATAAGAAAATAACAAATATATGAATTAGCACACCCTTAACGCGCACACTTGGTTCGTTTTGTATTGAAATGTAAGCACACAATTATTAACAGGTTTTTGCTCGAGGTAATGTTCGTTATCTGCAATCAGATCACAAATATATTCGAATCTGGCTTTATTAAATTGACCTAGTCCGGTGCAGGTATCATTTAAACGGAGTTCAATATATGGAGTTTCCTTGGTAACGCCCATAGTTCTGTTAGCAATGTAATTGTTGCAATTTTCTAAAAAATAATTTGTTTCTTATAAGTTTCACAAAAAATTATATTTTATATCAAAATATACATAGAGATATTCTTCCAAATGTATATTAAATTCACTATACTCCACCGATTCAACAAATGGAGTATAGATAATTTTTCTTGTATATTTTTATAAGGATTAAATATATAGTTAAATTTTGGAATGGAATCCTCGGACGCTATCTACATAAAATCCATTGATATTCTCACCTGTTTTATTGAAGCAAACGGTATAATTTAAGGAGCACATGTCGAAAGAATAAAACATTTCTTGACTTTCGATGTTTAGTTTCGGATATTTAAACTTATTAATATTTAGCCTGAAACAGAGCTCATTCATAAACAAGCCATAATAATATTTTAAACTTGTTTATTACGAGATAAATACAAAAAATATAAAGCGACAGCATTAGTTCCAGAATTATTAGCAAATAAGATACACCATATACTTTACTTTTCTTGAAATAGTGTACAGAGTGCCCCATTTTCGACACTTTTAGGGGGTATTGGCGTTATTATCAAAGATAGAGTGTTGCGGTTTTCACGTTCCTGTCCTACTTTTTTACGAAACGAAAGATTCCGGGGTCAATTTTGTCATGGCTCTCTTAGTTTTTAATCTACAGAGTGATTCTCAAAATCTTTGTTTTTTAGACACCCCTCGTATGTCCGTTATGCGTGTACTTATCAAAAAGGTGAAAACTGATCTTGATAGAGTTTTTTACGTAGAATTCAGTGTCGTAGGCAGTTTTTGTATAAAAGGTTTAGTTTTAGAGATATTGCAGTAAGTTATGTTTTTTTAAATAGGACACCCTATATATTATCTTTTATATTGATTAAGCAACATTTAGGCTTTCCAAAAATATATAATACTTAATATTTATTTTGAAAAACAAGCTCAAAATTCGATATTTTTAATAATTTTCTTTATTTATAACAGTAGGCCATGCCTAATATTTTAGAAACAAATGCAAAATTTTCACAATGCGTCATTATTCTAAAGCTAAACACTTCAAAAGATAATTTTAATGCATTGTATAAAACATACCAACAATATAATACTTCTCATAATTATTATAAAGGGCCATTGTAATAAAAAATTAAAAGTAAAATAAAAACACCTACGTAACAAAAATATTTCATCAATAATGGAAATCTGACAAATCTGTCAAATTTTGCATTTGTTTCTAATAAACTAGCCATGGCCTACTGTTATAAATAAAGAAAATTATTAAAAATATCGAATTTTGAGCTTGTTTTTCAAAATAAATATTAAGTATTATATATTTTTGGAAATCCCAAATTTTGCTTAATCAATATAAAAAATAATATATAGGGTGTCCCATTTAAAAAAACATAAGTTTGGGCAATATCTCTAAAACTAAACCTTTTACATAAAAACTGCCTACGCCACTGAAATTTACGTAAAAAACTCTATAAGATCAGTTTTCACCTTTTTGATAAGTAGACGCATAACGGAAATACGAGGGGTGTCTAAAAAACAAAGATTTTGAGAATCACTCTGTAGATTAAAAACTAAGAGAGCCATGACCAAATTTGCCCTCGGAATCTTTCGTTTCGTAAAAAAGTAGGAAAGGAACGTGAAAACCGCAACACTCTATCTTTGATAATAACGCCAATACCCCCTAAAAGTGTCGAAAATGGGACACCCTGTACAGTGCAGAAAAATTAACTGCGTCAGTACACTCATCCAAGAAACAGAATGTTAATAAAAATAAAAAAACAAAAATAACATAACTACTACTTTGTATAAAAATTGTTTGTTCAAACAATTATGAAATGTTTCTACAATATTCAAATCTTGATAATTTTACAGTTAATTGAGGTTTTCAATAAAACAACGTTCTCTGTCCGTCCTGACGTCACAAGACACCCTAATGACCGTTGCCATTGCGCATATCATCTATCTCTCAAAATTGAAAACCTTAATTATCCCAAAATAGCAAGCCATATCGTTATTTTTAAAATAAGATACACTTAACATAAGTAACTGAAAACCAAAAATGACAAGAACAAAGAACCACAACCAGAATTGTGCAGAACAGTTGTTAATTACAGGAAGTCCCAACTCTAATAAAAAAAACACAAGTTAATAATGTACTTACATGGTGGTATTTAACAGAAAATTACATTGCCTGGAGACTTTTGGACAAGCATGCTTGGTTTTCCAGAGGAACTCATACGCACATTTGGATTTTTTCAGCAGAGTAACTGCCTGTAAATTGAAAAACAAACCCAAACAATAAATTGCATAATATGAACGGATTATTTTAATATTTTTGAACTCACTTCTACATTTGGATTACACTCAAAGTGAATTGTGTTTTCGTAATGATTCCCATCATCACAATAGTACCCCATAGTGCGCAACGTTAACTTATTATTTACTACAGAAAACTTATTATCAACATTTCCAATAGAATAATATCTGCAAAAAGTTTTATAGACAATAATAAATAGAGTTAAGTCAATGATGTATTACTTGTTAGCGATGTTCGGTTCATTTGGTTTTCTAACCATTACCATACCATATTTCATGCAAGGAGCCTCTTTGATTGTAACGGCTTGGCAAACATTTAAGAAATATTCTACACCATCACCTACATCTCTAACTAGCACACCATTTCTGTTTTTTAGTGGATTCAAATTATAGGAGAATCCGTCAAAATCATAAACACAGTCAACATTAGCCAGAGTTTCGTGAGCACATCGATTTTCATCCTAAAATATATTTCGATAAAATTGATTCAATCGCGGTTAATGTAAGCTTACTTGTGCTGGACATGCTTGAGGTGTTTTCCATTTTAAGTGCGTGACACAATTTTCCAACTTATTAAACGATGGACCCTCTTCATATCTGGTGCATTCGAATTGGATATTTGTGCTGTAAGAACTTCTACCACAAGGGGATCCATCTATTCCAAAAAAGTACATATATTAATTTCTAAACTATTTAAAAAGAGTTGGAGTTTAAGGGAAGATAAAACTTCACTATCACAAGTATTGAATTCTGATTAACAACTTACAATTTAATCACAAAATATCTTAACTTAATCCAAATTTGTAAAATAGCATTGTTACTTAATAAATGTAGAGAGTTAAGTGCAACTGCAAACTTTTCCTAAATGGAAGCGAGATAGAAATGCTGGAATTTTCTGCTTTTGAAATGCTTTCGTATTCAAGAAAATCTGAAATTTAGTAGAGGTATAATGCCAAATTTTGGTTCAATTTATTTTTTTCCAGTTCATCTCTAAATTGTCTAAACTGCTAGCCAATTGAAACGTACCAAGCGAATTTTTAGGTTAAATTTAAAGTCAAATATTTTGAAAAATAGAAAAGATATCAACATGCGGTTTTCAGGATTCAAGAGATAATTTAATTGCAAAAACAATAGTGTGACCCGATTTTTTTACTTTGAAGTACGTTACTATCTACAGGGTATGAAAGAAAGTCGTCTTTTTTTTCTCAAACTTTATACCTACCGGAATTCCACAAAAAAAATTTTATATTTTTTTGATGTCGATTTTTCTAGTCTCTGGTTAATGAGGAAAAAACCAATTTCTCAAAATTTTTATATCCCTCTATTTTATAAGATACCGAATTTTTTATTAAATTTAATATTGTTGAACCGGTTTTTGCAATAATAATTATGCTGCCATTTTGAAAGCAAATGTCATCATGTGATATGTCGATAAAAAGGTAATTTTAAGTAGGATCTAATTCTTATGGAAAAAAATCTACAGGGTTCTTTTAAAAACTTTTGAAAGTTATTAGGTGGCCCTTCCGGTGAAACCAGAAGTGTCATCAGATTGTTTTAAACGTCAAAATGATTATTCCTTTCAATAATCAAACCATGCCAAATTTCAAATTAATACAGTTAAATGTAACAAAATGGTGGGGGTTGTAAAATGATTTCGTAGCCACCCGGTATACACGAATATGAGCAAATTTTTGAAAAAGTGAAAAACCCGTTTCGAGGATATAAGTCACTTAAACCAATGATGAACATAAACTAATAGTACGAGAGCCGACCACACTTTTGGGTATGTGATCGTTCCTACAGACCTTTTCCACATAAAACGAAAGTTTACAGTCTCCTCATAACCAAATGGATAGGTTGCCTCGATTTACCTGGCCGTAAAGTTGTTTTATAAACAAATGTTGTTCGTAATTTCTTAAACAAAAAAAAAACGATAAGCGCTACAAAAAAGAAGTGCACTGTCGTGTAGGGGGTGGTCATCATAAGAGATTGGTATAGGGTTGCCATCCCATTTCTGGCCGCAACCCCTCGGTGGCCGGGTATAAAGTACCCCCATTTTTTCCAAAACAAATGTTATCGTTCCTGCAACTGAAAATTAGTGGGCATATTCTTCGATACGGTACCTCTAATAATATATACGGTTGCCTTGATTTTTATGGCCGTAAAGGGTGGCAACCATAATCAAAAGTCAAGCGCGCGAGCCACTTATATAGCGCTATTCGAACGATTTTCGACGATTATTTTCCTTTGGAAAATATTAAAAATTAATGTAGTGATTAGTTGCATCGCGTTAGTAAGTTGTTTAACTGTTTAAACAAATAATAAGATGAAAAAATACGACAAATACAGCTTTTGGACGTATTTTTTATATATTTACGTGAAGGTAGTCTTTCTTTTTTTCATGCACATATTCCTTACTTTACTGCAATTGTTTAATGTACATACAATTTTTACCAACTTTTCGGAAAATGTAATTCGAGGCGTTTTAAAAAAATGGAGAATGTGAAAGATTTGGCATTTGACTTCAATTAAATAAATTATTTATTGGAAGTAAACATAGTATCAATATTTTACAGCAATCGGTATTAGTCAATTAATAAAATTAAAATTAAAAAAACTCAAACTGAAACTTTTGTGAACTAAACTGCTAAACTAAACAATTTTCCGAAAAGTTGGTAAAAATTGTATGTGCGTTAAACAATTGCAGTAAAGTAAGAAATATATGCATGAAAAAAAAAGAAAGACTACTCGTATTTTTCCATCTTATTATTTGTTTAAACAATTATACAACTTATTGAGGCGATGCTACCACTACCAACCTATACATTCCAAAGGAAAATAATCGTCGAAAATCGTTCGAATAGCGCTATATAAGTGGCTCGCGCGTGTTATATATCTACTCTCCTTCCTGATTATCACCTATCTTATTTTAAATTATTGTATATTTTGTATTTGTATCGAACACTCGTTTATATTAATTATTCTCTTCTTATTTTTAAGCTTGTTTTATTTTTCTTATTATATTTTAATAGATATAGTTTTGTAACTTGATATTTAGAATTGTATACTGTAGGTATAGATTCCAAACGTCCCAAGATCTGCATAACATCACTTGAATACCTCATATATTTGTCATCGATGTCTGTTTGGCGAGTTGGCGTCATCTAAACTGGCTAGTGGCTAGTGGTACTTAAGAAATTGGTTCCCTTGGGAAAATATCAACCCTTAGTTGATGTCTGTCTGTACATTTTTATCTTTTTGTCTGTTTTAAGTATATGTTTTCAATCATGTTGTTTTAGATTTAGTTTTAGTCCAGCCTTCAAATAATTCAGAACCTCTATTCTAATATAATTATAACTACTCTAATTTTGTGGCGTTTAAACTTGTGTTTGTAAATAAAGTAATATTATAAATATACTTATTATATGATATATGCTTAATTTAAATCCTTCACTACAAAATAAAAATATAACACGCGCTTGACCTTTGATAATGGTTGCCACCCTTTTCGGCCATAAAAATCAAGGCAACCGTATATATTATTAGAGGTACCGTATCGAAGAATATGCCCACTAATTTTCAGTTGTAGGAACGATAACATTTATTTTGAAAAAAACGGGGGTACTTTATACCCGGCCACCGAGGGGTTGCGGCCAGAAATGGGATGGCAACCCTATACCAATCTCTTATGATGACCACCCCCTACATGGCAGTGCACTTCTTTTTTGTAGCGCTTATCGTTTTTTTTTTGTTTAAAAAATTACGCACAACATTTGTTTATAAAACAACTTTACGGCCAGGTAAATCAAGGCAACCTATCCATTTGGTTATGAGGAGAATGTAAACTTTCGTTCTATGTGGAAAAGGTCTGTAGGAACGATCACATACCCAAAAGTGTGGTCGGCTCTCGGACTATAACTAAATTCCATTCTATTCCATTAAGAAAATAGCCTCAAAAAATGAATTAAAAAATTTACCAATTAGCGAACGTCTACCGATTTTTGATAAGCCACTGGTTACCAATAAATTAATGAAAGTACAAAAAGTGTACTTTTTATAAGAAAACCATTCATAAGGTATTATAATCAACTACAAAGATTGGTTCTTACAAAACACAATACGGCCGAACGACAAAAAACAAAGAAAAAATCAAATTTTCAACAAAAATTCGGTATCTTATAAAATAACAGGGATATCAAAAATTTGAGAAACAGGTTGTTTTCCCATTAAGTAAGGACTAAAAAAATCTACATCAAAAAAATATAAAAAAAAATTTGTGGAATCACGGTAGTTATAAAATTTCACAAAAAAAAGAAGACTTTCTTTCATACCCTGTAGATAGTAATGTACTTCAAAGTAAAAAAATCGGGTAACAATATCGTTTTCTCAATTAAATTATCTCTGAAATCCTGAAAACCGCATGTTGATATCTTTTCTATTTTTCAAAATATTTGACTTTAAATTCAACCTAAAATTTCGTTTGGTACGTTTCAATTGGCCAGCAGTTTACTTTCAAGAAATATACTTGTAAATCGCTTCACTCTTAATCACGAATTCGTCTGTGATATTGTTACGTTTGTTTGTTGTGCTGAGTTAACAAAAAGAAATTACATCTAATAGTAAGCCATATTGTTATTGAATTATGAACGACTGTAACCTTGAAATTAAATATTATATTCATTTCCAACATGTAGTAGAAACGATGAAAACTGTAAAAGTATATTTTTTAAATATTGGTATCCAGTTTTTTTGTAAATTAATAAGTTTGTTAAATGGACAAATAGAAAAAGGCATTCAGAAATTTCTGAAATTTTTCAAGGACATCGTTAATCATCAGTTCTTGTTATAGCTTATAAAAAAATAACAGGTGTCCAATAAGTTTTTCAGTCAGGGCGGCTATGGAGTATTTTGCTTTCCATTAATAAACACAAAACTTGAACCGTTTCACCTGAAACAAAACGTCACTTAAGACGACACAATTAATGTTTTATGATGGTCACCTGAAAATTATATTTTAAGTTTCGTGTTTATTAATGAAAAGAAAAATACTCCATAGCCGCCCTGACTGAAAGATTTATTGAACACCCGTTAGTATACAGGGATATTCATGCACAGTTGGGCCAAGCCGGTGACCAACACGCGACAGCATGCTAGCTAGTGCGTGCCCTACCATATCGCCGGTCTCGCTTGCTGCCGCTCTCTCTCTAAATCTGGCTAATTTGTGCAGTATCTTGGGGGTATACATCACACTGTTTAAAGTTTTCTAAAGGACTGCGGTAATTACTAAACCTCAAGGGTCTAAAACTATTATTTTCCTTAATTTTTTACAGATTCGAACACCGCCGAAGCTTCTATTAAAAAAAATAATTAAATTTCCTTATCGCATTCTTTGATTGGTCAAAAAACCGCTCCTCGGACGAAAAAATTCAAGTGTATGAGTTCTAAAACCTTAAAAAAGCAAAAACTCAGCCTCATATGTAACGTATAGTTTTTAATTTCATTATGAATAACCAAAAAATAGTGTTAAATATAAGAAAAACTGTGAAATGGAAGGTTTTTTAGATTCGAATCTAAAACTTTATTGAACAATTGAAGTCGTCATTTTATTATCATTACTGTAGATAATTTTTGGATCTACAAAAAGGTAGGTACGTACAATTTATGTTATCTAATCTTCCTTCGGTATAAAATAATGAATACACCTAAAAGTGTACCCTACTCCCCTTACTATTTTTAGATATTGAAATATAGCCAGATGTAACAAATTGTTTGGCTTTACTCATAGAATTCCTAAATTTTTCACAGGTGTTCGATTCTTAATCATTTTCTCTATATTGCAGTTGTATTACCAAAAATTAGATCTAATTACTACTTTTAAATACTTATTGATCTATTTGATCTGAGTTTATAAAACTTTTAGGTTTCAGGACTTCTTTTACGACCAGTTCAGCTATAGAAATGACTGTTCCAACAAGCTTTTTTTGTATTTAAGAAAAATTATATCTTAAAGGAAAAACACTCTTTTTAATAAAAACAAACATTATAAAGTAGAAAATCAAAAGAAAAATTTTATGTATAACTCCGTTTCGTGTAACGAAACGGAGGAGATTGAAAGGGTAATTAGTGGGGACTAACACAAACATTTTTGCATAATAAACTTTTGACGAAAACCCAATAAAACAAAAGTTAAGGTGGTTAAAAATTCTTAATTTTTTTTCACATATGGAGTACCGCTGAAATTAAATTCAGAAGGCGTGCGTCTATCTAGATATCTTTCCAAATATACGCCTTGCTCGTGCAATATTTTGATCGGCAGCCCCATAAACAATTATCATATTCATGTATTAATTCTTAATGTAATTTACCATTTTAACTCAACTATTAATTTAATAACAATAACTTCTAATAACAATTAATAATAATAAGTAATAAATAACAATATTTACTGACAAGTAAACTATCTTAAACTGAAATGTCAGTTTGACACTTACTTACATTGTAATGGCTTTACTTGCTATTTTGTTTAATATTCAGCGGCTCCCAACAATGGAAAATTTAATAGCGTTTTCGATTGGTAAAATGAGTGCGCACTGAGTGCAGTTTCGTGCAATGCTATTGGTCAAATTCAATCTGCCAAATATTTTTCGCCAATCACGCTTTCAGAAATTGCACTCAGTGCGCACTCATTTTACCAATCGAAAACGCTATAAGACATTAACGGAAAATTTAAGACATTAACAGAAAACTTAGGAAAGAGTAATTTTCATTTTACAACTTTCTTGGTAGTGTTTTGAACTAAATAATAGTTCAGTCAATTTAAATATCCCCAGTATAAAACATAAATTACACCTATTATTTTTTGAGAACTGCTAATAATTCATCTAACTTTGCACTGACGTTTTTTGAAAAGTATATTAACAAAACTGGTTTATGTATTTTGAACCCATCTATCTATATACCTTTTTATTTTCCTCCGTAAGTTACAAATTACAAATCACCCTGTATTTATATTTTTACGTCGTAGAAAATTAATTTCCCTATTTTTTTTTATGAAGTATTCCCTATACTATACCCTATATCCCACACCCAAATTTAATATTTTTGTAGATATTTTTGTATCTCTGTTAAATATTACGATAATGAAATGAAAACTTTAAAGTATAGAACATCCAACACATTTCTATTCTACATGCCTTGTAGATTGTAGAGAATTAAATTTACTACATTTTTCATTGGATGTTCTTTATTCCAACACTGTATACTTTTGATTTATTGTTGTTGTTTTATTACTGATTATTTATTTTATTTGTTATGAGGAATTGTATGCTCTAGAAAATAAGCCCTAGCCAATAATCATACTATCCACATTCAAAATCTTTTTATTAATATTAATGCAAATTAATTTTATTATTATTTTATATCGGGTGAGATCGGGTGTCTTTGTATCAATTCGGAAATATTCGGAAATTATTAAACTATATTTAGTTGTACGGAAAAGATATTCGGTAAAAAATCAGCGGTAATACGAGTAATTTTATCAAAAAGAGTTCGGGTCTGTTCGGTTCTATGCGATACAATTTTTTTAACAAAATTAATAAAAAGTTAAGACACAATATGTATATTCAAAATTTAATTCGAAACAAATATTAAATAAGATTAAGAAAATATCGTTAATTGTTTATTTTTCATAATAATCAAAAAACCTAAAAATGTCTTCAGGTGGTAGGTATTATATAAAAGAGATTTAATGTGCGAGCCACAATTTTGTTCAAACCCTTAAATATGAAATTTGGATCAATTCCGATAAGCAGTTTTTGAGTTATCGTGGATACAAACGTGTAAATCCATCAAATACGATAAATCTAGAAGTCGAAAATTTTACGAGTCCTATACTCTCTCATTAGTTCGTGTAAGAAAGTAAAAATGTAGAGAATATAATTCTTTACAACGTAAAATAGAAGTGTAGAGGGTGTTCACTGTTCATCAGAAAAGAATCAATCAATCACTACATATTTGAAAATTGTAAAAAAAATATTAAAATATCAAAATATGTATCTCCTAAAGTATTAGGTTTAGGTATAGAGAATGTTTAATGAAGAGATAGAGAATTTAATTCTCCCAAAGATAACATGGAAATATACAGTGGAATCCATTTGAAAATATCTGATGTGTCCAACACATGACTTTCGTATACCTACGGATAGTACCACAATTACTTTTCCTAAAGAAATTAACCCTTTATGTCCCAACATACTAAATATTTCATTTATTTCAATTTTGACTGCTGTTTTTGCTCTTATATGGGTATAGTATTGTCAGTGATTTTTTAAAGATTTTTTGCACCACCCCCAAAAATATCGGAGGGTAGGGACGTACCCTTCTGTTCTCTGAAAATGGCTACACTTTTTTGTGTAAATTGACTTTAATGTCACTGTCAGACAACAATCGTAATATCCGTTCAGTTCATATCCAAGATTTTCAAAGTGTTCATTCAAAATTTGCAAACATGGAAACAGATGTAAGGCAAATTTCCGCAGCTAAAAAATTCAAAAATCGCTCTCAAGACTTGTATGCTTTTTCAGTGAACAGAAGTGACTGTTGGCGACACGGAATAGTTTCCAGACAAATTGATCAAAGTAGCGATTTTTGAATTTTTTTTAGCATTATAAATCAGACTTTTTAAATCAAAATTTCTTTTAACGACAGTGGTGGAGACAGGCGAAGATCTCATTAGATTACATTTACTTGTCTACTTGACCAACTACCTTCTAGCTGTGCCACAATTGCGCCTTTTTGAGCATCAGTAAGAAAATTTCTAGGCGTTTTACTTCAAATACTTTACATAAAATATTGTGACACAAATATGACTGATTATATAACTCATCATAAATTCAGCCAATAGATATTACAAGTTTTACATAGTTACTATGTATTGATAAGCGAATATACCCCTTGACGACGTGGTATAACCGTTTTCGTATATTCGCTCCTCCAACAATGTGAATTTTGTCATAGTTACATTTTTTGATGTTTATTAATGAACGTCAGAAAAACAATTTGTTTGTCAATTCTTTATATAATCGTAACGAATACCACTCGAGCAAACGAAAATAATCGTTATACTAACCTCGTCACTCGACGTATATCCTTAAAACACCACTCGAGCTAACGCTCTCGTGGTGTTTCGCAGAATACGTCTAGTGACTCGGAAGTATTATCGATTATTTTCTATGCTCTTGTGATATTACTACTGATAATAATGCCACTAAGCAGTTATCGAGCCTATGAACATGATTTAATTTACAATGGAAAAAATGCCTGGAAACTATTCCGTGTCGTCAACTGTACATAGCGAAAACAGTTGATTCTCTAGAGTGTACCTGGTAGTCCCATGAGCACCAAACATACAAAAATTAAGCAGTGGAAAAAATGTGGGACTTTAAAGTCCCGTTGGAACACAAAGGGTTAAGTTAAATTGCTTGTAAAAATCGTGTTTCAATTTTGAGCGTTTCCAGCTATTTTCAAATAATTTTCGGAAGTCTCTCTCGCACTTATTGCAATACGCATAAATCTGTCCTTGTCCCAATCACTATAACCGAATTTTACGACAAAAATAAGTGTTTTATTTTTTTGAAAATTTTTTGACGGAATTTCAAAAAAAAGTTCAAACAAAATTTGTTTAAAATTTAATTCTAAATCAATCTAAATCAAATGTCTTTAGGTACGTACCACGTGTGTTGGTGCTAGATGAAAAAGATTTAATGTGGCACCCACAAATTTGTTCAAACTCTTAAATATGAAATTTCAATCAAATCTAAGTTTTAATTTTTTCAAAATTAACGCTCAATTTGAAACATCCTGTATCAGATAATTTTACTGTAAGTACTTTAAAAGATTCCAGAGACCTTCCCTCTTTCATTAGTAATTTAGTTTGTCGAAAAAGTTACTGTTAAGATATTCACTTTTTTCGAGACTACATATCTACAAATTTTTTGGAAAAAAAGCGAAAAACTCGAACACCGTTACCTTTAAGATGGCAGGACCTTAGTAACTTTGAATCTAAAATTAAATATAGAATCCAAAAATATAATATGTAATAAAGTGTTCCATTTAAAATAACAAATTTACAGTCTAGAAAGTCTCCAATATTTTCATCAAAGAGATCGCTTTGTATAATTTTCACGTTTAAATTATATTCAGTAATTGAGATATGTCTACTGTGTTCCAGATCCGGTTGATTTTAATATTGAATTATTGTATTTGTTATAAATGTATATTATCTATATTCTTATCTTTTCTCTGTTATACAGGATACAGGGTGTCCCGGGATAGACACAAAATATTTTTAGATATGATTCTTGAATAGATTCTGTCGCATTGTCCTGTATAATTTTTTTATCTCCAATCCGAGTTTTCTGAAATTTTTTTCCATATAAAGTCATTGCAGATGGCAACTTACGGAAATCTTTTTAACAAATTTAATAATTATTCTGAGTACCTAGACATCGTTTATGTTCAAAATGGAATTTAACTTTTCGATTCAAAATAAACCAATCTTTCATCATGTATCAAATTTTTAACTATTTTCAATACTAGTTTTCAAAATAAATTAATAATCCAGTCAAACGAGAACAAAAGTGCCGATAAAAAAAACGTTAAATCGGAGTTCAATGATATTTTGAGGGTAGGTAGTGGTTGCCAACGGAACACTCCACCTCGTTTTTCACCCCTACAACCTACAATTCCTCAAGGGGTGGCCGCCATCTTCAATTTTAAGATTGAGTTCGATTATCTCGGTAAATATGCATCTCACGTTAAAAACGCGTATTACGAATATTGTTAAGGAACTAATTCCCAACAACTTTTGCTTGAAACTTTTTTTCATATTTTTTCTAAAAATAGTACGTGTCTATCCTGGGATATGTAGTGAAAAGGACAAATGGTTTCCGTTAATAAAAAAACAATAACATACCAGTTAGAGTTAACTCCAAAACTTTATCCACCACCCTCAAATCTGTCGGTATACTTCCTCTATTAACATTATCATTATTTCTGGTAATTTCAAAGACTTGAGAATAATTATCTGAAACTGTAATCTATATTTTCTGTGCATTACAGAACCAATAGCAATAACTACCTGAAAGTTGATGAACAAATCCATTAGACAAAGTTAAGGGTCCACAAATATTAATTAACATTTGTTTTGTTGTTGGTGGTAGATTAGAAACAGTCCAATAACCTTTAGCATTAAATAGTTTACGTATATTGTATGTAAAATACGGATCTTGAATTGCCTAAAGAAATCCACAAAATCAAATAAAAATAAAAAAATGTTAAGTGAGGATTGGGGCCTTACCATGCAATTAAACGGTAGTTTAATGCAAGCGTGAGAAGATTCAATTTCAAAGAGATAACGCTTTCCTTGTATTTGCGGGTCCTTGTAAACAGCATTTGTAGGTATATCAGCATTCCAATTGCACTTTATGATAACCTCTACATTGCGTGTGACTGAAAATAAACAAAAAATGCAAGCGAATGATTTCTTTAGACTAAATAATAAATACATACTTCTGTTAGTAACTTTATACTTTCCTCTCACAGACAATTGTTGTTTTTCGAAATTATAATGTACATGTTGAAATTCCGTTGACAATAGAGACACCGAACGATTTCCGATAATTTCACAACTGCTTACGCCAGCATCACATTCTGGATTTGTACCACAAAGGGTCAAGCGAAAATGTTTATTTTTATTTCCATTAGTTATGGGAATGTTTTGTTTGAGATTCCTTAAATCGATTAGCACCCCATTGATGTTTGCCGTGCATTTTGGAGTGCAACCAGGATGCATCATACGAATTTCAAAGTCACAGTCATCTTCGCCTAATATTAACCTTGGGCTTTCCTATAAAAAAAAACTGTCTATGCAAATTCTTTGGGATTAGTATAAAATAAAAGAACAATAAAGGCATACCTTACTCGAGTCTGAACATTCGAAATTGACAATCACTGAATAATATTTACTTGCAGTGCATCTGTCGCCACCAATTGATTTTAAAATTAGGCCGGTTTTGTCAAGAATATTGTCCTCATCTGCATATTAAATTCGTTCTATGATACCAAATAAGCTAATTGATACCTACTGACCTATAACAAATTGGTGTCCCAAACTTTTATTCTCTAAACAAACCGCCGGCGATTTGCAACCTAATGTGAATGAGGTTAGCCCACCACACAAGTTATAATTTATTCTGACACCTCGACTTCGCACTGTCCATACTTTACTATATTAAGAAAATAAAAAGAAAGGTGAATTTACTCATATTCGTAAGAAATTAACTCACTCCAAAACTTTATGCGTGTAATTAACTTTACTATTGAAAAAACTACATTCTTTTTTATATTCGTTTATGGACAGAGGATGTTGAATTGTTGTTTTTTGTAAGGCACATATTATAACTACACATAACACGTTTTTTAGTAACACACTAGTTGCCATCATTATCTTTGGTACATGAAATAAATGCACTTTAACTCACTGCAACACTCAATCACATTTTGACGACCCACACGCGTGTAAGCAAAGCATTCCAAAATTAGCTACAGTTAGGGTTCGGGGAATTACCACCTGACCAATAGAAAAATTTCAAAAGAACCTAGTTGTATCGCCCAGAGAGCCATCTGAAGAAAAATCGATGTAGTATTTTGTTAATTTGTATTTTACATTATTTTAATATGATAACAATTTTCATGTTAATGAACAGAGAAATTTTACTAATCAAAAATTAAACATTACGTATTTACGCATTTTCATTAGATATCAGTGTTGCCAATATCAAAGTAAATTATTTGATTTTATCGTGTTTGTACATAATTTACAAAGAATATATTATTTTGAAAATCAAAAACTATGAAGATCAAACATGCAAACTATTAATAACTAACAACATTCGATATTGGTCGGTATATGATAAGAAAATTGCGTTGGCAACACTGTTATGCAAATTGGTACTTGAATCATAGGCATCCACCAGTACACAGCTGTTAAATTACTTAACTCCTAACTGGTTTTACAGGGTGTTTCAGGATTAACTGGACAAACTTAAAATCTGAATTCAGGACCTCAAAATATGGAATAAAATTTCTATGGAAGTATGTCCGGAAACGTTTCGTTAAAGAGTTACGTCCCTTTATAGATGGAGGCTACAATTCGGTTTTTAATTTATTTCTCAAATTTGAATAAAAATACAAAAATGAACTTTGCTAGGGATTTTCTACTAATGGAAACGCTTCTAAAGAATATTTTTTGAATCATCCCTTATCGATAAAAGGGGTGAAATCAGCAACCCCTATTTAATTTTTTTATTGGAACTCTTTAACGGACCAGAATTTTGTCATATAAAAAATTGTTCTGGAAAGCTAGATTCATTTAGAAAGTATTTTGTCTCTTTAATTTTTTTCATAGAACTGATACTTTTTAAATAAAAAATAGAATATTTCCGGATCCACATGGTTATTTTGGAAATTGTTGCATTATTATTTAATAAAATTTGAAAATGGCCACAAATTTCGACGTTCGAAATTTTTCGGAGCATACAAAAACAACTTTTTGGACGAATTTTTTTATGTATTTGGACAACTAGGTATAAAGCAACAACACCGATACGAACGGTGATTATCACTTTTTACATTCATAATCGATTTCGATAACGATATATTTAAGAGATTATTGATCCGATAGTAATATTGACAATTTAAATCCGATCAGATGTAGAGGAATGACGTCTCCTTTGCTTGACTTTTTTCGGGTGTGTTCGGCATGTCGTCGGCTATTTCAAATTTGTTCGAATTTCAAACACGTTTCAAAAATTTGCAGAAAAAAATGTATACATAAAAGTGAGTATGAATTATATAAAAATTTTTTTTTAAAAACATGTTAATTCTCTATTCAGCGCAGCATTTGAGATTGTGTTTCTAAACCTTCAAACTCAAATATCTCAAAAACCAAGACTTAAATTTTAAAATTTTGTAAGAGTAAGTTTTTTTTCTAAATTAAACAGATAATCCAACAATTGCATTTTCTTCCCAACATATCCAGTGGCGTCGAAGATTGGAGAGGAAAAGTGGAACGGTCCCCCAGTATCTACGCCACTGGAGATTTTTTTATAAATGATTCCCATCATTATACCTAGAAATGTACTACATTACTCTGTGTGCGAAATTTAATGGAAATCGATCGAGTGGTTTAGAAGTTATGATAAGGAAACGAGTTTTTATCCTAAACTTTGACACGGTGTATCTTTGTTAAAAAACATTTTTGAGCAAAGTTTTTTCATAAAAGTCTACTTTTTTGATGCTCTACTATCACCTCCCAAAATTAATGACGTTTAACCTGGACCACCCTGTAATTACAAATTTTGGCAAATAATGCCAATAATGTGGACAGGGACCAGGGACAGCTAACAATACAATAATAACTTTTGGACGTTACAAAATAAAGCCAATTTAACCAAATGGATTTGCAACTAATTGTTCGGACAAAATATGAACATAATTTTTATTTTCTTAAGTATTAGGCGTTGAAAAACAATAATAGGGACGTTGCATTTATTTAAAATCCCGTTTTTTTCTGTTAGAAATGTAAAACGACTATAATATTAATAATACTCTTCAGCGAAAATATTTTTTTTTACTCAATATTTGTACATAAAAAAACGATTATAAATTGACCGCAATTCAAATTTATTATTGCCGCCCGAAAACGCTTTGAGATCGGAGAGTCCTGTGTGACGTCACGAATCTAGTTGACATTGGCATGTCTAGATATTTTTTATGCGTTTGACATTTTTCGAAATAAGTCAAAATGCGGCGTGCTGCACTGTGGAACTAGATTCGTGACGTCAGCAGTCTTTTGGGCCGATTCGGGCGTTTCCGGGCAATGCGTGGAAATTTTTACAATAGTTTTTATTTATTTACTTGGAAAGTACGGACCAAAAATTTTTTTCAAAAATATTGATAGTGATAATTTGGTATCAGCTTTTCAAAACAAAATTATTTTGAAAATCATGCAAAGTCCCTATTGTGTCTATCTTAGTTTATAAATCTTTTGCCTATAAATGTAGAAAATGGGTCGTGGACGTGCAACTGATCTAAAATTTCGGGAATTATTAATAATAAAAAAATATTGCAAGGGAAAAAATTCGTGCTATTGCTGATGAATTAAGCATAGTCAGGTCTACTAGTGAAAATGTGGAAGTGTAGGTACCCATACAAGGTAAAATCATTGATTAAGATATTTTTGTGTAAGTCAATCAATGGTAAAAGTCTAGGAAGACCAAGAATTTTTTCCGAACGAAGTCAAAGAATTCTGGTATAGGCCGGAACATAAGTTCAAAATGGAACAACGCCACTGGTAATAATTTATCTCGGGAATGTTGCCGGCAATAGATTCACAAATCTGGGCTAAAAGTTTTTATATCTAAGGTATAATTTTAAATTCTCGTAATTTCTTTATTTTTGTTTACTTTAGGCCAAAGAAATCCCTTTTTTAACTAAAACTCAAATCAAAGGTGTAAATGCTGAAAAATACCAAACAATTATATTTTTCACCAAGACGATGCGTCATGTCACACCGTTATGACTACAAAAAATGGCTCGGTGAACACGTCATAAAGGTGCTTTCATGGCCCTCATACAGTCCGGACTTAAATGTCATTGAAACTCTTCGGCATAAAATTAAACATATTCTACGCCATAATCCACCAAAAACCATTGAGGACTTAAAGACCAAATTTGAAAAATAAATTTACGACAGTTTCATGTCAGAATTGTGCCAAAATTTGGTAAATACAATGCCTGCAAGAATACAGGCAATTATTAAACCAAACGATACGTAAGCTTTTATTAATGGTCCAAAATTAAAAATTATCCTAACATTTAGTTGAAAATTCATTTTGTAAAATTTGCTAATTATAAGGTTAAAATATTGTTGTCAAATAAGTAATTTTCTTCTATACATAATATTGTTATTAAGGCTTTATTAGTGCAGGCGCCAAAGGTACTTGAGTATGCATAACATGAGGACCGGCAACTATGCTCGGATTCTTATATCTGAGACCCTAAATAATGAAAAAAATCATGTTGCCGGTAAATCGGATGGTCCATTTCAATTCCCTCGCCCTCTTATTATGTTATCACTATTATTACAGTCAATCAGATATTTGAGATTCAAAAACTTGCGGGTAGGCTGAATTTTTAATATGTTGTTTCTGATGGTCCGGAAGGTAGAATCTCAAGTTGGCGTATCCCCACCTGTTTCGGAATCCCCGCCATCTAGAAAAAATTTTGGAATCGATTTTTGGATTTGCCTTATGTTCTGTTGGTCGGAGGAAAAAAATGTAAAGACAAAAATTGTATAGCTCAAAATTTGCAACATTTTTTGTCTTACGCTAAACTCTCTGTAGTTAGTTCCCAAAAAGATAGAGGGCGCCAAAATTTCCAAAAATGCGCTGTACCTATGTGCCTATTATATGTCAATGTTTTTCTGGTATTTGAGTACCTAAAAGTGTTTTATTCAAAAAAACGTGAAAAATGTCGTTTCAAGTATCCAATTTGAAAAGAAAAAGACCGAACGAGTTAACGTGTGTGTTTTGTGATATAACAACAGACTTAGTTAAAAAACCAAAATCTCAATCGTGGATGACTAATATAAGAGCAGCAGATTCAAATTTCTTCGCAATATATCCAGTGGTGTCGAAGATTGAAGGGGAAAAGTGGAGCAGTCCCCCAGTATCTACGCCACTGGACATTTTTTTTATAAATAAACCCCATCATTACTTAGAAATGTACTACATTACTCTGGTTACGAAATTTAATGAAAATCGATCGAGTGGTTTAGAAGTTATGGTAACAAAACCAGTTCTTATCCTATACTTTGACACCCTGTATCTTTGTTATAAAACATTATTGAGCAAAGTTTTTTCATTAAAGTCTACTTATCTTTTGATGCTCTATCACCTCCCAAAGTTAATAAAGTTTAACTTTTACCACCCTGTATATAAAAATATAAAAGGGGTGCGAAAAAAAATTGGACCATATGATGGAGCGGCAACATCCAAAATATTAATCTTTGAGCTGTTATGAGCTTATATCAATTGATAAAATGCGGTCCTCATATTATGCATACTCAATTCCATTCAGCTCCCGGTCTATATATTATTGTATTGTTAGTTGTTTATTAATTATTTGGGTAAAATTTCTATTATGTACTCCTTTCATACTTCTAAAATTTACTTTTGTCCGGACATTTGATATTTTGTGAAGCTACTGAAGGATCCAGATGTATAAAGCAAAATATCTGATGTGCCCAACACATGACTTTCTTATACTTACGGATACGGATAGTATCACAATAATTACTTTTCCTAAAGAAATTAAGTTAAATTTTGAGGGTTTCCAGCAATTTTCAAATAGTCTCTGTCGCACTTATTACAATACGTATAAATCTGTCCTTGTCCCACTCATTATAACCGAATTTTACGACAAAAATGTGTTTTATTTTAGATTTTTGACCTATTACTCACTTAAAAAAATCTCCCGGTATGAAATTACATTTATTTATTCATTATTATTGTTTTCGGTACCATAGAAACCAGTAAAATAAAAAAAACTAATGGTCCGTCCTTCTGGGATTCGAACCCGGGATCTTCCGTTTGGCAGTAGTCAAGTCCCTATGTCTAGTCTACCTCGACCATCGGATTCAACTATCAACGCGCGTTATAAGAAATATAAAGTGTTTTAAGAATATCTAGTTTTTTTGAAATTTTTTTGACGGAATTTCAAAAAAAAGTTCAAACAAAATTTGTTCAAAATTCAATTCTAAATCAATGTTAAAGAATAAAAAAATCTCATAAATTGTTTATTTTTCAAGATATTCTTAAAAAACCTAAAAATGTCATCAGGTAACTGTCACTTATTTTGGTGCTAGATGAAAAACATTGAATGTGGCACCCACAAATTTGTTCAAACTCTTAAATATGAAATTTGAATCAAATCGGATAAGTCGTTTTTGAGTTATGGTGGATACAGACAGACAGACAGACAGACACACAGACAGACAGACATCATGGCGAAAATGGTCAAAATGGATTCAGGGGCCCTCAATACGTGTAAATCCATCAAAATCTCGAAGTCGAAAAAAATCACGATTACAATACTTCCTTATACTTCGTATAAGAAAGTAAAAATGTAAAAAATATTAGAAAAATAGAGAGTGACGTGTCTCACAGACTCGTAGGTAGGTACCTGGCATGTACCTGGTGACGTCCAACATTAAAAAAAATTTAATTATTTAAATTTAATGGTTTCTTGAACAATATTGCTCCTAAATATCTGGTATAATCTAGCGATTAGGTATATAATTTTATAACTTCAAGAAATTTGAGTGTTGTTAAAAAATATAAATTACTTCAGGTGTCCAAAATATCGAAAATTTAATGATAGACTTTCCCAGGATATGATAAGACTCTTACTACATTGCATTTATTTTATTCCACATGTATAAATAAATTTTTAGGGGTTGCTATATTCTAATATTTCTGAATAATATAAAGGTAATAAATACTTTATTTTCAAATGCTTACAAATTCTTATCAACATTACACACAACTTAAAAAAATTATCTAATACACTGTGAAAGTGCGCTCTTCTTCGCCTTAATCTGCACTGTGTCCTTGCTCTTCGTGGTACTCTTCGTAAAGCACTTCCACAACCTTAAAGTCTCATCGGCTCCAGCAGAAAGCACAGTCGTACCATCTGGTGACATAGCCAAGTGCAGTACACGGGCGGTATGTCCAGTTATTTCAGCAACTTTCGTCATACCCGGATACTTCCAAATAATCAACTCATTGTTAACAAATCCATGTCCAGAAACTATTTCTTTATAATTAGTGGCCCAAAGCAAAGCACATACTTGAGACTTTGTATCAACGGCATTGATGCATGCACCAGTATTGCAATTCCAAAAGCGAATGTGCCGATCGGCTGTGCCTCCACCACTAGCTAATATGTGGGGTTGCCACGGACACCAAGCAAGAGCTTTTACAGCTGCCTGGTGAGCAGTCAAGGAGTATAAAGCTTGGGTATTGGAATGGTGGCCGCCGTTTACTGATTGCCAGATATTCAAAACGTTATCGTTACCTAAAATACCAAATACATTACAGTTTATAAAGTTTTCACTGATTTAAGTAATACAACCTCCACTAGCTAAATATTTGCCATCGACAGACCATTTTAAACCACACACTTCTTGAGTGTGTCCAGCTAAGGTAGTAATCAAATGATTTGGTTGCCTAACATCATGATGGATAATTTGACCACTTCGGCAGCCACTGGACAAAATGTAGGAGTTCCAACATAACGACCCTACTCTAGCCGAATGACCCTCCATAGTACGTAAGCGTTTAGATCTAGCACAGTCCCACAATTCAATGGCACCCGTTGTAGTACCAACGGCCAAAATATCGCCCTCTTGGATCCAGGACAAGGAACAAACATAATCATTCCCTGGCAGCTCCAACAGTTGATCGATGTTGCCAGTACCTATGAGAAGAATATTGTCAATATGTAATTAATTGAATACAGCGATCAGACAATTTATTTGATCATGATTATCAAAATTTATTTCTGTAAGTAATAAATTTTATAGTAAATAACTCGGGCGGAGTTTCAGAAAACAGTTCTCTAAAATGTACTATTGTATTAAGTTAAATACTTACACGTTCTCAAACACTCTTATACAGGGTGTTTCCTAAGTACGGTCCGTAACTTCAGGGCGCAATTCCTTAGGATGTTTTAAGAAGAAAAGTTTCTATAAACATGTGTCCGGAAAGGCTTAGATTCCTAAATACAGGGTGTTGAAAATTAAATTTTTTCTTTATTATTGCAATGTCATACGAAATACTGCAGTGATTTTTGAACGTGTGAGATACTCAATGATAAAACAATTGGAATCGTGCGTTTTAGCAGAAAGTGGCCATTTTCAACATCAGCTTTGATTTAGTGTCGGAATTGATTATTTTATTGATTGTTGTTGGTAGTAACCGGTCATTTTTGTACGAATAAGTTTGTATTAGGCAAAAAATTCAAGAGCCGTTTTTTCTTGTACTTTGTTAGAAGAGTTTGAAAATAATAAAAAATTCCAAAAAAACCATTGGCGTTCTACTTTTTATGAAGAAAACCTCGACTGACTCACGCCTAACTACGCCACTAGCGGCAGATAAAAATTGACTTCACACTAAAAATGTAGCTCTTTACTAACGTACATTAATTGCAAAATTTTAAAAACCCAACATTGATGGTTCAAAAAATATTGGAAATAATAAAAATTAAATTTTCAACACCCTGTATCTCGGAATCAAGCATTTCCGTATACAAGTTTCTAGAAACATTTTTCCTTAAAACATCCCAAGGAATTGCGCCCTGAAGTTACGGCCCGTACTTAGGAAACACCCTGTAGAAACACAAATAATCTCTAAAAAAATATTAAATATCTGCAACCCCGTTTTAGGTAAGTTTAATAAGATTTTATGTTAAGTTTTGAAGGTATGATTAGATTTTTTCGTAATTGAATTCGGAAAGTCAACTGTTAATGCTAATTTATTACGAAATAATTAATTTGAAAAGGGGTATATTTTTTTACTGTCAACGGGGCAGCAGTTTTTATGGGAATATTCTTCAGTATTTTATTACTATTTCATTATAAGGAACTTTTCGGGAACTTTGCTGCTCATCAGAGTTATTAGGTTCAGGCTTAGATTTTGTTGTATGTAATAACTAAGTAACTATAACGTCAGAATCAGAATCTTAATTATTTTATTTTATTATACAGGGTGTTCGCACGAAGTGGCTCACTATTGCTAACTTCGTTATTATTGGAGCTACAAAGTCGGTTAAATTAGCAAACTAGTGGCATTTTTTCCGCTGATTACAATGGTGAAAACAGAAAAACAATTGACTATCTGGTTTTCAAAATATTCAAAAAAATAACATTTTTTTAAATGGAACACCCTATATATTTTTGTAGAAATCGATGACAAATTAAATTCTGTACAAAAATGTCCTTAATTTTTTTATTATAGTTTAAAATAAGCGAGTTATTTTGAAAAAAAGTTTGCCATTCTTTAAAATCAAGTAGCCATAAAACGGAATAGAAATTTATTAAAACAAAACAATCATAATTTTGAATTTAACCAAGTTGAAAAATACTTGAAAGAATTATGGAAATATTGAAAATTTACAAAATTATAATTTTCATGGCTACTTGATATTAACACTTTGAAAACTTTTTTTCAAAATAACTCGCTTAATTTAAATAATTGTCAAAAAAGCATAAGAACATTCTTTGTTCAGAATTTAATTTATCATCGATTTTTGCAAAAATATACAGGGTGTTCCATTTAAAAAATGTTATTTTTGTGAATATCTCGAGAACCAGATGGTCAATTGTTTTTTGTTTTCACCATCGTAATCAGCGGAAAAAATGCTACTAGTTTGCTAATTTAACCGACTTTGTAGCTTCAATAATAACGAAGTTAGTAATAGTGAGCCACTTCGCGCGAACACCCTGTATATATTATATAGAAGAGGGAAAACTTTTAACTTTACGAAAAATTGTTATTCTTTATAAAAATATCAGATGTGTCCAACACATGACTTTCCTATACGGATAGTATCACAATATGTAATTACTTTTCCTAAAAAAATTAAGTTAAATTTCTTGTAAAATTTTGAGTGTTTCCAGCAATTTTCAAATAGTCTCTGTCGCACTTATTGCAATACGCATAAATCTGTCCTTGTCTCACTCATTATAACCGAATTTTACGACAAAAATGTGTTTCATTTTAGATTTTTGACCTACTACTCACTTAAAAAAATCTCGCGGTATAATAGTTATTTATATTATAAGTGGGATATGAACATCATTAACATAAGAGTCTGGAAATTGCAGAACGAGTCGTAGACGAGTTCTGTAATCAGACGAATATGTTAATGTGTGTATATCCCACGTGTAATATACAAGATTTTATCTTCTACCGTCCAAATAATTAAAAATGAATTTTGAATTTATCTCCAGCGACATTGCTCAGTAGTTGTTGTCAAGTTGTCGTACTGGACTACCTAACCTAAGTTGTGTAAAAACTAGCCAGCGCTACACAACAATGAATTTGAATCTTAAATTTTCAAATAATTAAACAATTTATACACCAAAAAATCTGGGACGTGGACCGTGTTATATTTATTATTAAAATATAAAACTAATTTATTATAAAATAAAACTAAAAATTTTTTCAGTTATCTAACGTGAAGTTAGGGTTTTTTCTAGGTAGATACGCTATTATAAAATTCTCCAGGTTTCAAAAAATCAAACTTAAGAGTATGAAGTGTCATTACTCAATGTTAATCACAAATTTTAAAGAATTAAACAATATATATTATATTATAATTAGACATTTACAAATATAAA
The DNA here is from genome assembly GCA_963942485.1 of Pediacus dermestoides. Lineage (NCBI taxonomy): Eukaryota > Metazoa > Arthropoda > Insecta > Coleoptera > Cucujidae > Pediacus > Pediacus dermestoides. The sequence goes on from OZ012626.1 coordinate 13,551,855, forward strand.
CTTTCCTATAGAGATACTAAATTGTAAAAATTGTGTTATAAATACTTGTAAGAAAGAATTTTCTTGTTGAAATTTCAGTGTGGTAATGAATTCTTTAAAACACATGTTGCGTAATAATCTGACTTACCTTACTCAAATTAATGTCAAATCAAGGCTATTATGAATTGGTAGTAGATAAAATCACATTTATTTATTCATTATTATTGTTTTCGGTACCATAGAAACCAGTAAAATAAAAAAAAATAATGGTCCTTCTGGGATTAGAACCCGGGACCTTCCGTTTGGCAGCCAAGCCCCTCTATGTGACACTATAGTCTACCTAGACTGTCGGATTTAACGATCAACTATGAGAAATATGTGTTTTAATTTAAGAATATCTAGTTTTTTTGAAATTTTTTGACGGAATTTCAAAAAAAAGTTCAAACAAAATTTGTTCAAAATTCAATTCTAAATCAATGTTAAAGAATAAAAAAATCTCATAAATTGTTTATTTTTCAAGATATTCCTAAAAAACCTAAAAATGTCTTTAGGTAAGTGTCACTTGTGTTGGTGCTGGATGAAAAAGATTTAATGTGGCACCCACAATTTTGTTCAAACTCTTAAATATGAAATTTGAATCAAATCCGATAACTCGTTTTTGAGTTATGGTGGATACAGACACACACACAGCCAGACATCATGGCGAAAATGGTCAAAATGGATTCAGGGGCCCCCAAAACGTGTAGATCCATCAAAATCTCGAAGTCGAAAAAAATCACGCCTACTATACTTTCTTATTACTTCGTATAAGAAAGTTAAAAGTTGTTAAATCCCATAGGAAAGTTTCAAACGTTATATAGAGGGTGAAAAATGTAGAAAACGAAAGAGTGAAAATATTTAAAAATCTAATTTAGTCGATATTTTTCGTAAGGAAACTGTTCATGATTAAACTGAAAATATTAAATTGTAGGTATGTGTACCTCTTAAAATAATTTTCCTACTCTAACAAAATGCCTTAAAAAATATTACCACGTGTCTCTTACCTGCATTCCATAGGTATACATGTGCTCCTAGAGCAGCAGCCAATATATTATTAGCACCCCAATCCATCAAATTTAAATAAAAATCGTCCACAATATCCGGAGCATCTAAAATCCTATCTGGTGCTTGCGGTATGTACCTGCTGCTATGCTTTACTGACGCTGGCGTTCTGCTTTGTGTATAAACCACCTTCATGGGGTTTTGAAACCCTTCCGGAGCAGATGGGGGCTTTTTTTGATATGACAATATCCGTTGATTACTCGTGTCAACTCCATGTAAGTTTTCACATAGAACTCGTTTTATATCTAATTTTGATGGACTCTCCTTTTCCTTGTCGTCTTTGTTGAACAAATGATGTGCTAACTCAAAATTACTAGCGCTTCGCATGGGTATAAAACGATCACAAGTAGGAGTTTTTCGAGGAGTTTTGCCACATCTGTTTGGTGTGGCAGTTTTTGACTTGAGTTTGGATGGAGTTTTACCTGGCGTTTGAGATTTAGGTTTGCTGCTGTTTAAACTGGCGGTTGAGGAATTGGCTTCGGTTTTTCGTTGATATCTCGGCACTGGGCCCTTCGTTATGGGTCCATCCATGTTCATTAAACTGTCTACATCGTTCCAAAATTTGAACTGAGACATTTTGTTTTGACACTTATTTACTAGTGAAATGAAATAACACTGATATTTATTTTATACACATAAACATATAGCGGATTCTGAAATAGCTTGCACTTGGTAAGGTCTGGAGAATCTTTGTCACTTTGTCTTGCTTTGTAAAAACCGTTAAAATTTAAACGACCAAATTTCAATGTTGCCAATATCCAATAAAAAATTTAGTATAATAAAACTTATTTGTATAGGTTTGAACTTCACTTTCATATTTATTAAATATTAATAAAGGCACATGCCGTCAGTATTTATATTATAATTAAAATCTAAACTCCGTAAACATACTTTAATTCCTGAAACAGTTAGTTTTCTACAGTTGACAGCACTGAAACTTATGACAGAATTTAAACGGAAGTTCATTTGAATGTGTTGCGGTAGTTCATATAATTCATTTATAAGAAGAAGTAGCAAATAACCTAACATATACATAACATAACCTTCTTTTCTGAAAGCAAATTTGAAAATGTGTATTTTAATGACTAACTAGATACAAATTTAAAACTTATCTATTTCATTGTTGCCATATAAGAAATTGAAAATTCGCTTTTAAGATGTTTTTTGAGATACCCAATTTCCAATAATAAGTTTTATTAATTCCATTATGTCGTCGTTATTTCCAGTTCGAATAGTCTGTGTGGACTCATATATGAGTTCACCAATTCCAGATTTAGATGCCCTGTACTCAGAATTTAGAGGGGCTTCTATTGTACAAGTCCCGGTAGTGCGAATCTTTGGTTCAACGTCAACAGGTTCAGTTTAAAGACACATGGGAATTATTATATATATTTAATATTTTTAGGCCAAAAGATATGTGTACATGTTCATGGTGTATTTCCTTATATTTATTTGCCATTCGACGGTTCTGAAGAGGTGCATGGTTTAATGTATCGTATCGCAGCTAATATCGACAAAGCAATTAATATATCCTTCAATCAAGCATCGTCTAATTCGCAACATGTTTATAAAGTATCTTTAGTATCTGGAATGTAAGTTATAATTTTTCCCAAAGTGTGACTTAAATAAATAAATGTTGTTTCCAGACCAATGTATGGCTACCACAAGAAACATCATCAATTTCTTAAAATATATTTATACAATCCACTACTAGTAAGAAAAGTGGCGTCTTTATTAGAAAACGACACTACTCTAGGCAAGCTCTATCAACCACACGAAACACATCTGTCGTTTTCTCTGCAATTTATGATCGACTATAACTTACACGGCATGAGCAACGCCGTTTTTACTCAAGTAAAATTTCGTGGAAATCCCAAAAATGCTGCACCTGAACTGCTGTTGCCGTCAACGATTGCAAAGACCACCTTATGCGAATTGGAAGGGGATGCATTAGCAGAACATATATTTAACCGCCAAGAGATTTCCACTGGAAAATTAGCAGTCAATCCAGGAATTGCAGCAATATGGGAAGACGAACGACAAAGAAGGCGAAACAAACACGAAGATTCGGAAATTGGGCCGTGTTTAACACTTTCGCAAAACAATGCCATACCAACCAAGTCACACTTTATCTTCAAACAAGCTTTAGCTGAGCGTTTGGTTATTATTTCCACTGATAATAAACCAGTAACCGATGACGTGGCAAATTTATCGGTTTATCCTGCGGAAACTCCAGAGAATTCCAATATACAAAACGCCTCATTAATTGTTTCTCTTACACCTTCTAGTTGGAACAGTTCTCTAGATGAAACCACTTTGGATGCTGACGATTTGGATTCAACAATGATAAATGAGAGTCTCAACATTACTATGGATGCAGAAGCACAACATTTACTCGAAATTCTACAGGATTTGGGGGAGGAAAACTGCAAGGAAGCGAGACTAGAAGAAGACAGCATTTTATCACAACTAGTTAAGGAAATGGATGATGAAGAATTTGATATGAGTATGCCCTTGGAAGCTGTTACCACACCGATAAAACTTGTGGTTGATAGGCAAAACAGTACAGATGAAGAGGATAACACCACGCTGATTCCCCAATTGGATGGTAATGACGATGAACAGGTTACAGTTAAAAGAAAATGTGTTTCTTCAAACAAAATCGATCAAATCCAAAGATATTCCCTTCAAAACTTAACTTGTAAATTGGTGGATTGTCTGCGTAAGAGGAAACTACCAGATATGCCTGATTTAACTGGTACTGAATCAAATACTACAGTAATTAATAACAATTATTATTGTTTTAAAAAGAATGTTGAGAATGCAGCCAAATCGAATGTGTTAACAAGTTCCTCAGTAACGAAAACTAAATGTAGAAAAATTAAAAAGATTGTTCATACCAAGAAGAAAAGGCAGTTAATTAAGAAGCCGAATCCTAGAAAAATTAATTTGTTGAATTTCATTTTGAAAATTCGTACACAAGAAAATCGTGCATTGCTTTTATTAAAGGATGGAATAAAACCCAAATTTAACATTGTGTCCAAAAGAAGTTTGCAAGATAGCTCGGGTATGTATTTTTTGGACAAGAACGTATACTGCGATATTGTAGTCCTTCAGCTAGGGGTCAAAAGGTAGGAAATAAAAGCGGGATGAGACGACGCAGTGTTTTCTGAAGATTTTTTGGTCGCTGAATCCGAATCCGTACGTCGTTTTTCAATAAAGTGATGCAAACAAAAGTTATTAACAATTTATTGTTTAAAACGCAATAACTAGAAAAGTATAGATTTTACCGAGCATTTTACCAAAAAAAGTTTCAAACAAAAGTTGTTCAAAATAAAAAGACTCTCCGAAAAGGTCATATGATATTTTGTCATAAAGTCGCACGGACAAAAGTTATTAACAATTTATTGTTTAAATGTTTAAAACGCAATAACTCGAAAAGTATACATTTTACCAAAAAAAGTTTCAAACAAAAGTTGTTCAAAATAAAAAGACTCTCCAAAAAGGTCATATGGTATTTTGTCATAAAGTGGCTCGAACAAATGTTATTAACAATTTATTGTTTAAAACGGAACAAACCAAAAAGCATACATTTTAGGAGAGTCTTTTTATTTTGCACAACTTTTGTTTGAAACTTTTTTTGGTAAAATGTACACTTTTCGAGTTAATTTAAACATTTAAACAATCAATTGTTAATAACTTTTGTTCGTGCGACTTTATGACAAAATACCATATGAACTTTTCGGAGAGTCTTTTTATTTTGAACAACTTTTGTTTGAAACTTTTTTTGGTAAAATGCTCGGTAAAATCTATACTTTTCGAGTTATTGCGTTTTAAACAATAAATTGTTAATAACTTCTGTTTGCACCACTTTATTGAAAAACGACGCACGGATTCGGATTCAGCGACCAAAAAACCTTCAGAAAACACTGCGTCGTCTCATCCCGCTTTTACTTCCTACCTTTTGACCCCTAGCTGAAGGACTATTGTTACTTAAAAAAAATTCTGTGGTTTTGAATGTAAACTAACATTAATTCAGTTGAAATCATCATTTTATCTAATAATGCCTTATAGACCGGGAGCTGAATGGAATTGAGTATGCATAATATGAGGACCGCATTTTATCAGTTGATATAAGCTCATAACAGCTCAAAGATTATTATTTTGGATGTTGCCGCTCCATCATATGGTCCAATTTTTTTTCGCAGCCCTTTTATATTTTTATATACAGGGTGGTAAAAGTTAAACTTCATTAACTTTGGGAGGTGATAGAGCATCAAAAAATAAGTAGACTTTAATGAAAAAACTTAGCTCAAAAATGTTTTATAACAAAGATACAGGGTGTCAAAGTATAGGATAAGAACTCGTTTTGTTACCATAACTTCTAAACCACTCGATCGATTTTCATTAAATTTCGTACAGAGAGTAATGTAGTACATCTCTAAGTAATGATGGGGTTTATTTATAAAAAAATGTCCAGTGGCGTAGATACTGGGGGGACTGCTTCACTTTTCCCCTCCAATCTTCGACACCACTGGATATATTGCGAAGAAATTTGAATCTGCTGCTCTTATAATAGTCATCCACGATTGAGATTTTGGTTTTTTAACTAAGTCTCCTGTTGTATCACAAAACAAACACGTTAACTCGTTCGGTCTTTTCCTTTTCAAATTTAACACTTGAAACGACATTTTTTCACGTTTTTTTGAATAAAACACTTTTAGGTACTCAAATACCAGAAAAATGTACATAGGTACAGCGAATTTTTGGAAAATTTGGCGCCCTCTATCTTTTTGAGAACTAACTACAGAGAGTTCAGCGTAAGACAAAAAATGTTGCAAATTTTGAGCTATACAATTTTTGTTTTTACACTTTTTTCCTCCGACCAACAGAACATAAGGCAAATCCAAAAATCGATTCCAAAAATTTTTCTAGATGGCGGGGATTCCGAAACAGGTGGGGATACGCCAACTTGAGATTTTACCTTTCGGACCATCAGAAACAACATATTAAAAATTCAGCCTAGCCGCAAGTTTTTGAATCTCAAATATCTGATTGACTGTAATAATAGTGATAACATAATAAGAGGGCGAGGGAATTGAAATGGACCATCCGATTTGCCGGCAACATGATTTTTTTCATTATTTAGGGTCTCAGATATAAGAATCCGAGCATAGTTGCCGGTCCTCATATTATGCATACTTAAGTACCTTTGGCGCCTGCACTATTATACTCTAATTTTCTATCTCATCTATGACTGTAATGAAAATTTAAAATTTTGTAGACTGCAAAGTTTTTCTGTTTTTTGCGCAGAGACAAAAAATCTAACTTTATTTATTTTTTTTAATTTTATTTACTAGTAAATATGGGCATACGTTTGGATATGCAAACATTGAAAATCCAGCTGAAAAAAAAATTGCAAACTGAAGTTAATTTTCAAAAATTCCTACACAGAAAGATTAAAAGAGTTTTCTCATCACCTAGACAAAAATAATTTTGCATAAATATTTAATAGTTTATTTATGCAACACTTGTTTTTACTTTATGCTTATTATATTTCACTAGTAGGTTCTGCTATTTTTACATATGTATTTCAGAACATGGAAATTACAAAAGTCCGTTCTACATTTTACACAACACATCCGAAATCCCACTGAGAGACCCCCAAATCTACCAAATAGTCGTAGTCTACCCTACTTGCGAATCATTTCTGTACCATTACAGCAGAAGTGTATATCCAAAGGTAATAAAAATTATAACATTTGAGAACTTAAGCCAAAACCAATACGAATCTGTTTACTTAAACTCTAAAAAATATTTGATGGCTAACGAAAAGAGTGACAGGTTTCAATCCATCCAAATTAAAACTGAACAACAGTTAAAGTCTACAGTTAAACACCTAAAACATCAATACAGAAATCAAATCATCTTTCATGATTATTTCTGGCGTCAAATTCACTATCAAACAGCATACAAAACAAGGGAACAAAGACGCAGAATTTGTTCGTTTGATGGAGCAAACGATTCTAGTTCATCTGAAGAGGATGAAGAGAAAATGACAGTAAAACGTAGGAAATTATGTCAGGATTCTTCAAGGTACCAAGCATTACCCGTGAAAATCGAATCACTAGGTGTTGATGCTATGTCAAGTATTCGTAAGTATTCGATTAGAATATTGTTAACTTATGACAGATTTGTGTATAATGTTCAGGAGGACAAGCATCTAAAACACTTCATGGCACATTACGAAAAATGTGAGTTTATTATTTTATTTAGGTGTTTTAGGGTGTAGGTGCTGTAAAAGAAGCAGCTGTGGTGGTGTGAAGTTTTATACTTAAATATGGAGATTTCAAAATTTTCTATATCTTTCTTGTTGTCTTGTTGTCTAATAATTTTAAATGAATCGGTCATTTCAAAAACATTAAAATTTACAATACAGGGTTTTATTTCTAGCACTTCCGGTTATACTGGAAGTAGACACTAACTTGTTTTTGTCACCAGAGATAAACTGAGTTTGGTTACGTGGTTTTCAAAATGACTGAATCAAATGTTTTTCTTTCTTTAATTTTCTGTGAATAATACAGGAACATTAGATCAAATAATATAAGGCAATTTGTGATAAAATTTTCGGGTCTTTCGAACCTTTTGCAATCGTACGGGGAAGTCGACCCTGAGTGTAAAAAACCCTTTTAGACAAGCCATCCCCGTCTCATTTTCCGCCATCTTATAAATAAAAGTGAGTTTGACTTTTGAGGATATCTCGGAACTCGTCAATTTTTTCGCAAAAGTAATGCAGAGCAATTTTGCAGAGATGAAATTTCGCACATTTTTTGTTTATAACATTTTCTCATATATCTTATTGTTTAAATAATACATTAGTCCAGGAAAAATAGACTTTAACGTGGAAAAAAATTGTTACAGGCTGAATTTTTGCATGCACCTTAGTACTATAGTCCTCAATAATGTATGAAAGTTCCCCATCGATTTGATCGCTGCTAACTGAGTTACTCGAGGTCAAAGGTCGCGATAAACAGTTTTTTGCAAATATTTCGAGAACGGCGACCTTTGTTGAAAAAATATAGAGAGCTAATTTTTAGCTGAGGCAATTTGCTATAAAAACTTATTCAAAAGTTTTTTTGTAGGAACAATCGTTCACGAGATATTGCGTTTCAAAAACTAAGAACGTAGAGGACTTACTTCACTACGAAGAATAACGACTGATCTTAGGATATGAAAGTTGGATAATGAATTATTATTCGATATGTATATTTATGGCCTTTTTTAATTATTTTGTGCATTTATTGCATTTATTTGGGCATTTATGATACAGTAATTAACTTTCTTTAGTTTCGGACAGCGATTGTTCCGTCACCAAAGTTTGGACGAGGAAAGACGATGGATCGATGTCGTTATCGATCTCCTCGTTATCAATATTAAAATTTTCCATGTTCATACATGTTTGGCCATTACATTACCTACAAACTACAGAACAGTTCAATCTGCTTTCCGCCGACATCCACAATTGGAATGGAGAAATTGATCCTCAGGACTGGGGATGGGTACTACAAAATAATATTTTAGAGCCAGTTACAACTCTGCTCCAAGCCGCTTCTGATGCATTACTCAATACAGTATTTTGTAAGTGCAAGAAAGGCTGTGGTTCCAATTGTGGATGTCGGAAAGCAGGATTGAACTGTTCTGTAGTTTGTAGCCAATGTAATGGCCAAACATGTATGAACATGGAAAATTTTAATATTGATAACGAGGAGATCGATAACGACATCGATCCATCGTCTTTCCTCGTCCAAACTTTGGTGACGGAACAATCGCTCTCCGAAACTGAAGAAAGTTAATTACTGTATCATAAATGCCTAAATAAATGCAATAAATGCACAAATAAATAAAAAACGCCATAAATATACATAATAAATAATAATTTATTATCCAACATTGTATCCTAAATCAGTCGTTATTCTTCGCAGTGAAGTAAGTCCTCTATGTTCTTGGTTTTTGAAACGCTATATCTCGTGAACGATTGCCCCTACAAAAAACTTCTTAATAAGTTTTTATAGCAAATTGCCTCAGCTAAAAATTACCTCTTTATATTTTTTCAATAAAGGTCGCCGTTCTCGAGATATATGCAAAAAACTGTTTGTCGCGACCTTTGACCTCGAGTAACTCAGTTAGCAGCCATCAAATCGATGGGGAACTTTAGAATAGAATAGAATAGAATTTATTTTTCAATACGTGTGGTTCATAAAATACAACACAATAAAGAAAACATTTGTCACAACATAATAATGGTAATAGCAGTTGTCAAAGAAGAAATCTTGATTTAGGTTACAAGTACATACATAAAAAAAAAACATGTTGAACAGATTCAATCATAGATAAATAAACTAATACAACAACATAACAGACACAATCAAAAAATATAATTTAAAAAATCGCCAACTTCATAAGGTTCAATATCAGCTAAAATGTTAAAAATTGTTTTCTTAAAAAGCACAAAGCTCCCAATAAATCGCACATAAGTTGGTAGCCTATTCCAGAAATTTATACCAGAGTAAAAACAACCTTTTTCAAAAATTGTTAACCTATGGCTCGGAAAATTGTACTTGTCAGTTCGTGTGTTTTTCGCTGACTTTAAATATTCATAATTTGACTTGTTTTTATACATGAAGAGAAGCACCCGATAAACATAAAGTGCCGCCATTGTAAGTATTCTATTACTTTTAAATTTCCCCTTACAACTATCACGATAACCCAGTCCCAGCAAAGTACGCAGAGTCCGTTTCTGAATTTTAAAAATGTCCATGACAGACGCACACTGACCCCAAAAAATTATTCCATAGCTACATATTGACTGAAAGTTCGAGAAGTAGACCATCTTCAAAACATTAAAATTTACATAAGGCTTTATGACCCTCAACGAGTACTGTACCCCACTCAACCTGCGCCCCAACACTTCCACATGGTCCCCCCAGGACAAAGCAGCGTCTACATGTAACCCCAGGAATTTTGAACTTTCCGACAGCCTGCTCTCACAATTGTTTATTAGCACATGCTCAGGTACCAAAACCCTACTCTGCCCCGTCCTGAAGAGAACAAAGTTTGATTTTCGTTCATTCAAAACAAGCCTATTAGCCGTAAACCAATTGGTGACACTGTCTAGCAAGCAGCCTCCCTCAGTTATGACATCTGAAAGAAAGCTCGACCTAACTAGCAGGTTTGTTTCATCCGCGTAACTCACCAAGTCCCGGCAATTTCCATTTACTACATCTTTCAGATCGTTTACAAATATTACAAAAAGGATAGGTCCCAAGACACTGCCCTGGGGAACACCAACATCACTGTACTCGATATCCGAAAAATATCTTTCACCCGAGTTTCCGTACACCCTAACTCTATGGCCCCTGTTACCGATATACGATCGCATCCACTGCAATGCTGAGCCCCTCACTCCATAACGTTCCAACTTATCAAATAATAACTCATGATTAAGACAGTCATAAGCCTTTCTATTCTATTCTATTCTATTCTATTCTATTCTATTCTATTCTTCAACTGAGTAATCAAAAGAGTAATCTTTCATTCATAAAACTATGACAAAAATATGAAAAAATTCGACTTACTCCCTTTTTTCCACTTTGCGCTTTTATATTAATTATACAAGAAGAGATATGGAAAAATGTTGTAAACAAAAAATGTGCGGAATTTAATTCTCTGCAAAATAAATTGCTCTTGATCACTTTTTTGAAAAAAGTGACGAGATAGTCAAAGACCCGAAAATTTTATCACAGAAAAAGTCTAATGTTCCTGTACTAAAAACTAATTTACTTTATCATTATAAGATGGTCAATCTTATACTAAAAAAAGTCATTTATCTTTCCACATTTTAGCAAATTTTTTAATTTATTATTTATTTATGAGTTAAAATATTTTTTTGTCGATCGTTTATTAAAGATCTAAACTGCTGGCCAATTGAAACGTACCAAGCAAATTTTTAGGTTGAATTTAAAGTCAAATATTTTGAAAAATAGAAAAGATATCAACATGCAGTTTTCAGGATTTCAGAGATAATTTAATTGAGAAAATGATAGTGTTACCCGATTTTTTTACTTTGCAGTACATTACTATCTACAGGGTATGAAACAAAGTCTTCTTCTTTTGTCAAATTTTATAACTACCTACCGAGATTCCACAAAAATTTTTTTATATTTTTTTCATGTTGATTTTTTTAGTCCTTATTTAATGTTAAAACAACCTGTTTCTCAAAATTTTGATATCCCTGTTATTTTATAAGATACCGAATTTTTGCTGAAAATTTGATATTTTCTTTGTTTTTTGTCCTTCGGCTGTATTGTGTTTTGTAAGAACCAATCTCTGTAGTTGATTATGATACCTTATGAATGGCTTTCTTATAAAAAGTAGACTTTTTGTACTTTCATTAATTTATTGGTAACCAGTGGCTTATCAAAAATCGGTACACGTTCGCTAATTGCTACATTTTTTTAATTCATGTTTTGAGGCTATTTTCTTAATGGAATAAAATGGAATTTACTTAGTTTATGTTCACCATTGGTTTAAGTGACTTATATCCTCGAAACGGGTTTTTCAGTTTTTCAAAAAGTTGCTCATATCCGTGTATACCGGGTGGCTACGAAATCGTTTTACAACCCCCACCATTTTGTTACATTTAACTGTATTAATTTGAAATTTGGCATCGTTTGATTGTTGAAAGGAATAATCATTTTGACGTTTAAAACAATCTGATGACACTTCCGGTTTCACCGGAAGGGCCACCTACTAACTTTCAAAATTTTTTAAAACAACCTTGTATATTTTTTTCCGTAAGAATTAGATTCTACTTAAAATTACCTTTTTATCGACATATCACATGATGACATTTGCTTTCAAAATGGCAGCATAATTATTATTACAAAAACCTGTTCAACAATATTAAATTTTATAAAAAATTCGGTATCTTATAAAATAAGAGGGATATAAAAATTTTGAGAAATTGGTTTTTTCCTCATTAACCAGGGACAAAAAAAATTGACATGAAAAAAATATAAAAACTTTTTTGTGGAATTCTGGTAAGTATAAAATTTGAGAAAAAAAAGACGACTTTCTTTCATACCCTGTAGATAATAACGTACTTCAAAGTAAAAAAATCGGGTCACACTATTGTTTTCGCAATTAAATTATCTCTTGAATCCTGAAAACCTCATGTTGATATCTTTTCTCCTTTTCAAAGTATTTGACTTTAAATTCAACCTAAAAATTCGCATGGTACGTTTCAATTGGCCAGCAGTTTAGTTAATGTAATAAAAGGAGTGTATTAATAACTCAGTTTAATGCATACATGCACATTAAAAACATTGTTGAGATTTGCTAGGTAACCAAGAATATATTATATTATTGAAACATGCATTTGGAACTGACACCTGCCGAAATTAATTAATTATGTCAGTGGTATTTTGACTTATTGCATATTATGTCAGAATTTGGATTTTGCCATGAAACAAAATTAGATTATTTTCATTCTAATAAAGAGCGATCGACAAAAAAATATTGTAATCAACATGAGTGTTAATCGGCGATTAATAATCTCGACTCATTAAAATCGTTTCGATTATTAATCGCTCTTATTAACACTCTTGTTTATTAAACTACTATTAATCAACGTAAAATAATGTTTAATAATCAGCAGAAAACATCTTGCAATTTATTGCTTATGTTGGACTAAAATGAATTCAAAGATAAATGAGATATTTAAGAGTATTGTAGCCTGCATACTGCTTTATTAATTTTTTTAAATTTTGCGGCCTATTAGAATAATACAATAGTTTTATTGTTACAGATCGACTCCACTAACTCTAACCAAAGACCCACAAAACATGCGTGATAGTAGAGTAAAACGTAAATTGAACTTTTCTACAAACACTAATTTACAATCCACTTTTATAGAAGAAAATTTAATTTGTCAATTAACCCCGAATTACCGAGATAAAAATATTCTAACCTGCTCTGATCCTCATAAAATTATTAAACAGTCTGAAATCCAGACTAATAGTGAAAGTGAAGATTCGGATGATATGTTTTCAAATACTGAGGAAACCGACCTAAACGGTTCTTTTTTTATGAAACAAACTCGTCTGGTTAATGCTGCTGAAAAATATGATGCGGAAATGAACTACCGAGCAATACAGGGTACGTCAAGAAATACCAAGCAGAGTTTTACACCATCTGACGGCTCTAATTCAACACATAATTCCCAGTTAAATTTAGAGAAAGAAGACAAATTGTCTGGAAGTGGATCGGGTATTAGTTCGGATTTAATAACACCATATCAGCGTTGTGTAATAATTAATAATACATCAGCTAGTCTTGATGAAGAAAGTAATTCATTATGTGCACCTGCGCGAAAGCCCCCTACAAGAGCCGAGCTCAAAGCTACCCTGAACGATTTCCAACTAGAATCAGTTAGGAATATTGAGCCATTCTACAGCAGCGTGAGTGATGTAACTGGCAGCGTAGAAGTCGGTCATAATGTTTTAAAAATTATCAGTAAATCCACAGCGCATTTACCGGAATTCACGTCCACCTTCGATGCCTTGTCTACATTTCGCAAAGACCACCTAAACGATTTGTCTGAGTCAAACGGTAAAATCACCAAAACCAACATGCTCAATTTTCAGTTATTATTTTGTAAGGATCGGGAATGTCTACTGGAACCGGTTAAACGACCCCCAACAATTTCGGAGGTGAAAACATGGATAAAGCAAAAGTCTAAGGCAAAATCTTGCGAAACTCCCAAGAAAATAGTAGAGAAAGTTAAGCTATTTGTACCACTTAGTCCAGGGAAGTGCGACGATGATGATGACAGCTTGAATGTGTCGTTAAGTTGTTCACCGTGTACACCACAGGATAATGAGAAAACATCAGAGGTGCCTGTGAACCAAACTAGTCCCATTTTGGGAAAAAAGAGCCGGATATTGAGGTCTAAGAAAGGAAAATTATTGAATGAGACGAGTTTAAGAAAGTCAGTTCTGTTAAGTCAGGAAGGTTACATCAATAAATCTTGTCAGTTGACCGGAATTTCTTTGGATAACACTTTTGGGTTTGTGAAGCCCATTGAAAATTTGCAGGTGAATATATATTAAACACTTTATGCAAGTTGTCATGAAGAATTCGTGTTAAAGTAGTCTCATTCATTTCTATTATCACAACATGCTAATTATTTTTTTCCCAAAATTTGGTAAAAAGTACAGGAATGTAAATTTAATAAATCTGCGCATTTAGTATTGAAACTTTTCGTATCTATCTTCTATCTCTTAACATTATAAGATTAAAATAGATAACTGAGACAGAATTTCAAAACACAATTTTTGTTCAGATTGTTTTTCTAAACTTTATAATGGAGAACGATTTTACGATAACTTGTTCCTATGTAACTGTAATTTCTATCAGTTGTGTTAGTTTAAATGACTTAATTATTGACTTATACAGGGTCCGTCAAAACCCTGGCATTCTTCTATAAATTCGTTAGGTTTGGAAATAGAAAAAAATTTTAAAGACAAAAGTTGTCAGAAATTTACTGCTCCATAACCTAAAATTATTTCCATTTATACAGGGTGTTTAATTACGGCTGGACAGCTACTTACTTCGTTATTTAAAATGGAATACCCTATATATTAATAGATTTTCAGATTCTACACATAATTTTAGATGAAAAAGTGTGAAGGTTTCATATTTTTAAAATGAACGGTTTTTGAGATATTTACACTTTTAAAAAAGAATTCACAAAATTAGACATTTCAAAAAACGCGTTTATTTTAGTTATACTTTGTAGTTTTTTAAAAATTATTTCGGAGTTCTAAAAAGTAAGGTCTAGGGAATATTGTGATACAAAAATCTGAAATTTATAGTATACAGGGTGTTTGCAATTGACCGTCAGTTTCCATTGATTTCAAACAACGAAAACTCTATTTTTTCAAATGGAACCCCCTGTATATTTCTGACGTAGATTGTAGAGATTTAAATTCTCTACCTTTTTTATAAAGTATTCCCTATACCTAAACTTAATATTTTAGGAGATATTTCAAATAATTTATATCGTATGAGAAATTCTATTCTATTTATTGAATTTAGATTGCCATGGAAATAAAAAATGCTTTATTCTGTCATTTTAAGGTTGTAGAAAACTACTCGTATACTCCGTTTGCTGAACAAAATTCCAAAAATGTTTTTTTCAATACTGCTTTTCTATTTAATGGAGAGAGTAGACAAGAGAAAAAGTCTGCTGACTTGAGAAGGTAGTTTAAGTACTTAATTTATGCCAAAAGTAAATCTTAATCGCTGTAGTATACTTAGTTTAAAATTATAAAAAAATATCTGATGTGCCCAACACATGACTTTCTTATACGGATAGTATCACAGTAATTACTTTTCCTAAAGAGATTAAGTTAAATTTCTTGTAAAAATTTTGAGGGTTTCCAGCAATTTTCAAATAGTCTCTGTCGCACTTATTGCAATACGCATAAATCTGTCCTTGTCCCACTCATTACTACCAGATTTTAGGACAAATAAATAACAGAATACTTATCAAAATTCCACAGTGCGAAAAATGCTTGATATCTTTGAATTTGCTGTAGCTAAACTTTGAAGATTTATAAAATACTTCTCAGTTTTGGTCAACGTTTCACTCAAACAAACTGTACAGTGCACAATAATCCTTCTCATCAAAATATTTCGATCTTTTGCCTTTGACTAACAATCTCTTCTTCTTCTTCGTACTTGGATTGCAAAGCAATGTCAAGTTTTTGGTGTTTGGCGATATAGCCACTCTCACCAGGATTGGATTAATTGGTTTTCACTTTTTAAATTTTTATAACTTTATTCGAGCTCTTCGTGTGTTTAATGCAAATAGAATCTTTAGTATAAAAACAAATAGATTTCTGTAATGTGAACAACAGCCACTCAGAGATAGATGGCAACACTATATAAATATATAAATAATTTATAATTATTAAAAAACGGCGCAAAATAAAACACTTTTGTTACTTTGTCGACACGTCTAAAAATTGAAAGAGCAGTCACAAAAAATTTGGCGTCGATATCTTTAATGTAGATTTGCATGCATAATACAATTTCACGACTTTATTGTATATATTAGAAAAAATTTTAATCGAGTTGCCATGATATCCAAAACATAAAACCGTAGCCGTTGTAGCCGTCGATCTTTTCAAATAGTAATGCTACAATCGATTTCCTCAACGGTATAGATTTCTGTATGTAAACAACATGTACTTTGTAAATCAGAGATAGATGGCGCCACTATATAAATAAAAATTTTTGACGGAATTTCAAAAAAAGTTTCAAACAAAATTTGTTCAAAATTTAATTCTAAATCAATGTTAAAGAATAAAAAAATGTAGTAAATTGTTTATTTTTCAAGATATTCCTAAAAAACCTAAAAATGTCTTCAGGTAAGTACCACTTGTGTTGGTGCTAGATGAAAAAGATTTAATGTGGCACCCACAATTTTGTTCAAACTCTTAAATATGAAATTTGAATCAAATCCGTTAAGTCGTTTTTGAGTTATCGTGGATACAGACAGACACACAGACAGACATCATGGCGAAAATGGTCAAAATGGATTCAGGGGCCCTCAAAACGTGTAAATCCATCAAAATCTCGAAGTCGAAAAAAATCACGATTACAATTACAATTACAATTACAAATAAATAATAAAAATTTGGATGTCTGCAATTAATCATCAATTTTCAGAAACAAGAAAAGAAACTATTTCATAAAATCATAACAAAATTAAATAAATACAATGAAAAAAAACAACTGAAAGTCAATTAAGCAAGTGTTCAAAGTGACGTCCGTTCTCCTGAAGACACATACCGATTCGACGTTTAAAAGAATCTTGAGTATTTAGGAGCACTTGTGGAGTTATCGTTCTGACCTGAAGGCTGTAGTAATTCTTATTATCTTCATATTATTTGCAGTCGTTGGAGGTTCCTGATACACTAGTTCTTTAATATAGCCCCATAAAAAATCTATAGATGTAAGGTAGGGGAACCTAGCCGGCTAACGTGTGGCTCCTCCTCTCCCTAAAAGCATTTTTTATTTCCATGGCAATCTAAATTCAATAAATAGAATAGAATTTCTCATTCCATATAAATTATTTGAAATATCTCCTAAAATATTAAGTTTATGTATAGGGAATACTTTATAAAAAAGGTAGTTAATTTAAATCTCTACAATCTACGTCAGAAATATACAGGGGGTTCCATTTGAAAAAATAGAGTTTTCGTTGTTTGAAATCAATGGAAACTGACGGTCAATTGCAAACACCCTGCATACTATAAATTTCAGATTTTTGTATCACAATATTCCCTAGACCTTACTTTTTAGAACTCCGAAATAATTTTTAAAAAACTACAAAGTATAACTAAAATAAACGCGTTTTTTGAAATCTCTAATTTTGTGAATTCTTTTTTAAAAGTGTAAATATCTCAAAAACCGTTCATTTTAAAAATATGAAACCTTCACACTTTTTCATCTAAAATTACGTGTAGAATCTGAAAATCTATTAATATACAGGGTGTTCCATTTAAAATAACGAAGTAAGTAGCTGTCCAGCCGTAATTAAACACCCTGTATAAATGGAAATAATTTTAGGTTATGGAGCAGTAAATTTCTGACAACTTTTGTCTTTAAAATTTTTTTCTATTTCCAAACCTAACGAATTTATAGAAGAATGCCAGGGTTTTGACGGACCCTGTATGTATAATAATGTGCTTATAGGTGTTTATAACATTTCAAATTGTTATAGTTCTTAAATTATATAAATAATAATTGTGTTACATATTTACATAATTACACAATAATTCTACTTACAACTTTTTTCCAGGATGCCCGCGCTATTGTAGACCACCAACATCTAACCGTTCTGGTAATGGAGCTTCACATCCGTTCCCGAGGCGATTTCAAACCCAATCCCGAATACGATTCAATCCGTGCTATATTTTATTCAATCTCGAACGATGTCCCTGCTAGTCATTTGAAACCTCAACAAACCAAAGGAATTTTTGCTATAAATTCGTTACCACTCAGCCCAACCAAACACAAACTACCAGACATTCTAGATGGCATTGGAATAGATTGTGATATCACCTACGTGGACTCTGAAGAAAAATTATTTGAGGAATGGATAAAATTTATGCAGTATTGGGATCCGGATATTCTAGTCGGTTATGAAATTGAGATGTTATCGTGGGGATATCTCATACATAGAGCATCAGTGCTAGGGATTAATTTACAACCTCAACTTGGGAGAACTCTTGAGAATAACTCTAGGTTTAAAGGCGATGATGATGATAAACTTAAGGTGACTGGTCGGATTGTTCTGGATGGTTGGCGTTTGATGCGGCATGAAGTGGCGTTGCAAAGCTACACGTTTGAGTCCATTGTGTACCATATTTTACAGAAACGCGTTCCTATGTACGCGTTTAAGGATTTATCATTTTGGTGGGACCATAGAACAATGTTATACCGCTATCGTACAGTGCAATATTATTTATTCCGTGTTGTTTATTTGATAGAACTTTTAGATAAATTAGATTTTATTGGACGTACTAGTGAGTTAGCGCGTCTGTTTGGTATCCAGTTTTACGAGGTATTATCTCGTGGTTCACAGTTTCGTGTAGAATCAATGATGTTAAGATTGGCGAAGCCTCTAAATTTTATTCCGGTGTCCCCAAGTGTACAACAAAGAGCTAAGATGCGCGCTCCTGAGTATATACCGTTAGTTTTAGAGCCTGAGTCGAAACTTTACGTTGATCCAGTGATTGTTCTGGATTTCCAAAGTTTGTACCCATCGATAATTATTGCGTATAATTACTGTTTTACTACATGCATTGGGCGCGTTGAGCATTTGGGTAAAAATAACGTGTTTGAGTTCGGCGCAACACAGCTTAAAATATCCCGTAGGCGAGTACGACGGTTATTAGAGAGCGACCAGCTAAATTTTTCGCCTTGTGGTATAGCATTTGTAAAACAAAAAGTGCGTGATGGTATTTTACCTAGGATGCTTCGGGAGATTCTAGAAACTCGTCTAATGGTTAAAAACTCCATGAAAGAAAACAAATCCAATAGTATTTTAAAGAAAGTACTCCATAATAGGCAGTTGGGCCTAAAGTTGATTGCTAATGTTACATATGGTTATACAGCAGCTAATTTCAGTGGGCGCATGCCCAGTGTTGAAGTGGGCGATAGCGTTGTAAGTAAAGGGAGGGAAACCTTACAGAGGGCAATTGTGATGGTGGATAGTACAACAGAATGGGGCGCTAGGGTTGTTTATGGGGACACTGACTCACTTTTCGTCTTAGTACCAGGCAAAACGCGCGAGCAAGCATTCGAAATTGGTAGACAAATAGCTGAAGCTGTTACTAATGATAATCCAAATCCCGTCAAATTAAAACTAGAGAAAGTTTACCAACCGTGTATTTTGCAAACTAAGAAACGCTATGTGGGGTATATGTACGAAGGTCCAGAGCAAACGTCGCCGGTTTTTGAGGCTAAAGGAATTGAAACTGTTCGACGTGACGGTTGTCCGGCTGCCTCCAAGGTACAATCGATAAAATTCATTTTTTAGAGCTAACACTGTTGTTATAGATGTTAGAGAAGAGCTTAAAACTTTTGTTTGACACAAAAGATGTCAGTTTGATCAAGAGTTATATTTTAAGACAGTTTAATAAAATACTGGCTGGACGGGTGAGTATTCAAGATCTAACCTTTGCTAAGGAATACAGAGGAGCGTCGGGATATCGACCTGGAGCCTGTGTACCTGCACTAGAATTAACAAGGTAAAACGTGATATAAAAAAACCGGTTGTTGCTAAAAAATTTTTTATAGAAAGTGGACAGCCGTCGATAAACGAAACGAACCTAGAAGTGGCGAACGAGTACCTTATGTGATTATTCACGGGCCGCCAGGTTTACCTTTAATTCGCCTGGTACGTAGCCCCCGAGAACTCCTTTTAGAGCCATCTTTGCGCCCCAATGCTCTTTACTATATAACTAGAGTAATCATCCCCACCATAAACAGATGTTTCAATTTGATTGGAGCTGATCTAAACACATGGTAATGTTGAATTTTACAGCATTATAAACAAAAACTAATTTTATGTTAAGGTTTAACGAAATGCCTAGAAAAATAAAGCAGTATTTACCAACGTCCTCTCCTGGAAAAAAATCAACCATTTCCCAGTACTTCGTCTCTACTAGCTGTGCAAGTTGTGGTGAACAAACCCAAAGTGGATTATGTGAGAAATGTTCGAATAGATGGGAAAGTACAACGGTGTGTTTGATGGAAAAAATGAGGAATTGGGAACGAAATTATACTAATTGTGAATTGGTGAGTACGGTGTGTAGAAAAATTGAATACGTAATGGAAATGTGGGATTTTCTAGATTTGTCAGTCGTGCTCTGGTACAAATGATGTAAATTGTATATCGTTGGATTGCCCTGTTTTGTATCGACGTATTCAAACCAATCGTGATTTTCAGCAGACCTCATACGTACGACAGTTGTTAGTATCGAATATTTTAGAATTTTAATGCATTATTTGAAATATTTTTATCATTGGAGTATTAAATTGCTTTTTATTTTAATATTAGTAGTATTTTATTCTATTTTTTAATTATTTTTTGGGATAGAATCTGATTATGTTTTATTGTAATCTATTAATTGATGATATAATATATATATTTTTGTTTTAATTTGTTTTTTTTTTGAATAATCAATCCCTATAACATTTACTTCAGAAGTGATCTAGGTAGGTTGTTTGGCTGGTAGTCTGCACAACCGGCGACCGTTATAATAATATAAGCCGGAGTTGGAGAGGTGAGGTTTTGTAATTATTATTTATTTGATGGGTTAAGTTGTTAACTATCTACAATATTTTTATATAGGGTTCACGCTGTAGGATGGCGAGTTTTCAGTTTGAGTGAAGATGATAATGACGAGGATGTAAATTAAATTTGAAAATTTTTAAATAAAATGTACCTAAAGACTGTGATTTGTCACTCATAATTCCTTTTTAAGCTTTACATAATATTCTGAATCATCTTAGAAAAGCCAAAGTGTTTAAATCACTGTGATAGAGCAAAATTTAGATTCAAAGCTAAGCCTTTTGCTTTAGGAATAAAAAATGGTTTAAACCTTTAAAAAATAATGGCGCACTATTTTTACTTTCTTATACGAAGTATAAGAAAGTATAGCAATCGTGATTTTTTTCGACTTCGAGATTTTGATGGATTTATTACTTTCTTATACGAAGTATAAGAAAGTATAGTAATCGTGATTTTTTCGACTTCGAGATTTTGATGGATTTACACGTTTTGAGGGCCCCTGAATCCATTCTGACCATTTTCGCCATGATGTCTGTCTGTGTGTCTGTCTGTATCCACCATAACTCAAAAACGACTTATTGGATTTGATTGAAATTTCATATTTAAGAGTTTGAACAAAATTGTGGGTGCCACATTCAATGTTTTTCATTTGGCACCAAAACAAGTGACAGTTACCTGAAGACATTTTTAGGTTTTTTAGGAATATCTTGAAAAATAAACAATTTATGAGATTTTTTTATTCTTTAACATTGATTTAGAATTGAATTTTGAACAAATTTTGTTTGAACTTTTTTGAAATTCCGTCAAAAAAATTTCAAAAAAACTAGATATCCTTAAAACACTATATTTCTCATAGCGCGCATTGATAGTTGAATTCGATGGTCGAGGTAGACCATGTATCTCATTATATTGCTGCCAAACGAAAGGTCCCGGGTTCGAATCCCAGAAGGAACGGACCATTAGTTTTTTTTTATTTTACTGGTTTCTATGGTACCGAAAACAATAATAACAAATAAATAAATGTAATTTCGTACCGGGAGATTTTTTTAAGTGAGTAATAGGTCAAAAATCTAAAATAAAACACATTTTTGTCGTAAAATTCGGTTATAATGAGTGGGACAAGGACAGATTTTTACTTTCTTATACGTAGTATAAGGAAGTATTGTAATCGTGATTTTTTTCGACTTCGAGATTTTGATGGATTTACACGTTTTGAGGGCCCCTGAATCCATTTTGACCATTTTCGCCATGATGTCTGTCTGTGTGTCTGTCTGTCTGTATCCACCGTAACTCAAAAACGAGTTATCGGATTTGATTCAAATTTCATATTTAAGAGTTTGAACAAAATTGTGGGTGCCACATTCAATGTTTTTCATCTAGCACCAAAACAAGTGACAGTTACCTGATGACATTTTTAGGTTTTTTAAGAATATCTTGAAAAATAAACAATTTATGAGATTTTTTTATTCATTAAAATTGATTTAGAATTGAATTTTGAACAAATTTTGTTTGAACTTTTTTTTGAAATTCCGTCAAAAAATATTCAAAGAAACTAGATATTCTTAAAACACTTTATATTTCTCATAGCGCGCTTTGATAGTTGAATCCGAGGGTCGAAAAGTAATTATTGTGATACTATCCGTATAAGAAAGTCATGTGTTGGGCACATCAGATATTTTATTTATATAATCTTAATCTAATTCCCCTTGTAGATCTAAGCTTGTTTAATACCACATATTATACGTTCTGATCGTTTCCCCAATTATTTCATATAGATTTTCTCAACTTTAATACCTTGTATATTGAAGAGTGTAAGAAGACATATCTTCTTAAGGTGTTCTTGTCGCAATGTTGTTGTATGCAAAAAGTTGCCGCAATTAGAGCATAATTAATTTTATGCAATTTTTCTGGAGAATCCTAGTGATTTATTAGTAATTTTACAAACACAATTTAGATTAGATTATACAGGGGTCGTTTGGCATCGGCTGCCTTTCGGAAACTGCGACCATTCCTTAGTATTGTGTTCGCACCTTATACTCAAAGTATCATCTCAGAAATTCCAACTTCTTGGCAAAGCCCAAACGGTTGTGAGAAGCGCTTCTTTCACTATTTCAGGCTACACTTACAGAGTATATGCTCGGCAGTTTCAGTCTACGATTCACATAGTCTAGAAGTCGAAATTTCCACTAGATCCAGATTATTGTGTGGTATCCCACCTGTAAGAAGTCTTAACTCATTCTTTGAAGAAATCTTTAGCTTTCTGGGGCGAATACTCAATACACTTTTTCGTCTGTCTGATCTGAGATGTTCGCCCAGTAAGTCATTTTAGCCTTTGTTTCCCATTTGTGAACTTCCTCCCTTTTTTGTCTTATTCAAGCCACAGAATGGTTCAGGTCATATGGATAAAGCCTCTGCACCTTTTCTTGGGAGATTGTCGACTATTTCATTTCCTTCTACATCCTCATGAGTACCTATACACAGTGAACACAATTCCAATGAATAAAATTATTAATAAATCACTAGGATTGTCTATTGAGACTACCTGGTTCTTACATACAACAAAATTGCTGCAAACTCACTTGAGAAATTCCTAAAAGTATTAAATATTCTCTCGACTTTTTTATACTTTATTGTACGAAGCAAAAGGAAAAAATACATTAAAATTTTATTTAGATACAGAAAAACAATTTATACATACTTTGCCAAAAAAATTCCTTAAATCCTTTTTGTAGCGAATTCATTTTTACTTTCTTATACGAAGTGTAATTGTGATTTTTGTAATAGTTTCCATTGTTGTACATGTGTTTGCTTTTGAAAAATACCGAATAAACGGTTTTGGGTCATATTTAGCTCCTCTCCTCCCCCAACTACTCTAATCCTTGGCTTATTTTATGACAAGATGTTCAAATTCATAATATACAAACCTAGTTTTTCCATCGTGAATAACAAGAACTTTGCAAAGCCATTTTTTTGCTCTATAAAACAAATTATACAGGGTTATTCACCGAAACCGTTGGTTAGACGTTTTAAAAGATGTAGTTAATATTTTTTTCTGAAAATTGGGTTGTAGCCTAAATAGCATATGATCTCTTTATTTAAAATATTTTCAAGTCTCCACGACTTCCGGTTATACCGGAAGTAGACCCTAACTTCGTTTTTTTAAATGGAACACCCTGTATATTACTACATTTTTAAATTCTACATTCAATTATAATAACATTTTGTTAAAACAATTTTTCTCTAAAACATTTTGTTTAATAATTACAGAATGATTTTTTAAAAAATTTCCAAAAATGTGCTAATTTTCAAATTTTATTTTCTAGCCTTCTAATATTCAAATTGAAATGCGGTTTTGGCAAGATGTTAACAAAAGTCTACTACTTGCAATTTCCTCATTGTAACAGCTTAATATTCTACAGGGGGTTTATAATTTAGGTGCCATTCAGAAAAAAAATCAAAACGGCATAACTCAATTTTTTCAAATGGAACACCCTGTATATCGAAACAAGTTTTGGATTATTCATTCAATTTAAAGGTAATTTTGTTGAATAAACTTTATACCCAACTCTTGCCGTTTTCGTGAAATATCAACTTTTATGGGACTTACACATAGTATAATGATTTAACAAGAGAAGTTTTTTTTTTAATTAATTTTTTATTAATGATTAACGTAACGATATTGTTTAAGATGCTTTACTGACAACATAGATTGCTTGATCAATTAATCGAATTGTTTGGCATAATTTTCAATATTACCAAAAAAACGAAATTACACAAAAACGGCAAGAGTTGGTTATAAAGTTTCTTCAACAAAATTACCTTTAAATTGAATAAATAATCCAAATTTGTTTCGATATACAGGGTGTTCCATTTGAAAAAATTGAGTTATGCCGTTTTGATTTTTTTCTGAATGGCACCTAAATTATAAACCCCCTGTAGAACATTCAGCTGTTACAATGAGGAAATTGCAAGTAGTAGACTTTTGTTAACATCTTGCCAAAACCGCATTTCAATTTGAATATTAGAAGGCTAGAAAATAAAATTTGAAAATTAGCACATTTTTGGACATTTAAAAAAAATCATCCTGCAATTATTAAACGAAATGCTTTAGAGAAAAATTATTTTTACAAAATGTTATTATAATTGAATGTAGAATTTCAAAATGTAGTAATATACAGGGTGTTCCATTTAAAAAAACGAAGTTAGTGTCTATTTCCGGTATAACCGGAAGTCGTAGAAACTTGAAAACATTTTAAATAAAGAGATCATATGCTATTTAGGCTACAACCCAATTTTCAGAAAAAAATATTAACTACATCTTTTAAAACGTCTAACCAACGGTTTCGGTGAATATCCCTGTATTTCTAAGTAGGCCCCTGGTGGTACTCAAAAAATTTAATTGGAGTCAAAAATTACATGGTACTTCAGTTAATTACTACTGCAAACTGGATAGACTACAAAATTAAATTAATTTTCTAAGGCTATCACAATTTATAAAAAAATCCTGGTCTAGAATTTTCAAAATTAATACGAATTTTAGGGCCAGTTCCATAATCAAGTAAAAATCGACTTTGGTTTCAATGACGTTTAGAAAGAGTCGTCTTTATTTTTGGTACATATAATAATATATCACAGTCTAAACTTCAGTTAACTAAAGTCTACTTTTATTTTGATTATGGAACTGGCCCTAGGACTGCAAAAAATGTAGTTTTTTTAACAAACTTTTGGTTTGATATTTTACATCATACATTTTTCTGTATTATTTTACTACAAGTTAATATTATTAAAAAAGCGAAAAGAGCTATAAAAATTGCAAAAACTCTTTGAGAAAACATTCGAAATTTATACCGATCCATTTTCCCAATTTTCCCTACTTGGCCGGACTGTTTTCTTCAGAGTTTAAACAAGTTTTGTTTAAACAAATTATTTAACACATGTCAAATTTTATTTTGTACAAAGCGCCGATTTGTCACATTTTACTTTTTAAAAACTGTAACGCTTCAGCATGGCAGAAAAGAAAAATTTGCCCATTTTTTACATTGACCCGAAGGACAAAGCCACGAAAAGGGTAATCGCCCCGTATTTAAAAATCATCAGAAAGGGCAAAAAACCCAAAGAAGAAGTCGGTGAATACAAACGTCTTACCTATTTCTTGGATAGGAAACCAGAGGATTTAATCCGAGATCTAACATTATTCTTGTCGGAAAATGTTGACTTTCCTGCTCTATTATACGATACTGCTTTAATGATAAAAACTGTTACAAAAGCAACTGGTTTGTGTTGATAATAATCTTTTGTAATTTCCAATTTATCAGCTTAATAATTAGGTATGAGCTTGTATATGGTAGATAGTGGATTTGAGGAAATATACTTGATTGAAAGCACACCGGTAAATCCTCGTCATAAAGTCAACTGGAAAATTCAAGAAGGAACAGTGGTTTCCGCTTATGTAGCCCATAAAAAAGAGTACATTATGCAGGATAGTCTTCTAGGTGACGACAGATTTCCCTCAGGCATTGGCTTTCAAGGTAGATATACACATATTTTCTTTAGGACATAAATATTCATTATTATTATTTAGACGAAACAGTGCAAGCAGTTCTTTGTGTGCCAGTGGTTACCCCACAAGATGAATGCATAGCCGTAATTGAAATGTACAAAGATACCTACGAAGAACCATTCAACAAAGACGATTTGAAACTAACTGTTATTATAACTGGATGGATGGCAGCTGCGATTGCTCATAACAGAGACAGAGTCAAATTATTGCAACAACAGCAAGTCAATGATATTCTTTTGGAGCTAACCAAATGCTATTTTGCGCATACTGTTCCTTTAGCTGAAATTATCACGGAAATTGTGGTGGGTATAAATGAAGAGCTATTAAATTCTGTTGAGTTCACATCATTTTCTGTAGATTTTTGCGAAGAATACCATGCAAGCCGAACGGGGAATGTTCTATGTGATCGACCAAGATAGTCCAGATTTGCAAGCAGAAGTTTACGATCAAGGCATTTCAGATGTTAATATGTTGCATAAGAAGAACATTAAAGTAAAACTAACGAAGGATCCCAATACAGCTGGGCTAGTTGCACGGTCTAAAGCCCCGGTTAATGTTAAGGACGCCTACAATGATCCACGGTTTTCCTTTGATATTGATGAACGAACTGGTTTCATTACCAGATCAGTTCTTTGTATACCAATATTGGGGATAACCGGAATTTTAGGTGCGGGTGTTTCTTTCAAACTAACAATAAAAACGGAACACCCTGTATACTTAGAACTATAATAATTTCTGTACTTTTCCGTACAGGAGTGTTTCAGATAATTAACAAGAAGCATGGTGTAGGGTTTAATCAAAACGATGAAGATGTACTGAAGACATTTTCTACGTATTGTACTCTTATTCTGCATTTTGCCAATTTAAAAAAGAAGATGCATAATACTGTATGTATTTATATAATTATTGTTATCAAGTGGGTTAAATTGTTTCATTTTGTAGAAATTGCTGATTGACTCCACGGAAGGTTTATTGAGTTTTCAACTTAGGCCGTGTTCCCATGATAGAGATAAACTTGCGGATAATGCTAGTGTTCCCATTTCATCGGAATTCTTTGAGTAAGTGCAGCGACTATCACGTAAATTCTTTAAAATGCTGAGGCGTCGATTTATTTAGGAGTTTTGGGAAAATCTACATTTTTTAAACCTTCAACACTAAACCTAGACAGTGCAGGCATCAACTGTTAAAAGTTTTTAAATCAATGGGGAACATCCTTATACTTAATTTTTTATAATTAAATTATTATTTCTACAATATTAAAACAGTAGGTAGTTGATTTAAAAACATATTTTCTCTTAATTACCAATGGTATGTATATACCTAAAAAATTAAATGTTCTGAATTTCTAAAGAAATCTATTATAATTTTGGTGCTTAGTAGGTTTAGATAGTTTGTAATTTCAAAATTATTACACTTTTTTTTCTACATAGAACATTAAAACATTTTGGAGTTTATAACTGGAAATAAAAACTATTATAATAATAATTACATAATAAGCATGACTCATGTAATGAAATGTATGCTAGATTGGTAGCGTTCTGGAACTTTGATAAAATATTTCTTCTATTTTGGTCTTTAAGTCCCCAATGGTTCTTGGTGGATTATTGCGTAGAATACGTTTAATTTTATGCCAAAGAGTTTCAATGACATTTAAGTCCGGACTGGATTAGGGCCATGAAAGCAGCTTTATATCGTTTTCCCTGAGTTCTAAAACTGTGATATTTTAAAAACAGTCGTTATAAAATTACGTTACATTTTTCAAATGCAATTTTAAAGCTACGAAATATACCTAAAATCACCAAATAAAGACTTGGGGATTTTTTGATACATAAAACCAACATCCAGCTTTCCATTAAAGTAAAATTTACCAAAATCCAACCAGCGGTTCCAAAACTGTGATTATTTTAATGTAGGTAGCACCCTCAAAAAAAAACGTTTTTTGAAAAGTTAATTGTGGAACAAGAGAAAAATGCAAAAAAATTCATATTAACATTTCAATATAGTACGATTATTGAACTTTGATTTAAAGGTTTTTTGACACGAATCCAAGCAGCGGTTTCTAAACTGTGATTTTTTAAAACAGTTACTAGAAAATTGTAACATTTTTAAAGGTGCAACTTTGAAGCTCCGATAAATGCCTAAAATCACCAAATAAAAACTTGTGTAACTTTTTTGTAAAGAAAACCAACATCCAGCTTTGCAATAAAGTAAATATCATCAACATCCGACTACTAGATCCAACGTTTTGAAAATAATAATCTTTGTTTCTACAATGTTCCCATCCTGCTGGGTTAAAGTGCCACAGTTTTGAATCCGCCGAGCGGATTTTTACGAAATTTACGTTTTTATGTAACTAAATGTTGGCATTATAATAGAAAAAACCATCAATATTATGGAAATTAATTTAGATAACTTTTGCGCGTATGGAAAAAAGACAATCAAATTTACTTTTGTCCGAACATTTAGTTGTTAGAGCTCGTAGTCACTATCTGGTCTCTATTAAGTGGACCTAATCTAATTTTTTTAAAATATTCGTACCTAGCTATAAGGTGGTTTTAACACATTTTTATCCATTTTATATATCCGCCCCCGCGTTAAGATGCCAACTGAAGGGCGGTAGATGTATAAATGTATAAAATAAAGTTCTTTCACTTGGACTAATCAAAATCTGTACCCAATGACGAGGTTACGAGGTAATTTTCACGCGAATTCTAGAGTTTATATCAAAATAAAATTCCATTTTAGTTAGATGAAGTTTAAGCCATTTACAGTCATTTAATGCAATTATACGACTATTTTTGTAGAGAATTTCATCAGCTACAATTTACATATATTGGTAATTAGGTACACCAATTTTTTGCGATTTCGGGGGGTCGGAAATATTAAAAAACCTTACCATCAAACCCAAATATCAGTAAAATCCTTGAATTTTTTCGGTTTCGCTTATTTTTTAATGATCGTTCCATTTTAAAAATTTTAAGCTCACTGTATTCATCTAAACTTGGAAAACGCTCTTGGGGTTCAGGGGCGGAGCACCGCCAGACTCACTAACTTTTATACAAACTGAGCTGATTTTTCGAATTTTAAAAATCATTTTCAAATATTTCAGTCTTCAGTTAAGTATAAGTAATTTTTTGGTTGTCGGTAATATTGAAGTCTTTTTAATCCAGGCAATAGGTACTTTTTAATTGAAAGTTTTATAGGATTTATGATTTTTGGTACAGCGGTACATTTTGGGTTGTAATTGAGTAAGCTATGTTTTGCATACAAAATTTTTGCCGGGAACTACCCCTCCTCACCTCCAAAAATTGGTTTTTCGCGAATATCTCCGTTTAGGTACATTTTACGAAAAAAATAGGTCAGTATAAAATTGAAGAGCAGAAAATTATCTCCAACTTATGTCTCCCTCGATAGGATTAATCGTTTCGCCACGAGAGACCCGCGTAGTTTGCTTGAAATTGTATGCAGTGATTGTATAGTGTAGATAGCATGAAGAACAAAGAAGTCGCAGTAAACATATTATTTCTGCATGCCTTTAGTGGTTGCGACACCACATCCACTTTTTTCAAACAAGGAAAAATTAGATTCCTCAACGTACCTACCGTAGAACGGGGTGAAAAGGATCGGTGAGGTGAATAGGATCAAAAAGTGGGAATTTTTTTATAAAAATCACAAAACCCAAAGTACTAAACAAAACCTTTCTATTTGACGTTGATTGGCTCCGTACATCATAATCACATAAAGGCTGGTAATATCTCGTCACCCGCAAATGGTAGTATTGAAAACCAGTACATGTTTTAAAAACATTGTTATTTAGCTGTTTTCGTGGGTGCAAAAACTTTGTTTGAAATTCCGAACTAAAGAGGCATACACACAAAGTAATTAGTGTTAGTAACTCCAACCGGTTAGTAATTAAGGTACACGAAATAGTTTTAGTTCTTTTGTATGCAAAAACAACCTGGAAAAATATTTCTAATTCGCGGCACATTTTTAAGTTACTAGGGTGAATAGGATCAATAGCTGGGGTGAATAGGATCAATAGGATCATAAGCTGGGGTTAATACCAACGTAAAAATGCCTAGAGATTATAAACCTAAAGTAGGGGGAAAACATTACAAAAAACCAAACCAAGATATAATTCAAGAGGCTAAAAATGATGTCACTAATAATGGTTACAGTATAAGATAAGCCGCCAAAAGACACAATCTTGCTTACACCGTGCTTCAAAGACATCTCAAAAATGAAAATGTTAAGAAACAAGGAGGTCAAACCGTGTTGAGTGAAGCAGAAGAAAGATATATCGCAGAAAAGTTACTAATATGCAGTGAGTGGGGTTATCTCTTTGATACATATGATTTAAGATTGCTTGTCCAACAATATTTAAATAGAGTTGTTCCTCGTTTTAGAGATAATCTTCCTGGTAAAGAGTTTACATATAGCTTTTTAAAACGACATTCAAATATGCTATCTGAAAGAATGTGCCAAAATATAAAACGGGCGCGTGCAGGTGTTACTAGGGTAACCATTACAGAATATTTTGAACGTCTTTCTGCAGAATTAGAAGGTATTCCCGCTAGCCACATCGTAAACTATGATGAAACAAACCTAAAGCAAGGTGAATACGATTAAACATCATAAAAGCATGAGTGATTCTATTCACCCCAACGGCAGGTGAATAGGATCAGTGAATAAAAAAAAATTTTATGGCACGCCACTGGGTATAAAAAAACATTGCCATCGGAAATGAATAGCCCAGGCATAAACTAATGTTTGGATGTGTATATTAAAATTCTATGCCTATTACTTAGGGAGTTACACGGTTCCAAAGTTCAAAAGTGGTCCTATTCACCCCATTCTACGGTACCTATTGAGGAAAAATCATCAAGAAAGCTGATCGAAATTTTCAAAGATTCACATGCTGATCCAGAGTCCATTGCTAACGTTAGAGAACGCAAAGAACGGCAAAATTTTTGTATGCAAAACATACCTTACTTAATTATTACCCAAAATGTACCGCTGTGCAAAAAATCACAAATCCTTTAAAACTTTCCTTAAAACCCCCTTTTTGATACGTTTGAATTATTTACGAGAAAATGAACTTTTTTATGTTTTACATGATGCACTACTTACAATTAGTAAATACAACAAACTAAACGGAAAAAATCACAATTCCTCTACTTTCTTATTAATTTGTATAAGAAAGTATAACTTGCTATCTCCTTGTCAGAAATTAAGACCAAAAGGAAAAATATACAAAAACAAAAAAATTGTTATAATTCTTTTAAAATTGCACCCTATATGAGTGGATGAACGTGATATTATTATAAGTCGACCAAACTAGAAAGGCACTTGTGGTCATGCAGAGTGTGTTAGACAGAGACGTGGAAGCTATTCATAGTGGTACTGGGTATGTTTTCGACCAGTTGTATCCAGTTCCAAGTTCCTTCCTAGTTTGGTCAACGAGTTAAAAATTTCTGTATAAAACATAAATATGTAAATGCTAATTAATAGTTTTTCTTTGAGTAAAGTTAGCTTTGTTATCAGATTCAAATGGTATATAAGCCCTGAGGAAACCGATTTGATGCCACAATATACCCTCTTCATGCTAACCGAAGTAATAGGACATCATAACGTGAGGATGGACAATTTAATTACTTTTATTTTGACCGTTCGTAAAACCTACAGACATATTCCTTATCATAATTTTGAACATGCCTTCAATGTCACTCATTGCATGTTTAACATTGTCCAAAGAAATAGTGAGCAATTCAGTGAAATTGAGGTGAGAGAAAGCTACTTTTAAATTTGTTATGTTCATAAGAGTAATTCTCTAACAGACAATCAGCTTCGTACTTGCTTGTTTCTGTCATGATTTGGACCACGGTGGCTACACGCAAAATTACTTGCAAATTATCAACGATACGTGGACGCAATTGTACGACGAATCGCCATTGGAAAGCCACCATTATGAAGTTGCTGTGCGGATTTTAAATGTGCGTATTTTTCTGTTTTTACTGTGTTTCCATACAATGTGGTTTTAGAATATTGATATTTTTGTGCGAATGTCGCCGGAAAACTACAAGGAAATGCTGGATTATATGAAGGATATGATTTTGGCCACAGATCTTAGTAACTATTTTAAATACCGTATGCGATTGAGCAATGTTACGGAGATTGATTTGACAAATGCTCGACATCGGTTTTATATTAGGGGCATTATGATGTCTAGTTGTGATTTGTCTGGATCGTGCAAGCCCTACCCTATTGCCAAGAGACTGATAGATAATCTGTACAGTAAGTTCTAATCCCCAAACATTTAGATTAGCCAGGGAAAAATGAACTTTATAATAAGAAATGTATTTTTTGAATCACTAACTTGAATTGAAATAGTACTTTAACAGGGAAGAATTAGATATTAATATTTTACTTCATAATAGTTTATTGATCTACACTACGTTACAAAATTAAAGCACCACCTAAAATTTACAATATACAGGGTGTCCGGAAATTAGGAGCAAAAAACTCCAATATTAATGAACTTTCGGAAAAATATTATAGGAACTTGTCACATTAACTTTTCGAGTAGAATCACTCCCGGAGTTTTGCTTCTCATTTCCGGACATCCTGTATAAGTTTGATGTTAGATTTTTTTTAACCATTTGTCTATGTAAATTTTTTTACATTGTAGGTTGATTCCTCAAGAATGTTTCAGTTTATTGAATTTTAGTAAAAATTAAGTTTTGTATAAGGTATAAAGTTAAATTTTTTCCGAAAAATTCGTAACACCATGTGGAGTGTATAAGCAACAACACTGAACTACAATTTAGAACTAACTCATCTCTTCTTAACATTTCACTTTTTGTTGTACTTTGATATCTCTGTTATTAGAGGAGATGTACAATTTTATACCGGGTGTCCATCACCTAGGGCGGGGGTCTTCCATATATCCTTTATTATTAATGCTAGTAAGAAAATTTCAAGACCATATATCCTCTATTACTGAATATACATAATTTAAAAATGTTTTCCTCTATACAGAGCGTTCTGTTTTTGCTCGGTGGACACCAACTTTCTTATTTTAAATGCAATAACCTATACAGGGTGTAACTGAATTGCTTGGCCAAACTTTACCAGGGTGCTATATAGAACA
This sequence comes from Pediacus dermestoides, assembly GCA_963942485.1. NCBI lineage: Eukaryota > Metazoa > Arthropoda > Insecta > Coleoptera > Cucujidae > Pediacus > Pediacus dermestoides. Next base: position 13,585,575 of record OZ012626.1, read on the forward strand.
AAACTATGAAAAAAGTTCCTATAAACAAGGGTCCAAAAACATTTACATAAATATTAATATCTTAAGAGATTCACAGTGTTTTCGAAAAAAACAATGTTTAAATGATAAAAGCAAAGTCCAGGGAACATTTTGATGTGTTTTTGGTGAAATTAGGTTATACAGGGTGTTTGTAATTTATTCGTAAATATCACATATTTTAATAAGCAGATATTTTTATACTATCATTTTTATTAAGGGTTCCCTATACCTAAACTTTCACGATCTTTCAGTTGCTTGTCAAGAAGATGCCACAAATGCTCAATTTGATTGAGATATGGACTTATTTCAGTTGTCCCAATGAAAATCTGCCAAAACATTCCACAGTGTTACTAATTTTCGAAAAAAAATCTAAATTATTTTTAGATGCGGTAATCAAACAAAACTTAACTTTTACTAAAACTCGGTAGCACTGAAACATTTCTGACGAATCAACCTACAATGCAAAAAAAATCATATAAATCGGACAAACGGTTCAGAAAAAAATTAACTTATTTTAAATTTTAGGTGGTAAGTTAATTTTGTGGCGTAAAATAAAATAAATAAATTTAATTTTTCTAACAGCAGGTGTTTAAAACTTATCAACAAAGGTACCTGTGTGAAGTTAGCACCCCAAATTCAAGCACCCCTAATTTTTAAAGGAGTTCTGGACCATATTAGCATAGTTCTACAGTTCTCCGAAGGGTGCGATAATAGTTCTCTATGGAAAATGGAAAATTTTTAAAAATATCGAAATGTGGTGCTAACTTCGTACCGCACCCTTAATTATTAATAAATGAGTTCTGAGTTGATTTTCCTGATGCATTGCATAAATAGTTCTGTCAAAAAAGGATTATTTGATCCAAAATGAAATTTCTATAGCATCGCAGCAGCGCAGGAGCATACGCGATGTTAGTCGAATTCGTTCGTGAGATTACAAGAGATATACTAATGATTATTGCTTTATTTAATTGGAAGCTAATAAGAAACAAAAAGTTATTTTAAAGATTTCGTACTCAAAAAATTTTTGTCCAGCATGATTTGTACATTACTTAGTCCATTTTCGCAAAATGACTAGAATTATCTTGAGTTCCTTGCAGTACTCCATTATTTTCTGTTGATCCTACTAGCTCTATAACTTTCACAACCTAGAACCCAGGCCCTAACTAAATAAAAGAGGTTCTCGCTGTAGATACGATGTTTTGCTCGCACAAGATGGAATCCTCATCAAATAAGAGTTCCTCGAAAGTTTTCAACAGAACACATCAATAATTAACGAGTTTCATGTTTTCTAAACCAAATGCTAGCCGGAACTCTGGGGAAATGCAAAAGTGCACCAATATCAGACAGAACTTTTGTTAAGTAATCATTGTTTAAGACTTTTTAATATAGTTGGCAAATTATATAAATATTTTTTATTTTCTTAACGACATTTAAATACACCTCCTCCATCACCTTATCATCAAAAGAAAATATCTGATGTGTCCAGCACATGACTTTCTTATACGATACGATACAGTAGTTCTGATCTTTGGAAAATACTGAAAGGGAAGCCAATAATCACATCATGCTATCCACATCTATTCCTCTAAATAAAACGCAATTAAACATAAATAAACGACTCTGTATTAAAAACTCATTTAAAATTTTTTTGTCCTTTCACAAATCAGTTTATATTCATTTTAAAATCTTATGATCTCACGAACGAATTCGACTAATATCACGTATGCTCCACCGCAACTCACCTGCGCTGCTGCCGTAACTTAGAAATTCCGTTTTTGATCAAATAATGCTTTTTTGACAGAACTATTTCGGACCTCCTTTACTAATAATAATTGGTGCGGCACGAAGTTAGCACCCCATTTCGATTTTTTCTTAAATTTTCCATTTTCCATAGAGAGCTATTATCGCACCCTTCGGAAAGCTATAAAATAAAACAATAATTAGTCGATCTCTCGTAATCTCACGATCCTATTCGACTAATAGCCCGCAGGCTCCAGCGCAATCCACCTGCGCTGCTGCCGTGCTATACAGTGTGTCCCAAATTGGTGACTCCACTATGGGTAACTTCTTTATTATTGGAGATACAAAGACGGTTAAATTAGGAAAGTTTTTAGGAATTTCATGGCCATTTCAGATTAGTCAACAGATTTTGAAGGTCTCTTTTAGTTTTTGAGATATTCGGGAAAAACCAAAATGTTGCATTTTCTTTAACAATGCTCAATATTTTCTTTATTGTCGATTTTGTGCTGTTGAGACTTTGACATTCTACATGCACTTTTTTAAGATACTTCTAATGGTGTCAGATTTTTCCCAACTCTTTTGTTTTTTGAAATACGATTACCAACTTTTGTTTTTCTTATGGACGTCAATTGTTTTTTTGCACTATCCAGTAGCACTTTTTATTACCTTTCCAACGATGTATCACAACATGACGAAAAATTCCAATTTTCACAAAAAAAGAAGTATTTTTAATAAAAAACAAAAGAAAGCTCTACGAATAAAAACATAAATAAAAATTATCATAAAAATGAAGTAAATTATTTCTCGATATGAGCCCCATTTTTTTCTAAGCACTTTTCACAGCACTGTAAAACGGAAATTGTCACTCTTTGTAGAGTGTTTCTAATTGATGGCGTTCAATGTATCTATCACTCTGGCTTCTAGAACCTGCCTATTTTCTGGTGTATCGAATTCGTAGATTTCATTTTTGACGTATCCCCAGAGGTAGAAATCGCACGGCGTCAAGTCCGGCGACCTAGCAGGCCACAGACTTGGTCCTTTGTTTGCAATTATTCTATCTTGATTTCGCTATGCCAGTTACTCTTGAAATCTGTCTCACTGAAGAGCTCGGTGCATCGGTTACTATCTCAAGAATGTTGTTAACATTTTCTTCATATCATAACGATTCTTCGTTTTTTGTTCAAATGCTCCAAAATTGATCAAATTCGTCGCAAGTTTTCTGAAATAATCACGAGCATGTTAAATTTTTCTCCGTTAGAAAAATTGCGTGCCATTCTCGATTTCTTTTTAGCAATTCTACTTCTGAACATGTTTAACTCTTTGACAACTGTACTCAGTAATTGTTTCCACGACCACCTTATTGTATTTTTTTGGCGTCCAGATTTCACATACATAACGTGTTCCTTTGGATTTTCGAGTTTTATCGTTAGCTGTCATTTAACGCGACATTTTTTGCATTGCAGCAAAAGAGATATCTCATACATTTATCATGCAGCGATAGAGTGATTGATTTTTATTTATGGCTGGGATGTCTGTTGTTTTTTTTATTGAAAAATACAAACTTCTGATTTTTCTTGTGAAACTTAAAACTTTCATTCATGTTGTGATACATCGTTGGAAAGGTAATAAAAAGTGCTACTGGATAGTGCAAAAAAAAACAATTGACGTCCATAAGAAAAACAAAAGTTGGTAATCGTATTTCAAAAAACAAAGGAGTTGGGAAAAATCTAACAACACCATTAGAAGTATCTTAAAAAAGTGCATGTAGAATGTCAAAGTCTCAACACCACAAAATCGATAATAAAGAAAATATTGAGCATTAAAGAAAATGCAACATTTTGGTTTTTCCGGAATATCTCGAAAACTAAAAGAGACATTCAAAATCTGTTGACTAATCTGAAATGGCCATGAAATTCTTAAAAACTTTCCTAATTTAACCGTCTTTGTATCTCATCCAATAATAAAGAAGTTACCCATAGTGGAGTCACCAATTTGGGACACACTGTATAGAAATTTCGTTTTTGATTAAACAATATTTTTTTAGACAGAACTATTTCTATAATGCATCAGGAACTGTAGAACTCTTATCAACGAACCGGAAAATCATCAACTCAGAACTCCTTTATTAATAATAAGGGATGCGGTACGAAGTTAGCACCCCATTTCGATATTTTTAAAAAATTTCCATTTTCCACAGAGAACTATTATCGCACCCTTCGGAGAACTGTAGAACTATGCTAATAGGGTCCAGAACTCCTTCAAAAATTAGGGGTGCTTGAATTTGGGGTGCTAACTTCACACTGCTAACAAAGGTTCATTTCAGATGGGTAATGGCGTAAAGTGTACATATATTTTTTTCCTATGTATACAATTCTGCATAAAATGAATGGTACATGAACTCTGAAAGATTAATAGAACCGGATTTAAATAAAATATGATTTTTTTTTCTATTAAGACTATTCAATGGGCAATTGAACGAATTTAACTAAAAAACAATCATTAAAATGATTCATGCAGTTGTAATTTTCATTTTACATATTCCATTTCCTGTGATTTCTGAAAGTTTACATTTGCTTATTATCTACTAAGATATGATTTAGTACAAATACATATTATGAAACATCATGTTTTATCTATTATAGAATAATAAAGTCATCGTCATGTAAAACCGCAAATTTACTTGTAAACTTATTAAAAAAAATTACAAAGTTTTTGTTCAAAAATTATAATCTGAAACGTCCTTTTCTGCTTTCTTTAAACATTTTTTATGCTTCCAAAAATGCGTTCCGCTACCTTTGGTTGTTAATTGTTTTTTCTGTACTTTCTTTAGTGGAGTTCTACAATCAGGGCGATAAGGAAAAGTTGTTGGGGTTGACCCCGTTGTCGTTAATGGACCGCGATAAGAACGAAAACATCCCAGAAGATCAAATTCAATTTATAAATGTTATTGTCCTGCCGTGTGTAGAATTGCTGAGAACAGTGTTTCCAAATACTGACGAACTTTTTGATTTAGCTTTGTAAGTTATTAGAAACATGTAGTAATTTTGTATGTTTATTATTTCGTTTGTCTAGGACATTGAAGAAAACTTGGCTGGATATAATAGAATTGAGAGGACAAAAGAGTTGGCGACCGGATGATTCGTACAGTAAAAAGAAACCATCATTATAAATAAATTTATTTGATTAAATATATAACTGACATAATTAACTATTTATTATACATGTATGTAGCCTAAATTATTTATTATACAAATGTAATTAATAATAATGAAAGCAGAAGGAATAATTCTTATATTCCAGACAAATATTAAAAATAGTACTTTTTTAAACAACACATTTTTAAACTTTACAAAAGTAAATGTTTCCATTTTTGTTTACATAGGTACTTAATTTTCGAGTAACATTTTATATCAAATGCAAAAAGTAAAATTAAAACATGTAAAAATATCATTTATTTTACGGTTAAAATAGTAGTGTGTTCATCAAAATTTGTTTTGTAAACTACGTAGCGTAGAATTTTAATAATATCAAGTTTTTTGTGTGTAATTCCTTACAAATAATTTAACACAAAAATACACAGCACAATAATTATTTATAATATAGTAAACAAAATATTTTTTTCAATACATAACATAATAGGACTAACATATTTTATTATATAAAATGTAGAAATTTTCTTTTAGGAATCTGAAATAAAATCCGAACTAAAGGATGGAATTCAACGAGTTAGCCTAAACAAGATCATCTTGACTTTTGATCTAACGTCAGCTCGTGTTTATGTGTTACGAATTTTACCAGGAACGTAATTTTTATCAATTTGTGGTTCCTGGAGGAACATATGTAAGCAACGTTCGTTTTGAGCCAAAGGATGACCGGCAATCCTAAATAAATACCAAATGAAACATCCACTACCGAAAATAAATTTGTTCTAACTTACTTGTTAATGAAAACTTCTAATCCTTTTCTTCGATCTTCTATAAAGTCCTCTTCAAATATCCCATCGTCGCCTCGAAAAGGTAACTGCCTTTTCCATGCCTTACCCGGCAAAGAGGGCACCACAATTTTACTATCACGTTCTAATTCATTCCTCAACCATTCAAAGTCACTGTATCTTCGCCTCACGCTGGATTCCTTAACTTTAAATACAGGCAAATTTGTCTGGAAGAAGTAATAGATAATCAAATACACATCCAGGGGGAGTATCTCGTGTAAACTTACTCTCATTTTAACTTCATAGTCAGTAAATCGCTTTTTACCTACACCTATTGTGGTTACAGGATTAACAACATCTATTTCTAGAAAATTAGCTGGAGCTGCATAGGCATCATCTAATGTTTGTTTTTTAACGTTTAATCTTCTTGTGGCTTCAACGGTCGCATCTGACTCAGCCATCATTGTTCTCACTTGAAATTTGTTATTACCAAATTAATATTATAATCACGATATACTTTCTAATACTTACAAGTAATTTACTATAATTTACACGGCTTAAGAAGAGAGCAGTAAAATAAAAAAGTGGTTCTAACACAAGTCTCCGTACTAATCAACAACTTGTGGGAAAATGACGGATACTGTCAGTCATTACAATAATTGTCAAGTTGGCTCTTGAGTGAAGTTGGCGTGAGCATTCGTTCTTTGTTTATCACATTCACAAACAGAAATAGCAATAGCCAGTGTTTCCAAGATGAACATTCAAAATGTCCCTACGTTTGTTAAGTGCCATCTATGTTTAGCCGCTTTAGTTAATTTAGGTATTTATTTATGGCAGATGTCTGTTTTATCACAAACCAAACGTAATTTTTTGATGTCACATACTGTCAAAAATGTGAATTGAATATAAATAAGATTTATTTATACCTTTTTGAAAGGCGTAATTGTTTTCTATAAACATCTATATTAAGTTTACAGGTAATATTACACAATTTCTCATAGGATTTCTCCACTACTTTCGCTTTATATTTTACCTACTTATGCAAGGTGCAATATGCAATGATGCTCCTCGTCCAAACACTTTATTAAATAATTTTTTCAGGTCACAAATACTACATCTATATATAGATTAATGTATTTCCGTTGCATTAGAAAACCTCACATTAGACTCTCACTGTTTTACAAACACAATAAGTAAACACTATGCCTTTTAAACTGAAACTGAAAAAATCCCGACATTACAGTGTTGTTTCGAAATCACTGTTTGTAATATCTGTGGAAATATTAGATGGAACTAATGTTGAGTGTACTCTATCCTCGGAAAGCACCGGACAAGATTGTCTGGATGTGGTGTGCCAGAAATTGAGTCTGAACCAACCTAAATTCTTCGGGCTTCAGTACATTAGCCGGAATCGTGACAATAATTTATGTTGGCTTGAATTGGACAGACCGATAAAGCGACAACTCGATAAATATGCCAGGGGGTTGTCGGTTCATCTGCGTGTCATGTACTATGTTATATCTGGTGTGAGATTATTAAACGATGAGGTTACAAGGTATAAAAGTTCTACTAGATTCACAAGTGAGTACTGTACAGTGTTTTATGTTATAGATATCACTATTTTCTGCAACTGAAAATGGATGTTATCGAGGGTAGAATGTCGTGTTCGCCCCAACAAGCTGTGGAGCTGGCTAGCTATTCAATGCAAGCTGAATTTGGAAATTTTGATGCGGAACGACACACGGCGCACTATTTAAAGGACTTTCAGCTCTTCCCTAAGGTTTGTATAAGATCAGGATTGGTTAGAAGAAATTAAAGAGTTTGTGTTCTTTTGAAAAAATTGGTATTTCTATTATTGTTCGATGCTTCATCATTAGTATTTCGAAAACTATAAATTAAATAAAATATCAGTTAGTGATACAAAATTTGAGAAATGCATTCGTGAAAAGAATTTGTCACGTAAACTGAAATTTCTGTTCATTTCGGAAAAAGGTTATTCTTAATTTTTCTCTGTAGGTCGGTTATTTCGTATCAATTTTAATTTAGTAAAAACATTGGAACAATTTTTGATATTGTTAAATAAAAATAAATTTTACATCTCTGTATAACTTGAAACAATATTATCAAAAAAAGTTTATAATTGAACAGCAGATATCAATGTTTTTTTAACTAAATTTGATAATTTTTATTGAAAACTAATAGATATTGGGAATATAATAAATAAACAATTAAACGTTAATAACAAACAATTCAGACACACCTTGTACAGGGTGTCCCATTTTCGATACTTTTAGGGGGTATTGGCGTTATTATCAAAGATAGAGGGTTGCTGTTTTCACCTTCCTTTCCTATTTTTTTACGAAACGAAAGATTCCGGGGTCAAATTTGTCATGGCTCTGTTAGTTTTTAATCTACAGAGTGATTCTGAAAATCTTTGTTTTTTAGACACCCCTCGTATTTCCGTTATGCGTCTACTTATCAAAAAGGTGAAAACTGATCTTGATAGAGTTTTTTACGTAGAATTCAGTGACATAGGCAGTTTTTGTGTAAAAGGTTTAGTTTTTGAGATATTGCCCAAACTTATGTTTTTTTAAATTGGACACCCTATATATTATTTTTTATATTGATTAAGCAATATTTGAGCTTTCCAAAAATATATAATACTTAATATTTATTTTGAAAACCAAGCTCAAAATTCGATATTTTTAATAATTTTCTTTATTTATAACAGTAGGCCATGGCTAGTTTATTAGAAACAAATGCAAAATTTGACAGATTTGTCAGATTTCCATTATTGATGAAATATTTTTGTTACGTAGGAGTTTTTATTTTACTTTTAATTTTTTATTACAATGGTCATTTACGATAATTATGAGAAGTATTATATTGTTGGTATGTTTTATACAATGCATTAAAATTATCTTTTGAAGTGTTTAGCTTTAAAATAATTACGCATTGTGAAAATTTTGGATTTGTTTTTAAAAAAATAAAGAAAATTAGTAAAAATATCGAATTTTGAGCTTGTTTTCAAAATAAATATTAAGTATTATATATTTTTGGAAAGCCCAAATTTTGCTTAATCAATATAAAAGATAATATATAGGGTGTCCCATTTAAAAAAACATAAGTTTGGGCAATATCACAAAAACTAAACCTTTTACACAAAAACTGCCTACGCCACTGAATTCTACGGAAAAAACTCTATCAAGATCAGTTTTCACCTTTTTGATAAGTAGACGCATAACGGAAATACGAGGGGTGTCTAAAAAACAAAGATTTTCAGAATCACTCTGTAGATTAAAAACTAAGAGAGCCATGACAAATTTGACCCCGGAATCTTTCGTTTCGTAAAAAAGTAGGACAGGAACGTGAAAACCGCAACACTATCTTTGATAATAACGCCAATACCCCCTAAAAGTGTCGAAAATGGGACACCCTGTACATTGGGAAATATAATTTAGTTAATCAGGAATTCAATAGAACATAAAATTATTGACTTTTCCTACTTTTGCCAGTACCCATTTCTTTGTATTTCCAATAAAAAACATACTCCATTGGTGCTTTTTTTATCTGCAGACAATCACCGATCCTTGTTTATTGGAAACAATGACAGAAGCGGCTAGTCGTCAACACGCTACTCTAAATACTCTTCCACAAGGAACAGCCGAGGAATATTACATTTGTGCTTGTCAAAAGCTGGACGGTTATGGACAGGAGATATATCCTGTGAGGGATTCTAACGGAGAGGATGCTGTGATTGGGGTTTGTTTGACTGGAGTTTATGTTGTATACTCCAGCGCCCGTGAAACCAAACATTACAAGTATAGTTTTAGTATATTGATTTTAGCGTTCGTTGACTAATGTTTGTTTTGTGTTTTTAGTTGGTCTGAGATTAGCAACGTTATCAACCATAAGCGTGATTTTACTATTGAATCTGTTGGCGGGACAAATAAAGTAGAATTTCAGTTTGCCGATGTGGAGTGTGCGAAAAATGCGTGGAGATTCTGTGTGTTACAGCACATGTTTTATAGGCAGTATGAAATGAATGCTGTAGAGGATCAGCCGGATACTAAAGCTCCTAATCATCCACCAATGTTCCAGCAGGCTAATTTTGATGTAAGTTGAAATAGCCTTTGGTTAAATCGAGTTTCTACTAGAATTTTTTGTAACATACATATAAAATTGTCTAGTTCTTTTCGAAATTGGAATTAGTATATTTTTGTTTATCCGATCTAGAGAATTAATGCGCAAGGTTTTTTTAAATAAAATAATTTCATATAAATGTTTAGACTAAATTTCTCTACTTAAGATTGCAAAAACTAGATTGCCTACATTGTAATTCATGACTACATATCTTAATTACACCGAATAAAATACTATAGTTTTATAACGCTCTCCAAAGCGGTCTAATTCTGTAGGTATTTAATATAATACTTGAGAAAATCGAGGGGTAATGGCAAATTCTTAGGAGGAATTCAGTCCCAAAGGTTAACTTATTGGTTTAAATTTAGGAAAATAGGATGGAAGTTAAATAAAATAAAGATAAAAATTTTAGTAAATATTTCTTTAACCAAATTAAATACTAATCGGTCAATTCTATGTTATTCCTGTAAATTAGTAAATCTGTAGCTTACGTTAAACTGGAACTGACACATTTATAGAACCATAATTTTGGAAATTCTGGAATCTTTGCTGTGTGCTCGTACCTCACTTACATTGATGCAAATGGACTACTATAACTTCAAATCACTGTACGATCAAATACAGGGCTAGTCATGAGTGGTTTATTTCTGACCAAAATTAGAACGCAACTCAAAATACTAATTAATCTGATCACTTGATATTATTTTTTATTTGGTTAATAAGTCGGATCAAAGTGATTTGAAATTTTGGAAAAAACGTAAAAGTGACAATTTATTGAAATGACAATACAATAAAGCAAAACATAACATATTTAAATTATCTACCGAAAAAATTGTTCAAAATGTGCCCCATTGCGATGTACACAAACTTGAATACGATTAAAAAACGATCGCTGAACACGCCGTAATGTTTCGGGCGTTATAGCCATGCATTCTTGGCGAATTCTGTCTTTTAACTGTTCTATTGTAAGCACTGGAGTTTTATACACTTTTTCTTTCAACACCCCCCAGAGGAAAAAATCTAATGGAGTCAAATCGGGACTTCTGGGTGGCCAAATATTGTTCGATCCTCGTCCTATCCACCTGCCTCTAAAATTTGCATCCAAATAGTCTCTCACAATTCTATGGTAGTGCGGTGGGGCACCATCTTGTTGAAACCAAAGATGCTGCCTGGTATTTAAGTCCACAGTTTCTAATAACGGGGCCAGTTCCGTCTGTATAAAATTAAGGTACATTTGTCCATTCAAATTTCCTTCAAAAAAATGGGGTCCAATAATTTGCTCATTTAGTATGCCACACCAAACATTTACCGAAAAGATATTCTGAAAGTGTGTTTCGCGAATCCATCGCGGATTCACTTGGCTATAATAATGGTAGTTATGCCTGTTTACGGCCCCATTATTGCTAAATCTAGCCTCATCGGAGAACAATTCTTTCTTTATGAAATTATTATCTGCATTCAGCTTTTCTTGCATAAAACGGCAAAAATGAACTCTTTTAAGAAAATCTGTCGGCTTTAATTCCTGTACCAGGGTCAAATGGTACGGGTGGAATTTATTTTCTCGAAGAATACTCCCAACTGAAGACTGACTAAGACCTTTTTGTCTTGCCAATGCAGTCTGACTAACGTGAGGATTTTCTTCTATCGCTTCAAGTACAGCAATTTCATTTTCTTGTCCGGTAGCTGTCCTCTGACGATATCTTTTCATTGGAGGCCAGTTTTGACGTAGTTGATGTTCAAGATTCTTAAACGTCTCAGGAACCGGATGTCGTCGTGCTGGGTACCTTTGCATATAAAGGTCTGCAGCGGCAGTAGCATTTTTCCTACATTCCCTGTAGATGAGGAACATGTCTATTTTTTCATCGTTTGTATAATAATACATCATCTACAAGATTGATTTTTCAGTCTTAAAACGTTAAAGTGACAGAACTGGAACAGAATCAAATGGCAAGACCGGCAATCTTAGATCCAATATTCCATTTTTAAAAAATGAGAAAGCTAGCAGCCGTTGTAAATTGTATTTTTGGTTGCTTTTTAATTTTGTTCAGAAATAACCCTCTCGTGACTAGCCCTGTATGTATAATATCAAATGGAAATTATATTGTTGGTATTAAATGTTAAGTAATTAAGGTGGGTGTATTGTAAATACACTTATTTGACTTATTAATACGTATAAAGTACCTAAGATATTTTTATATAGAAAAATTGAGAGTTTATCCTTGCAAATTTATTTATTTTAATATTTAAATCATTTCCACGGAAAAAACCTAAAAGTATTCAATTACATAGTTTCAAAATGTTATAATAAAATTAAAACAGGTCAGTTTTTTCTTTCTTTGACCGCAATAATTTCTTCAGCAAATATAAAACAAATTTTATCAAACTACTAAAGGTACACTGGACCCAATGGTACAGTGGGCCCACTGTTAAGTCGGCGATCCCGTTTTGTGCGCATCCCTTTTCCCCACCTTCGCCACTATGTAGGACATGCGTGTTTCGCCGCAAAACACCGACACAATCTGGAGAAAAATGTGTTTTAACTTAAATCTTCGCAGTTACTATATACAAATTGCATGTTTTTTCTTCGTCCGATTGTACTAGTGGTAAAACAGTTTCCTGCTTCTGTCATTTTCTGTGCATAGCATTGACGACTTAGCACTGGTCCCACTGTAAGTCGCCGATGCTATGCCCAGAAAATGACAGAAGCAGGAAACTGTTTTACCACTCTAGTACAATCGTAGGAAGCAATTTCCGTAAAACGCGAAGCCCAGAGTGACTTTAAATGTAAATGCCACTGAACTGATATTAAATAGTATTAAGTAATCGGTTTATGATTAAAAACCAGGAATATGTAGGTATATTTTTGGGGACAGTGATTCCATTTATTTGAAAAGCATAACTGGGAGCAATACATACATAAACTCTAATTTCCATATTTAAAAACATAAAATAAGCACAACCATAATTGTACAAGTTTTGGGTGAAGTGTAAATAAAATTGGCATTTTATAAATATGAAAAATTGAAATTACAAGAAAATTATATCAATTTGTCTATTTTATGACAATTTTAAAGCTACAAAATCTAAAATTGGACAAATTATGAAGTGACTCTATGGTAAGCAACATAACTGGTAGAACTGACTTGTTTCGTTGTAGCAAAGCAAATCGTTTCAATTTTTATCTGTTACGACAGTTTTAAGGACAAAGTCTAAAAAAGTTACAGAATTCTTTTGTAAAAAATTTATAAACTAATTTAATCTACATATTTTCTACTCTAGAAAAAATTGTGCATGTTTTATGTGAGATAAATGTAATCTAGCTTTTTAATTTTAACCCTTGAAATTATTTTGTTTAGGAAAAACTAAGGCAAATGGACAGCTATGAAGACATGACAAATTCCTCTGCACACCACTGGGACCGTCCAATTTCCTCCACACAAAGCTTAACCCAAAGAGCCCAATCCACATCCTGTCTGGATCTGAATAAACCAACAGATATTGACACTCTTCGTAGTTTGCTTCCGTCCTACCGTCCAGCACCTGATTATGAAACTGCCATGCAACAAAAATATCGCAATTCGTCCAGTGCCATACCAACCCGGGAGCCTTTAAGAAACATCCTCTACAGTTCCCAACCAGAAATTCACCAAGCGGAAGCTTTTGCTCTTCGGTATCCGGATGTGACCCACAATAATATAGAACAGAAAAACTTGCTGATGTATAATTCGAGGTTTGCACTAGCGGACAATCGGAATTTTCCGGCTGCAGCGGCGGCGGCAACTAACACAGGAATGTTACATTTGTACAAGTCGCCACCTCCGTATCCGGTAAATAGGATTGGTTCGAATTCAACTCCGGATTTGGCTGGGATTTCACAACAAGCGAAACCTGTTAATCATTTTGTGAATAATATAGTTAGTGGGTCAAGTCCGGATCTGGTGTCCAGTGGGAATTTTTATTTGAAACAGCATTATGGTGGGCAGGTTTATCCTAATCATCAGCAACATCCAATACATCGCTCCCAAAGTTATTTGCCGCCTCAGCATGGAACATACGAGAATTTAGCGTCAATATTCAATAACAATATGCTTGGGCGACCGCAGGCTGTTATAGTAGAAAATCCGAATATTACTAAGCATATTAAAAAAGTCTACGATGAACATGGGAATATTATGTATTGTATGCCAGCGAATATGAAACAGATTCTCCAGGAAAATCAATTACCAAGCACCGGGTTCGTTGTAACTCGCAATCAGAACGCAATGGTAGCACATGATCCACATTTGAACAATTCCACGGAACCAATCTATGAGAATATTCCATTGCCGTGGCAAAACGATAACGGAGAGATGCGTGCCCGCACCCAAAGCATCCACTCCGCCCCTGACATAAGTCATGTAATCAACCACGGAGTAGTCAATGCAATTCAATCTCAATTACAACAATTGAATATTCGAGGTAGCAAAGAAAATCTCTATGCGAACATTGATCGTAACAATCTTAGTGCTAAGTCCTCCAGAAGCGAATTAAATGATGCAAATAATAGATCAGCTCCACCAGAATTAAGCGCATCGCTTGTGTCGAGTAGCACAAATCTAAATAACAGTGGTGGTGAGTCGCCTGGTACAATGAGTCGGACCAACACGTTTATTGTAAACAAAATGAATTCGACAAGTGGTACTAGCGGCAAGGCCAGTTTTATTGATAGCAGTAATGCGAGTAGTGATTTGTTCACTGATGCCAGTACAACGTCGACGGCTAGTTCGACGACAAAATCTAAAAAGAAACGTTGGGGAATGTTAATTGGTAGAAGTAAATCCGGGGAAAAAGTGAAAAGTGCAACTTTGGGTAGAGAAAAGGAGAAAAAGGACAAGAATCAGAAGGATAAAAGCCATCGGTGGTCCACTGGTTTGCCGAGGTTCAATCCTCTTCCGCCATCTATTAGTAAAGAAGCAATGGTAAGTTTTTGTTTTTTTATACTAACGTTTCAAAATACGAATTTTAAAATTTATTTTGCGGTTTGGATTTCACAGCAATTCGTATTATTAAGTATTTGGTTAAAAATTTGATCAGATCTTCAAAAATAATTGTTTAATATTGCTAGAAGATTTTACTACAAACTAGAGTACAATTTGTGCAATTTGGTTTGTAGATAATTTTACTAAAATCGTATTAGTAGATCTAGAACTAAACTGCTGGCCAATTGAAACGTACCAAGCGAATTTTTAGGTTGAATTTAAAGTCAAATATTTTGAAAATGAGTAAGGTATTAACATGAGGTTTTCAGGATTCAAGAGATAATTTAATTGAGAAAACAATAGTGTGTCCCGATTTTTTTACTTTGAAGTACATTACTATCTACAGGGTGTGAAAGAAAGTCTTCTTTTTTTTGTCAAATTTTATAACTACCGCAATTCCACAAAAAAATTTTTATATTTTTTTGATGTAGATTTTTTTAGTCCTTACTTAATGGGAAAACAACCTGTTCCTCAAAATTTTGATATCCCTGTTATTTTATAAAATACCGAATTTTTGCTGAAAATTTGATTTTTTCTTTGTTTTTTGTCGTTCAGCCGTATTGTGTTTTGTACGAACCAATCTCTGTAGTTGATTATGATACCGTATGAATGGCTTTCTTATAAAACTACATTTTTTGTACTTTTATTAATTTATTGGTAACCAGTGGCTTATCAAAAATCGGTACACGTTCGCTAATTGGTAATTTTTGTAATTCATTTTTTGAGCCTATTTTCTTAATGGAATAAAATGGAATTTAGTTAGTTTATGTTCACCATTGGTTTAAGTGACTTATATTCTCGAAACGGGTTTTTTCACTTTTTCAAAAATTTGCTCATATTCGTGTATACCGGGTGGCTACGAAATCGTTTTACAACCCCCACCATTTTGTTACATTTAACTGTATTAATTTGAAATTTGGCATGATTTGATTGTTGAAAGGAATAATCATTTTGACGTTTAAAACAATCTGATGACACTTCCGGTTTCACCGGAAGGGCCACCTACTAACTTTCAAAATTTTTTAAAACAACTCTGTATATTTTTTTCCGTAAGAATTAGATTCTACTTAAAATTACCTCTTTATCGACATATCACATGATGACATTTGCTTTCAAAATGGCAGCATAATTGTTATTGCAAAAACCTGTTCAACAATATTAAATTTAATAAAAAATTCGGTATCTTATAAAATAAGAGGGATATAAAATTTTTGAGAAATTGGTTTTTTCCTCATTAACTAGGGACTAAAAAAATCGACATCAAAAAAATATTAAAATTTTTTTGTGGAATTCCGGTAGGTATAAAGTTTGAGAAAAAAAAGACGACTTTCTTTCATACCCTGTAGATAGTAACGTACTTTAAAGTAAAAAAATCGGGTCACACTATTGCTTTCGCAATACAATTATCTCTTGAATCCTGAAAACCTCATGTTGATATATTTTCTCCTTTTCAAAATATTTGACTTTAAATTCAACCTAAAAATTCGCTTATTTCATTTTTTAACAATAATTACATGCAATTTGGGCTTAATTTTAACGTACATTTTTTGAGGTGTGTGAAAAATATCTGATGAAGCAAGCACATGACTTTATAAGCCTAACGTAATTATATCTTTTGTATGCAGTACATTAAATCGGAATTCTAGTGAAGCTATGAATTTTTAAAATAGATTTCATTTATTTTCCTAATTTTTTTCCTAATATTAAAATTAGAAATTTCTAGAGACAATCGTCTGAAAAAACTCTCCAAATATTGTAAAAGTACTTTTGCGTTGATAATTTTTCTGAAATTAATATGGCCAATTTTGGTTTTTAGGTTTTTACAAAACTGCACTGCAATGCAAAATGTCCAAAATTCGGACATGCAGATATGAATTTTTTACTGAGAAATTCTAGTTTTTTCTAATCGCACAAAAATGATCTAAACTAACTTTCATAATATTGTACTGTAGGGCAATAAATTTACCAAAAATGGACCACGCCGAAGATTAATGATAAATTATAGCTTTTTTTCAATAATATTCTAAAATGTTGACCATATTTTCATAATAGTGCCAACATGTAGTTGTATGTATAAAAAGGCAGATGTGCTTAGAGTTTCAAAATTTACAATTTTTTAAACTTACTTCACGATTTTCTAAGCATTTTCGCTTGTATATGACTGACTGTCTTACAGTTAACTTAAAGGTGAAGTTAGGATTCCTGTTATTTTTCTTTAGTAAAGCCAACATTAATCTGTGTAAACCGGAATTTTTTTTTAAAACCGACTAGTAGTTCTAAAACTATAACTTACGGAAAATGTTTTTCTGTAAGGTTATGGCAATTTTTCCTAACCATGCTAACATTTAGCTGTATAAAAACTCGAATTTCATCAAAATTCGATCAAAACTTTGGTACTTCAAACCAAAAAATGCTTTTTAAACGTTGTAATTTTGGGTCTCCTGGTGAGATTTTGATGAAATTTACTTTAATGTAAAGTTTTATTTATTTATAAAAAATGAAGTAGTTTTTGTCTACCGATTTTAGGCTTTTTCTGGCTTCCCAGTTGCTTTTCTAGAAAAGGACATATTTTGCGAGCGACGGTTATAACAATGACAGTTTAAGAACTACTGCTCGCATTTTTGTCAAAACATCACTGAACCATAATTTTATTTTCATAAATTCAGGAATTGCGTATATGAATTTCTACTGCGTTTTTTTTTGGAGCTTTGTTGCGCTTTTCCAAAATCGTATATTTCGAGGATCATTCTTTTAAAAAATCACAGTTTAGGAACCGCTGCTCAAATTTGTTTTATTACCAAGTTAAAATGATGATTTTATTTTGAAAATATTCTCGAACTCATGTTATGAATTTTTTCTATATTTTTTGGAGGATTAAATTGCCGCTTTCAAAAAATACGCCTTGGGAGGATTTTTTTTTTTTTAAATCACTATTGGAGCGGCTGGTCAAATTTTGATCAATAAACGTTTATTTTAAAGCTGAATGATGGACTAACTGGTTCTGGTTAACCTAGTGTTACAGAAATTGTATCTACGGATTTAAGTTTGATTTAATATTTAAATGAAGATGGTACAACTGGCCCTAGTCTATTTTTGTGTTATGCAAATTAGATTAAAAGCTAGTGGTCCCAAATTGTTTAAAAATCATATCTCTATAATTGCCAGAAATTTATAAATGCAGATTTTATATAATTCCGAGGAAAATATTTATAATTTAAAAAATCCCCCAAGAAAAACGTAGTCATTTCAAGTCATAGTTAGCAAAAGTTTAAAGTTAAAAGTTTTACATTTTAATTTAAATTTAAGGTACAAAAATGTACAATAATCCATTAATAGTATATTTCATTACCAGTCTGGAAATAAGGATTTTTTCGTGCGCGCGTGACAAATTCTCGTGGGAGGCGAAGCCGAACACGGGAAGTCATGCAAGCACGAAAAATCCATTTCTGGACGTGTAATGAACGATATTTTTTATTATACTTATCTAAAAACAACCCAAAAAAAGGATTAGAAGTAATTTTAGGACATTTTATTTTCAAAGTAATTATAATACATCGTAAAAATAGTAGGCAAACACGATTAACATTTCCATAGCAACGACTTGTTTATTATCGGCGATGCTTTAGTTTCTGTCATATTTAGTGCACGGAAAAAAGAATAGGAGATCGGGAAAAGTTTTCCGTGCGCTGTTCTGAAAACGTCACCTTTACGTCATTGCAAAAACAGATGAAAACAAGGTGTTTTCAGATAAGTATAATAAAAAATTATTTTACCAAACAGCATAATTTTCATAATCTGTAAATTTGCAAAGTTGGTAACTTATGATGTACCGGTAATATCAAAAATATGTATTAGATAAGAACATTAAAATTGATTCATAAACATTTTGTAATACAAACATGCACTTTTAAGAATGTAATAGTATTAAGATAAGAATGTAACCTACAACCACAGAATAATAATTCTGTGCTACAACGTCGGCACCCATTACTACTAAAAGATTTAATCGGCACCATCCTGTAAAAGAAAAATAATCTAAATATCCACTTACGGATTTATATATTTTAAAATATTTTCATATCTGCTCGATTAGCAGTGTCAGCACATCTTATTAGGAAATAAAAACCCAACAAAAATGTGCACACTAATGGCTCTGCAAATAAATTATTATATTTTTTACCCTTAATTTTTAGTGCCAATTATTGGAGAGCAAACTAGCGGATAGTCAGTTGTTCTTCGAGTTTGACAAGATTCAGAAAAAGAAACAAACCGCTGATTTCACCACCGCTCTACATCCAGACAATACGATGTTCAATCGTTTTAAGGACGTCCTACCTTACGAGGAAAATCGACTGAGATTGACACCTACTAAAAATAATAAATTTGGGTATATTAACGCCTCCCATATAACAGTGAGTTAAACGAAATAAAAATCTAATTCGTTAATTTTTTTGTCGTCTGTTTAGGCTACTGTTGGCAGCAAACAAAGATTTTATATAGCAGCTCAAGGACCTACACGTCAAACTTTGCCATATTTTTGGCAGTGTGTATGGGAAGCGGAAGTTTATCTTATGGTACAACTTACGGATCCATCAGAGGATTTAGCATATCTTCCAGATGCTGGCGAGCGATGTATCGATATCGATCAGGTAGCAATAATTATACACTTTAGATAAACTGGAAAAACTAAAGATTAACTAATTCTGAATTTCTGACTGAATTACACTTTTATTTTTTTGAATTTTATGATTTTCTGTAGGATTATCAAATTTGGTGGGAATTCTCCCAAAGAACAGGACATTGTGTAACGAGTAAAGTGCGTCTTTGCCACGTAGCTTCAAGAAGATACCGAACGCTGTGGCATTTGCACTATACGGATTGGGGTGATCAAGGCTGTCCTAATTCAGTATCACACTTTTTGGGTTTCCTAGAAGAGATGCAGTCGGTGCACCAGCATTCGATGGGTGAAATTCCACCAGGACACAATAAAAACCCACCAATTTTGGTGCATTGCACGGCTGGTGTAGGCCGGACAGGACTGACGATATTAAGCGACTTATTGCTCTACACAGTGGACCATAATCAAGTAAGTGTCTTGTTTATAATAGAGAATTTTAGAGGAACATAATTTTGTGTTTTAGGAAGTTTGTATATCTCGTGTGGTGGAACTTTTACGGCATCAAAGAGCATACATGATTCAAACTATTGCTCAATACAGATTTGTGTATTCATTGTTGATACATTATTTGAAGCAGACACGACTAATTTAAGCACTATTTTTTGTTTTGTTTGTGTTGTTTTGTTCACCTCACTTTATTGCATGTTTTCGTTTGATTAAGTTAAACTATTTATGCTGCTATTTTTTATATACGCGTCAGTATTTGAGCTTATCTGCTTTATTAAAAAAAGAATGTAAAAAAATGTACTTAAAACAATTCAACATCAAATCTCGTTTATTATATTAAGTCTGAATTATTACAAAGCTACTAGTAGATTAGAGAAATGATGATTATATACAATAGTTTTTTTTGTTTGATTTATTTTAATCATCTTTATTACTACTACCTATATTGTAACATTAAGTATCAACCGAATGTATTATGTTTATTATTATTATAAAGGCTGTGTATATAATATTATATTTGATATTTTAACAAGTTTATCATCCCTAAGCAATTGTTCATTGTGATTGACGATCAGTGCCTTATTTATGTAATAAATACCATTTTAAACTATTTTAATGAAATTTGTGAACATGCAATTTTTAAGAATTAAATTAACTTTTATTGCATTACAATATTAGTTTTATTATTCCACAACTTCTTTTACTGTACTCGTATACTTATTGTTCCGTATCGTTATGTTCAAATTTTGCGAGCATAAAATACACATAATTCTAAAGCGTAGTTTACACGGGATAGTAACTTGTGAGAGTAACTTGCGCTAGTGTTTACATATAAGCAAGTTGTCAAGGCAATTTCTCTCAGCAAGTGCTCTCTAGACATAACTTGCAGCAAGTGATTGCATGCGCGTTTACACGGTAGAGTAGGTATATTCAAGTGTGAAATGTCACGTCGTAGAAAGAGAGCTGCAACCGTTGCTGTTCTCATTGCACAAAAAGAGCGAAGAGAGGATAGAAAAAGGATAGGGGTCAAAGAATAGATAGCCAGAAGGCCTACTCTTGGAGCTTCGATGTTATTAAAAGAGTTAATAAGTGAAGATCCAAATAAATTTAAAAAACTACATTAAAATCCAACCAGTAGAGACCAAGATATAAAAAATCATCCTTATCACGTGACACACAAGCAAATTTTGTTGGATTCTTGCGGTTCAGAGCTTTATCAATGACCTTCGACTTGCTCTCAAAAATGTGGCCATCCTGTCAACTTTGTAGATATTAGGTAATTTTTGATCTAATTTGACTGGGCTAGTGTTATGTACGAGTCTGTATGTGCATATTTAAACAAATTTTTAAATTAATTTGGGGGTTTGCAGACCTCATGCAAAAAAACCTTGTATGCAACACGTACGCAAATAGTTTTTGGGGACTTCTCACGATTCGTCCCCAAAAACTCTTGAAATACTTGATACATAAATAGCTATATTAATGAATATAAGTTGTTAATTGATAAAAATGTGTAAAATATTCGAGCGTGTCGCTGCAACTTGCACACAACTTTCAGTAAAATCGAAAAAAATTGTAACTTGCTAGAGCGCTCTCCCAATTGGTTTAGACGTGCAAGTGATTATTGCCGCAAGCACTTGCCGCAAGTTTTGCGACTATTAAAAAATGGGTATCTCTGTACTGATTTAAAATTTGTGAAAAGTTCATTGTCAAAGTAACTTTTTAGCAATATAATTCTTTGGATTAGAAATATGAGTTTCAAGTTCTACTTTGTTTCCTTCCATCTCACGTTCAAGTTATGCATATAATTACTTATGAAATTGTGCTTTTTATCTTCAAATTTCCCTTGGCAGTTTCAAAATAAATTATAATTTTTGGACCTCGGGTTGGATTTTAGTGAAATTTACTTTATTGTATAGTGAAGACTGAAGCTGCATGTTGATTGGTTTAATTCATTAAAAAAATCTGATCATTTAGATAAGTTTTTATAAACTAAGTTTTTACAAACGGCTGGCAAGCAGTGAGCCTTTGCACGTCATCTCTTTAAGGCTGTTTATCGACTAATTAATATATTTTAAACATAAAATGAAGAAATGATTATGTGCAAAAGGTTGACCGCTTACTACAGCGATATGTATTTTTTTGAATTTTTTGATGCCCTAAATTTCGTATTTTTCGTATCATTTTATATTTGACTTAGTGCCGATTTATTCAGATCTTTTCAATAACTTTAGATGAATAAATAAATAAGCAGTTAGTACACGCAAGAAGACAACATATTCTTCTGGTTTTATTAAGGCGGGTATTCTGTGGTTTCATTAAGAACGATTTAAGGTCCTGAAAATTCAACAGTTAAGATCTATTTGTATAAATACATTACGTAACACATTTATGAGTTTTTTTATTCAAAAATACATATCTACGAAGATTACTTTTTTGTACTGACTAGTCTTTCACACACTAAGTTTCAGTCAGTATGTAGTAGATAGGTACCTACATGAAATGAGCAAAAGTAAAGAAATAATAAATTAAATTTTATTTCAATACCACCAACAATTTTAAGATCATATACACTTCATAATACAAATTAAATCATAGCCAATGCGCCTGCTGATGCAAAAGAAAGGGCTAACATTACATAACCAGTTAAATACACGTGTTTAATAGACAAGAATTTCCCCATGTCCCAACAAAGATGTCTGATGCCATTCCAAAAATGATAAGTCAGAGGGAACGCCAAAGCAAACTTTCCAGGTATTAACAGAACAGGGCTGATATTCATACACGCCAACGAATCTATCAAATTGGGTATGGTTTCTGGTTGAGTAAACAAACCTCCAAATCCAAGAATGACTGCATAACCAGCCATTGCTAACCCTAAAAAATTGGGGAAAACAATAGTTAACGAGTTGGTTTAATTCCAAATGACGTACCGGTGCCTCTGTGCGAAATCGACAACATGCTAGTCATTTGTGGAGCGTAAATTGTAAGATGGGGCGATTGGGGTCTGCCTAAACGCATATTATGCTCATCATGAGTTTCTCGTTTTGGCTTTGGAGCTGGCTGGGCTTGTAGGGTTACAGGGCGGATTACGGATAAAAGACCACATTTTTCGTTGCGTAAAAACTGTAGACTGGTTGTGCGGCCGACTAACCTTAAATTAGTTACGTAATTATTTTATAGAAATGTAATCGCTAACGGTAAACGGAAATTAGTGGGATAAATCGAGTGTTTACCTGCTGATTAAAGCCATTTTCGCACGGGGGTAAACTCACTTATTTTTAATAATAAATGTTTGACAATATCAGCGTTTTGACAGATGACATCAACCACAAAACATTAATAGAACTGTCAACTCGATGTTGCGTCTATGGAAACGGCTAAAGTCCCTAGAATAGAAAGTCTGAACATTTACTCGAAGTGCCCGAAAAATGGCCGCCGCTATATGTTCAATTGTCAAATTCTTGCAAATAAATTATTTTTTCGTGTACAATATTTTCGAGTGGCCAAAGTGATGAAACGTGAGTAAACTTCGTAAAGAAAATATACTTTCAAGTTGGAATATGTGTATTAGTACGAATAAATTGGTTATGGTCGAGTCGATAATACAGGAGTACATAACAAGATGAACGAGCAGGTTGCTAACTGACCGACTTATAAAATTCGGTTTTTATACTCAAGTGGTTAATTACTTGTAAGTGGTAAAGCAGTAACTGAAATAGTAACTCTCTTATAAAATCGCACTGATTAATCACATTATTCCGTCAAATTTTTATCAAATTAAATTCGAATTTTCAAACTACGCGCCAAAGCAGCTTATTGCCTATTGGATCCGCCATTTGTCGGCCACTTCCCCCTTGCACCAATCACGAAATTGACCGAAATGACCAGACTTTCTATTCTAGGGACTTTACGTGGTATCAATTTACTTTTTTTTATTAACCAAATCAAATCTATAGATGTTCAAGGACAAATTGTTATAATAATAATTATTATAGGAAGTTTGAATAAATTAATTATCAGGTATAGGAAGGTATGTTCCTTTACTTTTTAAATTTGCCTTTTTCAATTAATAACAATACAAACAATAGCACGTCTATAACAATTATAATCGGTGTGGATGTCTGTTGACTAAAGGGGTGATATTTGAGCCAATCAAATTGCGTAATCTGGAAAGTCAAGCGTGTTTTGCTCCCACTCCTAGCGTCGGTTTGACGGCGTCGCTTTTATTAAAGCTTGTGTTGGTATGTGGTAAAATACGGTCTGTATTTTTGTGAAAGGAATATTCTAAAGCATTACGCTAACGGTAAGCCTAAATAAATTAAACATCTTGTTTCTGCAGCACAATCAACTTTTCAAACCATACAATTTATAATAATTCGCGCCAAGTTATCATAACCTAAAGAGTCAACAACACTTTGTGCGTGTATGTGTGTGTCTGTGACCTTTTTGTTTTGTTTACATGTTGAAGATGGTGGGTAAACCAAAAGTTAGTACCACGAAGAGCCAGTCGAGCCGCTTAGATGACATACCATTAAGTAAACGAAAGAGCCCTACAAGGAGTAAAAGTCCAGCCAGAAGAAGCAGCCCAGCGCGATCAAAGAGCCTCGGGCGCTCCAAAAGCCCTGGCAGAACTAAAAAGGGTCCTGATGCGAAAACACCCAGCCCTCGCCGTAAAAGCCCAAGTAGAGCTTCGCCTTCGAGAAGTAAGACTTCACCTTCTAGAATTAGAACTTCACCGTCAAGGAGCAAAAATGATGATAACGAAAAAGGTTTGTTTGTTTGATAAGGGTTAGTAAACAATGTGCACTTTATATTTAGATAGTGTAAAAGGTAATCGTAAGTTATTTCATGTTTTCTTGCAAATATTTAGTTTTTTCTGTTTGATATCTGAGAATTGATTTACATTACGTAAGTACAGAAAAATCTGTAAAATACAAAAAATTTGTTATAAAAAACAGAAATTAAAAGCAGTATATTCAAATATGCGATATGATGAAAGAATCTTATCATTACATACAGTCGACTTTCTTCGATTTTATTTCGACAAATTTTTTTGAAGATTTTAGTAGTATCTACATTTTTACTGGAACACTTTTTAGTTTGTCTAGACATAAAATGAGGAGAAATGTTTAAGATCATGAAAAGAAAGAGATTTGATTTTATAATTTTATATACGAGCCCTAACAACTAAATGTTCGGACAAAAGTAAATTTGATTGTCGTTTTTCCATACGCGCAAAAGTTATCTAAATTAACTTCCATAATATTGATGGTTTTTTCTATTAAATGCCAACACTTAGTTATATAAAAACGTAAATTTCGTAAAAATCCACTCGGTGGTTCCAAAACTGTGGCACTTTAACTCAGCAGGATGGGAAAATTGTAGAAACAAAGAATTATTTTCAAAACGTTGGATCTAGTAGTCGGATTTTGATAAAATTTACTTTATTGCAAAGCTGGATGTTGGTTTTCTTTACAAAAAAGTTACACAAGTTTTTATTTGGTGATTTTAGGCATTTATCGGAGCTTCAAAGTTGCACCTTTAAAAATGATAAAATTTTCTAGTAACTGTTTTAAAGAATCACAGTTTTGAAACCGCTGGTTGGATTTGTGTCAAAAAACATTTAAATCAAAGCTCAATAATCGTACTATATTGAAAAAATCCTGAAATGTTAATATGATTTTTTTTGCATTTTTTAGAGTTCCACAGTTCACTTTTCAAAAAACGTGTTTTTTTGAGGGTGCTACCTACATTAAAATAATCACAGTTTTGGAACCACTGGTTGGATTTTGGTAAAATTTACTTTATTGTAAAGCTGGATGTTCGTTTTATGTACAAAAAAAATCCCCAAGTCTTTATTTGGTGATTTTAGGCATATTTCGTAGCTTTAAAATTGCACTTGAAAAATGAGACATAATTTTCTAAC
Source organism: Pediacus dermestoides (assembly GCA_963942485.1). Classification (NCBI taxonomy): domain Eukaryota; kingdom Metazoa; phylum Arthropoda; class Insecta; order Coleoptera; family Cucujidae; genus Pediacus; species Pediacus dermestoides. The sequence continues at coordinate 13,611,479 of OZ012626.1, forward strand.
GACTATTTTTAAAAAATCACATTTTTGTAACTTGGGGAAAACGACATAAAGGTGCTTTCATGGCCCTCATCCAGTCCGGACTTAAATGTCATTGAAACTCTTTGGCATAAAATTAAACGTATTTTACGCAATAATCCACCAAGAACCATTGGGGATTTAAAGACCAAAATAGAAGAAATTTGGGACAGTTTCACGCCAGAATTGTAGCAAAATTTGGTAAATACAATGCCTGCTAGAATACAGGCAGCTATTAAAGCAAAAGGAGATGTAACCTATTATTAATGGTCCTAAATTAAAAATTATCCCAACATTTAGTTGCAAATTCATTTTGTAAAGTTTGCTAATTATTAAGGTTAAAATATTGTTAAATCCAATAAATAATTTTCTTCCATGCATAATATTGTTATTAAGGCATTATCTTATTGTATTGTTAGGTGTTGCATAAAATTTCCAGTTCTCCTTTCATACTTCAAAAATTTACTTTTGTCCGAACATTTAGTTGTTGGGGCGCGTATTATAGTTAGGTGGGTAGTAAAAAAAGTAGTACAGTTGAGTACCTACGGTTTATTTACTTTGCATACTATCTGAATACATATTTGATTCTCTATTAACAAGATTAACCAAGAGGCTGAAACAGGTTCTCATCTTTATGATAGATAATAAAATAGAAAAATATTGCAAATATTTTATGGCTATCATTTAAACGGTCAGCATAATATTGAGGTTTTGGTCAGCTCTAAAATGTTTTCTGCCGGGAAATATAGTCAGTTGAGCCGCCACTTGTGGTCAGCAAGTGGAACAAAATTGATCAGCAAATAATGTCATAAGCTGTAAAGTTATTTCTATAGCTAATTAAATACATTTGCACCAATATAAGTAATAAAGAGGCAAATCGTAAGTTATATTTAATAAAATTTTGGCAAACTGTACCACTACCACTTTTCTGTGGTGTGTTTATAGCTAACCTAATGGAGCAAGGCAATGCAAACACAACCAAGAATAATAACTTTGTTTCATGACTATTTATTTGGAATACGCATAAATATTAAGTTGACTAAAGATATGTTTACTTGCTGATACAATTTAATTTGTTTGCTATCCACGTATTGAGCCCGATATTTTTTCACTGCCGACAAAAACTTAGTATGATATCCAAATCTCCAAATGATTGCTAACTCAATATTTAAATGGCGAATCATTTAATTACTTGTCATATTTTATCTAATTATATTTCAATTCATCTGTGGATTTTGAATGGTCCAATAGATTTTGTCTTGAACGTAATAGACAAATGAGTTTACAAATCCTCGTTTTCATTTTAATTTTGAGTTGAATAGTCCACAATATTCCGCATTTTCTCATTAAAACGAACTGCTAAATCGAAAACCTTCCAGATCTCACCAGATCTTTTGCTGAAGTTCAGAATATCGTCTCATATTTCTTCAGATAGAGAAAGGATTTGTATTAATGTCTTCTGGTGTAAGGAATCTTCTTTTACTTCTATGGAGATCTGTTAGAACCGAGGTTAGAACTTTTGTCAGCGACTTTACAGTTCTCTAACTTTCTTAAAAAGAAGCAGAATGACTAATAGTTGTACCTTTTTGTTACACTAGATCTGCCATCTCGGGATGGATAACTGCTCAATTTCATGTTCAAAATATTAATTAAGTCAAATAAATGAGACATGTATGTTATAAGCGATTCTATTATATCTACAGGCTACCGAAAAATTGCATATATTATGAAAATTGTGCCACTATCAGTTTCATTTCCCAATGTAAAATTAGAAATAAACTGGAATACTAGTATCAGTTGTATCTAAAATTATATTATGATAATATTTTTCTTTTTATTTTGTATATTATATATTATATAACAAACATTCAGTGACCCAAATGGGAGTATTTTTTACCAAATTTATTTTCTATTGAAAAGTTCTGCATGTCCTTAAACAAAGAAGAACACAAACAAAACCAGTAAAAATTGAGTCGTATGCGAAGGAAGAGTGAAAACTTAAAATTCACTCAAGAATAAAGTATCCTTATTTTGCACCATAGAAAAAAAAACTTTATTAGGAAAAGTTGTTTATACTTAAAAGTTATCTTTGAATATCAAATTTGGAATCTGTAGACAAAAATAAAATACGATGTGCATAAAAAATAAGATTATTATTGGAATTATTTTATTAAACGCGCCCTGTTTTCGTGTATTTTTAAACCAATTTAAGTAAATTATGTGTTTGATTGCCCAAGAACTGTTAAAAAAGTGAATTTATTTGATACATAGTTTCTAGCGATTCGTTATACGTGCCGAAAAATAAGGAAACCCGTTTTTTTTTTGTCTTCAGAGCCCAAATTTGGTATTCGAGGATAACTTTTAAGTACAAACAACTTTTTCTAATAAAGTTTTTTCTACCCTGCAAAATAAGGACACTATGCTTGAGTAAATTTTAAATTTTCACCCCTCCCTCGTATACGATGCAATCTTTACTGGTTTTGTTTGTGCTCTTTTGTGTTTAAGTACATGCAGAACGTATCCACAGTAAAATTAATTTGGTAAGATAAAAAAAATACCCATTTGGTGCACACTTTCTGCCGGTCACTGTATAGCCTAGTGAATCTAGACTTTTTCATCCGAATAATTCAGGACAAACATTTTTTAATGCAGTTTTGTGTTCCCCGTCTTGGAGAAGTGGAAGGTACAGTTTTACAATTCATAAATTAATTGTTTTATCCGCCATCTTGAATTTAATTTTTTTGCCGGTTTACTCGGTTATTTTGCATTTCTCGATGATAAAGGTTATTGCCAAAGTTGTAGAGCATTAGATTTTCTACAAATTTATGCTAATGAAAATGGCAAAAAAATTTCTAATGTAAATAATATGCGTCAAACGCGCGATTTTTAAAATACTTCGCTTATTAAAGTTTAATAGTAGCTGTCCTTTCTTCATAAATCATATCGAAAATAAAATACATATCCTAGATTTTCTAGTTTTATGTATGTTATTTTTTTATATTCTTAGGTGTCAAACCAAAACGACAACACATAATTCTAGCAGATTCTGGTTCGGATTCCGATGGTGCCGAGGTAAAGCTTGAAGTGAAAGAAAAACCCAAGGCAGCTGTACGCGGCCGCACCCGCAAAATCGACTCGGAAATTGCGTTTGGAAAACAGGTATTACATAACATTTTTTTCAAGGATTTATCACCTTTACTCTTGTTTCTTTTAGGACAATATCAATGATTATGATGAGATACAAAGCTACAGCTTATACAAACGTGTAACGCGCGCGCAAAACCGCGAAATTGAGCGTATAAAATCCTTTGATGATGATCCATTGTCGCTGATCCAAAAAATTGGCGAGTTTTCAGACGACGATGAAGTTGCTAAACATAAGAGTATGAATCCGTTACCAATTATACATGATGAATTTGGGGGTTCGCCTGGTGCTGTTGTACTCATGATTGGTTTAACTGCTTACATGCTACTATTGCATGTGTCTTGCGATGATTTTCAATGTTCTTTCACAAGTTTACCAAATTTCCAGAAGTATAAGAGTGTATCTACTCTCTTTGATGCAAAAGCTTTTTTGGGTTACATAGCTTACGTTACTATTGTTGCGTTATTGTCTGCATTACCATTTGGCGGACCTGAAATTGATGGTTTTCCCAACAAACATAAGAAATTACGCTACATGATGAACGGATTATTCTCTGCTTTGATGGTTTTGTCTGGAGTAATTGGAATTCATTTCGCTGGAATACCAATTGCTACATTTATTGCTAATCATATTTTCCAATTACTTATTGCTTCTCTTTTGTTTGGTCATGCCTTGGCAGTTTATGCCTACATACGAAGTTTTTATGTACCAATTGCTGAACTTAATACTTTTATCACCGGTAAAAGCGGTGCATACAGTTTCTTCATGGGACGAGAGGTGAACCCAAGAGTTTTTGGAATACTCGATTTAAAAATGTTTATGATTAGATTGTCCATTATAGGAGCAGTAAGTATTTTTTATACAATATTGAAATTCGTTCAATTAATTGTTTTTTTCTTTCAGATTTTGGTAAATTTCGCCTATTTAGTCGCAGCAAAACCATCCGAAAGCACGTGGCTAGATTTCTTGCAGTCTAATCCCACATTAGTTGTCTACCTCGCATTTCAAACAGTCTATTACCTAGACCCTCTCATTTTCGAGTCTTTCTGGGTGAACACATTCGAAATCCAACAAGAAGGTTTTGGATTTATGAGCACCGTTGGCTATGTTGTTTACCCGTTCATGTCTGCCTCTATTGCCAAGTATATTATAGGGTACAGTGTCAAATTGTCAACGACTAAATTGGTTATTAGTTGTTTGGTGTTTTTATTGGGATATTTCTTTTATCGTGGATCGAACAATCAGAAATATAATTTTAGGAGAAATCCCTACAGCCCACAATTTCAAGGTAATGATTAAGTCAACTCAGAAAAATATTTATGTAAATATACATAATGTTGTTGTCTTTTAGGTGCACGTTTTCATCAGAATGGAATGCATGGTAAAAGAATCTTGGCTTCTGGATTTTGGGCGGTTGTTCGACATCCAAATTATCTCGGGGATATTTTGATGAATTTAGCATTAGTTCCGTTTCTCTATCTTGTACCTCCAATAAGTGTTGTTCTGCTGATTGTTGGATTATTGATACATCGTGCAGAGAGAGATAATGCTCGTTGCTCTCAAAGATATGGAAGTTTATGGGAGATGTATTGTATGCGTGTGAAACGCAAAGTTATTCCCCTACTTTATTAGATAATTTGTTGTACCGTACTTTTTTAAATGTAGGATATACATTGAAAGATGAATGTGGAGAAGTTGAGTTTAACTAGATGTAATAATAATTATGTTTTAGAGAATCAGACAATGGAGCATGGCAAGTACAACAATTCATCTTTTTATGTACTAATTAAATTCATTTATTATATTGCTATACTTATGTGTGAGTTACAGTACGTAATCCCTTTTTTTGTGTATTGTATTAATATTGATTTGCAAGGTTTGTTTGCCGTGTGCATAGCTTTAACTGAATTTATTAACAGATCGAATGTTATTTTAAAATTATGTTTTTCTATATTTAGAGATATGTATTTATTTTACTCATTTAAAGACAAATTAATTTAATAAACTTTGAAATTAATAATTTACTTTATACCTACTTACAGAAAATTCAAAACAAATTTATTAATTATATAATTTTCATTTTGATCATTTGTTTACAAATCGGTTTTTATTGGCTCCTTTTTTTTTAATGAAATTGTGTTGTGTAATTTTTGTTTAATATAATTATTAAAAATCTCACTCTGTGATCCCAAACATTATACGCCTTATATAGATAAATTTTTTACAAGACATGTAAGACATACAGTGTAAATAATTTTAGTAAGTAAACACAGAAATATAATGTTTGAGGACATTTTAGTAATATTTTTTATGTTGGCTTTCAAGGACAATTTTTGTTTGTCTCACAACGTAAAAAATGTAATGCTATTAGATTGTATTCTTTTTTAGAGAGCCATCAAAGGATAATGTGTCAGTCAGATCAAAGATATTTTCGAAAATTGTATCAATTCTTACATTGCAGTGCAGCGAAACATATCAAATAATGGTTCAAAATTTAGAGAAAATAAACTTTTCGAAATACTCAGATTTATCGTAAAATAAATATTTCCTATGTACCGGCATTATTTTAGAAAATTAAAGACTGAAACATTACCGATATTAATTTTCGGTATACTTTTTAATCCTTTGATGGCTTTCTGATCAGAGTATCAAATAATTCATTAATTATTACCATATCGAAAAAGTACAAAAGTAAATTTCGCTTAATTAACAAACCCAATTTTACCTAAAATAATATTGTAACAAAGCAATATTTGTTAAATACTTATTATTTGATGGGTAAACGTTGTGAGTCATTTGCATTTTTTTCATTGCGCTGTACATTTGATGCTAATTTTTTGATCTCATCTTCATAGAAATTGTGCAATGTACAGTAAAAACCAAAAAAGGTATTTTTATAGTGTCATAACTCATAACATAGCATAAAGAATATTATGTACAAAGAAAATAAGTTTATTTAGCAGATAGGTAGTAGTTAATAAAGAGATAATATTGCTTTTCACGATTTTTCGTATTTAGGTATAGATATTTTTAATATTGGTTGTACCGTAAGAAAAAAATTCTAAAAATAAATTTTCGAAATTAAAAATTGAGTTTTTTTAATTATTGTACGATTTATGTTTGAATTATGCAGGGTAATTCTCCGGTAGGTACGTTATATGATATAGGGAATTGTTAGTAGAGGATGGGAAAAACAATAAAAAAATTCTTGGTCATTGGTTCATCGATATGGAGAGATGCAGTTGATCATTTTTGGTTTCTTCTAGGGAATTTTGAACCATAACACTATTTCCTATAAAGAGTCTTGTGCCCTTAACCGATTTCTAAAAAGAATGTAAGTTTGGTTGAACATAGGAAAATAACTATATGTCAACGGTATAAGATCCTCTCTGTATATTCTGTGGTAGTACCTACTTACTTACTATATTTACTACTACTACTAATTACTACTCTACTACTACTTTACTCTACCTTCGTGATGGCCTGGAAAAGAATTTTATAAAAAGAAATAAATGGAAATTCAGGCCGGTACCCAGGATTTTATATCGGGGGGAGCCCTCAGATCGAAGAGGAGATTAATGTATAATTATTTTTATAGAAAGCATCTTTTAATACAAGGTTCTTTAACGTTTCCCAGCTATTGGAATCCTTTTAGTTCATATTATTCTTCAAGGAATCCGTCCCACCCCTTGTACAAATTTGATGAAATTCTATCAGTAGTTGACGTATGGCGGTTTACTTTCGGCTTTCGGGACACCCTGTATGAGATCTATTGGAATAAAAATAAAAAAATATACAAAACGTTTTTATAGCTCTGAGAGAGCTCTATGAAAAACATTAGAAACAAAATTACCTGAAACTTACCGTTAAGGAAATATTTAATGAAAAGGAAAAATTTCCTCAAAACTTTCAACTTATTTGTTGAATAACTTTTTAAATTTTGACAATATCAAAAAAATTTTAAAAGAAAAATTGTAGAAAACATTTCTCTCTATAACATTGTACTGATCCTTTTTATTCGAAAATCTAATAGTAAAGAAGTTATTAAAAAAAAAATTTAGCTCCTAAATACTTTAATTTGTTTAACTTCCGGCTAAATACGACGGGACAGACCGAGCTTTTTGTCCCGAAATTAAGTTGCAATATTTCTAGGACAGGTTGTACAGGGCAGTGATTCGACACTTTTAGGGGGTATTGGCGTTATTATGAAAGATAGAGTGTTGCGGTTTTCATCTTCCTGTCCTACTTTTTACTTTCTTATACGCAGTATAAGGAAGTATTGTAATCGTGATTTTTTTCGACTTCGAGATTTTAATGGATTTACACGTTTTGAGGGCCCCTGAATCCATTTTGACCATTTTCGCCATGATGTCTGTCTGTGTGTGTGTCTGTGTGTCTGTCTGTATCCACCATAACTCAAAAACGACTTCTCGGATTTGATTCAAATTTCATATTTAAGAGTTTGAACAAATTTGTGGGTGCCACATTCAATGTTTTTCGTCTAGCGCCAACACAAGTGGTACTTACCTGATGACATTTTTAGGTTTTTTAGGAATATCTTGAAAAATAAACAATTTACGACATTTTTTTATTCTTAGACATTGATTTAGAATTAAATTTTGAACAAATTTTGTTTGAACTTTTTTTTGAAATTCCGTCAAAAATTTTTAATTATTTTTCATATAACAGCGCCATCTATCACTCAGTTGCAAAAGTACTTTATATAAATTACAGAAATCTATACCGTTGAGGAAATCGATTGTAGCAATATTATTATTTGAATAGATCGACGGCTACGGCAGCATTGTGGTGGCGAAACTACCACCGGTTGTTACGCGGTCGTTGATTTGTGTTTTTTGTGTCATATTGTAATATGTACAGTTAATAGGAGTAGCTAATAGCAGCAAAGTATTCAGTGTACTCTTCTTATCCAGAACAAATACCACTTCTAGCACAAGCCGCCGTGGCGCAGTGGGTAGAGAATATGCCTAGTAATCTACACGGTGCTGGTTCGATTCCATAGATTTCCCTTCTTTTTTATTACTTTCTTATTATTCATATAGTAGCGCCATCTATCACTCAGTTGCAAAAGTACTTTATATAAATTACAGAAATCTATACCGTTGAGGAAATCGATTGTAGCAATATTATTATTTGAAAAGATCGACGGCTACGGCAGCATTGTGGTGGCGAAACTACCACCGGTTGTTACGCGGTCGTTGATTTGTATTTTTTGTGTCATATTGTAATATGTACAGTTAATAGGAGTAGCTAATAGCAGCAAAGTATTCAGTGTACTCTTCTTATCCAGAACAAATACCACTTCTAGCACAAGTCGCCGTGGCGCAGTGGGTAGAGAATCTGCCTAGTAATCTACACGGTGCTGGTTCGATTCCATAGATTTCCCTTATTTTTTTTTTATTTTAATTAAATGCTTTATTTATTCGGAGCGATTACAAGTCACGGACCAGGTTAGGTTGTTTTGTATAGTTTTTTTTTTCCTTTAAATAATAGCATAAATCGGTACCATAGGATGATGCCGGAATAACCATTGCCCTTACACGTGACCTTGAATTTGATGGAATACTTTGCTGTGATTAGCCTCTCGTCAGTTAATTTCACAGAAATTAGGTTATTTTTTATCATGAGTCGTTCAGTAAGTTTTGGCATTTTGATTTTTGGCGACGGATGCAAATAAGTACTTAATTTGTCAATTTGACAGTAAACGTCAATCAAATAAAGGCATTGTAACACAGGGAATCAGGGAAATATTAGGTGTAGTTTAACTTAATTTCTTTAGGAAAGGTAATTGAGGTATTATCCGTATAAGAAAGTCATGTGTTGGACACATCAGATATTTTACGAAACAAAAGATTCCGGGGTCAAATTTGTCATAGCTCTCTTAGTTTTTAATCTACAGAGTGATTCTGAAAATCTTTGTTTTTTAGACACCCCTTGTATTTCCGTTATGCGTCTACTTATCAAAAAGGTGAAAATTGATCTTGATAGAGTTTTTTACTTAGAAATCAGTGGCGTAGGCAGTTTTTGTGTAAAAGGTTTAGTTTTTGAGATATTGCCCAAACTTATGTTTTTTTAAATGGGACACCCTATATATTATCTTTTATATTGATTAAGCAAAATTTGGGCTTTCCAAAAATATAAGTATAATACTTAATATTTATTTTTAAAACAAGCTCAAAATTCGATATTTTTACTAATTTTCTTTATTTATAACAGTAGGCCATGGCTAATTTTTTAAAAACAAATCCAAAATTTTCACAATGCGTAATTATTTTAAAGCTAAACACTTCAAAAGATAATTTTAATGCATTGTATAAAACATACCAACAATATAATACTTCTCATAATTATCGTAAATGGCCATTGTAATAAAAAATTAAAAGTAAAATAAAAACTCCTACGTAACAAAAATATTTCATCAATAATGGAAATCTGACAAATCTGTCAAATTTTGCATTTGTTTCTAATAAACTAGCCATGGCCTACTGTTATAAATAAAGTAAATTATTAAAAATATCGAATTTTGAGCTTGTTTTTCAAAGTAAATATTAAGTATTATATATTTTTGGAAAGCTCAAATTTTGCTTAATCAATATAAAAAATAATATATAGGGTGTCCCATTTAAAAAAACAGAAGTTTGGGCAATATCTCAAAAACTAAATCTTTTACACAAAAACTGCCTACGCCACTGAATTCTACGTAAAAAACTCTATCAAGATCAGTTTTCACTTTTTTGATAAGTAGACGCATAACGAAAATACGAGGGGTGTCTAAAAAACAAAGATTTTCAGAATCACTCTGTAGATTAAAAACTAAGATTCCCCAAAGGGGAATTTTCTGTAATATCTTTGTAACTGTCACATACTGGGTGGGTGCTGGGTAAATTATGCCCCATATGTTTTGTGTGCATAATTTTTACATTTTTTATATCAAATTATGAAACTTGGTTTATTTTACACAAAAAGGTTGTCTCAGTCGACCTTTGTATCTTGAACCGTTTTCGAATAAAATCGTTTTGAAAAAATCACATCCATAAAAACTACACTAATAAAAATAATCTCTATTTCAACTCCCAAATTTTTCACTTAAATGCTCGTAATTGTTTAAATAATGGATAAATTACTTGCACAATACACAAGGTTCAATAGGGAGTTTTATGATCTACAATAAATAAAGAGACATACTTTTGAACAAAGAGCGTAGTTAAGCCGGAAATTGCAAAAAAACAAATACATCCTTAAATCCAAGATGGTGGAAAAACCTCCCGAGGAATGAAGTCTAAAACTTGGATTTAAACTTCCTTTTATGGGCTCCAACTACCTACAAAGTTTCATCCTGCCCTCTCCGATTGCGAACTAAAGCATTGGAACTTGAATAGATTGCTTGGACTATACATATTATGTAATTGTCTAATTTTGGCCTCTGTCAACCTATTCACCTGAAAATAGTTTGTTCTGCAAAAACGTACACAAATGGGGAATATGCTAACATGCTAATACTCGTACTTTTGGTTTAACTGTACCAATAACCATTTCTTGAGGGGTCTCAAAAATAAAAATCGTCTTGAGGATTGCCAACCTCCAGGTCGGATACGGTACCTAAAGAAGTTGATTTTTAAATAAAAATTAAATTTCAAACTATTAGAGAGAAACTTGAAGGTCTGATAGAGGATAAAAAGAGTTTAGCATCGAGTCGATGTATTTAAACCTTAGTTAGCCCAATAAGGTACTCATTTTAGTGGTCTATTCTTTTAAAAAAGATTTTCAACAAATTTGTATGGAGCCTAGATATATTTGCTACATTAATAAAAAAAACACTAAATGTAAATTGATAATAATTTATTAATTACAATATAAATTACTACAAATTATTTATTACATCATACACATGATTTTTTTCAATACTAATTACAGAACACAAACCATTTTTTAATTATTGTACTCTCCACTTATACGATACTCAGTTCTATTAGACTTTCCTATTATATGAGGTAGTGTCTCTTAAATCTGAATTGTTTCCTAAATGGCAGTTTAATAAAAACAAACTAAACGGACGATTCATCTATGACAGTGATCACACGATTAGGGAAAACCTTCCATTTTCCATTACCCCTGGTTACACCATTCTCCTCTTCAATATTTATATCATCGTTGTTCTGTGTGATTTTCGGCCTGGCCAGCGACCAGCGCCTTCCCTTCCTGTCCAATATCACAGGCATTTCCGCTATTAAGTTATTTTCAAATTCGCTAAGCATTAAATAGTTTTCTACTTTATTACACGAGGTGATACAGTCTCCTATGTAGTCTAAGTCATCTAATAAATTATCTGGAAGATCCATGTCAGCAATACCCTCTTCCGAAATGCATGTCAATTCCGGCTTGTCGTTGGACGCAACGATATTTTCGATTAGTCCGCCAGATTGATTGGGGGCTATATCGGCACCTAGAACCAAAGCGGCGGCTGCGGCACCGGCTGTCACGCCACCGCCTCCATCGTTCTCTGGCTCCTGGGAGAAGGAGAGCTTTCGGCGTTGAGGACAAGTTTCGGAGACGCACAGGTGGCGAGTTCCGTTCTCGCGGGTATGCTTATGACGGGAGATTTTGCGGCGATGCAGGTCGATTAGGAACAGTGTCAGACTGCCCACCAAAACACAGGTGGAGCTGAAGTAGTAACCGGCACGATCTCCGCATTTTTCGTTCATGTAACCTGGACAAAAATCAAAAATATAAGTGATTTGGTTTCAGGATACAATTTCTAATGTTTTACCAGAGAATGGCACACCGATGACTATGGGGATGGCTTGGGAGCATTGGACGAAGCCCCAAGTGCGGGCAAAATTTCGGGCCCGCACACGTTCATACGTGTACATTTTTAACGAGTAGTGGTAGCCACCGCAAAAAATTCCTGCAAATACATAATTAGAATGAACAAAGCGTATTAAGCTACGTTTCCACCGGAGGAACATTGGGGAACTTTTGTGTTTCTGTTGCTTGTTTCCGAAAATGTTCCCCAAAATTCCTAAATGTTTCTCACTGTTTCTGTAACAAATTCCGACTGTGTCTTCTTGTTGCCGGTTTCCATTTCCAGCGGTAAAATTCAAAAGAAAATCGGCAACACAAGGATACAATAACAAGTTGTTGTTGTTTGTCGCCGCCGCAATGGAAACGAATAAAAATTAGGAACAGAAATTTGTTACGTTTAGTCCATATTCCAGTACACACTATAGGTACATCCCACATCAGTGGAAACAGTGAGTTGCGCTTTTCTTATGCTGTCAGAAACCACGTGCGACTACTGACGATTTAGTTGCTTGAGTGGAAACGATAAGTTTATTAATGTTCCTGAAAGTTTCTTGTTTATGGCAACAAGAAGAAACACAACGCAACAAAAAGTTTCTCAATGTTGCTTCGGTGGAAGCGTAGCTTTAGGTATTTAAAAAGCTATACAGGCTGTTTCAAATTCGCTTCTCACTACAGGGATCTCAGAAACGGTAAGAGATACAGCTTTGGTTAAATTGGAGCAAAGTTGCGTAATATGGTGGCCCATAATAAGCCGTTTAGAAATCGAAAATATCTTTAGTAATTCTGGAGATTTTTTGAAAAAACCAAATTTTTGCCTTTTCGTTTTTATTTTTTTCTGCTCTTATTTTTGAAGATATCGAAAAACCAAAATCACTTTTCCATGGACACTTTTTGTGTTTTATAAAATGACGTTAAAATTTTCCTCATGCGACGTTTCGTTTTTCCGCTGACGTCATCAAATCATTTTTTTTAAATACGGCCCTGTTTTTTTTTTCATCGTTTTAAGTAGCATTTTTTATGCTCTATGAAATGGCGTTTAAATTTTTTCCATACGACGTTTCGTTCTTGTGTAATCGTCGGATCATTTTTTGAATGCCTACGGCACTGGATTATTTTTACAATTTCATCAGTATTTTTTTTCATTGTACAGCCCATCATCAGTATTGACGATTTCATAAGTGTTTATTTTATAAAATTATTTAAAAAAATTACTTCCATTGTTCTTATTATTACTACTAACAATAAATAATAGGTTAGTTTGATTTATTATAAAAGAAAATTTATTATTATTAAAGTTTACCAAAATGTGTGGACATGAGGAAGTGAGGAAAAATACTGATGAAATTGTAAAAAAAATCCAGGACCGTATTTAAAAAATGATCTGAAGATGATTGCACAAGAACGAAACGTCGTATGGAAAAAATGTAAACGCCATTTTCTAGAACACAAAAAATGCTATTTAAAACGACAAAAAAGATAGAGGGCCGTATTTAAAAAAATGGAGTTGATGACGTCAGCGGAAAAACGAAACGTCAAATGAGGAAAATTTTAACGTCATTTTATAAAGCACAAAAAGTGTCCACGACAAAGTGCCTTTAGTTTTTCGATATCTTGAAAAATAAGAGCAGAAAAAAATTAAAACGAAAAGGCAAAAATTTGGTTTTTTCCAAAAATCTCCAGAACTACAAAAGATGTTTTCGATTTCTAAACGGCCTATTATTGGCCACCATATTACGCAACTTTGCCCCAATTTAACCAAAGCTGTATCTCTTACCGTTTCTGAGATCCCTGTAGTGAGAAGCGAATTTGAAACAGCCTGTATATGGTTTTCCATTTTGGGTAACTATAATAATAAAACAATTTATTTTCTCTTTACATAAGAGTATTGACTATTGAGCTTGTTAGTGACAAAGACTAAGAATGGTCAAGATCGATTTTTTACGTTCTCATACCTACAATCAGAAAGTATTGTAATCCCGCATTGTTTAATAAATAAAAAGCTGTTTTTCTCACGGTTTTTCTTATTAGTAAAGGTCATGATATGACAGATTAAATGAAAATTTCGAAAACAATGGACCTTTAGTAGAATTTGAATTGTTAATTATATTTAGATACTAGGGAGAAACATTGCAAATATATTTTCTGAGAAAGTTGTAGATGATTAGTAGATGCTATCGAATTTTTCCAGTTATTCACCTTTCGCAAGATACAGTGTGTTCACGGATGGGGTTACATATAGAAAAAGTTTTTTTTTAAATGCAATTTACGAGAAAAGTTTATTCTTAATAAAAGCATTCTATTTTTTAAACATCTCTGAAAATCCAATCATATGTGTCTATAAATATACAGGGTGTGCATGAGTGAAGAAAACGTGAAAACAGTTCAAGAGAAATCTAACTGTTTTACTTTCCAGAAAAATGCTATAAGAAAAAAAATTGTTTGTAATTAAAAATATGTGAAAGTGTCAAATTTGAGATCTAAATGAGAACTTCATTTTTTACTTTCTCAACACTTAACCTAGCCTAAATGCAAATAAAACCCCAAATTCATAAACAAAAACTACAAATGTGTCCCACTAACATTTATGCCTAGTATGAATAGCATATTATCATTCATTTTTGAATTTACTGTTTTTTATTCATTTAAGTATTTATAGAAAGGTAGAAATAAAGTTCCTCATTTGGAGCTCACATTTTGAATGTAGACTTAATTTTTATTGTAAGTCAAAGATCTCAAACCACTTTCATGTTTTCTTAATTTATATCAACCCTGTATGTCTATAGTTAAATCTGATTGGGGTTTCATAGGTTTTGAGGAAAGCTGCATTTTTTATCAAGAATAATTCTATCGGTGGACACACTGAGTGTATGTGTTTAACATGGAAAATTGAGCCAAATGAGACCATGTTGTTTGTAAATTTAAATATTTTAGAAATGGTAAAAATTATGTCAATTCCCAAAGTAAGGAAAGAAAAAACATGATACATTCCCAAAAACTGAATTCGAAAAATTACTTCAACACCACATTTTTTAAGCATAAAACACACATTAGCGAAAAGTATTTTGTTCAATGTGATGCCGAATAAAAAGAGCTTAAAAGTCCTATAAATTTGTAATGACTGTAAAACATTTTATACCTTTCTAAATCACCAATTTCCTGAAATCATTTTAACGCTCCTATAAAAAGGATTTTTATGTTTCATCAAATTAATAGAGTAAAATTTCACTTATACACTTACGCAAAATAGACAAACTCACCTAAGTAAGTTTATCATAGAACAGAAGAAATTTATTGACTGTAAAATTTATTAAAACTCCTACAGAATAAACTGTCAGAATCATTTTTCTATAACATTAAGTTGGGAAAATATACGAAAAAGATCACACTTCAATAATCGTTTAAACTACATAGGTGTCTGCTGGTGGTTTTTTTTTATTTAACAAATAAGACAAAACCTCACAATTTATTACAGAGAGATGACTTTTTGAACAAAGTCCAACCAAGAGATAATAAGTTAGTCTCTGAGTAAGTAACATGTAGTGTGTTGCATTAAGAAAACTGAAATTTCATTCCTGTCGTAAATATTCTCTTAACTCTATTTATTTTTCTCAGCTGTATGCCGCTCTCTTGGCTTAAAACTTGAATAAATTCATTTTGCATGTAATATTTCCACCAGAGAACATAGAATAGTATTTATCGTTTTGAAGGCAATGATTATAATACGAAATATGCGAGAACACATTAATGTCCTGGTAGATATGTACCCGTAATATGATGGTTATGTGCTATTTCGATTTAAAAAACCTCATCCAGTCATGTTTTAAATTGTCTGAGAGAAGTTATTATACGACTGTGACGTAGAAATTATCGCTTTATGTAAGACACTAGATCACAGTGTATTGTCCTCCACATTATTTCAGGGCGTGATAAAAATGGTCGGATTGTCGGATAAGGACTTTTACGGTGGATTCCGGTTGGATATTTCGTTATTTGACCAGATATTTAAAAAATCGTAAATTTTCTCAATATAAATAAAATGTATTCTAGGAATGAACTTTAAACTAAGTATCTTGTTTATACAGGGTGTTCGCACGAAGTGGCTCACTATTGCTAAGTTCGTTATTATTGGAGCTACATAGTCGGTTAAATTAGCAAACTAGTAGCATTTTTTCCGCTGATTACAATGATGAAAACAAAAAAACAATTGACCATCTGGTTTTCAAATATTCAAAAAAATAACATTTTTTTAAATGGAACACTATATATTTTTGCAAAAATCGATGGTAAATTAAATTCTATACAAAAAGTGTCCTTAATTTTTTTTGATTATAATTTAAAATAAGCGAGTTATTTTGAAAAAAAGTTTGCAATTATTTAAAATCAAGTAGCCATAAAACGGAATAGTAATTTATTAAAACCAAACAATCATTTCACCATTATAATCAGCGGAAAAAATGCTACTAGTTTGCTAATTTAACTGACTTTGTAGCTCCAATAATAACAAAGTTAGCAATAGTGAACCACTTTGCGCAAAACACCTGTATATTAAAAATATTAAATAAAATAGTAATATTTTCGTAATTCTTTAAGTTTTTTTCAACTTGCTTAAATTCAAAATTATGATTGTTTGGTTTTAATAAATTACTATTCCGTTTCATGGCTACTTGACTTTAAAGAATTGCAAACTCTTTTTCAAAATAATTCGCTTATTTTAAATTATAATAAAAAAAAATTAAGGACATTTTTTGTACAGAATTTCATTTGTCGTCGATTTCTGCAAAAATATAGGTATAGGGTGTTCCATTTAAAAAAATGTTATTTCTGTGAATATCTCGAAAACCAGATGGTCAATTGTTTTTCTGTTTTCACCATTGTAATCAGCGGAAAAAATGCTACTAGTTTGCTTTAACCGACTTTGTAGCTCCAATAATAACGAAGTTAGCAATAGTGAGCCACTTCGCGCGAACACCCTGTATAGGGTGGGTGAAATTCCGTTCCCAGTATAGGGATCTCGCTTATTATACTAGATGGGCCATATGTTTAAATTTGACAAAGTTGCCAAATTTATAATCCGAAAACAATTTTGAATTATTTTGAACGGTATGTTAGAAAACTGAAAAAAATTGAAGATTATGGTTTTAGAACTTTGCCTATAACTTCCTTATTTCTGAACTTTTTTGAAATCTGTTAAAACATTCTCTAAGAAACTTTTTATGCACTATCGATCAGTGATAGTTGTTTCTTTAAACATCGATTTGTTTTTGTTTTTTAACATCAACTTCAGTTTTTCTTATGGGCGTGCTTTCTACTTTTCACATCATCGGATAGTAGGTACATTTTTTTCCAAATTCATCGATGTGCTACACATGGTATTCAGGGTCCAAGAATACAAAAATTCAGATTTAAATTAACAGGGTGACCCTCTACAAGATTCTGCAAAAATTGGCTGTAAGGTATAAAAAAAGTCTATTTACTGTACACTTTTGTAGATATTTAGATAATTTTTTTTCGGAAAATTAAAATTAAAATATTGATATTTTTATTTTTTAAATGGATTTCTATCTTACGTTGTAGAAAATTTAATTCCCTATTTTTTCATAAAGTTTTTCATATACCCAAACTTAACAGTTTTGTAGATATTTTGAAATTAGATTAACTTTTCTTTGGATTGCTATGGAAATAAATTATTTGATATAGCATCTGATTGGATAATAATATCAAAACATCTCTTAGGGTCAATTTTACAATCACGGAATAAATTCTCTGCTAATAATGTAGGTATACTTGAAATAATTAAAGTGGTTTCATTAGTTGTAATACTTGTAGTCAACAAAATTAATCCACGAATAACTATTAATCACACTTTATTCTTATTTCTTAATTTTGTGGATTAATTTCCTTGGCTACAAGTATTACAACTACCTAATGAAACAATTCCAATTACTTTAGGTACTTATACATTATTCGCAGTTTCTTCCATGATTGTAAAACTGATGAAGTACCTATTAAATTTTTAGGTTTAAGTACTAGTTATTACCTAGTTAATGAAAAAGACAGAATAAAATTCTCTATAACACATTATATGTAGAAATATACCTACAGGGATTCCATTTGAAAAAATAAAGCTGTTGATATTCTAATTTGGTAAAAATAAAAAAAAAATAATAATAATATCAAAATATCTCCCAAAGTATTCAGTTTAGATATAAGAAATATTTAATGAAAATTTAATTCTTTACAATATATTTTATTTTTATATCAAAATATTGTACAGATCTTCGCTTTTTACTTTCTTATACGTAGTATAAGGAAGTATTGTAATCGTGATTTTTTTCGACTTCGAGATTTTGATGGATTTACACGTTTTGAGGGCCCCTGAATCCATTTTGACCATTTTCGCCATGATGTCTGTCTGTGTGTGTGTGTCTGTGTGTCTGTGTGTCTGTCTGTCTGTCTGTCTGTCTGTCTGTCTGTATCCACCATAACTCAAAAACGACTTATTGGATTTGATTCAAATTTCATATTTAAGAGTTTGAACAAATTTGTGGGTGCCACATTCAATGTTTTTCATCTAGCACCAAAACAAGTGACAGTTACCTGATGACATTTTTAGGTTTTTTAGGAATATCTCGAAAAATAAACAATTTATGAGATTTTTTTATTCTTTAACATTGATTTAGAATTGAATTTTGAACAAATTTTGTTTGAGCTTTTTTTTGAAATTCCGTCAAAAAAATTTCAAAAAAACTAGATATTCTTAAAACACTTTATATTTCTTATAACGCACGTTGATAGTTGAATCCGATGGTCGAGGTAGACTAGACATAGAGACTTGACTACTGCCAAACGGAAGATCCCGGGTTCGAATCCCAGAAGGACGGACCATTAGTTTTTTTTATTTTACTGGTTTCTATGGTACCGAAAACAATAATAATGAATAAATAAATGTAATTTCATACCGGGAGATTTTTTTAAGTGAGTAATAGGTCAAAAATCTAAAATAAAACACATTTTTGTCGTAAAATTCGGTTATAATGAGTGGGACAAGGACAGATTTATACGTATTGCAATAAGTGCGACAGAGACTATTTGAAAATTGCTGGAAACCCTCAAAATTTAACTTAATTTCTTTAGGAAAAGTAATTATTGTGATACTATCCGTATCCGTAAGTATAAGAAAGTCATGTGTTGGGCACATCAGATATTTTACTAAGATAAAATAATATTAATATTAAGAGTTTTTAATTTAATATTATAGAGTCTTATGTTGCTTGTAAACACTTCTTTATCCCCTATTTTTATGGCCAACTAATTTTTTTTTACTTATAATTGTTTTTTTTGCTTTTTTAGGGCATTTATTAAATTTTAAAGTGTCTACTGTTTACATCATTTTAATGAGAAAAAATAGACAAATGTTATGAGACTAAAAAATACAGGGTGTTCCATTTAAAAAAGACTTAGTTTGGGTCATATATCCTAAACGGTGCAAAACAATTTATTTTCGAGTACGCCACTGGATTCTACGTAAAAATATCTATCTAGAACAGTTTTTACTTTTTTTATAGCTTACATGGTGTGTGAGATATAACAGCACCCCGGAGGTGAAAAATTTCGTTTTCACCCTGTATCTTAAAAACAAAAAAGTTAGGTTAGTTCTGTTTGCGGCATTAAAAGTTTAACGAAAAAGTTGACAGGTTCGCGAAAACCGCAAAGTTCTATCTTTACAAATTACAGAGATACCCTGCAATTACAAACAAATTGGGACACAGTGTACAATGATTAAGAACTTAAACCTGATCGGGGGAATCCGTGCGGAATGAAGAGCATAGAAGGTGCCTCAATAATGTTCTTAATTATTATAAATTATATAAAATTGATGTATATTGAAAATAAGAAAAAAATATGTTCATTTTTCACAAATTAAAATTTAATTTTTAACTAGTTGGACTATTCAAAAAATTGCAGACAACCGACAGCCCAATCCGCCCCTGGTTAGGATCTATTTATTTTCTTATTAGGACCAATAGGTAGGTATATTATGTAGATACTTTTGAACGTAAAAAATCGATCATTGTAAAAAAATGTGAACCCGAGGACAAGCAATTTTAAAAGTATTTTGATTACTTTTCTAACTCTCCACATACTTAAAACAAATTTGTATGAAAGACATTACCATAAATCCAGGCAAACATAACATAGGCTTGATAGTTTCCACTGACAACTGTAAAGGCCAAAATGGACAGACCACACATGAAAACAGCAGTCTGGCACAAATACTGCCTAGCAATGCGGCACTCAGTGGAATTATGCAACACCAGCGTACTAAAAACCACACACCCAACAGTCCACGCCAAACCCAGGTAAATCTGCAAAAAAACCGTGGACTCCCCCAGTCCCTCCACTTCCGCCTGGTAAGCTAAATAAAACAACGGTGTGTTTATACCAAATGCACTAATCCCCGTTGATATCAACAAAATTCGAACAGTTTTGCTTTTCAATGTTGAAAAATCGAAAAATGGCACCTTGTCTTCAATCTTGTTTTTGTCTTTGATTTTGCGCTTCTGGTTTTTGATGTGGAGGATGGCCCGCCGTTGGGGATGGTACAGCGAGGCGGAACGGTAGAACGTGCCCAAAATAAACGTCACAGAAATGGCACCGGTCACCACTTGCAAACCTAGTCGCCAACCCAGAGCACTGTAACAAATAAAACATAAAAAAATGTTATTGTATGGGTGTGGGAACACATAAAGAACAACATTGGAATAATTTATACAATAATAACAATAAAAATTAAAAACGTTTAAGGAGCATTAAGTTAGTATAGGCATAGCAAAAAGGATTTCTCGCAAACTCATGTTTTATTATTGCATTCTTATTCATCCAGCCACAAATTAATGATGGTGGTTAATTACAATGAAAACACCAAATAAGTGCAACACAACGAAATAATGAAATTTTTCCAGATTCCTCACATTATAAACACCGTATAACCTTAATTGTATGTTACTCTTTCTTCTTTTAGTCTTTTACAAACTCAAAAGCACGACGTGCTTTCGTAACAAATTACCAACAACCAACATTCAAATAAATGTATTATATGCATTGAGAAACAAATAATAATGGATAACTTACGGACGATCCTCCATATTTGGAAGAAGACACCATTCGTTATTTACTATTACAATAATCAGGAAACCATTTTGCATTAGATAATATATTAAATTTAGTTTTTTTTCAAAATTTCTCGTAGCACCGACATGACAAGCCCTAAAGGTCTACAGGAATGTGGTTCTTGGCAATTTTATACATAAAGTTAAAGATAACATTCCACACCAAAGGAAGAGTATGTAGCACTGTCGCTGTTACTGTTACTGGTAAGTTATTTATTTCGATATTAAAGAAAAAAATTAAAGAGAGAGAAAACTGATTTATGTGTCTACATATAGCGGTGCAGCAATTAAAAAATGTTAATCAATTGCATAGTTCTAGTGATGTGGAGCATTGATTAGCTAATTAATTCAATTAGAAAGACTGTTTAACACATTCTTCAATAATAGTACGGCATATAAACTGCTCGGTGACATTCAGCATGCAATAATTATATTTTATCGATGGTTGAGAATAAGAAGCGATGAATAAAATCTGGCTTGAGGCAACCTTTGTACTAGGGTTGTTTAATTTATCTTATCTTTTAATTTATTAAATTAATTTATAGTAGATATATTTTTAAGAAGAAATTTAGTAATTAGTTTTTTTGTCGATCGTTTATTAAAGATCTAGTTAATGTAATAAAAGGAGTGTATTAATAACTCAGTTTAATGCATACATGCACATTAAAAACATTGTTGAGATTATGAGATTTGCTAGGTAACCAACAATATATTATATTATTGAAACATGCATTTGGAACTGACACCTGCCGAAATTAATTAATTATGTCAGTGGTATTTTGACTTATTGCATATTATGTCAGAATTTGGATTTTGCCATGGAACAAAATTAGATTATTTTCATTCTAATAAAGAGCGATCGACAAAAAAATATTGTAATCAACATGAGTGTTAATCGGCGATTAATAATCTCGACTCGCTGCGCTCACGCGTTAAAATCGTTTCGATTATTAATCGCTCTTATTAACACTCTTGTTTATTAAACTACTATTAGTACATCAATATCATGTAGGTACCTGGTTAAAAAATTCAAATGAATATCTACAAATAAACTTTTCTGGTAATATGAAATTTGCTCAGAGAGATTATAGGAGTCCCTAAAGCGATTGCTCTAAAAATCAGTTAAATGAAATAGTACCGTTGTTGGTGCATCCTATCACTAAATTAGTTATTAAGAAAAGGTTCGAGAATTCTCTACAAATTGAGTTTTGTACATTTTTATGTGAAATACAGAGTTCTGGTGCAACAATATTGTATTTCTAAAAATAGTATAACGACAGTGTTACCATATCTAACGTTAAAAATGCTCTTATTACTTTTTGTCTTCATTGCCATACCTCGTATGTAAAGGCCTACTTTTTACACGACAGTAGAAAAAAGCGATTGGAGTGAATGGTATGTAGTGGGGGTTTTGTAGATGTCGTTAATTTTCTAGCGGCTCTTAAATGACTTGTAGGTATGCAAAACTGCATAAGTACAGTTTGGATGTAATAAATAGGTATTTATAACTAATTCTGTACATAATTGTAAAAATCGATTTTTGTAGTAGTTTCTACATAAAAATTTAAAAATGAAATTGATGATTTAACAAATTTTTTTAGATGGAATGGCTGAATACCAATTTTGACGTCACCAAATTTGCCGCTCTATTAATATTTATGTTTTAAATTAAAAGAAATAGTAAAATATTATTTCAAAATTTACAAGAGTTTACTAAATTACTTAAATTTCATCTACACCTACAAAGAAGATGTTAAAAACATCACAACAAATAACTGTTAAAAATATCTGACAATTAATCATTTCATTAATCTTCATTAAAACTAGATTAAAATTTCTTTCTTTTTCAACAAATTAGTTTTACAAATCACTTGAATTAATAATAATACGTAAATATTAAATACTATAAGAAAATAGGAATACGTTTCTTAATGGGCTGATTATCCATAAGAAAAAAAAAATATAGGGTTCCATTTAAAATTCAAAAGTTATCACCCACCCCTCAACTACAGATCAGTTTTGAGATTTGGCTATAAGCATGATATAATGTCCCCCTTCATTAATGGAACATGCAGAAAGAATAATTCCTGTCAATATTCTACCAGTAGAATTAGAAAATTTCCATTGGGAACTCATTCCAACTTGTTTTTAACAAAATAATTTTTAAGCATCTGCAACTTCCTGGTGGATGTTCATATTCTTATTTTATGAAGCCCCCAATTTTTGGATTCTACGCAAGATTAAAAATAATTTCATTAACTTATGCCTTGTAGGTATCTTACCAGCTTCGAATTTTTGCAATTTTTAAAAAATGTACTCTTATTACATTTCATAAAAAAATATTTTAGCACTGCTATGCTGACTCTTAACAAAATGTTCTTAACTTACAGAGAGGGAAGGACCACATAAGATTTTTATGTGTCACAAGTAATTTATCAGATACAAGTTCCCTACATTTTTTCAAATGGAACCCTCTGTATATTTTTACTCTAATATTGTAGATAATTACATTTTTCTATTTATTTTGATAATTTTATGTCTTATGGGAAAGTTATTTTTTATTTATCCTGTAGGTAAGTAGGTTATAATTTTTGTGTTGGTTTATAGGAGTTTCTAAGGTGAGACAAAAATGGATTGAACCTAAAAATAAAATTAGAGTAACTTTTTCACCTGTTGGTCTGGTCTTTAATTTTGGTTAATTTTTTGAAAGTTTCAATTTCCAAAAAAGTTATGTCAAAAAACGGAGTCACCCACATAATAAGTAGGTACGCCACTTAATAATATCTACTATTTTTGTTATATTAACACAAAAAAATAAAAATATATCTTAAATTAAATATTAGAAGAACCTATTAGTTTTCAAAAAGTGATTCGGAATACTCGTTTTTAATGCTCTCATTTATAAATGAGGCGTACTAATGTCTGTGTAAGTCCGACTACTAAAGAATAGAGCCGCTAAAAAACAACCTGTAGTCAAAAACAACTACAAAAATAGATTTGAACGTAGTATTGGTTCATGTTAAATGTCAAATTGATTCCTCCGTTTAAGCGAATTTTATAAATTTTGTTGGATCCTATATTTATACAGGGTGTCCCAAAATTAGCCTGCCAAAATGAACCAGCTGATTCTACGTTCAAAAATAATGCAAAAAGTTTCAATAAATATAGGTTGAAAAATGCTTCCTAAGGAGCCTACAACCCCTCGAAAGGGGGACACCAAAGAGGAGTTTTCTGTAATATCTTTGCAAGTGTTTGAGGTAGATTCATGAAATTTGGTGAGTTTGAAGCTTTTATAATTTGCCACATATATCTTTTTCCAATTTTCCGAAATTTAGCCAGGGGCGTCACATACAGTGTGGGTGCTGGGTATATTATGCCCCATATTTTTTGTGTGGATAATTTTTAAATTTTTTATGTCAAATTTTGAAACTTGGTTTATTTTTACACAAAAAAGGTAGTCTCAGTCGATCTTTGTATCTTAAACCGTTTCGAGTAAAATCATTTTGAATAAATCATGATGTCCATAAAAAATACATTAATAAAATTTATCAAAAGTAGACAATAGATTAAAATTTATAGGTATTTATTACTTCGTTTAGCATTTATTCGTCAAGTATTAATAATAAAAACAAAATATCAAAATTAAATTTTTTTTTTCAATTTTGTGATTATTTTTATTAGTTTTTATGGACGTGACTTCTTCAAAACGATTTTACACTCGAAAACGGTTCTAGATTCAAAGATCGACTGAGACGACCTTTTTTGTGTAAAAATAAACGAAGTTTCATAATTTGATATAAAAAAATTTAAAATTATCCACACAAAAAATATGGGACATAATTTATCCAGCACCCACCCTGTAAGTGGCAAAATTTCTGAAAATTGGAAAAAAAAATATGTGGCAAATTATACAAGCTTCAAACTCACCAAATTTCATAAATCTACCTCAAACAATTGCAGAGATATTACAGAAAACTCCTCTTTGGGGCCCCCCTTTCGGGGGGTTGTAGCTCCCTTAAAAAGCATATTTCAACCTATATTTATTAAAACTTTTTGCATTATTTTTGAACGTAGAATCAACTGGTTCATTTTGGCAGGCTAATTTTGGGACACCTTGTATAAATTACCTATTGCAGAAAATCTAAAAGCAGCTCATGATATTTGCAAAATAGACATAGAAATTTTAGATGCTTTTAGAAATAAATATTCATAAAAACGGTAACAAATTATGCAAACTAGTTATATAATCTGAGCCACAGTAGAAGCCTTAAAAATGCTATTAAAACCCGCCAACTAAATAAAAAAATACTAAGTATCTAATAATTTGTTAATGGGATATCTAAAAAACACATTAAACATCTCCAACTCATTGGGAAATTTTTATAGGATTATTTTAAGACGATTATACCAAAGAAAAAAAGATATAGATGAGAGTTTTAACGAACCATAAATACATAAAAGTTTGTTGCTTTGACATTGTCGTATTAAGCAATAAATATAATAGTTAATGTTATTTGGATTTTTCAGAGCACCATACAATTTATTTTGTTTAATGATGATTGAAAGTTATTGCGTGTAGGACGTTTCTCGACCTAAATTTCTTTACATCCTAATTTATTTAAGTAAATAAGTAAACCACTATGAAAATATCTGTGAAACTTACCTTATAGTGCTTCTAACGATGACGGACATAGTTGCAATTCCCAAACCGCTGCCCGATACGATAAAAATCTCAACGAATTCGCGTCGTCGTTTGAAATATTGCGCCACCATTAGCGTTGAACAATCCCTAGTGATGCCCACTCCAATACCCACAACTGTACCATAACTGCAAAAGGATTTGATTAGATATTGAATCAAAGTTTCAACAAAAAAAATATATTTTAAAATACGAGTAGTTATAGTATTTTTTAAAAGTTTTAGATACAGGGTGTCCTACAACCTACAAACGTGAGGATAATATCCATATTCAAACCGTTCTTGGTGTCACTCTGATTCTGAATCAAAAAGTCTTAAGCTACATATGTTAAACCCGTTTGGAAGTTATAGCGTAAAAAGATTGAAAATTTACAAATAATTTATCTGAATAAAGTTTCCCGGAGTTTGACGCGTTTTGACTAAGTTAGTTAAAACTAATTTCCACAAACGCCTCTAGTGATTTCACGTTTTAACTAAATAGTTAGAACTAGTTCGGGTTTTAACGGTAACATATCCACTTTACCAAAATGATATGTTTTTTTATTATTTCAACCTAAATCAAGCTGTATAAGAAATGATCCAAAGTACATCGCTCCGAACAACAATAAGATCAAAGATTATAAATATAGTTACATAAAGTAATTATGGTCATTGAACAACGTCATGATACAAATTTTCGTATTGTTTTAAAATTAACAAAGAGAACACCATTCCTAAAAGATTAAAAAGATGCCGTTTCTTATGAACATCAGCATCATCAGAAATTATTATTAGTGTTATAAAAAATTGTGCTGTCTGATGTTCAACGTAAAGATTATACGTATCTAGAATGGAAATCAATATAATGCTGTGTGATGTGTAATAAATAATGTAGTATAAAGTACCTGAAGAACAGTTGATGGAACTGTGTGGCAAATGATGTGAAAAGACAGCCGAGGGCAGTGATGAGACCTCCCATGACGGCTGTAACTCTTGTCGATTTCCGGCGACAGAATGCTATTGTCACTGGCGATATCAGCAGGGCAACTCCCGTAGACATTGCTCCAAGCCATCCTGGAACAAAATTTTATGTGCGTGGGTATGGATGTGGAAGAAAAACAGAAAACATTCATTTAGATTTTAGATCACAATGTAACGATCAGAGTTGGATTGGAAAAAGTTTAGAGTAATCATAACAATGTTATGAATTTTCTTTCAGTTAAACAACGCTTTCAAACTGAAACTACCTGCAAGTATTTCTATTTAACCGCGATTAAATTATCATGTTATTATCCATGAACAAATATTATTCAGGTCGAATACCTATATCCTCTACCTGTTGGTTCTGCAAATTCAGTCCCAAATTTCCGCAATATTTCCACATAGAACAGTCCAGCAGATGAGACAAGACCATGGCTAAGAATATGCACCAAAACGGCAGCAACCAGCACCACCCACCCCCAGCCTCCTTCAGGGTAGTAGTGCTGCTTGAGTGTCAGCAACTGGCGCAGATCAGCAACGAGCCGTGCTGCACGACTTGCAGGTGGCTCATCCACTCCCGAACCCTAATTACCATTATCGTTACAAACTAATCCACTGGCAGCGGTTTTTGTAACTGCTCGCAACAATCTGTGATGTGACGACGATATTTGCATATACATTTGCGCCAACAAAATGGGATAATAAAAATGCAATAATACTGTAGTTCCAATAAAAATCGTAAAGATTCTGGTGTAAAAATTTTATGACTTAACATATAAGACCCGATTATAGGCGATTTGTTGGGTTAAGCGCGTGTTAACAGGAGGAAAAAATTACTGACAAGAGGCAAAAATTCTTGTCATGGCAAAATGTTAAATTTATAATCCAATAAAAGTGTACTAATTAGTTTGTGCTGGTTATACTATAAGGAAACAAACCAAATAGCTCTGATGTCATAAAAATTAAACACTAATTAAACTGATGTTGTGGTTAATAAATATATATTTGTGATAGAAGCCTTATTAAAAAATAATTAGCACACAAGATGGTAAAAGTTGTAAAGGCAAAAAAACACTTTTAAAACTTAGATCTCACTGTGGCTATTAATTAAAATTAATTAATATTTATTTATGATGATGCGGTTCTTAATAAGACCTAATTATGAAGAATGTTATCATAAAATCTTGATTATTATAATTTATACCACATATTGTCTGTTATAAATTTCGACAAAAGCGAAATTTCAAATTTTGGCGGATGCGCAATTTTGATAACGGATTAAATATAAACTTCGTACTAAAATTTTCGACGTTTTTAACGACATCGTTATGTAAAATTGCCACTGATGCTTGGTGTATATCAACTTTTAAATGTCCTTTTTGATAAACAATTTCTGTGGGTTTATTATTTAACAAAATTCTCTGAAATATGAACTATCACGTTTCCTATACTTTCTTATACGAAGTTTCCAGTATTTGTTACGATATTAGGCGTAATATTTTTGTATAAGAAATTAAATTAAAATGAAAACCCTTCGGAAATAAAAAAAATTAAATACGTAGTTAGAGAACCATTACTTTTAAATACATAGAATATTTTTACATTTTGAAATAAATGCATAATCTAACAATGCGGTACATAAATATATAGGGTAAAAGAACAAAATTACTCTCTAGCTCCAGTATACATATGTAAGTACTACGAGCCCTAACAACTAAACGTTCGGACAAAAGTGAATTTTTGAAGTATGAAAGGAGAACTGGAAATTTTACGCAAATAATTAGTAAACACCTAACAATACAATAAGATAAAGCCTTAACAACAATATTATGCACGGAAGAAAATTATTTATAGGATTTAACAATATTTTAACCTTAATAATTAGCAAAGTTTACAAAATGAATTTGCAACTAAATGTTGGGATAATTTTTAATTTAGGACCAAATTAGTAAGAGGTTACGTCTCCTTTAGCTTTAATAGCTGCCTGTATTCTAGCAGGCATTGTATTTACCAAATTTTGGTACAATTCTGGCGTGAAACTGTCCCAAATTTCTTCTATTTTGGTCTTTAAGTTCCCAATGGTCTTGGTTGGTTATTACGTAGAATACGTTTAATTTTATGCCAAAGAGTTTCAATGACATTTAAGTCCGCACTGGATGAGGGCCATGAAAGCACCTTTATGTCGTTCACCTTAAGTTCCAAAACTGTGATTTTTTAAAAACAGTCGTTAGAAAATTACGCCACATTTTTCAAATGCAATTTTAAAGCTACAAAATATGTCTAAAATCACCAAATAAAGACTTGGGGATTTTTTTGTAGATAAAACCAACATCCAGCTTTGCAATAAAGTAAATTTTACCAAAATCCAACCAGTGGTTCTAAAACTGTGACTATTTTAATGTAGGTAGCACCCTCAAAAACAGGTTTTTTGAAAAGTGAACTGTGAACTCGAAAAAAATGCAAAAAAAATCATATTAACATTTCAGGATTTTTTCAATATAGTACGATTATGAGCTTTGATTTAAATGTTTTTTGACACAAATCCAACCGGCGGTTTCAAAACTGTGATTCTTTAAAACAGTGACTAGAAAATTTTATCATTTTTAAAGGTGCAACTTTGAAGCTCCGATAAATGCCTAAAATCACCAAATAAAAACTTGTGTAACTTTTTTGTAAAGAAAACCAACATCCAGCTTTGCAATTAAGTAAATTTCATCAAAATCCGACTACTAGATCCAACGTTTTGAAAATAATAATTCTTTGTTTCTACAATTTTCCCATCCTGCTGGGTTAAAGTGCCACAGTTTTGGAACCGCCGAGCGGATTTTTACGAAGTTTACGTTTTTATATAACTAAATGTTGGCATTAGAACAGAAAAAATCAATATTATGGAAGTTAATTTAGATAACTTTTGTGCGTATGGAAAAAAGACGATCAAATTTACTTTTGCCCGAACATTTAGTTGTTAGGGCTCATATATATAGAAAAGTGCCAATATTTTCATTGGAGAGATCACGTGTACCAATTTTCAGCTATAAAATTACATTTATATAAATATACTTTTATCAATATGCAACTTTATTTCCTTCTTTAATATCGACAGAAATTACATCACTTTTTTGTTTTTTTTTTTGTTTTGAGGAAACGCGGCGACACGAAAAGTCTAACAAAAAATGTGTTTACGCGACTTCGTTTACTGTTTCTCACACACCCAAAATACTGTTTTGGGGAATGTAAATTTATGTGGATAGTATTCATTCATTAGATGAGTTTGGATTGTTATTTAAGAGGAGAATAATTGCAGCCGTCGTACTTGATTAGCTTTCTTTCTAAAACTAATTTTGTTGATTGCTCGAGACACTTTGCAGACTTTGTTTTTCAAACGCCGGTTTATATACGAATGATAACGTAATTTCTGTTCCAAGTCTTCAAGACAATGACACGTCACCCTAAATATATTTGTCTCCCTGAAAATTTCATTTATGTGACAAAATAAATAATCTGATGTGCGGGTGTGGAAACTAAACTTGACGAGGCTGTGAAATTAGTGCAATGCAAAAGATTATGACTGAGATAATAATAATTATAATAATATAAGCACAACATTAATCTTAGGATTTATCAAAACTAATTATAATTGGTACAAACTGTAACTTTGAACTCAGCACGATAAGAGAGTGAGTAAAATCATATAATTACAAAACAATAAATATATTCAATAAGTGCGATTTTTTTACATAATTAAAAATATCTAGTGGGAAGCTAAAGTAAACTAATGTTTAAGTCTACTATCTTTTACCTGGATAGAAATATTACTGATTACCTATGGACTGTACAGGGTGTCCCATTTTCGACACTTTTAGGGGGTATTGGCGTTATTATTAAAGATAGAGTGTTGCGGTTTTCACCTTCCTGTCCTACTTTTTTACGAAACGAAAGATTCCGGGGTCAAATTTGTCATGGCTCTCTTAGTTTTTAATCTAAAGAGTGATTCTGAAAATCTTTGTTTTTTAGACACCCCTCGTATTTCCGTTATGCGTCTACTTATCAAAAAAGTGAAAACTGATCTTGATAGAGTTTTTTAAGTAGAATTCAGTGGCATAGGCAGTTTTTGTGTAAAATGTTTAGTTTTTGAGATATGGCCCAAACTAATGTTTTTTTAAATGGGACACCCTATATATTATTTTTTATATTTATTAAGCAAAATTTGAGCTTTCCAAAAATATATAATACCTAATATTTATTTTGAAAAACAAGCTCAAAATTCGATATTTTTAATAATTTACTTTATTTATAACAGTAGGCCATGGCTAGTTTATTAGAAACAAATGCAAAATTTGACAGATTTGTCAGATTTCCATTATTGATGAAATATTTTTGTTACGTAGGAGTTTTTATTTTACTTTTAATTTTTTATTACAATGGCCATTTACGATAATTATGAGAAGAAGTATTATATTGTTGGTATGTTTTATACAATGCATTAAAATTATCTTTTGAAGTGTTTAGCTTTAAAATAATTACGCATTGTGAAAATTTTGGATTTGTTTTTAAAAAATTAGCCATGGCCTACTGTTATAAATGAAGAAAATTAGTAAAAATATCGAATTTTGAGCTTGTTTTCAAAATAAATATTAAGTATTATATATTTTTGGAAAGCCGAAATTTTGCTTAATCAATATAAAAAATAATATATAGGGTGTCCCATTTAAAAAAACATAAGTTTGGGCAATATCTCAAAAACTAAACCTTTTACACAAAAACTGCCTACGCTACTGAATTCTACGTAAAAAACTCTATCAAGATCAGTTTTCACCTTTTTGATAAGTAGACGCATAACGGAAGTACGAGGGGTGTCTAAAAAACGAAGAATTTCAGAATCACTCTGTAGATTAAAAACTAAGAGAGCCATGACAAATTTGACCCCGGAATCTTTCGTTTCGTAAAAAAGTAGGACAGGAAGGTGAAAACCGCAACACTCTATCTTTAATAATAACGCCAATACCCCCTAAAAGTGTCGAAAATGGGACACCCTGTACAGATATCATCAAGTTACCAAATGCTTTATTCAGAAAGGAATCATCCCCGCCACTCTGCAATTAATTTATTTTCACGCAATTTAGTTTCTGTAAAAACTGCAGGATGGATCTGCGTCTTCAGCAAGTCCTCATCTTTGATCAATGTGTGGGTTGGTGCTTTTCAGCATAAAGCATGGTCCATATTACCTACATGTTTTCTTTCAACTCTATAAAAATGTGATAATATACAGAGACGATTAACGTGTCTCTTGCTCAAGGATGGTATAATTTTTGCTTTATCTTTTAAACTCAAGATTATTTTTTTACTTTCTTGATGGTATTTACCAAAGCTAATTGCTAAATTTTAGGGTGTAGTTTATATGTAGGATATTCATCTGTTCATTTTGATGAGTCCTAGGATTTATGGGTTTAATCTAAGATTGAAGCAAACGTATAAATTTATGACAGTCTCAGTACCGAAAAAAATCACGATTATAATATTTCCTTTTGTTATTGGTATGAAAAAGTTAAATCAACGTTTCAGTGCGATTTTTGAATTATAAAAAAAAGTTCTTTTTTATGCTGAAGGGCTAATTGTATAACCGGCAATTATATCCGTAACTTTCTTGGTTACCATTGTCTTAATAATGGTAACCAGTCTAACCACGAAAGTTAACACATAATAATAGATTATTACTATCTAATGGATATCTGCAAGCTTAACACGATTACTCATTCGCATTCTCATTATATCTCAGAAATAGAGTGACCCATTTTAGAGGGTCCTTATTCTTATGATTCTTAATTATAGAGCAATTAGAAGTATCACGTTAAAAAAGACAGAAAGTAAAAGGCAAATAAAGGGCGCAGTAATTAAAGATATATGGGAAACAATAAAATAAATTTGTAATGGGAGTAAAACAAGGACAAAACCTGACAGTGAACCCTCTTTTCATTATAATATTAATTAATAGAATACTAAAGAACACAAGGATAAAATCACGACAATGATAAACAGTAATCGGATATACTTAATAGATTATAACACAAGTAAAAGTAGATTACCTTATGTATACAGAGTTACAGACGACATAGTTTTAATAGCAAACCCCAAAGAAAAATGCAACAAAAACAAGTATAGAAATCAAAAAACAAAAATTAAAAGAATAAGAACATATGAAGTTATGGTTAATCTTCTATTAGAAGGAAAGATGAATCTAGACTTAACCAACCCAACTAGCACCAAAGTAGCGACTACTGAGACCGGAACCTCGAATGAGTAACTATTACGTAATTGTCACTAAATGTACGACTTTGATATATAAATAACTTTATTTGACAAATTTATAGTTGCTGCTACGTAGTTTCTACCACTAGTGGTTACTTTATAGTTATGTGACTTCTATGTAGCTTTCCTGGTATTGAAGATGTCGTAATTACCATTGGAACGACCATAACGTTTTTAAAACTTGAATGTGGCAAACTATGGTAACTGCTACTAACTTATGTTACTGAAATGCGACTTCAAAGTTGCAATCACTTTAAAGTAGCTTTCATAGTTGCCGCGACGTTCTGGGGACCTTCACTACCACTTTAACGTCATGGAACTTGTAAGTAATATTTATTAGTAGAAATAACGTTTTCGCTACCTGCAGAACAGAACGTCATTGTGTACGACTACTACAAAGTGCGTGTCACTTCTTAAATTCACCATGAAGTAAATTTCACCAACTAGTTCCTAATATTGATACGATAAAATTAAAAGTCTTAAAGACAAATGGCGGTAGCAGCACTGTAAAACAACATTTTGGTGTTGTGATGAAACCATCACCATCAATAATACAAAACAATTTACATATTAAAGAGTTCCTTCCATCAACAGAAGAAGTGAAGGAGTCCATTATTAGAACCGGAAACCTCTCACAAATTGAAGATGAAATATATAGTAATGATTTGGATGAGTTATACGTTCCTGAAGAAGATAATACTACTCTTTACGAGGATAAAGAACAAAATTCTATCATGTCACAAATTTCACTATCACTCTTTGAAATTAGAAATTCCGGAGCATTTGACAATACATGGATACTTCGACCATCCTTCTTCGGGTACACTGGCAGCATTCGATCGTAATATTTCCCTTGGCGAATGATTTAAATGGTCTGGCCACAACAGAATAGGTACCGTTTTTTCCCATTGATATGGAACAACAGTGAAATAAATGCCTTGTTTTTCCTGAGTAGAAACGATTTTAAAATATTCCATAATTCCTTCAAAATAAAGGCCTAAAATTTAGTAGTTTAAAACATTTTTATCCATAAAGTGCTACTTACCTTTTATACTATTAAGTATATTTCAAAAATACTCACAAACACTGGCGCGCGACACCCTGTCATCTGTAGAAATGTTAAAGGTTAAAGTTCCAGATGGAACCATAAAGTGCAACGGGAACTTTGAATAGGCAAAGACAACTTTAACGCAACTTTAAAGTGAGACTCTAGTCACATTCGGTACTTTGTAGTAAATATTACTTTAAATTTACATATTTGCAGTTCCCGTCACTACCATCAAGTAGCAATTACTTTCAAGTCGAACTTTTTAGTGATAACGACTTCAAAGTTATTTTTCCGAAATGCGCCATCTTTATGGATAAAATTAACGACGCCATTATTAAATAACATGTACCTTGACGTCACAATGACATAAAAAATAATAATTTTTCATCATTTCTGCAGCAAATATAATAAATTAATGCATAATAATTACTTTCTAGTTATAAACATCTATTAAGAAAACATTTTCAGATTTTAGGGTGCCATTTATCGCATGCTGTTAGATATTGAAAATAAATTATTTTAATTGAAAAATGAAAATTTGTGTGGCGCGTTGTCCGATTTGGATGTATTATCATTATATTTGTCAGTAAACTTGCATCCGTTTTAGTTTTGTTACGCAGACCATCGGGGAATAGAACAAATTTTGGTTTCTAATATAACACTTATTATTGTATAGTATTCTGCCATTTGGTAACTGAGTTAGGGAAATGTACAAGGAATATGCAAAATGAAATAGAAGTATAAGAAAATCAGTTGCGAGACAAAGCAAACAACTTCGATTTAAAAGAGTGGGAAAGTTCCCTGAAAGTCACGGCTACCACACTGCGACGTCGCCGCTACGGAACCACTACGTGGTGGGAACGTAGCCATACCAGTTCCAGGAACGTTGCCGGAACGTTGCGGTCACCCAAAAATTATTCCCCATTTTGGTCGCAATTACGTAATGGGAACGTTCCTATTACGTGCCCGTGACTAGTAGCAAAACACTTTGAAGTTCTTACAATAGTCGCCGCTACGTTCCAACGACTAATTGTGCTAGTTGGGAACAGAACAAATAAGAGTATAAAAATTTACTATTATGCGCTCAATTGCACGATATTTAGGAGATTATACAGGGTGTCCGGAAATTAGGAGCAAAAAACTCGGGGGGTGATTCTAATTGAAAAATTAATGTGACAAGTTCCTATAACATTTTTCCGAAAGCTCATTAATCTTGGGGTTACAGGGCCTTAAAGTTTGTTTTTTAAATCAAATTTTTCCAGTAACTTTCTTTCTAGTGTACCGATTCGTTTCAAATTTGGCACACTTATCACTAATGTTTATTTGTATTCTTGCACCAAAATGGAGTTAAATCCCCCAGTGTCAAAGAGTCCAAACTGACGTTGACCTTTGGATAAAGACCCAGAACATTTTTGTTAGGCACTTTTTCTAAATTTTGATGAGGCCCGATTGAAGAGCATCGAAAAATCTTAAAAAAAAATTCTCTTGCTGCATCACGATAAAACGGGTCGTTTTCGAGAAAAACGCCTTAAATGAATACCAACTAACTACAGCTCATTTTCAAGATTAACAAAGCAAGCATTAAACAGAAGCGCGTTTTTCTCGAAAACTACTCGTTTTATCGATATTCAACAAGAGGATCTTTTTTGAAGATTTTTTGATGCTCTTCAATCGGGCATCATCAAAATTTAGAAAAAAGTTATTGGAAAAATTTGATTTAAAAAAAAACTTTGGGGTCTTGAAACCCCAATATTAATGAGCTTTCGGAAAAATGTTATAGAAACTTGTCCACTTTAATTTTTCGAGTAGAATCACTCTCCGAGTATTTTGCTCCTAATTTCCGGACACACTGTAGTATATTTAGAAACAGAAATGAAACATGTAATAGTAGGAACACCGAAGAAAAGAAAAACAAAGTAACCGAAAAAGGAAGAAAGTGGGGAAGACCAAGAAAAAACTGACAGGAAAGAATTAAAGAACTGGGTAGTGTGAGAGGAAAAATATAGAAATTTAAGTATTGGTATTATTGGAAAGGATCGTAGACAGAATCAACTATGTCCGAATCTCACAGGCATAAAGATTTTGGCGAAGAAGATAAAATACAAACATCCTCATTCAATATATTAAAGTGGACATCAGTGAATCATTGCTTATACTCGTAGTCTATAACTGTTATGAAACATAGTTATTTAGAATGTTGAGTACAACAAAACGTATACAGGGTGTTTTATATTTATTGTTACAAACTAAAAAAGATCATATAAGAAGATAATTTTAAGACAAAAGTTTCCTATGAACAGGTATCGAAAAATAGTTTGTAAATGAGCAACTTAATATTTGCCGTATAATTATAAATATAATATTGTTCAGTGGCGTACTCGTTCTTTGGCACCTTTTTTCGGAAGTTGAAATTTTGTAGAAAATACAGTCAAAATGCATAAAAAATAAACTTTTTGGAAGTAGATAATATGGACTATTTCGGAGAAAATTTTATATTTTGAAGTCCACTAATTCCTCTAGAAAGCCAGAATTTTTTAATCATTGTAATACAGCAAATTCTATTGATAAATATAAAGAAACACACAAGAATGCTTGCTCATTGGAACACAGGTTGTTGAAATTGTTTTTAGTTCACCCATGCAGTTTATTCTATCTCTTTAAGTATAAACAGACTTTAAATACGAAATTAAATGGACTATATTGTATATTATGCTGAATGCAATAAATTGTTATTTTAAAATAAATGCTCTTAATATTATTACAAATTTTATCCTATTTATGGAACTAAACTGGAATTTAAAAGCATGTTAAAGGTATGGATATGCGGTTCATAGCTATAACGCTCTTTGTATTAATTAAAGTACGAAATGATTAAAGTAAAGCCACTGGAATTCCTATACACAGTTTTTCCTATAACGCAGAGCAAAAGCAATAAACCGTCATTTTAATGAGATTCACATCATCTCTCTCAACCCAACAACCACCCAAACAGATAATTGCGAGCAGTTTGCGCGAAATAAATTTGTGGTGGGTGACAAACCCCATAATAGCTGCCGAGGCCAGAATCATGGTGCGACAAGTGTGGAAGCGACTGGGATCTAGATATAGTGCTCCTGCGAGGCCGTTCATCGCTCGAGAGTTCTTCGTCGGTCGTTGCCATTCCTCCTGCTATTCCTCTGGTTCTTATCTGGACCAGTAGCAGTGTCAGTCTTCAGTTTCATTTCTTCACACGCATATGGGCATTCACACCACACAGTTAAGAACTCACACTGCACCAGTTGTTGCACTAGTTGCTATCGATGCACAATGTTTAAACTTAAATGATTGTTCTAGCAGATAGTGCGGCAGGAGCTGGTGATGTTGATTCGACCACATGTCTGTGCTTTTTCAAAATAGATTATTAGCTAGGGACCAACGGTTGAGGAATACGAATAATCACTTGGTTTATTACTTGTTTGCCAGCAAAAATCACAGAATAATATCGTTTGAAGATTTTATTCTATTTAGAAATAATAAATTTGAATTTCAAATATATATATAATTTTATGTATGTATAATGTATCTATATAAAATCAATTTGTCTTTGCGAATAATTATAAATTTTACACACACATTATTTAAAATAATAAGTAGATACATAAATATGTATACAGGGTTATTCACCGAAACCGTTGGTTACACGATTTAAAAGATGTATAATTAATATTTTTTTCTGAAAATTGGATTTATAGCCTAAATAGTATAGGATCTCTTTATATAAAATATTTTCTAGTTTCTACGACTTCCGGTTATACCGGAAGTAGACCCTAACTTCGTTTTTTTAAATAGAACACCCTGTATATTATTACATTTTTAAATTCTACATTCAATTGTAATAACATTTTGTTAAAACAATTTTTCTGTAAAGCATTTCATTTAATAATTACAGGATGATTTTTTAAAAAATGTTCAAAAATGGGCTAACTTTCAAATTTTATTTTCTAGCCTTCTAATATTCAAATTGAAATGCGGTTTTGGCAAGATGTTAACAAAAGTGTACTACTTGCAATTTCTTCATTGCAACATCTCAATGTTCTACAGAGGGTTTATAATTTATGTGCCATTTAGAAAAAAATCAAAACGGCATAACTCATTTTGTTCAAATGGAACACCCTGTATATCGATACAAATTTGGATTATTCATTCAACTTAAAGGTAATTTTGTTGAATAAACTTTATACCCAACTATAGCCGTTTTAATGAAACAAAACTGTTTTTACTAGGACTGTAAGATATGGCACTTACCGCACTTATTTCGACAGGTAATAATAACTTACTTTACATATGTATGTGTTGTTTTAACTTATAAGAAATATAAATTCGTTTCTCACTACAGGGATCTCAGAAACGGTAAGAGATACAGCTTTGGTTAAATTGGGACAAAGTTGCGTAATATGGTGGCCAATACTAAGCCGTTTAAAAATCGAAAATATCTTTTGTAGTTCTGGAGATTTTTTGAAAAAACCAAATTTTTGCCTTTTCGTTTTTATTTTTTTCTGCTCTTATTTTTCAAGATATCGAAAAACTAAAAGCACTTTGTCGTGGACACTTTTTGTGCTTTATAAAATGACGTTAAAATTTTCCTCATGTGACGTTTCGTTTTTCCGCTGACGTCATCAACTCCATTTTTTTAAATACGGCCCGGATTTTTTTTTGTCGTTTTAAGTAGCATTTTTTGTGTTCTAGAAAATGGCGTTTACATTTTTTCCACACGACGTTTCGTTCTTCTGCAATCATCTTCAGATCATTTTTTAAATACGGTCCTGGATTTTTTTTACAATTTCATCAGTATTTTTCCTCACTTCCTCATATCCACACATTTTGGTAAACTTTAATAATAATAAATTTTCTTTTATAATAAATCAAACTAACCTATTATTTATTGTTAGTACTAATAATAAGAACAATGGAAGTAATTTTTTTAAATAATTTTATAAAATAAACAACTATGAAATCGTCAATTCTGATGATGGGCCGTACAATGAAAAAAAAATAGTGATGAAATTGTAAAAATAATCCAGTGCCGTAGGCATTCAAAAAATGATCCGATGATTACACAAGAATGAAACGTCATATGGAAAAAATTTAAACGCCATTTCATAGAGCATAAAAATGCTACTTAAAACGCTGAAAAAAAAACAGGGTCGTATTTAAAAAAATGGAGTTGATGACGTCAGCGGAAAAACGAAACGTCGCATGAGGAAAATTTTAACATCATTTTATAAAGCACAAAAAGTGTCCATGGCAAAGTGTTTTTGGTTTTTCGATATCTTGAAAACAAGAGCAGAAAAAAATAAAAACAAAACGGCAAAAATTTGGTTTTTTCCAAAAATCTCCAAAAGTACAAAAGATATTTTCGATTTCTTAACGGCTTATTATTGGCGACATTATTACGCAACTTTGCCCCAATTTAACCAAAGCTGTATCTCTTACCGTTTCTGAGATCCCTGTAGTGAGAAGCGAATTTGAAACAGCCTGTATTGTTTAAGTTTCTGAGTAGTCGTGGATTGGGGATAAAAAAATTATACAGGACAATGCAGAATTTATTCAAGAATCACACCTACAAATATTTCGTGTCTATCCTATATATTATTTTTGTGTCACTTAGCAGCAGATAGGATGCTGTGCGATATAGTATAATATTATATATCGCACGGGTCAGATGCCAGTGATTTTTTGCATTATTTTGTTTGATTGTACGCAAAATAGTCTTCATAATTTCAAAAGCTGGTTTGATTTTCCGCACTCGGATTCGCTCTCTGTTCGTTATTCTAACTCGAACCAAATTCGCCACTTTCAATGCTCGTTGTGAAAACTATTAATACCTACACAAGAAATGTTTGCAAGCCGAATCCAAAAGTTTTTTTTCAAATGACAAAGTGGAAGAAATATAGGCATATCAGATTTGATTACATAGCATACTAATTATTTTGCGGTTTTGTTTTAAGTCTAGTTTTTTACTAGTTATTGTAGTTAATTTTTTTGTAGCTACATTGAACGAGCTATTCTTTTTTTATAAATCGTTTTAAATTAATGGCTTCTTTACACGGAAATGCTAATCAGATTAACGAAATTTCTACAACATACCAATTTGGGAATATTATTAATGGCTCTGCTATTTCTGTCAGCACATTAAGATATATCTGGTGCTCTTCTCTTTCAATTTCCGACGTAATGAATGATTTTATCGTAACAAAAAAGACACACCTTGTTCTTGGTATTTTGTTAAAATGCTTAGAGCTTTTATAGAAATATATAAAAAATCTTGCGAAGGAAAACCAACTATGTATTTAGAATAATTC
The DNA here is from genome assembly GCA_963942485.1 of Pediacus dermestoides. NCBI lineage: Eukaryota > Metazoa > Arthropoda > Insecta > Coleoptera > Cucujidae > Pediacus > Pediacus dermestoides. The sequence continues at coordinate 13,651,985 of OZ012626.1, forward strand.
ATGAGGAAAGTATGTGAACATTCTTAATATTTCAAATAATGAAGAGTTCCGGACATAAAATTGTTAACCTGAAAGGATTTTGATTAAAATTTTAATGTATTGACAACTACTTATACGAGCTTCCCTATTGAGAACAACTATGCAATTTTTTTATTCGCCTTCACCTTCGCAAGTCATTAACAATTATTTTTTGAATCTTTATACACCAGTCTATAATTTTAATTGGAAGCGCGCGAGCTCGTGCATATGTCAAGACATGCCGCAAGCAGCTCTAACAAATTGGATTTATGTCGACCTCGGACAATACGAATAGCAACTGTCGTTTGTAATTAGTTAAAATAGTATTTTGAGTCATTCATGCCCGGTTCCACAAACGTGTGTTAAACAGATTAAAGTTGATTTTTACGGATATCTATTGGCCAATATCTAATCTATGTTAAATTTCAGCCAATTACAGATCATTACTACTAATTTCTGATTAAATACGTAACTTATATTTGTAAAATGGCGTGATATGTGATGTGTGTTAGCCCTTAGTTGGCGCGTTTTGTATTTTAGAGGGGTTTTCCCTATGCAATAACAATAACAAACATCGAGGAGATGGCAGATCTATAAAGATATTCAAATGGTGGCGAATCCGGTCGTCGATTAACCTAGGAAGTTTAAATGCTAACAACTACAAACACTACTACCACTGTCCCAGTTATGTCTTTTGGTTTATTATTTTCGTGTATAGAATGTAGACAAAGTCATGCATGAGTACCACACTAGTAAATAGAGATTAGCATAGCAGAATAATTTAGGATTATCGCACATCTAAAATTGCAAACCGCTAACTGCCATCTGAGAGCAAAACAAAAGGTTAAATATGTGTTGGTTGCAACTCCGGGAAATTCGGCTGTTGTTTCAGAATTTCCTTTTGGCTGTGTTTGCAATGTTAGGTATAGTATTCTTGAAAGTTTTAATGTGTGTCTTATACACTTGTAATTTTATTGTAGTACAATGGAACCACACCAGTTAAAATAAAAGAATAATACATGGGGTGATCAACTCTCGGTTATATGTAGGAGTTAGTAGAGTTTTTATTAAATAGTTTGAAATTTTTATATCTAAAATTACTCGAAAATTGCATAGAATAGAGATTTCCAAACTTTTCCAGAGCTATTTGGGTGAAAGATTTATACCTACTCGAAGGTTAAGAAATGAACGAAATCTTTTAAGAGCTAGCAGATAATAACATAAGTAATGATAAAAATTAGTTATATGGAAGAAACAAATACATAGACAAAGCTCGGGAGGTAATTTTTCTCTTCAAAAACAAACAAAAACAAAAAACAAAACAAAAAAGTTCCTATAACTAAGGGCTACGTTTCTGACATCAAAATTATTGAAAACGATCTATAGATGAAATAGAGATCTGAAAGTAGTAGTGTTGTTTAGTGGTAGATAAACTTATGGGAGGATGAAACCTTTTTTAGCAGATCGTTTTAGGAAATTGAAATTTTCAACGAAATAATGTATGAAAATAAGCTTATAGTTATATTGAGACTCAATAACCCAACAGTTTAGCAGAAATGTAATTGTGAAATATTTTTTTTATGTTAAGAATCACTTTTTATTCTACTTAAAAAGTCAGAAATATTGGATCTCAGATTCTTGAGTCAAAATTGAGCCTAAAATGACCTATAAATAGAACACAAAAATGCTTCCTTACACTTGAAGAAAATTTTGGAAAATTGCATTTTTTACTTTGATTTTTTTTGTAATTTTTAGTAACCGTTATGTCGGCATCTATATACTATTTCAATAAACATGGGCTTGATTTTTTAAATCAGAATCTCAAGCATGCGAAAACATCTAATTTTCAGGATTTTTTAGGCTTTATTAAGTACAATTTTAGTTATGACAAATTTTTGAAATCGTATGGTATTATGCTTGTATGTATAATAAAAATAAGACTGTTGTTTTCTCTGTTAACCTGGAAGTTGAAAAAATGAAGTTATTATACGATGACACAGAAAGCATTTTTTTACGAAAATGCGGAATGACGTTTTTTCTGACAAGATAATCGAACTTGAAAGTAGGCTTTTGAAAAACTAGTACGGAAAATTAGTGCGGAAATTTTTTCCGTACGTATTTTTTAAACTTTCCGCACGCAAACAAAAACATAAAGAAGTACTTACACTTAGTTATAATTGTAACATTTATTTAATATCTAACAACCGGAGGAGTGCACACATTAGTTCATCGCTTTCGCTTTAGTTTTGAAACTCCATGTTTATATTCACGTAATTTGATCAGGACAGGACAGGACAGGACAGGACAGGACAGGACAGGACACAATTTATAAACTGTCAACAGCTATGAGCTTTCAGTTCAATGACAACAAACTCACTTGATATTTTTTTTAATTAGAAAAAGATTTACAAATAATTTAATTTTTTACGAATTCCGCGTTATCGTAGAAAAAATCGTATGTAACACGCTTGCGGAAATGGCCCATTACAATACTCGTGTGATTGCAGCACTCGCCATCGCTCGCGTTGCAAGTTTCACACTCGTATTGTCATGATGCGGTTTCCGCACTTGTATTACAATATACTATTTTCTACGAAAATGCGGAATGACGTTTTTTCTGACAAGATAATCGAACTTGAAAGTAGGCTTTTGAAAAACTAGTATGCAAACAAAAACATAAAGAAGTACTTACACTTACTTATAATTGTAACATTTATTTAATATCTAACAACAGGAGGAGTGCACATTAGTTCATCGCTTTCGCTTTAGTTTTGAAACTCCATGTTTATATTCACGTAATTTGATCTCAAAATCAAAATTATTTCGAAGACAGGACACAATTTATAAACTGTCAACAGCTATGAGCTTTCAGTTCTATGACAACAAACTCACTTGATGTTTTTTTTTTATTAGAAAAAGATTAACAAATAATTTAATTTTTTACGAATTTCCCGTTTTCGTAGAAAAAATCGTATGTAACACGCTTGCGGAAATGGCCCATGACAATACTCGTGTGATTGCAGCACTCGCTATCGCTCGCGTTGCAAGTTTCACACTCGTAATTGTCATGATGCGGTTTCCGCACTTGTATTACAATATACTAATGTATATTCAATGACTATACCCCTATACGAGTATAAAAATAGTAGATTGTTTTATGAGGATTAAAAGTGGCATTTTGTTCGACGAGCAATCAGTTTGCGTTTGCGAGGCGAAGCAAAGCGTGGCCGACCTTATGCAATAATTGCGAGACATAAAACGACTTTTAATTAGAATGAAACTTGCTATTTTTTTTCCAGCCGAAAAGAATTACATTTATAAAAACCAAAAACTTTGATAAATTTTAAAATTGAGAATGCTGGCTCGTACCGTTACCAAGGTTTAGTTTTGTTTACAAATTTATTATTTTTTCTGCATCCGGCTTAAAAAAATACATTTTTACATTCATTTGACATTGACAACTTTTTTTCCTATGAAAAAAGGGACCTATTTATTTCTTACTGATCAATTACAGTTGAATATTGTCTTAGTTACGGTAACTATAAACATACTTACTCATAACTCCCTTCGGAGTTATAACTAGGCAACTATGAATCTTTAACTCCCTCCAGTCAGGGGCAGTCCCAGTTGCAAATTTTCGAGGTTAATTTTCACATATACGATCACGAATCTGAAATCATTTAGCGTCGGACACTTTTACTTTTCGAGGTATGGCTGTTTAAAATTGTGACATTTTTACCTTTAATTTTTGATGTTTTATTTATGGCTGTCATCTAATTAAAAAAATCAATAGTTTAAAATATAACTCTTTACTCTTGTAAGAAATAAAATTATCGATGTATCACTAATGAATTATTAGATGTTAATAACATCCTTATAAATCCCTTGATACATAAATAACTATTTTAATCCTAGGATTAAAAATGACAGTTTTGTCTTGATAATGGAACTTTAGTTCTCAAAAATGGTATTGGAAATGTCATGTTTTAAGCCGGCTGGAGAAAAACAAATTTTCATTTACAATATAGATTGTAGATACTATTTTTACTACATATGAAGTGCATTTATATCTGATGTAGTTTTTTATAGGTGCTAAAACTAACTATATGGAAATATAGAGAAACCTGAAATTTATGAGATTTTCGTCTGTAGCGCTTATCATTTTCTGCAAGAAGACTCCCTCTTACAGAATAATCTATTAACTAGCCGCATCATGCCATACTCTTATTATATTGACAGAAACAAAGTCGAGTCTGTGCTGGTTCAATAAAAATAACTCGGCATCATCCTCATTCTAAGTAGACAAATTTATGTCGTATTTGGTATCCCGTGAGAATTACATACAGGAAGTTGGCGCGCATCAGACGGTTTTTTACTTAGTTTTAAATCTTCTTCATCGGCTTTATACGCTGTAATTTTGTAATAGATTTATATTGCTTGCCATTGCTAAAATAAGAAGTTTAAATTATTTAATCAGATAATTGTATGATGATGATGATAGAACGGAAAAAAGCAACAGCGGCGCAATAATACGTGATCCTATGCCAACAACACTAGTTGGTTCTTCTGAACTTGATTAAAATTGAAGAAAACTGGTTTGTGAATGGGAAGAGACCAGAACCGTAAGAAAGAATTATGTTTTGTTTTGAAGTTTGACGCATTAGATTGATTTAGTTGGGTTAGTCTTAAGTGGGATTATATGTAGATTAATTTGTTTTAATAATCATCGACCAACTTGAATCCGCTTTCCTGGCTTGTACCTCTATATAAAAAATGAATAAGTAGCTGGGATAGTTTGTTCAAGGTTAAGCGAAATCGAAATAAGTAATTGCGGATTTTTTCTTTGAAAGTACGTTATTAATAATGTTACCGAGAGTGAATGGGTAGCAAGTAAACTTGGGGAAAATACACCAGAAATTTATATAGGTAATCGATACGAGAACCAATTTGATTGCAAATAAAGCGATAGTTCAGATGATTACAGGCTTGCGTGTGATCGTGTGAAAAAAAACTAACTTTAATTTACTGTCTTATATATCCTAAGAGTCATTTCCGTTTTCACCATAATTTATGGTTGTTTTAAGTAGAATTTTCGGTTAAAATAAAATAAACGAAACTTGTTCCTTTAGACAACATTATAAAAAAAAACCATCAGAGAATATTTTATGAAAATAATCTTCCAAACACAGTTAATAACACAACCTATAATAGTACAACTTAATGGACCACTTTATTTTTGCCTCACATTTTGTTTTTTAATTGAGTTATTCCCAGAATAAATAATGCGAATACCTCTATAGCACGAATATATTTCCATCAATACCAGTAGCTATTTAGCGCTTCTTCAGATCGTTAGTTTAGCATTTTTATGTTCTGCTGTAGTCTCTATTATGCGATATAAATTTCGCGTTGAAAAATGTTTTTATATGCCCGTTGTAAAATCATTTCGTGCGTCTCTAGGCCATATAAATTCGCGAACGACATTAAAACCGAAATAATACTGATGGCATGATGGCGGCGGGGGCAAAGACAGTTTAATTTGATAACATTATCAACACGCTGAAATGAATTTAGGGAGACCGCTGCTGGGGGAGTTAGAGATTGTAATCAATAAACAAAACAAGTAAAAATGCTTTAAATGTTTTGGACAAAGAAATAGGTTTACGATTAATTGTGGTTTTAGTTGTGGTTCATTAGACCAGGTAATTTAAACGGTTAAAGCAAGATGAAGCCATAAAATTCAAATTTCTAACGACCATAAAAATTAAGCTAATCGGTTATAATTAGTTATAATTCGAAAAGAAATTCCTGCTAATGAACTAACAGAGACATCAACTTTGTTTTCGGTTTTCGAGACAATGGTAAAAAAAGCTTACCGAACAAAAAATATGTTAAACTATTTTCTATGAATAATATCAGAGAATATATGTCTGGGTTTTTATTGATCAATAAAATTATAAGCTGTAGAGGAATAACAATATTAATTTTAGATTTCTATTTTATGTGTGTTATAATTTTTACAATAAAATTTTAATATGTTGTTTTATGAGATCACTTGCTTGCTGTATTTAAAAACGCTTTTAATATTCTCTTCAGTTTTTCCATTTATACTTTAATTTGATGTCAGCTAAAAATCTCATAACCCAAATAATTTAATTTTATCGTAAATTGTAGTACTTTTTGGAGCTAAACGTGGATTAGCAAATTATTGGTTTTAAACATTTATTTATATCTTGAAAATTATGTAAATTTTTCGATAGACATTTTCGAACATTTTGAATTTTAGTTAATTAAAGTCGAGACTTTAGTTATCGACCTATAACTTTGTATGTACAAGTTATAGGAACTCAGGGGAACTTTTTTGTACAAATTTTGGAAAATATTGAAGATTCCAAAATATAAAAAAAATTGTGTTCAATTACCAGTTACCTAATCATATTTAGTTTAAAATTCTATATACGAGTAATTTAGCTTGGAATGTAAAATAGTTTGATAATTTCATAGACTTTGAAAAATTTGGAAAATGAAATGAATCTGTCGCCAATAAAATATGGAATTTTGACGGATTTCGTTTGAATTTTCTAGTAGAATCAACTTATTTCAAGTACTGTAAAATTGAATAAATGTTGAAGTAAGTTTTAGTAGAAAATAAAATCTCAAATTTGCTACGAATTCTGTTTGAATTTTCTAGTAGTATAGGTAGTAACTAATTTCTATAAAATAAAAAAAAAAAATTGTAAATTTTTATAATTTTTATGAGGGTCTACTACACGAAGTTTAAAATTGGCCTATAATTCGCCATAAAATCCAGAACCAATAAATTTTCATTTTTTTAAATTTGGAAGTAGAACTTACTTGTTTCTTTGTAACAAAGCAGAAAAATCTGTCCATTTTCTTATGTTTTATGACATTTTTTAAGGACACGAAGTCCCTCAGGGGATTCCTTTTAACAAGTTACAGAAGCAGTCAGTTCCAAAGGAAAACGCTTATATACAAAGTTCGTCCGCGGTCATCTCCCGTTCATATTTTGAAAAATAAATTATGTAAATTTATATTCTATATTTTGAGAGTAGGCGTATCTAGAGCTGCTGCTGGTACAGTCAAGGTAAAAAGTAACAGTGGGAAATTCGAAAATGTATATCTATTTATTTATTATTACAAATTCTATAGGAAAGATCCCCATCATAGGGAAGGACAACAGACATAAAAATTTATAAAATCATTTACATTATAAAATTAACTAAGAAAACTAAACACATAAAAATACTGGAAACTGAATCTTTCAGATAATATTTTGTTGCATTATTATTATTATATCATATTAAACACTAAATTTTAATTTAATTAATTTTTAAAATTAGTTCATATATTTTCCGGGTCAGTTTCTTTAACTTTAAACTATATTATTTGGATAATAAATCAAGATTGATATGTACCATGGAAAGACGAAAATTTTCCAACTTTAATAAAAAGAACTGGGGTAGTCTTTCATGTTAGAAATTTGACTTCACCACAAAACTGCAAGATTTACTAATTTAAATAATTACGACTCATCATCAATGCCAGAAGCTTTCAAAGCCAATATATAAACTTCCAAACTAATTATAGATTTATTGTTTTGGAAAGTGTACAACAGGACAACACAAAAGAAAAAACATAATGAAAACAATGGCACAATTTATATCTGGCACCGTGATGCTATTGATACTCGGATACAATAAATGCAATTCATTATTGGACTGTGTTAGAATAATTGACCAGCTATCTTCAAATCTAAATGATGCTATTGAATTTTAGAAAATTCATTATTCAAATTAAAGGTAATAAAGTGTGTGGTAGTTGCTTTTTAATGGACCATCAGATAAACTTAAGGATTTTTTTCTGAGGAGAGAATAGTTAGTTTACAAACAAGTTAAAATCTGATTTGCATTCACAACTTCATTACATTTATGCGCAAGCATCAGAAAATGATTTTTATGTTATAACAATATATGGACTTTCTTCGTTTGAAAAAATGTAAAACTATCAAGGATTTTCCGAAATAGTGACAAAATTTATAAGTTGTTTTAAGAGAAGATGAAAAAATGCAGAACTTTTATGCAATATGCATATTTTATTTAAGTTATATTAAAGAGTAACTTTCTAAGAACAAATCTATATATAAATTATAAGAAATGGTAATGATAGTCTATTCAAATGAAACATAATTTAAAATTTATATTAGTTAAATATTGAAGTAGGTAATCTCTTCTTTTATATGATTTGGCATTTAATTGAAAAACTGGTAAAGAAAATTTGGACCGTTCCGTTCTGTCAGTTTTTAAGTTATTTTTATGTCTAGTTCAATAAAAATGAAAATCCTGATTTTTCTTAATTTACTTGGGGCTTGCCCCTCCCATCAACACCGTCTTGGATACGCCACTGTATTTACCACAAACTTGTTAAATTAATGTAATTTTTTTATATTTAAGAGACTAAGTTCATTACAGGATATAAGAAAATGTACTTTCAGTGGATCCTAGTTAAGCAATTTTTATAGCTTTTCGAAAAAAGGACTGAACAAATAAATTCTATACCTAAGCATTGTTGTGCAAATGTGCTGTTTTTTCTTTTATATATTTGAAAAGTTTATATAAACTTGAAAAATGTATTATTTTTCAACATTGCAAATTTATTATTATAAAAATTCAATGTTAAATAGTTAAAATTGTTTTCAAGTTCCAACTCTAAAATCCAAATTTTTTTCATCAATATAGTTATTTTAATAAAAATTTCGTTAAAATAAGCAGTCACATAAATGGTATGTGTATGTATACAGAGTGTTCCAGAAATGGGGAGTATTGATCGACTTTAGGTCGATCTAATGTGATGTTATTTTCATATTAGATCGACCAAAGTTCAAGGGATTACCCCTTTTCTTGTCTAAATTTAAATAGGTAATATTTGTAAATAAAATCTATTTAAAATTTAATTAAAATTTTGGAGAATAATTTATAATTTGATTTGGAAAAGTAGATATCTAGGTGAAAGGAAGAATATGGATAACTGTGGACATTTCTGTATAATAATGTTACAATATTAATGAAAAAACGCATATTGCAAAAAATTTACTAGCATCTTCTTTCTTGAAAATATTTGTTTAATTTATTTCTGCTGTAATTTTTTCTCAGCATGCTTTTGTAAATGAAAATCTAGCTAATAAAATAATATTGAAACATAATTACGATTTCCAAATTAGTATATTTTACCAATTCTATACTTAACGAGCTAGACAAAGAGGAATTTTACAATCTCGTATCAAATTACATGACAAATGTAAAACGAAAGGAGAATGCACAATAGACCCAAGTGCTCGGACAATCAATTAGCTTCCCTACCTCAATTCAATTCAATCCCATCTAAGCACTAGGAAAATATATGATGTTTTAGGGAAAGCAATGTTTTAAAACGGGGCTGAAGTTCTAAAACCCCCGTTAGACAGTTTCGATCGTAGCTTGCTTTTTCCATAAAAAGAAGTTTTTAATAAAATTTTAACCACAAGACTAACATTTTTTTCAGATCTTTGCATGTGCTATATAGAATTTCAAATTTACATATTTTTTATGTCCTTGTCAACACATGACCAGTATACCATTGTTATTTATTGTTAAAACGTTGTAAATAAAATAAATATATACGTAAAATAGCCATAAAATCAATTTTACAACTTCTTCTTCCATAAATAAAACCGCAAGCTCCTACTGTTTTGGTTAGACTACTAGATAGATACCAAACTTAAGTTTTTTTCACTAATAGCTAATATTTGAAAAAAGGTAACAATACGGGTTTGTGCTTTTAAAACGTTTTGTAACAAATGACTGTTTTTATGACCATCATCATCAGCGAAATGTGACCAGCATCTAGAAAACCAACACGGACATATAGCAAAGACAACTTTTTGAAATTTAAATTCAACCATAAAATCCAACGAAGCCTACAAGTATAGAATAAATCCCATTAGGACTATATAGACTATTCTGTTCCAAAAAGGCGAATATCCACTTCAACTAAAAGTTATACATTTATTAGCCATTCAGCGGTGTTGTCGTCTGATGTCTCCTCTAGCTATAAAATCAAGCATATCATCATTACTAATAGTGGCAGTATTAGGTATCAATATCAACAGCTTTGTTATTACGTTAAATAAGTATAACCTCTTGTAACTAGTACAAAATTCAATTGAATAGAAATATAAGGCCGGATAAAATTTTAGTCGCGGATACGCATACAAATTTGTTTTGAGACGACAGTTCTCTCTTCCGAACTATGACGGTAGATAAATAAGCGTCAATTTTTCTTTCTATTATATGATACAAAAGTAGATATATACAAACTATCTAAATTTATTTATTGGAACCAATTCCCAAAATTCAGTTAAGCTGTTGTTTTTGTCCGTTAGCCATATAAAACGGCAATTAAAATTAATGCCCGGTAAATTATTTACTACTACCGCCCCCGGTCTTCCTCCACTTTTTATGAGGCTTCCGATTTGCACAAAGATAAACAATTCAATTTACTATCAGCAACTAATACACAATCCTGAAGGTTTCTGTATTTTTTTTTGTTTGATTTAATCCTCGTTCTGTGTTTCTGAATGATCATTAATTATTTGCGTCGGCTGAGGAGAAAAAATATCAAAAGTGCTCTTATAGGCTGAAACTACCATATTTCCGGCGATTTATTACAAAACTTCACTAGGTTGCATCGCATGCCCATGTTATCCTGAATAGCTGCTTTTATTGGAATGAATGAAAATCTGCACAATTGTAGAATTGTTTTTACGAACAAACGAGTGTGGTTTTTATTTTCTTGGGAAACCTTTTGATTTGTGGTTTGTTTAATTTAGCCGGCGATATGACGGCTTAAAATTTTACGGTACAAGTGTGGCAAAACCACTTGTTTGAGATGTGTGGTAAAAACAAAATTCCTCACCATTTTCTTGTTGAACCAACTTCAAAACTTGCGTAATACCGCAGAGAATTTATTGGTACAGGTTTTAGTACATAAAAAAGTCACTTTTTCCGTACGCTTGTCAATAGCAATTAATATTTGCAACAATTTTTTTTGGCTAAAAATATAATGTGGAACTTTTTATGTAGGTAGCGTAGCTTAATTTTAATCTTAAAAAAATTATAGAATCAAAATTCTGAATCATGGTATCAGCATTGTATACCGAAAGACCAGTTTTTCAATCGGAAGTTAAATACTAATTACTTTAACCAATAAAATAATGAGCTCTGCTGGAAATGAACGATTCTCACTGGGGTAAGTTCAGAATCTAAGTTAACTGTACTTAACTGAAAGTCTTCAAACGATAAATAAACAATAGTTATTATATGTATTGTGTAGGATATAAATATCAATTTGTATAATTATAAGTTTTATGTAAACTTATAACGAAAATAACTAGAAGAGCAAAAAGTGTTCTCGATGAAAAATCTTTGGTTACCTGAAAAATCTGCTAATACGTACATTGACTGTCGAAATATACCTATTTTGAAAAATAACAAATAAGTTTAAATATTTACAATTTTGAGTACTAACTCTGATATTATTAAAATCACATAACCAGTTTAACAACTGCATTTCATTGTAAAATAAATTTAAAGCAGAGTAGGAATTTTTTACCAAAATGTCATCTGCAAAGAAATTTGTTGAAAAATATCAGTGATATGTAGGTCCGTCCATGATAAGTATACATACAAGTATAGTCTACAGTGTATAATAATGTATATATAAAAAGATTATTTTCAGTAGACATTTGTGTGGGACACACTGTTTCTGTATCTCATATATCCCTCTCTAAGGTCCAGTATTTCAGTGTCAGTTTAAACCAAATTTGGGTAAACTTCGTTTAGAATATACAAATTTAAAATGACAAAATTCACATTCTAATTGAAGTTTACCCAAATTTGGTTTAAACTGACACTGAAATACCAGACATAAAGGGCTGCAACCAAGAGGTACAGACATGTTGACATGTTGACCACAAATAATTCTGATACAACGAAAAAGTTATACATGAAACGGAAGTTTAAAGTATGTATTTTCATAAAATATTTAAAAACACCAATACAATTTCCTGCTAATACTTTTATGAAAATAAACTATTCGATTTCTTTTTAATATAAAATATTATGTGGTCCGGAAATACTTTCTATAATTATCTCTTGGCATATTTTATAAAGAAAAGTTCTTGAGTTATATCATTTTTTAATTTAAAGTTTGGCATGCGTTTGTACTAGTTTAAAGACAAATTTTTAAGTTATTAGTAGATATAGTAAGTTAGGTCGTCATTCCAATTTTCATCTACAAAGAGACTACTATTTTACTAATTTATTTAAAAAATTATCGAAATCGGGTAATAATTTTTTGTGAAATTTTCTCAAAATCAAAAATTTTTTTTAAAGAAACAAAGAGATTATTACTTGGTTAACAAACCTGACAGAATATAAAAGAAGAATACGAGATGTTACGAAAATTTGACAGACAATTCTCAAAAAACTAAAGTTCTAGATATATAAAGTACCGCAATCTATGAGGCTATGAGTTAGAGAGAGACAGCATTCTTTTCCCCCAAAATGGCGGATTTCGCTATCAAATTAGTGTCGATCCCAATGTCATCTGCGTCAGTGTATCAAACGGCCGTCAACGGAGTGAAACTTTCGTTTTTCATTGGCTTTTTATTATGGCAAGTAGTAGGTCTGTTTTGACTGTTCCAGACATTTAAAACAAAGTTTTTCTTAAAAGTCATGTTTGAGGTTAACATTGAATATGGCGGGTTTCCAAGATTTTTGAATTTGCCGCCTATTTCCCGAAAATGGCGGACGGTTTGCGGTACTTTATATAACGTGTGATTCATTAAATTTCCATTCTGAGTTGGCGGTGGAAAAAAAAATCATGTCTTTGATTACACCTCATTTCTTTAAATCTCAAAAAAAGGTTAGGTTTTCTGGTTGTCGTTTGAAACTGACAGCAACAGATGAATCAATTCGGCGCAAACGTTTAAATTCCAAGGCTTACCTAGAATGGAAATTTAAAGAATCACACGTTATCTAGAACTTTACAAAAAACATTGTAAATTGTCATATTTTATAGGCAATTTTCCAAAAAACTATTAGGTTCTTTAGATCTGCTTAGATTTCGAGATATTGTATCAAAATTAGATAATTTTTATGGGAAAAAGTTGTGAGGAGTTCTATAATCATTATTCAATTACAATGCGATATTTACATCATATTATCGTGTGCTGTTAAGTAAATCACTACTTGAATAAAATGAGTGGGATAAGTATTAGGATTCCTACATCTCAAAGAAAGACGTAGATAAAATCAATAAATCAAAGTATATTTAATAGAAATATTGTATTATTCTGCATGAAAATATTCAGATTTTTCAGGTAACACTTAGAGTCGATCCTAGATTTGACGTCATGACGATCTGAGATTTGCTCTATGGTTATCAGTGACTCCTGGGGCGTATTTAAAAGAAAATCCGCGAATTTGTCTAGTCGAGTTTTGAATAAAAAGAAATGAATAATGGATATCTATAAAAATGTGGTTTGTTATATTCTGTCACTGTTTTATAAAAATAATTTCGAGCTGTGAGCACAGAAATATCTTTAAACATTTTTGTTTAAAACTAATAAAACAATTCAAAAAACATTTTTTAGATGAATTAAATCTTATTTAAAGAGTGTACAAAACAGGATATATCATTTCACAAATTAGTTGTCTACCTACTAACACAGCCTGAAGTTTATGAAGAAAAATCTGTACCTAGTTTATTTTGATATAAAATATTTTTTTCTGGGCTTGTGACATTTTTTGATTAAATTGTTTAATAAATATAATATAAGTCTCACTTTTTTAAACAGTGAAATAATAAAAAAAGAACAAATCTTGAAATTAAGTTAGTTTTTTTCACGATTATTCTTTTGAAAATATTTTTTTTTACAAACTTCAGACAGTCGTAGAAAAAATATTGTATACATGCATAAAGTGTCATTTTTTCACTCATAACATTGCTGACCTTCTGCTGACGACTTCTCAGCCGTGACAAAAATACTACATTATACCCTTGTTGCATAAATAATAGTAAGGAAAGTTAATGTTTATTGATGGAAAATGTAAAACTCATTTTGTTAGTAGTGTTAGAGTTATAATAAGTATTCAAAAAATTCACATTAAATATCATTTCATATTTAGGATAAAAAGTATTGTATCTGTCATTATAGCCTTCCAAATATTAGATAATGTTACCAATAAATTTATAACAAAACGAAGTATCGGATAAAATATTGTATGGTACACGAAATGGAGAGATATTCCAATCTCGTGAATAATATCTTTTTATCATATTACTTTACTCACTAGTACCATAAAAACCGATTATCTTGTTCAAATATAAAAACCATTATTCAGCATTGCCTAAACGAAAAAACGTATATTTGACTTAAGTATAAAATATTCTCAATTATCAAAATATCAAAATTTAATCGTTTATTTTCAGTTAATTCGTAGTAGCCGATCAAAGTAATGTTTAACAAAAAATACGCGATTTTAAATTATAGGGGGTAAAAAAATATATATAATTTAATTATTTTTTCTTCAGCTCATTGCTGGAAACTCATAAAAGTATATCCTGTTTCACTTGAATTGACTTCCTAACCCAGCAACTTCCATCATTTTGCCATTCGTTTTTCATCTCTTATTCACAGGCTCTTCTCAAATCACTCAATTTTGTTTTTTCACCAATAACCGACCGACAACCAGAATGCAATCATTTAAAACAGCATTGTCATTTTGACACATAGAACACGATCCTTTACAAATGAACACATGAAAAAATGGCTTTTGATTATCGCAATGTCAACACAAAACAGTGATTTATTATATTATTGAAAAGGATAATGAACAACTTTCACTTGTGTGGTGCGTGTGTGCTACCTTGGAGTGAGTGTCAAGCCAATGTATGTAACATATCAATCATTTCATTGATTGATTTTTCGGACATCATCAGATTAATAATAATAGGAAGAAGCGTGTAAATTAAAAATCAACGGTTTTTTATGTCTCATTCCTTTTGAACTGTTTAATGGTACAGGATAAATGAAATTTCATCTATCGGTTTCATTCAAATCTTAAATTTGTAGTGGATAAGTTGATAAGTATAAGTCTAAATTATAATGTTGACAATTTAGTTTATCTGTAAATCGTACATAAAGTTGGATTATTTCCAAAATTTCCAGATCAAAAAAACCGTCCCCAATTAAATAAAATATAAGAAAATATTATCTTTATGGAGGTATAGAAGATATAAAAAATATATAAAAATGAAATGTTTTGTCCCAAAGGAAAGGAACAATTTATAAATAAAGCCTCGGGAGATTCATCCAACAAATTAACTGCTTTTCGTCGCGTTTATAAAATTAATTTTTCAACAGGAATAGCTTATTAAACACTTTGGTTTTGTGCATAAAAATTTCATCGGCTACTATTTTTAAAATAAATTACACATGCATTTGGCTTTTGATTTTTCTATATTAATTTAGCCTATTATATTTGGACAATCTTCGTTACGTAGCCACATCCATAATATATTTGTTATTATATTAATATTAAATATCTGATATATTTCAAGATCTGATATAATATTTCAGGTTTTCATACGTGTGTAAATTTTTTATTCGTATTATTCGTAATCTTTTTAATTCAGTCAGTTCTGAAAGCCAGTCCAACTAGTTTATTATAAACAGATTCAAAGTGACAACTATGATTTTTGATCCAGGTTGAGATTATAGCGGTCGGTTATACCATTGGAATAAAACTGCGATTTTGTTTTTGTATAAGTATTATGTTTGTAAAGTTTCACTTGGCGAGTGTGGAATTTCGCTAAAATTAATATTGTCATATCATATTTTTGGGCGATAAATTCATACCTATAGAACGGATTTCAGTTGGTCGGATATTCAACGATGTTGGGAATGTTTTTGTTATAAAATATATTAGTTATATCTACGCGTAGTATGATAAAGCGAATACAGTGAAATATCTTTGTTTACAACCTGGAAAAACGTAAAAATAAAGCACTAATGGAATCATTAATTATTAGAATGTTCTAATTGTGCATGGCAGAACCATTATTTGTCACTTGTACCACATTGACAAGAAATAAATTACTCTATCCCAAGTATTTGATTATTTTTAGGCAACTTATCAATCTGCTTCAGAAAAAATAACGGGAAAGCCTACAACAAAAACTAAAATAAAATTTTACAAGTATAGACCCATCATGGATTATCGTCTCTATTACTAGCAAACAAACCAACAAACAAACAAAACAAAATTCCGCATTGTGTGTTTTGTAATTTGTGATATGAAATGACAAGGATTATACAAACACTTGAATGTAATTTTGTGCTGTTGTCTGTGGGTGCTGAAAGGACCTATTAAGGATAAACGGCAGTTATATCAAATTACTAAACATTTTAGGTGTTGTGTTACCACCAGCAGCACCGAAAAAAAGAAACCTATACAAAAGCAAATGTATTCGGAAGTTTACCACTTTTTATCTGCAGGTTATCAAAAGTAAAAAACTCTTTTGTATTTATAAAGTTACATATCAAATGTATAAGGGAGGTTTCACTTTTTATGGAATGTTGAGGATAAGATTATATATTTGATACTTTTTACTATTTATATGGAATTAGAAGTTTCATAGCTTTTTTATACTTGTATAAAAAAAGCTTTGTAATTAAGTAGGTACCAATAATTTATTTTAGAATTAATCCTACGATTTATAATATTAGAATTAAAAATATGATAGACTAGATATAAGGAAAATAATTATAGCTCTTGAATCGTGGTTCTTTGAATATTTTTCAAATATTCCATAACAGCGTTAACCTTGAAGGCTTCAAAATTTAAAATCCTCTACCGTTTCAATAATATCTGAAAATGGTATATTGGAAATTTTACGAAAATAGTTTAAGAGTTTATATGGTGTTAAGTTTCTTAAAAAGTACTACTCCTATATTATTATAATTTCAAGACAGTTCCTTTGGCTTCAGGTCAAGCGATATTATAAGTAAAAAATCTAATTGAAACTCTTCGAACTAGTATTTAGCTCCCAAATTTTCAAAACTTTAGCATATTTTAACCATCGGTTATTAACATTGGAGACAATATTGGACGTTTTAAATTTGTAAATGTCGGCGCATCAGTTGTGGTGCTAACGTTACTCAAAAATGTCACAAAAATATCTATCTACGTAAATGTAAAATTCTGAACTTATTCAACTGACATTTCGCATTTCATCTTGTAAAATTTGAGCATATTTTGATTAAATCAAAAAAGGGAATTATCTGTAATGGCTGAATTTAAATGTTCTCAAAATTATTTCAAATTGAATGTGGTAAAATTGAAGGTGATAAAAGCTCACTGACTAGGCACTAGAGACCACGTATTTAACTACCTATCTTTATTGGAGAATAATTATTTCACATTGCCAACCATTTTGAATAAGAGTTTCGAAATTTAAAGTGTAAATGTTGAAAAAAAATCAACCTTTTTCGAGCATAACTTAAAACTGGTGAAAATTTTCATATATCCGCCAGGCAATTTTTAGTTTACCAAAAAACGATGTCTTGAAATGATGAAAAATGAAAAAACCCTATTATTTCAAAAAATATCATAAAATTTGGCACTCTTCGTTAGTTTTGGCCATTAAAGATAATGTCAGGTAGTTAGTATGAAAATTTTTCGATAATTACATAAAAAAATGTAATTTGGGATTTTCAATAATTCCTGAAATTTCCATAAGTTTTCTAAAAATAGAAGCAATCGGATTTGTTTTTAGGGTAATTTTTTTAAATTTAAAAAATTTGTCTAGCTGTCTTTTAGTGCATTATGCGATTTTCTGGTAAACGAAAATCGTTAGTATGATCTATTTAGTTCAGGCTCACAAGCTAATGACGCAATTTAAAAAAAATGTAAAGTAACAATTTTTCCTATAATATGGTGCAGATTTTTGGGTCGCTTTTGTGCTACTTACCATATTCGGTATATGTTTATGTGTACCTACCTATTCAATATATTAAATATAAAAAAATGTTCCTTTTTAAGTTATCGCGGACACATAAAAACAGATATCATCAAAAGGAAAATGAAATTAGTTAATATAGATACAGGAACACTTAAATTCATCAAAATCTCGCGATTTTAAAACATACTGTCTTATATGAACTCTAATTTGGTATAAGAAATTCATTTAGTTTGTTTCTATTCCTATTTCATGCCATCACGTATATTATTTTATTCTGCCCTTAGATGTTATGTGGTCCAAATTAGTTTCACTAGACAATTTTTATAATATTCTAAATATTTATAACCACAAAATTGTTTTATACCGTCAATATAACATTATAATTATTTGTTCTAAAAATACAGCTATTAAAACATCAAAAAGAAAAAGAATATTTTTGTCCGTCCGCCTCTATACATACACATAAAAATAACCAAAATTTTTAATATTAGTTTTTCTTATACGTTCCCCGGCTACTACCACCAATGCAATTTGATTTATTACCGAATAAGAATGAGACACAACCATACACGACCCTCCCGCATCCGTTGCCCCTTTTTTTTCGTTTCGCTAGTGATGACACGTGTGTGTCTATGCGTGTTTCCACAGACCCAGAGAATTCGGAAATTTATTGTGTCAAATATTACATCTAAATAATTGTCTATTAAGTTAGAAAATGTGATTTATTTGTGTTTTTTTGGCATTGCCTGCGAAATAATAGAAATGGAGAAGTTTGCAGATTGTAAATCATTGGGAGCCAAGTGTGATTGATAAAGGGCTTGGGCACAAGTGGGAGTCAATAAGTTTTTTTGATAAGTAATTTTTGATTAATGAAAAAATAAACACTGCTCTTTAAAACTTTTAGGTGATCTTTTTTGTTAAGCGTACCTATTTTAAGCATTACTTAAATTTGGAAATAAATTCAATGGTACAACTTCCACACCACGGGGACCTAAATTAATTACCCAGATCGATTGTTTTGGTACATTTTACATACACTTAGGTTTGTTTTTCCAACAATTTGAAAACAGTCAAAACCAACCCAAATTCAAAAGAATAGTTAACAAAACTGGTTCTGGTTTGAAATTGTAAGCACAAACTTTTTATATTCATTTTTTACTAATGCCAATTGCAAGTATGATTTCAGAAATAAATTTGAAACTTTATCCCAATTTTGATCCCATTATTGTGCCTTTTTCTAGGTTAATCGATCTTTGGACGAGCAATTGACATGTAAACCAGTAAAAAATGATTAAAATTACGTAGTCCAAAATTCTCTACATTGACATACCTCCATTTTAAACAGTTCTTCAAAATTGTCATTAATTTGAGAAAACTTTTAGGTATTTCGATTTCCAAACATTTTTTTTTAATTTGTATTAAATGATCTTTTTTAGGAAACTTCAATTTAAAATTAAAAAAAAAACTTATACTTGGCTTATTTTATATATTTTCGAACTACTGGTTAGGATGTAATAAATAATGTAACGGAAATTGATATTTAAATCACATCTTGGTTATCTAATTCAAAAACAAATATGTGGAATATACGTCCCATATTAAAAGAACTGTCTATACATTTCTTTCTTTGACAATTAATGATGATTGAGTGTTAGTAAACTTGAATTTAATGTGTGATGAGGAATTAAGATTATTTTTAAAAATAGATTTGTCCATATTTTATATGTATAGATGTTAATGAATGAAAGATACGTGGGTGTTTGGTGGTAATTAAAACACCTTTAATTGTTAATTAATATTCTTCATCATCAAATTTAAATTTTAAAGTAATTCAGAATTTAAAGAATGGGTAGTGGTATAATAGTTTTGTTACATCATAGAAATTTACTTAAAAAAATAAAAACACAAGACCAAACATTTTTGATTAAAGACATACCAAAATAATAATTAGGTGTCTATTCTATAAATTATGTGAGTATGCAAAGCTTTAAGTAATACTCAAGTGATTAATTTTCCTTTAATTTTGCTTATATAACCTGAGGCGACTCAAATTCCACACGGCATAAATGCAGTCAACATTTCTACCATCCAAAAAATTGTAAACTTCACCTGTTCCAGTCTATAGCAATTCTTCAAAAGTTCACCGCTTCCGCACCGATTAAATCAAAGAACAACAACCAATGCAAATATTGGAAAAAGACACCAATGACTAAAACGCTGTTAGTTAACAACCTATTTATCACATTATTGAAAAAAAAATTGTAACAAACTACCAGATAACACACGTGGGGTATTTTGAGATCGATGGCCGTTCGTTGATTCGTTCGCAAACTATCCGCGTGTGTATGTATGTGTGTGTGTATGTTGTTAGATGCCGGCCGCGGAAGTTGTTTCAAGACTGAACGAACTGGTCGTGGAGTCGGAGCGCTTGTCTGCTTTCGGACCATCATCATGCAGACTCGCGCCGTCGAAGGGGACCACAAACGACAAAAGCGAAACCGATGAAATTATTGGAAACATTTCGGAGTGGTTTGGATTTTAGTAGAATGGAGAATCGTCAGGGAAGTACCATTAGGTATTTGTAAAACATTCGGAAATACGAGTATCATATCAGAATATGGTAATGTAATACCTATAATTGTAAGTCCAAAAAACGAAGTCTTCGTTTCTGAGCTTTCAATGATGAATGATGGAATAACTAAGTAATTTGTTTACAATTATTGAACTAAAATTCTGGAACATATGAGTCTAGAAAATGATTCTAATATTATCATAGATGGTTTTTATGAAACATATTTTTTGTACCTATAGGTTCTCAATTTATAAAAAATGCATGTCAAAAGCTTTGGAGCTGAGGTGAAAATAAGCAAAAAGTTTTCTGTAATTCATAAACGTCTGGAAATTATAGGATGTTAAAAGTTCATCAAAAATAGTCTATTATACAACTAGAAGGAAAAGTGATATATTCGTTGTCGATGGTGACAATAATAATTGCTCTCGTTTACTTATAGCGATTATCAATGAACATCATTTTGTATACATAATTATATGAACTGAATTCGAATGAAAATCTGTAATATTGGTAGATAGTATCATACTAAATAACAAAGACATCTCCCCAGTGAATACACTACAGTAGACGGTTAGGTTAAAAAATTGAAAACTATCGGATTATGGCAATTTGCTAATAATAAATAATCAATAAGGGAAGAGAGAGCGTCCTGGAATACCCTTTGTACACATTAGCACCAAAAATATTATGGAACCAATCAGTATGTCTAGAAAGAGTTGAGCTACTTCATCTGTATGCATAATTTTTTTGATTCGATCCTAAAAAATTCCTCTAAAACTTATGAACAAGAACTCTTAGTAAATCGTGGTTACTCACAGTTGGAAAACATGCTTTGTACTTATTTTTTATGACATTTTGCTTTATAAATATCTTCCTAAACGATAATCAGCAATAATATTTTTCGTACATTTTATAGTAGATTTGCTACGGAAGTACGCCCACATGAAGTCTTTATGTACCTTGAAACAACCTCATGATGAAGATGTTTCAAGGTAGATGGAGATAGCACTACTAAAGAACCATTTTATCTCAAACTGCTAGCAGATATGCAAACGTTTTTCATACAGAAACCAAAGACAATTTTGGACGGCTGTAAGTGTTATTGGGTTAATTGAAATAAAAAGTTTTACAAACTGACCAGTAAAATTGGTGCCTTGAACACCAAAATTAGATATTGAAGATATCAAAATGTCCTGTTTTCATATGAAACCAGAATTAGTTTCAGTCAAATCTATCAAATTCGAAATTTAAGAAGTCGAGGTACTATGAGGGTAGTAGGAGTACTATGAGTACTTTTTTTCTTTCTATGA
Source organism: Pediacus dermestoides (assembly GCA_963942485.1). Taxonomy (NCBI): domain Eukaryota; kingdom Metazoa; phylum Arthropoda; class Insecta; order Coleoptera; family Cucujidae; genus Pediacus; species Pediacus dermestoides. Next base: position 13,673,969 of record OZ012626.1, read on the forward strand.
GGGATATTCGCAATATCGTTAATGGTGATGATAGGTGCTAGAACTTTACTCTGTGAAGAGATGCAACAAGGAACTTTCTGAAACCAGAAGCACCACTATACTTTGGACGAGTGGCTTTCTGCTCCTTCGATCTTAATCATATTGAAATACATAGTATATTATGCAATGAGCATTTAATGATAACTATTAAGACACGAGTATGAGAATAAATATGTCTTAATAGCCATCATTAAATGTGAGTTGCATACACGATTTTTTCTACGACTAGTCAAAATAATGAAAAATGAATACATATTATGGCAACTTTATCATAAATTACGAAATGTCAGAAATCATTTTTAAAATTTTTGATCTGTCTGATGTTCATGGCAATATTTCATATTGTCGGAATTTGGCTGTAATGTTGCATTTCTATTGGTTATAAACTTGTATGGTAATGAAAAATCTGTATCGTAATGAATCTCATTACAGTACAGGTAGTAAATGTATAAATAAATCAATTAGTGTATGGGAGTAGAATAATAAGGATTACAGCGCAAGTGATTCAGAAAAAAGAAATTCACTATTTAATTAGGAGCATGCTCCATCGAAAAAAAATGAGAATTATATAAAAAAATAATACGGAACATTTTGATCCATCATACACCTAGTAAAATTAATCTATGTAGGGTGTTAGTAATTTGTTGTCCATTTACACAAATTTATACAGTGAAAACTCATTTATTTTATTATTTTTCTTAATTTTATGACAGTTTTAAAGACACAAATACTAAAAATTGGACTAATTTTAAGTTAGCAATAGGAGTAGGAATTCTCGACCGTTTTTCTTTCTTTTGATTTTACTACTTAGTACAACTAATTTGAATTTCTCTCTTTGTAACAAAGTAAACCGCATATAAACATGTAAATTTTTTGAAAATTTAGAACAGTTTTATGGCCACAAAGAATAAAATTAGGTAAATTTTTACTTTTCATACGAAGTAACGAAGTAATAAAGAAGTCTAGTAATCGTGATTTTTTTCGACTTCGAAGAATTTGATGGACAAACATAATTAAGACTTTGAACAAAATTTTACGGGTAACACTAAATTTGGTTTTTCAGTGCTAAATCGATTCCGAATATTTCCAAAATGATACGAAGACATCTCACGCTGTTGTACCGATATACAGGGTGATCAGTAATTGGCGCACTCCGAATACAGGGTGTTATAGAACACATTAAAACTAAGGATAATCTGCAAAGAAAAATTAAATCTGATGGTTAGTTTCCGAGTTATAGAGTTTCCCTCATTCAAGTTACAAGCTAATTATTTTCATAACCAAGACCGAAATGAGTGAATAATTCATGCTACTATAATCTCTGGATAAAATTCAATATGATTTGTTCAATTTTTTTCACAAAACCTCTAATACAAAGAAATTGAAAAGGTTAAAATGTAATAAAATACCTAAATTTGAGAAAATTTAGAAGTTTGGCAACCTCTCAAGCTCCCCTTGGGATAAACTAAAATACCTTCTATTGCCATGGAAATATAAATAATGAATTTCAATTGTTGTTTCTGCTTTTTAATAAAATTGACAGTACTAAATTAGTTTGACAAGTTCTCGCATCATAAAATATTGAACGTTTCTCTTTTTTTTTTCGTCGAACCTATTCACATGTTCAATGCAGTGTTGCCACTTTTATTTTCACAAAAGTGGTTATATCTTTGCAAAGAAAGGACTTACAGCACTGCGGTAAAAAAATTCGTCATTCTTAAAACGTAAAGTTTATCACAGTATGCTCCGAGTGCGGCAATTACTGATCACCCTGTAAAATAATAATTAAATTAATTTGCATTAATATTAATAAAATATCGAATGTGGACAGTACATGATTATTGGCTAAATGGCTATGACTTCAGCATTTTTCAGAGATCAGATCTATATCCGCATCGTATAAGATAATCATCAGATATTTGAAGAATATGTAGGTATTTTGAAAAAAAATGCAAGTCGTGCAAAAAGAACTGCTTAAAGTGTCAAATTAATTCAGTAAATCCCTAAAGTACACTGAATCGACAAGTTTGCAATCGTTTCCAATAAAAAATTACATAGTTAATAAGCAAGTTGAATCAACAAACACCTATTCAGTATTCAACTAGTACCAGAACATTATGGCAGTTTTTCTTTCGTATCAGCATCCATAACATACGCTTTAGATATTACAGATAACAACTTTTTCTATTTGTTTGATTGTAAACGGCAATACCGCAACTCATTTTAAACTAGTTGATGTGTAATTGTTAGTGTAAACGGTACACGATATTAATTCCTAGCTGAGGTTAGTTTTCTTTGAAGTCATCGGGAATTATTGCAATAGAAATCAGGTTAATAATAATTGCTACAGATTAACCGGAAAATTCTAAAGAATGCGTTGTAGGTACTAAAAACTGTCAAATTAGTTTTCCGAGAAATTTGAATTTTAAGGTTTCACACGGGAGTGTTTGCGGTTTCGCCTCATGACGAAGCTCTTAAAGTGCAACAAACTTACCAGAAACTTCTCAAGTATAAACTGTCTTCCTTATGTTCTTTTTCCCTTTTTCCATAGTTTTCATAACTTTGTAGTATAAATTTATCAAACTGGCGTACATAAAAACTAAATTGAATTAATCTATAATATTGTCGGGAGTTTTTCGGAATGACTGGTGCCACAATTTGGTTGGGGCATTTGCACTTAAATCAGTTTTTTTCGTAGGCTCCCGCTATCACTTTGTTGTTGGGGTAAGCAAAAAATGCTTAACCTTTTATCCTTCGCTTTTTTGGGTAAGTTATGCAGCGTTCGTATTCGCAAAAGCTACAAAATTGATTTTGATGGCAGCACAATTACACATCGTAAAAACGAAGGGCCTCTAAAATCAGTCAGAAAAAGTTAAATTTCCGCTTTATTTAATGCCATATATGGTGAATTATTGTAATAAAAGTTTTTTATGTGTACCAGGAAGAGGAAACCAAAAGAAAAAAATGATAATCACAAGATTTTTACTTATTCTACTTAAAAAGAATAAAGGATATTATACCTAGTAGGATTATAAGAACACGAGTATAATGTTACCTCTGACTTTTCTGGAATAATCACAATCAGCACAAATGGCCACACAAAGACCCAAACATAATCCATTAAACCATTCTATAAAATTTATTTTAAATGCCCGAAAGGTTATCGCGTGTCTTAACCAACTAAACAGTAACAAATTATACATTTTAAAACGGTGCTATTATTGATGAGTTTTTTTTTACAATCTTACCAGATCTCTTACAGGTATAATAAAGTTAATAAAGGCGCACTCTCTGCTTTAATTATGCGGCATAGGCATAGAATATTATATATAATTAAAACACTTTTTCTAGATCTCACCGACTGATGTCTTCGATTTTGTTTGTTTAATCACACACCAAAAATATAATTTTTCCTACGAATCTCTCCCTAGACTCCTTGCTTTCTATTTTTATGTTATTAAGAATTGAATTTGCTCAGGGCCCCCCTGGGGTTGTAAACTGTCATTTATATTCACAAATAACATCGCAGCGGGTAACAGACAAAATAGACCAACATGAAAATACGATGATTGATCCGAAATAGACGGTGGCCAGGCGATTGTGTATAAACTGATGGAAAAAGCGAGGACGGTCAATGCATTCTGTTTACAAATCGACGTCTACACTGTATGATGTCAAGCACATAATTGTAAATGATTTGCTGATGGTTAGGTTGTATGATGGAATTGAGACGCGCTTCCTAAGTGCTTCTAGGCGTATTAGTAGTTTAGTTTTTTTTTTCAGAAAAAGTTATGTAGTAGATAAATCATTTGAGGTGATTGACTTTCGGTTAATTAGTATGGCTATACAGTAAAGAAGACAGCAAAACATTTCTCAGAACAAAAACTGTTTAGTTTAATTTATTTTCAAGGTACATATAACCTTCATATTTTTATTACTAATGCGTTTTTACCAACACAACCTGAAGACACTTTGCGCTTTTTTAAAGAATATATTGAAAAGGAAACAATTTGAGATATTTTTTTATTTATTTAATATTGATTTAGAATTAAATTTTGAGCATATTTTGTTTTAACTTTCTTTTGTAATTCCGTGAGAAAATTTCTATCGAAAGAATCCAAATATACCAGAAGTCTTTTTGATATAATAAACGCACACAAAATCCAGGCATAATAAAAACCGTCTTTGAAATAAATCATTCAAAAATCCGACCAGCGGTTCCAAAACTGTGATTTTTAAGACTGTTGATCTCGAAAAATGCATGTTTTTATAAAGACAATTTCTGGTCTCAACAAAACGCATAAAGAAGTCGTATAAACAGTTCGTGATTTTTTTCAAAATATAACCAATAAAACCTTGGCAACAGTGTTAATTTTGAAACATACGGACTCCAAAACTTATTTTTAAAATTAATCATTCTATCACTTTCGGTACGTTCAACTTAGAAGCCACAAAAAACACCTGAACCTGAAACCAACAGATAAAAACGTTCCGATTTTTTGCCAATAAAATATCCAGCTTTGAAAGAGTAAATTTGAAAATTCACCAAAATGACAAAGTTATAATATTATAAAACAGTATGACACAAATTTTTGTTTTCACAATTTTTTATCATTTTCATACTTTGAAATGCCATAATTTTAAAACCGCGGAGTGGATTATGACGAAATTTGTGTTTTTATGTAACGAAAAGTGAACATTATTCTAAAAGAAATTACACTCGCCTTACTTTGCAAAATTTTTTGAACAGTCAGACATTTCCATACAAATTTATGCAGTGAATGTTTTAAAATGTTATTGTTTTAGAACCACTGCTTGGCTTAGAAAAAAATTGCAGTTATATACAGAGCGATGTTGGTATTATTAAAGAAAAAATAAGAAGGAACCATAATTTCACTGTTAAGTTAGATTATAGTTTGAAATTTCCAAGCGACATTGTTTAAAGAATCGTACAGCGACTGATTTAAAAAACCTTTTATCTACTACCAATTCATAATAGCCTTGATTTGACATTAATTTGAGTAAGGTAAGTCAGATTATTACGCAACATGTGTTTTAAAGAAATCATTACCACACTGAAATTTCAACAAGAAAATTCTTTCTTACAAGTATTTATAACACAATTTTTACAATTTAGTATCTTTATAGGAAAGTTTATATTTGTAAATGTCTAATTATAATATAATATATATTGTTTAATTCTTTAAAATTTGTGATTAACATTGAGTAATGACACTTCATACTCTTAAGTTTGATTTTTTGAAACCTGGAGAATTTTATAATAGCGTATCTACCTAGAAAAAACCGTAACTTCACGTTAGATAACTGAAAAAATTTTTAGTTTTATTTTATAATAAATTAGTTTTATATTTTAATAATAAATATAACACGGTCCACGTCCCAGATTTTTTGGTGTATAAATTGTTTAATTATTTGAAAATTTATGATTCAAATTCATTGTTGTGTAGCGCTGGCTAGTTTTTACACAACTTAGGTTAGGTAGTCCAGTACGACAACTTGACAACAACTACTGAGCAATGTCGCTGGAGATAAATTCAAAATTCATTTTTAATTATTTGGACGGTAGAAGATAAAATCTTGTATATTACACGTGGGATATACATACATTAACATATTCGTCTTATTACAGAACTCGTCTACGACTCGTTCTGCAATTTCCAGACTCTTATGTTAATGATGTTCATATCCCACTTATAATATAAATAACTATTAACGAATTTTGAAGAAATTTCCTTTTTAGATAACCAAGTGATGTCATTATCGAAAAAAATCATTAAGATTATGAAAGTTAATTTAGATTATTTTTAATGCGCGAATGGGTAGAACTAAAACTTCTCATCAATCTTGGTTCATGGTTCACTTGGAAAATCCATAGCTCTACATCAGATTTTTGAATTTTCTTTTAGGTTAAAATATAGTTTTGTAACCTTAATTTTATTGGGAAAAAATTGTCAATATTATGGTAGTTTCTGCGAGAATGGAAGAAAAACTAAAATTTTTGATCAATCTTCTACATGGTCCATGAAAATTCGCAGCTCTATACCGGATGAATGTATTTTCAGGAGGGGCTAATAACCATAATTCCATTATGCTGGAAATTCCAATTGAATTTCACAGAATTCCAAGTGGAATTCTTACATGGCGAGCACATTGAAATATGTGTGTACACAAAATATTCTAAACTAGAATTTTGCGAATTTGACATGGTTTGTCGGAAGAGTCATAAAAAGAGTTAATGAAGATATCTATAAGATAAAATTTCTCTACCAAAAATTGGGAAATTATTTTTGGTCATATACAGGGTTGGTCAAAACCCCGACATTCTTCTATAGATTGGTTAGTTTTATAAATAGAAAAATTCTGCAAAGATAAAAGTTGTCAGAAATTGACTGCTCCATAACCTAAAATTATTTCCATTTGTGCAGGGTGTTTAATTACGGCTGGACAGATACTTACTTCGTTATTTTAAATGGAACACCCTGTATATTAATAGATTTTCAGATTCTACATGTAATTTTAGATGAATAATTGTGAAGGTTTCATATTTTTAAAATAAACGGTTTTCGAGATATTTACACTTAAAAAAAAAATTTGAGATTTCCAAAAACACGTTTATTTTAGTTATAATTTGTAGTTTTTGAAAAGTTATTTCGAAGTTCTAAAAAGTAAGGTCTAGGGAATATTGTGATACAAAAATCTGAAATTTATAGTATACAGGGTGTTTGCAATTGACCGTCAGTATTCATTGACTTCAAACAACGAAAACACTATTTTTTTCAAATGGAACCCCCTGTATATTGCTGATGTAGGTTGTAGATATTTAAATTCTCTACTTTTTTCATAAAGTATTCCCTATACCTAAACTTAATATTTTAGGAGATATTTCAAATAATGTATATTGTATGAGAAATTCTATTCTATTTATTGAATTTAGATTGCCATGGAAATAAAAAATCCTTTATTCTGTCATTTTAAGGTTGTAGACAAGAAGGTATAAAATATAGAGGAGAGAAAGCTCCCGGATGGGTGTAGGCACAAATTCGTTGCCAGTTGCTATGACAGTGACTGCTGGCGCATGCGTAGAAACTATCAAGTACGCTTGAGTCCATTTGAACGTGCAACACTTTTTGACCCACGAATTCAACCCCCACCCCGGGGATATTTCTGTCCTCTATTTTATACGTCCTTGGTTGTAGAGAACTATACTCCATATACGAGCACAGATGATCTGTTAATGTATGGGGAGCAATTTTGGACCAACAAGTTATCGGTCCAAATTGTTTTTATTTTTTTGACTGTATTCTTATTGGTCCATCGCTAATTTATATTAAAAATCCACAGATAAAAACAATAATTAGTGTAATTCTCTAATTAAATATTTATTTGATGTTTGTGAAATCGGGTATCAGCTTTTTTAACAGGTAAAAATTCAAATTTCAAGTGTAGTAATCTAGTAATATAATGTAGTTATTTCAGTAATGGTTCCTTCTTAGTTTCTACACATTCTCTATTCTACCTATTGAAACAATTAACGTCGCAAAATATACCTGGATTATTTTCAGTAAGCATGTGCGTCACTCTGTTCCCGTCTCTTGTTCGTGTTCACTTCTTTCAAGACTGAGTGAGAGGGAGAGGGAGAGTGAGACTCACATGTACTCTTACTGAAAATAATCTTGGTGTTATAATAAAATGGATACATTTCAATGCCTGAATAATTTAGAAACTTTTTAACATAGTGAACGTTTACTGAATGGAACCAAAATAGAAGTGTGCATATGTACCTTAGTGTGATTGTGATTTTTCCTAGTGGACTGAGACTGATTAATGTCCCAGCGTTGAGCTTTGTTAATTTGTCAAGATAACACTCGACTCTGTATAACCCAATTTCTAACAGTACTGATGTGTATCGCAATGATAATTGCGAGTATCTATAACGAGTGTCATTTATCAATTGTGGAATAAAAATAAATAAATATGCCAGAGACCAAGCCCAAAAATGTTAATCAAGCACAATATTATATTATTTAAAATATGTTTATATTATACCTACTGCTGTCTTATAACTGTTTTTAAGTAGAACAAGATTAAAACATTTTATCATATTGTTATTATTATTATATTGGGAGTAGTGGCATCATCCAGTTCCACGTATATTAGCGGATTAGTTGAGTAGTTTATATTTTATTAAAATTTAAACGGAAAAATAAACAACAGCATGGATTAGACTCTCCGCATCATACTCCTTTCATCTGACATCTTTACAACACAATATGTTACGCATAATAACATACTGCTTAAATATGTGTTTGGACTTAATGGACATTTTTACACCTAGTTGAGTTTATCAATGAGTTAGAAAATTTATTGAATATGGCACTTGGCGACAGCTGCAGAAAATTCAACATACCACACGCGGATATTGGAAATTTATTAGTTAATCCACCTAAAAAACTACTTATTTATAATTTAGTATCTCTCACAAGATATTTGTATGATTATAACAGAATATTTTTTTGGTTATTTTCGTGCTTGGTGGAACACGCTTTCGAATACTGGTTAGTGATAGTTTGACGATAATATATCATAATATGACTTAAGGCACGTCAAAAATATGCGGGGGGTGGCTCGAGGACTCCACACATATCACAAGTTTTTTCCATTTCTTAACATTAAATAAGAAAGATTATTTAATTAAAATTATTATTATTATATTATTTTATTAAAATTGCTCCGTATTTTCAAGCCAGGTGCCAGGTTCTAGCTGTATGTGAAGCTTTCTCACTACATCACACACTGCTAAAGCTAAAGCTTCACTTAAAATTAAGCTCAACTTAAAAAATACCTAGATAATACTACTCCTGCTCAAAATTAACGCGTTACTGTAATAAATAAGATAATTTCAAAGTGGAATTTTTTATTTTAGGTTTTCGGTATGGAACATAGAAAATTAATCATGAGTCAAATTTCTGAGAAGTTTAAACCATATTACAGAAAAAAAACTAACAATCTTATAAAAAATAACTAACAACAATGAGATTAGAATGAACTCAAAAAATAGGGGGAAAATTATTCGAAAGAAGTAAAAATCTGTAATACAGGAAAAATTAATAACGGGTGTTGCTTCTTCTGGCTCTTACTGCTTGAATGCGCCTGGGCATACTGCCCAACAGATTCTGGATTATTTCTTAATAACAATCTCTTTGAGCTCTCTGAGGTTTACAAGAACAGGCATACGACGTATGACAGATTTCAGTGCATCCCACAAATGTTCAATGGTGTTCATGCCTGGACTTTTGGATGGCCACTCTAGTAAGTAAACATTTACTGCATTAAAATACCCGAAGTCCTCTCGGGCAACGTGAGGCCGAGCGATATCTTGCATAAACATATTGTATGACAAATTCATATTATTTCAGAATGTTTTGTTTTCCAATTAAAATTTGGCCCATTCTGTATTCTAAGAAAAAAGTATCCATGACTTACTACAAATTACTTTTCAAATCCTCCAAATCGGTAGTCATGAAGAAAAGCTCTTTTAGGAATTCCTGGTCGTCTAGAATCTACCACTTCGTTAAAAATAACCATTTCTTCAATTTTCATGATAACTTGCAACTCTCAACTGCGAAGTGAATAAAAAAGATGAGATTTATGACTTTTTTCGATCCTTGTGGTAATTGAAGGAACTCCTCTTCCTCCTACTTGTATAGATTTTGACAACTAATATGAGGAAACTATAGCGGCAAAATATATTTGTCTTATATTTCCCAATTGTATTAGCAAGTGCATAAAATTAAGTAGGTACCTATAAACTAATAAGTCTGATGATTCTGAAATAGTAATGCCACAGAAAAAATCAAAATATATATAACATTTAGACCACGCCTTCCACATTTTTCTTCTGATTTTAATTGTATGGACTATGGCTAACTGCCTTCACAAACCTGTATGTTATAGTACCTATATGTATACTGTACCTATATGAAAATCGAATTATTGTGAAATTTAATTACAAAAATCGAGGCAATAATTTTCATATATAATCTTATTAAAGGTCGTACATACTAAAATAACAACAATTTATAGCTGTCTCTGTATGTCAACAAGGTATTTAATGATAAACATCGCAGTCTTACATTTAACACGAATTTAGTTTCGCTGTTGCAAACTAAAAATAAGAAATGGTGTATGTATGTGAACGGTATGTTGCTGTATATGCTGATGGAAAGAGCAAAAAGCCTCCGAACTTTCCCTCGTTGAGAATTAACTCCACTGTCATGCAGAATTATTTGTCTGTTTTCTTTCGCATTATGTGGACGTTAATTTATTTTATATAATATGAAACAGACGCACGATGTGGTGTTATGCATTACTTTCAGCCGAGCTAGTTTTGTGTGTGGGCACTCATGAATTTGTTCTAATTACGAATTATTTATTTGTCATTTTTAGCTCATATACGAAACTAAATCGATTTAAATTCCAAAATAAACGAAAAGAATGAAGCGGAAGTCGATATAAATACACAAATTGTGCATTCATATTAAATCTCTCCACAGTTTAGTCATCCTAAAAGAAAATTAACAGTTTTTTTACGGGTGTTTTCACTCTGAGATACCGCACACACTCACAAATTTTTGTTACTGATTTATTACGGCGTCCCTCCGTCGTTTCCCTTTTGAAAGTTGTATGGCCTGTAATTAATTATTATTACTGCATTGAAATGCTCGATTTGTAAGCAATTATTTATAGGTATGCTCTCGTGTATGCATCTGCTTAACTGTATATCAAATAAATGCCAATTAAAATTATCGTAAGTATTATTTACGATACCACCGTATTAAATAAAAATTATTATTGTAATATGTTTGTGTGTTTCACTGTTTGCTTTGTTTTTTTTTTGTATACAGTATATACGCTTAAAAACAAAGACGAATTAGATTTATTCCTAATGTAATTTAGACAACACACCCACAAAAAAATGTCTTGGGAAGTAACATAAAAGTAAATCAATAAATTTGAGTGGGTGCCATAAAAATGAGTATTAAATCGATAGTACATCAAATACACTCTTTCAAAACAATAGTAAGAGTACTGAGAGTTTACCGATTTAATTATTATTTTAATGAGTATCTTCGGCGAAACTTGCAAATAAAATATCCATCAGTGGCGTTATCCAGGTATTAAGGAATCGTAATCTTTATACAGGGTGTTCAAAAAAAGGGTAAAAGTTTTTAAGGGTATGTAGTATGGGCCGAAATAAGTCGAAAAGTCTTAATAAACATAGGTCCACAAATCCACGGTTACGGAAATATGAGCGATTTCATGTTTCTGCTACTTTAGTTAAGAATAGGACTTCTTGCATGGCCTGCCAAGTCATCTGATTTAACTCCATTCGACTTTTTCTTTGGGGTTATTTAAAAAGTTTAGTGTATAGCGTGCTTGTAAATAACCTGTACGAATTAAGACAACTATGTAAATAATAAATAATATAGAGCAACTTAATAAATTTTAATTAATTTAAATCTTAAATATTAGTTATTTATTCAACAAATGCATGATATATGTATGAATGGAAAATTTAACACGAGACGTAGACATTGTGCATGTGTTAATATAGTATTTTTTTTATGATTGTCTGTAATTAGAAAATATCTGATGTGTCCAGCATATGACTTTCTTATATGATACGGATATTATGTATGTAGTTCTCATCTTTGAAAAATAGTGAAGCCGAATACTTCTTTAATATTAATGTAAATTAAATTAATTATTATTTGATGAAGGTACAATGGGAACCAGTAAAAAAAGGGCACGTCCTGATATTCGAACACGAGGCGTTCATATCACGACTTCTTATAAGAAAGTAAAAAATAGCTAATTTTCTACAATTTTTTTCGCTGTTTTTAATTTTTTCACTATTACAAATGGTAACACTTTTCAAAATAAAATTAATGAAAAAACGCTTTTTTAATAAATGTAGAAAAAAATTTTATTTGTAGTTTTTTGAAAACCCATTTTAACTTATACGAGCCCTAACAACTAAATGTTCGGACAAAAGTAAATTTGATTGTCTTTTTTCCATACGCGCAAAAGTTATCTAAATTAACTTCCATATTGATGGTTTTTTTATGTTATAAATGCCAACATTTGGTTATATAAAAACGTAAATTCCGTAAAAATCCGCTCGGCGGTTCCAAAACTGTGGCACTTAAACCCAACAGGATGGGAAAATTGTAGAAACAAAGAATTATTATTTTCAAAACAATGGATCTAGTAGTCGGATTTTGATGAAATTTACTTTATTGTAAAGCTGAATGTTGGTTTTCTTTACAAAAAAGTTACACAAGTTTTTATTTGGTGATTTTAGGCATTTATCGGAACTTTAAAGTTGCACCTTTAAAAATGATAGAATTTTCTAGTAACTGTTTTAAAAAATCACAGTTTTGAAACCGCTGGTTGGATTTGTGTCAAAAAACCTTTAAATCAAAGCTCAATAATCGTACTACATACATTGAAAAAATCCTGAAATGTTAATATGATTTTTTTTGCATTTTTTTCGAGTTTCACAGTTTACTTTTCAAAAAACGTGTTTTTTGAGGGTGCTACCTACATTTAAATAATCACAGTTTTGGAACCGCTGGTTGGATTTCGGTAAAATTTACTTTATTGCAAAGCTGGATGTTGATTTTATGTACAAAAAAATCCCCAAATCTTTATTTGGTGATTTAAAATTGCACTTGAAAAATCCAGTCCGGACTTTAAATGTTATCGAAACTTTTTGGCATAAAATTAAACGCATTCTACGCTATAATCCACCAAGATCCATTGGGGACTTTAAGACCAAAATAGAAGAAATTTGGGACAGTTTCACGCCAGAATTGTACCAAAATTTAATAAATACACTGCCTGCTAGAATACAGGCAGCTATTTAAGTAAAGGAGACGTAACCTCATATTAATGGTCCTAAATTAAAAATTCTTCCAACATTTAGTTGCAAATTCATTTTGTAAAATTTGCTAATTAATAATTATTGTTAAATCAAATAAACAATTTTCTTCCATGCATAATATTGTTATTAAGGCTTTATCCTATTGTATTGTTAGGTGTTTACTAATTATTTGCGTAAAATTTCCAGTTCTCCTTTCATATTTCAAAAATTTACTTTTGTCCGAACATTTAGTTGTTAGGGCTCGTATTAGTATGTGACGTTATTATGTCTTTCTGATTTAATTAATCACTGCCTAAGGGCCAATACTCTATGGTTAACTATATTTTATGGTTTAAATCCATACCATAGCTACAATTGGCTTCAATGAACGTTTCCTTGAATTTTAAACATGATTTAAATTTAACCAATGACTGAAGTACTGGTCCTAATGCACAATTCCACAAACGTCTGTTAAACTTGTATTTAACTATTCTATGATAAATTTGAATTTTGCGAACTCCTATATTAGTCCAAAGCTAATCTACATTAAAATTCAACCAATAAGATCAATAATTATTAGTTATTCTCTAATTAAATATTTGACATTTGAGTAATCACTAATCAGGTGGGTTTTTAGTTTAATGCAAAATTGCACAGCATTTTTTAAGTCGTACTTAGCTATAGTAACGTTTATAGCAACAATTGTTGCTAATGAGAATAAAACTTCACTTACAGCAATTGATCACAAATTTTATAAATAACAGTTATTTCTATTTATTATTATTCTGTATTTCCCGAATGCTCAGAAATTTGATTAATAATCTATGTATGTTTTTTAATAGTTTTAAAAAATAAATGCAAAATCGGAATAAATGTAAAAAATAACTTTTACATTTATAGGAGTACATATTTGCACAATTTTTTCACAGTACCTACTTAGATCTATATGATCTTGGGCAATCTCTCGGATTTAGGTAGATTTACTGCACATATACAAAGACATTTTTACGAAAATGGTGAAAATGGATTCAGTAACTCTCAGAACGTGTAAATCCACCAAAATTTTGGGATCGATTACAACACTCTTTCTTAATTTGTATAAGAAAATAAAAAATAATTTTCAACACCCTGTAGAACAATTTAGGTTGAGACTGAGATTTTATCTAGAATATGCTGGATTACAATCAGTCAACAACAAATTAATTAAAAATGATAAATTGGTTCCTAATGATGTGTATTCATTAATGATAATAGCCTCCTTTTTTAATATTTTTACAAATTTACGAAATATGTAGTTATAATTATAAATGAAACTCAAATTTCCACTATGTTATATCACCAACAAAATTTGTATTAAAAAAAATATTTTTTACTGGTATTTATTCCATTTGTTCCATTTTTCTAAAATTAATGTGTTATGATGGCCGATAAAATAGTTCTGTTAGTGTTAAACGATACCCACGGCAATTCCCAGGCACCATACAAGGTATTAATACTTAATTGTTAGCCGAGCAAAAAAAACCTGAGGCCGATAATTAATTAGCTGTCTGACTGTGAAGATCGGTGCGTTACTTTTATGTTTATCACTCGTGAGAGAAACCTGATGAAAGACATTGGCTGCTGCGAAACGCTTATCTTTATCGGATCGGATTTAGTTGGTTTATTATCAGGAAAAGTCGGTGTAATAAGAAAAATCTTTACCTTTTCCAGTAGAAATACTTCAGCAAATGTGTCAATTGATTTTATATCGAGTTGTGCATTTTGGATTGTTTCCGAAACTCAAGAATTTATTCTTGTTGGAATGGAATGCAACTGCAAGGATCAATGTAATATGATTATTAACATCTAAGGAACTGTTTTATAGGAAAATAGCAGCAAGTTCTCCATACTTTAATACCTACTTAATATGTAAAATCCTTAAGCTAGCAGTGCTATTTCCAACAGTGCTCGGGCATTTCGATGCAAAGTATGCTTTACAAAATGTTGTGAATTGTCTGAACTATGCACAAAATAGTGCAATTTTGCGACGCTTGGTCCCTTTCATCCTGTTCAATTCTTGTAATAAACAGTGTTTGTTAACATTTTATTCGTACAGACTCAGACGCACATTCGGAATGAAACGTGATTTTTTAACCGTTTCACTCTTCTCTCTTTAGACGACAAAAAAATTCTGCTTGTGTACATGGTCCATTACACTGTTTAAAATGTGATACTGAGGATTGCAAAGAATGTATAGCAGTGTGTTGTGGTAAGACAATCGACCAACTAACAACTGATAAGTTTTTCTGTACAATATAATGAACCAGTGAATGATGTTTATTGTTTTGGATCTTTTGTTCGTTATCTCCTTAGGAAAAAAATAGGATATTTAGGGGGTTGTTGACTTCGGACAGCTCTGGATATTCTTTGTGTGTAAGGGATTGACAAAAATTAACAAATTATTATGTAATCTAATAAATTCTGCTCCATCCAATTTGAGGACCTATGTATATTTTGTGGAATTGGAGAAATTGATTGATTTGACATAAGATGGTTAAAGTCAAGTGGGGTTCTAGTCTTTATTGTGCGTCATTCCTCCTCTTTTTTTGATCAAAAGATTCAGATATCGTAAATCTATGAGAATTGTACAGATATGGCTACCGATAGCGATTTTCTCTGCATATTTTTCTATTTTCTACTCTGTGTAAAGCTTGCCATACACAACAAACTTCTCTAATACTATTATAATACTACGAAATAGTACGAAAATCCTTGTCTCGTATGCAATATCTATAAATAAAAAATATCTTTATGTCAGTAAATCAATAGGTAGCTAAATCCTAAATCCGAATATTTTTACCGAATATGTATTATGTTCTGCTTCTAGCTAATGTGCATTATAAAAATAAATTATTAATATCTATAGTATAAAATTAATCCAAAATATGGTGGTTAATCGGATAATTAATTGTTTTGTGCAAATTTAATTCCAGAATAATTATTGTTAATGTTTTATTGTGAATATATTTTTAGACATTTAATTAAATTATTGTTGTCTAATTTTTTTTAAGAACACAATATTCAATTGGACTAATGGAGGAATTGTAAGTACCTTCAAAGGCAAAAGTTAGTGATCCGTCACCTGAATTTATTTCGCCGGAAAAACTAGTTTTAAAACTTGCGAACACAAAATAAAGCACCTGGGGTGATTGATTATTCGAGAAAGATCATAATGCGTTATTGTTTATGAGTACTTTATAAGTTAATCGGACGTTTCGTGTGATTTTAGAAATTGTCAGAGAAAACTTTTGGCACGGAAAATGTCGCGATACCAACTGTTGAACGATAAAAGTATAGCGCTAATGGTGAAAATAATTCGTAGATACTTGTGAAGTAATATGATTAAAATAAACACGATAAATTATATAATGAATTTAAAATTTATCAATTTATAGTATTTTTAACGAGATTTGGACGCCTTTAAAAATGTGAAAATAAGCGGCAACATCGCAATCTACATCACTTAACGAATTTGAGTTGGCAATTGTGCAACTGTATTTTCCATCTGTTTCACTCTCGCTGTTTTCATCCTCTTTCTCTGTCTTAGAGGAGTAATATTTCAAATTGAGGTTATGTTATTTTGTTGTGACACCTATTGCACGAGTATAGATGTTGCCGCGTTTTGCCTCATTTGTTTGTAGCACCCTTAGTCACTAACAGATTTTTGTGAGTATTTTTTCAATTATCTCAAAAACTATGTAGTGAAAGTTATTCAAACTTTGTAGGATGCTGTAAATAATTAGGTGCTACGGCACTGGTACCATTTCTTCAATACTTTTTGATAATTTTGATAATTATTCGTATTTTCCATAAGAGCAATGGTAATATTATTCTACAAACGGCTTAGTGAATCGACTTGAAAGTTTTTTTTTACTTAAGGATGCTAATTGAAGTCTCTATACCAATTTTCATAAAATTGGTTCCATTTTGAAAATACTTACAGTTTCTCCTCTAAAACGAAAAAAAAAATATGGACAAAATTTTAATTGGGATAAAATTGTGCCTTACAGATAATTTGATGATGAAATGATATATGGTATCAATTTATTGTAACAATGAAATAAATAAAAATAAATTAAACAATAGGGCGACATTTTTAATAATAAAAAAAGCAATTTATTCTGGAATTGAAATCATGAAACAATTACCTAAGTATTTCTCCTCAAAAATTTTTTTAGTATAAATCTTTCGGTTAACAAACAAGCAGGTTTAAATTGAAAAATATAAAATTAAATTTTTAAATTTGCTTATCGATTGTTTCTCTTGTAACATCAATCCTGGAACATACTGTATATTGCAGTCGCTCCGGAGATACCCTGTATAATTTCAACTTTAGAAAAATTTAATTAATTTTCTCTAAATAGTATCCATTTGTATAAAAATTAACAATCAAATATAGCGGATGTGGCTAAAAGCTAAACTATGTAGATTAAAAAATACTTCAATAATAAAATGACCTTCGCTTTATTTATTGCTATTAAAATATACTAACGTGTAAAAGTATTATGTAAAATAATTTAAATTCGGGCAAGCCAGTCCTCATATGGAACGTTAAAAGAAAAAAATTCTTTATTCAAAAATTATTATTTCTAATGAATGATGGAAACCGGAAACGCTATGAAAAATGGGAAGCATAATTTCATTTTAATTAAGAAATATTATCCGGATTTTCTTAAATCAAAAATAGTGGAAAATTTCTAAAATAATAGTTTACACTTAGGTTTTGATTTCTTTCCATTTATTACAAGCCAATAACTCAATTTTTGTTTAACTATTTGGTATTTTTTAGCATTTAGGACTAAAATATCTTGAGAAAAGTATTGTGAGACCATAATCAAGTAAAAACCAACTTTAGTTTAAATGGAGTTTAGAAAAGACCGTTTTCATTTACATTTGACACGTCACAGTCTAAACCTCATTTAACTAAAGTAGACTTTTATTTTGATTATGGAAGTAAAGGCGATATGTATTAATTTAACAATTTGTATAAATATGTAATATGTGTTCTATGTAGGTATCTTTATATTATTATACGAGGTTGTTGAAATTCGATATTCTACAAGAATTTCACTTTAAAAGCGATATTCAGCTTAGGTTATTGCATATTTAAGTGTCCAACAATATCCTGAAAAGAAATCTAAGATTTCTTAATTTGGACGTAAAATATCTAAAAAATTCAGTATATTTTTTCTCGGTGAGATCTGGATATTTGCAGTTATCGAGTTCAAAAATTGTTGGGTAAGTTTGGTAAGGTTAGGCCCGGTTGTGTAATATATTCTTTGCCTACTTATCTATTATACTTTATTCTTCTCAATATCGAGGAAGCAACCCTCGAGGACTATACTTATGTGATATATCATATTTGGTGATAAAATTAAAAGCCCGAAATTTTTGATAATATAGGATAATAATTAAAATTAAGTTGATAGTGTTTTGATAGCTCCCCAAATAAAAAAGAAATATCAGTTTATTTCAGATAATTCAGATACAATATAAATTTCTTTTCAGGTTATTATTGGGCAACTAATTAAGCAACTTAGTCTTAATTTGTTTTGTTATTTTCTTTTCAAATAAGCGAGATCCTTGTAGTGTCCTTCCTTCGTATTTCAGCCAACTTGTATATTGTATAGGATATTCTTTTAGAACTAATGTTCATATTTTAACCATATTTGCATTTTGTCAAAATAAAAACTTGAACAATTTTACCTACTTCACAATTTGCATAACAATTGGTGGCTTCCTGCCCAACTGTTGCTATTAAAAGGAATGAAAAATGCTGATTTCGTATTTTTGTTTCCCCCCATTTGATTAAGATGGCAAAGTGTTTGTAGGACGCGGTGAAACAGCACACAGAAAAAAGTTTTCAGTTGAAAAATAAGAAAATAACAATGTTTTATTTTTGTATCTTAATGTACTTAATGTATAACATTATCAGATAGAAGGATAGTTTTACTCCAATTCTGCTCCAAGTCCTCAACTTTGCCAACAACAATTATTTTTTATTATTTTGGTTTGTTTTTTAGTTTCAAGTTTTATCACAAGGTAGGCAATACATATTTTTTAGGATATGTGATATAAATATAAACATAAAAAAGTTTATTAAACATGAAAGAACAATATTTTTTGGGTAAGTTTACAGTTCGTTATGAGTAGTAGTACTCTATGTATAATATAGTTTATCTTATCGAAAGGACAATTCCTATTGCAGCAGTTTCAGTTTATTTCAGTGTATAGCCAAAGTTTTTCGTAATTTGTAAAGTTCAACCCGCCTTCTCGACTTGTTTACTTATGATGGTGTGCTAGTGCTGGACAAGACGAAATACATCAGTAGAAAATATGTCAAAAATTCATCAAATAAAAAAACGGTAGAATTTTTTTGTCAATCAAAAACCGTACGCTTTTTCTGTCGATGTTATACCAAAACCAAACATTGGTGAAAAGCCATAACATATAGGATGTCATCTGAATTGGTCATTTTGTACAATTCCCACACACAAGCGCGCTAAAGGATGTTTGTATGAGTTGAGTAGAAGCCGAATGCCAAAATAAAACAAGAACAATAATGTGAAGTCCAAACTAGACAAGACTGAAAATCAATCCGGGGGTGACCACCGCCACCGAACTGCTGCTCTCCAGACTTTGCAAAGTATATAGCAGGAGCACCGGAGACAATTTTAAAGTTTATAAAACATTTTCTCTATGAAGTTCATATCTGTTCTGCAAGTTGTAAATGTTTTATGGGCCTTTTACTTTTGGATAGTTTCCGAACTGAACTCCATTTATTTATTTGGATAATCAATAACGAAATATATTAAAAGGGAAATAAGTAATGTTAACAATATTTAATTGAAATTTAAGTAATTAAAATAAAATGTCCCCATATAAATAATTACCTAATTGCCACCAATAAATCTAACAACGGAATATATATTATAATTTCAGAATATTTTCAAGTGTTATTGAGTTATCAAAAAATATAATGTGTTTTTTAATACATAATTTAAATATAGAGAGAGAAATGAAAAAAGTGTATTTAACTACACTCTTCGCCATCTCGTGCCAACTGATGTCGAGTTTCAAAACTTCTATGCGTGCTATTAAACTCCTGCTGTGCAGCAGGAAATCGAAGCTACTTTGGCCGCTGAGTGGTAGAGGGCGCCTAGAGTTACCCGCTCAATATTTTATAAATAAATTTAAAAAACTTTCTTTGTTTTTTTTGCTACAATTTTACGCCTAATCTTGAAATAAATAATATGTAGGTACATAATAGGGTGTATGTTATACTGCACATGGAGACCTAGGACTATTTCTTATTTTACATTACTGTCTTTCAGATTTTTCAGGATAAATCATGGATGAAAACAAGTAGGTATCGCAATTTTCACACCAGATTTTTGTATGCATCAAAATTTTATTTCGGTTTTCAGGATCGTAATGGTGAAAATACGTACACCGTTTTGTTTGATTGAAGTCGGACTATTTAATATTCATTAAAACGAAACATTTATTTTCAATTATTGTTAAATATGTGTTTTTCTTTTCTATAATATTTGCCTCGTTTTATTTTTTATCATTACTGAAACAATTACGCGTAATAATCGAACATACATCTTGATTTTTCTATTTTTTATTTATATCGAAGTACCTATGGGTACTAAAAAAATAAAAACGCGATTTTCACGAATTTATTTATATTTTAGACTCTATAATTTTGTTACGCTATTTAGGTACATGTTAAATTTTTAATTTCATTTCCATCTTTATTATTCCTGTAAAATTACGAAATAGTAGCAGTGAAATAGTTATTATTAATATTGTCAGAAATTAGTTTATCAGAACTATTAATAGTATAAGTACAATATTAAAATGAAACAATGTTAACACCAATTTACGACGTCCACGAAAATTGAATGTTCAAAAAGTTTCTAGTTATCTCAACAAAAAATTCAAAATAATCATTGACATTTATTTCAACAAGAGATTGGGATTCAATATTTTTGTAAAAGTATAACTGGAGTATACTTCTCTACAACTTTAAAATGACAGAATAAAGCATTTTTTATTTCTATGCCAATCTAAATTCAATAAATAGAATAGAATTTCTCATACGGTATAAATTATTTGAAATATCTCCTAAAATATTAAGTTTAAGTATAGGGAATACTTTATGAAAAAGATAGAGAATTTAAATATCTACAACCTACGTCAGCAATATACAGGGGGTTCCATTTGAAAAGATAGAGTTTTCGTTGTTTGAAGTCAATGAAAACTGACGGTCAATTGCAAACACCCTGTATACTATAAATTTCAGATTTTTGTATCACGATATTCACTAGACCTTACTTTTTAGAACTTCTAAATAACTTTTCAAGAACTACAAAGTATAACTAAAATAAACATGTTTTTTGAAATCTCTAATTTTGTGTAAAGTGTAAATATCTCGAAAACCGTTCATTTTAAAAATATGAAACCTTCACACTTTTTCATCTAAAATTACATGTAGAATCTGAAAATCTATTAATATACAGGGTGTTCCATTTAAAATAACGAAGTAAGTAGCTGTTCAGCCGTAATTAAACACCCTGTATAAATGGAAATAATTTTAGGTTATGGAGCAGTACATTTATAACAACTTTTGTCTTTACAAACCTAACAAATTTATAGAAGAATGCCAGCGTTTTGACGGACCCTGTATATTTGATAGTGATAGTTTCATTCCAAACCTTTCTCATTTATCAAAATTATTTTAAAATATGTATGGTAGAATTTGTTTCAGTAGACATGCATGTGACCGTTTCCCTCTCTCGTGTTCTTAATGGAGACGTACGTGAGGTAGAAACAGAGACTTCCATCTACTATTATTATCCTTCTGGTAATGTTGGCACCCTTATCTACTTGCCAGTGTTTTTGTGGATACTTTTTTACATACCAACAAAATCTGCAGCAGTATCGAAAAAAAGGAATACAAGGCCTTTTTATAATACAAAAAAAAACGTAACTGAAATAGCGCGAAATTCAAACGCCTATCAATCATTTATGAACACTCTATATGAAAATACGATGTATATTTGGAATAAATTTCATTTAAAAAAAATCACGATTACGATACTTTCTTATTACTTCTTATAAGAAAGTAAAAATAACAATTTTAAATAAAACGGAGCCATCCTTACCATTTAACTGTAAATTGGCAATAGGATTTTTTCCACAAGAGGTTTTTCTTTTAAAATAATTCATTATAATACAGAATATAAATTGGGCTGGTTTGAATAAAAAAGTCATGTGAGATATTTTCTTCAATATTTATCAATTAGTAAAGAAGATTAGTGTATTTGTTGTGAGAGTTTTTTTTTGTAGGATTTTTAATGTGTATTTTTTTTGTCAGAAATTCTTTCTTAGGGGTTCTGCTAGATTTAAGGGTCAATAGGTTTTTGTGTTTGTATATTTTTAGGAACGTTTTAACCTAAACAGGGACATGGAAAAGAAAATAAACTAAAAATCTACTTCTACTAAATAAGGACGACAAAAGTTTGAAAAAGGGACTATTCAAACTACACAACCATTATACAGGGTGTCCAGGATAAAAATGTTAAGCATATGGATCTCACTTATTTGAAGAGATACGACTTCGGTTAAATTACAAAAAATTTACCTCATTTTGGGTCTAATACAATACGACAAACACATTTGACATACCTGCCATGGCTTACTAGATATTAACAAAAAACTGAAATTGTGCATTTCAGTTTTTACTTAATTACACAGCTGGTAGGAAAAATATCGCGATAAAACTTGTACATTATTAAGGTACTTTTTCAAGGACAATCCCAATATGCAATTGAAATTTTTATACACCTTCAATTTTTTTCGAAAATAGCACCAACTTTGTTTTTTCTTATGGACCGTGACATGTTTATTATTAAATTATGATAGTATTTTTCTTTCCCTTTCCGACAATGTATCACACATGGGGTCTTAAGTCGTTTCGTCAATTATATTCGAGTTTATCTCAATCACCGTAGTTGGCTGTGCAATAAAAATTGTTTATCTAGCAAACTTGGATAAAAAATTGGGTTTTGGTTCTAATAATTAAGAATTGACAAATTTTATGGAAAATAATGATTTAATCAGGTTTTATTTACATAAGAACATACACTTTATTTTTAGATAACCCCAGAGAAAGAAAACTAGGGGGTTTATATCCGGGGATCTAGCTGGCCATGCTACTGGTACGTGAGTACCTATCCACCTAGATCCCCGCATATAACTCCCCTATCCCCTACATTTCTTTCTCTGGGGTTAACTAAAAAATAAAGTGTATGTTTACGCGTTCAATCATATTGAAGAACTAAGAGGAGCTGTTTTGCAGACATGTTCATGTCACAACATTCCTCAACACACGATTCCTCAACAAATGTTGGAACATTCTGTGATTTCGACTGTGGAAAGATGGAATTTGTGTTTGGATCAAAATGGCAATTTATTTGGATATCTTAGTTAATAAACCTGATTAAACCATTATTTACCATAAAATTTGTCAATTCTTAATTATTAGAACCAAAACCCAATTTTTTATCTAAGTTTGCTAGATAAACAATTTTTATTGCACAGCCAACTACGGTGATTGAGAAAAACTCGATTATAATTGACGAAACGACTTAAGACCCCATGTGTGATACATTGTCGGAAAGGGAAAGAAAAATACTATCATAATTTAACAATAAACATGTCACGGTCCATAAGAAAAAACAAAGTTGGTGCCATTTTCGAAAAAACCTGAAGGTGTATAAAAATTTCAATTGCATGTTTGGATGGTCCTTGAAAAAGTACCTTAATAATGTGCAACTTTTATCGCGATATTTTTCCTACCAGCTGAGTAATTAAATAAAAACTGAAATGCACAATTTCAGTTTTTTGTTAATATCTAGTAAGCTATGGCAGGTATGTCAAATGTGTTTGTTGTATTGTATTAGGCCCAAAATGAGGTAAATTTTTTGTAATTTAACCAAAGTCGTATCTCCTAAAATAAGTGAGATCCCCATGCTTAACATTTTTATCCTGGACATAAAGACTTGAGGTATTTAAATGTTCTAAAAAAACTTTTCATTTTTCATAATAATTAAAATAAATTTTAGAATAATTTTCACTCACTTTCTCTGCATTGTAAGATAGGTACTTTTTAATTTTCATTTAAAACCTGCACATTTTCCAAGACGTGGCAAACTTAAGTGTTATGTAATGGCTAAAGTTAAACAACGCGGGAACACCATCAGCCCAGTGATTAATTACATAATTAACCAACAAACTAAAAAGAAAAATTTCAAGGTTACTGATGCTGCCAGCAAAATTTTCTTTTTCCGGGTTATTACTTTACAAGAAAAAACCATCCGCCGGTAACAAAATGAGTAATGAACGATTTATTAAATCAGAAGCTGTGGATGACGCAGCATTGACATGATAAATTATAAAAAAGTATCTGAAAGAAATTTGCGTTTCTTGTTGTTGTTGGTTGTTCGGGCAGGGGAGCACCATCGCTTTCCAGTGGGTGAAAATATTCCGTTTTTCGTGTAGAGTATGTCATTCACCAACAGATGCTTCTTTTTTGGAAGGTGATAAATCATAACAGTACACACCATATTCAAATCAAGTTCTTTTATATTGACAATAATTTAGAATGACTATTAATAAACTGGCGCTGTGAATTTGGGAGGGCAACAACAGGGAAAAGTACAAAGTACTCTTAGTGGGGCGATCGTAAATTATATTTTATTGCTGCAAAATCTGCGAATAAATGGACAGATCCAATTAAAAACTCCCACTAAACAGAAAAAAACGAACACCTTTATTTTAATTTTTACGAGATAAAATGAGTGAATTTTTCGGTGTATGTGTTTGTTCCACAGCTAATGCTAAATTACTATTTTTTATTGCTATGGTACCTAAAGCTTTTTAAAATTCATAAGACATTCGGATTTTTTTGTGATAATATTATCTGGCTTTGCAGCATTCACTGTGCTATATCCGCTTAGTGCCAGATTAAAACAAACATGTTAAATTTTACACAATTTATCACCGAACAAAAACAACTAACATAAGAACCAATATCATAATTATTATTATCAAAAACTTTTAAAAGTGTTCACTTGACTTCTACTAGCGTTTTCCCCTTGGGGCTTTCAGCAGGCACATTCTTCTTGATGATGGGAGATAATAAACCGGAACTGTACGATAAAGATGATATAACAATAAATTCCCCCAGCAGGAATCATGGAATGTCGAAATATAACACAGAGTAAAAGAACAAAAGATATAAAAGCGATGTTATTTATCATTATGTGCAACACTTAATATTATAATTTCAAATCGCACCATTAACAGTTTATTTAAATTTAAACAAAACAAAAAACAGTTCCACTGCAGAGAAAATAATATATTCAAATGGTGATTTTGTTTTCATTTCCACGTTTTGTTCGCGAGATTTGGCACAAACAAACAAATAGTTTAATATACTTGTATAAATTGAACCATTAGTAAGAGAAAAACAAAGATTAGAATAAAATTATGACTTTTATATAACATCAGGTTTACAAAATGTACGTTGCACAATTTTTAATATTTTGTAGGGGCAAAAGGTTATTAAATATTTCAATTTGGACATTTTGACAAATCGCTAAAAGGGCCATTTAAAAAATTTTGTACGTTTGTCTGACAAATGGCGGAGAGTTTTTGCATACTAATAGTGATAATAATTAGTAAAAACGTTTTGCGTAAACGTGTAATAATATTTTTTACATACGAAGGAATGAACCTGAAAAAAATTTGTTTTACAGTATGTAAATGTTTATATTCAAATACGACGGCTTGATAAATAGGCACAGGGTGTTTACAAAAAGTTGGAGAGGCTTCATGTCTTCTCATCAAGACAAACAAAAAGTTTATGTAAAACGTGCACATTAGATCTTTCAAGTTTCTTCATGAAAAAATTCGGAAAACATAAGATAGAAATTTCATTCAAAAACGTTTGCACATAAATGTGAATCATTACAATTTCTTCACT
This sequence comes from Pediacus dermestoides, assembly GCA_963942485.1. Lineage (NCBI taxonomy): Eukaryota > Metazoa > Arthropoda > Insecta > Coleoptera > Cucujidae > Pediacus > Pediacus dermestoides. Next base: position 13,700,050 of record OZ012626.1, read on the forward strand.
ATAGCTCCTTTCTAAACTGCTGGCCAATTGAAACGTACCAAGCGAATTTTTAGGTTGAATTTAAAGTCAAATATTTTGAAAAATAGAAAAGATATCAACATGCTGTTTTCAGGATTTCACAGATAATTTAATTGAGAAAACGAAAGTGTTACCTGATTTTTTTACTTTGAAGTACATTACTATCTACAGGGTATGAAAGAAACTCTTCTTTTTTTGTCAAATTTCATAACTACCGAGATTCCACAAATTTTTTTACTTTCTTATACGTAGTATAAGGAAGTATTGTAATCGTGATTTTTTTCGACTTCGAGATTTTGATGGATTTGCACGTTTTGAGGGCCCCTGAATCCATTTTGACCATTTTCGCCATGATGTCTGTCTGTGTGTCTGTCTGTGTGTCTGTGTGTCTGTGTGTCTGTCTGTGTGTCTGTCTGTATCCACGATAACTCAAAAACGACTTAACGGATTTCATTCAAATTTCATATTTAAGAGTTTGAACAAAATTGTGGGTGCCACATTAAATCTTTTTCATCTAGCACCAACACAAGTGGTACTTACCTGAAGACATTTTTAGGTTTTTTAGGAATATCTTGAAAAATAAACAATTTACGACATTTTTTTATTCTTTAACATTGATTTAGAATTAAATTTTGAACAAATTTTGTTTGAAACTTTTTTTGAAATTCCGTCAAATTTTTTTATTTATATAGTGGCGCCATCTATCTCTGATTTACAAAGTACATGTTGTTTACATACAGAAATCTATACCGTTGAGGAAATCGATTGTAGCATTACTATTTGAAAAGATCGACGGCTACAACGGCTACGGTTTTATGTTTTGGATATCATGGCAAGTCGATGAAAATTTTTTCTAATATATACAATAAAGTCGTGAAATTGTATTATGCATGCAAATCTACATTAAAGATATCGATGCCAAATTTTTTGTGAATGCTCTTTCAATTTTTAGACGTGTCGACAAAGTAACAAAAGTGTTTTATTTTGCGCCGTTTTTTAATAATTATAAATTATTTACATATTTATATAGTGTTGCCATCTATCTCTGAGTGGCTGTTGTTTACATTACAGAAATCTATTTGTTTTTATACTAAAGATTCTATTTGCATTAAACACACGAAGAGCTCGAATAAAGTTATAAAAATTTAAAAAGTGAAAACCAATTAATCCAATCCTGGTGAGAGTGGCTATATCGCCAAACACCAAAAACTTGACATTGCTTTGTAATCCAAGTACGAAGAAGAAGAAGAGTTTGTTAGTCAAACAACTGTCAAAGGCAAAAGATCGAAATATTTTGATGAGAAGGATTATTGTGCACTGTACAGTTTGTTTGAGTGAAACGTTGACCAAAACTGAGAAGTATTTTATAAATCTTCAAAGTTTAGCTACAGCAAATTCAAAGATATCAAGCATTTTTCGCACTGTGGAATGTTGATAAGTATTCTGTTATTTATTTGTCCTAAAATCTGGTAGTAATGAGTGGGACAAGGACAGATTTATGCGTATTGCAATAAGTGCGACAGAGACTATTTGATAATTGCTGGAAACCCTCAAAATTTTTACAAGAAATTTAACTTAATTTCTTTAGGAAAAGTAATTACTGTGATACTATCCGTATAAGAAAGTCATGTGTTGGGCACATCAGATATTTTTATATTTTTTTGATGTAGATTTTTTTAGTCCTTACTTAATGGGAAAACAATGTGTTTCTCAAAATTTTGATATCCCTGTTATTTTATAAGATACCAAATTTTTGCTAAAAATTTGATTTTATCTTTGTTTTTTGTCGTTCGGCCGTATTGTGTTTTGTTGGAACCAATCTCTATAGTTGATTATGATAACTTATGAATGGCTTTCTTATAAAAAGTACACTTTTTGTACTTTCATTTATTTATTGGTAACCAGTGGCTTATCAAAAATCGGTACACGTTCGCTAATTGGTGAATTTTTTTAATTCATTTTTTGAGGCTATTTTCTTAATGGAATAGAATGGAATTTAGTTAGTTTATGTTCACCATTGGTTTAAGTGACTTATATCCTCGAAATGGGTTTTTCACTTTTTCCAAAATTTGTCCATATTCGTGTATACCGGCTGGCTACAAAATCGTTTTACAACCCCCACCATTTTGTTACATTTAACTGTATTAATTTGAAATTTGGCATGGTTTGTTTGTTGAAAGGAATAATCGTTTTGACGTTTAAAACAATCTGATGACACTTCCGGTTTCATCGGAAGGGCCACCGACTAATATTCAAAATTTTTTAAAACAACCCTGTATATTTTTTTCCGTAAGAATTAGATTCTACTTAAAATTACCTTTTTATCGACATATCACATGATGACATTTGCTTTCAAAATGGCAGCATAATTATTATTACAAAAACCTGTTCAACAATATTAAATTTAATAAAAAATTCGGTATTTTATAAAATAAGATATATAAAATTTTTGAGAAATTGGTTTTTTCCTCATTAACCAGGGACTAAAAAAATCGATATCAAAAAAATATAAAATTTTTTTTGTGGAATTCCGGTAGGTATAAAGTTTGAGAAAAAAAAGACGACTTTTTTCCTTACCCTGTAGATAGTAACATACTTTAAAGTAAAAAAATCGGGTCTCACTATTGCTTTCGCAATAAAATTATCTCTTGAATCCTGAAAACCTCATGTTGATATCTTTTCTCCTTTTCAAAATATTTGACTTTAAATTCAACCTAAAAATTTGCTTGGTACGTTTCAATTGGCCAGCAGTTTATATGCATTTTTTATGAAATAAGAATAAATATTCTGTACAAAAAAGTATATTATAGAATTGTAGTGAACCCAAGGAGGAGGAAGAGATATAGTGTAGGCGTGTAGGCAAAAGTTAAAAACATGTAACTAATTGTAAACCAATAAATTAAATATTTACATAAAAGCATTATGAGCTTCCTGTTTAAAATATAGCAAATTTGGAAAGTTAGGAATAGCTGACTCTTCTGGAGTAAAAGGAAAAAGAAAGTTGAAATATTTTCAGTAGACAGCTTATCATACTACTCCCCATTCTTTCTCTCAAGGGAGGCTAACGTGAGGTAGAGGCAGAGATAATGTGAGGAGCTGTCTACTGAAAATAATTCTGCTATAGGAACTTTTAACTTTTCTCTAAAATTATTTCGAAAAGTACAAAAAATAATTATGTTTAACTGAGAGTGTGACTATACAATTTAATTTATACTTTATGAATTGTGATTTTAATTTTCATCGTACCCTTCTTTAGAGTACCTATGTCTATACGATTAATTAGTTGTGAAATGCAACATTTACACCTTTGCTGCAAGGAATTTCGTCTAATTTTCAGCACATGTACATCAGAATGAAAATCGTAATTTTGTTTGGAATTTCCCAAACTTCCAAAGCGCGTTTTCCTGCAATGATAATTGGATTTATGTCCATAACTTGAACAAGCATACAGCCCACACTGCTACTACTGTAATTAAAAATCCTTTCAACCTATTAATCCCTAAATATATTCCTCCTACAAATGGTTTCATACTTCAGATAAGAAACATTTTATAACTGCATTAACATTATATTTTATTGGTTTAATAATTTTTACTTGTGTATGGCGCCTTAGGATGAACCTCACAATTTCGCATTCCAAATGCACCATGCGTATACATGTAGGTACAAGTTTGCATTTTCCATCGTGTTTTCGTCGCGGCCCAAAACATCTGCAGTTCATTTGAAATTCTATTTTATTGGTAAAACAAAACGACAGAGACCACCATAAATGGCACCTATACAAGGGCGTACAATCAATCACATCATAAAATTTGTAATTTAAAATTAGTTTACTTGGGATTCGAGAGAGGAGGAAAGAAAACCAAAAAGAATATTTGGCAAATCTTGTTCTTTATGTGTTTTTTTTAAATTTATTGCAGCACTCACAACAGTAATGTACAGATATCCACTTAAAGTATTAAATTACTAGAAAGACCAAAACTGGAACAAAGTTTAACTGTATGGTTTTTTTTTTGGAAGTAAACACGTAATCATAAGTTTCCTCTGGGGCTTAATCGAAACGGTATATTGAGCTAATACAAGTGGAAGAGCTGATAAGGAGTAGGAGCAGGATGTTACTTGTGGAAGTTAACTAATAAATGTGTACAATTGTTCTTAGATTATTTTATTAGAAAACATTTGTTGATGCCATCGACAAGAATTCCTAATAAGTTGCTTATTTAAGTTGGTAAAATTAATTGCAATCGTTGTACATAAAGGAAAACTAGTTCGATACATATCTGTATAAATCTGAGTCCAGATATTTATTTTATTAGGTATTCAATTATCTGTAACAGGCCTGAATGCCTTAATGGTTGCTTTATCGTATAATGCTAGCTAGGTAATTAAGAAAGGTTTTTTCGTTCGTAGGCTGGTTTTCCAGTCTGCAATAAATTACAAATTTATTTGGATTGTAAAGGCAGATTTAAAAAGATTGATGTTTTACCACGGCGCAACCAATTCCAATAAAATTGTTATAAAATGTCTTAGTAATAATTTTAAAGGTTTGGTAAATTAAATTAAACGATGCAACATCTGGTTCAAATTCACCTATAGATATTAATAGTACGTACTGGAATACATATTCGTATTATTATAAATTTTTTTCAGGCGGTCGTATATAAAAGTTTGTCATATCTCAATGAGAATCTGCTTTAGAAATTTGTCAATTACACACATCATGCGATATAATCAGAGTCACCTCTATTCTGTAACTTTTCCATCAATTATTGTTACGATATCACAATTTTGATTGGTAGTTATCATAGCACTAACCACGGTGGTTAAAAGACGCTGTGTTTAAAAAAATTACAGAATACGGGTGATTATGTTATTTTGGTGATTCACTTTTGACACTTGTGATATGAAAAATAGGTACTGGTAAATCTTAATAATCATGTGGACCGTTATAATTTAAATAGTCTTATCTAAAAAATTGTTGCTATTTAAGGGTGTTATTCTGTATCGAAAATGTTAGATAACATTCTGTTAAATCTATGTTATTTGACGTTTGAACAATATAAAACATTGTTGAAATGTCAAATAATATAGATTTAACAGAATGTTATCTAACATTTTCGATAGAGAATAGCTCCATAAAATAAACTAATGATGCGCAAACGTAAGATGATACCACCGATAGAAATGTTAAAAATCTAATATATGTAAAGATTTTGACAATGTATTAACTGAAAATTTCATATTTTTATAGACAAAGTCGACAAATTGAATGATGATGAGTAAACTGCTGAGAAAGGTAATTTGCAGATAATTCGAGGAAATTTAAGTAAATCTGAAGGATATTTGGAAAATATTAAGTATCCAGATAATATTAGGGAAAATTAAGATAATGTAAAGGCACTTTTAGAAATCTTCAAGAATGTCGATGTAATATCTAGAGATTCCGTTCTACTTGAAAATAATGTAAGATATAGATTTGATGGTAGAAACATGCCAACTGATAAAAAACTTTAAAATATATAAAGAATTTCACCTAACCGATTAACAGTATAAAAATGCTGCAGAGGATGGCCGCTATATTAGATATTTACATTTTTTTGCTTTTTTCAGATTTTTTTTAATTACTGATATTAAAGAGGCTTTTTTTTTATAAGAAAGTTGGTTAACGTACACAGTGAATAAAATAAACTTTTAAATTCTGACAATATTACAGTGTAACTTTTAATAAATCTTTAAGTGACTGCAGTTTTTTATTCTTCGCTTTTTAAAAAGCTTTCTGCATCGGGTGCATGTAATTCAACAAAAGCATCACTTATTGACAATCCAAGTTTACCATACACTGAATGCAGACAAAATCTGTTATTCTATTTTCTTCACAACCAACTGTAAAAAATCAAAGTTCGTTGAGTTTGTCTAATTTTTCTAGATACAGTACAAATAAATACATCCGCATCCGGTAAAAGATACATCGAGAATTTGTTCTTCTTTTAATGATCAAAGTAAGGCAATTTTAGTATCTGCTTCTTCATGGTTGTTTATTAAGTCTTCTAATATATTTAGACCGTGTGTCTCCATTTAATTTTTTGACAACGATACGATATTGGATGAAGCTTTTCTATAACTTGCCTTTTTATAAAGCGATACTCTTTTTGGGTTACATGTCATATCTGGTACTGATATTAAGGGTGTTTTAAGGTATCTTTCTACAAAAAAATAATGCTTCACATTGGAAAGACTTTCATAAAGCGAACAATGAAAAACTGCAGTCTATTAAAGATTTAAGAAAAAATTTAATAATATAGACAATTTATGTGAGAATTGAACATTTTATTTGTTCTGATAATGCCACAATCTCGAAAATAAAGGGCACTGGCGTTGGGACACGTTTTCTAAACAGCAACTTTTTTGTGAAAATTTATCCTCTACAAATGACTTTTTAATTAGAGCTATGCTCTGGAAATAAAGTTGTGTAGCTAAACAAGAACTTCCATCCCCGACAGGCTAGGGACAGAAAGTACAAAAAATAAGTTTATTCAGGTTATGGAAGTACACTTGTTTGTAAATTTTTTCCAGTTTACAGCCTGTAAATTAAAACCTATATTTTTAGATTTATTTTAAGAATTGCTCATTGACATGACTTAACATATTGTTTATACTAAAGTTCTAGATATATAGTTTATACCTACATATAAAATTTCGTAAATGAATTGTACGTTTCTACGTTTTCCCCTTATTGTTAAATTTTGATTATACAACGATTTTCGAGAAAAAGGACCGAATGTACATTTTCCTATATTTTCAAAACTTTTTACAGTACAACTTGTGGAGTCTTCACAGGCCCCAGTCAAAAAACAGAAATACTGCAAGAAGTAAAATAACCTCTGCCATCTTAAGTGAAAGATTGTATTTCCAATACACGTATTATGCGTACCTAATTGTATATCTAAGGAATTTAAGTGAATTTGCATCTTAATAAGTAAATTAATAAGTAAATTCCCCAACTCAGCAAGTTTAAGAAAATAACAATAACGATATCTAACAATTTTTAATGCTTCTGTGAGTATGACTCTTATGTCTTAAAGTCAATTAAATTACCGTGAATTTGGAAAGAGTTCATCTGGGAATAAATTCTATCTTCTCAAAAAAAAAATATAGATATGGCAATTATTGAACTTGTTAATAATTTTTAAGTGGGTCATTGTAATTTTTATAGGTATTCTGACTCAATAATTTTAAACTAGATAATTCAACACTCAGGTGGACTTGTTCAATCTATGTTGTAGTTTATGCTGATTGCTGCTAGATAGAGAACTAGGGGCGAATGTAAGATATAAGTATAGTAGGTACACAGACACTACTTTGATTTAATTTTCTTTAAAATATAAAAACTCTTATGATTTCACCTTGCCGCCTCGTCCTCCTGAACCTTATTCTCCCTTTTAAGTCCAATTATCTTATTTTTATAACATCTACATTATACTAAATTTGATTTGAGTTTAAAATAATTTTAATAAAAGACTAACATTTTTTTTGTTCTTGTATGTCACAACTGCTGACAAAACTATCTAAAAAACTTTTGTTATTATTAAATACAAAAACCCGACTAGTGGCAGAAAAAACTTGTAAAACTTACAACACTTCTAAGTTTCAGTTAACACATAAGGAGTTAAGGACCACTAGAAAACTTAAATTATATTTTTGGGGACTGTTGTCTGTGTCCAATGTTTTATTATATCGTACAAACTTTGATCGATGTTGCCGACCATGGGGTGCACTTTCTTTTACACAAGCACCAAGATGAATAGAAGAGGATGTGAACAGTTCAAGCAACAACCGCCCGAGCGGAAACTGCACTGTGAATGTCGGTTACTTCCGAACAATTGAACAATGTGCTATTTGGAATGTTTCTCTGGACATTTTTTGTTGTTTTTTTGGCTTTTATGCTCTGATACTAAGATGGAAAATCGACGTTGTAGTCATATGTAAACTGTTAAAATGTTATTAGGTAGCGATAAAAATTAATGTAAATTTTGCTCCAGAAATGTTCGTTTCAAAAGTTCCAGTTTCAAGTTTGTGACTTTTCGTCCGTCCACAAAATTTATGGCTACACGAAATTATGTAACATTGTAACCATAATAATAATTACACGTTGTCTCCAGCGTAAGTAAGCCTTGTTCCTCGTTCTGTTTTTACAAATTGTCCTTTTTTTATATTTATGATGCGTTCATTCAGCACCCAGCCCCCAGTGCAGCAAGCAGAGTATTTTTGCAGGCTAATAAGATAAAGTCAAAGATAAGCTGAATGGACTTGACGAATGGGCCACTTCAACACACACGTCGTGCAGAGATAAGACGCCGGTCGGTACAAGATAAACACAAAACGCGCATACGCGACGGTCCACTCCATTCTGTAATTTATGTGGTTCGTGTAATGTGCTTAATTGGTACATGAGCAGCGCATTCCACAACTGATTGCGATGGATATAATGTGCAATATGGCAGACGAAAATAATTCGACATGTCAAAAGAGGCGCTCACGAAAAATTATAGGAAATTTATTTCGACGCAGTTTGTGGGGCGGAGGAACGTTGTGTGTTGGTTGAGATGTAAAGTGGGCTTTTAAATTTAATTCATGTTTGTCTTATTTTATTTTATAGTAGCAACACCATTTAGAAAAGTATTTGGAACGTATGTTTTGTTTATATGTATCTTTTGAGAGGCAGACGATTGATGGTCTATGAGACGATGGGGAATATCAAAAAATAATCCACTGTAAATAATTCTATGGATTTCATGAATTTTCTCTTTGAAAATTATTTGTATGTACCTATCCCTACTGCCTAAATATCACTTACACTTGCACTGACAACTTAAATGAATCTAATTTCATGTATATCCTACAATTACTTTGTACAAAATCTTATAAATATAAAATTTGGTACGGTAAGTCGTTTTAGAACTGTGAATGGACACAAACAAATATACATCATTGCGAAAATAGTCAGTGGATTCAAGAACCATCAAAACCGGATCAAAACATCAAATTTTTTGAAAGTTTTGAAAGTGGAAGTAAAAAATACTTTTAGGCATGTGACTGTATAAAATGTAGGTGACCAGCACTAACAGTTTCTAAAACTAAAAGATAGGCAATATGCGCTGCGCGTATAGTATGTATAAGTTTGGATGTTTGACATCTCTGAGTTTCGAAAAACAGATATGGATTTTTAAAATTTAAATGTCCTGCTTGTAATGATTTAAAAAGGTACAAGTTACTTTTGTATAGGTATTGTTAGATTTATTTAAATTCTGACTCTTAAAATACGTATATGGTAATTGATATAAATAAGTGTTAAATTTGTCTTAAGGAATGTATCAATGTCATCCAACGACTCAGCTCGGTAAGCTAAAGATTTCAACCCTAAAAAGTATTTTCAATCTCCGCATATAGCAAAAATTAGATCAAAGAAATTGTATCCACATTGTATTAATTTTAAAATTAAAAACAACCCAACAATTAATAATTTAAAAGTTAATATTATGTTGGAAACCTTCACAAAAGGATGCAATTAAGAAAGAACAATCATAGATTAGAAAGAGATTACCTCACTGTCATATTATCCTAAGAACAATATGTATGTATATCGGTGATATTATCAATATTGCACATTGATGATAGGTACTGTAGATAACATTAGTTATTATAGGAGAAGAAAAGAAATCAGATATAAAAACTTAGAAGCTGTCTCGCTCCTCTGAATATGGAGACTGTAGAAACATATGGTTTCAAATTAGTAATTACACAAGTTTAACCTATTCTGTGAACAATTAACTAAGTATTTAATTTCAGTCAACAAAATTTAACATAAGAAGAATAAAATTGGAAGATTTCCCACAAAATGTAAATATACAGAGAGATTCCCAAGAAAGTGTAAACATGGCTTACTTTAGACAAAAAATTTCACATGAACATGGGTCGGGAAATGTTTCGTTTCTATACTACAGAGTGTTAAAGATGAAAAAAAAATCATAGAAATTTAAAAATCTCGAAACGTTTAGAAATATTTTACCTATTCAAATTTTGTATGTTGCATACATGTGATATTGACCCCAATTTTTAGATATGATTAAATATTTTTATATCTACCATGGGTGTGCGTATGGATAATCATGTTAGGTTAAAAAAATAGATTGTTACTATTTTTCCAAGTTTAACAATATTTATAGAAACTCAAATTAAAATTGTTGCTTTGATTTGATTATTTGTTTTCGAGTTATATACGGTGATGAATTTTAGATGATGAAAATTCATATATAAAAGAATCTGTCACCAAAACTGTATATCTCTTTTCACTTCCGAATTATCCTGAAAAAACTGAAAAAGTTTATTTTTAATTTTTCTTTGTAGTTCGGTTATAATTCACCGATTTTAATTTAGTAAAAACATTTTTAGAGTAACTTTTTATGTTCTACAATTTTAGATAAAAATACAAATTTTCTGATTTAAAAAATCTGATGTGTCCAACACATAACTTTCTTATACGGATAGTATCACAATAATTACTTTTCCTAAAGAAATTGAGTTGAATTTCTTGTAAAAATTTTGAGGATTTCCAGCAATTTTCAAATAGTCTCTGTCGCACTTATTGCAATACGCATAAATCTGTCCTTGTCCCACTCATTATAACCGAATTTTACGACAAAAAAGTGTTTTATTTTAGATTTTTGACCTATTACTCACCTTAAAAAAATCTCCCGGTATAAAATTACATTTATTTATTCATTATTATTGTTTTCGGTACCATAGAAATCAGTAAAATAAAAAAAAACTAATGGTCCGTCCTTCTGGGATTCGAACCCGGGACCTTCCGTTTGGCAGCCATATAATGAGACACATGTCTAGCTCGACCGTCTGATTCAACAATCAAGGCGCGCTATGAGAAATATAAAGTGTTTTAAGAATATCTAGTTTTTTGAAAATATTTTGACAGAATTTAAAAAAAAAAGTTCAAACACAATTTGTTCAAAATTCAATTCTAAATCAAAGTTAAAGAATAAAAAAATCTGATAAATTGTTTATTTTTCAAGATATTCCTAAAACACCTAAAAATGTCTTCAGGTAAGTGTCACTGGTGTTGATGCTAAATGAAAAAAATGTAATGGTCAAACTCATAAATATGAAATTTGAATCAAATCCGATAAGTCGTTTTTGAGTTATGGTGGATACAGACAGACAGACATCATGGTGAAAATGGTCAAAATGGATTCAGGGGCCCTCAAAACGTGTAAATTCATCAAAATCTCGAAGTCGAAAAAAATCACGATTACTATACTTACTTTCTTATTACTTCGTATAAGAAAGTAAAAAGGAGAGTCACTTTGTTCTCTTCCCTAAACTACACCAATAAACAATGTTCTTTTTGTTTTTTATGTTGACCATAGACCATAGAATACAAAGACTTATAATCCCACCAAATTTCAGATCTATATCTTAAACCCGTTCAATAAATAGGTACCCAAAAAATGAATTCGCAAAATCATTTTCAATGCCCTGTATTTCAGAAACGAAACGCTCTACGACCTATATTTATATGAACTAACTACTAACGACTGCTAAAGTCCGGCGACTAAAATCTTTTTTTTTTCTTGGGAGGGGAAATCTGCTGACAGATAAAATAAAATAAAATAAAATCTGAAACACCCTATTGTCACTTTCCGATTTTGCGACTTACAAAAACTAGATTTTTTTTAATTTATCGCATTTAAAATTGGGACACCCTGTATACAGGGTGTCCCAAAATGTTCCAGCTGTTCCAGTTTTAATAAATGTATGCTAAAAAATGCTTCCTAAGAGAGCTACAGCCCCCAGAAAGGGGGGCCCCAAAGAGGAGTTTTCTGTAATATCTCTGCAACTATTTGAGGTAGTTTCATGAAATTTGTTAAGTTTGAAGCTTTTATAATTTTCCACATATTTTTTTTTGCAAATTTCAAACATTTTGCCAGGGGCGTCACATAGAGGGTGGGTGCTGGGTAAATTATGCCCCATATTTATTGTGTGGATAATTTTTAAATTTTTTATATCAAATTATGAAACTTGGTTTATTTTTACACAAAAAAGGTCGTCTCAGTCGATCTTTGAATCTTGAACCGTTTTCGAGTAAAATCGTTTTGAAGAAGTCACGTCCATAAAAACTACACTAATAAAAATAATCACAAAATTGAAAAAAAAATTTTGATTTTGATATTTTGTTTTTATTATTAATACTTGAGGAAGAAATGCTAAACGAAGTAATAAATACCTATAAATTTTAATCCATTGTCTACTTTTGATAAATTTTAGTTTTGTGATTATTTTTATTAGTTTAGTTTTCATGGACGTGATTTTTTTAAAACGATTTTACTCGAAAACGGTTCAAGATACAAAGATCGACTGAGACTACCTTTTTTATGTAAAAATAAACCAAATTTCAAAATTTCATATAAAAAAATTATCTAATAATTATCCCCACAAAAAATATGGAGCATAATATACCCAGCACCAAACCTGTATGTGATGCCCCTGGCAAATTTCTGAAAATAGGAAAAAGAAATATGTGGCAAATTTCATGAATCTGCCTCAAACAGTTGCAAAGATATTACAGAAAACTCCTCTTTGGGGTCCTTTCTTCGGGAGGCTGTAGCCTCCTTAGGAAGCATTTTTCAACCTATATTTATTTAAACTTTTTGCATTATTTTTGAACGTAGAATAAGGTGGCACATTTTGACAGGCTAATTTTGGGACACCCTGTAGAGGTAATTATTAGGGACAATAATAAATTTTAAGATTGTGATCCCCAAAGATTTTAGTGTCCAGGGCTTGAAACGCCTTTAAACCGGCACTGCAAAACAGAACGCATTAAACTTGACCAAAATATCTTTATAATAATGATATTTTTAAAGTGTGCGCAATTTTTATTGAACGAGAGATGCGTCATCCGCGAGATTATCAAGAAATACGAGCAAAATTTTTCTGCAACAATGGTGTATTGTATATCAAGCCAGAAACGTAGATTTTTTCCGGCGAGGTTTACAGCAAAAAATATAAGAAACTGCAATAACAAATAATCTGCTGACGAAAAATTGAAAAAGTAATTACTTCTTTTGCCTAGTTATTAATTCCTTCCAGTGTAGAACATTAACCACTGCAGTTTTTCTTTGAATTTTGAAAAGCGCTAGAAGTACAGCAGATATTGTCCATATTTTTTTACTGACAGTGATTAGTAGTTAAATATATCAAATTTCATAGCTTTATTTTAGTTTTTTCAATCATGACTATTGCGGGTGCCCTTTCTATATTATAATATTAATAGGTATTCCATATATGTAGCAAAGTTTTGATTTGACTTTTCAAAAATACGATATACGGGGTTTTTCACGAGTAATAATGAGCTTGATGGAATTAAAAATGCAACCCACAACACATTCGTATGGTACGTGTAATGAAAGTGTATTGTGGGTTGCATTTTCAATTCCATCAGACTCATTATTACTCGTGAAATAATCTGTAGAAATGACAAATAATGTTTTTGTCTATTATTTACCGGCACTAATTCAATATTTGCAGCTCGAAATTAATTGCAATTAAGTTCAAAGTTAACAGAATTTTGATAGACGATTGAAGTGCCATCATAAATAACAGTGATTTTTTGTGGCCTAAGCCTTGATATGTGTTTTTTTGCGCTACCGACTAATTTTGCTACCCTTATTGGGCTTGTTGATTGTCACGAAAATATGAAAATCCTTAACTGATATTGGTTGTTACGAAAACATGATAAACAAGAAAACAAGCGCGTAAAAATTCATAACATTCGCGGTATAATTCATAACGGTTATTCTTATACGTTTATTATTTTGATTTTGTCATTGTAATTGTCAACCATATTTTTTTTAAATTAATTCGGAAGAGCAAAAAATGTTATACGATACACGATCGATAATTAGCAAAACTCGACCCTTCGGGTTTCGTTCTTCTAACTATTTCTCTTCTTGTTATAAGAGACCTACCGATTTTGAATCGTAATATACTATTACGGTGCATCTAGTCGCACCGAAATTATATTTTCGGAGAGTGTAAGATAAAAACATATTTTACACAAACACCAACGCATGAAAATTAAAGTTTTATAGAATCGATGTATAGACAAATGGTTTTCCTACATTCATATTTTAGATTTGCAGTTTCAAAAATAACGTTATTTAAAAAAAAAGTAGAAGTACAAATTAAACGAAAACAAAATAGTGTACTTATACAGTGTAATTTTAACAAATGTTATAAACAGTTCTTCAAGTAGAAACGATAATCATTCTATTGTACGTATTTTTATAATTTATTTACATTTATATTCTGTACACATTTCCACGTAAATTAAAGGATGAAATATAACAGGCAGTTATTTTAACATATACATGATATCTCATAGCTTCGATTATATCGATTTTTAAAAGAATACACATTCAATTATTGTTGACAATGAATAAATTATAGGTGTAGGTACTTTTAATTTCATGGATAATTTGTGGATATATTTATAGAATTATCATAAACATTCCCAATGTTTTACCTCTTTTATATCTATTCTGAAATCAGACGTGGAATATATTTTCCGTGTGGATTTTCTTACCTGCAGGATATTTCTCTGGCACATGGAATTTGCGAGAAGCGGGACCGACAAGTTGTGAACAGGATATCTGGAAACCGTGATTGACAATGTGCACAAGGACAGCACACACAGCCACAATCCACCCCCATCCACCCTCAGGATAATAGTGACGGCACAGCAACCTCCGGGCTTGTATCTGTGAAGGACATGGTTAACCTGCCTTTATTGTATCCTGAAGTTATTTGGCCAAGTCGTTATGAGATTCAATTCAATTGAGTGGAGAAAGTTTGTGGAAAAAAAACCATTAGCAGTAAATCTTGGTAAAAATATCATTGAAATGAAACAGTTGAAATTGTTTTCTCCACGCAATTTTTTGTCTGTGTTTATATTTTTTCCTCGGCGTATCCGACCAACCTGTGATGTTGTTTTGGCAGCTGCTTGTCGGACTTCTTCAGCAGGAGCCGCTCCTGAAAGCAGCGGCCAACTTTGAGCACGCGATAAAGACGACATCGTGCCAGCGGCTCCTGCAGTTTGGGTACATGGAAACCTCAACAGTTATTTGGCATGATGATTCGTTGGTGTAAATAGGCGTCGCCGCCGCCACGGCTCCACTAACTATTTCGCTGTTCGCAAAAAAAACACACACATTTCACATTCTTTTATAACATTTTATTTCGGCGGTGAGCAGGATATCTTACGGTTTATTGAACCACCTGTAAGCTGTTTTAAGTATCCCATTTGTTTGAGTTCTTGTTTGGTGAGGTATACATGTACAATTTTATGGGTTTTTTATAGCAGAATATGGGGAATTTTCGGGATAAATTTAAATTATTGCACCTGTGGAATTGGAATTAAACTTCAACCGGTTTCATTCGGTTATATACAGACACAGGGTAAATATTTCATTATACTAAGAAACTAAGAAGAGATGATGATGTTTATTTGGTGGAGTGGTAGGGATACACATTTTTATAATTTATATAACAGGCAATTTGAAAATTGAACTGTGGTCCCCTTTTCTTCGTAAATTAAATTCAACTAGTTCAGCTATTTGGGGTAAATTCTACTTATGGGGCGGAACTGGCTTTTAAGTTTCGACCGCAGTTTATCACTCCGATATTTTACTTTTAGAAATAGCCCTACCACGTCTCTTTTAGCAGGAGATTGAAAGAATTTAATCCTCTTTAGCTTCGCACACTTTTACTCTTAAATATTGATTTAAAAAAATATTTGACGATAAGGTTTCGACATCGATATAGAGAGGAGATTTAAATATTAGAAAAACGATTGGTATTGAAAATAAAAAAACGAAATAAATTATATGTATACGAGCCCTAACATAAATGTTCGGACAAAAGTAAATTTGATTGTCTTTTTTCCATACGCGCAAAAGTTATCTAAATTAACTTCCATAATATTGATGGTTTTTTCTGTTATAATGCCAACATTTAGTTATATAAAAACGTAAATTTCGTAAAAATCCGCTCGGCGGTTCCAAAACTGTGGCATTTTAACCTAGCAGGATGGGAAAGTTGTAGAAACAAAGAATTTTTATTTTCAAAACGTTGGATCTAGTAGTCGGATTTTGATGAAATTTACTTTATTGCAAAACTGGATGTTGATTTTCTTTACAAAAAAGTTATACAAGTTTTTATTTGGTGATTTTAGGCATTTATCGGAGCTTCAAAATTGCACCTTTAAAAATGATAGAATTTTCTAGTAACTGTTTTAAAAAATCACAATTTTGAAGCCGCTGGTTGGATTTGTGTCAAAAAACCTTTAAATCAAAGCTCAATAATCGTACTATATTGAAAAAATCCTGAAATGTTAATATGATTTTTTTGCATTCTTTGCGAGTTCCACAGTTCACTTTTAAAAAAACGTGTTTTTTGAGGGTGCTACCTACATTAAAATAATCACAGTTTTGGAACCACTGGTTGGATTTTGGTAAAATTTACTTTATTGCAAAGCTAGATGTTGGTTTTATGTACAGAAAATCCCCAAGTCTTTATTTGGTGATTTTAGGCATATTTCGTAGCTTTAAAATTGCATTTGAAAAATGTGACGTAATTTTCTAACGACTGTTTTTAATAAATCACAGTTAAGAAACTTGGGGGAAAACGACATAAAGGTGCTTTCATGGCCCTCATCCAGTCCGGACTTAAATGTCATTGAAACTCTTTGGCATAAAATTAAACGTATTCTACGCAATAATCCACCAAGAACCATTGGGGACTTCAAGACCAAAATAGAAGAAATTTGGGACAGTTTCACGCCAGAATTGTACCAAAATTTGATAAATACAATGCCTGCTAGAATACAGGCAGCTATTAAAGCAAAAGGAGACGTAACCTCTTATTAATGGTCCTAAATTAAAAATTATCCCAACATTTAGTTGCAAATTCATTTTGTAAAGTTTGCTAATTATTAAGGTTAAAATGTTGTTAAATCTAATAAATTATTTTCTTCCATGCATAACATTGTTATTAAGGCTTTATCTTATTGTATTGTTAGGTGTTTAGTAATTATTTGTGTAAAATTTCCAGTTCCCCTTTCATAGTTCAAAATTTTACTTTTGTCCCAACATTTAGTTGTTAGGGCTCGTATACATGGTACAGTGTGTCCACATAGGGGTTACAAACAGGATTTTTATTAATACGCATTTTACGAGAAACAGTTTTTTCTTTTTTTTGAATAACTGATGCTTAGTTAGTGCTATGACATACTATGCCGCAAACAGCGAAACATAAAAAAGCGGTCACCGCTTTTCTTAATCTATGAGATGAGTTTCGCATTACTTTCAAACATTTTGGAATTTTGGAAAGTCGAAAACCACTGAACCGTGCGGCTAGTATGTCATTAGCTATCTGTTTCCATGTGTTCTCCCGCTTAGCCGCTACCGCTTTCCGCCGACAAGACGCGGCAGCAACAGCGGTTTTCTTAGCGGTAACCGCAAAACGGCATAGTATGCCTTTGGCAACTAAATTACACAGGTTGAGGTTTTTTCTTTTGCATTTCGCGGTTTGCGGCATAGTATGTCATAGCACTTACACAGTGTCAACGTACCACAGAATGTGAACTGACTTACAATAATAAATAGTTTGTTTTGGGAGATAATCGAATTTTCATTCGATTACCTCTGAAAATCCTCTCGGTACCCTTTTGGTAATTACCAGAAGTGTAATGATTTAATTAAATAATGTGGCCGCCGTATTGTGCTGACCATAAATGGTATGTAGCAATTTTAATTGCCAGTTAATGAAAAATCATTTATAAAACCAGATGACTTGCGTGAGTGAGTGACCCACACACACATACTCATGCAAGATGCACACACGTGCGATGTTTATTCTTGGGTCCCTTTTATTCTTTTGCACATTGTCGATGCTTGGCACGTTAATAAATAATCCATTTATACGTTACTTTTGCATTTTTATGATGATAATCAATTATATTTTAAGTAGTGTCAAGCCAGTGCAGCATTCGTTGAATTTTAAGGCATGCCAAGACTTGAACACAATCTTAATTAAATTTTATTTAATAACCACCATTAAAGGTCCTTCTTAATTAGCCGTTTATTATATTCTTTAGTCTGCTTTTTTTGGAATTCACCCAACTGTTATTTAAGCTTTTTCTAAATGGTATTTAAAAATCGATAATGTATCATATTTTTAAGCGAGTTGTAATTTATTTAAATAAAACTGTTTTATTCCATACATCACACATACACATCACACTAAAATTACTATTATTACTGGTCAACAACTCAATTACTATATTATTAAAGATTTAACGATCGGTGCCTCTGATTTGGCCACAGTAAATAATAAATGTTTTTATTGACAGTGCTCATTTGCAGGACCAGATTGATCCCAAGATAAAAGCGAGCGCGCCAAACGACACCATCGCCTCTTTTGCTATGCAGTTGCTAATAATTTATGTTGGATCCAAATTCGGCGGTGCTTCAGCACCATATACAGAACCGTATGAACGCGAACGGAACCAATTTGCATATACATACATTTTGCTGTACTCGATGCTTTATGTTTTAATTGCATGCAATCGGTAAGGAATTAGCGTAAAATTGATTGAACTTCGGTGTTCGTGCAAGTCAAAATATTTTGTGTGTTGCCAGAGGTTGTAAGTATCTGATACAATAATGTATCTGCATAAATATTTTTTGGGGTTTTGTCGGACAGCGATTTGAACAGATTGGGAAATTAGCTGGAACGAACTTTTAATACGGATAAATGCACGTAAAAATAAAAGAGATAAAAATGGTTTAGTGGCAGATTTTATCAGCGGAATGTCAGAAAAACCCGTTAATATTATTATAAGAACTTGGAATGTCGAAATTTCGTTTGTAAATATGTACAGTTTAATAAAATCCTACCGCTAAAAATACAATTTCTTTAAATGTTAATTTTAAGTTTATGAAACATGTTTCATTTTACTTGATGCTGTTTTCGACACTACTAACATAAAGATAAAGTTTAATATGATAATAAATAAAGAAATGCGACCTATACACTCCGTGTACCGAACTGTTAGACATGGTACCTGGAGGCATGAAATTTGCAAACTATCCCTTGTCGCAGTGGGAACCTGGGAAAGAATAGCAATAATTGTGTGTTCTGTGCTTTGATTTGTACTCAATATTGCCAATTTGTCAAGTAAATTCAGGCTTGCATAATAATGTGCTATTCCTAAACCTTTGATCCAGGGACCAAACGTTGCAACTTATGCATTTTACGAAGTATAGATTTTTAGACTTATTATTATTCTGTGCTTAAGGTACAATATTCTTGATACAAATCTTACTAAGATTTATCGTGTTGTTCATAAAAACTTTAAGAGATTTTGACTAAAAATACCTTTAGACTGTGATGTTCTTTATGCATTTCTGATAGAATAAGTCACAGTCTAAATATATTTTTTTACTTAAAATGAGTTTTAATTTTTAAAAATACCTAATTCTTTTGAAAACAATACCAGTTTTAGCGAATTTGTTATGTTCTTTGAATCTTATTTTAACTTTAAAACTGATGAGAGTGGTGATGAATTTTATTTTTACAAACTAAATATTGGGTTTATTTTGTGATATGCCTTTACTAAAATTAATTAGGGATTTAAATCCAAAAAAATATGATATACTACCTACTTTATATACAGGTCCATCAAATAGCTGACATTCTTCTATAAGTTGTTTAATTTTAGAAAGAGAAAAATTCTGCAAAAACAGTTATCAGAAACCTAAAATTGTTATCATTTACTCTGTTTTTCTTAAGAGATAGGTATCGAAAAATTTTACTTGAGGAAGGCATTTAGAATTATTATAAATTTCAAATCAATAGACTTCGTTGATTTTTTAAAAAACTATAAAATAAAAGTAAATCTATTTCTTTAGCCCATCAGTCAAATTAGATCAAAAAGTACCTAATATCTTCAAAATTGACATGATTGCCAAATTTTTGAGAGCAAGTGGAGGGTCATTGATAAAGTCCCGAACCGCAAAAATCCAACAAAATTTTCTTGTGCGCTACGTGATAAGGGTGATTCCTTATATCTCGGTTTCTATTGGTCGGATTTTAATATACTTTTTTAAATTTATTCGGAAAAATTTTTTTTTTCTGATAGCTCTTTAAAAAAAAGCTAAATATTGCTCTTTTTAGGGGGTGAGTTTCTTCATTAAAATATAGGTATATACTTTTCTATTACAATTATGAAAAAAATCTTCAAACAAAAGTTGTAGTGGGTGTTATTTCCTACAACTTTCATTTCGGTTTTTTTTTGTGTCACAAAAATTATATGAGATAACAACATTGCACTTTTTTAAGGGGTGAATTTTTTCAATCAAATATACATATATTTTTTTATTACAGTCTTGGAAAAAAAATGAGTAACGATGATTACCAAAAAACGCGAATTTTACACTTACAAGTATAATATTTTGTAAACGCAGTTGACTTTGGCGCCCTCTACCTTATGTACATTTTGCGTCACAAAAAAATATCCAAATTGAAAATTGTGCTAAATAATATTCTCTACAACTTTTGTTTAAAGATTTTTTTCATAATTGTAATAGAAAAGTATGTATAATTTTAGTGAAGAAACTCAGTATTTTGCTTATAACGTTTTTTTAAAGAGCTATCAAAAAAGTTTCAAACAAAAGTTGTTTAAAATATTTTTCTGAACAAATTAAAAGAAACTACATTAAAATCCAACCAGTAGAATGTTGGATTTTTGCGGTTCGGAGCTTCATCAATGACCCTCGAATTGCTCTCAAAAATTTGGTCATGACAATTTTGCCATATTTTAGTCTAATTTGAGCTACTTATGATAGAAGTATTTTACCTATACAGAAAATAAGTTTTTGAATTCAGTCGAACCCTAAGGATTTGATTTTTTTTAACTTTAATGTTAGAAATTTCTTTCTAAAAAAGCAGGCCAGGACCCCCAAAAATTTACTATAAACTCGGTTTATTTTCTTATTTCCATCCTTGTTGCAGCCTGTATATTATTTCATTTTTAGAATATTTCTGAATTTGTAAAAAGTAAAAAGTCTAACGGAATTTGTGATGCGAAATTAACATTATTATTTTATACATGTCCATCAATTTTCAGAAAGTTCAAACAACGAATACTTTATTTTTTTTTAAATAGACCACCCTGTATATTTATATTGTAGAGTGTGTTGAAGAGAATTAAGTTCTCTATCATTTTGATTCCCTATACCTAAACTTAATAATTTAGTAGGTAGATATTTTTTATATTTATTCTCTTTTTACTTAATTAAAATATCGAAATTTTTTCTTTTCCAACGAAACACTCTGTATATTTCTAACCTACGTAGTAGAAAATTAAATGATGTAACAATCTTGTTATGAAATAATAGAATTGCACCGTATATGATTTCAAATTAAACCAATACATCGTTATTTAAATTAAAAATTTAACGCCTGTTCTTGAAGTTTTATACACAGAACAAATACAAGTTTAATATGCCTCCATTAATGCCTGACATGTGTATGACTGCTTAAACTTGTTATAAAATATTGATATTTATTTATACGGGGTGGAAATGGTCTTTCTGTACCTGAGTATAATAATTGTGTACATAAATGGTAAATGGGTATATAAAAAGTAAGCGTTAGTTTGCTTGTACATAAAACACTACAGAGTAAATCCTGTTTCTTACAGTATATTAAAGAATTATCCATTTATATAAATATATATTAAAATAGATTTATATAATTAATAACATTTACAAATTTGGGTTAAATATTATTAAACTTGTATTCTATAAAATCTTGTTGCGAAAACGAGTTATATTTTCTTATAGTATAAGTAAGATAAGCTAGATTTATAATACTGACATGTCCTTATGTTAATCCTGTTATAGTGCGTGTGGTATGCAAGTAAATGTCATAGTACACACTAATTTTTATTATATTTTATTTATTGCCGTCATCAAATAAAAATAAACTACTTAATGAATTTTGGAATTGCAAAAAGTACCATGAAATATTCACCGATTCATTAATAGAAAACCACACGCATTGGACGCTATATTTTTTGTGTTTTTTATAATTAGTCCCCAATTGATTCATTAAAACTAGCAGTACACAAACATTTATTCGATACATGTGGAAAAAACCAATTATTTATGCGCTACACACGCACGTTATAATCTACCAAACATCCAAAGCAGCTATTTAATGAATTCTAACTTTAATTACCACCAGTCTTTGCCAAATACCTTTGCTAAGTAGACATCTATATCTACAGGAATTATTTATGTTGTTGCATAAGAAGACAAATGATCCGCATTCGTTTAATTTATAAAGCTTGTCAACTAACTAACCACCATCAAAAAGGTGTGGATGTGCTTGGGCTATGTGATCTAGAAGAGCAGAGCACATGTGGAAATGTCGTTTTTTCCTTTCACACCGAAAGATGTATAGTGTGTACATAGGTAATTATTATTAACATGCAGTCGATTGCAATCACAATTATTTATTTACAATCGTGGGGAGCTCAGCAGGACATACTTACGGTTTTCTATACTAGAAAAATCATATCGCATTCCAATCGTTTGGATTTATTGCTTTTGAGGTTCAATCAACTCCGGAAGATATTTATTATGATGCTTTTATAATATTAATCATTATGCCTTTAGTTTTATATATTTCAGTACCTATATTATAAAAGTTAAGTGTGGGGTGTTAAACCTTGGTCGCTTTTGCAAACGACTATACGGTCTAAAGATTGATAGAGAGGTTAAGCCAGGAAACTGATTCATGAACTGTGATCAATCACAGGCCTGTAAGTGTTTTATATATAATTTTTTGTAGCCATAGGGCTTATAGGAAAAAACCATTTCTCCTTTGACCGATATTTTAGAAAATGATTATATTGGTGGTAAAAATACTCCCAAAATTTATTTACATTATTAAGTGTATCAGCACCACATAAAATCATAAACGAGCTGTTCAAATTGTTTATTGTTACATTTTAAATGCTTATAAATCACTCCGTTCTATTGCAAATATTTAAACGCGCACATAAGTCATCTTAAGCTACATTTATATCACACTTTGGACGTTTTGTTACCAATTGAATACCACAAATATTGTTATTATTTGATTCCAGAAAGTCTGGACATTAAAATTTTTAAATTGTAGGTATATAAATTAGTATTTATATTCTTATGAATGCTACGAGCCCTAACAACTAAATGTTCGGACAAAAGTAAATTTGATTGTCTTTTTTCCATACGCGCAAAAGTTTTCTAAATTAACTTCCATAATATTGATGGTTTTTTCTGTTATAATGCCAACATTTAGTTATATAAAAACGTAAATTTCGTAAAAATCCGCTCAGCGGTTCCAAAAATGTGGCACTTTAACCCAGCAGGATGGGAAAATTGTAGAAACAAAGAATTATTATTTTCAAAACGTTGGATCTAGTAGTCGGATTTTGATGAAATTTACTTTATTGCAAAGCTGGATGTTGGTTTTCTTTACAAAAAAGTTACACAAGTTTTTATTTGGTGATTTTAGGCATTTATCGGAGCTTCAAAATTGCACCTTTAAAAATGATAAAAATTTCTAGTAACTGTTTTAAAGAATCACAGTTTTGAAACCGCTGGTTCGATTTCTGTCAAAAAACATTTAAATCAAAGTTCAATAATCGTACTATATTGAAAAAATCCTGAAATGTTAATATGATTTTTTTGCATTTTTTTCGAGCTCCACAGTTTACTTTTCAAAAAACGTGTTTTTTACATTAAAATAATCACAGTTTTGGAACCACTGGTTGGATTTTGGTAAAATTTACTTTATTGCAAAGCTGGATGTTGGTTTTATGTACAAAAAAATCCCCTATCTTTATTTGGTGATTTTAGGCATATTTCGTAGCTTTAAAATTGCACTTGAAAAATGTGACGTAATTTTCTAACGACTGCTTTTAAAAAATCGCAGTTTTGGAACGACATAAAAGTGCTTTCATGGCCCTCATCCAGTCCGGACTTAAATGTCATTGAAACTCTTTGGCATAAAATTAAACGTATTCTACGCAATAATCCACCAAGAACCATTGGGGACTTAAAGACCAAAATAGAAGAAATTTGGGACAGTTTCACACCAGAATTGTACCAAAATTTGATAAATACAATGCCTGCTAGAATACAGGCAGCTATTAAAGCAAAAAGAGACGTAACCTCTTATTAATGGTCCTAAATTAAAAATTATCCCAACATTTAGTTGCAAATTCATTTTGTAAAGTTTGCTAATTATTAAGGTTAAAATATTGTTAAATCTAATAAATAATTTTCTTCGATGCATATTATTGTTATTAAGGCTTTATCTTATTGTATTGTTAGGTGTTTACTAATTATTTGCGTAAAATTTCCAGTTCTCCTTTCATACTATTCATACTTCAAAAATTTACTTCTATCCGAACATTTAGTTGTAAGGGCTCGTATACTAAAAATTAAAAAAATATTATAGAAAGTAGGTACACAATACACTTAAGTACACATATTTAAAAATATATATTTGTCTTTGAGACTTAGACGCGAATCGATTTTTACGGTATTTGTAGTTAAATTTCCATAACAATATTTAAAAGTAAATATTTGTGTCCCTGAACTCTATAGTAGTTCGAAATAATATGAACATGAAATATTCCTTCCTATAAACAGGTGTACACAAGTGCATCTCTAGGGAACCAGGAGCTTTTAATTCAAGGAGATACTTTAAATTCAATTTTACTTCAGTATCTCCTTTTTCTCCTTGGTTTATCGCAAAACTAAAAAAATTGCTATGAAATCCCAAAATTTAGAAAGTTTAAAGTCTTAGCATTTATTGTATCATACAGTATGAGTACCTAGATATATTTAGAGATAAATTCTTTTTTCTACTCTTATATATGAAAATAGCCATTTTTCCATGACATACTCTACATGAAACTTCAATATTTTGTCTACTGCGAAAATAGTCATATTCTCTCTAGAGTGAAAATATCAAAATTTCAAATTTATGGTTTTCTTCGTGATTTTTTTAATGAAAACACTATATGCACTAAATTTACATAAATTTTCAATATCAGTTCATTCACTTTTCATGACATATTTTATATATAAATCTTAAAATAGTTAAAATAAAAACTAAAATATAATTTTGACGTTTCACTTGAAAACTGTCACCTTAAATAATTTAAAAAAAAATTGTAGTTTCTAATCCAATTTATAAATTACAGAATCGTAGAAAAAATAGTATTTACTACTCGACATGAAATACGTTTTTTTTTCGTTCGTGAGATTGCCTCACTCGCTGCTACACAGCTCGTGTACAACTCTCACCTCACGAAAAAAAAAACGGTATTTTCATGTCTTGTTGTAAAATATACTATTTTATTAATTTAAAATAAAAAAATAGTTATTTTTTTTAAGTTCTTATGTGTACTCACACATTAATCTCTTTTATTTGTTGAGGAAGTAAGTACCATTTCGAGAAATTAACGTCTAGAGTGGGAAAAATAGGCAAATTTTGAAGATATAGTTTGATATAAATGGTATTCTTGTATACAACTCACTCGACAATACCTATAACTCAAGGTATAAATGATTATCATAGCGCAAGGTGCGGTGAAGTTTAATAATACTCTGCCGCCTTTTAAAAATTAAACCTAACATATCTGATGTGCATAATTGGTTGCCTAACAAGTAGCCGCTACTTTATTTGAATTGTTTTATTTGATTCGATTAATTTAATGTACAGAATAACCGTTTAAAAGTAAATTAGCAAAAAACGTTTAATTATTAGATGCTGATCTGAAGAATGACATTAGTATGACATTCATATCGCTGATAGTAATAGAATTGTTTGTACGAGGCGGCAAATCTTTAATACATGAAAAACGTACAGCACCTTACGGTGTGAGGTATGATAATTATTTATAATTATACGGAGTAAAAAGAACTTTATAGACAATTTTTATCGTTATGACTAAAGCTAGAGAAAGTATGAACTCGGTAAATTTATTTGGAATTTACTGAACCAAATTTAATTGCGTATAACTTTTCGATTCTAATAAAAATTTTGTATTACCGAGATTTTCTTAAAAAGCTACCCATATCGTGAATGAAAATAACACGGTTGAAGAAATTTTGAAGAAAAATGGCACAAGAAAAATGTATTAGTAACTCAAAATTAAAGTTATCCTGATGAGGAAACCAAGAGAAATATTTCCTACCTGCAATTTCGTTGAGAGAGTGCCATTTGGAAGAGGAGGAATTTGATATGGCACAGAATTAGTCACTATTCATGTAAGGGCATATTATCGAAATATGTAGTACCTACCTAATATAGTAGAGGTGAGAGGAATATTTAATGACATTAGTCTTATTTTTGAGTAATAATTTTATTTTTATGTAGAATAATACGATTACTAGACTGGGTACTTCAATAGAGTTCCATAGTTCGGTTATGGATTGGCCAATCACAATTCCTGTACAGCACCTTTGGGATATATTCAAACGTTAAGTTAGGCATATCGTATACCTACCCCTAGAATCCTCAGAGAGCTTGATGAAGAGGCTGTTGTTAATGAATGGGAGAACAATTCCAAGAAACTATCCACAATAATTTGATTAGCAGTATTCCAAGACGAATGCGAGCGGTAATTAATGGCAGAGGAGGCCACACACGCGTTATTGATTTTCCTTGCTTTTTATTGAACTTTATTTTCCATATTTTTTCTATTTTTCATAATTAATGATGTTTTGCTTGACAAATTATGAATTTCATTTACTAATGACTTTTTTATTTAAAAATGTGGTGTGTTAGTTTAATAAAGTTCATGGTTTAGGACTGCATGTATTTTCCAGATATTTTTCGATTAACTTAATCTATTATAAATAACACTCCTGCTACAAATTACTCCTAAATTATTTTTTTATATTGAACAAATCTGCATAATTATACAATTATTCAACATAATATCTAGACGGTAAAATTAATTAAATTTTAGTTGCGCCAAATTTTGATGAATATATTTAATTTTTATAATCAATATACAGTTATTGTTTATATATTTTGTTTTCTAGTCTAGAGCAATTTCTCGAGGAATGTTGATTGCTTAAAATTCGATGTGTGTAAATATGAAAATAATTTAAATGTGCCTTTGCCATTAATTCCTAACCCAATTAGATATAATCGGAAACAAATCTGCGCTGCTGTTGGTTTTTATTAACCAAGATAATGGTGCCAATCACATTATAAAACATTTTAAGTGGTTGGGAAAGATTGTGCAAATTATGATGAATTCTCGCGATAAGCCATATTTCATGATCAGAAATGTAAGGAATTCGACTTATACTAATAAAATATCTGCCAATTATTACGGATATATTCCAAATTCCAATAACACAATATGTCGTGATGGCGGCAACATATGTTACATTGTAGCAAATTTGAGCTATTTGAATTTTGATGCCGTTTGATTAAAACAATTTGCATATAGTTTATCGTTCCAAAATACTAAAAAATACAAATTTTATGTGTTATGTGGTCTAGACAACTCAAAAGTTTTTACAATAAACATAAATCCAGCCGCATAATAACCCATGGTTATCCATGAAAATAATATTTTGTGTGTTTATTATAACTGGAACGAATACAAATTTATAGTTATTACTAAAAAAGCAAACTACGCCAGGTATTCCTGTCTAATCAGATTGAGATTGAAATTGAGATATCATCACTTTACGTTAAACTAATATAGACCGGCCTTCGAGATTTACGTCAGCCGTGGCAATTAAAAACCAATATTAATTTATTTTTTCGACACATTTTTTCCCGTTTATTTCTTCTAGATTCATTCTACCTAAATAAATAACACCCGAGGGCCCATCATACGACCATCACACAAATACCTCTTCCATACCCATCATTCTTCTTGGCGTTACGCTCCTCGCATCGTCACGATATCTATTATAAAATGTTATTATCTATATCTGAACTGCAACCAGATATATCGTTAGTTAAGTACCATAATGCAACAGTGACTATATTAGGAAATATGTCAGAAGCATTGCAGGACCTTTACGATGGCAAAACAGCTAAGAATTTTATTTACGACCTTTTT
The DNA here is from genome assembly GCA_963942485.1 of Pediacus dermestoides. Classification (NCBI taxonomy): domain Eukaryota; kingdom Metazoa; phylum Arthropoda; class Insecta; order Coleoptera; family Cucujidae; genus Pediacus; species Pediacus dermestoides. The sequence goes on from OZ012626.1 coordinate 13,728,353, forward strand.
TATTGTCAAGTCTTCAACCGAGTTATCTTTATGGGAAGATACGCTACATATCCGGACTATACTGAATTCCTGGTAACATGCAATTTATGAATGTTCAATTGATTTAAACGATTTTTGACATGGTACACACAGTGCAAGAGCTGAAAAACAATGTGAATGGAGTTCTCGCGGATATAAATCGATTGATAGACGGAAAATACAACTCCATAAGTTAACCCGGAGTATTTGTGCGTATGCTTGAGTAAAATATTTTATTCCTTTGATGTTCCGCTTGGACATTGAATGGAGCATTTTAATGTATGGTGGTACTGAATTCTAAATGTTTGAAATGATGTTAATAATTTTATGAGGCGATTACCGTGTAACATGCTAATATTATATTTGCTCTAAATGAATGTAAGTACATAATACTTGTAATGTATAGAAATTGAAATGACAAAACTAGCATGTAATGGATATCACGCGAGGGTTTATCCGGAAATTTGAATAATTTTCCTATAGAAACGTTTTATTTTAAATAGTATACATAAAATGTTAAATTTATCGTGTGTACAAGTAGTATTGTCAAATTAGACCTAAAAAGAGGAACATATGAATTAAATTAAGTATAGGTACAGGTATTAACTATTACGCTAAACTGCTTTTCATGACCAAATCGAAAAAAATGTCTATTTTAAAATGAAGACATTTTTATATAATGCTCAATGATGCTCGAGGTTGATTATTTTATTCGTTGGTTAAAACTAGTCAACGTATGTTTAAAATCAAGACGATTATTGTGACAAAGGGCTAGTAAAATAATTTTTTTATTTCTGAAAATACACGCTGAAACTACTACATTAATAATAGTTAATCGCATTTCTAAAGTCATTTCAACAAGTCGTTTGCTGATGCAGTTTTAGGTTAGCTTACAAGTACTAGACCATAGACAAGAACGTACTATACAGCGGAATAGGATATAGTTCGAAGCTGACCTTTTGCCCCGTACACTTTCCGCCCTAATCTACGTCACTACGTCATACGTTGTGAATTATAATTTTTAATGAGATTTTTTGTAATCGGTAAAAACCAATGAAAAGCTATACTTTTTCCGATGAAGTGGTTTAGTAGTTATTTAAACATTAAGGGAGGTAAGTAATATTTAACAGTCGAGGACGAGTTTGCGCCTAAGCGATATCGAGGGCGGGCCATAAAGGCCGAGACTGGTCAAGCACTTACCTTCCGAATTGCTTATTAAATTTTTCCCATTCCTGAAGTTTTTAGTAGTTCATTTTTGATAAATTTATATTCAACATACCACAACCTGTCAAAAGAAATAGGTAGACGAAATTTGAATTATTCGTTGATAATGTTAAAAAGAAAACCAAAACAACAATAATTCAATAATTATAGTTAGAGAATGAGTGTTTCCGAAGTTGACAAAGAAGCAAGACTTGCCTATGCATCTTTACTACCGGGAAACTCAAAGAAACGGTATGAATTTCATATAAATTATTCAAAGATTGATACCAAACTAAGAATACCGCTGGGGTCTCGGAAACCTCACTGTATGCAAATTTTTTGGATAAATCTTCAAGAATGAATTCACCAGCAAGTTTTTTGTGTATTTTAATATTACTATCGAGGGGTAAACCACTAGTGGATATCCTTGTACACATGTCGTGGATATGCATGGATATCCGTGGAAGTTCATGGATATCCGTGGAAGTTTTATGGATATCCGTGGAATTCCATGGATATCCGTGGAAGTCCATGGATATTTTTGGAAATATGTGGATGTCTTTGGAAATATAATGCATTTTAAAAGAGACTACGCATGCGTTAATGTTTAACGCATGTGCACTATAGTTTAACGGTTAAAACAATAATCTACAAATTTAATATTTTTATCGCACTGTTTACTTAACACTCTTAACATTGATTACTAGAGTAACATTGCTTCTATTCAATTGATGTGATTTAAATTACGGTATGTACTCGGGTATGTACTATGAAAAATTCAAATAATGGATGTAAAAAAAATAGACAACGAGTTTGCAGAAATGTACTGCACTTACAATATACCAAATGTCCATAAAGTTAGCAAAGCAAATTTTGAAAATCACCTGACAAATGCATTAGCCGCTTTTTAGTCGCTAATTATTTATAAAAAGTTTAATTTTGTCGCTTTTGTTTTTAAAAAATTACATCAGTTTTTGCTAACTTCATATGAACTTAGCAAAGCATAGGTAAGTGTAAAAATGTATCAAAATCGAAAGTTAGGTAGTGCTAAATTTGTCATTTTTAGTCGTTAATTTGTTGTGAAAAAATTAATTTTGTTTTTTTTTTGTTTTTTGGTACGATTTTACAATACCGGACATATCACCGATTGAATTGAAATTTTTTATAGTGATGTATAATAGCTCACTGAATACGAATATAAAATTATTCTTCTGCGGACGAAGCTACTTTTCAGAAAAAAAAAAAAGTTGATTATTTGAATTTGGCGGGCGATGTTAGCCAATCAGAATGGTGGAAAACTTTAAATTTGTTTATAATTAATTAATATCATAGACGTTAGGTAAGAAGGTTTAAGCACAGTATAGTTACGGGATAAGATAAACAGTTCAAACAATTTAAGGACTTTTAGGGACAATTTTATGTCGTACCATCTTCCGTGGATATTCGTGGAAGTCCGTGGATATCCGTGGAAGTCCATGGAAATTCTTGGAGATCCTTGGATATTCATGGATATCCCTGGAAATCCGTGGATATCCGTAGAAGTTTTGGATATTCGTGGAAGTTTTAAGAAATTTGGGTTCGGATATCCACGATTTGGATATCTCGTACGCTTAAATAGGTAGTGGTTTACCCCTCGATTACTATAATATAAATATAAATTATTGAAATATTAATTATTAGTCTTCAATTGACAGTTATTCACAAGCACCAAATTTCCCTAGGGACGTAAATATTAAAGCTCCTTACGTCCCGTTCTCAATTTTGGTAAAATCAAGTTACGTCCCTATCAACCATGTCATTATATTTACTGAATCGGGAGTGGTATCTATAAATTATATATTTCCATTCCACATGTTATACTAGCCAATTGTAATTATTAGATAGTCATGGATTAGAGTTAACGAATGATTGAAATATTGGCCCTTAATAAATTTGACAAGCTATGTTTGATCTATAGATATACTATATATCTAGCTAACTGAAAAGATATAAATTAATAGAGTCCATCAAAATTAAACTTAAAATCCTCTTTTGCTTAAATGTCAACTGTTGGTGCGTAAAATTCGTAAGTGTTTTTTGTTTTGTAAACTAAAAAGCCTAGAGGAAGATTCTAAATGTAAATAATTGGCGAATAATCAATGTGGTTATTTTTATTTGTACTCTGTCTGACCAATTTTAATTGATGAAATATAAAAATTATATCTACATTCGCAAATTGACGTAATTTGAAAGTAATCATATGGTGGTAGTTCATGCATAAACGCTATTTTAGTTCAAACTTGGGTTGTTACTAATCTTACTAGTCTTGCATTTTCCGGAATTTTACTTTTTAAACTTTTCTTCAAGTTGGCCTATACCTTCTCTGATTCTAATTCCAGTTTACTTTCTGACATATTTTTGTCCTCATGCATTAAGGGCATAATTTCTTGTTCTGAGATTGTTTGATAAGGCTGGAAACAATTTAGCGAACTACAGTAATTCGTCTTGTATATATACTCCAGTCTGCTCTAGGTAAGGTGGTCAGAGTTGCTTTTCTATACGAGGTTCTTCATTCTCAAATTTAAAAAAAATCGTATATCGAGACATTGAAAGCATCGAGAGCAACGTTGCTGCATTGTCATCGAAACTTTCTTTTGCCTGGTAACTCGTATTTCTTCCATAAGCTCCGAAATTGAAAGATATGTATGATGTGTGATATACATAAATATCAGACTTTTGTCTATACTAAAGCACTCAAAAAAATTAACAAAAACTTTCTTTTATAAATAAATAACAATAATTTAAAATCCAAAAATGTAAATAAATAGGAACTCTAAAAATAAATGAACTTAAAGATTCTGTCTATGTGTCAATTTATTTCGATCAATCTGTATAAGAGAAACTCTCTCGGTTTTGTTTTTCAATTCCTTCTTAGCATTATTTGAAGTAATAGACAACTGCGTTTAAATAATCCGAATGTGCAATGGCATCTTCTAAATATTCATCATTTGTGAAAATTTATTATTTATTGTTAAATTATTATGGATGACACATTATTTTCTTAATAGTTAGGAGTTACGTCAACCTGATGATTTCATTTAATTCAATTATTTACATTTTCTTTTATTACTATTAATAAAAAGCTATACGTAGACGATAAAGATAATAATTAAAAAAGTTACAGAAATTTTAGCTATTTCTCACAATTACGAAAAATCATCAGGTATCAATGATTAATTGAAACCTATTTTACACTGAGTTCTAAAATATGTAACTTTGACATAGTTTACAACAATAGACATTACTATCTACTACGGTGTAGACAACATTATTTATATCCATGTAATTGTATTTATCCATGATTTATTGCATTCATTCGATATGATGTAATTTTATTTTTTCGTATTTGTTATAATCACTTAATGCTAGCTGTGCTTTTCTGAGATTTAGTTGTTGACCTATTAGGTGTATTTATTTAACTAATTCTAATAATACAGATACTTATACCAAAAGGTATTACGATTACATGAGGTATACTGCATGTCCTATTAGGGATTATATTAAACTGTAAATGTCAAGTTCAAAATTTTAGTGTTGTTCTTTATTAAAAAGTGTTATCAAAGACAGACATTATTTGCCCCCAGACTATTTAAATTATCTCATAATCATAATGTTTGAGACATTTAAGCAGTTATGCAATTTACTCCAAAATATTCACTATATATCCTTGACAACCATAAACAAACACAAATAATTCCCGCATATCAGGGAGGAAATGGCTACTCAAGTGAGAAATGTTACCCCCACTCTTTATTTTCCGCGACTATCCTAAAAAGATGACTTTCTACCCGCATTTCCCTCAAATAAAGTGGCCATTTTCGTGCAGGTATGAGAAAAAGATATTTTCTTCTCTTTACAGTGGGATAAGGTACAATTTTTTTGGGTTACATAAAAATAAAACAAAAACATAGTTTTGATGTTTCAATATCAATCCATGTTAAGAAAAATTTTAATTAAACAAAATATGTCGATTACGATATCGACGGGGAGTTCAAAATTAACAATTTTGTTTCAACCGTTCACCCCCTACTGCAACTTTAAAATAGCAAATAGGAAAAATCGAACTTCTGGTAATTACACTAATAATTAAAATGCTTTCAAAATTTTAAAAGCAGTAGTTATTCGATAAATTTTTCTTAATTTAAAAACATTTCATCAAAATGAAATTATGAATAAACTTAGCTAGGTACATTGAATAAAAATCATTACTATTTTGGATATTCTAGGTTTCTATTTTTCTAATAAAATAGTTCTTTTCCTCCGACATTTTGTTATAAGTATGCTACAACTTCTAAAATTAAAAAAATATGTTATTTTAAAACTTTTAATTAATTTTACATAAAACAGCTTATGAAATATAAACAAAAAATTTAATACTGTTACACCGTAAAAACCATCTCTGATAAAAATATGTATAGAATTTTTTCAGATTATTGTATTTCTTTTTTTTTTAATTTCCGATGCGAATTGGATAATATAAAATAATCTGTCTATGTGAGAACGAGCTTTTAAAAGCTTGCACCACACGTACAGTTGGAAGTTTATCCAGAAGGTATTTTTAACATATCGTATTTTGGACTTTAATTTATTTCCAACTAGAATACCTTTACCTATTAAAATAGATTACTAGTGCCTATTCTAAAATGAATATACTTTTTACAAAATTGTATTGCTAATGCTAGATGTTTTTTTAACTGAAAACACTTCCGCAATACAGAGCTTTTATAAATTTAAATTAAATTTCTTACATCAAACGTCTACTGTCTGGAAGTACAATAAAAAAACTTTTAGGTGGTATTATTTTCGGCTATAATATGATTTTGCCTTCTTTATGTGCATGATACGATAGGGACTGGAACAATAATTATTTTAAAAGTTTTTCGTTAAGTAAACGATAGGATCATCAGAGCGTATCCACGCGTGAATCAGATGACACACCATATAAAAAAAGCATTTTATCTCCAATTTTCCCATATAACCTAGGTAAGCGAGCTATACACCGAAAATCCATGCAGTGTTTTCCGTTTAAGGTATTTTTATGTCAGTCATATAAAAAACACTTTTATGTTTTTTAATAAAACTTGGCGAAAGATGTTTGTTTAATACCGTATGGTGGCTGTTATTTATTTTTGTATTCAACGAATTGTTAACATACAACAAAGTGGTCACTTCCATCTGGTTTTGTTATTGAAAATGGATGTCATTAGAGTTTTAACGATTTAATAATTGAATTTATTTACGATTTGCTGCTGCCGTGGAAGGGAATCAGCGGGCAATTTATGATTTATGTCAGTTCTTGTGTTAGTACAGGAATAAAACAATAATTATATCGATGGGATGGGATTACAATTATGATTTATGTGTCGTGTATTCAGCTAAATGATGAGACCCCATTAACTTTTTTCTTTCAATTAATTGTTTTTTCCACTTACCGTTTATTAGCAATCTGTTAAAGGTACTTATAGAATTAACTGGTGAATGTAAATAATAATGACTGGAATTTCTGAGAACAGAATAAAAAATAAAAGGAAATCAGTTTGGTTTCGGAGTTTTCTTCTGTAGACCAGCTCTATTATTTACAAGTTATACTAGATTTCTGACATATGTTATAAATATGTGAGCATTTATCTTTCAAATAAAATATATTGAACCATTTATTTCCCACGAAAAAGTTGCTGATAGATAATGCCATAAAAATTAATTGAGATATTGAGCTTATAGCTGACTTGAATTGCCTACATACCTTTCTCTACAGCGAGGTATATTATATCTGATGTCATTTATAGTATGTAATTATGTTTAATTTGTTGTCTTTTTTGCCGGCTTGAGTATTAGTTCTAATTAAACATTCTTAATTAAGTAAATATATTATGATATCTCATAAATCCCAATTATGAGTTTGCGTAATTTAATTAGTTTTATTGTGGTGGCGTTAATTTTTTAATACTATTTACGGCGATTATGACCATTAAATTAAATGTCTAAAAATTTGTTTCAATATTTTTAATATTCACAGTACAGGATGGACCATTAGTACAAATTAATTCGATAGCTCCTTTACAATAATAAATAGAGAGATATTATTTTTGGCTACTACATAACGTAAAATTATTAACAAATATACAGAATGTTCAGTGTTCTGAAAGAAAATTAAACTAAACATCAGATACATAGGTAAAAAAAATAGGGAATTGGAATTTTGACTCTAAACTGTCTAAAAAGTTAATTGACCTGTACAAAATATGTGAACTATTCATAACTAAGAAATATTAAATTAATAAATTGATTAGTTTATACGAAAAACTTTAAAAGAAAAGTCCGAGGAAAATCTGTAGGTATATCCAATATAATAATAATAATAATTTTTAGTAATAAATAAATTTACTTCCAAAGTAAAACCATATTACAATTCTTCAGATTATTAGATTTACATAATGAATTAATTCTATAAATAAAACAAAAATTAAATCAATAACAAAAATGTGGAAATATTCTATAGAGCACGTAAGGCAGCCAATGGCTGATAAAATTATTAATTTTTCGAATGACTGAAATTGTTAAAATTTTGAAAAAAGAGTGAAAACTTCAAATACTAATATTAAAGCTACCTACCCATTTTGATATCTACTAAAATTTAAAGAGGTTTAAAAATGTACTAACTGTCTATTAGTTACACTTAATTAAGGAGTAGTCTGACCAGTAAAAACTGAACATCCTATATAGTTTCCACAAATGTTGTATAGGTAGTAGTCAAAATAACGTAAATAAAAAAAAATCAGCACACTATCTATTGTGGTAAAGGAGTAGTTATCGAGCGAATTTGTAGTTGTAGACTACTTAAGAATTTGGCAAATCATTTTAAGATTTTCTATTTCTTATTGCTTAAAATATACAAAAACTGGCTATACGTAATTCGTTATTTTTGAAAGACAGTTTTTTATGGATTTTAATAAAACGTTGTATGCATATGTGAAAAATTGCAAAGAACATCTTAAAAAATGGTGAAATCCTTTTTTACAATTTGAGGTATTTTGTATTGTTCCTAACCTGTTATAAAATAGGTACACAATATGAAATATTCAAAACAATATTTGGATCAAGCTGTATAAATTTTGTTACTTCTATCCCAGGACAGTTTTCGAACCCATATGAGTTTAAAGTTTAATATGATTAAATACCTAATGTGTCCAGCACATGACCTTCTTATACGATACAGAATTAACTCTGATATTTTTAAAGTGCTGAAGCCGTAGCCATATATTTAATTTATTGGTAAACTTGGCGGTTTTGGAAAATTTTTGAAATTACCTTATTAATTAAAATCTCCTGATTACGAAAATGCTAAAAATAAGGGGCGGTCTCCAATATTTCCAAAGTTATAGCAGTTGGAAAACTTGACCAATGTTTGGATGTGTAAATTAAGGACTTTTTTCAACTTTTTTTACTGTCAAAGGAATTTCCCTTTCCCGTACAAAGAAATCAAGCGATCCTTAATTTTAAATTTTAAGGTTAGATTTAGTGTTTCAAAATAAACGTGCTGAAATAGAGTAATAAATCGTTTTTACTAAAATGTAATGGTTGATTAATCATTAGTTAGTGCAATAGAGTCTATTGAGTGCATTTTTAGTGAATAAAAGTGCTTAATTTACACATCCAAGCTTTAGATGTTTCAAGTTTTCAAACTCCTATAACTTTGGAAATATTGAAGACCGCCGCTTATTTTTTCCATTTTCGTAATCAAGAGATCTTAATTAATATGGTAATTTCAAAAATTTTCCAAAATCGCTCTTAGCTACATTCGCCAAATTTTTCAATTTATTCATCCAAATTAATTTAATTATTATTTTATATTTACTTTACTTTTAACTTTTATACGATTAGGAACAAAATAAAAAATTAGCTATTTATGGAAAATTAAATAGAAAAAAAGCAGAATAACAAGATGCTACAGCTTAAGTTAGTACAAGTATTGGGAAAATGCGATTTCAATCCGATATTGGCTCGAAAACTAACCTGCGTGGGATTGAAAAATTTACATAGAGCGGTGTAAAATATTTCTAAAATCGCAACTTAAAATGGTTCTTTAATATTTCTCCTGAGACACCTGGTATATGACATCGATTTTGGATCCCCTGGTTCAAAGTTAAATTTACTTTATTTTAAAGCAGATAATTACATACGAGTATATCTATCATACACGTATAAGTACATAGTACTTTAGTTTTTTTAACTAATTTGACATTATTTATATTTTTTAGATTTGATTTGTTAATAAGTACCAGCACATCATTATGCAACGTTCAATATTTTTAGCAAAAATTTATAAAAATGGACAGTATAATTTAAGATTCTTTTTGAAAATTCAGAAATATCATAAAATTTATGAGTTACTTCATGATCTGATGATTTTAATATAGTTATAGATGTACCGGCTTTATATTTTATTCAATTATAGCAAGCCAATAATATGATGAATATAAGTATGTACATTAAAATTTGTTAGTAAGTCCGTACGTGAAGGGAATTAAGTATTTGGAAATGTGTTTCTCTTTTTTATTGTCATAGTTCAAAAATTTTGTTTGTGAAAGTGTTATAAAGTGCTTGTGACAAAAAAATCAGTGTCAATTACTAATATGAAAAAGATAAAAATATTTGTATTAAACATACTAAAATAGGCCAGTAAATAGGAAAAAAATTATAGAAATAAAATATCCATATTTTTTGGCATATTAAATGTTTGATAGCCTAAAATCCATATTAGACATAGCAACATTTATCGAGCGTAAGCGTCACTTTAAATTTACGTATTTAATCTAAGATTCAGATATTTCTTTCATATTTGAATAATTTGTACAAAATATAACCACAGTTCAATTTAAAATAAACTAAAATTATTTTTTATGTAATAAAACCAAATCGAAATATGTATCTAGAAATATTTACCCAAAATTAAAAACAAACATCATATTACGAACGATTTCATTCTCCTTAGTTTATTCAATATATTAACGTATTACTTATTATAAAATATTTACCCTGATATTGTTAGCAGATAAAAAATATTTACGTCTAGATTTTTTGCCACACTAAACTTAAACCACTAACAAAACAAAAAAAATTGCACAGCCACAGGTAGCAATAACACATTTGACGACTAAACGATTTTTTTGGTAAACTGAAAAATGACCGTCTATTGTCATGCTACTGGATATAGACGAAAAGTCGCGTGGCATACCGTTCCTGAAAGAGTGGTGCGCGGTCTACTGGGGCACGGCAGCAGGAGTACTAGCGGTGGCGGTAAGTTATTGTGTTGAGGACCAAAACCACTTGGGTTGTTGCGCCAGATGCGCCCAGCATCCTCGCTACATTTCTTCGGCAACGGCTACGCAAGCGTTGTCACCATCACCAATCAGATCGGCATGCGAAAATTGTTGGGGGTGTTAGATTTTTAAAACACTTTCGATATCAGTTTCAAGAAGATAAATTCCCATTCCATCCGTACTTCCTTAGATAATTCTGTAGGGAGATTAATGATCTCTTGCTATAATTTTTTGTATCGGCAATCGTGTTTTTATTAATTAGGAGATTGGGGCCATATTTTCGAAATGAAAAACGTACCGCTAGCAACTGATGAAAAAAATATGGGGGCACTTTATTACGTGTTTTATAGTCCATATAATTTTAAATCAATAGAACGACTTCCTTTGGCAAAAGCAAAACCCGTCAAAAAATATAATTAATGTCTTAATTAAAACAGAGTTTCGGCTCGTAAAAACGAATATTTATGAATTTACTGTCAATTTAACTTATGCAAGTTGTTGAGTTGAATATACATATAAAATCAAATGCGATTTGATGTGTATTTGTGGCTGGGGTTTTATATGTGTAAAACAATTTAAAAAATGTGTTTACAAAATAATTTCGCCGAAACTGTTTTTAGGAAATCTAGTTTATATAAATTAAAGTGAAGTTAAAAGTAGGAGACCCTCTGATGTTGACAGTATTAGATTTATTGACTTTTTCCAAGTCTTTTAAAAAGCTATAAAATATGTTGCGAAATAAATTTTAACAATTGTTAAACGAGTGGAAACGGTCTTATTTTAGGTACGATACAGGATAAGATTCTTTGTTATTATTGAACTCAATGTTTATTTTACCTAACTTCAAATAAATATTTAGTAGCTGTTGAAGAGTTCAAAAAACGACTAGTTTACTGAAATGATAAAAAAAACTACATTATTCATATTATGATTTAATGTTGTACGACGAGTGAGTGCTTGTAACAATAACAGAATAATTTGTCAAATAAATTTGACAATATCAGATTAATTACATACTACGGAATGGTTTACGATAGTTACTTAAATCTGCAAGTATGCCATATCAGGTGATTAAAAAAAAAAGATTAGAAGAAGTTCTGAAAAAAACCTTAAGTGTATTCGATTGATTCATTTGATCCTTCAATCATAAGTCTATTTTAATCAAATATTCCATTACAACGTTCACACACCAATATCAACTAACGAACTAACGAACATATTCGAGTTATAGGTAGATATAGCAAACAGTTTTGTAAATTTTGTTAAATGTGAAATCCTTGCCTTGTTCTTATTGTTCAATGCTTATACAGCGTGTCTCACTTATTTTTTCAACATACATCTCTCAATAATATACAGGGTTTTCCATTTGAATATGAAAGGTCTTTAATTTTCTGAAATTTATTTATAGGTCAATGTTTTTTTAAACACGATTCTATCGATTTTCCTTTTTTATAACAATTTTTTTCTAAGAACATACCTCAAAAATTTTTCTGATAAATAGAAAAAACTCGAATACTATTAACATTAAAAACATAGGACTATGTAACTAACGCATTATAGTAATAAAAATTTAGAGCTGGTGTTACTTTCACTCCTTAATTCTGACATAATTTTGAGTTAAGAGGAAAATGGAAGTTACTATAAATACAAACAACAACATACATTCTTATTTTAAACGCAATGCCCTGCCCAGATAGTCAGTCAATAGGCGAAATGATTAAATAGCAAAATTTCGCAAATTGCCTAAATTTTGTAAATAGGCGCTAACATAGGGTTACCTACATGTAGGAATAATTTTTTTATCCAACATCGATTCATAATAAACTTATTACTATGACGATTTGAAACATAGAATGTTTATCATTACTCATTAGTGAGAGAATCATTTGGAACTCACTTTATTATTGTTATATTTATTATTGAAAACCTGACAGTTTCATTTGTCAAATAGTTTGTCAATTGAAATAACGATAAAATAATCTTACATTTTAGAATTAACGGCGATGTTGGATAAAATATGATATTAAATTCGTGTGGAATGCTTATTAGTCACTCAAGAAATTAGCCACTCGCCCTTCGGGCGTCGTGGCTAAACTTTTTCTTTCGTGACTAATATATCACATTCCACACTTATATAATAAATATCTATTAATATGCATTTTAGGAGAAAAAGTTATTCTTAATAAAAAATGCTTTCCTCAAAGCCTCTAAAAATAGTCAGATTTGCCTATAAATATACAGGATGTGCATGAATGAAGAAAACATGGAAATTGTTAAAAGAAAACTACCTTTATTTTTTTCTAGGAACCAAAATGTTATAAAAAACATTGTTTGTAACTGAAAAATAAGTAAAAATATAAAATTAAGATTAGGGCATTTCTTTTATTTCTCAATATCTAACCTAAGTGCAAACAAAAATTACAAATACTATTTGAAAGTGTCCCTCTAACGTTTATGCATAAAATAATAGGTAGTAGTTTTTAATGTTCATTAACGAATGAAAAATAGTAGTTTATGTAACAAGGTAGGAATTAAGAAATTCCGACGAGTGTGAAAATTGGGTCCGAGCGAAACGAGGGCGCAAGAACACGAGGCAGAGTCAATTCCTCCCGTGTAGCGTACTCTATTTTTTCTCATACCTGTATGAAAACGGCCGCTTCTTTTGCGTGAAACGCGCGAATAAATTATAACAGCATAACACTGACATTTTTGCTTGACACTTTGCGGTGAGAAAATCACCTTGACAACCATAAACAAACACAAATAACTCCCATATATCAGGGAATGAATGGCTACTTAAGTGAGAAATGTTACACCCCCACTCCTTATTTTCCGCGACTACCCTAAAAAGGCGACTTTCTACCCGCATTTCACACAAATAAAGTGGGCATTTTCGTGTAGATATGGGAAAATTTTTTTCTCATTTATATTTGATTTAACTGTATTTTATTCGTTTAGGTATTTGGAAAGTGAAAATGAAGTTGCGAATTTGGAGCTCAATTTTTTTGTGTAGAATTATTTTTCAAATATATACAACAACTTTTTGTCAAATCTGATTGGAGTTTCATAGGTTTTGAGGAAAGTAGAATACTTTGTTCTCGTAAAACGCATATATGGACACGAGAATTAAATATCGTGATTGTCAGCCCTTTGTGTCCCAACATACTAAATTTTTCATTTATTACAATTTTGACTGCTGTTTTTGCTCTTATATTGTCAGTGATTTTTTAAAGATTTTTTGCACCACCCCCAAAAATAGTGGAGGGTAGGGACGTACCCTTCTGTTCACTGAAAATGCATACACTTTTTTTGTGTAAATTGACTTTAATATCACTGTCAGACAACAATCGTAATATCTGTTCAGTTCATATCCAAGATTTTCAAAGTGTTCATTCATAATTTGCAAACATGGAAACAGATGTAAGGCAAATTTTCGCAGCTAAAAAATTCAAAAATCGCTCTCAAGACTTGTATGCTTTTTCATTGAACAGAAGTGTACATAGCGAAAACAGTTGATTCTCTAGAGTGTACCTGGTAGTCCCATGAGCACCAAACAGACTCGAATGCTCACATACAAAAATTAAGCAGTGGAAAAAAGGTGGTACTTTAAAGTCCCGTTGGAACAGAAAGGGTTAAGGTTAACCGAAAAAATCTTGACCGTGTTAAATCACGAGAAGAAATATTTATGTAGAGTATAATTCCTATGATTGTAAAAATCAGAACATTAAAAACTATCAAAAATTTTTGCAACAATACAGCATAATTATTGAAGTTTGCAATAATTCAAGATCATCGCGTGAATTGATGACTGATTCCAAAATAGTTCTTCGGTATGTTTCTTTAGATAGTTACCATAAAAAACTTAAACCAATCGGTATTCATACAGAGATTGTAGTGATCATTGGACAAAATCTAAATCGTCAGAGGTACCTACATCTCCCAAGATATTTATCGAATGTTATCTCCATGGCCCAAGATATGGGAGAACGATTCCTGCTGATACAGGTTAATCCACACCGCACACAGCTACAGCGGTAAAAGGAGATTTTCATGCTAATGCTGGATAGCCTGCTCGGAGTCTACATTTGAATCCCAGAGCGTATATCTAGGACATGGATTGTAGGTGCGCTGCTGTGATCGAAAGTAGAGAGAAAACTTTATTGAAGATTTTTTAAAAATTTAAAAATCGTCATGGATAATGTGGTACTCTGATTACTGAAATGAAAATGATATAGTTGCATAGTACATCAGCAAATCTTGTCTTAAAATCTAAATACGAAAAGAAGAATTAACTACCTACCTATAATGTGTGTTTGACTGTTTGTAATAATTTCATGCATATGTATAATTGATATTTTCTGTATTATACGCACCTACCTATTTTTATGGACCACTTCTACCTTTTCTTGTTACTGATCCTGTTTCTCTGCTTAAATTCACCAAATTATTCAATATTGTATAGAATTGAGGGTAATTTACAGACAAATTTAGGAATTTTCCTTTAAAATGATCAAATATTTGATTACATAAATAAAAATAAGTGTTTGGTATTTGTATTTTTATAATTAATACAATGGATGGATTTTTTCTAAATGTTCTCTTAGGGATTATCTATCCGACAAATGCATATAGTGAAATGGGCTTACGTACGAATACTATTAAATAATGCAACAACTGCAGATTGTGTCGATGTTACTGAAAATAACCGTGTGGCTGAACCAGATTCATTATCATTCTACCCATAAATTAATTATAAAAAATTATTAGATTTAGTTTTCATGCGCTATACGTCCCTGTTAATCTGCAAATATTATCTTATCCAAATAATTATTTTACTGCATATTTTGTTAATAATAACTTTTATTAAATTATGAACAAATATTGTTCATTTGCTTATAATTTAAGTATCCATTTTTTATGGAAAATATAACCTACTTACGTAAACTAAGTGCAAAATTATACTTGGCACTCTGCACAATGCAATGAAAAATATTTAAACAGAGTACTACACGCCAAATCGCTAGTTCTAAAAGTAAATGTTACTTGTCATAAAGAGATTTCTCTCCTATTTTCAACAATGGACTTGTCAATTCAAGATTATTCGGTTTAGGTATAAGTGCCAAAAGTTAACACTTACCTTAACACCATCAGTAGCCACTGTAGCCAAACTAGCAATCATTTTTTATAGGATAATATAAAATTGTTTATGCCTGGTTTTATTTTTTTTAAGTACCTTCAAAAGTACATTATTTATTTAACATTTAAAGTTATTTATTGCCTTTCGCCCCATAGAGCAAGATCTTCACTATGAAACAACAAATTACAAACTCACATGTAACCTACAGTTTGACAATTACTCTTCATTGTACTAAATTAAATTAGGCGAAAAATAAAAAATTCTATACATTGAGTGTGTTATTTGGTGGAATAAACAAATCAATTTACCCGTTGTAATCCCGTTTTGCATACAAAGTGGCCCTTTTGTTGCAAATCCGCGCCAAAAATAAATCAATGGCCGGCAATCAATTAGAAGCAATTAGCACCGCGAAACCTAACCTGCCTGATCATATACCTTTTGGTCGGTCGTTAACACGGCCGCCTGCCCCCGGTGGTTCTTTCGCAAGCCGTACGAATAAGTTTTATGTTATTACCAACCGGCGCAACACAGCAGGAATGTGTCGACTACTCTCGCCCCCCGCTTGCGAAAAGAAAACGCAGAAAAAATGTACAGAAAGATACAAAAATATTTAGACAAGCCGTAAAAATATCGTAATTAGTTAAATTAAAAGTGATGGATAGTTATTTAATTGCTTAATTTACATATTTTTTTTAAGCGTATTAGGTACTTATTTTTATTACAAACGCTGGAATAATACAGAGCATTAGAAACTGTTATGTTGAACAAATAATACGAATCTCAATACACAACTCGGCACATGGAGTCGAAATTGAGTTATAAACTTCATTTTCTAATAGGAGTAACTTTTTGGTACATATCTGCAAAACTCCAATGTGACGTAGGGGAAATTAAGTCTATTCGAAAATTCGCAGTAGGTACAACTGACGTTTGAGTTGTAGTTGGATATCTCAAAAGATAGATCTCATAAAGTAATATAGAAGTACATAGAATTTATTTAACAACAATACATTCAAAGTTGCTGCAGTTAGCAATCGGTACATTTTCCGGACTTTATTATGAAAAGCTGGTCTATTTGGAACCCTCTACATACCTTAGAAGTTAAAAGAACAGTTATTCATTTACACCCTCTTAAGTTCGAACAGGAATGGCCGATTTTAGTGGAACATTTAGTCTCACTGTGCCCAAACAGAAAGTGCATGAATGTCTCGCGTTTTGTCTAGGAGTACTAAATTTAATTAGTTTAGGAGCCACAGGCAATAGATGTAGTTATAACATAATTCCCACAAAAATATAACAGCTCTCGATTTCCTGGGGTTATATAGATTTAAAGTAGTTTCATAATTCGCTGTATGCAAGTGGAGAATGAGAGTACAAATAAGCTGAGTGTGGCGTATAAAACAAAGAAAACAAACTGTTTAAATATAGATATAAACTGTAAATTATAAAACACTAAATAACGTATCAGAAAAAGAAACAATTCTTAATTAACTTAAATTTAAAACGAATTTTGAATTGAATTTATGTCTCATCTACCTTATAGAAAAATATATTCCCTAATTATATTCAAGTGAACAAGGCCCAGGTACTTCTTCAAAAATATATTCAAGTATTTAAAATTTCATAAATCTATACGGGTCTAAAAAGAACAGTCCATCAGTTACAAATGCTTTCACTAATAGCTGAAATTGTCACAACAAAATCATTCACTCTCTTCATATTCCCAATTTTTTGCTCCAATAATAGACTCTGTTTTCCTAAATTTGCAGGAAACCGACACTTTCCTGAAACCTCAGATTAAAGAATGTATTCAGATGGCTCCAAAAGTCAGGTAGATACAGTTTATATTGTCAGGATTTCACCAGTCGATAGTTTAGCGAAAGTTAAAGGTGGTTTGTCTAATAAACTATGGTCGAATGTTGCTTCCTTTTTGACGTACAGGCCATTAAAGAAAATAAATTATTTTAAATAATTTGCTATAAATCAATAACAAAAAAAGTCAGCCTTTTGAAATTTTGCATAGATCTTTTTTTTGTATTCTCTTATTAATAGTGGTTACAATTATTTTATTTAGAACACAGAGGCGTGCGTATGGGTTTCTTCAAAAACATTTTATTGAATAAAACGTACGCTACTAGTTTTTTTGCAGCACCAATATGCAGAGAGTATTTTCCATTGAATTTAGAAACTTTTTCGTTTCTTATAATTTTTTGATAACTTAACTCAAAATAACCTAATAGTACAGTAAATAAGGGAGAAAAAAAGGCTTCAAATATACTTTTTTTACCCTACAGCCAATTTTTGTAGAATCTTCTAAAGGGTCACCTTGAAAGTTTAAAACTGAGTTTGTGTATTCGTAGACCCCGCCCTTTCTTCACCAGCCCTCAATTAAGGGTTGGATTTTTTCTTCATTGAATAACTTTTTTCCTATTAAATTTTCGAAAAAAAGAGTCAGTACAAAGTTGTAAAGAAAAATATTTCCTACAACTTATCTTTTAAACTTTTTTTGATATTGTCGATATTTAAAAATTTATTCAACAAATAAGTTAAAATTTTTGGGGAAAGAGTAGTAAGTAGTACCTAACTAAATTTCCCTAAAATTTGCAACTTATTTGTTGAATATCTTTTTAAATATTGACAATATCAAAAAAATATTAAAAGGAAAGTTGTAGGAAATATTTTTCTCTACAACTTTGTACTGATGCTTTTTTCGGAAATCTAATAGGGAAGAACCTCTTTAATAAATAAGAAAAAAAAGTTAAGTTATCAATAAGTTGTAAGATACAAAAAAGTTTCTAAATTGAATGGAAAATACTCTCTGTATATTGGTGCTGCAAAAAAAAACAGTGGTGTACGTTTTATTCAGTAAAATGTTTTTGAAGAAACCCGTACGCACGCCTCTGTGTTCTAAATAAAATAATTACAACCACTATTAATAAGAGAATACAAAAAAAAAGATGTAAGTATACAAAATTTCAGAACTAACTTTTTTTGTTATTGATTTATAGCAAATTATTTAAAATAATTTATTTTCTTTAATGCCCTGTACATCAAAAAGGAAGCATCATTCGATCATAGTTTATTAGACAAACCACCTTTAATTTTCGCTAAACTATCGACTGGTGAAATCCTGACGATATAAACTGGGACACCATGTATATTCCTAAATATAACGTCAATATTAAAATTAATATGTCATCTGAGTCATCGATTTTCATGCAGAAGAAACTGACATCAAACATGCATTCTTATTAGCTTTAGACAACTATGCAGAAAACTTGCTAATTTTGTGTGATTCTAAACCCACTCTTAGTTTTAGCTTCTACAAAAATTAACGAAACATGCCATCCAATTTATAACATTGTTGGGCTATTTTGGAAATACACCAATAGCCTAAACTGTCAAATTAAGAACATTGCAACGACTAGCATATTATAACTTCAACTTAACTGGCAAACCGAATGGGAAAGTAAGAACAATTCTTTACTCTTATTCAAAAGTAACCTCTAAGCATCACTACAAAATTTTAAAACTACCTAAGTGTTCTATGTTACACTTATTTGGACATGGAACACATCTCTAATTACTGGAAACTAATAGGTGAGGTCTCAACACTCTCAACCGCCATGTTTTTTTACTGCCTTAATCACAGATGCAACGCAATACATCTACTCCAAAAGTTCACAAGCATCCCCATGATATACAACTTCCTATTGATCTATAACACTTCTTTCTGTCAATAAAATCATCAATATAATTGGTTAAATTCATGCAAGACTGTCGTTTTACCATCTAAAATCCAACGTCCAAATATAAGGAGCAAGTAACCAATTATATTCCTATATTGTGAAAAGGGTTAGCTGCCTTCGCAAAAAAAAATAGATCGGTCCATTTGCAGAAACTAGAGATGGTTCAATTTAGGCAACTTGCAACTGTGGTGTTTTTATTTATTTAATATGATTTCAATAGATGATTATCCTTAACAGCTAATTAATTGTCATGGTTACTGTCGTCTTAAAGAAAATTATCAATTAAAGAAAATTGTATTATAGTTCAGGATATTCATCGATTGGCAAACTGGTTTAATTATAAATGTGATGTATAATTTAAGAGATTTTTTGTAAAATAAAATTAATTTCGCCAAATAATAAAGTATCCCGATGTTCTTGGAATTTCGCATATTACGATATGTTGTTATTCTGGACAAATTTTCATTATCGGACTTATAGGTAACAAATTATAGGTAATTGACTCAGATTTAGATTAGAATTCAACCTACTCTACTGGTAGTTGAACCAACCATTTACTCCATAGCGTAGAATGAAGTAAGAAAACTCTTTTCAAAAAGTGAGCTAACCTATTTTTACTTTCTTATACGAAGTAATAAGAAAGTAATCGTGATTTTTTTTGACTTCGAGATTTTGATGGATTTACACGTTTTGAGGGCCCCTGAATCCATTCTGACCATTTTCGCCATGATGTCTGTCTGTGTGTGTGTCTGTCTGTCTGTATCCACCATAACTCAAAAACGAGTTATCGGATTTGATTCAAATTTCATATTTAAAAGTTTGAACAAAAATGTGGGTGTCACATTAAATGTTTTTCATCTAGCACCAAAACAAGTGACACTTACCTGAAGACATTTTTAGGTTTTTTAGGAATATCTTGAAAAATAAACAATATATGAGATTTTTTTATTTTTTAACATTGATTTAGAATTAAATTTTGAACAAATTTTGTTAGAACTTTTTTTTGAAATTCCGTCTAAAAAATTTCAAAAAAACGATATAGGTACAGTGGACCCAGAGCTAAGTCGCCGATACAATTGTGTGCGCAGTTATTTTCCCCAGCTCCCCCACTATGTAGGACATGCGTGTTTCGCCGCAAAACACCGATACAATCTGGAGAAAAATGTGTTTTAACTTAAATCTTCGCAGTTACTATATACAAATTGAATGTTTTTTCTTCGTCCGATTGTACTAGTGATAAAACAGTTTCCTGCTTCTGTCATTTTCTGTGCATAGCATCGGCGACTTAACAGTGGGCCCACTGTATTCTAAAAACTCTTATACAGGGTGGTCCAGGTTGAACGTCATTAATTTTAGGAGGTGATAGAGCATCATGAAAAAAGTAGACTTTTATTAAAAAACTTTGCTCAAAAATGTTTTATAACAAAGATACAGAGTGTCATAGTTTAAAATAAAAACTCGTTTTCTTAACATAACTTCTAAACCACTTGAACGATTTCCATTAAATTTCGCACACAGAGTAATGTAGTACATTTATAAAAAAAATCTCCAGTGGCGTAGATACTGGGGGCCATTCCTCTTTTTCCTCCAATTTTCGACGCCACTGGATATATTGCGAGGAAAATACAATTTTTGGATTGTCTGTTTAATTTAGAGAAAATAGTTACTCTCGACAAATTTTAATTTAAGGTTTCGTTTTTGGGATATTTGAGTTTGAAGGTTTGGAATCACAATATCAAATGCTGTGCTGAATTAAAGAAAATTACGGTTAGGTCTGAAAAATCCGTAAAATTGCCATCAAGTCTTGGCAGCGATTAATTCCGAGGCTAAAAGAGCTCGAAAATGTATCAAAGCCTATTTTGAGAACATATTCAAAATTTCTCTTTAATTCAGCATAGCATTTGATGTTGTGTTTCCAAACCTTCAAACTCAAATATCTCAAAAGCGAAACCTTAAATAAAAAATTTTCAAGAGCAACTATTTCCTGTAAATTGAACAGGCAATCCAAAAATTAATGACGTTTAACCTGGACCACCCTGTATTTCTCATAATGCGCGTTGAATCCGAAATCCGACAGCCGAGATAGACTAGTGACTAAAGGGACTTGACTGCCAAACAGAAGGTCGCGGGTTCGAATCCCAGAAGGACCATTATTTTTTTATTTTACTGGTTTCTATGGTAACGAAAACAATAATAATAAATAAATGTGATTTTATATTAATAACGTATTGAATGCGACTGCATGTGATTATTGGCTACCCCTTCAGTATTTTCCAAAGATTAAAACTGTATCATGGTAATGTATAAGAAAGTCATGTGTTGGACACATCAGATATTTTATGTGATTGTTTTGTTTGCCATATACTTGATGCAATATGATAATATATAAAACAATAATATATTTGAGGAAAAATTAAAAAAATAGATTACTAAAGATCTCGTTATTAAGGCATGCGAATAATAAAAACTATGCAATATTTTTTCGAATTAAAACTTTTTGATGTCTGGAGTAAGAGAGTGGAAACTGTTCAAAAATACTTGATCTTTATACCTAATAATTGTATCGATTCTTTTAAGGTGCTCTGCTAGAGGCTATTGTCGAGAATTGCAAAAACAAGAAACTTTATGATCTCATTTTAATTTTCTTATACAAACATTAATAATAAATATACATTTTACGAAAAAAAGTTATTCTTGATAAAAAAATTTTGCTTTCATCAAAATCTCTTAAATCTCAATTAGATGCAACACAACATAGATAATAAACATAAATTAAAAAAACATGAAAATTGTACAAAAAAGTACTGTCTTTATTACTGATTTTAACAAAAATGTTATAAAGAAAATGATCATTAAGTCTAATATGAATATATCTACTACATATTTTAATCCAGAATTCTACAAGTATTCATTCTTGATAGCTGAATATTTTTGCTTTTTTGTTCACAGGTTCCAAAATACATTTGGTGTTTTTTATTTATATATTTGTGCACTGTTCCGTTGTGTGCAAATCCACGAAAACACAAATTGCAATAATATCGAATTGCAAATGTTGCTGGAATTTCGTATAATAAATTTGTGCCCGTAATAGGAGAACTTGCGATAAAACGGGTATTTAAATTGTTTATTTCGCAGTTCGGGCAGTGAATTTAAGTAAAATATGTTTTAGTTTCTTAATACGCAACTCTTATCAATGGTATTGTTCTACAGAACCAAGCCGTATATTCTTTACTTTATTGTGGCCCCTAAGAAACTAAAAAAGAAACAAGCGACTATCAAAAATATTGCAACACTCTCAATACACAGTTTTTTAATAGTACAAATCGAGTCTCCCCGATAAAAGATTGGTAGATATTTGTATAAGTAGACCACACAACATGAGTTCTATAAACTGACACAGCAACCATCACTTGGCACCTCGTTTTAACAAATTGATACAAACGACCGCAATTTCTCCAAAACATCAAAAGCCGGAATGCACCCTCACAAAAAATTATTAGGTCACATTCTTACACAGTGACGTCTCAGCGTTGGGTTAGGTCGTGGTTTGCCATTTGATTTTTTTCCGAATAAATTCCCAGTGGTTGGTAACCAAGAAAGGAAGCGCACACGAAAAATGTGATTAAACTTCTAATAAGTTCGATTCATACTATTATTTCAAGTTGCATACGGTTTTGGTTGATGATCACGGCGCCAAATTTGGTATAGATCATAAATGGGTAAAACGACTATGGTGATGACGAGATGAAGAACGACAGATCGTTGCCAAGGCAAAGACGGGGGAAGGGCATCCTGCCTGTATTCTCATCAGATAAAACACCAGGAAATGCTAAAAGGAGCGCGATTGCGTATACATGGTGGTCAAACGGTTGTATTGTCTAATACTGTAATGTCTAAAAAGAAAAATTGACGCAATTAGCATTTTTATTAGACTTGCATTTTTTAAGATATCAAACACCCACAAAGTACAGTTATGTAAGTTAGAGAAATTTCAACGAATGCTGATTGAATGTGTTGTCGTGACTAGAACATAAAAGTAACGAAATGTACAAGTAACATACATATTTGGTTTAAATATCAAATACCCTCGACTGTAGAACCGTTTGATATTATTTATATATTTATGTAAAAGGCAATATTATAATGCTAACATCACCTATCGTAAATTCCATGTTTACTAGAACAAGTATAGAATAGAGACACGAGTAAGTATTCTTGTAAACTAAAGTAAGTACCTACTCCTATTTCTGTGCACGTGTTTGTAGAAAAACGGGAAAACGTTAGAAAGGAATAATGGTTAAACTGCATCATCATTTTAGAAAATCCAAACAACAAAAACGTGGTTTTTCTCTTTTGCCATCACCATTCGCGACAACACTGCAATTACTGTTAAATAAACTAACTATTTTTGCTGTTATAAACAATCATAAAGAAGCGTAGGTAATAAATTAGTCTAGGATCTTAAAAAATAATTTAAGTTAAAATGAAAAATTCATGAAGAAAATAAAATCCATTCGCAATTAATGGCATATTTTAATGATATAGTTTTCTTTGGTTTACAATGTGATGTAAAATTACCAACCAAAGTATGAAAACAATTGGATACATTACTTTTATATTATTATAATAGATTTTCGATATCTGTTTTTGTAATTAAGACACTTACCTGAACATATTTATCCACACACCCCAAGTTTGAGATCTTTGGTATTTATTATGTTATATATTTCATTAAATTAAATGTCAGCGGCAAAAATCTGGGAATAAATTCACTCTGGTTCATTGAGCTCCAGTAGTTCTTTAAATCTGCTCTACAATTAGTTTATAATTACTTCGGTTGTCTCCGTTCAGTGGCTTAGAAGATTATCTGTTCTTCAAGATTTCAGACCTCTTCCATTTAGGGGCATTTACTTATATCACAATAATTTTAGTTTTATTTTTATTACATGAGGAAAAAACCCAAATTTGTTTAATTTTTTTGGACTTCTTTATATACAAACTGTATATTAAACCTCAATAATAACCATATTTTATAACACTATAGGTATTAGAAAAGTATGTGTACAGGGTGGGCAAAATTCGATGTTTTTATAGGGTAACTTTTAAACTATAAGAGATATTGAAAATCTGACCGCGCATCGTCAAGCTCTTTTTTTGACAAACCCTTGATGGCGAAGTCAAAATTTAGCGACCGTCGTTTGTTTTCGAGTTATGGACGAAAATTCGATTTCTTGAGATTTCGATTTATGTCCATATTTCGGTTGTTTGTGAATTTAGAGAAATGGCGTTTGCACGTTTTTAAGGCACTTTTTTGAGGAGAATGCAATGGCGTTAACAGATTTTGAAAATGTTTTTTTATTTTTAGGTTATGACATAAATTTATATTTTTTTATATGGAAGTCATAGTGGGCTGTTACTTTATTGAAAAGAGCATTTTTTCTCTTTTCAAATATATATAGTTAGTAGCGTCTATTCCTTCAATTTACTCTTAAAAAATCAAAAAATCAAAATTTTTGGAATTCATAATATATATTTCGCATATTTATCGCAGTAGACGAATGTTATGATGAGAACCCTCGGCGCGCCATTGAGATCCAAAATCAGGGTTGGTTTGGTTTTAGTGTTTGGTGTGTCTTAATAAAAAATCAAGTTTTGGCATATAAGATTTATGAGGGAAATCTAACTGGTGAACGGTACTACCAATATTTAAATGAGAAATTTGTTGATGAATATTTGGACAATTTATCGTTCAGCGATAGAAGTCAGTTCTTCTTACAACACGATGGTGCACCACCTCATAATACGAGATCAGCTAGAGAATTGCTTAACTCAAAATTCAGATATAATTGGTTTGTTACCAATGGGCCAGTTAGATGACCACCAAGCTCGCCTGATTTGACACCTTTGGGGACATATTAAAGATAATTCATATAAAACTAAAAGTAGAAATACAGAAGAACTCAAAGCCAAGTTTACGCAATGCCTTAACTCCGTGTCAAATATTCACATTTCGAATGCGCACAGAAGTGTCATGAAAAGTGTATTGCAGTTAATAGACGTAATTTTGAACTTTTTCTTTGAGTTGTTTTAGATAGATATTAATTTTAGATAGTGTCGTGTTTACCTATATGTATGTCGTTTGTTGTATTTTCATTTTTATTAATTTAATTTCAATTTTTTTTTTATTTTTCAAGAAGAAATTGAAGGAATAGCCCTTACATATTATATATATATTTGAAAAGAGATAAAAATGCTCTTTTCAATAAAGTGACACAATGACTTCCATATAAAAAATAAAAATGTATGTCATAACCTAAAAATAAAAAGACATTTTCAAAATCTGTTAACGCCATTGCATTCGCATCAAAAAAGTGCCTAAAGAATGTGCAAACGCCATTTCTCTAAATTCACAAACAACCGAAATATAGACTCAAATCAAAATCTCTAAAAATCGAATTTTCGGCCATAACTCGAAAACAAACGACGATCGCTAAAATTTGACTTCACCGTCAAGGGTTTCCCAAAAAAAGAGATCGACGATGCGCGGTCAGATTTTCAATATCTGTTATGGTTTTAAAGTTACCCTAATATAAAAACGTCGAATTTTGCCCACCCTGTACAGGCAGTAGGTTTACAGTGGCAGTGTACAAAATGTGGATATGATGTGCATATTGACCTGTGCTTTGGACACTATGCAGATTAACTAAGAAATTTTACCGGATTTTAGTCAATCTGCAGATTGCCTGCTAGATTAAGCTGAAAACAATTTACCTCGTATCTTCAGGTGTGTCGTAATGTCGAATTCGGGAAGAGGTCAGGCTGTCAGGAAGCAGTAACACTCCTTCTTACGAAATTACGCCAGAATTTCAAATTGTCTGTTCTGTCAGGCATTGCGCAAATTGTGTAAAATATGTTAAGTATTTTAGGGAATCCCCGAAACAAACAAATATTTACAAAATATCAAACGAATTGATGAATTTGCAGAATGCGACTGCGTTTAAGGAAGTGGAAGTCTCTTTCAGGGTTCAGGTTAAGTTACATATTTCAATCTAATTTATTTTCAATTTATAATCAATTTAGCTTCTAAATTTACTTTCACGATTAAACATCACACACAAATTGTCAGACTAAAGCTTATAGTTCTCCAGTTTTCCGGCTGCGGATCAATCTTTTCCCCATTTTTTTGTTCTCTTTAAAAAGAACTAAAATACAATAAGTTAAAATTTCCATGACAATTTTTAAACAGTTTTTTGTGGCAAACCAGACCCGCAATCCAGAAAACCAAACCATGACAAGTAAGCTTTACGAGTATATTACGAAGAGTGTTTATTGATGAGTTCGCGAGTTTAATATGGAAGCTTAATGTCTTAAGTCTCATTAATAAATATTGTGGAACATCACTGGAATTTTGTTTACCATTTGTCACGTTCTGTTATCTGGCTTTATTTAGATAAAAATGTTGTAGAGTTTTGTTCATGAATGTAGACTAATAAGCATCAGGTTACACACAATAAGAAGAATCAGCTTCCTATGTTCCATATTTAGAGCATCTAAGTGATCGTCTATATAAGGCGAGAATAGAAAAATTCGGTTTATTGTAATTATTATTGATGGATTGTATAGCTATAATTACAAAACCATGCTCTAAAGCTGTTGTTATTATTTTCCATTATATCATTATTATTATTGTTGTTGTATTGGTAGAATTTTAATTTACATAATATTCATACATGTGTAATTTAAATTGTAAATGATCTGGTCGCCGTGTGTTTTTGTCGGATGTAATAACATAAAATATAAGATTTAACCGAACAAGAACCAAAGCATTATATAAATGTTGTTTGGACGAAAATCAATTTGAATGTATATTTTAAAATCCTTGTTGTTGCTCTGTTATTAATCTACTTTAAGGATTTAATTTATTGGTTAGTATTATTATCTGTGCATAGTTAGTAACAACAAGGTGTTACAAATTGAGAAATTAATTAGGTAGATATGTATTAGATGACACGCTGATTTGTTAGTTTTATCGAATACGTTCATCTTGAAAATATAAATAAAAAATTGCTTCTTTGGTGTTTGTTAATTAATCAGATGAAACAAGACATGTTCAATACATTGAAATCAATAAAGAATCAAGAATCATTCATATAGGTTCCTTAATGAGGAACTAGATAAATATTTTTTTCTTTCGTATTTAAAATTAGTACATTCTCATAGTAATATTGTAATGAGTTCCACAGACTACAATAAAAAAATAATTTAGTTTTATATATACAGAAAATTTTAGTTTCAGAAATCTAAATTGTACCTACTACCAAATTTATGTGAAGAAAGGAAGCAAATTAACGAACATTGAATGAAATCAATCGAATAGAATTTTTAATAGATACTTATGTATTTTATAATCCTTCGTTGCCTTTTGAAAAATGTTTGAAGGGAAAAATTTCGCTTGCAAGTTCACAGTACAACTTTTGTTCAAGAGAATTGCTGACTATATTTTTCGCCTTGTGACCCTAAAATTGAAAAAGAAAAAGTTGGGGTGACGACAATGAAATACAAGAGGTAACCATATTTCAAAAGGCGGAGGAGATTTATATGTGATTTATAAGTAGGTACTAAGTTGTTATATACAGGCTGTTTCAAATTCGCTTCTCACTACAGGGATCTCAGAAACGGTAACAGATACAGCTTTGGTTAAATTGGGGCAAAGTTGCGTAATAATGTCGCCAATAATAAGCCGTTAAGAAATCGAAAATATCTTTTGTAGTTCTGGAGATTTTTGGAAAAAAAAAATTTTTGCCGTTTTGTTTTTATTTTTTTCTGCTCTTGTTTTCAAGATATCGAAAAACCAAAATCACTTTGCCGTGGACACTTTTTGTGCTTTATAAAATGACGTTAAAATTTTCCTCGTGCGACGTTCCGTTTTTCCGCTGACGTCATCAACTCAATTTTTCTAAATACGGCCCTGTATTTTTTTTCATTGTTTTAAGTAGCATTTTTTATATTCTATAAAATGGCGTTTACATTTTTTCCACAGGACGTTTCGTTCGTGTGTGAAGAAAGGAAGCAAATTAACGAACATTGAATGAAATCAATCGAATAGAATTTTTAATAGATACTTATGTCTTTTATAATCGTTCGTTGCCTTTTGAAAAATGTTTGAAGGGAAAAATTTCGCTTGCAAGTTCACAGTACAACTTTTGTTCAAGAGAATTGCTGACTATATTTTTCGCCTTGTGACCCTGAAATTGAAAAAGAAAAAGTTGCGGTGACGACAACGAAATACAAGAGGTAGCCATATTTCAAAAGGCGGAGGAGATTTTAAATAAAATATGATACAAGAAACTTTTTTCTGCAGGTTTCTGGTCTTTCATTTTATATTGAAGTATTTTTTTGAAAATGGACCTCTTTAGAAAAAAAAAACAACGGAAGTTCCGTACAGCTAGAAATCAAGACTTTTTGTATGTTATCTATAAAGGTGTCAGGAAAGATAACTCGTTATTTCTAGCTTATTATGAACTCAGCCATTCCACGATTACGGACGAAACTGCAAAAAATATGTTCTTTAAATAAATTTAGAAAACCTGTCATTGTTAAATACCAATTTATACCTATGCATAGTTAGTTACAGTCACTAGAACTTGAAACCACAATAATATCCTCCTATTAGCTTCACGTCATATTAACAGTAAATAAAAACGCCTAATAACGGACGGAACATAACTTCATTCTAGAGTTCATATTTACAAAATAGTTTATTAACCAATGAAACCGACAATAAAAGACTTACAAAATATCAACGACAACTGACAAATTACATACTAAGAAATTTAGGTTAAATGAGAATGCTACATAAATCTTCTGATGATTCAACAGTACGTTTGGTGATTAAATGATTTAAACTTTCAGCCTTAAAAATGGTTTTGATTTAACCAGGGGGATTCTGGATACTTTTTGCCATCTTCCATCCAACTTTTTTTAATCTCTTCTATTTCGCATTTGGTATTTAATATTACATGCACATTAGTTACTTTAGCCTTGGCATATTGGTAAAAGTCATACGCACTATTTATTTCCGATTTTCTAGACTTTACATTCATCGCGTTTTCGGAAAGTTACTCGAGTTAACTCGGGTACGTACATTATCCTTCTTTGTTTCGTACACACACACAGCTCATAAGATTATGTCCATTTCAGTCACAATTGGAATGGAGAAACTGATCCTCAGGACTGGGGATGGGTACTACAAAATAATATTTTAGAGCCAGTTACAACTCTGCTCCAAGCCGCTGCTGATGCATTACTCAATACAGTATTTTGTAAATGCAAGAAAGGCTCTGGTTCCGATTGTGGATGTCGGAAAGCTGGATTGAACTGTTCTGTAGTTTGTAGCCAATGTAATGGCCAAACATGTATGAACATGGAAAAATTTAATATTGATAACGAGGAGATCGATAACGACATCGATCCATCGTCTTTCCTCCTCCAAACTTTGGTGACGGAACAATCGCTCTCCGAAACTGAAGAAAGTTAATTACTGTATCATAAATGCCCAAATAAGTGCAATAAATGCACAAATAAATAAAAAACGCCATAAATATACATATTGTATAATAATTCATTATCCAACATTATATCCTAAGATCAGTCGTTATTCTTCGTAGTGAAGTAAGTCCTCTACGTGCTTGGTTTTTGAAACGCTATATCTCGTGAACGATTGTCCTTACAAAAAAATTTCTGAATAAGTTTTTATAGCAAGTGGCCTCAGCTACAAATTAGCTCTCAATATTTTTTTTCAATAAAGGTCGCCATTCTCGAGATTTTTTTGCAAAAACTGTTTATCGCGACCTTTGACCTCGAGTAACTTAGTTAGCAGCCATCAAATCGATGGGGAACTTTCACATATTATTGAGGGCTATAATACATGCAAAAATTCAGCTTGTTACAATTTTTTTCCAACTCAGCCTTTTTTTTTCGTCTATTTTTCCTGGACTACTAGGAGTGTAAACAATTTGGCAAACGGCGTGAATTTTAGAAAGAACCCGAATTTTCTTAGAACGACGGTGCACTGCTTGCACCGAAATGGAGGGGGGGACACTTTAAACATCTTTTTTAATGTAATTATCTTTAATTTAATTATTTTGTCACAAAATCCATTAAAAATAAAAAACATTTAACTATAATATTAGAAAAATGAAATCGCCAATATTTCCGTAACCGTAGATTTTCGGACCTATGTTTATTAAGACTTTTCGACTTGCTTGGGTCCATACTACATACCCTTAAAAACTTTTACCCCCTTTTTTGAACACCCTGTATTTATAATAAAAATTATTTTTTTAGGTTATCAAGAAGTGTTTTTCGTTTGTTGCTATTTTGCACAAACTTAAATCCAAGTAGATGTTAACTATTTAAAATTATAGTTGTACCTATACTAATATCACAAAATTTGGTATCATGGTTTTGTTTGCATTACAAATATACAACAACATCTAACTGAAGATGTTACTGAAAGTTTTCAACCGTATAATATAAAAGGAATTAAGATGAGAGTTTAAGCTAATTGATTTTTCCAAAACTGAGAGATAGAGAATGTGCGCAAGTGTTCTGCGCATATAGTATGTATAATGTCTGTAAGATATAGTAGACCAACCTTTAGTTATTAGTAACTGCTGGGACTACTAGAGGAAAAACGACAGCCATCAAGGGGTCATTCAGCAGACATCTTTTGCCATGTAATAACCAAGTTGTCAATATGCCATTTTAACTTAATAATTACTCTGGTGTTTCAGTTTACTACATGGTGTCAAGTGTGGGGTTTGAACCCACGCTCCCCTTTAAGTAGGTAAAAGAACTCGGAAAAATATATCCATACTCTCTACAGATGTGCCATTTTGTCAATTTTATAACTAAAATTTTTTTTCTTTTTCTAGTTTTAAGAAATGTTTTCTTTTTGATCTTTGATAATAGGTACCTATCCTTTCGTTTTATGCTGTAAAGGAATATGTGCCATGCATTATTTCAATGTAATTAAAGGATTTTTCTTTTTTATTATGTCAAAGAAAATATTATCTTACTTAGGTACTATTTGTTCAATTTATACGATAAAAACCAAAAGAACGTAATAATGTACAACTAACAAAACTTAAAAGTTACAAAAGTAGACTAGGTGCAAGTATAGTGTGTCGACACCATTATTTTCAGCGGAACATTTTGTGCAAACATTGAATGACTTTATTCATAGATTCCGCAACCTCTTTTATATTAATTTGCCTCTGCTGAATACGAAAATACATATTGACACCCCCAGTTTTTGGGTTAAAAGGCATTGAACTTACCAATTTTTAGGTAAAATACACAAATGAACAATATGAGTTTTTCCACTTACCCAAGTTAAACATTAATAATATTAAGGCAGTGCCTCCACTGCCGACAACGGCACCCGTATGAGCTGCCGGCAAAGAATTTTTAGGTTTTGCCGCGTAGGTATTCAATTTTTATCAAGATAATGTTTTAAAGATTTCAAGGTTTCATTAAAATCCAGCATTCTGGGCTAATTTATAATATAAATGAACAAATAAAAAATGTTTTGTGGTTTCCTCTACTTGAATTTGATTAA
Source organism: Pediacus dermestoides (assembly GCA_963942485.1). Taxonomy (NCBI): domain Eukaryota; kingdom Metazoa; phylum Arthropoda; class Insecta; order Coleoptera; family Cucujidae; genus Pediacus; species Pediacus dermestoides. The sequence goes on from OZ012626.1 coordinate 13,760,441, forward strand.
CACTAGGTGCCATTGCACTTGCACGTTGTGGTATTTGGGTAAAACTGCCGTACCGCGGCTTTTCTGAAAATGGCTTATTTTGAGAATAAGTTGTTTAAAGTCGGGCGAGCATTTTTTTTAGAAAAACATTTTGTTTTCATGAAAAATGAAAAAAAATCCTCAATTAACAACCTAACCAGTAAAAGTAGGTATACTATTCTTTCACTTCTCAGTGCTTAGGTTGTTAATTGAGGTTTTTTTTTCATTTTTCATTAAACAATTTTTTTTTTCAAAAAAAACAGGCTCCCCTGAGTTTAAATAACTTCTCTTTCCAAAATAAGCCATATTTGCAAAAAAACTAATTTTTAGGCAATTTTCGGAAAAGCCGTGATACGGAATTTTTACCACAATTTGTTACAACATTATTATCATCAATGAATGTGTTCGTTGCTCTCCAGAAAACCGTCTTTGAAAATGTCCTTCAAAATTTCACCTTGCCCTTCTTCCCAATGCTTTATGATAGATTTAATGATTTTCAATATCTCACGAAAAATTGGAGGGGAGACTTCACTAAACAACTGAGCCATTTTTTACCTTGATCATCCATATAAGCTTAAATTTAGTGTGATTAGTGATATATTTATTACGCGATTGCTGTTTACGAGTTAACTACAAATTTTGAGGGTTATGATTGCCGGCACCGGAGCCAACATTGAGTGGGCAACCGGCGCCGGCAGCCATTAGTTTATTTTGCGGGCACCGTTGCCGGCAGCGGAGGCACGGCCTAATATTAAATGTATAATTTTCGTAGTAACCCAGTTTTACTAAACATTATTAATTATATCATGTTTAAATATTAACGTGTTCCGGAATATATCCAGAATTACTTATAAAGCAATGACATATTTGTTGAAAATTAAATGGAATTAATATGGAGATTAACTTGAAATTTCGCATAAGCCTATAGGGCGTTCAAAACTACCTTTGTATATTTTACCTATTTGTTTCTGTTCAGCACTATAATTGACCGATTGCATTTTGTCATTAACACGAAGTTATGAATGAGCGGCGCATTTCCGCTTTTCCCCTCTTATTTAAAAAATGAAAAGAAATTTTAAAAGAATTTGGGTTGGTGACACACTAAAATTACTAGAATGAAGTTTAACGGCACAAAACATTCAGGGATAGAAATGCGAACCTAAAGGTGAATACGAGAAACACGAGGTTTTGTAAAAGAACCTTGAAAAGAATTGAAATCTAGTGAATTTATGATTGCTAACTGAATTTTTTAAAATGAGGGGAGTATACCTGTAGACTGTAGAGGGGAATGCGTACGTGCATTCATAATCTCGTTATTTGACTGAGTGAAATAATAGAGTCATCCGGAAATTTTTGATATACCTTTTTTATTCTTAATTGCAAAGATTAGGCTAAAAAAATAATAAAAGCATTGAAAAACGTGTTTTTTTATTTAAAACATGACGTGATCGGTTGAAGCGTTTGTGACGTCATTAGCCATGTTCTGTTCAGCTGTCAATGTCGTTTGTGTACAAATTTTAGCATTGCCTGACATTTAGACACTAGCTTATGACATCACGCAACATGTCGCGCTTTTCGGGGTGTTTGAAAAGTAGCTACCTTTTTCCAACTTGAAATTTTAGGGTCGGGATAAACTTTTGGAGTATAATAGTTATTTACGTACCTATAGAAGGCCGAAAGAAGAAGATTACGCCCGCGGGTGTAATCGTCCAAGGGTGTAATCTGTCTTTCGGCCTGAGATACGTACAACGTTTTACGCACAACTCAATCTGAATTTCATTGGGTTTTTTTGTTATTCAATTAAAATTAAATTGACAGCAGTGTTTGACGGTGAAAAAATTACAAGAAAAATATCAGTTGGCCTTCTATACGTAATAGCTATTATTTTAATATTGAGTATAGTCGACGGGCTTTTCGTATTCTTTACGGCCTGTTGCCGATGACAACGGGCTTTTGGTCTATTTTACAGCCCGCATGACGTAATGTAGTACTTTCAGCCATATGGTAAGTAATTAAGGCGTAAACGCAATCAGTTTCGATCAAGTTGTACGTAAAAATAAATTCTACAATGTTTTTGTACCTCTAGATTACATTAAGCAGGTTTTCAAGCATTTGCATTTTTTACCGAATAACTCTATTATGGAGTTATTTATCTAGCTATCAATAATGAGCAATAGATTGAAAGAAAAAACAAAATTGTTAAACATAGATCTACTATGTAGATTCAAAGATTTGAATTGAATTTCTGATGTGACCCCTAGTCTTTCAAATGCTCAATGTGATGCTAATGATTTAAACTAGGTATTGCAATCTTTTTTAAAGATTAAATATCAATTACCTATGTAATGGTAAATATAACCGTAACAAAGCGAATTTTTAATGAGTACCTATATTCTAAAATGTAATTTAAATTCAATTACTACATTATAGATAAAGTTATTTTTTATTATTTTGTTGATAATTAAGGGATAAAAATGAACGTACAAGTAGAAAATGTTCAGATTACTTCGAAGAACTTTGGTGTCGACAGAAGGTAAGAAAAATGCTGTAGTAACATATATTGAAAATTCAATTCTTATAAGTATACTTAAATTATGGCAAAATTTTTTACTTAAACTACATGTATTTTACAAACCCGAAACTATAGTTTGCAACACAAAATTTTCAGTATAAATTTGATATGGTTCGCTCTGTAGGGATTCCGAAAATTTTTTCTCATTAGATGAATTAGATGCTTATTTTATACTCTTATTACCTTATTTTGATGACATGACTTCTTTATATAAACCTACTATAACAAACTTACTTCAAAGTCTAGATTTATTGCATGTATTGAAATATTTTAAAAGACAAAAAGCTAGTCTTGATTTTTTTTATTATCGCAGACGCGATCGAAGAAGTTATACCTAATTTTACTTCTTTTGAATCAGTTTTGTACAAGTTATTTAGTCTTATCTATAATTTAGCGCAGGCCGGCATATCTTCAGATACTTCATGAATGTAGATACAAAAGTTCGGATTTTGTTACTGTTAAGAGTCAATTTAAAATGCAAACAAAACAGTAAATTCAAAAACAAAATACAGAATGCTATTCAAGATATAAATTAACGTTGGTGGGATATATTATTTGAATAGCATTTGTACCTTTCATGTTTTTAACTACTGAAAATATGACTGTCTTGCTCCATTTTCCTGTTTTCTTATTTTATGTGAGTAGGTTTTCAAAGTTTTAGGGGTATAAGAATTTTTGATAAATTAAATGTTCAGCTTAACATGTATATTAATAGTCTCTTTATAACCATCCTTGGTAGGTCGGTGAAGTTTGCCCCGCCCCCAACTTTGGAATTTCTCAAAGTATCATACCATACACCACAAAGAATTTTGTACACCTTTTGTACCCCCTTGGATACGACGCGAAAAAATCTACGGGGGTTCAAATTTGACGCTTTCAGTACAACACTTTGTATATTCATGAATTTTTGGATTCTATATTCAATCATAATAAAAATTTGTCGAAGTAAAGCCTATAAATATAGTTATAAGATGTTCTTTGAAAAAACACCCAAAAATAAGCTTTCAAACTCAATTGTTCAGCCTTCTAGTAGTTCTAGTATACAAAGTAATAATGCGATTTTGATAAGGGTGCTAAGAAAGTGCATTATATACTTGCAATGTCTAAAAGCCTTATGTTCAAGTTAAAGTAGTTTTGGTAAAATATTCTGTATACCCATCCCGCGTCCTTTTTTTCCAAATAATGGCAGGTACCTAAAAAAATTTAAATTAATGAAAAATCCAAATTTCCAAAAATACAATATAAGGTTTATTTGAGAAGAAAATTAATATTACAGGATTTTTATCTAAGTGGCACCCCCTATAGTTGTTGAAATGAAGAAACTACAAGTAATAACTAAATTTTCCTGAACAACTTGTCAAAATATCCTTATTCATTTTTTTTAAATCATTCATTAACTACAAAAACTATATACAGGGTCCGTCAAAACCCTGGCATTCTTCTATAAATTCGTTAGGTTTGGAAATAGAAAAAAATTTTAAAGACAAAAGTTGTCAGAAATTTACTGCTCCATAACCTAAAATTATTTCCCTTTATATAGGGTCTTTAATTACGGCTAGACAGCTACTTACTTCGTTATTTTAAATGGAACACCCTATATATTAATAAATTTTCAGATTCTACACGTAATTTTAGATGAAAAAGTGTGAAGGTTTCATATTTTTAAAATGAACGGTTTTCGAGATATTTACACTTTTAAAAAAGAATTCACAAAATTAGAGATTTAAAAAAACGCGTTTATTTTAGTTATACTTTGTAGTTTTTTGAAAATTATTTCGGAGTTCTGAAAAGTAAGGTCTAGGGAATATTGTGATACAAAAATCTGAAATTTATAGTATACAGGGTGTTTGCAATTGACCGTCAGTTTCCATTGACTTCAAACAACGAAAACTCTATTTTTTCAAATGGAACCCCCTGTACATTTCTGACGTAGGTTGTAGAGATTTAAATTCTCTACCTTTTTTTATAAAGTATTCCCTATACCTAAACTTAATATTTTAGGAGTTATTTCAAATAATTTATATCGCATGAGAAATTCTATTCTATTTATTGAATTTAGATTGCCATGGAAATAAAAAATGCTTTTAGGAAAGGAGGACCCACACGTTAGCCGGCTAGGTCCCCCTACCTTACATCTATAGATTTTTTTATGGGGCTATATTAAAGAACTAGTGTATCAGGAACCTCCAACGACTGCAAATAATATGAAGATAATAAGAATTACTACAGCCTTCAGGTTAGAACGATAACTCCACAAGTGCTCCTAAATACTCAAGATTCTTTTAAACGTCGAATCGGTATGTGTCTTCAGGAGAACGGACGTCACTTTGAACACTTGCTTAATTGACTTTCAGTTGTTTTTTTTTTATTGTATTTATTTAATTTTGTTACGATTTTATGAACAAGAAAAGCAACCATCTTTTCTTGTTTCTGAAAATTGATGAGTAATCGCAGACATCCAAATTTTTATTATTTATCTTTTTTTTATAATTTTAAACTAAGTAAGTATACTACAGCGATTAAGATTTACTTTTGGCATAAATTAAGTACTTAAACTACCTTCTCAAGTCTGCTGACTTGAGAAATGTCGACATTTTCTCTTCTCTACTCTCTCCATTAAATAGAAAAGCAGTATTGAAAAAGACATTTTTGGCATTTTGTTCAGCAAACGGAGTATACGAGTAGTTTTCTACAACCTTAAAATGACAGAATAAAGCATTTTTTATTTCCATGGCAATCTAAATTCAATAAATAGAATAGAATTTCTCATACGATATAAATTATTTGAAATATCTCCTAAAATATTAAGTTTATGTATAGAAAATACTTTATAAAAAAGGTAGAGAATTTAAATCTCTACAACCTACGTCAGAAATATACAGGGGGTTACATTTGAAAAAATAGAGTTTTCGTTGTTTGAAGTCAATAGAAACTGACAGTCAATTGCAAACACCCTGTATACTATAAATTTCATATTTTTGTATCACAATATTCCCTAGACCTTACTTTTTAGAACTCCGAAATAATTTTTAAAAAACTACAAAGTATAACTAAAATAAACGCGTTTTTGAAATCTCTAATTTTGTGAATTCTTTTTTAAAAGTGTAAATATCTCGAAAACCGTTCATTTTAAAAATGTGAAACCTTCACACTTTTTCATCTAAAATTACGTGTAGAATTTGAAAATCCATTAATATACAGGGTGTTCCATTTAAAATAACGAAGTAAGTAGCTGTCCAGCCGTAATTAAAGACCCTGTATAAATGGAAATAATTTTAGGTTATGGAGCAGTAAATTTCTGACAACTTTTGTCTTTAAAATTTTTTTCTATTTCCAAACCTAACGAGTTTATAGAAGAATGCCAGGGTTTTGACGGACCCTGTATATTATGTAAACACAATGTAGGTAGTAATTGCATCAATGAAAAAGGATATTTTCCAGGAGCTACAGGCACTAATTTCAGGAAGCATAAAATTTTAAATTGAGTGTCCAAATTCAAAGATTATAATAGCTAGAAAATCTATCTAATTGGAGGAAGTGGGGCAAGCGTTAGATTTGTACTCCCCACAAATTTCTGCGTGTAGTTTCCAAGGGTTCAATTTGCAAAATTCGTGAGAGGATAAAATTGGGCAAAATGTATTTAAAATTATTAGATAGGAAATTTCTAAGGGATGGGGCAAGCTTGACCGACTCATCGTTGACTACACTGTATTGATGTATAGGAGGTTTATAACAAATACTATGGAGAAACTTTCCAGTTTATTAAAAAAAAATTTCATCGTGGTGTACAAACCCACTGCAATGACAGGTAATCTTCGCAAAATACCTATATAATATACTTGATATACTAATTTTACAATTTTAAGATGACAATCTTGAAATCCTGAAAGATATTTATTTTGTTTTCTCACGCTACAAAGCCATCAACATCTTTGCAAAATACTCTATTGTAGTACATAGTTTCTGGATACTGTTTCAAATTTATCACTTTTTCGTCAAATTGGAATTGACTTTTTTAATTAAGTATGCCCCTCTTTTTTTCATAAATGTATATGTAAGTTTCTAATTTATTTTATACTTAATACCAAAATAATTTAGTGCTTTTCATAGCTCGTTGTACCGATGGTCACCTACTACGTAATAGAAAACCATTTTACGACTGTGGCCCAATTGTTAAAGACATCCAGTTGGTCTGTAGAGTCTGCACATGAACCGAAAGAAAGACAGTTAATCCTGCGACAGATGAGTTTGTTCCGAATCGTAGCCTATGTGTTTGTGTTAATCGCTTTGATTAGTGCAGGGTTATTTACCATCAATACTAATTCCCAAAATGTCCATTATTACCCATATAAGTACATTGAGAAAAATTTTGCAAGTTTTGCAACAATTTTCTTATGGTCAACAATCAAACTACCAACTTTTATTTGCGCTTATTCTGTCGTCAGCCAAATAATTATACTTTTGTATTTAGTCATGCATACGAAATTTCAAGTAGTTATGTTGAATGGATATTTAAAAGAAATTACTGGACCCCTAGATGGAATTAAGGAGGAAGTCAAGTTATTTCATGATAACGAGTACCAAAAAATTATTTGCAAGCGATTGAAATTTTTGATATCTAGACACATTCAACTGAAAGAGTAACTCGAAATTGAAAGTTTTCACTAATTGTAAGATGTTATATTGTTGGGTTTTAGATTAGCGGATGCTATAAGTAATCTTGTGATTCCACCAATTTTTATGGATGCAGCATGTGCATTTTTTGTCGCTTTGTCAATAATGATTATGGCTTTATGGGTACTCTATTTTGATTTATAAAAGTACTTTTTCTTCAAACGTGATTTAAGTGTGATATTACCCTGCTGTACAGGGTGGGCAAAATTCGATGTTTTTATAGGGTAACTTTTAAACCATAACAGATATTGAAAATCTGACCGCGCATCGTCGAGCTCTTTTTTGAGAAACCCTTGACGGTGAAGTCAAATTTTAGCGATTGTCGTTTGTTTTCGAGTTATGGACGAAAATTCGATTTTTTGAGGTTTCGATTTGAGTCTATATTTCGGTTGTTTGTGAATTTAGAGAAATGGTGTTTGCACGTTCTTAAGGCACTTTTTTGATGCGAATGCAATGGCGTTAACAGATTTTGAAAATGTCCTTTTATTTTTAGATTATGACATACATTTTAATTTTTTTATATGGAAGTCATAGTGGGCTGTCAATTTCTTGAAAAGAGCATTTTTTTCTCTTTTCAAATATATATAATATGTAGGGGCTATTCCTTCAATTTCTTCTTGAGAATAAAAAAATCTAAATATTTGAAATTAAATTAAAAAAAATCTTATAATAAAAATGAAAATACAACAAACAATATACATATAAACACGACACTATCTAAAATTAATATCTATATAAAACAACTCAAAGAAAAAGTTCAAAATTACGTCTATTAACTGCAATGCACTTTACATGACACTTCTGTGCGCATTCGAAATGTGAATATTTGACACGGAGTTAAGGCATTGCGTAAACTTGGCTTTGAGTTCTTCTGTATTTCTACTTTTAGTTTTATATAAATTATCTTTAATATGTCCCCAAAGGTGTCAAATCAGGCGACCTTGGTGGTCATCTAACTGGCCCATCGGTAACGAACCAATTATATCTGAATTTTGAGTTAAGCAATTCTCTAGCTGATCTCGTATTATGAGGTGGTGCACCATCGTGTTGTAAGAGAACTGATTTCTACCGCTGAACGATAAATTGTCCAAATATTCATCAACAATTTTCTCATTTAAATATTGGTAGTACCGTTCACCAGTTAGATTTTCCTCATAAATCTTATATGCCAAAACTTAATTTTTTATTAAGGCACAAAAAACACTAAAACCAAACCAACCCTGATTTTGGATCTCAATGGCGCGCCGAGGGTTCTCATCATGATATTCGTCTACTGCGATAAATATGCGAAATACATATTATTAATTCCAAAAATTTAGATTTTTTGATTTTTTAAGAAGAAATTGAAGGAATAGACCCTACATATTATATATATTTGAAAAGAGAAAAAAATGCTATTTTCAATAAAGTGGCAGCCCACTATGACTTCCATATAAAAAAATAAAAATGTATGTCATAACCTAAAAATAAAAAAACATTTTCAAAATCTGTTAACGCCATTGCATTCTCCTCAAAAAAGTGCCTTAAGAACGTGCAAACGCCATTTCTCTAAATTCACAAACAACCGAAATATAGACATAAATCGAAATCTCAAGAAATCGAATTTTCGTCCATAACTAGAAAACAAACGACGATCGCTAAATTTTGACTTCGCCATCAAGATTTTGTCAAAAAAAGAGCTCGACGATGCGCGATCAGATTTTCAATATCTGTTATGGTTTAAAAGTTACCCTATAAAAACATCGAATTTTGCCCACCCTCTTTCAGTTTATTGCCGGCGACAGGTAAAGTAGTACTTTACCTGCCGCCGACGTTTAAGTACTACTTGAACGCCGCTGGTCATAAGTCAAATTAATTGTCAATGTTTATTTATTAAAATTTCAATTAATAATTTTACAATTTAATGAATTGTTTGTGTTTGAAGAAAAAATAGCATATTTTATTCGGAGCTTAAGTCGCTTTATGTGCTTCGGCTGTTTTTGTCTGACTCACTTCGTTCGTCAGTCAAACATACCAGCCTCAGCGCATTAAGCATCACTTAAGCTTCTCATAAAATAATATACTATTAGATTATATTAAATGCTTTATATATATTTTTATAGGGAATGGAGGACAACACCAATTACTTTCAAATTCTATTTTTAGGATCGTCGTTTTGGATCATTGTTACTACAACGGCGTTTTCAGGAGAAACTTATCATAGAGAAGTTAAATAAATAAAATAAACCAAGATAAATACATAAAAGAAGAGCATTTATTTCTAGTTTGAGAAAACGTACTATGCATCAATTAATTGTGTTTGGTATACGTGGAATATGGAAAATCGACGTGTATTGTTGTTACTTATTACCAATGCAATACGACCAACCATGGTTCTCATTTCCCCGAATGTGCCGTTAAATTATGAATTACTTTTGAATGTAAATAACAGTAAAATTGTGTTATAATTATATAGGTAGGTAATAAAAATTATTTTTTTTAGGTTATCAAGAAATGTTTTTCGATTGTTGCTGTTTTGCACAAACTTAAATACAAATAGATGTTAACTATTCAAGATTTTAGTCGTACTAGTATCACAAAATTTGGTATAGGTATGGTTTTCTTTGCATTACAAATTTAATTTTATGTTGATGTATATCAACCTACATAAAATGACCAAAGTCACTTCAAAACGTCAAATAAAATTTTTCCAAAATACTAATTTAAAAACTCTCTGGTCTGGTTGTGGATAAAACGGTGTATTGCCTACGTGTCTTAGTTGTATATTATCCAATTTAAGAACATTAAATGCTCGAACTTCGTTCTCGCGTTTAAACATTCTTGCGTGGATAATACCTAAGACACTTATACAATAAATAACTAATATCCAAAATTCACCATCCAAATTTCATAAAAATATCTTAATTATTTCCAAAGATATGTGGGAAAGACTAAAAAACTAATCATTGTCAGCTATAAGTTATTATTATTATTATATTTAGCTCACCCTGTATATTATTATCAGAAATTTTCTTCAAATGCAAGCTGTCATTGCACCAAACAATAATTAGGTACTATTTTAATAACTTTGCATTGTATCCATTGTTAATGTATAATAATAATAATTATAATAATAATAATTGTAATAATAATTACATTGAAACTTAATGGTTTCTTGGATTTCTTAGTGATAAATACCTTTGCTCGACCTTTAATAAAAATTTTGATAAAAAACATAATATTATTTCTTATTTTTTCATAAGTCTTGTTTTGTAGATGGATTTACATTTGAAGAGTGTAAATTATTTTCTGACCGTAAGTATACAGGGTGTCTCACGCTTGTGACCTATTAGAGGTATTGAGAGAACCAAAAAAGGTAAAGAGTTGAAATATTGCATGTAGGCCTAGCTCCATATGATCTATCATGATGGCGGCATATCCGGTTATACCAGAAGTTGATATCAACTTCGTCATTTTAAATGGGATACTTTACCCTGTATTTATATTTTTTTCTAATTTCCCAAGAAATTCTGAGACTTTTGACATAAAGATTCCTATAACTAAATTCTACCGTTTTCGAGAAAATATCTTAACTTTTTACAAAAAATCAAGTCTCATTTAAAATGTAATATCTTCGTTAAAACTGAAGATAATAATCTAAAATTTTCACAGTAGTGTTATGAGACTTTAGGACTTCTGTCCGTGGCAAATTATTTCAAAATTATTATGTACAGGGTGTCCCATTTTCGACACTTTTAGGGGGTATTGGCGTTATTATCAAAGATAGAGTGTTGCGGTTTTCACCTTCCTCTCCTACTTTTTTACGAAACGAAAGATTCCGGGGTCAAATTTGTCATGGCTCTCTTAGTTTTTAATCTACAGAGTGATTTTGAAAATTTTTGTTTTTTAGACACCCCTCGTATTTCCGTTATGCGTCTACTTATCAAAAAGGTGAAAACTGATCTTGATAGAGTATTTTACGTAGAATTCAGTGGTGTAGGCAGTTTTTGTGTAAAAGGTTTAGTTTTTGAGATATTGCCCAAACTTATGTTTTTTTAAATGGGACACCCTATATATTATCTTTTATATTGATTAAGGAAAATTTGGGCTTTCCGAAAATATAAAACTTAATATTTATTTTGAAAACAAGCTCAAAATTCGATATCTTTACTAATTTTCTTTATTTATAACAGTAGGCCATGGCTAATTTTTTAAAAACAAATCCAAAATTTATTTTAAAGCGAAACACTTCAAAAGATAATTTTAATGCATTGTATAAAACATACCAACAATATAATACTTCTCATAATTATCGTAAATGGAGTTACGTTATCACAATTAGTTTAGTTTACATTTATTATAACACGATGTATTACATTATTATATTATGTTCTTAGAAGCTTCATGCCTTATCTTTTGCCATTTCAGCTTTTTCAGCTTAGTTAGCTTGGAAAGAATTATTGTATAATTTTAGAAGCCAGTTGTATTGTAGCATCCAAACTAAATAAAAGTTTTTAAAAATAAAATTCGTTTTTTGCAAATCAAAACTGGCGCAGTCGGTAGGATCTGTCAAAACAGTCCTAAAAATTTAAACACTTGCTCACTTCGCCGTGTTTAGTGCTGTTCTCTGTTTCAACAGTTAATTGACAGAACCGAAAATAAAAAAAACTTTTAGTGGCAGTTACGTGCAACTCATCTGACCAGGGAAAAGAACAAAAATCGTCTACAATCCTATTGGTGCGGGTGAAAGGAACAAACATCGTCCCAAACCCATAATTCTCAACCCAGGGAAAGGACAAGCATCGCCGATCCTATTGGAAATGTTTATAATTTTCGTCACTCTGTAAGTGCATCCTTCATTTTACTTCCTATATTTTAATTATTGTACTTTTAACTCAAACTGGAAGACGTAGAAAATTTAGCTAATCTTTTTAATAACTTAGAAATACAAAACTTAGTACCAATTACTATGGCTCAACCCAACTATCAATTGATTAAATATCAAGCAGACAACATCTCTCATTTCGATGGCAATCCCAAACAACTCAGTAGATTTATAAAATCTTGTGAGAACTTTTTACAGAATCATAGAGATGCCACAAATATTGTTGCTCCTGTTAACATTTGTCTTTTCGACACAATAATCGGTAAATTAACCGGAAGAGCCGCCGATTTAATTGCTTCACGTATTGAACTTGATACGTGGTTAAAAGTCAAAGAATCACTATTAATAACTTTTTCAGATCAAAGATCTATTGATTGTTTGATTCAAGATATTATCTCAATGCGTCCGGACAAAAACGAAACTCCTCAAAATTTTGGATTACGTTTACAAGACGCACGTAGCATTCTTTTTACTAAAATTAATGCGTCTAACGACCCAAATAACATTAAACTGTTAAAAATCAATCAATACGACGATTTATGTCTTAAAACATTCATTAACGGATTAAACTATCATATGCAGTTAGTAGTACGTTTAAAGAACCCCGATTCGCTTGAAGTAGCAATGAGCTTTGCACGCGAAGAAGAAAACTTCCTAATGTATAAACATCGGGCTAACACATCGAATAAAACATCGTCAAATGTCCAACCTCCTAAACCAAATATGACACAACAATATAATAATTATCCATCTTACTCTACACCCTTTAATTTACCCTCATTTCAACCAAGACCTAATTTCACACCGAGACCCTCATTTCAAAATCCTTTTGCTCAAAGACCAACATTCTCTAATTTCACACCTAGACCTACATTTCAAAATCACTTCGCTCAAAGACCTGCTTTCACTCCAAGATTCACGTCACAACCAATGCATAGACCAAATTTCAACCAAACCACCCCCTCTCGAATGACTAGAAACTCTACATTTAACAGAAGTATTCCCCAAAATCCTGAACCTATGGATACTTCATCAAGCAATAGTAGAATACGAGTACCATCCCAACAAAGTCAACAACACCAACGTAATTGGGTTGCTGAAGAACTTTTTAATCAATCAGTAGAACCGGTAGAACATGACAATGAAATCAATCAAGCATCAAATCAATTCGATCATACAAATTATCATCTAACTGATAATAACGACGCTTACAATTTATATTCCCCAGATAACCAAAACTATAACTTTGAAAACTATAACGAAAACCAGTTCGAAAACGAATACGAAAACGAATACGAGACCAATTATCATGACGAACAAAATTTTCAAATTATTCCAAATCCGAAAAACAACAGATAATAATAAACTTAAATAATTACAACCACTCTGAATTACCTATTATATTTATTCCAGAACTTAAAGCCAAATTTTTAATAGATACAGGAAGTGGTAAAAGTTTTATTAATCCTAATCTTGCGTATCAAAATTATCACGATTTTATACACTCCGAAAAATTTTCCGTACGCACAGCCCACGCAACATCTCTTCACAACGAAGTAATGATCATCCCCCTTTTTCCTTTATTTAACAGTATAGGAGAACATAAGTTTTACCTTTTTAATCTCTCACCCAGATTTGATGGTTTACTTGGCATTGATTTCTTAACTAAAATAGGTGCTAAAATAAATTTAAGTAATTCCACTTTAGAAACACATAATATCATAATACCTTTATATTATCAATATAACAATTTACCTAGTAAAACAGCTAAACCCACTAAACTAATAATCTCAAAAAGTAAAAATCCCAGTAAATAAATTAAATGGTACAGGCATTCTAAACTATACAAATTTCGGACAAGCCGAAATGCCTGAAGCTCTTGTCGAAATCATTGACTCCCATGCCACCACATTGATTACTAACACTTGTGAAAATCCTGTCAAAATCCAATTCCTTGAACCATTCGATATCGAACAAATTGACGAAATTGAAAATAATTTCATAGAAAAAATGGAAACTGATTCAGAACTAAATGAATATATGGATAATCTACAAAAACAAAACCTAAAAAATTTGCGTTTAAAACATTGTAATAACGAAGAATATAAATCCATTCAGAATCTTTGTTACGAATATAGAGATATTTTCTATTGTGAAAATACACCTCTTACATTTTCCAACCAAATTAAACATAAAATAAATCTCACGGACGAAACACCCCTTTTTACTAAGACTTATAGATATCCGCAAGTTCACAAACAAGAAGTAAGTGAACAAATCGACAAAATGTTCAAAAATGGCATTATTCAAAATTCAACCTCACCATGGAGTAGCCCCATTTGGGTAGTACCCAAGAAAATGGACGCGTCCGGCAAACGCAAGTGGCGAGTAGTTATCGATTATCGAAAACTAAACGATAAAACGATCGGAGACAAATTCCCACTACCAAATATCTCAGATATTTTAGACAAATTAGGTAAAGCACAATATTTCACGACACTTGACCTAGCTAATGGTTTCCACCAAATCGAGATGGATGCCAATGACATCCCGAAAACCGCGTTTTCTACCGATACTGGACATTATGAGTTCAAACGCATGCCGTTTGGTCTCAAAAATGCGCCCTCAACATTTCAGCGTGTCATGAATAACGTGTTACGTGGATTTCAAAATGAAATATGTCTTGTGTATTTAGACGATATAATTATATTTTCTACTTCTCTACAAGAACATATTGAAAGGTTGAAATCTGTTTTCGAAAGACTCAGACAGTCTAATTTTAAAATACAACTAGACAAGTCGGAATTTCTACATACAGAAGTCGCTACCTTGGACACAAAATTACTACAGACGGTGTCATGCCAAACCCTGAAAAAGTAAAAGCAGTAAAAGAATTCCCGATACCTAGAACTCAAAAAGACATCAAATCCTTTTTAGGCCTTGCAGGATACTACCGAAAATTTATCAAAGATTTCGCTAAAATAACCAAACCCCTAACTTTATGCCTAAAGAAAAATGCTAAAATCGAACACACACCTTTGTTTTTGCAATCATTTAATCATTTAAAAAATATTTTAATAAATGCACCCATCTTAAACTTCCCAGACTTTACAAAACCGTTTGTCTTAACAACAGACGCCTCAAATGTTGCGTTAGGAGCCGTATTATCCCAGGGAACTCCACCCAATGATAAACCAGTCGCATACGCCTCTAGAACCCTAAACGAAAGCGAACAACGATATTCTGCTATAGAAAAAGAGTTATTAGCTATAGTATGGGCCTGCAAATACTTCAGACCCTATCTTTATGGCAAGAAATTCCAAATATATACAGATCATAAACCACTAGTTTGGCTTTTCAATTTAAAAGAGCCAAATTCTAAATTAGTGCGATGGAGGTTAAGACTAGAAGAATATGATTACACCATAATATACAAAAAGGGCAAACAAAACACTAACGCAGACGCCTTATCCCGAATATCTCTCAATGCTTTAGAAACACAATCTACAAAAAATAATCCCGGAGACATAGACCTTGACATTGAACAATTTTTAGACCATAATTACGACCCAGCGAATCTAAACCCCAACGACGTCAGTGACACTCTACGGGACATCGAAAACCTAAAATTAACCCCAGAACCTAAAATTCATATTCTTCAAGATATCCAAGTAAGACCCCCAACTAATGATTCCAACACAGCTCACAGTAGTAACGCTCACGAAACTCTATCCGATATACCAATAATTGACGAAATAATCAATAATAAATCAAATCAACTAATTGTTAAAAAATCGCCTTACGAAACATATATTGAACGCAATTTTAAAAAATTTGACGAAAACAATATCATACAAGCAACTTTACCTACTAATACAATGACTATTGTAAACTTTCTTAAAGAAAATCTGACAAATAAAACAACACACATTCACTTTTTATCAAAAGAATTACGCCCATATTTTCAAGAAGCTTTAACAGATTATTTTAGAAATTACAAATTAATCGAGTGTTCAAAATTAATAAATAACGTAGAACCTGACGAACGCCAAACAATAATAAAATATCGACACGAAGGAAAGACGAACCATCGTGGCATCGAGGAAACATATCAACGATTGAAAGAAAATTATTATTGGAAATCATTAAAATCTGACATAAACAAATACATAAATAATTGTGAAACATGCCAAAAAGTAAAATATAATAGACGACCACCCGATCAACCCTTAATATTAACTGAAACCCCTTCCAAGCCATTTGAAATTCTACATATGGACACCTTTATAGCCGGAAAACAAAAGTTTTTAACCATACTAGATAAATTCTCTAAATTCGGACAAGCATTACCTTATTTTGGAACCGCAATATCTGCATGTCAACAATTAGTCCATTTCTTCTCATTTTTTGGTGTACCCAAACAAATTGTATCAGACAATGGTACTGAATTCAAAAATGATGTCGTAAAAGCTTTATTAAAAACTCATAATATAAAAATTCATTTCACCACCCCATACCACCACGAGTCCAACTCTCCAGTAGAGAGATTTCATTCTAAGTTAATAGAACATTTAAGACTCTTGAAAGAAACAGATGACAAAACCGATATAATCTCTCTAATGCCTTATGCAGTAATAGCGTACAATAGTACTATGCATTCAAGTACCAACTTCGCTCCACACGAACTTATACTAGGACACACTAGTTCACAAGACCCAATGTTACTTATACCCGCGAAAGTTTACGCAGAATATATAAATACCCATCAAACTAATACAAAAAATTTATACAATAAAGTCCAAGAAGAATCCAAAAACAAAAAACAAAAAATCGTAGAAAAGATAAATAAAAATAAAGCCTCTCAAAATCTAATTTTAGGCTCTACAGTATATAAAAAATTAGAAAATCGATCTAATAAATTAGCAAAGAAATTTAACGGTCCCTTTATACTTACTAAAATTTTAGAAAATAATAAACTAGAAATAGAAAATCCTAAAACAAAGCTCAAAGAAATCATTCACATTAATGAAACTAAAATAATACCCCTTGTTACAGATGGGTCGGTACCTCAATAACAATAGGAACCGAAGTATCCTTTCACAACCTAAACCAATACCCTGGACTCTTACCCTACAAATTAGGAACCGCTAGTATATCATCCAATCACTGGTCCTTAATTCAAATTTTTGACCTTAACCCTGTTATATTACAATTTAAATCGTTAAGTATTCAATCAAAAAGGTTAATAAACTCCATCAAAAGTGAACTTTCTTATAAAGCAGAATACACAAATTCATTTATACCCCTATTAACATTAGAAAAGCGAATAATAGATGAAATCCATCAAATTAACCCAACATCCGAAATACTCACTAGAAGTAAACGCGGCCTTTTAAACCCTTTAGGTTCACTTATAAAATGTGTTACCGGAAATTTAGACCAAATTGATGCCGAACGATATGATAGTCTAATACGCCAACTACAAGAAAATCAAAATAAATTGAAAAACAATGCTATTAACCACCTTACAATACTTGAAACAACAATCAATAAATTCCAAAATTTAATATCCAATATTTCACACAATGAATCAATTTTAAAGTCAAGAATTTTACAAATAGAACAAACTCTTAAAGAAGTAAGCCTTCAAGGAAGTAATAATTTTCAATATTTTCAAATTCATCAAATTATCAACCAAATAACAATGATGTTTCAAATAATTTATAACATATTCGAAAAAATCGAAGTAGCCATTTCTTTTGCCAAAATTAATACACTTCACAACTCTATTATCGATCCTGCAGAACTTTTATCTGAAATAAAGACATTTAAATCAAATATTGATAAATTACCTCTAGAAGCCACTATAGAAAACGTACTAAGTTTTGAACAAATAATTGAAATTAAAGCATATTCAAAACAAACAATTATTACATTCATTTTAGAATTACCTCTAGTTGAGCCAGAATTGTACAATTATTATCAACTACATCCAATTCCAATCCCAACTATCCAAAAATCTAAATTCAACTTTAATATCCCACATAAAACCTACCTAACACTTAGTGACACAAAATATTCATACATGGACCAAAAATGCTTCCAACTACTTCGAAACAAATATCTATGTAAAGAAGTACATACAGCCTATATTACCAAGGAATCTCCATGTGCCGTACAATTAATTCACTATCAATCCAATATAACAACATGTCAACCCTTCGAAGTCCAATTACACGATGTCCAAATAAACAAAATCAGCGATGGTAGATGGCTTATCACCACCCCTACACGCATCATAGCTACAACTTCTTGTGGAAATTCAAGAGATCGAATACCACTTTATGGATCATACTTATTGGAATCAACCCCTGAGTGCAGTGTTCAAATAAAAACATTCAACTTGCGTACTTATAAAACTAATCAGCCGTTCTACAACAATATTATGCTACCCGCATTAAACTTATCAATGTCTTTTCAAAAGAAGAACACCATTGCTTTCAATCCACCCACGCTGGACCTGGACATGATCAACTTAAAAGAAACCCAAGAAATCGAGACTCAACTTCAAATACAAAAGGAACAATTGCAAAATATACTTGCACCAGTGTCTTTTAATAGAATCAGTTTATGGACAATTTTATTATATATCTCCATCTCAGTTATTTTAATTTTCTTTATGTATAAATTTATAATAACTAAATATTTTAAAGATTCAAGAAACGAAAACGTTGAAGAAATAGTCTAATCCACGAAAACACACCATTATTGGCTGTGCTTTCCACTAAGGATGGAGGAGTTACGTTATCACAATTAGTTTAGTTTACATTTATTATAACACGATGTATTACATTATTATATTATGTTCTTAGAAGCTTCATGCCTTATCTTTTGCCATTTCAGCTTTTTCAGCTTAGTTAGCTTAGAAAGAATTATTGTATAATTTTAGAAGCCAGTTGTATTGTAGCATCCAAACTAAATAAAAGTTTTTAAAAATAAAATTCGTTTTTTGCAAATCAAAACTATGGCCATTGTAATAAAAATTAAAAGTAAAATAAAAACTCCTACGTAACAAAAATATTTCATCAATAATGGAAATCTGACAAATCTGTCAAATTTTGCATTTGTTTCTAATAAAGTAGCCATGGCCTACTGTAATAAATAAAGTAAATTATTAAAAATATCGATTTTTGAGCTTGTTTTTCAAAATAAATATTAAGTATTATATATTTTTGGAAAGCTCAAATTTTGCTTAATCAATATAAAAAATAATATATAGGGTGTCCCATTTAAAAAAACATAAGTTTGGGCAATATCTCAAAAACTAAACCTTTTACACAAAAACTGCCTACGCCACTGATTTCTACGTAAAAAACTCTATCAAGATCAGTTTTCACTTTTTTGATAAGTAGACGCATAACGGAAATACGAGGGGTGTCTAAAAAACAAAGATTTTCAGAATCACTCTGTAGATTAAAAACTAAGAGAGCCATGACAAATTTGACCCCGGAATCTTTCGTTTCGTGAAAAAGTAGGAGAAGAAGGTGAAAACCGCAACACTCTATCTTTGATAATAACGTCAATACCCCCTAAAAGTGTCGAAAATGGGACACCCTGTACACGGCAATATTTAATTCATAATATTTCGTTCTTATAAAACATCAAAAAACTCTTTTATAGATAAGGGATGATTCAAAACATATTCTTTAGAAGCGTTTCCATTAATAGAAAATCCCTACCAAAGTTCATTTTTTTATTTTTAACCAAATTTGAAAAAAATATCTGATGTGTCCAACACATGACTTTCTTATACGGATAGTATCACAATTACTTTTCCTAAAGAAATTAAATTAAATTTCTTTTGAGGGTTTCCAGCAATTTTCAAATAGTCTCTGTCCCACTTATTGCAATACGCATAAATCTGTCCTTGTCCAACTCATTATAACCGAATTTTTCAAGATATTCCTAAAAAACCTAAAAATGTCTTCAGGTAAGTGTCACTTGTGTTGGTGCTAGATGAAAAACATTTAATGTGGCACCAACAAATTTGTTCAAACTCTTAAATATGAAATTTGAATCAAATCCGATAACTCGTTTTTGAGTTGTGGTGGATACAGACAGACACACAGACAGACAGACATCATGGCGAAAATGGTCAAAATGTCGAAAAAAATCACGATTACTAAGTATACTTTCTTATCACTTCGTATAAGAAAGTAAAAATTAAAATCCTAATTTTAGCTTCCATCTTTGGAGGGGCGTAACTCTTTAACGAAACGTTTCCGGACATACCTCCATAGAAATTTTTTTTCTTATTTTGAGGTCCTGAATTCAGATTTTAAGTTTGTCCAATTAATCCTGAAATATCCTGTATAGTAATAAAGAAGAATTTAAGAAATTATACCTACTTATAATATTTTTAGCCAGGATTATCAGAAGAATCTAATAGAATATATGTAGGTTGTAGGTACTAAACAATACTTACCACGGGAGATCAAATAATTTTCGAGCTATGAACATTCTGTGTGATAACACTACTTTACAAATTAGAATCCGTTGAAAATTTGTGTAAAATCTATAAATACTATAAATCCAAGATCAAAAATTATGAGTATGACTTTCGACAAATTAACACAGACTAAAAAAAATTGTATGTAAGGGGTTGATACTCATAGCTACAGGAAAATGAAACAAAATTGTTCTTTCATCTAGTCAATAACACACATCCCATAGAAAATATCGTCAAAAAAAAAAGCGCGAATTCGACGATCGCCAAAATTAGTCTAGCATCAGTATTTGGCTATCTTCAAAAGTAGGTCATCGTCAATGGATTTATTTTTACGATCTTCAGTAAAACAATAACACAAAATAGGGAGGAGTCTGATAAGTTGACGAACGTTAAAAAAAATTGGGATTAACGTCAATTTAATTTTTTAATGTTCTTCTCCCATTATACATATATATTTACGTATCAATTGTTGAGCACTTGTATGTTCTCATAGATCGCTCTGCTGAAGCTTTAATAAATTAAGCGAAACGTTAGCTGAAAGAACAATTCTATTTCTTTTTACCTATCAGATAAGTTTGAATTCTTTTTAAGAGCTCGCTACGCTATTAATAATATTATTAGTGCGAATCAAGTTCTACTACCGCATTTAGCAGTTCTCATAATGAAATGGAAATGAAACGTGAGGTGTGCATTATTTTGATGAAAACTGTGAGAAAATGATATTAAACATACCCGTTCTAGCTTCAAATTTGTGTCACTTTTGTTTCAGTGTAATGCTGTAATGTAATAGTAAATAATGACAAATTTAATTCAACTACTTAAATGATCAAACCTTTAGATACCTATACATGTTTACTAAATTAAAGATATTGTGAAAGTTGTAAATCGACAAAGTTTTTGTCGTGGAACATTAAAATTTTTTTATCCTTGGATATAAATCTTACATCTTTCAAGTTCAATTACTTCTCCTGATTCTTTCATGGAATTCCCGCAATCTAAAACCCCAATACATAGAGATATTTAATGAAAAAGCCAACTGCCAAAAGGGTTTATTTCTTCTGTTTTATGGTGGCTTTGGACTGAAATGTAGCGTAAATGCAGCCATCATGTGTGGTATGCAGCTGAAAAACTATGATGATGTCGTTATCGAAACTGACCCAAATTTTACGCAAATATCAACCCCCTTCCCCACTGTTATTTCCATACCATCGCGAACGCTCCCGACAATTCCACAGCAGCATCCGCACCCGGATACCGGTACATTACCATACTGCCACGTCGGGATTTTTTCTATTTTGCCCCCAACATCAATAAAATATTTATTTATGTGGATGTAGGTGGGCACACACAGAAAAATAAACCCGCACAAAATTAGTTTCATTTAAATTCTGTTAAGTAAGTAGAAAATTTATTTCGACCTACTCGTATAGCAAACGGTGGTCCATAGGATTTATAGTTGAATATTTTCGGGTGACGGTTAAAAAAACCAACTTAATTTACTAAACCACAACATATTTTATTAACCCCAAGAACCCGACAACCAAAACGTTAAAGTGGTGTTATATATAAAACTTCCGTAAATGTAGATTTATTTGCGGTGAAATTTGTTTGCGTGTTTTTGTTTGGACGAAAAAAGTTTTGTAAATTAAAATACATAACATCAGAAAACCCTATTGTAAGGGAAAAGCAAAAGCAAAGGGGAAAACACAGAAATTTATTTATTAAAAAAAAAGGAATAAAACACAATTGATAAAAATCGTTTTGTTCTTTTATCATCATCAATAGCCCAGAAAACTGTTCGCCGCCTAATAAACGAGCCGCCCGAATAAGAGACAAAACAAAAAAGAACAATTTATTGGAAAGAAATAAATATTACAAAAGCAATTATACGTATCAGATATTTTTGATGATGCCGGTACTTCAGACAATTTACGTTCTAGGGGTGCTTCGCGCCCTATATGTCTGTGTGTTGTTTTTGCTTCCTTTTCCTGTTTACATCATTAGTTTTCGGCAACATTCCCCTTCGAATCGCTGTCATCGATCTGACGGTGCCACAAATTTTACAAACACTATATAATTTATTCCAGAAAAAAACAAGATTCACTAAAAATTATACGAAATACCATGATTTAAATTGTCATTAACATACATTTGCTGCGATTAAGTTCAAAATACTAATCCACTTTTTGCTCCAGCTCCACTGTGATAATGATTGGATGCATTACATTTACCATTTACCACATATTTACAATTGAGACGTTTAGTGTGTATGTATGTGCCTTTTACGAAAGGTAATTTATTGCTTAATTAAAATTTAATTACTGCATTGATATCTTTATTGATATAATCCCTAATTTATGGCATAATAATTTTCATTTACGCGTCTGTACATATTACTATACCATAAGTGATGTAGTTTGTATTTTCAACGGCTTATTAATGCAGTTCCACCTGCAGTATTAGCAGTCTTTAACAAAAAAGTAAAGGTGTGCCACAATTTTTTAAAATATCAGGCTGGACTAAAATGAATATAATAAACATCACATATTTTTTGTCCCTTGTCTAAATTGGTTTTTGAAAAAATAATATTAGTATATCATACAATGAGCATTTAATGATAGCTATTAAGACACGAGTATGAGAACTAGGTACGTAACGAGTGTCTTAATAGTCTTTCAATGAGAGTTGCATACACTATTTTTTCTACGACTAGTCAAAATAATGAAAAATAAGAAAATAAATATTATGGCAACTTTATCATAAACTCAGAAATGCCAGAAAATCAAAATGTACTATCAATTTTTAAATTTAAATCTGTCACATGTTCATGGCAATGTTTGATGTTGACAGAATATTGCTGTGATGATGCATTTCTATTCGTTTAAGCCCGTTTTACAGTTCGCAATTCTCCTTGGAATACGCAATACTCTTGATCAAAGGCATGCGCAGTATAGAAAACGCGTGCAAGTCATTTGCCGTTTCAAGCTCTTGCACAAAATCGGTCCGGCTCGATTTTTATTGCAAGTTGCGTGCAATTCTGGGGGAAAATGTGGTAATTTTTTGTTACCAATCGTGCTTGTTATTTGTTGATACTTAGGTTTACCAAATTTAAATTTTTAATGGTTATCAGTGATCAGTAGTGGTTTGGTGTGTTGAAACTGTGTTATTTTATTATTTTGGCGTATTGTAGAAACTGTGTTAATATATTATAATACCTTATAACTTTTTTTTTGGTTGGTATCACTTCAAATATTGTCAATTACAATTGCAATTGCCAACTCTAAAACAATTTGCAATAAAAAGTTGCAGGCAAGGTACTGCAAGGTCAAATGATTGCTGCAATACTATTGCACGATGAATTGCGAACTGTAAAACGGGCTTTATAAACTTGTATTGTAATTAAAAATCTCTATCATCATAAATCTCATTACAGTACACGTATTAAATAAATCAGCTTCTTATTTTACGATTTTCACTATTTATATTGCCTACACTCAATCATTCAAAATCATAAACAGGACGGCTTCAAAACATAGGTAATGCTCGGTTTGCTCTAAAATACAAAACTTTTTCAAATTTCCAATTCTTAGAGATCAAGTAAATTTATTTTACTAGATCAGTGGTCTCCAAACTTTTTTGATCTCGTACCCTAAGGTAGAAAAAAGTAAATAGTGCGTACCCCCAACTAATTAAAGACAAATTTATTGTGCTAAGTACCATTGCTAGGAAAAAAATTACACAGTATTTTATTTTATTAGGAGTATTATTTTAATAATGTCGTATCCCCATGTATCGACTCGCGTATCCCTTGGAGACCACTGCTATAGACTCGCTTAAAAAATTTGTCCAAATTTCAGATTTGTGTCCTTAAAACTGTCATAAAACTTCGAAAAATTGACATATTTCGTTGCGGTTTGCAATTTTACAAAGAACCAAGTTAGTTTTACTAGAAAATTCAAACAGAATGAAAATCCTCTAAAAATTCCGGTTTTTACGGTATACTATAGACTCGCTTAAAAAATTTGTCCAAATTTCAGGTTTGTGTCCTTAAAACTGTCATAAAACTTCGAAAAATTGACAGATTTCGTTGCGGTTTGCAATTTTACAAAGAACCAAGTTAGTTTTACTAGAAAATTCAAACAGAATGAAAATCCTTTAAAAATTCCGGTTTTTACGGTATACTATAGACTCGCTTAAAAAATTTGTCCAAATTTTAGGTTTGTGTCCTTAAAACTGTCATAAAACTTCGAAAAACTGACAGATTTCGTTGCGGTTTGTAATTTTACAAAGAACCAAGTTAGTTTTACTAGAAAATTCAAACAGAATGAAAATCCTCTAAAAATTCCGGTTTTTACGGTATACTATAGACTCGCTTAAAAAATTTGTCCAAATTTCAGGTTTGTGTCCTTAAAACTGTCATAAAACTTCGAAAAATTGACATATTTCGTTGCGGTTTGCAATTTTACAAAGAACCAAGTTAGTTTTACTAGAAAATTCAAACAGAATCAAAATCCTCTAAAAATTCCGGTTTTTACGGTATACTATAGACTCGCTTAAAAAATTTGTCCAAATTTCAGATTTGTGTCTTTAAAACTGTCATAAAACTTCGAAAAATTGACAGATTTCGTTGCGGTTTGCAATTTTACAAAGAACCAAGTTAGTTTTACTAGAAAATTCAAACAGAATGAAAATCCTCTAAAAATTCCGGTTTTTACGGTATACTATAGACTCGCTTAAAAAATTTGTCCAAATTTCAGATTTGTGTCCTTAAAACTGTCATAAAACTTCGAAAAATTGACATATTTCGTTGCGGTTTGCAATTTTACAAAGAACCAAGTTAGTTTTACTAGAAAATTCAAACAGAATGAAAATCCTCTAAAAATTCCGGTTTTTACGGTATACTATAGACTCGCTTAAAAAATTTGTCCAAATTTCAGGTTTGTGTCCTTAAAACTGTCATAAAACTTCGAAAAATTGACAGATTTCGTTGCGGTTTGCAATTTTACAAAGAACCAAGTTAGTTTTACTAGAAAATTCAAACAGAATGAAAATCCTTTAAAAATTCCGGTTTTTACGGTATACTATAGACTCGCTTAAAAAATTTGTCCAAATTTTAGGTTTGTGTCCTTAAAACTGTCATAAAACTTCGAAAAACTGACAGATTTCGTTGCGGTTTGTAATTTTACAAAGAACCAAGTTAGTTTTACTAGAAAATTCAAACAGAATGAAAATCCTCTAAAAATTCCGGTTTTTACGGTATACTATAGACTCGCTTAAAAAATTTGTCCAAATTTCAGGTTTGTGTCCTTAAAACTGTCATAAAACTTCGAAAAATTGACATATTTCGTTGCGGTTTGCAATTTTACAAAGAACCAAGTTAGTTTTACTAGAAAATTCAAACAGAATCAAAATCCTCTAAAAATTCCGGTTTTTACGGTATACTATAGACTCGCTTAAAAAATTTGTCCAAATTTCAGATTTGTGTCTTTAAAACTGTCATAAAACTTCGAAAAATTGACAGATTTCGTTGCGGTTTGCAATTTTACAAAGAACCAAGTTAGTTTTACTAGAAAATTCAAACAGAATGAAAATCCTCTAAAAATTC
This sequence comes from Pediacus dermestoides, assembly GCA_963942485.1. NCBI lineage: Eukaryota > Metazoa > Arthropoda > Insecta > Coleoptera > Cucujidae > Pediacus > Pediacus dermestoides. The sequence goes on from OZ012626.1 coordinate 13,786,683, forward strand.
CGGTTTTTACGGTATACTATAGACTCGCTTAAAAAATTTGTCCAAATTTCAGGTTTGTGTCCTTAAAACTGTCATAAAACTTCGAAAAATTGACAGATTTCGTTGCGGTTTGCAATTTTACAAAGAACCAAGTTAGTTTTACTAGAAAATTCAAACAGAATGAAAATCCTCTAAAAATTCCGGTTTTTACGGTATACTATAGACTCGCTTAAAAAATTTGTCCAAATTTCAGATTTGTGTCCTTAAAACTGTCATAAAACTTCGAAAAATTGACAGATTTCGTTGCGGTTTGCAATTTTACAAAGAACCAAGTTAGTTTTACTAGAAAATTCAAACAGAATGAAAATCCTCTAAAAATTCCGGTTTTTACGGTATACTATAGACTCGCTTAAAAAATTTGTCCAAATTTCAGGTTTGTGTCCTTAAAACTGTCATAAAACTTCGAAAAATTGACATATTTCGTTGCGGTTTGCAATTTTACAAAGAACCAAGTTAGTTTTACTAGAAAATTCAAACAGAATGAAAATCCTCTAAAAATTCCGGTTTTTACGGTATACTATAGACTCGCTTAAAAAATTTGTCCAAATTTCAGGTTTGTGTCCTTAAAACTGTCATAAAACTTCGAAAAATTGACAGATTTCTTTGCGGTTTGCAATTTTACAAAGAACCAAGTTAGTTTTACTAGAAAATTCAAACAGAATGAAAATCCGTTGATAATTCCAGATTTTATAGCCTACTATAGAGTACTAGATAAATATCATAAATATCATCATTATATCAATTAAAACAAGCTATTCTTTATATAAATATATGAATATTAGCTATTCCTGCCCTGGACAAATCTTCCATCACCTCCTCGATCCATGTTGACGCCGGTCCTTGCTTTTTTCTTTTAGGTACTTACTGGAGTCCACTCTGTTATTATACTTATACTTTCCCCTGTCGGTGCCCTCCGTACATGTCCCAGCCATTTTAGCCTTTGTTGTTTGATCTTCCTGTCTTCCTCCCCCAAAAATTTCCAGTCTTTCTCGGCGGATTAATCTAGGAGTGTAAACAATTCGGCAAACAGCGGGAATTGTAGAAATAACCCGAATTTCCCTACAGCGACGATGCACTGCTTGCACCAAAATTGAGGCAGGACACTTTGAACATCTTTAATTTAATTATCTTTAATTAAATTAATTTGTCACATAATTTATTAAAAATAAAAAACACTTAACTAAAGTATTAGAAACATGAAATCGCTAATATTTCCATAACTGTAGATTTTCGGACCTATGTTAATTAAAACTTTTCGACTTGTTTCGGCCCATACCACATACCCTGAAAAACTTTTACCCGTCTTTTGAACACCCTGTATATGTATTGTAGTTTCAAATTAGAATTTGTGACACGCGCCTGTAAAATAAATATTGATAGAAGCTAAGCTGTTTGTTCTTCTGATACATGCGATTTAAAAGTTTAATAGTGTATTTATGAAAACTACAGTTTTTAAACCATAACAAGAAAAGTCCTGACTTTATTGTTTATAAATAATACATCAAGTTTGCACTTACCTGACGTATGAATTTCTATAATTTCAAAACTACTTTTTTACAACTTTGGAACAATTCCCTATCCAACGGAAGATGTTTTCTTAATAATTATTTCCTAGGTAGATACAGTTTCCTGTTTCCATATAAACATTCTTGTATATTCATGAATACTTCAGTTTAATATGCAGATTTCCACTATTTCGTTTTTTAAATAATAATTTCTACAATGTACAGTGGTTAATATGCTAATATATTCCCGGACAAAAAATATATTTCTTCCCATCAGAAAGATCCTTTCAATGTATCATCGCCTATATTCAGAAATGTAAAAATAATGTTGATATATGTGACAATCCAAGTTCAAGCTTAAAAAATACATTTGCCATTCTACTTTCTCTCTCCCTCTTGTGAATGCTCGAAAAAGGGGGCCACCACTGAATATTGATTTCAAACAGAAACTTTTCTTGTCAAAAAAATGTATGCATCCGTGATTTGATTTTGGTTGACTCTTCTAAAAGTTTGTTTGCAGCATTAAGGCTATAAGGTAACAAATGCTGTGTGCATACACCTAACAAAAACCAGTTCCTGAAAGATATATTGTGGTTTTCTTATACATATACATTAGAATTTAAATATTAGCACTTAGAGGAAAAGGCAATTAAGCCCACAACACACAAAACACAAAGCATTACGTAAAGTGATATCGTACTACTAAATCGATCGCTTTCGATTTTTTCTCCTGCATCTAAAGCCTATATATGTTGCGTGTATGTCTAATTAAGATTGTTAATCGTACGCCGGATGAATGTAAATGATCGGTGAAATATGCGGTTAAGATGACGGTCTTTGCCACACAGACGAAGGTTAGTTGCATCACATCAGGCAAAAGCAACAATTCCTTGTGTCTCAAGAAGGAATAATTGCTCCAATAACGAATTCTATGACCAGGCGCTTTTTGCATGTTAAACTCCTGCCTTGCTCACATTAGTCTCACGCTTGTGCGTTCATTGTTACACACTAGACGGAAAGGCGACCATTATTGACGGCCAACGGAGTAAAAAAATTAAATAATTGCTTTAAATGGTACTTTAAGTTACATTGAATAAGTAAATAAATTGAGGAGGAATTTGTAACTAGTGCAAATACTTATGCGAACATTAGAAAAAATCAAACGGCTTGAGGAATTGGCAGTGAAAAACAGTTCAATCGGGTTCTGAAGACGTTTTTCTTATATGGAGTAAAAATGTTTTAAGTATTTTACTTTTTGTAGCATACAGGGAAGACTCTGATATATGTAGACAATAAAACCGTTTGGACTAAAAAATCATAGGATTTAAAAGTTAACCGTACAATATAAAATTATCGAAAACTGGATTTTAATTTCGATGAAATAAATTTTCCAGTTCATTTAATGTTTGAAAGTTTAACATATCCTAAATTTTTCAATTTTTAAGGGCCAGTTGTCTAATCCGCCTCTATAATTAAGTGGCAGTTAATTTTCTTGGTTACAATTATTGAGAGAAAGGTAGCCAAGAAAATGCTTATTTTTAATGGATATATAGTTGTTCTTGTGTTAGTTGTTGTTGTTCGGTAAACACAGGGTCAAAGTGATGCAGTAAATTTCGGGTATCTAAATAGTCTGATTAACATGTAGGTATTCAAAAGTTCTTTCTTACTGAGACATAAAGAGTTGTAAATTATTTTTCCAACGGATTTTTGGGTATATCTATAAAACAGTTTAATCTAGAGATTTCATATTTGCTGACCACAATAAGTATATCTATACGTCTTTAAGTAACTTATAATTTTTTGATATTATTGCAAAAGTTCAGTGATATACTTGTGGGAAGGTGATATCGTCTTTTCGTTTATTTTTATTGAACTGAAAATTTGTAAAAAGATACGTTCAAAATACATAAACTGAGTTTGATTTTCGTTCATCCTACTTTACGATAAATTTAAAATTAACTTTGAATTTTTTTACGTTAAAACCAGAAATCATAAAACGTACAAATGTCTTCGTTAGGAGGCGTCGGAGCCGATATGTTTATCTGAACTTTTATACTTGTTTTTCATCGCAGAATTTATATCTAAATTTACCGAACGCATTTAAGTGACACCCTGTATATTTATGGTAAATTGTTCTACACATCATATACCCACAGATATACAAAAAAAATATTGGATTACTCTGTTTTTCAGTAAGCAAGAACTTTTGATATAGATAAGGATAAGATAAGATAGACAAGGTAGGAATTAAGAGATTCTGACGAGGGCTCAAGAACACGAGGCAGAATCAATTCTTCCCGTGTAGCATACTCTATTTTTACTTTCTTATACGAAGTATAAGAAAGTATAGTAATCGTGATTTTTTTTCTCATACCTCTACGAAAATGGCCACTCCTTTTTCCTAGAAACGCGCGAACAAATTATAACAGGATAACACTGACATTTTTGCTTGACACTTCGCGGTGAGAAAATCACCTTGACAACCATAAACAAACACAAATAACTCCCGCATATCAGGGAGAAAATGACTACCCAAGTGAGAAATGTTACCCCCACTACTTATTTTCCGCGACTACCCTAAAAAGGCGACTTTGTACCCGCATTTCACGCAAATAAAGTGGCCATTTTCGTGCAGGTACGAGAAAAATTGAATTAATCAATTTATATTTTGATCCCCGGAAGTGACTAACTTTAAAGTAGTGTATATATTTTTTATTTCCTAAAAGTGAAAGGTGTAATTTTTCTACCATATCACAGTTTTGTCATTCTTTGACAGATTTTTATAAAATGTTCTGTTTTCTAATGTCGACCTGAAAGACGGATGCCCTCGTAGAGTGCGGAGATAATATCGTCATTGTTGGACAGGGACGTAATTTCATATTTTACAACAAGACATGAAAAAAACGTAAGTATTTCATGTCAAGTAGTAAATGATAATTTTTCTAATGAAACTTAAATTTATACATATAATATGTAGATTCGAAAATACAAAAGCTGTTTTAGTGGTGCACATTCAAAATCTCTTACTTATACATTTTTTTTGACATTGTATAACTGAACTGCCTAAACGCCTTGCAGCTAAATTGACAAATATATTAATATTTAAAGATATTTTTTTGTATCAACTGTCATGAGTAAAAATTTGCCGGAAATAATCTACAATTTCTCTACTCTTATAACGTGTGATTCATTAAATTTCCATTCTGAGTCGGCGGTGGAAAAAAAATCATATCTTTGATTACACCTAATTTTTTTAAATGTGGGATTTTCTAGTTGTCGTTTGAAACTGACAGCAACAGATGAATCAATTCGACGCGTACGTTCAAATTCCAAGGCTTACCTAGAATGGAAATTTAAAGAATCACACGTTATATGAAAATAGCCATTTTTCCATTACATACTCTACATGAACGTTTTATTTTTTATCTCTAGTGAGAAAATATGTTATTCTCTCTAGAGAGAAAATAGCAAAATTTCAAATTTATGATTTTTCTCGCAAATTTTTTAATTAAAACACTATACAGTAAATTTACATAAACTTTCAAAATCAGTCCATTCAATTTCAATGGAATATTTCATATCTAATGTAAAGCTTAAAATAGTTTAAATAAAACATAAACTATAATTATTACGTTTCACTTGAAAGTTGTCATCTTGAATAAATCAAAAAGAAATTTGTACTTTCTATTCTATTTTATATACAGTATCGTAGAAAAAATGGTATTTACTACTCGACATGAAATATGTTTTTTTTTCTACTCCGATACTTTAATTGATTTATTAGACATTTACTACCTGTACTGTAATGAGATTCATTACGATTCAGATTTTTCATTAAGTTTATAATCAATCACAGCAATATTCCGTCATTATCAAATATTGCTATGAATATCTGACTGATCTAATAGTATATTATACTACGACGCTATAATGAAAGCTATTATTGCGAGCGAAGCGAGCGAGTGTTGTAACATCCGAGGGAACAATAGTCATTATAGTGAGTTGTATACTATACTTTATCTACGACGAAAATCCATTTTCAATATCACTTTCCACATTTTCGATTATAAAATGACACAACACGTACAACACTATCAGTATTTTGACAATTATTTATTTACACTGACAATTTGTTTGTCATGGTTTCCATGGCTATTTTCAATTTCACAGAAATTGTGATTGTTATACTATTTTTTCATTGGTTTACAAGTATGGAATAATGGAATTTATATGGAATAATGAAATTCATTATATTGCAAGAACCACAAATATAATACATATATTATATATTAGTCGTAGATAAAATTAAAAAATTGACTGATTAGACCAAATGTCCATGAATTTGATGTGATCTCATTGGTCTAAAGGTTAAATTGAAGAGTTGGGTGAAGTTTTTAATAAAAATTCACGATTACTAACTATACTTCTTTAATACTTCGGATAAAAAACAAAAAACAATTAAAAGTTATTATTTCATGCACTCAAAATAATACGTAAAATTGAATTTTAGATAGTGGTCGTTCGATAATAGTTTATTTTACCCCTTGATATGAAAAGTACTATACCTACCCGAATAAGAAAAATTAAGCAAGAAAAGAATTCTTATAATGTCTAACCTCAACTCTTAAGATTTAGCTAGTGTATTAGGTTACATAGGTAATATAGATCATCTTATTATATCAGCATTGGATGGCTGATGGACAATCATTCAATTTCAAAATTTGAGCTACTTCTATCAGAGCAAGAAACAATCTGTTTCAAAAACACATCGCGTACATCTTCTTTGAGTGTGATTATAATGATATCAAAAAGACATTTAGCTGCTGATTTTTTCATACGAAACCTCCTTAAATATCTTGTTTTCTATTAAACTGCATATTGCTTTGCTTTTAGATCTTACAAATATTGCAAAGTTTCTTCCTTCATATTAATGTTATAAAATAGCTTGAAACTATTGCTCTTCATAGCATATCTAAACCATAGCACATTATTCAATAATTGGCTGTTTAGATATAGGTACTTATTAGTTAAGATTTAAAATTACATAGAGAACAAATTTTGACGTAGTTTTCGTTACAATATGTAAAAAGCAATTGTTGGTACTGGAACAAACCAGTAAAATAAAAGCAGGTATTAAATGTTCTATCTTCAAAATTAAAAGTTTAGATCTTAAGAGTAACTACTTGTCGTACTGAACCCCAGCTTTATAAAACAATTGCGTTATTCTAACAGACCGACATCGTATACAATTATACATGCATTTCAAATGAGAATAATACGGAAAACGCCTCGAATTTCATGATGCTATGAAGAATGTGATTAAGTAAGATTCAAAGGAACGTACAATAAAGAAATATTAAATTTACTCGCAAAAGTAAGAAATGTATCTATGTTTAAAAATCGTTTCAAATTTTTATTAATGCTTACTCCCCTTTATATAAATTAATGTTCTTGCAACAATAGTTCAAAACATCTTGCATCTGTTTGAAAAATTATTTAATAAATTGCCTGAGACAGCATCAGACGTGCCCCATACGTTAGTGTCTACAATTTCCAATGCTGGCATCCTAAATAGGTATGTATATCAAATTAAGTGCAATTTCCTGGGCAATGGAGCACAGCGAAAGCAAATACGATTAAAACCATTATAAAAATACGAAACTGGAAAACATCATTTGTAATACCATGTACAAGAAGTCAAATTAACATTGACATCGCACAACAAATAATTCTGTGAGCATTAAACGAAGCTTCAGATCGCTTACATGGCAATTACATGTCAAAGAGAACGGAATTATTGGTGAGAAACATGGCTGCTATGAAATGAATGCGAGCAGTTTACTACGTAATGGCATAGCAAACTATATAGTCTAGTGCCCATTCTGTTCAGATTTATAGGCGGTCAAAGACAAAGCAGAGCAATTAGAAAAAGTGTCGTCCGTCAGTTTCAGTACGCCAAGTAAGTGAGAAAGTTTGACAAAAAATTAAGAGTCGAAAAAATTATCGCAGTGTTGAGTGCAGTATGGAGTTGGCAGGTGTTATTAATTTGTGTTAATGTACATTACAAATACAAAAAGTTGGGCTTTTTCAAATAGAATATTTAGCTTGTAAAGTTAATTACAAACTGGAGTAGATCAGGAAACAAAAACAAATTCCTTCCAAAAATAAATCAACGTTAAATTGACGCAGCGGGTCTATTATTTATACAAATTCCTTACGAAAAATTACAGCGGGGCTATTATAACACTTTTTCCAACACAATTGAAAAATAATTTCATGGCAAATTACAATGGTCCCATTCAAACATACCGCTCCCAATTAAATTATTTGAAAGTTTTCAGCATACCACAAAGAAAAAAAAAACGAACAAATATCAGGTTCATATAAAAAGTAGCAACATCTACCGGTCATCGGATAACATAAATATATGTAGCAAATATTAAGATGTAATTTTAATGTACAAAAAAAACATCAACAACAAATGATCCATTGTATTGTGCGTGGTAATCATCATCCGAATGACAATCACAATAATAAATCACAATGTAAATTGGTTCGCAGGCGATAAATCTCTTGAAAGATTTATGTTGCTTCTTATTCTGCAGGCTGCTATCGAACTGGTGTATGCAATTCGACAAAGCAACCGATATCTTTAATAACAATAACTTAAGAAGCAATTATGTTATTGTTGGGCTGGAATATAATAATTTAAAGGCAGTTTATACCTGAGAAAATTAAACTATTTTTAGAGTTCAGCTTCAAAGTAGAATCAAGAATCATTCAATGTACCACCGGCATCAATTGGTGGAATTTCAGACTTGATATACAGGGTGTCCCAAAATTAGCCTGCCAAAATGTACCAGCTGATTCTACGTTCAAAAATAATGCAAAAAGTTTTAATAAATATAGGTTAAAAAATACTTCCTAAGCAGGTTACAGCCTCCCGAAAGCGGGACCCCAAAGAGGAGTTTTCTGTAATATCTTTGCAACTGTTTGAGGTAGGTTCATGAAATTTGGTGAGTTTGAAGCTTTTATAATTTGCCACATATTTCTTTTTCCAATTTCCAGAAATTTTGCCAGGGGTTGGTGCTGGGTATATTATGCCCCATATTTTTTGTGGGAATAATTATTAATTTTTTTATATCAAATTTTAAAACTTGGTTTATTTTTACACAAAAAAGGTAGTCTCAGTCGATCTTTGTATCTTGAACCGTTTTCGAGAAAAATCGTTTTGAAAAAATCTCGTCCATGAAAACTACACTAATAAAAATAATCATGGAAAATAATTAATCTCTCTAAATAAAGTATTCCCTACCTATACTAAATTAGAACTTTTGTAAGATATTTTTATCACTTTTATTCTATTAGTTAATATTTAGGAACTTGCATTTTGGAACTGAGAAACTTATCGAAAATAAAACTGAAAAAGATTTTGTTATTAAAATGAGACGCTCTAAAATTATCTGAGACATCCAATAAGAAATGTAAGCTTATTGTTAAATTTTTTTTCTACGAAAATGCGGAATGACGTTTTTTCTGACAAGATAATCGAACTTGAAAGTAGGCTTTTGAAAAACTAGTACGGAAAATTAGTGCGGAAATTTTTTTCCGTACGCATTTTTTAAACTTTCAGCACGCAAACAAAAGCATAAAGATTTACTTACATTATAGTTATAATTGTAACCTTTATTTAATATCTAACAACCGGAGGAATGCACATTAGTTCATCGCTTTCGCTTTAGTTTCGAAACTCCATGTTTATATTCACGTAATTTGATCTCAAAATCAAAATTATTTCGATGACAGGACACAATTTATAAACTGTCAACAGCTATGAGCTTTCAGTTCTATGACAACAAACTCACTTGATGTTTTTTTTAATTAGAAAAAGATTTACAAATAATTTAATTTTTTACGAATTTCGAGTTTTCGTAGAAAAAATCGTATGTAACACGCTTGCGGAAATGGCCCATGACAATACTCGTGTGATTGCAGCACTCGCTATCGCTTGGGTTGCAAGTTTCACACTCGTATTGTCATGATGCCGTTTCCACACTTGTATTACAATATACTATTCTGTTTCAATTGGCAGAATTTAACAGGAAAAGTAATAATCTTGAGCAATGGTATTTAAGAATTATGAATAGGAAGAGGAATGATCTATACTTTAGTTTCAGAAATTCTACTCAAACTTTGATTGGCTTCCAGAGGATAACAAAGTATCTAATCGACCTCAAGATTTTTCAAATTTTTTGTGTAGGTACCTAACAGTAAACAGTGCAAAACCAAGTAAGGCGCCTGCTAAGTAAGAATTTACTCGTTCCAATAATTTAAAATGGTTTAAAAGTCCATGACAACGCTGTTATCCACTTTAACACGAGATTAATTTCAAATTCTTGTGCCAACCTTAATATATATCATCACAAAAAAACTGTAATTTCAAATTAAACAAAGCTAATGTTTTTAAAATAATTTGTATTTAGATACAAAATTGTGTAACGAATTCTATATTTAATAAATATAATAGTATTTTCGGCATGATTTAAAATAAAGCCTGCTGCCTGAATATAAAAATCGAATCCTCAAAATCTTGAAGAATTTTAAAGTAAAGTAAAGTAAATTCTTGTATTGGTATATTTTTAGTACAAGATAAGGTTGTTCTTATTTTGTAGTTTTGTCAACTTTATACATATGTAGATATATAATAATTAAAGTAAAATTATTATTGAGTCCTGCTATTTATAATTTTTGTGTAATGTATACCAAACCTTTTATGGATCTCTAAAATATATAGGTACTTTATATTAAAGAGTTAATGTTAACCTGACTATTACGGGCCCGATATCAATATGTCGATAACTCTAACCAATGTTTTTTATATGGATATATTCGTTACAACAATTATTTTTGTGGATATAAACTGTTAATTGGATTTAACCACATATTGAAATACAGACCCTAAATAAATAGTTACAGTATTACATTTGGCCAAATATCTATTCTGAACTATATTATGCGTTCTACAAATACACAAATATGGTATGCAATAAATCCAGTACGCAATTTACTAACCTAACCTAAGCTGAAATAGGCTAATCCGAATGGTTATGGCAGTGAACGTAATAATATATCAATAAATTCCCCTTTAAAGAGAAGAGCCGCTTAAAACTTGCCACACTAACATGTAATTACCATTAATTTAATCTCTCAGCTAAATTTCTAGTCGGGTGTAACCTGTGTGTGATGATGAGAAAGTACATTAATATAACACAATTGAATGGAGGGCGAGCGGTGGTGCGTGCGGAATCAAAGATCCTTTAATTCCGGAAGTGGTTAATGCGTATCCACGCCCGCTCTCCTCTCCTTACCACCCTCAGCTCATTTGTACGCATTATCCTGCTGAATCAAATCCAATTCATCTTTGTCCCAACGAGGTCATATTACACGGTGAGTTCCCCATTCAAAACAACGATTATCCTCTGCGGCGGTGTGCTATTAATTGAGACAACATAGGTTTAGATAAGACTGACGGTGGGTTGCTATTCTAAAGCTCCATACCCCGTTAAAAATTCCTTGTAACATGTAGAAGAAACTATAATGAAAAATATGAATAAACGAAATTCCATTACGATATAGTAGCATAGCATCATCATTTCAAGACCGAAACAAATTAAAATGTTTGTGTTGTTAAACAAGTTTCCTAGATTGAAATTTGCTTGGTACACTTCACACCAAATTATACAAGCTTCCTTCGAGTATTATAATAATACATATAGCAGCCAATAAAAAACTTATCCAATTTCATTTCAACACATATCCACATCCTTAGCGCGGCAAATAACTTGTGATGTCTTTATTCCTCCCAACTTACGAAAACAAATTATCCTTTCATCTTCACATGTCGATAATTATCGAGCTCTTCTCTGGTTTCACTGGTTCAATGTAACCAATCCGTCATTTTAGTTTTATAATGAACGCACAGATATTGAGTACATAGAAAAGATCTACGATACATCTGTGGTAATCGGCTGCTTGACTAGCACCCTGCCATTAGCGTCACCAGCAGGCTCTTTTAAGGAGGAGGATGCAATCAGTCTGATTGACTTAATCTAATCATGTGTAAGTGGCGATAACGATGATATTATAGTCAGCAGCATTAACTAACGTGCTAAGTCATGCTCACACGCCAAAACATTGTAAGTACTTTTGAACAGCTGCTGGGTTGGTTTTTTAGTATGCCTAAAAAGGATGGTATAGATATGCATTTTAAGTAAAATATCCTGTAAAGTAGGAAGTTGATTAATATATAAAAAAAATGCATTTTACAAGTCTAATGTTTAAAAGATATAATAATTTGTTCTTGATGCCAATAAGAAAGGCAAAATTGTCTTGAAGATAGGTATATTGAAAAATAATTATGGTACTCGAATAATTTGTTTAGTCATATAAGAGCAGGTTCTTGTGCCTCGGTTAACTTTATTTGATGATTAAAATTATAAATTATTATTATTAAAAGTTTCAATAATTTTAACTATACCATCAACTAAAGTTAACCGATTCACAAGAAACAAGGAAGCCTGCTTTAAGTTGTATAAAGATTAAATTCATTTTATATTAAGTCTACGTTAATGTACTTATAACAAGATAAGGCAGAATTATACAATACAGGGTGAGTTTTTTTGCAACAGGTCAGTTAATAGAACTTTTTTTTAAGTAGAAAAGAAATTTGGTAGGAAATTAGTCTAAAATTGATAATATTACGTCAGAGATAAAATAACTTAGATGCGTACTTATGGAAGGGTGTCTCTGCTTTTTGACATATGTATTTTTTATGGAATTGAAAAAACAAAGTATAAGAGAAAACTAATTTTTAAATTTATTTTGTTTTAAATCATTTCTGACATTTCCTGTATAATAGAAATATTGAGTCACAGAGTAAGACAGACAATTCTATAGATACAAAAGTAAGCCAACATTATTCTGCAAGCAATACATAAAAATGCTTCCCTACTGAGTTACAGAGTGGATACAAGGCAACACCCGGTATTTTAATAAGGAAGCATTTTTGTGTGACTGCAAATTTAGATTTAAGAGTAGTGTTAGACCTTGCATTTATTGTATTACACTGTCTCAATATTCCTGAGTTCCTAGAACCTAGACTAAGTCAGAAATGGTGCATAACTTTAAAAAAATTAAATTAGATATTTTGTAAATAGTTGAGTTAATGCCAACCACACATCTTGATTCCTTAAAATGATATGTCTAAAATAGATGAGTCACTCTTCCATAACTATCTACGCCACTGAACAATATTACTTTTATTATAATACCATCAGATTACAGTTTACTTAAACTTAACAGAATTGGAACAACCAACTTAAACATTATATTAAAAACATTAAGTTCTCCTCAGCTCCTAAGAGTAATCAAGATTCGAAAACATTCACGTAAAAAGCTTTAATTAATATGATATAGATCCAAAAAATTAATAAATCGATTAAAAAATTAAAAAGTTATCGAAAAAAATCGATTTTCAACACTTAACTTCAAGATAGAATGTCTATGTGGGGAACATCCTGTATACAGGGTATATCAGTTTTAATCGAGCAAACTTTAATGGTACATTCTCCTAGTCGTCCTGATTCGGAAAAATGTATATTATATACCTCTATCACGATTTCTAAGAAAGATACAGGGCGTTGAAATTTACAAGAAAACATCATTTTTTTGCAATAACTTCCATAAGAAACCATGGATTCAAATAAAATTTTGCATGCCTGTCCTCCTCCCTAAAGACAATTTTATGAAGATATTTTCGATTTTGGGGGCACCAGTGGCGTGCAATTTGATCACATCTCAATTATTCTTAGGAATCGAGATAGAGGTATATAATATACATTTTTCCGAATCAGGACGAGTAGGAGAATGTACCATTAAAGTTTGCTCGATTAAAACTGATACACCCTGTATAGCAGTTCAATTTTCTCACCGAAATAACTCGCACAATTTTCACTCAAATAAAAAATGTAACTATTAAATTATAGGGAAAACTTTGGTAAAACTTAGTTCAGCGTATGGCATTTACAATAAATGTAAGTCCTGTTATAAAAGAATCTGATTTAAGTAGCTCTGCTTCATTTGATTTGGTGCTATAATTTTGAACAATTTTTAACAAAAATTATATAAATTGAATTAACAATAAGGTGCTATAAAAATTCATGTTGCACAAAAAATGCAGAAAGAAAGAATTAAATAACAGATGGAAATTCGGTCTGTCGTTTTGTATAGTCATGAAGATCGAAAAGTGATTACCTACGTTGTTACTTCTCTCCGTGGGAGAGCTGCAATACAAAGAAGGTGTAAGAACCATAGAACAAAATTGTTATACCAAATAAGATGGATCAATTATCACAAGAACTGCTATAAAAGAATTGACTTGTTTGTCACTCTTCATTGTAACTTAATCTTGAGAAGCTGCAAAATAGTACGTTGATGAAAACCACACATAAAATTTTTCTACCAGGGAACTTATCACAACATTAACTTGATTTATTCTATGCAAACAGAAATTTTCAAACCTTGGTAATTTACTGTTGAAGCAACTTTAAATTTTCTATTCATAGTGTACTTATTTTAAAAAAGTAAATGAAAAAAATCGTTGTATAGATACATACATACAGTAAAAGAAGGATCAATCGATCAAATCGAAAACTGACTTGATCTGAACATCAATCTTTTAAATCATTAATGTCATAAAAGTCTCACCATTCAAGCCAAGGAGCCCCAGATATAAGAAAGTTTTTACTCTTTTTATATTTAATATTTTCCATAAGTCATCCGCAGTAACCAGCTACTGTGTGCATGCAGGAGGAAGATGATGATGCAGTCTTAATGACACAAAAGAAGTTTGCGCGGTTATGTTACTGATAAGTTGTCTTTTAGGGAGTTTGGTTATAAAATGTAAAATGAGTTGAGATTTCCATAAATTAGTGATAATTAGCATAAAAAGATAAAGATTACATATTTCTAAAGTTAAGCTTTATTTTGGAAATGAAGGAAATATTTATCTTAGGTAAAATTGGCTATAAAATATTTAGCGCTCAATAGGGTCGTAAAATGTTAGCGTCTGTTAAAAGACATAATTTAGAAATAATTAATTTAAAAAGAAAATTATATGTACTAAAATGTAACGTTTTGTTTAGAGAATAGACTCTTATCCCCTATTTTAAATATAATACGAACCTAACAACTAAATGTTTGGACAAAAGTAAATTTGATTGTCTTTTTTCCATACGCGCAAAAGTTATCTAAATTAACTTCCATAATATTGATGGTTTTTTCTGTTATAATGCCAACATTTAGTAATATAAAAACGTAAATTTCGTAAAAATCCGGTCGGCGGTTCCAAAACTGTGGCACTTTAACCCAGCAGGATGGGAAAATTGTAGAAACTAAGAATTATTATTTTCAAAACGTTGGATGTAGTAGTCGGATTTTGATGAAACTTACTTTATTCCAAAGGTGGATGTTGGTTTTCTTTACAAAAAAAGTTACACAAGTTTTTATTTGGTGATTTTAGGCATTTATCGGAGCTTCAAAGTTGCACCTTTAAAAATGATAAAATTTTCTAGTAACTGTTTTAAAGAATCACACAGTTTTGAAACCGCTGGTTGGATTTGTGTCAAAAAACATTTAAATCAAATCTCAATAATCGTACTATATTGAAAAAATCCTGAAATGTTAATATGATTTTTTTTTTGCATTTTTTTCGAGTTCCCGAGTTTACTTTTCAAAAAACGTGTTTTTTGAGGGTGCTATACCTACATTAAATCAGTGACAGTTTTGGAACCACTGGTTGGATTTTGGTAAAATTTACTTTATTGCAAAGCTGGATGATGGTTTTATGTACAAAAAAATCCACAAGTCTTTATTTTTTTATTTTAGGCATGTTTCGTACCTTTAAAATTGTACTTGAAAAATGTGACGTAATTTTCTAACTAATTTAAAAAATCACAGTTTTGGAACTTGGGGAAAACGACATAAAGGTGCTTTCATGACCCTCATCCAGTCCGGACTTAAATGTCATTGAAACTCTTTGGCATAAAATTAAACGTATTCTACGCAATAATCCACCAAGAACCATTGGGGACTTAAAGACCAAAATAGAAGAAATTTGGGACAGTTTCACGCCAGAATTGTACCAAAATTTGAAAAATACAATGCCTGCCAGAATACAGGCAGCTATTAAAGCAACAAGAGACGTAACCTCTTATTAATGGTCCTAAATTAAAAATTATCCCAACATTTAGTTGCAAATTCATTTTGTATAGTTTGCTAATTATTAAGGTTAAAATATTGTTAAATCCAATAAATAATTTTTTTCCATGCATAATATTGTTATTAAGGCTTTATCTTATTGTATTGTTAGGTGTTTATCTACTAATTATTTGCGTAAAATTTTCAGGTCTCCTTTCATACCTCAAAAATTTACTTTTGTCCGAACATTTAGTTGTTAGGGCTCGTATACCTATACAGATTTATGAAAATGAATTTTTTATTGAATATATGCACCATTCGTATTTTTGCACAAAATTAATATTAAAAATATGTTTTTATTAAATTCTATAAGATGTGTAATACGGATTAGCAATATTAACATAAATATCATCACAAAAATATTTTCTGAAAGTTTGTTTGATGGAAAGTAACAGGAAAAGCGCCTTTAGGTAGGTATGGGGGGGAAATGATTTATAACATTTCCATTGAAAGGCATTTGCGAAATTCGATCAGATCAGATTTAAATTCAAATGTCCCTTGTCGCCCCCGTTCACCTCCCCTATTACTCAATGATGCAAAAAATACCATTTTCACACTTTATTATGTACCATGTATCATAATATGTTTATGTTACAGATATTCCAAAATGAAAATTCAATATCAAGCTGCCTTCCCAAATTATCACTAAATGAAATCTGTCGACAAGAAGATTATTAATAATTAATGCAAATGAATAAATTTGATCTGAAAAGTCTTCATGACATGTTGTTGCGTAATGCTGCGTTACATTATAGTAAAATTAATGAAGTTCAGTTTAAACAGGAAAGCTGCTGATGAATATGTTAATTAAAGTTATGATGTAGGTAGCCAAAGATTTAATATCAGAGCCCAAGGAAGATTTATTAGATTATCTTGGGCTTAATGGTATAAAAGGTGACAAAAAGACATTAAATTCGCTTAAACTGTTGGTAGAACTTCTTGGTGCTTTTGGATGTTTAACGTGACCTTACATAATTCTTATGCATTGGAGATTTTATGTGAAGGGAGTCTTTAAATTACAATTATACATTATACGAGTAAACACAGTACGAGTAGTTTCAAGTGAAATAAATGCCTGATCAATCAATTAACATTATGTAAATTATTGACATTAAAAGATAACGTAAAATTTTAAACGTTTGTTACTAACACTGTCAATTCTTATTGACCACTATTGATTTTTTACCTAAATGTGAATTTACGTCACTTCAAACTATTAAATTACAAAAATGATTAAAAATCGGTTCGTAATAATTTCTGTCCTATTTTTTTCGAAAATTTTCTTCTGTTATGCTCAATATGAGCTATGTTGCTATTTGAGATTTCAAAGTTGAAGTGGCTGAGGTGAAAAGGGGAGAATTTCCCCCTCGTTATCTAAATTGACCTGTCTTGTCTAAAAATTGAGTTTACCTATTTTCGATCAATAATTATTTATTTCTACTTTAAACTAACTTGCATTATTGCCTTAAAAGGATAATTAAAACCCTTTTAGCTAAAGAAAATTTGAGAAGTTTGAAAAAACACAGATTAATCAATAATATGTATTAAAGATTTGAATTAATTATTATAACTTGATTTAATATTTAAATTTTGTAAATATGTTCAAATTCCAATACGTATTTACCTGAATTAATTAAAATGTTTTTTCTTATACAAGAAATCTGCTTCATCCAAACTGTTCAAATTTCATCTTAATATTTCCTTCTATAAATCATTGACTAGATATAAAATAAGAACTCTACCTCCCACTGCAATATAGAAGATTTCGTTTGCTTTCGATTCCTGCTGCTGTTTGCAGGATAAACCGGGAGCGCCACCTATTTGCCAATCCTCGAATCATCTACCAAACCTTTTGCAGGATTTGAACAAAATTCCAGTGTGGGTTTGTAAGAAAACTGTAAACTTCAGTTACTTTGGAAATACCAGGCGTGTTTAAAAATTTATGCAAATAAACCGTTTATCATTTTATGATTTTTAGATAAGGCGTAGGGGAACATTGACACTGTTTTTTTGTGCATATTTGTTTGGTTTAAGTTGAAATGCCAACGAATATGTTTTATTTATAAAATTAAACTACAAAAAAATTGTTATTTATAGTTTATAGTGGACGAATTTTATTTGTATGTAAAGTTAATTATTATTGTGTCTCGTTTACTTCAAATATGGCAAGGCAGGCTGACATAAATCCTACAAATTTAGTGTTAATTGGTGATGGTTATGTGGGAAAAACCTGCATTTTACAAGCACTGAAAAATACAAACTACGAGGAACAAATGCCAAATATGTGAGTGACAATCACCACAAATTTCCCTTCACCAGGAAAAATAATCAATTAAGTTTTCAGTTATGGTGAGTTTCAGTTCGAGAAAACAGTTAACAACAAATCTATACAGTTCAAAGTAATCGACACGGCGGGTCAGGAAGAATTCGACCAACTCAGGAAGAGATCTTACGAGGAGGTAAAAAAACCTATAATACAAACCACGCAAATTCATTTTTGTTGTTCCATTCAGGCCAATATATTCATCCTGTGTTTTTGTGTGGCCGATAAAACATCCTTCGAGAATATATTAACTAAGTGGATTCCGGACATACAATCCTATAGATCAACTCCTATATTATTAGTAGGTCAGTGCACACAAACACAAGTTTTCCTGTTTATATAATTTTTTTTTATCAGGTACAAAGTTGGATTTAAGAACATCGAATAGTGGGACATGCATTTCTAGGGAACGTGGGGTTAAATTGCAAAAGAAAATTGGTGCTTTATTCTATGTGGAGTGTTCAGCAAAAACCGGAGCAGGAGTAAATGATATTGTTGAATTTTCTGTGAAGACATTGGGACAACATAATAAAAAGTCATGTACGATACAGTGATAGTCCACTTTTGTTTTGTATTTTTTATAAATTAAAATGTTTGAATTTAAATTAAAGTTTTTTAAATGATTTATTTATTGATGGAATAACCTTAATATTAATAAATTGTTGTTTAATATGGTTTCGAATCTAACTTGTTTATCTTATCAGTACATTTATTCGATGATAAAAACTTGGGAACGGGTGACGGACAGATTAAAACAAATTTATTAAGTGAGGTTTTTTCGGTAAGATTTTGCATTAGAATGTAACAAATAAAAAATAACTTTAGTACACAGACAACATCCAAATTTCGTGCGCGGTTTATTAGCAATTATTTTAATTATAAACAGAAGAAATTTAACGATTTTGTCATAAATAACTTCGAACCACATCCTAGTGACATAGCTAAAACGTGAGTTTCAAGAACAAGTAACAGAGATTTACTTAACTGATAAATGAAATTAGTAAGAAACTAAAATAGTGATTGATATAATGACAAGTGTATAGGTACCTTTAATTTTTCTGTATTAAATTTAAGGACAGTATGTGTACAAAATGAATAAAACAATACGAATATCAGTGGTTGGTGATGGTGACACGGGGAAAACTTGCATGTTAATAGTTTACAAGGATAAAGTATTCGATGATAGATACATACCTACAGTGTAAGCAAATCACACTGTTCTTCTTTAATCAAAAATTAATATTTTCGTTTTCGTACACGTTAACAGATTCGATGTGTATTCCATGACAGTCCCAATTAATTCCAGTGAATACACTGTGGTACTGTCAGATACAGCTGGGCAAGAGGAGTTTGAGGAATTGAGGAGATTAGCTTACCGCGATGTGAGTATTATGCACAATATGGTAATGTTAATTGATAATTTACGCATAAATAACAACGAGCCGCGCAAGCGGCCGATGCTCTTCTTATTTGTTGCAGGCGGATATATTTATACTGTGTTACTCTGTTAGTGAATTTAGTTCATACGAAAATGTATATCTTAAATGGGCGCCCGAGCTAAAGAGATTTCGTAAGGATGCAGATATTATTCTAGCAGGTACGTTGGGGGTTTGTATTGGTTTAGATTTTATATGTAGTCCAGTCTACAAAATTTCACCTTTACATTCTATAAATTTGACTTTAGATCGTGGACATTCTTAGCACCTATGATACTTAGGACGCTATGGGATTAAATTATTATAAATTATTAGCGTATAACTAGGTACAAGTCGCGGTGTAAATTTACTCAAATAACTCAACTTTGGAACTAGTGATTAGCATTGATTTAGGTATCTTAGAGTGATATTTAGATATGTCTCATAATTTATTCAAAAAATTTACACGAAAAAATATATTCCAATACCGAATCAGTCCTTTCAAGGTTCAAAGCATAGCTTAAAATATCTGATGTGCCCAACACATGACTTTCTTATACGGATAGTATCACAATAATAATTACTTTTCCTAAAGAAATTAAGTTAAATTTCTTGTAAAAATTTTGAGGGATTCCAGCAATTTTCAAATAGTCTCTGTCGCACTTATTGCAATACGCATAAATCTGTCCTTGTCCCACTCATTACTGCCAGATTTTAGGACAAATAAATAACAGAATACTTATGAAAATTCCACAGTGCGAAAAATGCTTGATATCTTTGAATTTGCTGTAGCTAAACTTTGAAGATTTATAAAATGCTACTCAGTTTTGGTCAACGTTTCACTCAAACAAACTGTACAGTGCACAATAATCCTTCTCATCAAAATATTTCGATATTTTGCCTTTGACAGTTGTTTGACTAACAATCTCTTCTTCTTCTTCTACTTCGTACTTGGATTGCAAAGCAATGTCAAGTTTTTGGTGTTTGGCGATATAGCCACTCTCACCAGGATTGGATTAATTGGTTTTCACTTTTTAAATTTTTATAACTTTATTCGAGCTCTTCGTGTGTTTAATGCAAATAGAATCTTTAGTATAAAAACAAATAGATTTCTGTAATGTAAACAACAGCCACTCAGAGATAGATGGCAACACTATATAAATATGTAAATAATTTATAATTATTAAAAAACGGCGCAAAATAAAACACTTTGTTTACTTTGTCGACACGTCTAAAAATTGAAAGAGCATTCACAAAAAATTTGGCGTCGATATCTTTAATGTAGATTTGCATGCATAATACAATTTCACGACTTTATTGTATCTATATATTAGAAAAAATTTTAATCGAGTTGCCATGATATCCAAAACATAAAACCGTAGCCGTTGTAGCCGTCGATCTTTTCAAATAGTAATGCTACAATCGATTTCCTCAACGGTATAGATTTCTGTATGTAAACAACATGTACTTTGTAAATCAGAGATAGATGGCGCCACTATATAAATAAAAAATTTTGACGGAATTTCAAAAAAAGTTTCAAACAAAATTTGTTCAAAAGTTAATTTTAAATCAATGTTAAAGAATAAAAAAATCTCGTAAATTGTTTATTTTTCAAGATATTCCTAAAAAACCAAAAAATGTCTTCAGGTAAGTACCACTTGTGTTGGTGCTAGATGAAAAAGATTTAATGTGGCACCCACAATTTTGTTCAAACTCTTAAATATGAAATTTGAATCAAATCCGTTAAGTCGTTTTTGAGTTATCGTGGATACAGACAGACACACAGACAGACACACAGACACACAGACAGACATCATGGGGAAATGGTCAAAATGGATTCAGGGGCCCTCAAAACATGTAAATCCATCAAAATCTCGAAGTCGAAAAAAATCACGATTACAATACTTCCTTATACTACGTATAAGAAAGTAAAAATACCTACATGAAATCCTGTCTCACAAACATTAGGCATCTTCTTAGTGTTGTATCGAAACATATTCAGTGTATCCAGTAAATATACATAGTTTCTTTGGATATATTCTGGTGTAGGTATACGGTATACCGATACATTATAGACCCCATACAGTGGAACCTCAAGGAGACAAAAAATCGAGTTAGAGAATCTTCGAGTTACTTACCTAATCCTTAACCTTTCTACCTTGCAACGTAAAGTTAAAAACAAATAAAATATTTGTTTATTTTAAAGTAATCGATAATTTTCTTTTTTTTGTCATCCTTTTCTACAAAATCCCCCACAAAATTTAAAGGTTTATGAATACAATCAGATCCTTTATTTCTAGAGCATATAAAAGTTCTTAGGTTTTCAATAAAAGAATAAATTTGTTCAAAGCCGCATTGTCACCATACTAATAAACCTTACCTGATTCTTAAAAAAATATTTTTTAAATTTATTGTTGTAAAAAATGTAAACTGTAGAAATGGTTAAGTGATAACAAACCTCTTAAGTTCAAACGAGAACTGATGTACCTAAATTACCTTCGGGAATACAGATTAAGGAATCGGTATCGAAAAAATTAAGAACTTCTCCGAAAAATCCGAGTTACTAGTACACTAATTAATATTAGTGCAGAATATAAAAATATTTAGAATAGAATAGAATAGTTTATTCAGCTTTAAAATGTACAAATATTGTCACAGCCATGAACAGATATATTATAAATTGACAATTATACACGAATTTCTTTGCCATAAACGTCTTTTTATAGCCCATGGACCTCTTTATGCTCATGGGCAATAATGAAACGTCAAATAAAAGTCAGAGCTGTTTTTTTTTCTCACAGTATGTTTTTTTGTAAATAAATTCTCATTTTTCGGGTATCAAACCATCACTACTTCTTGCTGTTTCAGCCAGCTCGTTTCGGCTTCGCAAGCCATCACATTTTTTTAATCTAATGAAAAATCCATCAAAGATTCTGGATCACACAACTGAAGTAAACAATTTTTGTAAAAAGTTAAAATGGATACCCTTGGATACTCCTTTTACTATAGTAACGTACTTCAAACGGCTTGAGACATATTTAATTATTTGAGATAAATACTTAATCTGTGCATAAAATAATGTATGTATTTCTGGCGTAACTTGCTTTTATGGCCCTACAAATGCATTAAAAAGACTACGAAACGTCAGTGCTCATGATAAAAATTCGAGTTAGAGAAGTTCCACTGTACCAGAATGTGGATCTAAGGTCATCTAAAACATCAAAACCAGAATCGGCTCTAGGTGGGGAATATTTTTACAATTTCATTTTTCAAATTGCAGCTCATATAAAACTAAGATCTTGAAAGAAGCGAGATTTATTCTACATGCAAATCGTGAAGTACATTTTTTGAAAAAGCTATTAAAATTGGAACACATGTAAAAGTACTAGATATTTTTTTTAAAACACCGGCATTCATTTTTATTTACAAATTTGAAAAAAGTATTTAAGGAAAATAGTTATTTTTTATACAAGACGATAACATTGTAGTTTATCTTCGACAGCGACTTTGGCGTCGAGGTGTCGGCTGATATGTTTATAAGCTGCGACTTTATATACCTTTGCAGTTAAAGTGCTACTTTATCTACTATTTTGAGTTGATAAAAGCACACTTTAACATTTGCTTTAGAAAAAAACTATTTTTTCAACAAAATCTGGATTTTAAAATCGATTTATTTTTATAGAAATTACAGCCTATAAAATAGATTTCATAAAATTTGTTTGATTATGGACAACAATGTCAGTTTGTCGGAAAAATATTTCAACCTTTCTTAGCATAGTTGGAACTTTAAAAATGTCAGTAGAGAAAAAATTTTTCCCATACCTACACGAAAATGGCTACTTTATTTGCGTGAAATGTGGGTACAAAATCGCCTTTTTAGGGTAGTCGCGGAAAATAAAGAGTGGGGGTAACATTTCTCATTTGAAGAAGTGGCCATTATAGAGTATGCTAAAACATTTTTGACGACGGGGGGGTAGTAATGTGTTGGCATAATTTCTTTTTTTGCCGCGGAAACTGTAAAACCGAAGACCTTTTTCGGAACAGGGGGACACTGCCCCCAAAATCGGGACAATCCCGGAAAACCGGGACGTCTGGCAACCCCAGTCAGGATCTCTTAATTCCTACCTTGTTGCATAAACTACTATTATTATATACGGGTTGTTACAAATTTGGTTCTGAATATGACTGCAGAGCTCTCGGAAACGATAAGAGATACAGCTTTGGTTAAATTGGGTACCTGAGTACCAAAAAAACTGAAATAATTTTTTAATTTTAGCTGTCCAACGGTATCATCTCAATTTCACTTTTTTGGTGTTTAAGCCGTTCTGTTTTGACCACGTCGATGCGGAGAATGTGAACATAAAATTTAATAATTGAAATAGTTGTCTGTTATTTAATTATTTTTATTATTATTAAATTAAAAGTAGTGATGAGAAAAAACAAGATGAAAGTTCAAGAGTCAAAGGTATTAATTAGGTAGGCGTGTATTGAATATCGACAATGGATATATTTTGATGGAAGAAATGAATAATGAATGTTAAAATATATGGGAAACATTACACTCCAACTTCGGAAACGAATCCATCTTTCTTAGTAGAGAACGTTTTTTAAAGTTTGCCAAATATTTTCTAATCTATTCCCTACTAAATATCTATCTAGTCTCCTGGTTAGTCTCTCAAATCAAATTTCGTAAGTTGGTGAAAAAAATTGCATACTGGACAGACAAGACAATTTTTATAACTTATTTTTTAAATTTGCAGCAACTAAAATTGATTTACGTGGTGATCCTAATCGGACCACAACAAATACACTGGATGGTGAACGACTAGCCAAAAAAATCGGAGCTGTAGCTTTTATAGAAAACTCTTCAAAGAACATCTATAACATTGACGAAACATTTCAAATGGCAATAAATGAAGTTGTGCAATCGAAATTTATTAATAAAGGAAGAAAAAGACATTCACATCAGTGCCAGTTACTGTAGAATTATGTTTTTGTCTTTTACAATGTACAGCTACAAAATTTTTTAGTTTATAAGTCTAGAGTTTTTAATGAATTATATGACGATGTAAATTAATTATATACATTTGTAAAACGCTAAAACGAGGTATTTATTGAAAAGAAAATATCTTGTTTTGTTACATCATAGCGAGCGACAATCTGTTTCGGATTTTAGTTTTTTTTGGTTTAAAATAAAATTAAAAATTTACAACAATGGCTAGTGCTTAAAACTGTAAATCTATTTTATTTTGTTTCATGTTCTACTGGTCATGAAACCGAAATAGTAAATATATTTTATAATATTTATAAATTTAATACCAGAAACTGTCAGATATTTTTTACGCTTGGGAAACTAAAAGATTACCTACTTATTATAATATTTTTTCATAATGTTTGATTTATGTTTAACTTATTATATTTTATTTACTAAAGTTTTATTTAATGTAACTACTTTCTACATGTAATATAATTATAAGGGCCGATTTAGACAAGCATTTTTTCAGAAGAATTGGAATATATTTCTAATAATTATATTCCTATAAAATGGGAGATCCTAGTGAGATTTATTTTTATTTTAAAGTAAACGCGATTTTTTGTTAATATAATTTTTATTAAAAGTAGAAGAAAAATATTTTAAGATACACTAATTTATTCCAATAAAAGCCATATTGTTAGTTGATATTATAAAGGGCTTCAATAGTTGATACGATTATTTCCTAATGCAGACAATTAAAAAAATGTCTTATTAATTGCACAGTATCTATCCGTTTAATTTTTTTGAAAGGTATTTTTTTCCACAAAAATAATTTGCAGCCCTAATGATTGTATTCGTATCAACTGGAAACATCCGGCAAATGTAATTATTTAAATTGAAGTCAATCTAGCAGAAAGTTTTTATTTGTGGTTGTTGTTGATTCCGCGTGTGTTATATTGCAGATTTTATGTGTTTTCCAAAAAATTGTTTTGATAAAGTTTGCACTATTCTCTCTATATGTGACAAACATTAAAGAAAAATAAAGATGAAAAATATATTGTATAATAATATAAGTGCCATAACTCTTGTTTATTATATTTTCTATATTAGGAATTTGCTATTTTATTATGCTTTATAATAAATTATTCCATCCTACCAGTGCCAACAAACTTTCCTATATCCGATAGTTCCCCCAAAAAAATGTACGAGCTTTGTACAATTGGCTACAATAAGTACAAAAGCAGAGTGAAATATCTAGTTTCAAAAACGACACAATTGGCCCCGGTGTCCATAAAAACCAATTGACTAGCGATAACTACACATATATAGTGCAATCTGGTCCACACTGGATGCTGCGTATCTCTTATCAGAAGCATATGCCTCCGAGCAAAACCGATTCTATGCATTTGCATTATATATCCAACCATCCCATCCAGCTCCACAGATTTATTTGAGGTGGCTCCATTTGTAACAGAAAGTTTTATTGTGTAAGTATAGGTACTATATAAATTATTGGGGGTTAATCTATTACTCCAGTAGATTTTCTTCTTACAAACCACACAGAGCCTCACTCTGTGGGTCAACTAATTTATTACTTGGAATGGCAAGCCGGGCTGCGATGGCGAATAATCCTTTTGGGTAAACAAGAGCTCAACAAGGTTAGTTTTTTATAGTATTGTAATTATCGATCAGTTTATCAAAAGTGACAAAGGAAAAATACTAGTTAGTGAGGAGAAGAAATAAGATGTGAGGGATCAGAAAGATATGTTGTTAGTGTGCTAACAAATGTGCATACTGGTTGGTAAACAAAGTTTTGAGCCATTGGATGTGTTAAGAAAAAATTAGGACGCTTAGTTTAGGAACTTTGCACGTTTCTGTTTGTGTACATTCAAGTACCAGCATATATTCTACTTCAAACCCTAATCATAATGTTTTTTAATGGAATAACTGAAAAACTATAATGTTTTATCTCTCATGTCTTAGGTTTTGCCTAGTTTATTGATAATACGTTAATGACCTGAACATCCATTATATTGTTGTAATTGACAATTCATAATATAATATATTCCTAATAAATTATAAAATTAGAATGACCTGTTTTACATATCGTTAGTTTTGAACTACCATATATTACTTTATTATTTATTACTGATTAATATGTATAGTACAGGGACCTACACAATGAACGTAAAATGCAAAATGGAATACGTAATTATTGCGTTTTATGTATATGTTACCGGACAAATTCTAGTTTAGACCAGGCCAGATGCAAAGTTCCTACTGCTCATAGGAGCTTCGCAAATTTCCTAGGCTAAACGCGAAATCACATATCAATTTAGGAAAAATCAGTTTTTCATATACAAGTTTTAGTTTGTCCTAGTATTTACAGGACGAACTAGAAATGAACAAAATTACTTAGGATAAACTAGATATTATACCGAATAATTTTAGAACAAACTAGATATGCCAAATATAACAGTATACAGAGTGCCCCGAAATTTGTGGGCAGTATTTCTAGGACAGGTTGTACTTGTCAAAATGTGACGAAAAGTTTATATTAACATGACTCGAAAAATGCTTCCTAAGGAGGTTAGAGCCCCCCGAAATAGGGACTCCAAAAAGGAATTTTCTGTAATATCTTTGCAACTGTTTGAGGGAGATTCATGAAATTTGGTGAGTTTGAAGCTATACCTATAAATTTTATTCCATGGTCTGTTTTTGACAAATTTCAATTTTGTGATTATTTTTATTAGTCTAGTTTTTATGGACGTGATTTTTTTTAAAACGAAGTTACTCGAAAACGTTTCAAGATATAAAGATCGACTGAGACTACCTACCTTTTTTGTATAAAAATAAACCAAGTTTGATAATTTGATATAAAAAATTTAAAAATGATCCACACAAAAAATATGGGGTATAATTTACTCAGCACCCACCCTGTATGTGACGCAACTGACAAAATTTTTGAAAATTGGGAAAAGAAATATGTGTAAAATATAAAAGCTTCAAACTCACCAAATTTCATGAATCTCCCTCAAACAGTTGCAAAGATATTGAAGGAAACTCCTCTTTGGAGTCCCTCTTTCGGGAGGCTCTAACCTTCATAGTGCGGGTTCACAACACAGGATGCAGGATGACTATATGCATTTACACTGAGTTCAAAAACGGATCCTATGTGAACAAGCTTATTTAAATACATGTGCTGTTACCTGGATCTCGCATCCTGCATCTTGCAATTCGGTTTGGTGTGAAACCGCTTTTAGGAAGCATTTATCGAGCCATGTTAATATAAACTTTTCGGCATATCTAGTTTGTTCTAAAATTATTCGGTATATCTAGTTTATCCTAAATAATTTGTTCACTTCGAGTTCGTCCTAAAAATACCAGGACAAACTAAAACTTGTATATGAAAAACTAATTTTTCCTAAATTGACATGTCATTTCGCGTTTAGCCTAGGAAACTTGCGAAGCTCCTATGATGAACTTTGCATTTGGCCTAGTCTAAACTAGAATATCCGGATTTCGGATTTGTCCGGTAACATATATATAACCTGTCTGCGGTAGAAGGTGAACCGTTTGAGCAGTTACTTTAATTATTTCATGTTTTGTTCTTTTCAATCCGCATTTAATTTTGTCCTCATAAAAAAATAATAAATTTCTAGGTCAAGAAAACTTATCTCGTTGCTTTTCGTTTAAAAATCGCATTAACTGTGATAATTTTATTTTAAACAAACGTGCTGATCTTGTTTCTCAACGCACTCTTTGCAAAAATGATTTTTGTAGAATTTTGGATAAAATGGAAAATTTGATCACCATGTGTCGTAATCAGAAAAAAAGCTGCATTCAAAATTATAGAAATCAAATTTGGCGGCCATAAGATGGACCTGAGGATAATATTTCAAAAACGAAAAGTCGAATTTTTTTTTCTATTTATTAGTTTAAAGCATAAAAAGTTGCTATGACAATGTTTTTACAGATTGGAAAATTTTCGGAAACAAAAAAGTATATAAGCAATTTTCTAAAATCGCAATTTTCAGTTTTTTTTAGTTTTTCAGCAAACAGTTCAAGATAATTCAAATGTGTCTTCGGATTGCACTATATATTTAGCAACTTTGCACCAATTTAACGGACTTCGTATCTCTTCAGTTTACCGATATTGATCGAAAAACGGACACTCCGTATTATAAAATTAGAGTTGATTAAATTTTAGAACATTATATTAATAATGCGAAACCATTGCAGACTAGTGTGCTTTTTAAACACCGCGAATTCTTCCTTAACCACCAAATTCTACTACTAACAATACCCTCAGCTTTATTTTATAGTACGTATTTAAATATCGAACCAGTGGATTGATTTATAGGCGCGCTGTTGGAAACTGTCCGTTCTCGTGTATCGCAGCTATGACCTTTGCTAGTACAAGCCAGGGGGCCACTACTGCTTCGTTCTATTGCATAAGAAAGGATTTATTACCGCAGCAGAGCAGAAGAAATAAATCAGACCGCACCAGCTTGGTGACAAATTCGGTGCAATGTTCACTACAGCATGAAGAATCTCCATCCATGTCCGGCGATTTGAAATTGTGTAGGTCAACGTTCCACCAGTAGTTCTAAATTAACATTTCCCTGAATGTCCTTCCTCTCTTAGCATCATGGATGGTTTCATTGCTTGTTGGCAATGGTTTAGGTGGAATGCATGAAGAGCGTGTTGCAGTGCTGTACCAACTATATGCACAAATTATTATACACATTATTACGTTTTGCTGTTCTTGTTTTGCTTATGTATTATTACCGTTGCCTTCCAACCGACAGCCCTATTAAAGAACTAGCCCAGGGACTGGTGTTTGTTAGATCTAGTTATAACCCCTAGTATATTCTACAGCAAATTTATTCACACAATCCACGTGCTTGTTTTGTAAAATTTAAATGTGGGAGGTGCTGGTTGCTAAAGGGTTATTCTACAATGGGATTCGAAACAATACTCTCCGGCCTCTGGCACAATTAACTAATTAAGTTCTTAATCATCCACCAGACATTTGTCTTTTTTCAGAATTTTAAAGTAAAGTGACTTTTTACGACGTAAATCAATATATAAGTAATTTCCGTTAAAATTTAACGGTTTAACTTATTCTTGTGCAGCACTTTAAAATTTTTATAGCATAGAGAATCCACGCTTGATGGATGAGCTCCCCAAAGTGCTTCATAACCCACGTAACTATAAAGAGCAAAAAATAAAAATGTATTGAGAGGTGTTATTACAGATTAAAGAGTTCAGATTTCCCGACGAATGAATAAAAAATACCGATGTGGTAGTAAATTTCAGTTATATGAAGATGGTGATTTTATTTAATAACTCTCTAATAAAAAAAGCTAACCCAAACTAAATTCAGTAGGCAGTAGGTACTTTTTATATCATAAATATGAAAATAATAATAATAGGTAGGTACAATGTAATACTTGTAGTACGGATGGTTGTTAAGTTGTTATAGAATAATATCAATTATTAGATTTAGATAATCTTACAAACTAGAAGAAAAATTAGAAACGTTTCAAAAAGTTGAAATTAAAAAGGGTACCTTACTACGTCATATACCTAATAAAATAAGTAACACTTCCGCATGAACAGTTTTGAAAAATTAAAAATAATGTAATTTCCTGTATCAAGAGCTAGTACAAGTCGATTTAATTTCAAAATTGAATTTTTGTGAAAAAAGAATTTTTTCATCATCAATTTTTGCGATAGAACTAATAACAAGTGAAAGATTATTAAATTTGTCACAAATGATCAATTCCAGAGTTCGGTGAAAGTGAAAAACTCCAAAAAATCCAAGCGACCCCAATTACAAAATCATTTGTAATTTGTTTTCCCTTGACGATTGGCCTATTGCACGTAGGTAAGTTGAAAATAATAAAACATTTGCATTTTTTGTAAAAAAAAAATCATTTCACGTTTTGTATATCTACTTATGAATAGTCTGACTTTTGACGCTCATTAGGTAACTAATTTAAATATTTGATAATAAATAATTTTTGAGTGTGATACACACTTCATAAAAAAATCCTAAAAATGCATACATATAATGCAATATACCGCGACACTTTTTAAACTCTGAACATATTCCCTAATGTTCAATTTTAAAAAGCACAGTTCTATGCATTGCGAGTTTTTGCTATGCAACCAATAATTATACCACACACCTGATTTTTAATAATCGGGATAAGTGATTGAAAAAACGTTATGCTCTGATTGGCATGGTATAATATGCATTATGTGTATTTTTTCTTCAGTTAAATACATGTTGACAACTTGACAATTATTTTTTTGTGCCTCAGGCTGGCATTTGTCATTTTGCATTCGTATAAATCGGCTGGAAACACATGTTTTGCCGGACTAGACCGGAGAATATTTGTATTTTCCATAGAAACGGATTATTATTTCTGTCATTCGGCTACTACTGTCAGTGTCAATTTTAAGTATCGCGTGTTACCAATATAAAAAAATCCCTAATACCAAATATTTAAACAAATATTTTGTAAATTTTATTTATTTAAATAAACTTCGGCACAAAAAATAGTGTGTTTTACACGCCTAGAAACTCGCAAAACTCTAGTTTCTAGTCTAGTAATACAAATAACTATTTTTTACTTGTCAAGTAGCTATGTTGACTTAAAATTGGTTACTTGATTACTTCCATACATGCATTGAGGTGTGTTTTTTCAAACTGAATTAAAAAAATGTCCCGCTATGTATGCAGCAATAAAGTAACTAATGTGTACGCACCTAATTTGTTGACATTATTTTAATGGTGTCCTATCTTTGCGATAACAATTATCAGACAAATAATACCAACTTTTTAACATTTTTTACTCCACTTTTTTATAATATATTAAATAGTGGTGGGTACTATACTATATATTCTAACATTCCAACATTCTAACATTGTTACTTTAGTAACTACAGTGACCATGAGGGTATACCAATTTATCGTCTGTTTTCTAATATTTCGAAGCAGTTCCTGTAGAAAACCCCCAGATTTACCTAAAAATTTCGTAGAAGCCTACGAGTGGACCTTCATCAATTTCACATGGACTTCACCAAAAGCTTATCAAGAAGCCATCGATTCTAAACGATATATTCCCGAAAATAATGCAATGACAGGTGTGATATTTGATCAAAAAACGAGTCGTACCTTCATTGCCTTGCCGAGATTTCGACAGGGTACACCTGTCACTCTTGCATATCTCAGTTCAAATGAAACAAAAAATCCGTTATTAACACCGTTTCCTAGCTGGGACATGAATGTGCAGGAGGGAAATTGTACAACTTTGCAAAATGTTCAAAGCATGGTTATTGATAAAAAACGACGCATGTGGGTGATAGACGGGGTAAGAATTAACAATTTAACCAACTGTCCTCCGAAGATTATACTAATTGATCTTGAAGATAACAAGATTTTAAGATCTTATATTTTTCCTAACGATATCTGCTTGCATAGTGGTGGTTATTTAAATGATCTAGTGGTGGACGAAACCGATGGAGATTTCGCTTATATTTCAGATAGTTCATCTGATTCAGGTAAAGCATTTTTTCTTGTATCATAAAAAGTTTTGATTGATTTTGGTTCAGGTATGATCATCTATTCATACGAATCCAATAGATCATGGAAAATTCGTGATCCTACCATGTTGCCAGATCCACGGTATGCTACTTTTCACATGGCCAACACAACTATCACTTCCAATTCGGCTATTAATGGCATAGCCTTATCACCGAAAAGTTCACAGAAACCGGAACAATTTGTTTATTACTGCGCACAAGCTGGTTTGAACTTGTACAGGATTACCACGAAGGTGGTGAAGAATGAGACCCTCTGCAGAAGCAATTACTGGCAGCATAACATAACATTTGTTGCTGTTAAACAAGGGCAAAGCGGTGGAATTGTCATGGATAATCTCGGAAAATTATATTATACATTGACGGAACTACATGCTGTGGGTTTGTGGAACAGTAATGAACCTTTTGCAAAGGCTGCTATTATAGCCCAGAATAATGTGACAATGGAATGGCCCGATTCATTTGCTTTTGACGGAAAGAGTTTCATTTATTTGCTGACCAATCACATATATAAATATGGGAATTATTCGTTTAACTTGGAGGTGTCTTCTACGGTGGAATTTCGGCTATTGAGAAGATCTGTCTTGGACAACAGCTATATATATTCCTAAGTATATATTATTGATTATAAAAAATATAATGTGTTACAATGGACTAGACAAAATAAAATAGATGTAGCATTGTCGTTATTGATTTTCAATAAACTTAAAGAATTGTCTTTATGGTTTACTGCTAAATATGCTAGATATTGGTATTCCAAATGCATAGCTATTTATTACAAATCTGTATAACTGAGTTTTTATGAATGTAAACCGACTTGTTTTTGCAAACAGATTAAAAAAAATAAGCACAAAATAATCGCCTACACTACTTCTGAGAATTTCTCTAAGATATAACTACAAGCAGTAAGTCAAAACCATGTGAAGGAATCATGGAGAGAAAGTAGAGGTTACAGGTAAGCCACGGCTTTTATCAGTTCCTTCTGGTTTTCGACAACTGAAGAGGGAAAGGAGGGACCGCGTTCTTGGATTTGGAGGAAGGGTCTTTTGACGAGGCGGTCTCTACCCGAAGAAATTGTTATCAAAAGATCAGTTTCAAGTATCAGTATACTACAGTTTTCCAATATAAACTACTGGCCAATTGAAACGTACCAAGCGAATTTTTAGGTTGAATTTAAAGTCAAATATTTTGAGATAATTTAATTGGGAAAACAATAGTGGGACTCGATTTTTTTATTTTGAAGTACCTTACTACCTATCTACAGGGTATGAATGAAAGTCGCCTTTTTTGTCAAATTTTATAACTACCGAGATTCCATAATTTTTTTTATATTTTTTTTATGTCTATTTTTTATTCCTTGGTTAATGGAAAAAAAAACAATTTCTCAAATTTCTGATATCCCTCTTATTTTATAAGATATCGAATTTTAACTGAAAACTTGAATTCTTTCTTTGTTTTTTGTCGTTAGGTCGTATTGTGTTTTGTAAGAACCAATGTCTCTAGTTGATTGTGATACCTTATGAATAGCTTTCTTATAAAAAGTACATTTTTTGTACTTTCATTAATTTAATGGTAACCAGTGGCTTATCAAAAATCGGTATACTTTCGCTAATTGGTAAATTTTTTTTATTCAATTTTTGAGGCTATTTTCTTAATGGAATAAAATTGAATTTAGTTAGTTTATGTTCACCATTGGTTTAAGTGACTTATACCCTCGAAACGGGTTTTTCAGTTTTTCAAAAATTTGCTCTTATCCGTGTATACCGGGTGGCCACGAAATCGTTTTGCAACCCCCACCATTTTGTTACATTTAACTGTATTAATTTGAAATTTGGCATGGTTTGATTGTTGAAAGGAATAATCATTTTGACGTTTAAGACAATCTAATGTTACTAACTTTAAAAATTTTTTAAAACAACCCTGTATATTTTTTTCCATAAGAATTAGATTCTACTTAAAATTACCTTTTTATCGACATATCACATAAGGACATTTACTTTCAAAATCGCAGAATAATTATTATTGCAAAACCGTCTTCAACAATATTTAATTTAATAAACAGTTCGGTATCTTATAAAAGAGGGATATCAAAAATTTGAGAAATTGGTTTTTTCCCCATTAACCAAGAACTAAAAAAATTTTTAAAATTTTTTTGTGGAATCTCGGTAGTCATAAAGTTTGAAAAAAAAAGACGACTTCCTTTCATACCCTGTAGATAGTAACGTACTTCAAAGTAAAAAAATCGGGTCACACTATTGTTCTCTCAATAAAATTATCTCTTGAATCCTGAAAACCGCATGTTGATATCTTTTCTCTTTTTCAAAATATTTGATTTTAAATTCAACCTAAAAATCCGCTTGGTACGTTTCAATTGGCTAGCAGTTTATTTGAAAGGAATTATTAGAATTATAAATATAATTAAATAAACAGGAATTGCCACCTACAATAAAGTGGAATAGGGTCCCGATAGAGGGCTATCGACCTAGGTTAATACAGTGTCTCCTTTCAACCAAAATCTAAAATAGAGCTGCCTATCCAGATTTGCATATAAGGAGTCCCTGTGAACACACTCTAACCTCTAACTAAACTCTAAACTCACTAATTATTTGCGGAATATTTGCTGCAATAAGAGTTTGTATAAAAGTCATAGGAGGGAAAAAGTTCGCAAGAATACTTCACTTTACAAGTACGTAAATTACACCTGAAATAGTGAGAAAAATGACTCTCGAAACCATTCTAGGTTTTGCTAACAATTTTGAGATAAAATTATGAGATGGGTATAAGCAAAAGACCAAAAGAATGGTCGCAGTTTCAGACATGCACAAATAAATGCAATAAATGCACAAATAAATAAAAAACGCCATAAATATACACATTGAATAATAACTCATTATCCAACATTATATCCTAAGATCAGTCGTTATTCTTCGTAGTGAAGTAAGTCCTTTACGTTCTTGGTTTTGAAACGCTATATCTCGTGAACGATTGCTCCTACAGAGAAACTTCTTAATAAATTTTTATAGCAAATCGCCTCAGCTACAAATTAGCTCTCTGTATTTTTTTCAATAAAGGTCGCAAAAACTGTTTATCGCGACTTTTGACCTCGAGTAACTTAGTTAGCAGCCATCAAATCGATGGGGAACTTTCACACATTATTGAGGGCTAAAATACTAAGGTGCATGCAAAAATTCAGCCTGTAACAATTTTTTTCCATGTTTAAGTCTATTTTTCCTGGACTACAAATTGAATCGTGTATTTCCTGCTTTAAGCTAACTTTCGTATAAACTATGATCTGTTTCATTTGAACTCAAAATGTATTACTATTAATCATATTTTGTTTTTTTTCAACTTCACGAATCGTTCCAATCATTTTAAATCACAATTAACAAATTGATGCTGTTTGTTCCTTCTTTTACATTTCTAAAGTTATAACCGAGATAAAGAAAACAGTAAAAATCAACACTTCGATTTAGATATGCATGAAGCATCAATTCAAAACTCAAAATTTAGTACCGATTATGATAAATCTATGCAGTAAACATACATGCAATCTAATGTAAATAACAAACGTGTTCAATGTTCTATAACGACCAGCATCCCATAATATCTACGATTACAATTTTTCATTCATGTGCAAATGCAACCTTTGATCTGAAATGCATGAAAATCATTGTGTGCAGTTTACTATGTATGTTTTTGTACAAATTCGAGGTAACCTCCGATCTTGTACTACTACCATCAGTAAAAATGTAGCAATACCAATTTCCGATAACTGGTGTGTGTATAGTTAGGTGTCGAGTATAGTGTGCAACCGATGCACTTTACACTGTAGGTACGGGGAAAGAGCTTCGTTTTTATAGACACCACCGTCAGGTTTGGTTTGTAAATGGAAATTGTTTAGAGAGAAAGGAGGTGCAAAATAATGCTTTCGGAAAGAGTTTTGGTTAAGTGCAATATTATTGTTTGTATACTACGCGAGAAACTTTGAAATATTTATTTTGCGTTGGAAATAATTTTCCGAAATGTTTTGTGTAGTTACAGCGAAAGATATTTGATGCTTGTTCGAAACTATAAACTAAACAAGAAATAAAATAATTTATTGCTGGAAAATGCGCTACAAAGGAAATTTATACAATTTTTATTTTAAAATCAATAGCCTTGTTGGGTAGAACTATAAGCCAGATGGACAAAAAAAATAAAAACTTACATAAATATTTCTTAAACATGAATTTATGATTTTCGACAAATTTATGTGTTATATGTGGGGATTTATTATTGTGTCTAGTAACACAATACCCTACAAAAGAATACACACAAAATAATACCAAAGGAACCTACGTAATTTTCTGTCTGAAATCTACAGACATTTGTTAGATGTCTGTGATTAGATTGACCCTTCTCGTATGAAATGATGAACGAACGCAGATTGACTACATCAAAGTGACAATCACACTCACAATCTCCAGAAAAATGTTTCACAGGAGTGGCCTCACTTTTCTACAAAACATAAAAATTATTTTGCCATTACGCTACAAGCACCAGGGGGAAAAAACCATGACAGTGTAAATAAATAGGGCAAATCATGACCCTAAAGCAATGACGGAGCAATTGTAGCTTACAATGCCAGTCTTGGATCTACTTGTAAAGTTTTACTGCTGTGGCTTTGCAGAGAAAATAGAACGAGTTTATTTCACACCACACGCCAAGCTTTATTCATTACCTATTTTCTAAAGCTGCTCTCTAGTAATGAAATTGCCCAAAAACTCATTGATTTATCATCCGAAAATTAGGTTAGCTGCAACAAAGGCCACATACAAAGTGAACCACGGCAGCGAGCGAGGCTTAAATTCGTTTTAAAGAATTTGTAATTTAATTGCAATTGTTCAGTTGGACACAAAAGATATCCAACACTCAAATCAAATTGTGCTACCTACCCCAAAAATGCTATTCGGTTGGATCGAAAGAAAACAATATAATTAAGTACGGAACAAATGAATTTCTTGATAAAATTATGGTCGTTGGTTGGAAGCCAAGGTCAGGTTTTTCTCTAGAATAATTTGGTTTGGCAGTGATTTCTTTTTTATCATGTAATGTAATTTGCTTGCCTATATTAAATCGAGTATGGGCAAAAAAATTCTCATTTGATTGAAATATCATTTTGGTTGCGGTTCTGCAACGTTTTTTTGTCGAAATAAAAAAAACTGTAAGAAATGAAAGCAGTAATCAAATGAAGAGATCTAGAAACTGACCATTTGGAAAATTAATCCAAAATCAAAAGTTATGTATTTCTTATTGTACAAAGCGATTCAATTTGAATTTCATTGAGCAAGGAATAAATAATAGTTATTTATACAACAAGTGCATAAATCCATAAATAGTCATTTATGCAACAAGTGCATAATGAAGTACTTTTTTCACGAGCCGTAGGCGAGTTCGATAACTACACGAGTTTAGACTATGTGTTTAAAATTTTCTTACTATAAAATTACTATTATAAATTAGTAATATATAAATTATTATTATTATGTATTATAAAATATAAAAATAATATTAAACATTTTCATATTCATAATATAAGAGGGCGCTAACAGCAGCATAAAAGTGGAAATCGGTTCAGGTAAATTGTCTTTTATTAGAACATTTTGTAAGAAAAACTTGTTCAGAATTAATTATTATGATATTAAATATACGAAACTTGATAGCTGTTGGAGTACTGTTAAGCCATAATCGGTAGTTAATCAATAACCATGGTTAAAATTCAGAAGTTTGGTTAAAAGTGTTTCAACCATATTCTATTAGCTACTGATCATTAAAAAAATTAACAAATTGTTTTTTTTTTATAAATCCTAATCAACTCTAAAAGGAAAGATTACTTAATTCAGTAGTTAACTATCTACTCTTTCTACAAGTGACCCTAAAGCTAATTTTGGAAAACACTTGGTATGGGCCATGCTTGAAAGCTATAAGAGATTTTCAATTTTTACTTAAATTATAACAGTTAATCTAACGAAGAGGAGGAAATTTGCTATAGATGAGAAATTTAGTAGCATTTTTTTCTTATTAAAAATTTCGATACCTTGATGCATAGAAAAAACAGTTGAATGGATTTGTATTTTTTAACAAAAACTGTAAATTTCACTAAATTTGGAACGATTACAGTTTTTTAAATCAAAGAAAATTCTTCAATACCTAACAATTACTCAATGTACTTTAACAAGCTGTTTAACTCAAACTA
The DNA here is from genome assembly GCA_963942485.1 of Pediacus dermestoides. Lineage (NCBI taxonomy): Eukaryota > Metazoa > Arthropoda > Insecta > Coleoptera > Cucujidae > Pediacus > Pediacus dermestoides. The sequence continues at coordinate 13,825,105 of OZ012626.1, forward strand.
TTTTGACCCTTTATGAGCGCCCTATTTCAGTGCTGACACGAGATTGTGTCAAAAACTTGTGTTCATACTGATTTTTTTTGTTTTTGATACCAATAATATCGTTTTCCACTAGGCACGTTATATGTGCCTCCATCCTCAACTTGGAAACGAAATATGTTAAATAAATTCGGTTTTACAACATTTTTAATACCAAGGGGGCTACGTTTGAATTTACTTACTTACATTACAATGTAGCATGTTACGCATTGTGGCTATTTTTTGGTATTTGTACTATAGACAGATACAAAAAGATTACCTTTGTTGAACGCATTTTTTATGTTGCTCGAAAAGTTCATACTTATATTTAAACGGAACATTGATTGGTGTTGATTTCTATTTGGAAACTTTTAGATTAAATACTATGAAAATAAATTCTGTAGCAAGTACTTCGACTACAATATTCAAGGACGACTGAAAGGTAACTTCTAATTCCTGTGTAAAAAATAAAAACAGTTCTTCCTTTACATCGAAACCGCATCGCTGGTAAGTAGTATTAGACTTTAGTGGAAAATCTTAACAAATTTTGGTAGGAAATATCGCTACCATAAATCAAAATGCTTTCAACAAGACATATACGCATGATGTAATAACAAACGAAAGCTATGTACGAGCATTATAAGTTTAAAAAAGCATAAATCACATAATATTAGTGGATAGTTTAGGGTTTACGTAAGTTGAACATAATAATAAAAGTGACACCGACACTGCCAATTTTTTTGCTACTCTGAATTATACGTAGAGTTTTTTATTCACTTCTATTTGAACAATAGATATAAGAAATACATACAAGAAGCTAAAAAATATTTATATTGGATGCATTTTCTATGGAGGGCGGGCGCTTGAAAAGTTTATTCTAATTTTTAAACGAGATATTGATTAATATTGATGTTATGTCTTGAATATTTAGCTGACAAATAATAAAAAATATAGATTTATAATATAGGGAAAATACTACAATTTTATTGATAAAGGGCAACTATTTTGTAAATGCATGGACAAATATGTACAAACATAATTATTATAAAACCTTATGCCTTCTTCTTAAAATTGAATACAATTTGTCTCAGTTAATTGCTTTTAAAAGTATGGTTATGTTAGAAAGAGGTTTGACAACATTGTAATTTAATCACGCGTCACGTGATTCCCTTTATAAAATGGATAGTGCATACAAAATAGTCAGGTACTCTTTCAAGAAATATACTTGTCTTATTATTTTAACATTTATATGAGGTAAATTGTAATTACTAGATACATATTACATAATTAATGTGACGTTGTTTTAAATTTGCTACATTTTTGGATTCTAAGTTAACAGCAATACAAATTTTTATAAATATCTGACAGTTCATACTCAAAAATATATTCTGTATCGTTGAATACATATTTCTGACTGACCCTGTAAAATCTTGTGATTTCTAATCGAACTATCCATTGTCCATTTTGCCAAAAGTGTTCTTTGATATGTAGTTTATATATGTATTCCTAGAGATGTACATACCTAACCTAGTTCGATAATTTAAACTTAACTAACATCGCCATTTATTATAAGAATATTTGAAAGTTTGGTTAGATCACAATGAAAACTAAAGAAATAAAATAAATCAATAATTACGTGCTTTGATTTCGCAATTGGTCATTAAAGACATTTTTCTTAGAACTAGAACACTATCAGTTCCGTTTCTAGTTTGTAAAAAGTACATCCAATATTGGTTGTAAACTTTTGTAACTACAAATATTGGTTTTATTTGTGTTGAGCAAGTATTTAAAGAGACGTTTTGAAACATGATATATTATACTTTGTATTTGTATTTTTATCATAAAAAAATATCAGTGACTATGACATCAGACGTTTACTAATAATTAATAAACTAAAACTGGTGGCATCTGAGATTGTCGTTAAATTTAATGCTTAGCCTAATACAGAACAATATCAAAACATATTGAAACATAGCACTCCGAGTATTATAAAGTGATTGACTGATCCAATATTTTTATAGTGATTAATTTGATGTGAAATTGTAGCATATTAACCCTTTAGTTTGTAGGAAAAGCCTCTTAGTTATACAAGTTTCTAATAGCTGGTATTTGCATTATGGTATATGTCAAAGCATATCAATAACAACAATGGGGAATGGATGTTCTTTATAATTGACCGCAAGCCACAAATATTTGCCTAATAGTTTTGGCTGAAAGCGAAATGATGCTGTTTGTCTAGTCGAGAATTTATTTCACTCAATTTGCTCCAGTTCTATTAAGAATCCTTTCCATCTCTCTATAGCTGGATAATCTATCGTTTTTTCCGCTAAATTTCCCCGTATTCAATTAACCTAGTTTGCGAAGTGATTTTAAACTATACACAACACAGAAAACGAAAGTAGACCAACTAGCAGAGAAAAAACAAATTCATTTAAACTCACCTGCAAAATGTACAGTGTCCACTTTGAATTTCTCACCACCAGGCATAACAAGTTGCGAACAAGACAGTTGCACACCGTGATTGAGCACATGCACCAACACAGAACACACCACCACAACCCACCCCCAACCACCTTCCGGATAATAATGTCTGCGAAGCGTTGTGGTTTTCCTGGCATCTAACGGCACATCCTGTTGCTGTTGAAGAAGTAGTGCCTCCTTGGCGTCTGCATCTTGTTCGTTGTTGAGGCACCTGTGGATGGGACATCGTCCCACTGACGTTGGTTTATTTATTGTTTTAGTTACTGTTGGTGTTTCCGTGTAGATGAAGTCCCAGTTGTCCACTTTGATGCTGGGGCGTCTACCGACTGCATGATGATACTCGTTTTGGTCTGTGGAGGCCTCCTCGATGCGACTCAGTGCCAACACATGGAATTTTTCCAACTCACTTGGAGGGTTTTCCTGCTGTTTTCCTGCAAAAATCACAAACGAGCAGTTTTTAAAGCAAATTCAATTTTCTAAACAAATATTATTCTGTACCGTTAGGTTCAAACTCAGATTCAATGTCTTGATCCAGTATGGTGGACACAGTATCCGAGCGGATAGTTGTTTTAAGGGGATGCCTTTGCGGCGACATTTTATTAAACAAATCTAGATGTTTCCTTGATAGGGGTAACACAACCCCACCGTTTTCCTTATTTAGCTCCTCAGTTTCCTGTACGCCATCCTGCTGATTCCTGCCGGCTGTTTGGTCATCATGCTTGGATAAAATGTTATTGTTACATTTAGTAAGCGTTGAGTTTTCGAAGTTTTGGGTGGTGAGTTGAAGTTGGACCTGGTCCGTTAGGGTGCTGTAGGTGCGCCCTTGGGGGTCCACGCGTAGCTGGACAACTGCCAGTGTGCTCACTGGCCACGTTTTGCTGTGGTGCAGTGTCATAATAATGAGCAGTTACCTCATCTGTCATGACTGTTTTCATTAATTACAGTTCGGTAATTTGAGGGGGCTCAAGTTTCGGTAGTTGAATAGCGGGATGGAAATTGTCCACGGGACGCAGACAGGAAAATCATTTTTCATCCCTTACAGAACTTGCTGTAATGTATTTTGGTTCGATGTATGTGGACAGGTTAAAATTATTGTGGGTGTTGCAGTTGCAATCTATAGATGAGTTCAAGTTATTTTATTTCTCTCAATGATGTCGTTAAACTTGGTATTAACTTTGACAAATTATTTTTAGTTGCTCAAGTGTGTAGAGTTTATTGCCGTGTTGGTGGTTTATGACTGCCGTCTACTTTTATGGTCTTTGCATGTAAATAGTTAAAAGTTTGTTGTAAGTTGGTTGAAGCTCATACATTTTTGATGAATTCTTCATTCATTCTTTTACAACAGTTTCTCCCAGTCCATCTGCAAAGAAAATAATTAACCTATTATGAAATGCACATCAACTCGTCATCAATTTTCTTTTAACTGTTCTTTCTAATCTGTAGCAAATACTGGCAAACTTCCGGATTTCAGTAGATATAGTAAAAATAACGTCACAAATGTATAAAAAAATTCTTCGAGAGTCTACGAAAATATTCGTTCTTGAAGTGAACATTGAAATCGTGAGAATTTTTTTATTGTTTAATCGATTCACTAATTTTTTGGGGCAATTTTATATATTATTGAAGATATTTAGAAGAATATATTCGAAACTTATAAAACGATTTTGATGGCACTACGTTCGAGAAAAAATATGTAAATAAATTTAATGGTCTAATTCTATTTTAAATATGGCACGTGTAGGTAAAATGCCGATAACTATAAATCTGAAAAAATGAAGGTATCAAGCAAGTGAAAAGAAACAATCCTCAAGAATACCTATATCAATTTGTTCAGAAAAGAATTAGTGATGTCAAATATGTATAATTCCAATATGGCGACCATAAGAAAAAAAATATGATCTGCTTCCAGTGAATCCATTGGCGAAAAAAATTAATCTTGACACTCTGAATTATGTACAAAAAAGTTCCTGTATGATGTCAAAGCCATTCCTTGAAATTACAGCAGATTTGATTATGGTCTCGACTTTTTATCTCCAATAATAACAAAGATTCAACATCTCTTGTATAGGACTGGCATTGAGACAACCGGACTTTAGTAAACCGCTAAGGAAATTAAATATGTGATGCGCTCCGAGAAAACACCCTTTAGCATCAAATAATCAATTTTCAGATTATTATTGTTTCAGAATTGATTATAAAGAAGTGACGAAAATCGGTGTTCGCTTTACCACTACTGTATAGTAACCAGGACGAAAAACAAAGAGGTACCTACCTATGCAATTATCAGGAAGTATTGCAAAATTTATTTATTGAGATATCCCCAAGGACGTATAAAAATAGAGGACAGAAAGCTCCCATGGTGGGGGTCAGAATTCGTGGGTCAGAAAATGTTGCACGTTCAAATGGACACAAGCGTACTCGAAGTTTCTGCGCATGCGTCAACAGCCATTAAAGCGCGTGCTTCAAATCTGCATATTTGTCAGTGTTTGTTTTGGTTTGGGACTACACGAATTTTGAGTTATTGTTTGTGTGGATAAAAAATTTGGATTTGAGCCTACGCTCATCCGGGAGCTTTCTCTCCTCTATTTTTATACTTTCTTGGTACTAGTACAATATCCGCAGAAATTTTTTTGTAACAATGGAAATGACTAAAATTAAGTTTTTTCATTCGTTAATGAACATTAAATGACAGATGAATTAAATAGTCATAATTATTTTAGAACAATTTATAACACTTTTAGTTCTAGAATGATATGCCTTTCATTAATATCTACAATACTATACAATTAAGACTAATGATTATTACAATTATTTCATATTGTAAACTTCAGTACGTATAAGAAAGTCAAGTGAAATGTCGATCACATAGGATAAATAGCCAAGTTAGAAAATATCAAAGATGACAGTTTTATTACCACTTTTAAATTGGTGATTTTAATTTCCTATATTCAAGTTAATGTACTAAATTTGTACTAATCCACAAGTATCTTGAATTTGATCCTGTAACATCGATTTATTTTTGGGTTTACGTCCTGTACGTGCCACTAAAAGGTTATTATCTGTACCCACTTGTCCCATACGAAGGTATTTCACATTAATACTGCGTGATACGAATAAAAATCAACCACATACATCCAAATATAACAGAATCCTAGTAGTTATAAAATTTTTAACGAATATCTAACAGAATGAATCTTCCACTTTTACCATTTTTTGTTGTTTTATTCTGAAACAAATCCGCACCAAACAAAAAATAATAGTGGAGACTTACAACTGTTATCCAAGTTATTTGTCTGGTAATTACGTAAGAAAAACGACACTGTGATAACGGTGGTGGGACACGGTTGGCACACGCAAAAGGCACTAAATTTATCGGTTAATTGAACCGCCGCTAATGTAGCCTCAGCGTAAATAAATCGCCAACCTTCAGGGTCAATAACAATTATTGCCATTCAGTAATCTCAGCCATCAGACCCCCATAAGTTAACTAACAAATGGCCAATTGATTTCCAACTATTGTCTCTTTGTGTGAACGCGACACCACCACGAAATGCCCCTCATGCTTGTGTTTAGTGCCTCTTGCGGAATACCAAACTATGAACACCTTGTCCAGAATAACTATTATGAAAGAGGACGTGTTTAGCATAGATATTAGTTAGATGGTGGTTAGTTGAAGTCCAAGCAAATTGAATGAATGTATTGCGCCAGGTGTTTGTGAAAAGAAATTGTAACCTACAGGATGCTTTTTAAGTTCATCATTAACATCCACGTGTAATAAAAATCAAATATGACGTCCATAAAATAAATTGTGATATCTCAAAATCGAAAAGTATAAGTTTTTTTAATTCTGATTAATTATATAGAGCATAAAAAGTTGTTGGCTTAACCAAATTCAAATAGGTTAAGAAGTAACCAAACTATAGAGAAAAATGTAAAATCGACTTTTTCAGTTTTTTGGCAATAATTCAGAAATGAAAAGGGATTTCACAGTTTAGATGAGAAATTCTTTTTTCTTATTAAATTCTTCACATTTTGTCCCAATTAACCGCTTCTCTATTTCTTATAGTTTCGGAGACTACCCTATAATCTCATTGACTGTTCACAATAAATTCATCCTTTCACGATGATGATGCCTAGACTATATACGAGTAAGTTTACGAAGTAAATACTATGTACCTACGTCAGATTTTACTTCATCTTAAAACTAATTAATTTTATACTTGCAACATTTTGTTTTTAATGGAGTAATTAGAAAACTGATAATATAATCAATATGCTTGCCTGGGCTGGAGGTGATCGATCTAAAGTTTAAGTTTATAATTTTATGTATTATATCTTCCTTTTAAAATGTACAAGGTAGGCACTTTCCATTAAAAATTGATTAAATAATACCTATAAAGAGAACCTGGTATAACATGAAACTCTAACGAAACATGGAGACGTTGTAACTTTTGGTTAAAAAAAATGTGTGTCTAAAATGAGCTCTAGTTTCCAAAAAAACATTTATTGAAAAATAGGCAATAGGTCTATTTAATTTTTGTGTAGAAAGGCAACTTTTTCATTCGATGCTTGGTTATCGTTAACAGCTAGTTTTACGTTTTATCTTGTACGTTAGTTTGGAGATAGAAGAGAATTAATATACAGGGTCCGTCAAAACCCTGGCATTCTTCTATAAATTCGTTACGTTTGGAAATAGAAAAAAATTTTAAAGACAAAAGTTGTCAGAAATTTACTTCTCCATAACCTACAATTATTTACATTTATACAGGGTGTTTAATTAGATTTTCAGATTCTACACGTAATTTTAGATGAAAAAGTGTGAAAGTTTCATATTTTTAAAATGAACGGTTTTCGAGATATTTACACTTTAAAAAAATAATTCACAAAATTAGAGATTTCAAAAAACCCGTTTATGTTAGTTATATTTTGTAGTTTTTTAAATATTATTTCGAAGTTCCAAAAAGGAAGGTCTAGGGAATATTGTGATACAAAAATCTGAAATTTATAGTATGCAGGGTGTTTGGAATTGACCGTCAGTTTTCATTTACTTCAAACAACGAAAACTCTATTTTTTCAAATGGAACCCCCTGTATATTGCTGACGTGATCATTTCCGATTGCTTAATTAATAATGTAAAAAATCGGATCGTACACCCATCATTATTTACCGTTTTGTTATTGCTATCACACAAGCTGTATGTATTTTACTACAAACTATAACAAACAAATACTTAATGCATAAACTTATAGCTGGTTTATTTATTCTTTGAAACCACTACTTGACATTAACGATTTCCACTATCCAAAAAAGTGAAACAAAGTCGATTTTGTTCATTGAAAATGTCAATTCCAATTTATATTTGCCTTCAGGTAAATATGGTGGCCAACCATAGGTGGTTGGTGCAATATTGCGGATGTAATGACTTCCCTAAAACCAAACATATTAGAAGACATTCTTTCTGATGAGGAGACACAACTCAATAATATTGTTAACGGAAAATAATGGCAAAAGTAGCTAATTTCTTAACGTTGCACTATAGAATATGTAATTATGAAAATTTCTTTTCATATTTATAAAATATTTTAATTCATCAACAAAAATTAATATTATTCCAAAATAAATATTTTTTCTACGAAAATGCGGAATGATGTTTTTTCTGACAAGATAATCGAACTTGAAAGTAGGCTTTTGAAAAACTAGTACGGAAAATTAGTGTGGAAATTTTTTTCCGCACACATTTTTTAAACTTTCCGCACGCAAACAAAAACATAAAGAAGTACTTACATTTAGTTATAATTGTAACATTTATTTAATATCTAACAACCGGAGGAGTGCACATTAGTTCATCGCTTTCGCTTTAGTTTTGAAACTCCATGTTTATATTCACGTAATTTGATCTCAAAATCAAAATTATTTCGATGACAGGACACAATTTATAAACTGTCAACAGCTATGAGCTTTCAGTTCTATGACAACAAACTCTCTTGATGTTTTTTTTAATTAGAAAAAGATTTACAAATAATTTTATTTTTTACGAATTCCAAGTTTTCGTAGAAAAAATCGTATGTAACACGCTTGCGGAAATGACCCATGACAATACTCATGTGATTGCAGCACTCGCTATCGCTCGCGTTGCAAATTTTACACTCGTATTGTCATGATGCGTTTTCCGCACTTGTATTACAATATACTATTAAGTTGTGACTTTTCTTCCAAACAGACGATATTATAAATGTAAAAAATCTTGCCTTTTTTATAGGACACTGTGTTATATCGGAATCCTTTATAATGTTTGCTATATCAAATTTAGTTTCGTCTAGTACTTGACATGTAGACACCGAAAATCTTATGGGAGTCCTTTTGAATTCATTCGACATAAATCTATAAGCTGCTAATAATATCTGTAAATATAAAACAAATTTCAATTTCGTTAATTTATTGTTATTACCTGCCACTTGCCATTATGTCGTTAGTTTTCGATGCGCCCTCAAACAATGTAAAGTTCACGTTCAAAGCTTTGTGTGTTCTGTTAGTCTTGTGGAAATCAAAATACTCAAATTTGATAATTTTGCTGTTTGTATAGGTTAATTGAGCGAATTCGTGCTTGAAAGTGTAGCTATTCTCCTTAAAGTTAACACAGTCATGCAAAGAAAATATTTCATATTTGGTTACTTTTGATGTGAATATATACTTACAATAGCTTGGATTTTTGAGACACTCATTGTGAAAACGAATATTGTCAAAGCAATAAAGACCAACATTTGGAATAAGTACAAGATAAATCTGAAGGATATGAGAGAATTTGTTAGTGATTGTGTACCTACATTGAAATTTATATAAAACTGAATTGTAACCAATTTGTTATAACAAATGTATCTAAAATTAAATCGTTACGCATGTAGGTATATTGGTTTAATTATACGTTTTTTGAGTGTAATAATAACTTTAAAACATAAATTATTGTTATTACCCCGCACAAATTGTGGTGTAATACAGTAACGTTTTTTTCAAATTCATTGCAATATACATTTAAAATACATTCAGATAATTATGTACAATACAGGGTGTTTTTAAATGAATAAGCCTAAATGTTACCAGTAAATCAAGATGTCAAAATGTTAACCCTCAACCAAACATACACAGCTTATCAAGTTAAGGAAAAGAGAACATCATCACCTAAACTTTGCTATTGGTTTGATGTTAATTTTTTTCTGAACAATGTCTAATCTTTTTGTTGCATTGCATTTAACGTAGATTTTTATATACTGTAAATTTGTTTTGTATGAATATCGAGTATATCAGTGAAGTTGTTTTTTTCTAAAATCCTCAACACCTTGTGGATTGAATCAGTAAATCAGTAACAACAGCAAAATATTTACAAGTTTTTTCTTAACATTCTTGCTTTCACTCTACTATACTATTATGAGAGGAGATGAACAGTTTCGTATAGCACATTATATTATTCGCAGGTTTTAAGTTTGTAATATTTATTTTTAAGTTTTTAAGAATTGTCAACTAATGGAAAAGTCGGTGTTTTGGGTTAGGTTACGTAAAATCGTTAACTCTGATATTTCGTTCTTTATTGAGACTACATTGCATAAGATTCTACGATAAAAACCTTAGTAATCGCTATGATTTGAATTATGACACTGAATTTATGAATTATACCGAGAGATTAAAAATTATCTTGGTCAAAGGTGGTCATGGATTTTAAAATAATAGAGTCTTCCGGTCAAAAATGAAAACGCTTGAAAACCTGCTTAATGTAATCTAGAGGTAAAAAACATTGTAGAATTTTTTTTAAACTCCAAAAGTTTATCCCGACCCCAAAATTTCAAACTGAAAAAAGGTACTTTTCAAACAGCCCGAAAAGCGCGCCATGTTGCGTGATGTCATAAGCCAGTGTCGAAATGTCAGAAAATGTTAAAATTTGTACACAAACGACAATTGGACAATAAAAAAACTTTTTTCAATGCTATTATTATTTTTGTAGCTTAATCTTTGCAATTAAGAATAAAAAACGGTATCTCAAAAATTTCTGGACGACTCTTTGACCACCTTTGACCAAGATAATTTTTGATCTCTCGGTTTTACTTCAATTATGTAGGTATTAATTAATATTGCAAAAGTGCCAATATAATTATATTTTTGCTTTAAATGCCATCGAATATGAGCAGTAGAATAGGAGCTTCTCGTTGGGTTTACAATTACTAGTCTGAAAGAAAATGTTCATATTTCGGATTTGTCTACTAGAGGATTCCAATGTATTGAGCCCTTTCTTTAACCGCGAATATCTCAAAAACATGAAGATACTTTAACTTATAGTACCCGTTTTTAACGATATTTTCATGACAATAAACTTTACTTGGTCATATTTCAGCAATAATTGTTCATTAGTTTGATGTTAAATTTTCCTGTTATGAAAGAATATCTTTTTATGTAAGGTCATTTTTTCAATATTTTTTGTCTAAAACCCTCGTTATATTTACAAAAATGTGCGTGTTCACTGTTCAGTTACCATTGGAGATAAGGCGAAAATTCTTTTTAGAATATACCTACCTAAACTAATCAAATTAACAATTATTCCGGAAAAAATATTGAGAAAATATTAATTGTTAACTAATTACACCCTTCGAAACAAGTAAAGAAAGAAATAGTGCGGTCGCAACAAGTGGAGCGATGTCAAAAGGAGTGACGCTTAAGCCGCTAGCCAGGGCAGATTTAAAAATACAACAATGACAACACTCGTTAATGTAGGTAATTTAAGAGTATTACAACTTACTCTTACTACAAGTCATAAAGAATGGATTTTTAGTCCATTCAATGTATATGTAGTACCTAAATATTTTATAGTGTTTCCATTTATCCCAATGTCAATATATTTGAATAATATTGGTTGAAAAAGACCGAAATTTAGCCCTGGGTACCTATATTTACTAAATGACCTCCCTTCTGTAGTCGATCTCTCTCTCGCATTTATATTATCTATTGCACTTAAAAACATAGTTAATATTTGATACATTCTTATTTTTTTTTCTGATCATTTGTACACTTTATATAATAGGGACTTTGCATGATTTTCAAAATAATTTTTTTTGAAAAGCTGATGCCGAATTATCACTGTCAATATTTTTGAAAAAAATTTTGGGTCCGTACTTTCCGAGTAAATAAATAAAAAGTATTGTAAAATTTTAAATTTCCACGCATTGCCCGGAAACGCCCGAATCGGCCCAAAAGACTGCTGACGTCACGAATCTAGTTCCATAGTGCAGCACGCCGCATTTTGACTATTTCGAAAAATGTCAAGCGCGTAAAAAATATGTAGACATGGCAATGTCAACTAGATTCGTGACGTCACACAGGACTCTCCGATCTCAAAGCGTTTTCGGGCGGCAATAATATATTTGAATTACGGTCAATTTATAATCGTTTTTTTATGTACAAATATTGAGTAAAAAAAATTATTTTTGCTGTAGAGTATTATTAATATAGTCGTTTTACATTTCTAACAGAAAAAAAAGGGATTTTAAAAAAATGCAACATTCCTATTCTGTTGTTGTCGAAGATTTTTTGAAATGCGTTAAAAAATAACCATTAAGTCACATTTTTACTTTCTTATACGAAGTATAAGTAGCTAGATACGTATATTAATCGTGATTTTTTTCAACTATGAGATTTTGATGAATTTACACGTTTTGAGGGCCCCTGAATCCATTTTGACTATTTTCATATTTAAGAGTTTGAACAAAATTGTGGATGCCACAATAAATCTTTTTATCATTGTTGATTTTAGCCACTGGTCGACTACAGGGTTGCGACATTGCTTATCTTGTTTTTAATTTTTTTTCATCCCTCCGTTTTTATTCATCCACTTGAATATTTAACCATGAATAACTTAAAAACGGAGGAATGAAAAAAAATTAAAAACAAGGTATGAATAGGTATAGAATGTTCATATAAGAATATGAACATTGAACATATGTGCTTTAAACTTAAATTTTCAAAATACAGGGTGTCAAAGTTGAGAATAATAATAAGATTATTGGAATATCTAGAAAACGCTTAGTATTTTTTGAAGCGATTAGCCTTATTATATAGAGTTAATGTATAATAGCAAATGAATGATGTTTACAGTTTATAATTGAAATCTTTTACTTTGACTCGAAAGCAGCTAATCGAATAATAAAACTAACAGGCATTTTTATAGCGTTTTCATTCGAAATTTAAAAAGAAATTATTAAATTAGGAAGATTTATTCACACGCACTCACCTGGTAGATCTAACAATATTTGATGAATACCTACTGGAAATTGGTTCTTAATTTCACATGTAGGTATGCATAATGCATACCAAATTTGCCTGGCGGATCAAAGTCGTATTAGTGGGTATTCCTATCTGGGAGCTATTATTCATGAGAACTACATTCATTGTTTAAAAATTTATAGCACATTTATAGCACTGTCACAAATGCACTTTGAACGGCTCTCATCTTAATAATCCACAGAGATTTCGTTTTTCCTGTCTTTCAGGTTTCACGCATGAAGCGGTGGATATTATTCTTTAATATTAAAAATTACTGTATTCGCTCGTGAAAAGTATTTGTGTGTCCAAAGTCAATACCATCAAAGACGACCGCCAGTAACTTAAATCTAAAACTAAAGTTGGTTTGGATGATTATTAAAAAAAGAGTACCTTGTTTAACGACTTTCATAATTCCTTATTATATAAGTATTTCGTATAAGAAAGTAAAAAGGTACCCATGAAATAAACAGGCTTAAAAATTAATTGTCCATCATCATAACAAACCAGACATATATTTATCATAGGTATAAAAATTTGGAAAAAAGAAAAATGTAATTACAAAACATATTTCAGGTGTATGAATGGTAGTAAATATTAGGTAACATATAACAAGACGTTAATTTGGATATTTCTTTATTACATTGTCAGTTATTTTTTGCCTGACAAAACTTTAAATAATGCAAACCATAACAAATTACGTAAATACACAAGCCTTCTCCCATTTTCTAGGCAATTCTAATAAGAAGTTAAACGAACAGCGCACTAGCAACTTTTAATTGCTCAACAACTTAATTGTTAAAATTTTAACTAAAGAAATGACGTCATATTCAAAAGAATTTTAGATTTCAGTTATCAGTTGTATCTGACATTTTCCTCAACCTCAATATATGACATTGTTGATAATATCGCTTGAATTCTTTATAGAGCGCATTAGCAACATAGCAACTGAAAGTTCCATGATTATACAGGGTGTCTCTAAAAGGTCTTTATAAAATCCTACCACAAGTTTTTGGGCTCAAAATAATTCGTTTAAACCAAACATACCTTAGTCCAAAAGTTCTTCCTTACTGAGTTACAGAGGGCGCTAAAAAAATTTTTTCCAAATATTTTTTTAAGTATACTTATCTATAGAACGATTTAAAGTAGAGATTTCAAATTTGGTGGGTTAATAAGTCTATAAGGAAGCTTCAATTTGTTGGTATTAGAACCAAAATAATATTGTTCAGTGGCGTACCTATCGAAGAGGTCTCAGGGTTTTTTTGAATAATTTTTGTAGGGGATTAAATTTTTTTACAAAATAATAAGAATTATGATAGATACGCTCAAGACACGTAAAAATGTATATTTGTTTGATTTGCATTAACTCAACTGTTTGCGAGATATTTCACTTAGAAAATTTTTTGTTATTAAAACGACAATTTGTGACACCCTGTAAAGTCAAAAATATTGGATCACTCTAATACGACTCATTCTACGTCCAAAAATAAGCATAATTTCTATCTTATACCGTTCTGTAGATATACCTAAAAAAGATAGAGGGCGAATAAAAAATACATCTTTCAACACCCTGTATTTTAGTAACAAAACATTTTGGGGGTCGGTTTCTACAACCATTTATGCTTAGTTTTGGACGTAGAATCAGCTGTATTAGAGTGACCCAATATTTTTTACTTTACAGGGTAAGTCACAAATTGTTTTTATACCAAAAAAAAAATTCGAAGTTAAATATCTCGCAAACAGTTGAGTTAACGCAAGTCAAACAAGTATACTTTTTTTTTCGTGTTTTGAGCGTATCTATCATAATTCTTATTATTCTGTAAAAAAATTTAATCCCCTACAAAAATTATTCATAAAAACCTCATCGTTAAGTACGCCACTGAACAATATTATTTTGGTTCTAATACCAACAAATTGTAGCTTTCCTATAGACTTATTAACCCACCAAATTTCAACTCTCTACTTTAAACCGTTCTGTAGATATACTTAAAAAACGATTAGGAAAGATATTTTTTAGCTCAGTAAGGAAGGACTTTTGGACAAAGGTATGTTTGGTTCAATTGAATTACTTTGAGCCCAAAAACTTGTGGTAGGATTTTGTAAAGATTTTTTAGAGACAACCTGAATTTTAGCAACTAAACTGTTGAACAATTAAAAACTGCTAGCGCACAGCCAGCCTTGAACTAAACTGCTGGCCAATTGAAACGTACCAAGCGAATTTTTAGGTTGAATTTAAAGTCAAATATTTTGGAAAGGAGAAAAGATATCAACATGAGGTTTTCAGGATTCAAGAGATAATTTTATTGCGAAAACAATAGTGTGACCCGATTTTTTTACTTTGAAGTACATTACTATCTACAGGGTATGAAATAAAGTCGTCTATTTTTTCTCAAACTTTATACCTACTTAAATGCCCAAAAAATTTTTAATATTTTTTTGATATCAATTTTTTTAGTCCCTGGTTAATGAAAAAAAAAACAATTTCTCAAAATTTTTATATCCCTCTTATTTTATGTGATACCGAATTTTTTATTAAATTTAATATTGTTGAACAGGTTTTTGCAATAATAATTATGCTGCCATTTTGAAAGCAAATGTCATCATGTGATATGTCGATAAAAAGGTAATTTTAAGTAGAATCTAATTCTTATGGAAAAAAATATACAGGGTTGTTTTAAAAATTTTTGAAAGTTAGTAGGTGGCCCTTCCGGTAAAACCGGAAGTGTCATCAGATTGCTTTAAACGTCAAAATGATTATTCCTTTCAACAATCAAACCATGCCAAATTTCAAATTAATACAGTTAAATGTAACAAAATGGTGGGGGTTGTAAAACGATTTCTTAGCCACCCGGTATACACGAAGATGAGCAAATTTTTGAAAAAGTGAAAAACCCGTTTCGAGGATATAATTCACTTAAACCAATGGTGAACTTGAACTAACTAAATTCTATTCTATTCCATTAAGAAAATAACCTCAAAAAATGAATTAAAACATTTACCAATTAGCGAACGTGTACCGATTTTTGATAAGCCACTGGTTACCAATAAATTAATGAAAGTACAAAAAGTGTACTTTTTATAAGAAAACCATTCATAAAGTATTATAATCAACTACACAGATTGGTTCTTACAAAACACAATACGGCCGAACGACAAAAAACAAAGAAAAAATTTTCAGCATAAATTCGGTATCTTATAAAATAACAGGGATATCAAAATTTTGAGAAACAGGTTGTTTTCCCATTAAGTAAGGACTAAAAAAATCTACATCAAAAAAATATAAAAAATAATTTGTGGAATCACGGTAGTTATAAAATTTGACAAAAAAAGGAAACTTTCTTTCATACCCTGTAGATAATAATGTACTTCAAAGTAAAAAAATGGGGTAACACTATCGTTTTCTCAATTAAATTATCTCTGAAATCCTGAAAACCGCATGTTGATATCTCTTCTATTTTTCAAAATATTTGACTTTAAATTCAACCTAAAAATTCGCTTGGTACGTTTCAATTGGCCAGCAGTTTATAAGAGTCGTCTATTTTTTAAACACAACTGTACCTACAAACAAGAAAGTGTAATTTGTTGTGCTCTAGGTCTAGGGTTAAAATATTATTAAAACAACAAAATTCTGAGTAAAATAATGTTAATAATAGGTAGCAGAACATTTTTGATAAACTTGGCGAATGTGCTCTGGAACGTTTTTAAAAAAAATTGATTTACCTTGTTAATTAAGATCCCCGAATTACGAAAACGTGGTTGTGTCCAATATTTACAAAGTTATAGCAGTTTGAAATATTGAAAATACAATGTAGATACCTATGTAAAAAAACACTTCCATCGACTAAAAATGCACTCACTAGTACCTATTGCAATAATTATTGATTAATTCATCATTACAATTTAATATTATTGATAAAAAACCCAATTTGAAATCATTTACTTTTTCTTGTTTTACTGTGAAAATATATGACTTTCTAAGTACAGTGGACCAATTAAGATTGAAAATTTTTGTTTGTAATAAGAAGTTTTTATTTTTTTATGTTAACAACATCGATTTTGTCCACAAAAAGTAAAAAAGAACCTCAATCCTACACTGTTTCCATTTGAATTCCCCTTCCCCTTGTTAATTTTGGTATGATAGGTGTGTTAAAGAATATTTTGGTCGACTTTAATCGTTCCAGTAAACATCCGCCAAATTTTACAACATTTTTTGCAATAAACTAATATCGCTAATTTAGCCTTTTGTATTATATCGGAGCAATTTCTACAACCCACTCTAGTTTAGCCACCATGGACTTTCTGAACATGAATTCTAGAACAAACTTATACCGTCCAAGCGGTAAATAATCGGGCCAACCATCAGTTGTAGGTGCATAATCATTAAGAGTATACGTATAATTCTGCAAACAAAATATTAAAAGATATTCGATAATAAAACCTTCTTTAATACTTTTTTAAGTGGACATAGGCCCATCTTGGATCCGTCAAGAATACTTTGTATATCAAAACCACCACTTTTAAATAATTTGCACATGTATAAAGTGAAATTAATGGGAGTTTTCTTAAAATCATTGGAAAGGAACACATAGGCTACGTTGTGAATCTGCAAAATATTATGATTATAATTCATTGAACTGTGTCACTTATTGGATATAAAAATTTCCAACTAGCTATAAATCATCGTGGGAAAAAACATTTTAATTTACGTTGTGACAAAATAGCACGACACTGGAGACATGCATCAAGTTATTATATTAATAAATTTCCAAGGGTGTATAAAGATCTCAGTCAGCAAGTTTTCGAGGACAGACAAATTAATTTGGGGCCTTTAGAAATGGAAGGGTCATAACTCGATGATGCGATAATAATCTACAATGTTGACAAAAATTTTCAAAACATGGAGATGTTTTTTTTATATTTAATAAAATAGCGAAAAATTTATCCTTAAATTTAATTTAAAGGTAAATAGATAAATAAAGCCAGACATTCCATTCTCCTATTTTCTTTTAGTTAATAAGTTCTACGTAAATATTAGAAAAAACTGTGTTTTACCTGAAAATCATCTTCTTCGGAAACCACTTCACCGAATTTATATGAAGCAGACAAAGCTTTAGCCGTTCTATTTACTTTATGGAAGTTGAATTCAGTAAAGGTAAAGTATCTTGGATCTTCGAAAAGTTTTTTTGCATATTCATGTTTGAAATAATAAGATTTTTTCTGGAATAATCATCATTAAACATTAATAAAAAACATATTAGATAAGCCACGAAAAAATGTTCAGAAAATCAGCTAAAGTTGCAGATATATTCGTAAACTATTTGTTTGCTAGATTTCTTGATGCAGAGAATTAGTTTACTATATACTTACAACATGAAGTACTGTCATGGTAATTTTTTAAATATTATGTAGTTCATTTCTAAATATTTTTTGCAATTTATCACATTCTACTAATAAAGCTGATAATATTTATACATTTAAACAATTAATGGAAGCAATAATTATCTATATAAATACCTACATATTTTTTTATTCAAAAATTACATACCGCCGCAATTAGTTTTCCACAAAATATTGCTATAAAAATAAAACACAGAACACCTACTAAGTGCTTCATCCTGAAGAAGAAATATGTTAATATCATAATTATGAACAAATTTTTTGTATTATTACCAAAAATTGTAATGAATGTATCATTAGCAAGAGAGATATTATCTTTGGTTCTCTTGTAGTAGTTCCAAAAACATTATAAAATAATTATCAAAAAAATTACTCTCCCAATTCTCAATTAAAATAAAATTAGTACATATTTATAAACTTAAATTATTTAATGGTTTAATCCACTGTTTTTTGGTAAATCTAAAAAGCCCCCAAATTAGATAGACTCAGCCTTCGTTTCTCAAATGATATACCAAAAACAAAATATTAATAAATTCACAATTATTTAAATATATGTATATTAAACTGACTATTTAATTCATCTGTCATTTAATGTTCATAATAGTAGTTTATGCAACAAGTATATAATCTATGACTTTATTGACGAGTCTGTTTTATGGCAGAGCGAGCTTGCGAGCGAGGCTAATAAATAGGACGAGTCAATAAAGTCAGATTATATACGAGTTCCATACAAAGCTTTATGTTCGACTGCGAAAATTACCTTTTAATTATTTAGAAAAATTATTAATGACAGTAACAAATTCATTCTGACAGTATTTATTGTGACATTGACAGCTGATATATTGATATTTTACAATAATAGTAAAATAAAGTGCCATTATACACTAGTGTATAAAGAGCTACTTTACGCACGCAAAAGTACGTCATAAACAGTACTTTATAATGCAGTCGTACATAAACGAATGAAAAAACTTAATTTTAGTCATTTCCATGGTTACAAAAAAATTGCAGCGATAATTGTACTAGTACAAATTAGATCGATAATTGTACTAGTCCTTTTGGTGATAATTTTAAACAAATGATTGTGTGGGACGTTTTCTAACACTTATGACACTTACCGAATATTATTAGTTGTTCTTACAGTAACAATCATGAATGGCTCGATTGATAAATTATTTAATTTGCATAAAACGGGGTTGAGGGATTTGATGCATTAAATAGTCCTCCAAATACGACTCGTAGTCAATGTTATGCGGATCATTTTTGTGGTGGTTTCACTCATGTCAACTGCGCTTTCTAATTCGACTCGTGCAAGCACTCGTCAAATTCATATACCAGCGCAGTTGACATTCGTAAAACCACGACAAAAATAATCGGCATAACATTGACTACGAGTCGTATTATAACTGAAAGTAATTAAGTCATATCAATTTCTATTAACTTTTTAATAATCTAGATAGTAATTTTTGAAAGGTTAAAATTGCATCGTTGCAGTTTATTACCAACAAGTAACTTTAATTTAATTAAAGTATTCCTGATTTCATCATCATTTCCTAGTAAAATACTTATACACATTGGTTAATTCCAACTAGCCGACTGGTAAGACAAGGACAAAGAGCAGAGCCTGGTGTAAGACCGCACGTTATTCTCTATCTCACTCATTCGTTGGACTAGTAGCGGTTCTAACCCTGTATATTCGTTTTTTTTAAACCAAGTCAGTATTAACAATTAACCAAAAAATATTTACTTCTGAGGTAAATTATCTTTTCTGTTCATAATACACTAAAATGTTACTAAGAAAAGTTGTTCAAAATGTGAGAATATGACTCTACATACAAAATTTCTAAAATGTCCACTAACTTTGATGAAACAATTAGTTTTATGTACAGGAATGTGTGCGAGGCAGGCACGTAGCCAGAATTTTCTTTCGGGGGGGGCCTCAGATCGCTGTTGTTCTGGGGCTAGGGTTGCCAACTTTTTTTATTGCTTAGTAATAAGGATACGCAAAAGTAGTCTGACAGATTCCATAACGAAAAAGCGCCTCAGGCTAAATTTTTGAATTTTTCAAGGTCAATTAGCTAAAATGAAAAGTTCGAACAGCAACTAACAGCTTAAATATTACTTCGAAAGTTTGGTTTAGTATAATATATTTAATTAAATTTTAACAGTAAATGCACAAACTAAGG
The DNA here is from genome assembly GCA_963942485.1 of Pediacus dermestoides. Classification (NCBI taxonomy): domain Eukaryota; kingdom Metazoa; phylum Arthropoda; class Insecta; order Coleoptera; family Cucujidae; genus Pediacus; species Pediacus dermestoides. The sequence goes on from OZ012626.1 coordinate 13,845,483, forward strand.
ACAAATAGCGTCCTTATCGGTACTGTCTTAGGACTGTCTTTCCAAAATAAGGACGGTTGGCAACCCGAAATTGCCACAAGTGAAGTAGCAGAAGTTATCGTTCTAGAAGTAACGGAACTTTCAAAATCTATATATATAGAGATGCGTTGAATTCTCATACAATATGCTTTCCGTCAACCGAAAACTTCGATTCAAAAAAAAAATCTTTTTAAAAAACCTATTCCAAAAAAAATTAAAATATTATAATGTTTGAAGATTCGGGAACTTTTTCTCCTAATAGCACACTATACTATTTTGTGTAAATAAAGCACCTTGCTCTAAGAAATATTAAAAAATTGTGCTTAAAGGAGCAACTTAGAATTAAAAATTATGATAGGTAGTACATCTATGACAATATGTAGTAGTGACTGTAAACAGAATTTCAAGACCTCTGAAGAATATCAAATAACTTAACGAAACGGCTGAATGAAATATTAGTCAAGAAATTAATGTTTCAAAATTAAATTTACTACTGATACGCATTTTTACTTTCTTATACGAAAGGACCACTTTTTTTTTATTTTACTGGTTTCTATGGTACCGAAAACAATAATATAATGAATAAATATGGAGACTTCCGAAAATTATTTGAAAATTGCTGGAAACGCTGAAAATTTAAACACGATTTTGACAATAAATTTAACATAATTTCTTTAGGAAAAGTAATTGTGGTACTGTGGTATAAGAAAGTCATGTGTTGGACACATCAGATATTTTACTTCAGCGAACTATACAGGATGCTAAGAAAAAAATATATAAGCAACCATATTATTTACTACATTTTCTGAAAGGACTTAGAGCCGTTTGATACGAAGCTTATTATTTTAGTACTAAATTTCATACAATTTATGCCTGCGCATATTTAGTAAACTTGTTACAATAAATTGAAGCATGTTCTATTTTGTTGTATTCAATCTGACATAAAATGTGCGTACATTCGGTGCAGTAGTGAGTAGTGTACAGGGTGGGCAAAATTCGATGTTTTTATAGGGTAACTTTTAAACCATAAGAGATATTGAAAATCTGACCGCGCATCGTCGAGCTCTTTTTTTGACAAACCCTTGATGGCGAAGTCAAAATTTAGCGATCGTCGCTTGTTTTCGAGTTATGTCTATATTTCGGTTGTTTGTGAATTTAGAGAAATGGCGTTTGCACTTTTTTAAGGAGAATACAATGGCGTTAACAGATTTTTTTATTTTTAGGTTATGACATACATTTTTATTTTTTTATATGGGCTGTCACTTTATTGAAAAGAGCATTTTTTTCTCTTTTCAAATATGTATAATATGTAGGGTCTATTCCTTCAATTTCTTCTTAAAAAATCAAAAAATCTAAATTTTTGGAATTAATATGTATTTCGTATATTTATCGCAGTAGACGAATGTCATGATGAGAACCCTCGGCGCGCCATTGAGATCCAAAATCAGGGTTGGTTTGGTTTTAGTGTACGGTGTCCCTTAATAAAAATTAAAAAATCAAGTTTTGGCATATAAGATTTATGAGGGAAATCTAACTGGTGAACGGTACTATCAATATTTAAATGAGAAAATTGTTGATGAATATTTAGACAATTTATCGTTCAGCGATAGAAGTCAGTTCTTCTTACAACACGATGGTGCACCACCTCATAATACGAGATCAGCTAGAGAATTGCTTAACTCAAAATTCAGATATAATTGGTTTGTTACCAATGGGCCAGTTAGATGATCACCAAGGTCGCCTGATTTGACACCTTTGGGGACATATTAAAGATAATTCATATAAAACTAAAAGTAGAAATACAGAAGAACTCAAAGCCAAGTTTACGCAATGCCTTAACTCCGTGTCAAATATTCACATTTCGAATGCGCACAGAAGTGTCATGAAAAGTGTATTGCAGTTAATAGACGTAATTTTGAACTTTTTCTTTGAGTTGTTTTATATAGATATTAATTTTAGATAGTGTTGTGTTTATATGTATGTTGTTTGTTGTATTTTCATTTTTATTATAAGATTTTCTTTTAATTTAATTTCAAAAATTTAGATTTTTTGATTTTTTAAGAAGAAATTGAAGGAATAGACCCTACATATTATATATTTTTGAAAAGAGAAAAAAATGCTCTTTTCAATAAAGTGACAGCCCACTATGACTTCCATATAAAAAAATAAAAATTTGTCATAACCTAAAAATAAAAAGACATTTTCAAAATCTGTTAACGCCATTGCATTCGCATCAAAAAAGTGCCTTAAGAACGTGCAGACGCCATTTCTCTAAATTCACAAACAACCGAAATATAGACTCAAATCGAAATCTCAAAAAATCGAATTTTCGGCCATAACTCGAAAACAAACGACGATCGCTAAAATTTAACTTCACCGTCAAGGGTTTCTTAAAAAAAGAGCTCGACGATGCGCGGTCAGATTTTCAATATCTGTTATGGTTTAAAAGTTACCCTATAAAAACATCGAATTTTGCCCACCCTGTACAGTGCAGTACAGAAGGGATTTAATTTAGACCTATTGTTTATTATTAATTTTTCAACCAAATCTGCGCTCGCATCACTTGTATGAAATTTAGTACTAAAATTAGCCTGGTGTCAAACGACTCTTACTAAGTGTTTCTTACGATTCCACCATTGAATCAATACACCATTTTTCAACAACTTCAACAATTTAGGTATATCTAAACTACGAAAATTCCACCCTAAAATCCATAACGTATTTTGGAGATACATGAAAAAACGATTTCTCAAATTAATACAAACAGTAAAGTACGAAAAAGCCAACAAAATTTATTCACAGGACATTAATTAATATGTGATTATGGCAAGCACATGTCTTTTATACAGGGTGTCCGGAAATTAGGAGCAAAAAACTTGGGGAGTGATTCTACTCGAAAAGTTAATGTGACAATTCCTATAACATTTTTCCAAAAGGTCATTAATATTGAGGTTACAAGGCCCCAAAGTTTTTTTTTAATCAATTTTTTCCAATAACATTTTTCTAAATTTTGATGATGCCCGATTGAAGAGCATCGAAAAATCTTTAAAAAAGATCCTCTTGTTGAATATCGATAAGAAAAAACAGGGGGATTTACCTCAGTCTTGGTGCAAGAATACAAATAAACATTAGTGCCAAATTTGAAACGAATCGGTACACTAGAAAAAAGTTACTGGAAAAAAGTGATTTAAAAAAACAAACTTTAAGGCCTTGTAACCTGTAACCGCAAGATTAATGAGCTTTCGGAAAAATGTTATAAGAACTTGTCACATTAATTTTTCAAGTAGAATCACCCCCCGAGTTTTTTGCTCCTAATTTCCGGACACTCTGTGTAAATCTAATTTAATTTATATTCGCAATTTATTGTAATAAACATAACATACGAAGTATAAAATGTTTTCAAATATGACAAGTTACAATCTTAAAAGTGCCTATAAAATATCTGATTTTTCGTCCGACTTTCCATTTGACTTTTGTAACCTGGAAATTTTATTATTCTTAATAATCAATTAACATAATTAACAACAAATCAAATAGAAAATTGTATGTAAATCAGATAGTACCTATGTATAAACACACATTTATAGACCGTTCTAGAGATACGAGTATATCGAAAAATGTATTGGAAACAATCAAGTTTTTGTATGTGAAGTACACTTAAGAAAATTGACACACTCTGTAGATTTTTTTTTCCACACCTACTTGGTAGATGTTCAATAATAAGTACTTATTACATTTACTAAATAAACAATTTTATTTGTGTTTTCGTTATTCCAATTTTTTGTTTTGTATTTTAATAACACTTCGGTATATCACAACTATCAATTAAAGCTACACCATTACCTAAAAAGTAATTATTGACAAACCATATTTCTATAAGAATGTAAATGTACTCGTAAAGACATATAAATAATTTAACTTCAATCTGTTTGATAAATTACTTTGTTTGTGTCCCTTGCCTACAAATTTTTCCATATATTTATTTCAGTTATTCGGTTAATTCATTTAAGAAGTATACACTTTTCAAGCTATTTACATAGATTTTTCTCAAAGATAAACACGTCATATTCATTTTAATAATAACAGAAACAGAACCAGTACATTGCATGCAAATGAATTGTACACAGTGATTGTCCGATTGATAAGTGAAGTAAACAATACAATCCAAATTTTATCCATTAATAAAACGTACCATTACAGAAAATGGCGGGTAGAATTGATGATCTAAAAATAAATAAAGATAGAAGAAAATCTCTGGGAAAACGTCATGTTAAACTTGAATATCGAACAACACACGGCGCCTTAAAAGATATCTTAAGAGTTGCCCAGTATTGCGGAATGTTCCCCGTGAACAATCTCGGAAATACCAATTACAAAAATGTGCAGTTCCGGTGGCTCTCTTGGAAAATATTATACAGTTGTGTTTTGTTCATTGGGTTTTGCTTGTGTGCAATTACAGCACTTCTTAAAGCTTTCACTACAGGACAAGTCCTGAATCAACTAAGTACCAAAAGTTGTTTAATTTTTGTCATAATCGCTTTTTAGTTTCTCCTCTGTTCTATATCCATGTGTCCGGTTCTACCATTATCTTCGTGAACATCTCCCGGAACTGGCCGCAATTTATCCGGAAATTCCAGCACGTGGATCGCCGATTTGAAACGATTTATAAAAAACATGGCATTGACCTTCGTACCAAATTAAATTTGACTGCTTTAGTTGCATATATTGTTGTTATTGGTGAAACCTCCAAAATATTTACTTACAATTAATAAAATAATTTCTAATATTTTTTTAGTTGAGCACAGTTTAGCCACAGCTAATTTTATAGTATCACGCAACTGTCAAAATAACTCATTTGGATGGGAGTATTACTTCAGAAAACAGTTTCATTTTATTTTTCTGTACTTTGATTATCATTTTGTATTCGGATTTATGTTATTGGTGAGTACCACGAAAATTGCAGTAAAACATTTTTTTCCACTTGTTTTAGGTTCTAAGTTGGATTGGAACCTTTGTCTGGAATTTTGGAGATGTTTTTATTATGCTGTTGAGTGTTGTAATGAGGGAGCGATTTAAGCAAATCAGAGAGAGAATCGAAGTTTATCTGCAGAAAATCACTGGAAATTATAGTACCTCTGGCGATGATATTAAATTTCTTCAGGTCTACGATACAGCATATCAAGTAACTTAGATTAACAGTTATGATTAAAAAAACTACCTAAAATTCTAAATACATTGGCCGCCTATGGGTATACTAACCAGATATTGTCATCAATTTCCATTGAACACGAGTTTATAACTATTTTCTAAGGAAGAGAAAGTTATCTTCTTCTAAACGATAAAAGATAATTTATGAAAAACCGAATTTTAAAAATACGAGCCCTAACAACTAAATGTCATAGCACTAACTAAGCATCAGTTATTCAAAAAAAAGAAAAAACTGTTTCTCGTAAAATGCGTATTAATAAAAATCCTGTTTGTAACCCCTATGTGGACACACTGTACCATGTATACGAGCCCTAACAACTAAATGTTGGGACAAAAGAAAAATTTTGAAATATGAAAGGGGAACTGGAAATTTTACACAAATAATTAGTAAACACCTAACAATACAATAAGATAAAGCCTTAATAACAATATTATGCATGGAAGAAAATTATTTATTGGATTTAACAATATTTTAATCTTAATAATTAGCAAACTTTACAAAATGAATTTGCAACTAAATGTTGGGATAATTTTTAATTTAGGACCATTAATAAGAGATTACGTCTCCTTTGGCTTTAATAGCGGCCTGTATTCTAATAGGCATTGTATTTATCAAATTTTAATAAAATTCAGGCGTGAAATTGTCCCAAATTTCTTCTACTTGGTTCTTTAAGTCCCCAATGGTTCTTGGTGGTTTATTGCGTAGAATACGTTTATTTTATGCCAAAGAGTTTCAATGACATTTAAGTCCTGACTGGGTGAGGGCCATGAAAGCACCTTTATGTCGTTTTCCTCAAGTTCCAAAACTGTGATTTTTTAAAAACAGTCATTAGAAAATTACGTCACATTTTTCAAGTGCAATTTTAAAGCTACGAAATATGCCTAAAATCACCAAATAAAGACTTGGGGATTCTTTTGTACATAAAACCAACATCTAGCTTTGCAATAAAGTAAATTTTACCAAAATCCAACCAGTGGTTCCAAAACTGTGATTATTTTAATGTAGGTAGCACCCTCAAAAAACATGTTTTTTGAAAAGTAAACTGTGGAACTCGAAAAAAATGCAAAAAAATTGATTCTAACATTTCAGGATTTTTTCAATATAGTACGATATTGAGTTTTTATTTAAAGGTATTTTGACACAAATCAAACCAGCGGTTTCAAAACTGTGATGTTTTAAAACAGTTACTAGAAAATTCTATCATTTTTAAAGGTGCAACTTTGAAGCTCCGATAAATGCCTAAAATTACCAAATAAAAACTTGTATAACTTTTTTGTAAAGAAAACCAACATTCAGTTTTGCAATAAAGTAAATTTCATCAAAATCCGACTACTAGATCCAACGTTTTGAAAATAATAATTCTTTGTTTCTACAACTTTCCCATCCTGCTGGGTTAAAATGCCACAGTTTTGAAACCGCCGAGCGGATTTTTACGAAATTTACGTTTTTATGTAACTAAATGTTGGCATTATAACAGAAAAAACCATCAATATTATGGAAATTAATTTAGATAACTTTTGCGCGTATGGAAAAAAGACAATCAAATTTACTTTTGTCTGAACATTTAGTTGTTAGAATTCGTATATTTTAAATATCTTATGAATATCTATTTATAAATTATTTCAGAATTGACTGTAGCGTGTTCCACTTTGCTACAACCACTTTGCAAAAAGCACACAAATGTGAAATCCAAAATTTCAAGAAACCCCATTAGTATTCGAATTTCGTTTTGAGCTCATTTTCAAAATAATAAAAACAAGTTCATTAGTCACTGTAAGAAGTCGTTTTAATAATAAAATGCATAATTCATCTGAATTTTCCCCTTTACCTACCCGACTATAAAGAAAAGAAAGAGGTCGAGGGTAAAACACAGCTACGATACAATATCTAAATTTTGTTTAAACAAGAGTATTGCATTAGTTAGAACCCCAAAATCAATATAATGATCGATCCCAACAAAACTTGGAAATAATTTCTCATCTTCTAAGTCTATATTACGGTTTGGATCTTCATAACCGTGCATGGCTTAACTGATTGCTTCAGATATCTCACTCTTAAATCCATTTCAAGTTCTTTATTTCTGTATTATCCTATGTATATCTATTTCCACATTCGCAGTTGATCTTCTAGACCTCTTCGATGTGAAGTTGCGAAACTGGATGTGTGTTTGAGGCCAACATCTGTGAAAGTTTGTTCTAGTTCTAAATCTTAATGGATTTTCTCTACTGTATTTTTTAGTCGTTAGGAATACATCTCTTCTTTTATCAATGGTCACATCACAATTTTTTATCAGAGAGTAATAATATGTGAAGATCCTTTTTCCTTGCTATTGGAAACGTCAGTTGTACTTGCTCGATAAATTACTATATTGATAATTGAGGTACTTTCTTGAGGGTGAGAAGCTGCATTTAGATATCTGTTCGTGTGAGTTGGTTTATGATATACAGAGTGACTACAAGATTCTTTCTTTACGAGAAACCCAGAAAGGTAGCTGTTGTTTTTCTTCTATCTCACCAATTCCACAGCAAATTTTATGGCTAATAATTGTTGTTCATTTAGATGTTTTGCTTTGAAAGTTGCCCTTCCATGGGGCCATAGTAAAAATGTATCATCCACATATCGGCACTAATATTCTGATTTCAGGATTCGATGGCATTTTTTTTAACATTCCATAACAAATTGTTACTAAACTACTGGCCAATTGAAACGTACCAAGCGAATTTTTAGGTTGAATTAAAAGTCAAATATTTTGAAAAACAGAAAAGATATCAACATGCAGTTTTCAGGATTTCAGAGATAATTTAATTGAGAAAACGATAGTGTTGCCCGATTTTTTTACTTTGAAGTACATTACTATCTACATGGTATGAAAGAAAGTCTTCTTTTTTTTGTCAAATTTTATAACTACCGTGATTCCACAAAAAAAAATTTATATTTTTTTGATGAAGATTTTTTTAGTCCTTACTTAATGGGAAAACAACCTGTTTCTCAAAATTTTGATATCCCTGTTATTTTATAAGATACCGAATTTTTGCTGAAAATTTGATTTTTTCTTTGTTTTCTGTCGTTCGGCCGTATTGTGTTTTGTAAGAATCAATCTCTGTAGTTGATTATGATACCTTATGAATGGCTTTCTTGTAAAAAGTACACTTTTTGTACTTTCATTAATTTATTGGTAACCAGTGGCTTATCAAAAATCGGTACACGTTCGCTAATTGGTAAATTTTTTAATTCATTTTTTGAGGCTATTTTCTTAATGGAATAGAATGGAATTTAATTAGTTTAAGTTCACCATTGGTTTAAGTGACTTATATCTTCGAAACGGGTTTTTCACTTTTTCAAAAATTTGCTCATATTCGTGTATACCGGGTGGCTACGAAATCATTTTACAACCCCCACCATTTTGTTACATTTGACTGTATTAATTTGAAATTTGGCATGGTTTGATTGTTGAAAGGAATAATCATTTTGACGTTTAAAACAATCTGATGACACTTCCGGTTTCACCGGAAGGGCCACCTACTAACTTTCAAAATTTTTTAAAACAACCCTGTATATTTTTTTCCGTAAGAATTAGATTCTACTTAAAATTAACTTTTTATCGACATATCACATGATGACATTTGCTTTCAAAATGGCAGCATAATTATTATTGCAAAAAGCTGTTCAACAATATTAAATTTAATAAAAAATTCGGTATCTTATAAAATAAGAGGGATATAAAAATTTTGAGAAATTGGTTTTTTCCTCATTAACCAGGGACTAAAAAAATTGAGATCAAAAAAATATAAAACATTTTTTGTGGAATCTCGGTAGGTATAAAGTTTGAGAAAAAAAAAACGACTTTCTTTCATACCCTGTAGATAGTAACCTACTTCATAGTAAAAAAATCGGGTCGCACTTTTGTTTTCGCAATTAAATTATCTCTTGAATCCTGAAAACCTCATGTTGATTGATATCTTTTCTCCTTTTCAAAATATTTGACTTTAAATTCAACCTGAAAATTCGCTTGGTACGTTTCAATTGGCCAGCAGTTTAGTTACAATGACCACTCCAAATTTGTGTTCGTACACTGAAAAAAATGTCGTAATATTGTGAAAGGATTTAATTAGTTGTTATATATTTGTCACAAACACATTCGCATAGTTGATGTAACCTTAAAATATGTTCGAAAAATGTAGTGGTTGGATGTTTGTGTTGATTCGATTTAGGTTTATTCAATTTTCTTGTATTGTCTTAGAAATTTTTTGCGGTTGTTGAATTTAATGAGTGATCCATTTCTTCAGAACTGTACAAAGTTGAAGGAAAGAGTTGTATTTAGTTGACTCAACTATATCATTTTCTCAAAAATGTAACCCTGTAGTACGGTTTGATTAAGTTAATATATTTAGTTGAACCAACTATGATTTTTTTCATTAAAATATTTTGCGTCCCATGAGAAATACGTGATGATGGAGAGACAGAATTTCGCTAATTTTTTAATATCTTCCTCTGGTCCAAGCAGAATGACGTTTGTAATACAACGTATCAAATAATTATTATATCACTTTCTTCAATTTCTAACTTTCCCAGAAGTTTATATGAAGAAAACTGTTTTTTCGGTGTAAGATTTTTCAAAAAGTACTGTGCTAGTCCATTGAATGGGGATGCGGCTGCTCAATATAGGTTATACTGAGTATCTGGTTTTTTTCATTTTCAGAATTCCGTAAGGACTTGAAAGTTTTGCTACATTAAGCAGATTTATTCTGAACTTTTCTTAAATCTCTAGTTTTCTTTCCATTGTAGTTATTGAGTCCTTTCTCAGAGTTTTGCGCATATTTTAGTTTCCAACTTCTTGATTATGGATTTGTAATTTGTCAGTACGTATCTTTATCACTTTACAGTTGTTTCAAAATTCCTATTTCTTTTTTAATGAATTTTGTCTAAGATCTTTAGGATCCTTAAATTAATATTGGACATGTTTCATGTCTTTGAGTCTTTGTATCTTCAATATTAGGGTTTCCACTTTTCTGAATGTTGGTTCTAGTTATTATGCTGTTCTTTTTTTCGATTAGTACAAGTTACTGTACTATCCTTAATTGTATTACTCGAAACTTGTGCGTGTTCAGAGGCACAATAAACTACCGGCTTTACGTCATTTCTGAGTAAATATTTTTCGAAATTGCATCATCTACCAGTGAGGATTCGAACTCCACAACCTTCCAGTTGGAAGGCTAACGCCTTCTTTCGACGGCCTAAACGACCCAAAATGATAATTAAAATTTTAAATTTCGAGAATAAGTAATCCCTAAACTTTGACCAGTTAAAACTAACTCAGATACTGTACCTACATATAAAGTATTTTATCAGACATTTCTTATAATCTCCCAAACTTTGTCTTTGGATATCATAGTTGTTTACAATATCAAACTAAAAAATAATATTATTAAAAAAAAAATAATCTAGGTACCTATACATATCTCATAGGTTATAAAATATTGCATGACAAAACGTAATTAAAGTAGTGGTTTTGTTAAAGAACACCACAGACGTAATCTTATTTGTAGCGTTTTATATCTTCAGAATAGATTTGTAGGTATCACCTTGATGTTTCCATTCACCTCCTACAAAAAATTGCTCATGTTATTAATGTTCATACAATCTGTGCCCTGTAATTTAGTGTAAATTTATGTCTCCCAGTTCAGACATTTTTTTATACATTCAGTGAATAATATAATAGAATTTGAGATTTGTTTATATAACATGTTTTTCATGTATTCAAGAAACAAGATTTACTTTTCTGGAGGGAAATCCGCGAAGACTACAACAGACTAACTCAGCTGTGCACCAGTTTAGAACATCTATTGTCCGATTTGGTGGTTTTGTGTTACGCCTGCAATCTGTCTTTCATCCTCATCCAATTATTCATTAGTTTAGGGTAAAGCAACCACAACTTCATCAGTTCTTAAACACTCTTCTTTCATACATAAAATGTTTACATTACATTTTGTTTGCAGGGAAAGACAAAGCATGGTGGAAATTGTTTATTTTTTCTACTCGTTTGGTTTTGTTATTGTTCGCACTGTAGTCGTTTCAATTTACGGTGGATGGCTAAACGAAGAAAGCAAATCGCCTATAAAACTGTTAAATTCTGTTCCGTCCGAAATATACAATGAGGAAGTAAGTATAGATATTAGTTTAAATATCATGTAATGAGAATTTATTTTTGTTGTTCTTCGTAGATTCGTCGGTTAATTTTGCAGATATTTGTTGATACACCGTCGCTAACTGGTCACAACTTTTTCACCATAACCAAAGGTTTAGTGTTAAGCGTAAGTTATTGTTGCTGGAAAAATATTGTAATACAACAGATGATGTTTGTGTATATGCAAGAATGTAAATTGATGATGATATAAATTACTTTTATAGGTGGCTGCTGCAATTATAACGTACGAGTTGGTGTTGATTCAATTTAGCCAAACCACAGCCCAAAACCACATTGAACATTTGTCAGAGAACGCCAGCATTTGTTACTAATTTAATACCTATCGTACTATATTTATATAAATATAATTTTCATGTACATTTATTTATTTATTATAAATTATCAAAATACATTAACATAAATTAATTTCATCCGGATGTCCAATGTTCCAACAACAACATCCACAAAAATAAAAGACCATAAAAGTACGACACACACTCATCTATAAATTTATGGCCCAATGTTGCGAAAGTAGAAGAAAAACCGTTCCCAACAACAAAAGTTTTTTTTCGTCTTTCGTACATGCCATGGCCTGTTTTTTGTGTTAATTTAAAACCGTCGCTGTAACTATCCATTTATAGGAAGTCGAATGAAAAGCATGTATAGGGCGCTATGCCAATATTAAATTTTCCCTCAAGCTTATATGTATATAGACATATAAAAAAAATTGGACAAACAAATAATAAATCTATTCTGAAGTGGCAATCCGGCATCAGTTTGGACATTATGGATGGGTTGGGGAGGTTGCATACCCTTTAGAAAAAATTCAATTGTTATTTTGTCTTTATTATTATTATTATTATGATAGGCGATGGTGAGTGACGGGAAAATATTTGTGTTTAAAGTGTTAGTTTATAAAACGGAATAGATTTCACATTGATTTTTCTCAGTATATACGAGGTGACGATTACTATCGATTACATTTGTTAGACCAAAGTTGCCTTCTCGCTTCCACTGTGTATGTTATTGAGCTGAAATTGTGGGTTGGACATAAAAAATTGGCAGACTTAATTGAGCAAAAAAATATTATTTTGTAATTGCTAAATGTGACTAATAGGAAAATACAAAACTTTATAAAATAGACCGAGAGCTCGCATGGAAATTGCCTCCGCATCGAGTATGAAAAGTATAACTTATCCAAGTGAAAGAACTTTATTTCGTGAGTATGTACATATCACCCCATCTGTCGTGCTTCAGCAGGCAACTCAAGGCGGGGGTGGGCAAATAAATGGGCCAAAATGTGTTAACACCTTCTAAAATTACGAGCACATTATTTTTAAAATGTAGATCCGGTAAATGTCGCAGTTTACAAGAATATCATTCAGACAATTTTTGTAGTCAAATTTTTAGTACAGATACTCTTAAAGTATTTAAATATACAGGATGTCCCGGAAAGATGTACCTAAAAGTGAACTGCAGATACTAAAGATCAAAATAGAAAGACTTACATCCTGTTCTGAATTACCGAGATACAGGGTACAGAACAGTCTAAAATTTTATTATGAGCTTTCGGAAAAATGTTATAGGAACTTGTCACATTAATTTTTCAAGTAGAATCACCCCCCGAGTTTTTTGCTCCTAATTTCCGGACACCCTGTATATTTGTGAACAAATATTTTTTGATTATTGATAACAAACATTTTTCATTTATATTATCATAGATTAAACTAAAATTCAAGTAATTATAGTTATTTGAAGTAAAAGCTAGCAAGAAAAACTTTAATAGTAACAATAAACAACACTGTGAGCAGAATGCTAACGCGCGACAATCCGCGTCACAAGTCATATAGCGACAAACGACGGGTTGTTGATTATTGATAACTAACATTTTTCATTTATTTAATTATAGATTATGCTAAAATACAGGTAATTATAGTTGTTTAAAGTAAAAGATAGCAAGAAAAACTTTAATAATAATAATAAATAGCACTGTGAGCAAAATAAGTAAAGTATAAACTGATGGTATTATAACAAAACCAATATTGGCCAGTGGTGTACTTGTGGGGGGGTACTGATCAGTTATTCTGCTACATATTTTTAGTTATATGAAGTTTTATAAAGAATATGAAAAATAGGGTCAAAATATATGATGAATAAGTTATATTTGTTTGAGGTAAATTTGGCGAATGTATTTACCTTGTTAATTAAGATCTCCTAATTACGAAAATGCTAAAAATAAGCGTTCTATTGAGTGCCCTTTTAGTGAATAAAAGTTGATAAAAGTGCTTAATTTACACATCCAAACAAGGGATGTTTCAAGCTTTTAAACTGAAATAACTTTGGAAATATTGGAGACCGCCGCTTATTTTTACCATTTTCGTAATCAGGAGATCCTAATTATCAAGGTAATTTCAAAATTGCTCTGGTACACATTCGCCATATTTTCCCTGTTTGATTTACAAACCCAATCATTCACGAGAAAATTAACTTAGATTTTTTTGTTTTACATTATTTCTGACTAACCCTAAAATTTCAGAATTAATAGGTTAAAGTAATACAGGATTTTAAAATTAGAAATAAATTTAAATGGTCTTTCTTTACTATTTACTTCCTTGCAGAGATACAGGGTGTTAAAATCAACCATTTTTATTCACTTCGTACTCAGTAAGGAAGCATTTTTAATGTTTCTGATTAATGGCTCAGTAACTACTTATCAACTTATAAATAATCTGCAATTTTTGACAACATTAGTCTAGATAGAGCACCGATTAAATTTGAAGTCTATTTTTGAATAATTTTCAAAAATTACCTGCAGCTACTAAACAGAAAAGTTGTTTCTACAAAATATTATAATTTAATGTAGAAATAAAAAATTCATCAGCGAAGAAGATTATCACCACTATTCTAAAGTTGTACAAAATTTGAATTTGGTTGCAAAATTCAAAAATTATATGACGGAAAATAATTAAAGTTCTTAGAGTGGTGAGACGGTAGCTGGAATGAATTTTTCAAAAGAGGAAGTATTGGGCAGGGGTGGAGCAAGCGACGAGTGCACCCCCACATAGTTTACCCTGTGGTATCCAATAAGAAGTAGATGTACAAAATTTTTCAATATAAGTGAAAAATTACGGCATATAATTCGTTACAGGTTTTAAGGTTAAAATATTAATAGATGTAAGATATATTATTGTGTGAGATTATATACAAACAAACTGTTCAACTTAATAATTACCGAGTTCATGCCAAATTCTACTAAACTGTGTTAAATATATTTTTTATTTATTAATGGATATCTATGACTCAATCGTTTTATTCTGATAATATGCAACCACTTTTAGGGACTAGCAAGTACTGGATATACAGTTAATGTGCAAATATTGTCGCTGAACTAATTGGATGTATAATTTAATATAGCCCAGTTTTACTTTACGTTAGTAAGTACAAATGCAACCCTACCAGATTATTGTCCCCCTCCGTATATTTTATAGAAAACACGAAAGTTGTTCGAAGTAAAGCAATTAAACCATAATATCCTGTTTACGACTGCTTTGGAAAAATAGAACGTCACGCTCTTATAATAGGATTATAAATAACAGCACACTCGCCCCTCAACTCTTTAAATATTTAAATCACACCCCATTTGACCTAGTGATAAATACGTTGATTTTACAATCATACATAAACAACAGACAGTGGAAAATCAAACATGAATCAAAAACCAAAAAGCAGTTACTCATACAAGATTACAACTTCTAGAATACCGCTTTCAACACATCAGTCTTTAAAATATGTACTAACTATAGCCCAATTGATTGGACTTTGTTTGGTGGGTAATGTGCGACACGTCAACTATAAAAAGTTACAGTTTCGATGGTTCTCCATAAAAGTCTTGTATTCACTTTTACTGTTATTGGGCTACATCCTCTGCATCATTTTACTAATACACAAAGCTGTATTGACAAACAGTTTTACACCTTATTTGAGTAAGTTTCTCGAGAATAGTGGTGTGCTTTAGAGTTCTAGGCGATAGAGTTTAAAGTAATTTATCAAACAATGTATTCAAGGCCCTTTGCTTTGATAGACAAAAAACAGAAAAACAACTTCCGTAAAGACAATTTTAGTTTAATTTTTATTGTAACTAATATAAAACAAGTACATGATGTTGAAAAAATGGCGGTTTATGAATCAATGGTACGATGTTGAGGAACACTATAGTAAGTAGGTACAGAAAAAATAATTAAAAAATCTTTATTTCAATCAACTGAATTGTAAACATATCATGAATGTCAAAATATCTTACAAGTAGGCGGATCTTGTGTTTGTTGTCATGACAACAGGGAAAATTCAGGTCATTAATATTTATTATTTGTCCTAGAGCGGTAAAACTACACCAACTCGCCACCTAAATGAAGGTTGAAGGCATTATTTTAATAAAGTTTTCGAAATTTTCTCAAGATCATTGAAACAAATAGTGTAGGTACAGCAGAGACAGAGAGATGCGGTTTTCGCGACACGTTGCTACTTTTTTGTGAAACAAAAGATGGCGTCAACGGGTTTTTCATAGCCCCCTTCGTTTTTAAGATACAGCGTGAAATTGAAAATTTGCACTTTTAGGGCATACCTCGTATCTCGGGAACGGCTGAAGATATTGGAAAGGTAAAAACTGCATCTTATACAGATTTTTACGTAGAGTCCAGTGGCGTACTCAGTTTTTGCTTAGAAGTGATAAATTTCGAGATATTTACTAAACTTATGTTATTTTAAATGGAACACCCTGTATGTGTTTCACTAGTTGGATCCAGCTTGTCATAAGGTTTACAAAAATATAAAACAATCTGTAATTATTTTCTATATTAAGCTAGAAAATGACAATTTTCAAAAATTCAGCCAAAAATGTTATAAGTAGGCTATGAAAAATAAGAAACAAATGTCATTATTCATACAATTCTCTTTCGAGAATTTAGGAATTTACAAGCACAATCTCTCATAATTCTGAATGCTTTACGCAGGATAAGAAAAATGTGCAAAATGTGTCTGAGACATAATGGAAATTAATTTGAACAATTTCTATAAAGTGTATTCAAACTTTTATTTATTTTTGTGAAAAATTGACTGTTTGTAGTTTTTCATGGCCTACTTACAAAAAATTTGGCTGAATTTATGAAAATTGTCATTTTCTAGCTTAATATAGAAAATTACTACAGAGTGTTTTATATTTTTGTAAAGCCTACGACAAGTTGGATCCAACTAGTGAAAAATCTACAGGGTGTTCCATTTAAAATAACATAAGTTTAGTAAATATCTCGAAATTTGTCGCTTCTAAGAAAAAACTGAGTACGCCACTGGATTCTACGTAAAAATCTGTATAAGATGCAGTTTATACCTTTCCAATATCTTCAACTGTTCCCGAGATGCGAAGTATGCCCTAAAAGTGCTAATTTTCAATTTCGTCCTGTATATCAAAAACGAAGGGGGCTATGAAAACCGCATCTCTCTATCTCTGCTAGTAAGCGAGATACCCGCAATTACAACGAAATCTGGACACCCTGTACACACCTGACCAGGTTCCATAAGCTACGTAATATACTATTTACGATCGCAGTAGAAACAAATCTTTGTTTGCCTCTATTCTATGGTTGAAAGTAATCATTATTTTCCGCAGCTCCTCTTTTTACTAAATAATTACTTAATTAAATGCATTACGTGAATGACGTCGTGGTCTTTAATCAGTACCGAAATAAAGCATAGAAAGGTTTTCCAAATATCTTGATTTGAACGTAGAGAAGTTAGAACACCCATTACCAGTTCTACGTGTTAACTAACATTCATTCAATATTTTTTTTGACCCCCGAAGAAAGTTAAGTAAAAAAAAATTATAAATTGTAAGGTTGGTTCTTTTTGGTTTCTCATGAAGTATTTTTATTTTGGTAGATACACCAACATGTTTTTACAGAATTTGAAAAAAATTAAAATTTGAAAACAGTACCACATTACCGACTTGCTATTGACAATAAATATCAGGATATCTAATGAAAGCTCATTGGCTATAAAGTACATAAGTGGAAATTAAATTCCCAAACGCGATATGAGTTAAAGCTCGGCCATGGATAAATTTATTGATCATCTAAGTAATACAAGATTTACGAACATGTTCACACTAATCATTATGTTAAAGTTCCTCTAATTTTCCACACGCATATCCTGGTGTCGATTTTTATTTTTGGTAAAATCTCAATTCACTGGCCGCGGTTTGTGTGGGCTGTCACCAAGCTTGAGGGCACCGTTTTATGCAAGTACAGATCCAACCACCGGACGAACTTCCAGAGGAATACAATTGGGATAATTGTTGGCGGTTTTCTGTTTGCTGCAGGTAATAAATTACCACAAGCTCTACGTGTATATAAGTCCATGTTGGTGGAGATCCAATGGAAAATCCAGGCGTATATTTACATAAAATTAAAATGTAATCTGTTTAAGCGGAACATTCCATGGCACAAATGGATTTCATTTATTCGAAAAACTGCAACAGAAATACTACGGGATTGGAATATTATACAAGGAAGCGGTTTCATTTTATATTCAACTACGTTCGGTATTATCCTGTTTATGGAGTGATTTTAATGGTAATTGAAACAGCATTATATTTATTGTGGAATTTTGCACAAAAAAACCATAATTGACTAAAACTATATTCTGACTATTTCCATCTTTTTCTCTAAATTCAAATTAAAACTCACAAGCAAACTTCTAAGGGTTTCATTAAATTTAATAAAGGATTTGTTAGTTCTTCAGTTGGGTGGGTTTGCTGATATGGACCTTTGGCGACGTATTCATCGCAGTGATGAGTTTAATATTGACAGAAAAGTTCCGACTAATTAAAGAAAAAGTGGAAAGCCGCTTGAAAACGATTCACCTAGCGGATTACTCACCTTCAGAAAATTCCCTTAACAATAATTTACTGGTGAGATTAGATTGAAAGCGTCAACGGTAAACTGTTCTTACTATATTTTAGGATTATGAGATAAAATACTGGGAAAATGTACGAGAAGATTATAATAAACTGTATTTGGTTTGTTCAAGTGTTAATGTATTGTTGGCGGATTTGATCATTTTGAGTTATTTATCCAATATGCTGTACATTGTCGTGCAGTCATTCAACAGTTTATGGTAAAAAAATTATAATGAATTTATTTTATTTATTATTATTATTTTTATTTTATTTAAATCAAAACATTTAATAAAATCATCACAGTGTCATCTTTTCTTTCTTAGACATATGTACACTGGGTACAAAAAACCCTACCTCATCTTGTCGTTTGCTCTAGTAATCACTCGCATGGTCACAGTAACATATTGTGGAGGGAAATTATACGAGGAAGGCAAAGCCCCCATTTCCCTACTGGTTTCCGTCCCCTCGGAAATATACAACACAGAGGTCCGCCGAACTGTTTGCGAAAATTACAAAACAATTTTCATTTAGCTTTTGTAGATTTATCGTTTGATCAAACAGATTCACATGTACACTCCAACCCTGACTGGGCGTAACTTTTTTTCCATTAAAAAGGGCCTCATTCTCAGTGTAATAATTTTTATATAATAAGAGCGTATTACAGCCGGCTATAGTTCGGATGGATTTAATCAAAGCTCATGTTTCAGGTTGCAGCTGCAATAATTACATACGAGTTGGTGTTCATGCAGTTTAATGAAGACACAAAGGATCTAATGATGCTTGGAGATAAAACAAGCTGCATTAATTAATCTCTTGCCTCACTGGTATTTTGTATATCTACTCTGTGTTTCATCTGTATAAATGTGTTGTAATTAGGGCTTCTATACTATGACTAATAAATACAATTTTGCGGAGGGAAATATACTGGTCAACTTTAGGTTCAAGGACATAGGGGAAGAAACCACCTGAAAAACTTTCAGTCTTTGTTACCGTCAAAGCAGCATTGTTTATTATTGAGTTTTCGGAAGTTTTTCAAAAGCGCCTCCGAGACTATTGAAGAAGCATTTCGTATAATCAATTGCATTACGAAAGTTCTGTTTGCCATTTTACCACAACACAAAATTTCGTAGTTTGCAATAAAAATAAAATACTATGCACGTGTGAGAAAATGGTTAACTTATAGTATATGGTAACTATTATTGCAATCCTTGTGTGCATATACCAAATAGCATCTACGTGTGAGGAAATTTTAAGAGGAAAAAAGAAAAATAGATTCAATTTCAATGTTGTGAGGATGTTTCGGCATAGTAACCCATTTCCATAAAGCTTGGGTAATAAAATGACTGCAAAAGGTGTTATAAAAAAATGAATAAAAATTATAATTTAGATACCCGCACGGTCTAAAAATAATGTTTAATTTGATATTTTACGATTTAAGAAGAACGTATACGTGACAGTATTTTATTAGTAATTAAATGTGTATTTCAAATATCTACATGGAAGTCTAATAGTAATATCATTTACTTTTATTAAATTACACAGTCGAACGTGGTTTCAGCTATCAAAAATTATTAGGTTAATTAAAGAAAATAAATAATTTTCAAGTAAATAATTTTTTTACACCTACCTAACACATAAAACAATCAAAACTTTGAAATATTTTTTTAACATGATATCAGTTCTAGTCAATATTTAAATGTTATGACAGCCGATATACAGGGTGATTAGTTCTATGACAAACTTTGGCAGATGAAAACTGATGTGATTCTATGAAAAAAAATGTTGTAAACATGGGTCCGATTCGTCTTTGTTAAGAAGTCTGCATCTTGGCAAGGAGAAACAGTTGGATTTGATCCAAACGATTTATACTGATCTCAAAAACCTGTGGTAGTTTTGTGTCCACGGAATCGGAAACATCCTGTTCTGTACTTATATCATTATAAATCTTCAATAAAAGGCTTATATCGTCTTAAACAAGTCGAATCTGGTTAGGTAATGATCAATATGTTTTTCTTAGAATCACATCATCTTTCATATGCCTACGTTTGTCATCAATTTATGAATAAAAATGTATAGTGAAAAACTGAACAATACAGGCTGTTTCAAATTCGCTTCTTACTACAGGGATCTCAGAAACTGTAAGAGATACAGCTTTGGATAAATTGGGGCAAAGTTGCGTAATAATGTGGCCAATAATAAGAAATCGAAATAGTATATTTCATTACCAGTCTGGAAATACGGATTTTTTCGTGCGCGCGTGACAAATTCTCGTGGGAGGCGAAGCCGAACACCGGAAGTCATGCAAGCACGAAAAATCCATTTCTGGACGTGTAATGAACGATATTTTTTATTATACTTATCTAAAAACAACCCAAAAAAGGATTAGAAGTAATTTTAGAACATTTTATTTTCAAAGTAATTATAATACATCGTAAAAATAGTAGGCAAACACGATTAACATTTCCATAGCAACGACTTGTTTATTATCGGCGATGCTTTAGTTTCTGTCATATTTAGTGCACGGAAAAAAGAATAGGAGATCGGGAAAAGTTTTCCGTGCGCTGTTCTGAAAACGTCACCTTTACGTCATTGCAAAAACAGATGAAAACAAGGTGTTTTCAGATAAGTATAATAAAAATATCTTTTGTAGTTCTGGAGATTTTTTGAAAAAACCTAATTTTTGCCTTTTCCTTTATATTTTTTTCTGTTCTTATTTTTCAGGATATCGAAAAACTAAAAGCACTTTGTCGTGGACACTTTTTGTGCACGTTTCGTTCTTGTGCAATGATCATCAGATCATTTTTTAAATACGGCCCTGGCAAACTTAATTATAATAATAATAATAATTTTTACTTTTATAATAAATCAAACTAACCTATTATTTATTGTTAGTAGTAATAATAAGAACAATGGAATTAATTTTTTTAAATAATTGATTAAAATAAACACTTATGAAATCGTCAATACTGATGATGGGCTGTACAATGAAAAAAATACTGATGAAATTGTAAAAAAATCCAGAGCCGTACGTATTCAAAAAATGAACCGATGATTACACAAGAACGAAGCGTCGTATGGCAAAAATTTAAACGCCATTTTCTAGAACATAAAAAATGCTACTTAAAATGATGAAAAAAAATACAGGACCGTATTTAAAATAATTGAGTTGATGACGTCAGCGGAAAACGAAACGTTATTGCACGAGGAAAATTTTAACGTCATTTTATAAAGCACAAAAAGTGTCCATGGCAACGTGACTTTGGTTTTTCGATATCTTGAAAAATAAGAATGGAAAAAAAACAAAAACGCAAAAATTTGGTATTTTCCAAAAATCTCCAACAAAAGTTATTTTCGATTTCTTAACGGCTTATTATTGGCCATATTATTACGCAACTTTGCCCTAATTTAACCAAAGCTGTACCTGTTACCGTTTCCGAGATCCCTGTAGTGAGAAGCGAATTTGAAACAGCCTGTATATGGAACTTTACGAGAAATAATAAACAAACTTTCTGGAAACTTTACAGGTCATGTCAATTAATTTTTGGAATATTTCCACAAGCGCGTTTTCTAAACACTGATGATGTCTACTACCAAAAATGATCATATTTTGTTTCAAGGGACTACGAAAACGAAAAAAACAACAAATTTATCGAGGGTAAAAATTCTGTACTATTAATTTAGAAAAATGATTATAAAATTCTATTTAATAGAAGCCACTGATGACTTCCTTGAGTTTATGGATAATTTTACCTCTTTCACCAACAAATACAGTTTTTTATTTATTCAAAATCACAGTTATCAACCACTGCATTATAAAATAAATTCGATTGAGTATTTAATTGATTATTTAATAATAATTTCTACTATAATCCATAATTAACTAATTTCAGTTATTATCACTACATCATGCACCATCTGTGCTCTTTAATCTAAAATCTCTGTTTTCTTTTTTAAATATTCCAGAGATCAATCACCGACACCTTCCACGAAAGTGCATTAGCTGATGTTGGAAAAAGAAAACTAATGTTAATGCGATTTATAAAAGTCTAATCCAACCTATGACCTGTCAACTGCTGCTCTACTTGCCAGCAAGCAATAAATTATGATTTATGGTAAGTTTATTCAGTTCCAGCGGTCGTATCTTCAATTAGCTTTAAACACTCTTCTTTGACTTGTGGTGGAGGTGTTTGTTTAAAATGGGGCCCTTGATAATTTTTAAACGACCATAAAAAAGTTTTAAGTGTTCAATTTGGCACCCCAATTTATACATGTGTTGTTATAACGACCTGGATAAACAAAAGCCGCATATAGTCCTATTAGCAAGGGTGTGAAATTTGGGTTTTAGATCAGCGGAAATCATCCGTCATAAAACTGCAAGAGATGTTATTATATATTTTGTATACTGGAAGTAATATTTAACAATTACTTTTAATTTTACTAAATATTCGTGTTGTGCATTAATTTTAAATTCTGGTGAATGCGCCGGTTTCAATACATTTTAACTTTAGTCGTTCTAGTTCATTTGTACAAAACATGTTTCTTTAGTTTATTTAATTTCCACAAAAAACTCGATTGCTCTTATTATACATCCGACTAGCAGCAGGACCAATTGTCTTAATACTGTTTAATTTCTAAAGTTTAATTATTAGCAGTGTATTTAAACTCAAGTTTGAAACTCACGCAATGAACTAATGGTTGCAGGATAAAAAAAGCAAAAGCTTTTAGTGTTATCAAAAGCACATTCTAGAAAAACACGAGCTTTGTTCCCACATAAAGATGATACTGGTGCTGTGTGTTATGTTTTGCTCAGTAAATATCTCATTTGGAATAATTTCTTAATGTCTTTTAAGTTGTGCAACAAAAACAAACTGCTTGACAGGATTAAATGTTGTGTACCAATAAATTAGGGAGCTGATGGAGCGTTGGCAATAACATTAGTTTTAATCTGATTCAGGATTTCATTTTTTGTTGTTAGTTTGTCTTAAACAGATACAATATTAAAATAGTCTTGGTCGATATTCTAAAAAATGGAAGTCTATGTGTTCTAGACCTTGAGACTTTAATTTTAACAAGTCATAATACACATAAAACATAAAACAATTCGACAAAATTTATTTCAGTAAAAACGAATAATTATTGTGTCATATTATTTTTCATAACATGCAAGTACAACCATGACTATTTGAAGAAATCGCATTTTTATCCAATGCATACTGATGACTAGCATATGCTGGAGTTATACCTATTGATTAATAGCCACTTAGTTTTATGATTATTATACTAATTGTCTGAAGTTTTATAAAATTGTTTTGGATAAAGAATGGCTCATGTTTACGCTAATAATGAATTTCCTGGCATGTGTCTTGTTTGTGTAAAAAACAGACAAAATATTGCGGTGCAGAATATTGTCTTTACCTACGCAGATAATTTTTCTTTAATGGAGTGTGGAGATAGACATCAACTTCATCGCGTGCTTGTTCATTGCGTGAGTTCTTGAAATTGGTTGAACGTATAAGTATAAGCAGTCATCAAATCGCTACAAATATGGGTCTTGCAAAGTTTAGCATATGCTAGCAATTATTGTATCTATTTCAAATGCAAAGTATGCATGCTGTGAAACTCGAAGACCACCAAGAGAGAGTTCAATGAGTAGCTTTTGTGCAAAAGTATCGCAGATGAGAGATTCACTAGGTGCGTTTAGCAATTTTACTCATAACTTTCGCAACTCTCACTTATATGGGCCAATGAAAGTCCTCATGTTATTAAAAAAAGGGCACATATTCAGCATATTTATCAATGAAGGTCTAGGCTGGTACTGTGAATGACATAATGCTAATAGGTCCTTTCATTTTACCCGATAGATTAACAGGTCTTTTTTTTTGTACAAGACGATTTACCATCAGAATTACCTATGAAGATGTTCTTTTACAGACAGAAATAATGTGGTTTTAGAAGACGTTTCGACGTTAAATTAATGAATATTTAAATAATGGCCTGTCTGTAGCCTGCGATATCACACGACCTAAATCCTTGTGATTTTTATCCATGAAAAACTTATGCCCAGTTTTTCAGGCGATGATTATTCTTATCGTCTAATTACTTGTCTTGGTTTACGATTGTCTTAATAATGGTATTGAAAGGATAACCTTTAATGGAAAAATGAAGCTTAGTTTTTTTGATAGAAATGAACACAATAGGGACTTTGCATGATTTTCAAAATAATTTTTTTTGAAAAGCTGATACCAACTTATTACTATCAATATTTTTGAAAAAATTTTTTGGTCCGTACTTTCCGAGTAAATAAATAAAAAGTATTGTAAAATTTGAAATTTCCACGCATTGCCCGTAAACGCCCGAATCGGCCCAAAAGACTGCTGACGTCACGAATCTAGTTCCACAGTGCAGCACGCCGCATTTTGACTTATTTCGAAAAATGTCAAACGCATAAAAAATATCTAGACATGGCAATGTCAACTAGATTCGTGACGTCACACAGAACTCTCCCATCTCAAAGCGTTTTCGGGCGGCAATAATATATTTGAATTACGGACAATTTATAATCGTTTTTTTAAGTACAAATATTGAGTAAAAAAAATATTTTTGCTGTAGAGTATTATTATTTACATTTCTAACAGAAAAAAAACGGGATTTTAAAAAAATGCAACTTCCCTATTGGGAAATTATAAGGACGTATACAAAATGTAGCAAAAACCACCCGAAATCACCAGTTTCCATTTCCGTTGTGCACATTAACTTATCTGAAATGCATAGTTTTCGAGATAGAGGGTTTGGAAATTTTAATTCTTAGTTTTTCACAGTTCATCGGAAATAATTAAGATAATTGTCTAATTCAAAAAACAAATATTGTACATTATATTACTTAGATTTCATCTCCTCAATCTAACTATTTATACATATAATGTTAAGCATCAAATTTAATCATTTTTTTATAAATTATTATTTGGAGTTTAAAATATGTATATTCATGCTCATAAAGAGTCTTATTGACATGTAAGGAGAACAGTAGAAAGCGGGAAATGTTAAACTAAATCTCACCCAATAATAAAAAAGTGGAATGAAGTTGTACAAACACCAAGTTGTAATTTCCAATTTCATATAGTCAATGCCAGATTTTACAAGAACGATGCTGTGGAAAATGATTTTTGAGGTCTTCGATAAAATTGAAATATTCATTGTAATATTTAATACAATATTCGTTCCTACCCCGTATTGTAAGTTATTAAATCCAATAACAATGCTGATTCCAAACACTTAGAAATTTCGATTACGGTGTACTAGCACCTCCTGCACCCGTTTGTGAACAGTCCAATATCCGATATCCCCTTAGATCCAGATCCTTGTAATTTTAAAGATTTTTATGATGATTTTATAATTGTAATTATGAACTTTTTCCACATTGTTATTTTTTGTGGAGTAGGTAACGAGTGAACTCGATATTTTATCTTAATCACAAGTATTTTTGACCGTAACTAAGACACAGTTTCTCTTTATATAGATATATATATATATATATATATATATATATATATATATATATATATATAGATGACGCTGAAGACATCAATGTGTTTCTGTCATATATAATATGCAATAATTATATTTATTGAAAAACGGCAGAAAATAAAAAGCTCTCATTACTTCTACGACTCGTGTGGCAACCGAAAAAATATTCACAAAAAAATTGACGTTGATATTTACCACGATGTAGATTTGTATAAAGGACAAACATTCACTTTTATATATATAAAATAACGGTGGTACAAAAATGGTTGAAAATTTCAGTCACTTTTCATTGAGTAAAATGAGGTTTCTTTCTTTAGGACGTCCATTCTCCTTATAAATCATTATTGTACGCAATTTTTTTTATAGTTTCATCTAGACATTTATTATGAAATTTACGATTCATAATTAAAAAGTAACCTAGTGTTATAATTACTTACAATAGTAAGGACTTGTTATTGTTTCAAAATAAAATTGCACTTTACATATTACCGTCAAATGTATTATCTAAATTTTTTCAACTGTTCGACCAGAAAAAATTCGATTGCTTTATTTTCTGAGACAGTTTCTCATGTCTCACTGTCACTTTGGCGGCAGGGGAGTAAATGGGCCATCCATCGACGAGCTTAATTAAAAAATGATGTGTAGAGTATGTTGTGACCTTCGTGAATAATTCGCTGATGTCAAGCTGGAGAAATAGACGTTTCCCCGTTAGTAAAATTAATGTTGGTGGCATTAATAGAAATTCCGGGGAGGCGAAACGCGGTTTCTCGGACATATTCACAGTCGCTCACTCACGGCTCTATAACGAAAAATAAAACCAAGGAAATTGTGAATGAACGCTGTCTAGTTTCCGCTTGGAAAAAAAAAGAGCGCAAATTTACATAATTATATCCCAAGTTAAAAGTTTATTTACCTACCTTAAGACTCGAACAAATAAATTCAGAAAACATCACTTGCTTTGAGCTTTGCTAAACCTAAACAAGTTATATATAATCAACGGATTCATTTTGTTTTAATTAGAAAACTCGTTTTAATGTGATTAATTGTTGTTTCGTCGCGTTTCCGCTTTTGATGACCAAACGAAACAAATTTGTATTTAAATTAGTTGTGAAAAGAAGATTTAGCAAATTTATAGTCGCGCGCTGTCCTTCAGATCAAGATTAATTGAAGCATAGACCTTGGTTGGTGAGTTCGTGGGTGTGACGGTTCTTAGTATAACAGGAATTTGAATCGAATTACACACCACGAAAAGGTATATGCGTCTCATGTTTCCGGTATATAAAGAGGTAAGGGAAGGCTCTGGGGGTTTATAATAATATCCAAGTGAAATATTCCGAATACATTTAAGTTGATTCGGAGAATTCGTTTATAATAACAATAAAAAATTACCTATAGATATATTTACAGAAATTAAAGAACGAGATTTCAATTTCACATTTATTCAAATTTTTCCAATCTGACTGACGTCAAATCAATATAAATTAGCGTTTCAAAATTTACATATTGTATTAATTTTATCCAAATATATTCAAAGCGAATGCATTCAGAATTATCTCCATAGCTATAAGTAGAGACTATTGGAACGCTTTACTCAATCTAGGCATTTAATTAAAACAATATCCATATTATAGAAGTTTATAATTCATTTGGATTAAGTATTAGATATTGTCCTCCACTGAGATCTCTTCGATGAATTCTAATTCTAATTTGCAAAATTTACAAACCATACCTACTATTAGTAGATAGGTAACATTATAAAACAGTGAAGAAAGTATCGGCTATCTTTTTTATTTTGCGAAAAATACGTATGTTGTTAGTTGAAGCATTAAACAAAATTTATTTATAAATAACTTTCAAAACATGCTTTCATCATATAATCACCTCCCATCAGAATATTCACTAAACATATACAAGAAAAACGTAAACCTAACACATAAAACCACCACTAAGTGTTTGTTTATTATCGCCCACAAACCCTATTCTGTAAAATGTTCAAGCTAAATTTGTCTCTTATACATATTAATAAACCTCTGAAGCTCCCTTGCATAATTTGTGGTTAAGTTTTGTAGGTACAGGAGATTTTATATACATTACGTAACGTGCATACCAGTCTGTTACAGATTTACACAAAACATACAAATTTTGATGTTATGTACACAGCCTTCGGTTTTTTACGTTTTAAGGTAGCAGATAATTATGATGAAAGGGAAAAGTTTGCTAACATAACAGGCATATTTTGAATTATTATTATTATTGTAGTAGGAGTAATTTAATTTGATTGAATATTTTTTTGTACATATATTTCGTTATTGAATTTTTTTTATTTTTTGCGTATAAATTATATAACATAATAACTATATTACAAAATAATTGAACTAGACATTAAATTAGCATTTTTTATCTATTATAATGTTATTGTTTGGTTACTATTTAGAAAATAATCGAACCACTTTCCTAGTTTATATTTAAAATTATAAATAAAGCCTTCGTTGCAAAGTTTGGGGTTTAATGTATAATTATAGGTCAATAAAAAGGTTCTCGTAACCATTAAACTCATTAGAAACTATTTAGACTCAGCAACAAAATCTGTCTACAAAGGTTTCCTACACATTTAACATTTAAGTTAGTCAAACGTTCAGAACACGATAAGTGAAAGTTAAGGGTATCTCCTAATGGAACTTTTATGAAAATTGGAACATAATTTTATTCAGGAAATTAATAACCTAACTTCTTAGTATAAATTCTTGGTTTACAGTAAATTGTAGTTTAGACTAAATGTTTGCGGTTTAAATCCACTAATAGTATGTTGTGTGAGAAGTAAATGTTAAATGCGAAACACAAACTTTTGTCTTCACTAAACTAATTAACCAGATAAGTGGAAACCCTGTCACTAAAATCGTAAATTGTCTAATTAAATCTTGAGTAAACATCCTGGACAAAAGCATAATAAAGATCCGGGCATCAGGCGTCTCTCCCTCACTAAAAAGATATCCCAATGAAAATTTCAACGTACAAAAACAACAGTTTTTAATCCACAGTAAAGAAGAGCTATTTATGCTTGTCCCCCATATTTTCCAAATCGATCACCACTCCGATATCTGTTTTCAAATCGAACACAAACATTTTATTATTGCAAATTGATTCAATCGTCGTAATTTATTAGTTTTTAGGCTTATGTGAAAGTGCAAATCGGCGCCGTGCGTTTGGCTTTCATGCTTTTAACAGTCGAAGAAAATTTATTTAAATTCTTACTTTGTGCGTAAGGGAGATCGAAGCAAAATTGAATTTGTTGCTTCCGTGGGACTTCAAAGAAACTTCCTCGAAGTATGGTTTTGCTTTTTTTGAACTCAGTCCGCGTACAAGTTATTACTAAATTAGATATAAAACAATGGCGGTGTAATAATTGTGTTTTAACAACTTTTCCTTGTTAATTTAAATGTTTGCAGGAACGCCACATTCTTAAATTGATTATGACCAGAAATTCAAATGCACAGATGTATAATTAATAATTTAGGTAGTTAGAAGGCCTTTATGATGTAATGTAGGCAGCAAGATAAATTGGGTTGGTCTACATGAATTTATTAGAATAATAAATGTTAGGAGTATTATTAATGGTGGAATTAAGTCCATATACAAACCTATGGGTTATTAATTGTAACATAATTATGTGTGGTAGATACTAAGCTAAAAATGAGAAGAATATTTTTAACATTATGGCGAATGCGCCGGGTCTTATTAATCAACACTGACTATCAAAATATCTGCATTAATTACTTTCTTATACGAAGTAATAAGAAAGTATAGTAATCGTGATTTTTTCGACATCGAGATTTTGATGGATTTACACGTTTTGAGGGCCGCTGAATCCATTTTGACCATTTTCGCCATGATGTCTGTCTGTCTGTCTCTATCCACCATAACTCAAAAACGACTTATCGGATTTGATTCAAATTTCATATTTAAGAGTTTGAACAAATTTGTGGGTGCCACATTAAATGTTTTTCATCTAGCGCCAACACAAGTGACACTTACCAGAAAACATTTTTAGGTTTTTTAGGAATATCTTGAAAAATAAACAATTTATGAGATTTTTTTATTCTATAACATTGATTTAGAATTGAATTTTGAACAAATTTTGTTTGAACTTTTTTTTGAAATTCTGTCAAAAAAATTTCAAAAAAACTAGATATTCTTAAAACATTTTTTATTTCTCATAGCGCGCGTTGATAGGACAGAATTATGCGTATTGCAATAAGTGCGAGAGAGACTTCTGAAATTTATTTGAAAATTGCTGGAAACCCTCAAAATTTAAACACGATTTCTACAAGAAATGTAACTTAATTTCTTTAGGAAAAGTAATTGTGGTACTATCCGTAGAAGAAAGTCATGTGTTGGGCACATCCGGTATTTTTTAACTTAGGAACGAAAGTACCGGACTTTCTTTAGATCAAATGTTAAACAACAAGTCTGTAATTGTCAAATAAAATTTTAAGTTATTAATAATGTAATTTTTGGCAAAATCGAACAGCTTGTTATTCTAATCCATTATAACATTGTGAAATATAAAATGTTGATATGAAATTTAGAACCAAGTTTATACTGTAAGTAACTTTTATGTCTTTTTAAATGAAGCAAAACCCTAATTATAGGAAATACACAAACTGTAGTTTAATAAACATTAGTCTAGAGGTTGAGAATGTGTGCTGTTAAAACTATTCTACCTCAATATTTACATCAAAATTACAAAATGTTTAAATTCAATTTTTCCCCTTAAAGACAATGGTAACCAATAATGTTGATTAACAGTTAAGGATAACAGCTGGAGTCGATTATATAATCGATCCTAAGTCTAAAGAATTTATTGTTATTTTTAGATACTTATCTATAACTTTTTCGAAAAAGGATAATTTACATTTTTATAATTAGAGTAAACTTGATTTAAAATTGCAAGTATCAAAATAATAAATTAGCTTAGCACATAATATGTCGATTGCTAAATCATCCAATCAAATATTTCTGAGTATTTTTTAAAGATTTTTTACACTAAATAAAATAATTAACTTTTCCAATCAATTTTGAAACTAAATCACTTTAATTATTTAAAAGTTATTTTTCTGAACTTTTTATAATGTATAGTAAATAAAATCAAATTAACTAAGTTTAGAACAAGTTATATTTACCTTATAGAATTGTAGGTAACATAGAATAAGCAGAACTCCAGAATATGTATGTGGTTAAAAAAACTGCAACCGTTGTTTTCAACCCCAGCATAAAAAAATCATCGATATGATCTTTAACAAATTGTAATGTATTTTATAATAAATATCATTAACTAAAATTTTCTTTTTTTGAGAAATAAGTAGGTAGTCATATAATAATGACGTTACACATGATACCAATCCAGTTATTTCTACAAATTTTATTGATCAAATCTCGTCTAGTTATAATATATGAATACTAAAAATATTCCAAATTAATAATTTTATTTTAATATTTTATAAATTCCTTTAAGATTTTGACGGATGCGCCGGTGTTTAGTCAAATCTAATAAACTTATATTGAATCTAACTTGTAGTTAGTTGTATATGTATATTCTAAAGATTGATACGTTAGATAAAAATGAAAATAATTTTCTAAAAATAATTTTAACAAATGAAGGTTAGTACTATTTTACTTGAAATTATTAGTAATTATAAATGTAAACTTTCAAAAAAGTCGATTATTAAGGACCTAAGGAATGGTTAACCATTAGTTCTATAGAAACAATTATGACCACAATAATTTCTATAGATTGTAAGGATCAGTGTTTCAATCGATAGATAAACTTAACTGAGAGTTAATTTTCTTAGTTGCCATCTTGTTAATATTGATATCTAAGGGCCGATCTTTTCACCTCTGGATAACTTTATTTTGTGGATAAATGCTTAAGTTATAATTGTTACAACAATAAAAATGAAGTAACGTACTGCCATATAAAGTTAACTGGAAGATGAAAAGATCTACCCTAAGGACATTAATTTAGTTAAGAACGTCCACCGATTGTAAAAAATTTGAATAATTTAAAAGATTTCATATCCCTTCGTTATTTTTACAAAATAATTGCAAATATTTTATTAATTTTAGGAAATACTTATTGTAAAATCGGTTTTATGACTTATAATCCTAGGGCAAAATATCCTCGACAAAAAATCAGAGACAAAATATCCTTGGACAAAAGATATTGAAGACAAAATATACTTGGACGAAATATCCTGAAGATAAAATATACTTGGATGAAATATCCTTAACATAAAATATATGTACTCTAGTCAAAAAATTGTAATACTAAATATTTTCAGAAAAAAAGGAAATTCAATTTATTAACTAATTATAAACATTAAAAAATATTATTTATATTAAGTAATTATTTCGGTTCGGGGCTAAAACTTTGAAATAAAACTTGAAAATGAAAAATAAAAACATAACCTTACCTAATCTAACCTAACCTAACCTACAATATTTTGTCTCGAATATATTTTGTCCAAGAATATTTTGTCTCAAGGATATTTTGTCTCAAGGATATTTTATCCAAGGATGTTTTAACAAGGATATTTTGTCGGGGATATTTTGTCCAAGGATCAAAACGCCGAGTACCGTAAAATAATTTATCTACTACCAATTCATAATAGCCTTGATTTGACATTAATTTGAGTAAGGTAAGTCAGATTATTACGCAACATGTGTTTTAAAGAAATCATTACCACACTGAAATTTCAACAAGAAAATTCTTTCTTACAAGTATTTATAACACAATTTTTACAATTTAGTATCTTTATAGGAAAGTTTATATTTGTAAATGTCTAATTATAATATAATATATATTGTTTAATTCTTTAAAATTTGTGATTAACATTGAGTAATGACACTTCATACTCTTAAGTTTGATTTTTTGAAACCTGGAGAATTTTATAATAGCGTATCTACTTAGAAAAAACCCTAACTTCACGTTAGATAACTGAAAAAATTTGTAGTTTTATTTTTTAATAAATTAGTTTTATATTTTAATAATAAATATAACACGGTCTACGTCCCAGATTTTTTGGTGTATAAATTGTTTAATTATTTGAAAATTTATGATTCAAATTCATTGTTGTGTAGCGCTGGCTAGTTTTTACACAACTTAGGTTAGGTAGTCCAGTACGACAACTTGACAACAACTACTGAGCAATGTCGCTGGAGATAAATTCAAAATTCATTTTTAATTATTTGGACGGTAGAAGATAAAATCTTGTATATTACACGTGGGATATACACACATTAACATATTCGTCTGATTACAGAACTCGTCTACGACTCGTTCTGCAATTTCCAGACTCTTATGTTAATGATGTTCATATCCCACTTATAATATAAATAACTATTACAATTATGGTGAATGCGCTTAAATAAAATGTTAAAATATTGTAGATGTAAGTACTTTTTGTTGAAATCTTGAAGAGTTTTTCAAAAGAAGTATGTTCCATGGTGAATATAGGAAAATCGGTACTTATGGTTCTAAATGGTGATATATATGAATAAACCGTAATTTACAACGATCAGGTAAGTCATAAGAAACATTTCAGTATTTTATTATACATATAAAACCAACTTATGTATTAGTTATCTGATGTTTGATTTAGTTGTACAAAAATTAGTTTGATTGAAATAAATGTTCAATGTTTCAAATCTAATGTAGCTTGCTTAACACCAAAACTTTTAAAATTATTTAGAGCCGTTATTTAAAAAGAAACATTGGGCCTTAAAATATTCGTGATTACTCAAGTATTCATGATTTTTTTTTGTTAATGTAGGTAAAGATAACAGCAATACACGGAAAATAATTTAAAAAAATATATGTTTGTTATGGACATGTTAAAAAAATGTATAAATGCGGCTCACTTCAAAAGAATATTTTACAATTATCAAATACTGAGTTTAGAGTTCTTTATTTGTTTATTTAACCACTTAATCAAAATTTCCACACTAAATGATCCAATAAATCAATCACTGAAAAACAAACCGGTAATGTAAATATACAATTAGAAACTAACTGCATTTGCAGGAATTTGTGCCAAAAAACAGAATAACAATTACAATCAAATTACAGCTTGCAGTCGATATGCGAACGGACCGAAATGTTTCAATTTTACGACCACAGTTATGACCTGATTTAAAACAGATAAACTTCTGTTTACGCGTGGATATAAAAAAGTAATTTTATAATGCTATCGTTGCCATTATTGGACCATAACCTTGGCACAAAGGCTTTCAGTCAAAGGCATTAAACAATGATTTCCTGAGAAAACTGTACGAACAACCCGTGTAAGAATTGTTTCAAACAGAAACAATAAACGTTTTTATATTTTGTCTCTGGGTTTTTTTTTCTAAAATTAGTTTAAAGTAAACAAAGAGAGCGAAGCAAAAAAAAAACGATTTACTTTTTTTCTGTCTGTTTCAATTATCAAAGGGTAAATATAGTGGTCTGGCTTCTAAAATTGAAACCACAGTCGATTGAAACTGAAAGCAAACAATCATGAATATGAAATTTGTCAAAGCCACAATTACTTTTTTCCATTATATTAAAAGGTACTTGAAATGCTTTCTGTGTGTATACCTGTAGTTATACTGTTGTATGTTGCATTTATTTAAAATTATGTTGTATGAGTTTTTATTCCACAGGTGTTAAATGCAATGGTTTGGTGCAATTGTTGCAAATTTAATAATGTGTCAGGAGGAAAACAGAAAAGAAACAAATGGACGCACCACCAAGTTTTCTTTAGTAACTTTTTAATAAAAGTTCTTTCAGTTTTTAGAACTAAAAGTTGAGCTTGAGTTACCAAAGCCATCGAAACAACTTTTGACCAGCTGTAAATATTGTTTAACTTGTGTTCTTTTATTTTTCAACAACACCCATAGCGCCATAAACTTACCGCAAAAATTTTATTTGTTCTCCATCCACATACACTTACACATTTTTTGCGTCCAGGTAATTAATTGCAGAGTAAAAAAATTATTGTGTGGGACGGAGTTAATAAACGAGATAAAAATGTGATAAAACTCGCGTTTTATCTCTTTTAAGACAAGAAAATATGAATTTTTTTTGGTTATATATTTATGAAGTTGGAACAAAGTAAAAATTAATTAAGGGGTTGATGACGTGCCATCGCCTGTTGCGTGCATATACAGATAAAACAGAAGAGGAGCGCAAGTTTCAAAGTGTTGGAGTTACTAGGGTGATCCGCGCGCGGATGCTGTGTAACTGAGCTTTCCAATGTGCCGCTTAAAGCTCCTCAAAGTCCCACCACGTGGCCCCGACCGGCGCAACACAAAAACTAAAACCCCACCCTCGACACGGTTTCATTCATTCAAGAAAGCCACGAATCAAAATCCCTATAAAATTTCGTGTAGGCATTAACAAAGTTATTTGTCAAATCAAAACAAATATTGAGTTATAAAATTTCGAAAACAACTACAATGCATGACGTCTTTCTTATTTATATGTTGTAGTTTAATTAAAAGTTTGATTGACAAGGGTAGGTATTAGGGGGGCTCTAGGGTTATTGTTTGCCGGATTGCCTCCAGTTTTATCTTCTGTTTTGTTACTAAGTCAATTTAGTAGATCAGATCCACTTTATCGCACAAAAGTAATTGAATAAAAGTTGATTTCATTGCTTTACTACTGAAATAATGCACTCGGCCTTTGAAAAAATTGGAACAAAGGTGGAAGTTATTATTATACAGTTTTGATGTATATCATTTGACAATCTATAATACAGCAACAACTCAATTTAAAAGTAATTTAATTCTTTACTGTACCCGGAAAAGTGGATTCAGATTCAACTTTCGTGCAACTTAAATCACATTTGTAAAACTCTATGAACGATGTTTGGTGAACAGTAGCGTCGGTGGCGTTGGGGTTGCGTCAAAACCATTAAAATGTTTGTCAAAAATGTCAGAGTTGCGCCCAGGAAAAGAAGGTAGAGAGGTTTTTAAAAAAAACTAGTCTGAGTTGCGCCAAAGGGTAGGGTAGATTAGTGAAATTAAAAAAAAAATTTGTAGATATACTTTATTTTATTGACGTGAGTTGAAGAACATAAAAATCAAACTTTCGAATTTAGTAGCATCAGTATCAGAAATTCTGATTTGCAATTAGGTAAATATTGATATGTGTAGGAAAATATCCATTATTTAAATTTAGAATAATAAAATGTTTTTAGTACCTCCTGTAAAATTTCGTTTTTATCACATAGCAGATATTGCATAATCAACAACGATGTAATAGCAGACATTATAATTATACCTGACAGCCCATGACGCAATAGGGATGTTGCATTTTTTTAAAATTCCGTTTTTTTCTGTTAGAAATGTAAAACGACTATATTAATAATACTCTACAACAAAAATAATTTTTTTTACTCAATATTTGTACATAAAAAAACGTTTATAAATTGACCGTAATTCAAATATATTATTCCCGCCCGAAAACGCTTTAAGATCGGAGAGTCCTGTGTGACGTCACGAATCTAGTTGACATTGGCATGTCTAAATATTTTTTACGCGTTTGACATTTTTCGAAATAAGTCAAAATGCGGCGTGCTGCACTGTGGAACTAGATTCGTGACATCAGCAGTCTTTTGGACCGATTCGGGCGTTTCCGGGCAATGCGTGAAAATTTCAAATTTTGCAATATTTTTTATTTATTTACTTGGAAAGTACGGACCAAAAAATTTTTAAAAAAATATTGATAGTGGTAATTTGGTATCAGCTTTTCAAAAAAAATTATTTTGAAAATCATGCAAAGTCCCTATTCGAACAAGGAGATGGCCGCAATTCGAGCAATGAATTAACTTACCTTTTCGGTCTAAAAAAATTTTACCTGGCTCGGCGCAACTCCCTTTAAAAAGTAAAAGCGGAAGACTAAATTTTTTTTTGTCTACATAAATCTCACTTTAAAAATATCTGATGTGTCCAGCACATGGCTTATACTATGCGGATATAGGTTTGATCTTTGGATAATACTGAAGCTGTAGCTTTTATTAATACTAATGCAAATTATTGTTTTGTATCGGTACATCACGTGTCTGCGTATGAATTCATTCGGAAATATTTGGAAAGGATTCAGCATTTCTAGTTTTACAACTTGGAGAAATAACTTGGTTTTCACTTCGATGGTCCCTTGGAATTACATATAAACTATATTTCTTAAAAGTTATCGTCTACAGCATATACTCGGCCGGTTCTAAGATATTCACTGTGGAAATCTTTGCTAGATTGTATTTTTAGTGCCGCGATTCCAATTATATCTAGCTGTGGAGGTTATTTACCAGACTATGGATTAGCTAATAGGTCACTTTTAAAGTAGAATTTAATGATAAATATTTTCATTTCTATTTTCGTCAACTAACGGTGTGAAAGAACAATGAAAAGACGAGCAGTGCCACCTAATGGTGGTTTTCACCGAAAAAAGAATGTATTGTACGTACACCGGATAGGTGGGCACTTTTAAATATTTTTAACTGGATTCATAGAAAGTACCAAAATATCAACAATTTATAAATTGTTTTTTCTACAAATTTAATTTATGTGGTCTATGAATATACTTAAAAGTTGTCCATTCTTATCTGCACATTTGATACCATAGAAATACCTACCTATGCATTAATAGGTTAAAAAATTCCACGATACTGAAATTCGACAGTTTTCGATTATACCTTGTTTAAACAATTTTAGTATCATCAATTTGACAAGCTCTGAATCTAGAAAGAATTAGCCTTCCATTGGTGCAAAAAAAATTGAGACATATTAAAAATAAGTTTGTAAATGCAATTTATTCATAAAATTTTACAATTTTCAGAAATACAAAAATCTTCAGAAAATATTATTTTATGTTCATGTATTTTAGATTTTAGATCTACAAGGTTTTCGTGTAGTGGGTTCGACATTTTTAGAAACGTTTTTTGTGAGTCTAGATTCCTGACTACTATAAATGCGAAACAACCTCGTTTCAAAACTTTAATTAAGAGAAATCTTTTAACTTTTATATTGTTGTTACTATTGTTATCTTTTTGACATACCTTGTAGTTCTTTAAAGGCTCAATAAAATCATATGCATAACAAACTAAGTTGCTATGCAGATAGAATTAAGAACCCTGTATATATGATAATATTTTGGGTTACAAAGCATTCAATTTCTGAAGGTTTTTGTCTTTACAGAATAATTTGACGGACCATGTAGATATAATTGAAGTATTCCTTATTTGAAATTTTTTTAGGTGGAGGATACCGAGTACAAAAGTTTCAAATGCACCATGATGTACCAAAATGTGGCCTCTTACAACCAAACAATCAAAAAGTTTTAAAAAATTGTTACAAAATTGTTTCAATCTTATAATTTAGTACTTATTTATAGTTATTTTTGTAAACATCAGCTCGCTATCTTTTATT
Source organism: Pediacus dermestoides (assembly GCA_963942485.1). NCBI lineage: Eukaryota > Metazoa > Arthropoda > Insecta > Coleoptera > Cucujidae > Pediacus > Pediacus dermestoides. Next base: position 13,883,829 of record OZ012626.1, read on the forward strand.
CCATTTAATGGAGTCCACTCAATATAGTCATTTTTCCCCAAAATATTGCAAAAAATTCATATGATATCGTACGTTTTTCAGTGTACTAATTTTACAATCTTTTATATAAAAAAATTTGCAATGCGTCAAACCAATCATATTTCCCTTTAGATCGTATGATACGGTGCAAAATTTTGTATAGAACGTAATGATTGTACAAATTTTTGTACAGAAAAATGTATGCATATATCTAGTGTTACATGGGTTCAAAATGGAAAATAGTATATTTTAACAAGACATGAAAATACCGTTTTTTTTTCGTGAGGTGAGAATTGTACACGAGCTGTGTAGCAGCGAGTGAGGCAATCTCACGAACGAAAAAAAAACGTATTTCATGTCGAGTAGTAAATATTATTTTTTCTACGATTCTGTAATTTATAAATTGGATTAGAAACTACAAATTTTTTTTAAATTATTTAAGGTGACAGTTTTCAAGTGAAACGTCAAAATTATATTTTAGTTTTTATTTTAACTATTTTAAGCTTTATATATAAAATGTGTCATGAAAAGTGAATGAATTGATATTGAAAATTTATGTAAATTTAGTGCATATAGTGTTTTCATTAAAAAAATCACGAAGAAAACCATAAATTTGAAATTTTGATATTTTCACTCTAGAGAGAATATGACTATTTTCGCAGTAGACAAAATATTGAAGTTTCATGTAAAGTATGTCATGGAAAAATGGCTATTTTCATATATAAGAGTAGAAAAAAGAATTATGCTGTCTAGGAAAATGGTGACCAAAATTTTTCACAGTTATCTGGGAAAGTATTTCTTGCAGATACGATCACAATTACAATGATATGCCTAAATATTTAACCAAATCAAATGACGGTAAGTATAACTTTGTTCTACACGGTTGACAGCGCTCAATTTCGTATAAAATATTAATAACAAAACAACTACAATATATTTGAAAACAGTATCATACTCAACAATGATACAAAAACAAGCAAAAAATAGATTTTGCTTTGTATCCTCCTAATTTTACCGACGAGTGTATATTTAATTATGTCGCATTTAAATATTTGTTTGTATTAAAAACAATCATTTTCAAACCCAGAATATTTATCCCTGCTGCCATGTCCTTACGCCACTGGTATTGGGGTAATCTACATAAACGATGATATATTGAACACCGTATGCCACAACAATTTATTCACCGCACACCTACATAAATATGTTCAAAACAGCAAGAATAGCAACAATTATTATTTCCGCTTCCCCAAACAAAGAACATTGCCTACAGATGACAGAGACACTTCTCATTTTTTTAATTCTTGATGTAAAGAAGGGCTATTTTAATAAATTTAGCATAAAAAAATCCATCGTCTCCCACAAACTGCTCCTATAAATGCGGTCTGGGGCATTCGGCACTTGATGTTTCTTTCCTGTGCGTGAACTTCCTTAACGTGACTGTATATTAAAAAGACATTAATAAAAAACGTTCCACGCTGTTTCAGCACAGGCGGAAGATGGTTTATCTTTCGTAATATCTACATTTTCTCCTGTGCACGTACTTCATTTTCTTTCTGTTTTGAACAGGCACAAAAAACAGCTTGGTATTTACTTATACCTTATTATTTAATTTTAAAATATATTTATTTGGCTTTTGTAGATTGTAGCGCTTCGCTGTGTTGGTCACGAATGAAATTTAGTATATCTATCTCTATGCTATTATATAGCACCGTAATTCAGGAAGTGCACAAAGTGCTCGAAGGATCGTCAGCTGCCCGAAATTAAACTTCGAAATTGGGTTGCATTTTAAATGTTGCTGATGCTCTTTGTATAAATAAAATTCGTCTCACGTTCTTTACTTAATCTTAATATTATACCAGTCTTGTGGAATATTGGAGAAAAAATCGCTTACACTTTATCTTGCTTCGTATACTTACATATTGTGTAATGAAGTAAAACGTTGATTGAAAATCAAACCAGAAAGCAACAATATGTCTCATCTAGTCTAATCAAGGATCCAAAGTTACCCAACACGGAACACGAGATTAAATATTTGCTACGCATTGTTGTCAAATTCAACTCTTCCTTCTTCATACCATGTCTAATAATTGAATACACAAACGGTATTTTTTATGATGGTTGAGATTGAGCTCTGGTTTAGTGATTTACAACTATTTTTCATAATAGAGGTCTTTTCCAAAATATTTTAGCTGCTAATGTATATGTTACCGGCAGAACCCGATATTAGGATAAACTAGAATTACCTAGGCCAAACTATTACAACCGATTGTCTCTTGGCAATATTAGTTTTACCTAGACGTAACTGGTACAACCGATGGACTGCTGGCAATTCTAGTTTTCCCTAGGTTAAACTAGAATAACCTTTATCTACTGTTAAGCTGGACTATTTTTGCCTAGGTGAAGCTACGAATTTTGAGTTTATTTTAGTTTTTTAGACGCGGGAGGGAAATATTATATATTAAGGGACTAAAGTGAGTGATTTTATCACGTAAGGGATGAAACATCACATTAGGTCCAAGGCATTTACGCTATTTTTTGCACTTCTGAAACATTTAGAATGATTTCACATACTTATATGTAAGTATGTGAAATCATTCTAAAACTGTCCAAAATGACAAAAAATACTCAGGTAACGTAGCAACGTATATTTATTTTTTTACTTTATGTCCCTGGGGATTTGAAATGCTACTTTATGTCCTTAGGGACTAAAATAGACACTTTAGTCCCTGTTATAAGGTACTAAAGTTAGTACTTTAATCCCCGAAGTGCAAAAAATAACACAATGAACTAATTTCTCACATGAAATACGTAGGTATATACAAATATAAAAATTATAATTCTGACAACTAAATAGGCAAAATAACTATAACAACTCACTCAAATAAAAAAAGTTCAAATGGTTTACAAAAATGAAATGAAGAAAATAAACATTCTCAACATTCTTAGGGACTTTTATAATAAGCATCACTTTTATCAATGGTTTTTTATTTATTACTACACGGTGACATTTTGAGTTGCATACAATAGATCTTTTTATTTATTAATGCGTTCCGCCATTTTTTTTTGGACAGTTTCTATGGGGAAAGAGAGCAAGAGTGATCGGTTAAACGTGTCACACTTGAATAAATGTCCGCAAAAATTAGGGGTTGCGCTTGCGCGTAGAATAAATAAAAAGGTCTATTGATTCTTTTCTACAAAGACATCTCTTTAAAAAGCAATTTTTGATGCAATTACATCGAAGAAAACCATTCTCTGTACCTATTGATTCCTTAACTCCTGCAGTTCTCAAATATATTGTTCAATCTAAAGGGACATCGTCATTGGATAAAAATGACTGAGAACAAGTGTCAAATTCCGATCTATAATAAAAATTTCTATATTACTAAGAAAACTACAAAATTGGTATTACCTACTGTAGAGGTTGTTGAGCACACCGTACTTGATCCACATCTTGTACATCCCATTTTCATTTTTCTCCAGAACTACTCCTATAACATTTCTGAGGTCTAGTTTTGCTTTATCGGCGTCATGGATTGGAATAGTCGTTGTCTCCAACTTCAGCGAGTGGATGTGTCCAATCTGAAGTCATCTTCATTTTCTTAGCTTGTTTTACTAGGTTTTCCCATGCATATTTCCTTGTAGGAGATACGTCCTTCTTGTTGTTCTCATTTAAAATAAAATTGTCCTGAAGCTTTGTAGGGTATTCCTCCTCATCACTGGAATTTATTATCATCATCTCATCATCATCTATGTTCTTTATTACATCTGAGGGCAATGCAGACGTAGAAAGACCAAATCTAGGTTCAATACCAAACATTGCTTTATAGAGTGAGTGTTTTATCCCAGAATGGAACGACCTGTTCTTCATAAACTGGACGTACCGAAGGCCTTCTGACCAATTGCTTGATTTAATGTCCCTCATCCAAGCGCCCAATATATTCTCAATATCTTTATTCGCCCGTTCCACAGAGCCTTGGCTCTGACTGTGGTGAGCCTTACCGTGACCGATTTAAAGTTCAGGCCACAATGTCACCATCTCCGTTATTACATTATTAATGAACTCCCGTCCATTATCAGACTGTAAAATGCAAGGTGCTCCAATCATTAGGAATATGTCATTTAGCTGGTAAGCAACCTCCTCATCTCTCTTACTTTGCAAAGGGAGCACCAAGACAAATTTTGTTAAGTGGTCTTGATAAACCATTACAAACTTAAATTTTTCGTCGGCCTGCGTCTGTAAGTCAATGAGATCAAATTGACAACGGCTATTTAATTCGGAATGAAGAATTGGCTCTGATTCCAAACTTCGCTTTTCTTTGTTCTCTTCTGCTGGCACACTTCACCCCTTGTAACATTTTCGTATTTTCTTGAGGTTTCTACTAACAACCTGTCTCGACCACCATGTCCTACAGCTACGTGAACAGTTTGAATCACATCGTATACTTATCAATTGGAATGTAATACTTCACCTCATTATTTCTAGTTCTCGCTATAATTTCTTAAATTTCTTAATTTCTGTTCTTTTGTCAGAGAATTTCGCAACAGTGACCTGGTCCAAAATTTCTACATATTTTTCCTTTGTCATAACATTGAAGCGTGTCTTTATTCTCGTCTATGTCAGTCATTTCCTTCAGCAAGTTAGGTGCAACTATTGACCATAGCAGAGGTGATACAGGTAATACACCTCCCTAAAGGACGCTTCTTCCCCTCCTAAGAATGCCGTTACTATTGTTCGGCACTTAAGCATTGATTCTATCCATCTAAATGCGGATTATTGGTTTTTCAGATGCTTTCCTTATGGATTTGAATGAAGAGTTATCAAAAGCATCCTCTATGTCTGTAAAGATTTCAATTGCTGTTTTTTTGCCATGACAGTTTTCTCTACTTCTATACCAAGAAGTGTAGGGTATTAGAGACTCATCCGATTGATAAGCAAATTGTTTTGCAAGATGTTCGCTTTTTATGCGGTTAATCATAATTCCTTCCATCATTTCGCTTCTTATTACAGAGACTTCAGGATAGGCAAGAGATAGAGTTTTCGTTAAAGTAAAGCAAAGTTGCATAGATATGCAACAATATTCTAAAAAGAAATTAAAGATATTTAATTAGCTTCTGAAATATCGGAAAAAGACTGAAATATCAAGCTGACTTCTTTCTCGTTTCTTGGCTCGACCAGGTTTGTAAGGTTGGGTTAAATGACATATTTTAGTTAACTTATATAACTCATTCTACTCAACCTCAAAAACGGAACTTTACAGGATCTTCCTATAAAAAATCATGTTTATTATGCAATTAAATTCCAAAACCCTGGAAAATGTCAGTGTGCGATATATCATTGTGATCAGAATGATTAGAGATCTTGAATTTTGTAGAAAACATCCAAGAGTGTACAGAAAAAAAATCGTTTATGATGAAATTGAAGCCCGATAGGCTAGAAAATGGATGGCGGTCTTCGTGACTGCCAAAAACATCAAAGACCTAGAAAGAAAAGCAAATGAGACCATCTAAACGATAGCGGAGTGGATGGGTAGTAGACATCTTACTCTTGCTCCTGAAAAAACGGAACTAATTATATTGGCCGGGAAAAGAAAGCCTCCTGACATAAAGGTCAGAGTACTTGACGTTGAGATAAAACCGAAAGTACCTCGGAGTATGGCTAGGTCGAAATGGCAATTTCACGAGACACATCACAGAAACCGTACTGAAGGCAGAGAAAACAGTAACAGCACTCTGTGCACTAATGCCAAACGTTGGTGGGCCAAGTTCATCAAAAAAAAAAATCCTGGCCACGGTGGCCCACTCAGTTATACTATATGGAGCCCCAATCTGGGCCTCCACCCTAAGATACGAAAACCACAGCCGTAAACTGGCGACACTACAAAGAAAATTGGCAATAAGAGTGGCATCAGCATATAGAACGGTTGCAACAGATCCAATTCTAGTGGTAAGCGAGATCCCACCTATAGAACTTATGGCAAAAGAGAGAACCTGGACTCGGGAAGGAATAAGGAAAACTGACGCCAGGGAAAGGATGCTATCAGAATGGCAAAGCAGATGGACACTATCATCATCCTGGACAGCTAGACTGATAAAGAACGTTAGAAACTGGGTATTGTATTTCGCTATGTCCTCTGGCGAAATACAATACCATCTCACCCAACTGTTGAAGGGACATGGAAGCTTTAGAACCTACCTCTGCAATATGCAAAAAGTGGAAGACGACGAATGCGTCTATTGTGGAGAAAAAGACACGACAGAGCACACTTTCTATTGGAACCCTCGATGGAAGACCCACAGAGACAAAGTGTTCTCGTCCCTCGGAGTAATATTAACACCTGAAACCACGATCGACAAAATGCTTGAAGACCGAGAAAAATGGAATACGGTAAGCCGTTGGGCAAGAGAAGTACTTACCGAAAAGGAAACCGAAGAACCACAGAACAAAGAATACACAAAAATATAAATAATTGATAATGACATTAAGATAATGGAGATTAAGGGGAGGAGGTGGAACCCAGATCTCTGGGGGAGAGAAGGGAGGGGTTTTAGTCGGTAGGGGCCTCTAGAGAGGACTCCCAACTCGATACTACCCTGGGCGTCCGAACATCAATGCCCAGGGTGTCTGTTAGCAGATTTCCCCTCTTCAGGAAAAAAAAAGAGTAGAAAATGGAAACTTATGAGAAAAAAAATATACAGGACGTTATAGAGCACATTAAAACTAAGGATAATCTGCAAAGAAAAATTAAATCTGATGGTTAGTTTCCAAGTTATGGAGTTTCCCTCATCCAAGTTACAAGCTAATTATTTTAATAACCAAGACAAAAATGAGTGAATAACTCATGCTATTATAATCTCTGGAAAAAATGCAATATGATTTGTTCAATTTTTTTCACAAAATCTCTAATACAAAGAAATTGAAAATGTTAAAATTTAATAAAATACCTAAAATTGAGAGAAATTTGAAGTTTGGCAACCTCTCAAACTCCCCTTGGAATAAACTAAAATTCCTTCTATTACCATGAAAATATAAATAATGAATTTCAATTGTTGTTTCTGTTTTTTAATAAAATTGACAGTACTAAATTAGTTTGACAAGTTCTCGCATCATAAAATATTGAACGTTTCTGTTTTTTTCTCTCCGATCCTATTCATATGTTCAATGCAGTGTTGCCACTTTTCTTTACGCAAAATGGTGATATCTTTGTAGAGAAAGGACTTACAGCACTGTAGTAAAAAAATTCGTCATTCTTAACACGTAAAGTTTAGCACAGTATGCTCCGAGTGCGCCAATTACTGATCACCCGGAATGATTATACATGATCAGAGATTTTGAATTTTATAGTAAATTATCCAGGTCCGTATTTAAAAAAAATTTATGATGGTTCTAACAGTTTTAAGCAACAAATCTGAAAATCGATTGCCTATTCTGGTACAGGACAAAAAGTGCGGTTGTGAAGGTATTTATAGTCCACGTTACCTTATCGAAGGTAAATATTTTGCCTACTAACTTCTACTAACCCTACTAAATTAAATAAACGTCACCCAATATAAGTAATTTATTATAATTACATCGACCTGCTTGTCCCAATAAATTTAGCCTTATGTAGGTGCATAAATAATCAAAAAAATGAGTTCTGGACACAAGTTCTGTCACCCTGTATGCATTTTTATTTTGTTCTTATCATGCGTTTAAAACAGTTGCAAAGTGTCACGAAAGTATAATATATGTGATAATAAATAATATCTGAAACAAATGTGTCGTGTATCTTGGGCATACATTGTCATATTTGCAGAGTGCATACATGGAACCACACCAACAATAAATCTTTTCAGAGGAAGCTGCACATTTCCCATAAATTTGATAGACAAAGGAAATTATTTGCATTTAACTACATAAAAGCGAGTGGAAGCATGAAAGAATGGCTTTTGCACCAAATATATTTTCATTTATTTTATTTTTTTAGTTGTATTTACCCTGTCAAACATTCTAAATATATTTATCTTATTAATAATTAGGTATATTAAAAACATCAAATACCAAATATCAAGATAAACCAACAACAAACATTGTGAAATATTGTACATAATTACTTACCATTAATTCTTGTACAGTATAATTAGTAAATTCCATAAAAAATAACAAATTAGATACTTTCCAGAAATTATTTCCATATGATTCTACAAAAATCTTTGTCAGTGTTGGAATTATTCAATTTGATAAGGAATGTATGTTTTAGGAAGAAATATATTTCATCATTATTCATCTACGTTAACAAAGTAGTGACTTTTTGAGAGATGCAAATGCTTGCCGGTGATTACCTACCTACAAAGATACCTAGAAAACTATTAAATTACTCCTTGAAACGAGAAACAGTGAATTGTTTGTCTTCATGACTCTCCTCTAGATGCAGTTTGCATTAAAATGAAAGTCAAGTAGAATAAAATAGCTGTGAGGAAATAGTTTACAAAAAATGTCTAGTCTAGGCAATCGACTCTATTCTTAATAATTATAGCTAATTTTTGAACTGTTAATTAACACATTTTTGGACTACAAATATAGTTTTTCATACAAACATTTCAGCATTTTATGTATCCGAATCACAAAAGCTGTTTTGTTTATACGGGTAGGTAGGATATAGATCTATACTTATTAGTAGCTTTGTAAATCTTTTAATTTCTTCGTTTGATATATTATGTTCCCGCATGGACGCTCCACTTGCTCGCTATATGAAATCCATTTCTACACTCACCGTTTTTTCCTATTTCTCACCGATAGGCCGATAACTTTAATCCATGTCAAAACTGGTTCCTCAATTGCTCTGTACATTGTCGTTAAGGAGTTTATTATTAGGTATTTAATTCATACAGAGCAGTGATTTGAAAATTCATACACGTTTCTGACCCAGTTGAACTCTACACCATCCCATATAATGATTTGACGTTCCTTCACTTGATATTATCCTCCCTAAGTAACTTTAGTTTTTATTTCTTTTAATTGTTGCTGCTATATTTTATATTCAGTTTTCAGATTCCCCTACAAGTTTCGAAATCAATATCTTCTTCACAGTTTGCGATAATTACTTAATCATCAGCAAACTAGAAAGTTAAGCAATGATCTTCAATTTCTATTTTCATTTCGGAACATATTCCTGTTTTTCAAACTTGTTGAATTGTATATGTTACCGTAAAAGCCCGAAAAGCGGTAAATTCTAGGATTTACGCGTGAAACTTAGAATTTACTTTGAATTAGTAAAAGTAAATTTATGACAATAATGAACGTATTACACAGTGCAACAAATTCAGGGGTCAAGGAACAAGAAACGGGATTCAAGTACTAGTATAGTATAGTCAAACCCCCGAAGGGTTTATTCAGATTGGCTCGAAAATTTAAGTTATGACCATTTGAATTTTTTTCGACAGTGACCAATTTTAGCTTATAATCGCTCATTGTTTTGTCTATACATTGCATTTTAAGTTTATTATTTCTGGATAAATATGTTGGAACCTCAATAAAATGACTCATCTGAACATATCAAGTAGTATAAAAAAAAATTTTTTTTGTATTTTTCGTTGAAAATAATCCGAAAAACCGCATTTTTTAGCATTTTTTGTTAGTATTTCGACTTTTATTCAGAATTTCTCATTATTATTTCTTTCAAACTTCAATGAAATTAAACTTTGAGATTAAATAGATAAATTACACGCATATATCAATAAAGAAATATTTATTTCTGGGAATTTTTCGTCGACCAGTAGTCGTTAGATCGCACTTTTATCGCATTTCTTGTCAATATTTCGAATTTTTTCTATTCTACCCAAAAAAATTGTGATAATGATGAAAAAAATACATTGATCTCTTGCAACAAATGAAAATACATGCATTGAATACCTATGTTTACCATTTTATTTTAAAGATATGAAAATTCAAATGAACATTTTTATAATGAAACAAATCAATGTGTTGAACGTACTCTCTTTGGCGTTGGTTTTGCTTCATCTGGTTCATCACCATCGCTATCACTCGAATCATCATCAGAATCCACACACTCATTGATCAACTCGCTTTCTTCTTCTTCCTCATTCGAAATTTTGAAGAGATTCTTGCTCCACCAGCAAATTTCAGCCAAAACAGCGTCAGGTGATTTTTTTTTGTTGGAAAGAGCTCAATATATTTTTTCATCATTCATCAATTTTTTTGGTAGATTAAAAAAAATTTCGAAAAATTGACAAAAAATGCAGTAAAAGTTCGATATAACGGTTACTGGTCGACGAAAAAGTCTCAAAAATTAATATGTCTTTATTGATATAGGTGTGAAAGTTGTGAATTTGATCTCAAAATTTAATTTCATTGAAGTTTGAAAGAAATAATAATGAGAAATTCTGAATAAAAGTAGAAATGTTAAAAAAAATGCGATTTTTCGGCTTCTTTTCAACGAAAAATACAAAAAATTATATTTTTCATTTGATATGTTCAGATGAGTTGTGTATTTGACTTTTAAGAACCATTTTATTAAAGTTTCAGCATATTTATGCAGAGATAATAGAATTAAAATGCATTTTATAGACAAAACAATGAGCGATTATAAGCTAAATTGGTCACTGTCGCAAGAAAAATTCAAAAGGCCATAACTTCAATTTTCGAGACAATCTGAATAAACCCTTCGGGGGTTTGACTATACTATACTAGTATTTGAATCCCTTAAAGACCGTTTCTTGTTCCACGATATGCTGTTGCACTGTGTTACCTATTAAAGAAGTGTCGAGAAAAAAAGAAAGAATCACTAAAAGGAGTTTTTTTTATTTTACACACTATAATGCACTAAAACTAAAAATACAAAAATATTGGTTATATACATATTACATAAGGTAGGTAGATAGGTATAGGAAAATGTTTAAATTATATGTATTATTTTATGTAGGTTACTTGTTACTACATGGGAGCTTACTTATTAGAACATGTCACATGATAAACTTCCATGATATTTTGTAGTGCATAATTTGTCGGTTGATCTACATAAACATCTCTTGCTAGAACATTTTTGAGTACATGTTAGATATTTGGAACTCTTGTTCGCCAGATAAAGAAAAATTTCGCCCTGCACCTTTTACACTTATTTCATTGACATTGTATTTTTGGAATAAACGTTTTAGTGTATTATAGTGTGAAAAATAAAAAAATTACTCCTATTAGTGGTCCTTTCATTTTTTTTCGAAACCCCTTTAATAATAGGCAGGTTCGTTCATTGTCATAAACTTGCTTTTACCAATTCAAACTAGTAAATCTTAGAATTGACCACTCTTGCTTGGTAAAACCCAAAAATTTAATAATAGACACAATTTTTCGTACATTTACAACATCTAATTGGTAAATCATAGGTTTAAGGTGTCTATCCTGGGATTCACCAATTTTCGAGCTTTTATAGTAACATATACATGAAGTGATTAAACTGAGACTAATTATTTCTGAAGGTAATCATAATAGTGTAGTCATTTTAGTCATAAATTTCGAAATTAGTTGAAACACCTCTGGCAAGCTAAAGATTTGGAACATGCTATACATAGTATTTGGTCACCCAACTAACATACTAAAAGTCCCCAAAAAATAAAGTTGTGCTACGGCCGGCATCTTTGACAATGATGGCCGAAATATCATTTTTCATTCTGTTCTCGGAAACTATATGTTTTATTTAAAAGAATTCTCAAAGAAAAATGACCCATGACCCTGTCTACATTTCTTGTTCTTAGCATTTTGTCGTTAAAAGTTGTCTTTAAGCCAAAATATCTTTACTGCTGAAAATTATGACATCGTGAACGCCCCTCTCATGAGAATAAATATTATAAATAGAGCTCCAAATATAAGATCAGATTATTTTAAGTATCTAACCTTCCCTCAAAATTTTTCAACTTTAAAAAAATTACAGAATGTTAATAAGTTAAAAATCATAAAAATGAAAATTATGAACTTTCTGTATTATTTCATATCTGGAATAGGTAGAATAATTCATGTTGAATTTCTTCAAAATGAGCAAGCATGTAGAAAGCTGATAAAAGTCGTATTTTCTTTATTTTGTTATTTTTAACATATTCAAGGAGGGCTTTTGTTAAATGAACAACCTGTATATTCCAGAAATGGAAGCTTGCACAGTACTCATGGTTTTAAGAACAAAAACTAAAATAAAACTTACTTATGGCGTTGCTATATTTTTCATCTGTAAAAATTTTAACTTCTGCTTAATGACATATTTTATCAAAAAAATCTTAAGAATAGCAAAAGTAGAGAATTTTATGGCAAATATTTTTCGTTTGAAAAACAAATTAGCAATGGTGTTCGGCTATTTCAGTAGAATTCAACTTCACTTTTCGCGATGCACAATTTATAAATTCTCTGTTTGCTGTTGTCAGAAAATGTGAATGTTTTCTTTTCCACCACTGGGGAAAAAAGTTTATGAACGTCAATTGGGAAACTTCATTATAACGACCTATTCGCCATATAAGTAGGTATGTATGATTTTTCAATCAAAGATTTCATTTTTTATCTTTCTAAAAGCAAATTAAAATTGCATTTGTTTTGAAACAAAAAAAAATAATTTCCTTTGAACTTTTGTTATTTTTTTTGTATTTTATTTTGTACTTAAAATGAGATATAAAAAACTTAAAATTTCAGTTATATTACTTTTGGCGATATAACCCTGTCGATACAACTTATCCACAACATCAAAATTTTATCACCTGTAAATTTTTTCATAATGTGCATTAACTTTTATTAAAAATTTATAAAATTCTATTTCGACCGTTTAAAAATTAAACCTACACATAATTAAGATCGAGTCCTCAAAAGTTACTATAATGCTACGATTTCCTCAATGACACATACATTGAATTGTACCTACTAAAATACAATACAGCTAACAAATGTAGACATCTTAAAGCTTAAAGCAACCTTTATAAAGACATCTATTTTTACTCCCAATGAAGGGAGAAACCATATTGTTCCGTGTGGGAGTTAAGACTGTAAAGGAATCTTTTTGGTATCTGTTAATTGATAATTATACTCGTCGTTATGGATTTAATAAATACAAATTGGATAGACATAACACAACACAGCCTCTCTAACCAGGTTTTTAGGTGGGAAGTTAGGTTATCCTAAAACAATAACTCTCATTATATTAAAGTCGGTTTTTTAATATTCCAAATAGTTTGATCTGATGTTGAAAAATTGGTTGATAATCTAGAAATTCATCTCCCAAATAAACCTCTCAAAGATGAAAATTTGTGTATTAAAACTGTTTATGCCATAGTTAACCAATTGTCATGACAGTACAACATAAAAATTAAAAAAACGTGTCCGTCGTTGATATAATGATAAACTATTCTCAGCCTCACCTATATTTATATGAAAAAAATTGTGTTCAAAGACCATCTATGCTTAATTGGAAAAATGAAAAACCATTGCTTATTAAACATCTCATTAAACACTATACAAGAAATATAATTTTTTTTGTCTACTAAATTTAAAAATAGTATATTTTACAAGACATAAAAGTAACGGTTTTTTTGTGAGGTGAGAATTTGTACACGAGCTGTGTAGCAGCGAGTGAGGCAATCTCACGAACGAAAAAAAAACGTATTTCATATCGAGTAATAGGTAAATACTGTTTTTTCTACGATACTGTAATTTATAATTGGATTTATTATTATTATTATTATTTTTATTATTATTAATTTATAAATTGGATTAGAAACTACAATTTTTTTTAATTATTCAGGATGACAGTTTTCAAGTGAAACGTCGTAATTATATTTTACTTTTTATTTGAACTATTTTAAGCTTTGTATGTAAAATATTCCATGAAAAGTGAATGAATTGATATTGAAAATTAATGTAAATTTAGTGCATATAGTATTTTCACTAAAAAAATCACGAAAAAAATCATAAATTTGAAATTTTGATATTTTCTCTCTAGATAGAATATGAATATTTTCGCAGTAGACAAAAATATAGAAGTTTCATGTAGAGTATGTCATGGAAAAATAGCCATTTTCATATAGGTACCTAATAACTTAACCGTCCTCCTCCGAACTCGAAACTGCAATAGAATTGGAGTTTGTGGGAAGGGAAATTATGTTAATTTTCGAATTGACCAACTATACATACAGGCTGTTTCATTAAGGGTGGCCACCGGCCATATCTCGGGAACTACTGGGCATAGAAATCCAGGGAAAAAAATTTCATTACTAAAGTGGCCACGAGAAAATCCTGGAAATTATTTTTAAGCTCCGCATTTCGCCGCAAGGGGGCGCAACTGAAAAGTAAATATTAAAATTCTGAATTTTTCCGAAAATTCCCACATTAAGGTATACCTTGGGTAACATCATTAGAAAGCTTGGACAATTCTGCATCATTTTGTTTTAAGGCTCATTGGCGTACCGACCTTAGTAAGAGTGGGGGAAGCTATTGAAAGTGTAATCATTTAAATCGCTGTAACTTCTAAACTACTTTTTCGATTTGAGTAAACTTAAGTTTGTTTGGAAGAGAAATGTAGGTACTTTTAAATATCGCATCAAATGGTACATGATAGTTCCTAATAAAATTGCTAGAGGGCGCAATTTGAAATAATAACAGTTTTTTTTATTTTATTCCGAAAACTTAAATTAGACGGTATAATTATGATGTCAGAATCGGAAAGTAGATTAAATTTGCAAGAGAAAACGTGAAAACCGTAGCTCGATATCTTCGTTCGTTTCAGTGTTATTGCCAAAAGAATAATTTTTAACACTTTAATTGAAGATATGATTGTTTTCATAGCTCCGTGGTCAAGCAATCCATGACAAAAATATTTTTTAACTTTATGCTTGTGTAGGTTTGTCACTCATTATGCCAAGGGCCCAAAAACTACTTTAGAATTAATAAAATAATCATGGAAACTTCGAATTTAGGCACAATAATTATTTTAATATGGTTTTTTAAAAATAAATCTAGATAGCCGTGAAACAAGATCGGCAGGTTTCCAAGGAGATAAATAAATTGGAATAGTTGTCAACTGATTTAATTTTGATAGGTGTTGTGTTGACAAAAGTTTCTTTTTGATGACTATGATTCTTTTTGAATTTCTTTTTATCTATTCCAAAAATTGTGCTACATCCCTCAAAAATTCTCAATTCCTCTCCCTGGTTTTATGAACTGATGAAGCCAGTTTTATTAGCTGTGGCATCGTTAATTTACACAATACTTATGCACTAGGTATTGGTCACAAACAAATCCTCATTGAATACGCGAAGTGGATCACCAAAACTGCTGGTGCAGAGTTTCAGCATACAGAATTATCGGACCGTTTATTTTTAATGGCTATCTAAATGGTGAATCTTACGTAAGCATATCGTAACCCTCGGCATTGGTATAAGCATTTTTGAGAGATGTAGCACAAATTTTGATATAGGTAACAAGAAATTTAAAAAGAATCGAGGAGAAACTTTTGTCAACACAACATCTATCAGAATTAAATCAGTTGACAACTATTCCAATTTATTAATTTCCTTGGAAACCTGCCGATCTTGTTTCACGGCTACCTAGATTTATTTTTTAAAAACCATATTAAAATAATTATTGTGCCTTGTGCCTAAAAAGTTTTCCATGATTATTTTATTAAATCTAAAGTAGTTTTTGGGCCCTTGGCATAATGAGTGACAAACCTACACATAATAAAGTTTTAAAATATTTTTTGTCATGGATTGCTTGACCACGGAACTATGAAAACAATCGTATCTTCAATTAAAGTGTTAAAAATTATTCTTTTGGCAATAACTCTGAAACGAACGAAGATATCGAGCTGCGGTTTTCACGTTTTTTCTTGCAAATTTAATCTACTTTCCGATTATGGTATCATAAATATACCGTCTAATTTAAAATTTTGGGATAAAAGCAAAAAAACTGTTATTATTTCAAATTGCGCCCTCTAGCAATTTTATTAGGAACTATCGTGTACCATTGGACGCGATAATTAGAAGTACCTACATTTCTCTTCCAAACAAGCTTAAGTTTACTAAAATCGAATAAGTCGTTTAGAAGTTACAGCGATTCAAATGATTACACTTTAAATACCTTCCCCCACTCTTATTAAGGTCGGTACACCAATAAGCCTTAAACCAAAATGATGCAGAATTCTCCAAGCTTTCTAATGATGTTACCAAAGGTATACCTTAATGTGGGAATTTTCGGAGAAATCTAGAATTTTTTATTTACTTTTCAGTTGCGCCCCCTTGTGGCAAAATGCGGAACTTAAAAATAATTTCCAGGATTTTCTCATGGCCACTTTAGTAATGAAATTTTTTTTCCTGAATTTCTATACCCAGTAGTTTCCGAGATATGGCCGGTGGCCACCCTTAATGAAACAGCCTGTATAACGATCATTTTGCAAAATATCTATATGTATACAAGAAACCTGTTTTAAATGGGACCAGTATAATTTTCAGTAGACAGATGCTTCACACTATCTCTACTTTATGTACCCTTGACAGCCATAGAGAGGAAAAGTGTCACGTGGATGCCAACTAAAAATTATTCTATCATAGGCTCATAAATTTTGCCAAAAAAACTAAAAACCACCAAAAAGCATTTACTTACACTCAACGTGGTTACAATTTTCCAGAAAATTATCAAGCACTTGTTTATATTTTTTATTTCTTTGTTATTTTAGTATTTTTAGTAACATCCTAACTTCATCAAATTAGGGATTCCTTCTTGAGGTTTCGTCATTATTCTTCTTTAACGAAATAAATTATCCTTTAAAATAAGTATGGACTACTATGGAGTGATATATAATTTACATTTCCCTATAATTTTTGTCAACTGGTACATTTTAACGTATAGGAAATGTATAGGAAATAAGTTCTCCAGATTCTGGGACAATAATATCAAAAGCACAAGATATGGATTCGACTTTAATTATAAAAAAGTGCATTTTATTTACTGGAAACGATATGCCACAAACAAGAATGCAGCAAATCTCGGCTCCAATCGAGCTTTTACATATAAGTTTATCGTTTATTGCTGAGAATCTGCATACGATTGCATGTGACATATGTTTAAAGACACGCCGTTTAAGTATGAGCGTTTACATCAAGTTTATACGGCAAATAATGTGTTTGCTCCTGAATTGGCAAGATTTATAGTAAACATCGTGCATGTGTCTGCCTTCAAGGATTCCTCCCTTTATTTATAAACCAAGCGCTCCAAATAATACTCAGAAAAATTAGTTATTCAAGGCACGGAATTTTAAATATAATTATTAATTATGGAGTGAATTTTGTGAAGTTGAGAATATTATAAAACTGTTGTGCGCTATATAGAAAAATGAGGGCAACTTAACAGATAACTTTCCAAGTACCTCAGTGCAGTAGATTCTTATATAAATTACTTGGGACACTACATTTAATTTTGAATCTAGTTTGGAGCCATTATAGTCATCGGATGAAGCTAAAGTATATAAAGTTAACTAGATTGTGCGATAAAACTTGAAATAACAAAGAGACTAGCGTACTTTTATTGACCTCTATATTCTATCATAACTAGTATGTTTACTTGGAAACTGCAACTATGACTTATGCTGACTTTTCCAAAGAGCTCCACGCTTCCTCTGTGTTATTCGTAATAATAATGCAGCGGGATTTTAAAAACCTACATATAGGTAGAAAGTTTCCCTAATTTTACACACTGGCTCTTACTCGAACAAGCGATTCAATGATAAATTGCTGTTGAGATAATTTTCAAAACTTACTTTATTCGGAAAATTCTTTAACTGCTATACAAGAATAAAAATGCTTTTTAATGTTTTGAAACGTAATCCTGTATGTCTGACATCCCCAAGCAGTCATTAATCGCGCTGCTTCTGATTTATTTCGCTCCTTTTCAAGCGATTCTTTTTTTTTTCATGTATATTGCTAAAGTGTAGACAAGGGCCAGGCAGCGTTTATGATGAAACAAGTGGGATAAATTATATTTTAAACAGTTTACACCCCCGGCACCTTAATGATCTTGTTCTCCCCAAAGAACCTAAAATACTTGGCATGAAAGAGAACAGACGGAAGTAATTAGCATCCAGGCACTAATGCTCCTCTGGCTGATATTAAAACAAATTTGAAACAGGATCATTATCCCCCTAGATATTGTTGATCATCAATACATAAAAACACAGAAAAATTGGAGAACAAACATCTTTAGATGTTTTAGGAAAGTGCTTCTTGCTTTTTACTTTTTACGATAACATGATTTTTTCTTTGACGTAGGTATCAAAAGCCAAAGGTCTTATAGCGTTGTCGAGCAAGTTTACTGATGAATTATATTCAAGCATTTTTAGTACTTTTTAAATTATTCATATGTTCATTTAATTTTTTAAGTAAATATTTAATGCATTTTTCGGATGTCTATAAATTTTATCTGTATCTAGTGGTGTCAAATATTTATTAACAAAATTAGAAAGTTTTCTTCAAAATACTAAATTTATTTCACAGCCTTGCGACCAATACCTTTCATAATAATTTTTAAGAAAATGTCAACAAAAATGTAGAGATTCCTATTCTTTACATTTTTTGTATGTAGAGAATTTTATTCTATAAATTTTTTTCTCACAATTCTTTCGCAATGTTAATAGAGATATAGGGGGCTGAAGATGGCCTGAAGACTGAAAACCCCCGTCATCTTAGATTTAAGCTCTCTGAGGCACCACACAAAATTTTGTCATTTCGGTAATTTTTGTAATTTTGAAATAGAACTTGACTGATATGGACCATTAGAGGATTATTCAAAAATCTCTATAGCGCTAAAAAGGGGGAGGGTTAACATTTGTAGCTTCGCCTTTACAACGAAAATTCGAAGTATTGACGAAGTAAAGATGCAAAAATATAATTGCAATCGCTTCATACCCAAAAAGCACACTCCAAGCAATAATCTCGATGTATTAAAGTTCTAGATATATAAAGTACCGCAACCTATGAGGCTATGAGTGAGACAGAGAAAGCATTCTTTTCCCGAAAATGGCGGATTTCGCCGTCAAATTAGTGTCGATCCCAATGTCATTTGCGTCAGTCTATGAAACGGTCGTCAACGGAGTGAAACTTTCGTTTTTCATTGGCTTTTTGTTATGGCAACGAGTGGGTCTGTTTTGACTATTCTAGACATTAAAAACAAAGTTTTTCTTAAAAGTCATGTTGAAGGTTAACATTGAATTTGGCGGGTTTGCAAAATTTTTGAATTTGCCGCTTTTTTCCCGAAAATGGCGGACGGTTTGCGGTACTTTATATATCTAGAACTTTACGATGTATATATAATGGTTTTAAAAAATTTATAAGCTGTTACAAATTCACTTCTCACTACAAAGATCTTACCAATGGCAAGAGATATAGCTTTTTTAAAAGAAATCGGTTAGTTTCTGAAATATCTGAAAAAAATTGAAATTTAAGAATTTCTCATTTCGGGGGGCTTTCGAGGAGGTCTTTTTGGTTCGGTCAAGATGTACGACATACTTTTGTCAATTTATTGAATTAAATCCCAAACCATAACTTTCCAAGACCATGAAAAATCATGTTTGTGATTAAATGAAAGTCCGAAACGCCGAAATATGGCAATGTGTGAAATCATTTGTAGTCACGATGTTTAAAGGTTTTGAATTTTGGAGTAAAAATCCAGGATCATAATACTGAAAAAATTTGTTTAAGATGAAATTAAAGTTCTAAAATATCACTTGTAGATATGTCATTTTGATTAGGATGATAACAGATCTTGAATTTTGCTTATGATGATCTCCAAAGCTCTAGCAGTATCTGAAATTCGATTGTATATTTTGTTAAAGGACAAAAAATGGCTAGCAAATGTGTTTTTGGATTTTTGATATATCTTCAAATAACCTTTACAACAGGAGAAAATATCTGATGTGCCCAACACATGACTTTCTTATACTTACGGATAGTATCACAATAATTACTTTTCCTAAATAAATTAAGTTAAATTTCTTGTAAAAATTTTGAAGGTTTCCAGCAATTTTCAAATAGTCTCTGTCGCACTTATAGCAATACGCATAAATCTGTCCTTGTCCCACTCATTATAACCGAATTTTACGACGAAAATGTGTTTTATTTTAGATTTTTGACCTATTACTCACTTTAAAAAATCTCCCGGTATGAAATTACATTTATTTATTCATTATTATTGTTTTCGGTGCCATAGAAACCAGTAAAATAAAAAAAACTAATGGTCCGTTCCTTCTGGGATTCGAACCCGAGACCTTCCGTTTGGCAGCCATATAATGAAACACATGGTCTACCTCGACCATCGAATTCAACTATCAACGCGCGCTATGAGAAATATAAAGTGTTTTAAGAATATCTAGTTTTTTTGAAAATTTTTTGACGGAATTTCAAAAAAAAGTTCAAACAAAATTTGTTCAAAATTCAATTCTAAATCAATGTTAAAGAATAAAAAAATCCCATAAATTGTTTATTTTTCAAGATATTCCTAAAAAACCTGAAAATGTTTTCAGGTAACTGTCACTTGTTTTGGTGCTAGATGAAAAACATTGAATGTGGCACCCACAAATTTGTTCAAACTCTTAAATATGAAATTTGAATCAAATCCGATAAGTCGTTTTTGAGTTATGGTGGATACAGACAGACAGACAGACAGACAGACAGACAGACAGACAGACAGACAGACACACAGACAGACAGACAGACACACAGACAGACAGACATCATGGCGAAAATGGTCAAAATGGATTCAGGGGCCCTCAAAACGTGTAAATCCATCAAAATCTCGAAGTCGAAAAAAATCACGATTACAATACTTCCTTATACTACGTATAAGAAAGTAAAAAGATATCAGCTAATTTCAGATAGTGGGGATAAATTCTGAAGATGACGAATATTCTTCTAATAATGTATTACATTTTCGTCGCCTTGTGGACTGTGCTCAAGCTGGGGTAGAGAAGCGAATGCGCCAAAAAACGGTTTTTTGGCTATAACGCAAAAACAAAGAGATGTACGACCATAAAATTTTGTTTAAAAAATGAAGCTTGTTTAATATTAATTTTTTGGAATCAATAGTTTTTCCGTAAATGAAGTTTAAATGTTCCTTTATTTTATAGAATCCATTATACAAAGTAATTCCTATACGTATAAAATATTTGAAAGGATATTCCTTGTGTTATTTTAAGAAGTAAAAGTCCTAAAAACATGTCCTCTACTATCTTCTATTGAAATTTGAAATACAGCGTTTTAAATGTCAGGAAAGATATTTCGGAAACCACATATAATTATTATAAACACATTTTTATGTGGTATATTAAAGGTTATTTTATAATACCAATCGAACAAGTTTAATTGTACATATTAGCGAAGAGTACATGAGGAATCATTAAGTTTTTTGTTATTGGACATTTTCTCTTAGTTTTAATACAAATCAGGGAATCCCTCTTAATAGTTTTCATATTTCTCCTGAGATGGTCTGCAATAAATCAAAAAGAAACATTTAAATCTTGTTTGACCGAAATAAAAATTTAATGTTAAGTTACAAAAATGTTTCTGTGCCTTTTTAATTTCCGCCGTCTTTTTGTTTGCACAGCAAATATTTATACATATTTTGGGAATAAAAGTAGTAGCATTATAACAAAAGTCTTTGTAGAATGTAAAAATGCAATAATACTTGTAGTGGAATAAGACAACAATGGTCTTAAATATTCCAATAACAATAATAAAGAGGCTTGTGGGAATCGTCTATAAGCGTGGCGCTACGGCGCACCTGTAATGGGCTATCTTATATTCAAAGTCATACATTGAAATCTCGTTTGTTTTAAGAATAGAGTAAACTTTTGTAATTTAGGATTTTTTTATTGACGATTTAAAATCTCCCATTCCTACTCAATATTTGAAATCAAGGGTTCATACACCAACAAGGTATCAAAGTTCCGAAAAAAATAAAATAACAATCGAAAAAACTTTAAGGTAGGTAATGTAAGTATACAGGGTGATCAGTAATTGCCGCACTCGGAGCATACTGTGATAAACTTTACGTTTTAAGAATGACGAATTTTTTTACCGCAGTGCTGTAAGTCCTTTCTTTACAAAGATATGACCACTTTTGTGAAAATAAAAGTGGCAACACTGCATTGAACATATGAATAGGTTAGACGAGAAAAAAAAGAGAAACGTTCAATATTTTATGATGCGAGAACTTGTCAAATTAATTTAGTACTGTCAATTTTATTAAAAAACAAAAACAACAATTGAAATTCATTATTAATATTTTCATGGCAATAGAAGGTATTTTAGTTTATCCCAAGGGGAGCTTGAGAGGTTGCCAAACTTCTAAATTCTCTCAAATTTAGGTATTTTATTAAATTTTAACATTTTCAATTTCTTTGTATTAGAGGTTTTGTGAAAAAAATTAAACAAATCATATTGCATTTTATCCAGAGATTATAGTAGCATGAATTATTCACTCATTTTTGTCTTGGTTGTGAAAATAATTAGCTTGTAACTTGAATGAGGGAAACTCTATAACTCGGAAACTAACCATCAGATTTAATTTTTCTTTGCAGATTATCCTTAGCTTTAATGTGCTCTATAACGCCCTGTATTCGGAGTGCGCCAATTACTGATCACCCTGTATACTACCTACAACACCGACGATCAAGATTCGGTGGATCTACTAAAAAATCCAGTCATTTACAAGTGAAATTCACTTCATGCAAAAGATATTGAGAAAACAGTTAACTGTGTTAATTGTAGAAGAGTATATCACAATCTATGTATCAAAAATGTTTATTTTTTCACTACATTGATGAAATTAGAATAAGATGCTGTAAATATGAGATTAGTGATAATGACAACACTATAAAAGCCTTGTTGGAAGAACTTTTAATATTAAGATAAGTCAAGAAATTTCCCTACAAGAGGTTTCACATTGCTCCTACACCCTGTAGATATTAAAATTTAGAAAAAAAATATTGTCGAGCCTTCAAACCTACTTAACCAAAAGTCAAGTATAGAAAATTTTATCTATATTATTATTATAGACACGGCTCGCCATCTCGTCAATATCTAAAATTGCAATTAACCGAATATAATTTCTTTTAAAACTGAAAAGTAGAGTTGGCTGGAATATACAATATTCGATTAACTTTACTTCTAAAAATAAATCTCTTAAGCCAGTCTGTTTTCTAATCAAATGGCAATAATAAACTGCAAGGAAGCAAAAGGAGTGTTCTTCAATTTAATTGCAACCAAAAATTCAAAATTGCGAATATTCAAGTTGATTTAGCATGAAATAAATATTTGGTTTGCGCTATCAATATTTTCATATTATAATAATTATTACGTTAGCATTTAATAATTATTGTATAACAACTAATCGAACGAATCTCTACACTGCAGAGATAACAAATGCTAATAAAAATGCTCGGTTAGAAAAATGTTTTTAGCATTAGATACTTATAAGAAGTTGAAAACCTACTCCGTTTCACCCTATGATTACAACTTAAAACATCATTGCCCGATTATGTCTGACAAAAACCAGTTTTCTTATCCCTAAAAACTAGGTAAATAAAAAGTTGCGTTTTATATGCGTTATTACATTACCAAAAAACAACGATATCTGTCAATTTTGCGCCTTATTTCCACCTACTTAATAACACAAGAAATCAGTATTCTTACTCCGTACCTACAGTGAAACAAACCAAATTGCGTGTTAAATTTGCTTCTACCCTATAACCACAGGAACACTCTGCATGTGTTTTCTGTTCGAAACGACCTAAATTTCTACAGAGACACATAGAGAGCTGCACACACTCCCCCTGGTTTTTATTCTGCCGTTTCGCTTATCAGACGGGATGCAAATGATTGTCGCATTTGAAGGCCCACCTTATCCTCGAGGACATTCGAAATTGAATAATCCGAACATATCTGACAGAAAAAAGAGAATCTAGGTTTATGGGATATTTTACTTTTCAAGTCACCTACATGAGTTTTATAAAAGCGTATGATATCATTGTATAATAAAGAAAATATTTGTGTGTGATATCTCGACTTTAACAAAAAATAGTTCCATTCATCGATTTCATACGGTTCATTTTAATTGCCATTAAATTGCAAAATATTCTACTCACATTTTCTGTGGTTTACTCCGCCTGTCCAGGAATCCATTAAATCGAAACAAATGTTAAAACATCCTTCTCAGCCTTTGGATTATTGTTGTGCGTATTAAACCGAGTTATAAATTATGATTTAACTACTCTGTCTCTCTCACACACTATAGCAATTTCCAAATATCATTTTTAATGGCATTTCTGTTTCAATGTTATTCTAAATGACTTGAACCCAGAGAGAAACACTTTATTATTAAGGAAAAGGGGTGAGGTTGTTACTGGTGGAACGTAATACCCTTGAAAAAGCTCTGTTAGTATTTAATTGTTTCGAAAGGTAAAATTACAGTTCTGTATGTGCCGAGTTCACAAATCTCAGCTTTATATTCACAACTGTGGTGTTTACTGTTAATTTGAGTTGTTCCCACGAGTACTGATCTTCAACTGGTAGTATTGTAAATTGTAACTAAATCAAATATTTAACATATTAGAATGTTTGTGTGACCTGCCTATGTCTGCATGATGATGTATTAAAATTCATAATGTTCTACAAGCTCTCGTAAAATAAATTTGAATATTATGGGAAGAGTTAGTGAAGACGGCAGCGTGTCGTAAAATTGTGCGCTCATTACATTGACAAGGCGGAACTTTTTGGCAAATGCCACTAACAACCGCAGAACTCCCATAAAATTTTACTTTTCTAGAAACAATAATCCAAATAAACATTTAAACTTTGGTGTATTTAATTTGTGCCTATCATTGCTAAAGTTCAACGAACTCACCACTATAAAATAGGAAAAAGTATTTGCGGCGGGTTTTAATTTTATTGATAGTGGATAAGCTCTTTTGGTCCCATTTTCATTGTATAACCACTTTCCCTTTTTTTACTTCTCGCTCCCAACTACTTGTGCTGCATTCATAATCTATCAATCAATGCCAAAAGTGGACAAAAATAAAACCAGATTGAATCCATGTTGTACTAAAATGATGCACCATTGGAGCCCATCATTGAGATTCTTTTTTCTTTGAAGATACAACGTAGGGTAATTAATGAATATATTTTTTTATATTATATTTTCTATTTCATTAAAAATCTAATGACATAAAGTATTCACTAAACTGAATTATTTATATTTACTTTTACTATAGTTAGTTATTGTAAATTTACCTGATACATGTTTTAAGTTCCTACTTAATTCAAACAACTGATTTAATAACGAAACATTTTTTTTTATTTTGTCCGTCAACTGGACAATTATTTTCCAATTCAACAATCAAAAATCATAATTTGTCGATTGCTTTCTGAAATTAATTAACTTACAGAAATTCGAAAGTAAGTTTTCCTCGTAATAGGCATAATAAAAACTTTTTCCAATATATAATTCCATTTGAATGTTCATTAGGAAAATCGATAAAATTTTGAATTCTCCGGAATTCTTTAAAACGTTTGATTGCGTAAACCAGGAAACATTATTGGTCCTCTAAATGACAACTGATCTTTTTGATGTTGAAGGTCATGCAGTTTGATATTATCTTTCATAATTTAGATTAGATTTTTACAAAATTTCCAATAAATAAAATAACGATTATTATACGTCCTTATACTTCGTAGATAAAGGATAGTGATAAGTGATAGTGCCCCCTTATACAGGGTGTGTCACGACGAGTTGACAGTAGACGTAACTCTATTACTAAATACAATTTGGTTCTAAAAATTGGTACACGCCCATTATACAATGCACTCTATTTAACGAAAATATTGACACCTTTCTGGTACTTCCGGTTATACCGGAAATAGACACAAACTTTGTTATTTTTAATGGAACACCCTGTATATTTTTGAATTTTTAGATTCTACACTTTATTTTAGACATAAAAGTATAAAGGTTGTATGGTCCTAACATTAATGGTATTATAATTATTTACATTTTTTCATTTCTTTTTACAAAAACATAGATGTAAATAAAAATTCGAGTCTTGACAATGACACATTTTTTCCAAAGTTTTTTTCTTACGTTTGAAGTAGGAATATACAAGCAATAAGCTGATATAGTTGTAGAAAACTGGCTTTATACAGGGTGTTGGTGATTGCGCGTTCATTTTTAAAAACTTTGATCAATGATAACTTTATTTTTTTAAATGGAACACTCTATATATTTCCACATTTTCAAATTCTACACTTAATTATAGACATAAAAGTATTAAGGTTGTAAAGTCTTAAAATTAACGGTTATATAATTAATTACGTTTTTTCCAATTATCAAGGTTTTTAAAAATTAACGATCAACCATTAGCACCCTGTAGATATAAAATAAATTTTTCAAAACCATATTACCATGTTTCTTGTACATTTCTACGTCCACTTAAATTTGTTTTTATTATATTTAATTTAATATTTTTTATTTTTATTTATATTTATTAATTAAGTAATTGTTTCTTCCAATTTTTCATACAAAAACTTAGTCAAACTTTTTCATATTTTACTAATGACACGTTGTTTCAAAAAACAAACCAAATTTTAGTGGACGCAAGGTATACAGGTATACAGGGTATACAAGGTGCTTGTGATTGACCGTTAATTTTTAAAAAACGTAATTAATTATAATACCGTTAATTTTAAGACTTTACAACCTTAATACTTTTATGTCTCGAATTAAGTGTAGAATTCTAAAATCTAGAAATATATAGGGTGTTCCATTTAAAAAAATTAAGTTATCATTGATTAATTTTTTTAAAAATGAACGGACAACCACCAACACCCTGTATAAAGCAAATTTTCCAAAACTACATCAGCTTATTTCTTGTATATTCCTACCTCAAACACAAGAAAAAATTTTTGGAAAAAACGTGTCATTGTCAAGATTTGAATTTTTATTTACATCTATGTTTTTATAAAAAAAAATGAAAAAGTGTAAATAATTATAATACCGTTAATGTTAGGATCATACAACCTTAATACTTTTATGTCTAAAATGAAGTGTAGTATCTAAAAATTTAAAAATATACAGGGTGTTCCATTTAAAATAACAAAGTTTGTGTCTACTTCCGGTATAACCGGAAGTACCAGAAAGGTGGCAATATTTTCATTAAATAGAGCACATTGTATAATGGGTGTGTACCAATTTTTAGAATCAAATTGTGTTTAGTAATAGAGTTATGTCTACTGTCAACTCGTCGTGACACACCCTGTATAGGGACAATATTCACTTTTTTTATTTTTGCTATGATTAGGATGACCAGATCTCCTGTTTTTACCACGAATTGCTACAAATGTCCTGTTTTTCTCCAAAAACCAGACATTTGTGTTTTTTCAGTGTGTATACCTACTGGCAATTTTCTATTTCTCTCGTTCCAAAAACAAAATTGAAGTAGAATTTTTCAGTTATTTTTCTTGGCTATATTATATTAATTAGTAAAAAAGTTTAAGATGGAGATCTGGAATTTGGTAGCGTTAATAAATCTTTAAGTCAACTGTAATCACACCGAATTGAAATAAAATATTGTTAGTGGCGTACTTTAGAGAATGATCATTTTAAAAAATGCTTAAAAGTTATTAAAGCTACAATCAAAACAAGTAAAAAAGTTACACTTGTTTGATTTGCGTTAACTCAATTATTTACGAGATATTTAATAAAGTCGTCCGGAAATTTTTGAGATACCTTTTTTTATTCTTAATTGCAAAGATTAAGCTACAACAATAATAATAGCATTGAAAAAAGTGTTTTTTTATTGTTCAATTTTAAATTATTCCGTATTAAAAGTCGTAAAAATTGGTTCTTATTTAAAACACGACGTGATCGGTGGAAGGGTTTGTGACGTCATTAGCCATGTTCTGTTCAGTTGTCAATGTCGTTTGTATACAAATTTTAGCATTGTCTGACCTTTCGACACTGGCTTATGACATCACGCAATATGTCGCGCTTTTTGGGGTCTTTGAAAAGTAGGTACCTTTTTTTCAATTTGAAATTTTGAGGTCGGGATAAACTTTTGGAGTTTAAAAAAAATTCTACAATGTTTTATTACCTCTAGATTACATTAAGCAGGTTCTCAAGCGTTTTCATTTTTGACCAGATGACTCTATTTGGAAATTTTTTTACATTATGCACCATTTCTGAATCAGTCTAGAAAGTCACAAATATTAAGTCAGCGTAATATTTTAAATTCTAGTTCCAAAAACAGAGTTCTAGAAAACAGAGAGAAAAAGCTTCCTTTCTGAGTTAAAAGTTATAGTTTTTATTCATCCTGTTACTTAGTAAGGAAGCATTTTTGGGTACTATTTATAGGACCTTTTAGACTTACTTTTGTTCCTAGAATTAGCTGTAAATACTTTATTATAGTCCAATATTTCTAACTTTATAGGGTGTGGGTTAAAAGTGGTCTAAATAGTATAAAAAAATAAATGAAGTAATTTTCTAGTGATGACAAATCAAACCAATATAATTTTTGTACGTGTTTTTACTGTATCTATAATAATTATGATGGTTATTTTTTACAAAATTTTAATTTTCAACATTGGGATTAACCTTAACAATAAGGAAAGAGAATTGCACAGCACACAAACACAGTACCACAGATAATCATATTGACAAACCCCATATACAGAAGAAATAACTTCTGGTCTCGATCCCCAGAAAATCTTTATCAATCTCTTAAACAAAATGTTAACATAACACACTAGTAATCAGAAGTGATTATTGCCGAAGTGGAAACTGCTAACGGCCCTGTCAAACGAAGACGCGGGCTAGTAGGAAATAAGATATCAGACAGGTTCCGGATATTAAATAAATGAGAGAGGAATCGCTGCCGTAGTTATGAACTTAGATAGGTAAATGATATCAAAACACAAATAAATAATTTCCCAAACTATGGAAAAGACTCAACAACAAAAATTAAAAGGGAATTTAATAAGCTAAATCGTCCACGGTTCATACCTAAAGAAAAACATAGTAAAGTTCTTCCAACTACAGCAAAACCGCGTCAAAATTGTATGGTCTACGTGGATACTTACTCATTGCGACCTATATTATTGATTGGTATCATTGATTCTACACAATACGAGCTGGAGCTTCATATTCCGTAAAAAATAAATAACAATATAACCATACGTGGAAAACATTAACTCATTTAATATCAATAACCTGAAGTAGGTAATCAAAGAGTTGCAAATTTATGCAATTAGTAGAAGAAAAGAAGACCGATGAACGATAAATTGATTCCACATAAATTGCAACAGAATGTGATCGATTTAGCAAAACTCGGTCTATTTTATACATATTTCTTATAGCAAGGAAATTATTACGAACAGAACTTTGGAGCTACATCAATAGAGAATCTCCCTTATTATACCTGTGGCAACCAGTATATTCATGGAATCCTTGGAAGAACAAGCAATACCTTCTAGTCCTTAAATAACTATACAGGGTGTCCCAGTTTATATCATCAGGATTTCACCAGTCGATAGTTTAG
Organism: Pediacus dermestoides; assembly: GCA_963942485.1. Classification (NCBI taxonomy): domain Eukaryota; kingdom Metazoa; phylum Arthropoda; class Insecta; order Coleoptera; family Cucujidae; genus Pediacus; species Pediacus dermestoides. The sequence continues at coordinate 13,913,444 of OZ012626.1, forward strand.
CGAAAATTAAAGGTGGTTTGTCTAATAAACTATGGTCCTTTTTGATGTACAGGGTGTCCCATTTTCGACACTTTTAGGGGGTATTGGCGTTATTATCAAAGATAGAGTGTTGCGGTTTTCACCTTCCTGTCCTACTTTTTTACGAAACGAAAGATTCTGGAGTCAAATTTGTTAGTTTTTAATCTACAGAGTGATTCTGAAAATCTTTGCTTTTTAGACACCCCTCGTATTTCCGTTATGCGTCTACTTATCAAAAAAGTGAAAACTGATCTTGATAGAGTTTTTTACGTAGAATTCAGTGGCGTAGGCAGTTTTTGTGTAAAAGGTTTAGTTTTAGAGATATTGCCCAAACTTATGTTTTTTAAATGGGACACCCTATATATTATTTTTGATATTGATTAAGCAAAATTTGAGCTTTCCAAAAATATATAATACTTAATATTTATTTTGAAAAACAAGCTCAAAATTTTTATTTTTAATAATTTACTTTATTTATAACAGTAGGCCATGGCTAGTTTATTAGAAACAAATGCAAAATTTGACAGATTTGTCAGATTTCCATTATTGATGAAATATTTTTGTTACGTAGGAGTTTTTAATTTACTTTTAATTTTTTATTACAATGGCTATTTACGATAATTATGAGAAGTATTATATTGTTGGTATGTTTTATACAATGCATTAAAATTATCTTTTGAAGTGTTTAGTTTTAAAATAATTACGCATTGTGAAAATTTTGGATGTGTTTTTAAAAAATTAGCCATGGCCTACTGTTATAAATAAAGAAAATTATTAAAAATATCGAATTTTGAGCTTGGTTTCAAAATAAATATTAAGTATTATACATTTTTGGAAAGCCCAAATTTTGCTTAATCAATATAAAAGATAATATATAGGGTGTCCCATTTAAAAAAACATAAGTTTGGGCAATATCTCAAAAACTAAACCTTTTACACAAAAACTGCCTACGCCACTGAATTCTACGTAAAAAACTCTATGAAGATCAGTTTTCACCTTTTTGATAAGTAGACGCATAACGGAAATACGAGGGGTGTCTAAAGAACAAAGATTTTCAGAATCACTCTGTAGATTAAAAACTAAGAGAGCCATGACAAATTTGATCCCGGAATCTTTCGTTTAGTAAAAAAGTAGGACAGGAAGGTGAAAACCGCAACACTCTATCTTTGATAATAACGCCAATACCCCCTAAAAGTGTCGAAAATTGGACAACCCTGTACATGGCATTAAAGAAAATAAATTATTTTAATTAATTTGCTATAAATCAATAACAAAAAAAGTTAGCCTTCTGAAATTTTGCATAGATCTTTTTTTTGTATTCTCTTATTAATACTGGTTGTAATTATTTTATTTAGAACACAGAGGCGTGCGTACGGGTTTCTTCAAAAACATTTTATTGATTAAAACGTACGCCACTGGTTCTTTTGCAGCACCAATATGCAGAGAGTATTTTCCATTCAATTTAGAAACTTTTTCGTATCTTATAATTTTTTGATAACTTAACTGTTTTTTTCTTATTTATTAAAGATATTAGATTTCCGAAAAAAGCATCAGTACAAAGTTGTAGAGAAAAATATACAACTACAACTTTCGCTACTATATGAATAATAAGAAAGTAAAAAAAAGAAGGGAAATCTGTGGAATCGAACCAGCACCGTGTAGATTACTAGGCAGATTCTCGACCCACTGCGCCACGGCAGCTTGTGCTAGAAGTGGTATTTATTCTGGATAAGAAGAGTACACTGAATACTTTGCTGCTATTAGCTACTCCTATTAACTGTACATATTACAATATGACACAAAAAACACAAATCAACGACCGCGTAACAACCGGTGGTAGTTTCGCCACCACAATGCTGCCGTAGCCGTCGATCTTTTCAAATAATAATATTGCTACAATCGATTTCCTCAACGGTATAGATTTCTGTAATTTATATAAAGTACTTTTGCAACTGAGTGATAGATGGCGCTACTATATGAATAAAAAGAAAGTAAAAAAAAGAAGGGAAATCTGTGGAATCGAACCAGCACCGTGTAGATTACTAGGCAGATTCTCGACCCACTGCGCCACGGCGGCTTGTGCTAGAAGTGGTATTTGTTCTGAATAAGAAGAGTACACTGAATACTTTGCTGCTATTAGCTACTCCTATTAACTGTACATATTACAATATGACACAAAAAACAGAAACCAACGACCGCGTAACAACCGGTGGTAGTTTCGCCACCACAATGCTGCCGTAGTTGTCGATCTTTTCAAATAATAATATTGCTACAATCGATTTCCTCAACGGTATAGATTTCTGTAATTTATATAAAGTACTTTTGCAACTGAGTGATAGATGGCGCTATTATATGAAAAATAATTAAAAAATTTTGACGGAATTTCAAAAAAAAGTTCAAACAAAATTTGTTCAAAATTTAATTCTAAATCAATGTCTAAGAATAAAAAAATGTCGTAAATTGTTTATTTTTCAAGATATTCCTAAAAAACCTAAAAATGTCATCAGATAAGTACCACTTGTGTTGGCGCTAGACGAAAAAGATTTAATGTGGCACCCACAATTTTGTTCAAAGGCTTAAATATGAAATTTGAATCAAATCCGGTAACTCGATCACGATAATATACTTCCTTATACTACGTATAAGAAAGTAAAAATCACGATTACTATACTTCCTTATACTACGTATAAGAAAGTAAAAATAATATTGTACCAATATGATATATTTTTATTTAAAAAAAATCGATTAGACTTTATGTATATCGAAAAACTTATTTTCTTTTATTATCTTTGTTTTTTCTCAAGATATTTCAAAAAATTTTATGTGTAGTCGCTTATAATTTAAAATTATGATACGATGATAAATTTCAAATTAATATACTTACTGCCTACTCCCTACTTGCTGTTGCCCTTTTCTGTGTAGGCACAATCTTACCTTTTTAGTAAGAGAGGGAAATTTTTCTTAAGGAAAAGACGATTTATCTACAAAGAACATATTTTTTTCGATACAGACAAAATCTGTATTGATTTTTCTAAATAAAACTTTATCAGTTAAGTACTTTCTAATTAGGTATGCAGGCCTGAATCCCCAAAATTAAATTTCAACTCAAAATTTTTTGTGATTTACTGACAATCCTGTATATCTATGTATCCATCTATCTATCTATTCATTTGGTATTTTTCTTATTTAGTTTTATGTAAAAATAGATTTGAATGTTACGCTTTTCTTAATACTTCTTAATACTCTGGGTAGGATGAATCAGTAAAAAAAAACAATGTATGTACCTACTTCAGTACTTCTGTAATGGTAAATAGAAGGTGTTTATATTCTTGTATTTCTTCAATATAAGTAGGTACCTACTAAAAATTTGCGTAGGTCATAGTTATGAACTTAAATCTTGCACTATAATTTTATATGAATTTTAACAATATCAATATAACACGCAGTACACTGTGCTATCGTCTACACAGCAAAACAACAAACCAAACAAATATTTCAATTCATTAAACAAAAATAAAACTTTCGCTATTATGCGATTACAAATTAACAATAGAAACATGAAATAAAACGCTGACTATAAACAATTATTATTATCACGTCACTTTATGCAAACTTGCAAATTAAAACTACATATTTGCACATATATTGTTAGAAAAGTGTTATATAAAAAGGAGGAGTTTATTATATTCTCAAAAATATTAAAAAAATCCTCTACCATCTCTACTTCCTCCAGTAAACTATTCAGTAGTTATTCACTACCAAACCAGAGAAAGGCGATTTCTGTAGCGCATTTTTTTCAGCACAACAGATGACGCAACTTGTATGATATGACGTAAGGCGTCGCGACGCCCACTGAAACATGAAGGCGCAGGCTTTGAAACCCCTCCACACCATAGATAATTGAAAATAGAAGCGCCGTACCATATTAGGGAATGCTACGTGAATTCTGTTTTTGGTTTCAAGTTTTAAATACACTTTTCTAATGTAGATTTATATACTGAAAAGCGAAAATGAAGTCATATACAATAGAATTTATATGAATTGTTTGTCTGGAGTTTTTCGTATTTTTTTTAAGGTGGGGAATGCGCCAATCACCTTCTTCAACAGGGTTGCCCCCCGGTCTCTGCTCGGTTGTATTCTGCCGGGTTGCCGCTCTATGCTTGCGCTTTGATCTGGTCAGTAAGTGACATGATATCATCCACACAGTTTCGTACCAAAATAATTCCTGCCGGAGAGACATGTATAACGATGAATATTCACACAGCAAGCAGATTCTTTATGGTAAGATTTATGTATGAACCTAAGATGAATGAAAATAATTTATTCGGAGAGTGTTGTCTGTTTGGAATTATGAAAAAATCGTTAAAATATCCACCATGTGAGAATGCGAACAGGAGGTTTGCCGGGTTGAAAGGATTAAAAACGTGTTTTTGAATGGGATGGAGATGTATTGTAAATTTTGGCGGCATACTGCACTGTGTTATGCACAATCGATTATATGTGTGCATCCGGTGCGGTGTCTTTAGGAAGTTATGGAATTATTGCATCATTCTTACGATTCACCTCAATACTCTACCATTAACATTTTAACGTATTTAATTACATAAATTATGACTATCACTATCTTTTATGAGGGTTACAGATATAAAAATATCTAGGCATACAAGAATTTTTTTTTATACAAAATAGAAATGTGCATTGAAGTAAATTGAAATTAATACCTATCCAGACAAAAGACAAGTATTCAATAATGGATTTTCATATTTTATTTACTTCGAGATGCAACTCTAAATAAGTGGTTCCATAACTTGATAATATCGATGTTGAAAGGCGACACCTTAAATTTCAAACAAACGACTGTTGAACGGTTCGTCATTTAGTAATCAAAAAACAAACAATTACATAAAAATACCTATACAAATCACTATGAAAATTAACGTAAAATCCTAAATTTTAAAGTTTAATAGTAGTTTAATAAACAAGAGTGTTAATAAGAGCGATTAATAATCGAAACGATTTTAACGCGTGAGCGCAGCGAGCGTGTTAATGAGTCGAGATTATTAATCGCCTATTAACACTCATGTTGACTACGATATTTTTTTGTCGATCGCTCTTTATTAGAATGAAAATAATCTAATTTTGTGCCATGGCAAAATCCAAATTCTGACATAATATGCAATAAGTCAAAATACCACTGACATAATTAATTAATTTCGGCAGGTGTCAGTTCCAAATGCATGTTTCAATAATATAATATATTGTTGGTTACCTAGCAAATCTCAACAATGTTTTTAATGTGCATGTATGCATTAAACTGAGTTATTAATAATTTCCTTTTATTACATTAACTAGATCTTTAATAAACGATCGACAAAAAAACTTTTTATTGCTTAATGAGAAAAAGTGCCCTTATACTATCTGATTTTTCATCTGACTTTCAACTTGATTTTTCATATCCTGAGAAATTCATGGTTTTTAACAATGAATCATAATCACCATAAATCATATGAAAAAACAGTTAGTATAAGCACACTTTTAGGGTAAAGGTAAATCGAACCAAGCTGCAAGTGAAGTGGGAATGATTCAGTGGGCTGGCATTAGCCTCTTATAGTAGCAAGAGATCGCAGAAATAAATTAACATTAATTCCTCTTCTTCTTACACATAAACAAATTATTTTACTAAACACAGTATTGATCTCAACAGTTCAACAAATTTTTGGGAACATCACATAACTGCACCTACAAGGATTTTAGAAAAACTGCTTCATTTTTTCTATTTACTCAAATGTGACCATATTTGTGTTCTTCGCTATACAGTAAATATTTCAGGGGGTGGTAGTATGGACTATTTTGAATAAAAAAGTTCATATCAACCTGTGTCCAATTCTTAATGATTACAGAGATACAGCTATTTAAGTGTTACCCATAATTATTAATTAAATTCAAAATTTATTTTAAAAAATTTCACCAACGACTTTGAATTTGAAAGTTTATTGAAGTGGAATTGAAATTGAACATTAAAAAAAAACAAGTGAAAAAAAAAATAAAAAAAATCGAAATTGAACACATGATTATATGAACTTTTTATTCAAAATAGTCCATACTACCTCCTAAAATATTTACTATTCCTCCAGAAACACCCTGTATATACATTCAGAAATATGCACAGTTTTATACAGTATGTAATACATAAATACATAATCAGTACATAATTTAAATGTGGGCAGATTTCGGGTTTTATTTTAAAATATACACTCTGCCCCTAAATTAAGCTCAATAAGAAGAAAATAGTATAAAATAAAATAAAAATAAAAAAAATAAAAGACATGAAAATAACTTTTTTGTCTTGAGGTGAAAATTTGTACACGAGCTGCGCAGCAGCGAGTGGGGCAATTCCACGAACGAAAAAAAAACGTATTTCATGTCGAGTAGTAAATACTATTTTTTCTACTACGTATAAGTACTGTAATTTATAAATTGGATTAGAAACTACAATTTTTTTTTAATTATTCAAGATGACAGTTTTCAAGTGAAACCTTATAACTATATTTTGGTTTTTATTTTAACTATTTTAAGCTTTGTATATAAAATATTCCATAGAAAGTGTATGAATTGATATTGAAAATGTATGTAAATTTAGTGCATATAGTGTTTTCATTAACAAAAGTCACGAAGAAATCATAAATTTGAAATTTTGTTATTTTCTCTCTAGATAAAATATGAATATTTTCGCAGTAGACAAAAATATAGAAGTTTCATGTAGGGTATGTCCGTATGTCATGGAAAAATGGCTATTTTATTTATTTATTTATTTATTTATTTACGGAATATCCATTTTTACAAAATAAGGAACAATTTTCTTAAATCTGATTTAAATTCAATTGCAATTGCCGCTTAAATGTACCCAAATCAACTGAGAAATCCAGATTCAGGGTATTAGCCTACCTGCAGGCTCTATCAATTGGAGAATTAAATGCATAATTTGTTCTGCGAAAATTAATATAAAACGAAATAGAATTTCAAGTTGATCTACTGGTAACAATAAAATTTAACATAGATAAAGCATATAATTATAAAAGTAAAAAAATATACTTTTTTAAGATTTTACTTCACAATAGTAATTTGTACTACTAGCCTTGAAACTAGAGTTTTGCGAGTGCGAGTAGGGTTTGTGAGCAGAGGCCGTAGGCCGAGGCCCGCAACTATGGAAAATACAAATTTTCTTTATGATTTCAATGATGCCAATCGATAAACTAAAAATTCCTAGTTTTTGCCGGTCGAGCCCGGCAAAACATGAGTTTCCAGTCGATTTATACGATTGCAAAATGACTTATGCCAACCTGAGGCACAAAAAAAATATTCTTTATAAAAAATTTGCATGTTTTAAAAGCATTATAAAAACTAACAAGTTATTCGTACGTTAGAGGGATTAAAAATGTCTTAAAATTAAACCAGGTAGTCGTATTGGGACACCCTTTGAATAGTATAAAATAACACTATTTAAAAATAAAATCATGTATTTTAAAATTTTATATTAAATTCTAAGCAACAATTTATAATATCATAAATCTGAAATTTTTATTTTCATCTCTTAAGAGAGAAAATATAAGTTTCATGTAGAGTTGGTCGTGGAAAAATAGCTATTTTCATATACCGGGACATTCTTTTAACTTTGAACATTATATTATATTATTATATTCAGTTTAAAAAAACACATGTCAATGTATGTACCTATGTAAGTAATCAAGTAAGTAACCAATGTTACGTCAAAATAGCTACTTGACAATTAAAAATAATAATTGTCAAGTTGTTTGAATTATTATTATTGTGATAAAATAAATTTGAAACGTGTAGGTATTTAACTGAATAAAAAATACACACTTAAGTACCTATCCCGATTATTAAAAATTTAATTAAATAAAATTAAAACAGGTTTGTGGTATAATTGGTTGTTGGTTGCATAGCAAATACTCGCAATGCATTGATCTGTGCTTTTTAAAATTGAACATAGGGAATATGTTTAGAGATGAAAAATGTCGCGGTATATGTATAAGAGTAGACAAATTACATTTTCTAAGTCAACTGCAATCTCCTCTCAGACCAGTACAAAAATGAATACGATTCAGTGATAATAACGTATTTAAAATCAGTTAATGACCTTTTTGGAAATTAGTATCAATTTAGCCAATTTACCAATAATATACTTTTCCATAAGAAATTGAAAATAAATATCAACAGAACGATTTTCACACACTCTACAACATTATGTTTTGATTTATGCATCATTGAATTAGTTTCTATATATTCTCTTTGGGCATATCTTGTGGTTTCACATTATATAAGTACTTATTGTTATTACATATTTAAACATTTATTTTTGACTATTGCGATTTACAGAATTTGCATAAATTGTAAATATATAATTATCTAAAATAAACATTAAATAATATTTTTGTACAATAATTGCAGTTTTAAATATTTGTGTAAAACTTCATAATTTATTCCATCAAATAAACTCAATAGTGTTAAACTATTAAATGAAACCAAATTACATCACACTTTCAATGATTATTATGGTTTTTTTAATTAAAGACAATTAAATGTTTCTTGGAAATGTATTAGACAAAAAATAACTGTTATTGCTGAAAGTAGCCTCAATGAATTTTATATTTCGCTATTCTAATCTCCCTAGTAGTAGTAAATATATAATGATTATTTTACAGATGATTTTCACTATTAATTTATTGTTAAACATTGTCCATCCTAGCATTGAACTAAAAGAAATTTGGAAACTATCCAAAAAACGACGCAGTGCTTTCCGCGAGGTAAATTATGTTCTTGTTTTTTCTTATTTTAAAATTAATATCCAAACCATAAACTATAATGTAAGTTGTTTTGTTAGAATTTGCGCGTTTCACAAATTTATTCACAGTTATATGTAATACGCCCCAATTAAATCTTGTCATCATACATTGTAAATTTTTGCACAAATAACACATTAATTTTAGCGTAATGTAGATAGATCATTGGACCATTTTTTAAACTACTTCCAAACTATTAAACGAATGAGACATTAACACGTCACATTTATTCATTCTTAATATAATTTCATGGTTATTGCCCGTAAAGATAAAAGTAGGTACTAGACTTTCTTTCAAAGTATACCATAAAGTATTTCTGTTATAGTGGTTTGAATCATCACTAAATATTTAAAATGGCTCAATAACTATTAAAATGTTGCAAATAAGTATGAGATTGTGATTTAAGTGTCCCTGAATCATTTTCGTATATTTCCAAATTGATACAAAGACACCCAATCTGTTGTACTAATAAAAACTAACAATTAAATTAATTTGTATTATTATTATTAAAGTATCGGTACATGATTATTGACTACGGTTTCAGTTTTTCCAAAGATCAGAACTATATTCGCATTATACAGGGTGTTCCGCAACTCGAGGACCATAGCAAATATACATATTCCTAAGCTCATTTTTTATCAAAAAGTCCGTATGGACATATATCCTTAAATGAATCGTTTCCAAGTTATGGGTAAATTAAAATTTCAAGTGATTGTAACAATAAAATTTATTTTTTAAGTAATTTTTAACATTTAAACATTTGATATTTAAGTTATTTAGTTTTAATCTAAATTTGACTCAAAATGGCCACCCCCATTATTAATACAAAGTTAAATGTTAAACGTTACATAAATAATAAATGCGGTGCTCCACAAAGAAAGGGACCTAAGCAGCCAAAAACCGATTTTCAGATTATGATTGTTTTATGTCAATTTGAGGTCGTTCTTCAAGTTTGTGAAGTCGAAAAAAATTTCTATCCATTCTTTTTTATAAAATATCTGATGTGTCCAACACATGACTTTCTTATACATTATCATGATACAGTTTTAATTTTTGGAAAATGCTGAAGGGGTAGCCAATAATCACATGCAGTCGACATTCAATACGTTTTAATATAAAATCACATTTATTTATTATTATTGTTTTCGTTACCATTGAAACCAGTAAAATAAAAAAAATATATTGGTCCTTCTGGGATTCGAACCCGCGACCTGGCAGTCAAGTCCCTTTAGTCACTAGTCTATCTCGGCTGGCGGATTTCGGATTCAACGCGCACTATGAGGAATGCAGGGTGGTCCAGGTTAAACGTCATTAATTTTTGGATTGTCTGTTCAATTTAGAGGAAATAGTTACTCTTGAAAAATTTTTATTTAAGGTTTCGCTTTTGAGATATTTGAGTTTGAAGGTTTGGAAACACAACATCAAATGCTATGCTGAATTAAAGAAAATTTTGAATAAGTTCTCAAAATAGGCTTTGATACATTTTCAAGCTCTTTTAGCCACGGAATTAATCGCTGCCAAGACTTGATGGCAATTTTCCGGACTTTTCAGACCTAACCGAAATTTTCTTTAATTCAGCACAGTATTTGATATTGTTTCCAAACCTTCAAACTCAAATATCCCAAAAACGAAACCTTAAATTAAAATTTGTCGAGAGTAACTATTTTCTCTAAATTAAACAGACAATCGAAAAATTGTATTTTCCTCGCAATATATCCAGTGGCGTCGAAAATAGGAAGAAAAAGTGGAATGACCCCCAGTATCTACGCCACTGGAGATTTTTTTATAAATGAACCCCATCATTATCTTGAAATGTACTACATTACTCTGTGTGCGAAATTTAATGGAAATCGTTCAAGTGGTTTAGAAGTTATGTTAAGAAAACGAGTTTTTATTTTAAACTTTGACACCCTGTATCTTTGTTATAAAACATTTTTGAGCAAAGTTTTTTAATAGAAGTCTACTGTTTTCATGATGCTCTATCACCTCCCAAAATGAATGACGTTCAACTTGGACCACCCTGTGTAAGAGTTTTTTGAATACCTTCCTATCTCGTTTTTTTGAAATTTTTTTGACGTTTTTGAGTTATGTTGGATACAGACAGACACACAGACAGACATCATGGGGAAAATGGTCAAAACTCAAAATGGATTCAGGGGCCCTCAAAACGTGTAAATCCATCAAAATCTCGAAGTCGAAAAAAATCACGGTTACTATACTTTCTTATTACTTCGTATAAAGGACCACCCGCACTGAATCGACTCGGACCGGTCGACTCGGCTCGGAACGGTCGGCACGTTTTGATATGCATGAAATTAAATGAATACCCGCGCACTGGTTCGGTTCGGTCGGCTCGGACCTGCCGGATCGTCTCGGCATCGGCACGGAATAATCGAAGGAGCAAAAATTGCCGAATGGTCCGACGGCTTTTAAGGACTACTACATTTCAAGTGGTGTTTTTAACATTTAAAAATTTAAAAAAAATAATTCACGCAATAAATAACTCCATAATTTAGTTCATTTATTATTCCAAGTAGGTATTTTTTATTTTATTAATTTTATTTATTATTATTATTAATTTATTTTATTAATTTACTAAATGACATATAACAAATATATTTGTTATATGCTAAATGAGTTGCTGAAAACACCGAACGTGCCGATTCAGTGCGCGGTATACGCTGCCGTGCCGATCGTTCCGAGCCGAGTCGACCGGTCCGAGTCGATTCAGTGCGCGTGGTCCTTAAGAAAGTAAAAAGACCGTTAACGATAGCAATTCGTGGAATATTTGAATTATCTCTCTAACGCACACCGTGCCGGTGTAAGACCCGACGCTCGGTCAAGAGAGTAAGAATATCGGAAATTCCTATCGGTTGCTCGCTTCTCCTGTAAAATTTTAGTTTGGCTGCTTAGGTCCTTTTCTTCGTAGTGCATCACAAATGTTATTGTTACAATCACTTGAAATTTTAATTTACCCATAACTGGGAAACGATTCATTTAAGAATGACCTTAGGAATTTTTATATTCGCTATGGTCCTCGAGTTGCGGAACATCCTTTATAAGAAAGTACGTACATAATGTGCTTTACATCCACAGATATTTTTTTAAAGTGTGAGATATAACATTTAAAAATATTAGTCGATTCATTTGAAGTACTCAGATAATTTTAAAATTGTTTCAAATTATTATATTTCGAAAAAAGTTTGGTGTATTTCTCGAGATATGACTTTTTAGAAACCCTCTCTATAACTACTTTTTGAATTTACGAAGGATCAGTTTACAGTTTAAAAATTTGTATTAAATTTAGTAGATGATAATTAAAACTTTCCAATTATAAAACATCTCTGATCGGATTTTAGATAACATGACAAAGCTTTTAAGGTTCTATAGTTTTAATAAAACTCCATTCTTCCAGAATTTGTCTTTTCTAAACTTATATTTGTACATATGACATATGTATTCGTATTTGTTATCTATGTTTGTTCAGTATTCATACTTTCATTATAATTTTCCGATACTTTGGTGGAAAATACCACCTAAAGTCAATAAATTATCATCAAAGTTTTTTTAAATTTAATAATGCATAGGTACATTTGTTTACTTTCAATCTTCTAAAAAATCCATTAGAGATTCCAATCTACAAGTAAAAGGCCGAAAACTAAATGAAATTCACATAGGTCAGAGATTTGCTTGTTTTTATGGCGGGAAAGTCTACCCCAATGCAATGCGTTCTCCGGGGGTTAGTGTGTATGTGTGCAAGACCCGGATCGATTTTAGTGCCCCCGAAACCGCCAAACCCGCCGCCAGCCTTCCGACACGATAACTGCTTTAGACGCGCCGAATTTAAGACGCATATTAACTGAAGTCATTATAATCGCTCTCACGCTTTATAACTAATTTAATTAAAATTATTCTTGTCCATGCGTCCGGATTATTATAAAGTTTATATTTTTTGCCATTGAAAACATTCCGGAGGAGCAACGGAATGGAATGCATTAAATCAAATGCCTGACACATTGAGCTAATATGTAAAAGAATGCAAATTTGCATTGCATAGTTTCCTATACTGCAGATAAGCTGACACCAAAACTATTTGCGCGCTGATCGCTGAAATCTATCACGGCGCCAAGGTTGCTTCAAGGGTAGCGACTGAAACGATTTGCCCGCCACCGGATGACATTTCACCCAAGCAGACTTTATGTATATTTTCCGGGGTTTAAAAATAACACCAATTTATACATTGCAAAAACACCAATTTGTATCTCGAGAATTTCTCTAATGATTGTATAAACAAAGAATGTTTCTTGGGTACATCACAAGAACTAAATGTAATTACGTCAATAAAGTTATATGTGGCGTGTTTCGGTTGAATAAATGAATGAATTTGTTTACGCTTCAATTATTTAGTAGCATTGAATTGTGTACTTAAACTATTATTTTTAAGTTGTAGGTTAAACAGAACGACGTCTTTGTTTTGTTGATGCTGGTGTTAGTAATTTCTATATAAGGATCAGGGATCACGAGGAACAAATTCGAGTTATACGTTTTGTCACGTGATGTTGCATAAAGTTTTATGTAATAACTTGCACTTTGTACGCGGTTTTCCCGAACTCAATGAGACACTATTGACTCTAGGTATTAAAATGTAAATACTATACTCGTAGATACATTATACAAAATATACAAAATTCAAATTTATGTTTTGTATATCCAAGAAAATATAATATAGAGAAATATTTACTTATTAAACCATTTTATTGAAAATAAAAATAATAATTGCAAGTCGTTATACATAATACTCAAATAAGGTCAACTGATCAAATATTTCGTAGTTTTAAAAATTGTCTATAAAATTTAAAAGATCGCCTCCCAACTAATTATTAGAAATTGATGTTGTTCTGCATGGGTCAATCGGTGCACGCCCCTTTCAGTTTTCTTGAATAATTGGTTTTGGTTATCATTTATTGTCACTATAGCATGTACATTGTATACTAAATCGGTCGGGGTTTTAAGTTGTTATATTTATTTATTATTAATTAATTTAGTAATTAACTTAGTACACATTTTAATAAATTAAATAATTATTTATTATTATATTAACATCGAACCCAAAATTGATTAATACAAGGACAAAAAGGACATTTCTATCATTATTCAAACTATAATATACTTATACAGACCATCATATAAGAATATTACCTACTGAAAGATCGAAACATCTAATTTAATTAAAACATTCAACCTTTTCCTTAGGTGCTATTGGATGTATTTCTGAAAGAAATCACGATCAAAGCACACAATTTTATAAATTGATTTGTAATTTTTTTTAAGGTCTTGCCTCTCTAACATTCCTGAAAGCACTTTATGTGTAATTACTGTTTTATATGTTATAAAAAAAACATATTATAATTTTATTTATTGTCCACGATCTAATTTTAGTACATAATTGACCAGGTCAATGTCACATTATACAATAAAAACTAAATTAAGGACTAGGCATTTTATCATTAAAAGTTGATTATTTATTATATTAATTTTCCGTTAAATTCAGTAAGAATATAAGTACATGCAAGGGTATACATTCGTAAATAAAAATTGCACCAATTATGATAACGGGAAACCTACTTGTGAATATATACGGTTAATGTCATTGTACAGTGATCGCCAAAAAGTCTAATTTTGATTTTTTTACCGCCAATAATTTGACCATATAGGAAAACATTAAATGAGCCAACTACTGTAGATCGAACCAATGATTTTTAGTTTACCAGAACAGGGCAAAATACACGAAAAAACGTTAAAGGTCGTAACAAATATTATTCAAAATTCGAAAAATGTTATAGTCCTTCAGCTGGGGGTCAAAAGGTAGGAAGTAAAAGTGGGATGAGACGACGCAGTGTTTTCTGAAGGTTTTTTGGTCGCTGAATCCGAATCCGTGCGTCGTTTTTCAATAAAGTAGTGCAAACAAAAGTTATTAACAATTTATTGTTTAAAACGCAATAACTCGAAAAGTATAGATTTTACTTAGCGTTTTACCAAAATATCTGATGTGTCCAACACATGACTTTCTTATACAGATAGTACCACAATTACGTTTCCCTCGACGATTCCTAAAGAAATTAAGTTAAATTTCTTGTAAAAATCGTGTTTAATTTTGAGGGTTTCCAGCAATTTTCAAATAGTCTCTGTCGCACTTATTGCAATACGCATAAATCTGTCCTTATCCCACTCATTATAACCGAATTTTATGACAGAAACAAGTGTTTTATTTTTTTGAAATTTTTTTGACAGAATAAAAAAATTCGATGTAGATATTTTAAGGACGTATTCGGTGCGATTCTGTAAGTTTCTAACCACCGTGTTTATTAACTACTGTGGTTGTTGCTATGATAATTACCAATCAAAAAAGTCGTACCGTAGCAACAACCACAGTGGTTACATAGTCACGGTTATTAAAATGTTATAGAATCACCCCGATTGTTGGGATCAAAATAACACTTTTTTTTTTAAATAAACATGTGTCTTAAAATGCACCCCCTCCAACCTTCCCCAAAACTGGGTTTACATAATTTTTGAAGCAAAAAATAAATAGAGTGGCTGAAAAAAGGGGGGCATGCCAATTTTCAGAAGATTTGATCCGTTATTGTGGTCACAATTTTAAATAATCGTTTTTTTTTACGCAACTTACAGTGGCTGTAGCTCGGAGGGGGTGCATTTTAGGACACATGTTTATTTGAAAAAAAAGTCTTATTTTGATCCCAACAATACGTCCTTAAAATATCTACATCGAATTTTGAATCACCCTGTATAAAATCACATTTATTTATTTATTATTATTGTTTTCGGTACCATAGAAACCAGTAAAATACAAAAAAATAAAAAATAATGGTCCTTCTGGGATTCGAACCGGCGACCTCCCGTTTGGCAGGCAAGTCCCAAACTCACTCGTCTATCTACTAGTCGGATTCAAGGCGCACTATGAGAAATATAAGTGTTTTAAGAATATCTCATTTTTTTGAAATTTTTTTGACGGAATTTAAAAAAATGGTTCAAACAAAATTTGTTCAAAATTTAATTCTAAATCAATGTTAAAGAATAAAAAAATCTCGTAAATTGTTTATTTTTCAAGATATTCCTAAAAAACCTAAAAATGTCATCAGGTAACTGTCACTTGTTTTGGTGCTAGATGAAAAACATTGAATGTGGCACCCACAAATTTGTTCAAACTCTTAAATATGAAATTTGAATCAAATCCGATAACTCGTTTTTGAGTTATGGTGGATACAGACAGACAGACAGACAGACAGACAGACACACAGATAGACAGACATCATGGCGAAAATGGTCAAAATGGATTCAGGGGCCCTCAAAACGTGTAAATCCATCAAAATCTCGAAGTCGAAAAAAATCACGATTACAATACTTCCTTATACTACGTATAAGAAAGTAAAAAAGTTTCAAACAAAAGTTGTTCAAAATAAAAAGACTCTCCGAAAACGTCATATGATATTTTGTCATAAAGTCGCACGGACAAAAGTTATTAACAATTTATTGTTTAAATGTTTAAATTAACTCGAAAACGAATAGTATACATTTTACCAAAAAAAATTTCAAACAAAAGTTGTGCAAAATAAAAAGACTCTCCGAAAAGGTCATATGGTATTTTGTCATAAAGTCGCTCGAACAAATGTTATTAACAATTTATTGTTTAAAACGGAACAAACCAAAAAGCATACATTTTAGGAGAGTCTTTTTATTTTGCACAACTTTTGTTTGAAACTTTTTTTTGTAAAATGTACACTTTTCGAGTTATTGCATTTTAAACAATAAATTGTTAATAACTTTTGTCCGAACAACTTCATAACAAAATACCATATGACCTTTTCGGAGAGTCTTTTTATTTTGAACAACTTTCGTTTGAAATTTTTTTTGGTAAAATGTATACTTTTCGTTTTCGAGTTAATTTAAACATTTAAACAATAAATTGTTAATAACTTTTGTCCATGCGACTTTATGACAAAATATCATATGACCTTTTCGGAGTGCCTTTTTATTTTGAACAACTTTTGTTTGAAACTTTTTTTGGTAAAATGCTCGGTAAAATCTATACTTTTCGAGTTATTGCGTTTTAAACAATAAATTGTTAATAACTTTTGTTTGCACCACTTTATTGAAAAACGACGCACGGATTCGGATTCAGCGTCCAAAAAACCTTCAGAAAACACTGCGTCGTCTCATCCCGCTTTTACTTCCTACCTTTTGACCCCTAGCTGAAGGACTATTAACTGCGTACTCTAAAAATAAATATAAGTTTGTTTGAAATAATTTTAGGAATTAAATTTGAACAATCTATTTTTATGAGCTAACTACTCAAAGTTCCAATTTACTAATAAAGAATAGTATATTTTACCACAAAACATGAAGATACCGTTTTTTTCCGTGAGGTGAGAATTTGTACACGAGCTGTGTAGCAGCGAGTGAGGCAATCTCACGAACGAAAAAAAAACGTATTTCATGTCGAGTAGTAAATACTATTTTTTCTACGATTCTGTAATTTATAAATTGGATTAGAAACTACAAAATTTTTTTAAATTATTTAAGGTGACAGTTCAAGTGAAACGTCAAAATTATATTTTAGTTTTTATTTTAACTATTTTAAGCTTTATATATAAAATATGTCATGAAAAGTGAATGAATTGATATTGAAAATTTATGTAAATTTAGTGCATATAGTGTTTTCATTAAAAAAATCACGAAGATAACCATAAATTTGAAATTTTGATATTTTCACTCTAGAGAGAATATGACTATTTTCGCAGTAGACAAAATATTGAAGTTTCATGTAGAGTATGTCATGGAAAAATGGCTATTTTCATACCATATGATCAAAAATTATTTAGATAAAGGGTGGCCATGGTGAATAGATAATAAATTTCAAAAAATGGAAAATAAACCCGTAGTTTAATAACTAAGTTTTATTTGACAAGCTGATTAGCTTACAAACCTATATAATTTCAACTACTGACGATGAATCAAACATACAAGGTAAATTCAGAATTCCAAAGCCACCCTTTATCTAAATTGTTTTTGATCATATGGTATATAAGAGTAGAAAAAAATATTGAACATTTCAACATTTTTTTTAATTTATCATTTTTGTTTTTATGTCAGGCGATACATTTGGTAAAAATCTTAACGAATTATACCATAATTTTCTGAAAATTTTCGACACTTTAGAGTTTTTTATTTTGGTCATTTAAAAAGACGCCATACTCTGATAAAGTAAAAGTTATCATTACATGAACTAACTTTAGTCGGTTAGGCATACACAAACTACTGGCGTAAACATTTTCCTATACCTATCTACTTTTTGGTGGTCAATTTATGACAGTGATTCGCCATTTTCCGTAACAACACTGTCATCTATTGAAAGTACATATATTATTATACAGTGTGCCGTTTTCAAACGCGCACATAAGGATTTAACATTGTTTTTAACATTATTCTGAATTCCTGCTCGTCAATTCGGCCTAGAGAAAAGATTTTGGTACCAGTGGAATGAGAAAAGTATGGCCCATCGAATGACAAACTATATTATTTTCAACGATTTTTATTGAAAAATAATAATTTAAAGTTATATTTTTAAATATGAGTTGCCATGGTTCTTGTTATTTGTTGACGTCCTAAGTTAGATTACAATTTTTTATTTAAAATTGTTCGCGTTTGAAAACGGGCACATTGTAGAACATTTCCACGTTTTGCAATTGGTACAGAAATTTATCGAATAACTTAATGATACTAAATTATTTTTGCACAACATTTTACGAGTCATAGATTAACATCAAAATTAATTATAACTTTTATTTTATTTAATTTCTCGCAAAAAAAATTCAACATCTAAATAAATGAAATAAAATTTATAAGAAATATTTGAGGGATTTGAGAAAAGATTTGTTAGAAAATTTAATCTTCTGAAAATTCTTTTAATTAATTTTACGTGTGTTTTGTTTAAAATTATCAATTAAAATAACCACACAAAATTATAGAAAAATTTAATTATTTTTTATCCTAATTTTACATATCAATCTGAACGATAACGAACTATTAAACTTAATTGAATGTATAATTTTAACAGGGTTTAATCTTAGTTACCAAAAACAAATTCAGCATCTATAAGGTACGACTTCTTAAGGTACTTAAAAAAATTAATGAAATACCCATATCAAAAGGTTAATTAAAATTCTAAATATAACGGTTTTTTTTTTGTTGTATATTGTTTTATTATTTTTATGTATTTCTTGAACTAAAACCATATCGTTTTGACAAGGTATACAGATTTCAGATTACAGGTCGCCACCTTCTAGTGAAATTCGCCAATTCATGAAAAGTCTAGAGCTAGAGTCTAGACCGAAGTCTGGACAGTATACTTATTTACTGTCTATGTATTAATTCTGTCGGATTATGTTACCAAATGGTGTGGGTTTGTAATTTAAATAAAATAAAACCACCTCACCGAAACCAATCAAATAAATAATAACAATGTATGCAACGTTTCATTTAGTGGTCCAGACTTTTCATAAAATGGTCAGGATAACTAAATTTAAAAATATATTGCAATTATTTATTCAGTCTTAAGGCCCAATCTGTTCACCCTT
Source organism: Pediacus dermestoides (assembly GCA_963942485.1). Taxonomy (NCBI): domain Eukaryota; kingdom Metazoa; phylum Arthropoda; class Insecta; order Coleoptera; family Cucujidae; genus Pediacus; species Pediacus dermestoides. Next base: position 13,932,978 of record OZ012626.1, read on the forward strand.
TTGGTAACTTTAATTTAGCAGACAAATTGTAAGGTAAAGTTTGTTACAAAAATGAAAATCAGTAGGTACATTTTTCTTCTAGAATGTTATTTGAAAAATAAATGAAAACTCAGTTCCTTCATATAAAATTTGGCATAGTCCGGTAATTCTTAAATACACATGAACAGAGATGATCTCAAAAATAATCAAGATTCAAGAATCTTTAAATGCGTCAAGTCTTGAATAAAATACAAATACATATGTAGAGTAAAAGAGTGAAAATATATTATTCTTTTATACCTAACAATGTTTAGTTAGAAGGAGGGTATCACTTGCCGTTTTTGAAGAATTGTACAAAGAATTCTAGAGTTGAATGAGGATAAACTTGAACTTTTATAATTATAATTTTATAACACATTTGTGATAGAAATAATTTATTAAATTGATTATGTGACTATACCTTGTTCACTGAACAGAACTTAACCTAATACTTGAGCCACGCTTCACAATTTTTTAATTTTTATTCTTTGACATGATTTCCAATTATGATGGCAATCTCAGCGATTGTAGTGGGCTTTAGAAATGTCACTAATAGAAAACTTGCAAATCAAATATTTAACATTTAATGGAGAATAGCTCAACTATTTCTATTCATTAAACAAGATATAACTAAAATTTTCCCAACAGTGCTCAAAATTTAAAAAAATTTAATTAATTTCCCAGATGATGTTAGTTATGTATTATACACATATTTCATGGAAACCTTTTTAATGTGGTTTTATAGGTGTACATAGTTGTTCAATTTCTGTTGTACCTACATCTAATCTATTTCAGTTTATATTTGATATTGATTCCTTTCCAGTGATGGACTAAGTCCTTGTTTCCAGTAGGTAATACATCTATCTAAGTACAGACGCTTTTATTTTTGTTCCAGCATTATTTGCACTGTGCCCTTGAAGTAATATTGAATAACAAACCTCTCCAGTTAAACTACAAATTTAAAATAAGAGAAACATGGAAGCAATTTAATATAACGCGATATAAATCATAATTAATTAATCAAGTATTAAAGTAAGTTATGTGTTGTATTTGGTATATATGATCATGATCACGTCACGCATTTCTATTATACGTAATAACATCAATACGTGTTTGTATCATAGACAAAAATTAGAAGATACATTTATTAATTATTGCGTAGGCATATGATGCTGATCATAAAAAATATCTGAAACTTATAATAGATTATTTGTGACAAATTTGCTTTACTTAGAATGAATTTGTAATTTAACATATTAGATATTTATTTACAAAAAGTTCTTCAAATTTTTTTATAAGATATTTCGTCTTTTAGTTTTAAAATATGTTTTTCAGATACTTATTCTTTAGAATTTAACTACATTATCATTATTCAACAGGTCTTAAGCTTTTATAGGTGCAAGTTTCCAAAAAAATCAAAAGAATAGTATGTAGTGTTACCTACTTAAAAAATCTATGAAAATCTTACTTCAATTTTCAAATTTATCCTCTGGCGTTAAAATATGTAGACCGATTCTAATTGATGGCCTTCGCTCAATTTTCTTTGAAATATTGAAAACAGTAATTTCTGTGTCCTTTTTCTTTAATTTATATTGGGAATACACAGTTTTATAACAATGTTGGTCAAAAACTGGTTTTAAAACTCTGTAGTCCAGTTTCAGAATAATACAGACAGGACACCCTGTATGTAGATATACTTCGAAGAAAAAAAATTAAAAAGTATTAGTGTAAGTAGTCGTCTTCTCAGAAAATAACCGATTTTGTAATATCTCTACCTTAAAATTGGGTTTGTAAACGTAAGAGATTTTAATATAGTTTTCATATACAAAAACACATTATTAATAACTAGGTGACATACAGCAATCACTGTCAATTATTAATAAATGAATCAATTAACAAATATGCTGAAAAGCAGCCATTTGAAATATTTGAATGCAGCCACTATTACTACAACTAATCAGATTCTTAGTAAAATAAGCTCAAGCGCTTTCATCCACTCTAATTGCGAAATTTTCAGGTTGTCTCTGCCAAACATTTAAAATTTTCTAGAAACATGAAAACGCTCTTGTTATCCATAATAAAATATCTGATGTGTCCAGCATATGAATTTCTTACGCGATGCGGGTATAATTCTGTGGAAAGCACCGCTAATCAGGTGCTTTCCCAATTCGATATTTTATTAATATTTAATATTAATGCAAAATGAGATATTCGAATCAATTCAGAAATATTCGGAAACAATTTTTTTCAACATATTTTTAAAAAAACTAAAAATGTTTGTTGTATTGGTACTAGGAGAACTAAGTTTGTGTTAACAACAATTTTGTTCAAACTGTTAAATGTAAATATACAGGGTGTCCTATTGCGCGGGTCTTCCGTATCTCCTTTATTATTAATGTTATCAAAAAAAATTCAGGAACCAATAGGCTTTATTCCTGAATGTGCATAACTTAGAAATATTTTCCACTCTACAGAGCCTTCAGTTTTTGCTGGGCGCACACCAACTTTCTTATTTTAAATAGAACACCCTATATATTTGTAAATTTTTGGATTCCCCGTTTAATTCAAACTACAAAAGTATTAAGGTTGTATGTACCTAAAATTAATAGTTTTCCATTTTTTTTGATTTTTTCAAAAATTTTCACGGATATGGACTTTTAGTAAAATATTAATATCTTAACAAATTCACAGTCTTTTCGAAAAAACAAAGTTAAAATGATAAAAGGATAGTCCAGGGAATATTTTGATGTATTTTTGTTGCAAATAGCTTATACAGGGTGTTTGTAATTTATTCCTAAATATCACATATTTCAAACAGTGATAACTTTATTTTTTCAAATGGAACCCCCTGTATATTTTTATACCACGTTATAGAGAATTAGATTCCCTATCATTTTAATATCTTTAATAATATTCTTTTTTTTACGAAAAACTGCATAGTGGGCTGAGAGCTGAAACTGATAATTTATTTTTTATTAGTGTATGTATTACTTTGAATCTTAAAGTCGAAAATAAGGACGACAAAAACTGTTAATTTTGTTCTGTTGTAATTTTTGCTGATGATGTAAATGATAGGGATGAAACTTATTTTTTTATTGTTTTATGAACTATGCTTCTACTAAAGTTTAATCCTTCACTAATTTCTCTCACGCTAGAATGGGGATTTCAACTACTGCAGTAAGAATTATATTAACTTTAGTGTTTTTATTGCTGATTTCATTTTATCGGAATGTTCTCTCATAATTTACGCTAGCAGTAGGTTCAAACCCTTCTTTTAGCTTTTTAAAACAATCCTCACGGGGATTTCTTCTAATAACATATTTTTCAGCATAGATACATGTGGGAAGCCAATAGACAATTTCTATCTCACTCTCCTAATAAATACAGCATATCAACCAGTTAGTTTTTTTGACATGTAGGTAGGTACTCTTAATTTATTTCTTACAAATAGGACACCCGACACCGCAACAACAACAAATCTCTACCAAATTTATCAACTTTGATAATAATTAATAGTTATGATATTCTTTATGTATAAGTACATGAAATAATGACCAAAGCATCTTAATTTTTATTTACAACTTGAATTTTCTCATAAAAATTGAATATTTAAAATAAAATAAAATCTATTAAGTTTAGGTATGGGGAACCCTTAATAAAAATGATAGGTAATCTAATTCTCTAAAACGTGGTATAAAAATATACAGGGGGTTCTATTTGAAAAAATAAAGTTATCACTGTTTGAAATATGTGATATTTATGAATAAATTACCAACACCCTGTATAAGCTATTTGCACCAAAAATACATCAATATGTTCCCTGGACTTTGCTTTTATCATTTTAACTTTGTTTTTTTCAAAAAGACTGTGAATTTGTTAAGATATTAATATTTTTGTAAAAGTTCATATCCGTGAAAATTTTTAAAATAATCCAAAAAATGGAAAACTATTAATTTTAGGTTCATACAACCTTAATACTTTTGTAGTTTGAATTAAACGGGGAATCCAAATGTAAAAATATATAGGGTGTTCCATTTAAAATAAGAAAGTTGGTATGCGCCCAGCAAAAACTGAACGCTCTTTATAGTGGAAAATGTTTTTAAGTTATGCACATTCAGGAATAAAGCATATTTGCTCTTGAAATTTTTTTGCTAGCATTAATAATAAAGGAGATATGGAAGACCCGCGCACTAGGTGGACACCCTGTATAGAGAAGTCTTATCACATATACAAATAGTCAAAATGTATTCAAAACGTGCAATGTCGAAGTCGAAAAAAATCACGATTACTATAGACACTTCTTTATTACTTCGTATAAGAGAGTAAAAAAATGTACAAAATTATTGATAAATGTTGTAATATAGTTAAGTACACTGTTTTGGACCACTGCCAACTTATGATGCGAAACATATTTAATGCATTTACAGAATTACACGATGCATATATACATGCAAGCGCGTGGTGTTTTGATTTTTTTGCGTAATTTTTGCAACTGTCAGGCGTCATCTCACCAATAATTGAGCGAGTGGCACTGTTAACACCCAGTAATTTATTGTTGACAACATAGACAAGATGGTTTGCAAATTGTGTGCCGCCCTTTGCCAAAAAGAAAAATCAAAACAATACTGTGGTTAATTACTCGACGTGATGGTTTAAAATTAAATTTATTGTTCACCTATAAAGTGTGGAATGTTTATTATAAACACCAGATACACCTGTTTGTGTTAAATTATGCGCCACATTTTCCTTTAATTTCTATTTTACTGATCAACAGTCCTTGGAACCCGTGAGACACAAAGTTGAACTCGAAAAATAGTGGGGGAATATATAATTATTTTCGAGATATGTGTACACATTCCACAAGTAATTAATTTCAGGCATGATTTAGGCAAAGTAAAATCGAACTGGTTAATTGAAATTTAGGCGTACAAACAAAAATTTTCCCTGTCAACCTCCAGAAACAAACTGTTTGTTTGTTGTAGCAACTTAATTATCACGTTATTTCAATTATACAATCTGGATGCCTTTGAATGGAACATCAAAAATTAGCACACAAAGCTACGACTACATAGCAAAACCCTTTAAGTCCTGGAGCGCTATTTATCTTAGAAATTCGGTGAATATTTTAATAATAATAATATACACATTGTTTGTGTTATGGTTTTTTGGTTGTTATGTGGATATCTCATCAGTGGCGCCTGTTCTGAAATAACCCGCCATCTGAAACCCTGACCACGTGGATTATCCTACAGAGATATAAATAAAACAATTCGACCTCCTCATAATACAGCATAAAGTTGGTCATCGTCTGATAAACGTAGGAAAATGTAGGGAAACAACACAGGAATCACGTAGACACGCTACAAACTGCGCTAGTCATTTATTATTTTATACAAAGTAGTAATTTAAAGGGTTTTTAAAATATTAAAGGAATATTTGCCAACAGCCACAACAGTTTGGAATTCGCGTCTATAATTTACTAAAACATACGCATTATGTTTTTATGTTTTGTACGTACGTACATTTAGCTCTTGAGGTGTTTTTGGATAGCCCACAAAGTTTTTGGTTTTTAAAATTTTTTGCTGAAAATAAATACATCGTCATAAATGCTTGGAAATTGCATGAAATTGTTGTATATTATAATAAATATCTAAATTTGGAAGAATCATTTAAACTAAGTTTACAAAATTATAAAAAATGTTTAGTCTATATAGGCGGCAAGCATAATTAAATTACATCAGTTTTTGGATATAATAAACAATTTTTGATGAGTTCATATTTAGGAATACATACAGTACACTCCATATGTATGGAATAAATTAATTTTAAGCGTAATTTTAAACTTTTATGAAACAGGTCGATTTTTAATTTGAAACTGCCATTTTTACTTTCTTATACGAAGTATAAGGAAGTATTGTAATCGAGATTTTTTTTGACTCCGAGATTTTGATGGATTTACACGTTTTGAGGGCCCCTGAATCCATTTTGACCGTTTTCTCCATGATGTCTGTCTGTCTGTATCCACCATAACTCAAAAACGAGTTCTCGGATTTGATTCAAATTTCATATTTAAGAGTTTTAACAAAATTGTGGATGCCACATTTCAATGTTTTTCATCTTGCACCAAAACAAGTGACACTTACCTGAAGACATTTTTAGGTTTTTTAGAAAAATAAACAATTTATGAGATTTTCTTATTCTTTAACATTGATTTAAAATTGAATTTTGAACAAATTTTGTTTAAATTTTTTTTTTAATTCCGTCAAAAAAATTTCAAAAAAACTAGATATTCTTAAAACACTTTATATTTCTCATAGCGCGCGTTGATAGTTGAATCCGACGGTCGAGGTAGACCATGTGTCTCATTATATGGCTACCAAACGGAAGGTCCCGGGTTCGAATCCCAGAAGGACGGACTATTAATTTTTTATTTTACTGGTTTCTATGGTACCGAAAACAATAATAATGAATAAATAAATGTAATTTCATACCGGGAGATTTTTTTAAGTGAGTAATAGGTCAAAAATCTAAAATAAAACACTTTTTTGTCGTAAAATTTGGTTATAATGAGTGGGACAAGGATAGATTTATGCGTATTGCAATAAGTGCGACAGAGACTATTTGAAAATTGCTGGAAACCCTCAAAATTTTTACAAGAAATTTAACTTAATTTCTTTAGGAAAAGTAATTATTGTGATACTATCCGTATAAGAAAGTCATGTGTTGGGCACATCAGATATTTTAGCATGAAAATAGTACCCTCCGCGTGAACTACTTTGAATTTTGAGAACCCCCTCGAAAAGTTTAAATTAGAAAGGGGGTCGTGCGGCATCTCGTTCGAAAGGGATTTTGATTCTCCATTCAGCAGTATAAAGTTTTTTAAATTTGAGGTATTAATTACTGAAAAAATTAATTTTGAAAATAAAAAATTTTGTTATTGTCTTGTAAATTCAATAGAGGAATTTTTTGCTAAATTGATTCATTTGGACCATTGTCTCATTTAGAACTATAGTTCATCAATTTTCTTCATAAAAGTAGGCAACGAATCACGTTTGTATTTTAAAGTTAGTATCGTAAATACATTAGATATCTCTTAAATTCGAAAGAATTCCTGGTCCGTAACAGATGATTTTCACCTCAAAGTTTTAACTCCTTCTAGTATATTTCTTTCAAGAATGCCAAGAATTACACTCTTCCAATATTTAAATGTGCATACAAATTATTGAAAGAATTTGAAGACTAAATTTGAGCCAGAGTTCAATAACTTGTAGCATTGCATCAACTTAAGAGACTAACCAACCATGTTATAAACTTTCATTAAGTTTGAAAAAAATATTTAAAAATTTATTGTTGTGACTTATTTAGAGTTATTAACGAGTCAACTCCACAAATCTGATTTTAAATTGAAGTAGCACCAATAGTCTAAAAGCTAGGTATATGACTAAATAAATAGTTTTTAAAAATTCTCCCTAAGCTTGTCTGACAAAAATATTAACCATTCTTTAAACGACCTTTTCTAAGAACTAAAATTGGGTATTTTGAAAATAATTTGGATAATAAGGAATGGATGCTCATTCTTCTCCAAGCTCGGTCAAAAATATGACTACCATTATTTTTACAAAAAAACTCTAAAAACCCCTTCTTCAAAAGATTAAGAAAATAATAATTTTATTTAACAAGCATGCACTGCATGCAGTTCATTGTTTTTATACAGTTGATATTCTATATGTACGTGACTCACCCTGTATATTTTTTAGTTAATCAATAAGTCAATGCACCGTTAGGTGTAGAAGTACACCCTGTATATACATACATAATATAAATTAGACTTAATTTGTGAGTCATTATAAATATGCATCATCTAAACACACAGCTGGCAATAACAGAGGAACCTACACTTTGAATGAAATATTCAGAAATGTTTCCTCAAACTGGTTTTTTATTTTTGATAGAAAATATTTGTATTATCGATCAACAGTATAAACTTTTCGAAAACATTTTACTTTACTGATCTGAAAGTAAAAGAATCGGTGTTTCGGTGTTTGATAGAGTTGACATTGTATAAAAAATCAAAAGGTCAAATATTTTTCAGTCTGCCTCCAAGTTTGTTAAATCGAGTCACGTTCACCCTAAACAAAGAGATTTTTATAGGAATTAGAATGTAAAGTTTTATTTTCAGTTTCACCAATCTTCGTTGATCTAATTGCAAATTAAATATGTTAGGAGCGTAATCGGATTGGTTCTTTTAAATTAATTGCTTCAGAATGTTGCATATCACATGGAATTATAATGCCAGACGTCATCAGTATGTTGACCAGAATTTATAATTTTTCTATCTAATTTTGTTTTCAGTTTTTGCCATCCAAAATGTCATATTTTTAATTTTATTTTTTGGAAAAGACTCAAACTATTTAAAAAGTAAATTGCTTAACTAATGCACATGAATATCTTGATATACCGGGACATTTTTTTAACTTTGATCATAGTCCCTGAACATAGTAAAAAAACACATTAGCTTCTTCAAAATGACTTCATACTTATGATTAGATTCGTGATAACGAGAGCATAACGATAGTCACATCTAAAAAAGCCGTCCTTAAGCATAGTGCATAATCACCGAAGTCCGAAAACTAGGTAGATTCTTCATCATGACCTCTTTTCAAGAATTCCGCGAACTATTTTCAAACATAAATACTAGCGCATACAGAAAAAAATTTACACGAGAGTTTACGACAATTTCCTCAAATCAATTGTTAAAATCAGTATTTGTATGCCAAAAAAAGTTCCACCCACCAAATCTGAATTTGTTTACAACGCATAGAATACAGGTACATAAAGCATTGACCTAATAAAACAAAAATTTCTCCCTAGTCTATTAATATCCGATTTAGATTAATTAGCAAAACTTCGAGCTAACTATTTGTTTATTGAATATGCCTCACAACTTACAACCTAGTCTGTTGTCGCACACTTACCCACGGAAAAATCCACTACTCCTTAATTAATCCTGTTACATTTTCCATCTCTTATTATAAACATATTGGTTCGTCGGCAAATTTCGTATTTAAATTTAATTGTCTAGCCGGTGCTGGCATGCTGCCTTCGGGAACGCACACCAAAAGATATTTAAGTATTTGCATGTGATGCCCAGTATCCCAGTGCTGATGTAAGTTTGTGAGGTGGTGTTCAATTGGAAATGTTAGATACTATCAAAGAAATCCTGGACTGCAGGTTTATACAGGCGATAAAGCACTCACATTCTAATCAGTATAATCAAACAGGTAAATTTAAAAAATATACGAAGACCGGATGTGTGGGGTATAAATATAAATAAAGCATGCTGTAAAATAAATATTTACCGTAATCAGTTTGTTGTTATATTTTGCTCAAGGCTATTGCGGATTTAGTTACGTTAATTTTGATGAGATTGAATATTTCTTGGATAATTGTTGAAAAATATAGAAGATTAGACGATAACCTCTTATTTACCCCCAATAAATAAATACCTACATAGTTACCTTGACTATATTCTAAATATATCGAAATATTTATGATTAATATTTGAGGAGGAATTCGATGAAAAATATACTAATTTAGCTAAAATCATTCTTTGGCTGGTGTATAAATAGAACCTAAGTGATTTTCGTCATAGCACAAACCTCAAACAGTAATCATCTCAATTAGAATATTTTAATGGTATCTAATTTATACTCGATATGTATCTGTTTAAATATTAACCACTTTAATAGACTGTTCTGGTTAAGATATTGAATAGTATTTTGCCTAATCAATAAAACAGCTCCCACCCCCATAATTAGAAATAATTATGTTCCAATATTTATTTTTATTTATATTAAATCCATAATTACTTTGTTTCAGGAAATAATAATGCGTCCCCAAAAGATAGCATTCAGTGGCGGGGCAACCGGAGCAGCATCAATGGGCAATGCAACGGGGGATCCGGGTGTGGGCTCGGCTTTGCCGACAACGGGGCCGGCGACGGTGAAAGCGGCGAGAATGGGTCTGAAGGCACAGCCACAGGAGGGCCGGACCAGCTGGAGGGGTCGGGCTCAATTGAGAATGACGCTATTCACCTCAAGAGACGGGTGGGACTCGTCAGTGGGGTGGCTTTAATTGTCGGAACCATGATAGGTAATATCAATTAATTTAAACCATAAAGGTTGGCTTTAACTGCATTCTTGGAATGCAAGCCAGGTCGCGAATAACGTCACAAGATGACGTTCTTTGAGGTTTAGAAGAAGCTTGCCTAGATCGTTTCATTCATGATCCGAGTCCAATAAAAATAAACATTTAATCATGGTAACTGCATTTTAGAAAGTTAAAGCGTCATGAAAGTCAATTCAAAATTTAATCTTAACTTCTATTCTAATAAACAAAAATCCTAATAAAATCTAACATAGGACTGTTTGAGTCCTGACGGAAACAAAAATACGAGAAATTAGGAATTTTATCAACTTTATGTTTTATTAGATAATAATTTTATGAAATATCCAGTTTGTTATCGAGTGTATACATGACAAACATTAACGATTAATATGCAAACAAATTACAGTTGATAGTGTTGATACAACATTTAATTCCAGTAGAGAACTGGTATTTACCAGTGTTCGGCGTGGCAGGTTTATCATAAACCAAAATTCTGTACCAAGATACCATCATAACATTTTCTTACATTTCCTGGCAACTCTTTATCTTCATAAAGATTTTCTCAGATCTCCAAACATTCTCCCACATGTTTCATGTTACGGATTCATGTTATTCCAAACTCATTCATAAAAGCGTCTAGTCAGGAGGTACTTGATAATAATATAAAAGAAGATCGAGTTTTAAAGGCATTTCGTAAATCGACCGACACTTACGGGTTAGGGGACAATAGTCCAGTCAATAAGGAAAAAAATTTTGGGGTTAAATTATGAATCTCTCTAGAAGCTTGTTGTGATTTGTAACGTTAAGAAAAATATCGGGTGAAATCGGGTGAAATTTAAATGAACACCCGATACAAGTTTTCAACCTTAAGAGTGCTGCCGAAAATCAAAAGTTCAAGATTATCTCTTCGGCTATTGATTCCATGACAAAAATTTATTTTAACGAAGTTGTTGAGAATCAGCTTTCTTACTGTCAATAGATTACGAATTATAGCCAGAAAATTGAAAATAATCTAATAAAAATAACGTCACAAGTTTGTATTAAAATAATTTCAGGTGTAACCCTACATAGACTTTCGATCTAGAAATTGAGTGTTGAAAGTCGATTTTTCGCGATAACATTTTTATTGTTTAATATATTTTGCTATTTTAAGCTACTTAGAAGAAATATTCAGCTCTTGGATAACGATCTTGAGAGTCGGGCGGAGCATCCTCATCAGTCTAACCTCAAGTTTTACTTAAAAAACGAATTTTACGTAAACAGATATACTTGTTTGATGACGATAAAATAAACAATTTACAAGGAAATTTATTTTTTTGGTTTAAGATCATTACTCATTCATTCTAGTGCGTTAAAAAATTTTTCTACGAAAATGCGGAATGACGTTTTTTCTGACAAGATAATTGAACTTGAAAGTAGGCTTTTGAAAAACTAGTACGGAAAATATGTGCGGAAAAAAATTTCCGCACACATTTTTTAAACTTTCCGCACGCAAACAAAAACATAAAGAAGTACTTACATTTAGTTATAATTGTAACATTTATTTAATATCTAACAATCGGAGGAGTGCACATTAGTTCATCGCTTTCGCTTTAGTTTTGAAACTCCATGTTTATATTCACGTAATTTAATCTCAAAATCAAAATTATTTCGATGACAGGACACAATTTATAAACTGTCAACAGCTATGAGCTTTCAGTTCTGTGACAACAAACTCACTTGATGTTTTTTTTAATTAGAAAAAGATTTACAAATAATTTTATTTTTTACGAATTCCACGTTTTCGTAGAAAAAATCGTATGTAACACGCTTGCGGAAATGGCCCATGACAATACTCGTGTGATTGCAGCACTCGCTATCGCTCGCGTTGCAAATTTCACACTCGTATTGTCATGATGCGTTTTCCGCACTTGTATTACAATATACTATTGAGTCACTATAATACAATAGATTCTAGGTTGACAGTAAACCTATAATTTTCTGTAAACATTATGTTCAAAACCTAAACTTCTCGCCGAATTAACATACAAAATTTTTACTGAAATCAATAAACCATATTCAATTTTGTACAGAGAAGAAACACAATTTTCAAAAGTTTATAACTGCTTTGGGTAAAAGTTGTAGTAAATTTGATTATCTACAACTTCAATATCTCATATTTATGTCATACGACATTCATGTTCATGAAACAATTTTTTAATTCTTTTCCAACATAGATTTTTCTGATAATCACCAAACTTAATTAATGTCCGAAAAAAGTAGCTTTCCGGGAGTTTTGTACAATCTGAAAACTAAACTATAGGCCAGTCATTCAAGCATTTTAAAGTCCATTTTGCCTAAAAAATACAAAAGTTTTGAAACTTGGACACAAGTTTGAAAACGCTAAAATAATATTAAGTCTAAATTTGCAACCCGTCCGGATGACCGGAACATTGTCAAAAATTGAAAAAACAACATTTTGCAATATCTTTTTGTACAAAATTACAAAAGTTACGCAAACTTGGACAAATGTTAAGTGGCCTATTACAAATCTTCCATTGAGTTTGCAACCTTTTTTGCTAAACGGAACCTAGATTTTTATTAAATAATTAGCAAATTTTGTTGTAATTCTTCGTACAAAATTCCAAAAGTTATGCAAACTTTATGTAATGCTTGTAATACCGTCCTGAACCCACATGCCAATTTGCATAAATTTTTGAGGGACGGAAGAATTTTTTTTTATTTCTTTATTACTCGGGGCGGTCAATTTTTTAACAAAGGGGGGTCAACAAAATGCAAAAGTTTTCGAACATGGTTGCAAATGTTCGTTACACAGGTACAGACTGTACTTTGAATTTGCAACCTTTTCTTACCTCCGGAACTTTGTTAAATTGATAACATCTTGTAAATAATTCCAATTTCGCATATCCAAAATATTGTAAAAGAGTTGAAAATGACAAATTATATTTAACAGTCTGTACCTGTGTAACGAACGTTTGCAACCATGTTCGAAAATTTTTGCAATTTGTTGACCCGCCTTTGTTAAAAAATTCACCGCCCCGAGTAATAAAGAAATAAATAAATATTTCCGTTTCTCAAAAATTTATGTAAATTGGCATGTGGGTTCAGGACTGTATCATAAGTATTAAATAAAGTTTGCATAACTTTTGGAATTTTGTACGAAGAGTTACTACAAAATTTACTAATTATTTAATCAAAATCGAAGTTCCGTTTAGCAAAAAAGGTGGCAAACTCAAAGGAAGATTTGTATTAAGCGACTTAACATTTGTCCAAGTTTGCATAACTTTTGGAATTTTGTGTACGTTTTTTGCTTGAATAACTGGTCTTTTACTTTTTCCCTCTTATAATTGCATTTTTTTATTTAATGGACCTACTTAATAATCAATATAAATTAGACCTAAATAAACGATCTAAAATATCTTGGAAGTAATAAAACACTATGTATAAAAAATATTCAGAAAGGAATCCAAAACATAAATTATTCTAAAATTAAAGTTTTCTCTTATTTATCAAAAAATATGGAATTTTTCCTAAAAATTTTAGCTATTTCATAACCATATTTTCCTGAGGATTCTTATAAACAATTGTTGAATAGATAAGTACGTATTCTTCAACATGTTTAATCAAAGATTTAATATACATATCTCTATAGGTAGTATCCAGATAAAAATATAGAATTTAAAGAATATTTTAGCGAAATTATTATTTAAATCTTGAAACCAATTTAAAAAATTGTACTGTCTAAGTAGAGATTGTTTTACATTTTTAAATTATAAAAGCAATTAAGGAAAAAACAGAATTTACTATTAAACAAAAAAATTATCGGAAGAAGTTCTTTAGAATTTCAGATTGGTTTAGTAGAGTAAATAATATATTATACGTGCGACGTGCGTGTATAAATTTCTATTTCAGTGCAATTTAAAAATTATTTTTTTCTCGACTCAAAAACGTTGACATTTTGATAAAGAACTGTAAAACCAAAACGATTAACATTAATTTCGTTTTTTCTAGGTTTGCCACTATTAGAATAAATTGTATAATATAAGGAACTTTGAAATCTTTCTTCTAGCCAAACTACAAAAATGTTTTTTTCAGGTTCCGGAATTTTCGTTTCCCCGTCAGGTCTGCTAGAGAGAACCGGATCAATCGGGATGAGTTTTGTGATATGGATGTCATGTGGGCTGTTGTCCCTCTTAGGTAAGTTTGGATTAATCTATATGAATGAAAAAAAAGATGAACGTTTATAATATAAATTTTTATGGTTTACATTTCTTCGTTGCCGGCTGAATTATGGTAAATAAGTGGACGAAATAAATTATTCAAAACCAACGACGTTGTTGTGGTTTGTAAAAATGTTTTGGTCATAAGAAAATATCGGAATTAAATCGTTGGAAAATATTCAATACTGTAATGTACAATTTATATCAAATTATTTGTAGATAATTTGATTTAATTTTTTATTAGTTCATTGTTCACTTGTATGTACATACTCAACTTTGATATATTATGGTATATTTTAAGGAAAAAATTCTAAACAACTCCAAAAGAATTTAATTAATAATTCAACTTCTTGTGATTTATTTTTTTTACTGTTTTTATTGTTTTTAGGGATTTAGGCAGTTTAAAAATAAAAATAATACACAATAATAATAATATTTCGGAAATATGTATCTAACCGGGACGAATTCTACATTATCTATTATAGTTATTAATTCGAATCAGTATTAAGTATAATCACTCTAAATCACATCATATTTTAATAAATTAAATATTCAGCATTTAAACAAACAGACCCAAACAATGTATGTCGCTTCGCCACATACAATTAAATCTCCCCTATCCCTCTAAAGTCCTATAATGTGCCCCTCTGTAATTTGTCCTTAATTACAAAGGTCAAAGCTTCCTTAACGGTCTTTACTGCCCTACGAAAATAACAAATCGATTATGTTCCTCTCTAATATTATATTCTAGAACACCAAACAATCTTTTTAACTTAAGTATAAGAGAAAAATGCTTCTGTTTTTCTTTGGTGTTTTATTCGTAGTGGACTGTCTGAACACTTTAATTTATATATCAGCATTTATAGTTTCTTGACGTCAATAAAACTCATGATCCTCCCACTCGTTTTCAGTGATCATTTAAATGGAGCCACGCGGCAGGTAGTTGACACGAAACCTCAAAAGTATGCACGCATAATTCGAACTTAATTAATATCTAAGAAAAAAAATATCTAGACAACTGTTATTATTGTAGATCGTTGTCTAATTAATCATTGAAGCCCTCTAGCTAGACGTTCATACCAAGGATATTTGTCTGGCTTTTCTCATGCCCTAAATTGATTTTTTCTTATAGGAGCCCTCTCTTATGCCGAATTGGGCACTATGAACACCTCGTCAGGAGCAGAATACGCTTATTTCATGGACGCTTTTGGTGCCCCACCGGCATTTCTGTTTTCGTGGGCTAGTACTTTAGTACTGAAGCCGTCCCAAATGGCCATCATTTGTCTAAGTTTCGGAAAATATGCCGTGGAAGCGTTTGTCATCGAATGTGAACCTCCAGAAATTGTTGTCAAGATGGTGGCTCTCTTAGCAATGGGTAAACTATACAAAACCTAATTAATGAGTTTGCTACAGATAATTTGTTACAGTGGTCATCCTATACGTGAATTGCTACAGTGTCAATCTGGCAACAAGTGTTCAAAATGTCTTCACAGCTGCTAAACTTGTTGCAGTTCTTATAGTGATATTAGGAGGAACGTACAAAATATTTGAAGGTAACAATATTTTGCTTTAGATATTTTAGTAGCAAGTCCCGCGCTTTTCCCAAGTTAATTTCATTAATTAATTTTTGCCCATTATTGTATAAATAATCTAATAATCAGCTATTAAAGTTGCCCTATAGCACGAGTTTAACACCTACAAGTGCAATCGATCATACTCTAAAACAGTAGGACAAGATCAAGGGCATTGAAGGACGCAACGCGACTCCAGCCTTCACTATATGCGAGCAAAGTTTCAATTTCCTTGTATAAACTTTTAACTAAGAAGGTTAATAACGTACCTAGATGACATTCCACTATAAATAGTTATTATAATATCTACTAAGCAAAGTTTCAGCAAAGTTTACAACAACAGTATCATCTGGTTCTTTAATAGCAAGTTACGAGCTATGCAAAAGTTTATGACTGGTTTACAGTTCTTAGAAAATATTTTGCGATATTAAACTGCCGCAAAAGTATTATGTGTAAAGTTAATCCTGGCGCATCCGCCAAATTTTCAACGCAACCAAAAGTCAGGCTTAATCTTGCAGTATTTCAAAATTTCATATTTTTAAATTCTAAATCTTAGATTGTATATTTCAGAATGTGTATACGCTTGTGTATATACAAAGATACGCTTTTTATATTTTATATTATAGGTACATACGTACATACCTGTATTGTATCTAATGAAAAGAAAAAATCATTTGGACTGATGCCAAAACAGATTCGTTCTCAAGTTATACACTATTGAGTTATCATAGTTTTTGAACCAACTCATGTTCAGGTATTGTTTAATATCTATAAATAAAAAAATAAAAAGTGTATTGTATAATTGTATCCTTAGCTTAATAGACCAATCTGTAAATTATACAATTATTAGGGTTGTCTGATCAATTAACCCATATTTAATTAAATTAAATTAATTGCAAATTAACTGCAGACAAAAAAAAATTAAATATAATTTGGTCTTAAAGATACATATATGTTTTTTTTTAATTATATTAATTTACGTACCTAATGTAAATTTCATTTTATATATTTAGGCACATAATTAATATAGGACAAATTGTTCATATATTGAGTTATGACATTTAAATCTATCTATGTATTTGCAATAGTCTGCCCCTAGTAGGTACTTAACATTAAAAAAATTATCAGGGCTGGCTCAAGGGGGGCGCGATATTTAGGGGCAGCAAATTCACCAATCGAAATTTTTATGTACCGATAAGGACGCTATTTGTCCTTAGTTTGCGCATTTACTCTAAAATCTAATTATATTATACGAAACCTAACTTTTGATTTGAATATTTTTGCTGTTCGAAATTGTAATTTTTCATTTTAGCTCATTGACCTTGAAAAGTTCGAAATTTTCGCCTACGGCGCTTTTTTGAACCTACAATCTATCAGACAACTTTTGCGTGTCCTTAGTAAGCAATAATAAAAATTGGCAATCTTAAATATATAAAATTTCTAATTTTTATTTGCCCCCTCACAAAAAACAGAATTGCTACGGTCCTGCTTTGGGGCGGTAAAATCATCTCTTGCCTGGGGCAGCGAGATACCTAGAGCCGGCCCTGCAAATTATGATATCTAATCTTTGGAATAGGAAAAATAATTAATCTCGTACCTAATAATAAATAAATTTCAACCGTAGGTATACTTCCCACTCTTTTCTAACGCCGCACAGTGGTCGGAATCACGAAAAAGCTGGCCAAAACTAAAAAAAAAAAAAGTCGTTGAAATGTTGTAGAAATAAGAATTCACGAAGAGAAGGACCTAATGCATAGTTTGACAAAAAGATAGAGAGCTGTGTTCGGTATCTGCTTCGCTGCAACAGTCCAAACGTGTCGCTGATATCGTTGCATTTCTTTGCTCAAAAAATTTGCGCGGTATTCATATTGCGATTACTTTTCACTGGAGCGTGCGTTTTTAATTTTGTGAAATGGAGAGTATTCCTGGATGTATGTGGAATACTGCTATGCATATTAGTTTCATTTATAAACGTTTTAAATATATTTTAAGTCGCGGTAAACAGTTCTCTAAAACAACTACAAACACGTTTATCATTAATTATCGAAAAAGTTGTGATCCCAAGAGATCCTGCTCTGTTCTCAAATGCAGTGCACAGTTAATGGTGCAAATATTGAAAATTTCCAAAGAAATGCTGCACATTTTTGCACCTTTAGCTATAGTAATCTAAAGAACTTTTTCATAAATGTCACAGGATTAGGCACTTACGAAGTAACCCGTACGAAAGAGAAAATATTTGGAATTCTTCAAGGACATTTCCAATTAGATCTCGATGCCCTGATTCAAATATTAGAAGACAATTTTTCTAAAAGTGAAAAAAAACATTTCCAAATTGTCGAAAACACAAAAAATGATATGAAAAAGATTTTGAGTCCGCCATTTTGACTTTTGAAATTTCGACTCCACATTCGTATTCAGCGACCTCAAAAACTTGTATTCCAAATTTCGCTTAAATCTAAAAAAATTTCATACAGTTTGTCGGCCATTTTGAATCCGCCATTTTGAATCCGCCATTTCGACTCCATATTCGTATTCAGGGACCTCAAAAACTTAGGTATCCAAGATTTGGCTGATTTTGGAACCTTTTCCCAGTTTTGGCCAGTTTTTTCGCGATTCCGACCACTGTGCGCCGTGGTAAAATACAGGTTGTTTTCTAAGTACGTACAGATAACTTAAAAGCGCATTCTTTAGCCAAAAATAATGCTACTTTTTCAAATAAATATAGGGGCTTTAGGCTTTCGTTTCCGAGATAATTTATAAAATTTTATGGTTTTTATTTTTTATTTTCCTAACTACGCAAGATATCCTAACCAAATTTTGGATACCACTTGTCCTAATTGAGTTCCAATATAAGCAAAAATATCGAATTCGGTCAGTGGCGGAGAGAATAAAATTGTTACAATTCTGTACAAAATTTAAACTGATTGTAGTTATAGATGCAGTGCGTCATTTAGTACATTTTTTCTCTCTTACTTTTTTTGCATATCTATCACCGTTTAAAGGAAACTCACTATTGCTTTTATTTTAAAAATAATATTACTAGTTATCTATATCTCCGGCACTGACTAATTACTGAATTTGATATTTTTGCTTTTTATGGCACTCAATTAGGACAAGTGGTATACAAAATTTGGTTAGAATATCTTGCGTGGTTTGGACAAAAAATAAAAACCATAAAATTTTGTAAACTTTAACACTCTGTATCTCGGAAACGAAAACCTAATGACCCTATATTTATTTGAAAAGTAGCATTATTTTTGGCCAAAGAATACTCTCTTACGTTATCTGCACGTACTTAGGAAACTCCCTGTATATCTCACTAATGGCACAAACGCCAACTTTATTGAATCAAAATAAAATGCAGACAAAACTTGTATTGATTATATTTATAGAGGATGAAAGAAGCCGATCAAACGTTTTCAATTTAATACCATTGTAAATAATTTTAAAGGAATATTTTAGACTGGTAAGTTTAATTAAAACGTCAATTATAATATACTGTCAAAGCTTGGAGCTTGTTAAAAATCTAATAATTTATTATAGAAAATGTTATTTTTTTCTATAGCAAATGTTAAAGTGTGCTTTTATCAACTCAAAATAGTAGATAAAATAGCACTTTAACCGCAAGGGTAGATAAAGTAGCACTTTATCCGCAAGGCTAGATAAAAAATTTTGATTTTTTCGAAATGAATGAATTAAAACGTAGATATTACTGTTGATTTTGACACCATAGTGACAAGTCATAATATTCACTGACAATTTAAATTGTCATTGATAATAATATAATTTGTAAGTAGTTTTTCTTTATAATTGGCTTTTCTTTAACATTTTCTATAGAATAAAATTTTGTATTAGGTATACACGACGATAACATTTCATTATCTTCTCGAGCTTATTTGCGTCTCGGCCGACGCCTCGACGCTAAAATCGCTCTCTAAGATAAAGTACAATGTCATCGTCTTGTATAATAAATAACTATTTGCTACTGTCTTGTTTGAAAGTAGGCTATTACTATAGATATTTGAAAGATTAAAGTTGACATTTACAAAAATGAGTGGTGTAATGAAAAATTTTCCTCCCTAGAGAAGAAAGGAAAAAATTTGATAGGTAGCAAATTCAGAGTTGCCGCATTTGCGGCCTCTTCAATGTCCTTGCCTACATCACTACATTTCATTTTTACTAAATCCTTTTCTAAAACATAGACAAATAAGTACCTTTTATAATAATTTAAATCACAAGTTTACAGCGTTGACAGAGTTGACAGCGATTGCAGAAAAATTTAATTGTTTTCTGTTTGCAGCTTTTCTAAGGATACGATCAAACTTACTTACTAATTTTTCTTGAAAAATTCTTAATTTTTTTAGTAAATATAAGTTTAGCACATTTCGGAATAAGGCAGTAGAAAAAATAGTATACACCACTCGAGAAGAAAGTGTCTTTTCCACTCTCGTAGAATTATTACAGGGTGTTTCAACTCAAAGTGGACAACGTAATAGAGGTTGTAGATCTCATCGAGACTAACACTTTTTTCAAATTATTATTTTTTATTTGAGCTTTTGTTTTCGAGTTATCGACCTTCTGTTGTTTTTACACAAACCTCTTTATCGTCATTATTTATGGCCGGATTTAAAAAAATTAAAGTTTTTTGAAATTGTCAGTTTGATATCAACAATTTTTGAGTTAAAATTTTTTAAAAAAATATCAACAAACAAAATGGCGACCAATTTTCTTTGGAGCAGACTTAGAGCTATCCAAGTTTAAAAAAGAAAACTGGTCGCCATTTTGTTTGTTGATATTTTTTGAAAAAATGTTTAACGCAATAATTGTAGATATCAAACTGACAATTTCCAAAAACTTAAATTTTTTAAAATCCGGCCATAAATAATGAAGATAACGAGGTTTATGTAAAAACAAAAGAAGGTCGATAACTCGAAAACAAAAGCTCAAATGAAAAATATTAATTTCAATGAAGTGTTAGTCTCGATGAGATCTACAACCTCTATTACGTTGTCCACTTTGAGTTGAAACACCCTGTATGTATATACCTACAACTTTTCTACTCTGGAAAAGTGTCACTTTCTTCTCTTATAGTGTAATAGATACTATTACACTACGTTCAAATAGTTCGTGTATTTCTAGTCATCTTTATTTTGCATCATTCTAAAAACTGTTCTGTAGAAACTTATAATATGAAATCAAAATCACAAACAGGATATCTGGCTTTTCTATACTTTTAAATTAGTTATCAATTAATTATATTTCTGGTTGTGTATATTAATAATTTAAGATTTTAACGTTTTAAACAAATTTAAGTTGGTGCAATAATGCTATTACGAGCATAAAATATTAATTCAATAAAAAACTACTTTTCGTAAGTT
This sequence comes from Pediacus dermestoides, assembly GCA_963942485.1. NCBI lineage: Eukaryota > Metazoa > Arthropoda > Insecta > Coleoptera > Cucujidae > Pediacus > Pediacus dermestoides. Next base: position 13,954,332 of record OZ012626.1, read on the forward strand.
TAAATTCATGGTCATTACAACTTTATTACCATTTTCATTACAATTTACGGTTGACAATTACCTACCAAACAAATTCGTCATGATTAATTATTATTTTTTAAATGTTCATCATGTTGAACACAACTTATAAGATAATATCCAAAAAATTTAATAAACTTAGCATCCAAAATGATGGACCATTCAGGTTTTTCTTATGAAACCTACCCCTACAATATTGTAATCAATTTTATAGCATGCACGTTTGCTGATTTCAATTTTATCGACGGTTATTTGGCCTATAAATTTGTCAAAGTATCAAAGCGTTGTTGCTGAAGCTGTAATATTGTGAAAAAATTTAACAATAAAAATAAATTACATTCCATATCCTATGATCATGACACATATAAAAGTCTATACATTAGCACACAGCCTAGCGCGACAAGTTCTGAATACCATTTTTCATATTTTGCACTCAAAACATAAAATAATGAAAAAAAATTGCCCCTGGGCAAGAATCAAAACTTGTAACAAAATCTCGATTGATTAGAGATAATGTTGCATAAATTAATACCATAATAGAAATCATTTTTTATTTATATACTTACTCTAGTTTAATTTCAGTTTAAACTCCCTAATTGCAAATTATTTTTCTGTAATTTAGAAAATCATTTAAACATCGAAGTTAATTAACATTTCCTTTGTTTATAAATATTGTCTTTGTAGGAAATACTCAGCATTTACGAGACCCTTTTCAGAATACTCAGTATTCAATAGGAAACATTGCCACAGCATTTTATACTGGTTTGTGGGCTTACGACGGTTGGAATAATTTAAATTATGTTACGGAGGAAATCAAAAATCCATCCAGGTGTGTATATCCTACTATTTTAGATAATCTTAAACTTTAGTTTTAACTTTTATTAAAACACAAAAATTCCAAAAAAATGTGTGTTCTTTTATTTAACAATCTATAATAACCTTCTGCTTCTGCTGTACGTGTTTTTCTGTGAATGCTCCAAAACCATCATCCACATCCTATATTTGTCCGTTATGATCATTGAATATAACCAACAACTTTATTTTTAGGTTAACGAGAACAAGTTTTTTTTCTCATAAAAATTACATAATAAAAACGGCAAATATCCGCCCAGCGGGTTGAGCAAAATAAATAGCATAGTAAATGGAACAGTTGTAAAATACCTAATTTTGTGCCAATCGATTTGATTTGTATTTCTTTTAGGAACCTACCGCTTAGTATAATAATCGGTATCCCTCTGGTAACCGTATGTTATGCTCTCATCAACGTTTCCTATTTGACGGTGATGTCCCCCATGGAGATGATGACCAGCGAAGCGGTGGCTGTTACCTTTGGCAATCGTCTATTGGGCGTCATGGCATGGCTTATGCCGCTGTCCGTCACCATATCCACTTTTGGATCCGCCAATGGAACCCTATTTGCTGCTGGACGTCTGTGTTTCGCCGCCAGCCGTGAAGGACATCTCCTGGATATACTTTCTTATGTACACATCAGACGGTACACGCCAGCACCAGGACTAATATTCCATTCGATTATTGCTGGCGCTATGGTCATGTATGGCACAATTGATTCACTGATTGATTTCTTCAGTTTTACAGCGTGGATCTTCTATGGGGGTGCTATGGTGGCGTTGATTGTGATGCGACATACCAAACCTAATTATCCTAGGCCCTACAAGGTAAAATCACTAGAAAGAAAATTTCGTAAAATTTCTTCTAATTTGTTTTTTTTAGGTGCCGATAATCATTCCTTATGTGGTATTAGTGATCTCTGTTTACCTGATAATAGGCCCCATTATAGACAAGCCTACCATCGAGTACCTGTATGCCGCTCTTTTTATTCTGGGTGGAATGGTGTTCTATGTTCCGTTTGTTCATTACAAGTTACGCATACCTTTTATGGGTAAGATATCTTCCATTATTGTAGGTACAATAAGCGATTGCAGTATGTTAAGATAATTTTCACATAAGTTTCAAAAAATTGTCGTACATGCCAACCAACTTAAAAAGATTTTTTTCAATATTTCAAACTGCTTTTATGAGCATAACATTTTCAGCTTCTAAATAACTATGTAGAATTTTTAGGAAAAATTTTAAAAATTATTTCTTTATTAAAGATATTTGAACTTTTCATAATTCTACCTATCTATGACTTTCTGTATTTTGCCAACGAAGAGTTTATACTGCCCTGTTACAGTAGAGGGACAATCATAATGAAAACTCGCCGTTGATTGTAGATGTTAATGGAGATGTTAAAGAATCCAGTTAGAACATATGCACCTTTTTTCCTAATATACTAAGTGACATGAAAAAAAGAACATCTAGTAATAATTAGTTTATTTCAATGATATTTGGTATACATGTTTGTTTAGCTTAAGACAAAAAACGATCAGTTTTTCAGTCATATCGATGCATTGGTTTTTGTGTTATAACGTTTTTTCTATAAAAAACGCAAGAGGCGACAATGGACTTTTGTACTAGCTACAGGTACCATTTGTTTTTCGTACAGTACATTTTAAGAGTTTTTATGATCTGTCATTATGCTTAGAGCGAGAAGACGTGAAAATTTTTATCAACTTAGCGAGTTTGATAGGGGGCGAATACTGGGTCTGCGAGAGGGCGGTTTATCCTTCAGAGAAATTGCCACTAGGACGAATAGGAGTCTAAATGCCGTGGTGGATTGTTGTCAGGCATGGCTCCAGGAAGACCGAACATGAAGAGCAAGAGGTACAGGACCTCGCCGAAGAACCACAGAAAGCGAAGATCGCCGCCTTAGACTTTTGGTTGTAAGGGCTCGCTTCACTTCCACAGGAGTGATTGCGGACCAATGGTTTACAGAACATGGACGGCATATTGGGATGCGAACCGTTCATCGCCGCATAAGAAGTTTTGGACTGTTTTCCTACCGTCCTCAACTTGTGTTACTCCTCACTCCTGAGCACCGACGTAACCCACTGGAGTGGTGTAGAGAACTTGGAAGCAGCAATGGAATACGGTAGTCTTTAGCGACGAATCCAGATTCTGTTTGGGTATGCACGATGGTCGGGCAAGGGTGAGAAGGCGACGAGGTGAAACGCGTGATCCTCAATTTCCTGTGGATAAGCATGTGTACCGCACCGTTGGAGTTATGGTGTGGGAAGCTATTGCTTATGACACTATCACCTTTGGTCTTCATCAGATTCAATATGACCACCTAGCGCTACATTCAGGAAGTAGTGGAAACACATGTTATACCCTACCTCAGCATCCTTCCCAATCCACTTTTTCAACAAGTCAAGGCCGACCACATACAGGTTGTCCGGAAATTAGGAGCAAAAAACTCGGAGAGTGATTCTACTCGAAAAGTTAATGTGACAAGTACCTATAACATTTTTCCGAAAGTTCATTAATATTGGGGTTACAAGGCCCCAAAATTAATTTAAAAAAACAATCTTTAAGGCCCTGTAACCCTAATATTAATGAGCTTTCGGAAAAATTTTATAGGAACTTGTCACATTAATTTTTCAAGTAGAATCACTCCCCGAGTTTTTTGCTCCTAATTTCCGGACACCCTGTATAACAAACGTTACGTTGGACTACTTTCAGCGTAATCAAATCAATTTGTTGCCCTATCCACGAAGATCTCCGGATCTTTCACCCATTGACCACATCTGGAACATTATGGGTAGAAGATTGGTAAATTTACTCCATCCCCCACAACTTCTAGGGGCACTTTGTCATGAAGTACAGGTAGCCTGGAATGAGATACCTCAGGAGGAAATTAATCATCTCATTAGGAGTATGCCCAGACGTGTTCATGAGGGCACAGCACACCATGGAGGCCCAAACCATTATTAATTTTTCTCGGGTTCTAACTGTCCGATTCTCTTCATATTTTGATCGTTTACTTACCTTACCATAATAAACATGTATGCCAAAAATCATTGAAATAAACTAACTACTTCCATGTGTTCTATTTTTCATGTCACTTAGTATATGTATTTAGAAATGTCCCCTAAAATTATTCTTTATTAGGAATGACTGCCGTAAACTTCTTGATATTCCAGAAGTATTTGATGTGTATATTGGCGAGATAAATTCTATACATATTCTCTCTAAGGAAATTATTGCATGACTATGAGCACCAATTATTAAAGATGTTATGTAGAGCTTGACCTATAGTAATACTAATACCGTTCTAAATATCAAAAGCATTTTCAGAGCCATCATTATAGAAAATAATATCACAAAATTCCTCACAAGGATTACCAATTAGCATTCAATTTTCTGTTTTATGTCTCATCTATAAAACAAGGTAATATCTAAGCATAAATATTTTTGTAATTCTATGGCAGAGTAGGCCAAATTTAAAAAAGAGTGTCTAAAATCTATTATAGTGTCCTTTTTTTCAGTTTTCAGTAGTAGAAAGTTCGCATAAATATAGGTCAGATCTATTCTATAACAAATGTTATTGTTAAACCTTGCGATTAATTTTCTATTTAACTGACATAAATGAACATTATCTGTTAGTATAAAAAGTTAAAAATGTCGTTAAAAATAACAAATTTGTTACTGAATAGACCCCATAAAAAGTTTATTTCTGAGATTAAGGATGAAATTGCTATCATGGCATTCGAAATCTGAAATGTGATAAATAAGTTTTTACATAAATTATAATCTATGGATATTAGGGTGGCCGTTATTTTGGCGATGTCGGAATTTTTTTCTTCTCCCCCTCTAAAACCAATCAAGGTATTATACAAAAAATTTAGGTCAAATTTATATAGTGTGGAAATTAAGTAACGCATAAATTCAGTAATTCCGTTGATATTAATTTTTTGGAAAAAATCTCGAAGGGGTATATAGAGCGATTTTAACTTCAACAAGTATTTTCAGCCTATTTTCAGTTTCTTATGTCATTTGTTTTTCATGTTATGATGTCATGACTTTTTTTAAATGTCAACCTATATTTATTATTATTGATTTTGGTAGTATGTACTTTTTATTCCGTTTTCAACCGTATAAAATTTTCAATATTTGAAAAAAATCGATGTCTTAAAGTTCAAATATTAAAAAGTCGTTAAATTGGAAAAATGAATGTAGCCAGCTAAGCTTGACAGAAAGTTATCAATGGCACATTCGTTTTTATTTTGAAATTATAAAAATAGTTGAAAAATCTAACTAGAAATTATCTGGTCAATTCAAAAAATCAATAGCAACGGAATTACTGAATTTATGCGTTACTTAATTTCCAGACTGTATAATATTAACACGTGCCACCGAGCGGTTGAAATCTGAAATGGGAAATACATGTATTTTTTTGCATGTTTTACTTGAATATTTCTAACTTTTATAAACATGGACGGAAATGTCTGACACTTGGCAAAGTTTTAGTACATTATGGAAGGTACCATACCTAATTTTTTCATGATCATCCTCACTATATTCCGACCTCTTGCAAAATATACCTTGTTCCTGTTTAATCAGTTATCCTAACAAATCACCAGTAAATTGTCCATTTTTTGGCGGTATCTCACGAGTTTTATAACTTTTATATTGAAGTAGTAATAGGTATTATAAGATGGATGCACATTGCACAACGTTACATAATTAGTATATTAAAAAAATAGTTTTGTAAAACTTACATTAAGATACGAGTTCAAGTTTGCAGCACGACTGCCGTAGGCAGGAGTACCTTAAGTGCTCTTAAATTTTACAAAACGAGTTTTTTATACTATTTTTTCTAATTTGCAAATTAAATATCTACTTTTTTTTACAAATAAAATCAATTTTGGTAATTTAGGGAATTTTGTGACAGTTGGTGACACTTTTATTTCAAAGTTGATATTTACAGCAAACTTTTTAATCTGAATCAAGTAGATACATAATTGTCATTTTTCGCGAAATTAATTCAGAAATTTCCTGCACTCCGCCAGAAATAAGTACGGCAAATTGAAGAAAATTCCACGGTTAATTTGCTGCCGATAAAATCTCATAATAAATACGAAAAACAATAAAAAACAGTAACATCAAACTCACACTGATATTTGACATTTCGTTCAATATGTGTTACCAACCGAAAAAAAGTTTCTAGATTTGGGGGGGTTTCGTAATGGATATTAACACACTCAAAACCAGTGCCGTAATAGCTTTGTTACGTCATCAAATTAGAAAAAACCCATTAATGGACCCTAATATGATGGTGTTTCGAGGCAATTAAAATAATATAGAAACTTACGTTAGCAGTCTCGTGATCATTAAATCATGAAAAAATTTATAAAAATTAGGTATTGTATCTTCCATCATGTAATAAAACTATACAGCAGATTCTCGGTTCAAAATGAAGTCTGATGTGTCTTATAAAGAGTCTTATAACAGTCATACAAAAATGATTCCTTACTAAGGTACAGAGTATTGGAAGTTAGTTTTTTAATGGCACAGTGAATCTGAATAAGGCAGCGTTTTGTGTCTGTTTTGTATATTGCTTTAGACTTAATTTACACCATAGAAATTGTTGTATTAATTACAATGGTCTATTATTCTACGTTCTAAGGTCAGCCACAAAAAAACATTAAAACTTTAAAAATTATTTCACAGTTTGATATTTTTCTCAGAAACAACAAAATATAAAATATTTTTTCACGTGTTGTGCAAGAGATGAAAATCGCCAAAAGTAGAAACTGAATTCTGCTGAATATGCAAAACGCCATTGTTTTCAGATAGCAGCATCTAAAGTCAGCCTTTTTCCATAGGATCCAATTCTAATTATGAGGAAATTATATTTATAAAATTGATTATAATACTATGCGGAAAAATAGTATAATTTAAATAAGCATAGTGAAAAGATTGGTATTTTAATGGCATTTTAACAAAAATCAAGTGATTAATATTAGGTTCAGAAACTTGATCGATATGATTATACTACTCGTTATTTTTTATTTTTTTATTGTCTCCAAATACACTTACAATTTGTTCTTGTAAGAACTAGATATTAAGTCTATATGTATAGGTAGGTACTATTGTCGTGTAGGAAATTTCCCCATTGAGCTATTCCCTTTAATAGTCATCTATATGTATATTGGATGTTTATAACATGAGACATCTAATTAAATCTATTTATTAGATCTATTGGTTTAAATCGTTTTCATCGGCGCACCACCTGTTGTGTCAAATAAAACACTCGCGAGTACATTCGGATGGGCATTTATTATTTTTTTCTTATAGTAGTATTTTATTTTCTATTTTTAATTGGGATTTTCTTCCTACTAGCCAATACATCTGGTGCAATACTCGTAATAATCACATAAAAAACAGCCTAACAATTAATGTAATAATTCATACTTCATAATTCTTCATTTATATATCACAGAATCTTAATAGATACTTAATAGGTACTAATAGATACAACAAAGTGGTGTAGCAAACGGACTCAGCGTTTATGTACGAGCACTCAACTACTCATTCTTGATACTTGTACATGCTCATGATTTGCCTATGTGGTTAACCTTTCCCATCAGTTATCCATACAACATTTATCTCGATGCTCGATGTAAAGACCCTCGTCGATTTAAGTGAAGTTTCCCTCGTTGACTACAGTTGGTAGTGATGTGGGAAACAATACTAAAATATAATCGCACATTCGCAACTATAAATAATCGCAATATTAATAGAATTTTAATAAAACTTTTTTTTTGTGAAATGATATTTCCAACTAATTTTGTTATTTTTCCAGATGGCATAACCGTGTTCTTGCAAATGCTGTTCGAGGTAGCCCCCACATCGACAATGTTCGAGTAAAATCAAAATATTTAATATTGTTCTTAATAGCTGAAACTAAGGCTCAAATTAGTTGGATTTAGTAGATGTAAATCCATGGTTACAAGGACACTTGATCTATTCTCTACACACAAACACTATTTTTGTTAATGTATGTTCGCTGTGAATAAATGTGTAGAAGAAGATCAAATTCATGGTATATTAGGAAGAAAAAAACACAAATGATTGCACGGATCATTCCTATTACGTGGGATATTCTATGGGGTGCAACGTAGATGTCCACTACATCGTTTAAATAAAACTAGTTGATGTTTGATGCACTCTAATTTTATTTGAATGGAATTACAGCATTTTCTTCGAAAACCAATAAAAATACCCAAGTACCTAAATACATTTATTGTGAAAAGTCTGACTTTTTTATTGAAATTATTTTTATATAATAATAGTAACTCCTTGTAACCATGCAGTTTATTATTACTGTTACTTAAAATTAGTAGTATTTCTTCTTTCTTCTAACCGCTTTTCCGTTACAGTGTACTTGAAACTTGAATTAAAAGTAAATGATTAAATAATAAAATCGGACGAGCGGTTGGAGAGATGAAAATGTTTATGGTAAATATGTACCCATGTCATTCCTTACCTATAAACATTTGTTGAGTAATAATTTTATATGATTGTTTTCTTTTTAAAATTCGTGGTAATTATATTTTTTTATTTTGTTACATACTTAACAAGAATCGTTTTTGAGAATATTACGGGTAATTAAGCGATATTTATTTTATATAGAAATACTTTTTGTATAGAAACAACTTTATATACAACTCTTTTAAGTAATATGTAATAATTGTACCTGTACCTCAAAAAGTTGCCAATAAAGACATATCCATTACCCAACATTTTCAACTAACGATTCTTCTGCAACACACCCAAAATAAACATCGAGTTGTTGTTTTTATTATATTTTTTTTATAAAACACCGTAAATATATTGTTGCCAAAAATTGTGAAGCATATATTGTACAATAAATAAGAAAATAAATTATATATTGTCCAAGATGTTCGTATTTTAAGTTGCCTATCCTATAAGCTATGTATAGCAGCATTCTAGATAGCATAAATGCATTCTGAGGTAGAATTTTTGGAAAATAAACTGGTTTGCACTTTTACCTATTTTGTTCATGTGAAAAGAAAATTCCTTCAAGATTTTTTAATTTTTTTCCGTTAAACAGATTCAGATTCTTATTTCATTTTAATATCTATAATGTTCGTAATTTAAATACAAAAAATTTTTTTATTTGTGTTTTCTATAATATAACATAACAGTCCTTTTTAAAATAAAATGAAATCATTCAATTACATACAGAAAAGGGTCCAAAAAAATAACATACTCGTAAATATCTAAATAACTTTAGTAAATATTACTGAGGGTATCTACCTAATATTTTATTCTGAATATAAATTAATAATAATTAATATATTTTCTAAAACCCGCTGTAGGTATACAGTACGTACAGTATGTCCCCAGACCTGCCAATAGGAAAAACTTTTTTATTGTTGATTTCTCAGAAAATTTTGTTCTAATAACACGGCCTGCTTGTTCTCAAACTGCGATCATAGTTCTTACTATTAATGTAATCCTCACATTAAATTAGTTATTTACATTTTTAATTTTTTTTGACAACTCATAAAAAACAACTTTTTTAAATATTCTTCAAATAATGCTCCTCCTACATCCGCACACACTTCTACCCGAGCTCTAAGTCCTTCGAATTTCTTTTTCGATAGAGATTGAATCGCAGTGTTTATTTTTTGCATTAACTGTTCCTCATCATCTTCTAATGGTTCATTATAAACAATTTGGTTCAATCGTCCCCATAAATAAAAGTCCATAATTGTTAGTCAGGACTACAACGTGGCCACAAAATCGGATCGTTCCTACCTATATAATTGTCTGGATAATATTTTTGTGAATTTTGCACTTGACAGCTTCGAGACTGAAGTAGTGAGTATTTTTCTCTGATCATGAAGGTCAGAGGATCCACTTGATGCTTCCTGGTGGGTTATCTTCTTCTACAGTTAAATTCCACTGTAGACCAATCACGAAGAGGGGTCTGAACGTTATGCACAGTATACTGAACACTTTAAGCAGAGATTTTATCGGGGAGCAGAATAGGAGTGCGAATGAGTGTTTTGAGATTTTTCAGCAGAATATTATTGATACCTTCAACATATCTTTTCCAGAGACAGAAATAAATAGCAAAAAAAGGGATTTTGGGGTGTCATGGTTTACGAGGGAGCTGAGAGAAATGAGGGATGGGTTGCGGTTTCTGGAGGACTTTTATGCTTTGAACAAATCCGAAGAAATGAAGTTAATTAAAAATCGCTATAAGATGGCATACAGGAAAAACTTGAAGGAAGCTAGAATAGCATCCAATGACTGTTTCATAAAAAACTCTAACAACCCGATTAAGGCTAGCTGGACTTTGATAAACAGTAGAAGAACTTCGGGAGGTAAACCATTTAAGGCTTCAATTTTGCCTGATACTTTCAATGACTTCTTTATAGGCATTCCTTCTGACATAGTCAGGGGCATGGGCGACTCTGGCACCTCGCCAATAGATATCTTGAAAAGTGTCTCTTCTGTTAACACAGCTTTCAGTTTTAGGGAAGTAAGTTTTAACAACATAAGAGATATCATAAAGTCGCTGAATAGCAGCAAATCAAGGGACTATTACAGCCTATCTACTTTTCTCCTAAAAAAGAATATTAACAGTTTTGTTTATCCACTAACATTGCTAGTTAATAAATGTTTTGCTGAGGGAGTTTTCCCTGAATGTTTAAAGATGGCAAAAGTAGTACCTCTTTTCAAGTCGGGGGACAAAAATACTACATCAAATTATCGTCCAATTTCTGTGCTCCCTGTGTTCTCGAAAGTATTGGAGAAGGCTATGACTATTCAGATCATGGAGTATTTCGAGGGGAATGGCCTTTTCTGCGAAACTCAATTTGGTTTTCGTAGAAACAGAGGCACCTCGGACGCAATTTTGCTTTTCATACGGGAGACATTGGGAGGTTTTGAGGAGGGTTTGTACTCGGTGTCTCTTTTCTTGGACCTCTCGAAGGCCTTTGATTGTGTAGCGCATTCTACTTTGCAGCAAAAACTGCAGCACTATGGTTTCGACTGTGGCAGTCTGGGTCTGCTTAGGTCATACCTTTCTGATCGAACCCAAAGCGTTTGTGTCGATGGGAGATGGTCGGGCCTGGGATCGGTCCGAACTGGAGTTCCACAAGGATCGATCTTGGGTCCGTTGCTGTTTCTTATCTTCACGAACGACATGCCCAGGTATCTTCGGGATCACGGAAGTACAATCTTGTTCGCGGATGATACCACTATCACTGTCGGGGCTGGGGGGGTTTCGGAGGCGCTTGAGCGGAGTAATCTGGCGGGTTTGAAGGCCGGTGAATGGTTCAATTCGAACAAACTGTCTTTGAACTTGGGTAAGACTGAGAGAATGGTGTTTTCGCTGAGGTGTCTCAACGGGCTCAACGGTGATAGAGATCGAGTTAAGTTTTTGGGCGAGACTCTTGACCCAAAACTCGTGTGGAATTGTCACGTTGACGAATTGGCTATTAAGCTGAGCAGAAATGTTTTTGTTATGAGAACCCTGTCGCAGTGTGTTTCTAGAAGTGTACTACTGACGGCGTATTTTGCCTTGTGTGAATCTCTGACAAGATATTGTTTGCTCTCGTGGGGTCACTAAAATCACATGAATAAAATATTTGGGCTGCAGCGTAGGGTCGTGCGTATAATTGCAGGACTTGACTATAGAAAGGATTGCAGGGATGCCTTTAGAGAGTTGAAAATCTTGACTTTACCTTGTATTTATACAGGGTCCGTCAAAACCCTGGCATTCTTCTATAAATTCGTTAGGTTTGGAAATAGAAAAAAAATTTAAAGACAAAAGTTGTCAGAAATTTACTGCTCCATAACCTAAAATTATTTCCATTTATACAGGGTCTTTAATTACGGCTGGACAGCTACTTACTTCGTTATTTTAAATGGAACACCCTGTATATTAATAGATAATCAGATTCTACACGTAATTTTAGATGAAAAAGTGTGAAGGTTTCATATTTTTAAAATGAACGGTTTTCGAGATATTTACACTTTTAAAAAAGAATTCACAAAATTAGAGATTTCAAAAAACGCGTTTATTTTAGTTATACTTTGTAGTTTTTTGAAAATTATTTCGGAGTTCTAAAAAGTAAGGTCTAGGGAATATTGTGATACAAAAATATGAAATTTATAGTATACAGGGTGTTTGCAATTGACCGTCAGTTTCTATTGACTTGAAACAACGAAAACTCTATTTTTTCAAATAGAACCCCCTGTATATTTCTGACGTAGGTTGTAGAGATTTAAATTCTCTACCTTTTTTATAAAGTATTCCCTATACCTAAACTAAATATTTTAGGAGATATTTCAAATAATTTATATCGTATGAGAAATTCTATTCTATTTATTGAATTTAGATTGCCATGGAAATAAAAAATGCTTTTAGGGAGAGGAGGACCCACACGTTAGCCGGCTAGGTCCCCCTACCTTACATCTATAGATTTTTTTATGGGGCTATATTAAAGAACTAATGTATCAGGAACCTCCAACGACTGCAAATAATATGAAGATAATAAGAATTACTACAGCCTTCAGGTCAGAACGATAACTCCACAAGTGCTCCTAAATACTCAAGATTCTTTTAAACATCGAATCGGTATGTGTCTTCAGGAGAACGGACGTCACTTTGAACACTTGCTTAATTGACTTTCAGTTGTTTTTTTTTATTGTATTTATTTAATTTTGTTACGATTTTATGAAACGGTTTCTTTTCTTGTTTCTGAAAATTGATGATTAATCGCAGACATCCAAATTTTTATTATTTATCTTTTTTTTATAATTTTAAACTAAGTATACTACAGCGATTAAGATTTACTTTTGGCATAAATTAAGTACTTAAACTACCTTCTCAAGTCTGCTGACTTGAGAAATGTCGACATTTTCTCTTCTCTACTCTCTCCATTAAATAGAAAAGCAGTATTGAAAAAGACATTTTTGGCATTTTGTTCAGCAAACGGAGTATACGAGTAGTTTTCTACAACCTTAAAATGACAGAATAAAGCATTTTTTATTTCCATGGCAATCTAAATTCAATAAATAGAATAGAATTTCTCATACGATATAAATTATTTGAAATATCTCCTAAAATATGAAGTTTAGGTATAGAAAATACTTTATAAAAAAGGTAGAGAATGTAAATCTCTACAACCTACGTCAGAAATATACAGGGGGTTTCATTTGAAAAAATAGAGTTTTCGTTGTTTCAAGTCAATATAAACTGACGGTCAATTGCAAACACCCTGTATACTATAAATTTCATATTTTTGTATCACAATATTCCCTAGACCTTACTTTTTAGAACTCCGAAATAATTTTCAAAAAACTACAAAGTATAACTAAAATAAACGCGTTTTTTGAAATCTCTAATTTTGTGAATTCTTTTTTAAAAGTGTAAATATCTCGAAAACCGTTCATTTTAAAAATATGAAACCTTCACACTTTTTCATCTAAAATTACATGTAGAATCTGAAAATCCATTAATATACAGGGTGTTCCATTTAAAATAACGAAGTAAGTAGCTGTCCAGCCGTAATTAAAGACCCTGTATAAATGGAAATAATTTTAGGTTATGGAGCAGTAAAATTCTGACAACTTTTGTCTTTAAAATTTTTTTCTATTTCCAAACCTAACGAATTTATAGAAGAATGCCAGGGTTTTGACGGACCCTGTATACAAGAATGTCTTGTTTTTGTTTATAAACAAAAGAACCTCACACTTAATGAAAACAAACACGACTTTAACACTCGTAAGAAATATGACGTGCGGAAAAAATTTTATAGGTTGAAGAAAGCTCAGAACGGTCCTAATTTTTTAGCTTTTGACTTCTTTAATAAGTTACCTACACACATTAGGTGTCTCCCACTGAACAATTTTGAAGCAACTACTAAGATTTTCTTAGTGAGAAGCGCTTTTTTTAGGTTTGATGAATTTTTGAATTGTAACTTTGCATTTCCTGAATCTACTCCATCTTAAATATGTATGTGAAATTTTTTTACTGTGTACTTGTGATATGTGTTTAAGTTCTTTTTAGATCTAACTATTTTAAATTGTATTTGACTTGTGTAAACATTTTTTCTTTTGTAAAACACTAATAAATTATCTATCTATCTATCTATTCATCTATCGCCAAAATTCAGATGTCAGCCAATCGCAAACGATGCTACCATAGTGCACTGGACACCCGTCTTGTTGGAAGTAAGTACATTAAATAGTATTAATTTAAAGGGAGTTCTTCAAGTTTATCAATAAAATAATTATTCAACATTTGTAAATAATTCTGTTGATTTACATTTGTATTAAAAAAATACGGCCCTATTATGATTACGCCATGATATGTGATGGCGCACCAAACGTTTACTTTTTTAAAACGGTGACTTCTGCCAGAATTTCTGGCGCAGAAATGTGGATTTGTATCGATCCAATAACAACAATGTTGTGATGCAAGTACGAAATTGGTAGAAAATGTGGATTCAACAGAAAAAACTAGATATTTGTAAAAATGTCTGTTATTCATAATTTCATTGTCGATCCCCAGACACAAATCCAAGCGTTTTGTCTCATCGCTCATAAAGATTGCCTAAATTGTAGTTTAATCGGTATAATTTTGTTCTCCTTAAAAATTCTTTGAATATGAGATTTACTAATTCCAATTTCCAATATGATTTGCTCTCTTTCTAAGTGACAATTTTGGAGTTTCCGCAACGGAATGTAGAGCAAGAATAGCAGTAGCATTATCTTCGTTAAGCGGTGATTTGGCTTTTTGATATTTAAAAAAAAAGTCCAAAATTTTTGTAAATAATTAATTGAGTGTAAGGATTACCTGCATTAATAGTTATCTCAGTTTGAGAACATGCAGGCCATCTTATCAAGAACAAAATTTTCTAAGAACTCAACAATAAAAAGGTTTTTCCTATTGGTAACTCAATCCGGGGACATTCTGCATAATTTATTTTTTTTGCAAATACCTACATACATTTTTCCAGATTAGAAATGTAGTACCTACTCACTTTTAACCAAAAATTCTAGATAACTTTAAAAATATTTTCGCCTTTACAATTCCATAATCCATCATCGTGTCAACTTCACACTAATTACCCCAATTATAAAGAAAAATATCTAAAACAAAAGAACCGGAAGCGCAGTTTTTTCTATTAATTTATCAAAGGGAGGGGTTGAAGTATATTACATAAAAAGCTAAACGAACTAATCCTGAAACTAAACTAATTATTGTAAACGAACGGAAGTGGTTAAGGTTTTGTTTGAGTATGTAATTATTTTTCATTCATGCACTTGTTCCAACATTAGGGAGGGAGAAAAAGGCGTGGGTACTCTTCTACACTTGTTGTTTGGTGATGTTCGTTGGTTGGTTGCACGAGTAGCTTCGCCGTAGCTGCGTTCTAACGTATATGTTTTTTAAGTGGCTTAGGCGCCCGGCAGTTTTTGAATACAAAAAAATTTGGTGCGCATTTCATACACAGTCTAATTCTATGCGAATTTGTGCATGTAGTTTTTGTGTACACCTACTTACAGCTTTTGCTAAAAACAATATGTAGCTTTTTGTACGAAAATGTTGCAAAAAATTCTTTTTGGGGTGTTTGTGAATGTTCTTCTATCGGCGTCTGCATACAAATTGGATTATTTGATCGGTGAAGTCGAGTATCAATGCACTCAACATTGTCCTTTGCAGGTAAATTTTAAAAAATTTAGCGCCAAAAAATTGACAAATTTGTTGCGTAGATTTGATAAATTTAATAAAAAACATTTTGAAAAAAACGGTATTAAAACAATACCTACGTATTTTAAATTCTATGAAATCCCCACATGTTTATATTTGTTATTATAATAAAATTTACAATACATTACATTAAGTTTTTATTGTTATGACCATTAAAGATTCGATTGTCCTGCTGCATCTGGACAGTACTAAATTCTCAGAACACAATCAAAGGCTGAAAAACCAACTGCTACTCTTTCATTTATAAAACTGTATTAATTTGATACAATTAAAAGTTAAATTAGTTCGCCAGACATTGTTTTACTTAGTTGTTTTTTATAATTATTCAAGATTTAGCATTGAATGCTTTTCTAAACAAATTATTTATTAATTAATATTCAATAAACAGGTTATAAAATCATTCGTCTAAAAATAAAATAAGAATAAATGGACCACCAGCAAAAAGAAAATATACAAAATTATCATTATTTTACGCTTACACATAGTGAGTTAATCAATAATTACAGTTTTTATGATATATTATCAGTTGTAATTTATGGCAAGGAGCAGAATAATACCATACATAACAACTCAAGCAATAAACAACATATACTTTATAACTAAGTTATATTATTAATAATTAAATTAATTCCTAATCAACGCGCGACAACATTTTGTGTAATTTTTTTGAAATTGTTACACATGAGAGAACTAAATTTAATTTAAAGATATATTCCTTTGTATTCGCCACCTGACACCGACCAGTTCATGGTAAGTTGGGTTTTGGAGGTGCACTTCCTTCAGCGCGCCCTTCCGCTGCTGCTGGAAGGGTTGTTATAAAATCACAACCATAAAATTTTATACAAAACGAGGTGATTGGTATTGTCTTCTAACGGCTTTATGATATTTTGTTACGCCCTGAGAAACTGTGCTTGATGAATCGGTTTAAATTATGGGTTTACTGATAAACTATTTTTTTCGGTTATTTATCTTAATTATAAAAACATTATATAATGTGCTAGAAAACTGCTTATATTTATATTAGCTCTCAAAGTCAAATATAAATATCGTAAAAGTTACAACAATCATTAACTGTTATAGTTAGTATTTACACTTTAATAGTTAAAGATTAGAAAAGGCGAAATATTATACTTGTAATTACACGAAACTCGTAAAAATTATACATATTTAAATTTTAAAAATTTGTTCATTGTTCCTTAACTTAGAAGATATTTTACATAATTGCAGTTTTTAGTTCGCATTTCAGCTCCTTTGTGGTTAAGAAGTTGTTATCTTCATAAGGTCTTTTCGTTATTCCTAATTGCTATTTAAATTCGAACACAAAAAACATGTTCAGCATATTTTGATGTGTACTATTTTTTCACTATTAAAATGGTTGATTTGTTGATGCGGTTGTATATGGAAATATTTTACTGTAAATCTGGTGTTTAGCTGAATATCCCTCATTATATTTCCCGCTAACAAATGAATTACCAAATTTTATCTTTGTATGTATTTTCATTAGATATTAATCTGAAAGATAATTGAAGCTTGTTCTGAGGAATGTTTTACGAAAAATCAGTAAAGTTCTGCATTAAAATAGTTGCTCCAAGCTCCATTGTAGATAATTTAAAAACTATAGGACATAGGAAAAGGAAAAGGGTTGAGCAGTTTTTTAATCTATCAATTTTACTACAAACAATTGAAATTTTTCAAAAACATTTTTATTAGGTATCTAATCATAAAATTGACAAAAAACTAAATTTTCTGCGGAGTATTAGATATATCAAAATTTGTTTCACAAGATTTTTTCTAAAGTATATGAAGATATGAGAAGTTTTTTATTTGATGTTTTCCTTTATATCTTAATATTTATTTTGACTAAATATGCTTAAATTTTGGGATATTTTCCAAAAAATCTAAGTACTTTGATCTTGAAAATAATTTCCGTGTTTCCACACTTTTAAGCCTTCTACAGGGTCCGTCAAAACCCTGGCATTCGTCTATAAATGCGTTAGGTTTGGAAATAGAAAAAATTTTTAAAGACAAAAGTTGTCAGAAATTTACTGCTCCATAACCTAAAATTATTTCCATTTATACAGGGTCTTTAATTACGGCTGGACAGCTACTTACTTCGTTATTTTAAATGGAACACTCTGTATATTAATAGATTTTCAGATTCTACACGTAATTTTAGATGAAAAAATGTAAAGGTTTCATATTTTTAAAATGAACGGTTTTCGAGATATTTACACTTTTAAAAAAGAATTCACAAAATTAGATATTTCAAAAAACGCGTTTATTTTAGTTATACTTTGTAGTTTTTTGAAAATTATTTCGGAGTTCTGAAAAGTAAGGTCTAGGGAATATTGTGATACAAAAATCTGAAATTTATAGTATACAGGGTGTTTGCAATTGACCGTCAGTTTATATTGACTTCAAACAACGAAAACTCTATTTTTTCAAATGGAACCCCCTGTATAGTTCTGACGTAGGTGGTAGAGATTTAAATTCTTTACCGTTTTTATAAAGTATTCCCTATACCTAAACTTAATATTTTAGGAGATATTTCAAATAATTTATATCGTATGAGAAATTCTATTCTATTTATTGAATTTAGATTGCCATGGAAATAAAAAATGCTCTTTCTACTTTTATATTAGTATCAAAAAGTCATGTGAAATTAGATATTTTCTTAACATTATTTATAAGAATACTGTAGATTCTAAATATATTCATGATTTAAAAATACATAAGTAACCGTTACACAGTTTGTGAAATGTCATTTTACCGAACCATTTTAACAATTTACTAGGTAATTATACAAAATTGAATATTGAAAATTATTAAAATTATTTGAAATACTTATCGAAAATTATGGGTATGACTTTTTATAGAAAACTTTGCGGCATTAACTTTGAAGAATCATCCTAAAATGAAATGTTCCAGAAAATAATGACGAAATTTAAATATTTACAAACATTTTCATGACTTCTAAATTTATGCAAGCAAGCTTTATCTATATTCTAAATTCTAAAAAATGAATCTATTTATTTATTATATTAATTAGTGCCAATAA
The DNA here is from genome assembly GCA_963942485.1 of Pediacus dermestoides. NCBI lineage: Eukaryota > Metazoa > Arthropoda > Insecta > Coleoptera > Cucujidae > Pediacus > Pediacus dermestoides. The sequence continues at coordinate 13,973,069 of OZ012626.1, forward strand.
GTCTGTTACCATATAGGAAAAAAATAATTTTTTCTACTGCCATGTTTAAAATGCCATTTATTGCATATGTTTCCATGACGCTAAGTGATATTTTAAACACACCCGTGGCTTTGTGCGTTTTAGTCACGGCTTGGGCCGCTTCGGGTGTTTTCGTCACCCTCGAAGATTCATAAGTCACGGCTTGAATTTTGTTGCCGTAAATCTGAATGCGAAACTGACTTAACTGACGTTTGTCAATTTCACATTCAGAATTCTTTCAAGTCAAGTGAAACTCGTGAAACTCAAAAGTTTTAGTATTTTTGTGGTGGTCGTAGAAAAACTACAGTATGCACTTCGTTTTATAAACTTCTCTAGAAACTCGAAACTCATTTCTAAAACTTGTAGCATAATATACTATTGTAAAACTATTTGCGGCAGTAGCTTATATCGGGTGTTCATTAAAATTTCTCCTCAAAGTTGGCATTGAACAGTCGAAATAATTTTTACTTTACCAGCAAATTTTCTCTTTTGAAATGACGAAGTCCGAATATTTCGGAAGATATCAGAATTTCTCAAAAAATGTTGGTAATGATTCGTTAAATTTTCAGAAAATGGAACGCCATGTATCAAAAAGGAGTTTTAGATATTTTTTCGAAATAACTGTACCTAATATTAAAATTGTCAATCATTAAATTTGATTACTAAAATTTTGATGATGATTCACTAGATTACTAACAAATGGAACGCCAGATATCAAATAAGTAATTTTCGATAGTTTTCGAAAAATTTATAATGTTAAAAGCGTCAATTAGTAAATTTGATCTTTGTGTAATTAACTCCCAAAAAGGGTTCATATTGAATATTTCAATCTGCACAAACTATTGTCACAGTTTTTTCAAAAAATCAAAAATTTAAAGCATATTTTTGTAGAGAGGTATATTTTTCAATAATAACGGCTAGTGTGAAACTCATATGCTAAATATTATGTAATTAAGATTTGATAATGTAGAGATAAAAATAATTTTCCAGTGCAGCTCAATAAATAAAACTTAAAGACTTTGTTATGAGATATAAAACACGATAATGAATAAACATGACGAATGCACCTTGTATGATTGCGTAAGAATTCATAATTAATTTTTAGGCTAATTTAAACGTATTTGTCTCACAATTATACAGATAAATACTTTTAAAAGTTAAATTATCGACAACTAAAATTACTTGTCTGTTTAATTATTATAAGTATAATTCAAACACATTATACACAAATATAACCTCTCTGCACAATAATTATAAATAATAAAATTGTTACCCTAGAGGAAAAATTAACCCAGTGGACATTAAAGCTTAATGAAAAATACTGTAGGGTTGTTCCTCTCCAACCACAAACTTAAATAATTTAATTAGATATACTTTGCGTCAATTAAGCATGTAGGTTTTCTAGTTGTACTGGTGATAACTTTATTTAATATGCTCACATATTATTAGTAAATTATCACTTACGTGTTGGAGACAACAGTCCCGCAAGCCGTTACATACATTATTATTTTAATTATTAGACGTAAGTTGGAAAAAGCTGTGGGAACTGAATTTAAAACACCCTAATTTCAACACAGGGGAATTAATTATTATTGTCCCTTGTGTAAATATTGACAAGTGTTTCGTTTATTAATGTTAATATTATGTATGTTCATTTATTAGTATTAAAGCAAGTGTATTATCATTAATTTCTGAAAATATATTTGACTGTGTCCTAAAAAAAATTGAAAACCAAAGATGCTTCACTACTAAATATGTATAACCTAAAATGCTGAGTTTTCGCTGGCCGCACCACAAATTTGTTATTTTAATTGGAATACCCTGTATATTTTTAAAAAAAATTTTCAATCGGAAACTTGTAGGTAGGTACTTAAAATTAATGACTTTTGAATTATTTGAATTTTGCCAAAAAAATTTCACATATGTAGACTTCTATAAAAATATTAATCTCTCAACAGAAACACACTGTTTGAGAAAAAAAGAAGCTACTCGTAGAATTACAATAAAGAATATCTAGGGAACAACTTGATGTACACTCAATAAATTTATCTTGGACAGGGTGTTTATAATTTATTGTTAAACATCACAAATTTCAAACAGTGAAAATTTTATTTTTCATATACATATACAGGGTGTCCCAGGATAGACATGAAATATTTTTAGGTGTGATTCTTGAATAAATTCTATATTGTCCTGTATAATTTTTTATCCCCAATCCGGGTTAGTTTTCGAGCAATCATCTTTTGAATGTTGAAAATTGTAGATTGAAAAAGTAAAACACTGTTGAATAAAAAGAAGGCAGTCTGCTAACTATTTGATTATCGAAAAAAAGTTATACATGAAATTTGTAGCTGTGATGATTTGCGATCTAAAGTATCTTGTAATTTTTTTGATAGTGTTAACTCTTAAAAAATTATTGGTGTTCAAATTTGGAATTTGAAAAAATAAATCATTATGTTCTCGTTTCATTTAAATTATTTTGAAAACAGTATGATGAAAGATTGGTTTATTTTGAATCGAATAATTAAACTCCATTTTGAACATAAATGATGTCTACTCGGAGTAATTATTAAATTTGTTAAAAAGATTTTCGAAAGTTGCCTCTTGCAATGACTTTTATATGGAAAATATTTTTTTTTAAACCGGATTGGAAATAAAAAATTATACAGGATAATGCAGAATGTATTCAAGAATCATACCTACAAATATTTCGTCTCTATCCTGGGACACCCTGTATATTAACGTATATCTCTACAATAGTGCGATTTTACAATTAAATTCTCTATTTTTAAATTTAAAAATATACAGGATGTTTGCTCAGCAAAAAGCGTCCTTTTTGTTTAGTGGAATAGTTAATTTTCGAAAATATCAACCCATTTCAATAGCAAGTTAGTTCAGTTAGTAATATCCATTTTAACTGAATTCTTAAAAACCCATCAATAATTACATAAGTAAATGTGTATTTGAATAGAAACCGTTCACAAAACACCACTTGAGTAGTATGAATCGTTTCATTAATGGTTAGTTTCAGAATAAAACGAAACATGAACATTTTAACTTAATTTTCGCATTATTATCATTATGTCACCACATCAATTTGGGTGTCTATTACGCAAACGCCCATTAAAAACATTCCCAAAATATTCTTCCATTACATTTTTGTCTAATCTGAACTATTTGTTTTCTATTTCAGAACCGAACGGAATATCTAGATCATTATATAGAGCAGGTAAGAAATCAACCAACACTTCCCTGTTCCTTCCTGTTTATAGTAGTAGGGTACTAGGTAATGTTTATTCTGTTTAACCGGCCGATGCATTTACCAGAAATTCTATACGAATTGACGACGATGTTATTCATCTAAAATCACTGACCAGAGATCCGCTTCCGTTTGACACGAGTCTTGTGTGACACCATCACATATTCCATACCTAATTTACCTGCAATTATAATAGGTACATTGCAATGTGATGAGGATAATTTAAACGTATGTACCACAACTGATGCTAGTCACCAATGTGACCAATGCAATTATTAGTTGTTATTATTTTGCAACTATATTTAAATTTATTTAATTTTCAATATTTTGTACCAAAACATCAGAAAAGACTAAAGATTCAAGTGGAAAGGTCAATAATGGCTAATTGTGATGCGGACTGAATAGCCCATAAACACATTGGCCGAGGACACTTTGCAGTCATTGTGGCCCATAATTTAATCTAATGTTAAAGTGGACGAGACACGCTTTGACGCCTACTTGTTTTACGAATTCTTGAAGAGCATCTGCATGATGATGACCAATTGAGCATAAGATAAGAGAAGTCATGTTGCAAAAAGAACAACCAGCAATTAGGAGGATATAATCATAACTGCCACCATCTAGTGAAGATGATTGAATTGAGATCAACGCATTGTCAGTAATGTATCAATATGATATTATCCAAAATATTTGTCCTTAATAAGTAATTACAGAAATTTAATTTGTATTTACATACAGAATTATTGCAACCCACCACAAAATTTCACTAAATATAAATATGTATACAAAACAAATGTTGTCTACTTCTCTCACTTAAATCCTATTAAAAATTCCTCAAACAATAATGCGGCAGTTAAATTTATTAATAAACCAATGTGGTACTTTACAATGAATTGGTTACATCATTTTTGTTTATAATTCTTTTAACCGTATCATTCTTTTACGAGTATATAAGTACTACAGCAGAATTATCTGTTTCCGAAAAAGATAAATTTTGACATAAATTTAAAATATTCTTAATTTTAGGTATACAGTACCTATACACTCTAGTAGGTATAAGTAAGTATTGTATTTAATTATTCTTTATCAGAAATGATTTGAAACGTTTGTTAATTATTATAAAGATATAACACTAAGGAAAAATCTTCAGATAATTTTTTGCAGTTTTGTAGAACTTTTTTTAAATTAATTTTTTATTGGAGGATTCTTTATAAAACATGAAACATTAATGAAATTTTTAAGTTGTAGAACTACTGTCAAAATATTAGTATTTTCGAAATATAATTATATGCGTTCATTTTTAAATAACTATTAACGAATTATTTGCACTTTCGAGTTAGGTACGTATTATTTTACAACAAATTGTTAATAAAATTTGCATCATTACAAAATGAAGTGCTTGATTTTTGGTTTTTGTGTCACCATTGTAATTTCGAAAATTAGAAATACGTATTTCAATACAATAAAAATACGTAACAAAATGCATTCTATTAGACCATGTAATCACTCAATGTTTCAAACTTCCGGTATAAATAGTATAATATAAGAAATATACTTCGCAAATAATGCAATAAGTTTCTATTTGTCTTCTTTACCATATCCATTTTTATTTTTCTGAAATCTTAATGCTTTTGGTTACAGTTTTGTTACAAATTTAATATAAATAAACTTTTATTGGCAAAAGTAGGTACGTTAAAAATCGAATTTTTCGGTTACACCTTGTTGTCTTTATTCCGGCTACGAAAACAGGTCTTATCAAAATTGTACGAGCCCTAACAACTAAATGTTCGGACTAAAGTAAATGTTCGAAGTATGAAAGGAGGACTGGAAATTTTACGCAAATAATTAGTAAACACCTAATAATACAATAAGATAAAGCCTTAATAACAATATTATGCATGGAAGAAAATTATTTATTGGATTTAACAATATTTTAATCTTTATAATTAGCAAACTTTACAAAATGAATTTGCAACTAAATGTTGGGATAATTTTTAATTTGGGACCATTAATAAGAGGTTAGGCCTTCTTTTGCTTTAATAGCTGCCTGTATTCTAGCAGGCATTGTATTTATCAAATTTTGGTACAGTTCTGGCGTGAAACTGTCCCAAAATTCATCTATTTTTGTCTTTAAGTCCCCAATGGTTCTTGGTGGATTATTGCGTAGAATACGTTTAATTTTATGCCAAAGAGTTTCAATGACATTTAAGTCCGGACTGGATGAGGGCCATGAAAGCACCTTTATGTCGTTTTCCCCAAGTTCCAAAACTGTGATTTTTTAAAAACAGTCATTAGAAAATTACGTCACATTTTTCAAGTGCAATTTTAAAGATACGAAATATGCCTAAAATCACCAAATAAAGGGTATTTTTTTGTACATAAAACCAACATCCAGCTTTACAATAAAGTAAATTTTACCAAAATCCAACCAGTGGTTCCAAAACTGTGATTATTTTAATGTAGGTAGCACCCTCAAAAAACACGTTTTTTGAAAAGTGAACTGTGGAACTCGAAAAAAATTTAAAAAAAAATCATATTAACATTTCAGGATTTTTTCAATATAGTACGATTATTGAGCTTTGATTTAAATGTTTTTTGACACAAATCCAACCAGCGGTTTCAAAACTGTGATTCTTTAAAACAGTTACTAGAAAATTTTATCATTTTTAAAGGTGCAACTTTGAAGCTCCGATAAATGCCTAAAATCATCAAATGAAAACTTGTGCAACTTTTTTGTAAAGAAAACCAACATCCAGGTTTGCAATAAAGTAAATTTCATCAAAATCCGACTACTAGATCCAACGTTTTGAAAATAATAATTCTTTGTTTCTACAATTTTCCCATCCTGCTGGGTTAAAGTGCCACAGTTTTGGAACCGCCGAGCGGATTTTTACGAAATTTACGTTTTTATATAACTAAATGTTGGCATTATAACAGAAAAAGCCATCAATATTAGGGAAGTTAATTTAGAAAACTTTTGCGCGTATAGAAAAAATACAATCAAATTTACTTTTGTCCGAACATTTAGTTGTTAGGGCTCGTATAAAATCAAATTCCCTACAAAAATGTATCTTAAACATTTCTCCCTAAAATCAAAAGATTAAGCATTACAACAGAGGCATAAAGTTTTGAAAATTGTTTTGACAGCTTTAGCGAAATACGAAAATTTTAGTAAAAAGTTGAAAATAATACTGCTATATGCAGGGTGAACCACAAATGGTGGTTAATCTTTCGGATTTGAGATCTAGTAAAAATCACATCACAAGTTTCTGTAAAAAAATTCAGAGGTAATTCTAGAGATATTTGATGAAAGAATCCATCCCACCCAGTACTGAAGTCACTGTTATTCGAATAGTAATGAAAAACCTTCCTCTCCAACATCTTTTTAATGATGTGACCAGTTTCGGCTTACAAATTGTTAGTCATCATCAGATATACAAGAAAGATGACTAAAGAATGGCAGAGATAACTTTTTTATTATTTAACTTATAATATTTGGGTCAATGTCTTAATATTTGAAGCTATTTAGGAGAATGTATTCGGATCTTGGATATAATTCGAATTTATTTTCAAAATTTGAAATTAAACGCTACATTGAAATTAATATAAACCACATTTTATAACATTATTAACTACTTTTACAAATAAAGATCTTGAACCCGATGTATAAGTTTTTAAAATTTTTATAAGTAGGTAATGATCTCAAGACATGCAAAAAATTTTATAAAGAAAATCATTTTTCGTAGTTAAAATTAAAAATTAACCCTCTTCTGAACTATTAATCCGAGGACATAACAGTATTTTTATAACTACTTTTTCGTACACTACAATATCCATTATATTTTTATACTTGAATTTTTGTTCTAAGTAGCTGATGCGCAGATCAAGAATTTAAAGCGTACAAGCAAACGACTGTTAAGAATTACAGTGACAATAATAATTTAAAAGCACGCGTCCCCGGTTCAATCAATTTAAATTTAATGTTTATATGTAGTTGTGGATTGACGTTTTTCAGTTTGCAGGTCAGACAAAGATCAAAACCTTATATGACCTACAGAGCGCCCAACAAAAGATAAATCATGGATTAAGTCGCCACCATCTCTTATAACATGGAATTCCAACAAATATGTTTTCCCAATATAATCATGACACAAAAATTTCACTTGATAATCGGGTTAGGTAACAGATAAAATTATATACAAAATAACAATTTTTGGTTAAATTTGTTCTTGGAGTTGTTTCCGATGTAGTGAGTATTAAACGAAATAAAAAAAATATTTAAATGAAATATTCAATCAACAAAATTTATCAATTTTATTGTGATCGTGAACAACAAAGTCAGCATTCCAAGACACAAAGTATTATATTTTTTCAAACTGCTCTTTTATAATTGCTTAATTGAAAGATACGCATTATCTGTTTATAACTGAATTAAATTAATTAGGTGCCAATAGACACAAAATATAAATACACATAAATAAAATTGAGTGATTATTTTTTAACAAAAATTAGTTCGTTTCTGGTTTACAAAAATGTGGAATGTGAAGAGATAATTCCCAGGCTATACGAGTAGTAGTACTGTGCACTGTGCGTTGCCATAAACAAAATTATCTGTTGAATGTCACGTCTGGTTTATACAATGTGACGCCCTCACAGAAGCACCCTGGGGAAGTTAAAAGGGTGCGTGTTCTACCCATCATCACCCAACAAGATAACATGCTAATTTGTATTTAGAGAAATTCCAGTTAAACAGAAGCGAAACATGAGCTAGAACAACCCTCTGGTAACTGAAGAAGAAAAAAATATCTGGTCTCTACTGGCTTTTATTATAAGTACCACTGTTCATAAACAATGAATTAGTAAATAGTAACCCTTTTATTTTCGTTTTAAGTGCTTAATGTGAGCATGAAGGGTGTTTAACCAGTAAATATCTCAACCTGCGTCGGTCTTCTATATGGACGTCGAGTTAATGAGGAAACGAGGAATTAGGCAACCTATTTATTTACTAATGTTGATATTTAGTTTTAGTCTACTAGTTGGTTACTACAGTAGAAATAATGTACATTATTTAATGTCAAAATTGTTAGAATAAAATTTGGTAATAGATTTCTTAAATTATAAACCTTAATTAAATCGTAGTTTAAAACTTCTGCATTTTCAAAGGTACAAATTAACTTTCTTAAATAGATAATAATTATGGAACTACTAGGATTAGTTATTTTTGTGCGTTTTAAGGAAATAAATTTAATAAATAATTAAAGAAAAAACCTAAGACGAGTGCATTACAGATAACAAAAATTACATTTGAGAAACATATCTACTATTTTTTATTTCTGTGCCCAAAAATGTCATGAAAATTTAAACGTCAGTATTTAGTGTTAGTTTTCTTCTGATATGGTTTCAGCCCAAATATCAGACAATCATAAAAGGCCACTGTTTTAGAAAAAAAATTTCATATTTTAAAGTTATAAAATATTATATGTGATAAACCTTGAGCGTTTGAAAAATACAAATTCGTAATCAGAATCCTCAAAACTATCGACAATCGCGATCTTGTTTCAATTTTTTTTATTCCGATCTTTCCAATGTTTTTGAATTACGTATACAATATAACATATGCATTTCTTCAAAAATGCAAAGGTTTTAAGAAACGCTAAATAAGTAATAATTTTATGAAAATTAGGCTACATTTTTTAATGGTTTAATTATTGATGCACATCAACTTTTCAACAGAATAATTTACTTCAAAAAACACCAAAATCACCTCAAAAATTATTTCACTATCAAAATGAAGCCAGATCGAGAGAAAATTGCGTTTTGTTAATTTAATACAAAAATATCCGGAACATCAGAATACGTGTAAAATCTATCGTGTGGCAGAGATTTGAATTCTCTCCGATGCGATTATGCCAAATTCAAATATTTTGTGAGTTTAGATATATCAAAAAACCAAAAACGTATTTTAACCATATACCCAGGAACATATATAATAAGGACCAGAAAGTCTGTATGCCGAGCTATAGGCAGCGGCCACCCTCGAGTTTCCCGTCTTTATTATACAGGGTTGGGGATATGTGTGGCAACCCCTGATTTCTGAATAAACGTTTTTATTATTATTATTACTCTTAAAAGAGATATTTGTAGTTTTCTTATTCTATTCAGTGACGTACTTTGTTGTTAAAATAGCTACCCTATTTTTATTTAATTAATTATTATTTAATACTCTTTATTTTATTATTGAATTATTTTCTTTAATATTTAAAAAACCACAAGTCGCACAATCACCAAACCTTATATCATTGTAATTGTTGAAATATTGTCTATTTGAAAACTTAAAAATATACAGGGTGATCCATTAAAAAAAGTACCGATCACTTAATATGTCGAGAAATCGAGTAACTGCTGGAAAACAAAATACGTCACTGAATAGAGTAAAAAACCTACAAATATTTCTTTTAAGACCAATAATGATAATACAAAAGTTTAGCCAGAAATCGGGTGTTCCCACACATATGCCCAACCCTGTATATGTTCTTGCATATACCTATGTAAAGGCTCCTACACACAGTGGGCCAACATGATGGCACACTGTAGTGGGCCATTATGTAGAGAGCGTATTTGCTTATGTTCGCGTATGATTGCCAAGCGTGGCTGACGATGGATAAGTTATCGGTTTTTGGAGCGCACATCAAAGGAAGTTGGTGCAGATGCTAGCGCATGCCCACACATGGGCACATCATTCAGTACGAGAGCACAGAACACCTGGTACGAAAGTACGATCAGCTGATACTCAACTACCTGAAGAGATGATACTACAAAGCATTCTACTTTATTTTTATAAATAAATCTTAATTTTTTCCTTATTTAGTGAATCATCCGAACACCTGAGCCTACACCTGAGCCAACACCTGGGTCAATGTGTGGGCACCTGTAGTGGCCGGTGTTGGTCGAGGCGTTTATTGGTGTGCTATTGGTGATGGCTTATGTTGGCCCACTGTGTGTAGGAGCCTTAATACTAATTCAAAGTAACTAATGCCAACTAGCCCAACGATTGCGTGACACGCAGCGGCAGAGCAACGCATGGTCGTACACCGTGCTCTGATTTCTGTCCTTGTCTTTACAGTCGGCTAGCTGGCATTCGGCTATATGTATATTGCTAGCATTAAGAAAAAAGGGGTGCAAACATTACGGTTCAGATCACATAGCAACCTCTCACTCAAACTCGGAAGAGCGTTCGTTGTGCTCATGAGGTCGCTCGTATTCGAATGAGAATCAGACGCGCATTAGCGTCCATTTCAAGATGCTTTATCTCTCTTTTATTACATGCGTCCAACTTATAGCGAAAGATGGGATGCTAGGAATATATTAATAGTAAGATATATGAATTTAACAGCCACTTTTTGTCCACATCAGCATAATACGAGCCCCGTAAAATTTCAGTTGCCCCACACACAAAATTTGTAGTGTTGTTGGCGAAATCGGAATATTACTCTGCTTATCCAGATACAGTGTGCGAAATATTGTAAAATTGTACAAGCCAAACGGTTCAGCTGCCCAAGAACTTCGATTTGTGAAAAAATCCAAATTAACAAACGCTGATAGACGAGCTTTGGCCAGGATTATTAAGTCTAATAGGCGTGATAACTACGGAGAGTTGAGCGTACTCTAGAGTGAGGCTGTCAGAAGACGTGTCACTCAGAAGCAAGAAAACTAGGATTTGGTACTTACAAGGTGAATTTCCCGACTTCAAAGGGGCAAACGATAATTATTTTTTCCCTTCACGAAGGCTAAAGAAAATCCGTTATTGACCCTAAAGCAGAAGAAAGACAGGTTGAAATGGGCTAAAGACCATCGAAATTGGGATATAGAGAGGTGGAATAGTGTACATTGACAAGTCGCGGTTTGAAATTTGTGTCGGTCACAGCTGGAGCAAAGTCATCCGCCAAAAACATGATCTTATCATCCTGATTGTCTTAAGCGCAAAGTTAAATTTCCATCTTTGCTAAAGGTCTAGCTAGAGAAGTTGGAAAATTATACTTTAGGAACAGCATTGTTAACTCAGACAAATATTTAGACATCCTAGAGGACTCTTTGTTGTCTACTTTGGAAGAGAGCAGGATTTCTGGAAATTACTTCACCTTTCAACAAGACAGTGTTGCATGTCATACTTCCAAAAAATCCATGAAATGGCTTTCAGACCATGAAATACCTCTCCTAAAATGGGTTTCTAGTAGTCCTGACCTTTTGCCCATCGAGACTTTGTGGCATGTGATGAAAAACCGATTGCGAGCCAATCCTGCCAGGACTGTGCAAGAGCTCAAGCAAAGGCTTCAGAACATTTTAAATAATTTCACTCCAAAGGAGTGTCAGGATCTAGTAAATACTTTGCCGAGAAGAATTGAAGGAGTTATTAAAAATAAAGGTGATGTAACTCAGTGGTAGAATGAGCTATATCGTAGAGCTGAAAATCGTAAATTTCGCTTTTCTTTTTATACTCCCGATCAGTTCCAATTGTTGTAATTACTTCTGTTATTTTTGTGCAATATATTTTCAAAATGTTTTCATAATAAAAGTGGATAATTATACCTCTTAGTTTTAATGATCTTCAGTACACGCCAATAACTGATATTTTATCGGATGGGCCAACTGAAGCTGGACGGGGCTCGTATATGCAGTCAGATTTCAGATTTGATGTTCAGAACTTTTGCAACCATCACAAGTTCTTTTTTTTTCATTATATGGAACTTTTTATATACTTACTATAGATAGATTGGAAAGTTGTGTTTTGTAAATGTGTAGAATGAACCGACAAGAAACATGTCTCACAACCTAACCTAACCCTACAAACCTTGTTGAGCACGATTAACTAGATAACCCAAAATAACCTTACAGAACGAGAAAAATTATATCCTGAAATTTCAGTTTTTTTTTTCAAGTATTTCAAGAATTGATCAGAATTTTGTCCCAATTTAACCCAATTTTTAACAACCTCTACTTCAACAGTAAAAAATATAAACTTGAAGACAGAAATAAAATTTTGTTCATTATTTTTAAAGATTGTCACATTTGTAATACTTATTCATGAAAGAATATAAATTTTAATTAGATACCTCCTAAAATAGTTCGATTTTCGTATGTCTTCAAAAATTATTTTAAACAAGCTGATTTATTTTTAATCATACTGTATTCTTCGTTTTAGGAAGAAAGTTTGTCTCGATTTTTCACGTTTATTTTTTGTTTACTTTGGTTTCTTCAGGGCATCTAGTTAGGTTTATTGACGCAGTTTTTTTTTAAGAAATATGATTTTTTTACCATATAATGCAAACTTCTTGTCTCTCTGTATTTCAAGCTTCAAAATTTTTACAAAACTAGATAGACTTTTGAAAATCATAAATGTTATAAAAATAAAAAAAAAATCACTAATTTCTTAAGATAATGCATTCTGTTACTTACAAACATGCTTACCTAAATAGATTATTTTTCTCATAATTGGATTTCTTCTTATCGGAAAAATATTCTGTAATGATGCTTAATAATCACTGTGAAGTAATTATAAGTTTATACAAGATTTTAATTGCTTAAATAAATATGCAAGTATGTGAAATTAACCACAACCAGTGAGAAACAAAATAAATAAAAGTTATTGCTTACAAAAACAGTTTATGTTTATATTTCAATATAGTTTAATGTTTTTCATTATCTAGACTCTAGTCTAGAGTATAACTCACCATAATAATACCAGCTGATATTTGCAGGGAAACATAAGGATAGAACAAAAAAAAATCAGATTTGCAATTGTACAAGTTTATTACAATCTATTGTTATTATACGAAATTATTGGATCTTTAATTACACTATTATAGTTTAATGGAAAACTCGTGGGAAACGGTCAAAGTCAGACAATTAATTAATAAACTCTTTGTTTTGTGTTTCGCGACATAAACACACGCATTCTAATTGCAGCATCCGCTCTTAAAAACAGTCACACGCCTATCGACTCAATTCACTATAAAGTCATCATTGATGGTCCAGCATGTCATCTACCTAACTTTATTTTACCAATAAAAATCAACCAGCTTTTTACCAGACGAATTTTCGCACACGAAGTAGAAGGTTCTAAATTTATCCTTCTTGTACTTAATTAATAATGTAATTCCCGTTCTTACAACATTATTGCATATTGTTTTATTTTTCTAGTGTGAAAGAGGTTGTAAACTATGGAAAGAAGCACTAAATTCTTCCTGTCAGACAGTTTGCGTAAGTAATTTATTATTTGTGTAGTACTCTAATTTCGATTGCACACAATTTATTTTTAGTACGGTGCAACAGATCGATTGACTTCCAAAGCGTTGTACTGTGCGATGGGCTGCAACGACGCCTTAACAAAGTACTTCTCTCAGTTGAAAGTGCATTTGGGACTTCCACCAGCCCCAGCTCTTGTAGCTGACACCCTAAATTCAACATCCCTAAAACTAGAATGGAATTTCCCTGAGGCTCGGTCTGCTGGTTTAGACTGCCACGTCCAATGGAAATACGAAGAAATATCGGCAAATTGGCAGTACAGTGGCAACACCACTTGGAACACAGAAAATAACATAGTGTTTGTAGAAGATTTGCAACCTTACACAAAATATAAAGTAAATCTAAACTAAACTACCTTTAAAAGATGACTAGCTTTAAAAACGATTTTAGTTTCGCATAGCAATAGTACTGGAACACCATGGAGAGCCAGTCATGTCTTCGTCAAGCGTTGTGATTAGTACCCTACCAGCAGGGGTACCCCAATCACCGCCTATAATTGTACGAGTTGCACCCGTTGATTTTTCAAGTATTAGTGTCAGCTGGGAGCCTGGTTTATTCCCGCACGGTCCTCTCCTTTCATATGTACTCCAAATCACTGATAATAATCCAAGCGGTCATTCCGAAGTCAAGGTGTGCTCAAATATATTTTGTTGTATATTCTTCCTATATTAATGAACTGTGCACTCTTTTATAGGCTCACAACTAAAAACTAAACTGGTCTTGTTTTATACTTTACATTTTTCTTGCAGACAAATAACTACCTACATTTTCTGGGCATGTCTTTTCTATAGGATAGAATTATAACGTAACTATAAAAATTATGTTGCTTTGGGACTCAGTCTAAATAACTTTCTCTACTCTTAATAATTACTACTAATAATCTTAATCTTCATCGGTTGCTCTCTTGGGACTTTGCTTGACAACTTATATTTCGTTAGTGACTCGATCCCTCAAAATAACAACAAAAAAGTTCTAATATCGTCTAATTTGTAGGACATTCCTCCAGAAAACACATATACTATCGTACGAACTCTACTACCCTCCAGGAATTATACAGTTACGGTAAGCATGAGAAACAACATTGGTTCTGGACCACCTGCAATTGCTTCGGTAACAACACCCGCTATACCAATTGGTAAACTATCACTAAATCAACATTTTAACAAATTAACTTCAGAATATGTGTGATTTTTAGCTAAAAATACTGAACAACCAGTACTTATTTTGGGAACGGAAAATAGTGTTTTACAACAAGTAGCCAATATAGTAGATGAACCCATCACTATATATCGCACGAAACAACAAATAAAAGGTACTTACATAAAATCTGTGTCTAAAATAAAGCTAACAATGTACTCAACAGGTATTGGACTTCACATCAGTAAAAAACTGTTGTTCATATCCGATTCCAACAGTTCCATATTAAAATTATCTTTAAAACCCGGTACCGAAGACCACAAAGTGATTTTATCACAAAGACAAATTGATTTTCATCCGTTGGACCTCTCTGTAGATTGGCTTAATAATCAATTGTATATTTTGGGTGAATTGCGAGGACATCACCAAAAGAAATACATCATCAACCGCTGTACTTTGGATGGTGAAAATTTGACTGTTGCATATGCCGGTTTGAATATCAAACCATCCACTATGGAAATTGATCCTTATAATGGGTAAAATGTTAAACAACTGCAGAGGCGGCTCTAATATTATAAATTAAATTTGCTAAAGGATATTAAAGTTCTTTATAATTGCTTCTGTTTACAATGTTTGATAAAATTTAAAAGTCCATAACCCAAATTCTCGATTTTGATCATCTTTGAATAATTGAGGAAATATTCTTTATTGCGCACAATATACAGGGTGGTTCAGAGTTTATCTTTCAAACTTCAATATGTGATAATACTCGCCAAAATAATAAGATTTTTCATTTGCCACTTTTTATACAGGGTGTCACAGTTTATATCGTCAGGATTTCACCAGTCGACAGTTTAGCGAAAATTAAAGGTGGTTTGTCTAATAAACTATGGTCGAATGTTGCTTCCTTTTTGATGTACAGGGCATTAAAAGAAAATAAATTATTTTAAATAATTTGCTATAAATCAATAACAAAAGACGTTAGTCTTCTGAAATTTTGCATAGATCTTTTTTTTGTATTCTCTTATTAATAGTGGTTGCAATTATTTTATTTAGAACACAGAGCCGTGCGTACGGGTTTCTTCAAAAACATTTTATTGAATAAAACGTACACCACTGGTTTTTTTGCAGCACCAATATGCAGAGAGTATTTTCCATTCAATTTAGAAACTTTTTTGTATCTTACAATTTCTTAATAAATTAACTTTTTTTTCTTATTTATTAAAGAGGTTCTTCCCTATTAGATTTCCGAAAAAAGCATCAGTACAAAGTTGTAGAGATAAAATATTTCCTACAACTTTCCTTTTAATATTTTTTTGATATTGTCAAACAAATAAGTTGCAAATTTTAGGGAAATTTTTCTCTAGTAAGGCACTACTTACTACTCTTTCCCCAAAATTTTCAACTTATTTGTTGAATAACTTTTTAAATATCGACAATATCAAAAAAAGTTTAAAAGATAAGTTGTAGGAAATATTTTTCATTACAACTTTATACTGACTCTTTTTTTCGAAAATTTAGTAGGAAAAAAGTTATTCAATAAACAAAAAAATCCAACCCTTAATTGAGGGCTGGTGAAGGAAGGGCGGGGTCTACGAATACACAAGCTCAGTTTTAAAATTTCAGGGTGACCCTCTAGAAGATTCTACAAAAATTGGCTGTAGGGTAAAAAAAGTCTATTTTTTCTCCCTTATTTAGTGTACTATTAGATTATTTTGAGTTAAGTTATCAAAAAATTATAAGATACGAAAAAGTTTCTAAATTGAATGGAAAATACTCTCTGCATATTGGTGATGCAAAAAAACCAGTGGCGTACGTTTTATTCAATAAAATGTTTTTGAAGAAACCCGTACGCACGTCTCTGTGTTCTAAATAAAATAATTGCAACCACTATTAATAAGACAATACAAAAAAAAAAATCTATGCAAGATTTCAGAAGGCTAACTTTTTTTGTTATTTGTTATTGATTTATAGCAAATTATTTAAAATAATTTATTTTCTTTAATGGCCTGTACGTCAAAAAGGAAGCAACGTTCGACCATAGTTTATTAGACAAACCACCTTTAATTTTCGCTAAACTATCGACTGGTGAAATCCTGACGATATAAACTGGGACACCCTGTATATTACAGGGTGTTAAACTTGACATTTTTTATCAGTTTTTTTGAAATTACTCGAAAACTAAAAAGGCTATTGTTTTCAAATTTGGTACGAACTGTAAAAATGTTTATTATTATCAGTAATTTGATTTTATTTTATATACTGAATGTTCTTTTTCTGGTGGGCCATACGCTTTTATTTTATGCGTATTGCAATAAGTGCGACAGAGACTATTTGAAAATTGCTGGAAACCCTCAAAATTTTTACAAGAAATTTAATTTAATTCCTTTAGGAAAAGTAATTGTGATACTATCTGTATAAGAATGTCATGTGTTGGATACATCAGATATTTCAACTTTATAAACTCCTAATTTTTCCAGTTTTCAGTTTCTATAGATACTTTACAAGCTATAAAAAACAGAAATACGTTTGAACAAATATAAGACCAACATTTTCAAGAAATGAACTACCATTTATTTATTTTTCCAGTTTTTTCATTCACAACTTAAATATTATGCAAAAACCATCCTTATATCACATTATTTAAACAATTTAGGAGCGGTTTGTTGTGCTTCAGTTGATAGTTAAAAGCGATAGTTTCAATAATTGTAACTATGACTTTAAATTGTCAAATAGAGTCTATTTCTATGTATTTCGAAACTCTAGGACGCAGAAACTGAAAACAAAAATATTGTAGGTAATTTTTTGGAAAATAATGCTTACCTACTTAATTAAAAATTTTTAACTTAATAACCTAAAATATGTTACATTATTTAAAGAATTTTTTATGTTTGAGGCAAGCTTTCATCATCATTCTAGCTCCAGCTTCGAAATTATAGGACCCAGATATAATTTGAACGTAAAGTTCAATATCATAAATGGATTATTTTTTAAAACTTCTATCTTCTACACTAAATAGAAAATTCATGTTCTAGGACAATGTATTGAAAGAAATGCAAAATCAAATTTACAGTTAGAAAAATAAACAAATGGTAACGATTATTTTTTTCTCCATCTCATATCCGATATTTTTGTATTAATGGAAATGGCATTATGCTGAATACAATGTTAATTCAAAGGCTAAAATACAACACCTGAAAATAATTATTCATACGTCGAACGTGTAAATAGCGACTGTGTATTTTCAAACCTGAATATCTCCGTAATAATAGAGTAATCCCTCAGGATGTATCTTAATTTCTATCTTAATAATTTCATTTTGTCACAAAATTGCTTTATAGAAGAGCCGTGTCTGACTAAATATTTGAAAAAAATTGAAAATTAAATATTTTTGTAGATATCTTTTCTGGACTATTCAAGATCCAATAGTTGGAGGTATGTATCGTCTAGATATTTCCGATATAAGCAATGGCATCAAATACGAAGTGAAAGTAGACAGAATTTTGAATGAAACCAATTTGGGAGCCTTCGTTGTGGACCACAGTAATTTTCGTCTTTTGGTTACCTATGAAAAACAAAACACAGTTTATGCTGTATCTTTGGATGGGTAAATATGCTTAATCCTCTCACTATCAACAATTAATACTGATTTGTTATCAGAAAAGAAATATCTAACCTGCGTTCAAAAGTAACTAATTCAAAACTGAAAAAAGTTATATCGCTGGCAACATTTGACCGCCTATTCTACTGGACTGATGGCGATGGCATATATTTTGAAGAATTTCACCACAGCTTTTTCCATAATTCCTATCCAAGTTTATCGTCCCGTCATTACAAAAAAGTGTTCATTAATTTACCTAGTTTGCAACCCACACCTGTACCCGTAAATCCTCCTACTAACATTCAAGCTATATTTACCAATAATATTGCAAAAACGGTTTGGCAACCACCACATCTTCTTGGGGTACAAGGTATAAATCTCCAAGGCTTTTCTTAACTTTAAACTACATAGGTTTTGTTTGTAGGAAAGGAAGCATGGCAAAATTGGTCCTATGAAGTATTAATTAAAGAAGCTCATCTTAATTCAACCAATATTAAAACGTACAAAAATATCAGTACCACATCCTTTACTGCGAAGGGCCTCCAAGACAGTACTGAATATATCATAAAAGTTGCCGCATATACCTCGTCGGGAAAAGGTCCGTGGTCATCGGAATTTCGCGGTATGACGCTAAGTCGAACGATTAAACCCATAATTTTATGGTCAGCAGCTGAAGGACTTATAAAGTCCAATGCAGCTGGAGAAAATGTCAGTACTTTAATACACAAGAGTCAGATGAAGAATATCCACTTTACCAACATTAATTGGTTAAAAGATCAGATTTATTTAGTCTCCAACGACAGTCATGTGCACTGGTACAATTTAACCAGCCACAAGCAAGGTCGTTTGATGGATCTGGATTCAGCTGGAAGTATTGCTGTAGATTGGATTGGAATGAAGTTGTACTGGTCCAATCCCAAACAACAACTTGTATGTTTCTTTGAATTTCTTGCATTAAAAGATGCATCTATACATTGTTGTTTTAGATCATGCGAGCAAACCTTAATGGTACCCAACAGGAACCACTCCCAATTTTAACACTGGCTAAAGAACTAAATATAGACTCAGTTAAAGCTTATCTGTATTGGTCAACAGGGTACGCAGTAGAATGTGCTCATTTAAATGGAGCTGATCGAATGGAATACCATCATGCTCAACTCTTTTCCGGAAAACAAGGTACTTAAATCATCATTAAAAACTTATCAAAATAGGTAGCATGTTATTTATTTTCAGTTATGGGGTTAACACTTGACATCGAACAGAAATATGTTTATTGGATTGTTCGAGGATCCGAAGGCTCCAACTTGTTTAAATCACCCATGGCTGGTTATGGATCAGCCAACAATCTACAAGTAGAAAAAGTTGCCACTTTATCAAAGCCAAATATGCAAGGCCCGTTGTGCTATTTTCACAATCGATTGTTATGGTTGCAAGACGATAAAAATGCTGCTATTTGCGACTTGACAGGGAAAAACATTGCTACAGTTAATGGAAAGTCCATTTGGGGACTTAATATGGTATTTGTAGTGGATGATTCGTTACATGTTTTACCAGGTAAGAAGTAACCATGAAAGCAAAAGCGTTTTTAATTTCAGTTTGATTTTAGATGGAAGAAAATCAAATGAACTCTGTGTAATACCAGAAGCTATTGATAGAAATTCGGTGAAAGTGGTTGGGACCTCCAGTTCGTTTAATGTTACGTGGAAGCCTGTGGAAAATGTTAATTATGGTACTACTTTCTATGAGATACAGATTGAGAGCTTATCTAGAAATGATTCAACGGTTAGTACATTTTTTAGTCAACAAATATTTCACAATTTTAAGTTAAAATTAGGATTATTATAAACTTAAAATGGCACCCTCTTTTTTAACTTTCTTATACAATAAGAAAGACAGTGAAACCTCTTTAATCATAAATGTGCAAGAAGTCATTCGGATTATTATAAAAATGGACAAATTTTCATGTGGTTTACTTTGTAATCATTTTTTTGCCTACCACAAAGTCACTTGTCTTTTTCTTTAAAACATAAAATTTAGAAAACTTGATAGATTTCCTTCCGGTTTACTTTCTTACAAATAGACAAGTTAGTTCTAGTGGAAAGTTTAAACAATGAAAATCCGTTCATTATCTTGGAAGTTAAGGCACCCACCTTTAAAAAATTGTTTAGTTTTAGACTGTGTCCCAAAAACTGTTGTAAAACTTCGAAAAAAATTGATAGATTTGCTTCCGATTTGGTGTTTTACAAAGATACAAGTAGGTACTAGGAAAAAATCAAACAGAATGAAAATTCGTTGAAAATTATGTAATTTATTTCCTACTAAAAACTCATTTAAAAAAATTCTAATTTTATACTTTATACAAGTTAAAAATTTTATAAAACTTCGAAAAATTGTCAATTTCCTGGTTGTTTGCTGTTTACAAAGAGACAATTTGGTTGTAGTAAAAAATTCCATCAAAAACACTCATGTAAAAAATGTCCAAGTTCTCGTTACGTTATAGCAGTCCGCAATAAAAAGAATAGGGACTTTGCATGATTTTCAAAATAGTTTTTTCTGAAAAGCTGATACAAAATTATCACTATCAATATTTTTGAAAAAAAATTTTGGTCCGCACTTTCCGAGTAAATAAATAAAAAGTATTGTATAATTTGAAATTTCCAAGCAGGTAATATGAATCCGCCATATCATCTTAATTTTTCAACTATTAAAAAGATTCAGATATCGGAACTGATTTAGATTGCCACCGTAATAAGGCTGATTATGTCACTTATTTGGAAAATTGTCAAGCGCGTAATAGTAGTTTATGCAACAAGATAGGAATTAAGAGATTCTGACAGTGTGAAAAAAGAACACGAGTCAGAATCAATTCCTCCCGTGTAGTATACTCTATTTTTTCTCATACCTGTACGAAAATGGCCACTTCTTTTAAAAATTTTCTTGTGGTTTGTTTTTGCATAGATAAACTGACTCTAGTAAAAAAATCAAAACAGAATAAAATTCCATCGAAAATATGGGTTTTATTACCTTTAAAAATTTGTATAATTTTAGACTTCTTAAAATTGTTATAGAACTTCGAAAAATTGACAAATCTTGTGGTTTATTTTTTTAAAAAGAGACGAGTTAGTTCCAAGGTCAGATTAACCACAGAATACCACAGATAACTGTCCAGGAGCGATATCGAAAAAGACATTATTAATTGTGATTCATGAGTTTTCGTGATTTTATTTCGACTTCGAGATTTTGAGGGCCCCTGAATCCATTTTGACTATTTTCGCCATGATGTTTGTTTGTGTGTGTGTGTGTGTGTATCTATCTGTCTGTCTGTATCCACCATAACTCAAAAACATTAAATGTTTTTCATCTAGCACCAACAGAAGTGGCACTTACCTGAAGACATTTTTAGGTATTTTAGGAATATCTTGAAAAATAAACATTTTATGAGATTTTTTTATTCTTTAACATTGATTTAGAATTAAATTTTGAACAAATTTTTGTTTGAACTTTTTCTTGAAATTCCGTCAAAAAAATTTCAAAAAAACGCGATATTCTTAAAACACTTAATTTTTCATAGTGCGCGTTGATCGTTGAATCCGACCGACAGTCTAGATAGATTAGTGACTAAAGGCACTTGGCTGCCAAACGGAAGGTCCCGGGTTCTAATCCCAGAAGGACCATGATTTTTTTTTGATTTTTACTGGTTTCTATGGTACCGAAAACAATAATAATGAATAAATAAATGTGATTTTATACCGGGAGATTTTTTTAAGTGAGTAGTAGGTCAAAAATCTAAAATAAAACACAAATAAAAATAAAACAGGTTTTTTAGGAAAATCTTGAAAAATAAACAATTTACGAGATTTTTTTATTCCTTAAAATTGATTTAGAATTAAATTTTGAACAAATTTTGTTTGAAAAATTTTTTTTAAATACCGTAAAAAAATGTCAAAAAAAATAAAATTTATTTTTGTCGTAAAATTCGGTTATAATGAGTGGGACAAGGCCAGATTTATGTATGTGTATTGCAATAAGTGCGACAGAGATTATTTGAAAATTGCTGGAAACCCTCAAAATTTAAACAATTTTTACAAGAAATTTAACTTAATTTCTTTAGGAAAAGTAATTGTGGTACTATCCGTATAAGAAAGTCATGTGTTGGACATATCAGATATTTTAATTTAGTGAATTTTTACCTAATAAGAGAACGAACAAATAAGTAGTACCCGAAGCACCAAAAGAACTTAACTCGGTCCTGGTTGGTTCTACTAAAATATCAGAAAATCCATCGAAAATTTTTGATTGCTTGCTATACAAAATATCGCGATTTTGCCATTTGGATTAATAAATATTTAGATTAAAGAGGTTGAGCATTGTATTTTAATTGAGTTTTTGTCTATTCTGAGACTTGGATTTATTTCTACTTCCCTAAATCCGTTTTGACTATTTTCATGTCTGTGTGTATCCACGATAACTTAAATACGAGTACACGACTAATCGAAATTTAACGAAATCTCAAATTTAACAGGTAGTTTAAGTAGAATTATGGATAAATTTAGCGGATGTCGTAACACCAGAAGAGGAACTTTATTTAAAGATGTTTTTTAATAAATATCGAAATTTTTATAGTACCTTAAAGATACTTTCTTTTATGAAGCATTAAACTTTGAATATTTACATAAATTTTAGGTACTTACATAATTTTTTTGAATTGATATTTTTATCTTATCAAACTTACTTTCACATAACAAAACATCTAATAAGCAAATCAGTAGAAAGAATCAGAAGAAAGCTAACAAATCACTCATTTATTTCTTCAAGGTGGTGACTAGATATCCATCGGTCCAGTATTGGCAACAAGTGACACCCTTTACAAAGTTGCACATAGCTATAAGAGCGTTCACTTATTGGGGCATATCACCACAAACACGTGTAAAAATCTACTCACCTCCATCGACGCCCTCTGCTCCAAGAAATCCACGAACCTACGTCACTTACGATAACAAAAAAACGAGCAACTTTGTGTCTATTACATTCCGTTGGGATCCTCCAATGTTTCCAAATGGAGTCTTGAAAGGCTACGAAATCAATTGTTGGTGGTTGCTTCCTGATGATTTCAATGAAAACGAGCAGATTTCATTATATCAAGACTCTCTGAAAACTGAAACTACTATAGAAGATTTGGCTCCAAACATCACGTACAATTTCCAAGTCAAAGCTTACACAGAAGTTGGTTATGGTTTCCTATCAGAGGTAATCTCCGTTAATACAAGTCAAGAATTACCGCTCCCAACACTATTGGTAGCCGCTGGACAATCGATATTCATAGAAGACATTGATGCTAATTACAATTATTCATTGGTGCAAGGAATAAACCCGCCTGAACAACTCGGCTACTTGGTAAATGAAAATAAAGTATTTTGGACGAATCAATTACAGGAATTATTTGTGCTGAATGTGGACACACACAACAAAACAAAAATAGCAGACTTAGTTAGTGAAACCAAAGGTATGACCATTGATTGGTTGGAAAGAAGCTTGTATTACGTAGTACATGTTGCTGATTCTCTCGCTAGTAGGGTATACAAGATAAATTTGAACCACTGGGAGAAAAACATGGCAGGCGAGAACATGGAAATTTTAACTACTAATTCCACCATCACCAGAATAGAAGTGGCCCCCTTTACCAAGAAACTCTACTGGGTGGAGACTATTGATGGACTTAACTACACGCTAATGCAAAGTGATACGGACGGAACAGATCCTATGGAGTTTTCTCATGACTTGGATGATTCGTGCACCAGCAACATAACAAGCACCTTTACTATAGATCATTCAAACACTCCCACAAATCCCACATTGATATTCATGGACGCCCACGCCAAAGATTTGAAAGCAGTGGATGGTAATGGATGTGGAGTAATTGCCGATAAAACCATCGTTGGTACAGCACTTCCCTTAAATCATATTAAATCAGATTTTGCAACGTTATACTGGACGAATCCATATCAAGGTGTTCTCTATGCAATGAATCGAAGAGAAGACATTATATTTAGTTCTAAGGAGATGCAAGGAGTGCAAGATGTTTTGATATTTGGTAAGCACATGCAGCCATATCCTGTAAGAAAATGTCTAGCACCAAAACAAGACAGTAACTTGACTGTTGGATTAATCAGACGATATTCTGACGGTCTAGAATTATCCATGCCTGAGTTTGTAGTTGACGAAGAATGTTTAAGTATGTCAATAGCAACAGTTTTGTATACTGTACTGTATAGAGAGGAAACAAACGCTTCTTGTGATTTTAACACTTGTCAAAAAATTAGCACCTTTAACAAAAAGATAAAAATAGACGAACTGAAGCCATTTACACCATATGCCATCTCACTGGTCGTTACAAATCATTTCAGTAACCTGGAAGAAATTGCTACAGGATCTCCAGTTATTTTCAAAACCTCACCCGGCGGTAAGTACAACAAACTAATTTTAGTAAACCTGGTTTAATCAGTTATTTTTTCAGCTCCCTCCAAACCTCTCAACATATCGGCGTTAGTCTTAAATCCGACTTTAGCAGAAGTCCATTGGTTGCCTCCGATCGAGTTAAATGGAGTAGTCGTACATTACGAAATCCACTGGCAGACGGAAACTCTTTCTGGAGTGCGACAGAAGGGCGAACAACCAGTTTTGAATGACCTACCTCAATCTAAAACTAGCGCACTGTTATACAAGCTAACACCAAATGAAACCTACATAATTTGGGTAAAAGCCTACAGCGAAACTAATGAAGCTGCAACGGATAGCGATCGGATACAAATTACAACATTTCCGGAACCTTCAAGCCTATTGTTAGAGAATAAAACAGCCTACAATTTAAAATTGTCTTGGAAAACCTCGCCGAATATTATCAAGTACTTTATTGAGTACACAGCGATTACTTCCAATGAATGGCAGAATGTTGATGATATAGAACGAATGGACGAGTCTATTATAGTCAATGTGGATTATCTGAAGCCAAAAACGCAATATAAATTTCGGATTTCGCTGCAATATGATGAAAACTATCCGGAACTGTTTGTCTGGCCTTCCGATTCAAGGTTTACATATGAAACTTGCGGTAAATCTCGTAGTATTTTGTAAAACAAAATTTCGAGGTAAACTATTTTTCTAGGTGATATTCCTTCTCCTCCTGGTATTCCGATTATCCAATATGTCAAACCTAATGTATATAAAGTGTGGTGGGAGGCGTCCAAAGACAATGGAGCACCTATAGAAATGTACATGTTGGAAGGACTGCAACTTCCGAACTACAGGAGCAAGCGAAGCACCAACAGGACTGCTTGGTTCTATACTGCTCCATCTGTTGAGGAAGAAGAACGTGAATGGCAAACTTTCTACAATGGAACAAGTTGGTTCTCTAATTATTTTAATTAATGATCATCTTTACATCAGGAATTTTTTTCTCATAGATACCTCTTGGATAATCGACGGATTAAACGAAAAATACAAGTACGCTTTCCGTGTATCCGCACTTAACTCCTACGGGTGGGGCCTACCAAGCAAAGAAAGTACTGAGTTTGATTTCTATGAGGCTGCCAGAATGGCTGAAAAACCGGACTTAACTTTTATATTGTCATTTGCAATAGCCGTGCCTTTATCTATTGTAGGCATAATATGTGTAATTTGTTGTAAGGGAACCAGTCCACATGTATTAAGAACCGTTTTGCATGGTTGGCCTTTTTTAGGTGTAACTAAGAAGTACAGTGAACGGCTGAAGTTTAAACATGTGCAACCTTTGCCTAGAAGAGCGGATGTGGAATTGGCAACTTTGAGGGAATTGCCACGACGTGGGGTACACAGCACAAATATATTATATACCTCAACACTACCCACTCCGGAGGAGTGTTTACCACACATCAGACGGTACTATTTGAGTTGCTATAAGATGACACCTTGAAACGATGTTTTGTGCATTTTTAGAGACCACATTACTTTAACCAAGTTTTTGGGCAGCGGGGCATTTGGTGAAGTGTTCGAAGGAGTGGCTAAAGGAATTCTGGGGAATGACATTAAAACTAAAGTAGCCATTAAGGTAAAAATATATATTTAAGATTTATTTACTTCCAGAGAAATTGAGCATGAAGTTGAATAAATCTTTCAAAAATTACAATTACATTATAAATGTATTTTGGGTTTTCGTAGACTCTTCGAAAAGGCGCTTCGGATCAGGAAAAAACTGAATTCTTACAAGAGGCCTTGCTGATGAGCCACTTTAAACACGAACATATCTTGCAGTTGCTTGGAGTGTGCTTGGACAATGATCCGCATTTTATTATAATGGAGCTGATGCAAGGGGGTGATCTTCTTACGTATTTAAGATCTTCTCGTACAACTTCTGTAAGTAGAGTCCTGATGTTCAGTTATTTGCATTTATCTCTATTATATACTCTCAAATTCAAATATTCCTATGGATCTAATAGTCTGCTGACTGATTCACACGTTTTAATTTGTATAAAATATAAAGTATTAACAAAACTAGACAAAAGTCTACTGCAAGTGTTACAAAATCCATGACAGTTATTTCAAACGTGTCAGATAATGACTGATGACACTTACCTGTGGTAACCAAAAAAAGAAAAACTGATTTTGGCTCAAACGCACGGGATATTTTATTACTCAAAATTTCGGAAGGTGTTAAAGATTGCGAGTTTGTAATTTAAATTAGTTAGTAAAGATATAATATTATTTAAAACTCGTAACTTTGCCTCCGCCACTTTGGTTAAATGGCTTCAAAAATCAGTTTTTAGTAATCTTGTATTTTCGACTTTGGGTTTTTGATAGATTCCTATGTTTTGAAAGCCCCTAAATCCTTTTTGACTATTTTCGTCATAATATCTGCCTGCCTGTATCCACTGTAACTCAAAAATGCTTATAACGCATTCATCCAAATTTCATGTTTAAGAGTTTGAACAAAATTGTAGATAACACAATTTTTATCTAATACCAACACAAGTGGAACGACATTCTTAGATTTTTTAAGATTATCTTGAAAAGGTGATAATTTAAGATTCTGAAATTCGATCAAAAAAACTTAAAAAAGGCGAGAAAGTCCAATAATAATTATTGTATACATTATATCAGAAGGTCTAGATAGAAGAAGTGCTTTTATGTTTTTTTACTGGTTTCTGTTGTACCCATACCAAGGAACTATTAGATAAATAAAATTGCTTTAATATTAATAAAAATCGGATGTGGACAGCATTTTATTATTGTATATTCCTTCACTATTTTTCAAAGATTAGAACTGTAACGCATGGACGCATCAGATAAATTTTAAATTATATTACTTTTGGTGCATCCTCCGATGGGCCTTCAGTCACTCGGATACTGTTTAAACACGAAAAAATATAAATATGATATTAATATTTTATTTTATAACATGATTTGTTTATCTACAGGGTGTTTCAGGATTAACTGGACAAACTTAAAATCTGAATTCAAGACCTCAAAATAAGAAAAAAAATTTCTATGGAGGTATGTCCGGAAACGTTTCGTTAAAGAGTTACACCCCTCCAAAGATGGAGGCTAAAATTAGGTTTTTAATTTTTTTCTCGAATTTGGATAAAGATGAACTTTGGTAGGGATTTTCTACTAATGGAAACGCTTCTAAGGAATATTTTTTGAATCATCCCTCATCGATAAAAGGGCTGAAATCAGCAACCCCTCTTTAATTTTATTATTGAAACTCTTTAACGGACCTGAATTTTGTTGCTGATTTTACCCCTTTTATCGATAAGGGATAAATCAAAAAATATTCTTTAGAAGCGTTTCCATTAGTAGAAAATCCATACCAACGTTAATTTTTTTATCTTTATCCAAATTTGAGAAAAAAATTAATAACCTAATTTTAGCCTCCATATTTAAAGGGGCGTAATCTTTAACGAAACGTTTCCGAACATACCTCCATAGAAAAAATTTTCCTTATTTTGAGGTTTGAATTCAGATTTTAAGTTTGTCCAGTTAATCCTGAAACACCCTGTATAAAATAAATATCTTAAGTTTTCTAATACCAAAACAATGATGCAGTTGTATACAGGGTTGGGCATATGTGTGGCAACCCCTAATTTCTGAATAAACGTTTTTATTATTATTATTACTCTTAAAAGAAATATTTGTAGTTTTCTTATTCTATTCAGTAACGTACTTTGTTGTTAAAACAGCTACCCTATTTTTTATTTAATTAATTATTATTTAATACTCTTTATTTTATTATTGAATTATTTTCTTTAATATTTAAAAAACCACAAGTCGCACACCCACCAAACCTTGTATCATTGTAATTGTTGAAATATTGTCTATTTGAAAACTTAAAAATATACAGGGTGATCCATTAAAAAAAAGTGCCGATCACTTAATATCTCGAGAAATCGAGTAGCTGCTGGAAAACAAAATACGTCACTGAATAGAGTAAAAAAAGCTACAAATATTTCTTTTAAGACCAATAATGATAATACAAAAGTTTAGCCAGAAATCAGGTGTTCCCACACATATGCCCAACCCTGTATGTATTATCCTTCCACCCACACAACACACAACCTGATTTTATGTCTGCAGAGGAAACTTAGAGGTATCAGTAATTCAGTATATCATAACTTCGGACCTATTAAGCGTAGAAAATTTTTCATTTGTTGATTTTTCTCGTCACTTAATGTCTTTCAAATCTTCTACGTTTTTTATGATTTCATCCATCGTAGTTTTACGGCCGCTGTATTATTATATTTCCTAGGAAACCGTAGCTTTATGTGCACCTTCCTCGTCTAATTCACAGAAAAAAGTTCTTCTACAAAAACTAAAAAATGCAAGTTTTCAACTACTTTTAAGTATTTTTTGTAACAATATTTAAACCGGAATGTCTCAGTTTCTATTTACCGTAGTTCGAATATTTAACTCATTTTGCACAGAATTGAAAAACCATAAAGAGGTATATCTTTGATGGCCGATAATTTTTAAACGCACCGAAATGATTTTTGTTACAAAAACCTTTAAAGTATACAGGGATATTCACCGAAACCGTTGGTTAGACGTTTTAAAAGATGTAATTAATATTTTTTTCTGAAAATTGGTTTATAGCCTAAATAGTATAGGATCTCTTTATTTAAAATATTTTCAAGTTTCTACGATTTCCGGTTATACCGGAAGTAGACCCAAACTTCGTTTTTTTAAATGGAACACCCTGTATATTATTACATTTTTAAATTCTACATTTAATTATAATAATATTTTGTTAAAACAATTTTTCTGTAAAGCATTTCATTTTATAATTACAGGATGATTTTTTTAAAAATGTCTAACAATTGGCTAACATTCAAATTTTATTTTCTAGCTTTCTAATATTCATATTGAAATGCGGGTTTGGCAAAATGTTAAGAAAAGTGTACTACTTGCAATTTCTTCATTGCAACATCTTAATGTTCTACAGGAGGTTTATAATTTAGGTGCCATTCAGAAAAAAATCAAAACGGCAAAACTCATTTTTTTCAAATGGAACACCCTGTATATCGCTACAAATTTGGATTATTCATTCAATTTAAAGGTAATTTTGTTGAATAAACTTTATACCCAACTCTTGCCGTTTTCGTGAAATATCAATTTTTATGGTACTTACAGAGAGTATAATGATTAACAAGAGAAGTTTTTTTTTAATTAATTTTTTATTAATGATTAATGTAACGATATTGTTTAAGATGCTTTACTGACAACATAGATTGCTTGATCCAATAATCGAATTGGTTGGCATAATTTTCAATATTACCAAAAAAAAACGAAATTTCACGAAAACGGCAAGAGTTGGGTATAAAGTTTATTCAACCAAATTACCTTTAAATTGAATGAATAATCCAAATTTGTATCGATATACAGGGTGTTCCATTTGAAAAAAATGAGTTATGTTGTTTTGAATTTTTTCTGAATGGTACCTAAATTATAAATCCCCTGTAGAACATTCGGCTGTTGCAATGAAGAAATTGCAAGTAGTATACTTTTGTTAACATCTTGTCAAAACCGCATTTCAATTTGAATGCTAAAAGGCTAGAAAATGAAATTTGAAAGTTAGCCCATTTTTAGACATTTCAAAAAAAAATCATCCTGTAATTATTAAACGAAATGCTTTAAACAAAAATTGTTTTTACAAAATGTTATTATAATTAAATGCAGAATTTTAAAATGTAGTAATATACAGGGTGTTCCATTTCCGGTATAACCGGAAGTCGTAGAAACTTGAAAATATTTTAAATAAAGAGATCATATGCTATTTAGGCTACAACCCAATTTTCAGAAAAAAATATTAACTACATCTTTTAAAACGTCTAATCAACGGTTTCGGTGAATATCCCTGTATTTTCTAGATAAATAAAGCATTATATGAAATAAAATATTATACACGGTTTAACTGTTTATGTTTACGAAAGTTCTGGTTTTGTAAATTCATCTACTTCATTTTGGTTTATTTGAATTACAGTCCACCACTCCAGCATTGACACTGATTGAGTTGCTCAAAATGTGTGTGGACGTATCCCGAGGTTGTAGATATTTGGAAGAAATGCACTTTGTCCATCGGGATTTGGCCTGCAGAAATTGCTTAGTGTCCTCGGTAGAAAGTGAATCCCGTATAGTTAAAATAGGCGATTTTGGATTAGCCAGGGACATTTACAAGAACGACTACTACAGAAAAGAAGGCGAAGGACTTTTGCCAGTTAGATGGATGTCTCCGGAATCCTTGGTCGATGGGGTTTTTACTAGTCAATCGGATGTGTGGGCCTTTGGAGTACTTCTGTGGGAAATAATGACTTTGGGACAACAGCCCTATCCTGCTAGGAACAATTTGGAGGTGCTGCATTATGTTCGAGTCGGAGGCCGACTGGGAAAACCCGTAGATTGTCCTAATGATTTGTACGTATTAGCAGCAAATTCATTTTTAATTACTGTCGAAATTTTCAATTTATGTCGGTTAACTTTCATGATTAATATGTAGAACAATCGTTGGCACGAATTTTAATAAACAAATTAAAGTTAAGCAAGACATAAAGTACGGGACCCTTATCTCGTAACAAATTTTGTATACTAGTTTCGTATACCAAAATAAAATTTTATTTTTAATTCTTCAATTTCAGGCATAACTTAATGCTAAAATGTTGGGAATTTGTTCCGGACAAACGGCCGACTTTTCAGTACTGTTTGAATATACTGCAAAATTTACATTCACAAAAACTCAGAAATCCCGTTACTGGCGCCCACGAGGGACAGTACATAAGCACAGTAACAGAGGGTGAGTACCATAAAACCTATGTTTGCTTGACTCTAACCCCTACAGCTAAATAGCATCCTTATCCTATTACTTACGCCTGATGATGCATGTATTAATCTTCATTTTATCATACAATGCTTTGCAGAATTTGACGGGATATCGAATGCAATATATTTTCGAGACGAAAATCATAACAGTTCAGGTAAATTAATCATCCATAATAACCATTTTTGGGTCACTTCTTTTGACCTGTTTTTCGCTAGGGCTTTTCCCTTCTTCAATCTTTCTTCATATTTATTCAACAATATTCTTTTTAGGTGACACTTGGAGAAATTATGTGGGCGATGAAACGACCAACAGGGAAAGAACACCGTTTTTACCTGAACAAAATAACCCACCAAAATATTTGGAGTTGGTGTATGATCCGGAATCGTCATTAGAAGCTAACGACGGTTACGAAATACCGAGTGTTATTATTTCTAGGAAGTTATCGATTGGATCAACAAAAAGTGTTTCATTACCTAGTGATAATTTGAATAGGTTACATAATGATGGAAATAATGGTGCGGTTGTGAAAAATTAGACAGTTTTAGGGCAGCTTTAAGACTATTATCTTTTGAAATTTATTTATGTTCGTTTAATTAAATATTTTATTAATAATAGATTGCGGATTTGTATCTGTTTTTTAAAATGTATTTCCAGTTACCAAGATTTACATATCATTTAAGTTGTATTAGTATAATAATAAAATTTGTTGTGTACAAAAATGAAAAGTTACTCATATTTTAGGATTTTGACTATTATAAATTGTAAGGCTAGTGTTTTGTTTGTAAATATAGTATTAAAAGACACATTTATTGGGTATTCAATAGCAAATTAAATTGTGGGAAATCATAATCAATGCTTACTCATTTATTAACAGTATTCGCCTATAGTACTCGTGATGATAGTAATATATCATTGTAAATATTCAGTATTTCTTCACAGAAAATCATTCATTGCTGTTGGAAAAGGTAAAAACGATTTTGTATATAATTCTGTATATAATAGAAATTTTAGAGTATTGTGAGCCTATACTTTAATAAATAATTTTAGTAAAACTTAGTATTCATTTTAAAACAAAATCAATGTAGATATTCATTTACTTTTGGATACTTCTGATTAAAATATATCTGTTCTTCAGAATGATTGTCTTTAATATCAGCATCAGGTTCAAATGGTAATAATTAATAAATTTGTATCAGTTCATATCTTTTCTATATTTACATAACTTAAACCTATTTATTCTACAACTTCTTCCTTAACAGGTACTTCTACATCTTCCTGCTTTACATCATCATCTAAAGCCTCATCTTTACTATTCTCATGTAACAAAACATATTCTCTTGAACTAAATCCAAACTTAACTACATCTTTTTCTAACAATTCTACATATTTTTTTGGATCGATTTTCTTATTATTAATAAAAGTACCGTTAGCAGATTCCAGGTCAATTATGTATGGTCTAACTCGTTTACCTGAAGATCCGTCATCTCTAGTGAATGGTACCAATCGATACTGAAGGGCTGCATGTTGTTTGGAACAAGAGGGATGATCCACGGGTAAATCAACAATTTTCCTGTCGCGTCCGATTAAATACGCACTTTCTCTGTGTATGTACAACGTTTGCAAAGCCTTTTCACCTTTGAAGGGGTAGAGTCGCCAACGTCGACGAGGTTTTCGTGCTTCTGGCGGTTCACTGTATTTTATAACCACGCCTCGATAAGAGTTGGTTTCTTCTGTTAATTTACCGGAAAGGCCAAAGTTGGGTTTTTGTTTTTCTGAGGGTTTTGTGTCGTTTGTTTTGGAATTTTCTGGTTTTCCCCATTTAGCGTTTGCATGGTCAAATGAGGGACTGCGGCGTCTACGTCTGAAAAAACAAAATATGGATAATGATTAAAGAGATTAAAGTTTAGAAATGGCCATTAACCGACACAAGAAACCGGCCCCAAACCAAGTTAATTAACCGATTATTTGCCACTGGTTCATTTTGTTTTGTTTGAAAAAATATACAGGATGTGTCACGCGTTGACAATAGACAACTATTAATAAATATAGAACTTAAATTTGACATTGAAATTGGCACACTTGGTCCAGTCAAAGAAGAACAAAAATGCCGATATAAAAGTGTTAAATTGGAATCCAATGGGATTTTGAGGGGTTGTAGTGGGTGCCAACGGAACACTCCACCTCGTTATCACCAAATGAGCTTTACTTTTTATTAAACTAAATTAGACGTAAAAATTCATTATTATCAATTTTCATTGTTAATTATTAATTAACATTATTTTTTAATTACAGTAAATATTTATTACTATCATCAATTAATAATTACTTATGATTTTTACATATTATTTATGTTAAATGAAGAAGTCGGCATAAATCTTACTGCGACAACGAAATACGGTACTCGAAAGTCTGCATGCTGTATCTTCGAAACGGTGGATTGTTTATACACTGTGTCCCAAATTGGTGACTCCACTATGGGTAACTTCGGTATTATTGGAGATACAAAGACGGTTAAATTAGAAAAGTTTTAAAGAATTTTATGGCCATTTCAGATTAGCCAACAGATTTTGAATATCTCTTAGTTTTTGAGATATTCGGGAAAAACCAAAATGTTGCATTTTCTTTAATGGTCAATATTTTTTTTATTATCCATTTTGTGCTGTTAAGACTTTGACATTCTTCATGCACTTTTTTAAGATACTTCTAACGGTGTTGACAGTTTTTTCCCAACTCTTTTGTTTTTTGAGATACGATTACTAATTTTTGTTTTTCTTATGGACGGCAATTGTTTTTTTGGCATTGACAAGTAGCATTTTTTTATTACCTTTCCAACGATGTATCACAACATGACGAAAAATTCCTATTTTCACCAGAAAAATCAGAAAATTGTATTTTTCAATAAGAAAAAAACAAAAGACATTCTACAATGAATAAAAATCAATCCCTCTATCGCTGCATGAGCATGATGAGCGTATTTGTATGCTCGTGATTTACATACGGGCAAATTGAAATGTTAACACTGCAACTGAACGACAACAACCCCACGACACTTATTTCAGAAAACTTGCCACGAATTTGATTATTTTGGGCCATTTGAACAAAAGAGGGACAATCGTTATGATATAAATAATGAAGAAAGATATCATACACTCATCATGGAGCGATAGATGGATTGATTTTTATTCATTGCTGGGATTTCTTTTGTTTTTTTTTACTGAAAAATACAATTTTCCGATTTTTCTTGTGAAAATTGGAATTTTTCGTCATGTTGTGATACATTGTCGGAAAGGTAATAAAAAATGCTATTTGACAGTGCCAAAAAAACCATTGACGTCCATAAGAAAAACAAAAGTTAGTAACCGTATCCCAAAAAACAAGAGTTGGAAAAAAACTGACAACACCGTTAGAAGTATCTTAAAAAAGTGCATGGAGAATGTCAAAGTCTTAACAGCACAAAATGGATAATAAAAAAAATATTGAGCATTAAAGAAAATGCAACATTTTGGTTTTTCCCGAATATCTCAAAAACTAAAAGAGATATTCAAGATCTGTTAGCTAATCTGAAATGGCCTTGAAATTCTTAAAAACTTTCCTAATTTAACCGTCTTTGTATCTCCAATAATAAAGAAGTTACCCATAGTGGAGCCACCAATTTGGGACACAGTGTATAAAAATTGTGTTTTTTTTTTGTTTGTCAACATTTA
Source organism: Pediacus dermestoides (assembly GCA_963942485.1). Taxonomy (NCBI): domain Eukaryota; kingdom Metazoa; phylum Arthropoda; class Insecta; order Coleoptera; family Cucujidae; genus Pediacus; species Pediacus dermestoides. The sequence continues at coordinate 14,008,432 of OZ012626.1, forward strand.
CAGTTATGCGTGGGGTCAAAAAGTGAAAAAGGGCATTTTTGGGTACTTTGGCGTCCTCTACACATCGCTTTTTTCGTCGTAGATGAGATGAATTGTAGAAAACATTGCCCTCTACAATATTTGTTAAGAAAATGTTCTTCATCGACTCACCGTTCTCGCGCAAAATCCAAACTTTTTGGATTTCCCAAAAAATGTGTCCGAGGAGGATCCCGAGTTTTTTAATTTAAGCATTCCACATGACCCCCTAGCGATTTAGGAAGAGAAAGTTTACCGGGTAATTTTTTCCAAAAATTTCGACAGATTGACTGGACTATAATTTATTATGTAGCAGGTAAGCAAAGATTTTTTCAATTTTGAATTATCTAAGTGCAATAAAACCGGGTGTTGTTATCGATCTTATTCCACTTAGGTAGATCATTCAAATTTGGAAAAATCCTGCATAAGTCAGCGTAATTTATAATATTTGGGGTCTTTAATGGTTATTACAAAAATTTTCAAATATCAGACACAAAGTTATATACAATACCCAAGTACCTAGTAGAAAACTTAAAAGTTACATTCTGAAAAAAACCTTCTACATAAATACAAAGTTTATCCACTAAAAATTTCTATAGAATATCTAAACCTGACAAGGGTTTTTTCGTTTTCGGACACAAATCGCAATTTCGTGCCAAATTAACGTTAGTTATCCTCACCACCCTCACCTAGAATAACTTTAGAAATCGACTGCCACTGTAACTGCCACTAATTTTAACTAATTAATTATAATTAATAAAATGCACAGTGGATAAATAATGGTAATATTGATTAATTGCTGAATGGGTTAATAACAACTTCCCATCACCCTTTAAATTCAGTGGCGGATCCACGAGGGGAAATCAGGAAAATCCCCCCAAATATCTAAAATTTTCTACTTAACGTGTTTCAGAAAAATATCCTTAAGGTTCTCATTTCATTCTCAACTTATTTCTCATTTGGACCGTTCCTTAGAAATGGGAACTCGTTTTTTGACATGTTTGTCCATTAATTTATGTCTGTCAAAAATATTTCGGAAATCGATTTATCCCTCCGAAAATTCGTTCTGGATCCACCACTGTTAAACTTATGGTTAGAAAAAAACAAACCTATCATTATTCCTGTTGTCCCTTCTGTTACGGTTATCTCTGTCATCTTTGTGATATCGTTCACGGCTTCTGCTGTAATCTTGTGAATTATTTTCACGGCGATTGTAGTTATAATCATTTCGTCTGCCTCGGTCGTCGTAACGTTTATTGTAGTCCCTTTTACTTCTGTTGTCTTCCCGAGACCTGTCGCCTCTATCTCTTGTGTCCCGATCATCTCTACTACTCCGCTGATTATGACGATTGCTGTTATCATCGGAGCTACTTTTCTTCCTGTAAAAATACGAATAGGTTTCGTAAATCCGAAATATGTAAGGTTAGAAAATACCTGAATGGTTATAGTACATACCTTACGAGTTTCTCGGAGTCAGACTCTGGATTATCATGTTTTGGTTTCTTTGTTTTAGTTGCTCTTTCCTCTGAACAGTCGCGTTTACTCGATTTACTTTTTTTGCGATTTTCGTGCGACTGTTTTTCTGCATCTGAATCTGATGAACTACTTGAACTGTTCGATGCGGATTCAGATATTTTGCGGGAGCCCATCACACGAAACTCACTGCTTTATTTTATGAAAACTATAATAATGGATGTTCACTTTGTAAAACGTACGACAACTTATTTCTAGGCTAGAAATACCACAGATGATAAAAATTATGAAAACACTTGCAAATCTCACAGTTGCTTTTTGTCTGTCAGCATTTCTTCAAGGGAAGCAGTAATACCAACAGACCAACACAAAGTATTTATAAATGCTGCCAATAGTATAGCACAACTATGTAGTAACTAAAATATCAATTTATTATTACATAATTTTTTTTCGAATGAATAAAAGAAAATAGGGAAAGGTACATACATATTTTTAAATAAAAAAATTTCACAAATAAAGTTACAGTATATAAATATGGCGTCATCTACGAAACTACTGGATATTCTATGTTGGTAGTCGTGATTCCCTAAAAAAGACGAAGAAGGAAGGAGGTTTGAAGATTTTGTTTTTTGTGAACTTTTTCCGTAGTGGAAATGGACAATATAATAGAAAATTTGGCTAACAAATGCCGAGCTTGTCTAGAAGAAGATTCGGAAATGAATTCATTGTTCAGCGAGTTTCATGAACACCTCACATTGGCTAATATCCTTGAAACCAACACATCAATCAAAGTAAGAATATTTTAAATTTAATACGAAAAACTGAACGGGAACATTTAAAAGTAAACTTTTTACCAGGTAACGAAAAACGATGGCTTGTCGGAGTTTCTCTGTATGGCATGTACAACCATCCTGGTTAATTTCCACACTTTTAGAATAGAATTCTTGAAAAATGACGTAAAAATTAAAGCTAAAAAGGAAGAATTACTAGCAGAGGAAACTCCGGCAGATTATGTTGTAAATTCATCTTCCGAAAGTGTCTTAAAGAACCTCAAGGAAATTAAGTCTGAAATAATCATCAAAACCGAAACTGATCTAGAGCAAGTTGTAGAAGATGACGGCGCTTACAACGAAAAACATACGGAAACAAACCAGGTAGACTGTGATAAATTACCTAAGAAATCCTGTGTTACGCACATAGTTACTGAGGGAAAATCTTCAAACATTTGCAAACATTGCTTAGAAGCCTTCTCCACACCCGAAGCATTAAAACAGCATATAAAAATTCACAAAACGTACATCTGCGACAAATGTGGCTCTAGTTTTTTAAAACGACGATATTTGGTGGAGCACAACGAAAGTCACGAACCAATTGGTCGATTTGCCTGTCCATACTGTGGAAAAAATTTTCGAAGACGCCACGGCCTGGCCATACACAAACGGTTGCATACTAATCCTGGGGAGTTTGTTTGTGATCAATGCGGGAGGGTTTTCAACCTTAAAACAACATTGAAAACGCATGTGAAGCTCATACATAATAAGGAGCGGAACTATCTTTGTGTTATTTGCAATCTGAAATTCCCCTTAAAGTCCACTTTGGATAAACATGTGAAGCGGCATGATCTTAAACGTAATAAGGAGTTTAAGTGTGAGAAATGTGATTCGTGTTATAAGGACAAGTCGAGTTTACACCGGCATGTGCAAGTGAATCATACTGATGATAATATCGGTAAATATAAGTGCATAGCATGTGATAGAGACTACAGAACAAAAACCAACCTACTTAAGCATAAGCGTAGGGGTTGTAAAAGGGCAATTAGGGACACTGTTAAAGGGAATGTTTGCGAGGACACTGATACGTAATATTTATATCACGACGAGTTAACAGAATACATAACTCTATTACCGAATGTAACACCCTGTATATGCACAAAAAAACTAATAAATAAGAAACGCAAGAAATAAATTAAAATATTCTACAGAAACGACTCAAGTATTATCACTTTAATCACTAATTTAAGATTCTCTAATAAATTTCATGACTGCACAACTGTTGCATTTCTAAAAATCTTCAAAAAAAAAATTTTATGGAAACAATCAACGTATGTAATTCAAAAGTACCAATATGTATATTCATATTCATGAATATACATGAATATGATATGATGTATAAGCATAATAAACATTCAATTTGGCACTTTTGAATTACATACGTTGATTGTTTCCATAAAAATTTTTTTTTGAAGATTTTTAGAAATACAACAGTTGTGCAGAGTCATGAACTTGGAGAAATTGGTAAAATAATATTGTAGTGTTAATTTATAACCAGTTTTTTACCAATTTCTCCAATATACCTATACAGGGTGTCACGACGAGTTGACAGTAGGCATAACTCTATTACTAAACGCAATTTGGTTCTAAAAATTGGTAAACGCCCATTATACAATGTGCTCTATTTAATGAAAATATTGCCACCTTTCTGGTACTTCCGGTTATACCGGAAGAAGACACAAACTTTGTTATTTTAAATGGAACACCCTGTGTATATTTTTGACTTTTTAGATACTACACTTCATTTTAGACATAAAAGTATAAAGGTTGTATGATCCTAACATTAACGGTATTATAATTATTTACACTTTTTCATTTTTTTTTACAAAAACATAGGTGTAAATAAAAATTCGAATCTTGACAATGACACATTTTTTCCAAAGTTTTTTTCTTACGTTTGAAGTAGGAATATACAAGCAATAAGCAGATGTAGTTTTGGAGAACTTGCTTTATACAGGGTGTTGGTGGTTGTCCGTTCGTTTTTAAAAACTTTGATGAATGATAACTTTATTTTTTTAAATAGAACACCCTATATATTTCCACATTTTCAAATTCTACACTTAATTCTAGACATAAAAGTATTAAGGTTGTAAAGTCTTAAAATTAACGGTATTATAATTAATTACGTTTTTTCCAATTTCCAAGGTTTTAAAAATTTAACGATCAACCATAAGCACCCTGTAGATATAAAATAGGTTTTTCAAAACCATATGAGCATGTTTCTAGTACATTTCTACGTCCACTAAAATTTGTTTTTATTATATTTAATTTAATATTTTTTATTTTTATTTATTTATTTTAATTAAGTAATTATGTTTCTTCCAATTTTATCATACAAAAACTTTGAGTCAAACATTTTCAAATTTTACTAATGACACGTTCTTTCAAAAAACAAACTAAATTTTAGTGGACGCAGAAATGTACAAGAAACATGATAATATGGTTATTTTATATTTATTTTTATTTATTTTATACAGGGTGGTTGTGATTGACCGTTAATTTTTAAAAAACGTAATAAATTATAATACCGTTAATTTTAAGACCTTATAACCTTAATACTTTTATGTCTCGAATTAAGTGTAGAATTCGAAAATCTAGAAATATATAGGGTGTTCCATTTAAAAAAATTAAGTTATCATTGATTAAACTTTTTAAAAATGAACGGACAACCACCAACACCCTGTATAAAGCAAGTTTTCCAAAACTACGTCAGCTTATTTTTTGTATATTCCTACTTCAAACACAAGAACAAAATGTTGGAAAAAACGTGTCATTGTCAAGATGTGAATTTTTATTCACATCTATTTTTTTGTAAAAATAAATGAAAAAGTGTAAATAATTATAATACCGTTAATGTTAGGACCATACAACCTTAATACTTTTATGCCTAGAATGAAGTGTAGAATCTAAAAATTAAAAAATATACAGGGTGTTCCATTTAAAATAACAAAGTTTGTGTCTACTTCCGGTATAACCGGAAGTACCAGAAAGGTGGCAATATTTTCGTTAAATAGAGCACATTGTACAATGGGTGTGTACCAATTTTTACTTTCTTATACGTAGTATAAGGAAGTATTGTAATCGTGATTTTTTTCGACTTCGAGATTTTGATGGATTTACCCGTTTTGAGGGCCCCTGAATCCATTTTGACCATTTTCGCCATGATGTCTGTCTGTGTGTCTGTCTGTATCCACGATAACTCAAAAACGACTTAACGGATTTGATTCAAATTTCATATTTAAGAGTTTGAACAAAATTGTGGGTGCCACATTAAATCTTTTTCATCTAGCACCAACACAAGTAGTACTTACCTGAAGACATTTTTAGGTTTTTTAGGAATATCTTGAAAAATAAACAATTTAGGACATTTTTTTATTCTTTAACATTGATTTAGAATTAAATTTTGAACAAATTTTGTTTGAAACTTTTTTGGAAATTCCGTCAACATTTTTTATTTATATAGTGGCGCCATCTATCTCTGATTTACAAAGTACATGTTGTTTACATACAGAAATCTATACCGTTGAGGAAATCGATTGTAGCATTACTATTTGAAAAGATCAACGGCTACGGTTTTATGTTTTGGATATCATGGCAACTCGATTAAAATTTTTTCTAATATATACAATAAAGTCGTGAAATTGTATTATGCATGCAAATCTACATTAAAGATATCGACGCCAAATTTTTTGTGAATGCTCTTTCAATTTTTAGACGTGTCGACAAAGTAACAAAAGTGTTTTATTTTGCGCCGTTTTTTAATAATTATAAATTATTTACATATTTATATAGTGTTGCCATCTATCTCTGAGTGGCTGTTGTTTACATTACAGAAATCTATTTGTTTTTATACTAAAGATTCTATTTGCATTAAACACACGAAGAGCTCGAATAAAGTTATAAAAATTTAAAAAGTGAAAACCAATTAATCCAATCCTGGTGAGAGTGGCTATATCGCCAAACACCAAAAACTTGACATTGCTTTGCAATCCAAGTACGAAGAAGAAGAAGAGATTGTTAGTCAAACAGCTGTCAAAGGCAAAAGATCGAAATATTTTGATGAGAAGGATTATTGTGCACTGCACAGTTTGTTTGAGTGAAACGTTGACCAAAACTGAGAAGTATTTTATAAATCTTTAAAGTTTAGCTACAGCAAATTCAAAGATATCAAGCATTTTTCGCACTGTGGAATTTTCATAAGTATTCTGTTATTTATTTGTCCTAAAATCTGGCAGTAATGAGTAGGACAAGGACAGATTTATGCGTATTGCAATAAGTGCGACAGAGACTATTTGAAAATTGCTGGAAACCCTCAAAATTTTTACAAGAAATTTAACTTAATTTCTTTAGGAAAAGTAATTATTGTGATACTATCCGTAAGTATAAGAAAGTCATGTGTTGGGCACATCAGATATTTAGAACTAAATTGTGTTTAGTAATAGAGTTATGTCTACTGTCAACTCGTCGTGACACACCCTGTATATTTGTTTAACATAATAACAATTTGTTGGGTGTAAACTGGGTCAAATGTTGTGAATACACTACTGATATGTATTACCAAATCCGTGATTGGCAGCCTCAAACCATTTGAGATGGAAGGGGGGGGGTGTCGACACTGAATGTAAAAACCCACTTTTGGACAAGCCATCCCCGTCTCATTTTCTACCATCTTGAAAATAAGAGTGATTTCGACTTTTGAGGATATCTCGGAACTCGTCACTTTTTTCGAAAAAGTGACCGAGAACAATTTTGCAGAAAATTAGATTCCGCACATTTTTTGTTTATAACATTTTTTCATATCTCTTATTGTTTAAATAATATAGCAGCGCAAAATGGAAAAAGGAGGTAAATCGAATTTTGATAATTGTAACTATGAAATTAAGTTCCCGTTATATTTTAAATGCTGTCGGTGCAAACGGGCATTAGACTGGTAATTCTAATAACAAAACAACAAAATAAACAAACTTCTACTTCTTTTTTATTGTACGTGTGTATACAGGAACAATTAATAAAATCTACACTAAAAATATATATAACACAGTGCGTAGTGACATAGAATCACAATAAAATTAATAACAAATAACACAATTTAATCTACAATTCTTGCTGTTTACCGCCATTTACTGGTATATCGTTTTGAGTCTGCAAAACAGACACAACTTTATCAGTGTAAGTTGGATGTATAGATCGTTGCAATTCATTGAGAGATTCCTCGGTTTGCTTCAACAGATGTATTGAAGTTTTCAGTACCCTTTGCCACTTCTGTGCTTCAATCGAATGCAAAGTTTCCTGTTGTTGCAACAACTTTATCCATTCATCATGTGTCTTTGGTGGATTTCTAAAAAATAAAACTATTTAGACTAAGCAACAATGAAAAGCAACAGCAACTCACTTGAGGACATGAAGATCTAATAGAGTATATGGTGGTGTTTCTTCTAATGACCACAGTTTATAATACAACAAAATATTTAATATTAATAACAATAATAACACAGAAAATACTATTAAGATGGCTACATCTGAGTTTAGTAAACCTCCTTGAATCTTCTTTCTACCTGGAATATCTAGAAATCATGCAGATAACAAAATAAATTATTTATCGTGTGTTTTGATCTTACTTAATCTGGTGTCTTCGACACAAGACCTGGGCAAGCTATGAATTCGCCGTTTCCTGCGAGATTTTCTCTTCACATCCGGAATACTCTCCTCGCCTTCCGTTCTAAGTGCTTTGGTTAAATGACAAAAAAAGTCCTCCAAACCAGCCAAACAATTCCTCTCAATCATACCTGCTCGTCAAGAATTGTATAAAAATAAAGCCGTAATTTCTAAATACACTGTGTCCCAAATTGGTGACTCCACTATGGGTAACTTCGGTATTATTGGAGATACAAAGACGGTTAAATTAGAAAAGTTTTATAGTTATTTATATTATAAGTGGGATATGAACATCATTAACATAAGAGTCTGGAAATTGCAGAACGAGTCGTAGACGAGTTCTGTAATCAGACGAATATGTTAATGTGTGTATATCCCACGTGTAATATACAAGATTTTATCTTCTACCGTCCAAATAATTAAAAATTAATTTTGAATTTATCTCCAGCGACATTGCTCAGTAGTTGTTGTCAAGTTGTCGTACTGGACTACCTAAATTTGAATTATAAATTTTCAAATAATTAAACAATTTATACACCAAAAAATCTGGGACGTGGACCGTGTTATATTTATTATTAAAATATAAAACTAATTTATTATAAAATAAAACTAAAAATTTTTTCAGTTATCTAACGTGAAGTTAGGGTTTTTTGTAGGTTGATACGCTATTATAAAATTCTCCAGGTTTCAAAAAATCAAACTTAAGAGTATGAAGTGTCATTACTCAATGTTAATCACAAATTTTGAAGAATTAAACAATATATATTATATTATAATTAGACATTTACAAATATAAACTTTCCTATAAAGATACTAAATTGTAAAAATTGTGTTATAAATACTTGTAAGAAAGAATTTTCTTGTTGAAATTTCAGTGTGGTAATGATTTCTTTAAAACACATGTTGCGTAATAATCTTACTTACCTTACTCAAATTAATGTCAAATCAAGGCTATTATGAATTGGTAGTAGATAAAAGAATTTTATGGCCATTTCAGATTAGTCAACAGATTTTGAATGTCTCTTTTAGTTTTTGAAATATTCGGGAAAAACCAAAATGTTGCATTTTCTTTAATGGTCAATATTTTTTTTATTATCCATTTTGTGCTGTTAAGACTTTGACATTCTTCATGCACTTTTTTAAGATACTTCTAACGGTGTTGACAGTTTTTTCCCAACTCTTTCGTTTTTTGAGATACGATTACTAACTTTTGTTTTTCTTATGGACGGCAATTGTTTTTTTGGCATTGACAAGTAGCATTTTTTATTACCTTTCCAACGATGTATCACAACATGACGAAAAATTCCTATTTTCCCAAGAAAAATCAGAAAATTGTATTTTTCAATAAAAAAACAACAAGACATTCTACAATGAATAAAAATCAATTCCTCTATCGCCGCATGAGCATGATGAGCGTATGCTCGTGATTTACATACGGGCAAATTGAAATGTTAACACTGCAGCTGAACGACAACAACCCCACGCCACTTATTTCAGAAAACTTGCCACGAATTTGATTAATTTTGGGCCATTTGAAGAAAAGAGGGCAATCGTTATGATATAAATAATGAAGAGAGATATCATACACTCATCATGCAGCGATAGATGGATTGATTTTTATTCATTGCTGGGATTTCTTTGTTTTTTTTTTATTGAAAAATACAATTTTCCGATTTTTCTTGTGAAAATTGGAATTTTTCGTCATGTTGTGATACATCGTCGGAAAGGTAATAAAAAATGCTATTTGACAGTGCCAAAAAAACCATTGACGTCCATAAGAAAAACAAAAGTTAGTAACCGTATCTCAAAAAACAAAAGAGTTGGAAAAAAACTGACAACACCGTTAGAAGTATCTTAAAAAAGTGCATGAAGAATGTCAAAGTCTTAACAGCACAAAATGGATAATAAAAAAAATATTGACCATTAAAGAAAATGCAACATTTTGGTTTTTCCCGAATATCTCAAAAACTAAAAGAGATATTCAAGATCTGTTAGCTAATCTGAAATGGCCTTGAAATTCTTAAAAACTTTCCTAATTGAACCGTCTTTGTATCTCCAATAATAAAGAAGTTACCCATAGTGGAGCCACCAATTTGGGACACAGTGTATATTAACTTTTACCTTTAACAAATCCCCAAACAGACTTTTTGTACTTGATTTGTGAATAAATACTGAGTGAACTCTGCGTCTCGGATACTTTTTGCAGACAATAGTGTACATTGACAAAAAAACTATCCGCATACGGTACGCCGGCATTGACCGTTTCCACTTCTATTGCATATAAATACCCAGCTTTGCTACAAGGAAGCATAACCTAGAAGACAACAATAGATAAAAAATAATCAAAAATTAAAATTAACGATTCTTACATGAGTTTCAGTCACTTGGGCAGTTTTCGGCCCCATGGTTTGACTAAGCGCCATTGTTAAATTTACTACGCGATTTTTGCTATTGTCTATAGGATTATGAGTCCATGGAGTTTGAGTTAGGTCAGTTGTTTTACGGGCTGCATGGAAATCTAGGTAAAATTTGGAACTAGTGAAAAGGAGGGTGAACAATTGATCTATATGGATAGGAAATACTTCGCTTAAAATTTGGCGGCCATCATGGCTCGATGTACAATTTACACAAATATCAGATCTGGAACCAAAAGAGAAAACAAATGAATAAGCATAAAGTACTAGTGTAAAAGACATGAACATACTATGGTGAAAATTGCTAACGAAAAGTACTAGATAAAAATTATGTGGATTAACCAATTAGTAAGTTAGGTAGAAAAGAAGACGTGTGGTTATCTGGTTAGCATTTGTTTCTATTTTGTGTTAGATTCCTTCGTACTGCTTACATAAACACTTACTTGGATTTATCCATCAAAATCGAGGGAGCAGAATCATCTGAATCAGGGGTGATCGGTGGGGGTAAATGATTAGGAATAATTGACTCACTGACAGGAATATTAACAGGTAATGTTGTGGATTGTGGTGAATGGTTTATTCTGAAAGCCAACATTAGTTCAAAAAAAAATAATTTCAGGCTTAGATATAATAAATTATAGTATAAAATATAGTTTTCGACAAAATAAATGTCTGTATGGGTTTTAATAAATTAATTACACCTATTTTTGAAGACATTTATGAATAATTCCAAAAGGGAAATAGCGTATTAGGAAAATATTTTCCTACTTCGTTATCAAGAACCTATGCAATTCAGAACCTAGATCAAAATAAGAGAACTAAAGAAATTGAATTGATTATTTTAAATATTACTGAATTCTGGATTTTCTCCGTAACATGAAAGTTAATTTATAATTTACAAATCCAATTCCCCCAGTTTATTTTCATATTTATTAAATTTCTTAATCATTTTAGGTATTTGGCTGTCCACTTTGATAAAACTTTTCCCGATGAACGGTGAATTCCGCAAGCCAGGTAAAAATTGGCTGCAGGTGGTCTCGGGGTTTGGGAGTGAAAGATGACGTCTACCAACACTCCTCCTTCCCCGTCTTTCTCTTATAGTGTAATATATTGGAAAATTTTACTAGTTTTAGACAAGTTTAAATTTCGAGAATACTACTTTCTTCAAGAAAGTAATGAAACTCTTTGGAAATGTACTAATAAGCAGTGCAATGCGAAACTTTACACTGCATTTTCCGGTCGAAATCCGGAATTTTTTTTACGCTTCATGCGCAGTTCACAAGTAACCCTTTTCCCATAGGAAGAAATTTAGGCGAAACCAACAATAAATCATATCAAAGATTTTAACAGGCCCGTGGAGAGGGAGGGTGAAGGGGACATTGTCCCCGGGCCCTGATTTTCATTACCACCCCCCCTCCCGCCGCTATAAGTTGCTAAAAAATTTTGGAGCATTCTACATCATCAGTTTTATAGGGGCCCGGATTTTCCTCTCCACAGGCCGTGATTTTATTTGGGTTTGAGAGTGTAAATAAGAAGTTTTCCCCCTCCTTCGAGTACCGGAAATGGACCCCACTGTATAAATTGAAATATAATACTTGGAATCGAAAAATTGAAAAAATGCAAAAATGTAAAAAATATTTTATGGTGAAACTGTTTAGTTATTAGTTTCACAACTATTTTTGTAGATAATTTTATCAAGTTCAATTTGTGTAACTATTTATGTAATACGACTGATAAGATACGAAATATTAACCAAAAAATAATTTTTGGCGCCATTTTTTTAATATGTCGACTACTTCCTACACTCGGCGGAGGGGGTAACTTCATGTTATATTTGGACTTTCTATAGAATCTTTTGTAGGATTTTTTGACTCAAAAATCTCTAATACCTCGTTTACACCAGATTGATAAATTTCTTTATGAAAATCTGCACATGCAGACCGTCATCTTGCATATCAATATTTACATAATTATTTGTATTAGAAGCAACTTACTTTGTTGGTTTTTCAGTATCTGATTCAGAATTATCTGACATATCAGTAGGGATGTGAGAATTATCGAGACACAGACGACGGGTAGTGATTGGCGGTAGTCCATCGTCTTCCTTATCTCCTCCCTCCATTATTAAATGGTCCGGTATTATTTCGGCAGCTGTACCGCTTTCTTGCTGTAAATTCAAATAAATAGGACAATAAAACAAGCAATTACTTAAAACTAAATAAACAAAATGTGTTTATTTGTTTGTTTATGGGTGATAAATACAGAATGGTTTGTTTAATTAACAAACAGATAAAACTTGACAAAACGAATTTAATTATTTCTTGTCAAACGTTTATGGGTTTATAAGAAATATATAGATGTAAAAGCATTAGATTCCGAGTTGACGTATCATTATGTTACTGCAAATTGTTACACGTTTAAACTAATTAGAAAAGTCCATTTGTACATAGATGTAGGTACATATTGTTAACTGAAACTAAAATCAGTTAGCAGTCCCTTGAAAGTCCTCGCACATGTATTCAATGCGATATCGTACACAATAGTGCCTCTGATTTCAATCTTTAAACAGCTGTATCACATACCAGTACCTCCATGTACGAAGGGTCTAATACTCACAGCTCTGAAATGCACAATTAATTCCACGGACATTTTCAAAGAACACACACTACGAAATATTTTGATCCCTGTATTCGATATTGTTTTTTTTTTATCTCTAAATTATCAGTTATCTGTTGGGACACGTTATCCTGTTCTAATCATATTTATATGGCTAACGATCACATTTAGTTTTTATTAGTAATGGATATACGGTTAGGCAGAAAGGCCGCACAATAAAAAATAATGTAGCTCTAACCTCAGAGAAAGATTCAACAGAAAGTCTTGCAGACAATTTCTCGTCTTCCGTTCCTGGAGCTATATAATCTTCGTCGTCACTGGTCAATCCTAATTCATCCCCATAGCATTGATGGACCTATAACAAAACAAAAAGAAAGTGTAAATCAATCAACAAACCACAATTTGTTGTTCTTAAACAGTCGTTGACTACCCCGCAAAACATACCCATTGCCACAATTCTTGTGCAGTCATCGGTTGATCCATGAGGGCATTTTGCCACACCCGAAACAACATTAAATAAGTTTTGTCTCTGGCCACGAAGCTTGTGAAAAAATACTTGTCGCTTTTCGTGCATATCAATACTGCATTTGGTATGACCAGGGCGGTTTTTTCTTTGGTTATAGCAGCGACGTCCTTCCATTTTAATGTAATATTTGTTTCCCAGCCAAATATGTTTGCGTAGAAGCATAAATAGTTTTGGGTCACGTACAAACGACCGTGTACTAATATTTCCTTTTGTAAGGCGCAGGAATAATCTGAGGAAAAAATTTTAAAAAATAAGTTTTTACCTTGTTGGATTCTACATGAAGTTTCTGCTTGTTGGTGACTGAGCGATATAGTTATCACACTTAAATTCCAATAAGCGTATAATGCTAAATGCTTTACAGTTTAAACAACACAAAATAACGACGGAATCATCTGATAAACAAATTACTTAATCTTATCGTACACAAAATGTCACACAAACAGCAAGGTTTACTTTTTTAATGTATGCTAAGTAACGAACTTATAAAAATGTTTTAAACCTACCAACAACCAGACGCTCATCATCAGGGACTTCCTTGAACAAGCGTTTAAAGTCTCCAGATCGTGATTTGTATGTTGGATAGAATGAATTAAACCATGAGGATTTCTTCTTCGTTCTACCGCCCTCTTTTTTGTCTTTAATCACACTTTCTGATACAGACAGAGGAAGGCTGATATCTAGATTGCTGGAACGACCACTAACTGAACTTTCTTGGCTCTATAAAGAAAAAATAATTAATTAAGTACGATATGACGAACTTATTGTTAGAATGCGTTGTAAATCAATTTCAATTTTATTATTTATATCTTAAACAATAAGTCGTAAAATAAAGTAAAATTTTTCAATTATTATTATTGTTTAGTAAATTATTACATAGGGAAAGTTATCTCTCTGATATTTTATTATATTTATTATTCGTGGCTAAAAATTCTTTTATGTATTGAAATAAAACTTAAGCAAATCCTTAAAAATTAGAGAAAAAAATTAAAATTAACCATCATGTATATTACTGAGCTATCCGCACTTTTGTCAACCAGAAAACTTCTTTATTAATATAAATGTAGTTGAATTGTGATAAGTAAAATAAAACAAATAAAAATAAATACATGTTATGTAGTTATAAACAAAATGCTTTGATTTGATTTTCTTATAATATGTACCCAATAACAAAAATAATATTTACTAAAGTTATCGATTCAGATATGGAATGATAGAAGGAACTACCTACCCTCAAGAAAATTATTAGTTGGCAACTTCTCAGTGAAAAATTTTTAGACTTCAGGCAGGTACACTGAAAGCTTTCACATAGTTTTACACATATTTTTAGTTATGATGTGAAACGTTCACCTACGCTTCTCCAGAATATTATTTTTTACAGTGCGGAGGGCTACATTCTTTCCAAGTTACCAGTTCATTTGAGTAGTACATAGTAGAGTATCTTATTTTCCTTAATAAAGCCGTTGTCAAGGTTACCACTCTTATCTGTATATTTTGTTCAAATCTTATCAAACTTTATTATTTATTAATGATTGATTTAGTATATTATATACTAAGGGATTAAGGTGCATCATTTAATCCCTGAGGGTGAATAAAATTTCATGAGCGAACCAAGCGAGCGAGGGAAATAATTCACTCGAAGGATTAGATGATACCTCAATCCCGTGGTATATACGCGAGGGGTAAACCACTAGTGGATATCCTTGTACACATGTCGTGGATATGCATGGATATCCCGTGGAAGTTCATGGATATCCGTGTAAGTTTATGGATATCCGTAGAAGTCCATGGATATTTTTGGAAATATGTGGATGTCTTTGGAAATATAATGCATTTTAAAAGATAGTGCGCATGCGTTAATGTTTAACGCATGTGCACTATAGTTTAACGGTTAAAGCAATAATCTACAAATTCAATATTTTTATCGCGCCGTGTACTTAACGGTGATTACTTGAGTAACATTGCTTCTATTCAATTGATGTGATTTAAATTACGGTATGTACTTGGGTATGTACTATGAAAAATTCAAATAATAGATGTAAAAAAATAGACGAGTCTGCAGAAATGTACTGCACTTACAATATACCAAATGTCCATCAGGTTACCAAAGCAATTTTTGAAAATGACCTGACAAATAAATGCATTAGCCGCTTTTTAGTCGCTAATTAGTTATGAAAAATTTAATTTTGTCGCTTTTGTTTTTAAAAAATTACATCGGTTTTTGTTTCATATGAACTTAGCAAAGCATAAGTTCAAAATCGAAAGTTAGGTAGTGCTAAATTTGTCATTTTTTAGTCGCTGATTAGTTGTGAAAAAATTAATTTTGTTTTTTGGTACGAGTTTACAATACCGGACATATCACCGATTGAATTGAAATTTTTTATAGTGATGTATAATAGCTCGCTGAATACGAATATAAAATTATTCTTCTGCGGACGAAGCTCTAACTTTAACTTCTTTATTGGAACAAAAAACAAAAAAAAAATGTTTACAAAATTATAGTATAAAAGAAAAGAAAAGAGATTCAAATAATTTTGTTCCAAATGGTTGAGTGTCTATATAAAATAGATTTTCAACTCAACTAGTTTGTAAAAACTACAACTATGAAAAAAAAAACACACAAAACGCCGATGTACAGGTTCACGTGCCACGCATACCAGCCCCCAAACAAACAAAACATTCCAAATACACGAAAGTACAATACTAAAATATGAATTTAAGTAGGAATAATATACTGTGCTACAATAATCCAGATTACACAAAATCAAAGTATTAGTAAGGTACAGCTTTGTTGATGTTGGTAACAGATCTCTAAACTGATAAAGCGACTTAAGTTTATAATAACATAGAGAGCATTTCTTGACCGTATGAGCTTGAAAATTCAAGTGTGAATCGACACAGACACCAAGATTTTTAACACTATCACAAAATTTCACATTCTCCCCCAGAAGTAACACCTCCTTTTCAAGCACTCGGAAGGCCCTCTCACACATCACGCTGGTACCAACACACATCACCTGGGTTTTTGACGGATTTAACAGCAGACCATTTGCCGAGGACCAAAGCGATATACTGGAAAGATTCTCGTTCAATTCATCTATAGTAGAGTTGATAACATCCGGGTAAGAAGAAATGTAAAGTTGGGTGTCATCAGCATAGAAATGAATCGAACACTGATCAGACAGTACTGAAGGTAAATCGGATGTAAACAAGGCAAACAGCACTGGACCCAGAACACTCCCTTGAGGTACGCCTCGCAAAACTTGCACACAATTCGAAAACTGATCTCCAAGTCTCACTGTTTGTGTTCTCTCAGATAGGTAGCTGGCAAACCATTTCAGTACCCGATCATCGCAACCATAAAAGTGAAGCTTGCTAAGTAGTAATCCGTGATGAATGCTGTCAAACGCCTTGCTGTAATCAAGCAGTGCAAGGAGAGTTACTCGAGAGTGCTCAATCGCATCTGAGAGATCACTGGTGATTTCGATCAGGGCTGTAGCAGTGCTGTAGCCAGTCCTGAAACCAGATTGGGTGGCAGTAAGTAAGTTGCAGTTGTTAACATGCCCAGCCACCCTGCAATACACGATTTTCTCCAACAGCTTAGACAGGGTTGGTAGTATACTAATCGGGCTAAGTTGCGAAAGCTCCTTAGCAGTTGAGACTTTTGGGAGCGGAGTAACCATGGCAGATTTCCAAACGTTAGGTACAGTACCATTCATCAATGAATAATTAATTATGTTCAACAGTGCCTCTCGACAGTGAGGGTAAACAATTTGCAACATTTTTAGGTTAATTGAGTCGGCACCGAAAGCATTGGATTTAATACTCCTAAAGTGATTTTCAATCTCATCGGTGGTAACCTCATCAAATGACAATTTAGTATTTATGTTGGGATGAATATTATGACTGAAGTGCCGTAGTAGATCATCATTAACTTCACCAGTCGTAGAGCCCGACACGATGGAAGAGAAATGTTCGTTAATCAAATCTGCATCTATAAGAGATGGGTCGATTTGATTAACTTGTCGGCGGTGTATGCCCAATGTCTCGAATTTATTCCACATTTTTTTTGGATCCGCTTTGTTAAGTCGTATTTAGTGTTCAATGTAGCACTTTTTTTCATTTCTAATCGCATTCGATACAAGTTTCTTCAGATCAATGTAAGCTATCTTGTCGTTTAGCGACTTAGTACTTTTATACTTCTTAAATGCCTTATTTTTTAGGGAGATCATGGTTTTTATAGTGCCAGTGATGTAAGGTTTAAACGACTTCCTAGGGCATACTGTCCTATAGGGAGCATGAATGTCGAACAATGTGATAATCGCCGAATTAAAAAAGTCAAGTTTGTCATTAACATCATCAAGGTCATCAATATGTTGCCAGCAAATACGGTCAGCATCAAAAGAAAACTCATCCACATCAAAGAACTGATAATCTCTAAAAGTAATATATTTTTCAGGGGTCAACGGAATTTCAATATTCAGTCGGCAGTATACACAGCAATGATCGGAAATATTCAGCACATCATCAGAGCCACAATCCACCAAATTCAAGCCACTGCTAAGGCAAATAATATCAATAAGTGTAGATGAAGTGTCAACAACTCTAGTCGGATCAGTTATCACTTGGCGAAGGTTAAAAGTCTTGAGGATATTAGAAATATAATTAAGATTGGTAGATGGCATCAAAAAGTCAACGTTAATGTCACCGACGAGAATAAATTCATCTGCACCAAGTGACACTTCGGCTATTAACACCTCTAGATGTTCAAAACATGAAATAGGGGTTGATGGAGGTCTATAAATTGTACCAATTATGATTTTTAATTTGTTGTAGTTAAGTTGAATAAAAATATGTTCAAGCTCAGAATTACTAATAAAATTTGTTTCAACAATAGAAAACTTTATATTGTTTTTGATGTAAAATGCAACTCCACCTCCTCGTGTGGATCTATCTCTACGTAGAAAAGTGTATCCAGGCAAATTTACTAAGTCTGACGGGATATCCGGAGTCAGCCATGTTTCAGACAATGCAATAACGGAAAAATTCAAATTGTGAAAGTAGTCAGCAAATGAGTGGAAGGTAGACATAAGGGAGCGTACATTTAGATGGCACATCGAGAGGTTGCTCACTTTTTTGATGACTGTGACGCAGATCTAGTAAATCGAGGTTTTCTAATTATTTGGGGTGTTCCTTTAATATATTTTATAGTTAAGTCGGGTTCACCATTTTCCATTCGCTCCTGCAGCTCCTGTCGCAAGTTCCTAATATAATCCCTTTGCATGACAGTCTCATCGGCCTTAATCCTCACATCCGGGAACCGTTCACGCAACTTATCCTTTCCCTTCAACATCATCAAGGCGTCACCCGATTCTGCAAAGCTGATTTTAACAGGCCGAGGTTTAGAACCTGGTTTTCCCAGACGTATAGGCGGATCCCTCGCAGCCAAACCAGAACTCACCTCCTTTAACACATTACTCGTGGATTGCACCAAGTCATCCTTTTCAGAGATCCCGTATACAATTACATTCCTCGAACGCTTCACCCGCTCGACTGCTTCTGTCACCACAGCTTCCTGATCCAAGTGACCAGTGGGAACGTCCAATTTAGCCTCCAAGCACTTGAGTCGGCTCTCGACAGATTCAAGTTGCCTCTGCAAAGAACGCAGAACGGCAACGAGACTCTCACCGGATCCGGTCCCAGCTACTTTTCAGAAAAAAAATAAATAAAAAAAAGTTGTTTATTGAATTTGGCGGGCGATGTTAGCCAATCAGAATGGTGGGAAACCTTAAATTTGTTTATAATTAATTATTATCATAGACGTTAGGTAAGGAAATTTAAGCACAGTATAGTTACGGGATAAGATAAGCAGTTCAAACAATTTAAGGACTTTTAGGGACAATTTTATGTAGTACCATCTTCCGTGGATATCCGTGGAAGTCCATGGAAATCTATGGAAGTTCTTGGAGATCCTTGGATATTCATGGATATCCCTGTAAATCCGTGGATACCCGTAGAAGTTTTGGATATTCGTGGAAGTTTTAAGAAATTTGGGTTCGGATATCCACGATTTGGATATCTCGTACGCTTAAATAGGTAGTGGTTTACCCCTCATATATACGCTATTTTTTGCACTTCCGAAGCATTTGCATGTGAAATCATTCTAAATTTATGCTTGTCACAGTGACAAACGTGTCGGTAACAACAACAAAATACTGTCCAAAAAGACAAAAAATACTCGTGTAACCTAGCAATGTAAATTTAATCCATTGTCCACAGTCCCTGTAAAGAGAGATTAAATTAGCACATTTAATCCCGGAAGTGCAAAATAGTTATTTACATATCAAGTCATGAAAATTATCTATTACAGGACGAAGAGAAGCATTATTGAGAGTACGAGGCCGTAAGTCTTGAGTCTAGGAATAATAATGTAAATCCATCAAAATCTCGAAGTGGAAAAAAATCACGATTATTTATTATTTTTTATTACTTCGTATAACTAAAAAACAAAGAGGTGAACGTCGATGGAAGCCATTATAAAAAATAAACATTGTAAACTTCCAAACACGGAAGATTTATTATTTCTTGTCGGGTAAAAGTTATGCCCTCAACTGCCTCATCTTGAAAATACAGTGTTAAAGTTGGGGAAGGAAAATGAAAATTTCCGTGTCAACATGTAGATAAATTAATAAAATTTAATGCTTTCGACTTAAAATTAAAATATCTGATTTGTCCAACACATGACTTTCTTATACGGATAGTACCACAATTGCTTTTCCTGAAGAAATTAAGTTAAATTTCTTGTAAAAATCCAGTTTAAATTTTGAGCGTTTCCAGTAATTTTCAAATAGTTTTCGGAAGTCTCCGTCGCACTTATTGTAATACGCATAAATCTGTCTTTGTCCCACTCATTATAACCGAATTTTACGACAAAAATAAGTGTTTTATTTTAGATTTTTGTCCTATTACTCACTTAAAAAATATGCCGGTATAAAATCACATTCATTTATTCAATATTATTGTTATCGGTACCATAGAAACCAGTAAAATACAAAAAAAATAATGGTCCTTCTGGGATTCGAACCCGGGACCATCCGTTTGGCAAGCCTCTATGTGACACTAGTCCACCTAGACTGTCGGATTCAACGTGCACTATGAGAAATATAAGTGTTTTAACAATATCTAATTTTTTTGACGAAATTAAAAAAAAAGTTCAAAAAAAATGTGTTCAAAATTCAATTGTAAATCAATGTTGACAGACAAACAGACAGACAGAAAGGTAGGAATAGTATAGAGAATGGGGGAATCTTTGATTTCAAAAACCAGTTATACAGGGTGTCCCGGAAAAAGTGGGAAATTTCTCGGATTCAGATAGGGCATGAAGAAATAAGATGACAAGTTCCTATAAAAATTTTTCCTACATGCCTTTTTTAAATTATGATTTTTTTTCCGAATGACTTTTTTAATGACTTAATAAAACATGAATTCGTTTATTATTCTTTTTCTCGAAAACGGTCCACTTTATCGACAATAAATAAGAGTAGCTTTTCTTTAGTCTAAGGTTCAAGCTACCTGATTTTGTTGTTTTAAGTCTTTTTCACACAGGGTGTTAAAAGTTTAAGCCTTAGTCTGCCCCTGGTAAACTAAACAAGCTAGATATGTGTCAACTAGATATGTGTCAAGGACATTATTTCAAGAGGTCCTTAGTAGTGTCCATCACAGTGGCGGATTTACGGGGGGGGGGGGTTTCGGGTTCAAACCCCCCCCGTGGAGTTCCAAAAATTAATACTCATTGAAATACTGAACTTACAAATTTTATTGTAACGTAATATTATAGAAAAAAACTATCCAAAACCCCCCCCATGGTAAAATCCTGGATCCGCCACTGGTCCATCATATTAACTTTTCATAAAATTCTATTAAGTATTTTAAAAGTTATTAAAAAAAACGATTTCCAGCGACGCTCTTCAGGGCTACATATCTTCGTAGGGAGGAAAAAATTTATAGGAACTTGTCATCTTATTTTTTCATGCCCTATCTGAATCCGATAGATTTCCCACTTTTTCCGGGACACCCTGTATACAACTTATACCCCAGTTCTTCATTTAATTTACCAAAGTACGAGTATTTTTAGTATGTTAATATTGGACAAAGGAATAGTAAACTTCTGGTATCTAAAGGGCTTTGCCCCCTTAAAATCCACACTTTAATCTACCAAGTTTATAAATAAATTTTATCTGAACTTTGGTCCTGATTTTAATGCAAAATTTGTCTGTGTTTGGTGTTTGTTAAGCGTTTAGCCCCAACTACTTAAAATAACATAATTAAGTACTTACATTATTATTTATTATCGCCTTTCAACTTATCTTTAGTGTGCCTTCCATAAAAACCCTTCATAAATTTCTTCTTTATCAACTAGTAGCATTCGCACAACATGAATAAATAAACATTAAAACGACTGTCATTAACTTTATCTCACGTTTCCCTTATTTATACAATAACCGGTTCAAGGCCCCCAACAACAATAACATCATTAATAGTGTAATTACACTATAATTTTACTGCTGCTTTTAAAATTATCGATAGAAACAAACTAATAAAAAACTCACCGATGGCGATCCCTCATGTTTGGAATTATTTTGGGGCTCCTTGTAATTAACTGTTAACAATGATGTTGAATCCGACTTAGAGTTGCTTGAGTGCTCCCGTTTCGTTTGGGGCCTAGGAGACGGGCGAGGGCTACTCCTCGGACTAGAGCTAGGGCTTACGGATCTGCAAAAAGTCAATAATGGTCACTTGTTCCTTTAACAGGTCATCACTGTGTACTTACTTATTTTCGCTGCTTGTTGATCGATCATTATTTGCATTGTTTGGAGAGGACAAAGTCATCTTCATTTTGCCATTAACAATTGTTGGATTGTTGTCCTCGAGGACGACATGAATGCTGCTGTATTGTTTATTTTTTTCTGTAATTATTAATGGATTGTTTGTGATTTAACACAAAAACTATGTTTTAGTTCTAGTTGGTGATTTAAACGGTAGTATTTAATAAACGATAATGCGATTTCTATTGTTAGTCGGTTTTTTTGCACAAAAAGAGAGTTGGAGAATCGAAATTATTGCACAATACACCTTCACCACTCACAACTAAATTGTTTATTTATTTTTGTACGGAGCGATTTCGATGAGAACAAAACGCCATAGCGAATTCCTCTGAAGCTAGCTGTTTTTAATCCGGCAGCCACAGATCAATTAATAAACTGCGCTAGATCCTAGAACTAGATCATAACAGGATTCTCGGAACTTGCACTTCAGCGCTACGCGGAAAACCGTAGAAGTAACAAATGGCGCACAAATTTAATTTTTTAAATATTTGAATTGGCAGTTTTTTATAAATTCACCTGCAAAAAATACTAGCAAGCGACAGCAGTAGTTTATTTGGGGTATTGCATATGAATTCTTGATTTGAAAATGTAAAAAAATTCCAGAATATTGCATTTATATTTTGTAACCTTGAATTTTCCGCATTGGCGGTTACATCATTAAAGTAAACGTTTATTAGGCGATAAAAGGCATGAATTATTGATTGTGTGTAGATTGCCAGTACATTTTTATAAATTATGAGCAGGTACGTAAGTAGAGTGAAAAAATTATAATTTTTGTTGTGGTCTATAAATTTTTAAACGTAGAGTATTATTTTAAATAACAATTATTTTACACTTTTTTCACATTAGTAAGTATGATATAAAACTAAAATGATTCCTACGGACGTGTAAATAAGAATAATAATCGAATAAAACGTATCCTACAGTTATCCAATGACAACTCGGACCACATTTGTACCCCTCTAATGAGATATGTTAGAATAGGATAGAAATCGAATAATTGCCCCAGAGCACTCGCGTGAACACAATTCACAGTTCTGTTTATTAGTAAACAGCTGTTGTGGGTTGTGGAACTCTCATTGTTCTCTTTCCATTAATTCTGCGTGTCCCACATGCACTAACAGCAGTTTTCACTTAGTTTATAAGTTTTTGCATACACATTTACAACTGAAGTCCTGTTAGATACTATGGAAGAAAGCAGCAGGCATTAATCGTGCTATATAAAATAAATTTTTGGAGGTTAGAGTTGTGACATGACAAATTAATTATTACAGTTTAGCAACAATGAGTGACGACAATTCAGTGAATGATGTAGTGGAGGCCACTAACAAGCTTAATGTGGAGTCTGGTGTTGTCCACCCACTAATAAACACAAATAACACAAACGAAATTAACAACTGTGACGCTGCCGAAGAGGCAGTAACGACAGATTCTGAGGAATATTTATCAGAACCACTAAGGTGAGTTGGGCAGGGCCTTGCCTATATTACCTCAAACTGTGCTTGTTCTACAGATATAACAATTTCCAATATTCCACTTCATCTAACCATTCCAATATCACTTTGATGGCACAAAATATGGCTATACCGGAAGAAAATGACAATTTCTACAGCTTCACCACAGGAACCTTACAAATTCCCATAGTGGGGTACGAAATAATGGAGGAGCGAGCACGATTTACAGTAAACATCCTCAGAATCCACCCACGCTTGGGTATTCAAATTCTTACCTGTATTTTTAGGTGTTCAAATTAAGAATTGAAAACAAATCATGCGGTGATTACTGGTACGTGTTCAGGCGATACACCGATTTCGTTAGACTGTGCAATCGCCTGAGAACCTCCCACCCGCAAGTTGTCAAATACTTACCTCGGAAACGATGGTTGAAAAACAATTTTGATCCTTTATTCCTCGAAACAAGGGTCAGTGGTCTGCAAACGTTGGTCAACGCAATTTTAAGTGAACCAGACTTGATTAAGGCTCAGGAAATTCAAGATTTCTTTTGCTTAAACGAACCACCCATTTATTCAGAAACTAGCGAGGAGTCAAGGGTAAAAGCTTATTTTTCGTCTGTTTTAACTTATTATTTTTCTGGGTGTTGTAGGCGATGTTTGAAGCTTTAGAAGAGACTATTAATGAACTGAAATTACAGTTAAATGAGAAAGAAGCTGTGATAGACACATTGCAAGATAAGTTTCACAATTCGATGGTGGAAAATGAAAACTTAAAAAAGATCATTCGGTAAAGTAGCTTGTTGTTTTGTTTTATCAAATTTTCACTTTATGTCCACAGTTTTTATTTATTTATCGTAATTCACTAGAGAAGTTGTTTTACAGAGATAGGGTGACTATCTAACAATTAATTTTGTTTTAGGAATTCAACTATGAATTGTCAAAAGTGTGAAAAGGACTACCAAAATTTGGTAAAAGTGATTAAGTGACCAAGAGATGTATTATTTATTTATTATTTGAATTGGATAAATTTTATAATTAAAGTGATTATGATAATAATATACCCAGTATATTTTTAGTTCATATTTATTAATTAAAGAAGCTAAACTAATGTACATAAGTAACTAGATTTTTAAGAATAATTTATATTCTTGTACTATGTAATTAACAAAATAAATATCTAAAAGTCTGTTGAACCCTTAACCCTTTGTTTCTTTTATGGAATTATTATTAATAATTTATACAGGGTCTTTCAACTCAAAGTGGACAACGTAATAGAAGTTGTAGATCTCATCGAGACTAACACTTTTTTCAAATTAATATTTTTCATTTGAGCTTTTGTTTTCGAGATATCGACCTTCTTTTGTTTTTACACAAACCTCTTTATCTTCATTATTTATGGTCGGATTTTAAAAAATTAAAGCTTTTTGAAATTGTCAGTTTGATGATATCAACAATTTTTGAGTTAAAATTTTTAAAAAAATATCAACAAACAAAATGGCGACCAATTTTCTTTGGAGCAGACTAGAGCTATCCAAGTTTAAAAAAGAAAACTGGTCGCCATTTTGCTTGTTGATATTTTAAAAAAAATGTTTAACACAAAAATTGTAGATATCAAACTGACAATTTCAAAAAACTTTAATTTTTTAAAATCCGACCATAAATAATGAAGATAACGAGGTTTATGTAAAAACAAAAGAAGGTCGATAACTCGAAAACAAAAGCTCAAATGAAAAATATTAATTTGAAAAAAGTGTTAGTGTCGATGAGATTTACAACCTCTATTACGTTGTCCACTTTGAGTAGAAACACCCTGTATATACAGGGTGTTTCCTAACTACGGTACGAAACTGCAGAGGGTGATTTGTTAAGTCGTTTTAAGAATAAAGTTCCTATGAACATATGTCCGGAGTTGCTTCGTTTCTGAGTTGAAGTTTAAAAAAAAACGGTATTTATAAAATATCGTAAATATCCTTGAACCGATTTGGTTGAAATTTGGTGCAGTTATTTGAAGTAATAAGGCGCTTATTTAGCCCTAACTAGATTGAAATTATTAGGTCCAGTGGTCTCCAAAGCAGGTAAGTAGGTATCTACTTGATTGGACTTAGCAATAATTTGTTATAAAAAGCAGATGTGGTGATTTTTATTTTTTTTTCTCGAAAACGAAGCTAGATATGAAGAAAACACAAGAGACCAGAAAAACATAAAAAACTACAAAAAAAGTCAGTGGCGTACTTTTTTTCTCAATAATATTGGCTGTGGTGCCCACTGAGACCTAATAATTTCAATCTAGTTGGGGCTAAATAAGCGCCTTATTACTTCAAATAACTGCACCAAATTTGAACCAAATCGTTTTAAGGATATTTATGATATTTTATAAATACGAAGTATAAGGAAGTATAGTAATCGTGATTTTTTTTGACTTCGAGATTTTGATGGATTTACACGTTTTGAGGGCCCCTGAATCCAATCCATTTTGACCATTTTCGCCATGATGTCTGTCTGTGTGTGTGTGTGTGTCTGTCTGTATCCACCATAACTCAAAAACGACTTATTGGATTTGATTCAAATTTCATATTTAAGAGTTTGAACAGAATTGTGGGTGCCACATTCAATGTTTTTCATCTAGCACCAAAACAAGTGACAGTTACCTGAAGACATTTTTAGGTTTTTTAGGAATATCTTGAAAAATAAACAATTTATGTGATTTTTTTATTCTTTAACATTGATTTAGAATTGAATTTTTAACAAATTTTGTTTGAACTTTTTTATGAAATTCTGTCAAAAAAATTTCTAAAAAACTTGATATTCTTAAAACACTTTATATTTCTCATAGCGCGCGTTGATATTTGAATTCGATGGTCGAGGTAGACCATGTGTCTCATTATATGGCTACCAAACGGAAGGTCCCGGGTTAGAATCCCAGAAGGAACGGACCATTAGTTTTTTTTTATTTTACTTGTTTATATGGTACCGAAAACAATAATAATGAATAAATAAATGTAATTTCATACCGGGAGATTTTTTTAAGTGAGTAATAGGTCAAAAATCTAAAATAAAACACATTTTTGTCGTAAAATTCGGTTATAAGGACAGATTTATGCGTATTGCTATAAGTGCGACAGAGACTATTTGAAAATTGCTGGAAACCTTCAAAATTTTTACAAGAAATTTAACTTAATTTCTTTAGGAAAAGTAATTATTGTGATGCTATCCGTAAGTATAAGAAAGTCATGTGTTGGGCACATCAGATATTTTTAAAAGTAGGAAAAATTCTAGTACCTACTATTAATTTTAAGATATAGTAGGTACTTTTTTATAACTAAAATTAAATACCTACACAATCCAAAAATATACTAATTTACAGGGTGTTTCCTAAGTACGGTCCGTAATTTCAGGGCGCAATTCCTTGGGAGGTTTTTAGATTCCGAGATATAGGATGTTGAAAATAGAATTTTAATTTTAATTATTTCAAATATTTTTTGAACGGTCAATGGTGGGTTCTTAACATTTTACAATTAATTTACGTTCGTAAAGAGCTACATTTTTAGTGTAGTCAATTTTTATCTGCCGCCAGTGACGTAGCTATGCGTGAGTCAGTCGACGTTTTCCTAATAAAAAGTACAACGCCGATGGTTTTTTGGAAATTTTTTATTATTTACAAACTCTTCTAACAATGTAGGTACCTACCTACAACAAAAAAGGTCTCTTGCATTTTTTGCCTAATACTAACCTACTTTTACAAAAATGACCGGTTACTACCAACAACAATCAATAAAATAATCATTTCCGATATTAAATCAAAGCAGATGTTGAAAATGGCCACTTTCTGATAAAACACACGATTCCAATCGTTTTATCATTGAGTGTCTCACACGTTCAAAAATTCCTGCAGTATTTCGTATGAAATTGCAATAATAAAGAAAGAATTAAATTTTCAACACCCTGTGGGTATTTCGGAATCTAAGCATTTTCGAACATATGTTTATATAGAAAATTTTCTTCTTAAAACATCCTAAGGAATTGCGCCCTGAAGTACTTAGGAATCACCCTGTATTGGGTGTTCCATTTAAAATAAGTTAGTACCAATTTCCGGTATATTTGGAAGTACCACAATCATGCCATTATTTTCATTTTATAGAGCATCTTTGAAAATTTCAGCCTGATTGTCCTAAAGGTTTTCCATAAACGTCTAGGTAACTCACCGTGAATGACGCTATATTATAAATGCTGTGAAGATTTGAATTGATTTTTTTCTACGAAAATGCGGAATGACGTTTTTTCTGACAAGATAATCGAACTTGAAAGTAGGCTTTTGAAAAACTAGTACGAAAAATTAGTGTGGAAATTTTTTTCCGCACACATTTTTTAAACTTTCCGCGCGCAAACAAAAACATAAAGAAGTACTTACATTTAGTTATAATTATAACATTTATTTAATATCTAACAACGGGAGGAGTGCACATTAGTTCATCGCTTTCGCTTTAGTTTTGAAACTCCATGTTTATATTCACGTAATTTGATCTCAAAATCAAAATTATTTCGATGACAGGACACAATTTATAAACTGTCAACAGCTATGAGCTTTCAGTTCTATGACAACAAACTCACTTGATGTTTTTTTAATTAGAAAAAGATTTACATTTAATTTTATTTTTTACGAATTCCACGTTTTCGTAGAAAAAATCGTGTGTAACACGCTTGCGGAAATGGCCCAAGACAATACTCGTGTGATTGCAGCACTCGCTATCGCTCGCGTTGCAAATTTTACACTCGTATTGTCATGATGCGTTTTCCGCACTTGTATTACAATATACTATTGAGTTTACTAGTTTCACAAAGTAAAATAAAAGTTGGTGTATTACACATTTAAAATTAACTATTGTCGCACTTTTGTTGATGAGTAATGTTCTTGATTATTTTGATGTCTTGGTTAAATTGAACGAATAGTCTTGTTACACTCTTGTAAAATAATCTTGAAACAACAATGTTTACCTAAAAGCGGCTATGTTAACAATTTGCTATAAAAAGTTTCTTACTTAATTTATTTGATCTAAATAATGAGTATTATTTTATTTTCTATTCAAAATGATCTAAAACTAACAGTCTCAATCAAATATTTTTTTAAGAGGGGAAAATTGTAGGAATACTGAAAATCAGCATATTTTTCATTAAAATATATTTCCAACTAGTTTTACAGCCCAGTTATCTAAAGGCATAAATAATACATAATTTTTAAAATATAATTGCATAAGAAGAAATTAATGCGTTTAGCATTTTTCTATAAAAATTACGATGTTCATTCAAACATCAAAATAAGTACATTCACAAATAGAAGTTTTCAAAAATGTCGCGTTTATTAAATTAAAATTGTACGTATGTATTAAAATGATTTAAAATTCTGTATATTTGTAAGTACTAGTGACAAAATTAGCGCTAATAAATTAATGAACAAGAACAATCTTTAACAGTTCATTTAATTTTTTTTAATATTTTTAATACTTCTATCAGTAACCCCATTCTATCTCAAAAAGTAAAATTGACTAAATGAGAGAATATTAAATTTATATTGTTAATATAATGCTGGGTCACTGATTATTAATCTTGTATGGTTATTATCGACTCCCTTCCTCTACCAACGCCAATCCATTTTACTAAAAACATAA
The DNA here is from genome assembly GCA_963942485.1 of Pediacus dermestoides. Classification (NCBI taxonomy): domain Eukaryota; kingdom Metazoa; phylum Arthropoda; class Insecta; order Coleoptera; family Cucujidae; genus Pediacus; species Pediacus dermestoides. Next base: position 14,037,959 of record OZ012626.1, read on the forward strand.
ATTACAGTGTGAAACATTTGTTTGGGAAACGAATCGTAATGTTCTACATACCTGGGACATTAACCAGCTCCTCAATTTTCTTCACGTATTTTTTGGCGTTGTCAGGTAAGTCAGCGAATTTCCTTATGTCTTCGGTGCATTGTTGCCATCCAGGCATAGAAATATACTCGACCTAAAATAAAATGTTTCATAATTATTATCAATTTTAAAAGTTAATTTTCTAAATAATATTAAATTGACGCTAGCCGATAGATATAATATATAGGATCTTTCGTAATACCGTTGTACCTAATACGAGAGGAAGAGGGCGTAACCTAAAAAAATTTTCGGGAGAGTCTTGGAAAATAGTATACATTGTATTTAGTTATTTTATATAGCACGATCTTAATTTTAAAAAATCATTTTTCTCCCCCTTGGTTACGCGCCTGTGTGAGAACCAAAGCAAATATATTCCTGAAATTATATCTACCAGAGTTTCCACGCATAAGTAGGTGCTTTTTCAACGAGTTCACATCCATTGAATATTTTATATCAAACATGTACTAACTGAAGAAAGACCACTATATCATTTAAATGTATTGAGCTATTAAGCCTCACTCCGCGAATATCTCAGAAATGAAGGGCGAAAAAAATATATCGTATAGTATTAGAATGAAAAATTTTGAAGTAGGTACTAGTACAGATAATATTTTTAAGATAGGTTGATCTTTCGACAAGTCTATTACAAAATATATGAACCGAAGAATAAGCCAATGGAAATGTGAACCGAGGTGTGAACATCCTGCACAGATGATAAAATTTCCACTTAGCAATATCTAATGGTTTCAGACTGCCTTCAAAGTGTGGTTTTTTTACCTTTATTTCGGCAAGGTCGGAAGCAGTCGAGGGAATATAGTCAATAGTTTTCCCTCGCAGTATGTATCTTACTGCTAGCTTAATTTCTGGTAGCGTGTCTAAAATGTCCAGTTTGGTTAAACAAAAAGAAGTATAACCATTAATCATATTGCTATACTGCAGTAAAACAATGTCTATCCAGCCACATCTGCGTTTCCGTTGTGTGGTTACACCGATTTCACCACCTCTCTGCTGCATCAAATCACCAATGTCCTTAAATAAAAATCAAATAGTTAGAAGGGAAATTTTAGCTAAAACAAGTCTTTAACTTACATCTTTTAATTCAGTGGGAAAAGGCCCATCGCCAACTCTTGTTGCGTACGCTTTAACAACGCCGACAACTTCGCCAATTCTCATTGGTGAAATACCTAAGCCAGTACACACGCCTCCAATACTGCAATTCGAAGAAGTAACATATGGATAAGTACCTAGAAAACGATTGTCCTTTACTGTTGATTTTATGCCTGAAAAGATAAGGACTTACCAAAATCAATGTCTAACATGACAGCATTTGCACCTTCTACCAAAACTTTTTGTCCAGATTTGATAGCTTTATCCAGTAATGAAACAGTATCACGAACAAAAGGTCTAATTTTTTCTATGTAATTCTTATATTTCTTTAATTCTCCATCGACATTCACAGTTAAATCCGGAAACATTCTTTGGTACACAGCTACTAAATCCTGGAATCTACAGAGAATGATTACGGGGTAAACGCAAAACCGACAACACCAACTTTTTAGAGAATTCAGAGAAATCCCCTAAAAGATCTCCAATGCGGATACCATTCCTCGTTGCTTTAGAAGAATAAGTTGGGCCAATTCCGCGCTTAGTCGTTCCAAGTCTGTTCTGGTTCTTTTCCTGCTCTTGCAATCCATCGACTTGTTGATGAAAGTCGAACACTAAATGAGCCCGATCGGAAATGACTAACCGTTCTCGCAAATTTTTCAGGCCTTTTTTTTCAACTTTCTCCAACTCGCTGAAGAGACCAGGTAAATGAATTACCACACCATTTCCTGAAAATCATCAAAACAAAAAGCTTTTGAACTCGATTACACATTAGCAGGTGGGTATACAGGGTGTCCCTTGGTAATAGGACATAGAACAATAGTGGTTCTCAAATATCAAAATATTACAATCTAGCCAAATTCTCATGGTTCAAAATAGAGAGTATTAAAGTTGAAATTTTTATTTTTTCTATATCTAGGAGAAAATTGATAACGCGGAATTTTTTAGATGGGAAATAATAATTTATTCCTAAATTTTGCGTCGATATCTACAACAATCTCTTAGCGGTCACCACTCATAAGCGGACACTTTTTCAAGAACCGACAAAACAATATGGCTTTGTTAATAAAAATTTCCCTCTTGAGCGGACTCCCTATTAACCGGACACAAAATTGCGCGGTCTAACGTCACGTGAACCTCTCTTATGCGGACAACCTGTGTGGTGTAAATGTAGGAACGTCGGAATTTCGACTAACAATTATTATGCCTTGTGTTAAATATGACAGGAGATTCGGAAAAATGCTTGTTATTGGAAAAGCTGCTAGACCTAGAGCTTTTCGTTAAATTAATTTGGATAGTTTACTAGTAATGTGACGATCGAATAAAAAAGCAAGGATGACCTGCGACATAATGTCTGAGTAGCTACAACAATTTGACAAAAAAATTAGACTTCAAAAACGAAAAATTCTGCTTTTCCTCGATAACGCTGCATCTCATCCAGGTGAGTTAAAATTGACAAATATCAATACAGGGAGGGTGTGTCACGACGAGTTGACAATAGACATAACTCTATTACTAAACACAATTTGGTTCTATAAATTAGTACACACCCATTATACAATGTGCTCTATTTAATGAAAATATTGCCACCTTTCTGGTACTTTCGGTTATACCGGAAGTAGACACAAACTTTGTTATTTTAAATGGAACACCCTGTATATTTTTGAATTTTTAGATTCTACACTTTATTTTAGGCATAAAAGTATTAAGGTTGTATGGTCCTAACATTAATGGTATTATAATATTTACACATTTTAATTTTTTTTTTTTACAAAAACAGATGTAAATAAAAATTCAAATCTTGACAATGACACGTTTTTTCCAAAAATTTTTGCTTGTGTTTGAAGTAGGAATATATAAGAAATAACCTGATGTAGTTTTGGAAAACTTGCTTTATACAGAGTGTTGGTGGTTGTCCGTTCATTTTTAAAAATGTTAATCAATGATAACTTAATTTTTTTAAATGGAACACCCTATATATTTTTAGATTTTCCAATTCTACACTTAATTCGAGACATAAAAGTATTAAGGTTGTAAGGTCTTAAAATTAACGGTAATATAATTAATTACGTTTTTTAAAAATTAACGGTCAATCACAAGCACCCTGTATAAAGTAAGTTTTTTAAAACCAAATTACCATGTTTCTTGTACATTTCTGTGTCCACTAAAATTTGGTTTGTTTTTGGAAAGAACGTGTCATTAGTAAAATATGAAAATGTTTGACTATAAGTTTTTGTATGAAAAAATTGGAAGAAACATAATTACTTAATTAAAATAAATAAATAAAAATAAAAAATATTAAATTAAATATAATAAAAACAAATTTTAGTGGACGTAGATTTGTACAAGAAACATGATAATATGGTTTTGAAGAACTTATTTTATATCTTCAGGCTAGGGTGCTTATGGTTGATTGTTAATTTTTAAAAACCTTGGAAAATGGAAAAAATGTAATTAATTTTAATACCGTTAATTTTAAGACTTTACAACCTTAATAGTTTTATGTCTAGAATTAAGTGTAGAATTCGAAAATGTGGAAATATATAGGGTGTTCCATTTAAAAAAATAAAGTTATCATTGATCAAAGTTTTTAAAAATGAACGGACAACCACCAACACCCTGTTATAAAGCAAGTTTTCCAAAACTATATCAGCTTATTGCTTGTATATTCCTACTTCAAACGTAAGAAAAAAACTTTAGAAAAAATGTGTCATTGTCAAGATTCGAATTTTTATTTACATCTATATATTTTTGTAAAAAAAAATGAAAAAGTGTAAATAATTATAATACCGTTAATGTTAGGACCATACAACCTTAATACTTTTATGTCTAGAATGAAGTGTAGAATCTAAAAAGTCAAAATATACAGAGTGTTCCATTTAAAATAACAAAATTTGTGTCTACTTCCGGTATAACCGGAAGTACGAGAAAAATGGCAATATTTTCATTAAATAGAGCACATTGTATAATGGGTGTGTACTAATTTTTAGAACCAAATTGTGTTTAGTAATAGAGTTATGTCTACTGTCAACTCGTCGTGACACACCCTGTATATATTTTCTTCCTCCCAATACCACTGCATTTTGTCAACCGTTAGACCAACGGATACTCAAATATTTTAAAACCCGGTATCGAGCGATAATTTTGAAACATATTTTGTCGAGACTCTGTTGACTCTTTAGAAAACCTAGTAAAATCAATTAATGTCTTAGATGTCGTTTACTTTGTTAAAAAGACATGGGAACAAGTGACCTCTACAACCATTCAAAATTGCTATAGAAAGGCAGGATTCACATATTCCGACACTCCCGATACTAACACAAAATTTGATCCTGACGACCAGTTACCTTTGTGTATTGTTGCTGAAATGTGTAAAATGATGCATCATATTGCACAAAATACTATTGATTTTGAGACATATAAAGATAAAAAACTGTAACTGATAAAAAGACTTAAACGATTATTGTTAGGTGAATGGAAAATGTTCTCTTGAACGAACACTTTTATTAAGCGGAAAAAATTTGGGCTCCTAGAGGATTGCAGGAATAATATTCTACCAAAGGAATTTGTTACATCAGAAAGCCGTAGTAAGACCCTGTTCTTTATTTACGATCGATTATTGTTCTGGTTAATTTTGACTTTCAAATATTACTGTTACCTAAAATTAAGCTTATCAGCTTCTATAAGTAACACTAGTTTACAAAATAAAAATTTTTTCATGTACTACATTTGATGAGAGGTGGCTTTTCTTATGTATTTTCTCCCGCTAAGAAAATTAAGGTTAATTTTTTTTTATGGAACAGTTTTTGAGATATTGTATTTTTTTATTTTTTCTACTTTAAAAGTCATATCTCGAGCTAGAAATGTCCGTTCTTGGTACCAAATGAAAGGTATTAAGATGACAAACATATACATATAATCGGATCTTTAATTGGTTAAGCGGTTCAAAAGATATCGATGAAAATAAACCAGACTTTTTTAAAAAATGTTCCGATCTCAAAGTTGTCTGCTTGTGTGGAATGCAGGGTGGTCTGCTTTAATCGATATTTTTTGAACGACTTAACCAATTAAAGATCCGATTATATGTATATGTTTGTCATGTTAATACCTTTCATTTGGTACCAAGAATGACCACATCGGACATTTCTAGCTCGAGATATGACTTTTAAAATGAAAAAAGGTCGAAAAGATGAAAAAATTACAATATCTCAAAAACTGTTCCATACAAAAATTTTTAACCTTGATTTTCGAATTCAGTGGGAGAAACTACATAAGAAAAGTCACTTGTCATCAAATGTACATTTTTAGTGTAAACTAGTGTAGGTAATTATTGTATATTTTCATTGCCCAGAAAAAGTACTTCAATTTGCTCAAAAAACATGGAGAATTCATAAATTCGTCATTCACTTGAACAGATAAATTTGTACAAAATCTACTATCTGTAGCTATTTATCTCTAGTCTAGATATACAGTTTCCGCAATTGGGAGAAACGTTGCGTAATATTAAAGTGAAAAAGCAAATAGAATAATATTGCCTAATATTTACTTTTAACTTAACAAAAAAAAATTTGAAACAACCCCATATGTAACAAAAATCAACGTGTGATTTTATTAATGATTTGTGTGGAGTGGATGAGTTGGGATATATCAATTTCATTAAGTATGTCTGAAGAGACTTGGGATTTTCTTAGTATATTTTCTAGGTAACCTAATCCTGTTGAATTTTCGTTTTTCATCTAGGATGCTCTAAAACTAATCTAGTCCTTAATCCTCAAGCTATCCATAATAATTCTAATTTTTACAAATTTATCTTTAAATTTAAAAACTCTAATGCCCGATTCCACAAACGCCAAATAAAATGTTAATCAGACATTAATTATTTTGCTAAAATTTAATACAGATTAGCGAGCCTATAAAATTCAAATTAGTCAGAGTTGAACAAGCATTTGTAGAATCGGACATAACTTACTTAAATTAACAGCAAAAATAAACAACAATAAACAACACTAAAAATAAGAATGTTAATTTTATAAATGTAAGTAGGCAAATATATTCACTGATGCACATAATCTAGGTACATCTCACAGATATGCAAGGATGAAAGCGAGTATTTTGGTCAGAATAATGGCGTCATTTTTTAACATTTTATCCAGGTCTTATATTTGCAGTTAATACGTCGGGCTGATGACCCATAGCATAGCTAATGCTCTGCTACAGATATTGTAATTTTCAGGGATAAGTTGATAACCATGATAACCCATTGATTCTAAAATTCCATGTAATGGGAATTTAAATATTCCGTGAACTGTAAATTTGTAAACATTCTATGTGCTTACTTTACACCATTTTTTCTTACTACGAGGAACTCGAAACCTTGCTAATCAATATAATAATCATTTTACTAGTGGATAATGTGTACATTTGACACTTTTTTTTGCAGAAAAGTGTGATGTGAAATTTAATTCCTAACCTGTGTAAATTAGCAGATTCAACAATTTTATTTTGTAAAATACGCACTTCACACATATTGTAGATAAAATTGTGAATCATGAAATACTTGACATATTTACTTTATTTAAGTATTAAGCAAATATTATTTTATATACTTATTGATCATTGATATTGAAAGTAGTATTATTCCATTTTCACTTGAATGGAAAATAGGAGTAACTGACTAGGCTATATTTTTTTGGTCCATAATCATTATTTAATTTTTGATAACGCGTTCTAAATGTCATACACCTTTACACTAGTCGTAACAAATAACATCTGTAGTAGGTACTATAAATAAATAAGAATAAAATTGAAATTACACTAACGAATTTAAAATACTTAATATTAAATTTCTATGAAATTATATAATTTATTGATTAGCAGAAAATGACGTTAGAGGTTTTTAAATGTTTTTGGCGCAAGTAATGTTTCCAAAATAAATAGTCAAATTGAATTTGCATACATAAATATTATAGAGTTGGCAAATCTATAGAAACACTTTTATTGTGCAACTAGTAGCCTGTGGGCGTTGCCTTATTTCTATATTCTATTATTTGTAGGGCTATTTTTAACAAGAAATAAATATGTCAGTGTCGAGTATTTATGCTACTGTAGTCATCGCATAAACCCTTAATTGTTTATAAACTAATGGAACTTATTGATTTGTTTTTTCAGCACCTAGATAATTTATACACATTTTATATTAGAGCAAATTCAGCTACACAGAACAGTCTACAAAATTACATGAAGTTCATCTTACCAATGACGGATTTGCATTTGGGATGGATGATCCCACTGGGCAACAAGTGGAAATCGTATTCCACATCCTCAATAACAACGGTGTGTCCAGCGTTATTGCCCCCCTGGAATACAATAGTTAATGATAATTTGAAAAATACTGAAAGAAAATAATGTAATATTGATTCTTGATTGATATACGATAAACGAATTGTATCCTAATTAAAGAGACAAAACAAATAAATTATATGCGTGTTTTTGTTAAAATTTATATTTTTTGAGTTCACAAAAGAATGGTTTATACTATTAAATATGTATACCTAACTCAAAAATATTTGCAACTATACAATGTTCGGTTTTTGTTGGGAGCACATTAACTTTGTAGTTTTATGTATATTTTATTTTTGGATTGTTTGATAAAATCTAAACATAAAGTATGTATTATAAAGATTTCATGTAAATAAAATTAAATGTCGCAAAACTAAGAAATTTTACAGACAAACAACAGATTTATCGGCGGGCAAAGTGAATCTTAAAGCTACATTCAAAAACTGAAAATTAAATTATCGAAACATTTGCCAATGCAAAAAATAATAATTAACCACTGTAGGTCGAACATTTTGTTCACTAATTTCAAGATTGTGAAAGAATCTTAACCCAAAGTGTCATTCATTTTGAACAATTATTATATGAAGTTTTTTGCAATTCTTTTTTAGTGTTTTAGTGGTCTTTTTGACTACTTCCGGTTCGGTTAACATCATTTAATAACAAGTGTAGTAAAAAAATAGCAATTTACATAAAAGTTAGGAAAATTATTGTTTTACAGGACGAGTTGGCATGTATGCGAGTTCTGTAAAACTTTCCTGGCGTGTATTGTATACCTACTACTTTTTTATGAAATCCCATGATTATTTTTTTGTAAATACTGACAATTAAGATTTAAATAAAACGAAACAGAACTTGCTTATTTCAATGTTCGCGCAAGTCAGGAAAAGCTTATTTTTCTCTTCAAAAATGCCCAGAAATGGACAAAATACGACAAAAAAGTAGAAATCGGTGATTTTAAAAATCATTGTTTTACTCATAATCTGTGTACTTCTAATTTAATGTTTTTATGTTATTGTGGGTATAGTTTTCAAAAAATGTAATGAAAGTGTGCCAGCAATGAAAATAACGAAAATTCAGATTTCAACCGATGTAAATCGCCTGTTTAGTTAATCTCTCCAACACATCTATCTGAAACCTATATCATTTAATTAGCTGTGATCTCATACAGCAAGTGGAACATGAAAATTAATAAATTCGGTACCGAAAAACATTGATATTTATGACAAAATGAAGGTACCTACATACAATATTTTTTACTAACTTATCTGTATAAAAAGTGCGTTTCGTATTATAAATTTCTGACATTAGATAATGTTGTATAATATGTAGTTACTTATGTAACGAGTGCTTAATGTAGTACTTTTTTCACGAATGAGAAATTTGACAAGCACGAACCGTAGGCGAGTTCGGCAATCTCATGAGTAAAAAAAGACACTTTATGCCTGTGTTGCATACAATATTTATTTCTACGACTGTCTGCAATTAAGAAAAGTAACTAATTTTCAAAACGTGATAGGTACTTTGTATCAAACAAATTAATAAAAAAATGTCAACTTTACTATAACGTACAGAAATTAGCTTCAAAACCGGATAACTTTATTATTATTATTTCATAGAATATCGTTATTTCAGTGAGAAAAATAAGGCAGTTATGTATAAAATAAATGGCTATAAAACATTGTTTTTTAATGTTGATGAAAAAAATCTGGCGGAATGTAAAATTTTCCATTCGGAATGATAACGTGCCTGAAATTTATTAGCCATTTTAAAAGTCGCAGTGGCTAGCCAAAATTTAAGATTGCAATATAACTCCGCAGGATGAGCAATGTGGCGTCCATACAGGGTGTCTCAATTTCGATAGGTTTCACCCATTTCTAGGCGAGATACAAAAAAATGGTTTTCGCTCGATTTTTAAGAAAAATCGATTGGTAAAAACCACATCTTGATATCTCTAACCGTTATTAAGATATCTTTAAAAAGTGACATTTGGTCGATTTTTAAAAAGTGTCATAACTTTTTTGTTTATTAAAATATTTTAAATCTGTAAAGTGTTTGTTATAGTAGTTTTTCACGTAGAATAATGTGCACTAGAAATTTTTGTTCTATGTTCAATACATTTCGAGTTATCACACCTAATTTTCTTATTTTAAATGCAAACCATAGTTGGCTATGCCATTAAAAAATTGCTTATTTTTTTATATTTTCAAAAATATATATCTTTGTATACTTATTTTTATATCTCACTGAATTATACGTTTTTATATTTTTTTAAATTCGTAAATTAAATGTTTTGAATATTATTAGTAGGCGTTGTTAAAGAAAAATATATCAATGAACCAACGTCGAATGGTAACAACACAGCCAAGTTAATATTAATCAACATAAACTTAAGATTTTACATTTTTTTATAGAAATCGTTTTAGTAAATTATAAACATGTTAAACAAATAATTGTTTAATTTAAATATTCAAACTGCTGCCGATAATGTTGTATTGCAGCATGAATCACGTTAAAAATCTGATTTGGTTTTATATTTATAATTATTTGCAATCTGCCTCACTCTATGCTCAATTTCTTTCTTTCTGTTCGATTTATTTAAAAAAAAAATTGTCCTTGCCAAAAGTTTATGGTGTTCAACAGAACGGACAAGAACTTGAACATTTAATTCAACAAATTCGTACTATAATGTGTTTCAATTGTTTATTTATTAGTTCTCTTTCAGTTATATATTTTGTGTTTCTTTTTATTTATTGTTGATTTTTTACCTGTTAAATTTGATATATTTTGATTATTGTTGATAAATGGCTTTTACTATTTGACGCTAGTTATTTGATATAACATTTTCTTTAACAACGCCTACTAATAATATTCAAAACATTTAATTTACGAATTTAAAGATATAAATACGTATAATTCAGTGAGATATAAAAATAAGTATACCAAGATATATATTTTTGAAAATATAAAAAAATAAGCAATTTTTTAATGGCATAGCCAACTATGGATTGCATTTAAAATAAGAAAATTAGGTGTAATAACTCGAAATGTATTGAACCTAGAACAAAAATTTCTAGTGCACATTATTCTACGTGAAAAACTACTACAACAAACACTTTAAAGATTTAAAATATTTTAATAAACAAAAAAGTTATGACACTTTTTAAATATCGGTCTAATGTCACTTTTTAAAGATATCTTAATAACGGTTAGATATATCAAGATGTGGTTTTTACCAATCGATTTTTCTTAAAAATTGAGCAAATTGCGAAAACCATTTTTTTCTATCTCGCTTAGAAATGGGTGAAACCCCCCATTCCCATCGAAATTGAGACACCCTCTGTACAGGGTGGGCAAAATTCGATGTTTTTATAGGGTAACTTTTAAACCATAAGAGATATTGAAAAACTGACCGACCGCGCATCGTCGAGCTCTTTTTTTGACAAACCCTTGATGGCGAAGTCAAAATTTAGGGATCGTCGTTTGTTTTCGAGTTATGAACGAAAATTCGATTTCTTGAGATTTCGAGTTATGTCTATATTTCGGTTGTTTGTGAATTTAGAGAAATGGCGTTTGCACGTTCTTGAGGCACTTTTTTGAGGAGAATGCAATGGCGTTAACAGATTTTGAAAATGTATTTTTATTTTTAGGTTATGACATACATTTTTATTTTTTTATATGGAAGTCATAGTGGGCTGTCACTTTATTGAAAAGAACATTTTTTTCTCTTTTCAAATATATATAATATGTAGGGTCTATTCCTTCAATTTCTTCTTAAAAAATCCAAAAATCTAAATTTTTGGAATTAATAATATGTATTTAGCATATTTATCGCAGTAGACGAATGTCATGATGAGAACCCTCGGCGCGCCATTGTGATCCAAAATCTGGGTTGGTTTGGTTTTAGTGTTTGGTGTGCCTTAATAAAAAATCAAGTTTTGACATATAAGATTTATGAGGGAAATCTAACTGGTGAACGATACTACTAATATTTAAATGAGAAAATTGTTGATGAATATTTCGACAATTTATCGTTCAGCGATAGAAGTCAGTTCTTCTTACAACACGATGGTGCACCACCTCATAATAAGAGATCAGCTAGAGAATTGCTTAACTCAAAATTCAGATATAATTGGTTTGTTACCAATGGGCCAGTTAGATGACTACCAAGGTCGCCTAATTTGGCACCTTTGGGGACATATTAAAGATAATTCATATAAAACTAAAAGTAGAAATACAGAAGAACTCAAAGCCAAGTTTACGCAATGCCTTAACTCCGTGTCAAATATTCACATTTCGAATGCGCACAGAAGCGTCATGAAAAGTGTATTGCAGTTAATAGACGTAATTTTGAACTTTTTCTTTGAATTGTTTTATATAGATATTAATTTTAGATAGTGTCGTGTTTCTATGTATGTCGTTTGTTGTATTTTCATTTTTATCATAAGATTTTTTTAAATTTAATTTCAAAAATTTAGATTTTTTTATTTTTCAAGAAGAAATTGAAGGAATAGACCCTACATATTATATATATTTGAAAAGAGAAAAAAATGCCCTTTTCAATAAAGTGACAGCCCACTATGACTTCCATATAAAAAAATTAAAATTTATGTCATAACCTAAAAATAAAAAGACATTTTCAAAATCTGTTAATGCCATTGCATTCGCATCAAAAAAGTGCCTTATAAACGTGCAAACGCCATTACTCTAAATTCACAAAAAACCGAAATAAAGACTCAAATCGAAATCTCAAAGAATCCAATTTTCGGCCATAACTCGAAAACAAACGACGGTCGCTAAAATTTGACATCACCGTCAAGGGTTTCTCAAAAAAAAAGCTCGACGATGCGCGGTCAGATTTTCAATATCTGTTATGGATTAAAAGTTACCCTATAAAAACATCGAATTTTGCCCACCCTGTACAGCTAAGTTAATTAGTTTTAGTGGCCGGTAAGACTTGAAAATAAACCATAAAGGTCAGAGATATTCAAAAATTGCGTTTAGTTGTCTGAGCTTAAATGAAAAGCTTGAGTTAAGAAATAATGGACGTCCAACGCCTATATTAAATATTGTACAGGTGCAACAAAAATGTAAAAAAACAAAAAAAAAATTGGAGCCCTCCCTAGTATGCAAGTCACGAGCCGCCACTGCGTAGAACCCAAACAATTAATGCAAAAATCATTGTCAACATCTCGAAATTTTCGGACACCCCGTATATTATGCCTACTGATATAAAACGTATCCACTTTATAAAGACACCCTTATGACCAGTGAAACGATTTGTCAGCGAGAAATTGAATAGGTACAACCATTGATTATCATGATAATCAACGGTACAACTTTAAAAAGAAAACAAGATTTTATGGGCATTATGTTCGGGGATCTATTTGTCACGTGGGTAACTTTATACAATTGATACACTTTACTTCTTTTTAAAATTCTACTTAATTTGTTATTATCATTGCCGATTATTTCTAAAATAGAGCTGGGCTAGGTACTAGGTTGAAAAATTGTGTAATTAATACAACTAAATTTCACTGGTCATGTACAGCCTTTATATAGAATGGATAAAATATGCTTTACCCCACTGATGGGGGTATGCCAATTCAATTACATAGTGATAAAAAGTTAAGCATTGCATTATTCATAATATATGCTTTGTAGGTAATTTCCACGAAGTGGGTATTCTGTTTATCTTTAACATTTGTCTACATCACATGCTTCGCTTTGCTAATCTATAAATACATCCGCATAAAAAATAATCACGTGAGAAAATATAAAATTAGTGTTATGAAAATCTTGGAAATTGTTAGGAACTCATCACCATTTAATCGTTATTACATTTACTAGGCAAATTAGACGGTTCCACTTGATTATTGACTTAATTTACTTCGGAGTAGGTAATGTCACAATATTTATTAAACTTACATAAAACTTTAGATACACCCTCAAAGGGTTAACCAGACATATACAGTGATGATAAAGGGATTTCCCAAATTAAAATAATGATATAAAAACACGTGTTAACCTATAAAACAAATTAACAACAATAAAGAAGTGTTAAAACTGACCTGACACCGGCACACTAGATCGGCATTAGCCGCCAACAAGTCCACAACTTTTCCTTTGCCCTCATCGCCCCATTGCGTACCCAAAATCACTGTAATTTTGGATTCTTGTTCGGTACGTGCCCTTTTTCTTGGGGAGCCGTTCATGATGGTGTTTGAAGCGTTTACTTGAACACAACTACTCGCCATCTTTCGTACTAAAATCAAACCAACTCGGTTTCACTCGAAAATCGACCGAAATAAATTTGCAGGAAGACGAGGAGGGTCTTGCGTGAGCGGGTAAATTAAATGTGAAATGTTCGACTTGGCTGTTGCTTCAAGCGGAAAGGGAAAACTGAGGTATGCAAACGATTATACAAAGAATATAAATAATACAGGGTGTCCCAAAATTAGCGTGCAATATTTCTATGACAGATTGTACTTGTCAAAATATGACGAAAAGTTTATATTAACATGACTCGAATACTCGAAAAATGCTTCCTAAGGAGGCCTCTAGAGCCCTCAGAAAGGGAGACCCCAAAGAGGAGTTTTCTGTAATATCTTTGCAACTGTTTGAGGTAGATTCATGAAATTTGGTGAGTTTGAAGCTTTTATAATTTGCCACATATTTCTTTTTCCAATTTTCAGAAATTTTGCCAGGGGCGTCACAAACAGGGTGGGTGCTGGGTAAATTATGCCCCATATTTTTTGTGTGGATAATTTTTAAATTTTTTATATCAAATTATGAAACTTGGTTTATTTTTAGACAAAAAAGGTCGTCTCAGTCGATCTTTGAATCTTGAACCGGTTTCGAGTAATATCGTTTTGAAGAAGTCACGTCCACAAAAACTACACTAATAAAAATAATAACAAAATTGAAAAAAAAAATTATTTTGATATTTTGTTTTTATTATTAATATTTGACGAATAAATGCTAAACGAAGTAATAAATACCTATAAATTTTAATCCATTGTCTACTTTTGATAAATTTAAATTTTGTGGCTATTTTTATTAGTCTAGTTTTTATGGACGTGATTTTTTCAAAACGATTTTACTCGAAAACGGTTTAAGATTCAAAGATCGACTGAGACGATCTTTTTTGTGTAAAAATAAACCAAGTTTCATAATTTGATTTAGAAAATTTAAAAATTATCCACATAAAAAATATGGGGCATAATTTACCCAGCACCAACCCTGTCTGTGACGCCCCTTGCAAAAATTCTAAAAATTGGAAAAAGAAATATGTGGCAAATTATAAAAGCTTCAAACTCACCAAATTTCATGAATCTACCTCAAACAGCTGCAAAGATATTACAGAAAACTCCTCTTTGGGGTCCCCCTTTCGGGGGGATCTAGCCTCCTTAGGAAGCATTTTTCGAGTCATGTTAATATAAACTTTTCGTCATAATTTGACAAGTACAATCTGTCCTAGAAATATTGCACGCTAATTTTGGGACACCCTGTATAAAGTTAATAATAATTAATTACTTACGATGCACAATAGGTTCACTTCCGCCAGGTATTAACATTTTGGAATTTTTATCGGTCTGTATCCTACATATACACTGTTGAACTGTTGAAAGTTGAAAGATTTGGATAAACTTGTAAGGCTGAATTTGGATAAGGATAGCATGTATTTGAACAATTATTCTACATATTTTCTTTTTGATAATAGTAAAGGCAGGTTTAGATATTTTGAAAATATATAAGACTTGTCGTAATAACGATAAAGGGTTAATTTATCTAGATCGACCATTATAGCTTATCTTATTTAAAAGGTAAAATGAACATTTTTCCTGGAAATTAGATAGGTGCTAAGTTTAAATAAAATGTTTATTTTATAAATGAAAATATTTTTATCTGTTATTGGTTTTGACAAATTGAAGAAACTTCTTTAGATCCTGTTTTAATATTTGTATTATTATACAGGGTGGTCCAGAGGTTAAACGTAATTAATTTTGGGAGGTGATAGAGCATCAAGAAGTAGACTTATATTAAAAAACTTTGCTCAAAAATGTTTTATAACAAAGATACAGGGTGTCAAAGTTTAAAATAAAAACGCGTTTTCTTAACATAACATAAGGGAAAGAAAAATACTATCATAATTTAACAATAAACATGTCACGGTCCATAAGAAAAAACAAAGTTGATGCTATTTTCGAAAAAAATTGAAGATGTATAAAAATGTCAATTGCATATTTGGATTGTCCTTGAAAAAGTGCCTCAATAATGTGCAACTTTTATCACGATATTTTTTATACCAGCTGAGTAATTAAATAAAAACTGAAATGCACAATTTCAGTTTTTTGTTAATATCTAGTAAGCTATGGCAGGTATGTCAAATGTGTTTGTCGTATTGTATTAGGCCCAAGATGAGGTAAATTTTTTGTAATTTAACCGAAGTCATATCTCTTCAAATAAGTGAGATCCCCATGCTTAACATTTTTATCCTGGACACCCTGTATACTGATGGGGGACCATTCCACTTTTCCCTCCAACTTTCGACGCCACTGGATATATTGCGAAGAAAATTCAATTTTTGGATTGTCTGTTCAATTTAGAGAAAATAGTTACTCTTGAAAAATTTTAATTTAAGGCTTTGTTTTTAAGATATTAGAGTCTGACGGTTTGGAAACACAACTTCAAATGCTGCTCGCTGCTCTGACCTAAAATATCTGATGCGTCCAACACATGACTTTCTTATACATTACCATGATACAGTTTTAATCTTTGGAAAATACTGAAGGGGTAGCCAATAATCACATGCAGTCAACATTCAATACGTTAATAATATAAAATCACATTTATTTATTATTATTGTTTTCGTTATCATAGAAACCAGTAAAATAAAAACAAATAATGGTCCTTCTGGGATTCGAACCCGCGACCTTCCGTTAGGCAGTCAAGTCCCTTTAGTCACTAGTCTATCTCGGCTGTCAGATTAAACGTCATTAATTTTTGGATTGTCTGTTCAATTTAGAGGAAATAGAAAATTTTTTATTTAATGTTTCGCTTTTGAGATATTTGAGTTTGAAGGTTTGGAAACACAACATCAAATGCTATGCTGAATTAAAGAAACTTTTTAATAACTTCTCATGTTCTCAAAATAGGCTTTGATACATTTTCGAGCTTTTTCAGCCACGGAATTAATCGCTGCCAAGACTTGATGGCAATTTTCGGGATTTTTCAGACCTAACCGAAATTTTCTTTAATTCAGCACAGCATTTAATATTGTGTTTCCAAATCTTCAAACTCAAATATCCCAGAAATGACACCATAAATTAAAATTTGTAGAGAGTAATTATTTTCTCTAAATTAAACAGACAATCCAAAAATTGTATTTTCCTCGCAATATATCCAGTGACGTCAAAAATTGGAGGGAAAAGTGGAATGGCCCCCAGTATCTACGCCACTGGAGATTTTTTTATAAATGAACCCCATCATTATCTTGAAATGTACTACATTACTCTGTGTGCGAAATTTAATGGAAATCGTTCAAGTGGTTTAGAAGTTATGTTAAGAAAACGAGTTTTTATTTTAAACTTTGACACCCTGTATCTTTGTTATAAAACATTTTTGAGCAAAGTTTTTTAATATAAGTCTACTTTTTTCATGATGCTCTATCACCTCCCAAAATTAATGACGTTTAACCTGGACCACCCTATATTAAGGAATAAGGATTAATCATCAAATTCTAAATTTTGTTAATATTTTTTTTTATTAAAAAATATATTTAAAGCAATCTAAATTTATTTTACAGAGTTTTTCATGGCTTAATATCCGCAAGTAATGAAACAGAACATCAGTGTATTCTGGAAATTGAAATGGTACGATTTAGACACACTTGCCAAAAGTTAATAATAAAAGATACAGGGTGTTAAAATTTGTTCCAAGAATTTGCTGTTATACAGTAACTCATTATTTTTTTCGACTTTGAGATTTTTACTTTATTATACAAAGTTTAGGGAAGTCTACAGGGTGTTTAAAATAAGCGAGTTATTTTGAAAAAAATTGGATTATTTTAAATAATTATCAAAAAAAGATAACAGCATTTTTTGTACAGAATTTAATTTATCATCGATTTTTGCAAAAATATACATGTCCGGTTGCACCAAGCTCTGCTAAACTAACAGCGTGATAAATATTCAGCAGCAGCGTGTTATTGGCTAAATGATTGTTATTTGCAGCGTTGCTTAGCAACAAATTTAAAAGATCCAATAAGCTGCCGCTGCTAAATTTTAAACGCGCAATTAGTTAATTGAGCATTTAGCAGAGCTTGGTGTAACCGGACCAGTCAGACCACAGTGTTCCATTTAAAAAAATGTTATTTTTGTGAATATGTCGAAAACCAATTGGCCAATTATTTTTCTGTTTTCAGCCGAAAAAATACTATTAATTTGCTAATTTCACCGACTTTGTAGCTCCAATAATAACGAATAGCAATAGTGAGCCACTTCGCGCGAACACCTATAGTAACCGCGATTTTTATTAATTTAAAATAATGCTAAAAGTTTATTGCAATTAAACTTCATAAAATAAATCGACTACTATACGATTCAAATGTATTGAGCTCTTAAGGCTAATTTACACGGGGACAGTAGCTAAAGCAAGTGACTAAATTTTAGCTGCTGGCACTGTGTAAACATCTGATTTAGTACTTTGGCGACTGGCTCAAGATGTTTACACAGTGCCAGCAGATAAAATTTAGTATTTAGTCACTTGCTTTAGCTACTGTCCCCGTGTAAATTCGCCATTACTTTAACCGTGAATATTAAAAAAAGGATAGTACAGTAAATATGGACAAAAAGAGGCCTCAAATAGACTTTTTTTACCCTACAGCCAATTTTTGCAGAATCTTGTAAAAGGTCACCCTGCAAGTTTAAAGCTGAGTTTTTGTATTCGTAGACACCGTCGTTCCTTCACCAGCCCTTAATTAAGGGTTGCATTTTTATTTATGGATGAATGGGTTCAATCATCATATTTTAATAATCTCAAAAATGGGTGATAATTTTTTGTAGAGATCTTTTTTGGTTTTAAATCAAAGTTTATTGCGTAAAGTGATCCTGAAAAAATGATTATGGGATAACATTCTCGAAAACGGTTAATTTTGGGGAATTTGAAACAGTACATATTTTTTAAAAACTCTAGAAGCTACCTAAAGTAAAATTGAGAACGGATTTTTTTTTGTCTCAAAGCACCATCGTTTATCCACGTTGATGAATATTTTATAAACTGTTTAAATTACTACAGAAAAACCAAAGTGAAAATTTCGATTTTAATATACGATTTCTCTTTAATTATTTATCTATCTTTTGGTTTAAAGTAAGATTGTTATTTTGTGTCCAGAATCCACATAAAAGAAGATATCTACCCACATAAAAATAATAGATATAGAAAGTGATTGAAAGTACAGTTGGCGACACGGAATAGTTTCCAGACAAATTTATCCAAGAGCGATTTTTGAATTTTTTTAGCATTATAAATCAGACTTTTTAAATCAAAATTTCTTTTAACGACAGTGGTGGAGACGGGCGAAGATCTCATTAGATTACATTTACTTGTCTACTTGACCCAACTATCTTCTAGCTGTGCCACAATTGCGCCTTTTTGAGCATCAGTAAGAAATTTTCTAGGCGTTTTACTTCAAATACTTTACGTAAAATATTGTGACACAAAATGACTGCTAATAATGCCACTAAGCAGTTATCGAGCCTATGAACATGATTTAATTTACAATGGAAAAAAATGCCTGGAAACTATTCCGTGTCGCCAACTGTACCTACAATACAAATTAATTTGTCAATTATTATTATTGAAACTCAAACTGATTACAAAAATAACATGTTTTTGTAACGGGTTTTCACTTAAAAAAGGCGTCAAACTGGCTTTGATCTTTGTCGCTATTTTTGTCTAATCCACTTAATTTACGATGTTGTTGTCTTTTAAAAAACAAAAATCAAAGCCAATTTGACGCCTTTTTTAAAAAAACCCCGATATTATCTTGTTCAAAGCACTACAATATTATCAACTATTAAATCGCAAAACTACTGGACAATATCATGCCTGTTACGATATTTTTCTTGTGACCCGTTGGAATTTTTATTCAACTTGAAAGAGAAAAAAATTACATTTCATATGATGTAACATGGCCTATGTTGCCATTTGAACTTGATGTCAATTCCGGAAGTGTTAGCTTCCAAAAGATACTAAAAGTAGTCCAAAATAAGCCACTTAAATTTCAAAATTTTCTCTTATGTTCTAAGAAAAAATATTCGGGAGTCTTCCCAAAAAACGTTTTTACTGTAACTCTAAAAAGCTGAATAAATCAAAATTTATAAGACTAAAAAATAAATACGTTTTTTCTATGGCTAATGGTCTATAACTTGGTTAGCTTTAGAAATAGAAAAATCAGAAATTGACTGCTTTGTAACCTAAAATTATTATCATTTATATAAGGTGTTTAATTATCGCTGTGCAGCAACCTACTCCATCATTCTAAATGGACATTCTACATATTATTACACTTTCGAATTCTGCATTTAATTTTAGGTGAAAAAGTATCCTACTCAGTGAGACGTTTGAGAGTTTCGCTCTTAATTACATAAAATAATCCTGTAAGGCTACCACCTAAATCTTATTGACGACATAAAACATTTTTAAAGAAAATGAACAAAAATTAGAAGACCTCCAGGGCTTGTTAGATAAGAAAACTATGTAGGTGATTGTAAAAAAGTTTATTTGTGATTAAGCAAAAAACGTTAAACTAAATCTAAATAAACTAAATAAATAAAATAAACCATTAGAAAAAAATGTTAAAATTAAAATAACGTCAAAAACAAGTAATAAAACATTTACTCAATCTCTAGAACATATTTATCCACTTCCTTGCACATTGAATTGAATTGTTCAGCCCATGTGTTTAATGCTTCTTCCTATAAAATGAAATTTAAAAATTGATGAATTAAAAAAAATCAAAAACAAAAGATGGTTTTTACCTCTGCTGCACTTTTTATATCCCTCTTTTTCTTTTTCGGTTGCTTATATTGCTCCTCTTCTACATGGTCCAATTCTGAATTACAAGATGGAATTCGAACATGACGTGCCTTCCTTTGGTAGAGTTTTGGTGTCTTAAAGACAAATGTATATTTTAAGTGATGTTCAAGTTCTATTTCTAATTTTATACAGTATCATTATAAAAGAATCTAACATCGTAGTTGGCTTTTTATTACAAGAAGCGAGAAATTCACAGCCACCTACGATGTTAGATTCATTTATAATGACGTATTACATGCAACTCTGTTTGCGGTACTAACCTCTGACTTATTTGGTAAATTGATATTTGGTATTTCAGGTTCTTCGAGTCCTTTCTCATCTTGATTTTGATCTTCCACTATCCTTGCAAGTTTTGGTTTTTTCTTTTCGTATACTTTTATTTTTAAGCCCTATAAATTACAAAATAGTTACTTATAAGAAATTGACACACATTCAAAATGAATTTATTAAAACATATTTTTGATTTTATTTTAACAATAATGATGTAAAAACATCTAAAATAAATGTTGAAATCACCAATTTAACTAAATTAAAAATTTTGTTATTTCTTAAATAAACTGCTGGTCAATTGAAACGTACCAAGCGAATTTTTAGGTTGAATTTAAAGTCAAATATTTTGAAAAGGAGAACAGATATCAACATGAGGTTTTCAGGATTCAAAAGATAATTTTTACTCAATAGTGTAACCCGATTTTTTTACTTTGAAGTACGTTACTATCTACAGGGTATGAAAGAAAGTCGTCTTTTTTTTCAAAAACTTTATACCTACCGGAATTTTTGATGTCGATTTTTTTAGTCCCTGGTTAATGAGGAAAAAACCAATTTCTCAAAATTTTTATATCCCTCTCATTTTATAAGATACCGAATTTTTTATTAAATTTAATATTGTTGAACAGGTTTTTGCAATAATAATTATGCTGCCATTTTGAAAGCAAATGTCATCATGTGATATGTCGATAAAAAGGTAATTTTAAGTAGAATCTAATTCTTACGGAAAAAAATATACAGGGCTGTTTTAAAAATTTTGAAAATTAGTAGGAGGCCCTTCCGGTGAAACCGGAAGTGTCATCAGATTGTTTTAAACGTCAAAATGATTATTCCTTTCAACAATCAAACCATGCCAAATTTCAAATTAATACAGTTAAATGTAACAAGATGGTGGGGGTTGTAAAACGATTTCGTAGCCACCCGGTATACACGAATGAGCAAATTTTTGAAAAAGTGAAAAACCCGTTTCGAGGATATTAGTCACTTAAATCAATGGTGAACATAAACTAACTAAATTCCATTAAGAAAATAGCCTCAAAAAATGAATTAAAAAATTTACCAATTAGCGAACGTGTACCGATTTTTGATAAGCCACTGGTTACCAATAAATTAATGAAAGTACAAAAAATGTACTTTTTATAAGAAAGCCATTCATAAGGTATCATAATCAACTACAGAGATTGGTTCTTACAAAACACAATACGGCCGAACGACAAAAAACAAAGAAAAAATCAAATTTTCAGCAAAAATTCGGTATCTTATAAAATAACAGGGATATCAAAATTTTGAGAAACAGGTTGTTTTCCCATTAAGTAAGGACTAAAAAAATCTACATCAATAAAATATAAAAAAAATTTTGTGGAATCACGGTAGTTATAAAGTTTGACAAAAAAAAGACTTTCTTTCATACCCTGTAGATAGTAATGTACTTCAAAGTAAAAAAATCGGGTAAAACTATCGTTTTCTCAATTAAATTATCTCTGAAATCCTGAAAACCGCATGTTGATATCTTTTCTATTTTTCAAAATATTTGACTTTAAATTCAATCTAAAAATTCGCTTGGTACGTTTCAATTGGCCAGCAGTTTATTACAACCACAATATCAATTTGGTATTATAGTGATGAGAAAAACTAAATTTCAATTTTAAAATGCCTTTGAAATTAAACAAAATTAGTTTGTTATATTAACAACCATAAACTAAGAGAACGTTATTTAGTAAGTACTTAGGAATATTTTTCAAAACTTTGATGAAATAAGTGTTCACACGAAAATTATCTCATACATACATTAATTACAAAATAAATGTAAATCATACCACTTTTTTCTGTTCTTCAAATAAATCTTCAAAAAGTCCAAACTCTTCATCCATATCGTTAATTCCTTTAACAGCAGCCTCTTCAACTGCTTTAACCTGATTTGTGTCTTCGACATACTCTAAGATACTTTTTTGAGCCATGTTACGATTAGGCTGTAGATGTCTTATAGGCAACTTTTGCGCTTGTTTATAATCTAACACCATTTCTTGATTAATCGAAGGTAATCCTGTTTTTTTTATTGAAAGAAAATGTGGATTACGTGTTATATTTGTAGGTGCATATCTCCAAGGACTAGCTGAATTTAACAATACTGTACTGTTAGCTTTTGGATTATTTTTGTTAAACAGTCTTTGAGATGAAATTAACTGTTCTGTCGGGTGAGCCTTTTTGATTAGTAAATTAGAGATAAGTTGAATTTTAGAAGGAGAACAGGAAGAACTGTCATCGCTACTAAAACCAAAAAGCTTATCGAACTCCTTAGAGCTTTTTTCGTTTTTCTCATCTGAAGTATGGAAATTTAAGTTTTGATTGTCCAAGATGTCGTTAACTTTTGACGTTTCAGGACCCCTTTGAATGTATTCAATATCATTATTTGCTTCTTCATAATCATCTTCAATGTCTGACTCTTCTTGTTCTCGATTCCACTCTGGTTCAATTTCATGTTGGTGCATCTGCACGTCTGAGATAAATTGGTTCTCTTTGTTGCTACTTGTACCAGTAAAAATTGGATAGGATTTATTTTTTTTTGTATTCTTTAGAGTCTGTACTACCTTCGATAGTTTTTTCCTTCGATTTATGTTTTCTGAATTTGGAAGGTTCATGTCGCATAAAGTTAATGAATCAATACTGACTTTCTCTAAAACAACAGCACAATTTCTAATGGAACGTCTATCAACATTAGCAACTGTTTGTACACTTGGCGATTTCAAAGTAAGTGTATCCCCATAATTGTGTTTGTTGGCATTTGTATTTTCTCTTAAAATGTTGAGGTGTTTAGTTGTGTGTTTAATGGGCGTTAATTGTAGTGGCTCTAACAAATCGGTATGTTTCTGGAATTGCTTTTCTAAAAATGGTGTAGAATATGTCATACAGTGGGAGGAATCATTTGTAATTATTGATTTAATAGGAGAGTGGCTCCGATTTTCTTGAATCATTATTGCATTTTCTTTTTCAGCTGCACGTTTAAACTTCTTCGCCATTTGATTTTCAAGGTTGCTTTCTAACGGAATGAATAATTTCTTAACACTTGTGTCTTCCTGCTTTCTCTCCAAACTTTTTACTTCACTTTTGTTATCTTCAGTGTCCACGAAAAATTCAATTTCATTTCCTGTAGTGGTTTTCTCCAAAGATTTATCTTTAAAAATTTGTACCTTCTGATCATGTTTGTCTTTCTTTTTATCATTGTTGTTTTTATTTATTATTTGATCTGTAGTTGACTTTATTTCGCCAGACTTCACTATTTCAGTTTTTTTTCCAATATTTTGTACAATTTTACGTAAAATTACGTGCATATTTTTATCGTACAAATTGAAGGGCCCTTTAACTTTCTTTTTCTTTTGTTTTCTAGCTGTAACTGTTTTCTTGTTTTTTTGTTTCTTTGTGCATTCGGAATCTGAATCGAATTCATAAGTATCACTGTTATTTGCAACATTTGTACTAAGTACTTCTTTATTGTATATTGGTAGTTTTTTATCAATTTCGTTGATAGATTCTTCTGAGATAGGGTTTAACTTTGTCCCACCAATCTAGAAAAATAGTAAAATTTTAAGATTCTAGCCACATTTTATATCCAATTTTGTTTGGTAACTCACCATTTTTTTGACATTTTGTTTCTGTTTTTCTTCAGTCCTCGGTGATATGTTAGAATCTTTGTGTATTTCTAAGGTATTCCTTTTTACTGGTTTGGTTTGACGACTTTTCTTTTTTAGTTTAATATTTCCCTATAATTTTATTTTTACTATAACTTATAGCAGGTTTATTCATCTCTCAGTAACTTTATTTGGCAGTTAAAATCCTATGTTACAATTGTTACAATAATGAATACAAGCAGAAAAAAAGTGGCAAATAGTTACTGAAGATGAATAAACTATAACAACTTAAAATCGCACCTCACGATTTTGGTTTTCGTGAAATTTCACTTTCTTAGTCAAATCTTTTTTTAAAGATAGATTCCCTTCGTCTTCTTTTAAAGTAGTAATTTTGACCCGATTTTTACTCCTTAATATTTTTTTCTCCTGTAACGCAATGTTCGTTAATTCTCTGATATTCATTAAACACGATTAATATGTAACTTACCATGTTAACTTCCTCTTTACTTGGTTTTTCATTATGTTTTAGTTTTGTGGTAGTTTGGTCTATTTTCGAAGTACTGATCTTTGTTTGACTGCCTCTAACCACTTTATGTTGTGGCAAGCTTTCCTACATTACATATATTTATTTGAGCAGTAAAATGACAGAAAAAATATTTCCTTAAGATTATCGAAACAATTTGAAACATTATCAAACCATTTTTTATTAGTACATACTGTTTTTTTTTAGATATTGGCTTTTATTGATAAAGAGAGTGGGAGAAATAATAGTTATTTAAGAGCGGTAAGGATATGTTACCGACGGAAGGCAATAGCTTGGTGGCCGAGGGTACCGAGGCCTCCAATGTTGCCTGACACCGTTAACTCTTAACGCTTGTGATGCTTATTATGTTTTTTGTGCGACCCATGCAATAACCAAATTAAAATAATTCTAAATTTGTTCATGTCAAAGTGACAACTAAGTATAAAATTATCTAAAATAAAGTGACAAAAAGGTGATATTTGATTACTTACCACCTTCTGATCGGTAAGTGATGTCTTACCGATCAGTGATTTGTAAATAAAACCTACTATTCTTTTAATTAAACCAGTAAATACATGAATTTGACGGATCGTGCAAAAAATAAGTAGTTTTTCACATTACTTGCGTTATAATCTAGTTTTTAAAAAAGATTTCGTCTATTCATCAATATTTCCAAACTCAAAATTTAAACGACTGGACTGTAATTTAAGAATGTAACATGTACAACTTGTCCAGGTTTTAAAAAAGTGTTTCATATTTTCTCTAGTCTCTGTTTCACTTTTTCACAAAATTTCTAAGCATAATAAAAATAAAATAATTACCGGAAAATGAAAAATACGGTGGCTTTAATTATAGAAAAAGTTATGTTAATTTTGTGGATTATGATAAGACCGCTCCCCTGAATTATGGGTAAGTATTAATTTGATAATTTATGTATGTTAAACACAGTCTACTTGCAGGGTGTTCAATAATCATCTTCAACGATTATTAGGGATATCTTTTTTTTGTCGCAACGCAGAATAACACGGAAGGGACGGGGTGACGGGGGAGGGGGTGACCAATTTAACATTTCTGATGTCTTTTTGGGAGGATACAATCCTACAATAAATGTTTCAGATCCTCATACCATTTGAATTAATATACGATAATCAAAATAACAAGCTGGTTGTAAATATGTTAACTTCAAATACATTATACACGGTGTCCCTGAAAGGTCTGTACAAAAACCTACCACAAGTTTTTGGGCTTAAAATAAGTCGTTTGGACAAAACATACCTCAGTCCAAAAGTTCTTCCTTATTAAGTTACAGGGCGCTAAAAAATATCTTTCCAAATAATTTTTTTAAGTACAGGGTGTCTCAATTTCGATGGGAATGGGGGGTTTCACCCATTTCTAGGCGAGATAGAAAAAAATGGTTTTCGCAATACTATGCTCGATTTTTAAGAAAAATCGATTGGTAAAAACCTCATCTTGATATCTCTACCCGTTATTAAGATATCTTTAAAAAGTGACATTTAGCCGATTTTTAAAAAGTGTCATAACTTTTTTGTTTATTAAAATATTTTAAATCTGTAAAGTGTTTGTTGTAGTAGTTTTTCACGTAGAATAATGTGCACTAGACATTTTTGTTCTAGGTTCAATACATTTCGAGTTATTACACCTAACTTTCTTATTTTAAATGCAATCCATAGTTGGCTATGCCATTAAAAAATTGCTTATTTTTTTATATTTTCAAAAATATATATCTTGGTATACTTATTTTTATATCTCACTGAATTATACGTTTTTATATTTTTAAATTCGTAAATTAAATGTTTTGAATATTATTAGTAGGCGTTGTTAAAGAAAAATATATCAATGGTTAACAACACAGCCAAGTTAATATTAATCAACATAAACTTAAGATTTTACATTTTTTTATAGAAATCATTTTAGTAAATTATAAACATGTTAAACAAATAATTGTTTAATTTAAATATTCAAATTGCTGCCGATAATGTTGTATTGCAGCATGAATCACGTTAAAAATCTGATTTGGTTTTATATTTCTAATTATTTGCAATCTGCCTCACTCTATGCTCAATTTCTTCCTTTATCTTCGATTTATAAAAAAAAAATATATTGTCCTTGCCAAAAGTTTATGTGTTCAACAGAACGGACAAGAGCTTGAACATTTAATTCAACAAATTCGTACTATAATGTGTTTCAATTGTTTATTTATTAGTTCTCTTTCAGTTATATATTTTGTGTTTCTGTTTATTTATTGTTGATTTTTTACCTCTGTTAAATTTGATATATTTTGATTATTGTTGATAAATGGCTTTTACTATTTGACGCTGGTTCATTGATATAACATTTTCTTTAACAAAGCCTACTAATAATATTCAAAACATTTAATTTACGAATTTAAAAATATAAAAACGTATAATTCAGTGAGATATAAAAATAAGTATACCAAGATATATATTTTTGAAAATATAAAAAAATAAGCAATTTTTTAATGGCATAGCCAACTATGGTTTGCATTTAAAATAAGAAAGTTAGGTGTAATAACTCGAAATGTATTGAACCTAGAACAAAAATGTCTAGTGCACATTATTCTACGTGAAAAACTACTACAACAAACACTTTACAGATTTAAAATATTTTAATAAACAAAAAAGTTATCACACTTTTTAAAAATCGGCCAAATGTCACTTTTTTAAGATATCTTGATAACGGTTAGAGATATCAAGATGTGGTTTTTACCAATCGATTTTTCTTAAAAATCAATTGTTGCGAAAACCATTTTTTTCTATCTCGCCTAGAAATGGGTGAAACCCCCCATTCCCATCGAAATTGAGACACCCTGTATATCTACAGAACGGTTTAAAGTAGAGATTTAAAATTTGGTGGATTATTAAGTCTATAGGGAAGCTACAATGTGTTGGTATTACAACCAAAATAATATTGTTCAGTGACGCACTTATAAGGGGGGATCTGGTTTTTTTTTTATAACTCTTGTAGGGAATTCAATTTTTTTTACAAAATAACAAGAATTAGGATAGATACGATCAAGACACCTAAAAAAGATATACTTGTTTGACTTCGTTAACTCACCCATTTGCGTGATATTTAACTATAAATTTTTTTTTGCTCTGAAAACAATTTGTGACTTACCCTGTAAAGTCAAAAATATTGGGTCACTCTAATTTAGCTGATTCTACGTCTAAAACTAAGCATAAATGGTTATAGAAACCGACCCACAAAACAATTTCGTTACTAAAATACAGGGTGTTAAAAGTTATCTTTTTTAGTCTACCTGTATCTTTTTAAAGTATATCTACAGAATGGTTTAAGATAAGAAATTATGTTTAGATGAGAACTGTGAACGTAGAATCAGCTGTATTAGAGTGACCCAATCTTTCTGACTATAGAGGGTAAATCACAAATTATTTTAATAGCAAAAAATTTTTTCAAAGTGAATTATCTCGCAAACAGTTGAGTAAATGTAAATCAAACAAGTATACCTTTTTTACATGTCTTGGGCGTATCTATCATAATTCTTGTTATTTTGTAAAAAAATTCAAATCCCTACAAAAAATATTCAAAAAAAACCCTAAGTCCTCCCCTATAAGTACGTCACTGAACAATATTATTTTGGTTATAATACCAACACAATATAGCTTCTTTATAGACTAATGAACCCACCAAATTTCAGATCTCTACTTTAAACCGTTCTGTAGATATACCTAATAAACGATTTCGAAAGATATTTTTAACGCCCTGTAACTCAGTAAGGAAGAACTTTTGGACTGAGGTATGTTTTGTTCAAACGACTTATTTTGAGCCCAAAAACTTGTGGTAGCTACAGACCTTTCAGGGACACCCTGTAGGTAACAATTACCTTTGATTGTTGAATAAATTGTTGTGGTACCGACCATAAATTAATGTAAGGTAATCAAAAGTTAATTATTATCTATTGACGTACCTATGTAACTATTGATTAGGTTTAAGCATGTTACCCAATTAGTCCTTCAGCTAGGGGTTAAAAGGTAGGAAGTAAAAGCGGGAAGAGACGACGCACTGTTTTCTGAAGGTTTTTTGGTCGCTGAATCCAAATTCATGCGTCGTTTTTCAATAAAGTGGTGCAAACAAAAGTTATTAACAATTTATTGTTTAAAACGCAATTAACAATATAGATTTTACCGAGCATTTTACCAAAAAAGTTTCAAACAAAAGTTGTTCAAAATGAAAAGACTCTCCGAAAAGTTCATATGGTATTTTGTCATAAAGTCGCACAGACAAAAGTTATTAACAATTTATTATTTAAATGTTTAAATTAACTCGAAAAACGAAAAGTATACATTTTACCAAAAAAAAATTCAAACGAAAGTTGTTCAAAATAAAAAGACTCCGAAAAGGTCATATGATATTTTGTCATAAAGTCGCACGGACAAAAGTTATTAACAATTTATTGTTTAAAATGCAATAACTCGAAAAGTGTACATTTTACCAAAAAAAGTTTCAAACAAAAGTTGTGCAAAATAAAAAGGCTATATGTATACTTTTTGGTTTGTTCCGTTTTAAACAATAAATTGTTAATAACATTTGTTGGAGCGACTTTATGACAAAATACCATAAGACCTCTTCGGAGAGTCTTTTTATTTTGCACAACTTTGGTTTGAAACTTTTTTTGGTAAAATGTATTCTTTTCGAGTTATTGCGTTTTAAACATTTAAACAATAAATTGTTAATAACTTTTGTCCGTGCGACTTTATGACAAAATATCATATGACCTTTTCGGAGAGTCTTTTTATTTTGAACAACTTTTGTTTGAAACTTTTTTTGATAAAATGCTCGGTAAAATCTATACTTTTCGAGTTATTGCGTTTTAAACAATAAATTGTTAATAACTTTTGTTTGCACCACTTTATTGAAAAACGACGAACGGATTCGGATTCAGCGACCAAAAAACCTTCACAAAACACTGCGTCGTCTCATCCCACTTTTACTTCCTACCTTTTGACCCCTAGCTGAAGGACTAAATTGTATCGATTATTATGCTACCCTTTCAAACAATTTTTTTGAACTATGTACTAAGTCTAGTAAAATTATCAATTTACCTTTTCTTCCTCAACTTCATTCATTGTTAATTCAGGTTTGGGTACTTTTTTACGAGTATTCTTACTTTGTTTAGTTTTAGGCTCGTTTTGGTTTTGTATTCCATTTTCCTGTAAAATTATTGTTTGTAAGATATTCTTTAAGTACTGCTTAATAACTAACCACTTGTTTGCTCTTTGTATCTGGTTTATTAGATTGGATGTATGAATCTGTGTTTTTTGGCTCCAGAGTAATATTTACAACTAATTCTCTTTTATTTACTTTTCTATTCTTTACCAACTTTTGATCCTGGATATTTTCCTGTATAGCAATATTTATGTTTATATTGTAAATTAACATATTAATTAAATTATAACAAATTACCATATCTGAACTAAGATCATTGGCTTTGTGTCCTTTTCCACCTTTTGCTATTTTACTTGATTGTATTTTATCAGAACGCTTCGACTTCTCTGCAGGTGTCTTATTTCGTGCAGAAACATTCTTACTTTCTTGTCCACTTCTGAGGATTCTTTTATCATTGACTCGTAAACTTGTCTATAAAGGTAAGTTTCTAAGAATCGTACAAAGTTTTCATAAACACCTACCATTTCGTCCACACTTTTATTTAATGCAACACTTCTGCGTAGCGGTTCTTTTATCTTTTGAGTGTTGCGTTTATTGACCACATTTTCCTCAGAGTTGCTGTCCTTTTTAAGATGATAACGACCCATTTTTTGTTTTTGTATTCCATTTTCCTGTAAAATTATTGTTTGTTAGATATTATTTAACTACTGCTTAATAACTAACCACTTGTTGGCTTTTTGTATCTTGTTTATTAGATTGGTTGTAAGAATCTGTGTTTTTTGGCTCCAGAGTAATACTTACAATTAATTCTCTTTTGTTTACTTTACGATTCTTTACCAACTTTTGATCCTGGCTATTTTCCTGTAGGTAAAACAATTTTTATATTAATCTTATAAATGAACATATTAAATGTTGACAAATTACCATTTTCCCCTTATCTGAACTTAGATCATTGGATTTGAGTCCTTTTTCACCTTCTGCTCTATTACTAGATGGTATTTTATCACAACGCTTAGACTTCTCTGTCGGTGTCTTATTTACTGTAGTAACAATTTTACTTACTTGTCCACTTCTGAGGACTTTTTTATCATTAACTCGTAATGCTTTCTGTAAAAATAAGTTTATATTCTACAACTTTCCAACAATCGTACCATGCTTTTATGAACACGTACCATTTTGGCCACACTTTTATTTAGAACAACACTTCTACGTCGCGGTTCTTGTTTTAACTTTTGGGTTTTGCTTTTATCGACCACATTTTCCTCCGAATTGCTTTCATTTCTAAGATTATAACGACCCATTTTTTTATTAAACCTCAAAACATCTACTAATTATTAAGCTTTGATGAGCTTTTTATTACACATAGAACTAGAACTTATTTATATCATGGAACATAACCACAAATAACATGAGCGAACTTTAAAAGTGCTGCCAACCTTAGGAAATGTAATCAGAAAATGGAGGGAAGCAATTTGATTCGTCGATTAGGCTAGATATTGAACTTTGAAATGGAAAAACGCTCCTTATTTGAATGAGAACTATACACCTACACAGCTACTTCAGTAAATTTCTATTTTTATAGAACGAAAATGGTATAGTGAAATTATAACAAGTTTTAGGAGTATTAGACGGTGAATAGGCAACCAACATGACACCATTAACGGTTGTCTTGTTTAAAAATATTCTTTTAAATTTACTTATTATGCCTTACCGTCGAATATTATATTAAAATTTAAACTTTCGAAATAATTAAACCGGCTTTGATTTTCCATTTTACAAAAGGTGATTGTATAGTAATTTTAAATAGCTAATCTAAACTGCTGGCCAATTGAAACGTACCAAGCGAATTTTTTGGTTGAATTTAAAGTTAAATATTTTGAAAAATAGAAAAGATATCAACATGCGGTTTTCAGGATTTCAGAGATAATTTAATTGAGAAAACGATAGTGTTACCCGATTTTTTTACTTTGAAGTACATTACTATCTACAGGGTACGAAAGAAAGTCTTCTTTTTTTTGTCAAATTTTATAACTACCGAGATTCCGCAAATTTTTTTTTATATTTTTTTAATGTAGATTTTTTTAGTCCTTACTTAAGGGGAAAACAACCTGTTTTTAAAAATTTTGATATCCCTGTTATTTTATAAGATACCGACTTTTTGCTGAAAATTTGATTTTTTCTTTGTTTTTTGTCGTTCGGCCGTATTGTGTTTTGTAAGAACCAATCTCTGTAGTTGATTATAATACCTTATGAATGGCTTTCTAATAAAAAGTACACTTTTTGTACTTTCATTAATTTATTGGTAACCAGGGGCTTATCAAAAATCGGTACACGTTCGCTAATTGGTAAATTTTTTTAATTCATTTTTTAAGGCTATTTTCTTAATGGAATACAATGAAACTTAGTTAGTTTGTGTTCACCATTGGTTTAAGTGACTTATATCCTCGAAACGGGTTTTTCACTTTTTCAAAAATTTGCTCATATCCGTGTATACCGGGAGGTTACGAAATCGTTTTACAACCCCCACCATTTTGTTACATTTAACTGTATTAATTTGAAATTTGGCATGGTTTGATTCTTGAAAGGAATAATCATTTCGACGTTTAAAACAATCTGATGACACTTCCAATTTCCCCGGAAGGGCCACCTACTAACTAACTAAAATTTTTAAAACAATCCTGTATATTTTTTTCTGTAACAATTAGATTCTACTTAAAATTACCTTTTTATCGACATATCACATGATGAAATTTGCTTTCAAAATGGCAGAATAATTATTATTCCAAAAACCTGTTCAACAATATTAAATTTAATAAAAAATTCGGTATCTTATAAAATAAGAGGGATATAAAATTTTTGAGAAATTGTTTTTTTTTCTCATTAACCAGGGACTAAAAAAATGAACATCAAGAAAATATTAAAAAAAATTTGTGGAATTCCGGTAGGTATAAAGTTTGAAAAAAAAAGACGACTTTCTTTCATACCCTGTAGATAGTAACATACTTCAAAGTAAAAAAATCGGGTCACACTATTGTTTTCGCAATTAAATCATCTCTTGAATCCTGAAAACCTCATGTTGATGTTTTCTCCTTTTCAAAATATTTGACTTTAAATTCAACCTAAAAATTCGCTTGGTACGTTTCAATTGGCCAGCAGTTTAGATAGGTAGTTAGGTACACAAAATATTCAAGGATGGAAGTTACTTAGAATCCTTGAATATTACTTGTTGTAATTGTGCATGTCGGAAAGCAGGATTGAACTGTTCTGTAGTTTGTAGCCAATGTAATGGCCAAACATGTATGAACATGGAACATTTTAATATTAATAATGAGGAGATCGATAACGACATAGATCCATCGTCTTTCCTTGTCCAAACTTTAGTGACGGAACAATCGATCTCCGAAACTGGAGAAAGTTAATTACTGTATCATAAATAAAAAACGCCATAAATATACATAATGAATAATAATTCATTATCCAACATTGTATCCTAAGATCACTCTTTATTCTTCGTAGTGAAGTAAGTCCTCTACGTTCTTGGTTTTTGAAACGCTATATCTCGTGAACGATTGCCCCTACAAAAAAAACTTCTTAATAAGTTTTTATAGCAAATCGCCCCAGCTACAAATTAGCTCTCTATATTTTTTTCAATAAAAGTCGCCGTTCTCTAGATTTTTGCAAAAAATTGTTTATCGCCACCTTTGACCTCGAGTAACTCAGTTAGCAGCCATCAAATCGATGGGGAACTTTCACACATTATTGAGGGCTATAATACTAAGGTGCATGCAAAAATTTAGTCTGTTACAATTTTTTCCCTACTCAGCGTTTTTTTTCGTCTATTTTTCCTGGACTATGTGTAGAATTCGTGTAATTAATTATAATTAATTTTAATAATCATAAAACCTATTGATTTCCCACCTAAAATGATTGTGTCCGAATGGGCCCCTCTTAGTTAAAATAATGTGTGAAACTTTTGTTCAATAATGTCTCTTGTCTCGTTAAAACAATTATTATATTTCAAAAATAGGAAGTGTATATTATATTAAATAATATGTATAAGCAAGATAAGAAATAAAGTAAATATCCTGAAATTAAATTTTGTATAGGTTTAAAATAATACTCCTAATAAATAGATTAGATAAAATTTTAAGTGAATATTTGTACCTACTAACTAATATTTTGAAGTATCTTATAATGTTTTTAAATTAATATTTAAATTATTTTTGTCCCAAAAGCCATCAATAGTAGTACTTGTACATAAATTAAATTTTATTCATTTGAAAAAGTTAGTTTGCTTTTTCTACAAAATGTAAATACAAAATACAATAAACAGAAATACAATTAAAATTATCTTGAAAATGTGTCCTCGTGTATTTTCTACTTCATAAGATATTAGCAGATACAAAAAACAAAACTACACATATACAATGTCTACAATAATAATGTTGTGAATATTTATACAAATAGCATAGATACACAAGATAATTTAGTTGATTTATAAATATATCTAAGAACTGAAATATTAGGTATATCTCTAGGTGATTCCACACATCTCTAAATAATGCGATACTTAACGTATCGTCTTATAAATTATGGAGAACGGGAAATACCAGAGTTCAGTCACAAGACTGCGCCCCATAGGCAAGTCAATTTACCTATTAATATTTAAACATTTTTTCAGATTTTCTACATTTTTGTGAAGGAAAAACTAGATAGCTAGTTGTATAATTTAACATGAAAAAATCTCAAGCCTATATACAATAATTTAATGTTAAAACTGTAAAAACATGTAAATTGACTTCTATTTGTCGCAGATTTAAAAATTAAGCTCAATAACTTCCCCCCAATTACCTGAATATTACATAAACAAATATACAGCAGATTTACCTGTAGTTTGACTACAAATACAAAACAAGTGTATATTGAAATTAAATTAACACTGGCCAGGAAAGGTTCAAAATTTCTTTAACAATTGCACAAACATTGCACGAAATGTTTTTTTTACGAAACGATGGCGGCCACAACTACAAACATCAATTGGGATACTGAAAACATGGGTGAGTACATTTGGCGTAACTATAACAATTATAACATACAACATTCATTTGATGTTTTTTAGAACATGGAAAACTACACAATTCATTATTAAAGTAAATTAGACTCCACATGTAGTTTGGTCAACTGACCTCAAAACTGAATTAAAATTTTTTATACATATATTAGAAACCATTGGAAATTCTGTTCCACTACAAAAGGATTTTTGAACATTATAGTTAGACTAGAGAATTAGCTTTCAAAATCCCAACTGTTTTGTCATGCTTAAAAAAATTTAGCAGGTCATAATAAAAAAATAAACTAAAATTCAATGTAAAAATATTAGATCTTATTTATTTTCTAACATGTCCAAACTCAACAAAAAAATGTTGAGATTTTAAAGTAAAAAATAAAGAAAAAATAATTTATGATGCTACACTCATTTTATAAAACATAATTAATTATAAACTAGGTTATTAATTATTAACTAAAAAGAAAACAATCAATTATCTTCATAATTTGGAGAAGGGGTGAAGCGATGAGCAATTAAAGTGTGTAACCTCTGCCTAAGCCTGATTCCAGTAAGATGTGGGATATGGTTGCTTGGCACCAGCTTTGGCTTGGTTTGAAGCCTGTGAACGTTGTCCACTAGAGTTGCCAGAGTCCTAAAATAAAATATGTTAATCAAAACAACGAAAAAAGTCTTTTAATGTACAAAAGTACCACACAAATCCTACAGACTAATTCTCGAGTTAACATTAAAACGATTACAAAATATGACTAATCTCCTAACATAAGTTATTTTTCTTTGGCAATAAATACATATTTTCTACACAGTTACGTTTGTAAACTGTAAACATGTACACGGTAATACCAAAATACATGTTCGAAATTATAGTATGCATCTTATTAGCAAAATTAAAATGTATGCAATTTATGTAACCTATTCATTAGTAGGTATTTCTGTGCCGCAAATGTTAATTTGACTTACTATTCACAGGCCTTGATTTTAATTAACAAAACAAATACATTTTCATAATTCAACTAGAAACTATATCATATTTTTTATTAGAGAATGTATTTTGCGGAAATTGAATGTACAGGGTGGCTACAAAAACCCCGGCCACTTTTCCAACTACTAATAACTGATGTCAATGTTTTTACGATGTTTAGATATTTAAAAACAGCGACATCTGTTGTTAAGTCGGTTAAATTAGCATTTTTTTCGCTGATTATAATGGTGAAAACAGAAAAACAATTGGCCATCGGGTTTTCGAGATATTCACAAAAATAACATTTTTAAATGGAACACCCTGTATATTTTTGCAAAAATCGATGATAAATTAAATTCTGAACAAAGAATGTTCTTATGCTTTTTTGACAATTACTAAAATAAGCGAGTTATTTGGAAAAAAAGTTTTAAAGTTTTAATATCAAGTAGCCATGAAAATTATAATTTTGTAAATTTTCAATATTTCCGTAATTTTTTCAAGTATTTTTCAGCTTGCTTAAATTCAAAATTATGATTGTTTGGTTTTAATAAATTACTATTAAATTTTATGGCTACTTGATTTTAAAGAATTGCAAATTTTTTTCGAAATAACTCGCTTATTTTAAATTATTATCTAAAAAAGATGAAGACATTTTTGTATAGAATTTAATTTACCATCGATTTTTGCAAAAATATATAGGGCGTTCCATTTAAAAAAATGTTATTTCTTTGAATATCTTGAAGACCAGATGGTCAATTGTTTTTTGTTTTCACCATTGTAATCAGCGGAAAAAATGCTACTAGTTTGCTAACCGACATTGTAGCTCCAATAATAACGAAGTTAGCAATAGTGAGCCACTTCGCGCGAACACCCTGTATAATTAATTTTTGAAATGTTTTAACTCTTATTACTTCAATTTAGTCTCTTCACAGGCATGACAGTTAGATGAATCTACAGGGTGTTCAAAAAAAGGGTAAAAGTTTTTAAGGGTATGTAGTGTGGGTCGAAACAAGTAGAAAAGTCTTAATAAACACAAGTCCGCAAATCTACGGTTTCGGAAATATTAGCGATTTCATTTTTCTAATACTTTACCTTTAAAAACTCAATTTAAAAAGAGAACACTATGAAGATAAGTCGAACTAAAGGTACATTTATTGACTTTTTATAGAGCTTCGCTAGCTTAGTTGTGATAGTTATACCTAAATAAATTTTCAGAAATTATGTATATCTGCAAATGTGATACAAAAGCTAATTAACTAGATAAGCTTAAAGATTTAAATAAACAAACCAATTATGCCATAAATAAATAATTTTATTTCGCATGCATTAAAGAATAACACTTCAGTAAAAACCCATTTCATGCAATTTTCCCCAATAGCTGCACATCCAAATACAATCAAAGGACAGATAAAAACACACACAAAAACTGTATTCGTTCAAAAAGTTAATACACCATATTTCTGAGTGAGGCAAGCAAGCAAACACATTTGGACACCACAAAATTCATGACAACCTCTCAGAATCTCTTTGTTAACTGGACACATAATCACACTATTCATATTATCCGCACAACGTACGTTTTGGTTGTTAAAATGCAAAACTAAAAAAAAACTGAAAACAGTATTGTACATGGAAAAGCAGACACCTTAGGACAAATTAAACACCGAATTGTTAGTATTTATCAAAAGCATTCCTTAAAAATTAGTAATTTCCACAAGAAAGGGTAAGGTTAATATTGCTGATTACATGATTAAATTTAAATCAAGCTATTATTTTTAAGGTTAACACCAAAAGCAATGTGCAAATGTGTCTCAAGATAACTTACCACACGTCGGCCTTGGTGCCTGACATCCATCTACAAGCAAAACAAAACCTAAATGACCATAGATTGAAAAACATGCTATTGTTTAATAAATATTTCCTCTGATAACTAGAAAATGATATTTTTTATCGAATTAAAATAATGTTATCAAACATGCAGTTATTTTATAAAGTAATAAAAAGTGAATTTTATTACATGCAGTAATGAATGCATTATCTTGCATGCATAAAGAGGATAAGCTCTATGAAAGAAAATTTAAACTATTTTATTGATATACAAGGTGATTTATAATGACGTCAAGAATTGTAACAGTTTGTTGGTAACATTATTTGGAATAAAAAATGATATGTCCCATTTTGTTTAGTTGACAGAACTACAAAAGTTTAAAGTTTCCCGATTTGAATCCGTTGGATTATTACGTTTGGGTTCAGCTAAACAGATTACGATTGTACGTTTAACATAACGTTCCAGCAAACTCAATTTTCGTCGTTTACGAGTATTATAAATTATAAATCACCCATTATAAAGAAATTGTCAAGTTTGTAATATTCATTTCAGTTTTCATACAGGAAAGCTTTACTAAATATTGTTTCTATTAATATCACTCCATTTCTATTGATTTTATTTAATAGTAATTCTTAAAAGATATCCAAATGTATATTTGGGAATTTTATTTGTATATAAATTAAATATACAGGTTGTTTCAAATTCGCTTCTCACTACAGGGATCTCAGAAACGGTAAGCGATACAGCTTTGGTTAAATTGGGGCAAAGTTGCGTAATATGGTGGCCAATAATAAGCCGTTTAGAAATCGAAAATATCTTTTGTAGTTCTGGAGATTTTTTGAAAAAACCAAATTTTTGCCTTTTCGTTTTTATTTTTTTCTGCTCTTATTTTTCAAGATATCGAAAAACTAAAAGCACTTTGTCGTGGACACTTTATGTGCTTTATAAAATGACGTTAAAATTTTCCTCATGTGACGTTTCGTTTTTCCGCTGACGTCATCAACTCCATTTTTTTAAATACGGCCCTGTATCTTTTTTGTCGTTTTAAGTAGCATTTTTTGTGTTCTAGAAAATGGCGTTTAAATTTTTTCCATACGACGTTTCGTTCTTGTGCAATCATCTTCAGATCATTTTTTAAATACGGTCCTGGATTTTTTGTTACAATTTCATCAGTATTTTTCCACACTTCCTCATATCCACACATTTTGGTAAACTTAAATAATAATAAATTTTTTTTTTATAATAAATCAAACTAACCTATTATTTATTGTTAGTAGTAATAATAAGAACAATGGAAGTAATTTTTTTAAATAATTTTATAAAATAAACACTTATGAAATCGTCAATACTGATGATGGGCTGTACAATGAAAAAAAATACTGATGAAATTGTAAAAATAATCCAGTGCCGTAGGCATTCAAAAAATGATCTGATAATTACACAAGAACGAAACGTCGTATGGAAAAAAATTAAACGGCATTTCATAGAGCATAAAAAATGCTACTTAAAACGATGAAAAAAAAAACAGGGCTGTATTTAAAAAAATGCAGTTGATGACGTCAGCGGAAAAACGAAACGTCGCATGAGGAAAATTTTAACGTCATTTTATAAAGCACAAAAAGTGTCCATGGCAAAGTGTTTTTGGTTTTTCGATATCTTGAAAAATAAGAGCAGAAAAAAATAAAAACGAAAAGGCAAAAATTTGGTTTTTTCAAAAAATCTTCAGAATTACAAAAGATATTTTCGATTTCTTAACGGCTTATTATTGGCCACCATATTATGCAACTTTGCCCCAATTTAACCAAAGCTGTATCTCTTACTGTTTCTGAGATCCTGTAGTGAGAAGCGAATTTGAAACAGCCTGTACATATTAGGGTGGCAGTTATTTTTGCGATGACGGATTTTTTTCATGCCCCCCCCCCTAAAATCAATCAACGTATTATAAAAAAAATTGTGGGTAAAATTTGGAAGGACTTGGATAATATTAACCCGTGCCCCAGAGCGGTTGAAATTTTAAATGGGAAAATACATGTATTTTTTGCATGTTTTACTTGAATATTTCTAACTTTTACAAAAATGGAGGGAAACATCTGAAACTTGGCAGAGTTTTAGTAAATGATGGAAGGTACAACACCAAATTTTTTCATGATCATTTGTTTTTATCACTATGACAGGATAGATGATAAAACAGGAACAAGGTGTATTTTGCAAGAGCCCAGGACATAATGATAATGAAAAAATTTTAAAAAATTAGACGTTGTACCTTCCATCATGTACTAAAACTCTGGCAAGTTTCAGATGTTTCCGACCATTTTTATAAAAGTTAGAAATATTCAAGTAAAACATGCAAAAAATACATGTATTTTCCCATTTAAAATTTCAACCGCTCTGGAGCATGGGTTAATATTATCCAAATCCTTCCAAATTGTACCCAATTTTTTTTTATAATACCTTGGTTGATTTTAGGGGGGGGGGGGGGGTGAAAAAAATCCGACATCGCCAAAATAACTGCCACCCTAATACATATGTATTTCAAAAGATTTCATAATTGGTTTTCAGCAAATAAATTTGTAGGCTGTGGTTAAGTATCCAGTACTGTACTAGTGACTATTTTTATTTCCCTAATTGACGGTTTTGATAATGAAAAAACCTCTTAGATCATCAAACTCATGAATATGTCCCACCATATACTAATGTTATCCAACAAGCAGGATAAAAATTATTTAGAATAATTATTTAGTCATTCTAAATAATTGACAAAGCCGGCAGTTTGAATTCGACCAATGTGTATGCGTCGTACATTTCATTTATGAAATTTAAAAGCATCTATAAAAAAATTTTTTAGATAAACATTTTGCGCTGTTTTCATACCAGTAGCAGAAAAACTTTCACATCATCAAAATCTTATTCGTTTTTAAATGTAACGAATAAATAGTCATTTAACTTTTTCCCCATTATTTTATATCCACTCTTTTCTGTATTCACTGCAAAATTATTGTCACGACTTTTCACATAACCTTTTCCTATGTTTTCGCAATACTACCTACTTGGTTTTAAACAAAAACATTACAACGGTTAAGTCACGTTATACTGTATTCTTAAAATTAACTTTCAAAGTACTCAAAGTAGTATTAGAAAAAGCTGCTAATATATTACTATTAAAGAAAAAGAAATAAAAGCAACTACAAAACAAATAGTAAAAACAATAATATTGCATATAAAGCAAATTTAAATAATTACCATAGTAATCTGTAGTTACAAATTAACAATAAACTCGTCATAAATCAACAATATTTTTTACCTGGTGCAAAGGCTGATGCATTAGTGGAGTCGAATGGTGTTGTTGATGGGGCCCCATCGTCGGAATATAAACCTGAGGAGCATATCCTGTACCACTCGGAGCAAGACCTGCATTCTGGTTCCCGTGTAGGGCACCAGTAAATGGTGGCGGTGTGCCGGAATGAAAACCTTGTTTTTCATATGACTGGAACATAAATTAAAATAGTAAACAAGCGGTATTTCACTCAATAAATAGTTAAAATGAATAGTTGAAAATCAGGGCCAAAGATCATCTTACAAAAGGCTACGTGTGTAATTATACCACAGTCTCCAAAAAACTTGTTAACTGTAGCACATGTTACAACACATGAAAGCCTGTTGTCAGTCTCGTCATCAGTTTCATCATTTTTTCTTTTTTCATCATTCTCTTAATTTCCAATTATAATATAACATAACTCACATTGACTTTTCCCAGTGCTGAATGAGATTTAGCATACATTGCAGTCAGATCATTTCCTGTTGAAACAGTTGAAGAAGCATTACCGCCACTTCCTTTTTGACCCTGTGTATTTCCCACGTAACCACCTTTCGTATAGTCTTGCGTTTGACTTAAGGCATCATAAGTACCATATCCAGACCCATATGTACCTGTTTTTGGATACTGGTTACTGTTACTTGTTCCATGAGCATTAGTAGCAGTTGGCAATTGCTGTAGATATAAAAAATATATTTCATTAAAATCGGTTCCTAGTTAACTCCCATAAAGAAGTTTGTACATTATACTTTAATCATGCACATCTAAAACATTAAACATAAAAATTTGAAAAGTGCTTTAAGAATCATGTCACTCAACTAGCCAATTGCCAATTATTACACATTTATACTAAATACAAGATGATTTTAATGTGGATGTATAGAAAATAAATTATATTTCTGTATCTACAAATTATAATATTTAGGGTGTTTTGAGA
Source organism: Pediacus dermestoides (assembly GCA_963942485.1). Taxonomy (NCBI): domain Eukaryota; kingdom Metazoa; phylum Arthropoda; class Insecta; order Coleoptera; family Cucujidae; genus Pediacus; species Pediacus dermestoides. The sequence goes on from OZ012626.1 coordinate 14,080,267, forward strand.
GGTTTTGTAGAAAGTAGAAGAAATTTTTATCAAGAATAGCTTTCTTTGCATATAGAGATCAATTTTTCTGATCGTATGCGCATAAATGAATTTCAGTACGAATCTTTAATAGTGTCTTCACAGGTGTACAGACATAACGTGTTAGATTAGACCCAACAAATAATGGCAATAAACGATCCAACCTATTTGGTCTTGAACAAATGCAAGTCGAAGATAAGGATTCCTATATGGGCGTTTGAACGTAGTTCAAATCAAAGGATGTAAATGCTAATATAACGACGAAATATCCCAAAAAATGTGTGCAAACAAGACTCGGAATTTCAGTGACTTTCAATGATTTACAAAGAATTTCACAAATTTTTCGGCATATTTAACCAGGATTTAGAATTCCCATGATTTCCAAAGAATTCAGACAAAAAACGGTTCATTGTTGAGGCATAATGTTTTGTTGAAACGCAACGAAAATGACCAAAGACGAAAGATGTGAACGTGTGCGGATCAAAAGATATATCTCAGACAAAAAATTTACAAAAAGCAATCCAGTTTTGTGTTTTTTGCATATAATTGTTTATTTTTATTAATTCGCGTTAGCAAACTGTTTTCCACAATTTTCCGGCATCGAACCGAAACTACCGCTATATTTGTAAACAATTTTCAATGTCAAGATCGGGTTTGGCAACAACAACTATTTTTTCACAATAACTTTTTTTACATTTAAACAAATATGTAGTGTAGGGTAGAAGGGAGTTAGGTTATAAACCCTCGTACTCGAGGGAAATTATTGGAAAATGGAAAATCGTGAATTAATTATTAAAATATAGAAGGTTGCCGGGTTAGGTACCCTTGCAGCATTAAGACAAACATTACAGGAAGGCTTTAGGTGGAGTCGGCGGTCATTACTGAGAAGTATCGTTAGAAATCTGGGTGTTACGATTTCGTAAAACGAAAATTGATAGAAAATTATTACCATAAAAAAATAGAACATGCTCGAACATCAGTTTCTTCTGTTATTTTTCATTTGGTGTATGTCAGAATCAAAAACCGAATTCGGCCAATGACTGGTGGAAACGATCAAAATGCATTTGTTTCTCTTTCTTAACTTTTTACACAAGCAAAACATTTCCTGTGAAGTTAGCCGTTTCATGAAAAATTTGGACATGACATTGTTATTATACAGGGTGAATTCTAAACATAGAACAAAGAATAATTTTTTTTCAGATCGGGCTACGTTTAGGAAATACTAAAAACTATAGTAGATTTTCAAAAATGCCTCCATACACGCCTGGCAACGCAAATCAAGTGAATATAAACTTCTGCAAAATTTACAGCGTTTTGAATAATATGTACTGAATTTAAAATTATATCTGTTAATTGTTCAACAGTAGTAAAAAAAATCAGTAGATCTGAAAAAAAAGTTATTCTTTGTTTTATGTTTAGAATTCGATTTAACATACATTTCATTTTGGCTGTCCAGTTACGAAACACCCTGTATAATTATGCGATCAGGTTAGGTCATTAATTAAGGTTTTTTTTTATTTAAATAAAGTTCTGGTCGTTTCTACCGGCCATTGGATTGGTCGAATCTGGTCTTTGATTTTAACATATACATAATGGGAGCACTATTTTGAAAGGTAGACCACACAAAAAATATTTTTTAAACATTTTACAAATATTTTGAAAAGTAATGGAATAATCATCCTCCACGCGGGTGGAGATGTAAAATTTATACAGAACTGTCTGTTTTCAAATTGAGGGACGATTATGAATTGACCGGAGCTAATTATAAAAAGTGGATATTCGTGAAAAATTAATTCTAAAATTATCACGGTTTTTTATTGAAGCGACCTGTAACCTACCTGGTTAAACACCCGAAAATTTGCTCAGAGAAATGCAAGGGATAATTTCAATAAAAAAAAAAAAAGAATTCTTTAGAAAAATTCTAACAAATTACCACTAATTAGACACATCCAAATTTAAAAAAAGCAGCGTTAGTGATCATTTAAAGGGCGGTTTAAAAATAAGGTTCTTAACAGAGTTTTTGGAAAACTAGTCATGGGTTCAACTGTAAACATCTGTTTATAAATTTTTCAGATAAATTTGACCACTTTTACATCAACAAATTTGCTCAGTGGCATGCAGGAGAAATGGAGGGTAATAAATTGAAACAATTACTTAAATATTATGTAAATAACGTTGGACCAACGGAAAAATAAAAAATCTAAACACACTTGTCTGTCAATTTTAATTGACTACTATTAATCGAACGAGACTTTTTATCTTATTTACGTTAATTTTATTTGAGTACGAACGAGCATTTACTTATTTTTTTGCAAACACCCCATTAATTAACTAACGAATATAATTTGTTGCTGTAATGTATTTTTGGTTCTACTCTAATATCTGTGTTATTTGGACATACTCAGTAGTTAATGTTCTTTTGTAATTGTAGTCATACAATTGATAAAAACATTATTTTGTTCCGAGGAAATTGAAATATAATACTCCTATTAGGAATATTATAAACAAAGAGTAACTAAATAGATGTGAAAGCATTGGTTTCAATAAGAAAGGCAGAAATACAAACATGTGCGCGAAATTAAAATTCCTGTAATCTACCACCTTTACAACGCATTCAGTAATTCTTACCGTATACATAGTTCCAAATTGATAGTTAGGTATGGTGTTAAACGCCGTTGCGAAGAAGTAGGGTGGACCTCCTCCGGCAAGGATAGGTTGCGCCTGATGTCCCTGGGTGAGCGTACTGGTCTGTTGCGACAACGTGGAAGGTACTGGCGAAGCATTGTTGTCACCTCTAGTGAACCGTCCATCTGAGATCGAGTAACCTACGTTGCTCAAAGTTGGATCCCTCACAGCCGCCAGTGTAGTCGGTGTCTGGTAACTCATGTCATAGTAGGGAGCCGTCTGAATACACAAACGCACTTGTCACTCAGATCAAAACGACTTTCCCAAATAGCCAACATATGTTATATTGCTTTTTTATTTATTTGTTATTAAACCGATTATGTGAAGCTGCTTTTGCACTAAGCCTAATGCACGTAAGTAAGTCACAAATGGGGGTGAGTCATTTTGATTAAATGATAGTGAGAACTAATTTGTGGAACACACACAAACAAGCACACATACGCATACCATAGCCGTAAATAACTACAGATAATACAAGTAGCTGAAAATTTTGTTAAAAATGTACACACCACTAAGGTTGAAGCATATTCGTAGATTCGTACCTTCATGCTTTCGAAGTATAATTGCAACAGTTTCTCAAAATTACACTCCAAAGAGACTTTTTCAATAACGATTACATTAAAACTTGGTTTGGTCAAAAAAAATTTCATTTAAAACGTATACACACACAATTCAAAGTTAACTTTAAATTATCTCTTTAATAATTTGTTTTTTTTTATAAATTACAACTCATTTATACCAGAAAGGTACAGATTCTCAATAAACACTAAACTTTGATAAATACTAATAACAAAAAAAAAAGATTTAAAATCCATAATATTTTTACAAGCAACTAAAAAAAAATGTATATCATTCGTTTTTACTAAACTTACAATGATAAAACAAGGGCGGTCTTTATTCAAGCACAAACCATAACAATATAATGAAAACAAAATTTTGGCAGCTACTCATAAAATCATACTACTTTACTTTTATTAATTAATACTCGCACATACTTTCAGAACACACTACAAAACGAGGTGAATTAAGAAGAATAAAAGTAATTTCTAACCATATTTTTATAAATATGTAACTTCTTAACAATTCTTTCTGTTCTATCGCACCTGAGATTTTGACTAATAAAATTTGTTGATGACTACGTAAACTATAAAAAAAGTATTTAGGTAAGACGACCATGAACAGATTATAGAAAATTACTTTCTGTCTTCCACATCAACAAAACTACAAACAAAAACGACACACACACAAAGCTTTAATGCAATAATAAAAAATCGACTTACGAGATGCGGCATCCTTTGTTGCATCATCTGCATCTCTTCATAAGAATAGGGAACTTGTTGAAAGTATGGCACTTGGCTCATAATATACGGCGTACTCATAACTGGTGGACCACTGGGTGGTAAATTTGACACCACGCTGTTAGAATTTTTCGCTGTAAAAGCCAAACAAAAAAATAAGTAACAACTGGATACATCATGCAAAACTTACTGTATTTACCAAGTGTCGTCGTAGTTTTACTACTTGACAAAGTTGTTTGAGAAATGGAGAGTGTCGCAGAGGATGTGGCATTTGTAGTTGTTGTTTGACTGCTACTTGCTGCACTGGAACTATTTTCAAACGTGTTGTCCTTACCATGCTTGTGGTTACTACTTCCAGAGTAACTGTTGTACTGGCTCGTACTAGTGTTGCTAAAGTTTGAATTACTTAACCCTACAACAAAATATGAAATATTTAAACATTTTCCTAATGAGCAAATAAAAATAAATGATGCGACTAAAGTTTAACAGTAACTTTTATAGCAGTTGTGTTAATAGGGCGTTCGCGCGAAGTGGCTCACTATTGCTAACTTCGTTATTATTGGAGCTACAAAGTCGGTTAAATTACCAGACTAGTAGCATTTTTTCCGCTGATTACAATGGTGAAAACAGAGAAACAATTGACCATCTGGTATTCGAGATATTCACAAAAATAACATTTTTTTAAATGGAACACCCTGTATTTTTTGAAAAAATTCGATGAAAAATTAAATTCTGTACAAAAAATAACCTTATCTTTTTTTGATAATTATTTAAAGTAAGCGAGTTATTTTGAAAAAAAGGTTACAAAGTTTTAGTATCAAGTATAGGTAGTCATAAAATATAACTAATTTTGAAAAAATTTTTTCAACTAGCTTAAATTTAAAATTATGATTGTTTGGTTTAAATAAATTACACTTATTCCGTTTCGTGGTTACTTGATGATTTTAAAGAATTGCAATTTTTTTTCAAAATAACTAGCTTATTTTAAATAATTATCAAAAAAGATAAGGATATTTTTTGTACAGAATTTGATTTATCATCGATTTTTGCAAAAATATGGAGGGTGTTCTATTTAAAAAATGTTATTTTGGTGAATATGTATCTCGAAAAACAAAAACCCAGATGGTCAATTGTTTTCCTGTATTCACCATTGAAATCAGTGGAAAAAATGCTACTAGTTTGCTAATTTAACCGACTTTGTAGCTCCAATACTAACAAAATTAGCAATAGTGAGCCACTTCGCGCGATCACCCTGTATACAATATATTTGATAAATATTGTAAATAATAAATTACAAATTTATTTAGGAACAAATATTTTAAAATAAACGCATAAAAAGGCGTTAGATTTTAGCGCGATGCGACAAGCGCGAACGCCTCGTTTCAGTTTCCGTAAACCTTTCACTCACTGTAGCGCAAAAAGTATTGACACAGGAAGAAAATTGTTTAAACAAAAACTATAGGCAGTTTTACGCTTTACAACTTTTGTTTGAACTATTTTTTCCGCTTATTACAATGGTGAAAACAGAAAAACAATTGACCATCTAGTTTTCGAGATATTCACAAAAATAACACTTTTTTAAATGGAACACCCTATAAATTTTCGCAGATATCGATGACAAATTAAATTCTGTACAAAAAAGTCCTTAAATTTTTTTTATTATAATTTAAAATAAGCGAGTTATTTTGAAAAAAAGTTTTCAATTCTTTAAAATCAAGTAGCCATAAAACGGAATAGTAATTTATTAAAACCAAACAATCATAATTGTGAATTTAAGCAAGTTGAAAAAAACTTAAAAGAATTACGGAAATATTACTATTTTATTTAATATTTTTAATATACAGGTGTTTGCGCAAAGTGGTTCACTATTGCTAACTTTATTATTATTGGAGCTACAAAGTCGGTTAATTTAGCAAACTAGTAGCATTTTTTCCGCTGATTATAATAGAGAAAACAGAAAAACAATTGGCCTTCTGGTTTTCGAGATATTCACAAAAATAACATTTTTGAAATGGAACACCCTGTATATTTTTGCAAAAATCGATGATATATTAAATTGTGAACAAAGAATGTTCTTATGCTTTTTTGACAATTATTTAAAATAAGCGATTTATTTTGAAAAAAAGTTTTCAAAGTTTTAATATCAAGTAGCCATGAAAATTATAATTTTGTAAATTTTCAATATTTCCGTAATTCTTTCAAGTATTTTTCAACTTGCTTAAATTCAAAATTATGATTGTTTGGTTTTCATAAATTACTATTCCGTTTTATGGCTACTTGATTTTAAAGAATTGCAAACTTTTGTTCAAAATAACTCGCTTATTTTAAATTATTATCAAAAAAAGATGAGGACATTTTTTGTATAGAATTTAATTTACTATCGATTTTTGCAAAAATATATAGGGTGTTCCATTTAAAAAAACATTATTTTTTTGAATATCTTGACAACCAGATGGTCAATTGTTTTTTGGTTTTCACCATTGTAATCAGCGGAAAAAATGCTACTAGTTTGCTAATTTAACCGACTTTGTAGCTCCAATAATAACGAAGTTAGCAATAGTGAGCCACTTCGCGCGAACACCCTGTATAGATACTTTAACGATTCCAAAATTAACTATTGGAGAATAGACTAAATGCTCTTTGGTACACCAGAAACAGAGACAGGTCAGAGAATAACGACAGTTTAGTAAGAAGTTTCAAAAGGATGAAACCATTTAAGTTTTAAGTTAGTTTAGTAAAATAAAGTATCAATGAAAAGCAGAGTATTATGCGACTAATAATTATTTAGTGTGTCCTTCTGGATAAGGTAGAATCTAAGGAACATCAGCTATGCATGTACATACATTAGCATTAGTAATTTAAGTAAGAAAGATTGTTGGTTCGTCATTTGGACCAGTTGTAATAATAACAATAATAATATGATAGTAATAGAAACTACTGACTCATCTCATCATACAAGACTTACCTGTGTTACCACTGTAGACCGACTGACTAGTGTTCTGTGGATAACTTTGATTGTTCGCCGGATACGAATTTGCTTGACTGATCGACGGAAATGCAGAAGAGTTCGTATTCGCTTGATAAGATGTTGTAGACGAATACGTATTGGGATACGTATTACCACTTGATGGATTATACGTCCCTGATTGATTGTTGACATACGTATTTGTTTGATTCGATGCGTATGCACTGGATGTTGTCTGCAGAAGAATTACACTTTGATAACAAAAATCATTTTTTAAATTAATGGTTGTTAATTGTTAAGGAAAATCAGATGAGAAAATCAATCTTGCGGAAAAGTTCAGTAAAATGAGTTAAATGTAGGAAACAAAAAACTTGTTAAGTACAAATACTCTTTACATCCCAACTCCTAAGTCTCGTCATCGTTCATCATATAAAAAATGTATAAAAAGTCGGCTGTACATTATTACAATACTTTACCACATGAAAATATCCATTGCAGGAAATTATTTAACATAGTTCAAAAAACTAACTCTAGTTTGGTCAAATTCCGCACAAACGCGTTATAAGCAAATCCAACAAACAAATGAAAGCATTTACAATATAACTTCAGACTAAGAAACCGATTTCAATATTCCTTCCCAAAGCACTTACCTGTGGTGAACTATATGTCGTCGAATTGTAGGCATTCGACTTGGCTTGGTAAGAATTATAGCTTGAACTTTGCGAATAGGCTTGGTTATCAGACGATTTATTTATATCCAAACCAGATGGCACAGCCGATTGGTTGCTGGAGCTATTTTGATTAGAACTTCTTGCCACTGCTGCAGCCGCAGAGGCATACACTCCAGTTAAATGATCACTTGTCTGTGGAATGGTGTCTGTATTTGTAAGCTGCATTCAACACGACAAACATTTTGTAACAACACAACAACAACTTTACTTATCCGCAAGCTAACTGATATTATGCAGCGTATCGTTCACATTTATAATAAACAATTTAGTTTGTAAGATCCAAAAAATGTCACTTAAAATGTATGTGAAATTTACCCCACTGTATCAATGACCGTCAAGGAAATAGTCCCACCAAACAGTTAAACAAAGCAATAAAGTTATTTTTGTTAGTTTTTAACACAACCAAATACATCTAAATTGTACTTACGCTTTGGGTCAGCGAGGGGTTGTTAATACTGCTTTGGGCATTTATTTTCGGGGAATAGCCATCCAGCGTGGAATTCTGGACGCTAGTATTGAGATCCAAATTACTTGGAGCAGATGTGGAACTATCCAAGTTGTTAGTGGTTGTACTGCCGTACTTAGTGTCAGTGACACCATCAAAGGAATTATTGTCCATAAAGTCCATGGCTCCAAATTGCACATCTAAATAGCCAATGCTACTGTTCAGGTCTCCCGGCATTTCTACTGCACTAGACGGTATCTATTAAAAGAGACAATTCGAGGACGTGATTAAATGTCGAGAAATTACAATCGATATTAACATAAAATTTGTTTTAGGAAAATCAGACATTTGCCAATAATCTGCGAATGAATTATGATTAGGATGTTTGTTTTATAATCAATAAAAAACTTACTGAAAATAACAACTATCCCATCATTCGTCCACTCTCAGTCTCGTCATCGGTCATCATGTTAAGTAACAATAAGAAGTTACGTAAAAACGGTCTATGTACACAATAATAAAGACAGTTGCTGAATAAAAGCAGTGGGAAAAAATTATAGGTACATATGTATTTAACGTTTAAGCCAAAAAATCTGCTTGGAATAGGCGTTGCAAAGAAATCTAGTTGATAGTTTACCTTGGATGGAGGAGGTACCCTGGCTCTCTGCGTTTTAGTTCTTGTCGGCGGCTGAGTACTAGATTGCTCCTGCGTACTCCCATAGCTATTGACAGCATCGAAATTGTTATTAACGTACGTATTTGATGACGTGCTACCATACTGTTGAGTATTACTGTAAGTCTGACTTGTACCACTGCTATGTACCTGTCCAGCCGCTTTATCGTACGACGAATTTGGGTAGTTTTGTGCACCATTCCCATACGATTTGTTGAGGTTGTCACTATTCTGCTTCGTCAATGAATTTAGATACTCTGCTTGAGCAGCATTCAGTGTAGCAACATATTGTGCAGTTGACGTAAGCATATCAACAGATTGCGGGCCCATTTGCATTGTTTGGCCAAGCGGCTGGCTGGAATTGAACGAAGGATCCAAGGATTGTTGCGCTGCTTGTTCCGATATTGAATCTAAAGGCGGCGCAACACTTGGTGTAAATACTTTGGTATCAGCCAGACTGCCGGTGTATTCCTCCGTAGACCATTCATCTGTACCTGGAAAATCATCCCAAGATTCTAAAACACAAAAATATTTCAATTAAAAAGTCAATCCCATTTAAAAAATGAGTAATAAAATATATAAAAGAAAGAATTACATATGTTTGTAACAAAACAGCTACCAGCTTTTTTTTGCACGATATCAAGAAAATAAAAACGTTAGGTATACAATGTTGAGGTAAATAATATAAAATGTGGTACTCATTTTTGCACTACATCAACTTCTTCATCTTTTATGTAATTTCAGAAATATTATTTTTAAGTTTCGGAAGAAACAAGTGGCATGAAAAAAGATACTGAACATAAAGGTGAGCGTCCGACATTTGGAAAACATCGCGTGGTATATTTTTGAGTATTGTTTATTAAAATTTTTGTTGTGGTATCTAAACGTGAAAATTGTCGTTATGCATGTGTTAACGGGAATCTAGCCATGAATCTTATTACACATGATTAGAATATCTTTTAGGTAGTTACACTCTCATAAATACTTCCACCCAGCACCTCTTTTTGTCCCTTATGTCGTTAGATTATTGCCGAAAAAAAATTGCATTTCTGAAATCTACACAAAAGATGAACAGCTGTGATGTATGAAAGTTTAAAAGAGAAATGTTTAATGTAAAAGCCACAAAGCCAGTAAACGGAAAAATTAGCTACTAAAATTGTTTTAAAATGTTTAAGGTCATTAGTTTTCGGTTAACTTTTATTTCAATGTTTCTTTGTCTATAAAAGAAATAAGAAATCGTTGAAATTTTAATAATATTTTAAAAATATATGCAAAATAGCATTTTATACCAAACCTAATTATATCCTATATATATCCGAGGTTTTGAGGAAACCATAGAAACTTTCCGCAAAAGATGGCGGAACGCATTAATAAATGAAAAGACCTATTAAGCCTTACAGTTTTATACTTTTTTGAATTTTATACTTACACATTTAGTTACATAAGTTACTATTCTGAAATAAATAATTACCTGTCGCAATATGATTAGTCTCTGCTGCTGTGCTGTTGTCCCAAGTATTTGAATTGTCCCAAGTATCAATCGGCTTATTGTACATTGATGACCCTCTATTACCACGTGGAGGAAACCTGCCACCCGCTCGGCCACCCCCTCTGCCACGACCACTGCCACCACCACGGGTAGTAGATCGGCCACGGCGGTCTCGCTGATAGTCTGGACGACCGCCCTCCTCCAGGTTACGTTCGTTTTCATGTTTTTCTCGGCCCCGCCATCCACGGCTGTCATTGTGACGGCCATGCAAACGTGGCGGACCGCTACTTTTGTTCCGGGCCTTTTCTTTTTCACCAGTGCCACCGGCTGGTGTGCTAGAGTCATTCCAATCGTCTGCCCCTGCTATTTCATCCGTTTTCTCCTGTTTGCTGGTTGACAATTGCCTGTTCTTTTTCTTCTTTTCATGAGTTACCCAACCCTAAATTTAGATAAAAACAAGTATAAAATAAAGAACAATACTTATGGTCCAATACAATAAATTCAAGTTTTCGTGTCTATATTACGAAATAGAATATGACCCTTTCACTTATATCTATTAAATTACATACATTCAATTTTGAATCTAAAATAGGTTCTTAGAATTTTTTGTCTTTATTCAAGAATTCCATACTTAAAAAGTATACTTTCAAAATTATTGGCAAAAACATTAGAACAAGCAGAAAGCATGGCATCTACCATTAGTGAAATGTTTACTATTAAATTGAAATAAAAATTATTTCAATGAACATGAACAGTTGAATATCCGAAAACTGAACTAATTAATAAGGAATTCAATTCGGAGTTAAACATGTTTCTGAAAATTCCTTGTATAGTATATTCAGTTTTAATATTCATTTCCAATAACATGTTTGTATAACTTATTAATTTATAAGAATAGAATACTTAAATTTGGGGTCAATTTTGCGCACATCTATAAGCACATTTGTAAAATCTGTAACTTTCTATAAGCTTATAGAAAATTTACAATACTTCTGGGAACTTATAGATTTATAAATATTTCCAGAATTGCCAAAATTATAATTACGTTAATAGTGCTAATGTTAGTTACATTTAGTTTAACGAACGTAAGCTATGCCCTCTTATGTTTACTACAAATAAATAAAAACAATAAAAAATATCTACTTATTCACGTTATTGGATTATTAATATTAAAAAAAAATAGTAGTAATAATGATGTTAAATTACTGTTGACTAGTCATCAACCTTTTTTTTAGGTTTCTCACTCAATCAATAAGTATTAGTGAAACAAGTTCTATTAAAAAACAATAAAAATATCCTTGCTGCCAAATTTCTTGTTTGTACACTTATCTTAAATTTGTCTTGATGTGTTTTAAATATTTTTTATTATTAACTTAAAAATATCTTATGAGTACAGCACCTGACTATCTTATACGGTACGGATTTAATGCTGATCTTTGGAAAAAACTGAAGCTGTAGCCAATAAAAAAAACTATCCACATTCAATATTTTATTAATATGTATTAATGCAAATTAATTTAATTATTATTTAATATCGGGTGAAATCGAGTGTCTTCGTATTAATTCGGAAAATACATATTAAACAATATTTAGTTGTACGAAAAAAATAATGTGTGACCCACAATTTTGCTCAAACTCTTAAATATGAAATTTGGATCTATTCAATCAATAGTTTTTGAGTTATCCATATTGTGGATACAGACACTTAAAGACATCATGGCGAAAATAGTCAAAATGCGAGGGGTAAACCACTACCTATTTAAGCGTATGAGATATCCAAATCGTGGATATCCGAACCCAAGGATATCCAAAAACTTCCATAGATTTCCATGGACTTCCACGGAAGATGTTACTACATAAAATTATCCACCAAAATCTGATTGGCTAACATCGCCCGCCAAGTTCAAATAATCAACTTTTTTATTTAATTTTTTTTCTGAAGAGTAGCTTCGTCCGCAGAAAAATAATTTTATATTCGTATTCAGAGAGCTATTATACATCACCATAAAAAATTTCAATTCAATCGGTGATATGTCCGGTATTGTAAAATCGTACCAAAAAAACAAATTTAATTTTTTAACAACTAATTAGCGACTAAAAAATGATAAATTTAGAACAATCTAACTTTCAATTTTGATACATTTTTACTCTTAGCTATGCTTTGCTAAGTTCATAATGTTAGCAAAAACTGATGTAATTTTTTAAAAACAAAAGCGACAAAATTAAAATTTTCATAACTAATTAGCGACTAAAAAGCGGCTAATGCATTTGTCCGTTCATTTTCAAAAATTGCTTTGCTAATTTTATGGACATTTGGTATGTTGTAAGTGCAGTACATTTCTGCAAACTCGTTGTCTGTTTTTTTTTACATGCCGTAATTTAAATAACATCAATTGAATAGAAGCAATGTTACTCTAGTAATCACTGTTAAGTACACGGCGCGATAAAAATATTGAATTTGTAGATTATTGTTTTAACCCTTAAACTATAGTGCACATGCGTTTAACATTAACGCATTTCCAAAAATATCCATGGACTTCCACGGATATCCATAAACTTCCACGAATATCCATGCATATCCACAACATGTGTACAAGGATATCCACTAGTGGTTTACCCCTCGTCAAAATGTATTCAGAGGTCCTCAAGCGTAGTTCACACGGGCAAGTAAAACTATAGCAAGTACTTCCAAATAATTTGCGCAATGTAAACAGTGTCTCAGAGTTCTCTGCCAGCAAGTCGCAAAACTGGCGGATACTGGTTGCGGCAAAATCGTTAGGAAGTTACAATTTATTTCAGTCTTGTTTGAAAGTTGTGTGCAAGAACTACAAAATGGAGGAAAAACGTATGTGTGGTAAAAAAAGATACTAGTGCTTTAATAAATATTTTTGAAGGACTTCCGGAGTTGTGGCAAATAAAATCAAAAATTTACACGGATAGAGTTAAAAAACAAAAAGCACTAAAATTTATAGCGGAAAAATTTGACACAATCGAGGCTGAAATTCAGCGGAAACTACATAATCTTCGTACCCAAACAAAGAATGAAACAAAATTTTAAAAATAAAAAGTGGTCAAGGTACTGATGAGATCTATAGTAATTCCCGGGAATATTTTGTGAACCACTAAAATTTCTTGTTGAAAAATTATTAATTTATTTGAATCTTCCCTTCTTAATTCTTCTAATAACATCGTGTAATCCTCAAGAGTAGGTCGTCTGGCTATATTCATTCTTTAACACATCACATATTCTAGAGCAGTGGTCTTCAAAGTGGGGTACGCGAGTCGATACAGGGGGGTACGACATGATTAAAATAATACTCCTAATAAAATAAAATACTGTGTAATTTTTTAAACAATCAGAATGTTCGTAAATGTGACACATTCAAGAACCGACAACTCGCACGTGGTAAGTTTCCGTTGATGAATTAAGTAAAAAATTTGGATCCATTTTGAATCCCCTACATTATAACGTGTAAAATAATAAATAAGAAAATAAACTGTTTCTGCTTTACCATACATATCTAGATTCTAAATTGGATTTGTTTATGTAGTCTAGTAGGTATATTTTAAAATATAATTTGGAAAACTTCTACAGTATTTACCTATTTAATAAGTGGCTAATAGTCTCGAGAAAGGAATCGTATAGATAGAAACGTTATGCTTGAAGATGTGATAAAATAAAAAATGGTCCTGGAAATTTTGCCACGTGGACACTAAGAGTAACGCACGTGGCAAAATCAAACCATATCCTTTCAGTTGATCTTTTAGGAGAAATTTCATACACAGTGGATCCAAAATTAAATTATCTAATATTTAAGGGAACATCTGTATTGAATTATTGTAACTGTATACTCCGAGTTCTTCTGATTAAATCCATTTCTCATTCATTGACACGCGGTTTTCTTTCTGTACTTTAATAGTTCAATAGAAGAAAAATAAAATCCCTTAAAAAAACGGATTATAGTTTATATATCGATAAAAATTGAACCCTCGGCTGTATCAGCCTCTGACTAAAAATCTAAATAGACACATGTACTTTGTTATCGATAAATTAAACAGGTATATCGTGCACATTTTTGAATACGATAAACTCTGGTGTTACCTGTATATTATAAAGCAAAATATCAGCAAAATCAGAAACTATGCAAATACGTTCATTCAACACAATTCCGAATGAACTACCAATAAAAATTGGTAATTGATTTAATTTTTTTTTATCAAAACGGGAAATAGTTTGTTGATAAATGTGTTATGAGTTATGATTCATAATATTATATATTAAGCTAATAGTTATAAGCATTTATAATATAAAATATTTAGAAATATCTAAATCTGATAAACATTCCAATTCAGGTGTTATTGTAATGTATAAAATACTTGTGCACTTACGGTTAACTCTGTTGCACTCTCCAGGAGCATGTTGACTGCTAAATTTAAGTCGTAGTCACATTCGTGCAAAACAAGACAGACTTCTTCTTCAGATCGTTGAGACATTTCCATAGCCTGTTTAACTTTGTCTTTGATGTTTGGGTCTTCTGATCTGGAATTGTTCTGTTTGTCTCCAGTGCCTTTTCCTGGAAACAACGTGTTGCTTTCTAAACATGTTTAAGATTTTCGTAAAACTATACATACCACTGTCATTTTTTTCTGATTTATGTGTTTTATCACCCTTTGCTCCTTTTCCACCTTTTGAGGTGGTTCGATTACTCGAACTCATGTTTGTACAATATGTACAGAATATTTACAACTATCTAGAAACGAAAGATTGGTAAATCACAACAAGCACGGCACTTTTGCTATGAGGAAGTAACGGCTAAAGGCTACCCACAATGCTTATTTTACTGGCAAAGTTAGATTAACCATTAAAAATGTTCTTTTCCAACGATGTTACAAATAATTATTTCAGATGTTATTGTGACAATGGCAACACTGTAATGCCGTCACACAAATAATCAAAATGCCGATAACTGAATTGAAACACAAATTTATTGGATGTGAAATTTAATGTTTATAAAAAATATAATTTTATAAACAATATCCAACGATGTCACAAACGTTTTTTATTACCATGTGGGAAGACGCCATTTCAAGGCTTGGGAGCTACAATTGTATTGACAAAATAATACAAAAATAGATAACCTTTAAGCGTTAACTTCAATAATAATCATCTAAGATTTCCAATTAGATTTAGTAAATATTCCACACTTCACACACTTTATTATTTTAACAGAAAAAAAAGCGGATGCCGTTAACCATACCTGTATACTTCCGTAAAGCACAAAGCAAAGCACTGTAAATCACGTGATCAACAAAAATGGCATCCAGCCACCGCACTGTTGCGGAAGTTATACAAACTAAGCGCTTTATAAGAAGGTTCGCAAACTTAAAAATATAAAAATACCTATTGTAATTTTAAAAGAATATTCATACATAATAAAATTATTCTATTTAATTAAGTCCATTTTAGTTCGGAATTTAAATTAAATATATATTTTGAGCAATAATATAAAATATGTTCATTTATATTCTAATTTAAATTATTAGTGTAATGATTACGTATCATACTCTGAAATTGTGAATATTGGTGGATCTGCTTCGTGTGGTGGATATTCAAATTAAATTATGCATTAATCTCTGTTTTTTAAAACAAAAAAATACAAAATGCATTTTGTAGCATATGCAACCTCTTATACAGCAGAGTATATATGGTCCAGTATTACTAATATATATTATTCATTACATTGGTATTATACTCTATTAACTAAACTAATCGAAACAACTTCGTTTTTAATTACTACTTTTTTATGATTACTATCTTCATGATTACTATTTTTGATTCATTTATTGATTTTGATTCTGTAATGTATGTAAAGACGCCTTAACATGGATACTAAAATACTGCAGAATTGCCAACCTTTCTAACAACAGTAGTTCAACTTCGTTCTCTTTCTAAATCATTTCTTTAGATACGAAGTCGACAAAGAGAGGTGATTGATGATTAAGAAAATTTCGCATTTTCTTGCTTTTAAATTGTACCCACTTTATAATAAAAAATAATTAAAAAAATTATGTTGATTTAATATATGTAATTGCAGCTACTGCATAGATTTCATTAAAAAATTTCACAAAGTGTAGAATTTTGCATCATGGTGAAAATGTAGCCTTTTCTTTCCACCATATTTGTGCGCATGGGCAACACAATTTTATCTCGCCATTTTTGTAATAAATGTTTATGAAATACATCGTACCAATATAGCTTTAAATTTTGTTATATAAATGTTCCACAAATTCAAATAATGATTTTGTGGTAAATTTTAAGGTAAGCTGCAAAAGTAGGCATATTGTTTAGTTAAAGTTCTGCGGAGCAACATTACATCGTTAACAAAATAAACGTGAACACCTCATTTTGGAAAATAATTTTAATTGCAGTTACGTATATTTTTTGTGAAAATGAAGCTCCGTTGACGGCCAGTATTTATTCAATAGTAGCACAGAATGGGAGCTTTTCTTGACAAGCCAAAGACAGATAAATTCCAAGAATGTGGAGAAGGCAACGGTTTAAAATATGGGGTGGCAAGTATGCAGGGTTGGCGGGTGGAAATGGAGGATGCCCACATGGCGAAAACTAACCTAGGCGATGCTCTTAAGGATTGGTCCTACTTCGCAGTCTTCGATGGACATGCAGGTGCTCGAGTGTCAGCACATTGTGCTGAACACTTACTTGATGCCATCATGGCCACCGAGGAATTTCATGAGGATGTGCTGAAGGGTATTCACAAAGGGTTTTTAGAATTAGACGATAACATGCGCACGTTACCTGAAATGTCATCTGGTGAAGATAAAAGTGGCACTACGGCAGTTTGTGCATTTGTATCACCGCGTTGGATTTACATAGCAAATTGTGGTGATTCTAGAGCTGTATTATGCCGCGACGGTGCTCCGGTTTTTAGCACTCAGGACCACAAGCCTGGATTGCCGTCTGAAAGAGAACGCATTGTCAAAGCAGGGGGCTCGGTTATGATACAACGGGTAAATGGTAGTTTGGCCGTTAGTAGAGCTTTGGGTGATTATGAGTACAAAAATGTTGAGGGCAAAGGACCATGTGAGCAACTTGTCTCTCCTGAACCAGAAATTTTCGTCAGAGATAGAGACAATAATGTCGATGAATTTCTTGTGTTAGCCTGTGATGGCATTTGGGATGTTATGAGTAATGAAGATTTATGTTCGTATATACATAGTCGCCTTTTAGTCACTGACAATTTACAAGAAGTTACCAGTCAAGTCATTGATACATGTTTATATAAGGTATGAAACTTTTATCAAAATATATGCAACTCATCGACAACTTTAATTATTATATGCAATCAATTTTTATGTTTCAGGGTAGTCGAGATAATATGAGTATTGTATTAGTCGTATTTCCTGGTGCTCCCACACCCACCCCCGAAGCCATTGAGGCTGAAAAGGCGCTAGATGCAACTCTTGAAAGGCGTATAAAAGGTTGTTTTAATTTTTTTATATGTCAAAACATTATCTAGTATTATATTCTAGTCAATCGTTTTCGATAACTTTTAAAAAGAATTTAAAGATACTTGTAGTACAAATTTATTTTTGGGAAGGTATTAGAAAAATAGAACATGATGAATAGTCACTTCACAATTAACTGCCTTGTACAATCCCTATTAAATAATATTTACAATTAATGTGTATGTGAACAAACACTGATGATAATACTATTTATTTTGTCCATGTTCTATAATCTATATTACCCATGTTTTGAGGTATTTGTTTCTTAGTATTATCTACTAAAATATTGCCAAGTTACTTCGTAGGTTTGTTGTGCCTTTATATTTGTTGGTTTTTATTCAGTATTACTAGTTTTCGTTATCTACTGAAAAATTGTGTTCTCTATACTATAATCAGTATTATTTAACAATCCTACAACCACTATTTCCGAATATCGTTTTACTCGGTCACTTTCCTCCAGCAACACATCAATATTAATTCAAATAGTCCAAATTTTTAATGAAATACCTATTTAATTCTTATTTGTTATTTATGTATATTTTTCTAAGCAAGTTTATCGTTCTCATCTCACTATTTATGGGAAAAAAATTATTGATGTTTTTTTATATTTAAAAATCTTTGTACGGTATGACTCTCTTCCTCTTTTTGAAAATTATATTGTTGGTTTTATAAAAATTTATATATGTGCCAGCAGAATAATAATCCCCAAGGGGAATATTTTTCAGTGTTAGTAAAATTATACTGTGAAGATTACGGATACTTAAATGGAAAATTACATCATTAAGTATAATTAATCGATTTTTTTTCTATTTGAAACTATTACAAAATCATTATAACCATTAGAAGCAGGAAGACAATCTAATCTCATATTAATTACTAAGTCTGGTGAGAACAATAAAATGGACAGCTTTGAATATACACCCTCGTAATACAGAAAGATTACTATAAAACTTCTTTAGCTTACATTTATATAAGTTTAAACAAACGTTAATTAAATAAAGTAAACGCTGTTTTACACAAAGAAAAATCATGTTTGACAAATATGTAAAGTTATAATGCACATCTGAGATATGGTGATGATGATGACGACTTGATGACAATATCAAAATTATTATGACTCAGCCATGACTGACTAACTTAAATCATATAGTATGACATGTCTGAGAATTGTATTTATAATTTTGAAATATAAAACAAAACAAATAGGAGTAATAAATTTAAAAAAAAATCATTTTCATTTTTCTATAAACTATCTCTACGATTTTGCCAGAAAGTTGATGCGCTTCTAAGAAAAAAATGTGTCATGTGCATGGCTCCCATTTGTCTTGGTTAAGAAGTTGATGTTTAATGAATAAATATTGACACAACAAATGTGTACAAAAGTTATAAACATTGTTCGATTTTTCCACATTCGAATTATATGCACGTTTCATATAGATTATGGTCGAACCAAAGATTCCACAACACGATATATATTATTTAGATCATGTGTTATGGTATTAGCTGCATCCTGAGTCATTTTCAATAATTGCTGCATGATATACAAGTTGCTTTAAATGTCTGTAAAAATAATAATAATAATAAGTGGAAGTATGTAAATCTGGGAATCGCGGTAACTAAACTGCTGGTTTTTGCAATAATAATCATGCTGCCATTTTGAAAGCAAATGTCATCATGTGATATGTCGATAAAAAGGTTATTTTAAGTAGAATCTAATTCTTATGGAAAAAAATCTACAGGGTTGTTTTAAAAAATTTTGAAAGTTAGTAGGTGGCCCTTCCGGTGAAACCGGAACTGTCATCAGATTGTTTTAAACGTCAAAATGATTATTCCTTTCAACAATCAAACCATGCCAAATTTCAGATTAATACAGTTAAATGTAACAAAATGGTGGGGGTTGTAAAACGATTTCGTAGCCACCCGGTATACACGAATATGAGCAAATTTTTGAAAAAGTGAAAAACCCGTTTCGAGGATATAAGTCACTTAAACCAATAGTGAACATGAACTAACTAAATTCCATTCTATTCCATTAAGAAAATAGCCTCAAAAAATGAATTAAAAAATTTACCAATTAGCGAACGTGTACTGATTTTTGATAAGCCACTGGTTACCAATAAATTAATGAAAGTACAAAAAGTGTACTTTTTATAAGAAAACCATTCATAAGGTATTATAATCAACTATAGAGATTGGTTCTTACAAAACACAATACGGCCGAACGACAAAAAACAAAGAAAAAATCAAATAATCAGCAAAAATTCGGTATCTCATAAATAACAGTGATATCAAAATTTTTGAGAAACAGGTTGTTTTCCCATTAAGTAAGGACTAAAAAAATCTACATCAAAAAAATATAAAAAAAAGTTTGTGGAATCACGGTAGTTATAAAATTTGACAAAAAAGGAGACTTTCTTTCATACCCTGTAGATAGTAATGTACTTCAAAGTAAAAAAATGGGGTAACACTATCGTTTTCTCAATTAAATTATCTCTGAAATCCTGAAAACCGCATGTTGATATCTTTTCTATTTTTCAAAATATTTGACTTTAAATTTAACCTAAAAATTCGCTTGGTACGTTTCAATTGGCCAGCAGTTTATTTAAATACGATTTACATTTCCGCTATGAATTCCATACAAATACATCAATCCAGAACTCAGAATAAATTTCGCAAAAAACTGTTGCGGTTATCATAACATTTTTTTCTTATAATCCCATCAGCTCTCATGTTTTAAAGAACTTATATGAATAATTATAAATCGCTCTGTATAATATATTGATAAGTGAGTAACTTATCGTCCAATTATTTTATGTTCATAGCACCTGAGAAGTTTTAAGTAATTTACCTGTATTATTTTTCTAAGCAGAACCATGTAATACTCTATGTATTTATATTTCAATTTAAAATAATGTAAAAAGCAATAATTAACACCATTTCTCTTAACTTACAACAAATAAAGTTGGGGCCAATTTAAATAATATAAAATTCGAAAAATAAATCAAGAAATGGTATATTTAAAAAATTTAAATTACATCGACTAAAATGGAAATTTAAAATTGCAAATAAGCATACTGAAATATTTAAAATCAATCAATTGCCTTGTATAAAGTATTTTACTTTTCCAAAGTGTGATATCGTCTGTTTTAGTTTAACTATTTTACCTATACCTTTTGCGCCTTCTTCGGCCTTTTGCATGTGTGAAATCTGGTACAAACGTTATACAGGGTCGCAATAACAAGTTCATAAAAAATCGTTGTTGATGAAACAGAAAAGTACAATTTTATTTTTAGTTCCTTAATAGGTTATATTTATTACATCTCTACTGAATCTCCAATTTTTAATGCTAATTGAAAGTCGATTTAGTTGAGATATTTACCAAACTAGTATTTATAATTTAGGATATATAAAGTTTTCTCAATATGGCAGGGTTTTTATGTAAACATTTTTGTTTCTCCAAAACTTCTTTTAAAAATATGAGATAAAGTTAGACGTACCCATTGCGATATTTAAAACGTACTTTTTAAAGAAATTTATTAATACAAATAATTTGAAAATAAATTTACTATGTCACTTATAATGGTCATTTATTAATTTTTCTGCTGTAATGAACTTATGTACACTGTTACAGAAATGCACGTAATATTGAAATATTTATACACTCGTAATATTTGGAGACCATTCTGAATTTTCTCTATTTTTATAGAAATACTTATATACAAGGTGTTTTTGAATTAGGTGGTCAAAATTTAGGAGCATGTAGTGCAAGTCAAATGATGAAGAAAACCTTCATAAAATTATTTTCTAAAGTGCTGTCTAAGGGAGCTACAGCCCCCTAATTGTAGGCCCTTAAGAATATTTTTTATTAAATATCTCCGAAACCGTTAAAGATATAATAATGAAATTTTGTACAGCCACTAGCTCTTTTATGCTTAACAATATGAAATTAGTATCAACTGAAAATTTTATTCAAGGGTGTGTCAAGTAGGGCGGGCGGAGGGTAAATATGATCCCAACTTTTTTGAATGTTGTGTTTTTTTGTTTTTGACATGAAATTATTAAATGTAATAGTTTTTTACAAAAAAATGATCCACTTGTTTAATTTCGATGCCATGCACCGTTTTTGAGTAAAATCGATTTGAAAATTTTTAACGTTCTCTGAACGTGAAGCGTTTTTCTTTAAATTTTCGAAATGAATATAAAAAATTTAATAGTATGTACAGCAAGTCAAATGAAGAAGAAAACCGTCATAAAATTATTTTCTAAAGTGCTTTCTAAGGGAGTTACAGCCCCCTAATGGTGGGTCCCTAAGAATAGTTTTCATTAAATATCTCCGAAACCGTTTAAAACACTTTAGAGAAAAACTTTATTAAGGTTTTCTTCATCATTTACCTTGCTCTACATGCTCCTGAATTTTGTATATTCATTTCGAAAATTTCAAAAAAAAACACTTCACGTTCAGAGTATGTTAAAAAATTTTAAATCGATTTTACTCAAAAACGGCGCATGGCATCGAAATTAAACAAGCGGACCATTTTTTATAAAAAACTATTAAATTTAATAATTTCATGTCAAAAACAAAAAAACAGTATATACAAAAAAGTTGGGATCTACTTGACACACCCTTGAACAAAATTTTCACATGATACTAATTTCACATTGTTAAGCATAAAAGAGCTAGTGGCTGTACAAAATTTTATTATTATATCTTAAACGGTTGCGGAGATATTTAATACATACCATTCTTAGGGACCTACAATTACGGGGCTGTAACTCCTTTAGAAACCTCTTTAGAAAATAATTTTATAAAGGTTTTCTTTATCACTTGACTTGCTCTACATGCTCCTAAATTTTGACCACCTATTTCAAAAACACCTTGTATATTTGTTAAGAATGTATTGAAATCAATCAAATATCCGTTTAATTTTGTAATAGCATGAATTAAATTCTACCAATTTAAACAAAAATTAAATTTTTAATTAAATCCGAAACTATTCTATTCAATTAAGAAATTTCTATCGTAAACTATAAATTAGAAGTATACAACATATGAATCGTATGAAGGTAATAATAAAATTATATTATTATATTTCATTTATTCATCATTAAAATAATTATCTTCATTTTTATAAAAGAAACTATTTATCTTATGAATAATTCAACTGGTACACTTTCTTAATTCTATTGCAAACGGATAATTTTGTTGTCGTTAACAGTCACATTAATAATTAATATAGGTTAGTCGATATTTGTTTTATATTGAATTGACGTGGCCGCTAATTTAAAAGAATATAAGAAGTTTTATGATTTAATAATAATAGTTTTACAAAGTGTATACAAAGAATGTTTCAGTTTTTAACATGCAAAAGGTCCCTACTCTTACAGAGTAAAATTCTCTCCACCTCAGTATTTTTCTTCAAAATATTTAAGCAATAAATTCAGTATTGGAAACTCTCCCACTAACGTAAAATGTACTAGTCATTACCTCTTTTATAAATATTGTAAAATTTATAATAATTAATTTTAATGCACATTTTCAAAGTGTTTGAAAAAATGCGACATAAACGGGAACCAGTAATTTATTTCTGTGCACTCTTTTAATTATTGATCATGATAGTCGGAAAATATTCTAATATCGCGAGTACCTACTAATATTTTTTAACACTCTGAGTTTGTGCTTTAAGAGTAATTTTGTTGTGTTACATTTTTGGTAGTAACGTTTTGTTATGTACGGTTTGTTGAAATAAATGACTGTTTTAATTTTAACGTGTTTTATTGGTTCTTTCTTGTATTTTTTCAGAAATCATTGATGAGAGCTCGGAAATTGAATTTTCTCAGATACTCCAAAAACTGCATTCAAGCGATATTGAGGAATTACCCCCCGGCGGTGGTTGGGCTTCTAAGTAAGTATTCATATTTCATTATCATCAAAACACACTTCTAAAATGATCGTCGTAATTTTTTTCATTCATTCATTTCAGTTTTTGAGATTTTTGTTTTGTTTCAGACATAAATTGGTAGAACAAATTTTTAAACAGTTATGTCCAAATCAAGCAGGCACTATAAATGTGGGTTGTGACTACTAATTGGTACCTACAACATTACAATTTTATTTTTGTACCATTATACTCAGTATCCTTCAAAAATTGTACACGTCATTTTTTTTTTATATTATTTTGTTAATATAATGTTTAATGTAATTTAATCGATTTTTATTCTCTTTTTAATAAAAGCTTAATATGCTTGTTCAGTTGGTTTTCAATACTTTTTGGGACTGAAGTTTTATTCGATATTGTTTATAAAAATAGATGTAAAAACATAATAAATATTGAACCATTGTATTTTCCTAGTTAGCTAATTAGTAATTAGTTGTTTTCTATGCTAAAATATATTTTGTTAGTATAATAACATTGTAAAGACGTACAATATTAATTTCCTATAAGTTGCCTATGTCCATAAATTAATTGCTAAAAGGGGTCGAGGAAAGATTGATTTTTCGCCTGTCTAATAAAATCAAATTAAACTATTGTAATTAATTTTTTTATTGACGGATGCAGTAAAGTTACTAATATTTACGGAGATAACTTATTGTTTGTTTAAATCTCTCCTGTACCCTATTGGTGATTTATTATTAAAAATGTAAAACCAATCCAAAAATTTGTCACGATCTTTTTTGTTTTTTGATTTGCATTTGTTATAAATCTAAATCGAATTAAAATTAAATTTTCGTGTACATATATCAGTTATGATAATTTAACATTCCCATCATATCACAGAATTGGCTAAGGGTCTGTGAATACATGCCAAAAAATTATTCAGAATGTTTCAAATATAAGTTTTAAAAAATTGTAATAGTGAAGTTTACTGAGACACATAGAAGCGACGTTTAAACATTTCTATGTTTAGAAAATAAATATTGTTAAAATCAGTGCGCTACACTCATTCTTTCCCCAATATACTTGAATATAGGAACTATGTATTTATATGTAGTCTCCACAAACGTATATAATTTTTTGGTAATTATTTATTCAACTTTTACGCCATTTTTATTAATTAAAAAAGCTCACGTTTCCAAATTTTTTGGCATTCCAGTATTTCATATTTTTAAGCAGCTTTATAATGACAAATTTAAATAACGCTGAAACAAAAATATAATTTCCGTAAAATAAAAATCAATTATAATAAATTTTATTTTTAATAACTACTAATGAAATATAAAATAATTTGTATTGTACAATTATATTTACAATATAATAAATAATTAACGTACCTGTAACAACATAATTGATAGTGAATCTGAATTAATCTTATTCTTATATAAAAAGGTCTTAATTAATAACCAGTTATACAAAAATACAAAATAAATGCCTCAATTTATGTACTAGAAAAAATTTTAATTGTACATAAATAAAAACTTTTCTCGTTAGGCCAAATGAGACAAGAAAAAGTTAATATTTATGCTTATCAGTTCAATGTAAAGAAAATTGATTAATGACTGTAGTATTGTCCTTCTCAATGATTTTAGGTGCAATAAGTGACTGGTAGACACCAATTTTTATACACATATTCAATCTACCTTTTAATTGTTAAATTGAATAAACTTTAATAACCCGAAGGATAACTAATAAAAAAATATCACGACAGTTAATTACTATCTGGCTATATCGGTTTCTAAATTACTTTGCGATTAAATATAATTAAAAACACTGGGACTAGAATCAAAACCACTGTAAAAAAACAAAAACATAACAAATTAAACTAGAGGAGGGTAAGAGAATGCTTTTGAAACTGAAAGTAATCAAGAAAAATGAAACTACATGAAAGAAACAAAATTTACAACAGAAAAACTAATTTAAAATAAATCATTCTACTTTAAGTCGTTTACTAAATTCTTCTTGCTGCCTTTCTCTCCATTCTTTTTTAGGCTTCGTTCGTTTTAACTGACCATCCCTGAAAAAAGGATAATCGAATAAAAATGAATTTCTCTAATATTTGAGGTCACCTTACCAAACTAAATCTACTAGTCCACCTTGCTTGGCTATCACACTTTTAACCCTGTTGGCAAAATCTATAGCAGTCTCATTTTCTTCCTGGTGCATGGGCGGTAAGTACCATACATCACAAACAATTGCCCAACTCGTCATCATCATGTACAAATACTGCATCATCGAATATTTGCTGCTGTTCCAAAAAGCATCTCCAAATCGTGCGTCATACTTAATTGCCACGGGATAAATAACACTTCCAACTTCAAAGCTGCCTTTTTTAAATTGCATTACTGATGTGTTATTTATGCATGTTCCTTCGGGAAATATCAGAATTGGGGGGTTCTTTGGATTTGAAACGTGTTCCTTCAATCTTGAATATGTATTAATTTATGATAGGTAGACAATAGGAGGCTCAGTTATTACCTTTGTGCAACGGCGTGCCTGTCTCTTACTTCGGATCTTTCGAACCAAATGTGAGGAGATGCTCGGGCCAGGGCTCTTTGTAAAACACCTAAGAATCCTCCATGACGTTGACCAATCTACAATTTTTTTAGTTAAAAAACAGGTATTAAAATTGTTTCTTTAATATGATAACAAAAACGATCGAATTCCAAAATAAGTTCGTTGTACAGAATATTTCTTTATTTACTTAATATTCCGCAGTGTTTAAAAAAAACGCGCTTATACGTACTTTTTAAATGAATAAAGCGTAAAATATAGAAGACGAGAAAATCTTTAGATATTACATTTATTTATAGGTAATAGTTGTGATTTAAAGTTAAAAAAATAATAGTTCAGGAAATGTTTTATCTAAGATGACTGTAATTTCGTATGTTCTTGTTTGATGTTAAATTTTTTGAATTTCATGAAACGTTCAGTTCTTTTTGTGGCTCTTTAGAAACGATGTTTCAAGTAACAATATAACATTTTGAAACCATATTACAAATTCTGCAAAAATATATACCGACAGTATTGTGGTGAAAGGAAAACTCAAATTTAGCAAGAATACATACAGTGTGTCCCAAATTGGTGACTCCACTATGGGTAACTTCTTTATTATTGGAGATACAGAGACGGTTAAATTAGGAAAGTTTTTAGGAATTTCATGACCATTTCAGATTAGTCAACAGATTTTGCATATCTCTTTTAGTTTTTGAGATATTCGGGAAAAACCAAAATGTTGCATTTTCTTTAATGCTCAATATTTTCTTTATTATCGATTTTGTGCTGTTGAGACTTTGATATTCTACATGCACTTTTTTAAGATACTTTTAATGGTGTTGTCAGATTTTTCCCAACTCTTTTGTTTTTTGAAATACGATTACCAACTTTTGTTTTTCTTATGGACGTCAATTGTTTTTTTTTTGCACTATCCAGTAGCACTTTTTATTACCTTTCCAACGATGTATCACAACATGACGAAAAATTCCAATTTTCACAAAAAAAGAAGTATTTTTAATAAAAAACAAAAGAAAGCTCTACGAATAAAAACATAAATAAAAATTATCATAAAAATGAAGTAAATTATTTCTCGATATGAGCCCCATTTTTTTCTAAGCACTTTCCACAGCACTGTAAAACGGAATTTGTCACTCTTTGTAGAGTGTTTCTATTGATGGCGTTCAATGTATCTATCATTCTGGCTTCTAGAACCTGCCTATTTTCTGGTGTATCGAATTCGTAGATTTAATTTTTGACGTATCCCCAGAGGTAGAAATCGCACGGCGTCAAGTCCGGCGACCTAGCAGGCCACAGACTTGGTCCTTTGTTTGCAATTATTCTATCTTGATTTCGCTATGCCAGTTACTCTTGAAATCTGAAGAGCTCGGTGCATTGGTTACTGTCTCAAGAATGTTGTTAACATTTTCTTCATATCATAACGATTCTCCCTCTTTTGTTCAAATGCTCCAAAATTGATCAAATTCGTCGCAAGTTTTCTGAAATAATCACGAGCATGTTAAATTTTTCTCCGTTAGAAAAATTGCGTGCCATTCTCGATTTCTTTTTAGCAATTCTACTTCTGAACATGTTTAACTCTTTGACAACTGTACTCAGTAATTGTTTCCACGACCACCTTATTGTATTTTTTTGGCGTTCAGATTCCACATACATTGTGTTCCTTTGGATTTTCGAGTTTTATCGTTAGCTGTTATTTAACGCGACATTTTTTGCATTGCAGCAAAAGAGATATCTCATACATTTATCATGCAGCGATAGAGTGATTGATTTTTATTTATGGCTGGGATGTCTTTTGTTTTTTTTATTGAAAAATACAAATTTCTGATTTTTCTTGTGAAACTTAAAACTTTTATTCATGTTGTGATACATCGTTGGAAAGGTAATAAAAAATGCTATTTGACAGTGCCAAAAAAACAATTGACGTCCATAAGAAAAACAAAAGTTGGTAATCGTATTTCAAAAAACAAAGGAGTTGGGAAAAATCTGACAACACCATTAGAAGTATCTTAAAAAAGTGCATGTAGAATGTCAAAGTCTCAACACAACAAAATCGATAATAAAGAAAATATTGAGCATTAAAGAAAATGCAACATTTTGGTTTTTCCCGAATATCTCGAAAACTAAAAGAGACATTCAAAATCTGTTGACTAATCTGAAATGGCCATGAAATTCTTAAAAACTTTCCTAATTTAACCGTCTTTGTATCTCCAATAATGAAGAAGTTACCCATAGTGGAGTCACCAATTTGGGACACACTGTATACTGTCGTAGTGGGATGGAACTAGCAAGAATCTAATCATGAGTGTTCAAAACTGCCATTTAAAAGTAGCATACATACCACAGTTTGTATACTTCGAATTTTATTAATACCTACATACACATACCACGTATTTAATTAACGGAGTAGATTATTAAAACCGTGCTGTAATAAGTATATAAGACGTATCATTAAAGCCATTTTTTTGTATTTGGTAGTAGCTGAAGTTGTGAAACATAACTGACTCAAAGACTATTACGATAAACATATCATAACTATTGTTTGGAATTCAATCGTCTTAACACTGTATCTACTGAAAGTTTTTTATTCTGCTAATAAGTATGTTCTTTAAATGTACTAGAAAATAGTAGTTAAAGTGTCTTGAGTACTCATACATACTCTGATAAAATAAATAAAAAGGATGATCAAATGTTAGCCTATGCAATTAAAAATTTATATAATTTTTGGCTGCCCTTTATTTTATTATGATCATAATAAAGTAGGTATTAGTATACATAGTAGTGAATATTTCGATGTTTATTTGGCATTTCAGAAACTAGAAATGATACAGAAACAGTTAAATGAGACTATAAGTTTTAGTGTAAAAAAATCTATCATCAAAACTGTGAAATCTCTTTTCATATCTTGTTCATGACAAAATCAAAAAGTCGATTTTTCATTTTTCTCTATAGCTCGGTTAATTGTTAACCGATTTTAATTTGGAAAAAATATTATACACCAACTTTTTATGTGCTACATTGTGCAATAAAAATAAAACATTTTGATTTTTCTGTTTTGAGATACCATCCGATCTGTGGAATGAAATTTAAGATATTGCGTCCATTTAAATCGATGTCATGTTTTAGCATACTTTTTTCTTATTTTTCAGATAATTTATTCCTGAATTATTTTCAATTTTGATGACTATATTTACACATGAATCTTCTCAATTTTAATCGATACTAAACTGCTGGCCAATTGAAACGTACCAAGTGAATTTTTAGGTTTAATTTAAAGTCAAATATTTTGAAAAATAGAAAAGATATCAACATGCGGTTTTCAGGATTTCAGAGATAATTTAATTGAGAAAACGATAGTGTTACCCGATTTTTTTACTTTGAAGTACATTACTATCTACAGGGTATGAAAGAAAGTCTTCTTTTTTTGTCAAATTTTATAACTACCGAGATTTCACAAAAATTTTTTTTATATTTTTTTGATGTAGATTTTTTTAATCCTTACTTAATGGGAAAACAATCTGTTTTTAAAAATTTTAATATCCCTCTTATTTTATAACATACCGAATTTTTGCTGAAAATTTGATTTTTTCTTTGTTTTTTGTCGTTCGGCTGTATTGTGTTTTGTAAGAACCAATCTCTGTAGTTGATTATGATACCTTATGAATGGCTTTCTTATAAAAAGTACCCTTTATGTACTATCATTAATTTATTGGTAACCTTTTTATCGACATATCACATGATGACATTTGCTTTCAAAATGGCAGCATAATTATTATTACAAAAACCTGTTCAACAATATTAAATATAATAAAAAATTCGGTATCTTATAAAATAAGAGGGATATAAAAAATTTGAGAAATTGGTTTTTTCCTCATTAACCAGGGACTAAAAAAATTGACATGAAAAAAATATAAAATTATTTTTGTGGAATTTCGGTAGGTATAAAGTTTGAGAAAAAAAAGACGACTTTTTTCATACCCTGTAGATAGTAACGTACTTCAAAATAAAAAAATCGGGTCACACTATTGTTTTCGCAATTAAATTATCTCTTGAATTCAGAAAACCTCATGTTGATATCTTTTCTCCTTTTCAAAATATTTGACTTTAAATTCAACCTAAAAATCCGCTTGGTACGTTTCAATTGGCCAACAGTTTATTTGTTATAGTTTCTGAGATCCTAATGGTTGATCATCAAAAAACTCACCACCCTGCTGAGCATGTCCACGAATAGAGTACAAAAGAAGAAAAACTATTTTAGTATCTGCAGAAAGAGAAAAAGTTATTTTAATAAAAAATTCTACTTTCCTTTAAACCTCAGATTTGATTTTGGAATTCATAAATGAAAAAGTCATGATAATGGTTCACAAGAGAAAAATGGAAATATACATATAAAGCCTTTGTAATAATTCGAAAATAAGTCAACATACAAAATTTTAAATCCAAATTACTTTCTCAAATAGTAAAATACACTTTAACCTGGAAGGTTTCGACCAGTGCGCACCTAGGGTCATCGTATTTCTTACACTTGTTAAGTTAGATAATCGCATGAAAAGCTGCGAACATTACGAACATTTTTCCTAAACTGCTTCGTAAATGAAGAGGGACACAGGTTAACTAGTTGTTCATACTTGACCACACCGAAGCATTTCCGCTTTGTCTCACTAGCTTAACCAGTGCCGAGGTTATTATGCATATTGCAGAGACGAGTCTAGAGACAAAGTGACGAAGCAAGCAACGAGACTCAAATATGAGCCTACATTCATATACAACCGAACATAGTAAAAGCGTTGACTCTGCGGCACGCGACGAGATAAAATTCTGATTTCATGTCGCGGATGGCGCTGCGATTTTTGTTTGTAGTCTAGTTTTGTTTTAAATGAGGAGATATTTCGGACAAAATTATAATTAAAAGTGGCAAAGTCCATTCTCAAATATTCGAAAACTCGTTGGGAGCTGACTCATTAAATAATGAATAATATTGCCTGAACTGTTTGCGCAGGTTATTTATTGGATGTATAGAATATTACCTTTGACCCAGCCCCTGCATAACCAAAACTATGCACACTGACAGACTATCGAGTAAAATTTCGTCCTCACTGTTTAAACAAATTTGAGGACGCATGAAAAATCGCAAATTTTGTCCCTTCACTATGTAATGGTGTGTCATAACGAGTCGTGTGCCCCGTCACTTGTCTTTAGTCTCGTATCTGCACTATGTTTGTACCCTTACTCATAGAAAAGCAGAATTTTCTAATTCAACATAAGAATTTAAAATCCGTATAGGGCACTAGCTCCATTATTGCACATTATTAGGTCATATGCTATAGCAATTTGAAAATACGCCCACAAAAAACTAAAAAATCTTGCATCACACTATAACTGTAAGTGCTGTTTGGTGTATTCCTTGTTTATACGAAAATGTGATACTGACTTTAAATTAGAGTGACGCTTTTTGTAATTATGAATAGGAGTCTTAATATGAACCATTTAGTCCAGAAAAATATAACAAACACTTCGAAAACTTGTTGAATTTTTGTTATAATGACTATCAAAATTAATTAATTACTCCAAACAAAAATGGACAGTAATAGAATTACAATTTTCTACTATTTTCTAGTCACAATTCTTTATCATCAAAATAATAATCTTTTTATATTTTCAGTAGATACGTTGAACTAACCCACAACACCAACTAATTTCTAATTTTACATACCAATGAATAACAATTATCGCACATTAAAATAAGTACATCTATAGGCGACGTATGATTAGCAACACAAATTCCATTTTTCGGTTTATTTTCTTCAGTGTGATATGTAATAACAGACGATATAGCCCTGGACAAAATCCCAAAGCACATAATTGATACATATCTATTTATTCTTTGTTTCAAATCACCCTCTGGAATATATCCCACGAGCGCAGTACATAATGTTAACCACAACACCTGTAAATATATAATCAAGCATTGCAACAACACAAGCGACAAACACAATTAACTAAAATACAACACTCTTAAGAATGCAAAAAAAATTCACGTGTACAATGACAAATAATCAAGCACATGTTTTTGGCGAGGCTCCCTTGAAGATCTGATACAACTCACCAAAGAGTAACAATTATCTGTGGATAAAATAACAACGTCATAAGGTGTTGTATGATTGGCCACACAGACTGAACCATTGGCTGGCCTATATTGTTTGTCATGTATTCGAATAATTCCTGTTAAAGAACGTGCCATTACACGGAAGGCAATTACATAACACCTGTGATTTATCCATCGTTTGAAACGATTCTCATTCATTAAACCAATTAGAGCTGTGGAGGCCACCAACCAAGATATCTGTCAATATTTATATATTTATATTTATGATTAAATTTTAGTTCAAATTTTTCAGCAGAATGTATTTAGAAAGAACACATTTTGTTACTTTTTTAATACTGATGTTTGTTTTATTTGAAAAATCATATTTTTTTTCAAAAAAGTATTGGCGGGAAATTAGATAAATTTCAGTGGGACAGATCCCACTGAAATTATAAACCATTCTTTAAATTATTTGCCATTTCCATTCATAACATCATTCTTTCAACTAAATATTTAGCGAACAACGCAAAAACTTACCCCAACGAAACAGATGATTACCCTCAGGGGGAACAGGAAAAAATATCGTATGAAAAACCCACACACCCATATTATGGTGAGTTTCCAAGATATAAATTCGTAACCTCTGTTTGTACGGATCAACAAATTCCAATTCTTCAGTTCTTCTGCCTCAAACCTCGACGTGACTTGATCTTCTATAATAGCTTCTACTCCTACTTTTATGTAATCAAAAGCGTTACTTAAATCAAAATCTCCATGTTTGTTCTGTAGAAAAAAATAAACAAATATTACTAAGAAAAACGTTTTAAGCACAATTATCAGTTACCTTTACTTCGCCTCCTTCTTCTTCTGTTAGGTCATTTACCGTAGAAGGTTCTGGTACCAGAATCATTTTATCATCTCTGCTTATGAGACTGTTTCCACCATTCAAGACGTGTCCATTTTGTAAACCGTTTAAAGGTTTAACATTTTCTTTAATACTTTTTTCTGGTGGAGTTATTTCTTCATGATAAGTGTCGTCATCGCTTTTGTTTTCTAACTCTTTACGTATCCTTCTTTGTGCTGATTCTATGTCCACTCTTCCATACTGAAAGTAATAAAAAGTTTATTCATATTTTTATTATGATGTACATTTAATCAAAGTTTTTAATCATTCTTTAAGTGCTCGTTGTTATTTAATCAAAATGTAACAAATTAAAGGTATTAAAAAATAATTTGTGTCAAATAAAATCACAATGCACAATCATTAATCGAATCAATTAGCTTTTATCATCTTTAAATTACAAAGTTCATAAAGTAAGCATCACCTTTGACAATAATTTCACCTTCGTATGTAACATTGAAATGATCAAAATATACTTAACCTTTGATACATAAAATAAAAAGTACTATTTGGTTATTATTTAGTAACCATCGTATACTCAAAAATTAATTTTAATTTAAGACTTCCAATTATTTTACCAAAAAGCTACGTAATGAAGGTCAATGTGATTTTAAACTTTAAATATATAATTAATTTTTACTTACAAAACATGCATTGTAAACATGCAAGTTTAATATAGTTTCATTATTTTAACATTGTTTTATTTAACGTGTACAAGTATAGTAACTTACTCTTTCGATTTTGTCTTAGAAAAAACATTATTACAAAATAAAATTACACTATAATTACTATAGTGAATTGTTTCTGTTTATATCCATAAATTGTAGAAAACAAAATAGGTACACACTATACTATTTACATTTATTTGAAATGCATTTTTTCTACTCGCTCCAATATTTCCATTAATAAATATCTAGGTATGTTTATAACATTACTTTGGCCTTAGATGAACTTAATTTAACATAAACAATAATCTGTAAAACTTTGTGCAATACAAATGATTAGGACAAGGATGAAAAATATGAGAAAAAATTTGAAAAAAGAATAAACAGCAGTAAATGGGATGAAAGAGGTTTTTATATACTTATTTTGTCTTAAATTTTCGCTTTAATATAACTAAATCCCACAAACCAGAAATCGGCTATATGTCTATTTATTTCTTTGTACAACATTGAACTGTTATTATCATTATTTTATAACACTATATACAATATGTTTAAAAACCATGTTTCGATAACAAAATAACATCGCTCCATTTACACAATCCCATTAGACTACATTGTACTTTTATAATGTCTTTGTTTTTAATATAAGCAAATAATATTATTAGGCAATAAATAATATTACTAAAAATATTTTAAAACAAATGGATCTAATTGGACCTCGACCAATCTTAATCTTTGTATTCGTACATGTAAACGTATAAATAGGTACAATATCTTATCATTTCATACAAAAATAAATTGATATTTATTGTCAGGTACACACATAATCAATACTTTATTTATTAATGCGTAGGGTTTAATAACAGTTTAAAAAGATATTAATAAATCAACGTTTATGAGCATGTAACTTACAATATTCTTGATTAAACTATATGTCCACAAAAATTGGTTTCATATAGTACAACTTTTTAATAGTATTTTCTTATTATTTGATCTGATTAACAATTTCTTTGAAAATATGATTTTTGGTATGAATGGTACTGATTTTTGTCAAGTTTTAAGGACTAGAACTCGAGTCAGGCATTCCTATTAGTCCTTCAGCTAAGGGTCAAAAGGTAGGAAATAAAAGTGGGATGAGACGACGCAGTGTTTTCTAAAGGTTTTTTAGGCGCTGAATCCGAATCCGTGCGTCGTTTTTCAATAAAGTGGTGCAAACCAAACTTATTAACAATTTATTGTTTAAAACGCATTAACTCGAAAAGTATATATTTTACCGAGCATTTTACCAAAAAAAGTTTCAAACAAAAGTTGTTCAAAATAAAAAGACTCTTCTAAGAGGTCATATGATATTTTGTCAGAAAGTCGCACGGACAAAAGTTATTAACAATTTATTGTTTAAATGTTTAAATGCAATAACTCGAAAAGTATACATTTTACCAAAACAAGTTTCAAACAAAAGTTGTGCAAAATAAAAAGACTCTCCGAAAAGGTCATATGGTATTTTGTCATAAAGTCGCTCGAGCAAATGTTATTAACAATTTATTGTTTAAAACGGAACAAACCAAAAAGCATACATTTTAGGAGAGTCTTTTTATTTTGCACAACTTTTGTTTGAAACTTTTTTTGGTAAAATGTACACTTTTCGAATTATTGCATTTTAAACCATAAATTGTTAATAACTTTTTTCCGAGCAACTTTATGACAAAATACCATATGACCCTTTTGGAGGGTCTTTTTATTTTGAACAACTTTCGTTTGAAATTTTTTTTGGTAAAATGTATACTTTTCCTTTTTGAGTTAATTTAAACATTTAAACAATAAATTGTTAATAATTTTTGTCCGTGCGACTTTGTGACAAAATACCATATGAACTTTTCGGAGAGTCTTTTTATTTTGAACAACTTTTGTTTGAAACTTTTTTTGGTAAAATGCTCGGTAAAATCTATAATTTTCGAGTTATTGCGTTTTAAACAATAAATTGTTAATAACTTTTGTTTGCACCACTTTATTGAAAAACGACGCACGGATTCGGATTCAGCGACCAAAAAACCTTCAGAAAACACTGCGTCATCTCATCCCGCTTTTACTTCCTACCTTTTGACCCCTAGCTGAAGGACTATATCTTGTAAAATATAATATTTAAAATTTTCAGAACAAAATTGAATATTTTTATTTGATAGTCGTACCTGCACTAGAATAATAAGGGATTTTTCGAAATTTTACAATATTTTCAATAAAAAGTTGTTTTATACTTATTGTTAGTCAATTTCAAAAAACCTAATTGCAAAAGTTGTTCCTGGGTCAGAATTCGTGAAATGTATCACCCAAAATCGCCTTGTCTTGTTTTTTGATGTACCTAAATAAATGTAAAATCCGAGGTAAAATAGCATTTCAATATAAAAATTGATCCCCAGTCCAGAATCATATTTCAAAAAATATATTATTTTCTACTTATTGACAAACAATTTTTGTTTAGAATGTTTAGAATTAACCCAGCTATCATCTGCCAAAGTTTGTCACAGACCTTGTAGAACACCCTGTATATCTCGAAATCTATTGGATTGAATTTGATTAAATCTCTAGAAATATTTCTTCTATAGTATTAAATAGTTTACAACAATATTTGTTTGTTTATTCGATATGTTGATAAACAATGTTCTAGATCATCAAAAAATAAAAATCTGAAAAAATCACAAACATATTGTACCAATTATTTAAAAAAACATCTGTAAAATTTGAAAGTGTGTCCATTTTTCATTTCAAACGGTTGGAAAAAATCACGATTTTTTAAAAAAAATCATAAAAATCGATTTTTATATTAAATCATGATTTATTTGATTTTTTTTTTGATTTTTTGTAATGGTAATGCTTACAATGAATATATTAAAACCCAGAATCCAGATAAAGAGAATTTAATTATTATTTAATTACCTCAGTGATTTTTTTTGACAATATAATTACATAAATCTTTGTCCATTTTAAACTTTTAATAAATATTCTGTTTTGTTATACAGACTGGTCTCAGCTTTGATCTTAATATTATGTTAAAATTTTCTTCAAAACCAACAATTTAGCAAAAAGTACCTCTACTGACTCTACATTACTCTACAAGACATTAACAAAATGTTATATTTTCAAAATTAATTTTCTCAGTAGTGTTTTATTAAACATTGATTTAGATCAATGATTAAAATATACAAATCACTTGATTTAAATCAGTGATTAAATCGTGATTTTAATCAAAATGATTTAATCATGCCAACCCTGTATTCAAAGATATGATCATTTGAAATCAGCGTGGAAGAAATGAAAGTTAGTCTAGAATCGCGACTTTTGCATGACCAAAAAAAATTGGATTTTTGCAAAAATGGTTCATTTTGGCAAGAGAACTCTTGTTTGCAGTCAAAATAAACTATTTTTGCAAAAATTTTTTAGGCCAATTTTAGCAGTAACCGCGATCCTAGACATTTACCTTAACTTTTTATCTATCTTCCACGCTGATTTCAAATGATCATATTATCTTCTGAACGATAAATTGACACCCTTTGAACTTTACAGATGTTTTTTTAAATAACTGGTACAATCTTTGTGATTTTTTTCATATTTATTGATGCTCCAGAACATTGTTTACCAACAAATTGTTATAAATAAACAAATATTCATCGAGAAAAAATTGTTGTAAACTAATACTATACAAGAAATAGTTCTAAAGATTTCATCAAATTCAATCCAATAAATTTCGAGATATGTATATTTAATTGAAGAAATAAAGACCAAAAATTGTTTGTCAATGAGTAGAAAAAAACATATTTTTTAAGTATGATTCTGGGCTGGAGATCAATTTTTATATTGAAATGCTATTTTACCTCGGATTTTACATTTATTTAGGTACATCAAAAAACAAGACAAGACGATTTTGCGTGATACGTTTCACGAATTCTGACCCATCTACGAGTATGAAGTTAACTTTCTTGGGCATACTTTATAACTTTTCAGATTTTTTTATATTTATAACAAAAATATTTGCATTTAAAGTAATCAAGCACATGTCTAAAGTGTGTTTTTAAAGTTTATCATGGTTCAAATACAGCACGTCGCGTGAAAGTTGTTACAATAACTAAGATTGTTTACAAGTTATACAATTATTATCAGCCAGCTGAAGATGATATAGATTATAAGTATTCGGTATGTTGTAAAATTATCAACATATAATAACCAACATTTATATTTATCATTGCATTTTATTATTTGTTTAAGTCAATCTAAGTAACGAAAACAAATCTTAAAGTAAAGAATTACCCTCGAAAAAAAATTAGAGCAGCAGTATTATTTTTACAAAATTCAAAACTACGCATAAATAATATAAAATCTTAGAATTTAAATACATAGAATTAAGTACAAAAAATATCTTAGAAACTGAACATAAATAGATGTTTGTGAGATGTAGAACTCTTTAAGATTACCAGCCTATGACAAGAAAATTTTTATACAGGGTCTCCCAGGATAGACACGAAATATTTTAAATATGATTCTTGAATACATTCTGCATTGTCTTGTATGGTAATTTTTTTAACTCCAATCCGAATTTTTTTTTTTTTTATTTTCCATATAAAGTCATTGCAAGTGGCAACTTACGAAAATCTTTTTAACAAATTTAATAATTACTCCGAGTAGACATCGTTTATGTTCAAAATGGAATTTAACTTTTCGATTCAAAATAAACCAATCTTTCATCATGTATCAAATTTTTAACTATTTTCAATACTGGTTTTCAAAATAAATTAAATGAAACGATTTATTTTTTCAAATTCCAAATTTGAACACTAATAATTCTTTAAGGGTTAACACTATCAAAAAAATTACAAGATACTTTCGATCGCAAATCATCTCAGCTACAAATTTCATGTATAACATTTTTTCGATAATCAAATAGTTTAGCAGACTGGCTTCTTTTTATTCAACAGTCCAACAGTATTTTACTTTTTCAATCTACAATTTTCAACATTCAAGAGATGATTGTTCGAAAACTAACCCGGTTGGGAATAAAAAAATTATACAGGATAAAGCAGAATTTATTCAAGAATCACACCTAAAAACATTTCGTGTCTATCCTGGGATAAAGATAAAGACACGGTAAAAAGTAGTTCAGAACGAAAAAGTACTCCTAAATATCGAGTTCCCTTTATTATGATTTTTTTTGTATTTTTCTAAAGGGAAAAAAGTTTTTGAATTTTACGTAAATATAGAATTTGTCAACGAAGAAATGGAATGTCACGTGACTACTTTGTGTAACCCTTTTGACTATAATACAGGGTGTTTTTGAAATACACTACCAAAAAAAGAACGGTAATAGGTGATGAAAAATAGATGCCATTGACAAAAAAAACCTTTAATAAAAGTTTTTTCGTTTTCGAACTAAAATTAATTGAAAATTTGGTCTAAATTTCCAGTGCGCTACTGGGTTAAAGGTAACTACATAATTCAAATAGTAATTATTTTGGTTGTTTAGTAACAAGAATAAAAGGTAGATGTGATTTTTTCTGTCACACAATTCAAATTGTCACCGTATAATTGTCAGTTTTGAATTTTGAATTTCCATATTTATTCTGAATGGTTTACACAAATTCCGAATTGACCGATATGGTGTTAATGTATGGGAGAGCACTGGGAAATGCTCGTCAAGCACAGTCTCTCTACAGAGAAGCATTTCCTAGACGAGTAGTACCCGACCATCATACATTTACTAGCACTGTGCAGCATCTCAGAGACAACGGTGAATATCGTCCCCAAACTAGATATAGAGGCCGACAGAGAACTGACAGGGTATTAGATGCTGAACCTGATATATTAAATACTGTGGAAGAAATCCCCGGAATTAGCGTAAGAAAACTGTCGTACAGAATTGGTGTTTCCCTATTTATTGTTTGGAGAACATTAAAAGAACAGAGACTTCATCCCTACTATTTGCAGCGTGTACAAGCACTAAAAGAAGAAGATTCTACCCCGAAGGATCAGGTTTTGTGAATGGATATTGCAAAAAAATGATCAAGATCCACAGTTTGTTGAAAATTTGTTGTCAACAGATGAGGCAACCTTCATAAGAGATAGA
Organism: Pediacus dermestoides; assembly: GCA_963942485.1. Taxonomy (NCBI): domain Eukaryota; kingdom Metazoa; phylum Arthropoda; class Insecta; order Coleoptera; family Cucujidae; genus Pediacus; species Pediacus dermestoides. The sequence goes on from OZ012626.1 coordinate 14,120,302, forward strand.
GTCTTTAATTCCCATAATTCTCATTGTTGTTCGGCAATTTGAACAATTTTTAGAAATAAATTATTACGTATTTCACTACGTATTTATTGGATGGTTGAACCATAATTTAAAATCTACATCTCAGAATTGACTTTCGACTTGTCAGTTCTGACTTTAATGGTTACTATGGCTATTTATTCAAAATTATTTAATTTTAGTTACCATGGCTTTTTATTGAAATCGAACGCAATCAGTTTTACGTGTATTTTCATCAGTGGCGTTCTGGTTTTATAAGTAAGGGGTCAGAGGTTATTTTTTGTTATCGTAAAAAAAAATAAAAGGGTCCATTCGCCTCCTTAAAAGTCCCAGAGACTCTGTTTCACTTTTGGTAGTGTATTTCAAAAACACCCTGTATAAAAAGCCCCTAGTAATTCATTCAATAAATCCAATAAAGGCCATAAAAACTTTATAAAGTTAATATAAAATAGAAATATTTCGTATATGAAGGAACTTTGCTGAACACATTTTATAAATTAATTGCAAGATATTTAAAAAAAACAAATGTATGCCAATGAAAAGTGAATTTTATACAATTTTCGAATGATGTGTTTGCTCTAGATTTTATAATCAGGAGAAAGTAACATAATGTTTTCAAGTAGGTACGTTATCGATACAAACTGGGAATAAATTTTCCGCAGTCAGAAATCCAATTTTATATTCTGTCCCATTATTATTAAGTGATGGGATGCAGAATGAATAATAATGAAAAGAATGGATTTAAAATTATTACAAAACTGATTTACTTCCTTGACTGTCTCAAGAGTAAAGTAAGTAACTAAAGTTAGTAAATTTATGTACCTACAATATAAAAAATCACAGCATATGCATATATACAGGGAAATATCATTTAGATAAAGTACCTATAGGTACTTATCTTATTTTAAAATTTACTTTATTTGTTATCAAATAGTCAAGTGGGAAATAAATTAAAAAAACCTACAGATAAATAGTTGTTTATCATTTATCTATGAGTTCAGGTTTTCTCTAAGATTAGAAAGAAAAATATGGTATGAACGAATCTTAAATGATATGTTACAATTAAGAAAAATTAGATCCTCCAGGACCTCTAGGTCTAAGGAAATCATCGAGAGGTGAATCTTTACTTAGACCTTAAAATTTTGAAATAAATTATTAGTTATTAGGTACGTATTTTCCATTCTGGAGTGGACTGAGGACAACGAAAAGGTGTAATCTTTTAAAATATTAAAAATCATCCTCATAGATGTTATTCGAAAACAGTCATCGCAGTTTTTGAAACTCTAAAGAGATGACTAATAATTAAGTATTTACACCTTGCATTTGAGATACGGAGATACCTTTACACATGCCTTCTTTTGACTGCAACTTTGCAAATTAACTTATAGGTACTATTTTAATTAATATTTGAACCTAATTTGCATATACTGCAATGCAATGTTTAATTTTAGATGTACAGTGCACTAGTATTAATTTATTTCATACCATTAAAATTCTAAGGTATTTTTTGGAAAACTTTAACAACTGTACTCACCTCAAACACCATCAGAAGAATTTTTACATAAAGCCTTCTAACACCAATAGACTTTCCTATTGATGCCAAAAATATAATACACAATAGTAGCACTAAAAAAGGTGTTAACAAAATAGAACCAACAATTGATACAACCGAAATTACAGACGCCATTTTCCATCCACTGAAATTTGTGACTTTACTTTAATAACTAAAAAATTAATCAAAAAACATTCACATCCTTTTGTCAAAATCGTTACACAGAAAATGATAATTTTTCTTATGCGTAAGATCAGTAGACCTAATATCAATTATTTTAACTCATCACTGACGTGACATTAGCAGCTAGTTTAAATTAAATGTGTTAGGGCGTCTTCACGTTAGCTGCACATTTAGTTAGTTTTTTTTTAAGTAAATAGGAGTAAGTTATTATTAGACAGTTTTTTACATTAATTATTACTCATTAGTATTAGTCAATTTTAGTCAATTTTAGTATTAGACGTTTGGGAACGATGGTTTCTTCCTATGAATTTATAAAAACATCAAGAAAAAGACATATTTTACCAGATTATTTTTAATTTTAATACAAGATATTTTTTTCCTCAAATATAAAACCAAAATAATCTTAAAGTATTGAAGCTCAAAGACGCTAAAATATTTTTCTGGGAGTTTACTCTTCTTCGGTAAGTGCCATGGAGGATTAACGATTGTTCGACTGTTTAATTTTGAACACATATTGAATGAAGTATAGACAACTGTGTTTCTATTGGATATTATTTTTTGATTTAGCTAAAATGACGCATCCAACAAAATTTAAACAGTTCAATATAAACGGCGCTTAAGTATATGTTTTCTTTCTAGTAATTTATCTGTCAACTGATTTCGTAGAAAATCCCCAGATTTAGCAAATTGACATTTGTTCACCTTAACCTTTGATGTCATTCATCTGAAGCGATTTACAAAAAAATTAATTGCTTCTTCAAAATTTACAGTAGGTAATCAACAATTATAATGGCTGATCTTCCGGCACCAGTTCGCGTATCTCCTCTAATTAAGGTAACATGAAATACCAAAAATCACATTTGATAAATGGTTTTCGCCATCACAGTTATGTAATGCACCACTATTATTTTCTTTACACATAGTTTGGACGATGGAGTTTCCTAGCTGTTGGTGTTCTATACGGAGCATACCATCAAAACAGGCTTTCGAAGAGAGAGGTCATTAACAGGGAAATTGAAGGTAAACAGAAGGTAATTCGTGACCAAAAGTTAGCAATAGAAAAAGCAGCTGCAGCAAAGAAAGAAATTGAAGAACTTGAGGCTCTTGCTAAGTAATTTGCGAATTGTAACTTAATATAATATGTAAAAATAAATAGTAGTCATTACAATATGTATTTGATTTCTTTAGATAAGCAGACATACAAGTGGGGTACCTACAGCTTCTGTTAGTAACTTGAAAATGTTACTTGTTAAGAACAATGAGAGGAATAATATTTGGAGTATCGAAATTGACTGCTTTCTGTAATAAAAGCCCCAACCATTCATTGAGCAGGTAGTTTAGTCCGAATAAGAATAATTAGACACTTAACATCGGTGCATTTGAAAATTATCAACAGCCAAATAATAAGAGGTTTTCCCGGTGTAAGAATGGAATGGTAAAAAACTAGATTGAAAGTGTAGTTTCTTGATATCTATAAAATGAGTGAAACGTAAACCTTTTAATATAAAAATAATAGGACATTAAACCTAGCGGTTTCTTTAAATATGTTAAGTGTCTGAATATTCCTTTTTTTTGTTTTGTCGCGGAACTTTTTTCTATCCATCGAAATGCATAAAAGTGAGCTACAGAAAAACTAATAGCGAAGGGATAGGCCTCAGTTTATTAATCTAAGGACAAAAATGTTCTTGTTTAATAAAATGTATTTATAACAAATGTTAGACCGGGAGCTGAAAGGAGTTGAGTATGCATAATATGAGGACCGCATTTTATCAATTGATATAAGCTCATAACAGCTCTAAGATTAATATTGTGGATGTTGCCATTTAATATTATTTATGAAAACCCTATTTTTTAAGCAATTTCTTGTTTTGCTGTCAAAGGAATTTTCCTTCCCCTTACTAAGAAATCAAGCGATCCTTGATTTAAAATTCTAAGGTTAGATTAGTGTTTCAAAATAAACGTGCCGAAATAGAGTAAATAAATCTTTTTTACTAAAATGTAATGCTTGATTAATCATTAGTTAGTGCAATAGAGTCTACTGAGTGCATTTTTAATAATTAAAAGTTGAAAAAAGTGCTTAACACGTTGACGGACAGTAGGAACAAGCGAAGTTCGAAAATTGACACTATATGTTTTTGTGATTTTTAGAATGTTAGAAGTATAGTTTTACTCTTTCTGCTTAAATAAACTTCTACGTATACGCCAGTAAGTGCACATTTGTGCTGCTATAGCCGTAGTGTCTAAAAACAACCGTTTCGTTTTGGACGGCTATAGCAGTCATGCCACATTGTGAACTTCGCTTTGACGGCTATAGCCGCAATTGTCCGTCAACGTGTTAATTTACACATCCAAACTTTGGATGTTTCAAGTTTTCAAACTCCTATAACTTTGGAAATATTGGAGACCGCCGCTTATTTTTAGCATTTTCGTAATCAGGAGATCTAAATTAATAAGGTAATTTCAAAATTTTTTCAAAATATCTGGTAGCTACATTCGCCAAATTTTCCAATTATTTTAAACTATTACCTATTATGAGGATTGAGGAATTCTATGCTTTAGAAAATAATTTATTTCCTTGGCAATCTAAAGTAAAATAAAATGTAGGATATTGCACAAGAGACAAAAATTACAAAATATTAAATAGATAGTATCTATAAATGTATTAAATTCAATACTTGTATTGTAGACAATATAATTCTCTACAACACATCATCAATCAACGCTACAACGTTAGAATAGAAATGTGCAGTGTTCCCTCTGAAATAAATTTTAACTATTTGAAAATTGTACCTAATATTTAACAGAGATTTAAAAATATCAAAATGTCTCGTAAACTATTAGGTAGGTTTAATGGCCACCCAGTGATCGCAACTTGGACACGGAACCAAATAACGGCTCTTATGAAAAAATATGAATAAACCTTTATATCGATCGCATATTGCTGTTTTGATTATCAAAGTTTTAATTTATTCTTAAAATTAACGATCAATTGAAACACGTACCCTGTATCAGATAATTTTAGTGTAACTACATATTTTAAAATATTTCAGAAAACCTTCCCTCTGGGTAATCTATTTTTTCGAAACTGATAAGTTAATGTTAAGATATGAGCTTTTTTCATGAACATTATACAATTTCTTTTTTTGAAAAATTAGGAAAAACCGTTAATTTTAAGAAGACAGGATCTATGTCTAAAATTAAATGTAGAATCCAAAAATATGATAATATATGGGATGTTCTACCTATTTAAAATAAAAAGTTTGTGTCTACTTCCGGTGTAACCAGAAATACATACAGGGTGTCCCAGTTTATATCGTCAGGATTTCACCAGTCGATAGTTCATCGAAAATTAAAAGTGGTTTGTCTAATAAACTATGGTCGAATTTTGCTTTCTTTTTGATGTCGAGGGCATTAAAGAAGATAAATTATTTTAAATAATTTGCTATAAATCAATAATAAAAAAGTTAGCCTTCTGAAATTTTGCATAGGTCTTTTTTTTTATTCTCTATTAATAGTGGTTGCAATTATTTTATTTAGAACACAGAGGCGTGCGTACGGGATTTTTACAAAAATACGTTATTTAATAAAACGTACGCCACTGTTTTTTGCAGCGCCAATATACACATAGTATTTTCCATTCAATTTAGAAACTTTTTTGTATCTTACAATTTCTTGATAACTTAACTTTTTTTTTCTTATTTATTAAATAGCTTCTTCCCTATTAGATTTCCGAAAAAAGCATCAGTACAAAGTTGCAGAGAAAAATATTTCCTACAACTTTCCTTTTAATATTTTTTGATATTGTCATTATATAAATTTTTCTCTGGTTAGGTACTACTTACTACATACTGTACAGTGGACCCAGTGGTAAGTCGCCGATGCTATGCACAGAAAATGACAGAAGCAGGAAACTGTATTACCACTCTAGTACAATCGGAGGAAGCAATTTCCGTAAAACGCGCAGCGCAGAGTGAGTTTAAATGAAAATGCCACTGATCTGATATTAAATAGTATTAAGTAATCGGTTTGTTTATCATTAAAAACCAGGAATGTAGGTAAGTATGTACAGGGTGTCCCATTTTCGACACTTTTAGGGAGTATTGGCGTTATTATCAAAGATAGAGTGTTGCGGTTTTCACGTTCCTTTCCTACTTTTTTACGAAACGAAAGATTCCGGGGTCAAATTTGTCATGGCTCTCTTAGTTTTTAATCTACAGAGTGATTCTGAAAATCTTTGTTTTTTAGACACCCCTCGTATTTCCGTTATGCGTCTACTTATCAAAAAGGTGAAAACTGATCTTGATAGAGTTTTTTACGTAGAATTCAGTGGCGTAGGCAGTTTTTGTGTAAAAGGTTTAGTTTTTGAGATATTACCCAAAAAAATGTTTTTTTAAATTGGACACCCTATATATTATTTTTTATATTGATTAAGCAATATTTGAGCTTTCCAAAAATATATAATACTTAATATTTATTTTGAAAAACAAGCTCAAAATTCGATATTTTTAATAATTTACTTTTTTTATAACAGTAGGCCATGGCTAGTTTATTAGAAACAAATGCAAAATTGGACAGATTTGTCAGATTTCCATTATTGATGAAATATTTTTGTTACGTAGGAGTTATTATTTTACTTTTAATTTTTTATTACAGTGGCCATTTACGATAATTATGAGAAGTATTATATTGTTTTATATGTTTTATACAATGCATTAAAATTATCTTTTGAAGTGTTTAGCTTTAAAATAATTACGCATTGTGAAAATTTTGGATTTGTTTTTAAAAAAATAGCCATGGCTTACTGTTATAAATGAAGAAAATTAGTAAAAATATCGAATTTTGAGCTTGTTTTCAAAATAAATATTAAGTATTATATATTTTTGGAAAGCCCAAATTTTGCTTAATCAATATAAAAGATAATATATAGGGTGTCCCATTTAAAAAAACATAAGTTTGGGCAATATCTCAAAAACTAAACCTTTTACACAAAAACTGCCTACGCCACTGAATTCTACGTAAAAAACTCTATCAAGATCAGTTTTCACCCTTGTGATAAGTAGACGCATAACGGAAATACGAGGGGTGTCTAAAAAACAAAGATTTTCAGAATCACTCTGTAGATTAAAAACTAAGAGAGCCATGACAAATTTGACCCCGGAATCTTTCGTTTCGTAAAAAAGTAGGAAAGGAACGTGAAAACCGCAACACTCTATCTTTGATAATAACGCCAATACCCCCTAAAAGTGTCGAAAATGGGACACCCTGTACGTAAAAATACCTATATGCAAAAATTTTATTAAAAAATGCCCAAAAAAAATTTCTCTCCACATTGTACCAATGTTTTTGAGGCAAAATACGCATGTTCTACATAGTGGCGAAGGTGGGGAAAAAGGATGCGCACACAATGGGATCGGCGACTTACGACTGAGCCCACTGTAACTTACTACTCTTTCCCCAAAATTTTCAATCTATTTGTTGAATAACTTTTTAAATATCGACAGTATCAAAAAAAGGTTAAAAAATAAGTCGTAGGAAATATTTTTCTTTACAACTTTGTACTGACTCTTTTTTTCCAAAATTTAATAGGAAAGAAGTTATTCAATAAACAAAAAAATCCAACCCTTAATTGAGGGCTGGTGAAGGAACGGCGGGGTCTACGAATACAAAATAGTATATTTCATTACCAGTCTGGAAATACGGATTTTTTCGTGTGCGCGTGACAAATTCTCGTGGAAGGCGAAGCCGAACACGGGAAGTCATGCAAGCACGAAAAATCCATTTCTGGACGTGTAATGAACGATATTTTTCATTATACTTATCTAAAAACAACCCAAAAAAAGGATTAGAACTAATTTTAGGACATTTTATTTTCAAAGTAATTATAATACATCGTAAAAATAGTAGGCAAACACGATTAACATTTCCATAGCAACGACTTGTTTATTATCGGCGATGCTTTAGTTTCTGTCATATTTAGTGCACGGAAAAAAGAATAGGAGATCGGGAAAAGTTTTCCGTGCGCTGTTCTGAAAACGTCACCTTTACGTCATTGCAAAAACAGATGAAAACAAGGTGTTTTCAGATAAGTATAATAAATAGTAGTTTAATAAACAAGAGTGTTAATAAGAGCGATTAATAATCGAAACGATTTTAACGCGTGAGCGCAGCGAGCGCGTTAATGAGTCGAGATTATTAATCGCCGATTAACACTCGTGTTCTGCATATTGGCGCTGTAAAAAAAAACAGTGGCGTACGTTTTATTAAATAAAGTATTATTGAAAAGTCCCGTACGCACGCCTCTAAATTTGATATCTCCTGAATTTTTTTTGAATGTTGAGCAGCTCCTCCAATGATTTAAGTTTCTTTTCTAAAATAATAATTTTTAGTTGTTTTATTTTTAAGTTATGTATTTGAAATATACAGGGTGTCCCAAAATTAGCCTGCCAAAATGTACCAGCTGATTCTACGTTCAAAAATAATACAAAAAGTTCCAATAAACATAGGTTGAAAAATGCTTCCTAAGGAGGCTACATCCCCCCGAAAGGGGGACCCCAAAGAGGAGTTTTCTGTAATATCTTTGCAACTGTTTGAGGTAGATTTATGAAATTTGGTGAATTTGAAGCTTTTATAATTTGCCACATATTTCTTTTTCCAATTTTCAGAAATTTTGCCAGGGGCGTCACATACAGAATGGGTATTGGGTATACTATGCCCCATATTTTTTGTGTGGATAATTTTTAATTTTTTTATATCAAATTTTGAAACTTGGTTTATTTTTACACAAAAAAGGTAGTCTCAGTCGATCTTTGTATCTTAAACCGTTTTCGAGTAAAATCATTTTGAAAAAATCACGTCCATAAAAAATACACTAATAAAAATAATCACAAAACTAAAATTTATCAAAAGTAGACAATAGATTAAAATTTATAGGTATTTATTACTTCGTTTAGCATTTCTTCGTCAAATATTAATAATAAAAACAAAATATCAAAATCGAATTTTTTTTTTCAATTTTGTGATTATTTTTATTATTGTAGTTTTTATGGACGTAACTTCTTCAAAACGATTTTACTCGAAAACGGTTCAAAATTCAAAGGTCGACTGAGATGACCTTTTTTGTGTAAAAATAAACCAAGTTTCATAATTTGATATAAAAAATTTAAAAATTATCCACACAAAAAATATGGGGCATAATTTACCCAGCACCCACCCTGTATGTGACGCCCTTGGCAAAATTTCTAAAAATTGGAAAAAGAAATATGTGGCAAATTATACAAGCTTCAAACTCACCAAATTTCATGAATCTACCTCAGTCAATTGCAGAGATATTACAGAAAACTCCTCTTTGGGGCCCCTCTTTCGGGGGGTTGTAGCTCCCTTAGAAAGCATATTTCAACCTATATTTATTAAAACTTTTTGCATTATTTTTGAACGTAGAATTAGCTGGTACATTTTGGCAGGCTAATTTTGGGACACCTTGTATACATATAGTTACTTGTCGAGTTGCGATAATAAAATTACCTTCAATGAATTTTAAATAAAATTTTACTGTAAAACAAAACGTTTTATGAAAAAACTACACAAGGACTTTTTTTCGTATAATCAACTGCTGATTTCAGAAATGTAGAAAAAAATTATTAAGCATATCATTGTCGTACTTTTTGTTTCTCTAAAAAGAGATAATCTCACCCCCGTGAAAACAAATTATGCTGAATAAATATGGTAAGTACTTATTAAGAAAATAATACCCACCAAATTTCAATAAAATATTTCCTTTAGTTCAGGAGATATTATATTTATAAAACAAAAATATTGCAACTTCAACACCCTGTTCCTTTATTAAGAAAATCGATATTACTTTAACGTTTTCTATTATTTTTTTTTATTATCGAAGGTTCAATTTGGACCACCATGTACATATACAGGGTGTACGCGCGAAGTGGCTCACTATTGCTAACTTCGTTATTATTGGAGCTACAAAGTCGGTTAAATTAGCAAACTAGTAGCATTTTTTCCGCCGATTACAATGGTGAAAACAGAAAAACAATTGGCCATCTGGTTTTCGAGATATTCACAAAAACAACATTTTTTTAAATGGAACACCCTGTATATTTTTGCAAAAAACGATGATAAATTAAATTCAGCGGAAAAAATGCTACTAGTTTGCTAATTTAACCGACTTGCGAACACCCTGTATATTTTGATCCTTTTATTTATTTGGTGCATTTTTTCAAAACCTGTTTTTTTGCTTTGAGAATCATCCACTTTTACCAATATCCCCAGAGGACAGCTGCCAAACTTTCACTTTATTCAAAACCTATAAGAATAAAAAAAATAACGTAAGTATAGGTACGAGCACTTAGATAATAACGCCATAACAAATTACAATGAAATAAATATAAATAAATAAATAAATAAAACAGCTTTTGAGTTCAATAAAAAGTGGAATAAGTTCTAGGAAGTGCCCTATTAAGAGCATTCTCGATATTTCGATGTCTGTTATGTAAAAATTTAAAAAAGTGTATTTGCCATATGCCATCTTCAGACGGCTTGCCCTGAATTTTTTTCTAAAAATTTTAAGAATTTTTCGTTTACTTTTATTACTTAATAGGTAACAGGTATACTTTCCTCTTTATGGAAATACATAATTATATGAATAGATAAAACCTACTGAAAAATTGAGCGTGTGTGTTGTGTGTTGTCTTGTGGGTTTATTCAATGAAAACAGAACAGACTTCGTCAAGTCCTTGTTTGTATTTATTGAATAAGTTTGTGGGTTGCATGGTGACCTCACTTTTACACACAGACAACCGTATATGGAGGTGATATCACAAATCTCCATAAATTAAAAAGATGACTCACTTTTATTAAAGTGCATAGATGTCCCGCATGTTAACTTTTAAAACCGTTACCTAATAGAGCACAAATTTTACCTGTATCGTGTATTAATTTGAAAATAAATAAAAAATAACAGATAACGCAACTTAATTTAATGTAAAATTATAATTTTACGAGAAAGCCGGCGGTTCTATTTAACCTCAATTTGTATTGAATATTCTTCAGTAGCAGGACTACATTTTCTAACGTTATTTCAATATGCAGTCTATTTTTAGAAGATATTTATAGAGATATGTGAAGAACACCCCTTTTGGAACAGGGAGGTGCCTCCTCGTACACGAAATATTCAAGGTTGTTTCGTATGCATTGCAGATGGTCGATTTGAAAATTTGTGATAGAATGTTAGAAATATAAATTCTCTTGAAAAAAATATTTGTTATAATATTTCAATCCACAAATGAAATTACAGAAATAACCAGTTAAAATTTTATAAGAATGTTCATAGAGTAACTTTCATAAAGAGATATCTAGAAGGTACAAAACAAAATAAATTAATAATAATAACACCAAATGAAGAAAAAAGTAGATTAATTACACGTCCAGGATTATTTATAAATACTATATACCTTTAAAAAAGTAGACACAGAAATAAATTTAAATCTGCATTTATTTCTGATCCCCTAACTTCAACCAAAACCTAAATATTGATTTTTTAATAATTTCCATTTTGTTCAAATCAGATTAGGAACAAGGTAGCCATATTCGTTTGGTCATTTTTCCGTTATATCACATGACATATTCGACCAATCACAAGCATTGATTTAGGCGTTGGTTGGTGACGTCAGTGAACATATAAATAGCAACGCAAACCGAAAATCGACCAGTTCGTTTGGAAAGTTGCATTACTATCTTATCTGAACGTCTGTTCTTGTTCATTTCTCTTTTTGTGTGTGAATTGAATAAAAATCAATCAAAATGGTAAGTACATTTGTTCAAAATGTTACAGTTCATGAGAATGTTCGTTGAATATGTGCTAATTTAGTTTAATTTTACTGAAAAAAACCGGTAACTGATGGGGCTACGACGTGGCGTCGAACAGCGGTCGCCATTTGCCGGTTATCCATGAGCAGCTTACTCAAATGAATCATTTCTAACAAAATTTTTACTTTAGCATTATTTTTCTATTTATCAAATGTTTTTCGATACCATATCAAGTAAATAATTCAGTTTATTTTTTATAAAATAGTTCTAGAACTGCGTAAGTGCATATCTACGTTATTTAGCCATTGCTTTTTAATTATTATTCCGCAACGCATTCAAATAATTAAATTTCTGTTACAGCGTGAGTGTATCTCGGTTCATGTTGGGCAAGCCGGTGTCCAAATCGGTAACGCCTGTTGGGAATTGTACTGCCTGGAACATGGCATTCAACCTGATGGTCAGATGCCATCAGACAAAACTGTTGGTGGAGGAGATGACAGTTTCAACACCTTCTTCAGCGAAACTGGGGCCGGCAAACATGTGCCCAGGGCTGTATTTGTTGACTTGGAGCCTACCGTAGTAGATGAAGTACGTACCGGCACATACCGCCAATTGTTCCACCCTGAGCAATTAATCACCGGCAAAGAAGATGCCGCCAACAATTACGCCCGAGGGCACTACACAATTGGCAAGGAAATTGTTGACTTGGTGTTGGACCGAATTCGCAAATTGGCTGACCAATGTACCGGACTGCAAGGTTTCCTCATATTCCATTCGTTCGGTGGTGGTACTGGTTCCGGATTCACCTCACTTTTAATGGAGAGATTGTCCGTGGACTATGGAAAGAAATCCAAACTGGAATTCGCTATCTACCCAGCTCCCCAAGTGTCCACCGCCGTTGTAGAACCATACAACTCCATTTTGACTACCCACACGACTCTGGAACATTCCGATTGTGCTTTCATGGTTGACAACGAAGCCATCTACGACATCTGCAGACGCAACTTGGACATCGAACGACCAACCTACACCAACTTGAACAGACTTATTGGCCAGATTGTTTCATCTATTACTGCTTCCTTGAGGTTCGATGGCGCCCTCAACGTTGACTTAACTGAATTCCAAACTAACTTGGTACCCTACCCACGTATTCATTTCCCTCTGGTCACCTATGCACCTGTAATTTCCGCTGAAAAAGCTTACCATGAACAACTCTCTGTTGCTGAAATCACCAATGCCTGTTTCGAACCCGCTAACCAGATGGTTAAATGCGACCCTCGTCACGGTAAATACATGGCTTGCTGCATGTTGTACAGAGGAGACGTAGTCCCCAAGGATGTAAACGCAGCTATTGCTACCATCAAAACCAAGCGTACCATCCAATTCGTTGACTGGTGCCCAACTGGTTTCAAAGTTGGTATCAACTACCAACCACCAACTGTAGTACCAGGTGGTGACTTGGCTAAAGTACAACGTGCTGTATGCATGTTGTCCAACACTACAGCCATTGCTGAGGCCTGGGCTCGTCTTGACCATAAGTTCGATCTTATGTATGCCAAACGTGCTTTCGTCCACTGGTATGTAGGCGAAGGTATGGAAGAAGGTGAATTCTCTGAGGCACGTGAGGATTTGGCTGCTCTTGAGAAGGATTACGAAGAAGTTGGCATGGACTCCGGAGAAGGTGAAGGAGAGGGTGCTGAGGAATATTAAATGTTTCCAAAATACATTCAGTAATTTTGTTTAATTAAAATATATGCCTTGAGCCTGAGCATTAAATTTTTTTTACTTGCAACCAACTTTTGTTTTATTTAATCTTCTGTGGAAAAATCTTTCGTAATATTTCCTATTTAACCTGTTACATATTATTCTGTTTCTATTTCATTTTTTATTGATAAAAGTTATGAATGATACTAAAAGGGGATTTAATTAAATAAAAAATAATTCTTGATATGAAATTGTGCCTATCGGAAAGATTAATTTGTGTTGAGAATATTTTTTAACCTCATAATTTTTAATACGTAAAACTTGTACAGTTATATTTCTTGTAAACGATTATTTTCTTTTTTTTTTTTTACAAAAGTTCAGTACCCTAAAAAGGTTACAAAAGTAGGAGCGATTCTTTCGTAAGAGCGCACCAACATAATTTTTATTTAAAATACCTACCACAGATTATAATTTACTTTTAAAGATTTATTAACTCAACAAATTTCAAATTCCTTGCTGTTCTATGAAATGGATACGTATGAGGGGAACTTCTTGTATACACCAGTCAATGAAATTGAATAAGTCAGAAGTTACAAAAAATTGTCATTTACTACGCATTTGATTTTTCCGGGGAAGTCAGGAAGAATTCCGAAAAAGTCAACTCAGAGAAATTCGTAAGTTGAGGGAATTCACTTTGTACAAATTTTACGCTGCGGTCAACCCCTTATTCTAGTGAGACCTGTTGTCAATTTAATAAATATGGGACATTCTGTAGGTATATTCCAAACTATCTAAAAAATGTGGACGCGACTGAACTTGAAGCTATGTGGTTTTCTAATTCCACGCATAGAGTGGCAATCGATGGAGAATTAACAATAAATGTAATATTTATACAGGGTGTGTCACGACGAGTTGACAGTAGACATAACTCTATTACTAAACACAATTTGATTCTAAAAATTGGTACACACCCATTATACAATGTGCTCTATTTATTGATAATATTGCCACCTTTCTGGTACTTCCGGTTATACCGGAAGTAGACACAAACTTTGTTATTTTAAATGGTACACCCTGTATATTTTTGAATTTTTAGATTCTACACTTCATTTTAGACATAAAAGTATTAAGGTTGTATGGTCCTAACATTAACTGTATTATAATTATTTAGACTTTTTCATTTTTTTTTATAAAAACATAGATGTAAATAAAAATTCAAATCTTGACAATGACACGTTTTTTCCAAAATTTTTTTCTTGTGTTTGAAGTAGGAATATACAAGAAATAAGCTGATGTAGTTTTGGAAAACTTGCTTTATACAGGGTGTTGGTGGTTGTCAGTTCATTTTTAAAAACTTTAATCAATGATAACTTAATTTTTTTAAATGGAACACCCTATATATTTCTAGATTTTCGAATTCTACACTTAATTCGAGACATAAAAGTATTAGGTAAGGTTGTAAGGTCTTGAAATTAACGGTATTATAATTAATTACGTTTTTTAAAAATTAACGGTCAATCACAAGCACCCTGTATAAAATAAGTTTTTTTAACCATATTACCATGTTTCTTGTACATTTCTGCGTCCACTAAAATTTGGTTTGTTTTTTGAAAGAACGTGTCATTAGTAAAATATAAAAATGTTTGACTCTAAGTTTTTGTATGAAAAAATTGGAAGAAACTATTATTTAATTAAAATAAATAAATAAAAATAAAACATATTAAATTAAATATAATAAAAACAAATTTTAGTGGACGTAGAAATGTACAAGAAACATGGTAATATGGTTTTGAAAAACTTATTTTATATCTAAAGGGTGCTTATGGTTAATCGTTAATTTTTAAAAACCTTGGAAATTGGAAAAAACGTAATTAATTATGATACCGTTAATTTTAAGACTTTACAACCTTAATACTTTTATGTCTAGAATTAAGTGTAGAATTCGAAAATGTGGAAATATGTAGGGTGTTCCATTTGAAAAAATAAAGTTATCATCGATCAAAGTTTTTAAAAATGAACGGACAACCACCAACACCCTGTATAAAGCAAGTTTTCCAAAACTATATCAGCTTATTGCTTGTATATTCCTACTTCAAACGTAAGAAAAAAACTTTGGAAAAAACGTGTCATTGTCTAGATTCGAATTTTTATTTACATCTGCTTTCGTAAAAAAAAATGAAAAAGTCTAAATAATTATAATACAGTTAATGTTAGGACCATACAACCTTAATACTTTTATGTCTAAAATGAAGTGTAGAATCTAAAAATTCAAAAATATACAGGGTGTACCATTTAAAATAACAAAGTTTGTGTCTACTTCCGGTATAACCGGAAGTACCAGAAAGGTGGCAATATTCTCATTAAATAGAGCACATTGTATAAAGGGTGTGTACCAATTTTTAAAACCGAATTGTGTTTAGTAATAGAGTTATGTCTACTGTCAACTCGTCGTGACACACCCTGTATAGGTACTCCGTAGGTTTTCTATAACTACTCGAAAATAAACTAAATTGTATACTAGGTATACCAGACCAATCCTGGTCGTGAATGGTGAAAAAAAAAGCCATTTTTACATAAAACTGTTTATTCGTAAAAAATATAATGTAAATGGATATAAAGCATTACAATCTAATGAATAACAAGTTATACAATAATTAAATTATAGAATATAATATAAGCCAAATCGATACTAATTTTATGAAATCACATTTCTTAGTTCAAATATATTATAAATAAACCAGCGGTTCCCTAATTTTTTCAATGTATACACTAATACACTTGTGAAGATGAAAGCTTGATGTCTCCTTTAATTTTTTAAAAATAATAGTAATGCTCGTATTAAATTTACATTTATACAATGTAATCAAAATTGAATACAATATTTGCTGTATTTTTATGATTAGGCAAATCCAGTAAAGGAACCTACTGTGTAGAAATAAGAATGTTGGTAAAATATGGGAAACCATCAACCACATCCTCTAGATATACAAGTTAATTTTAGTTTACAATTGATCGCAGGCCGCAACAAAACATTCAACCATTTCATGGATTGTATTTGGCACGTGAACGGCAGTTTTGTGAATTTCTTTTTAAGTAGTAATGAAAATTATATGCATATAGGTATATAAATACTGCGTATTTTGAGCCTTTTTTGTTAATTAATGCAAGTAACAAAATTAAAGCTAACTAATAAAAATCCCTTTTAATTTAAATGATTACTTTCCAAGTACTACATCGGCAGGATCTATTATTAAGTTAAGAAGTTCATTAACACGGCTGGGGCCGTCACCCGTGAACATTACGGGAATTCCTATAATAAAACTCTTAACAAGGCACGTTTCTGTAGTACAAGTTACCAGGTTAAATATAAAATTTACTTGAGTTTCCGTATCGCTTTCAGGCACTTTTATTACAATTTTTATGTTCTCCACATTTGAACCGGCCTTTTGATCACAAATCCAAGAGGGATTTGGCACTTCTACAGACCAATTTTGTACAGCTTCGTCATTTAGTTTCAAACCATCTTTAAATGAAATATTTATTTTAATTTCTAGCGATCCTCCATTTTTACCAAGCACAAATGATTTATGCTTCAACATGTCATACTTGCTTTTATCCACAATTTGGACATTTAACTTTTCAATACTCTTTATGTTTTTATTTTCATTTAATTGGATGACTTTGATGAAATGATTATTAGTATCTGCTAGGTATAGTTTCGTGTCATCAGCACTCAAGCATAAGCCGGCTGGTTCACTGAATCCTGAAGATAGCCCATCTGTAGTATCGCCTGGTGGAAGACTCAACGTTGTTACAGTGTTTTTTTCAACATCAACTTTTTTCAATTTGTGATTGTATGTGTCGGCTACGAATAAGGTCGACCCATTTTTTGATAAAGCAACACCAAGGGAGTGTTGTAATTTAGCTTCGTATAGTGCACCATCCTTATCACCAAAAGCAAACAAATTCTGTAAAAAAAATATGTTTAAACAGCTGAAGAAATGTATATAGTTGGGGTTTTTCATGATTAGTTATGTAGTTTCCCAAAATGATAAGTTTTTTTTTAATATTCAGAACAACATCGATAATGCGCTTGAAGGTGTGGCGGATTTGCGATGTGTGTCCGGATTAGCGAAATTATTATTTTCACGTGTAATTGTGTATTCTGCATAAAAAAATACAATGAAATCACTTATAAAATATTAAACGTAGTTATTACATATTATTATTTATGCTGTTATATTATAATGCAAATATCCATAACAAGTCTGTAACTGAAGAGTAAAATATAACGTATAAATGGCAATACGCCAATATGTACCCACGTAGTTAATTATAAAAAGTGTCCAAAACTTCTGCTAAAGAGCAATAGCTCCACTAAAAATCTAGATATTTGGTAAAAACTTTCTTCTAATGCAGGAAATCTACAAGTTAAAAATATTTCCTATTATACTTTAACCCAAACATAATAAACTGCTGGCCAATTGAAACGTACCAAGCGAATTTTTAGGTTGAATTTAAAGTCAAATATTTTGAAAAAGAGAAAAGATATCAACATGAGGTTTTCAGGATTCAAGAGATAAAATAATTGCGAAAACAATAGTGTGGCCCGATTTTTTTACTTTGAAGTACGTTACTATCTACAGGGTATGAAAGAAAGTCGTCTTTTTTTTCTCAAACTTTATACCTACCGGAATTCCACAAAAAAAATTTTATATTTATTTCATGTCAATTTTTTTAGTCCCTGATTAATGAGGAAAAAACCAATTTCTCAAAATTTTTATATCCTTCTTATATTATAAGATACCGAATTTTTTATTAAATTTAATATTGTTGAACAGGTTTTTGCAATAATAATTATGCTGCCATTTTGAAAGCAAATGTCATCATGTGATATATCGATAAAAAGGTAATTTTAAGTAGAATCTAATTCTTACGAAAAAAAATATACAGGGTTGTTTTAAAAAATTTTGAAAGTTAGTAGGTGGCCCTTCCGATGAAACCGGAAGTGTCATCAGATTGTTTTAAACATCAAAATGATTATTCCTTTAAACAATCAAACCATGCCAAATTTCAAATTAATACAGTTAAATGCAACAAAATGGTGGGGGTTGTAAAACGATTTCGTAGCCACCCGGTATACACGGATATGAGCAAATTTTTGAAAAAGTGAAAAACCCGTTTCGAGGATATAAGTAACTTAAACCAATGGTGAACATAAACTAAGTAAATTCCATTTTATTCCATTAAGAAAATAACCTCAAAACATGAATTAAAAAAATTACCAATTAGCGAACGTGTACTGATTTTTGATAAGCCACTGGTTACCAAAAAAGTAATGAAAGTACAAACAGTGTACTTTTTATAAGAAAGCCATTCATAAAATAACAGGGATATCAAAATTTTGAGAAACAGGTTGTTTTCCCGTTAAGTAAGGACTAAAAAAATCTACATCAATAAAATATAAAAAAAATGTTGTGGAATCTCGGTAGTTATAAAATTTGACAAAAAAAGAAGACTTTCTTTCGTACCCTGTAGATAGTAATGTACTTCAAAGTAAAAAAATAGGGTAACACTATCGTTTTCTCAATTAAATTATCTCTGAAATCCTGAAAACCGCATGTTGATATCTTTTTTATTTTTCAAAATATTTGACTTTAAATTCAACCTAAAAATTCACTTGGTACGTTTCAATTGGCCAGCAGTTTAGTTTTATAAATGAAATATTCTGAATATTTGTACCTACGTTTTTAGATGCTACAGAACATATTTAAATATGAAGAGTAGTTTTAGAACCATGGCCATGAAATATTTTATAAAAATAAGTAAATTTCATAGTTTGATTTTTTCAAAACTACATTCAGTTGTGGTAGACAATTTTACGATTAATGCCTCAATAGGTAGACTTTCCAGACATTTTTGTTTCAAATCGAAAATATTGTGTTTCTTAGGATCTTTTGCATTAAAAATATTTGATATGTCTAACACATGACTTTCTTATAAGACACGGATTTAATTCTGCTCCTGCCGTAGTCAAAAATCATATTTGTGTTTTCGTATCAAAAAAAAATCAGCGATAACAATTTTATCAAAAAGATTCGAGTCCTTCTGTAGAAAAAATGTTTCGATGGAATTTAAAAACAATTAGAATAAAATATGTATGTTAAAGAATAAAAAATATCTGATGTGTCCACCACATGACTTTCTTATACATGCGATACAGTTCTAATTTTTGGAAAGTACTGAAGGAGCCAATAGCTAATTACATGCTGTCCACATCCGCTATTTTATTAATATTAAACCAGATTCATTTAGTATCATTTTGGTTCAAAATTTAATTATAAACCAATTTTAAAGAATAAAATAATCTTGTAAATTGTTTTCGTTTCAAGATAATTTCAAAAAACCTAAAAATGTCTTCAGGTAGGTAAGTACCACTTGTGTTGGTGTAAGATAAGAAAGTTTTAGTGTGGTACCCCATATTTTCTTGAAAGCTTTAAATATTAAATTTTGATCGGTTACGATACTTAAGTCGTTTTTGAATTATCGTGGATAACACAACCGGACACACATCATAGCGAAAATAGTCAAAATGGATTCAGGGACCCTCAAAACGTGTAAATTCGTCAAATTCTCGAAGTCGCAAAAAATCACGATTACTATACTTCCTTATTATTTCGTAGAAGAAAGCAAAAATCTTCTAAATTGTTTCCTTCTCAAGATAATCTTAAAAAATATAAAAATGTCTTCAGGTACTAACCACTTAAAAATTGTAATGTGTCACCTACAATTTTGTTCAAACCCTTAAATATGAAATTTGAATCAATTCCTGTAAATCGTTTTTTAGTTATCGTGGATACACAGACAGACATCATAGTGAAAATAGTCAAAATGGATACAGGAGCCCACAAAAAGTGAAAATCCATCAAAATCTCCAAGTCGAAAAAAATCACGATTACTATAATTCCTTATACTTTTGTATTAAAAATTAAAAAGCCAATAACTGAATTGTAAATTTTAAGAACTTACAACTTTATAGGTAATAGAATATTTATGTCTAAAGTCTAAAATTGTAAAAATATACTGTATAATTGAAACCATTTTTAAATTGATGAATTAACGATTTCTCACATAATGGAAACAAGTTTTTCAAATATCATGGAGTTACTCTACTTTTCAGAAGTTAGGAACATCCTGTATTTTACTGGCTTAAAATAACGATTCATTTTTGTCTGAGGTGAAGTATTTAAGCGGATGCCTCAAACCATTTTTACCGGATTATTGCATGGCCAAAATTTATAAATTGCCGGAAACCGAAAAGTTAATCTGGAAAATTGCAGTTTCCGATAAACATCCGGTACTATTGAAGCTGTACTTACATTATAAATTATAATAATGGGATATAAACGTTGCTTTTAGGTTTCAGAATATCCCAGTTAGTACAGTAAATATGGAGTTGAAATAGACTTTTTTTACCCTACAGCCAATTTTTGCAGAATCTTGTAGAAAGTCACCCTGCAAGTTTAAAACTGAGTTTTTGTATTCGTAGACCCCGCCGTTCCTTCACCAGCCCTTAATTAAAAGTTGATTTTTCTATTGATCAAATAACTTCTTTCCTATTAGATTTCCGAAAAAAAAGCATCAGCACAAATTTGTAGAGGAAAATATTTCCTACAACTTTCCTTTTAACATTTTTTTGATATTGTCAATATTTAAAAAGTTATTCAACAAATAAGTTGAAATAAGTTGGATATTTTTCTCTAGTTAGGTACTACTTACTACTCTACTTACTAGTCTCAAAATTGTCAATTTGTTTGTTGAATATCTTTTTAAATATCGAGAAAAATTTAAAAGAAAAGTTGTAGGAAATATTTTTCTCTACAACATTGTACTGACTCTTTTTTTGCAAATTTAATGGCTAAGAAGTTATTCAAATAATAAAAAATTCAATTCTTAATTAGGGGCTGGTGAAGAAACGGCGGGGTCTACGAATACAAAAACTCAGTTTTAAACTTGCAGGGTGACGTTCTACATTCTGCAAAAATTGGCTGTAGGGTAAAAAAATCTATTAGAGGCCTTTTTTTCTCCCTATTTACTGTAGTGTTTTTTTATTTGAATGAAATACATACGTTAGGATTTCTGTCGCCTCCAATTACTGGTGTCACTTTACCATCCACCAACGATAATCTTCGAACACTTGAGCTCTCACTATCGGCAATGTACACCTCCTTTTTATTGATACTCAAAGCCAATCCAGAGGGTTGCGCAAATGCTGCAGCATGTGGATACTGATTATTCCTGTTTTCTTCTCTACCAGAACCGGCTATACAAACACAGGTACCAGCAGAATATTTCTGGGATTTCCACCAGACAGTATCGTCCAAAAACAATGCCCATATTTGATGTGTTCCAGCCATCGCAATCAAAAGAACATCTTTTGTTTTACCGTCTGGTTGATCCACATCGACCGTTTTGTAAATTGTTACATCCCAAGGTGATGAAATGGCCTGTTGTTTCCATAATTTTCCTCCGTTCCGGTCATGTCCCTGAACACCAGTTCCGGTAACTGTTTCAACGGTATTGGCTTCTAGGTCAATTTTACGTATTGCGTGATTGTCGGTGTCCGCCACGTATAAAATATTTTTTGTTTGAAATACCACACCTTGCGGATTGTTAAATTCAGCTGTTGCTATGTTTCCATCTTTAAATCCTGCTTTGCTTCCACCAATACATTTAACAACGCTCCCGTTTATATTTAAAACCAGTACTCTGTTATTACCACTGTCTGATACGCCAAGCATTTCTTGCCCATTTTCAAACACAAAGTTGGTAATTTTTCCAGGAAAAAGTAATGGTCCCCTTAGTTTTGGTAGTAAATGATATGCCGATTTTATGGGTAGTTTGTGATTTGATATTAAATTTTTCTCCTTATAGTAAATTAGGGCGTTCCTTATGTACAAAAGTAGATCGTTTTTGTGTCCTTCTCCGGTTAATAATACAAGTGGATTGGCATTGGGGCCAAACAATATTAAAGTCGGCCAGCAGTGCACATCACAGTTTCTCCACATTTCCGAATTATGATCATTTACAACTGGATGAATAATATTATAACGTTGTACGGCAGCCAGGATATTAGAAGACTGTTTCTCATTTTCAAATTTTGCAGAATGGACTCCGACCTACAAAAATGCAGAAAATAATTACCTACTTGAAAAGCGCACTTCTATATGATTCAAATACAGGGTGGCTGAAATTCCGTTTCCAGCATGGGGATCTCGCTTATTATAATAGATAGACCATAGGTTTAAATTTGGCAAAGTTGCTAAATTTAGTGCTCAGTAATAATCCTAAGACAAATTTGAATTATTTTGAACGGTCTTCTGAAAAAGTGAAAAAAACTGAAAATTACAATTTTTTAAAATCGCTCACAACTTTTTTATTTCTGAACATTTTTTAAATCTGTAAAAACATTCTCAAAGCAACTTTTTATGCTCTATCGATCAGTGATCGTCGTTTCTTTAAACATCGATTCGTTTTTGTTTTTTAAACGCCAACTTCGGTTTTTCTTATGGACGTACTTTCTACTTTACACATCATTGGATAGTATATTTTTTTCCAAATTCATCGATGTACTACACATGGTATTCAGATTTAATTTTAATTGTTAAAATTTAAAAAATGTGTCCAATACAGCAATCATCTCAAATCAAGCAGCCTAAACTCGTTTAGTTTGTGTTGTTACCATGGTAATTTATAAACAATTTCAAATTTTAAAATTTGAGGTTTGTAACAAGCATAGATGTCACAAGTGACAAATTACAATAATAATTAGTTATTCCCCGCGAATTAAATTAAATTATGTTTTCGAATAATGAAAAGCGTGATATGATGCGTATTTATTATTCATCACATAGAAACTCTATATTAACGACACAACGATACACAGAAACATATCCTGAAAGAAGACAACCATCTTCTAGATTATTTTCTACACTGGACAACAATTTAATGGAATTTGGGGCCTTTGAAAAACCCAAAACAAAATATGGAAGCCGAATTACAGAAGAAAACAAAGAAAATATTTTAGCCGCGGTAAATATCTAAACACTGGCTTTGATAGAATTATGCAATTTCAACTATTTAGGTGAACGAGAATCCTGGTATCTCGACAAGAGAACTGAGTCATAATTTGGAATTACCTCGATATCAGATTCAAACAGTTTTAAAGGAGGAAGGATTTAAACCATTTAAAATCCATGTGACACAAACATTGAGACCCGGAGACGAAGTTCATAGACTCTAGTTTTGCGAGAGGCTTCTTGATAAATACCAACGTAACGAGGATTTTCTGAAAAATATTATTTGGACGGATGAATGTTCATTCACCAACTTGGGCATGTTCAATCGTCATAATGAACATTATTGGGCCAGAGAAAATCCCCGTACCTATAGAGATGCAAGACCACAGCACCGATTTGGTATCAATGTCTGGGTAGGTTTATGGGGGGAAAGGGTTATTGGTCCTCATATTTTCGAAGGGATTCTAACCGCTCAACGTTACATTGACTTTATAAACCAAGATTTGATGGAATATTTGGAGAGTGTCCCACTGAATCAACTACGGCAAATATGGTGGCATCAGGATGGGGCTCCAGCGCATAATGCGCAGATTATTAGAAAACGTCTTAATGAACTTTTCCCTGAACAATGGATCGGAACCCATGGGCACGTCCATTGGCTAGCCAGATCACCTGACCTGAACCCCTTAGATTTTTTCTTTGGGGATACGCCAAAAATAAAATTTTTAAAAACACTTATAACAATGTCGAAGAACTGAGGAATGCCGTTTTGGGAGTGATGCGTAATATTCCACGTAGAACGATAGCGCGAAGTTTAGACAGTGGAGTATGGAAGCGTTTACGGTTGTGTATTAGAGAAGACGGGCATTTATTTGAACATCTACTTTAAATTTAATTTGATATAGCATATTGCTTATTGTCATATGTTATTCGGCTTTCATATTTGCTTAGATTTCTTAAAGGCTCCAAATTCCATTAAATTGTTGTCCAGTGTAGAAAATAATCTCGAAGATTTTTGTCTACATTCAGAATAAGTTTCGGCGTAACATTGTGTTTTAGGAGAGAGTTTTTATGTTATGAATAAAAGATACACGCATAATATCAGTCTTTTCATTATTCGAAAACATAATTTTAGTTCACAGATTATGATTAATAATAATTATTGCAATTTGTCACTTGTGCCAGACCTCAAATTTCTTAAATTTTGAAATTGTTGATAAATTACCATCGTAACAATAAACTAAGCGAGTTTGGGCTGCTTGATTTGAGATGATTGCTGTATTGGATACATTTTTTAAATTTTTACAATTAAAATTAAATCTGAATACCATGTGTAGCACATCGATGAATTTGGAAAAAAATGTACTATCCGATGATGTGAAAAGTAGAAAGTGCGCCCATAAGAAAAACTGAAGTAGGCGTTCAAAAAACAAAAACGAATCGATGTTTAAAGAAACGACGATCAGTGATCGATAGAGCATAAAATGTTGCTTTGAGAATGTTTTTACAGATTTGAAAAATGTTCAGAAATAAAAAAGTTATGGGCGATTTTAAAAAATTGTAATTTTCAATTTTTTTTACTTTTTCAGAAGACCGTTCAAGATAATTCAAATTTGTCTTAGGATTATTACTGAGCATTAAATTTAGCAACTTTGCCAAATTTAAACCTATGGTCTATCTATTATAATAAGCGAGATTCCCATGTTGGAAACGGAATTTCAGCCACCCTGTATACGTAAAAGGGGGGGCATGGCTCAATACATTTGAATCGAATAGTAATAAGTATACTATATTGTACTTACCACCACTAAACCATCCTCAATAGAAAATTCCTTTTCAATTTCTTTCAGATCTGGTAAAATATGCATGCAATTAATACAACAGTAAGTAAAAAAATCCAAAATCACAAGTTTTCCTTTTAAATGTTTTGCAAAAGATAACGGCTCCGCAACATTAAACCATTCCAAACCTATTTTAATACATAAACTTAGTTAAATTTATAAGAACTTGTAAGATAAGTTAACGTACCTTCTTTAAAATCATTAATAGGAGGAAAATGAACTTCCTTTAAGTACTTCCTTATTCCAACAGTTTTATCTGCATTTTCCTTAATCAGATTCCGAATTTTCTCATGCGAATAATGCAAGATATCGTCTTCTCCATCAGAGTCTTCCATCGTGCACAAACAAGAAAATATTTGATTATCCAATTTGGTATTGGAAGTATAATCGTTACGTGATTATTTATATGAAATTGACCCGTTCGGAATATCAAATGAGTCAGGCTGTATCCTGAATCACAGATAAACTCCTGAATCATGCAATAAAATAATAAAAAGTTAGGTTATATTACCAAATCAAAATAGTACTTTGGTTACACCTTTCAATTTTCTCCAATCACATATCAAAACCTCATGCACGTGATTTAGTGTATTCAATATACAGGGTGCCTCTAGAACAATTTTGTAAACTGTTATATTTAACTTATTTTCAAATGCTTAAGTAGTTCAATTTTATAAATATTATGAAAATATAAAAACAATAGTCAAATAAACTAAAGAAACTTTTTGTAACTGTTTAAAATTATTGACCTGAAAGTTTTATCAAATCGAGAAGAATTTTTATTCAATTAATTTTAATATTTATTTTTATTTCAAATAAGTGCTCTTTTTTATAGCTAGGTTGATATAAACAATATGATTAGGTCAGATTTTTACTTCCTTATACGAAATAATAAGGAAGTACATACAGGGGTCCGTCAAAACCCTGGCATTCTTCTATAAATTCATTAGGTTTGGAAATAGAAAAAAATTTTAAGGACAAAAGTTGTCAGAAATTTATAGCTCCATAACCTAAAATTATTTCTATTTATACAGGGTGTTTAGTTATGGCTGGACAGCTACTTACTTCGGTTTTTTAAATGGAACACCCTGTATATTAATAGATTTTCAAATTCTACACGTAATTTTAGATGAAAAAGTGTGAAGGTTTCATATTTTTAAATTGAACGGTTTTCGAGATATTTATACTTTAAAAAAAGAATTCACAAAGCTAAAGATTTCAAAAAACACGTTTATTTTAGTTATACTTTGTAGTTTTTGAAAAGTTATTTCACAGTTCTAAAAAGTAAGGTCTAGTGAATATTGTGATACAAAAATCTGAAATTTATAGTATACAGGGTGTTTGCAATTGACCGTCAGTTTTCATTGACTTCAAACAACGAAAACTCTATTTTTTCAAATGGAACCCCCTGTATATTTCTGACGTAGACATAGGTTGTAGGGATTTAAATTCTCTACCTTTTTCTTAAAGTATTCCCTATACTTAAACTTAATATTTTAGGAGATATTTCAAATAATTTATACCGTATGAGAAATTCTATTCTATTTATTGAATTTAGATTGCCATGGAAATGAAAAAGGCTTTACTCTGTCATTTTAAGGTTGTAGAGGGGGGTGTCACCCATTTCTAGGTGAGATAGAAAAAAATGGTTTTTGCAATACTGTGCTCGATTTTTAAGATAAGTCGATTGGTAAAAACCTCATCTTGATATCTCTAACCGTTATTAAGACATCTTTAAAAAGTGACAAACTATGGTTTGCATTTAAAATAAGAAAGTTAGGTGCAATAACTAGAAATGTATTGAACCTAGAACAAAAATTTTTAGTGCACTTTATTCTACGTGAAAAACTATTACAACAAACATTTTACAGATTTAAAATATTTTAATAAACAAAAAAGTTATGACACTTTTTAAGAATCGGCCAAATGTCACTTTTTAAAGATATCTTAATAACGGTTAGAGATATCAAGATGTGGCTTTTACCAATTCACGTTTCTTAAAAATCGAGCACAGTATTGCGAAAACTATTTTTCTCTATCTCGCCTAGAAATGGGTGAAACCCCTCATTCCCATCGAAATTGAGACACCCTTGTTTTGAGGGCCCCTGAATCCATTTTTGACATACTGTGTCTGTGTATCCACGATAACTCAAAAACGAGTGGTTGGATTTGATCCAAATTTCATATTTAAGAGTTTGAACAAAATTGTGGGCGCCACATTATATCTTTTTTTTTTTATAGTGAACAGTGAAGGATTTTTCTTTTCCAAATACACCGCAGAATTAAATTCTGAATAAATTTCATCTAAAACATTTTTGGCTACCAACTAAATATATTTTTGTTATACGGAAAAATATTTAAAAAAGTCAAGCTTCTGTCGCCTTCAACCACAGACACCTTCCTACAAAAGATATTTTTTAATACAAAACGTGAGTAAGTGATGAGGAAGATAAATCATAAGATTTATTTTACGATATTCGTTTATTTTGATCCGTAACAAGTAGTTTACAAAAATAGAAGAAAGAAAAACCTACTTATCACAGTTGCGGAAATAGCTCAATCTTAACTTTAACGTAGATTTATACACATTTCAGAAACTTATATAATTGCTTATTTACTAAAGAAAACATATTCCTATTGTACACTGAAGATTTGTCTTTACTGCCGACAAATTTATTATACAGTGGGATTCGAGTTTTGTGCGTTAATTGGGTTTTAGCCGTTAACAACTAGGAGTATGTATCAGTTAGTAATTTTTAAGATAATGTTATCTGTCTCAATAATATAAAATTTATAATTTGTTCTATAAAAGTTTTCTATTTGAACAAATTTACTTTGTGTTGATTAACTGCACTATAAACAAACAAAACTCGAAAAAATATATTGTTAAAATGAAACAGTACTCGCAACATAAAAAAAACATATAAAATAGTAGAATATTTGGTACGTCTTTTTTAAAAAATATGATTTAATGATTGTGACGAGTACGTGGACGATGTCTCGGGAAATGAGGCAAATTCGGATTATCGTGAGGATGCCACAACATTTGTGGTGGTAAGTTTGGAAGCATCGCATTAAACGCATGTGGCATGAACTAGAATAAAATATATAAATAGATTTACAGTGAAATTTATGAGGTAGAAACAGTTTCTTACATCTTGCGGGTCATGTCCCATATTCATAGGTCTATGATGAGGCATATTAATATTCAAGAAAACACCACCACGCTCTAGCCCTCCTGGTGGCATATTCTTTTGTTTATTTGCATAGTGTTTTTTTACATCACTTGTGGGATCGATTTTAAAATTATTAACGCCAATTTCAGCCTTGGCCTTTTCAGCACCCTTTAAGACATTATTAACATTTACAGCATTCGTGTCGCTATATAGAGGACACAGATCGAACCGGTCACCACCATTTCCATTGAAGTGTTTATAATCATTTACTGGTTTTTTGCAAATGTAACACATTTTAGCACCGCATTGGCAAGTCATTTTGTTGCAGCCTTCTTCTTTGAAGAACTTTGTACCACACTTCCAACATGTTCTGAAACAAAATAAATATGCATTTTTTTTAAATCTACAAACTACATGATTTAAAATAAAGTTTATGGGAAAAAGTGTTGTCCGGACAATTATGCTTTGAGAAATGTCCGGGCAACGAATCCGACAAGTGTTCGAATATTTATATAGGGTGTAACGTAAATAGCTGGCATACTTTTTTTCAGGATATATGTTTTATATATGGCGGCGCTGAAATAATGTGCCAGACTGGCACGATATTTTCATAACATTAGACTTTACTTGGTCATATTTCGAAAATCGCCTATTAGTTTTGGTAATTTTTTCAATATTTTTAGTATAAAATCTTCGTTATTATTTACCAAAATGTGCGTTCATGTCGGTTCAGTTACCTTTGGAAACAATGCGAAACTTCTTTTATATACTTCTAATGAAATTAATAATTATTCCAAAAAAAAATCATTTGTTTACTAATTACTGCATTTGAAACAAGTAAAGAAAGAAAAAAATTGTGTGGTCGCAAGAGGTGGAGCGAAGTCGAAGGGAGTGATGCTGAAAGGAGCTATACCACAAAATCAAATTGGGATGTGTATAATGGCAAAAAGTGAATTTCACCCCCGCACAACAATGCATGGTGAATTTTGATCGCTATAAATTGGACTCTAATTAAACTACAAAGTTCCTCAAGCGGGTCATTTTAAAGATAATTATATTTGAAACAAATTTCCCTAGATAATTTTCTTGAAAAAATGCAAACACGCTATAAAATAAAAACAAACTAACCCACTTTTCCAACATAGTGGCGATGCACCTCACTTTTTAGCGTGGCAAAATTGATTTTCATCATCGGAACTCGTACCCTAGCATATTCCGAAACCAAAACAAAATCCTCCCCTACTTTTGACGTTAAAGTACCCACCGACTGCATTAGATAGTTAAGCGATTGTTGATGCATCGCCGTGTGATATAGTGAGTAGTATATGATAAATTATATACAGTGGGTCCCCAGATCGTGTAAATCAAAACTAGTAGACACTCCCACTTTGAAATGGATCAGTTTTACTTAGTAATTGGTATAAATTGTCAAAAATTTTTGAGCAGAGTTTTGTCTTTCCGGGATCTCGTTCCGCTTGGTTAAAAAGTAATTTTTAACATATTTTCATTTTTTTTTAAATCAAGTGTGACAGTTAAGCAAAAACTATTTTTCTACGAAAATGCGGAATGACGTTTTTTCTGACAAGATAGTCGAACTTGAAAGTAGGCTTTTGAAAAACTAGTATGGAAAATTAGTGTGGAAATTTTTTTCCGCACATATTTTTTTAACTTTCCGCATGCAAACAAAAACATAAAGAAGTACTTACATTTAGTTATAATTATAACATTTATTTAATATCTAACAACCGGAGGAGTGCACATTAGTTCATCGCTTTCGCTTTAGTTTTGAAACTCCATGTTTATATTCACGTAATTTGATCTCAAAATCAAAATTATTTCGATGACAGGACACAATTTATAAACTGTCAACAGCTATGAGCTTTCAGTTCTATGACAACAAACTCACTTGATGTTTTTTTTAATTAGAAAAAGATTTACAAATAATTTTATTTTTTACGAATTCCACGTTTTCGTAGAAAAAATCGTATGTAACACGCTTGCGGAAATGGCCCATGACAATACTCCTGTGATTGCAGCACTCGCTATCGCTCGCGTTGCAAATTTCACACTCGTATTGTCATGATGCGTTTTCCGCACTTGTATTACAATATACTATTTCGTTTCAGATTTCAAATAAAGTGCCTTTTTGTAAGATATACGTCATCAAAATGTTATTAAGAAAAGTTGTTTAGAATGAAAAGTTATAGCCCCATGCCGAATTTAAGAGTAACCTGATTTTTATTTTTAAACAAAAATTTTGCTAATGTTACGTGTGACGGTGCATAGAGTGTGAGTAGAGAGGGAGTTTTCGAATATTCTTTGAACTGCTATCGACAAAATTACTTTCTAACCAAGCGGGCCGGATCCCAGAAAGACAGAACTCTGCTTAAAATGTTTTGGTCATCTACATCTGTATAGATATATAGATATTCTTTTCTATTTCCTGATGAGATCCCACTGTATATCTTCTTTTGAATAAAAAATACATTCTTAATTCGAAATGTTAATTAATTTCAAAAATTTGTTATTTTGGTTTTAGAACACCACGTATAAAAATGCTGCTAGAGCAATTCTTTGCATTTCATTTTTGGTCACTCGTTAATCGCAGGTTAGGATACGATGATTTATTTATGAAATGAATTTCGGGTTATCTTACCTTAACAAAGCTTCAGTCATTTGGTTTTCCACATATGTCCTAGCCTGTATATCTGCATCTTTCTCAACTTCTTCACATTTTAATGGCACATGAGAAGGTTCTTTGCATAAGCGACAAGACTCCTTCATACAATCAGGATTAAGACAGCGGAAAATCTTATCTGCTTCATGCGGTATTGTGGCAAAATCGCAAAACGGACAGGTTTCCAAATCTTCAATACCTGCCGCTTTCACTTCTGCCAATGCTTTTTTCTGTGCTATTTTCGAAAACATTTTTGGAGGGAGAACATTCTGAGAAATAAATAATAATATGAGGAATATTACAGTAAGTTGAGAGCCAATTTTATATCAAACCTGTAAAGTTTGTAAACCAAATTCGCCAGTACAATCAGACAAGCAAGAAAAATCTACTTTTCCGGAACCGAAAGCTACTTCAGTACTTCTTTTGATACATTCCTTACAAAATTTACAGCCATAAGTGCAAGTTAAGATATTTTTAGGCATTACTTCATCATCATAACAACAGTTACAAGAATACAATAAACCCTTTGCCTTGGCTTCAGCTAGTTCTTCTTGGTCTTTCTGTTTCATCTTATCTAAGTATTGCTCTATTTCGTTAATATGTTCGTGGTAGGCAATCTAAAAAAATATTTTGATTTAGTTCTAGTAAAATAAATAAACGTTATTTACGTAAGTAGGGAGAAAAGCGATACTTTACTGAAAGAGAACAAAATATTTAGGTACAAACATAGCGAGTGCTGAAATGAAATTGTCTGAGGTCAGTAAAGATTCTTACCACCCATGTCACGTACATTGTTTTTTGCGCCACCGACTCATTTTTCTATGCTTACTGGGTTTGTTGATTGTCACGAAAAGATGACAATCCCGAACTGATATTGATTGCTAAGGAAACATGATAAACAATACCGTTATATGTATATTGATAACAGCACATGTGCTTTTTTTATGGTTCTTTTTTGATTCTGTCATTGTAATTGTCAAAAATGACAAACACATTTTTTTCTTAAATTAAGTCGGAAGCGCAAAAAAATGTTCTACGATACACGATCGGTAGACGCCTTTTATAACAGGATTCGAAAATTGACAAAACTCGACCATTCGGGTCTCGTTCTTCTAACTATTTTTCTTCCTGTTATAAGGCTTAAGGCACCTACCGATCTTGGTTCGTAATATACTATTTTCTACCGCCTATCGTTAGAAAACACGTTTTTTATAATGTGTTTAGAATAACATATTTGCTAACAAGGTGCTAGAAAACAAAATTTTACTAACCTCTTGCAGAAGAGGAATGTTTTGAAAATTAGTTGGTAAATACATGGGTTTTCGTTTACTCTTCATTGTAGGTCCTGCTGATTCTAAATGTTTTAAATCTGACAAACACCTAGAGAAAAAATTTCCCTTGTTGTTATTACTCTTCAGCAGAAGTTGAATTGATCTGATCGGCAATGATGAAAATTTGTTACGAAAATACATGTAACAATAATTTGCCGATTCTTGATCTAGATAATTCAGTCTATTAGGATCCGAGAAAGTAGCTTTAGGATCAGGGAATATTTGTACGAAATTTTCTACATTGAAATCTGTAGTATATTGTTTCTGTTGTGATGATATTTGTTGTTTCCTAAAAATGAACATTTCTACAAATTTCCTTAGAAAATTTAAAAAATAGTTACCTTAGGTATTCTTTCATTGTAGGGTAATTATGATTTTCTAGCGCATCCTCAATGAACGTCTGTATTTTACCTGGTTCGTATAAAAATTTGTTACACTGCATTTGTAAAAATGTTGGGTCTGCATCAGGAAAGAGATTTTTTAATGTTTCTAGATATTCTTCGGGCTCAATTTCCCTTTCTGGACTGGGGGCCCTTACTACACGTTTAGGGTAATCCGTACCTGCTACAATGCACAGAAAATATTTTTAGAGTTCAATCATTTTAGAAAGACTTGTTACCTGAAAATATAACATCGAGAATATCATCAAAATCTTTAAGTGGTTTCTTGTGACAAACTTTTGCCAGATAATTCGGACATGCATCAGGGAACATCTCTTTTAAGCGCGCTAGAACTTCTTTATGGCATATAAATTGTGCTGGAAGACTCGCTGGACATGCTTTAAGATCTTCAGTTGCGAGATCTTCATTCTTGAGTGGTTCCATATTTATGTCTGGTGAATGACTAACTTTCTGACGTTTAAGATTTGAAACTTCCTTTTTCTTTCTTTTGCAATTAGAAGGACCTGCTTCAGCCATATTGTCGTTCATCGCTACCACATTAACTTTTGAATCCAAAATCACAGATGATCCTTTAACCACATTATCTAATATCATTCGCAGTCTTGGCTGGTTATTCAAATTATTGTTTTTATTGGAGGGATTGTTTATACGCCTGTTGATCAAGATTTAAAAAGTTTAAAATTTCTTTAAGTACATTTACTGACACTTACTTAGAATAGTCATCATCACTATCTGTATCATCTGAATCTTGAACATTTATAACGCTGTCGGGACCCAACAGTAAGTTTATTGCATGGCTAAGTTTATTAGGAAGTGGTTTTTTTCTGTGATCTAACTTTAAATGTCTTAGAACACGAAATATCTTTGACGAATGAGCTGAAGTAACGTCTTTGAGATGATTGACCAGATTAAACCTTTTATTTTTTTCTAAAAAATAAAAAAATAGTTTAGGTTTTCGTAATACAATAATTGCACATGTCTATTAAAGGTTATCCATATAAAAATTACATTGATACAAATATAGGAATTAAATATTAGGAGTACAATTTTTTATGTGATTGCGAATATTATACCGAGATCTCAAAAATTCTCTTGGTCAAAGATGGTTATGAATTTTAAAATAATTTGCGGACAATGAACGTAAATTTATATCAACCAGTTTTTGATTGTCAAAATTTGTTCTTATTAAATTTTTGTAATCTTAAGCGGTTTTTGAATATGGTTTACACCACAGAGCACAAAATGTACATGATTGAAGCCTATTTTCGAACTGGTGTGCTAGTTAATATGGAATTTTGGAATATAGTCAGCCTTAAATTTGGACAACTTTTGAGAGCACTTCCCAGATTTAGCAGTAATACCACAGGATTTTTATGCGTGCCTTACAAATTGTGTTAGTGTGTTTCGCGAAACTGGTCCAGGCCAAGCGTTCGTACAGAAGAAGTTGGACTTTCTTATGGAACATGCCGAACGATTGTAAAGAAGAACTTGGACATACATCCATATAAGATGCAATCATATCAAGCCCTTTTGCTAGCAGACCATTCCACACGTCTTGAGTACTGCTAGTGGTTTGTAAATAATTTAATGAATGATGACCTGTTAAACTTTACATTTTTTTCTGACGACGCGTGGTTCCATCTTTCGGGGTACATCAATTCTCAAAATATGCGGATGTGGAGCACTTATAATCCTCATATTTTTGTTGAATCTCCATTACATCCCCAGAAAATTGGAGTTTTGATGGCAGTTTTTCACAGAAGAATAATTGGGTCCATTTTTTTCAATTCAACCGTCACTGCAGAGAGGTACAGAAATAATATTTTAAGAGAATTTGTTCAACAACTACATGATGATGAACTTCAGCATGGTTATTTTCAGCAGGACGGTGCAATAAGCACATACGAAACGAGACAATATTATAGCTTTTCTCCGTGAATTTTTTTATGATAAGTTTGAGTACACAAGTTGAGTTTCCTCCGAGGTCATCTTGCTTGACCATTATGGACTATTTTGTGTTCCCTTATTTAAAAAATAGGATTTTCAGAAATCATGTAGATAATTTACAAGAACTGGAACAAAGAATTGCTGAAGAATGTGCAACCATAATGCCACACCTCCATACTTCGTCACATAAAAGTTTCGCTTATACTCCTAATAAAATAAATATCTATTATTATATTAGGAGTATAAGCGAAACTTTATGTGATGAAGTATGGAGGTGAAGCGCCGAGCGGAGCGAGGAGAATTAACTCCATACGGAGTCACATGAAAGTGCTTAGACTTCGAATAAAATACAAAATTTTATTTTCAAATGGAATCATTCTAATCGTAATATGACAATCAATTTAATAAGTAATTTTGCAACTGTCATACATTTTTGCAGATGTGTTTGTGTTATACTCCGCCTGAGTATAAGTCCTACTTATACGCCGCTCAAGGTGGTGTTATAGAAATGAAACTTATACCTTGCCTACTCAGTCTTATAACATCATATTATATGGCGTTTGAAAATAATAGATATTTATTTTATTAGGAGTATAAGCGAAACTTTTATGTGACGAAGTATGGAGGTGTAAGCGCCGAGCGGAGCGAGGAGAATTAACTCCATACAGAGTCACATGAAAGTACTTATACTCCGAATAAAATACAATATTTTATTTTCAAATGGAATCATTCTAATCGTAATATGACAATCAATTTAATAAGTAATTTTGCAACTGTCATACATTTTTGCAGATAATGATATAACTTATACGCCGCTCAAGAGTGGTGTCATAGAAATGAAACTTATACCTTGCCTACTCAGTCTTATAACACCATGTTATATGCCGTTTGAAAATAAAAGTTTATTATTATAAATAAAATCAACTAGGAAATTAAAATATATTTAGAAATATTAGAGGTTCTAACGAACCTCAGCCAGTCCGGCCGCTGCGCTGCCTTCCTGAGACGAACCTCAGATAAAAACCAATCAAAAAAAATTAATTTTGCACCATCCTATTTAATGGTATGAATCATTTTAGTAAAAATGATAGGAGTGTTTGACTGAAAAGGCGTAAAGCAGAAATATGTTGTATTAAACAAAAACTCTGCAGAGTAATTAGTGCCAACTAGCTCGATTGCGTGAGACGGAGAGCAACGCATGGTCGTACACCGGCTCTGGTCTCTGTTCTTGTCTGTTATATGTATAAACTGAATCCTTTGCTGACCTTTTAAAAAAAGGTTAAATACTAAATAAACCCAAATCGGTAAATTTAGCGAAAGTGTACCGGATTTACCTTGTTAATTAAGATGCTCTAATTAAGAACATGTTAAAAATAAGCGGCTTTGGTGAATAAAAGTTGATAAAAGTGCTTAATTTACACATCCAAGCATTGGATATTTCAAGTTTTCAGACTGCTATAACTTTGGAAATATTGGGCACCGCGGCTTATTTTTAGCATTTGCGCAATCAGGAGATCCTAATTAACAAGGTAATTTCAAAATCGCTCCGGTACACATTCGCCAAATTTTCCCCCAAATCTTTCAAACTGTTTGCTTAGGAGATTTCGACATATTTATCAATTATTTTCATTTTGATTGTATAACTTCATTATGGATTTCATTCCTAAGCTCTTAAAAAATTGGATAACTGGAATGTTTGGTTGAACAGAAAATATGAACGATTTTCGAAATTGCCATCTTTCTATAAACACATAAAATAAGAAATTGACTACGTGTTGATAAGTTCCTATGTAAATTTAAATTGTTTAAAGATTAGAACTAAATAATAAATTATTGCCTAAATACACACCCAAAAAAATTAAAATTCATATTTCACGTAACAATTGTAAAACTTAACACATATATTTACATTAATACAAAACAAAAGTCCTACACATATCGACGTGCTCGCTTGATATTTACTGTAAAATTTTAAGAATCTATAAGAAATATATGAAAAAATTTTCTAAAAGTTAGCAAGGAATTCAGTGTATTTCTTGAAGTCGTGGACGCTTTAATAAGACGATCGGGTTCCATGGAGCTTATTACTTTATAAAAAAAAAAATTAGGTGTATACAAAATATTACAATATCTTGATATTTAATATAAATAGCGCAACTAAAATACATATAAGTACATTTTAAAATTTCCCAGAAAATTTCTTGATTTAATTGATTTTCGAATGATAATGGCAATTGTAGCATACGGAAGTCCATCTGAATTTGAGATTAAAATTTTCAATAATGAAATCAAATGAAATCCGTTGTATAACAGTTTATCATTACTGTCACGTTTTAGAACATTAATTTTGAAGTTTTCGTTAGTTTTTAATTTGTTGTAGTTGGGTATTATTACCATGTACTTGGCATAATTCACCATCAACCAGTGAATTAAAATAAAGTCGAACTGGTTAGAAATATAGCTTAACATTTTTAAAATATTCAAATAATAAAGCAGTAGGCTTGGAAAAACCAGATCGTTTTTTTGACAATTATATCATGCACAAATAATTACCTTTAACGAATGGAAAATAGTACATAGGGTCAACTTGCAGGGCGTCAGAATTATCTGACGAAGAAAATTCTGACGCAGAAGAGTCTGAAGCGTATAATGTATTAATCTTTTCTACGGCCTCCGGATATTCTAGTGGTTCTAGAGATATCGGTAATATTAGTTTTGGTAATTCTACGGGTTTGGGTAATTCTAGGGGTTTCGGTAATTCCGGGGTATTCCGAAATGGTAGATCGGATGACGGACCAGCAGCAATATCGCCCAATAAGGGACCTATGAAAAATATGTTTTTAAATTATTATTATTACATCTATTCACTTCTATTGTATATGAACATTGCTATCCGTAACAACCTTGCTATGAAATTTTTTGCGTTTTTAATTTGTTACTATTTACAATTTAACCAATCAAGACGCTGGAAATCTGATAACAAAGTTCATACAGAATAGGGGTGATGGTGATTGCTTGGCTGCAAATAAGTATTGTTTGAAAGGAAAAGAATGAACAAATAATTACCCGAGGAGTAATAGCTAGGAAAGTTTTGTCTGAAGTAATAATTAATATCGTCTTGGAGATCCGGTAGCATTGGACGATCTGATGAAGGACCAGCAACACTTGAGGGACCTATGCAAAATAATTTTTTGTAAATAATAATAGCATGTTAGCATGTATTGTATTGCTTGGCTTCAGATAAGCATGGTTGTTACTTTTGAGGTTTGAAATATGCAGACAAAAAAAAGTTTTTATTCTTGAATGTATTTTAAGTTTTCACCCCTCCCTCGTATACAACGCAATTTTTACTCGTTTTGTTTGTGCTCTTTTTGTTTAAGGACATGCAGAACCTCTCTACAGGGATATTCACCGAAACCGTTGGTTAGACGTTTTAAAAGATGTAATTAATATTTTTTTCTAAAAATTGGTTTATAGTCTAAATAGTATAAGATCTCTTTATTTAAAATATTTTCAAGTTTCTACGACTTCCGGTTGTACCGGAAGTAGACCCTAACTTCGTTTTTTTAAATGGAACACCCTGTATATTATTACATTTTTAAATTCTACATTCAATGATAATAATATTTTGTTAAAACAATTTTTCTCCAAAATATTTCGTTTAATAATTACAGGATGATTTTTTTAAAAATGTCCAAAAATGGGCTAACTTTCAAATTTTATTTTCTAGCCTTCTAATATTCAAATGGAAATGCGGTTTGGACAAGATGTTAACAAAAGTGTACTACTTGCAATTTCTTCATTGCAACATCTCAATGTGCTACAGGGGGTTTATAATTTAGGTGCCATTCAGAAAAAAATCAAAACGGCAAAACTCATTTTTTTCAAATGGAACACCCTGTATATCGATACAAATTTGGATTATTCATTCCATTTAAAGGTAATTTTGTTAAAAAACTTTACACCCAACTCTTGCCGTTTTCGTGAAATATCAATTTTTATGGTACTTACACTTAATATAATGATTAACAAGAGAAGTTTTTTTTTAATTAATTTTTTATTAATGATTAATGTAACGATATTGTTTAAGATGCTTTACTGACAACATCGATTGCTTGATCCAATAATCGAATTGTTTGGCATAATTTTCAATATTACCAAAAAAACGAAATTTCACGAAAACAGCAAGAGTTGGGTATAAAGTTTATTCAACAAAATTACCTTTAATTTGAATGAATAATCCAAATTTGTATCGATATACAGGGTGTTCCATTTGAAAAAAATGAGTTATTCCTTTTTGATTTTTTTCTAAATGGCACCTAAATTATAAACCCCCTGTAGAACATTGAGCTGTTGCAATGAAGAAATTGCAAGTAGTACACATTTGTTAACATTTTGCCAAAACCGCATTTCAATTTGAATATTAGAAGGCTAGAAAATAAAATTTTAAAGCTAGCCCATTTTTGGACATTTTTTAAAATATCATCCTGTAATTATTAAACGAAATGCTTTAGAGAAAAATTGTTTTAACAAAATGTTATTATAATTGAATGTAGAATTTAAAAATGTAATAATATACAGGGTGTTCCATTAAAAAAACAGGAGTTAGGGTCTACTTCCGGTATAACCGGAAAATAAATTTGGTAATTCTAAACATAAAAAAAATTCCCATTTGGTGCAAACTTTCTGCCGGTCACTCTGACAAACGACTAGATAACATTAAATCTTGTAAAACTTCTGCCCTATTATGAATATCTGTTAATAAGTTTTTAAGTAAGCTATAACTTATAATATCAATGTTTCGGATTAGTTTTTTTAGGTAACTGAAGCAAAATTTCACAAAAAGGTGAACATTATTTTTGTGTAAACTTCGTCTATAGTCGATTAAAGTGTATTCTAAAAGCACTTCACTTAATAAAGCCAGGGCTAATTAACAGAAAATTTGGATTATAACGTCTGAGATTACAATAACATTTCAAAAGAAGAGTAGAATTGGTTGATAGTTAAGTTGTAAAGCTTGAAATTACCTTGACTGTGGTCTGCTAGGGGTAAAGTCGAAGGATCTGATGAAGGACCAGCATCAACTGAAGATATTGAAAATTACATTCTAATCACATTAAAGGCAGGTTTACTCATCTTTGGATAATTTTATTTGACAGTTAAACTAGTAAGTTACAGTTGATACCATAAATATCTTACTCTTTTAGAAAGATTAAGATATCTGTGGTTGATACACAATGAAAATCAACAAATTTATCTGGCAGATAAAGTTATTGGAAAGATGAAAACACCGGCCGTAAAGTAAATTATGAAGTATAACCTGTAGCATTAATTCTACAGGGTGTTTTTGAAAATGATCGACAAACGACAACTGGAAATTCTATGATCCACAATAGATGGAACTAACCTAATATTCCATGGATGATAGAATCTCTAGTACACGTTTGTCGGTGAGTTTCAAAAACACATTAACTAATAATTAAATATTACCTTCCATAAATGGTGCAATGCTAGTGGAGGATACTACAGTAGGGAAGGTGTTTCCTACAATAAAGAGTTCAATTAAACATAGCATTGCAGAACAATTTAGATCACTGAAGCAGACATTGAAAAAACCGATTATAGAATAATTAAGATTTATTTTGGAATAAATCATCATAGAATTTTAAATAATTCAATTCATATTTTTAACTACTTACTCAAAAAAACTTAAAACACAAAAGTAATTCTAAGAATTATGAAATCAGAAATGCATAAATGTCACAGTGTTATTTTAGTTAAAATGTGTTTTAAGATTTTTATGAATGAGGTTAATATTTTAATATTTTTTACAGAAAATAGTTGCATTTAACTGGCAATTGTTGGTCAAAGTTTCCTAGAACTGTTGGAACGGATACCAAATCATGCAAACTTCACGAATTTGACCATAGAAGAAAAAAGTTTTCATTTTTTGTTTTTTTTGAAAAAGTTCCTTTACAGTTCGATATAAGTACAGTGGGCCCAGTGTTAAGTCGCCGATGCTATGTACAGAAAATGACAGAAACAGGAAACTGTTTTACCACTAGTACAATCGGACGAAGAAAAAACATGCAATTTGTATATAGTAACTGCGAAGATTTAAGTTAAAACACATTTTTCTCCAGATTGTATCGGTGTTTTGAGGTGTAACACGCATGTCCTACATAGTGGGGGAGTTGGGGAAAATAACTGCGCACACAATTGTATCGGCGACTTACCATTGGGCCCACTGTATAGTATATGATTTGTAAAACTTCTGCGACTCTATTTACATTTTTGTAATGAAGTTACGTTAATTTTTACTTATTTTCAGAGCACTTAAAAGTTAAAATAATTAAATAGTGGAAAGTATCTAATTGAATGGTCTGTTGAAAAGCTGATAATTACGATTTTAGAAAATAGCAAATAGCTTTTTTGGTTGACATTTTTTATGATCTGTAAAATACTATATTTTACAACAAGACATGAAAATAACGTTTTTTTTCGTGAAGTGAGAATAATTTGGCTATCTCACGAACGAAAAAAAACGTATTTCATGTCGAGTAGTAAACACTATTTTTTAGTTTTTTAGTAATTTTGTTAAATTTAAACTAATGCATGGTATATCTATCATAATAAATGTGATCTCCATGTTTAAAAAGCAATTTCAGTCACCCTATATTAATTTATTTAACATTTACTCATGTTAAACCTACCTGGTTCTGACTTCATAACTAAATCTAGTGGAGAAGGAGGGTGTCCATTTTCTTCAGAAACCATAACAGGCAAAACAGGCTTTGCGTTGGTATCTTCCGTCGAAGTTACTTCCTCTGTCTGTTGTTCTTTCTTTGGCGTGTAAAGGCGATCTAAGAATAAATCGAGTTCCTAAAAGCGAAGTAAGATTAAAACCACATAAAACGTGTTGAAACTAGAAGTAAATTACATATTTCTTTTCTAAAAATTAGAATATGATTTAATTACAAAACCCACCGACAAATTCTTAAATAAGGATCTTTAAAGCTCTTGGAAACCCATAAACGTAAACATAAGGTTATCATTTAAAGGCAACTTTCTGAAAAATGAGGTGACTGATTATGAGCCGAATATATCTTGGTTCAAAACGCGCAAATTTATCATTACCTGGTAGCCGATAAATAAGGATTTACCATTTCGATTGGGTTGAAATTTGAACAGGTTTTTAAAGAAAAGAAGAATTTTTTATCAAGAATAATTTTTTCTCGTAAAATGAACGCTTTAAAGTTTTTCCTTTGTAACCCCATTTGTGGGAACTACAGGGTGTGTCACAACGAGTTGACAGGAGACATAACTCTATTACTAAACACAATTCGGTTTTAAAAATTGGTACACACCCTTTATACAATGTGCTCTATTTAATGAGAATATTGCCACCATTCTAGTACTTCCGGTTATACTGGAAGTAGACACAAACGTTGTTATTTTAAATGGAACACCCTGTATATTTTTGAATTTTTAGATACTACACTTCACTTTAGACATAAAAGTATTAAGGTTGTATGATCCTAACATTAACGGTATTATAATTATTTACACTTTTTCATTTTTTTTTATAAAAACAGATGTAAATAAAAATTCAAATCTTGACAATGACACGTTTTTTCCAAAAAAATGTTCTTGTGTTTGAGCTAGGAATATACAAGAAATAAGTTGATGTAGTTTTGGAAAACCTGCTTTATACAGGGTGTTGGTGGTTGTCCGTTCATTTTTAAAAACTTTAATCAATGATAACTTTATTTTTT
Organism: Pediacus dermestoides; assembly: GCA_963942485.1. Taxonomy (NCBI): domain Eukaryota; kingdom Metazoa; phylum Arthropoda; class Insecta; order Coleoptera; family Cucujidae; genus Pediacus; species Pediacus dermestoides. The sequence continues at coordinate 14,162,802 of OZ012626.1, forward strand.
TAAATGGAACACCCTATATATTTCTAGATTTTCGAATTCTACACTTAATTCGAGACATAAAAGTATAAAGGTTGTATGGTCTTAAAATTAACGCTATTATAATTAATTACGTTTTTTAAAAATTAACGGTCAATTACAAGCACCCTGTATAAAATAAGTTTTTGAAAACCATATTACCATGTTTCTTGTACATTTCTGCGTCCACTAAAATTTGGTTTGTTTTTTGAAAGAACGTGTCATTAGTAAAATATGAAAATGTTTGACTCTAAGTTTTTGTATGAAAAAATTGGAAGAAACATAATTACTTAATTAAAATAAATAAATAAAAATAAAAAATATTAAATTAAATATAATAAAAACAAATTTTAGTGGACGTAGAAATGTACAAGAAACATGGTAATATGGTTTAGAAAAACTTATTTTATATCTACAGGGTGCTTATGGTTGATCGTTAATTTTTAAAAACCTTGAAAATTGGAAAAAACGTAATTAATTATATAACCGTTAATTTTAAGACTTTCTAACCTTAATACTTTTATGTCTAGAATTAAGTGTAGAATTCGAAAATATAGAAATATATAGGGTGTTCCATTTAAAAAAATAAAGTTATCATTGATCAAAGTTTTTAAAAATGAACGGACAACCACTAACACCCTGTATAAAGCAAGTTTTCCAAAACTATATCAGCTTATTGCTTGTATATTCCTACTTCAAACGTAAGAAAAAAACTTTGGAAAAAATGTGTCATTGTCAAGATTCGATTTTTATTTACATCTGTTTTTGTAAAAAAAAAATGAAAAAGTGTAAATAATTATAATACCGTTAATGTTAGGACCATACAACCTTAATATTTTTATGTCTAAAATGAAGTGTAGAATCTAAAAATTCAAAAATATACAGGGTGTTCCATTTAAAATAACAAAGTTTGTGTCTACTTCCGGTATAACCGGAAGTACCAGAAAGGTGGCAATATTTTCATTAAATAGAGCACATTGTATAATGGGCGTGTACCAATTTTTAGAAGCAAATTGTGTTTAGTAATAGAGTTATGTCTACTGTCAACTCGTCGTGACACACCCTGTATATGATATGATATCATATAGGTACAAAATGGGGTAAAACTGTGTACCTATCAAATTTTAAGGGGATATTCCTGACGCCTGGTCTATTAAATAATTCATGTACTTTTTTTCCATTTACCGGTTATACCAGAAGTAGACACAAATTTTGTTATTTTAAATGGAACACCCTGTATATTTTTGAACTTTTAGATTCTACACTTCATGTTAGGCATAAAAGTATTAAAGTTGTATGATACTAACATTAACGGTATTATAATTATTTACACTTTTTCAATTTTTTACAAAAACATAGATGTAAATAAAAATTCAAATCTTGACAATGACACGTTTTATCCAACGTTTATTTTCTTACGTTTGAAGTAGGGATATACAAGCAATAAGCTGATATAGTTTTGGAAAAAAACAGGGTGGGTGTTGGTGGTTGTCCGTTCATTTTTAAAAACGTTAATCAATGACAACTTTATTTTTTAATATAACTCCCTAAGTATTATTGTTGTAATGTCTTAAAATTAACGGTACTATAATTAATTATGTTTTTCCCAATTTTTTCATACAAAAACTTATGAGTCAAAAAATTTCATATCTTGCTAATGACACGTTTTTACAAAAAAACAACACATTTTAGTGGACGCAGAGATGTACAAGAAACATGGTAATATGGTTTTGAAAAACTTATGTTATATAGGGTGCTTGTGGTTGGCCGGTAATTTTTAAAAACCTTAAACAATGAAAAGTTTTTTTTTAATGCAACATAAATATACAGGGTGTTCGGAAATTAGGAGCAAAAAACTCGGGAGGTAATTTCTACTTGAAAAATTATTGTGACAAGTTCCTATAACATTTTTCCGAAAGCTCATTAATCTTGGAGTTACAGGGCCTTAAAGTTTGTTTTTTTAAATCAAATTTTGTGTACCGATTCGTTTCAAATTTGGTACACTTATCACTAATGTTTATTTGTATTCTTGCACCAAAACTGAGGTAAATCCCCCAGTGTCAAAGAGTCGAAACTGACGTTGACCTTTAGATAAAAACCCAGAACTTTTTTGTTATGCACTTTTTCTAAATTTTGATGACGCCCGATTGAAAAGCATCGAAAAATCTTCAAAAAAGATCCTCTTGCTGCATCACGATAAAATGAGTCGTTTTCACAAAAAACGCCTTAAATGAATACCGACTAACTACAGCTCATTTTCAAGATTAACAAAGCAAGCATTAAACAGAAGCGCTTTTTTCTCGAAAACTATTCGTTTTATCGATATTCAAGCGGAGGATCTTTTTTGAAGATTTTTCGATGCTCTTCAATCGGGCATCACAAAAATTTAGAAAAAAGTTATTGGAAAAAAGTGATAAAAAAAAAACTTTGGAGCCTTGTAACCCCAATATTAATGAGCTTTCGGAAAAATGTTATAGGAACTTGTCACATTAACTTTTCGAGTAGGATCACTCCTCGAGTTTTTTGTTCCTAATATCCGGACACCCTGTATATAAATATAAGAAATCTTTTTAAACCATGGGCAAATCAATCGGAAGGCCTTAAGTCTCACAGGAAGTTGTTGATGATTTACGAGAACGACTGGATCAAAACTCACAAACGTCTCTAAGCAGATTATCTCAACAATCTGGAATACCTGTCAGTACTTTCCAAAAAATAGTCAAGAAAAAACTAAATATGCATCTACAGGGTGGCTGAAATTTATTTATTTATTTACGGAATATCCATTTTTACAAAATAAGGAACAATTTCCTTAAATCTTATTTAATTGCAATTGCCGCTTAAATTTACCCAAATCAACTGAGAAATCCAGATTCAGAGTATTAGCCTTCCTGCAGGCTCTATCAATTGGAGAATTAAATGCATAATTTGTTCTGTGAAAATTAATATAAAACGAATTCGAATTTCTAGTTGATCTACTGGGAACAAAAAAAATTAACATAGGGACACTACAAGGATCTCGCTTATTTGAAGAGATACAGCTTCCGTTAAATTGAGGCAAAGTTGCGTAATCAGGCATTCAACAACGTCTTTAATAGAAATCGAAGGTATCTTGATTCGTTTCTGAAATATATAAGAAGTTTCTCGAAGGAGAGTTATTGGACCTATTGCCTTTCATGAAACAAGGTACAGAGACCAGGTGTTATCTGATTTTCCGTTTGATTTTCAATTCGAGAAATATATAAATTACAAATTTCAAAATTTCTATTTCAATATTTACACTAAATGACTTAGCTTTCAAAGCTATTATTATCCACACCATACATGCTTAGAACGTTACCTAACTTATCAACTTATCATTATTGTGGTTTGTTTAGTTTAGATCATGATTTTTACTTTCTTATACGTAGTATAAGGAAGTATTGTAATCGTGATTTTTTTCGACTTCGAGATTTTGATTGATTTACACGTTTTGGGGGCCCCTGAATCCATTTTGACCATTTTCGCCATGATGTCTGTCTGTGTGTCTGTCTGTCTGTATCCACCATAACTCAAAAACGAGTTATCGGATTTGATTCAAATTTCATATTTAAGAGTTTGAACAAAATTGTGGGTGCCACATTCAATGTTTTTCATCTAGCACCAAAACAAGTGACAGTTAGCTGATGACATTTTTAGGTTTTTTAAGAATATCTTGAAAAATAAACAATTTATGAGATTTTTTTATTCTTTAACATTGATTTAGAATTGAATTTTGAACAAATTTTGTTTGAACTTTTTTTTGAAATTCCGTCAAAAAAATTTCAAAAAAACGAGATATTCCTAAAACACTTTATATTTCTCATAGCGCGCTTTGATAGTTGAATCCGAGGGTCGAAAAGTAATTATTGTGATACTATCCGCATAAGAAAGTCATGTGTTGGGCACATCAGATATTTTAAGGGTAGGAATAAAGCGTTCGATATTTAAATCACATTTGCACAATAAAAAATTCAAAATTTTATATAAAATAATGCAAACGCATAATAGCACTATTTGATATAGAAATCACCTTTGCATGATAAAAAGATATTTGCACGATAAATTTATTCCTAGTTTGCAGGGTAAAAATATTAAATGCGTCCATTTCGAGTTTTTTTTTATAAAAAAAACCTTAATTTACAACCTAACCAGTAAATTTATACTATACTTTCACTTTTCAAAGGTTTTTAAGGGCAAGGAAAATGAAGTGGATAAAATAAGTTTGAATATTTGACCAGTGTTTTCGCCGAGCATTTGCAATTTTTACCGAGCATTAAGTATTTTACTGAGCACTTAATATTTTTACCCAGCACTAATTATTGTACTAAGCACTTACTATTTTTTATCATGCATTAAGGATTTTACTGTGCACTTAGTATTTTTACCGAGGAGTAAATTTCGAGAAAAAGTTATGTACACTTGATTTCCCATGATTTCCCACAAAAAATATACACCGATTTCCCGTGAAATTTACCCCGAGGAGTAAATTTCGAGAAAAAATTATGTACACTTGATTTCCCATGGTAAGATTTCCAGTGATTTCCCATCACTTCCCACAATAAATGTACACTGATTCCCCGTGAAATTTACCCCTCGATTTTTACTGTGCATTGGAATAAAATATTTAGAATATGAACATTGCATTTGAATACAAATACCGGGCATTTAATTTGTTGCCATTTTTTAAAGTGTTTTAACTTCATAGTCAACTACGATGTTAGATTCTTTTATAATGACATTGTAGATGTTAATAGACTAGGGTCCATTTTGTGACAACAGATCAAAGGTTAATCACCCTTATTCTATATGAACATGGCTATCCATAACCACATTATTAGATTTCGAGCGTCTTGAGTGGTTACTACAAAACCAACATTAAAAATTAAAATTAAAATTACGGCCGCCATATTGGTAGGTTAATATGGCATACTCGCCGAAAATAAAAAATGTGAAATGTAGAGCCAATGAGCGGTTTAAACACAAATTGCAGTTTATTCATGTTACGCTGCTTAACATTTGATTCGTGAAAAAAATTTTTGTATTCTAAGTCAGGCTTTTAGGAAACCGATGATTCTGGTTTCCAGATTTTCACGTGTAGCTTTCTTTTCACTGGCCGAACTATAATTTCTATTGACCTTGGAAAATGCCACTAAAGGTTTCCAATGTAATTACTAAATAATTAGTGAATATAATTGTTTGAAATGTTAAAAAAACTTATTTTGTCAATAATTTATGTTAATAAAAAAACTTCAACGATATAGATTTCTTTGTTTTAATAGAAATTTTTTGATTCGCCAGATTTAGCAACAAAATTTTAAAATCTAATTGATGAATGAACTAATAATAGAAAAAGATACACAATTTAATTTAACTGTTTCGTTACACGTACCTCAATTTGGGATTGTTTCATTTCCTGGTCAGTGGGTGCAGTATCTCCAAGACCACGAGGCGCTTCATTTTTCAATACCACATTTTCTTTGAGCACACTTCCTCGATTGGTTTCGTAGTTTCCCTTTAAATCTAACATTCTATTCTGAATGTCTGGATTTTGGTACAGAAGTTGCTGGATAACTATTTCTTTTCGGTTTTCAAAACACTGTAGTGATATTAATTGTTCAATAATCTCAGCTCGCTTAACGTTTTCCACCACATTTAAGATATCGTCAGCTTCTTGTAAATAATCGAAAGATTGGCCTGGATATTTATTTTTCTTTCTGATAAAATGCTGAAGACACAACTGTTTTCTCAAAGCGTGATCTTTTTGTGGAACATTTAGAAGAAATGCTACTATATCTATTCTGTCGGGTAGTCCTAAGACTTTTCTAATTTTGGCAGCTTCTTCGAATATGTCATTCTGATAGGAATTTAATGTAATTATGTTTCAGTTTTTAATAATATTTATAAAGTATTTCAGAAGAGTTGTTAAACAAAACAATGACATCATTTATAGGTTATAATATAAAACTGTTGAAGGGGTGAAAATATATTAATTTACTCACCATTTTAGTTTCATAAAGATGAATTACGTTTTTCTACTGCACAATGGTAAAATGCAATAACAAATATGTTAAATAATAAATCAGTTTTGATGTTAGATAAATGATAACACTTTCTGGTTCTCACAACAAATTATCACGTGGTATGTACCGTATGCAGTTCGTGAGTTCGTGTTCGGAGAGGCGATTGAGTTTCGGATGTGACATGCGACTGTGCATTTACCTAATATGGTACTGGTCTGAAGATAGGTTTAGAACATTAATAACAAAACAAAAACAAAAAAACCGTTATTTAAATATTGAAAAATGATTTTCAATGAACCGATTGCTTTTTAGTTCCGGCAGTCCGCATGTGCAAAATCTGGATAACCACCAAGATTGATATTCAAAAAGTACCTACGGTCTAATAGCGTTTTCGATTGGTAAAATAAGTGCGCACTGAGTGCAATTTCTGAGAGCGTGATTGGTGAAAAATATTTGACAAATTGAATTTGACCAATAGCATTGCACGAAATTGCACTCAGTGCGAACTCATTTTACCAATCGAAAACGCTATAAGAGAAATTCTGTAGATCTTGTGCATGCGGAGATAAAAAAAAATATCTGATGTGTCCAACACATGACTTTCTTATACGGATAGTACCACAATTACTTTTCCTAAAGAAATTAAGTTAAATTTCTTGTAGAAATCGTGTTTAAATTTTGAGGGTTTCCAGCAATTTTCAAATAGTCTCTTTCGCACTTATTGCAATACACATAAATCTGTTCTTGTCCCACTCATTATAACCGATTTTTACGACAAAAATGTGTTTTATTTTAGATTTTTGACCTACTACTCACTTAAAAAAATCTCGCAGTATAAAATCACATTTATTTATTCATTATTATTGTTTTCGGTACCATAGAAACCAGTAAAATACAAAAAAATAAAAAATAATGGTCCTTCTGGGATTCGAACCCGGGACCTTCCGTTTGGCAGCCAAGTCCCTTTAGTCACTAATCTATCTAGACTGTCGGTCGGATTCAACGATAAACGCGCACTATGAGAAATATAAGTGTTTTAAGAATATCGCGTTTTTTTGAAATTTTTTTGACGGAATTTCAAAAAAAGTTCTAACAAAATTGAATTTTAAATCAATGTTAAAGAATAAAAAAATCTCATAAATTGTTTATTTTTCAAGATATTTCTAAAAAACCTAAAAATGTCTTCAGCTAAATACCACTTGTGTTGGTGCTAGATGAAAAAGATTTAATGTGGCACCCACAATTTTGTTCAAACTCTTAAATATGAAATTTGAATCAAATTCGATAACTCGTATTTGAGTTATGGTGGATAAAGACAGACACACAGACACAGACAGGCAGATATCATGACGAAAATGGCCAAAATGGATTCAGGGGCCCCAAAAACCTGTAAATCCATCAAAATCTTGAAGTCGAAAAAAATCACGATTACTATACTTTCTTATTACTTCGTAAGAAAGTAAAAATATTATTTCGTAACACTACAAAATTTAATATAAAACGAAATATGACCATGTAAAGTTTAATATTATGAAAATAAAGTTAAAAACGGATCCTTTTTTTGGTAGGTATATAAATTAGAGTGTATCATAACATGTTAACCTAATCAGATTTTGGTGACATAGACACATAATATAGGGTGTGTCACGACGAGTTGACAGTAGACATAACTCTATTACCAAACACAATTTGGTTCTAAAAATTGGTACACGGCCATTATACAATGTGCTCTATTTAATGAAAATATTGCCACCTTTCTGGTACTTCGGCTTATACCGGAAGTAGACACAAACTTTGTTATTTTAAATGGAACACCCTCTGTATATTTTTGAATTTTTAGATTCTACACTTCATTTTAGACATAAAAGTATTATTATTATATGATTCTAACATTAACGGTATTATAATTATTTACACTTTTTCATTTTTTTTACAAAAACAGATGTAAGTTAAAATTCAAATCTTGACAATGACACGTTTTTTTCAAATTTTTTTTCTTGTGTTTGAAGGAGGAATATACAAGAAGTAAGCTGATGTAGTTTTGGAAAACTTGCTTTATACAGGGTGTTGGTAGTTGTCCGTTCATTTTTAAAAACTTTAATCAATAACTTAATTTTTCTAAATGGACCACCCTATACAGGCTGTTTCAAATTCGCTTCTCACTACAGGGATCTCAGAAACGGTAAGAGATACAGCTTTGGTTAAATTGGGGCAAAGTTGCGTAATATGGTGGCCAATAATAACCCGTTAAGAAATCGAAAATATCTTTTGTAATTCTGGAGATTTTTTGAAAAAACCAATTTTTGCCTTTTCGTTTTTATTTTTTTCTACTCTTATTTTTTAAGATATCGAAAAACCAAAAACACTTTGTCATGGACACTTTTTGTGCTTTATAAAATGACGTTAAAATTTTCCTGATGCGACGTTTCGTTTTTCCGCTGACGTCATCAACTCCATTTTTTTAAATATGGCCCTGTTTTTTTTCATCGTTTTAAGTAGCATTTTTTATGCTCTATGAAATGGCGTTTACATTTTTTCCATACGACGTTTCGTTCTTGTGTAATCATCGGATCATTTTTTGAATGCCTACGGCACTGGATTATTTTTACAATTTCATCAGTATTTTTTTTCATTGTACAGCCCATCATCAGTATTGACGATTTCATAAGTGTTTATTTTATAAAATTATTTAAAAAAATTACTTCCATTGTTCTTATTATTACTACTAACAATAAATAATAGGTTAGTTTGATTTATTTTTTATTTTTATATTAAAAGAAAATTTATTATTATTAAAGTTTACCAAAATGTGTGGATATGAGGAAGTGACGACAAATACTGATGAAATTGTAAAAAAAATCCAGGACCGTATTTAAAAAATGATCTAAAGATGATTGCACAAGAACGAAACGTCGTATGGAAAAAATGTAAACACCATTTTCTAGAACACAAAAAATGCTACTTAAAACGACAAAAAAGATACAGGGCCGTATTTAAAAAAATGGAGTTGATGACGTCAGCGGAAAAACGAAACGTCACATGAGGAAAATTTTAACGTCATTTTATAAAGCACAAAAAGCGTCCACGACAAAGTGCTTTTAGTTTTTCGATATCTTGAAAAATAAGAGCAGAAAAAATAAAAACAAAAAGGCAAAAATTTGGTTTTTTCAACAAATCTCCAGAACTACAAAAGATATTCTCGATTTCTAAACGGCTTCTTATTGGCCACCATATTACGCAACTTTGCCCCAATTTAACCAAAGCTGTATCTCTTACTGTAGTGAGAAGCGAATTTGAAACAGCCTGTATATTTCTAGATTTTCGAATTCTACACTTAATTCGAGACATAAAAGTATTAAGGTTGTAAGGTCTTAAAATTAACGGTATTATAATTAATTACGTTTTTTAAAAATTAACGGTCAATCACAAGCACCCTGTATAAAATTAGTTTTTAAAACCATATTACCATGTTTCTTGTACATTTCTGCGTCCACTAAAATGTGGTTTGTTTTATGAAAGAACGTGTCATTCGTAAAATATGAAAACATTTGACTCTAAGTTTTTGTATGAAAAAATTGGAAGAAACATAATTACTTAATTAAAATAAATAAATAAAAATAAAAAATATTAAATTAAATATAATAAAAACCAATTTTAGTGGACGTAGAAATGTACATGGTAATATGGTTTTGAAAAACTTATTTTATATCTACAGGGTGCTTATGGTTGATCGTTAATTTTTAAAAACCTTGGAAATTGGAAAAAACGTAATTAATTATAATACCGTTAATTTTAAGACCTTACAACCGTAATACTTTTATGTCTAGAATTAAGTGTAGAATTCGAAAATGAGGAAATATATAGGGTGTTCCATTTAAAAAAATAAAGTTATCATTGATCAAAGTTTTTAAAAATGAACGGACAACCACCAACACCCTGTATAAAGGAAGTTTTCCAAAATTATATCAGTTTATTGCTTGTATATTCCTACTTCAAACGTAAGAAAAAAATGAGTTATTGTCAAGATTCCAATTTTTATTTACATCTATGTTCTTGTAAAAAAAATGAAAAAGTGTAAATAATTATAATACCGTTAATGTTAGAATCATATAATAATAATACTTTTATGTCTAAAATGAAGTGTAGAATCTAAAAATTCAAAAATATACAGAGGGTGTTCCATTTAAAATAACAAAGTTTGTGTCTACTTCCGGTATAAGCCGAAGTACCAGAAAGGTGGCAATATTTTCATTAAATAGAGCACATTGTATAATGGGCGTGTACCAATTTTTAGAACTAAATTGTGTTTAGTAATAGAGTTATGTCTACTGTCAACTCGTCGTGACACACCCTGTATATACAATATTTTTCCCCTCTTCGTTTTTGAGTTATTCGCAATTAAGTGGAGGGCTCAATACATTTGAATGATCTAGTAGTGGTGTCTTCTTTGTGCAACTCTATTTTCCTGAATCGCTTTCAAATATTTACCAATTGCTACGAAGACACCCAATTCACCCTGTTGTAAGTATAGATATAAAGTAGGTAGGTACCTAATTAAATTATTTGACATTAATATTAATACAATTAGTATGTGGTCAGTACCTACATGATTATTAGCTATTTTCCAAAGATCAAAATTATATTCTCATCGTATAAGAAATGACACATCAAGTACTTTTCTAAAAATTATTCAAAAAACTCATTCAAATATTTTGAAAAATAGGGTCAGGAGATTTTATAAAATGTTTTCGGAAGCGAGCCCACAGACTTAGATTTGATAAATTATTATCATATCAATAATTCTGTAATCTTTTAAGTAGGGAAGATATCAGAACAATAATATAGAAAATAATGTGCACATACAATTTTTTTTTAATTTGACTTTATACATACATAAAATATGTATAGATGTAAACTGAATATTTTGTTAGGATTAAGTGTTCTTATAGGTGTTAATGGTACACTTTATTTTTGTATTCCATCTACACCTGATAATCTGCAAGAAAATTCAAGTAAGTTTCAAAGTAGTTCTAGATAGGAATTCTGATTGACAAAAATGATGCTACGGTAAAATTAATAATGATGCTCTATGAAATGAAACTATATGTATAGTGTGGTATTTAAAAAAATATTTTAATTTTACAGAAGTATAAGTTAGCGTTAATTATGTGTTGTTTTTATCAGATTGCATAAAATAATAACGCTTAGGTAGTATGTAGTAATACTGGGAAAAAAACAGCTGTTTTGAATGTAGTCGTGCAGATCAAGAATATTAATTTTAATACTTAATCACTTTTGTAAATTAGAATTTCTAGGTATTTCATCGAGTATCTATCTGTATTTTACGAAACTTATTTTAGTCATAAAAACTTTTCAACTCCAGGTGATGCTGACGTTATGGACCTACTGAAAACTAACTTCAAGAAAATAATTACTGGTATATTATCGGAAAATGATACAATTCACATACCCCACTTAAATTTTGATTTTGCACATCCTATTATGGCGTACGTTAAATATTTTTATAAATAAGTACTAATCTTAATTACATGAATGCATTTCCATTTCATGCAGTGCTAAAGGTTGTTTTGACGACGTCGATGTATCCAACTATTCAGATTACGACTTAAAAACCATGATATATACCCATGGATGGAAAGTGTTTGAATTAACTTTCAATAATATTTCTGTAAAAGGAAAATACAATATGACAGGAAATATTGGAGATTTATTTGATGTATTTGGAGCGGGTAATTTCTGGTGTGTATGTGGTTATAAAGTTTAACAAAAAAAAAATAGACTATAACATAATCACTCCAGGTAATAGACATTTTTTGCTTGCAAAAATCTCGACAAACTGTAGTTTGGCAGATAATAAGTACGAGTATTTGAGTGTCCTAAGAATAAGCTTATTCTCCCCAAGTCTCGGTTCTGGCTTTCTAGATTATCTGCCTGAAAATTACTATAGACCAGAACTGAAGAGCACAAATTTTTCTTCATAATATACAGGGTGTTCGCGCGAAGTGGCTCGCTATTGCTAACTTCGTTATTATTGGAGCTACAAAGTCGGTTAAATTAGCAAACTAGTAGCATGTTTTCCGCTGATTACAATGGTGAAAACAAAAAAACAATTGACCATCTGGTTTTCGAGATATTTAAAAAAATAAAAAAATTTTAAATGGAACACCCTATATATTTTTGCAAAAATCGATGGTAAATTAAATTCTATACAAAAAATGTTCTCATCTTTTTTTGATAATAATTTAAAATAAGCGAGTTATTTTGGAAAAAGTTAGCAATTCTTTAAAATCAAGTAGCCATAAAACGGAATAGTAATTTATTAAAACCAAACAATCATAATTTTGAATTTAAGCAAGTTGAAAAATACTTAAAAGAAATACAGAAATATTGAAAATTTACAAAATTATAATTTTCATTGCTACTTGATATTAAAACCTTGAAAACTTTTTTTCAAAATAACTCGCTTATTTTAAATAATTGTCAAAAAGCATAAGAACATTCTTTGTTCAGAATTTAATTTATCATCGATTTTTGCAAACATATACAGGGTGTTCCATTTAAAAAATGTTATTTTGTCAATATCTCGAAACCCAGATGGCCAATTGTTTTTCTGTTTTCACCATTATAATCAGCGGAAAAAATGCTACTAGTTTTCTAATTTAACCGACTTTGTAGCTCCAATAATAACAAAGTTAGTAATAGTGAACCACTTTGCGCAAACACCTGTATATTAAAAATATTAAATAAAATAGTAATATTTCCGTAATTCTTTGAAGTTTTTTTCAACTTGCTTAAATTCAAAATTATGATTGTTTGTTTTTAATAAATTACTATTCCGTTTTATGGCTACTTGATTTTAAAGAATGGCAAATTTTTTTCAAAATAACTCGCTTATTTTAAATTATAATCAAAAAAAGTCAAGGACATTTTTGTACAGAATTTAATTTGTCATCGATTTCTGCAAAAATATAAAGGGTGTTCCATTTAAAAAAATGTTACTTTTGTGAATATCTCGAAAACCAGATGATCAATTGTTTTTTTGTTTTCACCATTGTAATCAGTGGAAAAAATGCTACTAGTTTGCTAATTTAACCGACTTTGTAACTCCAATAATAACGAAGTTAGCAATAGTGAGCCACTTCGCGCGAACACCCTGTATATATTTTTAAAAATTTGTATTGTAGCTCCGCCAGACGCAAATTTCGAGTTTTGTATATGGGAGTAGGGAATGTCAAAATAAGTGAATTTAATAAAATTTAACTTGTGCAAAACTGTACCACTGCAGATTTATAGCCCCTCAAAAATCTAATATATATTGTTCCATTTATATTTCCGTAATTATTGTTTCTGTGTTGAAATTTAGTATAGGTATTATGTATTATAAAAGGAACATTTTTCCAAATTTGAGTAAAATTTGTTTGAGATACGGTATAAAAATAATTTGTACCGTGGTTTTTTAATATAATAATATGATTCTAAGTTAGATTTCATTTTAGTATCTCAAATTTCAATGCCTCCATTATTGTTTTAAATTTATTACAGTATTCCTTTCTAGATTTTCTTCAATTTTAACAATGTTACTAAAAGAAATTGGCATCTTTACGGAATATGGAAAAAATATTGTATAAGGATTTATTTAAATTGACTTATTTTGGACGACTTTACATGCCCTTAAAATTGGGTCACCCTGTACAGTCAATAATATGTGCGAAATTCGTGATTGGAGAAAATTTGAAAAAATCTATTTTGTAGATAATTTTGTGTTCTCCTTTTGATCTGATGATAAATAAATAAAGAGAATAAAATATGCGGGAGGAACACAATACTCAATTATATTTAATGTTTCGGCTTTGATGCCCGGTCTAATAATAATATTAATAAATTTTCAGTTCTAATCTAAAATATTTCTAGGTTTAATTTAGTTACATTGACTGTTTCAATGCCATTACGCTATAACCGAACTGCTCATTGTTTTGCTACTGACTTAAATGTGTCTGTCGATAAACTGGAGGTAAGTTCTTTTCTAAATAATTGTTAATAATGCAACAGTTGATTTGGGTATTAGTCTAGAAGACATGATGGCGAAAAGCACCGGGCTCCATAGGAAAAATCTGAGCTAAGATCAAAAATTAGTCTTACAAAGGTCACCTTAATGGATACGGTTATGTTAATAGTGAAAAACTATCTCAAGTCTCAATTTATAAATGTTTATATAAATATAAAAATATAAAAATGTTTCCATACAAATCGACTACAGCTGTTGTAATAATTATATCAAATTAATATAATTATAATTAAAAATATGTAAGCATGTTACTAATTTCAGAATTATTTTGATGGATTAATGAACAATGAGGAACTTGAAGACTTGATAAATAGAGCTTTAACTAGCGTCGGTCCCGAAGCCATAACAGAACTTTGGTCCGAATTCAAGGAAGCTGTAGACGTTCCCCTTCAAAAAGTATTCGATATTCCAATGATCTATTATATGATTTTCATATTTCCTGTTTAGATAATCGATGACGCAATAAATGGTACACTAGGCAACGACTTGGAAAACTTACAGAATTCTGTATTGGCCCTGGAGTAACAAATAGAGCAAATAAAAGTAAGAAGTAATGAAATTACAAAACATGTTCTACACTATTTTAATATAAATAAATATAGGTTCTTGTATGAGATAAGAAAATAAAATTGTTAAATAATTACTTTTTAATATCCTTTATACGTAAAAATAATTAAAGTGTTTAAAATATATAAAAAAATATGAATGTAACATTTAAAAAACCTTAAGCATTAAATAATTCTCAAGCATATTTACTGAGTAAACAAGAATTGTTGCGAGATTACTGCTAAATGAGTTAATTCAATACATATTTTAAATTTGAAAATAAATTAGTAAATATGTGAGTATCATTAAATTACGAAGCTGAGATTATAATCGAGAATAAACAATGTTTCGCTACTGATTTTAGTAATGCTAAAGCTTAGCTAGCATTTTTTAAATCAATACATTAATTATTGTTTCCTACTTATACAAAATCCTTAAGAGTCCATTTGACCTACGATTTAGTACAAACGAAACCGTTAAAGATACATACTTTAAATATAATTCATTAACGTGGCTTAGTTTTGAACATATTATTAATTTTCTGATTAGGCTCTGTTACATCCAGGAAAAGGGTGAAGACATTTTTATTTAATAAAATCTTGAACCACGTTTTCTTTGTGTTGAAATTTTAATATTATTTTGTATTGGCATACACTACAACGCAACAATGCTTATTTTAATCCTTTTTCAAGGTTTGTGAGTTATACAGGGTCCGTCAAAACCCTGGCATTCTTCTATAAATTCGTTAGGTTTGGAAATAGAAAAAAATTTTAAAGACAAAAGTTGTCAGAAATTTACTGCTCCATAACCTAAAATTATTTCCATTTATACAGGGTGTTTAATTACGGCCTGTATATTAATAGATTTTTAGATTTTACACGTAATTTTAGATGAAAAAGTGTAAAGGTTTCATATTTTTAAAATGAACGGTTTTCGAGATATTTACACTTTTAAAAAAGAATTCACAAAATTAGAGATTTCAAAAAAACGCATTTATTTTAGTTATACTTTGTAGTTTTTTAAAAATTATTTCGGAGTTCTAAAAAGTAAGGTCTAGGGAATATTGTGATACAAAAATCTGAAATTTATAGTATACAGGGTGTTTGTAATTGACCGTCAGTTTCCATTGACTTCAAACAACGAAAACTCTATTTTTTCAAATGGAACCCCCTGTATATTTCTGACGTAGGTTGTAGAGATTTAAATTCTCTACCATTTTTATAAAGTATTCCCTATACCTAAACTTAATATTTTAGGAGATATTTCAAATAATTTATATCGTATGCGAAATTCTATTCTATTTATTGAATTTAGATTGCCATGAAAATAAAAAACGCTTTTAGGGAGAGGAGGACCCACACGTTAGCCGGCTAGGTCCCCCTACCTTACATCTATAGATTTTTTTATGGGGCTATATTAAAGAACTAGTGTATCAGGAACCTCCAACGACTGCAAATAATATGAAGATAATAAGAATTACTACAGCCTTCAGGTCAGAACGATAACTTCACAAGTGCTATTAAATACTCAAGATTCTTTTAAACGTCGAATCGCTATGTGTCTTCAGGAGAACGGACGTTACTTCGAACACTTGCTTAATTGACTTTCAGTTGTAAATTTTTTTATTGTATTTATTTAATTTTCTTATGATTTTATGAAATGGTTTCTTTTCTTGTTTCTGAAAATTGATGATTAATTGCAGCCATTCAAATTTTTATTATTTATCTTTTTTTTATAATTTTTAACTAAGTAAGTATACTACAGCGATTAAGATTTACTTTTATCATAAATTAAGTACTTAAACTACCTTCTCAAGTCTGCTCAGCTGACTTGAGAAATGTCGACATTTTTTCTTCTCTACTCTCTCCATTAAATAGAAAAGCACTACTGAAAAAAAACATTTTTGGGATTTTGTTCAGCAAACGGAGTATACGAGTAGTTTTCTACAACCTTAAAATGACAGAATAAAGCATTTTTTATTTCCATGGCAATCTAAAGTCAATAAATAGAATAGAATTTCTCATACGATATAAATTATTTGAAATATCTCCTAAAATATTAAGTTTAGGTATAGGGAATACTTAATAAAAAAGGTAGCGAACTTAAATCTCTACAACCTACGTCAGAAATATACAGGGGGATCCATTTGAAAAAATAGAGTTTTCGTTGTTTGAAGTCAATGGAAACTGACGGTCAATTGCAAACACCCTGTATACTATAAATTTCAGATTTTTGTATCACAATATTCCCTAGACTTTACTTTTTAGAACTCCGAAATAATTTTTAAAAAACTACAAAGTATAACTAAAGTAAACGCGTTTTTTGAAATCTCTAATTTTGTGAATTCTCTTTTAAAAGTGTAAATATCTCGAAAACCGTTCATTTTAAAAATATGAAACCTTCACACTTTTTCATCTAAAATTACGTGTAGAATCTGAAAATCTATTAATATACAGGGTGTTCCATTTAAAATAACGAAGTAAGTAGCTGTCCAGCCGTAATTAAACACCCTGTATAAATGGAAATAATTTTAGGTTATGGAGCAATAAATTTCTGACAACTTTTGTCTTTAAAATTTTTTTCTATTTCCAAACCTAACGAATTTATAGAAGAATGCCAGGGTTTTGACGGACCCTGTATATTACAAAGGAAACGTATAATATTTCCTATTTTTTAATTCTTGTTTATTTAAAGTGTGTACCTTTGGCGGTTTCGATAAAATAGAGTATTTACGAACACTCTAAAACGATTTTAAAATCTTTAGGCAAATGCACTCTGCAATAACGACATAGTACAAGTATTATTTCGTGCTGTCCCGACAATTTGTTATAAAATATAAATATAAATCACTAGTTATATTTTTGGCAGTACGTTAGGAACCAGAATTACACTATCGGTGTATTAAATCTTATAGTTCATCGTGTTCACTTTTTGCCTTGCCAGCGTCCATAATTTCTTTTATTTTCTTAATCATTTGCAAAGCATCGTGGTGTTCTAGTCGATAGTATTCGTCAGGAGATAAATACAATCTGACTGTGGGATATCCAGTTATACGTAAATGTCCACAAAACACACGCTCTTTCTCACAATCAACTTTGGCTGTTCTTACTTGCCCTTCCAATCGCTGTAAATACATTGAATAGAAAATGTACTAGTTTTTCTTAAAATACTTACTAAAGCCACGGTACGAAATTCTGGTTCAAACTCAGTACAATGTCCACACCAAGGGGCGTAAAAATCTATCAGCCATGGCAAAATGTACTTTTTCGTAAGAATTTCCTGCTCAAATTGTTTGGCGTTTAGTGCTTCAACAGGTGAAGGTAAGAAGCTAAATATCCAACGTTTTAAAGATATAGCATCGCGATTGCCATTGTAAATTCTAAAAAGAAAATTTAGTTTCTTAGAGTAGGGCAATAATATAAAACTTACGCGATTGTATTTAATCCTTTGCTGTCTAAAGGATAGAGTCTTATAGTAGGATAACTTCTGATATCTTGAGCATTGCACAAATCAGCATTTGCAACACAGTCAACTTGAGCTACCTTCACTTCGCTGAACTGAGATACCTAAAAATTTTAACCGAGCATGTTTGTGATTTCGTTAAGTAATTATTATACTACACCTGCTTTGCAAGTTTTCTCCATTCGGGTGCTAATCGTTGACAAGGACCACACCACGGTGCAAAAAAATCTACTAACCAAATTTGGTCTTTGGGTTTTCTCATCAATTTGATGAAGTTGGTATCATCCAAAGTGATAACTAAAATATAACAAACGTTTTTTGTACAATTTGATAATTTTCTTAGTTATGGTATACCTACCTATAGGACTAATCATATCTTGAACAAATTCCACAATACCGGCTTCCGTTGGAATTCCATGGAAATAATGAGTTTGGCTACCATTATATAATACTGTTGTTGGATATGAGGTAATTCCTTCCTTTGAGCATAAACTTCTGTGTAATGTACAGTCTATAGTACCAAACTGTACTTTATCAGGCTCAAAATGCTGACTAGCTCTGCGTATTTCAGGCATTAATTTTCTACATGGAGGACACCATGGAGCGTACCAGTCAATAAACCATGTACCACCTACATAGGTAGATTTATTAAAAATAAAATATGACTGTACGTGGTAAATTATAATGAGGTATCAAAATAAAAACCTTCGCTTGCAATGTTGTAGAAATCAGCTGGTGATAGAGCATGTAGATTGGTAGATTGGACACTGTCTCGTGCAAAAGCAGCTACATCATGAAGGATGTCCCTTCCATTGTGCAATTCGACGGCTCCTCCAACTTTTAATACTCCCCATGTGGGGTACCGCGCAACATGCAAGCTGGCACACAGAGCCGCATTTTTGCCACAATGAATTAACCCTAAAATGAGTAGAAAATGATACAATACAGTCATTTAAATGTATTTACGAGTGATGGCTGAATAATTTTATATTATCGGGACAACTTGCTGTCCGCGATTGCAAAAGAAAATATTTTTTGAAGATTTTGAAAATTGTTATATTTTATGTTTATACCGTATTTTCAAGCTGATTTCTCAGCATTACTCAATGTTTTTTACATCAATAGTAAGCTTATTCGTTCTAGATTCAGATGTTTTCAAATAAATCTCGAAAGAAATGTATAGAATTGATAATTTGGATCCACTATAATAATCTGAAAATAACCCAGCTTACAATATACAGGGTTTCCCAGTTTATAACGTCAGGATTTCACCAGTCGATAGTTTATCGAAAATTAAAGGTGGTTTGTCTAATGAACTATGGTCGAATGTTGCTTCCTTTTTAATGTACAGGATGTCCCATTTTCGACACTTTTAGGGGGTATTGGCGTTATTATCAAAGATAGAGTGTTGCGGTTTTCACCTTCCTTTCCTACTTTTTTACGAAACGAAAGATTCCGGGGTCAAATTTGTCATGGCTCTCTTAGTTTTTAATCTACAGAGTGATTCTGAAAATCTTTGTTTTTTAGACACCCCTCGTATTTCCGTTATGCGTCTACTTATTAAAAAAGTAAAAACTGATCGTGATAGAGTTTTTTACGTAGAATTCAGTGGCGTAAGCAGTTTTTGTGTAAAAGGTTTAGTTTTTGAGATATTGCCAAAACTTATATTTTTTTAAATGGGACACCCTATATATTATTTTTTATATTGATTAAGCAAAATTTGAGCTTTCCAAAAATATATAATACTTAATATTTATTTTGAAAAACAAGCTCAAAATTCGATATTTTTAATAATTTACTTTATTTATAACAGTAGGCTAGTTTATTAGAAACAAATGCAAAATTTGACCGATTTGTCAGATTTCCATTATTGATGAAATATTTTTGTTACGTAGGAGTTTTTATTTTACTTTTATTTTTTTATTACAATGGCCATTTACGATAATTATGAGAAGTATTATATTGTTGGTATGTTTAATACAATGCATTAAAATTATCTTTTCAAGTGTTTAGCTTTAAAATAATTACGCATTGTGAAAATTTTGGATTTGTTTTTAAAAAATTAGCCATGGCCTACTGTTATAAATGAAGAAAATTAGTACAAATATCGAAATTTGAGCTTGTTTTCAAAATAAATATTAAGTATTATATATTTTTGGAAAGCCCAAATTTTGCTTAATCAATATAAAAGCTAATATATAGGGTGTCCCATTTAAAAAAACATAAGTTTGGGCAATATCTCAAAAACTAAACCTTTTACACAAAAACTGCCTACGCCACTGAATTCTACGTAAAAAACTCTATCAAGATCAGTTTTCACCTTTTTGATAAGTAGACGCATAACTAAGAGAGCCATGACAAATTTGACCCCGGAATCTTTCGTTTCGTAAAAAAGTAGGACAAGAAGGTGAGAACCGCAACACTCTATCTTTGATAATAACGCCAATACCCCCTAAAAGTGTCGAAAATGGGACACCCTGTACAGGGCATTAAAGAAAATAAATTATTTTAAATAATTTGCTATAAAACAACAACAAAAAAAGTTAGTCTTCTAAAATTTTGCATCTTTTTTTTGTATTCTCTTATTAATAGTGGTTGCAATTATTTTATTTAGAACACAGAGGCGTGCGTACGGGTTTCTTCAAAAACATTTTATTGAATAAAACGTACACCACTGTTTTTTTTTTCAGCACCAATATGCAGAGAGTATTTTCCATTCAATTTAGAAACTTTTTTGTATCTTACAATTTCTTGATAACTTAACTTTTTTTTTCTTATTTATTAAAGAGATTCTTCCCTATTAGATTTCCGAAAAAAGCATCAGTACAAAGTTGTAGAGAAAAATATTTCCTACAACTTTCCCTTTAATATTTTTTTGATATTGTCAATATTTAAAAAGATATACAACAAATAAGTTGCAAATCTTAGAGAAATTTTTCTCTAGTTAGGTACTACCTACATACTACTACTACTTACTACTCTTTCCCTAAAATTTTCAACTTATTTGTTGAATAACTTTTTAAATATCGGGCGGGGTCTACGTATACACATACTCAGTTTTATTTAAACTTTCAGGATGACCCTCTAGAAGATTCTACAAAAATTGGCTGTAGGGTAAAAAAGTCTATTTGAAGCCTTTTTTCTCCCTTATTTACTGTACTATTAGGTTATTTTGAGTTAAGTTATCAAAAAATTATAAGATACGAAAAAGTTTCTAAATTGAATGGAAAATACTTTCTGCATATTGGTGCTGCAAAAAAACCAGTGGCGTACGTTTTATTCAATAAAATGTTTTTGAAGAAACCCGTACGCACGCCTCTGTGTTCTAAATAAAATAATTGCAACCACTATTAATAAGAGAATACAAAAAAAAAGATCTATACAAAATTTCAGAAGGCTAACTTTTTTTGTTATTGATTTATAGCAAATTATTTAAAATAATTTATTTTCTTTAATGGCCAGTACGTCAAAAAGGAAGCAACATTCGACCATAGTTTATTAGACAAACCACCTTTAATTTTCGCTAAACTATCGACTGGTGAAATCCTGACGATATAAACTGGGATATAAGTATTCTTTTATCGCGAAAAACCAACACTTGACTGCTGGATTTTTCATTTAGTATACTAAATAGGGAGAAAGTAAGGCCTCAAATAGACTTTTGTTACCCTACAGCCAGTTTTTGCAGAATCTTGTAGAGAGTCACCCTGTTTAAAAATATAATAGGAAAGAAGTTATTTAATAAATAAAAATTGAACCCTTAATTAAGGGCTGGTGAAGGAACGACGGGGTCTACGAATACAAAAACTCAATTTTAAACTTACAGGGTGACCCTCTATAAGAATCTGCAAAAATTGGCTGTAGGGTAAAAATCGTCTATTTCAACTCCCAACTTCAACTCAACTAATTATTCTTCTGAGACAACGAAAAACGATAATGGAGATGAAACTATCATTAAATTCTACGTTAAAAGTGTCCTACTGATCTTTTGGCTAATCTATACTCAACTTTTCCAAAAATAGTTCAAAGTTCATAATTTTATAAAGTTACAACCCTTCATTTTGTAAGTCTACCCTGTATACATACCTATATTGATATGCGGAATCAGTGTGGGTAAACGCTTTAGCTGTAGACTTAATTCTGTAGCCGGTCCCAAATAAAAACAAATCAACCAAGGTGTATTCGCTTCTAATCGAAGTTGAGATCGAATATCCTAGAATAAACAATACATTTAAATGTAATAGGGCAAAAACTCTACATGATATTGGGTACCCTGAATTTTTCTTCATTAAGTGTTTCTGGGTTCGGTAATAAAGTAAGAACATTGTCCAGTATCTCCTTGTTATCAGATCCTTTTATAACGTGCTGCACTGTTGAACTTTCTTTATAATCAGTTACATTATGTTTGTTGTATTGCCAGTATATAATCGGATCAAATTTATAAGTGGGGTAAATTTGTTCACATAAACTAGTGTCCCTTACGCTTCCCACGGACATTAGCCCTTCCTAATATTGCAACAAAAATTAGAAATTACGTCATTATCATTTGATAATCATTACCAAAGTTGCACTTAATTTTTGCATAGTGGTTTTTTCAGGACAATTTACGTTGTCATCACAGCAAAGGAACAATAACCACTGTTGCTGTTTCCATTTTAAATTTTCCCAGTTCATCATTGTAATATCTTTGATATCCACGGTAATTTTCGAAAAAACGAATTCCTGTAGACCTTCTAATGTACGCGAACCTCTGTATTTTAAACCTTCGTGTAGATGTGACTGTCATAATACAAATATTAAAATAATTTATAGAGTTTACATTGAATGTTGTACAGGTTGTACAACTAAGAATGGTCGCTGGCTGTATCTCAGAAACTATTTATCGTACAGCCTTCGGAAAAAAATATTTATAGTAAAAGTGGCCAAAAAAAATCACTGGAAATTATTTTCTAGCTTCGCCGCTAGGGGGCGTACCTGCCATGGCAAATGATAAAATCATGATTTTCTCCAAATTATAGGCAATTAAGGTAACTCAAAAATAACTTTATTGGAAAGCTGAAACAATTATACACAATTTTGGTCTAACACTTTTTGCTCTAGCTCATCAAATAAGGCTGGGAGGAGAGGGTGAATTCTTCTGTACGAAAATGCTTATAACTTCTGTTTAACTTTATAGAATTTGGCAAACTTAGTATCGTTTGAAAGAACTTTTCTTGCTTCAAACGATGTTCGATAAGAGAAGTTGTTTTAATTCATATATTTGTTGTTAGGTGGCGCTTTTTGAAAACTTATTAATTTTATCGATTTTTCTTGATAAATTTAAATGGACTCATATATTTTTTAACATTATTAAAGTTAGTATAAAATATCGAAAATATTAGTGAAAACCGCAGATCCATATCTTTTTTCGTTCAGGAAATATGGACAAAATAGTTTTTACACGATACACAACACGTATTATTGTTATCATAACTCGTTTTGCGAATTTAAGTAGTAGGCTTTGTAACAAAAAAAATGCAATTAGCCCTAAATTCGCAAAACGACTTGTGATAACAATAATACGTGTTGTGAATCGTGTAAAAACTATTTTGTCCATATTTCCTAAACGAAAAAAGATATGGATCTGCGGTTTTCACTTATATTTTCGATATTTTATACTAATTTTAATAATGTTAAAAAATATATATGAGTTCATTTAAATTTTTCAAGAAAAATCGATAAAATTAATAAGTTTTCAAAAAGCGCCACCTAACAACAAATATATGAATCAAAACAACTTCTCTTATCAAACATCGTTTGAAGCTAGAAAAGTTCTGTCAAACGATACTAAGTTTGCCAAATTCCATAAAGTTAAATAGAAGTTATAAGCATTTTCGTACAGAAGAATTCATCCTCTCCTCCCACCCTTATTTGATGAGCTGGAGCAAAAAGGGTTAGACCAAAATTGTGTATAATTTTTTCAGCTTTCCAATAAAGTTATTTTTGAGTTACCTTAATTGCCTATAATTTGGAGAAAATCATGATTTTATCATTTGGGTTGGCAGGTACGCCCCCTAGCGGCGAAGCCGGAAACTCGAAAATAATTTCCAGCGATTTCTTTAGGCCACTTTTACTATAAATATTTTTTTCCGAAGGCTGTACGATAAATAGTTTCTGAGATACAGCCGGCGACCATTCTTAGTTGTACACCCTGTACATACCTCTTTTTCGTAGTATATTAATGTTGGATAGGCCTCAATACTTAATTGGTAACATAAGGGATAATCATCATCACAGTTAACAGCAGCAACACGAATAACTCCTTCAAGTTCAGCAGCTAATTTTCGCCAAGTTGGTGCCAGTTCATGGCAATGATGACAGTTTGGTGAATAAAAGTTTACAAACCATGCTTGATTTTTATCTAAGACGTTTACTTCTGCAAAATAATAAAATCGGGTAAATATTGGGAAGAAATTTACTTAATTTGTAACTTACCATAGTCGTTTTTACTGAGTGTGATAATAAGTGGATCATCGTCATAAATTCCAAATTGATCTCTATAATATGTATAACTGTGGTACTGCTGCTTTTTGAAGTCATCAGAGTCTGTATCTCCGTGAAGATCGTAATGTTTTCTAGAGTCTGGATCTTTCAATGTTTCGTATGCTTTGGCTAGTTTTATAAATTTTACTTCTGCTTCTTTGTCATCCTAAAAACCATTACCAAACATGCCATAACGAAACTCCTTATTTAATTTCTTGACCATGCTTCTTTCTACATTCCATACAACATAATGTTTACCTTATTTTTGTCAGGGTGCAATTTAACAGCCAACGTTTTAAAGGCTTTACGTATTTCCTTAACAGTTGCATCTCTGTTTACGCCGAGGAGGTCGTAATAATCCTGTTGCGTTTTGCCATTTAATGTTACCCATTGTAAACATAGCAAAATTATAAATACTTGTGGTTTCCTACAAAATAATTTATGTACATATGTGTAATTTGACTTGGAAAAATCATGTTTATAAACACTTACATGTTATTTTGATTCCCCTGAATTATTGTAGGTTGGATAACGTATATAATACTACATATAAAAATGTTATCACTAGAAAAGATAAATCATTGCCCTAACTTTTCTCCGAGCTGTTTCGTTTGAAGGAGCCGAAAAAGTTAGGTTAGGTCCACATTGGTCCACAACATAAGATAAGAGAGAGAGGAGGACAGAGTGAGAGACAAAGAAATCGAGGAAATGAAGATAATTCAAATTTGATTAGGTAGGTATTTATTAATATTAAGTACAACAACTCTTAATTAATATGTATGTTATGAAAATAGTAATTTTCCATGAGATACTCTAAATGAAAATTTATTTTTCTACTCTTATATATGAAAATAGCCATTTTTCCATGACATACTCTACATGAAACTTCAATATTTTGTCTACTGCGAAAATAGTCATATTCTCTCTAGAGTGAAAATATCAAAATTTCAAATTTATGGATTTCTTCGTGATTTTTTTAATGAAAACACTATATGCACTAAATTTACATAAATTTTCAATATCAATTCATTCACTTTTCATGACATATTTTATATATAAAGCTTACAATAGTTAAAATAAAAACTAAAATATAATTTTGACGTTTCACTTGAAAACTGTCACCTTAAATAATTTAAAAAAATTTTGTAGTTTCTAATCCAATTTATAAATTACAGAATCGTAGAAAAAATAGTATGTATTTACTACTCGACATGAAATACGTTTTTTTTTCGTTCGTGAGATTGCCTAAAATATACTATTTTTCTCTAATGAAAATATTCTCTCTAGAGAGAAAATCATAAAATTGTCAAATTTATGATTTTCTTCGGGATTTTTTTAATTAAAACACTAAATTTACATAAATTTTCAATATCAATTTAATCACTTTTAATGGAAAATTTTATATACATAGCTTAAAATAGGTAGGTATAGTTAATAAATAAAGACTAAAATAAGTAAGATAGGTGTACCTACGGTATAAGAAACTATCTTATACCGTGGGTGTACCTAAGTATAATTATTATGAAAATAAAATTTTTTTTGTACTTTCTAATCTATTTTATAAATTACAGTATCGTAGAAAAAATAGAATTTAGGGTAGGTGTACCACTTTTGGCCACTGCACCAGTAGTGGTCACTTTGACCACTTTTGCCTATGTAATAAGAATTACAAGCATCTAATCATGTTTCTGAAAGTTTTATTTATTAAGTTTTATAAAAACCAACCTGTTTTCACTTTAATCGGCGCTCATATATCTAAAACTGCAAACTTAAAAAGTTGAGATATGTGTCGTTACATGAATTCCTTAGAGAAATCTCTAAGAAGCACTGGTAAGTTTTTCTTTTGTATTTTTTTTCTTAATTACACTAATTAGATGAAGTTAATTTTGTTATTTACAGCAAATATTTGATTAACAATATTTACATACAAAATTTAGATACTTAAATTGTAAATATTTTTTTTTGAAGTGGCCCAAATTGGTACTCGTATTTACTAAAATACCCAGTTTTGGGCATCAGTGTGGTCAAAACAGGGGGTGCCTATTTCTAGATGTGGTCACTTATTTTTTTTACATTTTGCAATAGAATGGATTACAGTTTTGGTCACTTTTTTTTTGTCACAACATTATTTTTTTATAATAAAAAATACTTGTTAAGTATGTACCTACCTACTTTAAATACATATATGACTAAAATTTTATTTAATATTATAGCGTTGATTGAATATTGAGGATTGAAAATAAAAATAGCAAAAACAAAAAAAAAACAAAAAAAAATATCCAGAGTTCTTTTTAAATATAACCAGGACCAACATTGAGACACATTAAAAATGCAGAAGAAAAAACATATCAAAACCTAATGATAATAGATGAAGAACTTGACAAAGAAAACAAACAAACCTAATAGTACAGTAAATAAGGGAGAAAAAAGGCTTCAAATAGACTTTTTTACCCTACAGCCAATTTTTGTAGAATCTTCTAGAGGGTCATCCTGAAAGTTTAAATAAAACTGAGTATGTGTATACGTAGACCCCGCCCGATATTTAAAAAGTTATTCAACAAATAAGTTGAAAATTTTAGGGAAAGAGTAGTAAGTAGTAGTAGTATGTAGGTAGTACCTAACTAGAGAAAAATTTCTCTAAGATTTGCAACTTATTTGTTGTATATCTTTTTAAATATTGACAATATCAAAAAAATATTAAAGGGAAAGTTGTAGGAAATATTTTTCTCTACAACTTTGTACTGATGCTTTTTTCGGAAATCTAATAGGGAAGAATCTCTTTAATAAATAAGAAAAAAAAAGTTAAGTTATCAAGAAATTGTAAGATACAAAAAAGTTTCTAAATTGAATGGAAAATACTCTCTGCATATTGGTGCTGAAAAAAAAACAGTGGTGTACGTTTTATTCAATAAAATGTTTTTGAAGAAACCCGTACGCACGCCTCTGTGTTCTAAATAAAATAATTGCAACCACTATTAATAAGAGAATACAAAAAAAAGATGCAAAATTTTAGAAGACTAACTTTTTTTGTTGTTGATTTATAGCAAATTATTTAAAATAATTTATTTTCTTTAATGCCCTGTACAGGGTGTCCCATTTTCGACACTTTTAGGGGGTATTGGCGTTATTATCAAAGATAGAGTGTTGCGGTTCTCACCTTCTTTTCCTACTTTTTTACGAAACGAAAGATTCCGGGGTCAAATTTGTCATGGCTCTCTTAGTTTTTAATCTACAGAGTGATTCTGAAAATCTTTGTTTTTTAGACACCCCTCGTATTTCCGTTATGCGTCTACTTATCAAAAAGGTGAAAACTGATCTTGATAGAGTTTTTTACGTAGAATTCAGTGGCGTAGGCAGTTTTTGTGTAAAAGGTTTAGTTTTTGAGATATTGCCCAAACTTTGTTATTTTAAATGGAACACCCTGTATATTTTTGAATTTTTAGATACTACACTTCATTCTAGACATAAAAGTATTAAGGTTGTATGATCCTAACATTAACGGTATTATAATTATTTACACTTTTTCATTTTTTTTTTATAAAAACAGATGTAAATAAAAATTCAAATCTTGACAATGACACGTTTTTTCCAAAAAAATGTTCTTGTGTTTGAGGTAGGAATATACAAGAAATAAGCTGATGTAGTTTTGGAAAACTTGCTTTATACAGGGTGTTGGTGGTTGTCCGTTCATTTTTAAAAACTTTTATCAATGATAACTTTATTTTTTTAAATGGAACACCCTAAATATTTCTAGATTTTCGAATTCTACACTTAATTCGAGACATAAAAGTATAAAGGTTGTATGGTCTTAAAATTAACGGTATTATAATTAATTACGTTTTTTAAAAATTAACGGTCAATTACAAGCACCCTGTATAAAATAAGTTTTTTAAAACCATATTACCATGTTTTGTTGTACATTTCTGCGTCCACTAAAATTTGGTTTGTTTTTTGAAAGAACGTGTCATTAGTAAAATATGAAAATGTGTGACTCTAAGTTTTTGTATGAAAAAATTGGAAGAAACATAATTACTTAATTAAAATAAATAAAATAAATAAATAAAAATAAAAAATATTAAATTAAATATAATAAAAACAAATTTTAGTGGACGTAGAAATGTACAAGAAACATGGGAATATGGTTTAGAAAAACTTATTTTATATCTACAGGGTGCTTATGGTTGATCGTTAATTTTTAAAAACCTTGAAAATTGGAAAAAACGTAATTAATTGTATAACCGTTAATTTTAAGACTTTCCAACCTTATTACTTTTATGTCTAGAATTAAGTGTAGAATTCGAAAATGAGGAAATATATAGGGTGTTCCATTTAAAAAAATAAAGTTATCATTGATCAAAGTTTTTAAAAGTGAACGGACAACCACTAACACCCTGTATAAAGCAGGTTTTCCAAAACTATATCAGCTTATTGCTTGTATATTCCTACTTCAAACGTAAGAAAAAAACTTTGGAAAAAATGTGTCATTGTCAAGATTCGAATTTTTATTTACATCTATGTTTTTGTAAAAAAAAATGAAAAAGTGTAAATAATTATAATACCGCTAATGTTAGGACCATACAACCTTAATACTTTTATGTCTAAAATGAAGTGTAGAATCTAAAAATTCAAAAATATACAGGATGTTCCATTTAAAATAACAAAGTTTGTGTCTACTTCCGGTATAACCGGAAGTACCAGAAACGTGGCAATATTTTCGTTAAATAGAGCACATTGTATAATGGGCGTGTACCAATTTTTAGAAGCAAATTGTGTTTAGTAATAGAGTTATGTCTACTGTCAACTCGTCGTGACACACCCTGTATTGGTAATAAGTATTATTATTTGTTAATTTTTTTTAATACATATATTTTTTGTGCTTTGTTGTTTGTTTTTTCTAATATTAAAATTCGGGTATGGCCATAACAGGGTTGTACTGGTGTCCAAATCTAGTGTACAAGTGGCCACAACTAGATCGTGCAGATGGCCAAATCTAGTGATTAAGTGTCCATAACCGGAACAGAGTGCAAAAATGCAAAAACATAATTTTTTTTATAAATAGACATAAATTTGTCAAAAAATTTTTACATGCAATTTATTTTTAAAATAAACATGAATCTGATAAAACCCGTTCCACAAATTAAATTTCAAGGATAATTTTACATTGCAAAGCCAAAGTGGAAAATTCTCTTAAAGTGGCCAAAAGTGGTACACCTACCCTACTACTCGACATGAAATACGTTTTCATGTCTTTTCGTAAAATACAGAATGATCCGAATTGAACCTTCGATAGTTTGGGAATCAATAGAAAACCAGAAAACCAGAAAACGATAAAATATAAAAATAATAAATTTTTTTCTTAATAAACTTATATCGAAAACTCAACCGTTTCAGAAGTAGGGTGTTAAAGTTTGATATTTTTTTTAAATAGGTACCTATAAATTTAATGTCTTCTGAACTAAAGGAAATATTTTATTGAAATTTGGTGCGTATTCTTATAAGTATATTTAATCATCATAATTGGTTTTCCTTCTTCAACCAGTGGCGTAACCACGGGGGTGAGATTATCTCTTTTTAGAGAAAAAATAGGTAGGTACCTACCTAAGCCAATGATATAATACATTTTTTCTACATTTCTGAAATCAGCAGTCGATTTACGAAAATAGGTCGATTTTAGTTTTTTCGTAAGACGTATCGTTTTACAGTAAAATTTTAATTAGAATTCATTGGAGGTAATTTATCGCTACAAAACAAGTACGGCAAGTACCTATGTATTTCAAACAAATAAATAATAATAAATACCTGTAGCTCGCAAAGGCAATTCTGGCACAAAAGTTATTAACAATTTATTGTTTAAATGTTTAAATTAGCTCAAAAACGAAAAGTATACATTTTACGAAAAAAAATTTCAAACGAAAGTTGTTCAAAATAAAAAGACTCTCCGAAAAGGTCATATGGTATTTTGTCATAAAGTTGCTCGGACAAAAGTTATTAACATTAATAATATTTGTTCGAGCGACTTTATGACAAAATACCATATGACCTTTTCGGAGAGTCTTTTTATTTTGCACAACTTTTGTTTGAAACTTTTTTGGTAAAATGTATATCTTTCAAGTTATTGTGTTTTAAACATTTAAACAATAAATTGTTAATAACTTTTGTCCGTGTGACTTTATGACAAAATATCATATGAACTTTTCGGATAGTCTTTTTATTTTGAACAACTTTTGTTTGAAACTTTTTTTGGTACAATGCTCGGTAAAATCTATACTTTTCGAGTTATTGCACCATACTTTATTGAAAAACGACGCACGGATTCGGATTCAGCGACCAAAAAACCTTCAGAAAACACTGCGTCGTATCATCCCGCTTTTACTTCCTACCTTTTGACCCCTAGCTGAAGGACTATAGATCAATCCGCCCTAGTCCAGGTTATTTACAAGCACGCTATACCTACACTAAACTTTTTAAATAACCCAAAAGAAAAAAGACGAATGGAGTTAAATCAGTTGACCTGGCAGGCCATGCAACAGGTCATCCTCCTCTTCTTAACTAAAGTAGTAGAAACATGAAATCACTATTTCCGTAACCGTAGATTTGCGGACCTATGTTTATTAAGACTTTTCGACTTGTTTCGGCCCATAGTACATACTCTTAAAAACTTTTACCCTTTTTTGAACATTCTGTATAGATATACATGCACCCAAAACCTGAAAATACTTAGATACTTTTAACATCCGCTGTCCGAGATAGTATCTTAGTGAAAAACTTTTGTATATAGGTTCATCCATCATCCATCTGTTTTGGCTTCTAGTATCTACATTCTACACCTAACTTTTTTCAAGTATCTATAAAACAGCCACCGTGTATATTACTGAATTATTTAATACTTACTCCATAATGATCATTACCGTCTTGAAGATCATTAGTTTATAATAATAATGCATGACAATAACACACATACTATATTTCATCATGAGCACACAAAAATTTCTTTTATAAGCAATGGCCACATAAAATATGTAACAGTGTAAAACATTAATTTGAAAGTAAATATAATAATAATTGACGTAAAACGTTCAACATACAAACTAAGATCGATCTTATTTATTATTTATGTTTCTTCGCACATAGTATACCTATTCAATTGTTGGACTTTAGTTCAACCTTAAATAATTACCAGCAACCAGACACGTTGGACGAATTATATATTTAATTTTAATATGAAAACTTTATATGAGGTTTTAATGCCCATATTTTATATTTCCAAAATATTTGGACTTTGTCCATTTAGTATCAACTCTGCTGGTTTTAAAATATCAATCCTTAACGTATTATGGAGTTGGCTGGTTCTAATTTTTTTCTCGGCGGTTTCATTTTATTCGCTTGTTAACAGAAAACTACCAAACATAAATATTATGCCCAAAATTACGGATTTCCTGCAAATATATACTTCAGTACTTAACAGTATAATTACGATATTAATAATAATTGTTTACAAATCCAAGGTGAATGAGAATATTTGTCATATTAATTGCTTTTATTTTATTAACATTTCAGATAATTAGTGTTATAGATGATATTTCAAATTTGGATCAATACCTGGAAAAAACAACACCAATTACAAATGTGAAAAATTCGTATGCTAATGTATTTCTACAAACAGGAGTAGCTCCTATAATTTTTATAAGTTTTGGATTTTTAACTACATCAATAGATGCAATATGTTTCTATCATGATAAAATTAACCTTGTTTATATAGGTGGAACAATAGCTTATTGTGCCCCTTTTCTAATTGTATCCGTGATGTTGTTCCAATTCTGTCTATTTGTGTTTCTGCTCAGACAAAGACTGTTATGGATAAATAATAATATAAATATGTTGAAAATCAAATGGAATAACCGTATTTTTCCGGTTAATATAACTCAAGTTAGAAAAACACATCAAAAATTTTGTGACATGTAAGTAATACTTTTAAAACTTATATTTTATATGAGAATTTTCGCCGTTTACAAAAATTCAAAATATTCATATAATTTTTTTCAGTATTTTATATGAAAGAGTTATACAAAATTTGGAAACATATCGAAAGATCTACGATGTAATATACCAAATCAGCAAGAAAGTGAACTACATTTATTCTCTTCCAATATTAATAACAACCGTTCAAATTTTTGTAACTTTATTATCTATATTTCTATTTTATGTTGGTGTTGCTGGTGAGAAGACACATACAGCAAAATCTTCAGTTTTATATTACATATTTTGCTCCAATACTATGTTTATATGTATCTCACAAGTTCTAATGTTAACCTACGCATGTTCTTCGAGTGCAAAAGAGGTAGGTAATTAATTATACATTTATCTGCAAAATTCACAACTACAAGTTCTGATTAGTTAACTGTGACTAACGTCGTCCGTCGTCCTAGTATCTAACATTTATTTTATAATAGACGGAAGGTAGAACGGAATAATAATACACTAAGTATTTCAAAATTTATCATTTCCCATCGCTCCGCCATAAGCAAACATAAAACTCATGATAGTTTTTATATGAGAGTGAAAGGAATAAAGTGGGATGATTCAGTATTCAGTGGGCAGGCTTTGTTCATTTTATTCTGATTCTGATACAAAGATCCGATCATAAGGCTTACTTGCATGTAGGTTTTTCGCATAGTTACCACATTTATAATACAGATAAATAATGTTATGATGGTACATGAAATATAACTTTCTTAAGTTGTTCGTATTACTAAAAATATTCATCTTCTCAAAGTTATAGATACACGCAGGCACATCATGTATTTGAGAAAACAAAAAAAGCACATAATTTGTTGATGAAATATTGTGAAGTAATAACTTTTTATTGTTACTGCATATTTCAGTACAAATTTAAATACGTTTACGTCGTTTACTGTGCCCCAGACTTAAATTATTTATCGTGATTGTAGCTTGGGTCCCCAGGTTCACCTCTTATTAAATTGATTAAATTTTTTTAGGCCAAACGAACAGGAATAATTTTACATTCCATTCACAATGTACCAGATGAGTTGGAAAATTATGTAAGTATACATATGTACATGACTTCAAACTGTGTAATCTTGAGAACTATAAATGCTAAAAAGGTGACATATTAGACACAGATTAAGTAATTATGATAGAATTAAGAATTCAAAACAGGATGAATTTGACAAAGAAACCAGTAAAGTCGAGGTATTTCTAGAAATATTGCCTGATGGGTTAGGTATATGAGTAACATTGTAGTAAAACGTCCAAATTTAACTTTAGTGGAAGAATTTTCAAAATTTCAAGGTACATACTTTAAAGTTGAAATTTACCATTTCTTATTCTGAACCATATTCATGAATGTTTAAAAACTTAAAGGACGAATCATTAGTATTTATCTTTTCCACAGAAACAGTGTGTATAGAGGGAAACATCGCTTTACATACTGCATGAAGGAAATCTTCAGTAGATGGCAACGTCCAATTTACAGTTTTTATATAAATGTGATCGTAAATAATCTAACAGCCGTCCAAGATGGGGACGCCTACATAAACAAGCAACATTAAAAATGTAAGAATAGTCCAGGAAAAATAGACGAAAAAAAAAGGCTGAGTTGGAAAAAAATTGTTACAGGCTGAATTTTTGCATGCACCTTAGTATTATAGCCCTCTATAATGTGTGAAAGTTCCCCATCGATTTGATGGCTGCTAACTGAGTTACTCGAGGTCAAAGATCGCGACAAACAGTTTTTTGCAAATATCTCGAGAACGGCGACCTTTATTGAAAAAAGAAGTTTTTTTGTAGGGGCAATCGTTCACGAGATATAGCGATTCAAAAACTAAAAACGTAGAGGACTTACTTCACTACGAAGAATAACGACTGATCTTAGGATATGAAAGTTGGATAATGAATTATTATTCAATATGTATATTTATGGCGTTTTTTATTTATTTGTGCATTTATTGCATTTATTTGGGCATTTATGATACAGTAATTAACTTTCTTCAGTTTCGGAGAGCGATTGTTCCGTCACCAAAGTTTGGACGAGTAAAGACGATGAATCGATGTCGTTATCGATCTATTCGTTATCAATATTAAAATTTTCCATGTTCATACATGTTTGGCCAGTACATTGGCTACAAACTACAGAACAGTTCAATCCTGCTTTCCGACATCCACAATTGGAACCACAGCCTTTCTTGCACTTACAAAATACTGTATTGAGTAATCCATCAGGAGCGGCTTGGAGCAGAGTTGTAACTGGTTCTAAAATATTATTTTGTAGTACCCATCCCCAGTCCTGAGGATCAATTTTTCCACTCCAATTGTGGATGTCGGCGAAAACCAGAATTGAACTGTTCTGTAGTTTGTAGCCAATGTAATGGCCAAACATGTATGAACATGGAAAATTTTAATATTGATAACGAGGAGATCGATAACGGCATCGAGCCATCGTCTTTCCTTGTCCAAACTTTGGTGACGGAACAATCCCTCACCGAAACTGAAGAAAGTTAATTACTGTATCATAAATGCCCAAATAAATGCAATAAATGCACAAATAAATAAAAAACGCCATAAATATACATATTGAATAATAATTCATTATCCAACTTCCATATCCTAAGATCAGTCGTTATTCTTCGTAGTGAAGTAAGTCCTCTACGTTCTTACTTTTTGAAACGCTATATCTAGTGAACGATTTCCCCTACAAAAAAACTTCGGAATAAGTTTTTATAGCAAATTGCCACAGCTAAAAATTACCTCTCTATATTTTTTTCAATAAAGGTTCTCGAGATATTTGCAAAAAACTGTTTGTCGCGACCTTTGACCTCGAGTAACTCAGTTAGCAGCTATCAAATCGATGGGGAACTTTCACACATTATAGAGGGCTATTATACTAAGGTGCATGCAAAAATTCAGCCTGTAACAATTTTTTTCCAGGTTAAAGTCTATTTTTCCTGATGGACTAGAAGCTGAGAGAATTTCAAGTTTCAATAAAATGCGCCTTTTTTTAAATTTGATTCAATAACGATTTTTCATTATCAAAATCAACTACAGGCGTTTTCGAAAAGTTACTCGAATTAACTCGGTTAAATTATCCTTCTTTGTTTCGTACACACACGCAGGTTATAAGATTATGTCCATTTCAGTCACCCAGAATTAACTCGAGTAACTTTCCGAAAACGCCTTACAGATATCAGAAAAACATATTGAAAAATATTCGGATATACAGGGTGGCTACAAAAACCCCACCACTTTCCCAGCTATTAACAACAGATGTCGCTGTTGTTAAATACCTAAACATCGTAAAAACAGCGACATCTGTTGCTAATAGTTGGAAAAGTGGCCGGTGTAGTTAGTAACAGATGTGGCGCTTGGGAACGAAATTTACAATGCACAAAATGATAGGCCGAAAAAAAGAATACAAAGGTAAATGTAATGGAATATGAGTAGGAAAAAATAACATTAAGGTACTTTCCTATTTCTGGAAATTTTGATCGTGTTATGTGAGCAATATTATAGTAAAAAGTCCAAATTTCATTTTAGTGGCCGATTTTTTAAAATTCCATTATTCTGACTAAAGATATTACTAAGATAACATCAGTAAATCATACAGCGAAATTGCCGCCGCATGTTGCAAGTCATTTTCCATAAATAAGTATACCTAGGTGATACTTTAAGGGCAACTTTTTGTCATAAAAATAAAATGATTGAGTCAAATACACATCAATTAAAGATGTTTATCTGAAAAGGTAAAACTCTTAAAACTCCTTCTAATTTTGTACACCTGGTTTTAAATATTATTTTTTGAGGGCGGGAGGATTTCTATTTAATCATTTTTTACGCTACTATCTTAGCAATAGATACATTACTGCTTCCAAAATTTCATCCTTTTAGCATTCATACTTTTTGAGAGAACAAGAAGCAAAATTAATATATTTGATGAACGCAAGCCCGAATAACCTTTCAAAAATGTATTCAGTAGAAAATTTTGTATAAGATAGCAGCAGACCTAATTTTAAAAGTAGGTCTAAAAGTTGGATAAAACTGAAAGAAAACTGCACCTACTAGATACATCAGATTTCATATTTTGTAGTGCTTTTAGTAATATTCATTTTATTCTCAATATTTGTTTGATGTTGATTCGTTTTGTTTTTTAAAGTATTTTTTGTATAAATGGTCCTAAAATCACAGATATCAAAGTGTTCCACACCATTGAAGTCAGAATAGTTATTTGTACAACTCATGAAGACATCAATACTTTTTCGAGTTATGTTTTTTTTATAGATTGGATATTTTTCCCTACAAATTTTTCACCTGGATTTAAGTTTTTCTGCTTGTGGCATTATTCCACTAGATGAAACTCTAATATATTCGGTAAAAATGTAATCAAAACTATGTTGTGTTTTATAAATTTTTTTTTTTAGATAATTGGTGCACTTGCAACATATTTGATCATAATAATCCAATTTGAAATAGATACAATTCATGATCATCTTTCTAGTAACACGTAATTATGGATTATAATTTATGATAATTACTGGGAAGCGGAATTTGTATAAGGATGATACAGTAGGGAATGAATTCATTCTATATCATCTATAATGTTTAGAAAAGTAGTTTAGATTATTTTTGTATAAAACAAAGTTATTGTCAACTGTGCAAAATACTTAAACGCTTGTTATAATGTTGTCAGTTATTACTATGCAGTTTTATTTTCTACATAAATAGGTAATATAAATATTATTGTTATAATAAAGGGACAATGTTTGCAATGGTTTTTAAGTTACTTTCCTTTCCAAATAAGAGGTATTTAAAATATAGCAATTATAATGAAGAATAACTTTTCTTGATCACATGTTAAATGTCTCTCACAGAAAAAGCACTTTATACCTAACTGATAAGTAAAAAAAAAAAATGTTACATATTTACGTAGAAGTCAGAAAAGCGATGCTTTACAGTACTTTACACACATTCCTGGCGTGTATATTGTATACTATAGGGGTGTTTTTAATCGCGTGATTAGATTTAGACCGGGAGCTGAATGGAATTGAGTATGCATAATATGAGGACCGCATTTTATCAATTAATATAAGCTCATAACAGCTCAAAGATTAATATTTTGGATGTTGCCGCTCCATCATATGGTCCAATTTTTTTTCGCACCCCTTTTATATTTTTATACATATACAGGGTGGTAAAAGTTAAACGTCATTAACTTTGGGAGGTGATAGAGCATCAAAAAATAAGTAGACTTTAATGAAAAAACTTTGCTCAAAAATGTTTTATAACAAAGATATAGGGTGTCAAAGTATAGGATAAGAACTCGTTTTGTTACCATAACTTCTAAACCACTCGATCGATTTTCGTTAAATTTCGTACACAGAGTAATGTACATTTCTAAGTAATGATGGGGTTTATTTATAAAAAAAATGTCCAGTGGCGTAGATACTGGGGGAGTGTTCCACTTTTCCCCTCCAATCTTCGACACCACTGGATATATTGCGAAGAAATTTGAATCTGCTGCTCTTATAATAGTCATCCACGATTGAGATTTTGGTTTTTTAAGTAAGTCTCCTGTTGTATCACAAAACAAACACGTTAACTCGTTCCGTCTTTTTCTTTTCAAATTGGACACTTGAAACGACATTTTATCACGTTTTTTTGAATAAAACACTTTTAGGTACTCAAATACCAGAAAAACATTGACATATAACAAGCACATAGGTACAGCGCATTTTTGGAAATTTTGGCGCTCTCTATCTTTTTGGGAACTAATTACAGAGAGTTCAGCGTAGGACAAAAAATGTTGCAAATTTTGAGCTATTCAATTTTTGTCTTTACACTTTTTTCCTCCGACCAACAGAACATAAGGCAAATCCAAAAATCGATTCCAAAAATTTTTCTAGATGACGGGGATTTCGAAACAGGTGGGAATACGCCAACTTGTGATTTTACCTTTCGGACCATCAGAAACAACATATTAAAAATTCAGCCTACCCGCAAGTTTTTGAATCTCAAATATCTGATTGACTGTAATAATAGTGATAACATAATAAGAGGGCGAGGGAATTGAAATGAACCATCCGATTTGCCGGCAACATGATTTTCTTCATTATTTAGGGTCTCAGATATAAGTATCCGAGCATAGTTGCCGGTCCTCATATTATGCATACTCAAGTACCTTTGGCGCCTGCACTAATTAAAAAAAAACATTTTTTTAGAAGTTCCTTATCATCAAAATGTTCTCATCATTTTTTTCCTGTTCAGTTATAGACAAAATACGGACGATTACAGAAAATGTTATATTTTAACCAAGCAGGGCGAGTATCCAGAAAAAGACTACTTTGGTAGTGTATAACAATAAACAAAATGGGACAAATTTTATGCATGGGAAAATAACGGTTGTTTTTAAAAAAAAAGCGTCAAATTGGTTTTGACTTTATTTTTTAAAAAACAACACCGTAAATTAAGTTGGTTAGACAGAGATAGCGACAAAGATCAAAGCCAATTTGACGCCTTTTTTTAAAAAAATACCCGTTATAACAACATGATGCCGCTCCATCAAAATAATTTTTAATTTTATATTATTTCGAAACTCTACTAGGAACGTATTAGTGTTACTTTTCTATTAAGTTCACGTACCTATACATCTAGTTTGCTTAAATATACTTACTTTGTAAATACTAAATGATTTATAATATTTCCTAATATATAATTCATACTTTATTATGTAAATAAAAAGAAATATGTATAGAAGTATACTTTATAGTAAGTACCTAATGCGGAACAAATTTTTTTATATCATTTACATTCTAATACTGTCTCCTTCCTAATGCATCAGATTCAAAATATATACAAATTTCTACTACCAGTGTTTATGGTCTCAAAACTATGTGGATGTTGTCCTTTTAGCCTTAACCTACACAAATATAAGTGCAATTTACTTAATGATATTTTAACCGTATTTTATTTGTTAATATACTTATTTTTTTGCACTATACCGTTAAATCGAAGACCCTTTAATGATAAAGGATTAATCTTGGGAATAACAGACACTTTGCAAGTGCAAATGTCTTACTATGGCTCGATAATTATAAATATTGTAATTTTTGTAAAACGCAAAAAGGTAAATGTATATATAACATTATTATATTAAATGTTTCACGTTACATATTTAAAAACATGTTTTAGATATTGAAGATCATCCATGATATATCAGTGTTAGATGCGGACATTGAAAATTTTTGTACACAGTCATTGTTTTTGAAATATCATTATTTTTTATCGTGGTGGTTTGCCACTATGTCTGTTTTATCCATTGCAGTAATAATGTACTTTGATGCAGCAATTTTTGTAAAACATTCATACCCAGGCGATATTGGAATCTACATGGCATATTGTCTACCTTTTGCAATCACAACAATATTCATATTACAGTTTTGTTCATTAGTATGGCTAATAAGGAAACGATTTCAGTTCCTTAATCAAAAATTAAGAAAAGTTATTCGATTACATAAAAAAAATGAAAACAGCTTATTTTATTTCACTCTTCCAGTTGAAAATAAACAACTCAGGTGGAATTTACCAAATCTACATATTACCTAGTTAATGTTTTACAACTATAAAGTTTTAGACGACCATCTGATTTGTACTTCTATGGTTTATGTGCTGTACTAGAGAAAATTAAAAATTTTCATTTCGTTTTAACAACATTATGCTATAAAATAAATAAAATATATTCACTTCCGCTATTGTTCTTTACGATACACATTCTCCTCACACTAATAAACAAAATATTTTCTTGGACAATTGAGGATTTCAGTAAAGTTGGTGGATTGAGAGCTAAACTAATTCAAGCATTTTCAGTCAGCATTTTGATTCTGTGTACATCAAGATTGCTTATTTTAATTTATTGTTGTTCATCTGCCACAGAAGAGGTGAGGAATTTTAGATGATAATTTTATAGTCTTTATTAACGATATAACTAATTGTTTTGTAGGGTAATAAGACATCAAAAATACTTGTTACTTTTTCAACTAAAGACCATGCTGTAAATATGAAGGTAAAGCATAAAGTTTACTTCTATTTCATACTTAAATATTTAATATTTTTTAATTTATTTATTTTATTTATTTTATGCACCTTTTTGACATAATTAGAAAGACTCACTTCTACATATAAAACCGAAATTCTCAGTTCTTAATAATAAGGTATAGGGTGTTGAAGATTATTTCTAAGAATCATTTTTTTGGTATTTTGTCACGAATGATCTTAATTGAAATATGCATCTGGCGTACCAGACGCATCCGCAACCCTCGTACCCGCATCGGTGATTAGTTTTAACCCCTGATGCGGGAATGCAGCCCCTCATGGGAGAACCATAGAAAATATCTTCTCACTATTTAACTTATAATTACGTAGATAGATATAAATCGGTCTGATAATCAAAACCGATGTTCGTCATTAAAACTTATGACATAATAGGAACTGGTGCCAGTATTATCAAGGGAAATGGTGGTGGCTTCTTCCTAGGACCCACAACCAATTGGTGATATCAGTCAGATGACAAATCGTGGTTTTTGGAAATGTGAGGGACGCGTGATCACCCTCTCTCCTAAAAACCACGCCTAATCCACAGCCCTTAAATACTGGAGCTAGACCTATTTTAGAGAGAATTCTAATTCAACTTCTAAGCAAGACACTAGTCGGTTAGTAAAACTGCCGGCTTGTTCTTGACTCTGAATTATATAGTTATTAGACTCAGTGTGTGTTACCAAATCACGATGGCCGAATTCTTCAACATTCGCCAAATAATGTAAGTAATTTTAGAACTCTTTTGTACTTGTTTGTATCTTGTCTGATCGAATAATATATCTATATTGCTTAACAATGCCTATGAGTTTTCATCTGCAAGTCTCTGAAACCGAAGCTACGAACTCGCAAGCCAAGTTCCCCAAAACCTGCAAGAACCATATCGTAGCAAGTGGTGGAGGCGCCGTTCTCATTTATTAAACATTTCAACTAAATTTTTCTTTCTTTTAATTTCATTAAATTTTTTACTTTGACTAATTTAAATTTAAAAAATAACATCACGGTTATTTTACGGAAACCTAGTAATTTAAATTAAATGTTTTATATCATGTATTTCGCGTTTAAATTATATTTTTATTACAATTAATACATTTAATAACATACGGAAAACCATTAGAAAACGCTTATCACGGTGGTCTGTAGAGACAAAAAGCAGATGACATCACATCCTTATCATACACGTTCTAAAGAAAATTACGATCATTTTACACTTACATTTGATAGTTCACATTTACCCGAAAACGTAATACATAGTCAACCAACCGAAGAATCGGAAGACGCAAATAATAGTATTTTTCGAAATAGATCAAGATCATTAGTAACAGGCGAACTTTTAAGTGACGCAGACGAAGACAAAGAAGACACATTAAATCAATCAGACCCGGAACTTTATACGACTAACAATCGCGAATATAGTGCATTATACGACGACACTGTAGGGACAGAATTAGTTGGGAAAAATGCATCAGATTCGAGCGAAACTAATACAGTAATCGGGATGGAGAACATAACATTAGGAGATTCAATAAACGCGCAACATTCAACTCCCTTACTTCCAAAATTTAAACCGCCATCAACTTTTAATCCAGTCACTGATAACGTTATAATTTTCCTTAGAGATTTTGAAAACACATGTAATTACAATAGATGGAATGTTCAATCAAAAATTAATCTTTTCGGGAATGGTATAATGATTATAAATCGGAAGAAAATAACGCGACTAAAACGTGGGAACAAATTAAAAACGGCTTTTTAAATGAATATAATAGGGAAGAAGCTTTAGAAGAACTAAAAGATAGATTAGGAGAACGAAAACAAACGGAAACCGAAAACCCAGTTAGTTATTTTAATGATATGATTTATTTATGTAAATTAGTAGATAAAAGTATGTCAACTTCTGAAATCACTAGATTCGTCAAGCGCGGATTACTTCCGAAATTTCAAAAAATGTACGTAATGCTATCAAAGCGAAACGAGACAATAAAAGACTTACAAGAGGTAATGAAAAAGATGGAGAAAGCAGACACGGTAGATATCAGTAGAAAAAGCAAATACGATAACCCATTACTCACTTTCAACGTAGAAGAACCCCGACCTGCACCAAATCCAATCAGACAGGAAAATATACGTAATCAAGCACCGCGTCATAATTTTAACACAAGATTAGTAGATTCACGTCCTCGTTGTTTCAATTGTGGTCGTCCAGGCCATTTAGCTAGAGCGTGTGAAGCAAACCGCGGTGGTCGCCAATTTAGAAATCAAAATTTCCATCAAAACAGATCTTTTCGCAGAAATAATAATAACAACCCTAATAATTTCAGAGGAAACAATTACCGTCAAAATAACAATTTTAATAACACCAACAATAACAATAACTTTCGCGATAATAATAACAGAGGAAATTTTGGACAAAACAGAAATAATTTCAGACAAAATATGGATACAGATGCTTACAGTGCTCATATACCGACAGCCGAACTGATTTCGGAACTACTCGTAACCCGACACGCTGAATGGAGATGGTGTATCGTATTCCTGTAGTACCCAGGAACAAGCCAGACTACGGAAAATGTTCAACAATTAGCAGACTCTTTACTTCAAATTTTAGCGAAAAATCATACAGTCGCTTATGGGGAAGGTCCTTATACTTTCGAATCATACATTCGACGTTACATCAGAGGACAACTCCAAAAAATGGTATACGAAACAAGACTAAGAAAGTCAATATACAAGATCCTACAGGAAGTTATTATTATAATAAGATCACTTCACACCGAAACCTCATCCTCTTGCCTACATCATGTAATGCATTCGCTCACCAACACCTTGAAGGAACAATTATCAAAATGCTATGACCAAAAGCGTAACCAAGGACAATAAAAAGACATTATATATGTATTTAATAAGTGAACTAGATTTACATGACATAGTTTATAAAAATAACAAATCATAACTAATATAATTTAAAGTGTCTTAAAAAATTTAAGAGAATAAAGGGAAATATAAATTAACTAATTAATGGCAATGTGTATTAATAACATACCTGGCCGATAGGCTATTTTAATTATTTATTTCAGATGTATCATAATATTGATAAGAACTGCAATAACCATACCCGTAAGGGTAACATCAGGGGCTTACTGGAAGCCATTACCGGAGACAATTACGTATGAGGCTACTATTCCGTTGACGTACCGCACCGTCTGGGAAGACCTGAATTTAAAGCCAAGCGTAAGAAATACATCCAAAGCAGATCCACTATGCTCAGAACAAGCTTCTCGTCCTATCTGTGAGATGGGATCCCACCTAGAAGATCTGGACGCTGAATTCATGAAACACCTGGAGTTGGTAAATGATGCTATTAACCCCACCTCATTTACAGAACTACCAGTTTACAAGGAAGATTATATGGACGACGTCGATGAAGATTTCGAAGAGGTCACTCTCAGGGACACCACAACCAATGGTCCTAGTAGATACAAACGAGCCTTAGACTTTGTCGGTCAAGTACTATCATGGTGTTGTGGAGTAGCCACACAACACAAACTGGACTCCTTGGTAACTAGTGAACACAACCTACGAAATGAGTTGAAACGGATAAATGCGGGTATGAAATGAAATTTACAAATAATTACTAACGAATCACTGGCGTTTAAAGACTATGACGAGGTAGTAAGACAAAATTTTTATAAAATTGAAAGAAAAATTAAACAAATTTTTACCCATGATTTAGAAACCAGAAATATAGATTGACCAGAGATAATAATTTAATAGATGCAGAAATACAACGAATGTTATATTACGTGTTCCAAAATTCTAGAAAAGCTATACATATTTCTCATACTTTACGTAATTCAGAAATCATGCAAGATTGTAGAGATCATAAAATCCCTGCAATCAGGGTAAAACCTAAAGTTTTAGCATCAGATTTAGAAAAATTTGCATTATCCATACATAAATCTCGTCATGCTCTAGCAATACCAGCTAACGATGTTTCACGATACTACAAACTGCCCTTAGCAGATTGTACAATTGTTAAGAACGAAATAATAGTTCAAATTAGAATACCCATAACTCAAGAAGATGTCCAATGGCAACTTCTGGAATTATTAACAACACCGTTTGCATGGCA
The DNA here is from genome assembly GCA_963942485.1 of Pediacus dermestoides. Classification (NCBI taxonomy): domain Eukaryota; kingdom Metazoa; phylum Arthropoda; class Insecta; order Coleoptera; family Cucujidae; genus Pediacus; species Pediacus dermestoides. Next base: position 14,207,704 of record OZ012626.1, read on the forward strand.
TAACGATACTTGCGTAGTTATGCATGAGACAATGTATTTAGCTGTTTCAACACACACATTCACGAGAAAATCGGAATCGTTAAGACCTGTTTCAGGGTCAGGCTTACACAATTGTAAACTTTACGAAAGTAAGCTATGTTATATACCACGATTTTCAGCCGACGTTACTTACGGTCCACAGTGTGCATTTAAAATGTACGCTGGAGCTACAGTAGATGAATTGAATCGTCACTGTGCGTTCAGATGTAATGATTCCCAAGCTATGGTTATTTCAGAAGTAAAAGATGATATATATGTTATTACACATCCTCAACCAAACACTGATATTCATTGTTTAAAAAACACACAACCAGTACAAGCTAACGAGATAAATAAGCCAGGAGCTTTAGAAATTCATTTACCATGTGATTGTTATTTAAAAATTGGTCCAGACATAATAATACCAACACGCTTTCCGTGTGGACCGGAAAATTTAAAAGAAATTAAATTAGTTCATGTATTACCAGCGACTTGGTCAACACTAAATTCATTACTTATCAACCCATTACGAGCAGACACTCATCCAGTGTTTAATAATTTTTCGGAATGTCTAAATAATAATTGGACACTAAAAGTGCCACACTTAAATTTATCAACAGATTCATTAAGAGAAGATTTAAGTTCAGAGATTTTAAATAATCTGAATAATTTATTACAAGTAACAACTCCCGCTGAAGTACACAGCGATCGTTTAATAGTAGTTTGGAATATTTTGTTATCACTTGGTGTGATGTACCTACTATATAAAAATAAAGCATTAATGTTAGCGGCAACACTACCACGAGCTAGAGCAGAGGGTGAACTTAGCAGTTCAGACAAGACTTTCATTCTAGTTGTAATATTTTTTTCACTATACTCATGCTTTGTGTCATTTTGGCTTTGCACAACTATTTACAGACGTTGTACGAAATTAAACCTGAAATCGCGATCTGTTCCAGACACTGAAAGCCAAAATCAACCTTTTTCACTTGAATCGGAAGAGTTAGAAAATCTTGGACCCAAAACAGTCAAATTTGTATTACCGAAAAAAGTTATAGCGAGACCTAGATTAGCGAGAGAAGAGCCTTCTTCAAGCAATAATTCCGTTTAAAGCGTCCAACTTCCGGGCCCCGAAAAGATGTTGAGTCGTCCAGAGTCCGAATTTTAGTAGAGAGGGTGGACAGTGCCAAATTCTTAATTTTGGGCACTGTTATATATATGATTATTGAGTATTGATTATTGGATATTGATTTGGAAGCATTGAGCTTATATATTGAGTTATTATTGATTTATTGGATATTGGGTACAGTTATTTTTATGTTGCAACAGTAAGTACTAGTACAAGTAAGACAGCGCTGAATTTTAAGATCTTTTTCAAGTTTGTTAGTCTATTACTATTAAATTCTTAGATGGACGCATCCAAAGGATAGGTAATCGAATAACTATATTTGTTAGCTAGCTAAGTAGATAGAGAGGTATATACCAGATAAATAACGTTATTGAATATTGAAGAGTTTTTGAGTACCCCTGATGATTATTGAAGTTATTGAGATTTGAGATATTATTGGAGCTATTGAGCTATTATTGAGATTTATTGAATTATTTGAGAGTTATTTTGTCGACAGTTGGAATTACTAACCCCAAGATTATTGTGAAGAAATTTAGTTGCTCAAGTTAGAAAAGTAAAATACGATTTGAAAAAATGAAACTTACAACAGTCTTACCTCTGACTCTAATGCTCATAAGTAACTATAAAGAAAGTGTTGCCGAAGTTGAAATTAATTCAGGCGTATACCTCGAACGCCTACCTCATGTAGATTTATATGAAGCAACGTCTCCTATTTTATTTAACTTACATGTTGAACCTAGTTTTAAGTTTTGCAAGCAATGTTCCAGCACACTCTGTAATACACTCACACACTTAACCGCAATTCCTCCACTACCACCGTCAATGAAGTTTGACGACCAGGACGACATCCTCTACGACGATGGAGAATTAGGCTCTTACGAAATGATTACACGATCTCACGTTAAGAGATTGTTTACCAGTGAATCGGAGGTACGAGCTTTTCGCTCTAAGGCAGGCGAATTACAAAACCTAACTGTTGTGGACTTGCCAACCTTCAACCAAACTGGAAGGGTTAACTGCACCGATACCACAGAATTCTTATCAGAGGTTACCAGTCATGTCCGTCTGGTAGATACTGCAGTTCAAATGTGTCAAACCAGGAAACTACATCCAAGAGTAATACCGTTCACTCTCTTAGAAGATGTCCTAAAGAGATATCAAAGGCTATGGGCTCAGCAGGACTATACGTAGCATCTTTCCCAAATATCGCACGTTACTACGATACAACTCTAGTGGAATGTACTATTTCCGATACATCCATTATGATTGGACTACACGTGTTATTACTAAGAACTTCCACTCAACATTTGGAATTAAGAAGACTAATTACTCCATCGTTCACTTGGAAACAATACTCCTGTACACTTGGATTAGCCGTCACGGATCTCGCCATATCCAACACGGGTAAAGAATCTCTCATTCTGATCCCCCGATGTGATCCCTTGAAGGACGAAGTGTGTTTTCTGTCCGAACCCAGTGGAGAATTTATGTCTAGTATTCTCTGCGCTAAACTCGTAATGAGTGGAGCTACAGTAGACACTTTAGCTAACATGTGTCCTACCAAATGTCGCAACACGGGTAACGAAATACAATACGTTACACCCTTAGCCCACAACAAATTTCTTATCAACCATTTGAATTCGACCCTCACCACCAAATGTGGGCAGAACCAAACTAGAGTTACCATCAATCCGGAAATTGGAGCCATTGAAGTATATTTATCTTGCCAATGCTCTATCCACCCAGTCAATGGAGCTGAACTGAAGAGTCGGACCCGTTGCAACCGTTCCGACAAAGACGTACCCAAACTTACGTACGTCATTCCTGCTGTATGGTCTAAGATTCGAAGTATGCGAATCCCAGCATTCCGAGACCCCAAGCCAATCTTTACCACCATGGATGAATGGCTTGATGACACTTGGATGGACCGCCATTTAAACTCAGTTACCAACTTCCCTTGGTATGTCCTATCACCATTGGGGGACTTGTTGGTTATCTGTCTAGTGGTAGCTTTATTTCACTACAAAGTTAAACCACCTATGGCCGACCTCCTCCGCCGAATCCGATTCCAGGAGAACACCGTCATACCAGTGCTGCACTTCCAAGCCAGATCAGCACCTGGACCACAGCCACCTCCACGTCCAGCCTCATGGGCGAGTCAGCCAACTCGTTCATCCTTCATCACCGCCGACGAAGCTGAATACGTTCCTATGTATCTTACTCCAAGAGACCCAGTGCCAGTGTAGTGAAGTGAAATTGAAAACCAAAAGTGTGTGTGCGTAGACTTTAGGAATAGTGCCAGTTAATTAAGTTAGTTTTAGAGGCTTAGATTTAAGTTCAATTTTGTATCCTTAGATTAAGTATTGTTTTGACAAGATATTTTTATGCTACTCACGACGTTAACTCAATTATCGCCCGGGAGTGCGATTTCTAAGCGCGGGGGAATTTTGTCACGAATGATCTTAATTGAAATATGCATCTGGCGTACCAGACGCGCCCGCAACCCTCGTACCCGCATCGGTGATTATTTTTAACCCCTGATGCGGGAATGCAGCCCCTCATGGGAGAGTCATAGAAAATATCTTCTCACTATTTAACTTATAATTACGTAGATAGATATAAATCGGTCTGATAATCAAAACCGATGTTCGTCATTAAAACTTATGACATAATAGGAACTGGTGCCAGTATTGTCAAGGGAAATGGTGGTGGCTTCTTCCTAGGACCCACCACCAATTGGTGATGTCAGTCAGATGACAAATCGTGGTTTTTGGAAATGTGAGGGACGCGTGATCGTCCTCTCTCCTAAAAACCACGCCTAATCCACAGCCCTTAAATACTGGAGCTAGACCTATTTTAGAGAGAATTCTAATTCAACTTCTAAGCAAGACACTAGTCGGTTAGTAAAAGTGCCGGCTTGTTCTTGACTCTGAATTATATAGTTATTAGACTCAGTGTGTGTTACCAAATCACGATGGCCGAATTCTTCAACATTCGCCAAATGATGTAAGTAATTTTAGAACTCTTTTGTACTTGTTTGTATCTTGTCTGATCGAATAATATATATTGCTTAACAATGCCTATGAGTTTTCATCTGCAAGTCTCTGCAACCGAAGCTACGAACTCGCAAGCCAAGTTCCCCAAAACCTGCAGAAACCATATCGTAGCAATATCTACTATAGAAAGATTTAGCATAGAGATCTGAAATATGATAGATTAATAAGTATAAAAATCTGCCATCTCAGTAGATTTTGAAATTTTCAAAATGATAGACCGATAATGACCACAAAAAAATAATTTTAAGAACCTCAAAAATGTTGAAAACGTTCTTCATCTGCGATGTTATGTTGTTTATTTATAATTATTCTGTATAATCTATGGTAGATATTAAGTGGTATGTTTAAATTTATGAATCATTCTGGTTTTTTTGGGAAATTTGAATCTTGTAACAATAATCAAAATTTTGAAAGATACAGTAAAGATACGTAAAAACTTTCTAATTTGTGTTTTGTGTAAATCCAACAAATTTTGTTGGTAAGCATAAGTCGTTATTTGAACAAACATAAAAATGGTTTATTATTGACGCTAACTAATGTTAAATACGAAATTTGGTTAAAATTTAAATGTTTTTTTTGAAGTTACCTCGGATATTATATCACAGGCATTATTGTGAAATGAGTCAAAATTAGTGACTGCCTTAAAACGTGTAAATCCATCAAGGAATTTTGAAGAATTGATTCTAATTTTATTGCTCATGCCTACCAACAATCATCATAACTTATACAGGGTGGCTGAAATTCCGTTTCCAGCATGGGGATCTCGCTTATTATAATAGATAGACCATAGGTTTAAATTTGGCAAAGTTGCTAATTATAATAAGCGAGATCCCCATGCTGGAAACGGAATTTCAGCCATCTGTATTTTATATCAAAAACTTTCTAATTTTTCTCCTTTTTTTTCATTTTCCTTATATTGACTTACCTACTTGACTTAATATTATTTAAAATTGTATCGCATTCATTATTTTGAACATACCCTGTTATTAGAACTACACCTACTATTTAAAATTTGCCACATTTAAACTGAAATAATAACTGTTTTCTTTCAGATAATGCAAATATCGAATCAAATCTTAATTCATCATCCAAAGTTTTCTGCTTGCAAGATATTTGACATTAATGAGTCCTTATTGTTATCAGTTAAGTATTGCTTCTAAATAATACAGAGTGTTAATTTGGAAAACTTCTCATATATCTCTAGATCTAAAGTAGACTCGAACTTAAGAACAGGTATATTTCGGAAATCGAGAGGGACATTCAAAACCACTTTAAAATATTTCATCTCAACTTTGATATCTCAAATAACAACATAAATCAATCATATAGGGCATCATTGGACAGATATTTTTTCTTTTTACAACGATATACAGTGTGATTCAAATTCGATTCTCACCATTACGATCTCGTAAACCGTAAGAGATACAGGGTCGGTTAAATGGGACAAAATTTGAGGGATTCGAAGTGTAAAATGAATCTGTCATCAAAACTGCAATATCTCTTTTCGTTCCTGAATTATTCTGAAAAAACTGAAAAAGTCGATTTTTTATTTTTCTCTCTAGTTCTGTTATTTCATAACCGATTTTAATTTAGTAAAAACATTATTAGAGCAACTTTTTATGGTCTACACGATTAGATAAAAAAATTTTTTTTCGACCTTTCGTTTTTGTGAAACCATCATTAGGTTCATTTTTTCTTATGGGCGCCATATTTGATTTTGATGTCATATTTTAGCATATTTTTTCCTGATTTCAATGATGTATCGTACTTTATGGATATCTTTGATTTTTAGACCAGTTTTTCAAAAAAAATGTTTAATTTGCAAAAAAAAATTATGAAACAAATAAAATAGTACACATAACGAAATAAATCATTTTGAGCCATTGCATCAACTATGAAATTTATTAATAATAAATCTTTTTTCAAAATTTTATATTATTTTTAATAATTTAATAAATTATTAGGTAATAGTTTATAAACAATAAGGTATGTATGTAATAAAAATAAGAAAAATAAGAAACGTAGGCTATGCATAACAAAATTAAACAAATAACATGAGCAGATATTGTAGTGGCCAATTGTTATTGTAATTAACATGAATATAATTTATAAGAACGAAGACAAAATTAATACTTACTTACATCAAATAAAGATGTATTACAGTTAATGCTTGTTGTGAATATTATAATTTATACACTAAAAGAAGACACCCTCTCATATTTAAAGAGTTAGAAGGAAATTTAAAAGAACATGAATCATTTTGTGCCCTTAGAAGAAACTACGAGTATCGCCAAAATGTAGAAAATGTTATTATTCAGTCTGTTCAGGATAATCCCATAAATTCAATTAGGAAGATTGACGATGATGTGGATACATCATATTCAATTGTTTAAAATGATTTATTTCGTTGGGTGTACTATTTCATTTGTTTCATATATTTTTTTTTGTAAATTAAACATTTTTTTTAAAAACTAATCCTAAAATCAAAGATATCCATGAAGTGTGATACATCATTGAAATCAGCAAAAAATATGTTAAAATATGATATCAAAATCAAATATGGCGCCCATAAGAAAAAATGAACCTGATGATGGTTTCACAAAAACGAAACGCCGAAAAAAATTGTTTTTAATCTAATCGTTTAAACCATAAAAAGTTGCTTTATAATGTTTTTACTAAATTAAAATCGGTTATGAAAATAAAAATTCGACTTTTTCAGTTTTTTCTGGATAATTCAGGAACGAAAAGAGATATCGCAGTTTTGATGACAGATTCATTTTACACTTCGAATCCCTCAAATTTTGTCCCATTTAATCGACCGTGTATCTCTTACGGTTTACGAGATCGTAATGGTGAGGATTGAATTTGAATCACACTGTATATACAGGGTGTTTCAGGAGGAATAGTAAATATTTTAAGAGGTGGTAGTATGGACTATTTTGAATAAAAAAGTTCATATAAATATGTGTCCAATTTCAATTAAAAAAATTTTTTTTAATAAACGAAAAATATAAAATTACCCCTTTTTTCAAGATGGCGGCCGAACGGTAGGGGGTGGGGATACGGAAATCCAGTTTTAAACTTTTCTAATGACTCTCCAAGCAATGGAATTGGAAAATTCCACTCACCCCAAAAATCTGTAGATAGGGTATTTTTTTCGCCCTATAGACTGGACTAATATAAATAAAATTTTCATAGGGTCATATAAGAACATTTTGGAAAAAAGTACTTTGAAATACAGTCAGTCTCAATAAGTATTGATTTTAAAGATATTTAATTTATACAAAAATCACGTCAAGTTAGATATCGAGGGCAGGTTTAAAACCAATTATGTACTTTTAAATTTTTAATTTATCAATGTATTAAAAGTTAACATTTTATTTCACATTTAGTACAATCTTAATCACAATAATGTTAAAAATGTTTTCCACTATTTGCCATAAAATAAATTTGTTATTGAGGTTTTCATAATATCCAGAACAAATTATAAGTAACGCATAAGACATTATCTGATGTGCCCAACACATGACTTTCTTATACATTGCCATGATACAGTTTTAATATTTGGAAAATACTGAAGGGGTATAGCCAATAATCATATGCAGTCGACATTCAATACGTTATTAATATAAAATCACATTTATTTATTTATTACTAACTGTCCCCCGCGGGGTTCGCCCCACGATAGTTTTCTATTTTGCGCCGTTTTCAAACCTAAACATAAGGATTTAACATTATTGTGGTGAATTCTTGCTCGCCAATTAGGCCTAGAGAAAATATCTTTTTATCAGTGGAATGAGAAACTTATTGCGTGTCAAATGATATCAAAAACTACATTATTTTCATCGATTTTTATTGAAAAATATTTATTTAAAATTTTTTAAAACATAAAAACGTAGCCGTCGATCTTTTCAAATAATATTGCTATAATCGATTTCCTCAACGGTATAGATTTCTGTAATGTAAATAATGCACTTTTGTAAATCAGAGATAGATGGCGCCACTATAGAAATACAATTTTTTGATGGAATTTCAAAAAAAGTTTTAAACAAATTTGTTCAAAATTTAATTCTAACTCAATGTTAAAGAATAAAAAAATCTCGTAAATAGTTTATTTTTCAAGATATTCCTAAAAAACCTAAAAATGTCTTCAGGTAAGTACCACTTGTGTTGGTGCTAGATGAAAAAGATTTAATGTGGCACCCACAATTTTGTTCAAACTCTTAAATATGAAATTTGAATCAAATCCGATAACTCGTTTTTGAGTTATCGTGGATACAGACACACAGACAGACATCATGGCGAAAATGGTCAAAATGGATTCAGGGGCCCTCAAAACGTGTAAATCCATCAAAATCTCGAAGTCGAAAAAAATCACGATTACTATACTTTCTTATTATATAAGAAAGTAAAAATGTGGAATTTTTTGTCGACCTAAAAATAATTATAGTTAATAGGTATGTGATAGTAGATATTGATTTACAAAATTTCAAACCTTTAAAAATGGTATACCTACATAATAGGAAATATCTGATGTGCCCAACACATGACTTTCTTATACTTACGGATAGTATCACAATAATTACTTTTCCTAAAGAAATTAAGTTAAATTTCTTGTAAAAATTTTGAGGGTTTCCAGCAATTTTCAAATAGTCTCTGTCGCACTTATTGCAATACGCATAAATCTGTCCTTGTCCCACTCATTACTGCCAGATTTTAGGACAAATAAATAACAGAATACTTATGAAAATTCCACAGTGCGAAAAATGCTTGATATCTTTGAATTTGTTGTAGCTAAACTTTAAAGATTTATAAAATACTTCTCAGTTTTTTTCAACGTTTCACTCAAACAAACTGTGCAGTGCACAATAATCCTTCTCATCAAAATATTTCGATCTTTTGACTTTGACAGCTGTTTGACTAACAATCTCTTCTTCTTCTTCGTACTTGGATTGCAAAGCAATGTCAAGTTTTTGGTGTTTGGCGATATAGCCACTCTCACCAGGATTGGATTAATTGGTTTTCACTTTTTAAATTTTTATAACTTTATTCGAGCTCTTCGTGTGTTTAATGCAAATAGAATCTTTAGTATAAAAACAAATAGATTTCTGTAATGTAAACAACAGCCACTCAGAGATAGATGGCAACACTATATAAATATGTAAATAATTTATAATTATTAAAAAACGGCGCAAAATAAAACACTTTTGTTACTTTGTCGACACGTCTAAAAATTGAAAGAGCATTCACAAAAAATTTGGCGTCGATATCTTTAATGTAGATTTGCATGCATAATACAATTTCACGACTTTATTGTATATATTAGAAAAAATTTTAATCGAGTTGCCATGATATCCAAAACATAAAACCGTAGCCGTTGTAGCCGTCGATCTTTTCAAATAGTAATGCTACAATCGATTTCCTCAACGGTATAGATTTCTGTATGTAAACAACATGTACTTTGTAAATCAGAGATAGATGGCGCCACTATATGAATAAAAAATGTTGACGGAATTTCAAAAAAAGTTTCAAACAAAATTTGTTCAAAATATAATTCTAAATCAATGTTAAAGAATAAAAAAATGTCGTAAATTGTTTATTTTTCAAGATATTCCTAAAAAACCTAAAAATGTCTTCAGGTAAGTACCACTTGTGTTGGTGCTAGATGAAAAAGATTTAATGTGGCACCCACAATTTTGTTCAAACTCTTAAATATGAAATTTGAATCAAATCCGTTAAGTCGTTTTTGAGTTATCGTGGATACAGACAGACACACAGACAGACATCATGTCGAAAATGGTCAAAATGGATTCAGGGGCCCTCAAAACGGGTAAATCCATCAAAATCTCGAAGTCGAAAAAAATCACGATTACAATACTTCCTTATACTACGTATAAGAAAGTAAAAATAGATTATTTATATTTTTGGCGTTGAGCAATGATGTGCCAGAAGAATGGCTACTATTTTCAATGAGAGGTATACCATGAAATAAACCTTACTGAAGATTTTTATTTGTGGGTTAAAGGTCATTACGTATTTCTGGTACTTTTTAGTTTTTTAAACTTTACAATAACCAACAATTTACTTTCAAATGTAACAATTTCCAAAAAAATAAGTTTTGTTAAATTTCTATCAATTTATTGGCACAACATATTTTTCTTCGCATCATACATTACAAGAAATGCTAATTTGGAATTTTATTTTTTAGATTACTGGAGCCATAGCTACATATTTAGTAATAGTGATTCAATTTGAAAATGGATTAAAGAACTAGTGGAACGTAAAAAAATGTTTAAGTACCTAAAATATGTAATTGTTGAATATAATGGAACACAAGAAATACAATGTATTATTATTTTCTGCATGTCACAACATATACAGGGTGATTCACAATAGATTGAAAAATATTTAAGGATATATGCACGGTGATATTTCAAATGGATAAAAAAAATCTGATGTGTCCAGCACATGGCTTTCTTATACGATACGAATTTAATTCTGATCTTTAGAAAGAACAGAAGCCGTAGTCAATAATCATACTATCATTCTATACATTCAATATTTTATTAATATTAATGCAAATTAATTTATTTGTTATTTTATATCGGGTGATGTCGAGTGTCTTTGTATTAATTCGGAAATATTCGGAATCTCTTAGACAATATTTAGTTGTACTAAAAGATGTAAAAGATATTCGGTAGAAATTCAGCGGTCCTAACACGAGTAATTTTCTCAAAAAGACTTCGGGTCTGTTAGGGTTATTCTCCTTATTTCTCATTTATAAAATATGAAATACAATACCTAATTTTAGAATAATACGCCTACAACATAAAAATACATGTTCAATATGAAAATTGCAAATACCAAGTTATTGATATAATCTACTGTATCTAAAATGTCATCGTAAAGTAACAATTACAAAGAAATAATTTATTGTTATTTATAGGAAATATGACACAACCTTTCACTTATGAAGTACCTTCTATAAAATACCATGTTATTAGTTATACCTTTGTTTAAAGTGTGAACAATAAGTTAAAATGGGTTTCACATAATTATACATATGGATATTATCATGCAAATAATCAATATTTCATAGCTGCAATTAAAATTCTGTTTGTACTATGTATGTTCCATTAGAATTTTGTTAATGTCAGTAAGTAGGTATGGCCGAAAAAACAGATGTGTTGGTAACTATGAGGCCAATTTTTATCCTCTCAAAGTTATTTGGATTAAGTACAATAAGTTTAAGTAAAACATTTCCGGAAACTTTTTTAAATATTGTATGGTGCATCACACTACTAACAGTATTTATTCCATTTTCTGTTTATGCCATAATAAATAGAGACGACCGTTTTAAACTCATCATTGCTATAACAGAATATCTTCAAACTTGCGTATGTGTTATACAATTGACTTTGTATATATTATGTACATTAATCTACAGAAATAAGGTAAAAAAACTCAATTCTTTGTATTCTAAAAAAGTTTTAATTTGTTGTAAATACTCATAGATTCTCTATGTAGTAAACTCTCTAAATGATATTGATAGAAAGTTAAAAAGATACTGTCGAAAAGATGATCTAAAAAAGAAGTTGGTGAAGGAAAAACATTTTGTAAATGTATCAGTGGCCGTGGTTTGTCTTTACATTATATTGTTTTTAATTGAACAATTGTTGTTTTATCACACTCCATCATATTTGATGTGGATAGGCAAAACTATTGTGCATGAAGTACCACTGTTTTACAATTTTATTATTTTACTACAATTTGGCTATTTGGTTCTGGCGATAAAAAGCCGATTTTCAATTATAAATGATATAATCTACAAGGTATCTGTAAATCCAACATCATTTCCACAGGGCATTGAATTAACAAATTCAGATACAAGGTATGTTATAAAGAAATTTTACATTTAGTACTGTTCTACGAAAAAATTCTAGTTATAAAGATTCATTGGAAAATTCGCTGGAAGAATTACTGAAATATGTGGCTAAAATCCATTCAAAATTGTGTAGCATTGGTGGGCTACTGAATGATGTCTACAAAATACCAATATTGGTTTCTGTTTTATTGGTACAAATATCGTTCATTAATTCTATTTATTCGATTTTAAAAAACTATGCAATAGAACCGGATCAAGTGACGAATGTAAATTTTGGAATTAGTAAGGCCAATAATGTTTTCTGCAATTCTTGTTACTTGGTTGCATTGATACTTATATGTTCCAAAACAACACAGGAGGTATGTCGTATGTCTTAAATTACTGAATTTTTTCCGAAGTTTTATATGCATGTCTGAAGATCTGAAAATTGTAAAATTTTGTTATTTTTTCTGATTATTTATTAAGTGAAGAAAACTTGTACTTATGTCTAATATTTATGATATACTTAATAAATAAATTCTTTACATAAAAAATCTAAAGGCGTCCCTAACTCCGTAAAAGGATGACACTAGATGCCACGTGATAAGCGCATGTAATAGGTAATAGAACTACCTTGATTTGATAAGTCTTATACAGGGTGATTCAAAATGCGATGTAGATATTTTAAGGACGTATTATTGGGATGAAAATAAGACTTTTTTTTCAAATAAACATGTGTCCTAAAATGCACCCCCTCCGAGCTACATAAAAGTGTGGACCCGCTCCAACTCCCCAAAAACTAGGTTTATATAATTTTTGAAGCACAAAATAAATAGAGTGACTAAAAAAACGGGGGCATGCCAATTTTCAGAAGATTTGATCCGTTATTGTAGTCACAATTTCAAATAATCGTTTATTTTTACGCAACTTACAGTGGCTGCAGCTCGGAGGGGGTGCATTTTAGGACACATGTTTATTTAAAAAAAAGTCTTATTTTGATCCCAACAATACGTCCTTAAAATATCTACATCGAATTTTGAATCACCCTGTATAGAATTACATCTCCTTCAAATTCAAACGCCAATCAAGTTCGTTGCACGCACTAAATCATATGCAATTATTGCTATCCTCCTTATACGGATTTAGTATACTATAAGTACAGGCATGATGCAATAACATTGCTTATTTTTTATAGTCTACGTTTATCTCGAAGGATTAAAAGAGAAATTGCTTCCAATCGACTCAAAAATTATGAAATAAATTATACAGTGACCGGCAGAAAGTGTGCACCAAATGGGAAATTTTTCTATTTTTAGAATTACCAAATTTATTTTACTGTGGAAAGGTTCTGCATGTCCTTAAACAAAAAAGAGCCTAAACAAAATCAGTAAAAATTGCATCGTATATGAGGGAGGGGTGAAAATTTAAAATTCGCTCTATATAGAATAAAGTACCCTTATTTTGCACCGTAGAAAAAAAAATTAGGAAAAGTTATTTGTAGTAAAAAGTTATCTCCGAATATCAAATTTGGACTCTGTAGACAAGAAATAAACAGGTAGTTTAATAAAGTAATAATAATTTTATCAGGAAACTGAAATTGACTTATCTACCGGTCTTAGGTACAGATAAAAGTAATTCCTGAACCAATAGATTTAAGTTTTCAAAAAAAGTAAAAATGGCAATAAATTGCTAAAGATATCAAGTAAATCCGCATTTGTTTTACATTAAGTGGTTTTACTTATCCATAAAATAAAATACGGTGTGCACCAAAAATTATTTTTGGCATTATTTTATTAACCGCCATGTTTTCGTGCATTTAAACCAATTTAAGTAAATTATGTGTTTAATTGCCCAAGAACAGTAAAAAAACTGAATTTATGTGCTGCATAGCTTCTAGCGATTCGTTATACGGGGGTGGGTCCAAAAAAAGGAAAAATGGATTTTGTCTACAGAGCCCAAATTTGGTATTCGGGGATAACTTTTAAGTAAAAACAACTTTTCCTAATAACATTTTTTTCTACGATGCAAACTAAGGGTACTTTACTCTTGAGTAAATTTGAAATTTTCACCAAGCCTCTTTCAAAATAGACTTCACTTGTATAAAAATTTAATCGCGAGATAATCCTCCAAAAAGGATAAACTGCCATAGAAACGATTGTTGATTACAATTTTGGAGGATAAAAATTTAACACCGCGATTAAAGTTTTATACAACCGGCCCTTAGAGCTTAATTCAAGTTGTTTATCTCTTGACTTTTGAGTCGATTTTTAAGCTATTATTAATATCACGATATGAACGTAGTTTTTAAAGCTCTAAATCGCATCCAAAAGAGTTTGTGCAAAGGGTTTAATACCAATTTATATTATGAATGCGCATTAAAGGAAAACACAAATATAGTTAATGATGTGATTTAAAATTACATAATGAAAATGTCACTACCTACACGTTTAACCTTCGTCAAAATCATAAAATGTTTTTTTAATTTTAATTATTTGTTTATTGATAATTTTTAGTCACAGCGAACAGGCGAACTACTTCATAAAATTGAAATACAGAATCAAACATTTCAAATTCATGTAAGTAAGTTAGACTGTTGAGTATCTATCTGTATAAAATATTGCTTTTGAGATTATAATAAGTAATTGAAATTATGTCTCACCCCCACTTGAGGTATCGATATATTTTTTCAAATTAAGGGAACAAATTTACTTATGTTTTTACAGATTCGGTGTGTATACAATATGTACATAGGTGTAAATGACTAAAAATTTTGCACTGTATAGTGTATACGATCACAATACTGTTGCTGGTCCTCCGTTTCAATGAATAGTATACCTAGCCTAGAAGAGTACTTATTACATAAAACAAGGCTAAAAAAATGAATAAAAGGTTATACTTGTTCATTAATCTTATCAAAACATTTGTATCTTTTCTCCTTTTTGTTAGGTTCATTTCAAAAAATTATGTACACTGTGTCCCAAATTGCTTGTAATTGCAGGGTATCTCTGTAACTTGTAAAGATAGAACTTTGCGAAAAAATAGACAAATTTAATGAGACTAAAAAATACAGGGTGTTCCATTTAAAAAAGACCTAATTTGGGTCATATCTCTTAAACGATGCAAATCAATTTTTTTTCGAGTACGCCACTGAATTCTACGCAAAAATATCTATCTAGAACAGTTTTTACTTTTTTTCTAACTTACACGGTGTGTGAGATATGACAGCACCCTAGAAAGTGAAAATGTTCGTTTTCACCCTGTATCTCAGAAACAAAACAAGTTAGCTTAGTTCTGTTTGCGGCATTAAAAGTTTAACGAAAAAGTGTTCGCGAAAACCGCAAAGTTCTATCTTTACAAGTTACAGAGATACCCTGCAATTACAAGCAATTTGGGACGCAGTGTACAAATTCGATTTTTGGAAAATTAAACTTTTTCTTAAATTTTTAAGATTTACGCAGGCTTGTTGAGTCTATGACTCGGAAACAGCTATACCTACAATGATAAACAATTGAAAACATATTTGAATATCTTTAAAAAAATATACATATATGTATAGGCTGGATTTCTAAAATTCGTTCTTATTGGACTTTGAAAATAGGTATATTTACGAGTAGTGAATATAAGAATGGAAAACTGTAATATAAACTAAAATATGCCCAAATGTAAGTTGAGCTGCTTCAACTTTCATGAGTAAACATCTATCACTGAAGATTATCTTTAATTTTCAATAAACGAATTATATTTTTTCAGAAAATTCCAAGAATCATAACTGAACATCTATTACCTAATTATCTGTAGATATAATATATAAAATGAAGGTAAAATGTAGATGTAAAATAATTTTAATTCTCAAATGATAATGAGCAAGAAGACTTAAATTGATGTTAAATTGTCGCTCAATTACAATCCGATCCCAGTTCATTTCATTGGTTTCTAATTCAAGTTCGATGAGTAAAATTTTCAAAATAATTGTATCAAAACTAGTAACTATTATTAATACATAATTATTCCTGCGAATAAAAAACTAGATGTTAAAATAGAAACTTT
The DNA here is from genome assembly GCA_963942485.1 of Pediacus dermestoides. Taxonomy (NCBI): domain Eukaryota; kingdom Metazoa; phylum Arthropoda; class Insecta; order Coleoptera; family Cucujidae; genus Pediacus; species Pediacus dermestoides. The sequence goes on from OZ012626.1 coordinate 14,223,818, forward strand.
CTAAAATGATTATGAAGAGCGAAAGTTTATTGTTTTGTGTCAAAATAATTTTTCTGTTATAATTAGTGATCTAATTTTGGTTGTTTATATTCACCATATTTTTATTTCAAATAATTGCGTTTATACAGGGTGTTCGCGAGAAGTGGGTCACTATTGCTAACTTCGTTATTATTGGAGCTACAAAGCTACATACAATATATAGGGTGTTCCATTTAAAAAAAATGCTATTTTTTGGAATATCTTGAAAACCGGATAGTCAATTGTTTTTTGGTTTTCACCATTGTAATCAGCGGAAAAAATGCTACTAGTTTGCTAATTTAACCAACTTTGTAGCTCCAATAATAACGAAGTTAGCGCGAACACCCTGTACATCCCTTAAAAAAATTAATGTAAAGTAGTATGTTGTTAATCTGCAGGTTGGGTATAGTGGAGGTGAGACATGAACATGATAAGTACACATCATTACTTATCCTCGCCTTATGATATTTTTTCCAATATCTCTTTTATTTGGTGGAGACAAGCTTTAAATTTGTAATATTTAAAAAATAATTTATATTTTTTTAGATATTTAATTTCTCTCTCCAAATTCTGCATAAAAATTTGGTATTCACGGTTTGCAATATGTTCATTATCAATGAAGAAATTTTGAGTGCGGTAAATGTAACTGCTTGCTAAAGCTTATGCATTATTTTGAAATGTTTTGCTTGTAGGTTGCAGGAATGTTAACTTCATACTTGGTTGTCGTTTTGCAGTTTGAGCTTGGATTTAAAGACAATTAATTTGTCAGAATAGTAAGTATAAGGGTATTTTTTTAATATAGCTAAATGCTATTTACCTACAATATTCTACATCATAAATTTTGTAGATTAAAATTTTCAAAAATAAATGGTTTTGATGCACGTTAGAAAGTAGGTTACCTATAATTAAATCTTTTTTACATATACAATGAAATGGATACATATTATATTTAAAAAATGGTATATTATATAGACAATGGAAATATCAAACACGAATGTTTTGTCTTTCACTGCCAAGGGCTTAAATATTTAAATAGTGCACCCATGTCCATAATATACGACAATTTATGGATATAAGCAAAAGTAAGTCTCACTTTTGTTTAATTGTACTCACACTAAAGATCTGAATATACTGCGTTAGATAAATTACTACCACAAAAATGTTCGGACAAAATAATCTTTTTCAAGTTTTCCAACCGATATTCTTCTTAGCCAAATTATTTGGTTTATCCGCAGCAAATCTCAAAAATAAACCCGTACGAAATCTCTTCAATGTTACATGGTGTTTAATTGTTTTAGTAACATTGTCTTCGTTTGGTATATATGCTATTATGAAACTTGAGTTTAACTTCAAGTTGATTATTTCTATCACGGAATTTCTACAGCTTTGTGTTTCTCTTTTAAATGTGATTTGGAATATTATATCCGGGGTGTTACATCGAAACAAGGTAGTTATGTTTTACCAATTATATGAGTTTTAATTTAATTATTTTATTATCAAAATTAAAAAAAAATTGCATGAGTACTGCGTTCATATTGTTATTTTTAAAAAGATAATCTCAGAATTAGGAATTCCTTTTTGTTTTCATTTTTGTCTTGAAATATTTATTTTTTCAGGTTCTTCAGTTAATTAGAAACATTTCAAATATAGACACAAGTTTGACAAAATACCATATCATAAATAATGTGGATGATAAATACAACACAAATCATTTTGTCATAAAAATAATAGTGACTTTTACTTTTATTTACTTTAGTATATTTTTATGTTCAGTATATTTTCTTCACACAAAATCAATTGCTGACCGATTGGGTCTAATGGTTCTTTATGACATACCGATAATATACAATTTTATAATGTTGTTACAATTTTGCACCGTTTCTTATTTCATACAAAACCGACTGTTTTATTTAAACAGTAACTTAATTCAAATATCCAACAATCGTATAGATGACAATAAGTTACCTTTACAATTATTTTATAACTGGAAGAAAAAAAGGTATGTAGGTACTTAAAGTATTAATTATAATTAAGAAACTTTTGAAGATGTCACTTTGTAAATGCTTTAAATGATGACAAAGAAAATATGTCTGCATTAATCTTCAAAAACTTCAAATGGTCGTTGGTTTTATCTAAATTAATTCTCATTTAATGGTATTTTTTATTTTCAGTGAAATGAATGGGAATAGTTTTCTTTTCTTTAGTCATTTAAGAAACCTATCAGAAAATAAAAATATTTTAATTCAACATCTTCAGGAAATATCAAAAATGCATAGAAAATTGTGTAGTATTGGTGAAGACTTAAATGAAATACAAAAAGTATCAGTTTTCTTTTCAACTTTACGATCTTTAATAACGCTTTTGAATTGCATCTACTGGTTATTAAAACATTTACTAATTACAACTAAAGAAATAAATACAAGCTTTTCAAAAATTCTGAAATTTCATATGTTAGCTTGCAATGGTCTATTTTTATACACAATAGTTTTTATTTCGTCTAGGACATCCATCGAAGTTTGTATTAAGGAAATATTTGATGCATATAGACTTATTTTTTTGAAATGTTTTAGGCACAACGGACTGGAGCTATTCTACATGATCTCGGCTTGAAATATGAGAATATACAACTGGACGTAAGCAGAAATCGAAATCGTTATGATTGTTATTTAATTTTAAAATACATACTTATATTATTTTTGAAATATATAAATACTTACCCTTTCTACAAAACTTATAATATTTTTTGTTTTCAGATATTCCAATTTTCTTTGAAATTGTTACACGAAAAAATAGAATTTACAGGATGGAATATGTTTACTATTGACGAGGGACTAATTTGCACAGTACCTAATATAAATATTTTATGATAATTTAATATTACTAGTAATGCTACAATATTTTATTTCAGGTAGTGGGAATTCTAACTACATATTTAGTTGTAGTTTTACAATTCGAACTAGGATTAAGTGACACTTAAATTGGTGAAGACCAGAAAACACACTTGCCACGCTTACAAATTTAACAATTTATAGTGCAATTACACGTTATTAATAACACAAATACAAATGCTAAAACGTAGTGCGATTATTCTTCTATGACCCAACAATTTTCCTTTTGAGAAACCAGTTCGTTAAACCCTCTATTATGAGAAAAATAATTTCCATCACACTTATAAAGCTTATTCCCAGAAATAATGCAACTGTCCCACCAAAAGAAACTAAAAAAATAAAAAGAACACGTTTTACAAAATATCTTTTGAAAAACATTTTTACTCACCAACCAAATCTTCGAATGTAAAGAGGACGTCTCGACGATATTTTGTAGTTGGAGGTAATAGACCCCATCGAAAAGTAATGCGTTGATCGAAATATCCATGTTCCCTAAAAGAAATTATGATTTTTTAAATTTAATCTAGATCCTTAAATAGCCAGAATCAATCCGACATTTTATTGATATTTTTGTCAAATGCTATTTATCAGTATAATATTTCAATACTGAGCGTGAATAGCCCTGAATAGGTATCTTAAAAAAAGTCAGGCTTATGGAAAGAAACTCTAGGGAGACTTTGATCAACGTACTTTTAGTAAAATTAGGTTATACCGGGCGTTTATAATTTATCGATAAAATTATCAAGTATCAAGCGATTGAAACCTCCACTCATATATTTTAATATGTTGTAGGTCAGGATTTAAATTCTATACAATTTTCATCAACTAGTCCCAATACCTAAATTCAAACTTAAGATTTTTCGAGTTTTGGTCTGTCAAAGTAAGAGTGACAGATTCAACTTTCATATCTAATATGCCAATATCTGTGTGTTTATTTAGATATTTCTAACCAAATTACTTCAAAATATGGGTAAGAATTAATGTTGATTTGTTTTATTTACCTATACATACAGGGTGTCCCAGTTTATATCGTCAGGATTTCACCAGTCGATAGTTCAGCGAAAATTAAAGGTGGTTTGTCTAATAAACTATGGTCGAATGTTGCTTCCTTTTTGACGTACAGGCCATTAAAGAAAATAAATTATTTTAAATAATTTGCTATAAATCAATAACAAAAAAAGTTAGCCTTCTGAAATTTTGCATAGATCTTTTTTTTTGTATTCTCTTATTAATAGTGGTTGCAATTATTTTATTTAGAACACAGAGGCGTGCGTACGGATTTCTTCAAAAACATTTTATTGAATAAAACGTACGCCACTGTTTTTTTGCAGCACCAATATGCAATTTAGAAACTTTTTCGTATCTTATAATTTTTTGACAACTTAACTCAAAATAACCTAATAGTACAGTAAATAAGGGAGAAAAAAGGCTTCAAATAGACTTTTTTTACCCAACAGCCAATTTTTGTAGAATCTTCTAGAGGGTCACCCTGAAAGTTTAAAACTGAGTTTGTTTATTCGTAGACCCCGCCCTTCCTTCACCAGCCCTCAATTAAGGGTTGGATTTTTTTGTTTATTGAATAACTTTTTCCTTATTAAATTTTCCAAAAAAAGAGTCAGTACAAAGTTGTAAAGAAAAATATTTCCTACAACTTATCTTTTAAACTTTTTTGATATTGTCGATATTTAAAAAGTGATTCAACAAATAAGTTGAAAATTTTGGGGAAAGAGTAGTAAGTAGTAGTAATAAGTAGTACCTAACTAGAAAAAAATGTCCCTAAATTTTGCAACTTATTTGTTGAATAATTTTTTAAATATTGACAATATCAAAAAAATATTAAGAGGAAAGTTATAGGAAATATTTTTCTCTACAACTTTGTACTGATGCTTTTTTCGGAAATCTAATAGGGAAGAACCTCTTTAATAAATAAGAAAAAAAAGTTATGTTATCAAAAAATTGTAAGATACAAAAAAGTTTCTAAATTGAATGGAAAATACTCTCTGCCTATTGGTGCTGCAAGAAAACCAGTGGTGTAAGTTTTATTCAATAAAATGTTTTTGAAGAAACCCGTACGCACGCCTCTGTGTTCTAAATAAAATAATTGCAACCACTATTAATAAGAGAATACAAAAAAAGATCTATGCAAAATTTCAGAAAACTAACTTTTTTTGTTGTTGATTTATAGCAAATTATTTAAAATAATTTATTTTCTTTAATGCCCTGTACATCAAAAAGGAAGCAACATTCTACCATAGTTTATTAAACAAACCACCTTTAATTTTCGCTAAACTATCGACTGGTGAAATCCTGACGGTATAAACTGGGACACCCTGTATAATGATAATGTTTTATTGTGAAATTTTGACAATTTAAAGATAGTTATATTTCTTACCATTTAGTAAATTTTGGTACTTGTGCCAAATATTTAATAAGATTACATGGTTGTGGACACTGACAACCAATTTGTTGAGGTGATTGAGTAATATTTTTTGCATATTTTGCTAAACATAACAATCCTTTAATATTGCAGGTTTTTCCTCCTGCAAAATACAGAGATACTTATTTATTACTGTAACATATATTGGTTAATGTACCTACCGAGGAAGTGATAAAAGAACGGTTTACATCCACATAATTTCAACGCCAATCTATGTCTGCATAGGATATAACAAATACTCGTACTGTACGCTGGCAAATCCTTCGTTAGTGGTTCATCATCAAATCTACATCTTCTTTGTGATGGATTAAGATCTCTTAATTTTGGAGCGGAAGTTGTTTCCTGCATTCTATAATTAATTTCTAGTTCTTCACTTTCCCGAACGAGCAACGGTGCATCTACCGTTGAGTGAATAACATCCAAATAAGAATGGATATAGTACTGAAAGAAAAACATTTCAGAGTTTTTGCTATTAATTACCTATTTCGTACATTCAGTGGAAGTTGAGGATCGGAATCATATCGAGCATAACACAATCCGTTCAAGTAATGGCAACGTAATGTAAGAGTATCTTCAGTGGAGTTGCTTTGTCTGAAAAAGAGTTATATTATTATGTATTATGAATGCACAAGGTGTGACTAGAAAGTTACGAGACAAATGTGATAACTAGCATTTGCTGACTGCCCCCCGCCCCCTTCAGCAATGGCCCAAAGGATTCCTCCCACCAAAAGTTGCTTGGATATTTTTAGACTATTTGAAAGAAATTTGTATGGAGTTTTGTACTTCGTATTAAAAATTTTTCAAATACGAAAATAATAGACTGTTACAAAATAGGCCCGGGGCTTCTAAAAAACTTTTGCTGATCGGCAAACACAATTTTTTGACCATATCTATAATCATTTTTAATATTTTTTCAAAAGTTTCCTTCCCTCACAAAATAGTACGCCACTGAACAATATTACATGTTAAAATACCATCAGATTAATTTCAGACCTTTTAAACCGTTTTATAAATATATACTCAAAAAAATTATATTGAAAAATTAATTTTTAACATCCTGTACTTATCTCACAAACATGTTTATATGAACTTTTCTTCTCATAAGAAAGCTCCTATATCAACTGTTATTACTACAAATAAATGAAACACCCTGTATATATGAAGGTTTGCGATTCAAAACCATTTTTTGTTGAGCTTAATACGATGGTTATTTAGCATTTTATAGACTTGAAAATTGTCATAATTCAATGAAGAATTAGAATTTCATAAGGTAAACTTTTTGAGATATACAGGGTCCGTCAAAACCCTTGCATTCTTCTATAAATTCGTTAGGTTTGGAAATAGAAAAAAAATTTAAAGACAAAAGTTGGCAGAAATTTATTGCTCCATAACCAAAAAATATTTTCATTTATACAGGGTGTTTAATTACGGCTGGACAGCTACTTACTTCGTTATTTTAAATGGAACACCCTGTATATTAATAGATTTTCAGATTCTACACGTAATTTTAGATGAAAAAGTGTGAAGGTTTTATATTTTTAAAATGAACGGTTTTCGAGATATTTACACTTTTAAAAAAGAATTCACAAAATTAGAGATTTCAAAAAACGCGTTTATTTTAGTTATACTTTGTAGTTTTTAAAAATTATTTCGGAGTTCTAAAAAGTAAGGTCTAGGGAATATTGTGATACAAAAATCTGAAATTTATAGTATACAGGGTGTTTGCAATTGACCGTCCGTTTCCATTGACTTCAAACAACGAAAACTCTATTTTTTCAAATGGGACTCCCTGTATATTTCTGACGTAGGTTGTAAAGATTTACATTCTCTACCTTTTTTATAAAGTTTTCCCTATACCTAAACTTAATATTTTAGGAGATATTTCAAATAATTTATATGGTATGAGAAATTCTATTCTATTTATTGAATTTAGACTGCATGGAAATAAAAAATGCTTTATTCTGTCATTTTAAGGTTGTAGAAAACTACTCGTATACTCCGTTTGCTAAACAAAATGCCAAAAATGTTTTTTCAATACTGCTTTTCTATTTAATGGAGAGAGTAGAGAAGAGAAAATGTCAACATTCTCAAGTCAGTTGAGCAGACTTGAGAAGATAGTTTAAGTACTTAATTTATGCCTAAAGTAAATCTTAATCGCTGTAGTATACTTAGTTTAAAATTATAAAAAAGAGATAAATAATAAAAATTTGGATGGCTGCAATTAATCATCAATTTTCAGAAAAGAAAAGAAACCATTTTATAAAATCATAACAAAACTAAATAAATACAATAAAAAAATTTACAACTGAAAGTCAATTAAGCAAGTGTTCAAATTTTTAAAAAACTACAAAGTATAACTAAAATAAACGTGTTTTTTGAAATCTCTAATTTTGTGAATGTTCTTTTTAAAGTGTAAATATCTCGAAAACCGTTCATTTTAAAAATATGAAACACTTTTTCATCTAAAATTACAAGTAGAATCTGAAAATCTATTAATATACAGGGTGTTCCATTTAAAATAACGAAGTAAGTAGCTGTCCAGCCGTAATTAAAGACCCTGTATAAATGAAAATATTTTTTGGTTATGGAGCAGTAAATTTCTGACAACTTTTGTTTTTAAAATTTTTTTTCTATTTTCAAACCTAACGAATTTATAGAAGAATGCCAGGGTTTTGACGGACCCTGTATACTGGAGTCAAAAGTTTTTATACCATTTTTTATCTCCAATGTTTTAATAAAAATGTATCTTTTTTTGAAATATGGTCAAAAGTGCAGGTTGTCTTGTTTCTGTTTTAGATGATTTCGTTTTTGAGCACAGCTTATTCTTATTTGTTTGAGTTACTTTTTAAGAAATTAACTCCACATGCAAATTCCAAGTCCTTAATGTAGTAACATTCCGGGTAAATACTGTTGAAATTCATCATGAAAAGGTTCGTGCTTTGTTTTACAATTTTTTACATTTTTCTACTAAAGGACACAGTTCAGATTTGTAAGAAAGTTGATGATGGCAGATAAATTTAGAGATATACTGGAATATCGCCTAAATGACTTTTATGGATACAAACATTAGACTAGTTTGGCTCGTTTTTGTCACACTTTGTACCGGTTAATAATGTGATTATACCTAACTGCAAAAAGATCAGCAAATTTTGAATTAACTGAGAAACACAGTCCTAACTCAGACATTATAAGTTTCCATTTGGGCTTGCGCTTCGGATCAAAAGTCACTAGTGTACCAGTCAGCTCGGGATGCACCTACGAAATTTTGATAACTCTCATCTAATACCCAATATCAACCCAAAAACCTGCATTGCTAGATCTAACATATTTATGTTGCTCAAAGTAGTATCGTCTTGAAATTTAGTAAACTGCTCCAATTGCAGATATGATGCATTAGCCACAGTTTTCAGAAAATCCATATAATATTGATAGTTTTCATCACTTGGTTTCAATCCCCATTTACTATAAAATCAACCCTATAAAACATTCAGTTTTTTAAAGTATCACACTTTTTTACTTCTTTATGAAGATTTTAGCTTTCTCTTTATCAGTTTTGTTCACAAAACAACCAGTTACTGCCGGAAATGGATTCTGCCAATTACGAAAATCTTTTTGCAAAGATACAACTGTTGGATTGGCTACATATCTTGTCCAGTTTGAATGTGCTAGTGATATAGCACCGCCAGCAGCACCAGCAACTACTAATAACCAAAATATCCTATAAAAAACAATTTATATACAGAACTTACTAGTGCCAATTAGATACCAAAATTATACCTTTCAAAAGCATTTAGTTTTGGTAGTCCTACAATATTTAAGCCATGGACAGTTGTTTCTTTAGATACGTATCTAGTAATAGATACTAAAGGTCTTTGTCGAACAACCATTGCGATGATAATGATGTTTTGTGACACAAGTTCAGATGGAAACGCATAAAGATCTATTAACTGATAGAATTCAACATTGGAGTCGAAATGCTTCTTTTATATGTATTGACAAAATTACCTATAGTGTTGTAAAACAAATAGGTTGCTTTTTGTATAAAACTACAAGGTAAAGTAATGATAATCACTTTATTGGTTAATTTATTTTTGTTGGCCAAAAATAACAAATTCTATGTATTTAATGGATTTGCTCCTCAAACAGTTTCAAACCAGTCAGAAACAATCAAATTGCAAGAAATCAGTTTGGTGACTATTTTCTTGCAATTTGATTCATTTTGCCTGGTTTAAGAGCTCTGCAGAAACAACCCTTTTATCTTATATTCAACTATGACCAAAATATGTACGTACTGTAAGTATATTTGTATCATAGCGGTGATAGCCAATATAAAATTGAAATATCAATCGATACCTACTTAAGATTTTAATTAGTAATTCTAGGTACAATTCAGGAATATATTTATAACTAGGTATTATTTAAGAAATTTTTGTACTGGAAGGTTAACTGTATCTAAACCTCGAAGGTCTTACCTAGGGAAAAGCTTTAAAATTAGTTTTCCTTTCCGTAGTTTGGGTTACCTACATTGTGGCGAATAAAAGCCAGTATTTTCTTTAACTGTATAAGCAGAACAATCAGTTCTTTACCACTTTTTAATAATTTTAAAATTAATTTTTTACTTTGTCAATTCAAATCATGCTAATTTTACGATAGCTATACTTTAATAACCATTTTTAGCAGAGAGTCTTAATTAATTAGGTATAATAATTACTGACCCTCGATTTCAAAAACGCCAGATAAATATTTAATCTGATAATATAATTACTTTTTCTTATATACCAGAATCCACAAACGTGTGTTAAATCTATATTTAATTCTCTGATAAATTTGAATTTTAAGAATTCTTGTTGGTCAATAGCTAATCTATAACAAATGTCAGCCAAAAAGACCAATAATTAGTGTTACCCTCTGATTAAATATTTAATTGACGTTTGTGGAATTGGCTATTATTGTCTGAAATTTAAATCAGATTATTGGGATTGATCAATTAGCAGAATAGTTAATTAAACAAACAAGAAAATAATAATTTAATGATTTACATATGCCTAGGTATTAAAACACGTTAAAGTAATGAGTTAGACAGAAACTGTGATTAGTATGATAGTATGATTTAAGATAATCACCCCTATACTCTGTAAAACATTGCTATCTATAAATATAAAGATGTTAAAATATATGTATATCAAAATCTGCCGTTGTTCTCTTTAAATTCATTCAAATTTTCGAAATGTTTATAAAATGTAATTTATTTTTAGAATTACATTTAAAAAACAAGTTATAAAATTTCAATATAGAAATGGTGAATTTATGGTTCTTCGTAGGGACATTTGATGTTATTCTAGCTGCTGTAAATTTTAGCAAGAAAATAATTCTCTGGTGTCTTTATTTGCTTTCGAAGTATATTGAGTAATAAATCTGACACTCTCTAAAGCGGCAACCACTTTGGCATACAGCGTGTGAGGTTTCATATTTGACGAACCAGTCACTAAAACAAAATCACCAATAACTAGAAAAATGATCCACACTTTCCTTGAAATTTGCCCGTGGAATGAGTTCTCATTTTGCCTTTTACTTGATCGAAATTTTACACGTTTCTCGAAATCATTCGAATATTTCGGTAATATATTTTGAAATTTCGCCGAAGCACACCCCATCAACGAAAAAAATTACGATTAATAATATTAGAAATAAAAATTTTATGTTGCAACCATCAAGAGAATTGAAAAAATAAATTTGATGTTGGCATACGCAATGCGTTTCCACTGTTCGTTGGAGCACAACCATCAATAACAAAGAAAAAAATATTATTCATGCTGGAGAATTGCGCTTTGGTCATAAAATTTTATCAGCAACATTATATACAAATCTTACAGGTTAGTAGTGTGTTAAGACAATAGTCATTATTCATATTTATTAATACCTACCTCTGAATATCAAAGGTATGAGCATGAACTCCTTTTAAGTAGCGTGTTCAACCGTCATTAAGGTGAACCTCTTCTTTGAATTACACTGTATTTTGGAAACAATCATAATCCTGTAGGGATAAAAGTAACTACATTTTAATTCTAGGTTTCAGGTAATGAAGGTACAGTTAAATCAAAAGTTCTGACGATAAAATAGTGTCGATAAATTATATTTTCAGCTGTTGATGTAATGAAAGAGAATTAATATTCAGAACTAAGTAAATCATAAAAAAATCATAAACATGATATTTTGAGAACGAATTTCCAATTGAAATATGCTGTTTTTTATTATTGATTAGTAATTTACTTAATAATAACCTACAGTTTATAAAGTTATTATTAAATATGGCGCTTTTTCAGTAATTTATGATATTTTCAGGCAAATGTCGGATTTTCTTTTCTTCTCTCTGTGGCAGTCCTACAGTTAATTTTTTAAATTATTTTTATACAAATTTTGTTCTTTATTTATGATACTAGGCTAAGCGCCTCTTTACGTTATATGATCTTCAATATTTTCTGAAATCTAGATATTCCATTATTATTAACAATTACCAGTGAAAAATATTCTGAAAATCATATGAAAATTTGTGAAAAACTTTGAGTAAAATTCTAACTACACTATTAGTAAGACAGTATTCCACTGTCCTGAGAAAACTGAGAACGGATTTTTCAGGATCAAAATATGTAAATCTAATAAACCAAACATGTTCAGATAGCAATTTAGCAGTTTAGGACATGTAGCAAAAAAGTGTTCGTCTTTACATTCTTCATCATTCTTACAAAAAATGCATGGTATTCTGAAATATGCTGTACCTACCTATAGGTAAATCTAAATTAGAATTTATTAATTAATGCAAGGATACTTCACTTTTAATATACATACAACATTATTTATAGCGATTTACACTTCAGATTATTAACTGGGAAAAATTACTCACAGGTATAGATATTCAAAAATGTTATTAAACAGCTAGAAATAAAATCTGCACTTTGGCATGTTGTAACTGAAGATTACTGCAACATAATAAAATAAAACAGGGAGCAATATTGTTCAGATGCAATATAGACGTGTGAGTTAGACATTTCTCTTGAGATTTTAATGCTATTATATCCAGAATATCGGTTGATTACATTTTACATTTTACATTGTAATATTATTTTGCTTAAAATGAGTGTTATTAATTATAACTGATTGTGTAGGAAACTTCTGAATTTTAATCAAATCAAAAGTTGTAGGTTTTATGCTCCTAGAAATAATTTAAAATAGATAACTGATGTGACTAACTGACTTTCTTATACTGATAAGTTTCACATTAAGCGGCGGAAATAATTATTTTTCCCAATAGAAAATTGCATAATTTTATATATGTGATTTCGATTCCATCGCTAGATTGTCCAGTCAAAATTTTTGGAAAATTTGTACACCTACTATACCTACATAAAAAATTGGAAACGCGCCAATTACATCTGAAGGAAATTTCAAAAATTGCTCCAATTTCAAGATATGTATTTGTAAAGCATTGGAAATAGTTCAAGTGATAAAGTTGAATCAAATGTATTTAAAAAATAAATCCATAAAAGTGCCAAAAAATCACCATTAAGTTGTACCTATACAGGCTGTTTAAATTCGCTTCTCACTACAGGGATCTCAGAAACGGTAAGACATACAGCTTAGGTTAAATTGGGGCAAAATTGCGTAATAATGTGGCCAACAATAAGCCGTTAAGAAATCGAAAATATCTTTTGTAGCTCTGGAGATTTTTTGAAAAAACCAAATTTTTGCCTTTTTTTAAATTTTTTTCTGCTCTTATTTTTCAATATATCGAAAAACTAAAATCACTTTGTCGTGGACACTTTCTGTGCTTTATAAAATGACTTTAAAATTTTCCTCATGCGACGTTTTGTTTTTGCGCTGACGTCATCAAGTCAGTTTTTTACTTTCTTATACGTAGTATAAGGAAGTATTGTAATCGTGATTTTTTTCGACTTCGAGATTTTGATGGATTTACACGTTTTGAGGGCCCCTGAATCCATTTTGACCATTTTCGTCATGATGTCTGTCTGTGTGTCTGTCTGTATCCACGATAACTCAAAAACGACTTAACGGATTTCATTCAAATTTCATATTTAAGAGTTTGAACAAAATTGTGGGTGCCACATTAAATCTTTTTCATCTAGCACCAACACAAGTGGTACTTACCTGAAGACATTTTTAGGTTTTTTAGGAATATCAGAAAAATAAACAATTTACGACATTTTTTTATTCTTTAACATTGATTTAGAATTAAATTTTGAACAAATTTTGTTTGAAACTTTTTTTGAAATTCCGTAAAAATTTTTATTTATATAGTGGCGCCATCTATCTCTGATTTACAAAGTACATGTTGTTTACATACAGAAATCTATACCGTTGAGGAAATCGGTTGTAGCATTACTATTTGAAAAGATCGACGGCTACAACGGCTACGGTTTTATGTTTTGGATATCATGGTCATCAAGTCGATGAAAATTTTTTCTAATATATACAATAAAGTCGTGAAATTGTATTATGCATGCAAATCTACATTAAAGATATCGACGCCAAATTTTTTGTGAATGCTCTTTCAATTTTTAGACGTGTCGACAAAGTAACAAAAGTGTTTTATTTTGCGCCGTTTTTTAATAATTATAAATTATTTACATATTTATATAGTGTTGCCATCTATCCCTGAGTGGCTGTTGTTTACATTACAGAAATCTATTTGTTTTTATACTAAAGATTCTATTTGCATTAAACACACGAAGAGCTCGAATAAAGTTATAAAAATTTAAAAAGTGAAAACCAATTAATCCAATCCTGGTAAGAGTGGCTATATCGCCAAACACCAAAAACTTGACATTGCTTTGCAATCCAAGTACGAAGAAGAAGAAGAGTTTGTTAGTCAAACAACTGTCAAAGGCAAAAGATCGAAATATTTTGATGAGAAGGATTATTGTGCACTGTACAGTTTGTTTGAGTGAAACGTTGACCAAAACTGAGAAGTATTTTATAAATCTTCAAAGTTTAGCTACAGCAAATTCAAAGATATCAAGCATTTTTCGCACTGTGGAATGTTGATAAGTATTCTGTTATTTATTTGTCCCAAAATCTGGTAGTAATGAGTGGGACAAGGACAGATTTATGCGTATTGCAATAAGTGCGACAGAGACTATTTGAAAATTGCTGGAAACCCTCAAAATTTTTACAAGAAATTTAACTTAATTTCTTTAGGAAAAGTAATTACTGTGATACTATCCGTATAAGAAAGTCATGTGTTGGGCACATCAGATATTTTAAATACGGTCCTAAATTTTTTTTAATCGTTTTAAGTAGCATTTTCTATGTTCAAGAAAATGGCGTTTACATTTTTTCCATACGACGTTTCGTTCTTGTGCAATCATCATCAGATCATTTTTGAAATACGGTCCTGGATTTTTTTTACATTTTCATTAGTATTTTTCCTCACTTCCTCATATTCACACATTTTGGCAAATATTAATAATAATAATTTTCCTTTTATAATAATAGTCCAGTCAATCTGTCGGGAAAAAGGGTGGTTTTTGGAAAAAATTACCCGGTAAACTTTCTCTTCATAATTCATTGGGGGGTCATGTGGAAAGCTTAAATTCAAAAACTCGGGAAAATCCTCGGACCCATGTTTTGGGAAATCCAAGAAGTGTTTGGATTTGATTTTACACGAGAACGGTGAGTTGCAGAAGAAAATGTTGTTAATAAATATTGTAGAGGGCAATATTTTCTACAATTTATTTCAAAGGAACGATGCGCCACGACGAAAAATGCCAAAAGTAGAGGGCGCCAAACTACCCAAAAATAAGTTTTTTCATTTTTTTAAATCGAAAAAAATTTTTTTACGCACAACTGTAAATATAAATGTTGACAAGCGAAGAAAAACACACAATTTTTATATAAACGTTTTTTCTCTACGATCCACCCTTTCGTAGATACAGCATGTAGAGTGGAAATGTTAATCGTGTTTGCCTACTATTTTTACGATGTATTATTATTACTTTGAAAATAAAATGTTCTAATCTTTTTTTCGTTGTTTTCAGATAAGTATAATAAAAAATATCATTCATTACACGTCCAGAAATGGTTTTTCCATGATTGCATGACTTCGTGTTCGGCTTCTCCTCCCACAAGAATTTGTATCGCGCGCACGGAAAAATCTTTATTGTCTTATTGAAATATACTATTGTCTAACGACAACAACAAATATCATTTAATCAATTTTCTTCAAACAGACCTCCAGGCTCCAGGTTGTTGACTTTGAGGTTCAGCAGGCGTTTGAGGATGCGGATCGTCTAATAGTCGAGACAGCTCTCCAAAGATCTGCTGAGTATGACTCTACTACAATAATTGACGAAAACATTGACCTTTTAGTATTGCTTGCCACTTTGGGAAGTGCAGAACGTACAACGTACTTGAAAAAACCGAGCCATGGAAACACTTCCGAGCGAATCTACTACTTTCCACCATCTTTAAAGAACGACACTTTGAAATTTCACGTGCTTTTCCTTCATACCTTCAATGGTGCATGTGTATCGAAATACACTACTTGAAACTCTGCATGCTGTATCTCCGAAACGGTCGATCGTAGAGAAAAAACGTTTATATAAAATTTGTGTGTTTTTCTTCGCTTGTTAACATTTATATTTAAAGTTGTGCGTAAAAAATTTTTTTTCGTTGTAAAAAAGTGAAAAAACTCATTTTTGGGTACTTTGGCGCCCTCTACTTTTGGCATTTTTCGTCGTAGCGCATCGATCCTTTGAGATAAATTGTAGAAAATATTGTCCTCTACAATATTTATTTACAAACTTTTCTTCCTCAACTCACCGTTCTCGCGTAACATCAAATCCAAGCACTTCTTGGATTTCCCAAAAAATGGGTCCGAAGATTTTCCCGGGTTTTTCAATTTAAGGTTTCTACATGACCCCCTAACGATTTATGAAGAGAAAGTTTACCGGGTAATTTTTTCCAGAAATTTCGACAGATTGACTGGACTATAAATCAAACTAACCTATTATTTATTGTTAGTAGTAATAATAAGAACAATGAAATTAATTTTTTTAAACAATTTTATAAAATGAACACTAATGAAATCGTCAATACTGATGATGGGCTGTACAATGGAAAAAAATACTGATAAAATTGTAAAAAAAATCCAGTGCCGTAGGTATTCAAAAAATGATCCGATGATTACACAAGAACAAAACGTCGTATGGAAAAAATTTAAATGCCATTTTATAGAACATAAAAAATGCTATTTAAAATGATGAAAAAAATACAGGGCCGTTTTTAAAAATTTGAATTGATGACGTCAGCGGAAAAACGAAACGTCGCACGATGAAAATTTTAACGTCATTTTATAAAGCAAAAAAAGTGTCCATGGCAAAGTGATTTTGGTTTTTCGATATCTTGAAAAATAAGAGCAGAAAAAAATAAAAACAAAAAGGCAAGAATTTGGTTTTTTCCAAAAATCTCCAGAACTACAAAAGATATTTTCGATTTCTTTACGGCTTATTATTGGCCACATTATTACGCAACTTTGCCCCAATTTAACCTAAGCTGTATGTCTTACCGTTTCTGAGATCCCTGTAGTGAGAAGCGAATTTGAAACAGCCTGTATAAAATAAAACTAATCATGAGTAGCAAAACATTTAGAAAATTAATTTGAATATTTTCCAAATAGTAGAAAACATTTATTTTAAACATAAAATGTGTCAAAGTGAAAGCATTCTGATAGGTATTTCGTTGTAAATGATAAAAAAATTGTAATTATGAAGATATGTTACTGGATTCTCCTATGAGTTCATCGTCACTATTTCTACTACAATTAAATTTCAAAAATGTAAAGAGGTTGCTTGAAAATCGATATGTTCAGGAAAATTGTCTTTTTGTGCAACATATAACGAAAAACGACAAAATAGTTTCTCAAAGTTATTGCCGATAATGTCGACCTTATTTTAAAAATTCCATTGCATACTACATTTTGAAACTAGAAAAAAATTTCAGTTTATTGTTCAAAATCGAATTTTTTTCTAATAAAGTAATTTTCCTATGCAATATTTATGCAAAAATTTTATGACAACGACTTGCTCAGAATTAAAAAATGTATAGTATCGCACCAGATCGAAATTTTGTGAGAAAAATTTGCTCATCGGGATAGAACAAAATAACATTCTACTAAATTTGGAAGTTACAAAGTGATTTTGAGTTTGTTGTTTAATACCGTACATTTGAAAATCTCCTAGTACGGTGCCATGTTTTTTTTTTCTTCTAACCAACAAAATTCCTTACAGCAAACTAAATTTGATAAATCATATTTTAAAATTCCGATCAAATTCTTCTTATAAAATTTTTCAATATATTTCACAAAGTCAGTTTATCTGAACTGATTTTGAATTTAAACTGATATGCTATCAGCGTTCTCTTTAGCAGCAGGAGCAGAAACCCGAAAGTGATGTTTATACTTACAATTTTTACTTCAGTTATGTCGCTTTTCATCATGTTACATAATACTCCTAGTTTTTTTAGTTCAAATTTAATTCTTAGAAATAGATAAGTTTACATATGTACATTTATATGTTGCGTATTTCATTTGACTAACATGTGTTTTGATACACTGATACAAAATGTACATATATCAATATAAACACTTCGAAACATCCGTTTCGTTGAATCATCTATCATAATAAATAAAATCAAGTTAACAATATCTTCGTTCTGTGTTTAGTTTCTTTTGCGATTGGTTGAATATCCATTAGCAAACTTAGCACATGTTGAACTTAATGAGAAATATTTTGAAAAGAATTTCTCAGACGTCACATATAATTAGTTTATGTATAGATGAATATTTAACAAGAAAGAATTTCCTCGTATCTTTTGAATTAAGCAAATATAAAATGTTAATTTAAAAATAGAACTAATGTAACCATAAACTAACTATGGCAACAGCTTTTTGAATAATTTTTAATTTTAAATGTAAATTACTTGTTAGACGTGCGATATTTTATAGGAGTATATAGTATTTAAAATTATATTGTAATTTCGGAGATGTTAAGTCGTTTCTTTGTTGCTTTTATTGATATTTTTTGTAAAAGAGAAAGAGCACGAAATTGAAAATATTTTATAAACTTAACTATGTACAAAAAACCAACCGGGACACGAGACACGTCTATAAAGAATATTTATTTCAACTGATGATTTCATTATTCAATTTTTCTGGATCTCAATATTGTTTCTTTCATTGGTCTGGATAGCAAAAGTCTGTGACAAACGCATAAAAACAATTTGATATTATTTCTTATAAAAGTGAAAAAAATTCTGCTTTCAAACAATAAAACGGCAACGTAATTCAATTGAATTTTTAGATATTACTTTTGAAATAACAATGCGTCAGGAGATGTTATTTTATACGGTGAATCTAATCATGTTCCTTCTTGAATTCACATTCCTGACAATCCTCGGTTTCTACCTTCCATAAGATTCCTGAGGGAAGGTGCCACTATGCGTTTCAATCTTACTGTCATTAACAGTATTCTTGTTCTTCTTGGTATAGTCGAGATTATTCCCCCAGCTTCGTTATATTTCTATGTAAGGAAAATATCTGCGTCTTGGGATGATATGAGTTTCCAACGATCACGCAATTGTTGTTTTTTCTATTGTTTAAGAAACACGTCAAAATAATGGTATCGTATCTTTCTTAGATATCGTCTTAATTTAATGAAAAATATATTTTTGATACTTATACCTAAATTCATAAAACACTGAAAAACTACTTAATAATAGTATTATTAGATAGAAAATCCACAAAGTTCCACAGCACTCTCAGTATACCTATACAGTTTCCGTTATTTATAAAAAAAAGCAGTTTACAGCAGCTTCAAGTTCTGGATATACGGGGATAGGTAGAATTTCTTGTCGAAGTGTACCCCAGTGGGTAGTTCGAAGAAGTAGTAGAGAAATTACATTGTTGATTATTGCAAGACATTACAACAAAATAAGATATGTCCTAAAGAATGTAATATCACATTATTTATGGTAGAGTGAATTTTACTGTCACTTTATTACGGTGTCATCTTTTTTATTGATCTTAATATAAGACATCATCCTTTTATGATAAGCATTAAATAACACGCAGGAGATCTTAGACAATGCGTGTTTACTATCTCAGTAAAAAATATATTGTGCTATAAAACATTTTATTGCAATTATTTTCCATAATCAAAACCGCAAATACAGAATTCTAATATATGTATTGAAATATTTTGTCTATCCGGTGGTACAATAGTGGTCGAGAATTTTTATTGTAATTAAAATAAATTATCATATGTGCAAAATGTTGGAGTACAAAGCTCATTTATTTCGGAAGGGATGAGATTTAATTAGACAGGTCAGTTTATCACGAGTAAGATACTGCTTCTTAATTTAGAAGACAGATTTATATTTACAGAGATATTTTGTACGTTTATTCTGGAGCAGTGCTTTTTTATCCTACATGCGTTTCCATTATAACGTAAATGAAAACGGAAACAACCCATCATATTTATTTATTATACTTTTTGTACACATTCAAATAAAAAGCAAACAAAATGAAATTAGAGAACTAAATTATATGTCATATTTACTACCATTCAGTAATAAAATAATAATTCTTTTTGAAAACTCCACTTTGGCTTTGCATATTGTATGCATATAATTAATTAGTGACAGGAAAATTACAATTAATACATATTTTAATAAAACTGACTACGCTTGAAATGTTTTTAAATTAAAATAAAATTAATAGCAATTTACATCAGTGAGTTAATTTGCAATTTACACCTTTCACCTCTTTGAATACAAATTCACCTATATTGGACCACTTTTTACATTAATTTGCGATAGTGTCAGTTCTCAGTATTTGATATAGATAAAATGGAATCTCTGGACGTCACTTTTGTCTTTACAAAATGAAATTGTTTCAAAATACAAAATCAATAAATAAGTACATATTATGATGCTGATTTATGTTATAATGCTCGTAGTATCTTGAATGGATATGTTGTTTTATTATACATAAACCAATTCAAACAGTGGTGTGCTATTAAAAGACTGTCAGACAACAAGCCCATATTCACACAAACTTAGGAAATTCGCTTAAGAATAAACCCATTAAATGTTGCGTATGGGCTGGATATCCTATATTTTAATGTCTGTAGTTATTATAATGAATTATTAATTGAGCCCGGCGCATTCGCCATAATTTCAGGAAAGTTTTATTTTTAAATTGTAGTGAAAATAATAAGAATTAAATATAATTATTTTTAGTTCTAAAGTAATAGCTATTAAAGCGAAGCTAGGTGCCCTAACATATTTGAACTAAAAAAGTGACATCAACTGTGGGACACCGTCGGGTTACAGTGCAATGCCTATAACTTTTTAACTACATACTAGTTTTACAAGAAAAAAGTATAGTAAAATTTTTGTAGAGAATTTTATTACCTTCAATTTGTATAATAGCTATTTTTGCGAAATAAACTGCTGGCCAATTGAAACGTACCAAGCGAATTTTTAGATTGAATTTAAAGTCAAATATTTTGAAAAGGAGAAAAGATATCAACATGAGGTTTTCAGGATTTAAGAGATAATCTAATTGCGAAAGCAATAGTGTGACCCGATTTTTTTACTTTGTAGTACGTTACTATCTACAGGGTATGAAAAAAAGTCGTCTTTTTTTTCTCAAATTTTATACCTACCGGAATTCCACAAAAAATTTTTTATATTATTTTCATGTCATTTTTTTTAGTCCCTGGTTAATGAGGAAAAAACCAATTTCTCAAAATTTTTATATCCCTCTTATTTTATAAGATACCGAATTTTTTATTAAATTTAATAATGTTGACCAGGTTTTTTGCAATAATAATTATGCTGCCATTTTGAAAGCAAATGTCATCATGTGATGTCGATAAAAAGGTAATTTTAAGTAGAAACTAATTCTTACGGAAAAAATTATACAGGGTTGTTTTAAAAAATTTTGAAAGTTAGTAGGTGGCCCTTCCGGTGAAACCGGAAGTGTCATCAGATTGTTTTAAACGTCAAAATGATTAGTCCTTTCAACAATCAAACCATGCCAAATTACAAATTTATACAGTTAAATGTAACAAAATGGTGGGGGTTGTAAAACGATTTCGTAGCCACCCGGTATACACGGATATGAGCAAATTTTTGAAAAAGTGAAAAACCTGTTTCGAGGATATAAGTCACTTAAACCAATGGTGAACATAACCAAAATAAATTCCATTTTATTCCATTAATAAAATAGCCTCAAAACATGAATTAAAAAAATTTACCAATTAGCGAACGTGTACCGATTTTTGATAAACCACTGGTTACTAATAAATTAATGAAAGTACAAAAAGTGTACTTTTTATAAGAAAGCCATTCATAAGGTATCTTAATCAACTACAGAGATTGGTTCTTACAAAACACAATACGGCCGAACGACAAAAAACAAAGAAAAAATCAAATTTTCAGCAAAAATTCGGTATCTTATAAAGTAACAGGGATATCAAAATTTTGGGAAACGATTTGTTTTCCCATTAAGTTAGGACTAAGAAAATCGACATCAAAAAAAGTTATAAAATTTTACAAAAAAAGAAGACTTTCTTTCATACCCTGTAGATAGTAATGTACTTCAAAGGAAAAAAATCGGGTAACGCTATCGTTTTTCAATTAAATTATCTCTGAAATCCTGAAAACCGCATGTTGATATCTTTTCTATTTTTCAATATATTTGACTTTAAATTCAACCTAAAAATTCACTTGGTACGTTTCAATTGGCCAGTAGTTTGAAAGATTTGTGGCGCCATTTTTCAAAAATTACTATAAAGACTAGATTATTATTATTATTATTATTATTATTATTGTTTCTATGTAAGTATGTAGCATCTTTTCTTGTTCAATAATGCACTTTTTTCATATCTTGTAACTGTTTTTATTATGAGTAATTACCTTATTGAAAACTTATTTTGTTCACCCTGTATTTAATCGATTTTATTGAACAGATATCGGACGAAAGTAAACACAATATGAGATGCGATGGGCAACGTATGAGTAGGTATAAGATTTCTGAATTAATTGGAAACAGTGTGTAAGACAATCCAATCAGTCTACAAGACATCTGTCTATTAACTCGATCTATTATTCTGGTTCTATTCTAATAAACTGACCAAGCGATGCTTGTTGGGGTTATTGTGATTTATGAAATGTGACATAATATATCTGAATAGTGTAAATCACTAGGAATCTAAAATATAACTACGTATTCACCTTTGTTAAAATATTAAATCGGATTTATAATCGGCTGCAAAGTTATAGTGAAACCCACTGACGAGCAGTAAAAAGTTCAGAGTATTAGGTCAAATTTTAGTTTGTAAATTTTTGATTCGGCAGTAGATTTCTAAAATAATACAGACTTTTTATATAATCTTATATGTTCAAAATTCTAAGCATGATTATAACAAAAATTACCAATGACAAAATTTTTGCGGATTTTCAATTTACTACAGATGCATAAGTTATTATTTTACAATTCCTTTACATTGTGATAAATGAGTTTTAAATCGAAGACTATCATAAAATTGCAATGAATGATAGTAGATGGCGAAGAAGACATAAAAATATCTTACTTTTCATTAGCGTCCTAATTTTTTTATCGAATATCTTAAGTCACAAAATGACTTTAAATTTCATAACAATATCTCAATTATTTCCGAAGAAATGTGAGATAAATTGAAAATAAATTAAAATTTCAGGTCCCTTCACTTTTTTACCAATAAGTTTATATAAAAAATTCATATTATTTTGGTGTCTTTTCTGAATTCTTTAATTTTGGCGTTATTTTCAACCGATCCGTTAAAAATAAAATATCCATTACAACATTAGTACCATAATGGAAAATAATGGAATGCGTTCTGAATAAAGTTGTAAGGACCAGTGGGATTGAAACGTTTCGCTCAGTATATTTGAGCTTCTTAAAACGAAAAAGTCTGACGGTCATCAATGTCAGTGTAAACATAGCAAATGCTGACTTTGTTAAACATCTGGAGGTTACAAATCTAATTTAAGTTAAACAAAACAATGATTTGTGAAACAGGATCAAGAACAGGAAGATTTGCTATTCAGAGCAGAGCAGATAATCCATGGCTTAACCTTCGACCATATTATTATTTATACATATATCAATCAATATTATACCCATATTCCTATTATAATTAAAATTACATATACATCGATATTTTATGTACTCATATGTATCCATATAACGGGTGTCCAATAAGTCTTTCAGTCAGGGTGGCTATGGAGTGTTTTGCTTTTCATTAATAAACACAAAACTTAAACCGTTACAACCTCACCTCAAGCAAAACGTCATTTAAGACGACACAAGTAATGTTTTATGATGGTTACATGAAAATTATATTTAAAATTTTTGTTTATTAATGAAAAGAAAAATACTCCATAGCCGCCCTGACTGAAAGACTTATTGGACACCTGTTATTTATATTAACATCTAAATAAATCCATTATGTTTGTAAGTTTAGCAGCATTTATTTTCAAATTTAAATATATCGTTATTATTTTATCTTAACGATATACATATTGTAGTAAGTATTATATTTTCAACTTTAATAAGATAAGCAGAAAATATAAATATTCCATAATCTTATTCAAACATCTAGAGCTTTCATTAAAGTTTTGGAAAATGATTTTGTGTATATTGTGATTATGTTAATTAAAAGCATGAAGGGTAAAGATAATGCATAATAAAATTACGAAGTAAAATTCAAGATAACTATTTGTATATTGTACATAGAAATTTCATATATAATTTATGTAGCGTATTTATAAGAATAAATAATTAAAGTGCAGAATCTAAATAAAAACCTCATTTTAAATTTTGCGGTCCTTTCTTTTAATTCAATAATTAATTGTTTCATATTTATTTTAATAAGCTGAACAGAATAAATTTGTTTCATTTTTGTTTGTCTAAAGCATTTTCGAGTTATGATTAAATAATCAGTAAACACGTTTGTTGTTTTACTGGTTTTACTAAGAAGTAAATTAAATATTAAAATGCATTCCGGTAGAAAGATTTCTATATTGAACCAAAATAATGGAAGGTATCCAATAAACTCAGTTCCCAGTTTAAACTTGATCACACGTGTTGCACATCTTTTTTGATATTTTCGTTGAACTGGAACCATAGGTCAATCTGTGAATGCAATATGCAGGTTGAAAATCGAGCTCTGTGCCCATAAGCATCCAATGAAAGTTTCTAAACTATTTTACTACAGCAACCTTCATACCGTATTGATATTTAAACTATAAGATAAGTTTTTTTTATTCAGAATTTAAGAAATCAATATTTTCATACTGCTAAACCTAGTTTCTAATTATATGTAAATAGAATAAGAAAGGACGCAGCAAGGATTAAATGCACATTTCAGGGTTTAACTACGATGAATAACAAAATATAATTAATACAGGGTGTCCTAGTTTACATCGTCAGGATTTCACCAGTCGATAGTTTAGCGAAAATTAAAGGTGGTTTGTCTAATAAACTATGCTCGAATGTTGCTTCCTTTTTGACGTAGAGGCCATTAAAGAAAATAGATTATTTTAAATAATTTGCTATAAATCAATAACAAAAAAAGTTAGCCTTCTGGAAATTTTGCATAGATCTTCTTTTTGTATGCTCTTATTAATAGTGGTTGCAATTATTTTATTTAGAACACAGAGGCGTGCGTACGGGTTTCTTCAAAAACATTTTATTGAATAAAACGTACGCTACTGGTTTTTTTTGCAGCACCAATATGCAGAGAGTATGTTACATTCAATTTAGAAACTTTTCGTATCTTATAATTTTTTGATAACTTAACTCAAAATAACCTAATAGTACGGTAAATAAGGGAGAAAAAAAAGGCTTTAAATAGGCTTTTTTTACCCTACAGCCAATTTTTGTAGAATCTTCTAGAGGGTCACCCTGAAAGTTTAAAACTGCGTTTGTGTATTCGTAGACCCCGCCCTTCCTTCACCAGCCCTCAATTAAGGGTTGGATTTTTTTGTTTATTGAATAACTTTTTTCTTATTAATTTTTCCAAAAAAAGAGTCAGTACAAAGTTGTAAAGAAAAATATTTCCTACAACTTATCTTTTAAACTTTTTTGATATTGTCGATATTTAAAAAGTGATTCAACAAATAAGTTGAAAATTTTGGGGAAAGAGTAGGAAGTAGTAGTAGTAAGTACATAGTACCTAACTAGAGAAAAATTTCCCCGACTGGTGAAATCGTGACGATATAAAGTGGGACACCCTGTGTATACAACAAAAATATAAAATCGGATGGTTAATCCAATGTTGTCAATATTAAAATTACAAAGTCCTTCTATGGTAGATAGATTTGTTGTAAAAATTGCAACTTAAGAATGCATCTGCGAAATGAAGTTGTCCATAAGTGAAATGATCGGGCTTTAGTATGACAAGTCTTTAGTGATATCATTCAAAGTTCGTGAATCTCTTAATATCGCCCGTATAGATATTAATTTTAAAAGTCAGTTTATCAATCGATAGCAAATATTAATTGTTAGTTATTTTTCTTAATAATGGTATCAAAATAAATTTATTTAGATATAGCGTGTAAACGATTTTGTCTCTGGATGTTTAATAATAATTAGAGTTAGACACGAAAAACCAAATCCTATAGTACTAAAAGATGTGCAAACAATAATTGCATAAATTGGAATAAACTTGCTTGAATAAGAATACACCCTGTTCAGAAAAAAATATTATAAAATTACATGTCACTAACAGAGAACTTCACAAAATACAAAACAGAGCAGGAGGAATATGCTTGAAAATACATAAATTTTTATTTCTCTACCCATTGTTGTGTACGATCTGCAAATGACGTAATTGATTCTGTTAACAAAGCCTCCATGCCATGTAAGAATTCTTTTTTTGTGTAATATATTTTCTTGCTTATTCATTAAAACAGAAATGCAATGATGTAATAGAAGTTATAACGAAAATTTATGAAATAAAATAATGAAAACAATTTAATAGTACACGACACACCTAATTACCTAAGGGTGTAATTTAAAATATACTAATTTTGAAGTTGCAATTAAGAACCAGACAGTGAATTGACTGCAAGTTTGTATACTAAGACACTTCTTTATTTAATATTTACCATCCTATCGTCTTTCAGCTCAGTGTACTGTAACTCAAGTGACTCATTACAAAACTACAAATAATTTTAATTATGACAAAGATATGGTTCGTGAGGGAAATTAACAAAGACTGGCCCTTCATTTTGCTCCAGGGAGTAATGAAAGATAACATCGCGTATAATTAATATTTTCAGGTTTTACATTTGCACAATATTTTTATACATATTTTATATAAATTTTTGTGTACAGTTTATTTAAAAGAATGAAACCGCTACTTTTGTAATAATATTTTTTCATTTGAGTTACAATAATGAAATGCTTGATTTCTGTTGGAAATATACAGAATCAATGTTGTAACTAATCAGTGCAAGATACTCATGATATCAATATGGCGTAGGTGTAGGTAATATTATCACTTCCCTAAATATATTTTGGGTTTCGGTGTATTTTGATATTCCTCATTTTCACTTTAGTATCTACTGTAATAATTTATGTTTGCCTCTGGTGATACTGGTATTCCTCCGGGTATTAAATAGACATTTTGTAAAGCGATCCTTGCGAAGTTGTGTGTTTTAGGTCAAAAGTCATCTTTCCAATAATCCTTTACAATACATAATATTAAATTTACATGACCATGTTTACGTAATGGTTGAAATAGATATGTTTTTATAATATGGTGTGAAATTTACATAACATTTTCTTAATTTTTATTTTTTTTTAATTTTTTGTATAAAGACTAATTATTATTGATAAGTCGATATAGAGCAAATAATTATTTCAAGTACTACCTAACAAAATTCTCTGTTATCTACAGAACTACTTGATGAATATTTTTAAATAATTTGTTATCATTTATCATTTATACGGGGATTGTGTTTATGATATTTTATTTATATTTGTAATAAATACTATCTGAGATTTTCAATAAAACAAATATTATTTTGTATAAAACATA
Organism: Pediacus dermestoides; assembly: GCA_963942485.1. Lineage (NCBI taxonomy): Eukaryota > Metazoa > Arthropoda > Insecta > Coleoptera > Cucujidae > Pediacus > Pediacus dermestoides. The sequence goes on from OZ012626.1 coordinate 14,251,327, forward strand.
AATATTGAGTATGTACTATACAAACTATAGTTATTTCATATTCACATCAGATAAAAGAATTTCGAGCTGAATTATTGTAAAACAAACTCACTCTTTGTAGTAACACGTAAATAAACAAGCAAAAAAAGTGAGTGTACAATGTATGAAAGGACAACGTAAACAAATTTTTAAATTTTTTATTTGTACACGAATACTTTGTGGACATTAAATTATTTAGTAATTGAATCGAAAGCATAATTGTATAGTGTAGGGAGTTTCAGGAAGCTCGCAGCTCCTCTTATTGGCTTTTTTCTCCCTATTTACTGTACTACTTGTATGTGTAATCAATCAATCTGAATTATAGCAAGTACCATCTAGCTAAAATATACGTATAATTATTACGATTGTAGATTACAAACTCGAAATTTGAATATTTCAGATAGAATTTTGTCATCTTAATGAAAAATTATAAACATACATACAAACATGAAATTACGATTCCGATTCCGATTGGCACCATAATAAGAATAAGGCTCATTGTGAGAGTTGCTTCGAAATTTTTAGCAATTGTAAATAATTAATTAATAACAATATTTCATTATATCGACGAAGCTCAAAGCTTATATTTAAAGGGTCGATCAAGCTTCTAAACAACTTCTTCAAAAAATGAGAATTGCGGTAGGTTGGGATTACCCTTGGCATTTGAGTTGAGTACCTTAAAAGATGTATCTCATTTTGTTCTGTTACAAGTTCTCGTAAATTTTGCTATAAATATCTACAATTTTACAAAATATTCAATAATATCTCGATTTTTGCATTTTTAATTCTAAATATTAATTTTGACGTGGAAAGAAGGTCAAGTGAGTTTAACCCATTTATATTTTTCCAGATGAAACTTTATATTAAAATATTAATGACCTGAATTTGTCCTGCAATAAACAAAGGATAAAATCCGCTGATACTTGGAAGATATTTTGACAATGAAATACTTACGATGCAGGTGGATGAAAAATGTAGATAATGTGAGTCATTATGTTATCTATTTGAGTTTTAATTACCGTAATCTCTATTAATTCCAAGAGAAAATTTTGATGAGAATGATGCTGAAACCTCAAGATATTTTATAATGTTCTAAACTTTTTCGTTGTCAAAATTCAGGTGTCAAAGGTGAAAAAACAATCGGAAACCTGGAAAACGCTTTGAGATTTTTTATTAGAATTTGACGTAGATATAGGTACTATTTTAAGATTTGTAAATGAAACATTTTATTTGAAAAACTGATCCTAAAATCAAAGATATCCATGAAGTGTGATACATCATTGAAATCAGCTTAAAATATGCTAAAATATTCCATCAAAATCAAATATGGCGTCCATAAGAAAAAATGAACCTGATGATGTTTTCACAAAAAAGAAACGTCGAAAAAAAATTTTTTTATCTAATCGTGTAGACCATTAAAAGTTGCTTTAATAATGTTTTTACTAAATTAAAATTGGTTATGAAATAACCGAACTAGACAGAAAAATAAAAAAACGACTTTTTCAGTATTTTCAGGATAATTCAGGAACGAAAAGAGATATCGCAGTTTTGATGACAGATTCATTTTACAATTCGAATCCCTCAAATTTTGTCCCATTTAACCGACCCAGTATCTCTTACGGTTTACGAGATCGTAATGGTGAGGATCGAATTTGAATCACACTGTATAATACAGTCCTACACAGAGTTTAGTGTTCCTCGAGCGTCGCTAGAGGGCGAGCGCTTAGCTTACTTTACCTATACACAGTATTAAGAATAAGAACTATTCTCCAGCAGAAGTGAAACATTTTTAGAATTATCATAGACGAACGTAGGGGTAATAATAATTCGTGTTTTTAGTTTCTCTTGCGATTTCTGTGAATCGATAATATATTACCTAACTGTTTTTTTGGGCTCATTTACAGATGGTATTTACAGCCCCGGCTCTTATAGTTTTCATTTTTATTTTAACTCATAAGCGATTAATGAGCCTTACGATTAAAGATAGGAAATTTGCATTTTGTGATTAAAAGTGGAACTTGTCATTTGAACCATACTTTAGCTCGTAAGAAGTGGTGTTAAAGTGGTGATGCTCACACAAATTTATGCTTCTGTAACTAAAATGAATGTCGTAGAGTTTAAGTGGTAGAAAGAAGTCCAGCTTGCCCATCTAGGGGAGGTAAATAATGCAAATCTAAGAATCCTCCGTCCGGACAAACTTTATAGTGGTTATTTCCGCGCAGTGAACGAAACCTCTTTTATATGAAAAACTTTCTTCAATCGTAGTTGCTGGTTTTTCTTATTTTTTGATAAAGATCGCTAATAGGACAAAAAAAGAAATTGAAAGTAAAATAGTATATTTCGCATCAAGGGGAAGAAGTGGACGAGATTGATGTAGTTGGTACGAGTGACGTGCAAGGGAGCCGTAGGCGCCTGAGCTTTGATCACGAGTACCATAACTACATCGATCGAGTCGAAAAATGTCACTTCCCCGTGTTGCGAACGATATTTTTTTTTACAAGTGTATGTTTTCAATGTCTAAAGGGCAAAAAAGTATTTTTTTTCCCTAGGGATAAAAAATACCTGTTTATATGTATTTTTTCCCGGTTCAATGAAAAACGGAACTTTAGACCCACTCTACGCTGAAAACATAGGTACATGTGTAAAAAATTATTATTTTATTCTAGGTTTTGCGTCGTTAACTAGAAACTTTTTCAGTATATTTCGTTTAATTTTTGTGTATACAGGCTGTTTCATTAAGGGTGGCCACCGACCATGTCTCACTACTGGGCATAGAAATCCAGGGAAAAAAATTTCATTACTAAAGTGGCCATGAGAAAATCCTGGAAATAATTTCCGCATTTCGCTGCAACTGAAAAGTAAATAATAAAATTCTAAATTTTTCGGAAAATTCCCACATTCCTACATAAGTGACAAACCTACACAACCATAAAATTTAAAAATATTTTTTGTCAGGGAATGCTTGACCACGGAACTATGAAAACAATCACAAAGTGTTAAGAATTATTCTTTGACAATAACTTTGAAACGAACGATGATATCAAACTGCGGCTTTCACGTTTTTTCTTGCAAATTTAATCTACTTTCAGATTATGGTATCATAATTATACCGTCTAATTTAAAATTTTGGGATAAAATCAAAAAAACTGTTATTATTTCAAATTGCGGCCTCTAGCAATTTTATTAGGAACTATCGTGTACCATTGGATGCGATAATTAAAAGTACCTACATTTCTCTTCCAAACAAGCTTAAGTTTACTAAAATCGAATAAGTCGTTTATAAGTTACAGCGATTTAAATTATTACACTTTCAATAGCTTCCCCCACTCTTATTAAGGTCGGTATGCCAATGAGCCTTAAACCAAAATGATGCAGAATTGTCCAAGCTTTCTAATGATGTTACCAAAGGTATACCTTAATGTGGGAATTTCAGGAGAAATCTAGAATTTTTATATTTATTTTTCAGTTGCGCCCCCTTTTGGCGAAATGCGGAACTTAAAAATAATTTCCAGGATTTTCTCATGGCCACTTTAGTAATGAAATTTATTTCCCTGAATTTCTATGCCCAGTAGTTCCCGAGATATGGGCGGTGGCCACCTATAATGAAACAGCCTGTATATTGTTGTAATTTTCAAATGTTGGTTTATTTTCAATAAATGATAATTCATTTATTGAAAATTGAACATTTGAACAATTTTTAACATATTTAATAGGTAAATTATTGATATTTGAAACGCGTTTGTTGGATTTTATAAGAAACGTAAACGTTACCTAAAGCGTAGTTTACACGAGCAAGTAAACTATCGCAAGTTAATGTCTGAGAGCAACTTCCAAATAATTTGCGTAGTGTAAACACTGCCCGAGAGTTCTCTCAGCAAGTCGCAAATTTTGAGGCAAGTGATGCTTGCGGCAATAATCACTTGCACGTCTAAACAAATTGGGAGAGCGCTCTAGCAAGTTACAATTTTTTTCGATTTTACTGAAAGTTGTGTGCAAGTTGCAGCGACACGCTCGAATATTTTATACATTTTTATCAATTAACAACTTATATTCATTAATATAGCTATTTATGTATCAAGTATTTCAAGAGTTTTTGGGGACGAATCGTGAGAAGTTCCCAAAAACTATTTGCGTACGTGTTGCATACAAGGTTTTTTTGCATGAGGTCTGCAAACCCCCAAATTAATTTAAAAATTTGTTTAAATATGTACATACAGACTCGTACATAATACTAGCCCAGTCAAATTAGATAAAAAATTACCTAATATCTACAAAGTTGACAGGATGGCCACATTTTTGAGAGCAAGTCTAGGGTCATTGATAAAGCTCTGAACCGCAAGAATCTAACAAAATTTGCTTGTGTGTCACGTGATAAGGATGATTTTTTATATCTTGGTCTCTACTGGTTGGATTTTAATGTAGTTTTTTAAATTTATTTGGATCTTCACTTATTAACTCTTTTAATAACATCGAAGCTCCAAGAGTAGGCCTTCTGGCTATCTATTCTTTGACCCCTATCCTTTTTCTATCCTCTCTTCGCTCTTTTTGTGCAATCAGAACAGCAACGGTTGCAGCTCTCTTTCTACGACGTGACATTTCACACTTGAATGTACCTACTCTACCATGTAAACGCGCATGCAATCACTTGCTGCAAGTTATGTCTAGAGAGCACTTGCTGAGAGAAATTGCCTTGACAACTTGCTTATATGTAAACACTAGCGCAAGTTACTCTCACAAGTTCTATCGCAAGTTACTATCCCGTGTAAACTACGCTTTAGTCTATAAAAAGGTAAATTTTGGTTGTATAAGGGTGATATAATTTGTGATCGATATGGCATTTTCAATCGCTATTTTATCGAAAACTGTCAACGATATAGGATATGATATAAACATTTTATTTGTCACAAATAACAGAATTTTGTTTAGTTTTAATTATCATCCACATACAATACATATTCTGTTATAGAAAATTCAATTTATTAGTGTTTAATAGGTACTGTGTCGCTGTCCCATATTTTATGAAATTTTTTATTTGGAAATATTAGATATTTATTTACTAGCAATAAAGATTTCTATCAGTGTAGTGTAAGTAGATAATAATACCCAAGTAATTTTAGGAATATTTTTAAAACTCATCAAAAGGATTAATTGCTATTTTTTATTAAAAGTGTCTATACAAGAGATAAATACATTACATAAAAATTAAATAACGTTTTATGTGTCTATATCTACAGGGTGTCCCAGGATATAGACACGAAATATTTTTAGGTATGACTCTTGAATACATTCTGCATTATCCTGTATAATTTTTTTATCTCCAATCCGGTTTTTTTCTATAAAAAGTCATTGCAGGTGGCAACTTACGGAAATATTTTTTACAAATTAAAAATTACTCCGAGTAGACATTGTTTATGTACAAATTGGAATTTAACTTTTTGATTCACAATAAACCAATCTTTCATTATGTATCAAATTTTTAACTATTATTGATAGTAGTTTTCAAAATAAATTAACTGAAACGGGAACATAATGATTTATTTTTTTCAAATTCTAAATTTGAACACTAATAATTCTTTAAAGGTTAACACTTTCAAAAAAATTACAAGATACTTTCGATTGTAAATCAACTCAGCTACAAATTTCATGTATAATTTTTTTTCGAAAATCAAATAGTTTAGCAGACTGGCTTCTTTTTATTTTTTCAATCTACAATTTTCAACTGTTTTCGATTATCCTAAAACTAAACCGGATTGGGGATAAAAAAATTATAGAGGACAATGGAAAATTTATTCAAGAATCACATCTAAAAATATTTCGTGTCTATCCTGGGACATCCTGTATATGTATCTTGAACACAAAACCGCATGTGCTAGGATTGCGTTTTATTTCAATTAGTTTGATATAGATTATTATACCACATCACAATAATAACAGTAATTTTCCACAATTGTGGCCTAAATAACTATTTTATAAATCATAAAAGTGCACATATTATTAATTAGTTTATAAAATATAAAGCGCGGATATGAATTATTGATTAAATTTAAAAATGTCTTTGTTTCGTGCTGCCATCCGTGGTGCGCATGGTAAACTAGCAGTCGCACATTTGATAGTGAAGTTTGCCCATAAAATCTCATTCACTCGCTTTGGCAGTTCGCAGCTGACTGTCTAGTGTGATTGTTTGAGCGAGCTCTTGTCATTCCAACCAAACGATGTTTTCGTAAAATATTTCGGGACATTGCAGTTTTTTGGTATTGTTGTTTGCGTCAATATCATGTTCATCTGTTAGTGAATTAAAATATGCTACAAGTAGTTTTGTGTAGTAAATTGTGTAAGTGTTCCCAGCAAACTGCTGGAAAGTGTTGTATTATAGAAAGTGGGTTTGCCGTTTGTCAATTTCGCAAGCAATCGAGTTTCGGTAAGTTTTTTGCTTTTACTGTCGATATTCTTCTGGTGATGAACTTGGTTTATTTCCAGAAAATTTTCTATGACATTTTTTGTGGAAGTTTTTAGAGCGCTTTTTACGTAAAAGTTAGGTTATGTACGAAACTGTCTCTTGTCAATTTTGTAAACAATGGGTACGTTTTTTAAAAAAACTTCACTTTTATATAAGAACCTACACGTAATTTTCATTTTATCATATATAATCACATTTTTACTGACAAATGTGGTCGCGTACTGAGCGAAAGTTAAATATTACAAGGACAATCACTTTTAATTTCAACTTAGTGCATTTTGCGAATGCTAATGTAGTGAGAGTTTCATATCTTGAGATAAAATTTTTATTATCTGTTCTATTGACAATATATTATACAATATTTATAAAACAACGTCTATACATTTACTGTTAATGTTTGACGAAATTTGGTAACCTTCCAGCGAAACCCCACATATTTAAAAAAAACTTATCTCCGCCCTGAAAAAATTCAAAACATTTTTTGTGGTTGTGCAGCGTTTGTTTGATGTTAAGATATTTTCTTGTGGATTCCTTGTTTCCTATTCGGCCGAAAAAGATTAGGCTTGTTTATACGTTGTGTTTAATGAAGGAGTCCAAAATAATGACCGAGATAAAGACTCTATTTTCTCTGCAGATTTTAGTACTTACTTTGCCAAACAGCTAATTGATAAACCGCCCTGGCGCCCGAAATTCTCATGTGAAAGTTGCGCTTATTTGGAAAATGGACGTTTTTTTTTGCAAGAAGTATGTAGGTTAATGTTCAAGAGAATGTGTGCATATGTACCTACCTACCAAATTATTTATTTTATTAATTTCAGTTGGAGTGTTTAGTTTTGGCATGCTGAAAAGTATGATATTAATTATTTAATTATTACCACTAAATCATCAATTGCTGTTCTTGATGTGAATAATAATATTAAATAAATATGAATTGGTATTAATAATATTAACAAATTATTAAATTGAAAGTGAATGAGTAAATTATTTATTAGGGGAAATATATTTTCGATGTCATAAATTGGTAATTACAGGCAACCTCCTTAATTTATAAAGTTAGCAACCGGTAATTCGGATTATCTAATTGAATACGGGATAAACAAAAAAAAATTAGGTGTTGTATTTGGTTGTTTGATTTCTTACAAAGAGACAAAGTACTTAGTTCTACTCGAGGTTCTACTAGAACATAGAAACTATCGACAATTCAGAAACGTATTGTCTACTAACCTCGTATGTCATAAAATTTCGAAAATTTAACAAATTATAAAGTCATTTAAAAATGTTTGTATTTCTTACTGAACAAATACAGTTGAATATTATGTTAGTTACGGTAACTATAAACATACTCATAATTCACTTGGGAGTTATAACTAGACTATTATGAATCCTTAATGTAATGGTAAAGGTTTACAATACGGACGCGGGCTCCAAGTTCGTAATTTTCACATATATTACTAATTTCCATGCGTAGACCACGAATCTGAAATCATTTTGCGTCGGACACTTTTACTTTTCGAGGTATGACTGTTTAAAGTTGTGACATTTTTACCATTAATTTTTGATGTTCTATTTATGGTTGTCATCTAATTTAAAAAACAGCCAAATTCAATACTTTAAAATAGAACTCTTTACTCTTGTAACAAATAAAATCTATGTATTACGTGAATTATTAGATCCTTATCCTTATAAATAAATAACTCTCGAAATAACTATAATATTATATTATAAATTGCCATTTCACTTTTACGAATAGACAGATTTCGTTGCGGTTTACTTTTTACAAAGATACAAGTCAGTTTTACTACAAAATTCAAATCGAATTAAATTTTAAATTCCTAAAAATTTTAGATTTCAATGCTTATTACTTTATTATTTTACCAAAAATATAATGAAATTTGGCAGATATTCTTGCGCTTTTTGTTACAAAGAGACAAGTTCTACTAGGAAATTCAAACATAATGAAAATATATCGAAAAGTATCTATTTCGGATATTATTGCCTGTTAATATTATTGCTATTGGGTTATAAATATCGTAAAAAATTGTTATACTTTGTGTTTTTATTAAAGTGAAAAATAAGAAATTGTCTGATTTCTTTTCTTGTGCTATAAAAAACCGAGGGATTGGTTACTAGGGTTGGAAAAAATCATAAAAATCGATTTTTTTGATAATTTTATTCATAGCACTTTCGACCAATCATAGTGCAGTATTGGACCAACCTACATGGTTTTCCAGCGATAAAATTTCGATAAAATTAATTGTAGGTTTTCCATAGTAACAATATAAATAACCAAATTTGTATAAGAATTAATTTGTAATTATATATTAGTATGATCTAATACTTGCAGTAATATGAAATAAAATAAACTGTTGTGTACATTCATAAAATTATCTTAACGAATATAATACGTGCTTTGGATTTTCCGATGGTTAAATTCCTCAAACTTCCTGCACAACAACAAATCGTGTCAGTTTGACAGAAAATACCTCGTGCTTCGCACTCGGTATTTTTAAACTGTCAAACTGACACTCTTTGTTGCTGTGCAACAAGTTTTCGTAATTTAAACGGAAAATCCAAAGCACTTATTATATTACTATTGATTAAATCATGATTTATTTAATTTTATAGATTCTTTTGATTTTTTGTAATGGTAATGCTTAATGGTAATGAATCGAGGCGTAAACCACTACCTATTTAAGCGTACGAGATATCCAAATCGTGGATATCCGAACCCAAATTTCTTAAAACTTCCACGAATATCCAAAACTTCTACGGATATCCACGGATTTCCAGGGATATCCATGAATATCCAAGGATCTCCAAGAACTTCCATAGATTTCCATGGACTTTCACGGATATCCACGGAAGATGGTACTACATAAAATTGTCCCTAAAAGTCCTTAAATTGTTTGAACCAGGGTTGGCATGATTAAATCATTTTGATTAAAATCACGATTTAATCACTGATTTAAATCAAGTGATTTTTTTATTTTAATCATTGATTTAAATCAATGTTTAATAAAACACTACTGAGAAAATTAATTTTGAAAATATAACATTTTGTTAATGTCTTCTAGAGTCAGTAGAGGTCCTTTTTGCTAACTGTTGGTTTTGAATAAAATACTATAATAATATTAAGTTCAAAGCTGAGGCCAGTCTGTATAACGAAACAGAATATTTATTAAAAGTTTAAAACGGACAAAGATTTATGTAATTATATTGTCAAAAAAAATCACTGAGGTAATTAAATAACAATTAAATTCTCTTTTTCTGGATTCTGGGAATTAAGATATTCACTGTAAGCATTATCATTAGAAAAAATCAATAAAATCAAATAAATCATGATTTAATCAAAAAAATCGATTTTTATGATTTTTTTAAAAAAATCGTGATTTTTTCCAACCCTGGTTTGAACTGCTTATCTTATCCCGTAGCTACACTGTGCTTAAACTTCCTTACCTAACGTCTATGAAAATAATTAATTATAAACAAATTTAAGGTTTCCCACCATTCTGATTGGGTAACATCGCCCGCCAAATTCAAATAAACAACTTTTTTATTTAATTTTTTTTCTGAAAAGTAGCTTCGTCCGCAGAAGAATAATTTTATATTCGTATTCAGCGAGCTATTATACATCACTATAAAAATTTCAATTCAATCGGTGATATGTCCGATATTGTAAACTCGTACCAAAAAACAAAATTAATTTTTTCACAACTAATCAGCGACTAAAAAATGACAAATTTAGCACTACCTAACTTTCGATTTTGAACCTATGCTTTGCTAAGTTCATATGAAACAAAAACCGATGTAATTTTTTAAAAACAAAAGCGACAAAATTAAATTTTTCATAACTAATTAGCGACTAAAAAGCGGCTAATGCATTTGTCAGGTCATTTTCAAAAATTGCTTTGGTAACTTGATGGACATTTGGTATATTGTAAGTGCAGTACATTTCTGCAAACTCGTCTATTTTTTTTACATCCATTATTTGAATTTTTCATAGTACATACCCAAGTATTGAATAGAAGCAATGTTACTCTAGTAATCACCGTTAAGTACACGGCGAGATAAAAATATTGAATTTCTAGATTATTGCTTTAACCGGTAAACTATAATGCACATGCGTTAAACATTAACGCACGCGCACTATCTTTTAAAATGCATTATATTTCCAAAGACATCCACATATTTCCAAAAATATCCATGGACTTCCACGGATATCCATAAACTTCCACGGATATCCATGAACTTCCACGGGATATCCATGCATATCCACGACATGTGTACAAGGATATCCACTAGTGGTTTACCCCTCGTAATGAATATATTAAATCCCAGAATCCAGATAAAGAGAATTTAATTATTATTTAATTACCTCAGTGATTTTTTTTGACAATATAATTACATAAATCTTTGTCCGTTTTAAACTTTTAATAAATATTCTGTTTCGTTATACAGACTGGTCTCAGCTTTGATCCTAATATTATGTTAGAATTTTCTTCAAAACCAACAATTTAACAAAAAGTACCTCTACTGACTCTACAAGACATTAACATTTCAAAATTAATTTTCCCAGTAGTGTTTTATTAAACATTGATTTAAATCAATGATTAAAATAAAAAAATCACTTGATTTAAATCAGTTATTAAATCGTGATTTTAATCAAAATGATTTAATCATGCCAACCCTGACTAACCATTTTTCGGTACAAAAGATTGTCTCCCCAAGTAAATTCGTAGGATTTCCTGTAATATCTTCTGAATCTCCTCAAATTCCGTAGATCGTCTTCGTATTTTCTGCGGATTTGTTCGTATCTCCTCCAGATCTCTCAGATTTCTCTGTCACTTTTCCTCAAAAATGTGATTGGCTGGACTAACTTCCAGCAAAATTTTGCTCCAAAATGGCAGAGTTCCATTTAGTAGATCATTTTGATTAAAAAAATTGTGAAAATATATTTTTTCGAAAACAGTCGATCCTGGTGAGGATTATACCTAAATAGACTTTATTTGTATCATTTTAACGTTACAAAAAATTAAAATATTATACCATGTGTCAATAATCAACATGTTGGTGCAGACAGAATTCGGATTATCGAGGTTATGATCGTATTATAAACTCGCAGTTACAACATTCGGATTAATGAATATTTTAATTAAAGTATATTGGGATTGAAACGGTTGCATCTCGAATAGCACTATATGTATTATCATAGACACCGAATTAATAACTAGTTTTAGTGTAGCATTTTCAAGATGTGTGTGTAATCGGATATACTCGTAGAACGAATAACGAATTAACAATGTTTTGGTTTAATCTTGCGAAACAAAGATCCTGGATCCTTTTTGTTCTAAAGATTGTACTGATCCAGAATGCAGATATACTTAATTAATTTATTATTTGTTTTGCTACTTTATATTGATTATTCCCTCCCTCTCAGTATAATCCAGATCGGAAAACATATACCTATATATGCTTTTGCATGTCCTAAATGCTAAATGTTTTATAATTTGTTTACTTCCGGAGTTTGCAAATGATGGATTTAATGGCAGCTCGTGGCCATCCCATTAGAATAAAAAATTTATCCGGTTTTTCGCATTTTGAGTTCCATTGTTAAAAGTATTCCATGCTGATGATATTTGTTGAAGATGCTGTTATTATGATATCGTAGAATAACATTGAATTAATCAAATAAATTACAATATTATGAAACAAATACATGAAAGTTAATCATAGCTGTAGGTATACCTTGGAATTGAATTTTTTGCTTGAATGCTATCTAATTATTGTGCGTATAAAATGTTTTTCTTTAACTACACATACCTAATTACCTAGTTTTCTAAGGTTTAATTTCTGCATGCCGTATAACTTTTACCTTGAAATTCATCCAGATCAATTAGTAACTAATAGAAACTTATTAGAACTGTCAAATTAATTTCCCTAGAAATATGCATTATGAAATTCCGCTTTTTTACTTTCTTATACGTAGTATAAGGAAGTATTGTAATCGTGATTTTTTTCGACTTCGAGATTTTGATGGATTTACACGTTTTGAGGGCCCCTGAATCCATTTTGATCATTTTCGCCATGATGTCTGTCTGTGTGTCTGTGTGTCTGTGTGTCTGTCTGTATCCACGATAACTCAAAAACGACTTAACGGATTTGATTCAAATTTCATATTTAAGAGTTTGAACAAAATTGTGGGTGCCACATTAAATCTTTTTCATCTAGCACCAACACAAGTGGTACTTACCTGAAGACATTTTTAGGTTTTTTAGGAATATCTTGAAAAATAAACAATTTACGACATTTTTTTATTCTTTAACATTGATTTAGAATTAAATTTTGAACAAATTTTGTTTGAAACTTTTTTTGAAATTCCGTCAAAATTTTTTATTTATATAGTGGCGCCATCTATCTACGATTTACAAAGTACATGTTGTTTACATACAGAAATCTATACCGTTGAGGAAATCGATTGTAGCATTACTATTTGAAAAGATCGACGGCTACAACGGCTACGGTTTTGTTTTAGATATCATGGCAACTCGATTAAAATTTTTTCTAATATATACAATAAAGTCGTGAAATTGTATTATGCATGCAAATCTACATTAAAGATATCGACGCCAAATTTTTTGTGAATGCTCTTTCAATTTTTAGACGTGTCGACAAAGTAACAAAAGTGTTTTATTTTGCGCCGTTTTTTAATAATTATAAATTATTTACATATTTATATAGTGTTGCCATCTATCTCTGAGTGGCTGTTGTTTACATTACAGAAATCTATTTGTTTTTATACTAAAGATTCTATTTGCATTAAACACACGAAGAGCTCGAATAAAGTTATAAAAATTTAAAAAGTGAAAACCAATTAATCCAATCCTGGTGAGAGTGGCTATATCGCCAAACACCAAAAACTTGACATTGCTTTGCAATCCAAGTACGAAGAAGAAGAAAAGATTGTTAGTCAAACAACTGTCAAAGGCAAAAGATCGAAATATTTTGATGAGAAGGATTATTGTGCACTGTACAGTTTGTTTGAGTGAAACGTTGACCAAAACTGAGAAGTATTTTATAAATCTTCAAAGTTTAGCTACAGCAAATTCAAAGATATCAAGCATTTTTCGCACTGTGGAATTTTGATAAGTATTCTGTTATTTATTTGTCCTAAAATCTGGTAGTAATGAGTGGGACAAGGACAGATTTATGCGTATTGCAATAAGTGCGACAGAGACTATTTGAAAATTGCTGGAAACCACCCTCAAAATTTTAACAAGAAATTTAACTTAATTTCTTTAGGAAAAGTAATTACTGTGATACTATCCGTATAAGAAAGTCATGTGTTGGGCACATCAGATATTTTTAAATGAACACATCTTGGTGAAATTTTATCGCTATACAGGGTGCTAACAAATTTTCAGGGTTGAAATAAAACAAACGACCTCCAAGTTCAATTTTAAGGGCCTCTTATTTCGTAGCTTATTATTATGAAGAAAAGTTCCTAACAAGAAAGATGTTGAGGAAAATAATATGAAAATTTTGCTAACCCAGTTATTGAACGGAAAATAGAATAAAAATGTCTAAGTAATATTGTCGGGGGTAAACACTTAAAACAATATTTTGCGTTTCATTATAGCAAGACAAGCTTGAATTTTCCTCGGAATTGCAACATCTATCGACTAATAGTTATATGTATTTATGGAAAAATAAAAAATGAGTCTGTTTTTGATTAGGTATAATCTATCTTAATTTGATTTGATGTATTTCAAAATCGTATATTTCGTCTAATGTAAGTACCGAGTAACACACTGACCCTTGGTTTAGTAGAAAGCAGTTTCTTAGACTGCTTCTGTGATGTAAGTACAAGTGTAAGCAAGTGTAATTTTAATATTTTGTAGATATAATTTTGTCTGTCTTATAATTATCAAATTCTAAAAACAAAATAATAATAAAGTGCAATTATGTAATATGTAGGTATTTAAAACCTATGTTCTTGTGAGATTAGCTTTAAATTAACCAAAATAACAATTCTTAAAAGATGTACTGTCGGGTTTCCAACAAAGGGACAGTTTCAAAAAACGGTTCTGTTTTCAAAAAAACTAAACACTTGTTTTCCTTTGATGTACCCACACTGTTTTCCGACAAAAATGTTTTCAGAATTGTTAATTTTTTACTCTATTTGTTGAGAAAAATAGTTTTGGTTTCAGTTTCTTGTTTTGTCCGTTTGGTGGAAACCCGGCATAATATATATTTTTTTACAAAAAGGTTATTCGTGATAACATTGAATTCAAACCAAAAACAGACAGCAAAATATCGTGTCTATAAAAAATCAAGTAAACCGCTTGTATACATACAGCCGAATGCTAAGACAAGTTGTTAACTCAACTGTTTGCGAGATATTTAACTTCGAAAAATTTTTTTGCTATAAAAACAATTTGTGACTTGCCCTGTATAGTAAAAAATATTGGGCCACTCTAATACAGCTGATTCTACGTCCAAATCTAAGCATAAATGGTTCTAGGAAGATGTATTTTTTAATTCGCTCTCTATCTTTTTTAGGTATATCTACAGAACGGTATAAGATAGAAATTATGCTTAGTTTTGGACGTAGAATGAGCCGTATTAGAGTGACCCAATATTTTTGACTTTACAGGGTGCCACAAATTGTCGTTTTAATAGCAAAAAAAATTTTCAAAGTGAAATATCTTGCAAACAGTTGAGTTAATGCAAATCAAACAAGTATACCTTTTTTACGTGTCTTGAGCGTATCTATCACAATTCTTATTATTTTGTAAAAAAATTTAATCCCCTACAAAAATTATTTAAAAAAACCCTGAGACCTCTTCGATAAGTACGTCACTGAACAATATTATTTTGGTTCTAATACCAACAAATTGTAGCTTCCTTATAGACTTATTAACCCACCAAATTTCAAATCTCTACTTTAAACCGTTCTGTAGATATACTTAAAAAATTATTTGTAAAAAATTTTTTTTGCGCCCTGTAACTCAGTAAGGAAGAACTTTTGGACTAAGGTATGTTTGGTTTAAACGAATTATTTTGAGCCCAAAAACTTGTGGTAGGATTTTGTAAAGACCTTTTAGATTTAGGTATTGTTGTAATTTTTGAGAATTTTGCTATGTGAATTTACTGTAACTTTGTAACCTAATAATCTAATAATCACACACTAGCGATTTTTTATTTCTGTTAAATCAAATGAATTTTTTTCAAAATAATAAAATCTAGACGTACCTACTTACATAGATAATAATGGATTATACGCATACCTTATAGATGTTACGAAATTTAATTATGTATATTTAATTTTAAAGGGATAATTCTCGGGATAATTATTGTATTATAAGGATAATTTTTTTTTTAATTTATATAAAAAAAATATTTTTTGTGTTTAAGTATTTACCACAGTTAAAAGCCGACGATGTTATTATATAAGATGTTCTATAAAACTGTCAATTTATACCCAATGATTGTGTAAACAAAATACATTTATGTATTAGACGCGGTGTGTTAAATATTATTGAATCTGATTCAGAATATATGGGTTTCAAGAGTGTTCGTAAAATGAGGTGGAATTTAAACTAGTAGAAAGTGATATATCATCAGTTATAGAAAAGAAAACTTTGTAGCTGATACCTGCTCTTACTACAGGTACACCATCATTCTGTAATAATCCGCATCGGCGCCAATCGTTAAAATGCATCTGGGTATACAGTAGTAAAAAACTTAGACAAAAATATTTTGTACTATATTTTATAGCTTTCTGATAATGTTTTGAAAAAGTTCTGAACTATTTTTGAGCCAATACGAATATACCATAGGTGGTTAAAATATTTAGATGCAGACGTAAATAGATAGTAATAAACCCACAACAATTGCCACTAGGATTTAACTCTCTCTGTTAATGACAAAACATTTCAAATAATCATCAACTGGTTCAGTCACGATCTAAGTAGGTGACAATAATAATAAATTTTTTTACTGTGTCACTTTTATTTTCCTATTCATTTTATAATAATTATTATATTTTGTAAGATCTATTACTGTACTATGTAAATATACAGTACTGTTTGATTTAGTAAAAGTGAAAACAATAATTGTGCATTGTTAAAATATTAGGTATAAATGTCATGGTAATTGTAAGTACACAGGCAGATACTTTTTGCTTGGCGCTTATAGAAACCTGTTCAACAGCGCATTGAATTTGACCTCAAAATTGATAGAATATAAAAATAGGTATCGTGTTTGCATAATTTCGCGAAAAGTAGGTATGTCTCCTCATTTTTGACACTTTATTCATCTTAATTTAACATAATATTAGACGGAAAGATACAATTTACTTTCTAAGTTATTAATAACGAGGATGCTTTTTAAACATCAAATTATAAATAGCCCAGATTTTAATGATAACAATTAATCACTGTAATTGCCATTGATTGCCTTTTTAGTATCATGTGTGTGTACGAAAATACTTGACAGTGTTAGTGTTTGATGCGACACAATCATTATCTAATAGATAAATAACACAATTGATTGGATTCTAAGTATTGGATTCATTTCCTAAAATTTGTGATGAACTAGTATACGAGCATTTTTTTCACGCTGTTTCTGACTCCATTTCTCCCATTCTCAAGGAAAGTGAATGGGAGCTAGAGACAGTGATAGTGTGATACACAAACGCCTTCTGAAAATAATCCTAATACCGTCTATCAAGTGTAAAAAGCCCGATGGCATTGAATGTGCTTTGGTCGAAACTCCACCTCTCCAATTACGAAGAACATGCGTGATTCGTGTTAAAAGGTCTGTACATCCTGGAGAAAAATGCATTATAACTTAAAATTTTTACTAGAGTAGTAAAACAGATAACGTCTCTGTCTCCTGTGTGTTTCGAATCCTGGTTGTTAGACTTGTTGAACATATCTTTTCCATGTTATAGTACCACAATAATTAGGATTATTTTTTCGATTTTATTTAATCAAATTTTGTCATATGAAAAAACTACATTCTGTGAAAATTTCTCAAAATGGTACTAAGATAATAGTCTAAGATCCGAAGTAAGGTCGTCCTTCACCCATCTGTTTACCGGTTGAAACTGATTTTATATCAAAGGTAATGTTTTAAGAAATATATCGCACATAGGTTGCCTAATGAAATATGGTCATGGCTATCTTTAATTTCATAAAATGTCATAAATTTTTTTTTATTATTTCACTTACTTGCTTACCGATATAATTTAATACCAATCGAAAGAATAAAGTATAAGGAACATAAAAAAAATATTTACAAAAATTTATTATAAAACGATTGATATACAAAAAAAATTTAACTTGAGATTTTTTAAATAACTAAACTTTAATCAAGATCCGATTCATCGGAACTTACATGACTATTATCTAATTCTGCAAATTCGTTTTCATTTTCTTTTTCTGTCATTTGCAAAATATCGTCTATTTTCAAAGCCGTCTGGTCTCCAACATATCCTGTTGGTTTTAAATAGCCGTCTAAAAACCAACGGCAGTTTTCAGGGCGCAGTTTTACACAATCAGCATCAGTTGCATTAAGCCACATGGAATTGACATAATAGTCATGTAAGTTCCGATGAATCGGATCTTGATTAAAGTTAGTTATTTAAAAATTTTAAAATTAAATTTTTTTTTATTTCAATCGTTTTATAATAAATTTTTGTAAATATTTTTTTTATGTTCCTTATTTTTTATTCTTTCGATTGGTAAGCAAGTAAGTGAAATAATAAAAAAAAATTTATGACATTTTATGACATTAAAGATAGCCATGACCATATTTTATTAGGTAACCTATGTGCGATATATTTCTTAAAACATTACCTTTGATATAAAATCAGTTTCATCCGGTAAACAGATGGATGAAGGACGACTTTACTTCGGATCCTGTACTATAAAGTTACTTAGAATTAGAATAGGTACATAGTTTCTATTTACTCAAAATTTCAAGAAGATTGAATGGTTTGAAAAATATCAATTACTTTCAAATAAAATAAGGTCATCTGCAAGTTCAGCTTGGTTATTTTGTATGTAATTCGTAAGTTGAAAATTCTTGTATTAGAGATGTTTGTAAACCATAATTTTGAATATTTCATGATCCATAATGAAATATTATAAATATTTCAGTGACATTTAAGATTCTTACTAGGCCTGTTGGAACAAGGAGAAATAAAATCATTGATTCTTCATAATTTCAACGTTGCTAACGAGCAAGTATCTCCTGAGGACATCAGATTTCTTGTCAAGTCAACTATGTGTTAAGTTTACAATCAGAATTTTTCCCCGGTAGGTGCGCCTTTCGATTGAGTCAATCTCGTGGAACTTAAAAGAAGAAAACCAATTATTCAACTTGCGAAGAGTACTGCTCTACTTGCCACTTCCTCCTCATCAATTGGAGGTAGACTTGATGAAGTTTCTGATACTTTTACACGAGCTTTTACATTAATAATAAAAGCATCATAGAAAATTCTAAATGAACCTATGTGTGATACATAATGATAATTTACGTTAAAGTGAAAAAATTTTCGAATTCTTAAATCATTACCCATTAGGTAGCCTACAAGTCGGTGTGCAATAATTTACTTAGAAGCGAGGGGTAAACCACCACCTATTTAAGCGTACGAGATATCCAAATCGTGGATATCCGAATCCAAATTTCTTAAAACTTCCACGAATATCCAAAACTTCTACGGATATTCACGAATTTTCAGGGATATCCATGAATATCCAAGGATCTCCAATTACTTCCATAGATTTCCATGGACTTCCACGGATATCCACGGAAGATGGTACTGCATAAAATTGTCCCTAAAAGTCCTTAAATTGTGTGAACTCTTTATCTTATCCCGTAACTATACTGTGCTTAAACTTTCTTACCTAACGCCTATGATAATAATTAATTATAATGACAAATTTAGCACTACCTAACTTTTGATTTTGATACATTTTTACACTTACCTATGCTTTGCTAAGTTCATTTGAAGTTAGTAAAAACTGATGTAATTTTTTAAAAACAAAAGCGACAAAATTAAAATTTTCAAACTAATTAGCGACCAAAAAGCGGCTAATGCATTTGTCAGGTCATTTTCAAAAATTGCTTTGCAAACTTTATGGACATTTGATATATTTTAAGTGCAGTACATTTCTGCAAACTCGTCCATTTTTTTTACATCCTTGAATTTTTCATAGTACATACCTGAGTACAGGGTGTCTCAATTTCGATGGGAATGGGGGGTTTCACCCATTTCTAGGCGAGATAGAAAAAAATGGTTTTCGCAATACTGTGCTCGATTTTTAAGAAAAATCGATTGGTAAAAACCACATCTTGATATCTCTAACCATTATTAAGATATCTTCAAAAAGTGACATTTGGCCTATTTTTAAAAAGTGTCATAACTTTTTTGTTTATTAAAATATTTTAAATAGAAATTTTTGTTCTAGGTTCAATACATTTCGAGTTATTACACCTAACTTTCTTATTTTAAATGCAAACCATAGTTGGCTATGCCATTAAAAAATTGCTTATTTTTTTATATTTTCAAAAATATATATCTTGGTATACTTATTTTTATATCTCACTGAATTATACGTTTTTATATTTTTAAATTCGTAAATGAAATGTTTTGAATATTAGTAGGCGTTGTTAAAGAAAAATATATCAATGAACCAACGTCGAATGGTAACAACACAGCCAAGTTAATATTAATCAACATAAACTTAAGATTTTACATTTTTTTATAGAAATCATTTTAGTAAATTATAAACATGTTAAACAAATAATAGTTTAATTTAAATATTCAAACTGCTGCCGATAATGTTGTATTGCAGCATGAATCACGTTAAAAATCTGATTTGGTTTTATATTTATAATTATTTGCAATCTGCCTCACTCTATGCTCAATTTCTTTCTTTCTGTTCGATTTATTTAAAAAAAAAATTGTCCTTGTTAAAAGTTTATGGTGTTCAACAGAACGGACAAGAACTTGAACATGGCGAAAACCATTTTATTCTATCTCGCCTAGAAATGGGTGAAACCCCCCATTCCCATCGAAATTGAGACACCCTGTACATACCGTAATTTAAATAACATCAATTGAATAGAAGCAATGTTACTCTAGTAATCACTGTTAAGTACACGGCGCGATAAAAATATTGAATTTGTAGATTATTGTTTTAACCGTTAAACTATAATGCACATGCGTTAAATATTAACGCATGCGCACTATCTTTTAAAATGCATTACATTTCCAAAGGCGTCCACATATTTCCAAAAATATCCATGGACTTCCACGGATATCCATGCATATCCACGACATGTGTACAAGGATATCCACTAGTGGTTTACCCTTCGCTTAGAAGTATACTTAATCAATATGTAATTTAGAACATCGTTAACTCTTGGTTTGTATGCATACTTATAAACTGACAGAAGAATGGATGTTGATAGATAAATGATAAAACAATTAACTTCTGTGTGATATTCAATTTAATATAAACTAAAATGATTACAACCAAACCGAAATATAAATTATACTTTTAGATCATGATCCAATTAGGTAATTTTGTTTAATTAATTGTTTTTAATTTACTAAAATAAATGCTTTTATAACAAATTGCTGCGTATAATATTACCCAATTCTCTTCCGGATGCTTGAATAGAAACATATTCTACAATACATATTTGCGGAAGCCGGGTACCCGGATATGTTAGGGGCATTTCCTAGAATTGATTAAATCCATTTATTGGTAGATTGCATTACCAACTCTAGTACGTGCAAAAAATAGTTACCTTCGAGAGAAAAATACCTAGTTGGTTTATACCATATGTTTTTAGTGTAAACACACAATGAGAAAACTTGTTACTTGATAGAATTCACTAACAATTCTAAAATGAAAAACGCTGTTCTGAAGAGCTCTCAATTTCATTATAGTGGTAGCTCAGATTTGGGCTCAATATTTTGTTTCAATATTGTAGGTCCAATGTTGCTCCTAAAATTCAGAATGTTATTATAGGTACTCAGAGTGTAATTGGGTGAAACTAAAACATCATAAATGAACTTGACTGTACTTGTATACGTAATCTAATTTCCAAAGTAAATATTAAGCCAATTAATATTTCATAATGATTGTGCCGCAATAATGTAGTCTAGATAAAGTTTGTTCAGTTTACTGTCAAATAGAAAGGATAATACGTCCTCATCCGGAACTGTTGAAGGTTTCGTTTTTTGTTGAAAAGCGTATAATAGTATTTCACCTTGCAAATATAAGTTTGGTACACTTACTAAATGGCCAACAAACAAACGTTAAACGTTATGTATTCAAGTATTATTATTTTGACTTTGATTAACGTCCATGGTAAAATATATAACACAATTTTCAGCTTCATTGTACTCGTATTGAAATATTGTATGAAAAATTTTTGTTAAGTTTATGCTTTACAAGTTCTTCAGTATTGCAACGAAAAAGTTCATTGGGGAATTGGACTATCTCGCCTAGGTGTAACTAATGACTGCGCCATTAGGCATATCTGTTAAGTCGTAGAACTTTAAAGTTAATTTGCTTGTCAGTGAAAAGTTTCTTGTAGGAAACATAAAACTAAGAAAAATTCTTAAATTATAACTAATATGAGATCTTCATGTTTATTCTTTAATGTAGCGATTATTCTAAACTAGTCGTTATAATTGGTTAGTAAATGAGAAAATCCAAACGCTAATTGGTTGTTAGAGTCTATTTTTAGTTAGGATGAGATCACTTTTTAAACATCTATATCCACATCAATATTATTTCTAAGAATTTCATATAAAAAAAATCGATTAATTCTTTGAATTTAGCAAAAATCAAACCTTCTCTAATTTTGTGGTCTCCACATAAATTTTTTGAGTCCGTTTGAGATTGAAATGGGACTAACACTGATATCTTTTTATCCTCACCATTATTTTTGTCGTCCGTTTTGTTAAGGTGTAGTAAATTTGACAATCTTCAGTCCGTAGCTTCTTCTTAGACCGGCTTGTTCCACCTTCAGAAATCTACTTGAATAGATATCTGCGACTTGGAATGTAACTTAGTAAACATAAATAATGATAACAGAATTCACATTCTAAGTTATGGATAACTATCTACTTAATGGATATCTAAAGGTGGAACAACTGGGCTTTATTGTTATCAAAATAACTGATACATTTAGGTGTTCTCTTGGATACTTTTATTTGGCAATTAAATTAGTTGCTTTTCATTGTTGTAACAAGTGTAGGTACCTAAACTAGGGATTTATTTGACAAATAAAGTTACTCAGCTTGGATCTTAGAATGTTTTAACACTTTAATGTCCAGTTCCAGAATCGTTTGTTAAACTGACAAATAACGAATCTCTCAAATGGATATCCTAAAATAACCTGTAAAAATTAATCTTTATGAAATTTTTTCAGTTTTGGATGATTGATTAGCTATTTCAAATTTTTATCTGGTGTATATTTCAATTAATCATATATCTTTATAGTAAAGTTGTTGAAAAAGTTATTCACATTTTAACGAGACATACCTACATACTTAAGTGTTGTCACTTCTGCTAATATATTTGTATAACAAATAGAAGCCGTTATCGTACAAACAGACATCCTATTTATAAACAAGATATTGAATATCTAAAAAAACAGAATCCAAATAAAGTATGATGTTTTGTACTTGACATTTTAATTAAAATATGTTTGTATGTATCTGCTTGGCGATATTCTTTTCAAAAGAGATAATAAAAATAACACAATTGATCTTGTATTTGATATAGACTTGTACGTCTGTGTTCGTTCAATTTAGTTCAATATCAATTTGGGATCATAATTTAATATTTTTGTCCTTTCCTTTGTGTTGTCGTTCGCCTACTCTCGACTTGTTTTCCAAAAGATATCTTATCCGTAGATTAAAGGGCGCGGGTGTTTCCCAAATCTAATATCCGGTATTTTTGTTTAGTTCTTTAGTGTCACTCAGGGAAGCTTTCACCAATAAAGTATAATAGAGATTTTTTAGAATATTTTTCAAAGAATGAGAATTAATGCAGATATTTTTTGGTGCTTTCAGCTTATTTCAGAATTAATTTTCTTTCATAACGGACATACTTATGTTCTGTAAGAATAAATTCTAAAATGTATACTCGAACATTTAAATAAATGCAGCTTGTTGTATATTGATTAGAATAATGCAAATTAGTGTAAGCTTCATTAATTGATTGATTAAACCCACGTTATTTTAAAATTAGATATCTACTAAAAAAGATTATGTGATTATGCAACATACTGAGTTGCTTAGCTACTAATTTGTAGAAATTAATGAAACGGGACTATTACAATAATATTGTGCAAATAATACGAATCAAGGTAGTGCAACTATAGACTAGAGTTTTAATGTGCCAATTGATTTTATAAAAATAATGCATTTAATTACTTACTTCCCAAGTAAATTTTACATGTTTTTCCGTGGTATTTACAATAAAGTAAGTCGGATAAAGTGAACCATTCTTGTTATTCAGAGTAATTGAGAAAATTAGTGGTAATTTTCTATTTTTGTATAATTTGTATAATACTAGAATGTGTCTGGATCTGGAAACTATGATTAAATTAAAAGTAATAGACATTCTCAGATCACTATAAACTTTGCTTTTTCTTTTTGTAACAAATACTACCGCTCTATAATTATAAGATTAAAGGAAAATGCAGGGATGAAGTCTGAAAATACTCTAACACAAATGTAACACTGATATTTTAAGTCTTTGAACATAGATTTGAACTTGCTGGTAAGAAAAGTATTATTAACAAGAAAACCTGTTTTCTATTGAAATGCTATATACCTTTACTCGTACAACATAGGTAGGTTTTTTGCTTATTTTTGGGCGCTGATGATTGATGAAGATGATTAAACTGAGATGGAACTTACAGGAATGACATGTAACAATACTAAAACTGTTTAACGAATTTATTAAAAAAATCGTGTTGACACACTCTTGAAGTAGCAAATATAAGTGAAATTATTGTAATTGGATTTTTGGAATATACGTGAACCGTTTAATAAGTAATGTCTTCTAGCCCTTGTGCATACCAGAAGTGCTAGATTCGAAAAAAGGTATACATTTTATGTACTTATATTATTGTTCTATACTGTAGTTCAATTGCAGACAGAGACCATTATTTCTATGATATTTAATTACAATTAACAGGATCGTTAAACTTAATATAGATTAGTCAATAATAGGCCAGAACTCGGGCCAGAATATTTGCGATATCCAAATACGTCACTAGACAAACCATTAAAAAAATGATATTGTTCTAGGTATAAGTATACCCTCCATAATATTTGTAGGTTCGATTTTTTTCTAATACCTAAAGAGGTCCTTAAGAAGTAATAAAATTAAGTTTATGCATCTCTATTTTACCAAAAGTTGTTTATTAATCATTGATGCATGCGGATCCTTTGCATTGTGAATAGGACTATCTTACGACAAAGTATTAACTATCCTAATAACATGTTGTTATAATTATAATAAATTATAATAGGTACATGATTTACCATATTTACATAATAACTAATAACAACCAAGAAGTAAGTTTAAAGGTATATGTCTAGACCACTTTGTCTCAGATGAGTGATCATATAATTAATTATATTAGACTTAAGTAGATTTACAGGGTGGAATTAGTAGAATGTAGGAATAGTAGTTTATGTAACAAGGTAGAAATTAAGAGATTCTGACGAGTGTGAAAATTGCATACTCTATTTTTTCTCATACCTGTACGAAAATGGCCACTTCTTTTGCGTGAAACGCGGGTACAAATTAAAACAGCATAACACTGACATTTTGCTTGACACTGTGCGGTGAGCAAATCACCTTGGCATCCATAAACAAACACAAATAACTCCCGCATGTCAGCGAGGGAATGGCTACCAAAGTGAGAAATGTTACCCCCACTCCTTATTTTCCGCGACTACCCTAAAAAGGCGACTTTGTACCCGCATTTCACGCAAATAAAGTGGCCATTTTCGTGTAGGTATAACACACTTACGTGTGTATAGAAAACCCTATCATTTCCAAAATACAGATTTCAACACCCTGTATATCTTGTATATCTTGCAAAATATTTAACAACTCAAACTTTTGGATTTATTTAATGGCTTAGCCTTCCTAACTTCGGGTAACCCTATGTGCCTACTACTACAGTTCTTTTGTCATTTTATTTAAACCCAAAATTTTGTGTTTTTATTATTCTTTACTTATGCATTTATAATATAACATTTGAGTAAATACTGGTCTTCTTTTGAATTCTGCACCAGTATAAGCAACATTAATTTGCCACATTGCAAAGGTTACGTTACACTACAAAGTACACATCTAAATAGTAAACATTGTTATTCATTATTATAATTGTTAATTTCTATCCTTTGAAATGTACTTTGCTTAATAGCATGGCAACGAGGAAAATAAATTACTTCAAAAATGGTGTTGTGTTATGTAACACTGGGGCGAACAGACATGTGGTAATGCATAATTCAACTGTTGAATATTTTCTAGAATCTAGATCTCTTAAAATAACTATAGGAAGAAGGTATACAGAATGATGTAAATACAGGGAGTGTGCATCCAATAACCTACCTTGCGATGCAGAATAGATAAAAAATTCATCTGAAATTCAGCAAAGGAGTTCTTTGCTTATGGGAAGTTTGTTTAGTATATAACGCTGATTTATAAGGATTCGATAAAGTCTGCAGTACTATTACATTGCACAATTTATGCTAAAATATACAAGGGTGAAAAGTGGTATGTATTTTTTGTAACCTATCCTCTTGTAATGTTAGTTTATGAAAGATAAATGTTCTCAAGGAATTATGAAAAATTGAAATTGTTAATAAAATCTGCAAACAATTTTTTCGCAGGAAATTTTAATATGTTAAATTGTAAGAAAGGGTTTTTTTATTTTTGAGGTCAGGTTTGTTCATTGTCCCAGTATCTTTATCTGCAAGATAAATTTGTTGATTTTCATTGTTGTAACAATTGTAACCTAGGAATTTAACTGCTGAATAAAATTACCCAGAGGTTCTAAGTCAAGAAATCATATAGTTTGTGTGTTTTTTTTTAGTCAATATGGTAGTTAGTATGGCTTGCTATCTGTCCCGTAATTGAAGTTCTACTTCCAAAGATGAATGCTTACATAAACACCGGCAGAAGGATATGTTTATGGATCACAAATCATAAAAATCTTAAAAACATGATATTTGCAATTCTAGTGCTAACTCTTAGTTATGGGTTCTCTTCGTCAATACTATGAGCGGTCGTTTCTAGAGATTAAAACAGATATCCAAACATTGATTTCTAACCTATCTGAAAGTACTATCGCTCAGTTGTCATCATACAGTTGTAAGACGCAAACAAATGTGGAAGTGACCATACTGTTCCATAAACAAAGTCTTTTGTTTCCGTCCTGACCCATGTAGAATTTACCTGAAGATCCTCTAACATTATTCGTCTATTCCCTTAATAAATTTGTTCTATTGGAAAAGTTTTCGTCTTTGATACTTGATTTTAGGAATATGTATAGATGTCGTTGTAGCCATTACATTTGGAATATGCTGATGTTCATAGAGACGGACCCCCGGATTCTCTGCAGTTCTCTACACTCTGAATGTTTTAGGTTGTATGAGGTAATGAAGAACTAAAAGATCTGTCGCTCAACATTACAAGGTTTCTTCTCAACAAAAAGTTTCATAATCTTCAACTAAACAAAAGAATGGAATATACGAGTACATATTGACCATGATACTGAATCCACTGTTGATAAAATAGATCTTCTCTGAAATCAGATATCCTCACCTGTGCACATGCAGAAATTGCCTACTATCTCATGTGATATTTAGTATGAACGCAACTTTCCACTTGACTGAAACAAAACTGTAATAGTATATTATGCTTTAAGATTGGTAGGTGGTTTATAACAGGAAGAGAAAAAGTCAAAAAAATGGGACCCGAAGGGTCGAGATTTTCTAATTTTCGAAAGAAGGTCATTTTTTCAGACTCTACTGATTTGCAAAAAACCAATCTATTTTTTATTATTTATATCTACATATATTATTTTCCACTAACGATTTTATCCCATTGAACGTACGCGAACAATATTAATTTCATTTCCTGTCCATCTACCGGAATACCAATGATATATATAGTAAAAAGAACAATGACTCTAAAATTGAACCTTGATCATCCGATCAATCTGCTCCAGGAGAGTACGCCTCCACAATAAGTTTTTTGGTATTTACTTATTTAAAAGGCAGCTCGTCACAAACAATAGTATTTACTGTGATCACAAAATACACATATACAACGTACTGGTTTTCCTAAAAGCCCCTAGTTATGTATTTAGCAAGCCTTATACTGGCTGCACTCGTTGATTTACCACCTCTAAATCCATATTGATTATTTATGAATAGGTTACTTTATTCAAAATAGGTGTTAAATGAAGATTTTTAACTTTCTTTATTAGTGAAACACTTAGACCATAAATGTCACGATTAGATTTATCTTTGAAATTGTGTATAATAAATTTTCTTTATATTTGCCTTTCATGCAAGCCAAACGGAGTGTCATTTTAGAAGTATTTGCATTACGAGAAACAAATTCATAGAGAATTATTAACAAATGTTTGGGTCTTCAATGGGAAAAAGAAGGTTGATTATTTTAGCATAACGAGAATCCTTGTATTTGAAACAAAGTCGATATTTCAGGCAATCGAAAAGGATTCACACCAACACGTGATCGATTCCGTATTTAAAACATAGATTGACGACTTTTTAGGTGATGTGGCTCGCCAGAAAATGATTTCGGAAAAGTGGCTATTGTTGAGAAATGTGTTATGGGGATGTCGATTGCCGATTCTAGATACAATACGAGTACATCATTTATAATTGGAAAATATTTATCGTAACATTTATTACAAGGATTCGTACATAGATATTTATTAGGTACTTAAAGAGTTGACTACTTTAGGTTACCATAAAATGCGGAATTTTATTAGAAGTACAGGATTTGATTGTAATACATCAGTTCCAAATGGTACAGTTATCACAGTAGAATATTAGTTTTTTGACACTTCGACCAAGACTAGATTCTGAATGAACTTGGTATGCTGTGATAATTGAATTTTTTGTAATTAATTCATATCTTCAAAAATTTTGCATAAGACAGTATACGTACCATCCACTTTTTATGTTTTTTTCCACATTTGATGTAGGTCATTCATGATATTACTAATTAGGTCCATCCACTTGCACCATTGAGATTTCATCAGATAAAAATATACTAATTTATGTTACCCATTATGTAGTACGTTCGTGAGGCCTCATTTTTAAAATTTAAGTATCATAATTTATATTTGTTGAAATTGTCCTGCAATACGTAATACCACCATTTTTGATCGTGTTTGCAAATTAATATTAATTTTGCATTGTATAGGTATAGATAAACACCAATTGAAAATGATTTATTTTACAATAAAAATTAAATTTCCTTGTTGGTAATTGAGAAAAAGTAATATGAAATTTGAAAGAATGGGTTGTGTGTTGTATAGACCATAATTGGAAAACCCATGGGGAGAAAACTCATTTCATACATCAAACATCTATCTCAGATGTCAGGGACAAAAACGGAAGGCTATCTCTTATTCCTCATTCCCCCATAAAATGCAATTTGCGGTAATAACATCCAAATTTAATTGAAACAACATGACATCACATCCACAATAATTATGGACACATATGTGAATATAAATTTGCTACATTTAGGTCAAACTTAATGATTTATAAATGAGACAGTTTTCTGCTCATTGGATGAATTAGACTTTTTCAGTACGAAAAGTTGCTGTGTTATGATATAAAAACATAAATGAACTTGTGTGAAATATTACTTTTGGTTCCATATTTGAATGTGATGGTACACCTTACTCTCATATCTATAAATTTCAAGTTTTATGATGGATTTTTGCATGCCCAACATGTACTTTATTGACATAAAACGAAAAACTAGTGACACTAACAAAATATTGCTTTGGTTTCAATATCCTGTCTTAACCCTCTTTTGTGGTTGATCAATATCTAATGGCGCTTTTTATTATGTTCCAGTTACCAGCCTGCCACTTATATTATACGTACATAATATTTAAATTTTAAATCGATAATCGTTCCATTGAACTTAACTATAAACTGTGCATAAAATGGATATGACGTGGAATTCCTCATAGTTTTATTAAGCCATTGCTCCCCTGCACTACACAAATTCCATTTCATTTTGTTCCCGACGTGAATTTTAAAGCATTTTCGAGAATTTATTAGCCATCATAAAATTTATATAAAACTTATCATATGATTCACATAGAATTTTTTACTACTATTGAAAATTTGTGGTGCACTCACATTCACATGTAATATGCAGTTTTATAGGTTACATTATTAAGATTGTAATGTCTGACATTTACTTTAGTAGGAATTTTGTCCATACTTTTTATCTATCCAATCAACCGATTACTATTATATAATTTATTTTAGTGTGCGCTTAAAGTTATAAATATAAACCCAAGTTTATGGAGATGAGGTTTGACCATTTAATAGAGTTGATAAATTTAGTATGCGGCTTGCGAAAGATAAAACTGTTTGTATGAGAAATCTTGTAGGGTGGAAACTAGGTTTTTTAAATTTAAAATCGTTTGATTATACTCCAACTTGTCAAATATTTAATTTTTTAAATCTTTAATATACACGGTTCATAACTGATCACTAAAAAAGTTGAAATTTTTGTCTAATCGCGCCGTATCAACACGATTTCCTACAGTCTTTAAATATCCGTCCACTATTTGTATGTTTAATTGGCAGTTTTATCGAAACACCATTTATCTATTTTTTTCACACCCTTTAAATACGACTACTCATCAGTTACGGCTTGGGTCCGCTTCGGATGTTTTCGGCACTTTAGACACGCTCGAAGTTTCATTAAACACTGCTTGAATTTTGTTGACATAAATCAAGTTGGTAGTTTGACGTTTGTCAGTTTCGCATTCAGAGTTCTTTCAAGTGAAACTCAAAAATTGTAGTATTTTTGTGATGGTCGTAGAAAAAGTATAGTATGCAATTTGTTTTATAAACTTCTCTATAAACTCGTTAATTAAGCACTCGTTAGTAAAATGCCGTTTATAAAACTTGTAGCATAATATACTTAACTATTATATTTAATATTTACAACTTTGGTTGATTTTAGTATATTTATTAATGTTCGTTTTTTTGACGATTTTTTGAGGTTTGTTCGATTTACTTCCATACAATCTCTACCATGTGTTTCGTTCTTACTTATTAGCATAGCGATAAGAAATAATTAATTTTTAAGGTGTTTGAGAACGTTCCCAATTTCTCTTAGTTTGCGAAATGTCAGACGATGTTTATTAAAAAAATTATAAAATCCCGATTGTTTTTACTTATGATCCGTAAAATTCAAATTTCGGTTACTAAATATATGTAAGGTATAATATATCAGAATTATTTTTCACGTTCTTGCCAAAGAAGTTTAAGTTTTTCGTTGAAAGTTTCGTAGGAACTCAATAAAATATAGTAGATTAGTTACTTCTAATCGCTTAAATTTTTGTATCCAGTACGTTCTCAAATTTCTAAAAGAGCAAATTGTCTCAGATTATGAAAAATAATTTGTCTTTGGGAAGGAGTGTGAGCGTTCTGGAACACCCTATATATAAACTAATAGCTTGATAATAATAAAAAAAGCTTGCTTGTAAAGCATATCCATTTTTTTAAGGTTATATGCGTGACAAGTATGTGCGTATATTATTAACATACAATCTTGTATCTTCTTTTTAAAATTGTACTCAATTTATTTCTAACAATTCCTTGTAAATATTTGAAAGACCTTTGGCAACAGTGTAATTAAATATAAACTAAGTTCCACCAGTCACGAGGGTGCCTTTATAACATGGATACGGTTACATCAAGATATTTAGCGGAAGTGTACTTTAGTCATCTAAAATTCATTAGGTAGATAACGATTGGTTTTTCCATCATCTTGGACAGCAAGTGCATTCCCCATAAATTATATTCGTTTTCTATATGTTTAATGGAGATTGATTCCATTAATTTGAAGTTTATTCAGTTGAACATTTCTAGGCACAATCGGGGATGATTGAAACTGGCTGTAAATGGTTGATCTTTTTATGAAAGGATCGTGCTCACGAGCTATGTCGGAAGGATGTTACAATTCTCACGGATTGGCCAACCCCTGGACTCGTGGTTTAGTAGAATTAATGTGCTTTTTACTTCAAAACGGTGCCCAGGGCCATGTGCGGTGACAGTGCCTAAAGCATGTGTGGGGAAATATTTTGCGTTACTAGCACTATCAGAGCATGATAAAAGCAAAAGTAACTTGCATGTAGCCACTTTTCCGGTTGCCACTCAGATTCTATCAATCAAGATGCCTAAAAGAGATTGCTTTGTGCGCACACTGGAAAGATCCCCCAACACGGCCACATTTTACGAAACCTGTTATTCAATAAACCAATCGAAATGTGGAGTCTTGCGTAATGATAGACTGGAAATGAATTTGTCTACTTAAGATGTTAATTTGTGGTGCAGCGAATTCGCTGGATTTTCACACTTGAAGAAAATTTACAGGCAATTTTAGTAATCTACCTGTTACCATAATTTACAAAAGATGAGTGTTTAGTGTTGACGGTGTTTTAAAGTAGAAGCACATCATATTAATTTTTCGTTACTGCTGTAATACTTAGTTTTTCTTTGGTAAATTTTTTGTTAGTTCCCCTAGCTCCTTAGCATGTTTTTTTTTTACATTTAAGATATCTTTCTCATTTTATAAATGTCGACGTGGTTAATGCAAGTAAATATAACTCAGAGTATATGCTTTTTTTATAGTATACAATAATAAAAATGTATTGTGTAAAAAGTTTCGGGTTTTCTTTTTTCTTTGGAAAATTGTAAAACCTCTTAGTGGATTTTATATGGCATGATCCATTGTTTAGAATTTCATCAGGATAATTGGAGTTGGTTTTATTGCGACGCCTAGAAAGGTTCTCGCTAACTAAACTAATTCATGTTGGTCGCTTCTGAAATTCCTTTTTTGTCGTGTACCAAAGAGCCGTGTCGTTTTGTTCTCTTCGTTCTCGGGATATTTTATGTTTCATGGTTTATACAGCACGACACCGGTCATACATCATAATTGTACATTCTAAGCATTTCTTTAAAATGAATTTTCACGTGCTGGTTTAGAAGTGTTATAAACGACCATAATGTTGCACTTTTCTCTAACCTAAGTACGTATAATTTATAAAAGCAGTGTTGTTTCATTTCAATTTAATTTTGAAAATGGCCATTTATACGGGTCGTCCGTTGCTCATTCTCATTTGGAGCAGGAATCTTTTTCTTAAGAATAAATTACTGCTATTTAGAATTCAGACCAAACACCAACCGTTGACACTATATGAATTGTACCGGGAATTGTGCGTTTAAATCATACTTAGGTATTAAATTTTAAGTGATACATGTGAAAAATAATACCACTTTATTAAAATGTATGACTATAATATTTACATTGAATTGCCTTGTGATATATGGTAGATTTTTAATTAAATGCAAATATTTGGATGTTGAGTTTTTAATGAGAATTTCACCCATAAGTAGCATCAAACATATAAAAGAAGGTTTGACAAGAAATTAATGGTTCAGATTTTCCTTTACATCTAGATATTTTAATTTTCCGCTACATGCGTAAACATCTCAATTTTCCCTATTTGAGGTTAATGGTGTATCTAGTAAAAGCCGGCGAATTTAAAATGCAATAATACATCACATTTTTACAGTGCGTAAATACGGCCTGTTATCGAATGAACGTGATAAATTGAGTTTCGAACCGATATTTACATTTTTTTTATGAAGCATCATCGCCATCTTACATTTTATTTCCTTTTATTCGCATCACTTACTGAGAAGTATAAAAAAATACAAAGAATTTCAGATTATCCATCAGCAGGCTCTCTCGTGGATCAACTTAAAATGAAAAAGTAATAGATTTCATTGTAACATCTTTTAGTATAGAATTAATCTACATATACTCTAATACATATTAAGTGGTAGATAGAAGACAAAATAATATTTAGAGTGCTTTCCAGTTATTTGATATGGTTTCTGATATATCATGGTCTTTTAAAAAACGCGATCTTCACATATTATCAATAAGATATAAATGTAGTTGGTCACAGTACTTTGACTGAAAAATAGACCTATTTTATTTTATTGAGCACGTTTTCTAAGAAAATTACTTCAGAGATTGATTTTCCAGGAAACAATTGGAGGGTTAACTTAATAGTAATTTAATGCTAGTACGTAAATGATTCTATTTTAATAGGAACCTTTAATTTTGTAGACTATTTTAGTAGTTAATTGTTATATAACATAAAATTTTATGTATTCAGCTTCATTTTAGCTAATGTAAAAACCAAACTACAATAACTTATGAACGTTTCGTGACTTAACTTTATTTTATACGACATGCATATTCCATTTTATCAGATGCATTTTGGTTTTGGATATGCTATTTTACTACCCATTTGTACAAAAAATTCTTTATTAATACCTAAATCTTTTTATGATTATATAATGCTTTATAAACCTTTTAAAATTGTTTTTATGTTAATAGTACATTACTGTATTTATTACACCTATGACCTATGTATGTATTTTACTTTTCTTATCCGATGTAGATCTCTTTTCTAATCTGAAATTGGTGATCTAGGTTAAAACTAATATTTCAACACTTTCCCTGTTTCCAGCAAATTGTGATTTATTGATAAGTAAGTATATGTTAATACATTTTTTTAAATATTAACACTAATATTCGTTTTATTCCGGGATTTATATCTAAAGTAAAAATGGAAATTAAGAAATATTAAACTTGGTTTGTTTTCGATCTGCCACGATCATTTATGGTACCAAAAAAGTGATTTAATAGAAGTTTCAAGAGTTACAAAAACAAATATTGATATATCCTATAAAAATCAGAAGTAATAGAAGCATTCTTATGTAGCGATGCAATACCTACTTTAATCATTGGACATACAGTGGAATTTTTCTAGTTCGAACTTCTACAGGGTAGAAACAAGTCAAAAAGTCTTAATAAATATAGTTCCGCAAATCCACAGTTACGGAAATATGAACAATTTCATGTTTCTACTACTTATAGTTAAGAAGAGGAGGAGGAGGACTTGTTGCATGGCCTGCCAGGTCACCTCATCTAGCTCCATTCGACTTTTTTCTTTGGGGTTATTTAAAAAGTTTACTGTATATAGCGTGTTTGTAAAAAACGGCGGGAATTTTAAAGAGAACCCGAATTTTCTTACAGCGACGATGCACTGCTTGCACCAAAATGCACTTTGAACATCTTCTTTAATTTAATTATTTTATCACCAAATCTATTAACAATAAGAAACACTTTACCCTTTTTTTTGAACACCCTGTTATAATTATTCTCCAAGCCGAATTTTTATTACTTACGCTGGCGTTTCCTAGCCTTTTTAATGCAGGTTTGTCTTCGTAAGCCGTAAGGTGTAACTGGAATACTCGTACTTGTACACTCCTAATTCGAATTTTTCAGAAAATTCCTTAAATTTTTCGGCGTCGACAAGTTTGTATATTTTTTACAAAAAATTGAAAATACAATATTTTTTATGGAAACTGACGAAGATGGAGATGATATGAATGAGGACGAAGGCGAAATGTCTAATGTCATACCGACCTTTGAACAAATTTATTTTTGTATTGAAAACCTAGAACTTTTATAGGGTCTAGAAATAAAATTTCTGATTAGACCTTTAAATTTTGTGGAGGATTTTGTAGAAAACAAAAAGTGATCATGTATGCCACAAAAGAGAATTAGTAAAAACTTGAGATTCGACATAGAAAAGTTCAACTGCATTTTCTATTTACTTATATGAAAAAAGTTTTTAAGAAAAGTTGTTTAGAATTTCAAGAAATCTTAATATTGAGTTACATTGAATGAATGACAACCTAACCTCACTCCTAAGTGGAAGCCGATGGAAGCTATACTAGAATTGGAGTTTGTGTCTGGTTAAGTTATCAGGAGGTAAATAATTTTATTGTTTAATTCAACTCTTAAATTTGTCATGGGTTATTATACCATATGATCAAAAATTATTTAGATAAAGGGTGGCCATGGTGAATAGATAATAAGTTAAAAAAAAATAGAAAATAATCCCGTAGTTTAATAACTAAGTTTTATTTGACAAACTGAATAGCTTACAAACCTATATAATTTCAACTACTGACGATGAATCAAACATCCAAGGTAAATTCAGATTTCCAAAGCCACCCTTTATCTAAATAATTTTTGATCATATGGTATTTACCTTTGAATGCTCGAGATTATGAGTAATAATACATTAAATTATAATTTCTATTCTAGTCATAAAATTAAGATTTTGGATTTATTTTCCACACGTTTTTATACATATAACATAATCGTGTTGTAAAATTATATGTTATAATTAAGTTAAGTACCTACTTTATTTTATGTGGAATAAATTAATGTGAATAAATTATATATATTTTCACCATTTTAACGGCTATTATGTTATTTTTCGTTTAAGAATAGAATAGAATACACTTATTTTCACTAAAAATCACATGACACGCGAAAAATAAACTTTTATACAGGGTCATTATAAAAGAATCTAACATCAAAGGTGGCTGTGCATTTTTCATGTATTAGGATTTGCCACCCCTGACATTCAGTAATGAACCAATGAATATCATTTAAATATCACTAGTATCCATTGATCAGATCGGCATTTAAATGAAACGTTTTCTCGTTGCGATTCCCTAGTAATTTTAAATTTATTAAATTTCACAGCCAACTACAATGTTAGATTCTTTTATAATGACCCTGTATAAAAATAATATGTATATGACTCCCAGCAATTTTTTAAAATTAGTTTTTGTGTTCGCCAGTTTCAAATCTGATGCAAACTGCGTTAGCTTACCCAATTTAAAATTTTCTAATTTCGCTTAAAATTGCATTCCTACTTGAATTATATCTCATTTAAACTACTTATCACAATATTTTGTCTTCCACGCCATATTTGACGTGGGTGATCCTCGTCTAATGAGGTAATTCCGAGGAAAACCGACCGGCTGATCTGTCATAGCTAACTTATCCAATTGCAATCCTAATTCAAATAAATCCCGTGACATTTGTCCCTAATATTTCTTTTTCCTTTTTTCCCGGCTCCATCCCTTAAATAAATCCGTTGTGTGAGATTGTTTTTGGACAATATATCAAGTAAATTAAACTTATTTTAGATGCAGAGGCAGGGTTTTGTGTTCGTTTTGGAAGCTAAAACAACATTAAAAGATATGCACTTATTTCTTTCAGATTTTGCATCAGCTCTTTGCGAAATGTTCTCTGGAAATTTAACTTCCCAAAGTTACATAAATAAAACTGTCTTCGCTTCTAAATAGAGTTAAATTGGTAAAGTCTTGGCGCTGTAATGTTATTATGAGCAAAGGCGGAAGTATAGCAATTACTGTGCGGATGTACACTGTTTTTAAATCATACTCCTATATTTCATTTCAATATTACTTATTAGACCATGCTTGAAATCTATTTGAAATTTGACAACAATTTTCTAACTAAGTTATTCTTATTTGATGTTGAAAATCACATCATTATTGATCATTTTGTATGTACCTACACTGAATTACGATGTGTGTTTTTTAAGCATGAAATAATTAAAAATTCATTTATTGAAACAGTCAGGAAAATTGATTTTGTGATTAATTAAAAAAGTGATATTGGTTTTTAATTAAATTTGACCATGCTTTAAATTCATGAACTCTACATGTATAGTAAAATGTATTAAATTTGGTGGTGCACTTTGTGATTGGCTGATTATTGCATTGTCTGTGTATTTTCCGTGATTTGTTTGCTGCTACCAAGCGTGTCAACAGATAGACTGTTAGTTACTTAGTAAATATACTTTAATTTTTTGTTAGGTATACATTATTTACTAGAATACAATATAAAAAGGTTTTAC
The DNA here is from genome assembly GCA_963942485.1 of Pediacus dermestoides. Taxonomy (NCBI): domain Eukaryota; kingdom Metazoa; phylum Arthropoda; class Insecta; order Coleoptera; family Cucujidae; genus Pediacus; species Pediacus dermestoides. The sequence continues at coordinate 14,288,981 of OZ012626.1, forward strand.
TAAATCATTTCCGGAATATTTAGCTGTTTACTCGTATTTAAATATACACAATAATATTAAACTGATCCGATAAAAAAATGATCGATAAATATACGTCTAATCATTTCGAGTTTCCTTAAACTTTTAAGTTGGATAACTTTAGTATTTCGATTAATTTTATTTGATGTTTAAAATACTTAGAATCGGTTGATTTAATAGTTTTTAATTTTTAATTTAAACGAAGATATTTAATCATCTACTAAAGTTAACTGAGACACAAGAAGCCGGCTCTTATTGAAATGCCCAGTTTCATAAAAGCGAGTTAACTTATTCTGAGGTTAACTCGGAGTTAAACCATAGAATGGATCATTGAATGATCGTTTCTGGGTTTACTTCGAAATAAGTTAACTCGCCTCCATAAAATTATCAATAACAACTGCATTTGTTCAGATTCTGTGTCGAATTAGCTTCAAAACTAGTAGAAAAAAAATGCATAAAAAAGTAAAGACTAAAAATTATCATCACGTTTCTTTTTGTAGAATACAAACAAACTCTAAAATTGTTGAAAGTGGTATCTTCTGTTGTATTTTTTTATCATAAAAAGACCATCAACTCATAAAATTTCTAGATGAGTCTCTTGGAAGTCTTTGAAACAGTTTAATATCATTGAAATAGTCACTAAACACCCGTCTTTGTCAATATATACACGAACAATGGTTCACAAAAAGGCTGCTACTGTCCCGCAGTACAATGAAGGAATGAAGTGATGAAAGCAGGCAGAAACTAGCAAATTAGAGAACAGAATATATACTTGAACCATTGTCTTATAAGAGGATTTATCACGTTTATATCCCGCCTTTGATGCTAATTTAATAATTTCGAAAGACACGCAAAGATCAACGAAATAAATTGCCTGTCGGTGTTGCCTGTAAATTTTCTGGAAAATATTTCAGCCTCGGTCTTTATTATATTCGAAAACCTAAAGCACAATGCATATTTCGTGGGTTTAATGAAGTATTTACACATAAAATGGTATTAATAATTTCAGCCGAGTACTACAATGATTGAATAGGGGATAATAAAATATTTAGAGTTGGTCCAGTAATCAGAATTAATTATAAAGGAAACTGGTGTGCCTCGCCTCCTAAAATATATGATCCACATAATATCTAACACCCTCAATGAACTTGAATTTTAAATGGACATTCAGAATGGGCAGACTAACAAATATTATTATTTCTGCAAAAGCTGTATGAAATTATTAACTTATAATATGTTTTTCAATGGGTCATACTAGACCGGATCGAAAAAACGGAAATTCTTCGGATCGAAATGTATAATAATACGGAAAAGTTATCATCAGATTTTCTTTTCGAAATCTTCGTATCGTGGTAAAAGATTCGAAAATTTGTCCTCAGTAGTGGCGAATTCATATTTAAAATAATGCTTTCCAAAGCGGTACGCCACTTTTGAAAATTTTTTTGAGGTTGAGATTCCCTACACTTGAACATTTGGGAAGGGGGTAAATATTCCAAAATCGTATCGCTGACTTAAAAAATACTGTGGAATTGGACATTAATGATTAAAATGTCAAGAAATTACTTTTAATAGCTACATAAAAAATTTTCTCCCAACAAATTTAAAAGTTCTGCAAAATCGTCATAACATTCCTTGGAAACATTAGGTAATTGTTTAGATTTCTAACCAATATAGAGATTCGAAGCATGCTCTAAATTGCTAAAAAGTGTTTAATGGAGATTGTCCTCGAAAGGCCTGTATAAAAGATTCCACGTATTCCTACACCAAGGTACCTCTATCCAAATGTACTTCGTTAGGGGTTAAGGATGTTTTTTGTATACACTGTGTCCCAAATTGGTGGCTCCACTATGGGTAACTTCTTTATTATTGGAGATACAAAGACTGTTAAATTAGGAAAGTTTTTAAGAATATCATGGTCATTTTAGATTAGCCAACAGATTTTCAATATCTCTTAGTTTTTGATATATTTGGGAAAAACCAAAATGTTGCATTTTCTTTAATGCTCAATATTTTGTTTATTATCGATTTCGTACTGTTGAAACTTTGACATTCTACATGCACTTTTTTAAAATACTTCTAACGCTGTTGTCACTTTTTTTCAAACTCTTTTGTTTTTTGAGATACGATTACCAACTTTTGTTTTTCTTATGGATGTCAATTGTTGTTTTGGCACTATCCAGTAGCATTTTTATTACCTTTCCAACGATGTATGACAACACGAAGAAAAATTTTAATTTTCACAAGAAAAATCATAAAATTTTATTTGTCAATAAAAAAAAACAAAAGACATCCCAGCAATGGATGTCACTGAACAATATTATTTTGATTGTAATACCAACACATTGTAGCTTCCTTATAGACTTATTAAGCAACCAAATTTTAAATCTCTACTTTAAACCGTTCTGTAGAAACCTATACTTAAAAAAATTATTTGGAAAGATATTTTTAGCGCCCTGTAATTCAGTAAGGAAGAACTTTGGGACTGAGGTATGTTTGGTTCAAACAACTTATTTTGAGCCCAAAAACTTGTGGTAGCTTTTTGTACAGACCTTTCAAGGACACCCTGTATACAGGGTTTCTCATTCTCTCGATGGGTTTCACCCATTTCTAGGCAAGATCGAAAAAAGTGTTTTCGTTACCTATCCTTAATTAATATTAATTTGTATTTTTAAGTATTCTCAGATTTTACATGTTATTCACATCTTAATGTTAAATAATACTAATCATCAAAACAACTCTATTGATTTAGATAGAAAAATTCCCTTAATTTCTAGATACCTATACTTAACAATAAACATGCCTAGGTGAGAAACAAATTTTATCTTAAATATTTTACTGAATAATGTAAATTATGAATTAAATTTAGATTATTATTTCATAAATTTTTTCTTTAATGATAACCACACAATTCTCTTCATTTTATCTAACGTACCTATTCTTTGCGGCTAATTGTATAAATTTTTACATCTAATAAATAAAATTCCCAACTGTTGAAGACAATTTATCAAATTATTTGTCACAGAATGAAAATGTTAATGTGACTCTGTAATGGACTATCTATAAAACACTTGCAACATTTCCAGTTGATATCTGCATTTTTCTTCCGACTTGAAGCTCCTTTATTATGTTTAATAATATTTATTGCTCGATTTATAGCTAAAATGGTTTGACTTTATAATTCTCAGGCATGGGGACTGTTTAATGTAGGGTGGTATAATAGTAGCATATCTCCGTTTCAATTTCAATTCATACTGAAATAATTTATGCACTAACGTCCGCTTTTATGCGCAGTTACACTTTGCGTTTTCGAACGTCGTATTCGTATTTCCGTTGCTCGTGGCAAGGAAACTTAGATTATTCGACTTCCTTCCACCTTTTAGATCTTCTATTCGCCTTTTCCTGTACCACATTTGCATTACAGCTGTAATTAAATGTTATATGAGCAGCGGTATAACGCCGCACCACGAGAATTCCAACGTGACCTAAGCTATTAGTGCTACAGTGCTATAAACTGTTTAAACTTATTTATTATATAGGTCACTCTCTCCCCTTTAGATTATACCAATAAAAAGAATTCTCAACAAAGACCATGACTACCCTTATTGCAACTTTAAAGTTAAACAATTTTTTCTGTTTTACTTTACCATGATATTATGTTCACTACGTGAGTTTAGGTCAAAGTTGGAGACGAAATTTCTGCCTTTATACAAATTACATTATTCGAAAACCCTTTTTAGATACCAGCTTGAGAATTAAAATTTCATTTGGTTTTCTGGCAATGTTGGTATATCCAATTATAAGCAAATTTGTAATTGAAAATAAATAAGATATTTAAGCTCTAAACCCCCTTCAAATAATTTTATTTAAAGCCAGCACCCTTATACCTTTGAAATAAGTAAATGCATTAAATTATTTATTTTGTCCTCACTCAATCGTAAAACAAACCGAAAAGTTTCTCTTTGAACTAAATTATTTGAGAGATTATTTCATTATACCTCGAAACATTTACAAAAAAAAAACAATTTAGAAGAACACTACCAGTAAAACAATCAAATATCTTTAATGGGCTGTGGTCACTGAAACTCTTTATAGTTGGATCCATTAAGAGCTGAAAACAATAAGTAAGTTTATTTAGGAAAAAGTCAACTAACGTGGAAGGACCTCTTGAAACAACCGCTTTCGGCCCCATGATGCTTCAGTGTTCCATCTAATCCGGCCTTTTTGTTATCTTTAGCTAGATCTTTCGCCCATCTAAAAGAATATTTATTTGGTTTCTTGCACGCTGCATACAAAATTACTTTTATCGAAGCTAAGTGAAATTATGCAAGAATATAAACGGCCCTTTTCCCCATTACTTAAACCTTACGCGTGTAGAGAAAATAAAATAATCGACTGATGTTTGAAATGGAACTTGAACCCCATTTTGTAAAGATTATAAGCAGTAAAGATTTTATTTTATCCGAGTCTAACTCCAACGCATACGTTTTCTATTTTGTGTTCATATAAAAAATGTGTTTTTTGTTCCATCTCAATAAAACATTATATTATGTAATAGATCTTTAAAAGTTTTAACCGGAAACGACAACAAAACTGTGGATCACACATTAAACCTTTTTCATCGTGCACCAACACAAATTGTATTTAACTAAAGATATTTTTTGATTTTTTAAGATTATCTTGAAAGGAAACTATTAAGGTTTTTTTTTATATTTCCGAATTGAAACAAAGACACCCGATATCATCCGAAATAAAATATTAATTAAATTAATTTGCATTAATGTTAATATAGAATATCGAATATATTGGTTAAGGATTCAGTAACTTTCCAAAGATTCTAACTATGCATATAAGAAAATCATGTGCTGAACACATTAGATATTTTAATTACTAAATGCATTTTGTTCTCGTCCATTACTATATTGCTAAGCAACAAGGTTCTCGTGTAAACATTCAAAATTTACCGATAAAAACAGAAGGTCTTGTACTTTTACTTACGACAAATTCATATTATTTACTGTGTTCTGTTGATTCTGTAAGTTTCCAGATTAAAATAGACCCACCCTGTACAGCACTTATTCGTTACAAAGAAAAATGTGGGTATAAAAAATACAAAGTAAAGTATAACCTCATATTTACATAAAAGTTATATAACGGGCAATTTCTCCAGTTCAGTGCCAAAATAGTTTCTTTCAAACTTATCTGCAAGCTGAATTACAAACTACAAGAAATAATGCCTGTCAAATGCAACTCACATTTTATCGTCTATTTTCCAACAAGTTTGCTGACTGCAGGGCGACTTTAAAATAGCGTTCATCATTGCCACAGTGTTATTGATAGCAACGACCTTCCGCCAGAATTTTTGCATTCTGCACAAACTTTTCGAGCACTTCATATTCTCGTCAAACATACAACTTTGCCACAGAAATGTAAAATATTTTTTAACAAGCAAAGTTTTCCTAAAACTGTATGTTGTAAAAAACTACTTTTAATTAGTTAGAAGCTTCGTGTTTTTATGCTATGAAAAATGTGCATCTAATTCATAATTAAAAATACCATTACAGGTAGGGTAGTAAATAATCACTGCTTAGGAGTTTTTTTTTTCAAAATATGACAGAGGAAAATGCACAACATCCGCCCCAATTAAACAAAATAGTGTTCGCATTTAATAAATCGTGAAAATGCAAGCTGTGAATGAAACGAGGGTTGTAAAAGTTTTAGTTCAAAATAATTTGCAAATAAGATTCACGGAAAATAAATTTTGCATATGACGGTTCACTCCGGTTTATATAATGGACTACAACTGAGTCGAGATTAAAAACAAAATCGACGAAAATAACAAAACCATTATTTTCAGTTGCCTTCACTTAGCTAAATTTAAAAATGCATGTCGCCTATCTGTCTATACCACCATGCATAAAACAATTATCTGAATTCAAGGCACGACTGTGCTAGATAACAAATTAACTTTGTTTTGTTCATACCAAAAGATTTGCTTCTCCAAAATGAAGCGAACAGTGGAATGTTAAACAATGATGATATTATACAATATAATGAAGAAAGTTATGCACTCGCTGATTAAATTTTAGTGTAGGTACCACTTGCATTAGGGATAATTAGAGAGTTACACATTTTGCTTATGTATTAGGGTTAAAAGAAATTCTGTGAATGTAAATGCAAAGTTATTTCCGCAAAATAAATAAAGAATAGTTACATGTCCATTAGGCTACTGACAAACTGATAAAAAATCATCATTAATTTAGATCGATAGTCATTTTATTTAATTATGTTTACGTTATTTTGATACATACCTTACACCTTCGGGTATACAAGGTTTTGATTATATATATATATATATATATATATATATATATATATATATATATTGATACAACGTTTCATGTACAGGATCCGCAATAAGAATGGAAAAAGTGCCAGCATTTTTATACTATTGGAAGGAGATTAACATTTGGCATAAGCCTATTATATAGGACGTTAAATGTATTTTTGTACATCTTTATTTTTTTATATAAAATTCCTAGTTTTGCGTTGAAATTAGATTCCTTATATTGTCGAAGGTTTTAAGCCTTTTGGGACAAGGGGAAATTGGAACTAATATTTTATGCAGCTGACGTTTTTCTGAGTACCTATATTTGACGTTCTTCAAATCTTCTAAAAAAATGAGTGATTACATCAATTAGAATTATAATTAAAGTTAAGTGGATTGATGGACATGAAATCCAATGTGTGAAACAGGATCAAAAATAGGAAAATTTCCTGTTCAGAGCACGGAAAAGAATCCATGTTTCATTCAAAAATTTTAGAAGCTCTGAAAAAGCTCAAATATACAGAGCGAAACATCAGCTAAATAAAATACATATTGGTTTCAATATACCCTTGTCCTAAACCGATTATGTGCTACGAGCAGAAAATTTTTATTTTTTTTAATGGCAACAGGTCATATTGGACATCTTTGGAGTGATTATTTTTAGTGATTAGTTTAATTTCGTCAGAAAGAAGTTGTTCTGAAATTGTAAATTTTACTAAATTTTACATATTTTCAGTTATTAAAAAAGAAATTATAAAAAAGGAAAACAAAAATAGATAAAAGCAATAGCAAACAATGAAGTAAGCTGACAGTTAAGTGATTTTTAAGGTTGATTTGGTTTTTTGTATTATATTTGATATTATTTTTTCCGCTGATTACAATGGTGAAAACAGAAAAACATCTGGTATTCGAGATATTCACAAAAATAACATTTTTTTTAATGGAACACCCTGTATTTTTTTTTGCAAAATTCTATATGATAAATTAAATTCTGTACAAAAAATGTCCTTATCTTTTTTTGATAATTATTTAAAATAAGCGAGTTATTTTGAAAAAAAGTTTACAAAGTTTTAATATCAAGTATAGTCATAAAATATAATTTAGAAAAATTTCAATATTTCGGTAAAAGTTTTTTTCAACTTGCTTAAATTTAAAATTATGATTGTTTGGTTTTAATAAATTACAATTATTCCGTTTTGTGGCTACTTGATAATTTTAAAGAATTGCAAATTTTTTTCTAAATAACTAGCTTATTTTAAATAATTATCAAAAAAAGATATATGTATACTATACAGGGAGTCCGGAAATTAGGAGCAAAAATCTCGGGGAGTGATTCTACTCGAAAAGTTAATGTGACAAGCTCCTATAACATTTTTCCGAAAGTTCATTAATATTGGGGTTACAAGGCCTCAAAGTTTTTTTTTGAAGTCAATTTTTTCCAATAACTTTTTTTCTAAATTTTGATGATGCCCGATTGAAGAGCATCGAAAAATCTTCAAAAAAGGTCCTCTTGTTGAATAACGATAAAACGAGTAGTTTTCGAGAAAAACGCGCTTCTGTTTAATCTTGAAAATGAGCTGTAGTTAGTAGTTGGTATTCATTTAATGCAAGCAAATTTTTAAGGCGTTTTTCTCGAAAACGACTTGTTTTATCGTGATGCAGCAAGAGGATCTTTTTTGAAGATTTTTCGATGCTCTTCAATCGGGTGCATCAAAATTTAGAAAAAGTGCCTAACAAAAAAGTTCTGGGTGTTTATCCAAAGGTCAACGTCCGTTTCGACTCTTTGACATTGGGGGATTTACCTCAAATTTGGTGCAAGAATACAAATAAACATTAGTGATAAGTGTGCCAAATTCGAAACGAATCGGTACACTAGAAAAAAAGTTACTGGAAAAAATTGATTTAAAAAAACAATCTTTAAGGCCCTGTAACCCCAATATTAATGAGCTTTCGGAAAAATGTTATAGGAACTTGTCACATTAATTTTTCAAGTAGAATCACCCCCCGAGTTTTTTGCTGCTAATTTCCGGACACCCTGTATATTCGATAAATATTGTATATAAGAAATTAAAAATTTATTTAGGAACAAAAATTTGAAAATAAACGCCTAAAAAGGCGTTAGATTTTAGCGCGATGCGGCAAGCGCGAACGCCTCGTTTCAGTTCCCGTGAACCTTTCACTCACTGTAGCGCAAAAATGTTGACACAAGAAGAAAATTGTTTAAACAAAAACTATAGGGTGTTTTACGCTTTACAACTTTTGTTTGAACTCTTTTTATTTAATATGGACGATTACCGAAATAAAAAAATAAAAACTTTTAAATCCCACTTGTTGGATTTTTACACTACCATAATTTGTTTACTGATGAGAATTTGTATATAATTATATTACATCATTTTGTGGGGATTTTTATTCTCTACAAAAAAGGTATCGACACTTTTTTTTGCTAATATCAAATATAAGCCCGAAAAATACAAATCACCAAATCAACCCTATAAATCAAGATGGCGGAAAATCCGCAAGGAGTTGGAGGTCGCAAACTTGGGAAATTACTTAACTTCAACTTCAACCCCTAAAATTTGATCCTGTTCCGGACGATTCCGACCTTTAACGTATGATTTTCGAATAATTTTACTGTACCTACTATTCGTGTTTTTCTTATTTTGTATTTTCTTAAGATATAAAAACTGAAAATTAAGCAATTCAATAAATTTTTTCTACATTTTCTGTAACACTACGACATTTTAATACCGTAGTAGAGAAAAGAAAATTCCTTTTACGATGATACCCAAAAATATAACTTGATGATGCTACTGAAAATAAACTAAAAATAACATAAACTAATTAACTATTTTTTTGAAGGGCCTTATACTTTTATCCAGGCACAAATATTCCCAAAATTTTAAGATATAAAAGTATGTTCAGATTTACATGATATTTATTTTTTGTTTTTGTTGCAGGTAAGCAAAATTTCCGCAGTTACATTGGGTTAAATATTTCAGCAGTTGGTAAGTCTTAAACGCAATCGATTTGTTTTGGTACTAGTTGTTCCAAATTTAATGGGTACCCTAACCCACAATTTGTTTCAAATATTGGTTAATTAAAATTATATATGTTGTTTTTATTGAGTTATTGAGCAGATTAACTCAAAATCTCCAAATCTAAAAAATCACGAATAGTCTTTTTCTATAAAGAATAAGAAAGTAAAAAACATACTTTCTTTCACTAAGTACTGTTAATAAGCGGATATTTCAGCACACGATATAGGTAAATTAATCTACATCTATTTAAGAAAAAGAGATGCGTGTTTCCGATTTTTCGTCTATTTTTAATAAATTGTTTTGAGATTTTTACTTTAGACATAAAATGTGTGCTGAGATTGCGAACAAAACCAATGACGACAGGTGAATTGTTGCTGTACATTTCTTGTTTAGTTTTGGATAAGCAGGCTTTAATTGTTTCTAGATTAGATTAGGTTCCTACCAGGAAGATAAGTCAAAGTGGACAAATTTACATTTCTGCGCAAAACCTGTTTCGTTTTTGATAAAGAAAAGTAAAGATAAAATATAAAAAGAAAATTCAAATGCATTTATCATAAAACTTGGCGTCGTTGGTTTCCAGAATATAATATGACGTCTTTCGTCACTAATCGCGTTTCCCTAACATATTTTATAAATAAATCGGTAAAAGCTTTGAAAAGCCGAGTGAAATGTAAATGGGACTGTGAATTGTATCAACAAAGTATAATTTAGTTAAATGTCGCTCCACATCCCCGTGTTCCTCCTTTGTATTTCAAATTTATTTCGCATTATAGCTATCTGTGTTTTAATTTGGTAAGATGGAGCTTTAGCGTGGCAAATACTACTCTTGTATCAAGTTAGAATTTTAGATAAATGTGTATATACAAAACTTTGAAGTTGTATCTTCACTTCTGTTTTGCATAAAAGCTTTTGCATATGCATCGTTCTAAAGGTGAACACAATGCATTTAAATGAACTATGTTGTATAAGAATGGTAAATATACAAAGAGAATGGGAACTTATTTATTGTTATGAAATGCATAAAGGCTAAAGAAAACTAATTTCGAGAATAATTAACATTCTACGATACGACAAGATGATGATATTTGCTGGAAAGTAGAGAAATCCATAGGTACTCGTATATCATACATTCAAAATTATGCTTAGTATGTAAATTGCAGCTTTAATTTACAGAAAATATAGTTCTATTATAATAAAATTGTTTGAAAAATTTAAAAAAGGTATATTACAGATATAATTATTATTGTAAGGGTGGATTGCATGACCTTAACTTTTCGTTTAGTGTGTTTTTACGTACTTACTGATATTTTTCTTTGTGGTTGTTCTGGAATGCTACTGAATGATTAAATTTAAAAAAAAATAAAAAGGGAAATATTTCAATAAGAATAAAAATAAGTTTTGGAGCAGTAACAGACGTATTTCAGAATTTTTGTAAAATAGTACGCCACTGTAATTACTTAGTATCATTTAAGCTAAACTCTAAATTAAAGACGCAAATGTTTCGACTAACCTCATGGTAACACTTAGAAATTCCACAAGTTAATTTTATTGAGTAGATATGACGTCTTAACATTCTTCGTATTGGAAAAAACTACAGTTGGTCTGCAAGTGGAATTAGGTTAATTTCCCGTCTTTATTGTACCCATTTAAAAAAACAATACAATTATTCTTCAGAAGGGCGCCCTTTTCGTATCTGAAATTTAATCAAAGTTATGAATATTCATAATCAAGAATGAGGAAGCAATGTAAATATATCTTTGTATACAAGAACTTTATTAATATTGTGTCTTAGAAAAGCCACGAACGAAATTATAATATAGCGATAAAAATCAATATAGCTAACAACTTAGTTTAAAATTGTTGCGTGAATAATATGATTATAAGGGAGTTAAGTCCAGGGCTTAGAATATAATCAAATTTTAATCTCTCGGTAAACACCGTACTTAGTTGGTGGACACTATCGAAGAATGAATATTTATTGAGGATACTAAATAGTTGGCCTTTAATTAGCATGAATGCAATTTGTCAGCGAGATTACAGTAATCCGATGAGACGGTTTGAAATGGTATTAGTTCGGTCTTTAGGTCAGACGGGCCTCAACTTTGCTAAATGACCCGGGAGACCAAACAAAGCACACAGAAACTTATTCTATACTCAATTTCGAAATCTTTATTAAAATGTTCATCAATCATTTCAACTACTCTATTCACTTAACATCATCTAGTCTAGACTATTGATTATTTAAATGGAGCTGGATCTATTCGTATATTATACAGATGGCTCCATGTAATATAGAAAATATGAATTTCCAATGTTAAAAGGAAGCTGTGCGATTAAAAATGCTGTTTGCTGAAATAGTTGGAATTATTTAGCAAATTTTTATGTCTTACAATAAAACCAGAGGTAAGAGATTTAGATTTAGAATTACATCACATTTACATCCAGCTTTTAGACGAGTATGGTTTCGTCTGCTATTGCTTGATTTTCTTTAAAGATTTATGGAACTTGAAGCGCATGTATCAGCTGTTAATATAATATTATGTTGAATATTAAACTGCGGACATAAATTATCTCGTTGGAATAAATTGGCTCATAGCAACTGCTGCAAAAATTGTAAATTTTATATATTGTCGTTTGACGTCATCATGTATGTAGGTACGTATTTAGCGAATGAAATATGAGTTTTATCTTTACAATGTATCGATTTACTAATGGTAGACTTTTAAAAATTGACTTGTATTAATTTGTTATTTAAATTGAAAAAAATTATATATGTAGTAATTACACGAGAACTACGTATGTATGATTACTTTCGGTGAGAGTTCATCACGATCTCGTCTAGGAATGTGTTGTTTTCATATTGCACTTTCTTCTTGAAATCTAGAATAATCAAAGGCAAAAATGATCGATTCCGCGATCGATGATGTGTTTGTTTGGTAAAATTTAGTTTTCCACAGTGCTGACGGGAAAACTTTATGCTCGTTGAATCTGCTGGGGCCTCCACTCTGTTAACAAATTTCATAAAAATGTCACATTTCCAAAATTTTTTCACAAATAGGTACCGCAAAATTCTTCAAATAAAAAAAATCACGATTATCATACTTCGTATAAGAAAGTAAAAATCCACAAAATGCCTTTAAATTCCTTTAATTTCCCCTTGAATCCCCAAGAGGACTTGTAGGATTCAAATCAAATTCCCCATTAAATTATTTGTCCTAAAATGACACCACTAAATTTGGGAGCCAGAAAATTCGTTTATAGTAAAAATGCCACATGAATTCCTTTCAAATAGGTACAACACAATTCCTCTAGTTAAAATTAAACAAAATTTATGAAAATGTCTAACTATAATGCATACAAAGCAACAATAACATTTTTTAATTGAAAAATTAAACCACACAAACGACGAACGAAGACTTACCTCAAAAATGTCTCCAAATTCTTTTAATTTTCCCGTGAATGCCCCAATTTTAATGCAACGTACTTGTACGACACAAACAAATTTCTTATTCAATTCTTCGGAAATACTAATGAAATTCTCTACAATTCCTCGAAAATGCCTTGTAAATTCCCGAAATTCTTCTCAATTCCAACAATTTCCTTCAAGAGGGTCAACAAATTCCTCGGATAGCCAACCCCTCGAGAAAATATCGGACCGTAATAAAAATTCAAACAAATTAATAGATGGACGTTCGTTTATGCACAAATTAAATAACTTCGTTCCCCCTCTAGTGTCCTGGTTTGTGGTTTCGATCTTGTCCTCATCGCAAAACTCCATTTGGTACTCAAACGAGAGGAGTTTGAGGCTCTAGAAACTGTGTTAGAAACCTCTCCTCTCAGTGTATATTCTTCGGAGAAGAGTGTCGTTAGTCTTTGCAAGAGTTGGATTGATAATTAATCATACCAAGGTTTTCCAGTCAAGATATGCGTCTTCGACTTGTTGTATAAGGAATATTTAGGTCTCCTAATATGACCAGGAAATTAACATTCGGGAATTTGCACGATCTTCACGCATTTCTATATAGACCTCTAGGAGTACATAATTAAATTGGGAATATAAACGATCGATATACAATTTTATCTCTATTTTATCAACTGAAACAAGTGAATCTGTTCTGTTGCGCATGTGTCAATAGATTTCAGAAAGTTGAAATTCTCTGCAAATTTTACAACTTTTGTTCAAAATGAGAAGATTAATTATCCATGGATAGTTATCTACATTAAAAATCTTTAACCTTATGTACGATGAAACATATTCTGTTATTAAAATTGTCTAGTCACAGAATATTTGAAATAAGTTAAAATGTCATGTCAGGATGTGCAGTTGATATGAAGTCCATTGAAAATAAAAATGCTATTTTGAAGTTCGTTCATGAAACGATTCATGGAAACTTGTGCAAATTGTTTTAATGTAGTTAACAGGAGTTTAAAAGCTGATGTTCACTGAGGTGCCTTAAGTAGATGCAATCTTACTACTTTTGAAAATTGTGTTAAATGAAAACTGTATGAAATAAATTAAAACCGTAATTGTGGTTTCGAGAGAAACGGACAGTTGTCGAGTGCATATAGAATAGTCGTTTTATTCAGACATAAAAAAAACTTGCTGCTAGAGCTAGACTATTATCTTACACAAATGTCTGGTATAATGAACTAGGTGGTTAAGTTTCTGAAAATAGTCGTTAGTTCACCATTCAAATCTCTTTCATTTAAAGTCTAGTCTATAGCGGAATTGGTTAACGATTTGCACAGTTACTGTAGCCAAAAATGAATAAACGACTTGAAGTTGACTCTGTAATACCAAGAGCTAGCTCTCGAGCTAGTAATTATTATTGACTATCTGTGATGCTAGCAACGCCTTACATTCTAATACAAATTTCAATTATTCAATTTTGGTCTTGCTTGTCTGTTTTTAACTGTTATATTTAATTGTTTACATTGATGGAGAATTAATGAAATTATTATAATGTGCAGTACTTTGTCTAAAGTTTGAGAGATAATGTTTGAATACATAAACCATGTCATGTAGCAATGTATGTACATTAGTACATTACATATATTCGCCTCGTTTGCCTACTTGTTCGTATTGCTACATCAAACTTTATATGTAGGTGTTTTATTACATTATCGAATAAAAGTCATGCATCTTCATCTATATCTAAGTTGTGAAAGGTAGAACAGCTGGAGGCATCAGCAGGTGCATCATGGTTGATGTAAAGGCAGACGTAACGTAGGAGGAAATCTAGTTTGGTTTCGTGTTTGATAAGATAAGGGTGCCATTTACATTTGAGTTTCATTAATTGCAACGGAAAAAGAAGACTGGATTTGAACATTTATTTTATTGGCGATAAATTTGGTTTTATTTTATCGTCAAAGGGATGTAACCTAATTGTGGGGAGCAGACAATCGTTTGATGTATACCTGTCTATAGATATTTACTTTCTAAAGGTTATTGCTCAAGTGTATAAAGTAAATATTTTCAAATCATTTTTTTGTATACTTTAATAATCTTTTTGTATGTCTGCATGTTTGTTTCCCTGTCAAATAAATTCTGTTTTGCTTTACAGTGAGTTATTTTCGATAAACTTGCACAGCGTACTGGTAGTCTACTTACTATGTATATTGAATTTGGGTCAAGGGACAGCTGAAGTCTAGTTTTTCTGTTGTGGGATCTGTTAATTTTGCAATATATTTTTAGATTCTCCTACTGTATCTGGAGTAACTTATTTATTGATATGTGTATTATTTATACAGGGTATCTACAGTAGAGGTTAAATGTTAAGGTTTCCAAGCGAAAAATAGGAGCCTTGAAACTGATTAAAACGAATGAAATATAATTACCAACGTCCTATGAAAACATTATTTCTTTTAGTTTTATACTTTTATGTTTAGAATGAAGAAAATATTAAAAAATATACTGGGTGTTCTATTTAAGATAACAAAGGTTGCATACGCCTACCAAAAACTGATCACACTGTACAGGGTGGGCAAAATTCGATGTTTTTATAGAGTAACTTTTAAACCATAAGAGATATTGAAAATCTGGCCGCGCATCGTTGAGCTCTTATTTTGACAAACCCTTAATGGCGAAGTCAAAATTTAGCGATCGTCGTTTGTTTTCGAGTTATGGACGAAAATTCGATATTTTGAGATTTCGATTTATGTCTATATTTCGGTTGTTTGTGAATTTAGAGAAATGGCATTTGCACGTTCTTAAGGCACTTTTTTGAGGAGAATGCAATGGCGTTAACAGATTTTGAAAATGTTTTTTAATTTTTAGGTTATGACATAAAGTTGTATTTTTTTATATGGAAGTCATGGTGGGCTGTGACTTTGTTGAAAAGAGCATTTTTTTCTTTTTTCAAATATGTAGGGTCTATTCCTTTAATTTCTTCTTGAAAAATCAAAAAATCTAAATTTTTGTAATTTAAATAATATTTCGCAAATAACAAATTTAAAATAGTTATTTTTATATTAAGGGCGCAAAATGAGTGTTTTTTTTATGACACCTCAGAATGTCAGTTGTGGTCGAAGAGAAGCATTATTGAGAGTACGAGGTCAAGTACTTTTAAGCGTCCTGAGTCCTGGAATAATAATTTTCATGACGTGTTATGTATAATATTTTACCTGAAACCTTTAAGAAAGTCAAACTCTCAAGACTATTTTGATTCAAGAAAATTGATCATTGTTAAGACTAGTACTGTAATATTTTACATGCCGGTCATTACAGTACTATTTTTAAAAGTAGTACTGTAATGACCGTCATGTAAAGTATTACAGTACTAGTCTTGCGATAATCAATTTTGTTCAACCAAAATACTTAGTCTTGAAAATTTGACTTTCTTGGCGATTTCAGCTAAAAATTATTTTGTTGTTTAATTTGGGCTCAATATGTCAATCGATCGTTATCCTGCACTGTAAGTTAATTTCCTCAAATACTATTATTAAGGCAATCGTAACTAAGATAAATAACTAGCAGTTAAGGATAACTATTAATGGAAAAAGTGGGCCTCAGTACATATCCTTAACTATAACTTAATTGTCTTGTTCACAATTAAATAACTAATTATCTTAATTAATCTTAACAATGGTAGACATGTAAGAAAAGGAACTTATAGTTAAAGATAACTACTTATTGGACCTTGGACACGGATTATTCACCTTTGGCAGTTAATTGTGACAATGAAAATCAACAAATTTATCTGGCAAATAAACTTACTGGTAAGATGAATAAACCGGCCTTTAGTTTCCTTACGTGTAATAACATGTTTACAGCTCGACAGTTTGTACACCATAAAAACTGTAGTTGTTCCAAACACGTTTCTAAACTAAGACTCTAATTAAAGTTTCTAACAGCAGAATAGGGTCGATACAAATTATTTTCAAAATTATTGTTAATAAAATTGTCACGAAATTTCCTTTTGATGTACGGAAAACTATTGTTAGGACTACACCATATTCATCAAGGGTTGGTTTTTCAGTAATGATTACAATATTCATACAGATATTCTATTGTGATTTGAGCCCTAGCTTATATGAAACTACGCAGAAAGTTATGTATTATGCCTTTCCAAACTCATCTAAAGGATAACACGAAATGCTGTCTAACTTTTATGAAAATTGTTATTATAATTAATGTACCTATTATGAAATAAATTAATTAAATTGGCCCAGCCTCGTATTAGTATGTGTCCCTTTATATGTGATGATTTAGCTAAAGGAAACTATTTCAGAGGGTAGCTATTTGTTAGTAGGTGACATTGAAATTAAGATTGAAAGCACGTTTTTGTATCACAGCATCAGCGACTGAGCCTGGTACCCACATGAACAAAGGTTGAGTTTTACTAAACGTTCACGTTGATTATCTAGAAAACATCCCTCTAATCGTATACTGGTTGCAATGTCTGCCCCGTGAGTAAAATAAATCTGTAATTAACTAGAGCGAAAACAACAAAACTTTCTAAACTTGACATTACTGCTTTATCTGTAGGTCCCCTGTCTATTGTTTGCAAAAAAATCTTCCATATGGATTTTTATCTTATTGTTAAACAAACCCGTATGTGTTAGAAAACTAATTAAAATATTCTTTAGTCAACGAAAATGAACAACTTGTTTTGACACTGGTATTTTTTTAGGAGTATTAATTATTTGTGGGTTGATTCATGTTTCAAATAGTTGGACAAATATGAGAATATTTTTAATATTTACGATCCAATTCGTATAAAAAGGTTTCCTCAATCCTTATAATATTTTTTCTTTTAAAACTACCACACGAAGGACCAATATCCTACATTTACAGCCAATGCTTCGTAAATATCCCTAGAGTCTCATATAAAAGTGCGCGTCCCATAAGCCTTCGACCTCTCCGTCTCCTATGACACTCACACTTTGAGAATAATAAAACTTAATCTAAAATTTATATTATAATAAAATCATTTTTCACAATCTATTCACATTTTTTTTCATAATTTACATAATTAATTGTTTTCTTAAAATATTAATAATGTACGTATGTATCTTATAATTACAGTAGTGTATAGGATTTTTACGATAAAAATGGAATGACGTCTTAATACATGAATAGTAAATCCCTCGGTAAATTCCTATGGGACAATATCAATAGATCTGGCATTTCAAAGGGTGCCATTTAAAGAAGAATTTGGGTGTTTGAGTTGATGCTGCTGTTATATTGGTTTCTCAAAATTAATATCGCTGACATCATTCCAGTCTTATTGTAGAAATCCCACAGGTACTGGTACTGTTTTGGAAAATATTGTCATTTCGTATTTCTGTACTCGGGGGCAGTTGGGCGCATTGTAGATACTTTGTATTAGATATAGAGAGGTTAGCTAGTTGCTTCTGTCGGCCCACTGAAGCGACTCGACTTCATTCTTTCCTTTTTGATGCGAATACAGTAGAAAATTATGGCTTTTTAATTAATAAATATAGTTAAACATCGAATTTTTCTGTAAAAAATATATGTGGATATTGTTGAGGTATAATCTGTCCTTGTTTTATTAATAATTATGAGAAAGATTGATAATAAATTATTAGAAACAGTAGCGTTTAAGAGATGCCAAGCAAGTTGAAGTGCAAACTGATGGGCAAATTTAGAATTTTTTTATAAATGTAACTGTTACATTTCTTTTACGAACAGTTATTCTATACTAATCCATTTTTTATATAATTTTATGTATTGTATAAAATGAAAAAGAGCTAAAAAGCCAATTTATCTAATATTACTTTATTTTACTTCTTATTCGTATTTAAATGGTTTAGTTAAAATATTTTTAGTATTAAGAAGATATGAATCTTCCTTTCAAATTTGTACAAATTTCATTACTTCTGCCGTAACGATTTAAAAAAAGGTCTTAGTTGTTAATATGTAGTGAAAAAACGTAACTTGATGTGGAACTGAAATATTGACTAATAATTATTATAACAATACGTCACTGGCACTGTAAACAACAAAAAAAGAAATATTCTATAAATAATTCTCCTTGTCTAAGGGACACTAAGGATGCACGCATGTGTGCTGAAATGGTGCAGATAAAGAATACAAAGCCCGACACCGCAGGCCATAATCTGACGAGTAAACAGATACCTGCAGTTGTCAAAAGAGTCTTCCATCAAAAGCTGGATTTATAATGAATAAGAATTAATGAGAGTAATAATGAATGCTAAAATCTCTATAAAATGAAAAAAATATATCTAATTAGAAGGATTTCAAAAAACCATAATAATGTTCTGATTTATATGAGAGATTCTTTCATATATAAAATTATGAATATAATTTCTAAAGACACCATTTTCATTTGATGAATCATGTAATTAACTAGTTCAGTTTATAATTTCAATAACGTTATTAATAACAGTTTTTGCCAAGGTACCTATACGAACGTTAATTTAGTGTAGCGTCGTCCCCATAGATCAGGATTTAATTTTCAGTTTCTGTACTACACAGCTATTTATTAAAGAAGATACAACAGAGCCGCATATGTTGTTGCACTATTAATTATTAGACTTCGATGTTGTTGTCTATATGTATATGACAAAGTTCGGTAACTTTGTTTTGCCTAGTCTACATATATCAAGCCATTAAGATTATAGGGCGTAACGCATTGTCTTAGTTAGTACAACAATGTTATAAATCATGGAGTTTCAGACTTGTTGTTAATTAGTACTTTGTGAGAGTTAATTTTTTTGTCATTACATGAAGTGGTCAGTAGGAACTACAGATAAACTTATTTTATTTACCGGTATGAAAGAATACGTTTTCAAGTTGATTTTACGTAAATTTATTCGACCATCCAGTTATTTTTATTAAAATTTTATATTCCAAAAATCTAGCTAGACAATTACTTCTATAATTTTATTATGGTAGAGAAATTTTTCAGTGTTTTCTGTATTTCAAGTTTTTCTTATAAAAATATAATTATTGGAAATGTCTTAAAATTAAAAGTTATGTATATCAATTTCTTTTGCTTTTGATAGTTTATTTAGAATTTTGATTTAAGATGCTTTTTCTTTACTATAATCATGTACAGTTTCACTATTCGTTCCAACTTCTAAGCTATTATATGAAAGGATTGTATGGTTTCGCAATCAGTTAAGTATGCTGGACGCTGTCGTATTAATACATTTTAATCTTCTTAATACTTATTATTCAGATATAGTCTAATTTGAAAGTAGTTTATGTGACGTCATTGTAATGTATACAGGGTGTTTCAAAAATACACCAAAATATTTCAAGGGGTGATTCGTGAGATCATTCTAAGAAAAAAAGTTCATATGAACATGGGTCCGAAAATGCCTACCTGCTGAGTTATAGCCCCTTAAATTTGGGACTCTGAAGAAGGTTTTCATTTATTGTCTCCGAAATTTTTCAAGGTAAAATGATGAAATTCACCACACCCACTAATGATTTTAGGGTTAATAAGATAGAGTGTAAATCAACCTGAAGGGTCAAATTTGGCCAAAATTTTACCCCCGACTAAATTTTAAAAATTATGTTTACTGAAATTTGTTTAGTTAATGGTTAAGTATTCATCATACCAAATTTTATGGCTCTATGTCAATCCGTTTCGAAAATATTTAGAAAAAACCAACATCAACGTGCCCCCTTTAGGGGGCTATACGGGGATAAGCATGCACAGTTGGGCCACCAGAACTACAGAAGTTCAATATGCTGAGTGTAGGATGAAATGAGACAGATAAGAAGCCACGCCCTTGCCAGCCGTATGGCTGTTACACCCTGTATATTGTCACTTTACTGACACTTGAATTTTAATCCAAATTTTGATTATAAATAACTTATTCAAATATTTATTGTAATACGAGTAGGTACACCCAATATTGACACGTTAATATTTTGTATTGTTTATCATCATTTGCAACCCTATTTCAGATATAAAAGTGAAACAATATGAGGAACAATAGAACATGCCAATATGTTCATGATATATTTCAATTCAAATACAATATGTTTCGGTTCATTTAGTGGCATACGACGCGATGGAAAATGAAACAATTCAGAATAGAGAGTAGTCTCAGTTCGGCTTGTTTCCCGGAGTATTTTGCGTATTACACATCCATACAGAAGTATTTCAATTATAAGGCGACAATATTCAATTTTCTGAAACAAAGGACGCGTTTCACAACATTTTCGTGCCTCTAGTTGCATTTACCACCAATGCAGTATTATAATAGGATTCTTGCATATGTTACACTATTTTATATAGGTACGTTTGAGTGATTTGGTACAAAGGAATATGCGAATTTCATGCATACTATTATGTACTTACTTGAAATACTTTATTTTTGGAATATTCGTATATCTATCAATTTGGGTGTCTTTGTCTGTAAAACCAGTTTTTATTTTCTTTTAATTAAATGTATTTGGTATAATACCAAGATATGCAAATGATTCAAAATTGAAATATAAATTTATTTTACTGTTTTCTGCAATAACCTTCACCGAATATTTAATTTTAATTAGTTGATTATGTTGATTTGTGTAAGGTGATTAAAGTTTCAGACAATCGGTTTTAACCTTTATAAAAAATGTACCTATTAAAATATTTGATTTTTTGTAAGGGAATTGACGAAATGTTAAAACAATTTCACGGGTACGTAAGATATATACTAAGTGACATGAAAAAAAGAACACCTAGTAATAATTAGTTTATTTCAATGATATTTGTTTAGCTTTTGTGTTATAACGTTTTTTCTTTAAAAAACGCAAGAGGCGACAATGGACTTATGTACTAGCTACAGGTACCATTTGTTTTTCGTACAGTACATTTTAAGAGTTTTTATGATCTGTCATTATGTTTAGAGCGAAAAGACGTGAAAATTTTTATCAACTTAGCGAGTTTGATAGAGGGCGAATACTGGGTCTGCGAGAGGGCGCTTTATCCTTCAGAGAAATTGCGACTAGGACTAATAGGAGTCTAAATGCCGTGGTAGATTGTTGTCGGGCATGGCTCCAGGTAGACCGAACATGAAGAGCAAGAGGTACAGGACCTCGCCGAAGAACCACAGAAAGCGAAAATCGCCGCCTTAGACTTTTGGTTCTAAGGGATCGCTTCACTTCCACAGGGGCGATTGCGGACCAATTGTTTACAGAACATGGAAGGCATATTGGGATGCGAACCGTTCATCGCCGCATAAGAAGTTTTGGACTGTTTTCCTACCGTCCTCAACTTGTCTTATTCCTCACTCCTGAGCACCGACGTAACCTACTGGAGTGGTGTAGAGAACGGCTGCCTTGGAAGCAGGAATGGAATACGGTAGTCTTTAGCGACGAATCCAGATTCTGTTTGGGTACGCACGATGGTCGGGCAAGGGTGAGAAGGCGACGAGGTGAAACACGTGATCCTCACTTTCCTGTGGATAGGCATGTGTACCGCATCGTTGGAGTTATAATGTGGGAAGCTATTGCTTATGACACTAGGTCACCTTTGGTCTTCATCAGAGGCAATATGACCACCTAGCGCTACATTCAGGAAGTAGTGGAAACACATGTTATACCCTACCTCGGGATCCTTCCCAATCCACTTTTTCAACAAGAGAAACCCAACCACATGTAGCAAACGTTACGTTGGACTACTCTCAGCATAATCAAATCAATTTGTTGCCCTATCCACCAAGATCTCCGGATCTTTCACCCATTGACCACATCTGGAATATTATGGGTAGAAGATTGGTAAATTTACTCCATCTCCCACAACTTCTAGGGGCACTTTGTCATGAAGTACAGGTAGCTTGGAATGAGATACCTCAGGAGGAAATTAATCATCTCATTAGGAGTATGCCCAGACGTGTTCATGAGTGCACAGCACACCATGGAGGCCCAACCCATTATTAATTTTTCTCGGGTTCTATAACTGTCCGATTCTCTTCATATTTTGATCGTTTACTTACTTTACCATAATAAACATGTGTGCCAAAAATCATTGGAATAAACTAATTACTACTAGGTGTTCTATTTTTCATGTCACTTAGTATATTTCTATAAAAGTTATTACGTACATTTAATATTTCGAAATATACTTGTTTATTACTTCTTATAAGAAAGTATGTATCAGGTCGTCTAATTAGTATAATGGAGCTAACCTATTATAGAACATTTATTCTTTAAATTAAACCTAAACAGTTTTTCTAGTAGCAGCCATCTTAACACTTACTTACAGAATGCAATGAAAGTCAAAAACATCCTAAAAGTATTTAAACGTAATATAGCTGAATACACACGATAAACTCACAAATTCAAACTTTGGGATCTGAGTGAATGACAAGAAGTTTACCACATATCCTACTCGATTTCTGCTGAACTGAAAACCAGTTTTAATATGAAGTTAGCAAAAAATATCTTCCTCGTATTAAGAATGGGTAAAAAAAATTCGATTTAAAAGTATGGGAATATAATACACTCCACAATTTTCTTATTGTATGTGTCCAAAATGATCAGTTGTTGATATCCCAATTTTGAAACAATCTTGTCACAAATTTTTGCTTGGTTAGCTAAAAGCAACACTCTTGATATCCATCCGTGATTATTTTTGTGAAATCTCACATGGAACGTTTTCAATGTAATCATTGGTTATTTTTGCACCTGCAACTACAAATATTATTGTTTAATAGGATTTATCTTAAGAAAAAAAAATCAAGGCTAAATCCTGACAAGCTGACAGCCTATATTTTGAAGACACCGTATTTCTAACCTGTCGTTATCAATCAGTATAGTCAGACGTAACTCGTCGTGAATGTAATTTGTCGAATTATGCAAAATACCTACACCTATAATAGTTTGTATGCTCATTATAGGTGTCGGAAACATATTGGAGTCAGGGTGAGTTCAGATGTGCTGAGAATACGTTTCTATCTGGTAAGGGGATGAGATAAATAAGTGAGCGATGTATTGACAGAGTAGCATGTAGGGCAATGTCCTGGTTAAGAGTTGTTCTGAATTTAAAAATATCTTGTAAAATAGTTATAAATAAACATACATCACGAGTATTGGGAAGTTGTTAAATCAAATTTGGACGGTCAACGCAATTATATTCAGACAAATAGTTTTACTATCTCATTTTCTTGTAATACGTGTAGCTCGTAATAACAATTTTATATGCTACTTTACTGTATAGTATATGGTAGATGTGAGTGAGCACTTCTTATACATTATTGATCGAAGTTGTTTCATAATCGGTTATTGCTCTTCACTAGAAGTGTGACAAACGACAGACTGATAAAATCGAAAATTCAGATAAACCTTTAGTCAATATTTACTTGAATATTAGCCAAAATAATGTTATCTATTGAAGTACAAATATACAGAAGTAGATATCTACAATTTCATTTACAGGAAGTTACACATTTTTTACTTTCTATAACTTGAAAAATGAATATTTAATATTTCGAGGTTTACGATACCTTTTTCTGAACTGCAAATAATACAACAAATGAAAGTGGGAAAAGATTATCGACAGCAACAGTAAATTTTCTTCAATTGAAAACATAAGCATCAAAAGGATGTTAATGAAAATAAAGAATGACTAGTTATTGCCATCTTGGGACACAGCGTGGCACTGTTTTGTGGTTATGGAAATTAGATTTAGATCTGCCAAAATGAAAAATATCGGTTCTCGACCCCATAAAACAAAAAATATTAAAATTAAGTTGTATAAGTTTTATAATTGCGATATTTACTTTTGTACACTTACGAAGTAATAAAGTATAGTAATCGTGATTTTTTCAATGTATGAATCCAATGATGAGTAAATAATATATCTGAACACGTGTACACGTTTTGTGCATTCCTTAGTCGAAATATAGGAAGTATATGATTAGTTTCGCGATGATGACGTTTATTGCTTATCTATGTCTATCTGTTATAACTCTAAAGGTCAGTATTTCAGTCATTGCTGAATCCTAATCCAAGATAAAACTTTTTATGACAATAATTGTAACTGTGCGGGTATAAACCATATCCTACGACTGAACTACTGACTCAAAAGGGAAAAACTGCATTTTAACTAAATGTCATATTTTGATAAATTTGTTAATTTTCATTGTTGTGAAAATTGTAACCAAGGAATTTACCTACCAAATAAAAGTTAATCAGATGTAAAAAGATCGGACCTTAAAGATTTTGAATAATAAACCATGTTGTAGGTAACATTTTGGTGGATATGATTTCATCAAAAGTGGTGTAGATAGTTTACTTGTTTTCAGTTCAAGTTCTTTTTTTCTGCTCATTATTAAGTGCAGTGTTATTACTTCAGAGAAGATTGAAAGTACTCTGTCTGAAAACGTTTGAATTTATACGGAAGACTCAACTCGGCCATTTATCACATTCGTAAATGCTACTGTATGATATTTAATATGATAATTTTTGTCAATTTATCTATAATATGCTTCTATTCACATTTATTTTATTTTAATACCAGCAACTATAAAATAGTTACATAAAACCTAATATTAGATTCGGACAAAAATACTTATTTGTGTATCAAGGCCGTAAAAATGATCTTTTCTGGTCGAATCTGCAATTCAGATGAGACCAAAAAAGCACTTTTGGTCGAGGTACACACAACATTTTTTAGGCGATAATCACGAAAGAATTCAAAAATTTGGTCACAAAATTAACTTTTTCTGAACGACTAAAAACAAAACGTTTCCTGTCAAATTTAATATTAATCGTTATTTTTTATTTAAGTTTCTGACAGATCAGTCCCAAAAAAGTAACATTTGACAGAAGTGTTCAAAATAGTAAAACTTTATGGCGGCAAAAGCAGCCATAGAATCACAATTTTTGTAATGATCGCCTAAAAAAGGGAGTATTTTTTTGTACACAGTCCCTAAAATAGCTATTTTACGGACTCGTTTCAGTCCGTAAAATGGCTCTTTTCTGGACTATTCCTGTTTTACGGACTCATTTCAGTCTGGTTACTATAGTAATATGTTAATTAAAATCCGAAGTTTACTATTTTTGAGAAATATTTGTTCTAATGACATTGACATAAATTGTATTATATATGATATCTATGTCTATTACATATCATACATAATAAAAAGTTCGAATGTATTTTAGGGACCTTTAACAAAAAAATATTGTTTGTAACACGTACCTAAATCATTTTTTTAGTCGATCATTACAAAAATGTGGATTTAATCGCCCCGTTTGACGCCGTAAACTTCTACTTTTTTGTACACATCTGTCAAATGTTACTTTTTTGGGACAGAAGTGTCAGAAACTGAAATAAAAAGTGATGCTTAACATTAAATTTGACAGAAGATGCTTTGGTTTTTAGTTGTCTAAGCTAACTATGTTTTTCAGTAAAATGTCCAAAAAAAAATTAATTTTGTGTTTTGTGATCAAATTTTTGAATTCTTTCGTGATGATCGCCTAAAAAACGTTGTGTGCACCTCGGCCAAAAGTGCTTAAAAAAGATCACTTTTACGGCCTTGATACACAAATAACTATTTTGGGACTTATCTGCTATTCCAGACTCGGCTTCACCTCGTTCGGAAACAGCGATTTGTCTCAAAAAACTTGATTTTAGGTACCTTCTTGTTACCAAAATAACTATTTTATAATATCGCAATAGAAAACGATTAAGATAAGTCAATATCGAAAATACTAAATCTTAAGTACACGATGTCCCTGAAAGATCTGTACAAAAAGCTACCACAAGTTTTTGGGTTCAAAATAAATCGTCTGAAGCGGAATAAAAAAAAAGTAAATATCCGCTATAGAGATTTCATTTTATGTCATTAATAATAATAATGAAAACAAAATGACCAGAGTATAATATAAATTCAGATTATAATTACTAATTAACTACCAGTAATCAGTAATTTTGAAGAGAATTAATACAATTTAGATATCGTAATTAGAATATTTGTGGTTGTATGTTTTGATCGTATTAGTATTAAATGATATTTTCCAAGTATAAGTTGTATTTGAAATTTACATTCAAATTCTTTATTTATACCAACCAACACGTCACATTATACCTATATTAACAAACAAAACGATTAAAATAATCATAGGTAAAATACATTGTATATTATACACTATTAATAAGAAGAGTTAATTAAGGTTAGGTACTCTTTCATTGTGTAAAATAAATTTGCCAATGAATAAGTTTTTAATCTCCTTCGAAATTTTCCAACGTCCGAATGTAGCAAGAACTCGTTAAAAACTGTAAATGAAAATATGTTCTTATTTTAAAAGTTGTCCACCTGTTGAGACATATTAGTGTTCAGCTGGTAGACGAATATTCAATCCTCAAAGAATCGAACCACAGTGGGAAAGGAGACAGAAGTTTTAAAAACAAGATTATGCCCGCATACCATGTTTTACTTTATTTACGTTTCGTACGTTTTTAATCCATCCGTATATATCGCGGCTTGATCCAGTTAAGCTTATATTTGGAGAAAGTTCTTTAAGCAATTTTCCGGGGCTGGTAGTCTCTAAAGAGCCTACTTCAATATCCCAACACAAATTAAATTCAGCTTCGATACCTCGTAGTGTACAAGAAACTTGGATGATTGAAACTTGTTTTAAATGGCTTATCGATCTGTTGCTAACTTTACCGACATATGTTGCGATCTGATGTAAAGTTTGCGTTATAGATGGAAATATAGTTTAAAGTTCACAAAATCTAATTTTCTTTATATACTTTGGCTTAATACACTTGCGTGAGTTATGGTTCTTCTACAGTGCCAAAATTTGATACTCCCGCTATAAACCACTCTAGCACTGGCTTTACATCTATATGCAGATGATATAGTCCTAATATTTTTATAACGTTACGAGCACGTGTTTGGGAATATTTGACACGTTGGTTAACTCTTCTTATATTATTAATATTCCAAAAAAATAGGAAGCGAAATACTCTCTTCTATTTAAGAGTAAGTAATGTATCTATTATTTACAGTATCACTGAATGCATTTTGATCATTTTCGCCATGATGTCTCTCTGTGTGTCTGTCTGACACTGACATTTTTAGGTTTTTTAGGAATATCTTGACTAACAAACAATTTACGAGATTTTTTTATTCTTTAACATTGATTTAGAATTAAATTTTAAACAAATTTTGTTTTAACTTTTTTTTGAAATTCCGTCAAAAAAATTTCTAAAAAGCGAGATATTCTTAAAACACTTATATTTCTCATAAGTGCGCGTTGAATCCGACAGCCTAGATAGACTCGTGACGTTGGGACTTGGCTGCCAAATGAAAGGTCGCGAGTTCGAATCCCAAAAGGACCATTATTTTTTTTTGTGTTTTACTGGTTTCTATGGTACCGAAAACAATAATAATAAATGCATGTGATTATTGGCTACCCCTTCAGTATTTTGCAAAGATTAAAACTGTATCATGCCAATGTATAAGAAAGTCATGTGCTGGACACATCAGATATTTTAATAACTGAAATTTTGTTATAATTTTAGAAATAGGCGATTATCTCTTATTAGAATAACTATTGAACGATTTTTGGTTATGGTCCAGACGTTTGGCCTAAAGTTTTTTTAGATAGTTAAGAGAATAAACTAGCTAACTAGTAGTGAAGGATAATTATCGATTAAAAACTGGCGCTTAGTAATTACTACTGATCACTTAAAAGAAATTTGTTTTTTTTTTATATAGCAAATGTTAAAGTGTGCTTTTATCAATTCAAAATAGTAGATAAAGTAGCATTTTAACCGCAAGGGTAGATAAAGTAGCACTTTATCCGCAACGGTAGATAAAAAAATTTGATTTTTTCGAAATGAACGAATTAAAACGTCTTACTGTTGATTTTGACACCATAGTGACAACTCATAATATTCACTGACAATTTAAATTGTCATTGATAATAATTTAATTTGTAAGTAGTTTTTCTTTATAATTGGCTTTTCTTTAACATTTGCTATATAAAAAAAATTTGTATTATACACGACGATAACATTTCATTATCTTCTCGGGCTTACTAGCGTCTCGGCCGACGCCTCGACGCTAAAATCGCTCTCTAAGATAAAGTACAATGTTATCGTCTTGTATAATAAATAACTATTTTATCATCTGTCGAGCACACATGGACATATAAACAACTTATTTATACGAGTAGCTTTATACAATAGATTATAGAGTGGAATTATTTAATTTTATTATTGTTTCTACAACCGCATATCCATATTTTGTATATAGTTATTCCTGATTATTTCTTGTAGTTTGTTTAATGTTTACCCAGATAAAAAAAATAGCAACCTGTACAATGTTGTTTAATATAACATTATGTAATGTAACTTATATAATATTAATCATAAGAATTACCTTGGCCCGAAACGTTAAATAGTTTTTACTTCGGGCTTGTGGCAAAAACCCATTACCTGGTATATTTTTATTGTTATCTTTTATTGTTAATTCTTAAATTATGTATCTTGTCGTGATAAAATCGTCCTTGCATTTCAATTGAACTGTATGAAAAACCACAGGAAAAATACAATGCTTGTAAATCACAGATTCCGCTAAACATATTTATCTGTTCCTTGATAGTCAGTCACATGCCATGCAATGTCCTTGACCGCGTCCGGTAAGTTGCATCGGCTTAGAATTTTAATTGAGGGATTTCAGCATCCAGTAATGATTGCACTTAATAATGTCTTGCGTATAGTTGGCAGTAAGCAATTAGCGGAAGCACATAGCACTGCTGCATCACAATTACTTGTGAACTTTCTCAGTAAAGATACGGTTGAATAGCGAAATCAAGTGAATCAGGTGTGTCTATCTTTTGTTACAAAACGACCTAAATCCTGAATTGTGTGACTTTTATTCTATTGTTCAGTAATATTCCAGTATTATGTAAAAAATATATAATAATACATGTATGTAAGAAAAATATAAAACTATATGTTTTAGGGGTGGGCTTATTCATTTTCATTTACTTATTATCTGGATGCACTTAAAGGTTGGAAACTCTTGCAAAAAGTTTGGTTTCAGTTAATTAATGTTTGCGGCGTGTATACATTGTAAGGCAGCATAATTTAATGGCATGTCAAAGGTCATGGTCTCTTCAGCTATCATCAATAAATACGATGGCGCATAAAACGGTCGATTACTTCCACTTTCCCTTGCCTAACGATAAAATATAATTTATAATGTATTTAATTTTCTTCCTTTTTATAAGTATCTACCTACCCTATACAATATATTATCTCAAATTTATATCAATATTCGAAATTGAAAGAGCTGCAATACAATTGAATAGTGGATTTATTTTCTAGAAATCTGAAATAAATTTATTTTACATTAATATTTGCTTTTGAAGAATGCTTAAACGAATGTAAGCTTATATATAATTCAATTATTAATTACACTCCATTATTAAAATTAAATACCGGGAAAATAATTTTCAGATAAATTTATTTAAGATTTAGAATAATGATCGTAAATTGTGTTCGAATTTTTAAACTATAAGTAGCTACATAAGTATTTTCGAATGTTAAAATATTAATAATATTTTGATGCTAAAAATAAATGAATCTACATAATATGTAACATTAATAAATTCTTGTGACTCGTCAAACCGAAAAACAGAGAAAGTTCAAACAAGCTTGAATGTAGAAAGTATAATATCCAAAAATGTATCCTTCTTATAGATTCTACATTACGAAATGAAAAATTTAACAAATTTTATTTATTTACGGCAATAACAAATTGTTACATCAGTCATGGTATGTACATAATGGGCAATTTACACGGTACCCTTGTTCCAGTAAACAATTCAGTTCAATTTTTTGCAGTTACTATTAAATTGTTCCATCGACAATGACTATTTTTGAGGTCAAATTTCGTAACACCCTGGTGTATACATAAAAATAAAATTTTAATCGTTTATATTCTCCCCGTTACGTATTAAGTTTCTATCGTAAATGAATAAAATTAAATGGAAATTCTTTGCATATCTATCAAAATGTCTAAAAGGTAATTGACGTATTGGCAAATTTACTTTCCGCGAAGACGTCTAAATCACTCATAACAAATACTGTGCTTAAAATGGAAAGTATAATCATTTACAAGACTTTGTACATTTTCTAAATTAAGAAAAAACTTTTACACGTTTCTGAACTTTGAATGAGTATTTTTGTAAAAATTGCTTTCACTTACAGAAGAAGTGCTAAAGCCGTGTAAATAGCGACTCCAATAATTGCATAATATATAATACCTATGAATTAAACAACAGTCAATCTCTTTTACAATTCGTTTATGGACAATCCATAATTCATCAATCCAATACGTCTCAAGTCTTTTAGAAGATGGATGTCATTTTAGATTCAGCATTTGACTGCTGAAGCACTATGATGGTTTAAATTAGTTTCAGTTTTCATCAAACTTTAGTCTCTAAAACTCTAATTGATTTTCACACTTAATGCAATTTAGTATCAGTAATTTTCTTAACCAGTTTTATGCTGGCTTTTGCATTAGACATACTGACAACTACCAATATTTTCTTGTCACAGGCAATTGATTGTTATTAAAAGTTTAAAAAATTACGCGCATTATTTTTAAGCGGAATCTTATCAAAGTTTTAATTAAATTTAACGTAATTAAATGAAATCGTTTATTTTTACTTGAAACACAAATGCGCTGGATTTTAAACTCATTTTTTAATAGCTGCGATGTGGTGCTCATTAAAAAAGATAATAATGATGTGAAAATTTAAAAATACTTATCTTTGTTTTAATATCTGTATATTTAAATTTTCCTATAATATATTTGATATAGTTTTTGCAATGGAAAGGTTAATATTATAAAGTGAAATTAAATTTTTATTGCATTTATGTAATTATACCATTTAAGAAAATTAGGTATCTATACAAAAATCTGATTTTAATATTATATCAGTTAAAATTTAATTATCATTATTTTCAGTTTAATTAATTACTAAAAGGACCTCACCCCGTTTTTTCACTCCCAGAATATTTCAATTATGTCTTCTCATTTTGTAATTTAAAATTCTGCTGGTGTTGCCCTAATGCAAGAAGTGACTTTGAGTTCGCCGCTATTCGCCCCGTTCTTTCTATACGTGTTCTTTGGTAAACATGGGCTAAAATGCAAGAAGCATATAAATAACCTTTTCCTTCTTTTAACAAGCCAGGCTTTGATTTTCTCAGAGTTTATTTTAGTAATAAAATTACTTCGCGGGAAATTTCGTACGAATTTGTTTGGTTTTTAAATTTAGAATGGTGCTCGTAATTTTTTTTTACCAAAAATTTCGCTGATTCTATTCTCCGTCTTCATGGAATATTTATGTCAATTGTAATTGCATTATTACCGATTTTGTTACACGCTATGTTTTTAAAGACCACGTCGGATTCTATAATCTAATTTCAATATTTACTTTGTAACTAAAAAATATTATTGACTTTATATAGTTACCCGCACTGGGGGCGGTTCCTGTGGATCGATGAAATTAATTTCCTATATTTATACGAAGTTTTAATATTGTCGTGCGTTCATGCTGTAGGTAGGTATTTGACATGGAAAAAAAACCAATAAGCTATAGTAAATAGTATAACTGCTTCAGTTATGAAAGAGAAAACAAAAGTTTAAAACAATCTGGTAAATTGAATTTATCTCGGAATTTATAGATATTAGATATTTTATAACATTATATAATGTACGTATTAGAATTATTCCTATAGGCAATGAAAATTGGGGACCTTTATGTTTACTCAAAGTTTAAGTAAATCTGAGTTGTAAAGTAATATTAGGAACCCAATTATATCAAAGTTGTGTCTATGAATAATATAATCATCAAATTAATGTTTTCCCCATAAGTATTATACTTGAATGACATTTTGTATAATTTTATTTTGTGGAGGGATTATAAAAGCTCTAATTAAATTAAATTGCGGGTCTTAAATTTTGCTCGTTAAAGTCGTCCGTTCCAATTTGTATTCTGAAGCAGTGTGTAGTTTTATATTGACACATAATTAAAATGCCTTACTTTGCATTGTATATTTAAATAAAGGGTTTGGGGCAATTCTTGTTTTACAAACTGCCTCTAAATTCAAATTTTGAGTCCCTAGTGGATTTTTAATTTTATGATAATGTTATTAATAAGTATTATTTTTAGTACCGGCGCATTCGCCATTTTGCACAACAGAATATCTGAAGTTTGTAGCTAAACAAATTTAAATTAATAACCGATAGTAACTCATATGTTATTAATTTAAATTTGGACTGGAACCAATAATTGGAGAAATTATGTTTTTGAACTTCCGGGATTAAATGTGCTAATTTAATCCCTCTTTGCAGGGACTAAAGTGACCTATTTAATCCCAAGGGATTAAATTTATATTGCTAGGTTACACAAGTATTTTTTGTCATTTTGGACAGTATTTTATTGTTGTTGCCGACACGTTTGTCACTTTAACAAGCATAAATGATTTCACATCCAAATGCTTCAGAAGTGCAAAAAATAGCGTATATACCACGGGATTGAGGTATCATTTAATCCTTCGGGTGAATTATTTCCCTCGCTCGCTTTGCTCGCTCATGAAATTTAATTCACCCTCAGGGATTAAATGATGCACCTCAATCCCTTAGTATATAATATACTATTTTATTGAAAGGCGATGTTTTTATTTATATTTTAGTGGAACCTTTGCCTATACAGGGTGTCCCAGTTTATATCGTCAGGATTTCACCAGTCGATAGTTTAGCGAAAATTAAAGGTGGTTTGTTTAATAAACTATGGTCGATTGTTGCTTCCTTTTTGATGTACAGGGCATTAAAGAAAATAAATTATTTTAAATAATTTGCTATATCAATAACAAAAAAAGTTAGTCTTCTGAGATTTTGCATAGATCTTATTTTTTGTATTCTCTTATTAATTGTGGTTGGAATTATTTTATTTAGAACACAGAGGAGAGCGTACGGGTTTCTTCAAAAACATTTTATTGGATAAAACGTACACCACTGGTTTTTTTTTGCAGCACCAATATGCAGAGAATATTTTCCATTCAATTTAGAATCTTTTTTGTATCTTTCTTGATAACTTAACTTTTTTTTTCCTATTTATTTAAGAATTTCTTCCCTATTAGATTTCCGAAAAAAGCATCAGTACAAAGTTGTAGAGAAAAATATTTCCTACAACTTTCCTTTTAATATTTTTTTGATATTGTCAATATTTAAAAAGATATTCAACAAATAAGTAGCAAATTTTAGGGAAATTTTTCTCTAGTTAGGTACTACTTACTACTACTACTACTTATTACTCTTTCTCCAAAATTTTCAATTTATTTGTTGAATAACTTTTGAAATATCGACTATATTAAAAAAAGTTTAAAAGATAAGTTGTAGGAAATATTTTTCTTTACAACTTTGTACTGACTCTTTTTTTCGAAAATTTAATAGGAAAAAAGTTATTCAATAAACAAAAAATCCAACCCTTAATTGAGGGCTGGTGAAGGAAGGGCGGGGTCTACGAATACACAAACTCAGTTTTAAACTTTCAGGGTGACCCTCTAGAAGATTCTACAAAAATTGGCTGTAGGGTAAAAAAGTCTATTTGAAGCCTTTTTTCTCCCTTATTTACTGTACTATTAGGTTATTTTGAGTTAAGTTATCAAAAAATTAGAAGATACGAAAATGTTTCTAAATTGAATGGAAAATACTCTCTGCATATTGGTGCTGCAAAAAAAACCAGTGGCGTACATCTTATTCAATAAAATGTTTTTGAAGAAACCCGTACGCACGCCTCTGTGTTCTAAATAAAATAATTGCAACCACTATTAATAAGAGAATACAAAAAAAAGATCTATGCAAAATTTCAGAAGGCTGACTTTTTTTGTTATTGATTTATAACAAATTATTTAAAATAATTTATTTTCTTTAATAGCCTGTACGTCAGAAAGGAAGCAACATTCGACCATAATTTATTAGACCAACCACCTTTAATCTTCGCTAAACTATCGACTGGTGAAATCCTGACGTAATAAACTGGGACACCCTGTATTATTTGTAGTATAACTCATTTGGATTAAATACATTTTTATTATTTTTATATTTAAATTTGGACGAATGACCGTTATTCTACCAACTGTATGTTATTCCCAGTATGTTCAATTAATAGTTAATCATTGGTTCATTAAACCTGTATTTAAGCAATTCCTGAAAAAGAGTGAAAATATCTTGATTAGCTAAAATTAGTTTTTATTAACTTGTCCTCAATGTGGAAATTCCCTACATGACATTTTATGGTATAGACATAATATTTACTTATTATTCTTCCAAGAACAAATTATAATAAATATCTCAGATTGTTACGTAGAACTTAATAATGTAATTTATAAACGATAACATTAATTACAAGTTCGATCGTAATGAAAGAATAAAAACAATATTTAATTATAACTTCTTAGATTTGTCACTTTCTAAATGTAAGTCAAGATAATAGAAGAATTTCTTTGTGTTTGCTTTTTTCTTAAAATTGCGATTTTTTTATGACCCTAATCGAGTATAATTTACTTTTACTTGAAAGATATCTTTATTATATTTTTTCTGTGGTAGAGGGTTTGTGGTTTATTACATTGTCTGTCATTACTAGTAACCTGCTGACTTTGCAGGCATTAAATTTCTGCTGCTCTGGTATATATCTCATCATATTTTCCTTGTATTATTAAAAATGTTATTAATGTATGAACGGCTTTTTTAGTAGTTATCAACTTTATTTAATTGTATTATATCATAAACTGGTATTTTAGATTTAATTTATGTTAAATCGGGTATTTTTAACTGCTTTATATTTTTGATTTAGACAGCACATCTGAATCTGTACTATGTACAGTGTTACAAATGCTTTGACGCGGTGCGGTGGTTGAAAACTGTAACTGAAATCGATGCCGAGTTTCAAGTTGTTGACATAAACCCCTTTCTGCTCCTGCAACTCAATATATTTCAGAAAAATATATATTTTTTCGTTTCGACATTCACTATACTTTTTTGAGAAAACTTAATTAAACACAATTTAACATTTAATTACTGAGAAATATCCAAATGCATATTTGAATTTTATTTACCTGCTATACCCCGAATAATAATTATACAGTTTTTTTATATCGTAAACTAATGTTTTCTAATTGTATAGAATGCAATTTTATTCTTTTATATAAATCAAATCTGTGCGTTTGTGTACTTTGATAATAAACTATAATAGTTTTTGTTTATTTTTGCTTTAACTCTATACATTTTTCAACTAAAAATGTTTCTTTCTGGTGGTTAAAATTAAACTGTAAATTACTTTGATGTTTTACAGAAAATAAAAATTGTCAGCACAAAGACTGCACCAAGCATCCTTGTGGGTTGACGTTTTAAATTTATTTTTTAATTCGTATTCAATCTCTTTGTGCTGTTCCAAAATAGAGGGCAAAACTTTTGCATGGTTTGCTTTGTTTACAATCTGAATTAAATCTTCTGTTTAATTTTCTTTGAAAGTTGCCTCTTAAGTAGTCTACTGCATTCTAATTTTCAACTCATTAAAATGGAGAGGGTTTTTCTTTTTCAGTTATAGTGTTGACAGTACGCATTGTTTCAGTGTTAGTAATAAATAAAAGACATTTGCGTTTTGTTTCTATCTAGGTGTGTAATATGAGAAAAGCTCTGTGAATACTTACTTTTTGTGGTCTGCTCCCCATTACCACTGTAAGAAGTATGAGTTCATTATTTGAATGGTTGTCATGTTTTACTAATATTTGTTGTGGCTGGTGGTAATCTTATGAATTATGAAGCATGGAAAGGCAGGGTTGCTTTGTTATTACTACAGTGAATTATTATTTGACGTCTCATTTCCAGCACATTATTTACCGGTGTTCACTCTTCATGCCTGGAAAACTTTGAAAAATTGAGTTATTTTTCCAACTTTCCTACAAAATGTTTATGATAACTTAATTATGGTGTACAATATTTAATACAAAGAAATATTGTTTGACTACGTGATGTTAATTCAATGAAAATGTCCTATAAATACTTTTAATTAGTTTATAATTTAAGTCAGGAACTTTCCGCTCGCAGTTTTTTTACTTTGCAATTTCTTAAAACTATTAAAAACTTCATAATACCAGATTAAAATTTTTAACTACTTATAACGGAGAAGCCATTGTGTTCAACTGAATTATATTTCATAAAGCCTTTACCAGTTCCATAAAAAGTTGTTTAACTTGTTGAAAATAAAGTTTCAGTGATGAGGTTTCGAATATTTTATTTCGTTCCCATATCCAGGACTTGGCCGTTTCTTGTATTGCGTAAAGAAATTATTATTAATTTCTAAGTTTCTTTACCATGATTGATATTTTCTTAAAAATTAAGTCAGTGTGTTGCTTGCTGTAAATCCAATTCTTAAAATATCTTCTATGTAAGTTATACCATCAAATGTCTCTTTGGATTTTACATATCTACATAATATTATACTACATTACTTGTAAACGTTTTACTTGTGAAATTAGGCTGACGACATTACCTAAATGATTTTGGAATAAAAAATTTAATAATTTTGTAACAAAACTCCTAAACACCGGCGCATTCGCCACATTTAAAACTTTTAATTTGTAGTGCAGCACTTTAATTAGTAGGATTTACTATAATTAACGAAGCCGTTGAGTAACTTTTAGACATTTCTCATTCGTCGCATACCAAAAATTGTGTCCTCTTTTGTATGTAGGTATGTACAAAGCAGATATATGTTAGCTTGTACAACACTATCCTTTTACTTGATGCCATTTTATTACTCAGTTCGTACGTTTCTAATTATCATTGCGACATACCCAACTGGTTTTGTTTCACCTGTGGTTGTGTATCCTTTATATTTATGATAATAATAGTTTTGCCAAGGAATACAAGTTCAAATTTAATGGTCATTTTATTAGCTGCATAGAGGAACGCACTTTTGTTATATAATAATCATATAATCAATGTTAAAGACACATTAAGAAACTGATATAAATTGCTTTTACGTAGGTAGGTATAACAAATGTTTTTACTTTCTTATACGAAGTAATAAGAAAGTATAGTAATCGTGATTTTTTCGACTTCGAGATTTTGATAGATTTACACGTTTTGACTGTTTTGAGGGTCCCTGAATCCATTTTGACCATTTTCGCCATGATGTCTGTCTGTGTGTCTGTCTGTATCCACCTTAACTCAAAAAAGACTTATCGGATTTGATTCAAATTTCATATTTAAGAGTTTGAACAAATTTGTAGGTGCCACATTAAATGTTTTTCATCTAGCAACAACACAAGTGACGCTTACCTGAAGACATTTTTAGGTTTTTTAGGAATATCTTGAAAAATAAACAATTTATGAGATTTTTTTAT
Organism: Pediacus dermestoides; assembly: GCA_963942485.1. Classification (NCBI taxonomy): domain Eukaryota; kingdom Metazoa; phylum Arthropoda; class Insecta; order Coleoptera; family Cucujidae; genus Pediacus; species Pediacus dermestoides. The sequence continues at coordinate 14,327,230 of OZ012626.1, forward strand.
TCTTTAACATTGATTTAGAATTGAATTTTGAACAAATTTTGTTTGAATTATTTTTTGAAATTCCGTCAAAAAAATTTAAAAAAAAACGAGATAGGTATTCTAAAAACTCTTATACAGGGTGGTCCAAGTTGAACGTCATTCATTTTGGGAGGTGATAGAGCATCATGAAAAAGTAGTAGACTTTTATTAAAAAACTTTGCTCAAAAATGTTTTATAACAAAGATACAGGGTGTCAAAGTTTAAAATAAAAACTCGTTTTCTTAACATAACTTCTAAACCACTTGAACGATTATTTCAAGATAATGATGGGGTTTATTTATAAAAAAAATCTCCAGTGGCGTAGATACTAAGGGCCAATCCACTTTTCCCTTCAATTTTCGACGCCACCGGATATATTGCGAGGAAAATACAATTTTTAGATGGTCTGTTTAATTTAGAGAAAATAGTTACTCTCGACAAATTTTAATTTAAGGTTTCGTTTTTGGGATATTTGAGTTTGAAGGTTTGGAAACACAATATCAAATGCTGTGCTGAATTAAAGAAAATGTCGGTTAGGTCTGAAAAATCCGGAAAATTGTCATCAAGTCTTGGAAGCGATTAATTCCGTGGCTAAAAGAGCTTGAAAATGTATCAAAGTCTATTTTGAGAACTTATTCAAAATTTTCTTTAATTCAGCATAGCATTTGATGTTGTGTTTCCAAACCTTCAAACTCAAATATCTCAAAAGCGAAACGTTAAAAAATTTTCAAGAGTAACTATTTCCTCTAAATTGAACAGACAATCCAAAAATTAATGACGTTTAACCTGGACCACCCTGTATTTCTCATAGTGCGCGTTGAATCCGAAATCCGACAGCCGAGATAGACTAGTGACTGAAGGGACTTGACTGCCAAACGGAAGGTCGCGGGTTCGAATCCCAGAAGGACCATTATTTTCTTTATTTTACTGGTTTCTATGGTAAATAAAACAATAATAATAAATAAATGTGATTTTATATTAAAACGTATTGAATGTCGACTGCATATGATTATTGGCTACCCCTTCAGTATTTTCCAAATAATAAAACTGTATCATGGCAATGTATAAGAAAGTCATGTGTTGGACACATCAGATATTTTAAAATTATATTAGTACTGTGATCAAATTTGGATATTTTGTAAGTTATGTAAATTTGTTATAGTAGCGTAATAGTTATTTACATTCGAGTGCGTGTAGGTTCTATTTTACAGTGCGACAGCTTTGTTTGAGGCACAAGCCGTCAGGCGAGTGCCTTATTAGCTGGAGCGCTGGAAAATAGTTCACGCACGAGATGTGTATAAAACTTTTTGGCCGACGATAATGTAAATCATTTTTTTAATAAAATTTATGCAATAATTTATTTCAAATAATTTCCGAATCGAAAGTTATTTATCATAGGTTTGAAAACATAGTGTGCCATTTTAAAACATATAAATGTCAAAACTATTTAAAAACATTGACAGTTCTGGTTGAACATTACGATAAGTGAAAAACCTAAAATATAAAATGTGTAATAGCGAAGAGAGCATAATTTTAACGCCCCCCGAAATAAGGGAGTTGGCGCAAAATGCGACATCGCAATTGCTGCCACCAAAATCAAAGCCCAGGTACGAGGCACAATACAAGGTATTTAAGAAGTGGTTGACCGTTGACAGTAAATAAGTAGAGTTTTTCAAAAATAGATGGCACTGCGACGATTTTAGATTTTATAAATTAAGTTTTAACAATAGGAAAATCTTATAATAATAAAATATCTTATGTAAGTAGTACTTTTTTACATGATCTTTATTCTAGTAAAGATGGATTTTTTCTAAATGTCCACAAACGTCCAGTGTTTTTTTTTGTTACTTTACCGCATAGTTGGACCTTTTACAACACAGTAAGCGTAAAAATCAGGTTACATTTGCTGTGTCTCGCATTGTAAAGTTTGCTTTAAAGTTTAGGAGGGCAAAAACGATTTTTAAGTGTATTGTTTCCAAGTTGAACATATTTTTAAGAAAATATGTTTATCTACTTAATATAATATTTATTTACTATAACTACAGCAGAAACTGATACTTTAATTTTAATGAACGAGAAAAGGCTCGCTACGCTTGTATTCAAATGAAAGCCTTTGAGATCAGTAAAATTTTCCTTGCAGCTATACTCATACAGTATTTTTCTACCATATTTTAGTTGACTTTTATAAACCTAATATAATAATAATAATAAATGTAAACGTTTATATGCAAGTTTATGCTCGACATTGTTGATATTTTTATATTTTAATAGAAAACTCTTAAAAATGTTTATATATCTACATCGTTGTGTCTTAGGTGAATATCATGCAAAACCACAATTTATTTCGACAACTAAAAGATAATCTTCTAAACGCTTTTTATATGACGTACCAATATAAATTTAATTTGATCGTGAGGTTAGCCCCTCTTCTAAAGAAAATTATTTTTTTTATTGTGACAGAAAATTGCGTACCAAACTCCTTTTGAAACTTTCTATTAAATTGGTTTATTCTTGAAAGCTTATTAAATAACTGCTTTTAAATTGGTAAAGTGAAGCTGCCTAAATCAATTTGTTTGCTCAAGACGATAAATTTGTAATAGACGGATGGAAAATAGATAAATAGGTACATTAGGTAAATTTATTGTAATATTTGAGAGATTGATACCATACAAATTAATGTAAATATAACTGTTTTTTTTATGTAGCGTCAAATGTGCAAAATATGCGTATATTTGTGTAATGAGAAAACATGTTTTCCTATAAACATGCTGGGCCAGCTGAAAACTTTGGGGGAGCATTAATTTTAAATTGGGCTTAATGTTGGGGGAATCCAATTTTAAACTGTTATCGCTTCTCATTTTTTCATTGGATAGACAGTGCATTAATCCGCCCCTACTTCCTATATAAACTTTTAAGCGGTTCCAATGATAAATGGTGTTATCTGACAAATTCGATGACAAGAAATCCTGCATACTTCTTATAAAGAATGCTGAAAACGTCCTAGACTCTCTGGCATTCGAATATTTCCGGGTCACCTGTCTCTTATGTAATGGATTGACACTGACGTCCAATAAACTTGGACACTTGTAAACTTTATAAAATTTGAAATACGCTTGGACTTTTTATTTTCATCAGTTTCCAAATTCCTTTTGAGTTTCTCAACTGGAAAGAACGGTTTCAGGCATTGAATTTCGTGATTAGAAGTGGAGAAGAGATTACATTGAAGAGAATCGCTTACGGCTCAATTGACCTATACTTACATTTGTTTTGTTTTTAACGTTAAAGTGTAACTTTTAATGTTCTTTTCCATTATTGTTATGAAAATCGTTGTATCTAAGCTTTGCAGCGGGATACAGGTGTAGCTTTTAACGAAAAATTGTTGAATTGTTTTAAAAGGATTTAATTAAAACAGAAAAATGTTCCTTAATTACTCACCGGAAACATTACCGGGAACAAGAAACTGTAAATTATATATTAGTAGATTTTAATTAAAACATAAAGAATAATGGTAGTTTCTGCATGTAATTGCACTGGTTTAATTTTGCATTTCCCAAAGGCAAACATTTCGTTGGAATTATCTCGCATCCATCGTAGGTGAAGTTGAATAAAATCCTGTCAAGGTTTGGTGGAGTGGCATTCGCGCAACAGCGAATGGCTAACGTTATTGGATGTCACTGTCTATCTTTTTGGTAACAGACAGATGACCTGGAAATATTCCGATGTTGGCGCATTGGCGCTTCTCATCCCTCGTGTTCTTTATGGAAATCTTCTGGATTTGTTTTCGACGAGATCACGTTGAAACGCATACTCTGTTTATGTAACAAATCTAATATATCATTATTTCAACAAATTTTATACGCCCATAAATTCATTGTAGTGTTTCAGCGTCATCAAAGGGTTGTTTTTCGAGTAGGTACCTGAAAAGCCTAGAAGCTTTACCAAATGGAATAATAACGATAGGATTTTTCTGATGGGTTGATCGTAAGTAATTTTTAAATGGGGTATATGTAGTTACAAAAGCGATTTATTCAGTAATTATACGGGGCATATTGTTTACATAGTAGTACTCGTATATAGGAATATTATTAAATTCTCAAATCTACGCATCCGCTTGGAATATGTAAATTTAAACACAGAAAGAATTATTTGCCCTTGGGGTATTTCTGCTCATTTGTCTTGTGCAGTGAAAAATAGCACTTTAAACGTAATAATATGATAGTAATAACACAGTTTATTGAAATCAAGATAAGAAGATTTCATTTTCTAGAAACTAAAATGGAAAAATAATTTTCCTCTGTAATTTTATGTAGTACTATATGAGGTAAGGTATAATATAATAAAGTTAATAATTATGTTATCTTTTTGAAAGTAAGTAATTTATCGCAACTTGATGAAAATTATAATTGAGAATTGTGAATATACTGCTATTTCAGTTTGAAATAATAGACTTATAAGCAATCGCATGGAGATAAGTGCAAAAAAAAGGCGTCTGACAATGAACTAAACTATCTGCTGCAGTAGATTCCAATCTCTGTTCTAAAACACAAACAGAACATGGTTTTCCGCTTGCTGAATCTCTTCCCACATAAGTGGTAAAGAGAAGTTGTAAATGCTGATATATCAGATACATAATTAGGCACTGTTCGTTATGTTGGCAGCCTACCAGTAGTTGCATATGTGGAATGTATACCTATGATAATATCTGCACATATAGGCGGCTAATTAGGAAGCATATTCCTGTTATGGTGGAGACCTCTATCTACGGATGTCTGAAAACCCACAGCTAATTATAACGGAGAACACTTTGCGTATTATTCCCTCTCACGAGACATGTGCCCGCTGCAGGACTAATTTGCGGTCCCTTGATAAATGTGAAACTTTCGGTTGCCTTACCAGACAGTAATTCTATGTTACAAAATAACATATACGTATATCTCCGAAACATCTCAAACACTATCTACCAATTAAGAAAGTTAACGTCTTATAAAGTAATTAGCTTATAAATAAAGATAGTTATCAGGGAGTTGGGAAATTTAAAGTTATTTGGAGCCAGAGCTGTGATGTGAGGGACAATTTTCGTAACTTACTCTAAATAATTACAAAATCCCACAACAATCTCACATTAGACTAAAGGGTTATACGTTGTTCGTAAATCTTGTGATTTTGTAGATATAGTCGCGGAAGAGACAACAAATGATTTATTTCCTGCAATCAGCACCTGCTCATAGTTCTGTATAACGAGACAAGCTTTTTATATCTGCCTAAACAATAAATCTGTCGAATTTACTTTATGGTATGTGTGGTATTCACCCAAACTAAACTGTAATCATTCCCAAATTTTTGTCAATCTCTCGTAAATTAACAATAATCGTTTTCACTTATAATAGTCCTGATTCAGTGAAATATTCCTGAATAAACTCCAAGCAGTTATTTTTTGAAAGATTATTAACTCTTCCAATGGCATATTAAACCACAAATTTCAACTTTATTGGGTAACAAATTAAAGAAAGAATGTAACTCATTTTATTATTTTATGATCCCTTACGGGTTTCTTTTTATGAAGATCTGACCTAATAAAAGTCTTTCAAATGTATGCAAAGAAAAAAGTAAAATTAGGAACAAGAAAACTTCGCAAATTGTTTTTCGGCTTTCTATTACTCGTAAAATCAATTTAGATTGTTAATGGAACCAAATAAAAAATAATGATTAAAGGCGCATTGGTTACCAATAGAAGTCGTTGGACGCTTACGATCAATAACAAAAACTGCAAACGAGATGTGTTATTGGCTTGAATAATTTTCTGAGTCACAATGAAAGGAATCGCAACACATTAATTTTTACATCAGGAAGTTATTTTTGTCTAGAATGGAATGAAAAGAAATTTTATGCGTATAAAAACATGAAAAGAAATCAGCGTGAGCTGTAAAAAAACGAGGAAAAATTATATTGAATGATCCATTGATTTGTCAGTTACAGACGCAGCCTGTATATTACAATAGAATCTAGTACAAGCTCTTCGGAAAAGAATTTGAAAGAATGAATAGACGTTATTAAAGAAGCATTCGTTTTACGCACATTTCTTATTACTAAATATTGGTTTGAATAATGTTGATGGTAAAAAGAGTACCAATATTAAAAAGCTTTCAAGCAGGCAGTATTAATTAAAACCTTTGATATAGTACGGTTTCTACTTAATGAATTTTTGGAATAATAATGTACAAGCTGTTTTAAATTGCAGCTCTACAATGATATTTCTAAGTTATCGTTTACGGCTTTTAAACTCGAAAATATATTCCGTTACTGCTACAGGAGCTATAAACTTATAAATAAGGGTGAATTCTGCATAACAAATTAAATTTAAAACATTAACTATATGGCTTTCTTTTGCAAAGTAACCTCTCGACTTTTTCTTTACATAAATATGAATTAGAATTCTTTGTTTTACTTTACTGTGTAAGTGTGATTTTGAGATTTAATGATTTATTTAGTAGTAGTTAAAAGCTACTTCTGATATTCACAAATGAATTTGGTTTTTCTTGATGCAGCCAGTAAATATACAAAGGAGTCGTAAATGACAAAAAATAAAATGCGATGCTTTTAAACGTTTCTAAAAGCACAAAGAACAAAATGAGTTTTAAATTACTATCAGAAAGGCTTCTCTAACTTTCATGTAAACAAATCAATTACGTTATATAAACCTTCCGAATTTTCAGTTAAAAAAAAAGAATTCAAAGAAAATCCTTTAAATTGTGTCTGTGAATTACGAAAGCATCTAAGTAAAGAAGCTAAAAGCAGAGTAATGAATTTAGGATCGGTCATACGGGGTATGTATTTTCATTTTTTGATTGATATATGAAAATAATATTATTTAAAATGCTATAATATTTACACTAATTCACCGGTCAACAAAAAAAATTGTTTTTTGGAGTCTTTATTTTAATGACAATTTTCTGATTCTCCATGTCGAAAAATAACCAAAACCTTTTATTTTTGAAAAACTTTGCTTTGAGATTATACTTGAGAGCTAATATGAGAAAGTCCATACAATCATAGAAGAAATACGAAAAATAATCATTGCTAAACTATTTTATGTGTGGATTTTGTTTTAATTTTTTTTTAATGATAGTGGTGCAATTCCATAACAAAAGTTTGTTTTATTTTTACATACAATATGCAAAAAAGGTATGAAAATAGGAACATTTTCTTAAAATCCTTAATTTCATTCTGATAAATACAAAAACAAACTTTTTCGGTTAAAACTATTTTTTCTGTATTTAGTTATGTGGAAGAAATAAAAATCTCATATGCAGAACCCAGACTCAAAATTCATGTTGACCGGTGATTATTTATAGATTATGCATTAACTCTTTGTGGAGGTGCAAGCCTGATTTAAAATAGGAACAAAATTGCAAAGATGGTTTGACAGACATAAGTAGGTACAAGTTAGAAATAATATAATTTGTTATCGTGTTCAGTTGGTTTCTGAGAGTTCAGAGTTCCTTCATCTCTACTTTTTCCTTCCATTAGCAAATATAACTATATTAAAAAGCACGTGAAGATTACGCATCCATTGCTTCACTAAGCAGAATGTAATTACATAATGAAACGTCAAAACATACGGAGAAATTTCTAATTTTAACGTTAAACCAAAGAATATACACAAAATTAACAAGAAGCGACACTCTCAACGGCGCCTTTGATTTTTGACAGCCTTGCGCCATTTTGTGGAGGTGCAAAAAGAGATGCAAATTCAAATTTAAATGACTGCACGAAATTTCAGAAGTAGTGATAAGGTTGCCAGATTGTCATTATTAAAAACTGGGACACTCGATCGGGGGATTTGGGGAATGCGGAGCATCTCGGAAAAATATTAATAAATTACAAAAAAAAGCAGATTTTAAACAATATTGAGGCCCAGTTTTTCAATCGGTAGTTAACCTTAACTATAAGTATGATAATCAATGCTATAAGTTAATAACCTTAGATACTATTATTACGAGAATGGTAACCAAGAAAATTCACTATTAGTTAAGATTAACTATCGATTGAAATATCGGCATTAATGTAATGTATAAAATCGTTACTATTCACGAATGTATTATTAGCTTTGCACAGATGTTGGACGACATATTTTATTTTTTTGTGGCGAAAATTCTAAAACCGGGACATTTGTGCGTCCCGAAGACCTTTTTCGGGACAGGCGGACACTGCCACCAAAATCGGGCCAGTCCCGGAAAACCGGGACATCTGGTAAACCTAAGTAGTGACACCACTATCAATAAAATCCCCAAAAAGTTACTAAAATTACATCTTCTGCGCAAACTCACTAGCACAGATAAAGTGAACTAGATCGAAAACACCAAATTATATCTTAAATGACAGGTGGCAAGCTCCATCTGTGGGTCACTGCGTTGCTATTTTAGGCCACGCAAAAAAGTTCTGGTTTCATAAAATGACTAAATTAATTAATTAATACTAACATGTACGCACTTTTTTCACTAATTCGAAATGGAAAAAATAATATATGGAATTTTTTTCATTTGAATTTCCTTTGTTGTAAAAATATTGTAGATTAAAGTGGATAAAATATGCGTATAAAGTTACGCTGTAAATTAATAAACTGCCTGGCACTTTAAATGATATATTATCAAAGTTTATAGTTTTTCCTTTATGTCGGAAATAAATATATTAACTAGCGTGTTAGATTGTTAACTTGAGAGAAGAGGTTATGTGAAATATTATTTGTTTTTTATAGCATTTAACAATAAATGTTTATTATGGCTGCATGTTTAAGAGCAATAAAATATATTAGTTGATATAAATTAACATAGTGCTATATGTACAATGTGTACGTACGTATAGATATGTACAATTTTGATATGTTTTAGAAAATATATGCTCCCGGTTGAGTAGTGTAATTGTGAGATATATACGATATATTAAACATATAAATCATTCAATATTAGCGTTAGCGTTTTGCAGCTAATAAATTACAAACTTAATAAGTCCCATAAATCAAAAATATTTATAATTAGGGCCATTCCTGTATGTTTCTGATACCTGAACAATATTTGTATTTATTTTCCATGTACGTAAATAATTTGTAACTCACGAAACTATGAGTATTTTATAAAGCTAGAAAAATAGTACAGTAAATTCTGGTTTTAATAAAATTACTTATATAAATATAAATCCAGGTAGCATGTGTTTTGGGATAAAGAACATTTAAGAAATTTTGTTTATGTGTCTGCTACGGACCAACGTAATAAAATAAAAATATAGTTCAAATAACTTAAACTAATCGCAATTGTTGTAATTTTTTATGAGGTGCACGTATAAAAGGAGATATTTCTGTTATATATTCCGAGATTGTCACATTAAATTCATTTTATTCCGTTAAAAGTAGACTATTGCTGTAATTCACGTCACACTCTAGATGTCTCGTTATTTCATAAATTTTTCATGCTACTTGCCTCCCTTGCTTTAACTTATATCGCGACGAAAGTTTGCCGTGTGACTACCAATTTAGTAAAAAAATATGTTTGTGCGTGTCCAGCTAATAGTGCCACTGTAGACAGAACCCACGTTTTTTGTATTAATACAGACTTGACGCATTTTATCATTCATACATGGATGGACATACATACCAATAATTATGGAGTAACTGGAATCTATATTAGATTATGGGGGTAAGCATATGAAGAGTTAGTTATACTGACTTTTTTTATATTGGTGCAGTCTTTTCTTTAATATTTAGAAAATGCTAAATGTTACAGGGATCCCCAAAAAGACAATCTACGTTTATTATCATTACGTACTCATTATATGTAATTACATATGTATTTATCTACTTTGAGCATATTTGGAATTTTACAAAAACTTAAAAAAGAATAACTTGCGCTGTACCAAGGGATTAATTACAACATGATATCCCGAAAATTCATGTTCGAAAAAGATTTGTTAAGTTTCAACTTAAGACAATAATGAATATTTTGTCATTAAAATAGAAAACAATTTAATATTATAGCGTTTATTATAGCTTGAAATTTAATTTACACTCGACAAATTGGTCCGCCCAAGAAATTACACACAGGAACTTAATGCCATTTTAAAGCCTTTATAGCAAATTGTAAAAGCAATCAAATCAAAAACGTTATAAATGTGGCTCCGGGTGCGGAATATGTCGATAAGATTTATCGCAAAATTATGAGTTTTCTCAGATACTTTAGGGCCAATCTTTAAATCAATAGTTAACCGTAACTGTTATTTAATTTTGCTACTGTTTATAAAAATTTAAAGATATCCTGAAATTTTATTGACTGACGATTTGCCTTATAATGGTTGGAATTTAATGGAATTACATTATAAGAAAGGGTTAATGTATTTTTAATATATTAAGACATTAAACTCCTGAGAATATTACATATCGATTACGTGCAGCGTTTTTCATGCTGCCATTACAAAAGTTATATTTTCATGTTGTATTCTTACCATTCGATGTAAATTATTCACAATTACACTATTAATAGTCTAAAGTAATAATTCAATTACATTTTAACAAATAAATTTCTCTCAGTTATAATACGACAAGTAGTCAATGTTATGCCGATTATTTTTGTCGTGGTGTTATGAATGTCAACTGCGCTGGTATATGAATTTGACGAGTGATTGCCCGAGTCGAATTCGAAAGCGCAGTTGACATGAGTGACACCACCACAAAAATGATCTGCATAACATTGACTACGAATCGTATTTGGAGGACTATTTATTGAATCAAAAATCTCAAACTCGTTTTATGCAAATAGGCCTTTTTATTTATTCTACGCGCAAGCGCAATCCCTACTTTTTTGCGGACATTTATTCAAGTGTGACACGTTTAACCGATCACTCTTGTTCTCTTTCTCCCATAGAAACTGTCCGCAAAAAATGGCGGAACGCATTAATAAATAAAAAGATCTATTAATAATTTGTAATCATGATGGAAATGACTAAAATAAAGTTTTTTCATTTGTTAATGAACATTAAATGACAGATGAATTAAATAGTCATGTTAATTATCTTATTCTCTATTCTTATATTAATAGTGTTCACACTATTTATAACTATAACGTTATCCTATATTGAAAATGTTGAATAACATTCAGTAAAAACAGTGAAAAAACATTTTACTGAAATATTGGCCACCTATTTGTTACTACGCGAATACCTCTGAAGCTACAGATGATTCCACTTAACTTGTTGTATTTAGGTCGTCTTCAATCATTTATCATTCACGTGATTTAGGTTCTGTGATAAGCAGAAATAATGTTAGAATAGTACTCGGTCTTCCGTGTTAAGGCAGGAATAGTCCAGTATCATAGTAACTGAAGGTGGACACCAAGGTGAGCTTTCTTATGTCCAGAATATCAAATGTCAAGCTTTTAGTTTGTACAAATTGGGTTGAAAGATAAGATTTAAGGAATCAAATGACAGGGAAGTGATATCTACTCCGTTACAAGTTTTAAACTTAAAAAAAATATGTTGCATGCACTATGTAGAGCACAGCATATAAAATTAATTAAATTAAGTAGCTATTGAAAAACAAAGCAGCTATACATGAATTTTAATAGTAACTTATATGCACATTAGGTCTAAGCTAAAAGTTATTCAACATATTCATAGATAATATAATAATCTAATGTATTTTCCAAATGATGTTTTTTATTTAAATAACAACTTTTTTCTGTAATTTTCTATAATTTTAACTACATTTGCTTATAAAAGAATTATAAATCGTGAACTGTTTCATAGTCGTTGTTTGGTATGCTTGAAAACCACAATTGTGGTAAATTTGCCAATGTCAAGAACAGGAATGTAAATTAAAATATCTGGTTATAGTTCACATATGTGTGGGAAATTTAATTGAAATACTTACTCTTAAGAATGCTAATTCATTTCTAGTTTTTTTAAGATACAAGCAATTTTAACTTAAATGAAATTTTATGCCACCTTGCAATCAACCAGGGCCGGATTTACACAAAGTGCCGCCCCGGGGCCACGGTGAAAAATACCGCCATATATTTCTTTAACTGTACTCTAGTGACAACAATGAAAAAGGCAATAGGTGAGAAACTTAGAAGTGAACAAATTCGTCATCCAGTAAAACTTCAAAGTCTGAGACATAAATTTCTCTCAGCTTTTTTGCTTGTTCACGAATTTAATCGGAATTCAAATCACCGAATTTAGCCCACCAATCTGAGAGGAAGGAAGCGGCCACCATATATCGCAAAATCCAAACTAAAGCGTAGTTTACACGAGCAAGTAAAACTATCGCAAGTTAATGTCTGAGAGCAACTTCCAAATAATTTGCGTAGTATACTTTTTTGCTCTCAGACATTAACTTGCGATAGTTTTACTGGCTCGTGTAAACTACGCTTTAGGGAAAAAATTCCCTGGAAATATTTTTCGTCTGTGATGTTACGAAAAATTTTCTATCATTTCGAAAAGCATAAAAATAGTAAATATAATAATAATAAATTCTTTTTGTTAAAAATGTAATTCAGGTTTTCAATTTTGAGAGATAGCTGATATGCGCAATGGCAACGGTCATTAGGGTGTCTTGTGACGTCAGGAGGGACAGAGAACGTTGTTTTATTGAAAACTTCATTTGTTTTCAATTTTGAGAGATAGCTGATGTGCGCAATGGCAACAGTCATTAGGATGTCTTGTGACGTCAGGAGGGACAGAGAACGTTGTTTTATTGAAAACCTCAATTGTAATGTAAATGTAAAATTTCGAAACTTGTAATTTTTTCAATTTTGTTGAAATTCTCTGTAATGTCTAATATTTTATTTGTATATGTCGTAGGCATAATGTAAATTTAGGCATTTTATAAAATACCTAGGGATTTTCCAAAAAAGCCGGCATAACGAGTGGGTTAGCACTTTCTCGCGTGATGCCTACATAATTGTAGGCAAATTGACAAAATGCCGGCGAAACATGAGTGGAAGTATATGTATCTCATTATGTCTTTCTACTTTCAGGCATTTTATAATTTGCCCAATGTCAGCTAGTCAAAACACACTTACTTTCACCGATAATTATTATTATTCTTCATTCATAAAATATGTATTTATGTCATATCATTTTTTATTTTTATATTACATGCAACTTATATTCTATAATGTGTCTAAATAAAACTTTTGACTACTTATGAGGTTATTTATTATAAACCTACCTTACACGTTTTGTTTTGACTAGCTCATATTAGGCAAATTATAATAAGCCTGAAAATAAGCAGACATAATGGGATACGTATACTTCCACTCATATTTTGACGGCATTTTGACAATTTGCCTACAAGTATATATGTAGGCACTCGTTATGCCGGCTTTTTGTAAAATCCCTAGGTATTTTATAAAATGCCTAAATTTACATTATGCCTACGACATATACATATACAAAAAAATGTTTGAGTTGCAAAATTTGCAACCCCACCCAAAATTTGCCGCCCTTTTGTTGCCCATAGGGTAAATCCAGGCCTGCATTCAACACTTCAAATTCACAGGGTTTTTAGTTAATTCATTACATATTTTATATTCCTTTATTAATCCTTTAACAACTACAATATACTTAGGTTAAAACGCTTCCATTATGTTTAGTAGCAGCTAAGCCTAATCGTATACTTGTAATGAAGCATTATCATTTTTTATTAACATAATATTAACACTTTCAATTTTATTACTTTTAATATATCATAAACTTTCATGTAGCATCCTAAATAATTAATACTTTAATTTTACAGTGTTGACAAACTGGCTAATGGATTGTAGATTTAATGTCAATTAAGCTTAACTCACCTACAATCTATTATAATAATAGGTAGACAGGGAGGCATGCAACGTTGCTTACGTCATAGATAACATGTACAAGTACTTAATTAGACACCTTGCTCTCATTATTAATTATACGGAGTAATTATTGCACGATCTCCCTTAGACATGTCATGGAAATTTTATTTTCCATCAGAGTGTTTCTTTGTAAATGAAAGCGTATACAATATAATGAGTTTTGTTCAATGGATATTGTTACATGATTCGTTTTGTAAGGTGGAAGCCAAAAACTGACTTTTATTTCTCTTGTTTCAGGGTCACTGAGAACGTGTAATAACCTATGATCAATTCGAGCGGATTTCGTGTAATTCAATACTTGTCAAGTATACTCAGTAGTAATCGGCCTCTAAGATTAATTTGTTAGATATGGTTTTGTTAAAATTTTTCAATATTGTCTTGTGTGCATACGTACTTGGAACGGTGGTGCTGATAGTGTCTGGAAGGCAACGACAAGATCCAATATATTCCAATGAATTTGGCGTTCACATCCCAGAAGGAAATGAGGCTGCCGACGCGATCGCCGACAAGCACGGCTTCGTCAATCGCGGACAGGTAAGTCATCGATTAGTTTTTGAGTTGTAGTAGATATATCGGGATGGAACTTAACCGACGCCCTTCAATATTCGTACACACACTCACAGGGCTTTGATTTCCGCTTAGCATGGTCGAAAATTGAGTTATGATTTCTCTGCACTCGGCGCTCAAACGTTCTCTTCTATTACTTTATGTGGAATCGGGTTTTGCTTATTTTGCACCATTTCCGAGGCGTGTGTTGATATAACCCGGTTATTGCCGCAAAAACTGACGAAACTTTATCATATCATATTCCAAATTTCACTTGCAGATTGAACATTTACTCACAAAGTAAATGTAACATGAAATGCGTCGTGTATTACAGACGTTATTATAATTTCTTATCCGATTTAATTACTTACAAAACGTCCCTGACTTATTTAAGTATCATTATTTGTTATAGAGTAGTACATATTTATGTTGGTCGTCAAAAATCTAACAGTTATGGTTGGATACCTTGTATTTAATCTTAGTAAAAAATGTGTCTTCTTATCCTGTTTAATTGCGGAGCTAACTTAAATGCTTCTATTAGGGACGCAGTTGGCTCTGATATCATTCCAAACAATCACAACCACGAGCGCAACCCTTTCCGCACTAGTTTTACAATGATGTATTATTGCACCAGTTATTAGCTGTGTGTCCTTAGAATCATTTATAGACACACACTCTCTCTACAAGATACGAACGGTTTTATCATTTTCGTAATCATAACATTTTTATTGATAAAATAAAACGATTGATACTAAAATACAATTACCTATATGTACTTTTTCTTACAACAAATGTGTTCCTTGGACTTGAATACCAATTACCGAATCATCAAATTGGTAATTATTACGAATTTCAGTTATTGCAGTATTAATTTTTTCAAAGCTAATAAATAATCCGAAAGTTGCAAGTCAGGAAACCTTCGAGCATGATGGAGGCCATGCAATGGGATCTTCACATCCAATTTTTTTATCAAAGGTGATTTGATTAAGACTAAATTTATTGCGAAAGTAATAAAATTTGTAGTTTAATACAGTGTTCATAAATGATTGATAGACGTTTGAATTTCCCGCTATTTCAGTTACGTCTTTTTTGGTGTTATAGAAAGGCTTTGTATTCCGTTTTTTCGACACTGCTGCAGATTTTGTTAGTAAGTAAAAAAATAGCCACGAAAACACTAGCAAGGAGGTAAGGGTGCAATTATTGCGAGAATAATAATAAAACTTGTTTATACATATAACATTTTTTACTCAAAATAATGTTTCCAACAAGCTGTTAAGTTTTTGATGCCTAATTATAATGCAATAAGACAAAAGACCTCCAAGTCAAAGCCCATTTCAACTATAATTCAAACCTGCTTTGAGTATGGATTATACATATTTTATTATAATGCACCTTGTAGGTATATCTGGAATACTCAATAATTAAAAATTTACTACATGCTTTTTTTATTAATTAATAATAATTTATATATTAAATTACATTTAAATGAAACACATCTTCAGACACAGAGACTGTTCTAGAAATTTTACAAAAAGTAGATCAACATTAGTCGTGAAGTCTTGATGATGATTAAGTTATTTATAATTAATAGAAAATATCTTACGCAAAAACGCCTTTAAATAGAAGTACAAATTTTACTCTCTTTACATGAATCTCTGAAACGATAAGAGATACAGTTTAAATTGGGGTAAAGTTGCCTAATTAGTTGTCCATTAACATCTAAGATTAGTTCTTGAAATATTTGATACAAACTGAAATTTTGTGAAATTATTTGGTGAAATATCAAAAAACTAAAAGCACATTTTCACAACCAGTTTTTGTGTCCTCTTTTACTATATCCTACTGGATTTTAGATGTTTAGAATTTTTGCAACAATCAACTTCATTTTTTTAAATTCGGTCCTGGATTTTTTACTACAAAATTCAAGAGCTCTGATCATCTTAATTACAATGATGCATCAAAATATCATTTACTAGCGTTTCAACCTTGAATTTCAGCATAACCATGATTTTTCCTTGAGAGTTATATTTTTAATATTGTGTGCAAATAGTTGAATAAGTTGGAAAAAATATATCACACAGCCTCACCTAACCTTATAAACCGTGCCGAACACTTTTTTAACTGAAGTGTAAATAACCTTACAAAAACAGAAGAAAGATATCCTGAAATTTCATTTTTTTTTCCAAAGAATTATTAAAAAAATCTTAAATTTGTATATAATTACGCAACTTTGCCTCAATTTAACCAAATTTATATTACTTACCGCTTACGAGATCTCTGTAGTGAGAACTGAAACCCCCTGCATATAAATAAGTAGATATTTATAATTAATAGAAAATATTTTACGCAAAAACGCCTTTAAATACAAGTACAAATTTTACTCTCTTTACATGAATCTCTGAAACGATAAGAGATACAGTTTAAATTGGGGTAAAGTTGCCTAATTAGTTGTCCATAAACATCTAAGATTAGTTCTTGAAATATTTGATACAAACTGAAATTTTGTGAAATTATTTGGTGAAATATCAAAAAACTAAAAGCACATTTTCACAACCAGTTTTTGTACGAGTACTCGTAGTTGCGGGCCTCGCATGATACATTTTCGTGTAAGACAAATAAAACGATTGTTTAATACCTGCTCACTGAAGCATCCCCACCTATCGTGAGTTTTATTCTTGCTCATGACCAGATGGGAAATTTGTTGGAGTTCATAGTTTTTTTTTGTGTTTTTCTGTAAAACCCGTTTTTAGATTTACTGTTTGCTGAGTTTTTTACTTCTTTAATTGTAATCGTAATTTTTTAATGCTTGTACTTTATATTTGAATTATTTTAGGTATTTTAAAAAAAAATAATAATTAACGTGTAATATTTATTATAATTTGTTTAAGTACATATCCAATATGCAATTTATGTTATGTTAATTTAAATGACAAAAATTAATATTCATAGCAGTGCGCCTTATTACATGAACTTGAAATTTCTTCATGTACGTAATGGTGTTCCTGTGAATATATGTAATACTCTTATATTTGCCTGCACTTTCTGAATTATATTTAATGTAGGTTATACAGTGTGCGACTGTTCCTTTTCTGTCTCATATGATGAAATAATGTTAACCTTGAAAGATTACGACTACGAGTATGAACCATTATGTAACAAAATATTTTGATTTGCTTTATTTTCCATTTAATAGAGAAAATTTAATTACTTAGACGGAAGATGGAATTAACGTCAGTGTAATGTGTATTTTACATGGTCTATATATTTTATTACAGTATATATCATGTACTACATATACAGAAAGCAAACGTGGAATTTACTTTCATTTACGCGGCTGTTTGTGCTTCAATACATTGAGAAGGATATTACTTAAAGTTTTAAATGCATCTTTTTCATATTTTGCGTTTAAGGAAAGTGATATTTTAAGATTTCAAATATTATTAATTTACACTTTACTAGACTATTATTTTCAATAGTGACTTTGCATAATTTTCAAAATAATTTTTTTTGAAAAGCTGATACCAAATTATCATTAACAATATTTTTGAACAAAATTTTTGGTCCGTACTTTCCAAGTAAATAAATAAAAAGTATTGCAAAATTTGAAATTTCCACGCATTGCCCGGAAACGCCCGAATCGGCTCAAAAGACTGCTGACGTCACGAATCTAGTTCCACAGTGCAGCACGCCACAGTTTGATTTATTTCGAAAAATGTCAAACGCGTAATAGTAGTCTAATAAACAAGAGTGTTAATAAGAGCGATTAATAATCGAAACGATTTTAACGCGTGAGCGCAGCGAGCGCGTTAATGAGTCGAGATTATTAATCGCCGATTAACACTCATGTTGATTACAATATTTTTTCGTCGATCGCTCTTTATTAGAATGAAAATAATTTAATTTTGTTCCATGACAAAATTCAAATTCTGACATAATATGCAATAAGTCAAAATACCACTGACATAATTAATTAATTTCGGCAGCTGTCAGTCCCAAATGCATGTTTCAATAATATAATATATTGTTGGTTACCTAGCAAATCTCATAATCTCAACAATGTTTTTAATGTGCATGTATGCATTAAACTGAGTTATTAATACACTCCTTTTATAACATTAACTAGATCTTTAATAAACGATCGACGAAAAAAAATATTTAGACATGCCAATGTCAACTAGATTCGTGACGTCACACAGGACTCTCCGATTTAAGTGTTTTCGGGCGCCAATAATATATTTGAATTACGGTCAATTTATAATCGTTTTTTTATGTACAAATATTTAGTAAAAAAAATATTTTTGCTGTAGAGTATTATTAATATGGTCGTTTTACATTTCTAACAGATAAAAATGGGATTTTAAAAAAATGCAACATCCCTATTGTAATTCATATTTCGAATTACTATTCAAATGGATGTCAACTTTATTGCCATGTGTTTATAGAATAATTTTGTCCCTCCCTAAATATTTTATAACAATCTCGCCAAATTATGAAAGATGAGAAAATATCTATAAATTTCATAACTTACTCGCTTTACTTATAAGTAGATAAAATTGCATACGAAAAAAATTTTATATTCGTTTTAAAAATCAATATAAAATGTCTGTACATTTTTTAGAATCGTTTATTTAAATCACAAATTTGATATAATTTACTTTTCTTATTTGCATGCATCATAATATATCAATCTGTGCTGTTGCGTTCCTGCTTTGCATACTATACACTACTTATAATTACTACAAGTAAAAATGAATATCATTACAATTTGAACGTAATAATTATTTTAAAATATGGTTTATAGTAATACAGTGTACATGTCAAGAATTATTATTTTGATAGCGTGCATTAAGTTATGTTTAAAGCTACGTATATTTTAATTATATAGCTATATTCATATTTTTATTTAAATTATTTGCTTGATACTTATATTAAAAACGCTTTTTTATTAGAATCTGGAAGTTATGACGTTTTGTTTTGTTTTGTTTCTACATCATTAGTCCGGTTTCCATTTGCAGATTTTTTACCCGGTTTATCTTAAAAAAATAATCCTTAAACAGAATGACTTTACTGAATAGCATAAATATGGAACAGCCAACGAATATGAGTCATAAGGAACAATACGGATAAAACTCGCATAAAATGAATTTTATAAATACTTATCAACCATTAATATGGAAATTTGTAGTTAGAGTAATTTTATTACACACTATTCTTATGAAGATTTAGTTTAGATTTTTATGCATTTCTTATTCTCGCAATTCCAAGTAAATAATATCCTTATTCTATACAACCTTGATTTACTGAGATACTGAAGACCTCGTTATAACCGACTGTTATTATATAATTGGCAATTTACTAAGGTATACCTCCATCAAAAGGCTCTTAGAGGAAATTAAATAATTACTTGGTTGTAATGTTGAAAAGTTTCATCTTGATCTTGTATCTCGTCTTGTACTAAAAAAGTATAATGTAACTATTGACATTAAAATAAGTTGAAAATATTAAACATTACTTAATCTTTTGTGAATATAACTTATAATTTATATGTACCTATATTAAAAAATCATCAAACAAAGGATAATCTTAATCTCATAATCATTTCAAAGTAAAGGTTACATATTACGGAAATAGAATTTTTTCTGGTTTTTTCAAGTGGTTAATTATACATAAGAAATTAATTACTGGTTTTTACAGAGCACATCTTTAATTAACTAATGCATTTAAATAAAAATGATATCATGCTATATTTTTAGTACATGTTTATAAAAATAGACAAATATGAAATTAATTTATAACATATACTAAGTGACATGAAAAAAAGAACACCTAGTAGTAATTAGTTTATTTCAATGATTTTTGGCACACATGTTTATTATGGTAAGGTAAGTAAACGATCAAAATATGAAGAGAATCGGACAGTTAGAACCCGAGAAAAATTAATAATGGTTTGGGCCTCCATGCATGGTGTGCTGGACACTCATGAACACGTCTGGGCATACTTCTAATGAGATAATTAATTTCCTCCTGAGGTATCTCATTCCAGGCTACCTGTACTTCATGACAAAGTACCCCTAGAAGTTGTGGGGGATGGAGTAAATTTACCAATCTTCTACCCATAATGTTCCAGATGTGGTCAATGGGTGAAAGATCCGGAGATCTTGGTGGATAGGGCAACAAATTGATTTGATTACGCTGAAAGTAGTCCAACGTAACGTTTGCTGCATGTGGTCGGGCTTGTCTTGTTGAAAAAGTGGATTGGGATGGATGCTGAGGTACGGTATAACATGTGTTTCCACTACTTCCTGATTGTAGCGCTAGGTGGTCATATTGCCTCTGATGAAGACAAAAGGTGACCTAGTGTCATAAGCAATAGCTTCCCACACCATAACTCCAACGGTGCGGTACACATGCTTATCCACAGGAAATTGAGGATCACGTGCTTCACCTCGTCGCCTTCTCACCCTTGCCCGACCATCGTGCGTACCCAAACAGAATCTGGATTCGTCGCTAAAGACTACCGTATTCCATTCCTGCTTCCAAGTCAGCCGTTCTCTACACCACTCCAGTGGGTTACGTCGGTGCTCAGGAGTGAGGAGTAACACAAGTTGAGGACGGTAGGAAAACAGTCCAAAACTTCTTATGCGGCGATGAACGGTTCGCATCCCAATATGTCTTCCATGTTCTGTAAACCATTGGTCCGCAATCGCCCCTGTGGAAGTGAAGCGAGCCCTTAGAACCAAAAGTCTAAGGCGGCGATCTTCGCTTTCTGTGGTTCTTCGGCGAGGTCCTGTACCTCTTGCTCTTCATGTTCGGTCTTCCTGGAGCCATGCCCGACAACAATCCATCACGGCATTCAGACTCCTATTCGTCCTAGTGGCAATTTCTCTGAAGGATAAACCGCCCTCTCGCAGACCCAGTATTCGCCCCCTATCAAACTCGCTAAGTTCATAAAAATTTTCACGTCTTCTCGCTCTAAGCATAATGACAGATCATAAAAAACTCTTAAAATGTACTGTACGAAAAACAAATGGTACCTGTAGCTAGTACAAAAGTCCATTGTCGAATCTTGCGTTTTTTAAAGAAAAAACGTTATAACACCAAAACCAATGCATCGATATGACTGAAAAACTGATTTTTGTTTTTTGTCTTAAGCTAAACAAACATGTATACCAAATATCATTGAAATAAACTAATTATTACTAGGTGTTCTTTTTTCCATGTCACTTAGTATATATCCTTCAGACACATTTTAAACTGGTGAAAATATTGACTAAGATTACTTATTAACAAAAGTGACAGTCAACAATAATGCAATTGCGTATATTCTCCACGAAGCCTTGCAAACAATTATGTGTATTATCTCTCATTCATTTTAAGAACCTTATGGGATTATTCTTTCTGTCCAGGTGCCTAAATTAAGTAATTAAGCGCAACTAACAAAAAAACCCTTAGGGGATCCCAAAGCTTTCAATTTCGTAAATCCCTTATATGACAATGTGTTTTGGTATATCTGCTACTAATTGAGTTTTAATTAGCAGATAAATTTGTACTTGTTATCGAAATAGTCGTTAAATAATTGATTTGTTTTCGAAATACATAGTCGTTAAATTGGAATTAGAAATCTTTTTGTTAGTCTGTTACTGTTTATACAAACAAAATATCTGATGTGCCCAACACATGACTTTCTTATCCATTGCCATGATACAGTTTTAATCTTTGGAAAATACTGAACGGGTAGCCAATAATCACATGCATTCGACATTCAATACGTTATTAATATAAAATCACATTTATTTATGGCCGTGTCTATTCATCGGGGCGCCCCGGCCTATAGGTAAAATTACTAATCATCGGGGCAGATGTGCGCATGCCTTCATGCCTACTTTTCGCCCCGATGATTAGAATCGCGCTATAATCGTCGGGGCATCATCAATATACTTAGATAAATATTCCACATCTGTTTGTCTAAAACAGGCAAGTACCTAAAAAAAATATTGAGAGAACAAAATTAAATATAAAATCTTATTAGGTAACGTAAAAGCATAAAACAAATACTAGTAATATTCATATTCTAGCATTTGTTTTATGCTTATAGTTTACATGCATTTCAATGTATAGAGAGGATACCTATCACAAGTAGTAGTGATGGGACATATAACGGCGCCGACTTAGACGTGGCTTCTGAGTCTGACTCGCGCTACTGACCCGCGTCTGATGCGCGTTGTTACGTTAGTAACGTACAACGCGCATCAGGGGCGAAGCCGGAGACACGCCTACTTCGGCGAGATCGGCGCCGTTATACGTCCCAAATCGCTGTATGCATGGAGATATGTTGTCAAGTATCCTCTCTATACAATTCGTAGTCAAAATCAATTAATAAATAACTGTCACCTTAATAAAACAAAAGACTGTCCTTTGTTTAATTTTTTGAAATGAAGTGTTTTAAATTACATATAAATAATATCTACTATTTATTAACAATAATTATAAGAGTTAATAAAACTAGTAATAAAAAAATATGTATAAACCACGGTAGAGAAGTCTCTTATAGTCTTCGGGTCTATAATATTGAACTTCTCTACCTTGGTATATAATATACTATTATTAAGATTAGTATTGATCTATTATTTTTTAAAGAAGGCACAGTATTATTAAATTTCACAGCCAACTGCGACGTTAGATTATTTTAAAACAATCCTGTAGAAAATATTATGTGAACCTATTATCCACACAAAATGATTTCGTCAGTATTAAATATATAATAGTTATTTATATTATAAGTGGGATATGAACATCATTAACATAAGAGTCTGGAAATTGCAGAACGAGTCGTAGACGAGTTCTGTAATCAGACGAATATGTTAATGTGTGTATATCCCACGTGTAATATACAAGATTTTATCTTCTACCGTCCAAATAATTAAAAAAGAATTTTGAATTTATCTTCAGCGACATTGCTCAGTAGTTGTTGTCAAGTTGTCGTACTGGACTACCTAACCTAAGTTGTGTAAAAACTAGCCAGCGGTACACAACAATGAATTTGAATCATAAATTTTCAAATAATTAAACAATTTATACAGTAAAAAATCTGGGACGTGGACCGTGTTATATTTATTATTAAAATATAAAACTAATTTATTATAAAATAAAACTAAAAATTTTTTCAGTTATTTAACGTGAAGTTAGGGTTTTTTCTAGGTAGATACGCTATTATAAAATTCTCCAGGTTTCAAAAAATCAAACTTAAGAGTATGAAGTGTCATTACTCAATGTTAATCACAAATTTTAAAGAATTAAACAATATATATTATATTATAATTAGACATTTACAAATATAAACTTTCCTATAAAGATACTAAATTGTAAAAGTTGTGTTATAAATACTTGTAAGAAAGAATTTTCTTGTTGAAATTTCAGTGTGGTAATGATTTCTTTAACACACATGTTGCGTAATAATCTGACTTACCTTACTCAAATTAATGTCAAATCAAGGCTATTATGAATTGGTAGTAGATAAACACTTTTAATAAGAAAATCATGTGAATTGTCATATCATTATTTTATATTAAATATAATAAGAATGTAAAAATGGGAATTGTGTCTGAGTTAAATAATATGATAATGATTATTTGTCCAATGATGTGATAGGAAGCTTATTGACATTGTCATTTTTAATTGTATATGCAACATTTTGTATAGCTGTTGTAAATTGTCTTTAATATACTACATAATATAATTTAAGTGATTATCATGTTGGGAAATAATTATGATCGTGTATGATATGCATAATAGTTTCGATACTCTTTAATAGTAGTCATTTGTTATGGCAATGATGCTACATTCTGCGGAATAATGTAGTTTATGGGTGAAATTGGCGACAATATGCTGGATTCTAGTGTTCCCAGGAGAGAAATTACACGAACGGTGTTGAAGATAAATGAATTTCTACATTTGAACTTGCCACTGTTTCAGTAAAACTCTGGAAAAGCTGACCTACACGTCTTTTGCAGTCCAAATTGTTCTTTCTGGCTGTAATTTATTATTATTTTAATACAAACGCCGGAAATTTATTTTGAACATAGGTTTTATTACGAATAAACATTACCATGTTGGTAAATTTGTACAATGTGTTTGGTTCATCCCCTAGTACACGGCGCAGTGAAAACAAACTATCTTTGTAACTGTTTGATACATTAAATGTCACGTTGCAGGAGGTGTTATCACCACTCCTACATCTGTCACCATAAGAAATAAATTTTACTTAAGTAAATGCTACCCCACTTTTTTAATCTGTTCTTATACGGTCCTGCCGCTGGCGGAATATAAAATAGAGAAATAAGTCCTTTTCATTGCTGGGAATCACGTTATTTTTAAAATAGTTTATGTTACTGTATAAATTAGATCTATTTTGTAATCGTATCTATAAGTAGTTTTCGCTTTGCAACTTCATAAAGTTTTTACATTATCGTAAATACGTTTTCGAAGTAATCAAAAACTATTAGTTAGAGTCATCGTATACCGTATGCGGAGCACAGCTGCGTTTATAGTAAAATACTATAAAGAGTGTCGCATTTTCCATGAAGATGGGTCACCCATTCCTAGGTGAGATAGAAGAATAGTAGTTTATGCAACAAAGTAAGAATTAAGAGATTTTGACGAGTGTGAAAATTGCGCCAGAGCGAAGCGACGGCGCAAGAACACAAGGCAGAATCAATTCCTACCGTGTAGCATACTCTATTTTTTCTCATACCTGTACGAAAATGGCCATTTCTTTTGCGTGAAACGCGCGATCAAATTAAAACAGCATAACACTGACATTTTGCTTGACACTGTGCGGTGAGCAAATCACCTTGACAACCATAAACGAACACAAATAACTCCCGCATATCAGTAAGGAAATGGTTATCCAAGTGAGAAATGTTACCCCCACTCCTTATTTTCCGCGATTACCCTAAAAAGGCGACTTTGTACCCGCATTTCACGCAAATAAAGTGGCCATTTACGTGTAGGTATGGGAAAAATGCTATTCTCAAACCTGTGCTCGATTTTTATGAGAAGTTGATTTTGGCCTGCTTCATTAGAAAGTACTTTGTAATATATTATAATTAAAAATTCTTACAATCAGTTGTATTCCCCAAAGGGTTTATAGTCCCCTTGGGGCACAACTAGTGTAAGTCTATTATTCAAATTTTACAGGAGAGACTTTTTTTCAACTAAATTCATCGTAATGAAAATTTTGTAAACATTATTTGGGTGTTATTCTTTAAAACTGTTTTCAAAACTAACATTAATGAAATTTCATCTTAATTTGTTAAATTATTTGCTATCAGTGGACATAAGACTTGGACTAATTCTGTATTTAAAAATGGTCTATATCCATAAT
This sequence comes from Pediacus dermestoides, assembly GCA_963942485.1. Classification (NCBI taxonomy): domain Eukaryota; kingdom Metazoa; phylum Arthropoda; class Insecta; order Coleoptera; family Cucujidae; genus Pediacus; species Pediacus dermestoides. The sequence goes on from OZ012626.1 coordinate 14,353,066, forward strand.
ACAATCACTGTTTGGACTTGACTAGTTCTACTCTAAAGAAGAATCGGAAATTAAGAAAACTGATATCAACTGTTGCTATTAACACTATATGCACAGAACAGAACAAGTCCACAAAATAATAAGCTTGACGTAGATAATATATGTTGAATATGTGGTATATTATTGTAATCGTTGATTTGGGACTTAAATAGTTCTGCACCAAATGCAGGCTTACTCAAGGAACACAGGTTATAAAAACCAATTTCAGTAAATATTGGACTTAAGTTAGTTCTGCCCCAAGAGGGCAATATACGCTTTTAAAGTAATTAAAAAAAAAATTATTCGAAATGTAAATCCAGTTTTATTGTTCAGAATGAATTCACTTTTATATTTTTTATAATAAGCCTCGGTTTTTTTTATTTAATCTTTATCCAAATTATTACCACTTACATAATATCTGCATAATATTGAAAAATGTTAAGTTTCCTTGACATTAAAATGTTCAATAGACAGGAGTGTTGTATGCTGAGTACCAGTGCCGTAATTGTAATTACATAATGCAGGTATAACTAATTCTTCTAATATAATTAATGGTGATATTATTTTTTATGTCTCTGTTTTCTGTATCTGTAAACTGTAATTTACTGACCATAAAACTTTAATTGCTTGCACTAAACTATGTTTCTTTTATCCGAATGGAACTTAAAAATGCTTCAATTTGTAACGAACGATATTACTTTTTTACGAGTTCTACAGTCCTTATGGAAATTTCAATCTCGGGGCTTTAAATTTGATTACAGCCTGCATTCTAATAATTAGAATTGTTTCGTCCTGTTTCTTTATTACACTTGTATATATTATATTGTTTCATAATTTTGCACGACTTTTTGTTTGAGTACCCTATTTACATTAATTTACATATTTGTTTTCACATTAACACAAAAAACATTTTAGATTTAGTTAAATGATTTATGGACTAAATTTTCGATACCATCCATCAAGTCATTTAGTCTCAGTGGATTGATTGCGAAACCGCAGCAATAAATTTATTTATGTTAATTTTGATTATATCCATAAAATTTTGAAGGAGTCTGCTGTGTTATTAGTTTTAGTACTGGTCGATATTTAACACTTAATTTAAACTCCACTTGTTTTCGGTTTCATGCAAATTTTAGTTTAATGAATTAACAAAATATCGATAATATGCAGTGACCAGCAGAAATGGCAATTTTTTTATTTTTAGAATTAGGTACCAAATTTATTTTACTATAGAAAGGTTCTGCATGTCCTTAAACAAGAAACAGCACGAATAAAACCAGTAAAACTTGCGTCGTATACGAGGGAGGGGTCAAAACTTAAAATTCACTCAAGAATCCTTATTAAGAAAAGTTGTTTGTACTTAAAAGTTATCCTTGAATACCAAATTTGGGATATTTCATTTTCATTATACCTACATATTTTAATAAATAAACTGGTTCTTACAATATACCTTTTTTCTATATTAAGTGCAGTGTATCCACGGATTACTAACTGGAGGAGAACTACTTTAGAAAATTACAGAGGGCTGAAAATATGAAAAAACGAACTAATTCTAAGACCATCGCAAAGTACCTTTATCCACAACCAGTATATTATAAGGTCATAATTCTACTCTTAAGAGACGTCTTATAATATTAATAAAACACATGGGTCTTATAATTAATACCCATGACTACCTATACTTCATAAAAATAAATACTACATAAAATGACAAAAGTCACTTCAAAATGTCAAATAAAATTTTTCCAAAATACTAATTTAAAAACTCTCTGGTTTGGTTGTGGATGAAACGTTGTATTGCATACGTGTCTTAGTTGTATATTATCCACTTTAAGAACATTAAACATTCGTGCGTGGATAATATACTACCTAAGACACTTATACAATAAATAACTATTATTTATGAAAATATTTTAAAGTGATATTATAAAATGTTCCCTAGAATTTAATATATACATAGACTCTGATTTGAAATTTTGAAATTTAAAAAATAACAAAGCCATTCTTAAATATTTCTAAAACTCTGGCACACCCTGATGTATACCTACCATAAGTTTGTACCTAACATTGTTTTATACCTACTTTTTATCACAATATTGCTTGGCACCAAGTAGAAGTTAATAAATATAAAAAGGTAATAATGACGCTATTAATGGTGCCAATTAAGGTCGGTGTACGTATATTATACAGAGCACTTTTGATGGCATGTCACGTCAGATCACGTGCGGTCTTGGAATTACATCCAGATAAAAACATGTTATGTAACACATAAGTCACACTTGAAGCATGTTACTTACCGATAAATTGTATATAAAATATTTTGATATTTTTAGTCTTATAATTTGTGTAGGTAATTATTCATGCTTTAATACAATGATTGATTATGTCACTATAAGTGAGAAACTTAAAGATAAGCTGCTTCCGGAAAGTGTATCCATATCGTATGTAATTATGTACGCATATGTAGTTTGTCGTTACAAACTTGGTTTACGTTTAATTTTTAAGTTAATCTGGAACATTTCTCAATTTTATCAGAAGTAATGTTTGTGCTGTTAAACGTTCCTTTCAAAAATTTTCAAAATTTATAAGATTGATTGGTTTTTCCAAGCGTCCTATGCCTAAAAATAGGATTAATGTTTTTATATTATACAATTTTGTAGGTATATTATATACTTTTGTCTAATAAAGTCGATTAATAGTATTGAATAGAGGAAGAGTGTATGGGTGAAGGAAATTACATTTTGAGTAGGTACCTACACCTAATTTGGCTTTTATGTTATAGTTCATGGATCTAACTATTAATTCATATATCACTGTAATAAGTTCGTTAATACCGCTAATTACAAACACGAAAATTACAAAAAATACGTAAAACTGACCAAATAAATGTCTGCACTATTATAACTAATGATGACGTCCGAAATCTACTGTTGGGATAATTATTAGTGACGTCGACATACTTGTAAATGGTGAATAATGTGTTCATCATATATTCAATCTACTGAGTTTCCCAAAATCATCGCCCCAAATTGAAGAGGTCGATTCCTTGGAAAATTCTAAGACATTTATTCCTTTGCCATTTTTTTCCAAAATCAATCTTAATCTCACGTAGCTGCTTGTCGCCACGGCAACTCAGGTAGAAAGCTCGCTCTTAAATGGCTATTTTTAATAGCAAATAACTTTTTTAACATAGATTTAGGAAAAATTGACAAAAGAAAAAATGTCTTAGAATTTTCCAAGGAATCGACCTCTTCAATTTGGGGCGGTGATTTTGGGACACCCAGTATAATACGATATAGATACTAATCAGTGAATGAAAGGACATATGGAGTTAACGTGTTTTTGAAAAAAATGTTTAGATCTTCGGTTGAGGCACGATCTGATTAGTGATTAGGATAGTCGTTAGCAAAGAGACAACTGTCATTGTAATATCCTCTATATGAGTTCTCGTGTTGTGAATTATGTTAAATTATGTTATAAAGAGTAAATTTGAAAATTATTTCGAGGTTAAGTACCACGCCAGTGATTTCAGTTAGCTTATCGTTAAATGAAAAATTATCTGTCCACACATTCCTTTAAGTATGTTACTAGGTCAGATATTTTCTAAACTTCCTCTAAGAGTTCTATAATAATAATAACAAATTAAAGTCCCTTTACACTTATGCGATTTTTCATCTGGTTTTCCATTAATTTTTCATAATTTGGGAAATTAATTGTCATTAACAATCAATAACCTAAGTAACAACAAATCAAATGGAAAATAAACTGGAAAATCAGATGCAAAGTCAGATAGTGAAAACATATTTTTATTAGAGACATTTTTATTAGAGTATATTTTTACTATTTTTTAACGTTTTAGAGTAAGTTTTAGAAACCTCTTTTCCTTTAAGAATTCTAAAATTTATCTTCTAATTTACATTTACATCACAAATTCTTTTAAACGTACACTTTCTAGCTATATGGCAATAAAGATAAGAAAATTCGAGAAAATTATAAAATTTACACATCAAAGAAATTCCAATTTTTTTCAATTATGATAATATAAAAACACAAGGTATTTAATCATAAGAATCTTATTCTTATTGAAATCTAGAAAAATATTAATTCTACGTAAATTATCAGCCCAGGACTCACCTCCAATCAATTTTAATGGATTTTATTTTAGGGAGCAGCCCATATTTTATAAGCAGTAATAAATTTAAGCGTAAAATGCGAATGCATACTATAAATTTTTTATGTCTTAATAAGTTTTTATTTTGTAAAATGTGTAAAGGGCAAATTGGTTTTAAACTAAAAGCAATTTTTTTTTGTTTTCTAGCTGTAGAAAATTAGGATTGATTATTATTGTTTTGAACGTCCCCTACCTACGTGTTTTGATTTTGTAAATTGAAAAAAGTTATAAATCCCATCCTTTGTTTTTTCGGTAAACATTCCACGATAATAAACTGTAAATTTTTATATTCCCTTTTGTTTATATTGTTATGCAGTTTTATTTGTTGTATAATACTTCGGTGAAAAAAAATTATTACTATGATATTTATATGTATTTTTGTTTTTGTTGTTCTGGCACTTTTTAATAAACTATAATACAAATTTTTTAGAATGTTATAATATGACGTAAAACTGAATTACTAAACCTTCTTATTTTATGGTTATTTTTTTGAATTATAAGTATCTAATTTGTTAAACAGGATGTAATTATTTTAGTGTTCAATTACCCCTGCAAAATTTATATTAAATTGAGAAGAGCTTGTATGCACCAATAACTCTAACCTCTAACTTGTATAGAATTAAATCAAAATCAGTGTATTGCAATAAACCAATCAGATAATGGTTACGTGAATCTAATAATCATAAATCATGTTAATCGTGTTCGCATTAATCTCAAGAACGATATATTATAATTTTGTATTATAGATTTACATTCAACGCCATTTACAATTTGTGTAGATACTGTAAATCAAAGTTTGCTTACATATCTATTCATTTGTTGTTAACAGAAAATAAACAATTAATTTGAAATGAAAGTTAATAATATAAATAAATTGTGGAGAATATTGATGTAAATAATATTTTTAATTAGAAAAATTCTTGATGTGAATAAATTTAATTTGTTTGTGTATAGTTCAAACGAAATATTTACCAATAAAAATAAACATTACAACATAACATGAATAAATATGAATTTGGCATATGTAAACTTAGATAGGTACATTAAAAAAGCTTTGTTTTCATAATACATTTCTCTGAAAATTCTTTGTAAGGCTGAAATGACTAGATGTCGAAACAGACTGAAAAAATATCTTAGATTAGTAGCGTATAGTTTTTTTTAATAATTCGAAAATTATTAATTTAGCCACATTCACCTTCCGAAACTTAAGTGCCTTAATTATTTACGAAAAAATGTGAGAAAAATTGAAAATAAAATTTCTACACACTTTATGTCCTGAAACTAGGAAGAGCAAAGTCAGCAGAATCATAAATTGACACATGGCTTATTAAAGGCTAATTAAGTGCACTAATTAGAAATTAAATGCTCTGGCCATTTTTTCTAAAATTGATGTTCTGCTACCTTAAAGTTAAGTCAGCTGAACATTGTTTAAACAATAAAATTGGTTTTTTGTATAGACAGTAATTAAAGGCTCTTTATAGACTTTCGAACTGCTCTGATTAGAAATGAAATGCTCTTCGCATTTCTAGTGAAAATGAGCAATTTCGCGACTTGGTCAGAAAGTTAGGAGAAGATTAACAAAAAAATTGTTTAAACAATAAAACAGCCTTTTTGTTTAGACAGTAATTAAAGGTTCTTTAAAGGCTTTCTGACTGCTCTGATTAGAAATTAAATGCTCTTCGTATTTCTCGTGAAAATTAACAATTTCGCGACTTGGACAAAAAGTTAGCAGAACATGAACAAAAAAAAATGTTTAAACAATAAAATAGCTTTTTTGTTTACACCGTAATTAAAGGCTCATTAAAGGCTTTCGGACTGCTCTGATTAGAAATTGAATGCTCTTCGTATTTCTCGTGAAAATGAACAATTTCGCGACTTGGACAAAAAGTTAGCAGAACATGCATGAACGAAAAAATTGTTTAAACAATAAAATAGCTTTTTTTGTTTAGACAGTAATTAAAGGCTCTTTAAAGGCTTTCGGACTGCTCTGATTAGAAATTAAATGCTCTTCGCATTTCTAGTGAAAATGAACAATTATACTATCTAAACAAAAAGGTCGCGAAATTGTTCATTTTCACTAGAAATACGAAGCGCATTTAATTTCTAATCAAAGCAGTCCGAAAGCCTTTAATGAGCCTTTAATTACTGTCTAAACAAAAAAGCTATTTTATTATTTAAACAATTTTTTTGTTCATGTTCTGCTGACTTAATAACTTTAAGGTAGCAGAACATCAATTTTTGAAAAAATGGCTGGAGAATTTTTTTTCTTATTAGAGCAGTCCGAAAGCCTTTAAATAGCCTTTAATTACTATCTAAACAAAAAAGCTATTATATTGTTTAAACAATTTCTTTGTTTATGTTCTGCAAACTTTTTGTCCAAGTCGCGAAATTGCTCATTTTCACTAGAAATGCGAAGATTTAATTTCTAATCAGAGCAGTCCGAAAGCCTTGAAAGAGCCTTTAATTACTGTCTAAAAACCAATTTTATTGTTTAAACAATTTTTTCGCTCATGTTCTGCTGACAACTTTAAGGTAGCAGAACATCAATTTTTGAAAAAATGGCCGGAGGATTTAATTTCTAATTAGGGCACTTAATTAGCCTTTAATGAGCCTTTAATTGTCCATGTGTCAATTTATGAATCTACTGACTTTGCTCTTTCTACTTTCCGGACATACACACTTTAGTATGTAGGTACGCGTTAAAAATCATAATTTTGGCGTAAGATTAGCAGAATCCGTTAAAAATGTAACGTTTTTAAAGTGAAATATTTCAAAAAATTATAATTATAAATAAGGTGAGTTGTGTTAAATAATTAAATAATAGTAACGTTTAGTTTTATATTGTTTGTTTAATATATAGGAAAATATCTTTTATTAAAAAAATAATTTATTTTAACTAAGTAGTCTAAATTAACTTGAAAATTACAGAATAGGTACTTCTATTTTTCAAACTATTACGATTATTTATGTTATAAGTGCCCGAGGACACGCTGTACCACAAATCTATATCATTTTAGGGTGTTCTGTTGATTTTCCCGAGTAAAATCTGGGCCCACGCCCACCCTATATATTTTATGTATAAGATCCATTTTAATAATTAATAAGGACTCCATTATTTCAATTCTAGTTTATAGGCTTATTGTGTATCTATACCTACATTATAATAATTGTATTCTTACGTTTGCTCAAAATATACGATATGTATAATCAAATTTTAATTTAGAACTGAACTATTATATCTACATACATATTATCTATCATAGAAAAATTTTAGAATGTAATTGTCTTAAGTACTTTTAGCAGTACCTTATATCGATTATAATTATGATAATAATTATACATAATATTAAAAACACACTCCTATATAGGGCGAAAATTAAGCTTGATTTATGACATTGAATATTTTGCTAAGTACATTTTCAAATATTTGCGAATTTTGAAATGTATAATGTAAAATTGTGCTACTTTTTTATTTTATTTGCTCATAGGAATAATGAGGGTATGTAACAGGATTACTTTTTGCTTTTAGGGATGTAGCCTATATAACGCTGTTTGTATTTGGCGGTTCGTTTCTGCATATATGCTTCGCTGTTTCATAATCACATCGTTGTTTGTAAGAGCCTTTAAACAAGTTACTAATATACGTTCCTTGCTGCATATTTCCTTGTTATGTTTTTAGTTGTTTCATTTTCTGTGTGCATACTGTACTGTTTAGTTTGAATTTAGGTGAAACATGATACATGCCGACGGAACACGTGTTAAATTTAATACGTTTAACAGTTTAAACCCATAAACTAGATGAAACTGCTCCTACTATAGTAAACTTTCTGCAAAATACATCAAAGAAATATTGAACTTATTTTAACCAGGTTTACCTTGCCTTTGGTTTTGGATTAGAAGTTTCATTCTAGACTAGGAGAAACGTAGCTAATTTGCTTCATATCAAAATAATTTGGCCTTAGTAAGTTTGTGTGCGGGGTTGAGTTCACAGCTAAGAATGAATGGTTGAAGAAAGTTACGAGTAGTTTATTACACTAGGCACTAGATCCCGTGTCTTCAATGTTAATTTTGGTGTTCAACTAAAATATAACACCAATAATTCTAAAACTCCAAATAATTTTCGAAATATTTAATGAAATGAGGAGATTTATTTTTTGAAATGTTATTAAAAATTGCTGCGATTGGTTTTGATAATATTTTAAATATAAAAAGGCCTACTGAAATTTGTCATACTGTCATGATTTTAAATTTAAAATTACTTGATGAAGTAAGTTTATTCAATATCCTTATGAAAAACGCATGTTACCTACATAGAAAATACTTTTTTTGATCCAGTCAACTCTTACTTAATTTTTTAAAATAAAAATATAGTACAAATTACTTTCTAATTAATATGATGATCTGAATCCCCAAACATCAAGTATCAACTCGAATCGAGACTCGAATTGACACCCCGTATATTATTAACACCGGCGCATCCACCAAAATTGGAAGCATTGTCCCGAAAATACATTTTCCTCGTAGAATATTTTTCAATATTTTTACAGTATCCTGGGGATAGGGTAATCGGCGTTTTGATCCTTGGACAAAATATCCTTGTTAAAATATCCTTGAGACAAAATATCCTCGAGACATAATATTCTTGGACAAAATATCCTTGAGACAAAATATTCTTGGACAAAATATTATACGTTGGTAATTTTGTTTAGGTTAGGTTTTTTATTTTTCATTTTCAAGTTTTGTTTCAAAGTTTTAGCCCTGAACCGAAATAATTACTAATTATAAATAATATTTTTTAATGTTTATAATGGGTTAATAAATTGAATTATATAAAAAAAAAAAACAAAAAAAAATGTTAAGGATATTTCATCCAAGTATATTCTATCTTAAGGATATTTCGTCCAAGTATATTTTGTCTTCAATATGTTTTGTCCAAGGATATCTTGTCTCGGATTTTTTGTCGAGGATATTTTGTCCGAGGATTATAAGTCATAGTATAGCATAGCATTTAATATTAAATACCTACACGTATAAATATTTAAAAAAATATTGGTTTAAATTTTTTTTTATTTAAATCAAATTTTTTAAAATTTAATTTAAACTTATTTTTAGAAATATTTTTTATTCTATTATTTTATAGCTTATACTTTGCTCTGTTTTTTGTTTTTATATAATTGTGATTTATGTGGCTCCTCAATGACTTCAATTGGTGTCGTATGATTTCATTTTATGTAAACTCGTTGTTTCTCAGTATTTTTACATTTAATCGTTTTCAAATGAAAATACTTTGTTATTGTACACCAGAATCTTATCAATTGAATTAGAAAACGTCCTTTATTGTATTAAGCCATTTTCTAGATTTATATTTAGGTATTCTATGTGTTCTTAATTTTAAATAAAGATACAACTCGGATCCGATATTTCAATAGAACAATCATTTACTCTTAATTAATGTAGATACTGATGCTTATTGCAATAAATCGTTCTACAAACAGACCAATTCTCTTAATTATTATTAACGTGAAATAAATGGAAACGAACTAAATTATTATTATTTAATAGCATTAAATTAAATTGTGAAGTTGATGTATTTATTTCTTACCTTGGATCTATTTCTGTAATTGTCAAGTACATCTAATGAAATTTAATTATAATTATACACAGTTAATAATATGCAATTACACTTCTGGTGTTTAACATCAGAGTTTGACTTTGCCTTACTGAAGTTCATGTTTACTAAATAGAATTATTGCAGAACACTATCGTTTTGTCAGTAATGTAATCAAAACCATTTAATGTTATTGTGGACATCGACGCTTATTAGTGTAATTGTATTTTATTCATTTCATCAATTAGTTTTTACTTTCTTATACGAAGTACTTATAAGGAAGTATTGTAATCGTGATTTTTTTCGACTTCGAGATTTTGATGGATTTACACGTTTTGAGGGCCCCTGAATCCATTGTGACCATTTTTGCCATGATGTCTGTCTGTGTGTCTGTCTGTCTGTGTGTCTGCCGGACCATTACTTTTTTTTAAATTTTACTGGTTTCTATGGTACCGAAAACAATAATAATGAATAAATAAATGTAATTTCATATCGGGAGATTTTTTTAAGTGAGTAATAGGTCAAAAATCTAAAATAAAACACATTTTTGTCGTAAAATTCCGTTATAATGAGTGGGACAAGGACAGATTTATGCGTATTGCAATGAGTGCGACAGAGACTATTTGAAAATTGCTGGAAACCCTCAAAAATTTTACAAGAAATTTAATTTAATTTCTTTAGGAAAAGTAATTATTGTGATACTATAAGAAAGTCATGTGTTGGGCACATCAGATATTTATTGATGTAAGTATATACCAATTTGAAAATTTTCTGCTCAGTTGTGTGTAAAATCTGAACTGAAAATTTTTTGGACAAATGTTCACTTATAGATACTTTTTTCTTCCTACTATAACCTTCAGAACACATTCGTGCCCTATTAACTTCAATAATATAAAACAACCTCTGAAGAAGAGATTCACTGATATCAACACGATGTTTCAAGTTTGCCTATTTTTTTAGATCATTTTTTTATAGGACATAAACGTTTTAAAGTAATTGAAAAGAATTTCATTTTGAACTTCTGGTTTCACTATATTAAATTATAGGTAAATAATAAACAAATACGTTGAAGAGTCGCATATTCTAGAAATTATTATGGTACCTACGCATACTTTTTTATATTCAGAAAATCTTTCTAATGACTTTCCCTAGCTTAAATATTTTTTAGGTATAATGTTATCCTAAATAATATATTCTATTCTTAGCACAATAATTTATGTAGAATTCTATACAAAAACTTTAAAATAATTTTGATCTTGACATAAAATTTAGAATTTAAAAATGCAATTTAATGTTTTTGCCCTTATTCGATTGAGCTGATTATAAAAGCAAATAGGGACTTTGCATGATTTTCAAAATATTTTTTTTTGAAAAGCTGATACCAAATTATCACTATCAATATTTTTGTAAAAATTTTTTGGTCCGTACTTTCCAAGTAAATAAATAAAAAGTATTGCAATATTTGAAATTTCCACGCATTGCCCGGAAACGCCCGAATCGGCTCAAAAGACTGCTGACGTCACGAATCTAGTTCCACAGTGGAGCACGCCGCATTTTGACTTATTTCAAAAAATGTCAAACGCGTAAAAAATATTTAGACATGCCAATGTCAACTAGATTCGTGACGTCACACAGGACTCTCCGATCTCAAAGCGTTTTCGGGCGGCAATAATATATTTGAATTACGGTCAATTTATAATCGTTTTTTTATGTACAAATATTGAGTAAAAAAAATTATTTTTGCTGTCGAGTATTATTAATATAGTCGTTTTATATTTCTAACAGAGAAAAACGGGATTTAAAAAAAATGCAACACCCCTATTGTCAGTAAATTCGTGTTTCAATAATTAAGAATTCGTTACACCTGCAGTTGTGTTTTACTATTTTTCTAACCACCAGACTATCTACATCCCTCATGACTTATGGTTTACAATGTGTGGTCATAGTAGTAAAATGAGGGATGTAGCCCGGCTGGAAAATAATTTAACATTTATATTGTGAGCCATTTGTAGCTTTCACTACTCGTATAAGTTTACTCGCATATAGGTGAAGATAGTTAGAATATAATCCGAAATAGTTTTGAATAGTAGGTAGGTATAACGAATTATCAATATCTATTCAGCATGAAGGATCAGTGTCACTATCGCGTCAGGATATGAAATTGGTTCCCATCATTATTTACGACTAGATTCTAGGGTATCAGAACTAGCTTGTGTATATTCCTGCGTTATATCGAATCTGTTCGCATATTTGTATGCATACTATACACTACAACATATCCAGAGGAACATTCCTATGTTGCTTGACTGGAACAAGACGGTCGTGTTTGATATTCTCAGTCACATATAATGCTATACCCCGCTTGTGACAGCTTCTTCTAATGAAACAAATATTTTGCTGCAGAGCTTTACCAAAAACTCTAACCACGTACTCTACATACCTCCAAAATGATTGTCACATATTTTACGAGGAAAATTGTATCATCACATTTGTACTAGAAAATATTAGAATTTGATAAATCACATGTTGCCGCCAACATGAATAGTTTTATATTAAATACCTGCAAAATGTTCAAACATATCTGGAGTAGAACTGATGGTTGACAAATTGCCCATAAACTATGCATGTATAGTGAAAAACCCATGTCATTGATATCAATTTTACTTTTAGAAAGAATCTACTAAGGCGTAAATTTAAAAGTTATCTGCTACAGGCCTAAGCCTAGAAAATGTTTAAATTTGTCAATTTCTTAGATCACATTTTCCAGTCATCGGATGGACGATTTATTAGGTTTTTGGAATTCTATCCCGCATTTTGACATAATCAATAAATCGAATAATATATGAGTGCGCATTCAAAGCAGTTATTTGATTAGTCCTTAATTTAAAAGTTTGAATATATATAGTAAGACCGGATGCGTGTCGTGTATAAATTGTGATTTTTGTTTGTGATTGTCACATAAAACAATTTTAAAAGCGCCATTTATATCTATATTACGTTTTTGTAAAACTTTTATCCCGAACGTATATCTATCTAAATCTAATAAGTTGATGCATTATTCCCAAAACAGAGCAAGTTTTTCGCTCTGCACGTTATTTTAATAAATAAAAACATATTTCTGAGTTTTTCAATGACAAGCTTTCCCCAGTTACCTGTCACGTACCGTAAGTGAGTTTTATGGGTTTTTTTAGCTGGTCTCCCTTCGAATACTTTTCGTAAAGTGCAATATAAATATTCCAACAAACAACATTAAAAAATGTGTGTTGTCAGTAAATTTCATTATAATTTTGTGTATTCAACGGCATATATTTACAGCCAATTAATTAATACATATATCGTACATATTTGCTGCAATAATGGCAAATAAATTTTAAAATGTTGGTATGTGATACGAATTCTCATTTTTGCTAACATGTACTAACAATATTTGTTTGTATGCACTGGTCCGATAAATATTGTAATATAAATATTTTATAGCTGCATTTTATTAAGTATATAAATTATTTCAAAATATTTTGTAGTTATTCTGTTATATATTCATTATATATTTATTCATACATATAATATGCGAAGTTATTAAACTGCTTGTACCTATACAGTGTGTCCGTTTTCAAACGCGAACATAGGGAGTTAACATTTTTTTCAACATTATTATGAATTCCTGCTCGCCAATTCGGCATAGAAAAAAGATTTTGGTATCAGTGGAATGAGAAAATTATTGCGCATCGAATGACATCAAAAACTACATTACTTTCATCGACTTTTATTGAAAAATATTAACTTAAAGCTATATTTTTAAATATGGTTGCCATGGTTTTTTAATTAATAAATTGTAATCTAGCTCAGGATGTCAACAAATAACAAAAACTATGGCAACGCATATTTAAAAATATAGCTTTAAATTAATATTTTTCAATAGAAATCGATGAAAGTAATGTAGTCTTTGATGTCATTCTATGCGTAATAATTTTCTCATTCCACTGATATCAAAATCTTTTCTCTAGGCGAGCAGGAATTCACAATAATGTTAAAAACAATGTTAAATCCCTATGTTCGTGTTTGAAAACGGACACCCTGTATATCTTTAAATAGGTGCAAATTATATTCACATAATCATTTTATAATCGGCAATTCTACCATTTAATCGACGCCGACATCGGTTATTACGAGGATGTTTCTCGTATATTAATATGGGTATCAATAAGATTTGGTCAAACAAATATTATCACCCTGTACACACGGTTCTTCAATTTTACTATATTATGCATGTATGTTCTCTCATAAAGACTAACGCAGGGGATAATATAATCATCATGATAAATAAAACCATTAATTTTCATTTGAAATTTCAATTGTAATGGGACTAATAAAGCTCATTATATGAGTCATGAAAACAACAGTTGCCGTTAATAGGATTACAATATTTTCAAAATATATATTATGATCTGATTAAATTGGTAATAAACGTATAAAAACGTTAAATTGTTATTTTAATGTAATCCGTTTGTATATTTTGTAAAGCAGTTTTATTTTATTTTTTGACTTATAGAATTAAAATCATTGTTTCTATCCAATCACTCAATTCCGGAGATAATAAATAATTTTATATACAGGGTATCAGTTTATTATTATTTTATAATTTTGGTAATCGATGTTACTTTACCATTACAAAGAGTCACAAGTGTGCACATTTATGAGCTACAGGGTGGAAAATAATAAAGCAATTGTTTTAAATTTAGTATGCATACAGTTTACCCATTTATATTCAATATTATATGGCAGCAGTTAATTTCGTCTTAATCATTGGGTAACAGTTTTTTTGGGTTTCATACTCTGTTTAACGAAGAAAAAATACACTACACGCTAATGACCTATTCCACATAAATTCCAATAAATTCCAAATATTTCAAATAAATATTTAATTAGAAAATAGCACTAATTCTTGTTCGTATTGAATGAATTTTAATGTGGATTAGCGATGGACCAATAGGAGTCCGTCAAATTCAAATTAATCAAAGAATAGCTTATGATGAGTTTAAAACACGTTTGTGGGACCAGGCACCAAAGGGCCAGTTTTTCAATCTATGGTTATACTTAACTGTTAGTTAATTGTCTTGGTTACCATTATCTTAAGAAAGCTATCTAAGAAAATTAACTTGTAGTTAAGGATTAATATCGATTAATAAACCGGACCTAATGTTTATGTATATATATATATATATATACAGGGTGTGTCACGACGAGTTGACAGTAGACATAACTCTCTTACTAAACACAATTTGGTTCTAAAAACTGGTACACTCCCATTATACAATGTGCTCTATTTAATGAAAATATTGCCACCTTTCTGGTACTTCCGGTTATACCGGAAGTAGACACAAACTTTGTTATTTTAAATGGAACACCCTGTATATTTTTGAATTTTTAGATTGTACACCTCATTTTAGACATAAAAGTATTAAGGTTGTATGGTCCTAACATTAACGGTATTATAATTATTTACACTTTTTCATTTTTTTTTACAAAAACATAGATGTAAATAAAAATTCGTATCTTGACAATGACACATTTTTTCCAAAATTTTTTCTTATGTTTGAAGTAGGAATATACAAGAAATAAGCTGATGTAGTTTTGGAAAACTTGCTTTATACAGGGTGTTGGTGGTTGTCCGTTCACTTTTAAAAACTTTAATCAATGATAACTTAATTTTTTTAAATGGAACACCCTATATATTTTCAGATTTTCAAATTCTACACTTAATACTTTTATGTCTAGAAATAAAAATTCAAAAATATACAGGGTGTTCCATTTAAAATAACAAAGTTTGTGTCTACTTCCGGTATAACCGGAAGTACCAGACATGTGGCAATATTTTCATTAAATAGAGCACATTTTATAATGGGCGTGTACCAATTTTTAGAACCAAATTGTGTTTAGTAATAGAGTTATGTCTACTGTCAACTCGTCGTGACACACCCTGTATATATATACAGGGTGATCAGTAATTGCCGCACTCGGAGTATTCTGTGATAAACTTTACGTTTTAAAAATGATGAATTTTTTTACCGCAGTGCTGTAAGTCCTTTCTTTACAAAGATATGACCACTTTTGTGAGAATAAAAGTGTCAACACTGCATTGAACATGTGAATAGGTTCGACGAGAAAAAAAAAAGAGTAACGTTCAATATTTTATGATGCGAGAACTTGTCAACCTAATTTAGTACTGTCAATTTTATTAAAAAACAAAAACAACAATCGAAATTCATTATTAATATTTTCATGGCAATAGAAGGTATTTTAGTTTATCCCAAGGGGAGCTTGAGAGGTTGCCAAACTTCAAATTTCTCTCAAATTTAGGTATTTTATTAAATTTTAACATTTTCAATTTCTTTGTATTAGAGGTTTTGTGAAAAAAATTGAACAAATCATATTGCATTTTATCCAGAGATTATAGTAGCATGAATTATTCACTCATTTTTGTCTTGGTTATGAAAATAATTAGCTTGTAACCTGGATGAGGGAAACTCTATAACTCGGAAACTAACCATCATATTTAATTTTTCTTTGCGGATTATCCTTAGTTTTAATGTGCTCTATAACGCCCTGTATTCGGAGTGCGGCAATTACTGATCACCCTGTATATTACAAACTACTATTAATTTTCATTATTCTACCGATTATTAAAGTTACATGAACAAGAAACTAAAATACCCGGTATATTAGTTTTATGCTGTAAACAAAGCTGCTTATACGTAACTTTGAATTTGTTTTGCACACAAACTTTAATGATAATGGAACCTTCTTAATTTTGCTTCCCCACCACAAATTTTATGTATATGGTATCTAAGTACGTTTATGCAAGGTGATGTTACTTTATGTGTGAAGACATCATTATCTAATGTAGCTCAATAAATTGTAGAGGTAAACTCGAATATAACCACAAACGTTTAATTAATTTAATCATTATATACGATGCAATGCAAACTTAGATTTATGGACTAAGATGAAGTAATTGCAGTATGTACATGTACATACATGTATACTATAAGTGAATATATTTTAGGTATATAGACTATTTTCAATTAATTACTTAAATATACATATAGCATCTGTGCAGAACTGTCAACTCTATTGTAAGATATTTTCCATAACAATATTTTCATTTGTCAAGATGGATTGTTTGAATTTAATTGTTCTAAATAGTTGGTAAGAAGACAAACATAAAGGCGGCACAATACAAAGAGATTTAGGGGTTAACTTCAGTAAAGTTGCTCAATGGGAGATGTTACAGTTGTATGGAAGTGTGCGATGCAATAAACTAGGGAATTTCAAAGTTTGTTAGTTTTAGATTTTTAGTAAACATGGCAAGATATACAGCATACATAGACACACAATCGATCTTGAACTCCCGAGGGAACATCAGATATAGGATTTTATAATGCTTCAGTGACATTTTGTTATTCGTAAGCTTATGGATAAAAAGGTATATCCCAAAAAAAGTTGATTGAAACGGGTTATGTCAAAAATATTATAATGCTATGCTAGAACATCAAACAACCACCCGAATATTTTCTGCCTTTTTGGGGTGAGTATATGGCATACATGGCAATGTTGTATAGAGATAAAGCGTTTATAGAAATTTCTTTTACTGTTTCGTAGCAACCATAAAGAGCAGAAAAAATATACTTGCGGTTTTTCTTTTTTTCCAATTCAATTACTTACAGAAAAAATTACCCTGAAGCGGAACTTCATTTCCATTTGGATATTTTACCTGCTGAAATAAATATTGATTATAAAACCTCTGTGCGGCAGTGGGATAAATGAACAAGAATTGTTTGATAAAAAAATACTGTAGAATATTTTGGGTTAATAAAGACCCCAAGAGAAAACATGTCTTATGAACATAACATAACATTTACTTAAATTTCAATCCTGGTAACATAAGATTATTATATGTGAACAGTGTACTGGGGAGTGATATTAAAACATGCTCCTGCATTCATATCTTATTTCGATAGGCAATATGGCAGACAATTGAAACAACCAGCTGATCATAATCCGCTTGGAAGAACTCACATGCAGTAGAGGATTACCACTTTGGAAAGCTGATTACTTCGCGATCACAACCGAACTGCAAACTTTACACCCATTATTATGTGCTGGTGGCTATTACTTTGGTTAGTAGTAATAGCCACTTGAAAGGATAATTAAGTTGGTGTGTGCGGTTTATTTACATATTTTTTTATGGAATATTGTCGTTTCAATCCTTGCTCAGGTTTCTTATTAAATAGGTGTATTTTATTCCTTATTGATAGATGCAAAAACAATTTCTTAAAAAACAGCGGTCAATATTAGTTTATATGGACAAAAATATGACTATAGCATAATTTACGAGAACTTGCGTGCACGTCACATTCTATTACGTTTAATTACTCATCTTTTAAAACCCGGACAAAAACAGCACCTTATCGATCGTCGATCATCGTTTTAGAAGTATAATGATTTCGGAAACCGTAAGAGATACAGGGTCGGTTAAATTATGGCAAAGTTGCGCAATTTGATGCTTATTAAAATGCTGTGTTGAAATTTGGAAAATTCCGAATACTTCTAAGGTTCCTGAGTCCTGGAATAATAATTTTCATGACGTGTTGTGTATAATATTTTACCTGAAATCTTTAAGAAAGTCAAACTTTCAAGACTATTTTGATTCAAGAAAATTGAATATTGCAGGACCAGTACTTAGCACTGTAATATTTTACATGATACGGTCATTACAGTACTATTTTTAAAAGTAGTACTGTAATGACCGGCAGTGTTTAATAATATGTAGTACAATAGTACAATATCTACAGCTAATAGTATTTCACAAAAATTTAATTATAAAATTATCTCTGTCACCAGAGTTTTTCTGGTGAATTAATTATTAATTGTCAGATGCGATTTCATTCATTAATTATCAAATAGTGACATGATGATGTACGAGGTGTGTTCAAAAAGTATCGCGAATTTTGTGTTTTTTCAAAAATTATTTATTTATTCATGAATATCTATTTTGTCCCCTTCAAAGTAATCCCCATGAGATATTATACACTTGTGCCAACGGTTTTTCCAATCTTCGAAGCACTTCAAAAAATCATTTTTTTTAATCTTGTTCAGCTCCTCCTTCGATGCCGTCTTTATCTCGTCAAGCGTAGCGTAACGTCGTCCTTTCATGGGCCTCTTCAGTTTAGGGAACAAGAAAAAGTCACAGGGGGCCAGATCTGGGGAATACGGTGGCTGCGGCATCATTAGTGTGTTGTTTTTGGCCAAAAAGTCGCGCACAAGCAACGATGTGTGAGCAGGGGCGTTATCGTGGTGCAAAAGCCAATTTTTGTTCTTCCACAAATCCGGGCGTTTCTGGCGGATTGCTTCGCGCAAATTGCGCATAACTTGCAGGTAATATTCCTTATTGACCGTTCTTCCCTGTGGCAAGAACTCATGATGCACCACGCCCCTGCAATCGAAAAAAACTGTCAGCAAAACTTTCACATTCGACCGAACTTGGCGCGCTTTTTTCGGTCTTGGTTCGTGCGGCAGCTTCCATTGAGATGATTGAGCTTTGGTTTCCACGTCATAACCATAAACCCACGATTCGTCACCAGTTATGACCCTCTGGAGCAAATTTGGGTCGTCGCGGACAGAGTTTAACATCTCATTAGCAATGTTCATGCGATGCTGTTTTTGGTCGCAATTGAGCAATTTTGGTACGAATTTCGCGGCGACCCGTCTCATGCCCAAATCATTGATAAAAATCGAATGGCACGAGCCAATCGATATGTTTAGGTCCTCAGCAACTTCTCTAACGGTGATTCGACGATTGGCCAATACCATTTTCTCCACTTCATTAATTTTTTCGTCTGTTGTTGAAGTGCTCGGGCGTCCGGCACGCTCTTCGTCGTTCACATCTTCTCGGCCTTCTGAGAACATTTTGTACCACCGATAAACGTTGCTTCGGTCCAAGGTAGCTTCTCCGTATGCCACAGTCAACATTCGGAATGCATCCGCGCACTTAATTTCGTTTTTCACACAAAATTTGATACAGGTTCTTTGATCCATTTTTTTGAATAGGTAAAAATCGAAGACGATCCAAAACATGTGCAAGCAAAGCAGCTGTCAACAATTAAGTGAACATTCAAAATGGCCGAGCTTGTCGGCATAAGTGAGAGACATGAGTACCAACATAACGCCACAAAAAAATCGAAATTCGAATATACGTAACCCGCGAAAATTCAAAATTCGCGATACTTTTTGAACACACCTCGTACACCACACATGGTGTTCCATTTTAATATATGAAATACAAATCAGAAATCGATTTTTCAACAATAATTGTGATTTAAAAAAGAAATCTCGAATATCAGTAGTTATGCTTACCTATTAGAACAATGGTAACAAGAAATTAACTGTTAATTAAAGGTAACTATATCGACCCCATAACAGGATCTACGAAAGTAAAAATACATTTTAATTTTAGCATCAGCGTTGTGTAGTGTTACTAATACGAGACAAATCTAATTAATACTGCTCATTATGCATTGAACCCTAAAGATATACAAGTTCCGGACTAATTATCAGAAGTTCCCTTTAACGTCAGCGTTATTGACATATTGACCAATCAGAGTTTGTACACATACAGGAATTCTCCTGGTAGATTAAACTAAGTACACATACGGTCAATACGTAATTAGGTTCATTCAAACTGAGACTTACTGTAATTAACCACAAAATTTATATTATGATGTAGGTACTAAGAATATTTTACAAGCTATATGGAATTTTTTAATACGGGAATATTCTAGGAGGCTGTAAATATTCTTTTTTCTACACAACTTACAAATTCGTTTGTATCATAGAAAAAATATATACCTAGTATATTTTACAACAAGACATGAAAATAGATAGAATATGAATATTTTTGCAGTACACAAAAATATAGAAGTTTCATGTAGAGTATGTCATGGAAAAATGGCAATTTTCATATATAAGAGTAGAAAATTTTTTTGGTACTTATTATACACACTACAGCTTATATGAAGCATTTTATGAAACAAGAGCTATTAAATCATTTTTCATAAATCCCCTTGTCTGTTAGTACAAAAGTGATCAGCAATCATCGCTTTGTCATTATGGATGAGTATCCATTTAGTATTTTATCTCAAATGGTAATTTCACGATAACCCGTTAGCATTGAGCCGATTTGCAGGACGGCGGCCATAGTTTTAATGCTTAAAAACTGTGATGGGCGCTCGAGCTACACGGAATTTATTTATTCCTATTTTGTCCTGTCTGGCTAACTATGGCCATCTCTAATCCACTACCGGGCAAATTTTTTCACCGTTTAAATATTAACTTGATTTATTTTTGTTTTGCCGCTTTTAGTACATAGATAATGCGAACGTGACAAATTATTAATTATTTTATAAAAATACAGATTAAAACATATCGAATACCTACCGCTTAAGTTTTTAGACAAGGAGAATCACTATAAGTGTGTAAATGAATTTAATTTTTATAAAAAAAAGAGGTTAATGTAGGTAGGTCACGTATGGAAACATATTTCTTCGCATAATCTTGTTGGAAATTAAGCATTAAATATTTGTTCATTGTAAATTTATTAATATTAAACGAGTAAAAGATTTTAAGGGTGCACTATAAAACTTCACTTTATTGTAGCCGTGGCTAATAACGTATGTATCTTCCCATTTTTATCTTTACCCACCTCCGAACTGAAGAGTCTTGAATATTCAATATCACGAATCTCGTTACTTTTAGTCAATGATGTCAAGCATGTTACGGCATGTATAGAGTGTAATAAGCATATTTTAATTTGTTATTTTTTAAAATGCAGTGCAATTAAAAAGTATTAAAAAGCAATCCTCAACACCTAATCAGAAGATATCTAAACAAAACTCACACGAAATCAATTCCTCGTAACGAAATCACAAGGTTGTTCATATTAGGGAAATAATTAATTGCATTACACATGCACCTCAGCGCCTCCACTAATGTTTAACATGGGGGCGTTGGAGTTCCAATTTGATTAATTGCTTCTAAGGGAAATTAGGTAACAAGAATTACACGACACCAGAGCACACACCTGAACGAACGATGTCTGACAGAGAACTTCAAATAATACCAGCTGAATTATTAAACAACTATGTGTATTACGCTTCTGTTAGCTCCTTGAACAGAACTTTTTAACCTAACGAACAAGTAATATGCTACATCCAAATTGACACATTGTTTCAATCTCCTCCGCTTGTTCTTTATCAAACATTTCAACTATGTGGAATATTCCATACCACAGAGGCCCAATTAAATAATATTCAAGAAATATCGTCGAGATGTTGGGTAAACTTTAAACCTTGAAGAAATTATGTTAGCATTCATTATCATTAATTGAGCTTGCGATTTAATTGATATTATAAATTAAGGAAAATTGATTTGATCTTGATTGATGAAGTTTTGCAACAAAGTTTTGCTTACGAGAAAATTATACGATGTTAATTGAAATTTTCAGATGAGTTCGTCTTTTGAAAATACCAACAGCAACTTTATTTACTGAAATTAAAACTGTTTTGTAATCTGCCCCAATCAGTTTAAGCACAAAATATTGAATAAAAACAGATACTATAAGCGGAAGTTGATAGCATACAATGAATAATTTAAAAAAATACTTTTCTTGGTAGAATATATATTTATTTCTTCTGCTGATATTTTTTCCATTGGATTTATAAAACAAATTAAATACTTAATTAATTCTTTGTCTAAGTTTAACGCTTTTTGGTATAGAATAGAATAATTACGATTTAATCTTTACTTGAAAACTTTGTGCACGTTCTTGGTAACTGTGAAGTAGAACATTTTATTTACACATTCAGTGGTAGCAGAGGTAAGTTTAACTACAATGCGAAGTGATAAATCCGTGAAATTGTGCTGTTATTAAATAGCAAACTAAGAGTAAGAAGTCGAGCTCATTTCAGCTTTATTTCAAATTATTGTGGTATTTAGTCACTTCAAAGTTTCCAAACTCTTAGTCTAAATGACTAGAATGTATTTGATTTACAGATCTACCGCGCTTAGAAACTTAATATATTGACAGAAGTGATTTACATTGTCCATACGTACATAAATAGGTTACATACTTTATGTCATAGAAGTTGGTTATTCATTAACGAACTACCCAATTAAGTAAATAGGTAGTCTCATTAGTCAGATTATGACGTAACAGAAAAATCTAGAAAATTTTGAAGCTTACAAATAAATACATGACTAGGTCCGTATGCGGTTGTCTTTTATCATTTTCAAATATAGTATACATATTCGTCCCTATTCCCTAACTTTAAATCGAATAGAGGGGCATCAAGTAGAATAGAACTTTTAAGCCCTGTGAAATAGATATTTATGGTCAAGTTTAACCAACTACATAGTGGTAGGAAATAAGAAAACTAATTAACTAGCAGATCAGGGACGCAATAAAAATAGATAATTACGATTTCGCTCGATATAGACTAGAAATGTCACCTCTATATTCGATCTGAATGTTAAAGGACAGGGTTAAATTTTATATTTCAACTATAAATCAAAGTTTTTGGTCACCATGAATAAATTACAAATAAGTATAGCAAAAGTAAATAATTATTGAAAATATATGTCTTACATCAGTATACTTTAAAATTTTATGCAACTTTTTAAAGGCGAAATATAATGTAATTTCATTTCCCATGTCTGGATATTCTAACTTCTATATAAGTAATTTCATTGAGAACACAAAAAATTACTAGGTACTACAAACCAGAACAAAGCCATCATCATTTCATTATCTTTTGTTGACAAAGGCTGTATTTTTGTGATATAAATTTTCCGGTAAACGGTAAAAAGTGCAAATAACATGTGCACTTTAAATATGCAAACTATATTATGCGCTGGTTGTGGTTATCGGCAGGACGATTTTAATACAGAGCTATTAAAAAGCTTTACATAACGAGTGCTTGGGTCCGATAAATATTTATTAAATTAATCATTCATTAATGCAAACTACAAGGATAATCTTGTTTTATAATCTAAATGTACAACTTTTAAACACTGCTTTTTACTTTTTGAGGTATTTTAAATTTGAATATACCTACCTACTTATAATTATACAATTATGTATTTGTATGACAAATGTTAGGATAAAATTGTGTTAGAGAGTTTGAAATCACAAAGTTTGTATTATTGTTAATAAATAATAAAGTTAATAAATGATAAATTAAACGAATTGGGACAATAATTGCGTAAATCTCATAAACAGCCTATAAAAAAACCTGCTTTCAAGCTCAGTTCTTGGTCCGTTTTGTATGTAGGTACTTTTGTACTTTAATCTACAATTAGAATTGAATGTAGATTATCCGACTTTGAACTTTGAATTAAATTTTACTAAATCTTATATAAATTTTGACACCCACCATTTAATACGATTCTATACACCCTTATCCCTACAGCGTATTTGTTGAGTTCATTGCACTAGTACAAATTCAAAGTACTTTGTTTTACAGAACTTGAGATGAAAATCGATTTGCAGCGAAACCACAAAGAGTAAACCCACGTGGTATTCTTCTAGGAAATTAACCACTTATCCGAATTGAGCTAAAGATTCTCTGGGTTATACAAAAATTCGTTTTAACTCATTTATAACATAATGAAATTACTTATACTATGGAACATGGGACTATTAATGTAATAGTGTTTTTAGCTCATTGTAGTATTAGTTGTTAATTATTTAAAAAACTACATGATGATTCATCAATCTCTTTACTTCATTATTGAAGTATCGACTAACTGATTGACTTAAGGACATAATAAAATAATCATTCTGTAAGAAATGATAAATTGCAAAGTTCTAAATTTAATATGTTAGCAGGTGGTTGAAATGGTTAATCTACTCAAGGGTATGGCGACAATTCACACTGTAACGCACTTAGTTGAGATTTACTTATTTTAGAGTTGCCGGTCCTATGGGTGTGAAGCTTAAGTCGTTGCACAGCTTCCATTAAAAGTTTTCAATTCATTATTAATTTACATGTACTAAGTCTGTCCGTTGAAAAAGACTAACATGGTTTCTCTATACATTCATGAATTATATAAAGAGTATTATTCAAGATGTAAAATATGTTTCTTCTTTCTTCCTTACTATTATTAAACGTGTTTTAGGGAGAAAAACTTAAATCTAATATAATTAACTAAATTATTATGCATTGATTTTTTAACTTACAATGCAATTTCATTGCGTACATTTTTTATATGCTACTCCGCCCTTCTTAGGTTTGAAATGTTTAAAGTATTTTAGCAGTGAATGCACCTAAAATATTTCATTCAAATTTCGGCAAGTAAAATTTGGCAGTTAATTACGGATTCCGTTTTAAAGTTAAATTCACCCAGCTACACGGAATAAGCAAGGAATTAAAATGACATTTGAATTATGTGGGTGTTTGTATTTTGAGATCGTGGCTGAATATGACAGGCGGCACAATTAAAAATTAGTGAGATCGCGTGTCGGTCTGACTGTTGTCTTGCATATTTCCCTTTATGTCCTTTTTAATAAGAGTGTTTTAAATTAAATAGTGTCTTAAACTACTAAAATTATGTATATTTTTTAACGTTGAAGATGTCTTACATCCGGTTTCACAAACGTGTGTTAAACTCCTAATCAACTATTCTCTGATTAACTTAAATTTTACGACCTCATATTGCTAATATTTATTAAATTTCAGACAATTAGAACAATAATTAGTGCTATTCTCTCATTAAATATTTATTTGACGTTTGAGGAACCAAGTGTTCGAATATTAGATAAAACAAGCTTTATCGATCGTTTTAAGTGCACCTGCACAAAAGAAGTAGTTTTTGTGGTGTAACTGTAGAGTTTCCTGGATACCAGATGAATTGTCTTAACATCCCTCCTGCCTCTAGCTGACAACCATTTTCCGCCCACATTACCAGATTTCAGACACATTAGCACTTTTATTGGACAAAGAAATTCCAATACAATTTATTGGTGGTCTTTTTGTTAGCTTTTAATTGATTTCGATCTTATCAGGTTTTGTATTGCTCTACACACAAAAAACCCACAATAGAACGTTTCCTTTTGGCGATGTTCTATTGAGACGCATTATTTGAGGTTCTAATAAGAGAAAAAAGGAACTTTTATAACTGGACAACTGAAAAATGCTTTTATATTTTTCTTGTGGGTTTTATATATAAACAGTAAAGGATGCACGCTGACATGCTACAAAATTTAATAGCGTTTTGTTCAGATGAAAGTAGCATCCATCACTATGGCTGTAGAAAAATTTTTAACGAAAAGAAATATAAAGTTTGTGTGGTGTATGCGGTATATGTATCAATTTTACGTGATATTGATGAAAACGAACATCATTCGGAAATTTATATACAATCTAACTTTTTGCTCTCACGCAATTTCCTGAGTTTGTATAATTTATGTTTCAAGTTGGTGGTAGTTCTTTTCCCAGGTAACTAATGTGGGTTACTTCTTGTATTCTGTTATCATTTTTTGTAATATATACGATGAATAATTAACCGATTTATCAACTTAATTACACTCGAAAATAAATACAGTTTTACGTTAAACATAAATAATATATCATAATGTGTTGAAAGCATTCAACTTGTATTATGTCATTTTGGCGCTTATGGGTAAACACACACAAACACACACATCAAAACTAAACGAAAATCTGTTCTAATTTCATATTGTCGACTGGTGGCTAGTCAAACACGTGAGTCGGTTTCAGATTCTCTATATTGACTGTTTGACGATTACATACAGCTGACATCTGTAGTTTTCTATATTTGTGGAAAATTTTGTTTTGGTCGAGGTTTCGGTAATCTTATATCCTCTATCTCCAATTATGTGTTTGTTTGATTTTCTATCGATTCGTTCCCCATCACATTACATCTTAAGAGCTTTCTTATGTTCCTACATTTTAAACCATTGTCTGTCAGTTATCTATTTCATTGAATTGATTTTGTATAATTTTGCCCTTTTTATTTTGTTAAAATGGTTTTTGTTTTGTAGGTAGGTACGTAAGCTTAAAAAATTGTTTGTCCCAAAATTAATTCTATTGTGCGGTTAATTTATGGGGATACGAACTGATGGACAGAAACCTCTAAATGGTAATTTCCACACTAGTCAACCTCATGTCAAAGTTGCGGTTGAAATAGGAATAATCTATTTCCGAAACGTGTGTTCATTTACGAAGACTAAGTGTTTGAATCAAATTATACTATTTGTGTACAGGAGCAGGAAAGTTAAAGTTTCTTATTTTATTAAAATATTTACAAAAAATTTACGAGAACTTGCGTGCACGTCATTTATTATTTTTATTTATTTATTTATTTACATTATACTTCTAAAACGATGATCGATGATCGATAAGGTGCTGTTTTTATTGGGGTTTGTTTTAAAACAAATAAAAAGATGAGTAATGTAAACGCAGTAGAATATAACGGCATTAAATATTTCTGACGTGCACGCAAGTTCTCGTAAATTTTGCTATACCTATATTGGATAAATACAGGGTGATTCAGAACTTATCGCAAAAAATTTAAGGATATGTGTACGCGGATATATTTGGAGTTGATATAAAAAAAATTATAAAAAAATCCTAATAGATCGGCCGTAAAAATATTAGTTTTCCATACGCGTAGATAGCAAGTGGTGTTAATTATTGTAAATGTGTTTTTTTTTAATTACTTTTTCTGCTATGTTACTTGTGTGGATGCGCTGTACATCTCGGTATTTTTTTTGCGAATTGTTCTGAATCACCATGTATGTTTGAAAACAAGGCCGAGGTGCATACAACGTTTTTTAGGCGATCATCACGAAAGAATTGAAAAATTTGGTCACAAAACACAAAATTAATTTTTTTTTGGACATTTTACTGAAAAACATACTGAAAAACCTTATAGCGTTTTCGATTAATAACAGGAGTGCGCACTGAGTGCAATTTTTGAAAGCGTGATTGGTGAAAAATATTTCACAAATTGAATTTGACTAATAGCATAGCACGAAATTGCACTCAGTGCGCACTCATATTACCAATTGAAAACGCTATTAGACAACTAAAAACCAAAGCATCTCCTGTCAAATTTAATGTTAAGCGTCACTATTTATTTAAGTTTCTGACAGTTCTGTCCCAAAAAAGTAAAACTTTATGGCGGTAAAAGGCGCCATAGAATCAACGTTTTTGTAATGAGCGCCTAAAAAATTAGTTTTTATTTTAATAAAGAAATGATTCTAGAAATAATGAATGTTACGTGTTCAAAAAACGATATAACGTACTATAAACCTGATGTTCTAAAATATAGTACTTACATGGTAAAATAAAATATTTTTTTACAAGACACCGCTAGAGAGGTCTGTCCCAGTAAAAAGCTTTTACAGTTCCTTAGACAACAACTATTAGAGGGTTTTACGAGCCAAAGTAAGAAAATGTTAGGGCGTCCAATAAGTTCCAAAGTAAAACTGTTTATTAAATTAGAGCGGACAAGGAAAAGAAAGAAAGTAGGAGAAAATGTGCAGTCACGCACTATCTATTATTTATTGCCAAAACATGTTTTGGAAAATATTTAAAAGTTTTGCATTTTATTCTAAATTTTCAGATATACGGCAATAGCAACCTAGTAAATAACATTATTTAAAATATATTCCTATCAAAATTTCCCTTAATTAAGTCCTACAATTTTTACTTTCTTATACGTAGTATAAGGAAGTATAGTAATCGTGATTTTTTTCGACTTCGAGATTTTGATGGATTTACACGTTTTGAGGGCCCCTGAATCCATTTTGACCATTTTCGCCATGATGTCTGTCTGTCTGTGTGTCTGTCTGTATCCACCATAACTCAAAAACGAGTTATCGGATTTGATTCAAATTTCATATTTAAGAGTTTGAACAAAATTGTGGGTGCCACATTCAATGTTTTTCATCTAGCACCAAAACAAGTGACAGTTACCTGATGACATTTTTAAGTTTTTTAAGAATATCTTGAAAAATAAACAATTTATGAGATTTTTTTATTCTTTAACATTGATTTAGAATTGAATTTTGAACAAATTTTGTTTGAACTTTTTTTTGAAATTCCATCAAAAAATTTCAAAAAAACGAGATATTCCTAAAACACTTTATATTTCTCATGGCGCGCTTTGATAGTTGAATCCGAGGGTCGAAAAGTAATTATTGTGATACTATTCGTATAAGAAAGTCATGTGTTGGGCACATCAGATATTTTTGATTATTATTATTAAAATTATTTTACAGAATGTATACCTTTATGCCACGTATTATGGCAATAATGAACAAATTAAAATTCTAATAATCATTTGAATTTAATCTGATATTCCATCCAATTACTGAACTACTGCAATGCTCAGTTGGATGTAATTTCATGTCATTATTATCATCACAAGTCAGTCATTATTCATACGCTAAAGATCTCCCCAAGCTATCTGCTGATGACGTTGTGGTTCCTACAATTGTTCCCCTATTCCATGTGATGTATTTACTGAAATATCTTTATTTCTGCTTAGATTTTCGTGAGTATTACAGGTAAACTAGAGAATATGCACATCTGTCGTTATTTACACATATCAGGTAGAAAGATGTATAAAAAGTTTTACTAAAATAAAGTTAATATCAGCAATAAATTAATGTAATACTTAACTTATAACTTATATTGTTGATAACCAACACAAACTATTCTGGACTAGAATGTAAATATTGTTTATAAACATAAAAGAGTTTACTTTGTAAATAAAATAATCGAAACGTACGTTTTACTCTAACAAAAATATGCTAAAATATTAATAACAAAAGCGATTTCGTCTAAAGACGATAATTACCAGAAGTATAGTAATCGTGATTTTTTTCGACTTCGAGATTTTGATGGATTTTCACGTTTTGAGGGCCCCTGAATCCATTTTGACCATTTTCGCCATGATATCTGTCTGTATTTCTGTGTGACTGTGTGTCTAGCTGTATCCACGATAACTCAAAAACGACTAATCGGATTAGATTCAAATTTCATATTTAAGCGTTTGAACAAAATTGTTTGTGCCACATTTAAGTCTTTTTCATCTAGCACCAACACAAATTGTACTTACCTGAAGACATTTTTATTTTTTTTAGGAATATTCTGAAAAATAAACAATTTATGAGATTTTTTTATTCTTTAACATTGATTTAGAAATAAATTTTGAACAACTTTTGTTTGAACTTTTTTAGAAATTCCGTCATAAAAATTTCAAAAAACGAGATCTTCTTAAAACACATATTTCCCATAGTGCGCGTTGAATTAGACAGCCTAGATAGACTAGTGACGTTGGGACTTGGCTGCCAAACGAAAGGTCGCGGGTTCAAATCCCAGAAGGACCATAATTATTTTTGCATTTTACTGGTTTCTATGTCACCGAAAACAATAATAATAAACAAATAAATGTGATTTTATATTAATGACGTATTGAATGTCGACTGCATGTGATTATTGGCTACCCCTTCAGTATTTTCCAAAGATAAAACTGTATCATGGCAATGTATAAGAAAGTCATGTGCTGGACACATCAGATATTTGTCATAGATTTGAACTGAATGATCTAAGTAGGTAATGCCTTTTTAATTTTATTATCATGCTATAAGAAAGTATTGCATTCCGAATTTTTTTATTCTGAATTTTTGATGAATTTACACGTTTGAAGTTCTCTAAATTCATTTTGATTATGCATGTGTGTGCCTGTCTACGTATTTGTCAATAACACCAAAAGAAACACTTGGATTTAAAAATAAATAAATAAATATTGTTGGTTAACACATTAAATTCGGTGGATGTTGTACCATCAGATATAAACCTTTTAAAAGGAACATTTCAACATTAACATTTCCAATTTTGTGAGTATCTAAAAAACTTTCAAAAATATTAACGGAGGCGTCTAGCAGTCGAATCATGAATATATTGGGATAGATGTAGTAGAATATGTGCCAATATTTGAATCGTTGGTTAACTCTATTTCTTGGTTTAAATTTAAAAAGTTTTCAATTGTCTCAAACGTTTTCTTAGATTCATAGAAATTGATGTGAATGGTCAGATCAGATAGTTTTTTTAAGGGGAAGAAGAACTTTTGTGAAGCAGATATCTTGATTACAGAGTTTCAAGGAGAAACTAAATGCATATAACATGGAACTCTTGTAAACAGATAACGATTTGGGTTGTATAAATGTTATAGTTAATATTTTCAAACGTTTAAACATACTTTGTTTTAATATAGAAAACGTTTAAGGATATATCTTATATTATAGATTGGTTCCCGAGATGCCCTATCCCTATACGTTTACCAGCAGTGTTATCAAAAAGCGTCTGGGATATTCCATCAGAATGATCGGTATCAAAAGATAATGTTCCAGCAAATTTAAGTTATTCCAGAATCTATCTCACTATTTCCGTCTATTATTATATTTTGTAACTAAGCGTTAGTAAATAAGTTTGGAACATATATTTTTTTACTACTTTAGCCGATGCGATAACAGAAAACTTTCTTCGAGAAATAGTTTTCCAATATAATCTTGTTGCACGCCATAATACTCCAATATTTAAGTGTTTGGGATGCACTCGGGAATAACTAATGCTAATAATGCTTTAGAATTTTCTGCATTCTCCTATATTGTTCTAAAATATTCCAGAATGTATTTCAAGATAGATGGCTATGGAATATGGAGAATGTATTAGAAAATTTAGATTGGTCTGTAAATTTCAAGAATATAATTAGAACATATACTAAACGTTGATAAGTTGTTTAAAATGTTCTAGCTAGATTTAATTTATGATTTTAGAACTTTCTAAAAATCTGGGCAATGGGCAGTCTCAGAATTTTGTTAGGTGCATCTTTTGAGATAGGTACCCAAATTAAATATCAGTTGTAAAATCAGTCTATTGCGACCTCTGGAATTTGATGACCATATTCGAACCCCTTACAAACAGTTATGCATTTACACCTTTTAGGTATTGAGTTTTCAAGAATATTTAATGAATCGGAAATATAAAAGTTATATCGTCAAAGATATTTAGAGCAGTCAGTCTGTTTTACTATTAGAAGTATTAGTGCTGGTCTGTGTTAAGTTAAGTCAACTAAAACTTAACGACTATCAAATCTTCTACTACAAGTATTCAATTCGGAGTGGAATGTTAAGAGACAAAAATATTACAAAATATTGTCAAACCCAAATGTTACTAAATTTTGCATATTTGTTAGAACTATTAGTTTGAAACTTACCAGGAGATGCCTTGAAAAACTTAAATTGGTAGGTAATACATGTCAAATTACTGAGTTATCAGACAAATCCTATCTTTTAATCTCAGGAGAAAACTAACGACTAATGGTACGCTTTTCTTTTAAAATTGTGTTAAAGATATTTCCTTTAGTTTTCAGTTTCATGCACTTTACTACTGTTTTCAAGTATGTTGATGAAGTCTATATAAAATCAAAGTTATTCATTTCTTTTATACAAACTTCGAGCAGGTAAATTTCGCTAATTTTGTTAGAAAATTTTGTCAAATAGTGTAAAAAACAGCATTACCTTTTCAAACGACAACGATAATAGGTGATATAGGCTCATAGTAAAATATATTTCTGGATCCCTCTGTATATTATCATTATTCACATGCGACTGTGAGCGATGAGTTCGCTTAAAGTTATTTATCATTTTAAAGGATCATAGTATTAAAAAGTTTGGGAACCTCTCTTTTAACGTATATTCTACTCCATTTGAAAGAAAACTCGACAGCCAATTTGTCGTGCATCCCAGTAGGACACTAACTTGGCTGGTATCAAATTGTTTACAATTTTATCTTACAACGAATATACCGTATTTACTGTTAAACAACCCGGCCTAAAGCCAAATGTGACCCCTTGTTAGGACTATCATTTTTTGTACCGGAGAATAGTTTTAGCGTAGCAAATATCAAAAGAACTGATCTGTATCTTAAAATATACTGCGAAGAGTTTTCAACGAGTTTCTAACTTTTTCGAATGATGTTGGGCATGCTTACCATGTGATTGATTCATTCTAGAAAACTATTCAATGTTAAATATTATAGTCAATATTGTTGAAGATAATAACCAATTTACATATAATATGTGATAATAACTTTGTCAATAACTTTTCCATAAAATTAAAACTAATGATGTTGTGAACATAAACGTAATAAATGAATTATTTTATGGAACTGTATAACTGGCATTAACTTGTTGACAACATTTTTGTGCGCATTATTATTGTGAATGTGGAAATCATTGAAAGCTATTGATAAAGTTTATACTTAAATTTCCATTTCCAATATTTCAAATTTACTTACCTTGTTGTTGATATCATGATATTCGTCTAAATGACTTTATTATACGATTCAACAGCCTCAAGGTTTTGTTTTAGCCTACTTGCAATTCAATATAAATGCATATTGATCACGTTTTTATGTTAGGGGTATTTTGTAAGATTTGTTCCGGGCTTCTTTATTACCCGAATTGAAAAAATAAGTTATGAGTGGGTGGAATACATCTATTTCTTATTCTTCCTTTTATATTTTTTTCTCTGTATTGAATTTAGAAATGGATGCTCATTTATTATTGGTTCTTTACTTTATTATAATTTAAAATATTGATGGAAATGTCTTATATTACTATTTTATGCATTTTAATTTGATTAACTATGACGATGTATAACGTATTTCATTATATTTAGCAATAAAGTTGGTTCAAGTATAGTTAGAGTCATCTGGAGAACAGCACGTTTTGTTTGATTAATTTAGATTTTGATAATGTGCGTGCTCTGGTGTCGGTTTTTACGATATTCCAATTTTAGGTGTATGTTTAATACAGTGAACACTATCAGTAGTAAAAAGTGTATTTGGAAAATTTCGCGGTAGAAATCTGATTTAAACCTTAAAAAACAAGGATAAATCATCCTCAAATAGGAAAATATTTGTAAAGAAAACTGTAATATCGGACCGGTAGGGAAATTGCAAGCGTTAGTTTTGTAGAATCAACATCCCAGCAGGCGCATTCCGCATAACCGCATTTTCGCACGGTGGCATTTTCAGATCCACCACTAGAGAGTCTGGTAAAAATCCCAGAGTTATGGTTAAATAAATGGTTAGCATTTCTTATATCGAGTTCCCGTTGCGCATATGACCTGTTATATTTCATGCTTTGGACGATATTCGCACCAACTGTATCGATTTAATGCGTGGGACAGGGCAACATATGCGGTCACCGAAGTGAGACATCAATCTTATCTCCTCGTTGAGAATCTTGAATTGCTTTACGGCTGCATCGCCGTAAATCCCCAAACTTTCAGCCCGTCGAGATGGATTAGATTCTCTTTTCATGTTTTACAACAGTTTACGACACAATTGGGGTTTTGTACGAATTTCCTTCAACGTGCGTTTCATAACTCCTAACTCGATTATTTATTGTAATTTAAATAGTGTGTGTTCGGAATTCCTCTTTGGCTTTAGATGCGGAAGTAGCGGAGAACTTTCTTGCTCTGCTTTGGGGCTTAAATTGAATTTTGGTGAGTTCTGGATAAGAGATTTATTTCTTAAAAGTGATTACAGTATCTGAAACTTTTCCGAATGCCATAGGAAATGGAAAAATATTGCCACATTATTGTCGCCGACCAATTGTGTCTAGAGACTTCAGTAAAACAAATAGTCCACCCTGATACTTAAAGTATATACGAGAAAACCAAATAATCAGATCGAGCGATAAATTGCTGTCTGCGAGATCCTTTTTTGCATTCTATGGGCGGATTGCGTTAAATCTCAGTTTGCAAATTATTGCCGATCGCTGTTGCACTAATGAACCTCTGTTTTATTGTGCAATTTGTTTCTGTTCAGCCATTCTTTGTTACAGTTGATTCAAAATTGTCAACAACCATACACAGTTAAGTAACAAATAAAGCGGAATACCTAATACACATTCAAAAATGGTATTAAAATAAAATACGGTGAGCTAATTTTAAAACGACATATTGCAGAGCAGCAAGGTGTTGCATTTTTATATTAAACTGAGGGGTTCCAAGACGGTAAGGAAATTTTATTTCCATCTGGGTTAGGTTAAAGTCATCTTTATTTTAGTACTGAACCAACCTGATAATTTCCGGGATATTATGTTTCAGGATAATTTTTCGATTAAAACCACTGAGCCTCCTCGCCTCATCGAATCTATTCTGTTATAAAATTAAAAATTCAAATCTATGAAATAAACCCAAATCCTGCCTGTAGTTTCTAATCTTTATTATTTATTGCAATACTTGTATATACATGTCTGCACGAAAGCGATATGATATTCGTAGGTGTAATTTACAATTTTTTTTGTCACTATGAACATGAGATTGTACATCCTGCTCTGGCTTAATCCATAACTTATTACTAGAATCAAGTTACAAATATAAAGTTTAAATATCGAAATCCCTTTTTATGTAAGATATCGAAAAACAAATGAATGATGCAAGCTAGTAGATATAATCCAAAAACTTATATTTTTTTTCATGGACTAGTTCTACGAGTATGTAAGGTCTCACTCTCATTATGTATTTATCTTCTTTTAATTACAAATATATTTTGCTACTTGTAATAACTAGGACATTTTGTCTATATTTTAATTTTTTTTTTAGAAGATGTTATAGTTATAGTAGATAAAGTAGCACTTTAACCACAAGGGTACATAGAAGACTATGTAATTTTAAATGCATGAATTAAACGTATTACTGTTGATTGTGACACCATAGCAACAACTCATGATATTCACTGGGATTTTAAATTGTGCTTGATAATAATTTAAATTGTAATTATTGGTTTTTCTTTTTTTTTTCTGACTATAACATCTGCTATAAAAAAATAGAATTTTATACACGATGATAAAATTTTATTATAGATTCGCGAAAATAATTTACAATATGCGATCGTCTTGTATAAAAAATAACTATTTAATTGATTCTATTTGCAATATGAAGTCTATATGAAGATAAAATAATAGTAGTTTATGCAACATGGTAGGAATTAAGAGATTCTGACGAGTGTAAAAATTGGACCCGAACGAAGCGAGGGCGCAAGTATACGAGACAGAATCAATTCCTCCCGTGTTGCATACTCTATTTTTTCTCATACCTGTACGAAAATGGCCACTTCTTTTGCGTGAAACATGCGAACAAATTATAGCAGCATAACATTGACATTTTTGCTTGACACTTTGCGGTGAGAAAATCACACTGACAACCATTAACAAGATACCTTGTTTATGCTGACAACACAAATAACTCCCACATATCAGGGAGGGAATGGCTACCCAAGTGAGAAATGTTACCCCCACTCCTTATTTTCCGTGACTACCCTAAAAAGGCGACTTTGTTCCCGCATTTCACGTAAATAAAGTGACCATTTTCGTACAGATATGAGAAAATACTTTTGCCTCGGATTTTATATTAAGAATATTAAAAACAAAAAACAAAGCACTTATATTTACACTCGTATTATGCATCAGTCGGATATTTAAATAATTTTATTAAATCTCGAAGTTAGATAATGTAATGATGACTTATATTATTTTTCTGTTTCAGGTAATAATAATCCTTAAATAGCAATGGTGAGGTGATTTCTGATATACCTTTATCTCATGGAAGAGTAAGTTATTTTTTACTATAATAAGCACATTATACTCTTCGATATCTGATGTACTTTATGTACTGTAAAATTAAATCAGTTGGTGTAAGAATTTCCTACATATCTTTACTGTACATGCAAATCCTTCGCTCCTCTGCTAGTTTAGATAAGCTACTACTTAATAATGTTATTGAATCTGTATATTACATTTTTACCTAGCCTCTTGTAACAACGTATATAAACTTTTTGTTGGATATTTAAGTTATAAAAATATATTAAAAATAATTAAATAAATATGGGTTAAAATATATGATACATATATTTTTTAAAGCATGTAATTTTCCTGCGATAAGAGAGAAATATATCTGATATGTTAATTGACTTTTAACATTCAACTCATGACGATGGCATAAACATACATAATAACATTTTATTTTGTACTTTTATAAAAGAACTCTAAATCCAATTTAAATTTATCAAAGAATTGGTTATGTGATGTGAACAACATACATACCTACATACCTTTTAAGAGTAAATTGAATGTTCTAATTCAGAATATACGTCAATTAACTAGCTAATTAACAATCTTTAATTAACGAGTATTATGTTAAGCGAACCGTGTACATGAGGCAATACGAATAGAACGCTACCGGTTTTCCTGTTAACTCATTTATCCACACACTTACCTGTATAAGATGCAGATAAGCTGGATGTTCTATTATTGAAAACATTTAACTTTAAAATTGTTTAATTAAATGTGCAATTGCAATCTTTATAATATCGTTTTGTTTTAAGAAGTTGTAGAAAATATTTTATAACCGAAATAGTCCACTTACAAGCCCGCGGCATACTTGCAGAATACAGTGTATTCATTCTTATGGAGGGTACCACACTCCGAACTTTGGCAGCGGCGACGGTCAACATTGGTGTGAGGAAAAAAAAGTAGAAACAAACCTAATAATCCACATTATAATACACAGTAATTATTATAAAAGAATCACAAATCAGATCGGTGTCTATAATAATTACCTACCCAAACGTTTTTGTTTTTAAGTAATTTTACCATAAATTCATAATAATTGAAAGTATTAATACGAAAATAGCAAAGTTTATATCGGGATTTGTCAATATTAAATCTTGATATTACACAGGGTAAATGTTTTTTTGTTGTCTTATATATTTTTGTGTCAATACTACATTCAGGCTTGCAGATTTAATTTCAACTGTAGATTTTTATAATACCTCGATATTAATTAATATCATGTTCCAATAGACTACATTTTCCAATTTATTTTGAATAAGCGCTTTTATACGGCTTTCAGCTTAATCCTTATTTTAACTACATTATTTATTCAATACTGGTAATGGAAAATTGAACAAAATAATGCATATTTGAGTTTTGGTAATTTTTGCGTACTCTCTATATTTCCATCTTTAGTGTTTTTTAATGTAAATCGATGGTTTGATAATTAAGGCTGTTGTTATCACCTGCTTGTTAAATATTCGTTGTTTCGAAGAACCAAAACATTAATTATTCAGCGTTTTGCGGTTTCTTTAGGTACAAATTATTAGACACGCAAATCCTTGTTTATTCATCAGTTGTAATCTTTCCACATTGTTAAACTTTACGAATTTGTAATTTTTGCAGAAATATTTCTAAAAATTTACATCAACTTTGCAACACGATAAAATAAAGCAAACAAGAAGTTTAAATTGCAAGTAACGCAGTTTACGCCATGTTTTGAATAATACGAATTTTCAAATTCATTTTTTATGAATAAATAATCCGTAGCTATAGTACCTAGTAATTTCTTTAAAAAATTTAATATTCAAATAATTTAAGTCACAAGAATAAGTATAATGAAATATTAAACATATTTCGTGTAATTACTTGAAACATTTTAATATTTTATTGAAATTTTTAATATCATTGTGTTCACTCACATTTTCCATCACAATATTTGGAAGAGAATTTGTCGGCATCAGGTTAGAAAATCATAAGAAAGAAGCAATTACTGTCTTTCATTTCATAATTTACGTATCATCAGAATATAAAGATGACAGTCGCAAAATAGGGGCCTTTTTCTTTCTGTATTTGGGAAAGTTGTGACATTATTCATTTCCGTTGTGACACCCAGCAATTAAATTTCCACATTTCGTTTGTTGGACAAGTTGACAAATTGGAATCCAGGTAGAAGTGCAATGTAAACGATTGTCAACCTCACACCTATTAGCGAGAAAGCAATTTGCATTCGTAATAGCTCTTTTGGTTGTATAGATGATAGTATGTATCTATGAGATACTTTTATCAATTTAATTATAGGACGATTTCTGTGATAGATGGTTTTATACAATTACAAAATGTTTCGTTTTGTAGAACTGTGTAATATAATGCATTTATTAAATGAATAGAAGTTTGTATCTATATGATAAATCTTGAATTTTAGTTCTAAGTATACCTATATCTACTAAAACTTGTTAATTTTATGGAATTAAGAATTCATAAGAAGAGAGTGAAGGAGAGTTGTATTTATACTATATATGGCAGTTATAATATTCGCTTAAAGTAGTGTAAATTCACACACAAACCAGCATAAAAAATGCTTTCTTATTTAGTTTATTGTATAGGGACTTCAAAAAAAACTTTCATCATCCTGTACCTTAAGTTTGTGAGACAATTTAGGGTAGCTTCGTCCTAGTACCTACGAATTG
Source organism: Pediacus dermestoides (assembly GCA_963942485.1). Classification (NCBI taxonomy): domain Eukaryota; kingdom Metazoa; phylum Arthropoda; class Insecta; order Coleoptera; family Cucujidae; genus Pediacus; species Pediacus dermestoides. The sequence continues at coordinate 14,392,322 of OZ012626.1, forward strand.
ACTTTCTAGGGTTATTCAGAAATGGTTTAAAAACAAGGATTTTTTATTGAAAACTAGGAACTACTGACATATTTTTTATTCAAAGATCATCACATATCCATTTATAGCAGATATTGAGACAAGATGTAGGTATATTAGATAATTATTGGTCATGAAGTATAAAGAGAGTTTTCAGAAGCGAGTTTCTTCATTTTGCTTAAAGCGATCTTTTATACTTGTGGCAACTCACTGTTAAATGATGTAATTCCTATGAGGAGCGGAATGTAAGATCAAAGTCTTAAAAAAAAACAACTCCCTCCTAAGATTTTTAAGTCTACTTTTTACAAACTTATAATGTCGAGCTTAAGATAGTGATAACCACTTGTACCGGATTACTTAAGTCAGATTTAGCTGTATGAGAAGCTGTATTACCATAGCAACAACTATTGCAACAAAAGGTGATATAGATAATAAGCTTCACTTACAGGTATAAGTCTGATTTAATAAGCGTGGTGCAATTGGGCGTGATATAACCGTAAAAGGCGATTTTCTAAAAAAAAATAGTAGTTTATGCAACAAGGTAGGAATTGACAGATTCTGACGAGTGTGAAAATTGCGCCAGAGCAAAGCGAGGACGCAAGAACACGAGGCAGAATCAATTCCTACCGTGTAGCAGTAGCATACTATATTTTTTCTCATACCTGTACGAAAATGGCCACTTCTTTTGCGTGAAACGCGCGAACAAATTAAAACAGCATAACACTGACATTTTGCTTGACACTGTGCGGTGAGCAAATCACCTTGACAACCATAATCAAACACAAATAACTCCTGCATATGAGTAAAGAAATGGCTACCCAAGGGAGAAATGTTAACCCCACTCCTTATTTTCCGCGACTACCCTAAAAAGGCGACTTTGTGCCCACATATCACGCAAATAAAGTGGCCATTTTCGTGTAGGTATGGGAAAAATATTTAGACTTTTAACATTTGACAGCATAACTGTTTTTTTAAACTCTTTGTGAGACACACCAGACAGTTAGATCTATATTAATTTGAATGAAGATTCAAAAGCAGCGTCATTGTAGCAATTGATAATATTCAGGTAGTATTTCTAATGATACCATCTCAAACTGCATCAACTGATACAGTTGTGATTTACGTGTATAAATGCATATTGTTAATAAACTAAATAATAATAGAGTAATTTGATTGCACCTCAATTTAGAAAATGGCTGCGATCCATTAGTGATCATAGGTTGACACCAACTGAGGTTCTAATCTGACAGAAACAGAGGTCTCTAATTAAACTAATGGACAATACGGCGATAAGTAATAATTATCAAAACATATATCTCATTTGCCCAGGAGTATATGCATAATTGACCAAATAATACCAGATACAATTAACCGTAATATAATTATAATGAGGATTTTGGAAATGGTTGTTTTTCATCACTTTCGTATGAATGTGGACATATTTTTTATAGGCTACTATTGTGTCGTGTTGTGGAATTTAATTTATTTTTTTTAATAGGTCTCTGCAGAGTTAACCGGTGACAGTATTTCTCTTGAGCTTATATGTGAACATTTCTTCACTCACGATACGTTTTAATAGTTCCCAAGGGTTTTCAAACATGGAATGTCTTTTGTAAATTATTAAAATATACTGAAATACATACACCACGAATCTAGATCGAGTTGTACATAAAGTAAACTATAAATTTACAAGTAATATGAGCACATAGAATAATTATATTGCATAAAGTATTTTACTAATTTGCAAAATTAAACGATTATGTTCTACAAAAACGCTAATGGTTTTTTGGTTGCAAAATATGCAGAGGGTTAGAAAATGATTCTTAAACGAAGCGTGTGTCATCAATCACTGGTTTTCTAAGGGTGGGTACATTGTTTAATATACGATAATCTTTCTAATAGAATAAAAGTTTCTTTTATAAAGTTCGTGTTAAGTTTATAACCGGCGTCTGTATGGGGTGTGATGCAAACTTTATGAACAACTATCAAAACCGCCGCAGGTACTAAAATGAATTATCTGTGTCGTCAAACTGAAAAGTGATCTTTATTAATTTTGTCGGAAGCATTTGGGCCAAGGGAATCCTTATGCATTAAACAACAGTCGTAGGAGTAGTTAACCCGAACAGTTATTGATCCTTGTTGGAAACAACACAACGTATTTGATTAGCCAAATTAGACCCTTCAGATTCAGATAGTTAACCTAGTTCGAGTTGCAGTTTATTCGGTTTCGCTTCATCTTGGTCTGGCTTCATGGTTTCAGCGTTAACCAGTTGAGATTAATTGGCTCATATTAATATACCACACATGAGGTAAATAAACCAATCTAATTTTACTATAGGTTAAGGATTAGATGGAATTCTTGCCAGGCGTCTAATATCTCCGATGACTCCATGTCAAACAGACGACCTTCTGGTAATTGGCGTAGCCCAAACACGTTAATATCCCGTTCGGTCTCTTAACGATGGAGGTGAATTTACAGGGTCCCTTAATGAAACCAACCCACTGTACTGTATCTTTATTTATACTATGAAAAGCAATGCTGCGCTTCAGAGCTGTGAGCACACAAATAAATTGCTGTTTATACATTCCCATGTTACAAACATAAACTTTACTTGTTTTATGGTCGAGCATGTTTTACCAAAGCATATAATTTTTAATTAAAATTTTCTATAAACTATTTATTTTGTTATGCTTTGACAAACTATATACATATTTATTTTTATTATAGACACTATAATGACTTAATTAAACATCCAACAACCCTGTAAATATTTGATATCTATAAAGACCCTAGCAAATTGCTATAAGTGACTATACCAACACAACGATGAGAGATTATATTATGGCTGTGGATAGTATTCCGCAAGTTGCGGAATAATATTATTTTCAATAAAATTCCGCAAGTTACGCGCCAGCGCATCTGCGACTGTCGATTCATTTTTGTTTATTGTTTACTACCCTACATAACCTCACGGTCGTCAAAATATTGTACTTTTTTTGTCAATTTACATTGGTTTCAAAATTTGACAATTCTAAAGCTATGGAGCAAAGTGCTGGATTGTTTAAACCAGAGTTATTAAAAGTTGGTGAATCATTTACTAGCTATAAAGATGTGGAGAGTTTTATACAGAAAGTGGAGAAAACAGAATTTATACATATACAAAAGAGATGCAAAGACATTAAATTCTATGAAGAAAACTTGTCCTGTGAAAATTGAAAGTACCAACAAATCCCTAGTGTATTACAAACTAGTATACAACTGTTCAAAAGGAGGAAAAACTTTTAAATCTAAATGTACAGGAAAACGCAAATGCAGGTAACTTCGTATTTCACATAGGTACATATAGCTCATCAATTTACAGTTGAAATATTTTTAGCACATTCAAAGAGGACTGCCAAATGAACCTAATATTTACACTTTCCAATGATGGTCAGAAGCTTGTACTGAGTAAAATAAATAATACTCATAATCATAACAAAGACGAACAAACTTTTTGGATGCTACCTAAACAACGTAAACTAAATTCAGTCGAAAAAACGGAGGTAATAAAACTAAAATCTTTAAAATGTAACAAAATATTATTAAAAGAATACATGAAAGATAAAACTGGAAAAAATATAATACTAAGAGACATATCAAATATTAAAGGAAAAGATGGAGAAACGGATCTACAGAAAGTCTTGGATTTGTTAAATGCAGAGTCCGATTCTGTTGTTCAGATAATCACAGATGATAACAGTGAATTACAGGGAATATATTTCCAAAGCAAAATAATGAAGGAAAGTTTTGCAAATTATCCGGAATATCTTTTATTTGACGCAACTTACAAGCTAAACAATTTTCGGATGCCACTATATATTTTGATGGTAATTGATGGCAGTGGACAAGGTCAAGTGATAAAGATTTTTGTGAGAGGCGAGTGTTGAAAAGTGAATTTCAGAATGCAGTGTTATTACTGTGCGTATTTCATGTACTCAAATCTTTTCGATCCAATATAACGACAACTTCAATGGGAATAAACTCGAACCAAAGAGAAGCGGTATTAAACATCCTTCAGAAAGTAGTGTATTCAAAAACTGAAAGTGAGTATGAAAAACACTACAAATCATTAATGGATTTTAGTTTTCCTTTAGTCACCAAATACTATGACAAAAATTGGCATACTTGTAGAAATGAATGGGCTAGGTGCTTTACATGTCAATTTCCTACTTTTGGTTTTTACACGAACAATCATTTAGTCATTTAATCAAAAAATTAAAGCTGTATGTTCAAAGCTAAGTAGTTTACAAGATTTTTATGAAGATTTTTTAAATTTACTCAAATCAGTCAACTCTGAGAGAGAATTATTAGCAACACAAATGTGGTATAGAAGACCAGCTGCATTAAATTTGGATCCCACAGAAGAAAAATATTGTAAATTGGTAACACCATTCGCTTTTGCACATCTTCAAAATAATTATAAAAAATCAAAAACAATTGTTACAAATGAAGATGACAATAGAAATTTAATTTTCAAATCAAATTTTCACGTGACTGAAATAAAATGTGATTGTACTTCTTATACCCAAATGACTTTACCATGTACACACATATTTGAATTTCGAAGGTTTAAAAATATCGATTTGTATTGTGAAACCTTAATACCAAAGCGATTTTTGAAAGAAACTTACATCAAGAATTATGTAGTACAAGATATGAGAACTATTTCAGATATTAATACCAATAATGATAACGAAGTTAATTCAAATGTTTGCATAAAAACTGTAAGACCAAATGAACCAATATGTACACAGCATCAAAAATTTAAAAAGGCCATGATTAAGTGCCAACAGCTGGCCACTATTCTATCTGAAATGGGCCAGAAAGATTTTAACCATAATTTTGATCAACTTGAACAACTGATAAAATGTTGGAATGCAAAACAAACATTAACATTTATAGTAGATGAAGAAGAAAATAACCGACAGAATATTAATGATGAACCCTATGAAGTTTTTGAATTACCTGATATAAATCAATTAAGTAATATACATGTTTTAGATGAGAAAGATAGAATTTGCGAAGTTTACGAAAACTCAGAGAGTAACATCATCTCTGGTAATGTTCCATCAAATTATGAAAACGGCGGTATCAAACTTAAAGAGATTAGTATGGTAAATGGAAATAATAGTGCAGCTTTTCAAGAAAATAATTGTAATGTAATTCAAAATGTGGCTTCATCCGATGCAGCTGAAAATTATTTAGAATGTGAAGAAGGTGAAGGTGCGGACAATGCAGCTTTTATTGTACATAATGAAACTCCTACTAACACCAAGGATGACAATGTAAAAATTAAAATTATTAATCAAGTTATTTGGAGGAAAGGGGAACAAGGAATTAATGTAGAAGCATGATCTACAATAAATAATTCAGAAAAAGATGACAAGGTCAATATTTTACAGGCAACAACTGAAAACGTTGCAGCTATTAAAATGCCGTTGAAAATAAAAATGCGTGGAAGGCCGAAGGGAAATTCTTGTACAGTTATAGGATTAAAAAAGAAAAAATGTGGAACTATTCAATTTAAAAACAAGACACCATTGTTACGCCAAAAAATAATTTTACTAGGAATTTTTAAAAGCGATGATATTGTCAATATGATATTACATGAAAATAAATTAGTGAAAGAAGACGAGTTGCCTGATTGGAATCAATTTGACTGTATAATTTTAGAACACGAAATTAGAGAAGTCGAAAAATATTTTACAAACCAAGCATTTTCTTTTCTAGAAAAACATATTAACAAGTTGAGAAAAAAGGCCAAATTGTATTGCAAAGTTTGTAATGAAAAAATAAATAAGGGCTCTGTTAGATGTGACTCATGTTTAACATGGTTTCATAAGAAAAGCAGTTGTTTGAATAAATTACCAAAATCTAACAAACTATGGTTTTGCTTCAAGTGTAAAGAAACCCTATAACATTTTTATTATATTTTTTTAAGTGTTCGATATCTTGTTCTACGTTATTCTATGTCCAAAGAAACGTGCCTATTGTTTTGTTTATGTGTTACAATTATTATATACTTTATTATACGTTATATGTATATTTTATGTACTTGTATTATTTATTCATACTCGCATACATAAAATTCTGTAAGATATTTTGTTACTTTTGCTCACAGTTGTTTGTTTTATTTTATTTGGGTTCCAGTTTTAATTAGAGTTACTTTTATTTTTTTTATTTAATAAAATTTAATGATAAAGTTCTATTTTGTCTTTAGCATTCTTTGCCTACCTGCCTACAATAATTTATTTATAAGTAGCTTGTATATACCTACTTTAGCTAAAAATCAAAGAAATTATTATAAACAATAGCTATTTGTGTAATGTAATTTAATGTGTCAAGTCAATGATGCCACCTCTTGCGGCACTTTATTATAAATTATAATATTCCGCAAGTTTCGGAATCATTAGGCAGGCTCGGAACTTGCGGAATATTATTAAAAATAATAGTATTCCGCAACTTGCGGAATACTATCCACAGCCTTATATTATAGTCCAAATATCAATTTCTGTTTTCTGATGATTACAATATAACTATACAGGGTGTCCAGGATAAAAATGTTAAGCATGGGATCTCACTTATTTGAAGAGATACGACTTCGGTTAAATTACAAAAAATTTACCTCATTTTGGGTCTAATACAATACGACAAACACATTTGACATACCTGCCATGGCTTACTAGATATTAAGAAAAAACTGAAATTGTGCATTTCAGTTTTTATTTAATTACTCTGCTGGTAGGAAAAATATCGTGATAAAAATTGCACTTTATTGAGGCACTTTTTCAAGGAAAATCCGAATATGCAATTGAAATTTTTATACCCATTCAATTTTTTTCGAAAATAGCACCAACTTTGTTTTTTCTTATGGAGCGTGGCATGTTTATTATTAAATTATGATAATATTTTTCTTTCCCTTTCCGACAATGTATCACACATGGGGTCTTAAGTCGTTTCGTCAATTATAATCGAGTTTTTCTCAATCACCGTAGTTGGCTGTGCAATAAAAATTATTTATCTAGCAAACTTGGATAAAAAATTGGATTTTGGTTTTAATAATTAAGAATTGAAAAATTTTGATGAAAAATAATGGTTTAATGAGGTTTTGTTTACATAAGATGTTCAAATGAATTGCCATTTTAATCCAAACACAAATTGCATCTTTCCACAGTCGAAATCACAGAATATTCCAACATTTGTTGAGGAATCGTGTGACATGCCTGCAAAACAGCTTCTCTTATATATATTATTGCACGCGTAAACATAAAGGGTGTCTCAATTTCGATGGGAATGGGGGGTTTTACCCTTTTCTAGGCGAGATAGAAAAAAATGGTTTTCGCAATACTGTGCTCGATTTTTTTGAAAAAACGATTGGTAAAAACCACATCTTCATATCTATAACCGTTATTAAGATATCTTTAAAAAGTGACATTTGGCCGTTTTTTAAAAAGTGTCATAACTTTTTTGTTTATTAAAATATTTTAAATCTGTAAAGTGTTTGTTATAGTAGTTTTTCACGTAGAATAATGTGCACTAGAAATTTTTGTTCTAGGTTCAATATATTTCGAGTTATTACACCTAACTTTCTTATTTTAAATGCAAACCATAGTTGGCTATGCCATTAAAAAATTGCTTATTTTTTTATATTTTCAAAAATATATATCTTGGTATACTTATTTTTATATCTCACTGAATTATACGTTTTTATATTTTTAAATTCGTAAATTAAATGTTTTGAATATTATTAGTAGGCGTTGTTAAAGAAAATGTTATATCAATTGCGAAAACCATTTTTTTCTATCTCGCCTAGAAATTGGTGAAACCCCCAATTCCCATCGAAAATGAGACACCCTGTACACTTTATTTTTTAGATAACCCCAGATAAAGATATCTAGGGGTGTTATATCCGGGGATCTAGGTGGATAGGTACTTACGGACCAGTAGCATGGCCAGCCAGATCCCCGATATAATGTTCTTATGTAAATAAAACCTGATTAAACTATTATTTTCCATAAAATTTGTTAATTCTTAATTATTAGAACCAAAACCCAATTTTTCATCCAAGATTGGTAGATAAACAATTTTTATTGCACAGCCAACTACGATGATTGAGAAAAACTCGATTATAATTGACGAAACGACTTAAGAACCCATGTGTGATACATTGTCGGAAAGGGAAAGAAAAATACTATCATAATTTAATAATAAACATGCCACGCTCCATAAGAAAAAACAAAATTGGTGCTATTTTCGAAAAAAATTGGAGGTGTATACAAATTTCAATTGCTTATTTGGATTGTCCTTGAAAAAGTGCCTTAATAATGTGCAACTTTTATCGCGATATTTTTCCTACCAGCTGAATAATTAAATAAAAACTGAAATGCACAATTTCAGTTTTTTGATAATATCTAGTAACCCATGGCAGGTATGTCAAATGTGTTTGTCGTATTGTATTAGGCCCAAGATGAGGTAAATTTTTGGTAATTTAACCGAAGTCGTATCTCTTCAAATAAGTGAGATCCCCATGCTTAACATTTTTATCCTGGACACCCTGTATATGGGATACATTTCCAGTTTTGTACAACAAAACAAAATATAAATATAAATTTAATATTAACATCAAAATGACCATCTTATTTTTCAGAGATAGGAATATCATAGAAGGCAGAATTTATTTGCAGTTTCTTTGCAATTTACTATTAAGAAGTCCATCATGTTAATGTTTAAAAGTGTCATTATTTAAGCATTTTAAAAATATCTGCAGCTATATGCTTTTACATTTAAATGATCCAAACTGAAATGAGTTTTTAAATAAATGTGCAGATATGATATAAACATTTACATGAACTATATGTTAGAAACATTTAATAAATAATTTAAATCAATAAACGTTTATGTACTCGCGTATGTCTGTAGCACTTTTATATCCAAGCAAAAAAATACATGCCCACATAAAACACTTTGAACAATATGATTTTATTATCTTCACGCTTCGGTTCCGTTTTCGAGACTTATCATTTATTCATGCCTTATGCTGTGTTAATTAATAATTTTCAATTTTAATGAATGCTTACTTACAAATACAACACCAATGTTATTTAATGTACCGTAAATTCGATTGCTGTTTTATAATGTTAAAATTTTAGTACATCATTTATTATTTTATAAGCCCATTTGGCCTTTAATTAAAATGTAATTTTTTTTAATAAAACAGGGAATTAAAACTGTAGCTAACTTTTTATTTATTTACTGTGTAATTAATTTTTATTATAATTTAAAAACACCTGTGTGGGAGTAATTTCATCTTTTCTGTACTCTTCATACCGTTTGATATACTTTACAAATGCTTATTTCGCATTCAGGAATGATCCGCTTAAATAAGATTTTATAAAAAAATATTGCGGTAATTAATACTCACAAAATTCGTTGAAGTTAAAAAAGAGGAGAAACAATCTTTTAAAGACGTAGGCAGGTATAAGATTTATTTAGTTTTGTTTCTGTATAATTTCTAGTTTATATGTATACTATATTAAGATGGTTTCCATAATCAATTAAGTAGAAAATGTGATGATGTGTGCTTTGTTATTAAAATGATGAACACATCACATATAAGTGGCAAACTTTTCCACATAATCTTTTCAATTAGATAACTTCGAAAGTTGGATGAAAATTTCTCTGATATATGTTTGTTGTAATCCTTCTTTAAGCTGTTTGCCAATAGAGTAGAGCTAGGGAAGTCTCCTTAAAAGGCCTTTCTGTCTATAAACACATCCTCGACTCAAGATCATCCATAATAACCCCAAATAATGTAGTATATTCCACTTTGCTGCGTATATTCCGCTCGATTTAATCCGAATAATCCATGCTTTCTCTATGTGACTTTGTGATAAAGTTTGAAAACTGTGCAGGGTTGGGTAATGAGTGCTTTGCCTACCCAACCCTCTCGCGTGAAACTAGGCCATATTAGTTTGTCCAGTTGGAAATCGTCCTGTGCACATAGTGCGCTTGTAACTAGAAGATCCGCTTGTGGTTCGTACCAAAATGCCACAACTTGTTACCGCGAAACTGGTATTGCGGTTGCATTACCTCAACTTGGTCGCATTTAGTTCAACGGGCTAGTGGACGCTACATTTTAATAATGAACTTATTCATAATTAAGCTGCGGTGTTTGCTTTGTATTCTTGTTGGTGTGCAATTTACCTAAAGTTCAATGATGCTTCTGTTTATAGCACATTAATTTTTGAGTATGCTTGCCTCGGTTGAATTGTCTATAGAATGCTGTACATATTCGTTTTTCCCTACAGCCATGTAACCACTAAAAGATAAAAAACCTTTGTGGATTTATCTCAACTCGGTTTGACGTCTTTCTTTATTTTAAATGAAATAGCTTTAAAAAGTTAAAAGGGACGATTTTCAAATATTTATTGGTTTACTAAAGCCATCTAAAAATCCGTTTGGCGCCTATCCTTTGGGGTCGTCCAAAGGATATTTTAGCTCCGCCAGAGTAAAGTAGAAAATCATGTTCCTTTCTTACTGTAATAATTATGTAGGGGAAACGTAATATTCTTTTTCACTTTTGTTTTCACGCTCCAATTTTCACTTTGTTTTTTAATTACTTTTATAATCATTTTATTGCTGCTACACCACTTTTACTTTTAGATGATTACTTGTTTCTGACATAAGGATAATTCTATTTAACGAATTAAAATTACATATCCACCAACAACCGTAATTATTAGTATCACCTTAATTTAACACAGTACAGTTAAATGCAAAATTTTTTCAATTTTCTGTTAGGTATTTAATTTAAAATACCTACTTGGAATAATTTGTCTCATTTTCAAATATCATTCAAATCATTGGTTTTCTATACAATTCGACAAAAAACATAAAATGTAGTGAAATAAATGCTGGTATACTTGAATGTTGGAATTTTATATCAACGCTAAATTCTTCAACTCTATTTTCAAAATCATAACTTCTAAGGTGTTTAACCAACAGATCATAAAAAAAATGAAAATTATTAATAAAGTAGAAAGTAGGTAATGTGCATACGCGCAGAAAGGGTTTAAAGTTGAAATATTGATATTTTAAAATTTGAACCTACTTTTTATATGCTTACTAACTTTTTCATTATGCTACTAAGAGTTCGAAATTTTTAGTTCTTCAAAGTTTAGACATGTTTAGCTCTATAAGTACATATAAATATTGGTATAAAAGTCACTACTTACAAGGCGAGTTTGACAATTCGCCAAAATCTAGCTTGCATTCTACGTTTAGACTAACAATGATATTTAACATCTCTTGATTTTCTTGAGGAATCATATGTCTTGAGTTAAGTATGTATCATTTATGTACGTCAAAATTTGAAGAATATCCACTAGCAATAATTAAATATGAAAGATCTAATACATATCACCAGGTAAAATGTACTCTTAACTTTAAATGGAGCAGGATTCCATAATTTCATTCAAAGAATAGTAGACTTCATGAAGGTGCCTCTTAACAGACATTTTGAAGAGTCCTAGTGCTAGCTCTCTGGTTTCAATACGAAGTCTATTAAAAAGTTTGTAGTAGGCATACTGACTGTTTCTGGGTTCTGTAGACTTTACTAGGTGGGAGAGCAACGGTTTCACGAATTCTGGCTTCGTAAGTGTGAGTGGGTGTGTCTAAGACACACTCATAGATGAAAAAGCAAGTTAAGGTCAGCCTTTTGAAAATGGGTTTACAATAGTGTTTGTTTTTTGCGCCAGACAGTGTCCGTCGTGCTTGCAATCCAACTACAAATGATTCGAAAACACAAATTCAAGATATAAAAAATATTATATAACTAGTTGAAGCATGCTTCAACAACAACAACCCCAAAACACACTGCATGGACAAATATTTAGAAGTGGAACCGATCGAAGTCCTTTGTTCTTTTACACTTCTTTTCCAGTAAATAGCGCAAATAAAATTAAACATTTTCATAATTATAGGAAAGTTACGTTTATCGCATTTCATACAGTAATGTATCATACAATCATACAATTTAAGAAGAATGTTAAACGTGTTATATTTCATAAAACTTTGTGATTTGTTAGGTATAAGTTTATAGTAATCAATGTGAAAATATTCTAGAGGTTTATCCGTAAATTAATAATAAATAAATAAATAAATATTAATATCCTCAAAATCGTTCAGTAATGGGTTACTTTGCAGCATAACAACCATTGCAATATAGTAACGGATTTTTATTCTATAGATACATTTAAATATCTTCTGCAATAGAAAATGTGGTTTCTGATTTACTTTCTTGGGCTTCCATCTGCCCCAAATCGAATTATTTTCCAGCAGAACAGATTTTGAAATTATTTTTGTTTGTTTATTTCTCATTATGTATGATATTTTCATAACCTTTATGTAGAAATGTAATGAGAATTAAACATTTTCAATTTTCATATGGAATGCGAAAAAATAGTATACGCACCGCATCCGAAAAGCGATTTAACTGGACTCGTATGGCATTTAAGTACACGCTGTCGCTCGTACTTAAATTTGGCATACGCATCTCGTAAACTTTCACTTTTCTGAACTGAGCACGTAATATACTAATGCATCCTACATTTATGTTTTTTTTATTATTATTATTATTTGACTGTACTATTATTTGTTTTTGCATTCATTTGAATCAGAAATCTGAACTACGAGAAATTTAACAATTAAATGAAGTTTTCTGTTGATCAATTTTCGATTTTTCTAATATTTGAGCAAGTCCTGATTTCAGTATTTATTAAAGTATCTGAAAATAAAACGAAAATCTAATAAATAGTTTGAACTATAATTTGTCTTTTAATTAATTTCAACGAGTTTTTTTAGCCTTTTTAGCATCACCGTCACATCAAAATTTGAGGTTTCTATTTGAAACTACGGAATGTACCTCGATAAACGCAATAGTGTTCGCGTGAATACTTGAATTTACGTTGAAATGTTTGTATTACGTTTTTGAGAGCCCAGATTCCAGCTTTCCGACAGTTAAACATTGCTAGAATAACAGACAAACAATTTGGTTTCTAAAGATGAGGTTGCCGTTAATATTGAGTATAAAATGATATTTCGACTATGATGAATTCTACTTTGTAGGAAATTACTGTAAAATGACTATTTCTGAAATAGTATCTTGGTAAGTAAATAAAGAAAACATTAACTATGTCAAACTTGCGTACTTAGGATATACTGTTAATTAAATTCCAATGTAATTTAATCAAGATTGTCATTGTCACTGTTATACAAGAATCTTATACATATTGTGGCATAGTATTTCCAGATCCGGGAAAAAGTTTGAAGCGTTCACATTACTGATTGTTTCGTGGACTTTCAAGAAGTATCGAGGTGTAGGGTTCTAATACCCAGAGTTTAACGATGTTTAAATGCATTGATTAAAGTTTTATCAGGAATTTGGTGTAACAAGGAAATACGAAGTATTGAAAATGTACTCACTGCTTCTGTCAGCACTGAATCAAAGTAATTTGTTCTTTTATAAAAAAGTAACTTTTATGCATCAGGAAAAGAAATACAATTTTATTCTGATAATGTGTACGAATTGAATGTAAGTTAGATTTAAATGGTGGTACTGTAAAATTCAATATGAAATAGTTTTGTTCATACAAACTTAGGTTTATTGAAACTGAAATTATTATGGAAATGGAAAAACTTTAACTTAACTCATGTATTTTTCTATATAAATTATAAAATGATATTCTTAGAATTAGATGTCAAAAGTTCTTTTTAGGATAATGTGTTCTAAAATGTAAAAACTATTCACCAAACTATAAATCTATTGATGTAAATTATTAAGCTTTCTTAATAAAGTTTTAGAAGAGTAAAATATGATCAATACTGTCAATTCAATTTAAGTAATATGAATCTATATGTGTTTTTCTGTGGCCCTCAAAGACAAGTCGTGTTAGAATAAAAAAGAACTTTGTTTTTCTGAACAACAATAGAATTTAATTTAAAATTTTATCATTCTGAACCTCAAATACGGTTAAATCTGAACGTAATAGCCTAATATCAAAGTTTATATTATGTCGGAGTCTCTCCTGCTATTTTATAACAATTAGCTGTTATGCAATCGGTACATTTTTTGTTTGAATATTTATTTCCTTTCCCTCCATAACCTGATTTAGATTCCAAAGATAGAAAAGTGTTTTAATAAAAAAATGAATGTGTTTTGATACGAAAATGAAAGTTCTCGCAACTTGAAAACAAATAACAGTGTTAATTAAAATTGTTTTCGCAACATTAAATACTTCATTAAAACGTTCTATATAATAGTATCAACCTTAAAAAAAGGTTTGTTTGTTCTCATAATAACGACTGATTCTTTAATGGGCAGTGTAGGTATTACAGAAAATATTTGAATAGTGTGGAGTTTTCATAGTATTTTCTTGATCTTTTAATTATGTTGGTTTATTTTGAGCTGTATAATGTTTGTTACATGCATACCAATTATAATTTTGTTATAATTTCTGTGGACGTTAGTTATCTTAATTTAAATATAATAGTTTAAGTTAGGTTCTTATTCATATAATATGTAATGTATTTAATCATTGTACACTGTTTATTATCGCACCTTGCATCCAGTTAATTTCGTTACAAATGACAAATAATTACGGTATAAACGAGGCTAGGTAGCGGATGATCGTATTTCATTCGCAAGCCATCGGATTAGTTTTGAGCTGTTGCACGAATGTTTATTATCCACTTGCCTGAAAATCGAACCAGTAGACAGTGCCCACATAATTTATGTAATCTATTGATACTTACTATTCAATAAAATTGTTGTGGATGTTGTTTAGTTCGACTTTTGGCGGATGCGCCGGTTACACGCGTTTGGCTGAAATGATCCATTCTATGAAGGCAACCTTAATTTATATACAATATTCGGTGATAAGAAAATTATAAATATTTATGTTTTGCCACGTGGTTAAAGTCGATTCTCATTTCATCAAATGGATTAATATCCTCTGCGATAAATCAATCTATAATACAAAATGAAATATTGGGAAAATATTCATGCAACTATGATTTATTGTATCCATGCTATCATGCGCCGGTGATACGTATTCAATGCATTTGTAATGTTGGCTCATATAACTTATTGAATTTGATTTTGTTAGTTTCGAACAGTACAATTTAAATCGAATTTTTACCAATGAAAGCGTATAGAATTTGTGTACATTTTCTCGTGCATATTTTAAATTTTTCATGTTTATATTGCACCAAAAAAAATCCCAATAGAATTTCCTCTTTATCTGTATTACAGTCACGTTTGTCTTGAATTCCACCTAATGCAACAGACAAATTTGTATGTCAATGAGGATTTAACGGTCAAAGGTTTTATCACTACGCAGTGAATTACAAATTTGAAAGATTTATGACGTTTTTGTTTGTTTGAAATTAAATCAAATTTATTGTTACACCATTTTAATGTTTCATAGTCAAGGTAAAAATATGCGTTGCGTAGGTGAGGCAATATTATACCAAATCGAAAAGTGTGAAATAATAATTTCTACCAGTAATGAACTAATAACGAAATCGATATTTCATTAGATGCATTTTTTAGTTTATTTTGTGTGGCATGATTAGAGGCTTGTAAACAAACTATATACCACTACATGTGCGTTTTCCCTTTTACAGTCAGTTCGTGTTTCATTTGCACGTATGTTTCTCTTTGGAACGTATCAGTTTGCAAATAACACGTTTTCTGTTCAACAGCTTTTATTGGGGGTTGACAAAGTTGTTGTTTTGTTTGTTTTATTTTTGTGTCGATTTTTATAATGGTGTCTGCATTTTGTACAGAATATTTTGTACGCTATATAAGTATAAATGCGAGACTCATTCATTTTAATTTCTCTATTAATTATATACATACGAATTGTGTACATAGCGTATAATTACTATTAGTTGTGTGCTAACCATATACTTACTGTAATCTACCTATTATGATATTTATAAATATTATTATAAATAAATTTGAAAGTTTCCTTTTTATAATAAACTGCTTTTAAATATACAGTGTGGTCCTAAATGGTTGCAGAATATTTCAGGGGCTGATTTCATATGAACATAGGTCCAAAACGGCGTAATTTAGAGGATAGTTGAAATTCTGAAAAAATTTGTTTTTTTCCAAAACTTCTCGAAAACGCTTTAAGATAAAGGCAGCTTGTGTATAGATATTACCGAAAATCTTAAGGAATAAACCAGATTTGAAAAACTTGAGATATTTTTTCAACAAAAGTCGAGCATCGATGTCCATACCCAAGCCTATTAGCGGCACAAGAAAAAATGTAAACTAACCAATGGTAATGGATGTATCATAAACATCTTACAGCGTTTCAAAGATATTTAAAAGAAACGGAATTATTTCCGAGTTTCCACACCTTATAATTATCTTATAAACTAGTCCGTTAAGGACCTACAGTGTGTCCCCAGATCGACGCAACCATAGGTGTAAAAGACCAAAAATTTTTGAGCAGAGTTTTTTCTTTCTGGGATCTCGCCCCGCTTAGTTAGAAAGATATTTTCGACACATTTTCATTTTTTTAAAATCAATTTCTAGTGAAAATGAACAATTTCGCGACTTGGTCAAAAAGTTGACAGAACATTAACAAAAAAATTGTTTAAACAATATAATAGCTTTTTTGTTTAGACAGTAATTAAAGGCTCTTTAAATGCTTTCGAACTGCTCTGATTAGAAATTAAATGCTCTTCGCTCGTCGTACTTCAAACAACATGTGCCACAATATAGCGTCTTACAAAACTCGTATAATAATATACTATTAGATAAAAGTTGTAGGTATACATAATTTTTGCGATTACCACTCCTAAAGAGATTAAAAACCATGAACATAATCTCAAAATTGTGAACTCACTTCCTATAGAAGGCCGTTATGTGACAGTGACATACGTCAAAAGTGATACTTTTTTGAACACTATGCAAAAATATTTATTTCTGCACAGTATCCAAAAAAGTAATGCTTTTGACGGATGGGAACTGTCACAAAACGGCCTTCTTTAGGAAGTGGTAATCTAAAATAGTTATTTGTGTATCAAGATTGTAAAGGTGATCTTTTTTGGTCGAATCTGTTGTTTGCGTCCGAGGCGTTAGCCGAGGCTGCAATTCAGATGAGACCAAAAAAGCACCTTTGGCCGAGGTGCACACAACGTTTTTTAGGTGATCATCATGAAAGAATTAAAAAATTTCGTCACAAAACACAAAATTTTTTTTTTGCTGAAAAACATAGTTACCTTAGACAAATAAAAATCAAAGCAACTCCTGTTAAATTTAATATTAAGCGTCACTTTTTATTTCAGTTTCTGACAGTTCTGTCCCAAAAAAGTAACATCTGACAGATGTGTACAAAAAAGTTAAAACTTTATGGCGGCAAAAGGCGCCATAAAAACAACGTTTTTGTAATGATCGCCTAAAATAGTAATTTGTATAACTAGCCTTGAAACTAGAGTACTCGTAGTTGCGGGCCTCGGCCTACGGCCTCTGCTCGCAAACCCTACTCGCACTCGCAAAACAGTTTCTAGGCGTGTTATACACACTCTTTTTTGTGCCGAAGTTTATTTAAATAAATAAAATTTACAAAATATTTGTTTAAATATTTGGTATTAGGGATTTTTTTTTATTGGTAACACGCGATACTTAAAATTGACACTGACAGTAGTAGCCGAATGACAGAAATAATAATCCGTTTCTATGGAAAATACAAATTTTCTTTATGATTTCAATGATGCCAATCGATAAACTAAAAATTCCTAGTTTTTGTCGGTCTAGCCCGGCAAAACATGAGTTTCCAGCCGATTTATACGATTGCAAAATGACTTATGCCAACCTGAGGCACAAAATAGTATATTATTATACGAGTTTTATAAGACGCTATATTGTGGCACAAGTTGTTTGAAGTACGACGAGCGAAGCGAGGAGTGCTTCAAAGGAACGAGTGCCACAATAATGTCTTATAAAACAAGTGTAATATACTATTTTTTCTATTTTGCATCTATTTATATTTTAAATTGAATATGTGCTAAATATAAACCTAGGAATATTTGGAATGATTTGACAATGGTTGGTAACACTAACCAAACAATCAAACAAGGTTAATTTGAAATTAGTTGTCAATTTTACTTCATAACCAGCAATAAGTTTTTTTGGCATTCTTTTGAAATATGTAAACAAGCAAGTATAAGTAATACACCACCTGAACTAAGAAAAAGAGCTCAGTTAACTATAGATGATTTACTTTCGAAAAAATAATAATAAAATGTTCAAAATTTCACTATTTTCTTTTCTACAATTTTGTGACGATGGCTTTGGCTTTTGACGTTGCGTTACCCACATGTCATTGGAAATCAATGGCAAGCAATGTTACCACTATGAAAAAATAAAAAACCGGAGTTCACAATGAAGCTATTATGAAACCCGTTTGAGTTTCATAATGACTCTGTTAGAGACGCAGAATAGAAAATAGTATATTATTATACGAGTTTTATAAGACGCTATATTGTGGCACAAGTTGTTTGAAGTACGACGAGCGAAGCGAGGAGTGCTTCAAAGGAACGAGTGCCACAATAATGTCTTATAAAACAAGTGTAATATACTATTTTTTCTATTTTGCATATATTTATACTTTAAATTTAAGAATATGTGCAAAATATAAACCTAGGAATATTTGGAATGATTTGACAATGGTTGGTAACACTAACCAAACCATAAAACAAGGTTAATTTGAAATTAGTTGTCACTTTTACTTTACAACCAGCAACAAGCTTTTTTGGCATTCTATTGAAATGTATAACAAGCAAGTATAAGTAACACACCGCCTGAACTGAGAAAAAGAGCCCAATTAGCTATAAATGATTTACTTTCGAAGAAATAATAATAAAATGTTCAAAATTTCACTATTTTCTTTTCTACAATTTTGTGAGGTTGGCTTTGGCTTTTGACGTTGCGATACCCACATGTCATTGGAAATTAATGTCAAGCAATGTTACCACTATGAAAAAATAAAAAGCCGGAGTTCACAATGAAACCCGTTTGAGTTTAATAATGACTCTGTTAGAGAACCAAAATAGAAAATAGTAGTTTAATAAACAAGAGTGTTAATAAGAGCGATTAATAATCGAAACGATTTTAATGAGTCGAGATTATTAATCGCCGATTAACACTCATGTTAATTACAATATTTTTTTGTCGATCGCTCTTTATTAGAATGAAAATAATCTAATTTTGTTCCATGGCAAAATCCAAATTCTGACATAATATGCAATAAGTCAAAATACCACTGACATAATTAATTAATTTCGGCAGGTGTCAGTTCCAAATGCATGTTTCAATAATATAATATATTATTGGTTACCTAGCAAATCTCATAATCTCAACAATGTTTTTAATGTGCATGTATGCATTAAACTGAGTTATTACTACACTCCTTTTATTACATTAACTAGATCTTTAATAAACAATCGACAAAAAACAATATTTTACGGTACATACATTTTTATCAGTGTAACCACTAACAATCTATGATCATTTTGTAGAAGACTGTCATAATTTTATTAATACGCCAACCGCATTTTGTCGTACTGGAATATAAAAAGAATTTGACTGTATTGTATTAATTTATCCAAGTTTTAAAAATAAACTTATATAATACACAAACTTTTAGGTAATAATAATATTCTGGTGACATTTAATTTTCTTTTGAGAGAAATATACGACGAACTTATCATTTATGGAGTGAATGGCTGCGAGTAAATTGCCTCTGTG
The DNA here is from genome assembly GCA_963942485.1 of Pediacus dermestoides. Taxonomy (NCBI): domain Eukaryota; kingdom Metazoa; phylum Arthropoda; class Insecta; order Coleoptera; family Cucujidae; genus Pediacus; species Pediacus dermestoides. The sequence continues at coordinate 14,412,202 of OZ012626.1, forward strand.
GCGAAAACAGCTTGAATATTGTTAATTAACTTTTGATAAGAGTAGTGTAAAGTTGTGGAGGATGTTGTTGAGAGTTAATAGGAAATCTGATCATATAGCTATAGCCGTTAGTTGACGTCAAGAAAAAGTCGAGAAGGGCTTCAGTTTGTTCAGTGAAGCTTCCATAGGAGTTGTCACGGCGTCCCGTAAGCCGATGCTGTAATACGCGCGGCTCTTCTGTGTCAAGGGCCTCTAGAATCCGGTCTGCTGCGGATTACCGACAAAGTCGGGTAAGCTGACAGACTAAGCACAGATCAAATAAACAACGACTTGTTCACGTTTATACACACTAATGCGATTAAAACCTGCCCAAAGAATTTATTCCCTATGTGAAAAATTGGGCATTTTCAAGTATATTGATGTCATCATCTATATGAATTTTCGATTTAAACTATGCAACTGAAGATTGTTTGGTGAAAATGGCTCTGGAATCATTGGAACTGGGTAGAAAGCAAATAAATTCTACATGATCCGCCAATGAGAAGGTTAAGGTCAAAAGAAGAGGTTGAAGGATAATCTGATAATCCAAGGTTTGTTTGGCGCGAACGATTTTTTCGCACTGTAAATATCCATGTGAAATTTGAAAAGAAATCTTCCCAATTCCAACTAAAGTAATTGTAAGAAAAAATATCTTCATCGATATTAATGATGTAATGATGTAATAGAGTAATGAACCTTCTTGCCGTTCTGTTTTCAAACTCAATATTAACCAGTAATATAAATTGGTTTCATATTATTCACTAAATATAAATTATTTTTAGCATTAACGAACATTTTTCGTACTTTCTATTCGAATGAATTTCTCAAAAATGTTTATATCGAAAAAAATCGAAAAACCAAATTTGAAAGCTAACTTCACACTAAGAGGACAAGCAGAAAATATTTTCATACTTTGTCGTTCTTATTATTTTTATTAGTCTAGTTTTTTGAATGTGATTTTTTTACAACGATTTTACTCGAAAACGGTTCAAGATACAAAAATCGACTGAGACTACCTTTTTTGTGTAAAAATAAAAAGTTTTCTAGTTTGATATATAAAAATTAAAAATTATCTACACAGAAATTATGGGGCATAATTTATCCAGCAACCATCCTGTATGTGACGTCCCTGAGAAAATTTCTGAAAATTGGGCAAATAAATATGTGATGGAAAATTATAAAAGCTTCAAACTTCAAACCATATTTCATGAATCTACCTCGAACAGTTGCAAATATATTACCTACAGAAAACTCCTCTTTGGGGTCCCTCTTTCGGGGGGCTCTAGCCTCCTTAGGAAGCATTTGTCGAGTCATGTTAATATAAACTTTTCGTCATATTTTGACTAGTACAACCCGTCCTAGAAATATTGCCCACTAATTTCGGCACACCCTGTTATAACTTAACAAGTGTAAGAAAACCGATGACCCATACCATGCTTCCTTCATTTTTAGTAGTACTTAAGTAGTAAAATGGTTTTCGTCTCTATCCAACAGTATACTGATAATGCGCGTGTCTCATCCTTTTTGTTAGACTTGTTAAAGTATTATACAGGGTGTTTCAACTCAAAGTGGACAACGTAATAGAGGTTGTAGATCTCATCGAGACTAACACTTTTTTCAAATTATTATTTTTTATTTGAGCTTTTGTTTTCGAGTTATCGACCTTCTTTTGTTTTTACACAAACCTCTTTATCTTCATTATTTATGGCCGGATTTTAAAAAATTAAAGTTTTTTGAAATTGTCAGTTTGATATCAACAATTTTAGAGTTAAAATTTTTAAAAAACTATCAACAAACAAAATGGCGACCAATTTTCTTTGGAGCAGACTTAGAGCTATCCAAGTTTAAAAAAGAAAACTGGTCGCCATTTTGTTTGTTGATATTTTTTGGAGAAATGTTTAACGCAATAATTGTAGATATCAAACTGACAATTTCCAAAAACTTAAATTTTTTAAAATCCGGCCATAAATAATGAAGATAACGAGGTTTATGTAAAAACAAAAGAAGGTCGATAACTCGAAAACAAAAGCTCAAATGAAAAATATTAATTTGAAAAAAGTGTTAGTCTCGATGAGATCTACAACCTCTATTACGTTGTCCACTTTGAGTTGAAACACCCTGTATACTTCAGCAGCAATTATCCATCTCATTTCATGCTTTACTAAGGAAACAAACGAATTTATACTTTAAAATGGTATAATTTCTTTAAAGAAGAACTTTTGATTCATTTCACCTACATACACGCTCTTACAATCTTTTTTCGTATTAGGTATTTGTAGTCCATGAATTCTAAAGTTTACATTTTGTATAAAAATATACCTCCTTTTATACTTAATTATTTCAACATATTTTATTTTGCTCATCACTAAATCCAATTTTTTTAGTATACAAAAAATCAGTTATTTTTTATATACCTATCTAAATTATGATTATAATGTTGATATTATTATTATGATATGCATATAGCCTCTGTGGAAAGAACACAGGAATTTTTATTCTTTTTTTATACGGTTTATATTCACGAAATTATAATATCTTTTGTATGATGATGTAAACTTCAAACTTCAAATGCATTGTGTATGTAATATGTTTACTTTAGTTATTGAGTTTACCTTTCAGTAGAAATTTGATAACCTGCCCTCGAACTTTAAGCAAACCAATAAATCGCACTTACATTTTCAACGGTTTTTATTAAATTGGATTTTGGATCACTAAAATAAAAACCTTGTATTTCTACTTAGTAACTTATTGTTTTAATAGAAAATAATATCATTTCTTATTGTTTAAAAAAAGCTTTTTAGTTAATAATTTTGCAGTCTATATAGAGTAGTCTAGTAATAATTGGGCAATAATTAATAATTCTGTAAAAAAGCACATTATTTGAAAAAGATAACTATTGTCGAATTTTTACATATTTTGTAAATTTTTTATTTTTCGAAAAGATGTAGGTATTATAAAGAAGTGATGCATTCCTCCCATATACTGCGCCATTGAACAAAACTTATTTTGTTTTAAAACCAGAAATTTAAAGTAGCAACTCTTGCTAATAAAACTGACAACTGTGTTTTTTCAACATGAACTTTTTCATCTTATTCGATGATTTATAAAATACAAATGCAGTAATAGGACCGGCTCTTTCTATGATATTTAGAGCATGTCCGTGGACCACAATAGCCTGTCCTTTGCAGCATTACCGCTTGCTTTGTGATTATAATTGCTGCAAACCCAAAAGTAATTGCAACATTCATGGTAAACTACAAAAATATTGACTAGTTTTGATAACAGCATAAATTAGTTTAATACAAATCGCCATATTTTTTTTAGACTTTACCGGTCTGATACTTACGACTTCGCATTATAAGTACGCTTAAAGTAATCGGATTAAAGGCGTTCTATCCGATAGAAGAGCGACGATATAAACATTTGCGGATTAAGTGCGATCGGATTTAATTGTAAGAGTAAAATCCCATTCTACTTTTTAGTCGGATAGGAGTACAGGGAATCGGATCTAACTTTAATCCGGCGATATAAACATCGCGATTTAAGAAACTGTGACTAAGTTCAGAATAGGGTCTTTTTAACCTCAAAATTGCTGCTATTACAAAGAAACAGTACTGCCTCGTCTCTTGCTGAGGCATGTTTGAAGTACACAAAAAACATCTAGAAGTTTTGAAGTTACAAATTATGTTTGAAACTTTTCAATTCTGTCAATTACTAGTGACTAAAATGAAGTTAGTTGCTTATGTGACAAAAACACATATACATATTTACTCACTTTCTTAGATGTGGCCATTTTAAAAATTAAATTTCTTACCAATTCACGATATAAACATCCGTTTCTAAAATCAGATGTAGTAAATTAATCGGATTATTTCTAATCTGATTACTTTTTAGTGATATAATAGTTATTTATGTATTAAGGGCATAATCAGGAGGGAATGTTTTAATTTCCCGAGGGCCATTATCGACAATAATTATGCCCGTGGTACAACGTTTTATTCTATTTTAGTTTTTAAAACTTTAAAATATTTAATATTTCTGGCAAGTTTGTGAGAGTTGTATCGATATAAATATTAGTGTTGTCTAGATAGTTGATTATTTACGTCCTAAATACATCAAAATTTGTTTTAGTTTTTATGGCGCCTTTTGCCGCCATAAAGTTTTACTTTTTTGTACACATCTGTCAGATGTTACTTTTTTTGGGACGGAACTGTCAGAAACTGAAATAAAAAGTGACGCTTAATATTAAATTTCACAGGAGATGCTTAGGTTTTTAGTTGTCTAAGGTCTAAGGTAACTATGTTTTTCAGCAAAATGTCCAAAAAATAGTAATTTGTATTACTAGCCTAGAAACTAGAGTTTTGCGAGTGCGAGTAGGGTTTACTACGCAACTACGAGTACTCGCAAAACAGTTTCTAGGCGTGTAATACACACTATTTTTTGTGCCGAAGTTTATTTAAATAAATAAAATTTACAAAATATTTGTTTAAATATTTGGTATTAGGGATTTTTTTTATATTGGTAACGCGCGATACTTAAAATTGACACTGACAGTAGTAGCCGAATGACAGAAATATAATCCGTTTCTATGGAAAATACAAATTTTCTTTATGATTTCAATGATGCCAATCGATAAACTAAAAATTCCTAGTTTTTGCCGGTCTAGCCCGGCAAAACATGTGTTTCCAGCCGATTTATACGAATGCAAAATGACCAATGCCAGTCTGAGGGACAAAAAAATTAGTTTTGTGTTTTGTAACCAAATATTTGAATTCTTTCGTAATGGTCGCCTAAAAACGTTGTGTGCACCTCGGCCAAAAGTGCTTTTTTGGTCTCATCTGAATTGCAACCTCGGTTAACGCCTCGGACGCAAACAACAGATTCGACCAAAAAAGATCACCTTTACGGCGTTGATACACAAATAACTATTTTCGACAAGCAGTATTTTTTATTAAGAATGACTTTTTGTCGTAAAATCAATAATAAAGATGTTTTTCATCTTGTCAACTCCATCCGAGGACACACTGTATATGTATACCTAGGGTTATCGTTAAACTTTGAAATGGCGAAAGTACTTTTATCACTCAATAAATAATTTTCAAATATTTATTAGGCATGCATTAAATGTCTACATATTTTTAAAAACATACTGTATTATTCAATTGCAAACGGAAATAAAAGGTAGATATGGATATTTTTAGCAACTTCAAGTATACATATGTAAGCCCGATGATCCTGTTCTTTAGAAAGTTAAAATCTCAATTTGTTCTTTTCTCTTTGAGAAGTGAAAGAAATTGCAGTTGCGGCGCATCAAGCCTTGCCCAGTGGAAGCACCTACTTATGTAGAATGCATGTGGCTTTGGTGAAATTCAGATCAAATAATCCCCTAACGTAGGCATTTTGTTGTTGCAGGTCGGCAGCTTGAAGGGTTTCTACTTGTTTGAACACAGGCACGTACATAAGCGTTCCCTCCAGGCCGACGACTTCTACCACCAGTCGCTGATCTCCGAGCCCCAGGTTAGTGATGTTTTGGAATTGCTAATTTAGTTTCATAGTATTTTCAACGCCAAAAGACGCGGTCTGCTCAATTTCAAGAACAATTTTGTTTATACCTATTATGCTAAGCAGCTAAATGTTTTTAAACTAATCCAACGTAAGCTGGCTCCATATCATCAACAAGATGAAAGTTACGTTATATCTCTGTTACATGCTATATATTTTGAAATCTATTGCTCTTCCTGTTTATGCTTGCTCGTTTTATGTTCACCTCAATTTTTGTTCTAGATTTTATTATGCTATAGAGATAAGCAGTTTTTACGTGTACCCAGTTGTGTGAAAAAAATTTTTATTCAACTAAGTTGTTGCCAAAGAAAACTAGTGACTTTGAAATGAAATTAGTGTACCAAATTAATTCTTATTATACAGTTCGAAATTGTTGTTTGTCCAGGAATGTCAATCTTTAAAATATTTTATAGACGTAATTTATTATTTTTCAATTAATTTCAGATTTATTGTTGAAAACTTCAAGACATACGAATCGCGTACTAAAACCAAAAAGAAATAATGATAAGTTTGCAGTCACGGTAATAGTGAAATCTGCAAGTAAACACTAATGACTCAACAGTAAAAACTTAGTAGTTTTTCCAAGCTTTACACTAAGTTGAAGATCGACCTAGCCTGAAAAGAAAATCACATGATGTGTATCTAATGCAAAACTAATGAGGAAAGGAACTTTATTTTATTATTAAGTATTTCCATGAACCACATCATTAGGTAAACATTATTTATGTCTTAAATAATTTCAATTAAAATAATAGGAATGTACATTTTGACATCATCGAGAAGAACCTGGAAGAATATTTCATATAAAGCGTAATTCAGGTTTTGATTGAATAATTATATTTTATATTAAAATAAAAATAAATATAATTAAATATGTTCTATTGGATCTACTAAATTCTTGAGTGCAATTTACAGCATTATTCAATACGACAAATTTCACCTATAGAATGGATAATTGGTTGCACTGTTCTCATTTCACGTTTCAGGCTCAAGTTGTATACAAATCATGTAATAAAGGTTTTCAGCAATAAAATACTTTTCAATTTTTATATCCTATGAATTATATCCTGGGAGTACTAGCAAGCTTTGCAAAAGAATCTACAAAAGATTTTACGTTTCCGTTACAAATAAAACCCAGAGCGAAAATTACTGGCGCTCAATGTATAAAGGTCGTAAATTATAGGCTGTTCTGGAAGAAAATTATGTATGACATTTAAAAGAACGAGGGAAATAAAGGGGTTCGTCCACCTAAATAAACGACGTGAAATAAAACGTGTAATGTTTAATCCTCCAAATGAAATAGGGAATGTTCCCTTCGATGTGAGCAAACACAGGGCTGTAAATGCGCCGGGGCTGTATGGCTTATCGACATTTCACAATGTTAATCTTTTATGAAGGTCGCCCTCGCCCACTAAATCCGCTTATGTAAAAAAACACAATTAATTATCACGTTACCACGTGAACTTGTAACCACCATTGGAATTCATTTTTGGGACTTCCGGTTTCATTTGTTTTCTGCGTTTGGTTAAATAAATTTGGGAAAAAACGCTTTTATTTAATAAAGATAAAACCCTTTAAATTAATGGTCCACCAGATGTGGGTTCATTGCTGTAAGTTATTTGAATTAATTTTCACCATGATTATTAGTTTAAATTGCTTTGGGACTCTTTCCCAAATTTTAGTAAAATAGAATTATATTACCAGCAATATCATATCAGCAATGAATACATAAATATTATTTTGATAAATGAGACCATACAGTACACACACCAATAAAACGTAGTAAATTAAACAGTAGCTGTTTAACTGTATGATGATATATTGTTCCTTTATGCATGAATACATTTTTATTTTCTGGATTCACATCTAAAAGTTAAGCCTGAAGGAAACCTGAAGGAAAGTTATTAAATGAGTGTGTTCAATTCATGGTAAAAAAACTTGAAAAGTGAATTTATTTCTAGAGTTCATTGTAGTGGGTTATCCCCAAGAGAGGAAATCTTTTGTTTGGAACAAAACCAGGTATATTAACAAAAGCAGGGAAAACATAGATTATATACCTAATGATATACTTCCTCTTCATCCGTGAAAATATGTTTCTTGGTAATCTAGTACCTACTTGAAAATGCTACGTGTTCCTAATTATTTCCACAAAAGAATGCCATCCAATAAACAATCTGCAGGTAAAAAAGAACAATGTTGAAACTGAAACAATAATTTTATAGTAATAGTGTTTCGTTATCAATTCCATGCATAAATAGACAAAAAAGTATCAATAACTGACAAACGATTGTGTAGTAGGGTGCAAAAATTTGGAACTGAATTTAATAATTTACCGGTTTCCCAACAACATTGTTAAATGAACTACGAGTCTGTTGAAGAAGTATTTAACTATAATAAAACTATTTACTATGATTTGCTATATCAAAGTTTGTTCTTATACTTTTTATAAAATCCATTTTTCCAATACAGATAATTATAATTTAAACTTTTTCGCAGAAAATTTAAAATACATTAATTTGAATTGCTCATTAGCGATCTAGTTGGATAAACAGTCTATCAGATTGATATATCTTAAATTTCCAGAAAAGTATTTTAGTTCCTATTCTCCCTACACAAAAAATGGACTGTATATAGTTCCTTTAATAATAAATCCTAAAGTTGAAGTGTTGGAGTACTACAATAGTTAGTGTCTTAACATTTTGGAAATAATGTTTATAAGAGATTTTTTATAATTGATATCTACCACCCACATAAGTAAGTTCCAGTAATGTCCAAAAAAAATTTATAACAACGTTATTAATTACAACGATAAAGTGGCACAGTTGAAAAAATACCAACAGACATAATAATTTTAACTTCAACTTCAAAGAAATTTAGACGATATATGTATTTAGTATGTTGTTTTATTTGATAAAGAAATTTGCGATCTTGACCATCAATTTTTTGTAGGTACCGAAAGCCTTTATATTTTGATGAAATGAGTACCTATTGCAAGCAGTTTGTTTAAAAGAAGGGATTCTATGACAGACTTTATTAAATGCTTTTAGAAAATCTGTATATGAGTGGAATGTTGTCGTTCTTTTTTGTAACGATTTTAAAATGTCACATTGAATTACTACTAAATTCGTCACCGTCACTCTTCTTTGTACACTCCGTTGGACCAATATGGCAAATGATTTTTACGAACATAAAATTTTGATCATTTTCTATAAGGCTAATGCACGGTTTCATAAAGATAAATAACTAATCTTTGATTTTTACGTACTTCGATAATTTGAGATGAAATTTATCCAAAACAAGGGATAATAATTACTAATAATCTTTGATTAAATATTTAATTGACGTTTGTGGAATCGAGCATGTTTAATATTTGTAATACGACTGATGTGATGATGGCTTATTTAATCAATATCGTTCATGTTTACTTCATATTGACTTCATATTCATAAACAAATAAGTGATAAATGAGTTCATTTTCTTCATTGAATATGTAATCATAGATCTCTTTACAATTTTTATGGACGACTACAAGAAAAAGAACTTCTTACCACAGTGTTCAGCGTTAAATGAAAATTAATATCCCTAAATGATAGCAATGAGCCCTTCAAATTTAAAAATATTTCGAACGCGTTTAAATCTGAATTGCCTTTATTTAGGTCGAATCTGAAAAATGACACATTTATATTTGCTACTTTAAAATATGAGTGAATATCAGCAATTCAACAAATTAATTGGGGTCTGACTGACAGGTGCGTTGTCACAGTTTGGTCACACTAACATTTTAGATACTCTGTACTGTAGTAAAGCTAAATATTACATTAACTGAAATTTTTTAAATAGTTTTATCTTTCTCTCTTGTGCTTTTTCAGTTGGTAAATATTTGAGCACATACAAGATGAAGGGTTTTAACTAATAAGTCAAAATACGAAATTAAGAAGTGGAACAATGTTTGTTCTTAGTACTTAATTTAATACATTTTAGTTCTGATATGATAAGATATACGTAGACTACTACTATACAAAGCTTTTAATTCTTTATTTTTACATTTAGAATTATTCTTTCATCTAAACATTCCCAGATGGTTGTATCCTTTTTATATTTTTATGTATTACACCTCGTTTACCTCGTCAAGTTTTGGTATACCACTCTATATTGTGCATACCTTCCAACCCCTTCAATTCCGGAGCCCTTTATTTTTGTTTCTGTTAGAACCGTTACATCTGCCTCTATAGACTGTAATTCAATACTTATATCTGTTATCTTTCCTCTCATATTTTGTACATTCCAGGTTACCATAGTCATCGTCCTTTTTCATTGCTTAAGTTGTTTATTATGACGGCTTATTCATATTGGGATTTGTAGAAAATATTAATTTTATCGGATACCGGGGAGCTGGCCCTGTGCTCCAACTCCCATGCTTGGAAGACCAGGGATACTTTTTTCGGGTGTACCTTCCCTAGATGAGTTGTCGACTCTTCCTCTTCCTGTACCGTTGATGTGTTGTAACTTTTTCCGCCACCGGAACTGTTGGTCGGCATTGGTCTTGTACTAGGCACGGGACCCTATACTGGGTATTGTCAGCCGGGTAAGCTGAGCCCTCCTTATTTCACATCCTGGCTTGGGACAGGCAATGGCGGAGTTGACTTTTAATAACCTTCGAAAACACATTTGCTCGGTATGCGTACATTTCAATTTTGCCCCTGAAAATTAAAGACAAAGATCAGCAAATAAATATTCTTCGATCATCACTGAAAATAGCTCTAAAGATAAGATGATATGATTGTGCATTACTTTGTATTTTGTATCTAGAGTTCACCTAACATTGACAGGACAGTGTAAATAATTTAAATGTATGTATTTCTATATAAGGGTCATATGTACCTATAGGTACTTAAGGCGTTGGGGCGTTTGAAGGATAAGTAAAAATTAAACCACAATAAAACTATAATGAAACTTATTCGTTGAAATCCAGTCAATTTTATTTTAGAGATAAAGTCCAATACTTATATTTAATCCGGACGCTAAGCTAATTGAAATCTACATAAAATATCTGATGTGCCCAACACATGACTTTCTTATACTTACGGATAGTATCACAATAATTACTTTTCCTAAAGAAATTAAGTTAAATTTCTTGTAAACATTTTGAAGGTTTCCAGCAATTTTCAAATAGTCTCTGTCGCACTTATTGCAATACGCATAAATCTGTCCATGTCCCACTCATTATAACCGAATTTTACGACAAAAATGTGTTTTATTTTAGATTTTTGACCTATTACTCACTTAAAAAAATCTCCCGGTATGAAATTACATTTATTTATTCATTATTATTGTTTTCGGTACCATAGAAACCAGTAAAATAAAAAAAAAACTAATGGACCGGTCCTTCTGGGATTCGAACCCGGGACCTTCCGTTTGGCAGCCATATAATGAAACACATGGTCTACCTCGACCATCGGATTCAACTATCAAAGCGCGCTATGAGAAATATAAAGTGTTTTATGAATAACTAGTTTTTTTGAAATTTTTTTGACAGAATTTCAAAAAAAAGTTCAAACAAAATTTGTTCAAAATTCAATTCTAAATCAATGTTAAAGAATAAAAAAATTTCATAAATTGTTTATTTTTCAAGATATTCCTAAAAAACCTAAAAATGTCATCAGGTAACTGTCACTTGTTTTGGTGCTAGATGAAAAACATTGAATGTGGCACCCACAAATTTGTTCAAACTCTTAAATATGAAATTTGAATCAAATCCAATAAATCGTTTTTGAGTTATGGTGGATACAGACAGACAGACACACACACACACACACACACACACACAGGCAGACAGACATCATGGCGAAAATGGTCAGAATGGATTCAGGGGCCCTCAAAACGTGTAAATCCATCAAAATCTCGAAGTAGAAAAAAATCACGATTACTATACTTCCTTATACTACGTATAAGAAAGTAAAAATGCCTGAATGATATCAAAAAGGTTTCTCCTTTAATATTAATAGTGGTGGCATATTTTAAAAAGTTACTTTTTCTAGTCTGTATTATTAGAACGAAATATCTGTAAGCAAGATAATCAAGACCTTAGATACTATCCTTGTAAATATTAGAAATTATAATTATATTCCTTTAATATCCTTTTCATATAATCCTGAGGCTGTTAGCTGATCAACTCAAATTTTCTAATTTAAATTTTAAATAGAATGTATAATAATAACGACACCCTCGTATTATTCAACTTTTTCTGAGCGTGTGTTAGACATCTATACATACATACATTTACGATGAAAAACACTGGAACATTATATTCGCATTAGCGGAGTTTCATGTCCCGTTATATCACATTAATTTGATAAGCCCCTCACTTTTGCTATATTTCCTGTGAGCATTTGGTGAAGGTGGTTTTTATCATTTACGAACACATACATACTCGTACACGGCAAACTGCTAAGTCCTAAATTTCGTGTTTCATTGTAAAACAACATGAGAGGCCTTTGTTGAATTATGAAACAGGTAGATTTATTTTTTAATCTGAGGCGCAGGAGTCAAAGTTGGGATCCGGCAGGCAACCGAATTACAGGTCATAAATATGCAATTGTTTAAAGTGGCGTCTGTAATATTTTTACCACAGGCGCAGCCACACCAAAGTAGAAAAGCAGTAAAAAATGTGACAGATATGTTTGCAGACGAATTGTTTTATTCTTTGACGGTTGTACGTCATGCACATATTTCTCGTAAATAGTCTCATTTGTATCTTGAACCGTTTGTGCCGGCTGGTATTCTAATCCCTGTTTATTATTTTCTCGGCTTATTCAAACGCCTAAACCGCCGGATTTTCTGACACGCTTTCGTTGTTTTGTCATACTCGTGAGGCGATAAACAGCGGGAGACCGAAGTATACAGCGCCACCTACCATAAATTATCGTGCATTGTGGAAAATCTGTTCAGGATTTTGGCTCCACTGAACGCCAACTTATCTACCCATTGCTTGATACGAAAAGTGAACTGAATAAAATTTATTAAATTGTGGATTCGAAATTCTGTTTTATCTAACTTGGTTATTAGAGCTATAAATTTTAATAAATCTCCTAAATTATTGCTGTAACAGTTAGAAGAATTTATCAAAGAATTATTTGTTTGACTTCCGATTTTATATATATTTTTTTTGTATTCCTTTTTCATTATATTTATCTTTGCGATAGCAAACATATTAAAAATTTGAAATTAAAACCCATAAATAATGCTTATTTCTTAAAATATTTGCTAAACAAATATTTTAAGCAGAAAAGGAGATTTAATCTTGGAGCATTAAATCCACTGGAGACTCTTGCGCAAAGACGAATGACTAACCTTTATCGTCTTTTCTGAGAGTTTAGGTAGACTTACTGACCTACATCTACTAAGGACAATGGATATTTTAAAGCTTCCTAGTCGTCACTTTTATGGGCTAGTGTTGTTGGTTTTATTTTTTATAGCGCCTACACTAAAATACATTAAACACAACGGCATTTAGAAGAAATTGCCCCAAGTCTATATCTATCCGGTTCTTAAGTAGAAATACCGCTATAAAAATGGTTTGTTAAACACACATAAAATTGAAAGGATTATCCCCATTTTGTTATGTGGACATCTTTTATTTCCCAAACTATATCCATTTTCCGGAGATTACATAAAATCAATTTATCCACAATCGTAAATTAAAATTAGCATTAAGATATCATGATTCTTTCGAAGGTTGAAGAGGAACAATTTGTAGTTGAAATAAGAAGAATACAGTTATTGTTTACTATCTTCAATACTCGGTAAACATCTTGAATTCCCCGGATTACAATAACAAAGTAATATATCAGTTTTGGTCTCCACCACTTTACTTTCGTATTTTCAATTGGAATTTGGGGCAACATATAAAGAATTTTCATGTATCATATATTTAAATTTCTTTGGAAATATTGCCACCTTAAGAGCAATACAACAGGAATTGAATTTCAAGTGAATCGAAACGTCTTGCGAAACGTATTAGTCTGGACTACATGCCTGGATATAGTAATATATTTTTCCAGGTGGACAACATTTCTCTCGCTAACGTGAGATTTATGTGGCTCAATGTTAAAAAATGTTTTCCTCGTTTTTTTTAATGTTACAGGAATTACTTGCAGACCGGGCAAAAAAACATTTTTTATTTGGTGTAAGTATGTGCTTTGTAAACGCAAACACAAATGACAGCAACTTATGTTGGTAATTTGAATATAATTTAGCGGAACAAAAATAATGTTAGGTAGGTACATAAATGCATGTTAAAACGAAACACATTAGAATTTTTTTGTTGCATAACCATTTAATTGTTTTGTGTATACTGCATGTCTGGTATATGTATCATAGTAAACTTAATTTCAATTTCTATATACTCGTACGTGGTTTGTGAGAGAAAAGAGTCTGTCTAGTATTACCTGACCTAAAAACCTACGATCTTATCTAAACGTCAAAAAAATGTATAATACTTCTTTAGAAGATTTAAAACAGCAACTAAAAAGATATCTGTAGAAATAAGTATTCGTTTTCGAGATCTTGTTAAAGTTAATCGCAATTTACATGATTTTGCTTTAACATACATTTATTTTAAAAATCGTTAATATAATTGCTTGGTTATTTTCTTTTGTATTTATTTGAATGAAAGAATTCTACTCAATATATCCATTATATAGTATTATGGGCAACTATTACTACAGAATAGTAGAGATACAAATTGAAATTAAGTGTATAGGTACATTTCTTGATACCTCTTGACAAAATGGTATACGAGTATGTTGGTATATAATAATTTCAAAAAATATTGTTGTAAACTTTAATGACATGGTTCATTTATAATAAATTTTTCAACTAGAATAATAATAAAAAACAATAAACAACAAACAATATATTGTTTAATTAATGTTTATTGTAGGTACATACCTATACATATAAAATGTAAATGAACCTTTGACAACATTGGATATTTTCACTACTTTTTGTGAAAATTATTTTAACAATTGTGTTATACCGATCCATGTATTCGAAACACAATTAGCATACAATTAAGTATTAAATTTATATGTATTGAAAACATTAAATTTGGTTTTATTTATCCACAACACACCCAGTTTTCAATAAAAACCTTTGTGGTGCAAATACATTTCTATGCTACGGTTTTAAATTAATTACATTTGTTTAACAAATTTGTAGACGATACAGAATATCTGAATAATATAGACGGAATAAAATTGTTACACAAAAAAACCTTCCATGTATTAACATAAAATAAATAAGTACGAGTTTTTGGTATTACATTTTATTTCTTTAGAGGGAATTGTTGTATGAATACTTACAGACCAAACAAAAATATAATGTATGCCATGGCACGAAAAAGTGCATCATGATATACAATTTATTAAATATTCTGAAAATTCACTTGCAAATTTAACGCAGTAAAACGAAGCGTCAAATTTATCGCCTATACGGAACTAACGATTATTTGGCAAAGCAGTAAAAAGACTAAGGACCGGTTTTTTGTTTCCCAGTTAGTTTTAGTTGACGATTAAAAGCCCCAAAATAACGTATGTAGGACAGCAGAATATAATAAATTTTAAATTTATTATAGATTTATTCTAAATATTCAATTCCAAAAACTCACAAACAGATGATTTCAATTTATTTTCAATCAGTAATTTGTAACTTCGCAATTTGTTCTGTAGATTGATAGAGGTGTCATTTGATTTTTAGTGTATTTTCATTGCCATTCTAATGCGACGGAGCATTTACAGTAAACTGAAAGAAATATTCATGAGGGGATTTCGTATTTTATTCGATTTGTTTTCCTGTTAATTTGAGCGGGTTATTTTTTAAGGTCGATTTAACGTTGCGCTTTCAAAGAGTTAAAGACGGGAAAGTACTTGGAGAGGAAATTATTCGGTAAAGAATGCTGTAGTTCCCGATTCACGCTTGATTTGTTAACTACTAAAGAATCCTTGTCGTATAATCGCTCGATATCTTCTGTAAGTATGCCTTAGATATGAAAAAATGTCTGAAATTATATGTCTAAAAGGAAATGTTTCGATTTTCAAAGAAATAATTCATGATATCTTATTTATAACTCTTAGTTTTAGTCGTTAGATGAAACTAAAAAGCTTTAAAAGGTTCATTTTAAAACTTTAGAAATATAAATATACGATACATAATACATAATATATATATATATATATATATATATATATATAATTATGTAGGTACCTTAAGAGAAAAGATACCTACATAACAAATGTCCACTAGTATGTTGATAAAACTGAAATAGATTTCAAAATTATATTCAAACATATTTTATTTTTAATAACTTGATAATGGCCTGAACAGACTTTTAACAGATTGTTTGTTTCCATCAGTGTAATTTAAGCCTGATCTTTTCACTTCTGAATAACTTCAATTGCCAGATAAATTCCTAGGTTACAAATGAAAGTAACAAAAAAAAAATTAAAGTTAATTGTAAATTGAAAGGGATTGCGATTTTCTATTATTACAAGAAACAACTTGGGGCAGCGTCCTTAATTTGTTTTTTAACTTCTATATAATTTGAGTCAGTAATTCAGTTAAAGTGTCCTGTCGTTCATTTATAGGGTAGTGAAATAAATATACCACCACTCGGGTAAAATACACGGTAAGGTGATTTTTTTGTGTCGTTTTTTACGACTTTTAATTGGTGCACATAGCTACACTTAACAAAACATTGGAATAGAAATACTACTATATCGGTCCATGCAACAAGGTTGTTGTTACAAATGAGTCCATTAACAGAATTATAAATTTAACCAAAGGCATAGAAAACAACATTCGACATAATGATTTGTAACTACATCCTACCAGCCGATAATTAAGGGATACCAATTTGTTTAAAATACTCCCTGAAAATGTTTGGTGATTCCTGGCTGCATATACAGGAAAATTTATTGATGGGTATGTTACTCAACATTTATTGGTTACCAGCATAATTGACTAACAAATTTGTGTTGATCAGGGGATTAACTAACGTCAGGAATTTTTTAGCAATACAAATTCACAACAGGTATTATTTCCTGTTACCAAAATTGTTTCCTATAAATCCATCCGGTTTCAATGTATAGCATCATTTATTTTGCACTTTGCTCCAATAATATTAACAAAGCACAATAATACATTTGTAGATGATGCATGTACCTGGGATTAATCTTTGTATTAAATTAACTGTGAGTGTTAATTAGATTAGTAAGAGTTCAATAGTTTTTTTATTTACATACGTGCTTATACAGGGTGTTCCGTATCATTATGTTTAAATTTTGGGATCATAAAATAGACTTAATTCTAACACAAAAAAATTCTAAAGTGGTAGGTCGATCTTCATTTGTTTTAAAGTTATAGGCCTTTGAAATTATTAACAACAAGTTTTCCTTTTTCAGTGATATCTCCTAAACCGTTGTTTTTACCGGAAAACGAGTTGAGAGCAATTTTGTAGCAAAAAAAAATCCGCTCATTTTTTGTCTAAGCAAATTTTTGTTGAGTCAATAACGCAGGGTGGGGGTCAGTCAGTATATGTCTATAAAATGATGAAATTTCATAATATACAATAGATCTGAAAGAATTTGCATCACTGATGACAAATATGAAAAATTCCATACTCATCCCGCCTCGCATTGTCCACTTCCCGCGTCATTATTGTTTAAACAATTGACTGCAGAAAAAATTTGTTTAAATAAAAAATGTGCAGATTTTTTTTCTCTCAATCAATATTCCGATAAAAACGACGAAAAAATCACTGAAAAAAGAAAACTTGTTGTTAATAATTTCAAGGGTCTGTAACTTCAAAATAAATGAAAATCGACCTACCACTTTTGAATTTGTTAGTGTTAGAATTAAGTCTATTTGATGCTGCCAAAATCTGAACATAACGATACGGAACACCCTGTATGTATAATCGTTTATCGATAAGGCGTAAAAATTATTAAGAAATAAAAAACATTATTTCACTTTATGGGTAATTTCAAAAATACTAGAACAATATACTTTGATAATTTTCAAACTTAAAATTACACTTTCTTTTTAACTATATTCTCATTTACTAAAATTGGTAACTAATTTCGATACTTAGCCATTTTTTATATTTTACACAGTACACACAAGTTAATACTATATTCCAATGTAGTAATCGTATACTCCTATTATCCAATTTTCTACAGGCGCTTTTCTGTATTTTCTGTTTCTGCTCCTACTACTTAATTTGCTTTTTCTGTAAATCTTTCATCTTTTTCAATATAATTTGTAAATAATCATTCGTAAAATGATTCTTCCACAGTCTAGTTAACTATTTAATTCTGTAAGGTTTAATGGTGAATTAGTAACGGTCTAATGACAACAAACCTCATCATACCGCAGAGACCGTCAAATAATGTTAGTTTTTCAGAAATTCTGAAATGGTTTATTTGGTTATTGGCTGTTAATTGGCTGAAAAAGCAAATACAAATCAAATTATTTGTACAGTTACGATTAATTTGACTTATTAGTCTTTGTGCACTTCAAATTAAGTGAGTAAACAAACACATACTAAACTTTGAGTAAATTAGTTAAGCCGGCTAATAAATCACAGGAGGTATTGAATAAACGATGAACAAGTTAATTACAGCACCAAAACGATTGTTTGTCGGTAGAGGAATTCACAATTGGAAGCCGTCCAAGTGCAACGTTTAAGTTACAAATTGTATAATATATCCTAACTTAGATTGTTGTATGTAGTGCTACTTATTTTAGGTGGTTACACACTTTAAATTGAATATTTCACTTATAGGCCGTCTGAAACTGTGATTACGTTTTCCTCAAACTACACAAATTACTCAGATAATTCTCAAATCAATATCTAATTTGGTTTATTATATCTACGAAATTTTTGAAAGTATGGTAGCTATAAATATCGTCATAGGAAATAATTATTTTTAAAAATCATAGAGTGAAATGACAATAATTTTATTTTTACGAAATTAATAGGTATTAGATTTGTCAAATTTTAGAAAATACTGTAAATTAATATGTTTTCTTCAAATATATTTCTTTGAATCAACTTAAAGTAACTATCGTTACGAAGAGTTAAATATATTTTTCAATTTGATTTCCTTTTTATTTCGTATGGTTTACAATTTCATGCAATACAAATAGAAACTAAATCAAATTTTTAATAAAACTAGTGTCTGAATATTACACTAAATTGTTCTTATCCAAAAGAAACAGAATAAATATGTGATGTCCTTTATTTCAAAAGTGTGTGAATTTTTCTGAAATGTCAGTTTCTATCACATAATTTACAAAAAAAACATTGTATCAAAATACCTTTGCTGAAATTTCTCTATACGTAATAGTCCTAGAATCTAATAACTACTTTTTTTCGAAATGATCCAATTTCTTTCAGCAAATCTAAACATTCTAACCAGAATATAAAATAAATGATTTTGGTCTGTATAATGGACATTTTTTATTTTATTCTATTTTAGATCCATAATATACTCTATAGGCCCGCAAATACGGGCGTAAAGTGGACTTTATGGCCCGATTAACAAAAAATTGCTAAGCAACGATTGCGGCTGCGAACTATATTTGCCATTGTGTTAAGACAAAAACAAACTGTCAATTTTGATGTATTTAGGACGTAAATAGTTAACTAAATACCTAGACAACAATAAAATTCGTATTGGCACAACTGTCACAAACTTGCCGGAAATATTAAATATATTTTTCCACATCTGTTTAATTATATGTCAATTAATCGTATTTTTTTCGTAGAAAATCATGCCCATAATTCACTACAGTGAATTATTTTCATCATTCACTGTGTATCCGGCCAATCACAAATACACAAATTCATAATTCAATGTTGCTGAATCAATGATATTTTTAATCGCCCCCCAAGTCAAGTCTTTCTGCACTTGACAATCGACTAGCTTGACAGTAATTAAATAAGTATCAAAAAAATTATCAAATGTGAGTCTAATTTATTTATTTAATAGGTGTGGAAAAAGCATATAGTATTACATTCGCGATAATGGTTATCATAATCGCTCATATAATAATATACTATTTAAATGTTTTAGAAACTAAAATAGAATAAAACGTTGTATGTACCACGGGCATAAGTGTCGATAATGGCCCTCAGCAAATTAAAACATTCCTCATGCCATAATCTCCTGATTATATGCCCTTAATAGGACATAAATAATAATAATTTCCTAATGTATTTTTAATAAGATTTGCCATTAGGCAATAGTATTTTTTCTCTGAAATTGAAGGCCTTAAACTTTATTATGTATGATTAAAAGAGCAAGAAATATATAGACATTATATTACCCACCTTTAAAGGATATTAGATTTTTTGTGTGAAGTTTTAAACTTGACATGCCACATTAGTGAAACTCAATATTGTACAGCTTTTGTTAGTTATTAGATGTAATATCAAGCTGACATTTATATTCTTTATAGTAGAGCTAAAATCTAATCATAAAAATATTTACAGTAAAATGTTACTAGTTGAACCGGCGCATTCGCCAAATTTAAATGTATTAATAAATTGTTAAATAGGAGGGGGTGAACACATAAATACTATTAATCTAAGATTGAAAGGGTTAAGTTAAAGTTTAGTTATTTTAATTCTTACTGATCAATTGCAGTTGAATATTGTCTTAGTTACGGTAACTATAAACATACTCATAACTCCCTTGGGAGTTATAACTAGTCTATTATGAATCCTTAACTCCCTCTAATCAAGGGCAGTCCCAGCTACAAATTTTCAAAGGTAATTTTCATATATATGTATTACGAATTTCCATTCGTAGATCACGAAGCTGAAATCATTTTGCGTCGGATACTTTTACTTTTCGAGTTATGACTGTTTAAAGTTGTGACATTTTTACCATTAATTTTTGACGTTTTATTTATGATTGCCATCTAATTTAAAAACATCAAAATTCAATCCTTTAAAATATAACTCTTTACTCTTGTAAGAAATAAAATTATCTATGTATCACGTGAATTATTAGATGGTAATAACCTCGGGCAACTTATACTATCCCTCGGGCCTAACGGCTTTTTGTCATTAACATCCTTATAATTCCCTTGATACATAAATAACTATCATATACTAAAGTGTTGACACTTTGACATTTAATGCGTTTGTGGTCCATATAGTATTGAATTTTAAAGAGGTTTAGTTAAAAACCCTTTATACGGGTTTTGTAATTATCTACCATACATTTCTCGATGGATTCCTGAATTGAAGGAAGGTTTAACCATTGATTATCATATATATCATATTATCATATCAATATGATAATCAATGGTTTAACCCATCATGAAAAAAGGATACGTAAATTCATTTTATTCTTAACAGCTTTAAAAATGTAATTGTAATGATAAAATTTTGATACATATTTCAAGATAAAATTGTTTGTATATCGGTTTTTTAAATATGGAAAAAATATGATTGAATATACCTACGGATTATAGTACAAAATTTATCAAAATAACTTTATACTATACCTACTGACAATATCGCAACATATTTTCGAACTCTAACTTTCAACAAATTAAATCTAATCATTTTTTTACAATTTATTGAAGGTAAAGTTTTATTTCACACCAGGTATGTCATTAGCCGTAAGTGGCGCCTCCGCCAAAATTTGAAAACAAATTTATATTTCTCATAGATGTTTCTATACAGAAAACTAAAGCTTCAGAAACTTACGTAGAATTACAGTCGTCAATTACATGTAATTTAATGTTTATTTCTAACTTAGGCAGTTAGGCAACGAAAATTATACAAATAAAATTTTTTATAAGGTCTCCAGGGTGCGATGTGTCCTTTAGATGACATGCAAAGTACATTAGCTGGATGCCACTGTCAGAAACTTTTAGTGTCATCAATCTTTTACCGGGATTTTAACGAGAATCCATTATACTTTTAAGTTGCACTTTTAATTAAAATGTCAGCTTAGGGGTTATCCACTAGCCATGAAGGT
This sequence comes from Pediacus dermestoides, assembly GCA_963942485.1. Lineage (NCBI taxonomy): Eukaryota > Metazoa > Arthropoda > Insecta > Coleoptera > Cucujidae > Pediacus > Pediacus dermestoides. The sequence goes on from OZ012626.1 coordinate 14,433,837, forward strand.
AAATAACTCTTCCAATTTTTTCTCACACCTTGAATATTATTTTTCTTGTAAACTTAAAATATGAACCATAATTAGCTTTTACAATTTCAGGTTCTATTTATTTGTAAAGGATAGTCTTTCTAATTTTGTTAATTATTATACTGACCACCAAACGAGGCATTCCTATTAAAATAGATGTGCGACGTATTTTCCTTTGTGTAGGCTTTGGTGTTGTGCTTTTAGCTGTAGCAGCCTATTAAAATTGCAACACATCATCTTTGATAAAAACATGTACCATACCATCATCATGTACTCAACCGCACGTTTGTAATATTATTCACCGTGAAGAGAGGTAACAATAACTAATAACCTCAATTAAGTGTGATAGGTTAAATACGTGTACAATACCACTATGTTCTCAGTTATCGGATAACTCATTAGAGCAGATACATAGAATGCTACTATGTATATGGCATTAATGGTACCTATTCATGACATACACATTCAACATCAATTGTTATTTATGATTTATGATTCTGATTAAAAAGACATTAAGCCACACTACAGTCATGTCAAAATAAAACAAATGAATTTATGAATATTTACTATACGTACTTGATACAGAAACACATATAATTTCTAAATAAAGATAAATTAGCTTAGTTTTGATTTTGTCGGATAATTTGTACATAAAGTATATGATTTAAGACTGACTTCATATAATGACTCTTTGTAACACGTTTATATATTTTGTTGTTTTAGTTAATGACAGTTAAATTTTATATTAATAATAATTTAAATAGATATATACGATCTGATATAAAATTGATAATTTAACATAGAATCAATAATTATATATAATTTGCAGTTCTTTCAACTATAATAAATTTATACCTACAGTGACCGGCAGAAAGTGTGCACCAAATAGGAAATTTTTCTATCTTTAGAATTACCAAATTTATTTTACTGTGGAAAAGTTCTGCACGTCTTTAAACCAAAAAGAGCCTAAACAAAATCAGTAAAAATTGCATCGTATACGTGGGAGGGGTGAAAATTTAAAATTCACTCAAGAATAAAGTACCCTTATTTTGAACAGTAGAAAAAAAATTTATTAGGAAAAGTTGTTTGTACTTAAAAGTTATCTCCGAATATCAAATTTGAACTCTGTAGACAAAAAATAAACGTCTTTCCTTTTTTTTCGGCGCGCCCCCGTAGAATAAATCGCTAGAAGCTATACAGCGCATACATTCAGTTTTTTAACAGTTCTTGGGTTAATAGTTACATAATTTACTTAAATTGGTTTAAGAAAACGGGTCGTTTAATAAAATAATAATAATTTTATCAGAAAACTGAAATTGACTTACCGGTAGGTACAGATAAAAGTAATTCCTGAACCAATAGATTTCAGTTTTTTAAAAAAGTAAAAATGGCAATGAATTGCTAAATATATCAACCAAACCCGCATTTGTTTTACATTAAGTTGTTTTACTTATCCATAAAATAAAATACGGTGTGCACCAAAAAAATGAGATTATTTTTGGAATTATTTTATTAACCGCCCTGTTTTCGCACATTTAAACCAATTTAAGTAAATTATGTGTTTAATAGCCCAAGAACAGTCAAAAAACTGAATATATGTGCTGCGTAGTTTCTAGCGATTCGTTATACGGGGGTGGGTCCAAAAAAAAGAAAATGGTTTTTCTTTGTCTACAGAGCCCAAATTTGGTATTCTGGGATAACTTTTAAATAAAAACAACTTTTCCTAATAACATTTTTTTTTACGGTGCAAAATAAGGGTGCTTTATTCTTGAGTAAATTTGAAATTTTCACCCCTCCCTCGTATACAATGCCATTTTCACTGGTTTTGCTTATGATCTTTTTTGTTTAAGGACATGCAGAACCTTTTACAGTAAAATAAATTTGGTAATTCTAAAGATAGAATATTCCCATTTTCTGCACTCTTTCTGTCGGTCACTGTATAATATGGTATTTGTGAGTATTGTTAAAGCATCATAGGAGATGGCTAATAGAATTTTGCTGGTCAGAGTATTTTCGAGTTTTAGAAACCAACATGGGCCTACAAAGTTATCTATGTTTACAAATATCCACATAACGTGCTTTCTGTACACATTTTATGTTTACAGAGATATAATTGTTAGATTGTTTACAAAGTTAGACAATTTTTTCTATTTCCTCATATTAGTTACAAATTTGCGCAGGTTTCATCCACTCGAAAATAATTTCTGTTTCGTCTAATTACTTCAATTTGACGACCTATATCTATGTGTCTATAAATAGACTCTTATACTTATTTACGTTAATGGCATCAATTAGTATTGTTAATTGTATAGTGTTGTATTCCACCTACCATTCGGCCTTATATGCTGCTTAGTGTCTTGGATAAACTTGTGTTTTAATTCCAACGAGCGACTCGAGAATCATTAAAACTATTGGCCACTATTAAAAGTTTTTTGACGCATCCACCCAATACTCGTATGTATTATAGTCGTTCAATTAGATTCCATTCAGGGCTACAAGCTGGCAAGTTCATCGAAGGATTTTTTATTTCTTCACGTTAACGACGTAGGACTTGGAGGCTACTTAGGTTTACTATTCACGAATATGAAGTTATTAGACAACCAGCATCTGACTTTTGGTAGAGATATTGCATTTTCCATAGAGGATCAATCGGATCCTAGGCGAATTCAGGAGTTATCCGATAATGTTTACTTGATGCAAGAAAAATGAGAATGTGGGCAGCATATCAAATATTGTGGCCATTTTTTGACTTTGAATTTACACCTTCTTTGTAAATATCAGTCATGTTTTAAACCTGATTAACTCAAATTGAAACAAGTTGAAACGGTAACCATGAATGATATGTTATCCCGGAAATAATGAATACGAAACTATCAATAATGAATAACATACTTTAAACCCACATAAAAACTTAAATAATTATTTTAAAACAAAGTTATTTCATTAATGGCATACATAATGTTAAATAAAGTATAAAATGTCCTTATTTAAAAATTATCTGTTGTTAAAAATATGAATGATGCCGGTTTTTTAAGTACCTACAGTGTATTTTGCAATTGAAAGGGTTGGAAAGAACTGTATATTCCTACTATATTTTACATCATATTTAAAATATAATAATACCAATAACATCATGTTCAAAATAATAAACATTTTCATATGAAGGACAAAGATGGAAACTTGTAATAAATAAGGAAAAAGTAGTTTGGAGAGCCACATCGCATTTTTTAATATAAAATTCAACATAATATATATCCGGTTTTTTCCTGCCACATTTGTCGTACTTTTTAGCATTTAACATGAGACATAATATTTCTCAACATTAATATACCAAATCTGTGTTTAGTAAGATGACAGACAAGCATAAATAATAAATGATATTGCATGATGTGGTATTATTCAACACATAAAGGAAAAGCGTTCTTATATAGACAGCAAGACAGTTTTTCACACCTTTTTTATTAAAATTTTCAGGCGAAAACACTAAACATCATAAAAAATAAAGATGTCAATCCTTAAATAAAGAATATTTTGTTTCGTTGGCGTGTTTTCCGGGTGGAAAGTAGAGCGAGATAATCGAAATTGAAAAGCGTCCGATTGAAAACCGGTCCAGAGGGAGATAATGTTTAGATAAATAAAAGCTTTATCCGATAAGTAACGTTATTACGAGAAAAAGGAACTTTCAGGAATGCCGATTCGGAGCATCCGTAACTGCAATATTACAAAAAACGGATTGTATTTACAAGCAGATGTTTCAATGGGAAACGCTATAAATTAATTCACCACAAAAAGAAAAACACCTTTATCTAGAGATTTGTAACTGCAGACGTAATTAAGAACCGGCAGTATTTTAATTTCAAATGGCAGCTCTGTTGCGGTTGAGTGGTTGTTCATTTTTCTACTGGATAATTAGTAAGAATCATAATGTAACATGCATTAAATGTATTGTATACGAGTTGTATACGAGTACTATCGGGATTAAATTTTAATTATTTATAGGCCATTGCACAAATCATATACCATGTAGGTATAGTAAAATATATACCGGGACATTTTTTTAACTTTGAACATAGTCTCTATGCTCAGACACAGGTCAATGCATGTATGTAAGTAATCAAGTAACTTACATTACGTAAAATAGCTACTTGACAATTAAAAAATAATAATTGTCAAGTTGTTTGAATTATTATTGTGATAAAATAAATCAAAAACATGTATTTACCTTAAGAAAAAATACACATAATGCATTTATATCATGCCAATCAGAGCTTAAGAAATGTGTGTGACGTTTTTTCAGTCACTTATCCCGATTATTAAAAATTTAATTAAATAAAATTAAAACAAGTGTGGTATAATAAATTGGTTGCATAGCAAATACTAGCAATGCATTGATCTATGCTTTTTAAAATTGAGCATAGGGAATATGTTCAGAGTTTAAAAAATGTCCCAGTATTATGTACATTGTAGATATACGCTCACAATTTAAAAATCATATGAACGTTTCTATGGAAAGCACGAATAATATGCAAATTTAGGTAAGAAAAATATCTCTGCCGTTTAAATAAAAATTAAACACTGCATGTTAAATATCTTAATGCAGCTGTCAACGCTGGCAGCTTAAATTCTTGAAATATCTTTTAGTTAAATATATAACATGGAAGGTTTTTCTATTCGTACGATTTTGGAGTTGTCTCCTAAACTAACTGACAGTAGTATTTAGTCGTTTTTACCATAGGGTTTCTTATATCGAAAAGACATTTGAGTAGGGTTTGTGTTTCTGTCTTACTTTTAAAACTGTGCAGTCAACTGAAATAAATAATCGCTTTTACTTTTTTCATGATTGCGGTAGCTTTAAAATGTTGACTTTTTCAGTCATGCGAATGCTGAGCAAATTGCAATATAAGTAACCTAAAATATTAAGATGTTATTGAAAGGAATAGTTAAACCTACGTTTTATGACTACTGTTCTTTTAAAGCAATTTGAGCTTGTAAGTACTCAATGTAAAAGCTAATTGTCATTTAGATAGGCGAAAGTTTCGCTCTACCTATTCTGTTTAAGTATTAAAAGAATACTTTGCGGAAATAGAATTACACAAGTTTAATTAAATTTCCTAAGACTAATTTCCAAAGCTGTTTCTATTTTGTCTTATTCAATGTTAAAAGTTCATCGAGCACAAATTTCCTATTTCTTCCTTATTAAAACCTCTCTCATTAATACTGACATCCTTACATTAGTAGCAGAGGATTAAATAGAATCATTACTTTCCAGTCGATATTTATGAATATTTTGAACACAAATATTGCCAAAAAGTATGTTCAATAGTTCATATGTATAATTCAAATATAAATTGGTATATAAGAAACTTAGTAGGTCATTCAGTAAGCAATAATAAAGTTCAATTTCAATAATTTTTGACCATGCTAAGTTAGAACATGAAAATCATATTATGTGAATCTCAATCGTTTTGTTCTAAAGAATAGATAGATGATTTTCGGAACAATCGGGGGATTGAGGTTGATTTTGGAGTACAGAACTGGGAAATCATGTATGTTTGTGATAGGTAGTTATTTAGCGCTGCAAATTTTAAACGCTTTAATCAAGTACTTTTTGTAAGTTATAATAGATAGTGTAGGTATATTTAACCTTTAATCTACTTCATAATTATGTAATCAGACTATTAAAAACTGGAAAAACTTACAAGAAGGGGGGAATTGAAACTAATAGTTCATTCAGTCTATCAGTCGATGTTTCGCTTAATATATTTGAGCTTCTTCAGAGCCTAATATAGAATAAAAACCAAAAATAATGTTATTTGCAGAATTCAAGCATATATATAAAAAATATACTTATATTTTATTTTTAAAAGTAAAGCAGGGGCGTACGTATTTCGTTTCTTTTAACTGATTAGCATAAGATATTCTACGCCACTGGATTGAGCTGGTTGACTAAAAGTGGAGAAAGTAATCATATATCGAGCGATCAAATAAATTTGTAATCGAGTCATCCATCGATTTGAATCCGTATGTCTTTAACTTACCACATTTTAGATTTCAACTGACGTTTTATTTCACGTTTGTAAAGCGTGCAGTTCAAGTAATGAGAAACGATTTTGGATTCATGGATGACTGGATTACAAATTTATTTGATCGCTCGTTATAATTAGACATTTGAGTGTAGTTGATATCAATTTAATGTACTTTCTAGTTTTTGAAAAAACTTTAAATAGTATATTTCGCATCAAGGGGAAGAAGTGGACTATTTTTGACGAGATTGATGTAGTTGGTAACATACATGTGTAAAAAAAACTAATTTTTAAACATCCCGTATCTCAATAAGGAATAATTTTTGTATATAGATAAATTGGATTAAATCGCTCTATTTTTTTGGTAAAGAAATTGATCCCTTATTAATCAGTTTTATAAAAATGTTTTTGGAGAGTTCGAAATCTAATTAATCAATAGAATATAATTTTTATTAATTAGTTACTAATAAGATGTAAATTTAGAAATATACACCGCACTTGAAATCTAACTTTAACTCACATTTTTATATTATAGTTAAAATTGATTTAAAAAATGCTTATCTACTTGTTATGCAAATCTAATTAACTTAATTAACATCAACTTTTTTATTCATATTCTGGTGTCTCATTAAAGTTTCAAAGACTTGTACGACATTCGACCCTGAAAGTAACATACAAAAGAATTTTCCCCGTGTTACGCAAATTCTTGTTCCTTTGAAACAGTACACTCTTTTCCTTTTACATTCTTTCAATGTTTGTAATTTATTAAAGCAAATTCTTAACATCTCAATTTTAATTCTTCTAGTATGAACTGGTGGAGTTTTTCTTTATTTCAAGCAAATTTATATACAGTAATTGTGCAAGTTGCACTTTATTATTTACAAGTTAATTAGGGTTTTGGAAATTTATATTTGTTTTATTTTCATGATATTTTTTGTTTCAGGTAAGCGCAGTTTGTGGCTGGTTGATTGGTGAGTTGGAAAATATCATCTGAAAACATAATTTATCAACAAAATAACGTTTATACATATAATGTATCCCATAGGACAAAAAATTATTATAATCTCAAACAATACTAAAGGTCGATATAAATAATTACTAAATAATATCTCCTACTAATTAATGAATGTATGCGATAATAATTTGACCTAGAGTAAACATATTTCTTTCATTTCACTCAAAGTTTATTATACAGTTTTATTTTCCATCATCAACTACGGGTATTGTAAAATTGTGGTTGGTTGAATCTTTTATGTTCGTTGTTTTGCTCTGAAGTTTTTGTTCGTATTTTTCCTTCAGTAATAACGCTCGAGCCTCATTACACGGTGGTGGTCACGTAATGTTACGCAAGTCTTACCTGCAGTTTTCATTCGTTTCTATAGCAGAAAACTTAGGTATATAGCCTACTTATGTTAATTGTAATTTAGAGTTACAAAATGTAATGAAACGAGTTATGGCATTGTTATGTTGGATTTTCATTTTCATAACAGTCAGGATCTAAAATGGAGTTAAATGAAAATGAATTATTTACCAGTATTTATGTTACAATATTTGCAAGGGATTCATATAAATGTACCTACTAATACTTTTACAAAATTTTGATCATTCATTATACCATTGCTTTTTTTAAACGAATATTGGTATATTATGTTAAAATTCAATTTTACTATTTGTGCTTTGTTTTTAATTCTGGATATCCTATAGAAATCTCTATAAACTTCTAAGCGATACTCAGTATTCATATAGTGAAAGAAAATTTTTGTTACATACATATTTATGTAAATGTATTAAGTTACCTGTGAATTCTACAAGATTATATACATTTAAACTTACCGAATTGTTACAGTAGTAGTAGGTTTATGATATCAGAGCTTGCACGTAATAACTGAATAAATGCTAAGAATTCCGTAAAATGTATAGAAATAGTTGATTTGAATTATTTATCAATAATTCACTACGTAAGCAAGAATTCAAGGCACTCTAAATTAATTCTTCGAATAAATTTCTCATTTCTCTGTTTTAATTATCATTCACATTTCTAATTTTGAATTTTTAATTAATTAGCTGAAGGTGCTGAATAATATTTGTGTTCAGCGTTCATGTTGTCGGCATTTTATTACTCGCACATTTAACTGTTTCTGAAATTCGGTAATTATTTATCTGTGGATGGCTCCTGAAGGTTCGCACAAATCCATACAGTATTGTAATATAGTGGATATAGAAACAATCCTCCATCCATTTCGTATATTAAAAATTCTCACAATGTATAGAAGAACTGGGTGCAATGTTACAATGTAAGTTGATTATGTTTTGTATTTTTAAAACGGTTCGCGTCTGCACCAATATGCCATCTATATTTCAAGGTGGGTAGTGCGTTCACCCTAGAGAACAATACGGCTGAAAGAACAGACGCCGGTGGCGACGTCGTTGTGGTGTCACAATTTGCGAACATCCCAGGTCGACTGATGTGGCAGGTCAGCTGAGAATCTTATCTGATAAAGCTAAGCCAATGAGGTTAGCACTTCATTTCGCAGGGGACGTGAGCCGAATCCAGCGGCGCACTTCATTTTGAATTACTTAACTGAAAAATATCTGCTTGATATTTTACTATTATACATGGGTACGCGGATGCAGCCCTTATGGGATAATAAACGAAAGAATACTCGTTTAGAAAAGCATATTTTAGTGCAATATTGGGGGCGGCACCTTTACTGTAATGAGTCTGTTCAGCATTTACGTTACTTATATCCTAGTTATACCTTTATTATTCCTTTATGATATTCTTGGAAACGCTATAGAAATTTATTTAATGTTATAATAAAACTTGTTATTGTTCCATAAAATATATCAAAAAATATATTTGCTTTATGGAGACATTTATTGCAGCAATTAAATAAATATTATTACGTTATCAACCAAAACATATTTTACTACCAATCCACTACAATACCAGTTCTGTAACCCCCTTAAATTGATATGGCCGCAAATAAAATAACGCCTATGTTAGGTTTTGGACAATCTCAATCCCTATAAATTTCAGATGGATTTTTTAGATTAAAGTACACTGGACGCCAATATATTTCAATTACTATTTGTCATCACAATCAACTAGTCCATCTTCAAAATTTCTAATATATATATAGGTAATTGATCTTTCTTAATTACCTCAAAAATAAAATTGTAGAAATTTGAGTCTTTTTCTATTGATTATATTCTTACTCTTATTTACCGCCTTAACTCAGTTTGTGATTTAATAGAATGAGTAGTATACGTTCTATTCTTATATCAACACCTCAAATTTTTCTACGTATATTATCTATAGTAAAATTACTGTAATGACTGAAATTGAAGAATACAAGATTTATTTTTTAAATTATTAATCGGATAATATAGACAACAATATGTAGATGTTTAATAGCAAAATAATAGCTTACATGAAATCCACATAAATTCTGATCTGTTGTTCATTGTATGAGATATTGGTTGAAAGTTATCGTTGAAATAGATTTCAGAAGGTAATTTTTCTTCGTCAATCTTTAAGAACTTTAAAAAATCCTCAGCGTATCAATATAGAAACTAAAACTATCCACTAAAATGTCCACCTATTTCACATCCTATTTCTATATCACTACAATACCTAACAAAAGAATGCTGCAAATTCTGCTGAGAAATATTTTTCTATTGTATGATTTTAATACCAGAGAGATATACGTAATGAAATTTTATTTTTCAAGTTGAATAATAGGTATTAAAGTAGATCGCAAAATTTTGATTTTTAATTTATTGTTACATATGTATACTATCCAATTGATTTTAAACGAAGTAGCGAGGCGGACAACAAAATAACTGAAAGGAACAAATAGACAGAACCATTCGTAGAACAGAGAAATCCGTGCTAATTACAATTGAATTTATTTAATTTAATCGCGCAACAGAATATATAAGTATTATTTTTTTGTACAGATTAATTTCTATTTTGAAATAAAGGGTATCAGGTCACATGACATAGGTATATGTGCGATAATTACCATAAAACTGTACATCTAAAGTATCATTGTGTTAGAAAGAGGACAACAATGTAATTTAATGGAACTACAGTTTGTTTTTTGAGTAGGGTATTTTAAATGTGGTTCCAATCCTCTCGAGTAAAAAACTGGACTGTAGTTTTCATAGTCACGTGAGTGCATTTATAAAATATATAATCTATAAATAGTAGTTATAAATAATAGTGAAATCGATGTATTCTAATTATTTATATACCTATACATATTTATATTATTTTGTTTTATTCATATTAATAAAAATCTCAACATTTGTTACTCTTTTCACTTATCTCACAATTCATTGATGAAATCTTGACAGCTGTTAAAGTAATGGGTTTTGATAGGAATCTCTCTGTAATTAAAGTGCCAAAATTTCTACTAACAATCTGATATTCGAATTTCATTACAGACAAAACGCATTTTTAAAGATTGAAATGTTCAATCATTTTATTTATACATTTTCTAAATGCTATTGAGTAGTTTCAGTAGACTAAATGTATACAACAAAGAGATTAGTTACAAAATTGAAGACATAATTGTGAAAAATGTCGCATTTCTGTAGTACGTACAAATGAAAAGTGGACGGTGGCCCCTATGTCTTGCTAATTAATGAACACAGAGATCGTTTAACCCTCACATGATCGCGATAAGCATGATAAATTCCAGCTGGAATGAATCCAAAGTTGAATAACTCACTAATTTGGTTTTTAGTACAATTTAAAAAATTGCAGTGACAATTCACATAATTTAAATTCCAACAAATTCCAGCTAATTGTAGTTAGTAACACAAAAGAGAACAAAAAAATAATGAAAGCATCATTTTAGAATGATATAAAAACATGTTTTAATTTATTGATATAAATAGAAATTTATTTTTTTTAATTTTTTTTCAGGTTTTTATGACAATTTATTTATTAATTTATTGACATACTCATCAACTGCAGATTGGATTGAATTTATTATTATTAATAAAGCATTTATTTCACATTTTCATTTTTCGAATTAATTTTATTCATTTTTTATATGGTGTATTAATTTCAGTCATTATAACGATGCGTTTGAATTATAGCGAACCAATAACGGCAACAATCCATCTAAAAATGATGATCTATGACATTGAGATAATATAGTTAAAGCTGAATTATCGAAGAACAGTCATGATCTTCATTTTTGAACAAATTCAAATGTTCATTTAATAGACCTTTTTATTTATTCTACGCGCAAGCGCATTCCCTATTCTTTTGCGGACATTTATTTAAGTGGAACACGTTTAACCGATCACTCTTGCTCTCTTTCTCCCATAGAAACTGTCCAAAAAAAATGGCGGAACGCATTAATAAATAAAAAGATCTGTAGTACTAAACATGAATAAATAAACGTTCAGTTTAGTTCGCTATAATTTGAACGCATCATAAGTAAGATGTGATGTGATGATTTTTTTGGATGAATTTTCTTTCCGAGATCATTTTGTTAGTATTAATTTATATGCATTTAATGCTACAATTTTCAATCCAACATAATAAATTTACATTCCTATTTAGGTAGAGGCCCTTATTTGTGTTTACGTCACTGATAAACCTATAATTATTTGTAGTAAAACACGCTGTAGCTTTGTGTTTAGGAATTATGGCTTATGCGAATTCTATAGTATTCATTCGCTGTTTCCCTAAATAGGAGGGACTAATTATATTCGTGCATGAAATTTACCGATATTAATAGTTTAATTATTCCGCCCCTTCGATATATTGAAGTATTGTTCGTGACAAGTTCCAGATTGATATGCTGTTTAGCTTTACGGGATTGGCGATTGCCCTAAGCTTTAAAGCCTAAAATCAATATTTTCATTGCTATATTGTAGGTAGGTAATACTAATAATCTAAGGTTTAAATTTTATATAGGTAAGTAAAAGAATGCTATTTATTAACCAACCTTTGACAGTTTAATAAATGTTACTTATAAAAATTATTAGCGGCTGTACCTAGTACACATTCATGTAAAGAGATATTCAATAGATTCAGAATTTTAACTTTACCGTCCTTGTTTATTTTTGAGTTATGTACTTATATATATAAAAATAGGAATATGTTTAATTTGGTCAATGTAGTTCATGACCGAGATACCAGACAAAAGAATGATTTTCATATTCCGTTTGTTAATCTTGAAATTGTTCGTAGCTCACCTAACATCTTGGGCCTGAAAATGTTTCATCATTTACCTCAATCTATGATGGGTTGTAATTCAGAGATTTTGTTTAAGAAGAATCTTAAAATGTTTTTATTGGATAAGTGTTATTATAGTGTATCGGAGTTTTTTCTGTAATTGCTTGTATGATTGTATTTATAAATTTTATGTGACCAATTTTGTGATTCCCTTTTATATATGTATTTACTGATTATGCTGATGTATTCATATACGTATGGATAAAACTATATATAATTTTGTTTATTTTTTTTTTATGATGTAATTATGTATGAAAATTTGCGTGTATGCATGTGTAGGTATATATATTTCTTGTGACGATTCCTATACAATCGTTGTATTGTCTTGAGGAAAATAAATGTATTATTATTATTATTATTATTATTATTATTATAACATTTACAATGTTTTATTAGATAAATGAAATATGTAGTAATTATTACAAAAATATCGTCTGAAGCTCTACGAAAAATTCAAACCGACAATATTTTGATCTGCTTTAAATGTAAGTAGGTCAACTTCGAAGAATCTGATTTACGTGCATAAAATATGAATTGTGTAAGAATGTTTTGCCGTATGAATAAAAAATAATTCAAGGCAAACCTAAAAATTTTTAAAATTTTTGCTGATTTTTTCTTGTCACTATAAATAAATCACAATTTATACCCATACTATAAGTGAGATTTAGGTACAACAATTTTTCTTCTGCTAGGTTATAAATTTTAACGTTTTATATGTATTAATAGCTATAACCATAAAAAGTTCTCTTCGGGGAATTCAATTAATTAACTAATAGTTAGACAAACTCACAAATTTACTAATTATTAAAATTAATAAGTTTGAAGCTTTACAAACTTGCCACCTTAAATTACAAGGATTACATTAAAACCCGAAGGAGAAGTTTAGCATATTTCAGGCAAGTTGAAAAGCTTTAAGGACACAAATGAAATCCTAGTAAGTAGCGGAATATAATTCGATGTCTTTCCGTTAGAATAGTGAAAAATGTATTGTTGTTCCGAAGATGATAAACCTGGGTTATGAATTATTTAATAAAAAGCTGTGTAGAACAGTTTCAATTTCAATGATAAAAATGCGGGTTGTATAGCTATATATTTTGAAGGAAAGAATAACGGTACAATTGTTGCGCAAGATGTCCTAACAATTTAATTAAGTTTGCTGCAATGTGTTTTTAAGAATGGAGGTTTTAATTTAATAAAAATATTATATTCCCAACACATTTTTATTTAATATATTCTCATTACATCAGATGTTTTTTTCACTAAATTTTCATAAATTTACATTAAAAAATTGTGAATTTGTAAATTGACATTTTCTATTTTAAATTAGTTGATTTTTCTTATTTATATTGAAAAGCGAAGCGGAAAAGACTTCTAAGATACACACAAGTTTATTTTATTTCCCCTTTTTTGGAATTTTACGCGCGATACACTGTAGCAGAAATACATTATTTTGTTTGACTCAACCGGAACTATACCAACCGAGAACGTCCTTTTGTGATATAGGTCGTAGTTAACGGTTGGCCGTTAATATTTTAATTACCTTGTGAATTTATTTCTGGTTTTTTGTGTTAATCATAATAAACCAATTTTTTGCTGAGTATTCTTCCGGACGATATTAATGTTGTGGAAAATAAATTAATTATCTCGGTGCCCGTTGTAATCCCATAAAATAGTTCGTTCAAGTAAATTAATGGCTCTGTTAGTCGTATTTCGAAATCATGTCCATTATTTCAGAATATATCAGACGATCCTTCTTTCAGTTGGGCGGCTTGCTCTGCTTCTGTTCCACCAAATAAGATCATTAATTTTCTTTGTACGCTGATCGCTGCTTTGCCGCTAACGTATGTATAATGAAAATGAATTGTTGGCGTTGGTATGTAAGTTCGCAATGCGTCGAGCCTGTTTCTTTTCCACATCTACATCCACATCCTGGGAAATGCTAAATTATCCTGTGTTTACTTAAGTTGTAAGATGCCTATGTCTGAAATATCTTTTATCATAAGTCTTACCTTGTTTCATTAGCGAAATCGTAAAATATAGTATCACGCTGAGAGAAGAATAGGGGAGGCCCTTTTAAAAGTCAATCTGTGCTTGCGAATATCAACTTTTCCGGTATATTTTATTATACAACTGGAAAAAGGGCTTTCAATTACTATTATCATCCTTAATTTTGTTCCTTAATATACGATTTAGTACTTGACGTAATTCATATTTTAATTAAAATTTCAGGAACGCCCAACATCTCGTAATATTAAAGTGATTCGTGAAGCACAATTTCTCTCTGTGCCGAGCAATTTATTGGTGATATTTAATTTTAACTTTTTTTTATTACCTACTATAAGGATCATTTACAAATAAAAAATGGAACTATAAACTATAATTAAACTTTTATATTAATGTAAAAAAATATTTATCTTAGTAATTAGTTCTAGTTAGACGAGAATATACTGTGGTAACTGAAAGAACATGTAAAACGGAAAAGTGAACATTTCAGCAAACAAAAATTGACTATAAAATGCTGATGATATGAGAGCTAGCTTGTAATATGAGCCCATTGGATGTTAACGGCTTTGTAGGGAAACTGCATTAGAAACGTGCATATCCCACTTATGTAAGAGCCGCAGAAAGACAGCAGTTTTGCTAGTTTTGATACTTGATAGGACACGGAATTCACAATAGCGTGATTATTCCGTCGACAATAGCATCTTCACTGGCGTGGCTTTCCAGCTTTTACACAAGCAACATTATATGAAAGATACCGTCTAGTGCAGCCATATACGTATCAAAAATATCCACGTCTTTTGAAAACACAATGCATCCACTTTTCTACTGCTCGGCATTACCGCAATTATTATGATATGAGCCTCAGTATATGTATCCGGATGCAAGAATTTCGTTTCATCTTAAATATAATAGCACGAAAGGTACTTGATAAATAAATAAAGTTTTGTCAGGGTCATTCACATTCACTCAGGATATAGGGTAAAGATATTTCAGAATTAAATATCTGATGTGTCGAACACATCACTTTCTTATACGATAGTACCACAATTACTTTTCCTAAAGAAATTAAGTTAAATTTCTTGTCGTGTTTAAATTTTGAGCGTTTCCAGTATTTCACGAACGAAGCGTTCTACAACCCATGTTTATAGGAACTTTCCTTCTTAAAAATCTCCTGTTAAAGTCCTGCTACAAAAAAGTGGAACACCCTGTCTAGGTTGGTTCTTAAATAATTTCCAAAAATTAAACACTTAATTAACGGGGCTATTCTCTATCGAAAATGTTAGATAACATTCTGTTAAATCTATGTTATTTGACGTTTGAACAATATAAAACATTGTTGAAATGTCAAATAACATAGATTTAACAGAATGTTATCTAATATTTTCGATAGAGAATAGCTCCATAAATCTTTGATTTATTTTTTTAACTAAAGTTAATACGTATCATGGGCTTAAGCTTTAATGGTTTAATTTTTTAAATGCAGAAATATCTTTGGTTATGTTATAGGCAAACTATATGTATATAAAATTTTTACACACTTTTTACAAGGAAAATAAATTACCTTATTCCGTTATGAAAAGCATGATGTGATCTTATTGTACATTATATAGTTTATACGACGCAAATAGTTGAATAGATCTTTTGAGGGCTTCTATCGAGGTCTGTAAAAATTTATGATGTCAATTCAAATTACGATCATAAGTCCGGTTATATCGGACATATAAATTTACGTTAGTATACTATGATGTTTTATATATAAAAATAATATTAGTTTTGAGTTATAAATAAAGGAACATTTAATGGTTAACAATGTAGAAAACGTGTTACCATTTAAGTTTTAGTGTAATTTATTTTTTATATAAAGATCAATGATTACAATAAGACTTCAAGACTTTATTTTACCAGATTTTTATTAAAGGTGACGTGCAAAGAGTTTCTAAAATAAACATATTTATTTTTAGAAACTTCAAAGCAAACTGCTCTTTTATTTAGAGAGACAATCAAATATACTACAACCGTAGACATATAGGAGATAATAAAATAAAAAATGCTACAAATTTGTTGGAGCTTAACTTTAACATTGCAATTTAAATAAATTCAAAGGTATGCTCTGTAAGACCTCAAATCAAAGTAATGTAATATACATAATTTTTCTGTTATTCCGTGCAAGAAGGGCTGGGGCGGTTACGCTATTTGAAGCGAGACGAAAAACGCGTGTATGTTCATTATAATTCAGCACATTTTCGCATTTTGTGTATTTTTGTATGATAATAAAGCGTGCAACATCCGGGGTGTTCAACATTCAACACGTAAGCCTTACAACTCTGTAATATCGCGAATGTTATGGGGCCTCGTTCCGACAACCTGCGATTACTGTTGAGGCCGGCGCCCGTCGCCGAAATGCCTACTTTTAGGGCAGGATAATCGCATTTGCACATTGACACTTCTAGTATACACTGAATATGGCACGTTTCAAATATAACATTTATTTTGATGGGACATCCATTGGACTTGCTGTTATCAGTAATGTCTGCGATTGGCATGAGTCGAATCAAATATGCTTTTACATTTTGATTAATGGTGTTCTCATGTTGGATGTAACTGTGGGAGGTAGTACCTTAATTTGTTTAATTACGTATACATATATAAGTACAAATTTGATTTATATAATTAATTGTATCTATACTGATATTTAGTATAATTTCATTAAATTTCATTTTATTATTGAAATTAATAGATCTAAATTAAACTTTACACTTTGAATATAATTATAGGGTTATTGCTGATCTACAGAGTAATAATCTATTACGATTAATAAATATTTTATTAACATATAAAATGTTTCTATTTATTGTTGCGTACAGAATAGATATAAGTGATTTAATTTAGGTCTAGATTCAAAACCTTTCACCAACTATCTACTTATTATATAAAGCAAATTCAATTTTAAATCAACCTTAATTTCAGTTAAGTTAAAAGAACCTTCCCAGGGTTAAATTACCCTGCTTCGTGATACAGTATTTAATAAGTTTATGGTATCGTAGTAATTTAGAACATTTTAGGATAACATCCTACCATCCCATGTAAATATTTGAACAAGCAAGAGGATTAAATTGTTTACCTTAATCGCCTTTTAGTCTACCTACTTCAATAACCAATTGTTACTTGAGCATGGCAATTTCACATCTACGTTTACGGTAATTTGATTTCATGATGTAATTTAATATTTATTAACAGTAATCACGAGATTGTTAAACCAGTTTGCGAAACAAAAATATTTACAATTTCATAATTGACATATTTTTCTGTAAAAGTTAGTGATAATAGTATTTGCTAATCTAAGTTTTACTTGACAATAACCAAACTTTGTAAAGCAAGTAAAATGCATAAATTAATAAAATCATCATAAATTTGCCACAGCTTCTCAGCATAACGTAATAAAATAGTTTGTGGACATTTGACTACTAAACTTTACTTAAATTCAGCGCCAAAACCACATGTAGATGTCAACTGGACTAAATTATAGTTAATTGTTTTGTGCATATAACATGGGGAGCGAAATTTTCGTTTCAAGTAAATACACTAATTTAGAATTCAGATTTATGATTATGTTATTCATTCAAGTTGGTATTTGTACCATTTAGATAAAATACAATTTCAGCTCCTGTAAACATTTAAACCGTCGCTTCGAGTTATGTGCAACACCATTTCTAGGTTCAATATATTCTGTGGTTGGTATGTAATTAGGTGATGAAACTTCTACCTGTAAGTACTCCTAGGTACCTTACAATACTAGAGAACTAAATTTTTACCGTATTACGTAGGAAGGTGAATCAATATGAAACCAGCATCACTATTAGAATTTTTTTTATTATCTTCTCTATAATACCTAAATAGGTTTTAGACCTGATCGTTGTAAGTTTAGTATTAGAGGACCCATTTTTCTAATAAAATTCTAATAGATACAGATAGTAATGTTTAAGATTATTTATGTAAAAAACAGAAAAAAAGAGTGGTTATTTACAATATCTAACGAGTTAACGTCGAGACTGGACCCAATAAGGTATAAAGGTCGTGATTTATAACTAATCTAATTGGGATTAAAAGAGGATTTAGATCAGGAAGATAACTATCAGGTCGATTCCCTAACTTACTGTAAGAACGAATAGTACTGACATTCCCAGTTTACAACGGATGAAATCGCAATTACCTACTTTTATTTTGTGCAATCGGTTAGTTAATTATATTTTTTTTTATGTCACTTGACCATGTATTAATGATGCACTTCTACTCGATTTGAAGTTGTGTAGGAATAAGTGTGATTTACCAGGTAGTTGGCAGCCGAATCAGAAGTGAAGAGATGTTGTCTTAGCCGAAAATAAAATATATGTACCTACTTAGGTAATGAAAATACACCCAAAAATGGAAAAATACGTTAGTACCAACTACTAAGGGATCTAAATCATCTTAGGTAGCTATTTTCTACATCCAAATAAAACTTAGATAAAAAAAGTTTGTCATGTGAAAATTAGAGCACCATATATTGCACCTTATCTTGGTACTCAAAAATACAATTTATATCCATGATACGAAAATACAAAACGCGTTGTTCCAAAATACCATGCACAAGTTTTGATAGAAAATGAGTGTTTACTATACCAAAGCGTGTATATTGGCTCAAAATCATAATAGTTTGTCATGGTGTGTAGTTTTATATAAATTATAATTTTATGAAGGTATATTTTATTATCAATAATTAATTATTAATCTTCGTTACAGAATATTATTTGATATTTAATGTGAATTTTGCTGCATATAGATAGGATTATAAATCTACGCTTTAAAAAAGCGTTTGATTGCAAGTGGTAATGGTAATGCATATTTAGTATTTGGGCAATATAAACGTGATAATTATTGTAACTGTGCATTTTATAGTCTAGAGCCAGAGTAGTGAAATGGGTATATGTCTAATTTAAAATTGTAAATATACAATTTCCTACCTGAGGTAAGTTTCATGAAAGTTACAATTTTCAATGTCACAATTTCACAAGTAGTAGATAATAACAATTTTACAAGTTCAAAGATTTTACACTGGTGAAAAATAGTTACAACTGTTTGAGGCTTTTTCAGGTGTCTTCCACCATGAAATCATCTACGATAATTTATTACGAATACAGGATCTTTTTATGTATTTTTTTTATGTAAGAGTTGAAGGGTATATTTCTGTATTTTCAAGCGCATCTGTCAGCATGAAGGCTTCACTTAAAACCAACTACCATAATAATTAGATTCGAAAAATTTAAAAAAATATCTGATGTGTCCAGCACATGATTTTCTTATACATTGCCATGATACAGTTTTAATCTTTGGCAAATACAGGAGGGGTAGCCAATAATCACATGCAGTCGACATTCAATACTAATATAAAATCACATTTATTTATTTATTATTATTGTTTTCGGTACCATGGAAACCAGTAAAATTTAAAATAGTAATTTGTATTACTAGCCTTGAAACTAGAGTTTTGCGAGTGCGAGTGCGAGTAGGGTTTGCGAGCAGAGGCCGTAGGCCGAGGCCCGAAACTACGAGTACCCGCTGTCGGGTTCAAGGCGCACTGTGAGAAATATAAGTGTATTAAGAATATCTCGTTTTTTTGAAAATTTTTTGACGGAATTTCAAAAATTTCAAAAGATATTCCTAAAAATCCTAAAAATGTCTTCAGGTAAGTGTCACTTGTTTTGATGCTAGATGAAAAACATTGAATGTGGCACCCACAAATTTGTTCAAACTTTTAAATATGAAATTTGAATCAAATCCGATAACTCGTTTTTGAGTTATGGTGGATAGAGACAGACACACACACACACAGACAGACATCATGGCGAAAATGGTCAAAATGGATTCAGGGGCCCTCAAAACGTGTAAATCCATCAGAATCTCGAAGTCGAAAAAAATCACGATTACTATACTTTCTTATTACTTTATATAAGAAAGTAAAAAGAATTATACAACATTACACCGTTATACTTCAAAAAATAAAATGTGGATACTAGAGACCAAAATTTTGCCTATATTCAAAAATCCTTACTTACTGATGTTCAAGGTGTCAACAGTAATTTTTCCAATTCATTTCTTGGAAATATCAATACCTATCTATAGAAAAATTTATGGTAGGTATTGATACACTATTGATACATTAAAATTAAAGTATATGTGTTATACTACTTACTCTAGAGAAGAGTCTCCAAGAGCTATACATCTAACTTGGTTTGGATCTTTCAAAACATTCTCGAATTGTTTCTCACTAGATATGGAGAGCATCTACTTTAGCGAGCTGTCACATGAATAATACGTGCAATATAAGGACCTAGCTTGGTTGACATTTGATACTACTATGGCCAGATATGCATCGTTTCAATTACTTACAATCGCCTTCGTAGAAATTTCCCATTAATTTTTTGACAGTATCACAGAAACTAAGCCAACCCATACAATATTTTCTTTAACCTGTATAGTCAAAACGTACCTTCTTCATGAGTAAAATATAAATCAATATTTTGATGAAAGATAATGTACGAGGGTCGTAATTTTTGACGTCAGAATCAGCTAACGTTAATTCACTAAAGGTCTTTGTGATGGGGGATTCCTAGGTAATATGAACCTACCATACATAGGAACCAATTATTGAACATAATAGACCAGGGAATTATTAAGCAGTCGTATAAATGAAACCATATACTTAAAGCAGAAGCTTATTAAGATACGTAACGCGTCTATGAAACTCCCAAGTAATAATACTCGACAATTAAAGAGTACATAAAAGACATAAAGTTATGAATATGGTTATGACGCAAGGTATTAATTAAGGCACATAGAGCAGGCGTATTCTTGGGATTTTGTCAACATTTGTGGTTAGATGGTGGCGCCATTTGTACATAAACCACTCATCATTGAATTTAACATATGTGTTATGTAAATATCCCGTCTTATAACATAATAGGGGAACTTTATACGCACCTATAATAGATTTTAGAGATGCCATTGTTCCCATAATACACCAGCGACATTAAATACGTATTTGCTGAATATTCAAAGGCGCAACTGCCGGCGCCAGATGAACGTTTATTAGTCGCTATTCAGGTCACTATATTGTACTACTGCCTCGCCGGTGAAAATTGTTGTTTATGATTTTATAAATATTTATTAAAGCTAAAACGTTTCGGCAAAGGTTACTGTCGAAATTGTTTGCGGGTGTTTTAAAACATATTTTTGATGGAACCTCATCTAAATACCTAACGCTTTTTAGATATGAAAATGTTTAATGAAGTTTCGATAATGAAATGGCAAAAATTGATAATAAAGTAAGGGTTGCGTTCATAAAAGCACTCTTGGATATTTTGTCTTTGTTTCGTCTACACCCAGACTATAAATTTATTACCCTTCAATCACCGGGGTCCCTTTTATGAACAGATCAGATCCCATGAAGTAATAAAAAATACACAAATGTTGGTGATAAGTAAAGGGTGGATTTCGCCATCCATATGAGGTAAAATCACAAGATTTTCTCTAAAGTTTATAAAGAAAATGACAATTTTCATACAAAATAATACATTATTTTACTTTATAGGTAAATTGTTTTGAGGTTGAATATAGCATGCATGATTTAACATTGGCACCTCCGCCAAAACTGCAAAATGTAAGGTAGAACACATGTATTCATGTACACGTTTTGCTTTTAGCTTTGTGTCAAAATTTAACAACCTTTTCACTCTCCAACAAACTGATATTTTGTGTGCCTGTTTTTCCCATTTTAAATCCATGCGGTTCGTTTAAAAAACATAAGCTAATATTTTATACAGGGATAAAAACAGTTTTATAGTCTTTTTTTCAGTATCCAGTTTAGGTTCAGAATGCAATAAAATATATCCATATCAGTGTCTGTGTTTGTGTACTTTTTGAATTATTAACGACACCTAACACGTTTGATAACCTTTTTATTTAGAAACTAGATAGTCCGCCCCTGCGATATATCCGTTTTATAACGGTTTTGGTTGTCATGATTTTTATACGCATGAAAAAGTTTAGGATATGACAGAATGAAAAATATGTCGCGTATTATCAGGAAAGTGCAAAGTATGGCTTTTGGTTCGGTAATATTTAACAGTCAGTAAAGCAATGAACCAATCGTGATAAAGTGCGGAAATAAAACAAACGCATCACGCAATTTTTGTTTGCTGTTGCTTTTAGCTTATTGCACTGGGTAACTGGGTATTTTCCCACAACGTCAATGAAGTCCCCGTAGATTAAAGATTAGTTTTGTGATTGTGAATACCTTCATTTTCAGTCCTAAATCCATTCAATCTCAAATATTAGTCCCTTGTTTTCACATTCCTGCCTTTGATTATCCCGGTGGTTTTCTCTCATCAATCTTCTAGTTGAACGGTAATTTAAATTAATTGACATTCGAGTTTCTGCCTCCATTGGTTGTTTAGCAATTTCAAACTTTAGAATATAATTTTGATTGACATTCACAATTGACATTCTCCACTAAATATCAACTTCGATATTATGATATTACATTCAAATAGAATCTATTCCCAAATTTATATTAATTTATGCCCCAATTGCGCATTATGGACTGACAGTTATTGATATTAACAATGACAAATTTATAAACCAAGTATAGTATATGTTTTAACTAACCATATTTGAAACCAATAATAAATATGACGATGACACTTGAAATTAATTTATGAGTTTATGCTTTTATCAAATGTTTTCGAAGTTTGAGTTCTACCTTTATGTTATTGTATTCTTATTGTATAGTAGAATGATATTTACATTAAATATATTTCATGAATTTAATCGACTTTTATGTTAAACTTTATTGATTTGTATCGCGTGTTCATTTAAAAAAGTCATCAAATTTTTCTTTGATCTTTGTCGCTATCTTTGTCTAACCAACTTAATTTACGATGTTGTTGTCTTTTAAAAAATAAAGTCAAAGTCAATTTGATGACTTTTTTAAATGAACACCCGTTGTATTACGAATGAAAACGCATATAACAGGAATTATTTTCTAACTATTATGCAAAATAGCAACGAATTTTTATGAAGTTTGTTGATCAGTTCCATATCTTTTACGACCATTATACTGGTTATAATATACTGACTGTTATTCTATTAAAAATATCATTGGGAAATGTTCAAGTTTAATTTTCGTTTTGAATTCCGCGAGTTATTTGTTATACCACATATCATACATAATTTAATTAAATTATAAACAAATGCATTGATATTAATATTGTTATTAATGCCAGAAAATTTTAGGATGCCATGGACCAATATTATTTAAAACAGAAAATTGTTGATTTTCTATTGCCATGAAATTTCCTTATAAATTAATTAGAAAATGGGATGCCTTGCAAAATAATTGTTGAGTGTTGTGTGTATCCTGTCTGTTTTGATTTGCTTTAAACTTTGAACTCGTATAAGAGTACCATGTGTGTTATGGCAATAAACAGTGTGTATGCAGAAAATTATAGTAATAGGTTAATTATAACTAAAGGGTTTGTATAAATTCTTAGGGAGCTGATATAAAATATATAAAAAATTGCATAAAAGACTGGTTGAAATTGTCTTATATTTAACACAAACTTATTTTTCATTACAAAGAAATTGATTTTCTACAGGTAAACGTAGTATTATCTGTATTTTAAGGAAACAATTATCGTATTTATCAAGTTATACCAATCATCGTCTTCTTGTTCAATATTATTCAGTAAAAATTATTAAAATTATATGCAACAAAAATGAAAGCCCTAACTAAAATAAATGTATTTATGTACGACTGCATTATAAAGTACTGTTTATGACGTACTTTTGCGTGCGTGAAGTGGCTCTTTATACACTAGTGTATAATGACACTTTATTTTACTATTATTGTAAAATATCAATATATCAGCTGTCAATGTCACAACAAATACTGTCAGAATGAATTTATTACTGTCATTTATAAGTTTTCTAAATAATTAAAAGGTAATTTTCGCAGTTGAACATAAAGCTTTGTATGGAACTCGTATATAATCTGACTTTATCGACTCGTCCTATTTATTAGCCTCGCTCGCAAGCTCGCTCTGCCATAAACCAGACTCGTCAATAAAGTCATAGATTATATACTTGTTGCATAAACTACTATTATGTACGACTGCATTATAAAGTACTGTTTATGACGTACTTTTGCGTGCGTAAAGTGGCTCTTTATACACTAGTGTATAATGGCACTTTATTTTACTATTATTGTAAAATATCAATATATCAGCTGTCAATGTCACAATAAATACTGTCAGAATGAATTTATTACTGTCATTTATAATTTTTCTAAATAATTAAAAGTTAATTTTTGTAGTTGAACATAAAGCTTTGTATGGAACTCGTATATAATCTGACTTTATTGACTCGTCCTATTTATTAGCCTCGCTCGCAAACTCGCTCTGCCATAAACCAGACTCGTCAATAAAGTCATAGATTATATACTTGTTGCATAAACTACAATTAAGTAACTAAAATTATAATATTCATAAAGATGTATGTTTTAATTTTATCTATTTTAAGAAACAAATTATAATTAATATACGCTTTAATAATGATAAATTAAAAGTAGGTACATTTTATAGTATACGTATTGTAATTGAGCCCTCTTTTATTATTATTCAACAGTAACTGTTACAATCAAATTTAATTTTCAAATAAATTTGCAAACTCTAATTACAGTTATTCCGTCTCATATTACATCACCAGTATAACTAACTGTGGCAAATTTTATTTGTCCAGTGTAAATTTCATTTGTCTTGGAATCCCTAATGGACGAATAAGTCAGTATTATCAAGCCTGCACCACTGACGTAAATAAAATAGTGTTATCATTCAACGTTGTACTGTCAGGATCACGATGTCCTAGTTCACCGGTTTATGATGATTTTCCGTAAAAGTTGCTAAAGTAGCTTTAGGTACTAGAATTTTTAATGCTAGACTTTAATGCATATTTATTTATTTAACCTGAGTTTTCATTTAATTAATTTAAAATGTTTTCTGTAATTTGATTAATTAATGCTAATGCATTTAATTTTATATGCTTATATTATTTTTGTTTATTTAATGATAATTTGTATCGAACGTAACTTTTATGTTTATTTAGGCCTATACAATTAACTGGATACTTAAAAAACGGCTCTGTATTTTAGAAATACTGATTCCTCGTTTTAACCCTTCTTTAAGGCTTTAAGGATCTGCAAGCAAATTAAGTACAGGGATTATTCATTTAATTTAAGCCAACGCACGGAATCTATTAATTATCTATTGCATTAGACTTTAAGTAAACAATCCTATTACAAATTATTTAGATAAAATTTTAGATGAAGATTTCGATATTTGTGTTGTTTGTTTTAGTTTTTAGGAGCAATATAGGAGCAATATTGTGGAATAATTGGAAATAATGAAACAAGGTAACAGAAGTACGGTTTAATCACTTCAAATGAACATTATCTGTTTATGTTATTTAACTAAAATTAAGTTCCTTGGAATATTTAAATTAAATACAGATACGCTTTTAAAAAATACAAGGTCTTAAGTAAACAATCCTATTACAAATTATTTAGATAAAATTTTAGATGAAGATTTCGATATTTGTGTTGTTTGTTTTAGTTTTTAGGAGCAATATAGGAGCAATATTGTGGAATAATTGGAAATAATGAAACAAAGTAACAGAAGTACGGTTTAATCACTTCAAATGAACATTATCTGTTTATGTTTTTTAACTAAAATTAAGTTCCTTGGAATATTTAAATTAAATACAGATACGCTTTTAAAAAATACAAGGTCTTCATATATTCAACTTAAAAAATTCTTTTAAATAATGTCTTAAAGTAAATTAGTAACTTGTTATTTATTATCACAACTTCCCCTTTTGAAAATTTGACCTCAATCGGATTAGTCGGAACCCGGAAGTTTATAAAATATACTAAATATTTAATGTAAATAAGACTAATTAATCCATAGGATTTAATTCTTTAATTACTTTCCACTTTAGTTGGCACTAAAACACTTCGTTGGAACTAAAACTAAACCGAGCTTTCCGTCTTAAGGGACAATTATTCATGAGGGTGTTATTCGGGTTTCAGCATTTAAGCAGCAGAGACAGGACAATATAGTCCCTTTTCTAAATTGCAGCGCTGTTCTACTACCTTACATTTGTGGCCCCCTGGCGTCTTACTGTGACCGAAAGGGGCATCAGGGAGCAAGTTTACAATCAAAGTTTAAGGTAGCCAATGGTCTAAGTTCAACGGGTGTGAAAGCGTCGGTTTTGGACAAAAGTTTCTCGTTGCAATTTCCAGCTGAGCCATCCAGACGGCTTAATACCGCGACCGATCGCGCCATAGAGTTAGTTGAAATTTTACAATAGTTAGCAGTTTGTGTTTCGCAACCGCGCACATGAATAACGTGACAAACCGTGTAATTGTTATCATTTACCCCGGGATCAGACTTGGTGTACGTGCTGTTTCTAGTTTAAACAAAGCAAGAAGTAGGTTGGCTGCTGAAGCAAA
The DNA here is from genome assembly GCA_963942485.1 of Pediacus dermestoides. Classification (NCBI taxonomy): domain Eukaryota; kingdom Metazoa; phylum Arthropoda; class Insecta; order Coleoptera; family Cucujidae; genus Pediacus; species Pediacus dermestoides. The sequence goes on from OZ012626.1 coordinate 14,460,745, forward strand.
TGTTGTTTAATGTTATATTCGGAATATTTGGTTATTCTGAACATTTGACAATACATGTTTGCTCTTTATTTTTTGTTGTTGTTAAATATGTATATTACATCTCATTTCATTATTCATATTCAAATGGATATAATAATATATCTACTCCTATTTCTCAGCAGTAACTCAATCCTTACACATCAGGAAACAAAAAAACTATTACAGTTCCTATTGATATCTCTATCTAGCCTGTATTATATGAGTAATTGAGTACATTACATTGTTTTTTATTATGATTAGACTTAGAAAACATGTTGTAGGTGGTAGTATCAGTTGCATTATTGGCACTAGATTTGGTAGTAGTAGTATACAGATTTCAGAATGACAACTAGCTGACTGCTAAGACAAGGACAGAGACCAGAGCACGGTGTACGACCATGCGTTGCACTTCGTCTTACGCAATCGTTGGACTAGTTGGCACTAGTTATTCTGTATAGGAACTTACTAGATTTAACAGAAGCGGAAGTGGGATGATTTTAGAATTTAGTACATTATTCAAAGTCTAGTTATGATGGTGGTTTAAATAATTATGTTTTAGATATATCTACCAAATAAAAAGCGCTCTTGGTTATTATAGTCTCCTTTGAGGTCCTTTTCAAACGTTGAAAAGTTATCAAATGGTAGGTATAGTCAAAAATATATTATTAAAGCTAGATGGGCTAGGGCTGTTACCAAAGCTGATAATACCTCAAATGACGATGATCTTGTTCATAGCTATGATTCAGTATTTAACAACTTTTATGGTAATAGTAAAAAAATATAATATAAGATTTCTGCAGGTAGGTATTTATTATTCCATAAATTCATTTTGTAGGAGTATTATTTCCAGTAGTCTTCTCATTGGCTCAGGAGGCGAACGTGAGATAGAGATAGAGCGGCGAACTGTGTACTGAAAATAATGTTGCTATATTAGCTTTAAAATTATTGTACTTCCGTTGAGCTAATGAGTGTACAAAAGAACTGATAGTGCTTTTTGTTCTTTATATCTTTTTGTGAAGCCTTGAAGAAAGTAATTATAACTTTTCATTTACACCAAAAAATGTTATTTTTCATAACTGTAATATATAGGATGTCTCTAAATATTTTCAAAAAAATTTGAAGGGGTGATTCCTCAAGTGATTTCCATAAAAAAATTCATATCTACATATTAGTGCAGGCGCCAAAGGTATTTGAGTATGCATAATATGAGGACCTGCAACTATGCTCGGATTCTTATATCTGAGACCCTAAATAATGAAAAAAATCATGTTGCTGGCAAATCGGATGGTCCATTTCAATTCCCTCGCCCTTTTATTATGTTATCACTATATTATTACAGTCAATCAGATATTTGAGATTCAAAAACTTGCGGGTAGGCTGAATTTTTAATGTTGTTTCTGATGGTCCGAAAGGTAAAATCTCAAGTTGGCGTATCCCCTGTTTCGGAATCCCCGCCATCTAGAAAAAATTTTGGAAACGATTTTTGTATTTGCCTTATGTTCTGTTGGTCGGAGGAAAAAAGTGTAAAGACAAAAATTGTATAGCTCAAAATTTGCAACATTTTTTGTCTTACGCTGAACTCTCTGTAGTTAGTTCCCAAAAAGATAGAGGGCGCCAAAATCTTCAAAAATGCACTGTACCAATGTGCCTGTTATATGTCAATGTTTTTCTGGTATTTAAGTTCCTAAAAGTGTTTTATTCGAAAAAACGTGAAAAAATGTTGTTTCAAGTGTCCAATTTGAAAAGAAAAAGACCGAACGAGTTAACGTGTTTGTTTTGTGATACAACAGGAGACTTACTTAAAAAACCAAAATCTCAATCGTGGATGACTATTATAAGAGCAGCAGATTCAAATTTCTTCGCAATATATCCAGTGGTGTCGAAGATTGGAGGGGAAAAGTGGAGCAGTCCCCCAGTATCTACGCCACTGGACATTTTTTAAAACATTTTTGAGCAAAGTTTTTTCGTTAAAGTCTACTTATTCTTTGATGCTCTATCACCTCCCAAAGTTAATGAAGTTTAACTTTTACCACCCTGTATATAAAAATATAAAAGGGGTGCGAAAAAAAATTGGACCATATGATGGAACGGCAACATCCAAAATATTAATCTTTGAACTGTTATGAACTTATATCAATTGATAAAATGCGATCCTCATATTATGCATACTCAATTCCATTCAGCTCCCGGTCTATATTTTCAAAACTGCATAATATCGAGTAATCAAAAAAATTTGTAATCGAGTCATCCATGAATTTGAATCCGTATGTCTGTAACTTGAACTTTTAGCTTTCAACTGACATTTTATTGTAATGCAGTTCAAGTAACTACATACGATTTCGGACTCATGGAAGACTCGATTACAAGTTTATTTGATCGCTCTTTATATAGTTTTCAAGTTTAATAATATAAAAGTAAATTAAAAAATTATAGGTGCAATAAAATACAATTATAATAAGTTTTGAAAGTTAGTACCGCTAGTCATAGGACAACATGTAAGTACATAATATTATTATGGAATATTCTTCTTCCCAGAGCTATGGTTTTGAATTCACATATTAACATCCATTATGCTTCTTATCTTTGTTCAGTTTTGCAAATGTCGTATCCGACAGTTAATTACCAAACCCAATCTGTTAAAACTTTAAAACATGACGAAAACGTTCTTTAGTTTAGGTTTGTGTTAAAATGCGAATAATTCATGATTAAAATATAATTCCATGAACGATTAGTGTAAGCTTATATTTGAAAATACTACAGCAAATACCAGACTAAAATAATGCGTATTTATGGATGTTTATTAGAATCAGACAATCCGAACTATATCATTCGCAAAGCAGACTATTTGTATGAAAAATAGCACATAAATTTTACATCAAACCAAATGGAATTCGCTAAAAGCAATTCTTATTGATATATCTTTTCATATCGACAGCGATTTACTAGGGACTGTGATACAAATCAAAAACAAGCAGTATGCTGTTTGTTATTTTTTGTTTTATATATGCACCCATTTTTTTCCTTATGTATTTTCAGAGCCTACTATAATTTTATATTCTCCTACAGTTTCGTTTGTTTAACTAAAATTAGATGCATGAATGGAATAAATTTCCACCCAGTTATATTTTATTCCTAGATAAACATTGTGCTAAATAAGTTGATTTTGAATGGGAAACTTTAGAAACAAAAGATGTTTACACGCCTCAAACAAACAAGCAACCATAATTGTTTTCTCCAGATTGTCATTAAAATTTAAACAGGCCATTAGAATAATGCGCGACTGTTCTAATACCAACACAACGCTATGTTATCCAGATGCACCACCCGGTGTTCCGGTCTTGTACTTAATATAAGTACACTCTACTTGGAAGGCAGCTCTGAAATACAAAAGAAAATCGTTCTTTCGCTATTCAATACACAGTGATGACTGCCGTCTGGGGAATATACATCATCTACCCAAAGAAAATATCAGTATGTTGTCTGATAGGTGCAGATAATTAATTGACATTAAAAGGCGACGTCGTTATATTAAATTAATTTCCTATTCAAAATCCAGTTTATTTTTTACTTCTCTCTTTTAAAATCTACTTCATGTTTAACATGTATTTATTTATCTTATACAGTTTAAAGTTGAGTACTTACAACATTTTAGAATCGTGACAAAACTTTTTCAACATTTATTGGTTTCTTTGACATTAGTAGAAATGGACAATACCTCGCTGTAAAGCCATTAATGTCGGAGAGACGTTACATCAAAAGGTACATTAAATCGAAAGGGCTATTAAGTACATTAGACCATATAATGCGCTTAGATAGACAAGCTTTTCATTTATATGTTACAATCTATTTTCTTCTGCTTTAACTTCCAGTTCAAATGTATTCGTGTTTAGATGTATGTAATTTTAATTTTTTTTTGCTATATAAGTACTGTGTAATGTCCAGTTTCGACAAAAATTAAAATTATTAACAAGAAATTAACAAAAAATAATATCTTTAAGTATAAAGTGAAACTTATATCAATTATTTGACTAAATATTTGACTAAATCATTTTGTATATTTTTGTGTATAGTATGCATTATATTGGTGTATGTACGTTTTAAAAAAAAACTTATCTGTATTAATATGTAATTAAAATTCCATAATTTAATTTTAAAAGTTGTGCTAATATGCTAATGTAATTATTATTGGTTTATGTATGTATACAGTGAATGTACTGCAGAAATGTGCCGAGTTTAGAGATAAAGCGGAAGCAAGCGAGACCGACGACATGGTGGGGCAGACACCAGCTAGTACGCTGTCGGCTTTTGGTCGCCGATTCATAATTTCTTGAAATACACCCATCCACCCATAGACAACCATGTATATATCGCAGGCAAATGGTTATTTTAGACAAATAGTATTTGACTAGGCAAATGGCTTTATGATAGAAACTGTTACTTTACATTATTTTACCCTTCTTCTTCTTGGGCAAGGGTAAATTTACTTTATTTTTAAAAACTACAATTTCCCAACAAAATAAAGTAAATTTACCCTTGCCCAAGAAGGGGAAGGGTAAAATAATATAAAGTTAATGATTTCTATCATAAAGCTATAGCAAATAGCATTTGCCTAGGCAAATGCTATTTGTCTAAAATAACCATTTGCTTGCGACATATACACCGCTGGGATAATTTTAAATCTGAAATTACCATTAGCCGTACGGCTGCCAAGGGCGTGGCTTCTTGTCTGTCTCATTTCATCCTTCACTCAGCATATTGAATTTTTGTAGGTCTGATGCCTCAACTGTGCATGCACAGCACGGTATGTTTTATGTTTTATTTTATTTGCTTCTAATTTGCACATTGCCTGAACACATCGTAAAAATATTAAATGGTTTATTTGATAAAAAATAATTTAAACTGAAGTTTATTTATTTCGCATAAGTAAATTTTACGTTTCCATGTTTCAGTGACAAAAGCATTATAAATGTTATGTATCCCATTAAGTAAAATTTAAGAAATGTGGATATACTATTCAGAATATTAACTGGGAAACATTTTCAATCCAATAGCGCACACTAGGGTCTATTTTGTAAGTAAAATGTTAAATTTTAACGTAGGCTAAACAGGAAAACAAAGAGAGGTTATTATAGAAGTTAATAAGTTAAAAAGAGACAAAAAATAACCAGGTGTGAAAATTCAACATTTTGCTTACAGTATAGACCCTACTGGCAGCTAAAACTTGTTTTTATTTGGGCAACTAAACTGTTGTGCAATTAATAGTTCGTGGTGTACGTCTTGCTTAAATACTAAAGGACACACATTTAAGTTTAAATAAGGGGGAATATTTTTTGTCAACTTTGAGGAACTCTAAATTCAACAAAGATGCACCTTTGGACAAGGATATATTTGGTACAATATTCTATATTAATACACTAAAGGGTCTATTCTGTAAGCAAAATGTTAAATTTTAACACCTGTTTATTTTTTTGTCTCTTTTTAACTTATTGAATTCTATAATACCTCTCTTTGTTTTCCTGCTTTAACGTTAAAATTTAACATTTTACTTACAGAATAGACCCTTAAATGACGCTATAATGTGATTCACAATGTATATACAGTTCCCCGGATTAACTTTGGTGTGAATGGCAAAAAAAATTGTGGTAAAATGTAATGTTTGAGTAAGCAGGCAGGCCTGCTTTAGTAGAAAATAATTTGTGATTTCTTTTTATAAAATCATAAATGCTTTTCTTTAACAGATTTTACTCGAAAAAGTCGCTTAAAATAAAAAAATATATAATTTTTATTGAATATTACTTTCCAAGGACCGTAAGCATAATTTTTCTAAATATTCGAGACCAGTATGCTTACGAAACGTGATAGGTACACAATTTTTTTACCCGGTTTAGAAAAAGACGGCCATATTTTAATCGAGAAACTTAGATAATCAACAGAACACTTCGAAATAATATGGATTTGTTATACCTATCAAAATATCACCTTTTTTTTAACTAAACATATCAAATATTAAAAATGTCAATTATGTATATTATTTGAGCAGCCATATAATATTATAGATAAACCATTTTTGTGATTCCTATAATGTAAACCAGTTCTGAAATTTTTACAGATTTTGTATTTGTTACCCCAAAAATAAGGACTAGGTACCGCTCATTTGCTTTTGTCTCAATTTTTTTCTAAAATATATGTATAGCTTCTAAAGGGAAAACTCCGAAGATCTCTTGAACATTTTACTATTATAATTTCCATTTAAACTTATAATACAGAATCAACAATTTAGATTATGTGTGCTAGTTCTGAATAGATATTACCTATTGTTCATACAACTACATGAAAAGTGAAAAATTGGCGATTTTAGTCCAACTTGTCTAGGTGCATAATTCACTTTAATATTAGTTCCAAATAATGTTGATGATGAATTACTTTGTCAAAAATTCCTGATTTATTTGTCCTGCAACGTGTAATGAGTTTTAAAATAAAAGCAGTGATGATGTATGTTGCACTCATGGTAGACAATTTGTTGTCACGTCTTTGTCCTCTCAACAAAACAACGAGCTTCCATTCTCAATTTGACCCTTATTGGGTGGGCGTATTGTAGGCGCGAATGTTCAGTTTATTTTAAACCCTCTCTTTCGTTTACTGCCAAGTCGTCTCCTTAAGCATAATCAAAATTAATTTACGTATTTTATTAGGTTCTTTTGTATTGTTTTATGCAAATTAATAACATATTTGTATTGTTTAGAGTTTTTGTTCCGTTTCGTTGACTGGATAGTAATTAATGTCAAAAACCGACAACCTGGAAAATCTACATCAATTTAACATAATTGTTATTTACCTGTAGACTTACAAAAATAAATATGTCATATTATGCTGAATAACCTTATGTTTACGGTATAATTTTATTAAATGCGCATTTCAATCGTTCCCTATTTTGTGGTGTTCTTTTTAATATATATTATGCTAAATAAAAAGGTTTCGTGTGTTCAAGTTTTAAACTAAAATGATAGTAGAGCAGAGTTTTCATTATAGCAAGGTAAATTAGGCAAATTTTCTCTGAAAAGCAACGCTATTCTGTATTGCTAAACTAATTAAAATATACCACTACCATTTTATTCCACACGACGCGGCACACGCAATTATAATTTTGGTGTGTTGTACGGGGTAGGGTCCCCTTGTTATTAAATTACAAAAGAAAGTCATTTCGTTTAATGTCTTGCTGCTTACTGTTATGTTTCCACCCATCAAATTTTAAGGATTTTTTCGTTTTTATTTCTTGGATTGAGCTCCAAGGTAATAATATGACATAATTTTAAGTAGGACGGTTACGTTGCCGTTGTGAGGATTCCAAAAAAATTGGCAATTTTACGGAATTTGCTTGCAGATATTAAATATTTAACACGACATTGACTCCGCCATCGAATGGAGTTGCTGTAGGTAATATTCTTGATCGATTTTTAGAATTACGTTTGCCTTTTTTGCTTTTATTTTTTTATTCGGCTCTGTTCCAGAATTCTAATACGGATCACAAACGAAATTCCAAAGAGCATCATGCTATAAGACAAAAAATAATATATCTGGGTCTGTTGGTATTATGTTGTATTGTACCTATGTATTATGTAAATGTTGACTAAACAAAATAATAATTTGTGCTGGATTGTACAAGTTTCTGGATTTTGCTAGGAGAATCACAATTGCCTATTCAACAGAAATCTCTTTGTATATAGACAACATACGAGAATTATTATTAAATTTAAATGTTAATAGTAGAGGTGCATACTTCATAACCTGCTGTAGAATCGTAGAATCAAATTAGTGTGTAATTGGGAGGGATTGTTGAGGTATCGAGACAGAAATTTAAACAATTTTTGAAGTTTAATTAAGTTTGGAGGAAACTTGTATAACTTTCTTTCATTGACTGGAAGTAGGTGTTACTAAACGTAGTACAAATTAATCCATAGACCATTATTACTATAAACAATAGTGTTAAAATCATATATCTAAAAAAAAATAAAGGCGCCGTCGCGACGCTCAGTCTCAGGTGTGCTATCTACCTACAAAAGTATTAAGTTTTAGATAAGACTATAAGGTATATTTGGTGCAAGTACTTTATATTTATGTCAGAATGTTACCTCAATTACTTACCGGAACACCATTATGTAGGTACGTGTTAAGTTTCTCGTAAATATCAAATTTAATGATTTATTCAAAAGACTAACTATAGCTTTAATAATCGCTTTCATTCAAATTTATTGTTGATTATAACTAGACACATCCCACCATGTAATTTATAGAAACTTTAAGAGCTAATAGAGCAGCATGATTTCTCGTATTCACATATAAGAAATTATATAGTGCATTATGTCGGACAATATGACTTTCTTTGAATATTTTATATGGAACATTATGACTTTCTATGCTTATGTTAGAGATATAGAATATTTATAAACAAGAACATTAAAGTGTGGACTTTATAGCTATAGCTAAACTTTTATATATGATCCATTAAAACCAGTTACTTTTTATATAGTACATTAAACTCTATTACTTCTTTTGCTTAAATGTAATAATAAATTTTGTCTAGCAACTGTGGTAATCTCGCTTTATTGTTAAAAGTTGTATGTTCAAATCGTGTACTCTAATAAAGTACGTGACTTTAACAGAGGTTGAGTTTAGAGCTTAAAATTCAAATGAACTGCTATATATCAAAAAGTTTCAAAACATTTAAAGGAGTATGCGAGTGCCCTGCTTTATATGCAATACAATTAACTCTCTTAAATTTGATGTATTAATAAGGACACCTCTGAATACGTATTTCCTGAATTATACTGGTATACTATTTTACATTTAAAATTTAAATTGAAGATATTACTTTCTAGAAACATAACATTATGTACCTTAATAAATATCAAAAACGTACGAGTATAGGGAACATTAATTCAGTTTTGGACTATCTATTAATTGTCAGTGATGATTAGAGAACGGATTTTGGTCGTCATAACGTCAGAAACTAGGAATCGCTTAAATAATTCCTATGACCATTTTCATACATAATAAAACAATATTTTAATCCTTTTTGTAGGGTTTCAAACAAACTTAATGACCAGACATTATAATGTGGATGATACAAATCAATTTTATTTAATGTACTTGATCCAGTATCCGGAATGACGAAAATTGATCCGGTCTCTAGTGATGATGTTTTTTTAGACAGATTGACTATACAAAATACGTCACGATTTCTGTGATAACTATATACTTAATGATATTAAATATTCCTATGTATAGGTATTACATAAAGTATTTATTTTTATTTGCTGCTGTTTTTATTTCAGTGAAGCTACTTTTTTGTGGAGTTATTTATATGGTCTTATAATGTTCGTTATTCCACGCGTTTACTGAAATTCTTATAAAATAAGTGTTATACATAATCCAAATTAAAATTATGTGGCAGGCTCTTGAAAATTCACATTAATGTTACTACCAGAAAGACTCCTAATTCCAGACTGGTTGTTTTTATTACATTTAAGGGGAACTTGGCCACAGCAGGACGTTAACGAAACAAAAATCTAGCAGTAAACAAAAAACACGGGTTTTTCTCTTTCACGTAGCGAGCGAAGAAGAATCGCAATAAAAACACAAAAGAATATCGACTGCGGCGAGCTTTTGTGATTCATTTGATAAAATAATTAGTCGGAGGCCCTGGCAATTACGTTTCCGGTCTTATTAAATTAAAGTGAGGAAGTGCTAAGCATTTTAATTTTATTTCCAACCATTGTGTTCTGCAGTGGTGAATTTATGATGAAGTGTTTATTGGTTCCCGTGCTTCTCAACCCCAAGGAATGTCCGCAATTGGGTAATTGCTTTTCTGGTGGACTTAAATAAAACAGCTAAGGGGATTTGTTGGTTTTATTAACAGAACTTGTGCTGCAAAAAGAATTTTAATATCATACAATACAGGATTTTTCAGAAACACTGGTTATAGAAATTAAATATTTTCCTAATTTTTTTTTGTATATAAGAAGGGCCACTCTATAGGATATAATAATTATACTCTTCTTCATGAACCCAATTTACTAAAATATTCTAGCTTGGTCTAATCAATAAATATTAATATCCCAATAACATTTTTTACTGAAACTAGAACCTGGATTAGAAGAAGATAGTGAATACTCGTACTACCGACCTTGAAAAATCTTGATGAAAATAAGTGTCCTCAAGCAATACTTTTCATAAAATTTTGATTATTTTCGAACAAAGTTTTAGAGAGACCTTTAGTGTTTCAAACTATACCACATTATAGAAATAGTAGATAGTAACTAATATACATAAACGAACGAAACGTTGAAAATTGAATGCATAGAAAATATAAGTACATAATTTATTTTCAGCTGCTGGATACTTTTACTAGTTTTATGAAAATAAATAAAAATTAATTTCAAAGTAGATACAATCTGAATAAATACAAATTTGTGTATTTATTAAGAAGTACAGAAGACGCTCCAGAATTCGACTTTTGGTGGTATATCATAAATACAAATTAATCGGGATATCTTAAACCAGTCTTAAATATCTTAAATTCAGTCTATTAGGTCCCTCATATAATTTTTATATTATTTTGTTCTAACAATCAAAACAAAAACATTTAATGCAGCTGATATTTAAAGATTTTTTCCCATACCTACACGAAAATGGCCACTTTATTTGCGAGAAATGCGGGTACAAAGTCGCCTTTTTAGGGTAGTTGCGGAAAATAAGGAATGGGGGTAACATTCCTCCCTTGGGTAGCCATTCCCTGACTGATATGCGGGAGTCATTTGTGTTTGTTTATGGTTGTCAAGGTGATTTGCTCACCGCACAGTGTCAAGCAGAATGTCAGTGTTATGCTGTTTTAATTTGTTCGTGCATTTCACGCAAAAGAAGTGGCCATTTTCGTACAGGTATGAGAAAAAATAGAGTATGCTACACGGTAGGAATTGACTCTGCCTCGCTTCGCTCTGGCGCAATTTTCACACTCGTCAGAATCTCTCAATTCCTACCTTGTTGCATAAACTACTACTGTTATTCAGAATGCCTGTAGTACATGTACCACCATGCTCATGATAGAATTATGAAATATGAGGAACTATAGGTACCGACTACTTCATTGTTAAACTTAGGTTGAAGGGATATAGTCCAAACTATTACTCTCTGCAATATGAACCTATTTTCAATGTTCTCATATACTCGAAGAAGAGATTGAATTATTAGACAGACTACTGTGTTAGTCGTATACTCGTAACCTTAGCACAAATAGATGCTGGAGGTTCTTGAAAACACAGCAGTTTATAATAGTTTCAGGACGCAACGACTTTAGTAGGTAAGATGGTGACATATTTTAATCATTGATTATATCTTTTAGTAAAAATTTCCATATTTCTCATAATCTAAAGAATTTTTACAATACATTTCTACTTGCTGGAAGTAGGGATTATTTCAATTTGTTCCTAATAAAAATGTCGCGTTTGGGAAAAAAATCCGTTAATATATGAAATAAATTTCCGAGGCGGTGTGATATTACAACATGTTTATTTTTACCACCACGGTTTTGCGGACTCTCCCCTAAACACGAAAAATTATAGCAATCATAAAGCGGCCCAATTTTAAATTGTTTAGACATTTTAGGTATTCACATTCCGTTGGCATAGCAAAAATTTCGTTTTCCCCCTACATACAACCAGAAAATATTTCAACAGCATGTTATGAAAATTATTACTTATTTTTAAATTATAGGTATTCAGAAAATATTTTATAATCCAGTATTTCTTTAAATTATTCCTATACAATAACTCAATTATTAAATTCATTTCATTATATGATGATACTAATCTTTCAAATGAAATTAATCGAAATATTTTGAAAAAATTAAAAACGTTCAGTAAATAATAGGAGTAATAAATACATAATACGAGTATTATGAAAAATTTACATAAAAAAATCCGTATTCCAAATTACAGGGTATTTATTGAAGTATACACCATATGAATGTGCAATATTTTTCCTGTTTTGTATGTTTTTTATTTTTTTACGAAATGAGGCGCACGAAATTTCCTTTATCATAGTGATTTCCGGAAATTTCATATGCAGCAAATACACAATTTACGCCCTTATATCCAGGAGAGCCCGTTTCACAAAGAATATGCGGTGATTTTGGCACAAATCGAATGTAAAATCAGATTGACGCTCATCACACTCTTCACAACGGACGCACTGTGCAAAATGCAAGCCATCCAAAGTGAATTCGGCCGAGATTCTATACTGGTGGATATTTCAATCTTTTATTTTTTAAAAATGAACCACAGTATTAGTTTATTTTTTGAAAATATATTGAATGTCTGACAATTTCTTTTATAATGTGATTTGAGCGAGCTGATACGTGTGGATATCTACGTGGTAATCTCATCTGACAGAAGAAATAACGTCAATAATTTAATTATAATATCATTTTATACTTTCCGACTACTCTCTATAAAAGCAAAGTTTGAAACTGCTGTTAGATAACACATCTAACTAATAATTGATTTATCGATTTTATTTTGTATAAAGCATGTAGGTTGTTGACTCAGCTTCATGCTACCGTATGTATGTGCATAGTTCAATTGTGTAATTTCTCAAGTTGCTCCAGTGTTATTAAACAGCAGTTGCATTTGCAGTTTGTCGTCAGATGAACTAATTTTAATTGCAAAACCAGTCAAACGTGTAACATAAAACTAATTAAATTACAAATAGAATCACTGGCGTAAAAATCGAAATAAAGGTATACATTAAATTGCATATTATTATTAATTGATCAGTTCTAAATAAACTTTATCGTTGTGTAGTGTACTTTTACGTATACAATCAATTGCTATAATTAATGCAGTTTAGCGTAAATCACAAAATAATTAGTTTTCATAATAATAGTTATGTCTGCATTGTTAATTATAAGCCATGTCTATAATTTATAAGTTATACAACACAGAGTTAAAGTTTAAATTAAATCAGAGAACTCTCGTTAATGTTTAACAATGTACTAATATATGGCGCTAATTTAATGTTGAATAATTTAGTTTTTATACACATAGGAGCGAGAGTATATATAACATATATACATAGAGAGATTTACATATAATAAAAGTTCAAATATGTAGGAGTAGAGAATATACTACCCTTCTTCCTTCGACGTGATATTTCAGCAGAATAACAAATTTCATGTGAGACATTGCAAGTAGGTTTTTTAGTGTAAAAGCGCAGTGAATGTTTTTATATCCTTACAATACCGGAAAATTTTAAAATTTGACATATAGTTTTTTGTGCTGGAAAAAGTATCAAAGATCATGACCCAAATTAACTCGTTTAAGCAACTGTCACCAGCATTACATTTTTTAGTACTTTTTTTGCATCTTGAAAAATACTATTACGGAAGTAATCGTACAAAGAATGATAAGATTTACTATTATTTACGTTGAATATAAGACAGTGGCTACAAACATCTAACTTAAACAATTATAGGTTGGTTACCTTTACATAAATTTAAATATGTATCCTATTACGATAATATAATATAACCATCAGATGATAACAAAATAATCAAATATTTATGTATGTATAGATATTCCCGATTCTACACTTTTAATCCAAATATGATTTCGAAATATTCCAGTAACTACAAACCTTTGATTTTAATTGTAAATTACTTTAGAGTTAGTTTACGATCTGATAAATCGGAAGATCAGATAGAACCATACAAAAAAAGCAAAATATGGTATAATTATCTTCCTTATAGACAACAAATCGTATACATGGATTTCGTTTAATTTAACTTGTTAACCGGTTTCGCCTTACGACATCTTCAGTACATGGTGTACTCAACTGAGGATTTTTGTACCATAAGACGAAACCGGTCGATACTTGAATGAAATACTGGAACAAGTACTCCGTGTTGTTTTATTTCCTGTACCAATTTTTACTTTCTTATACGAAGTAATAAGAAAGTATAGTAATCGTGATTTTTTTCGACTTCGAGATTTTGTTGGATTTACACGTTTTGAGGGCCCCTGAATCCATTTTGGGCATTTTCGCCATGATATCTGTCTGTCTGTCTGTATCCACCATAACTCAAAAACGAGTTATCGGATTTGATTCAAATTTCATATTTAAGAGTTTGAACAAATTTGTGGGTGCCACATTAAATTTTTTTCATCTAGCACCAACACAAGTGACACTTATACCTGAAGACATTTTTAGGTTTTTTAGGAATATCTTGAAAAATAAACAATTTATGAGATTTTTTTATTCTTTAACATTGATTTAGAATTGAATTTCGAAGAAATTTTGTTTGAACTTTTTTTTGAAATTCCGTCAAAAAAATTTCAAAAAAAACGCGATATTCTTAAAACACTCATATTTCTCATAGTGCGCGTTGATCGTTGAATCCGACGGTCTAGGTAGACTAGACTTGACTACTGCCAAACGGAAGGTCCCGGGTTGGAATCCCAGAATTACCATTAGTTTTTTTGTTATTTATTGGTTTCTATGGCACCGAAAACAATAATAATGAATAAATATATTTGATTTTATACCGGGAGATTTTTTTAAGTGAGTAGTAGGTCAAAAATCTAAAATAAAACACATTTTTGTCGTAAAATTCGGTTATAATGAGTGGGACAAGGACAGATTTATGTGTATTGCAATAAGTGCGACAAAGATTATTTGAAAATTGCTGGAAACCCTCAAAATTTAAACACGATTTCTACAAGAAATTTAACTTAATTTCTTTAGGATAAGTAACTGTGGTACTATCCGTATAAGAAAGTCATGTGTTGGACACATCAGATATTTTAAATAAGTATCATTCTTGTTCCTTGATGATTCAAAAAAGGGAAAATTACTTTAGATAAGTTACTTCGTATATGACAAATAAAAAAATGTGTGAAATTTACCGTAAGCAGTGCGCATGCGGAAAAGAAAGTTATCAGTAGCTGGAAGGCTGGTGGTTATCGAAAGCTCTAACTAATAATATTCTCGATTAATAACGTAATTTAGAGATTTAAATAACTTTCTAGTTTTTTTTGGTTTATTATAACTATTACTTTACTGTAATCAGTTAAGACGTTTTTCACCTTATCATCTTGCACATGTTAACGATCTACGCCATGTTTATTATCATATTTTGTATCTCTTTCATTTTGTATTAGGAAGAAAGTTAAATGGTGTTAGTTTACTTGTTGGAATAATTAAAAACTTTCCAGTTTTATAAATAATGGAAATATAGTTGCAGCATAAATTAAAGAAGTTTTGTAACAAAGTTGGAGCAGTATAATAATGGACAAATAAAATAATGTTTGTATACAATAGTATTTGAGAGAGAATGTACGTTTTTCAGAATAATATGTAAATTAATTTTATTGTTTGGGGGAGTTTGCAAAACAGGCCGTCATAAGGGAATTTTATGTTACCTACATCCAAGTGTTTTTCTCATTATGCTTGTCTTGAAAATGCCAATATTTCTTCGAGTTTATGGATTTGGATTTCGGAGACCAAAACAACATAAAAATGTTTGTTACAAATACCAAGCCCCTCAGTAAAATTTTACAGAAAAATTAACCATCTGTTTTTAAATTTCCTTATACGTATTTATTATAAGTGTAACTTACGTTAATTAAATGTACTGTCGTACTGAATAATATTTTGAGAAAATTGCAACAATGAAGTTGAATTTTTATTATTTTTTCAAAGTGAGTATCGCGGCGATAGAATGTTAAAAAATTAAACTAGTCCTATTGAAGTTTCAATTATTAAAGAATAGTATATTGTAATACAAGTGCGGAAAACGCATCATGACAATACGAGTGTGAAATTTGCAACGCGAGCGATAGCGAGTGCAGCAATCACACGAGTATTGTCATGGGCCATTTCCGCAAGCGTGTTACATACTATTTTTTCTACGAAAACGTGGAATTCGTAAAAAATAAAATTATTTGTAAATCTTTTTCTAATTAAAAAAAACATCAAGTGAGTTTGTTGTCATAGAACTGAAAGCTCATAGCTGTTGACAGTTTATAAATTGTGTCCTGTCATCGAAATAATTTTGATTTTGAGATCAAATTACGTGAATATAAACATGGAGTTTCAAAACTAAAGCGAAAGCGATGAACTAATGTGCACTCCTCTGGTTGTTAGATATTAAATAAATGTTACAATTATAACTAAATGTAAGTACTTCTTTATGTTTTTGTTTGCGTGCGGAAAGTTTAAAAAATGTGTGCGGAAAAAAATTTCCACACAAATTTTCCGTACTAGTTTTTCAAAAGCCTACTTTCAAGTTCGATTATCTTGTCAGAAAAAACGTCATTCCGCATTTTCGTAGAAAAAAATAATTATTATATTCATATTTATTTTTATCATCACATCCACAATATTTGATTTCTACTTTTTTTTTAATTTATAACAGATAATTATAATCCAGCTTTAATGAAGTTAAATTTTTTCCATCATTGCACAATGTTATTTTATTATATTGTTAATTAAAAACTGTTCGTCGAAATGTGCCCACTCTTTTTTTGTAAGGGTACTGACGGCAGTTTAAAATATTTCATTAATTAAATATTTAACACTTCAAACAATGTCAATTAAAATATTTTTGAAATATAACTAATGAACAAACTTTTAAAGGCAAAAACTTTTTAATTTGTTGTTATGTACGAGTGTTGTTCATTCTAATGGGCATTCATATAAATTGCAATAACTTATTTGAAATAAAATGAAATTTTAAATGCAGTTTAACTGAAAAACTTCTGATATTTGCCCTACAGCTAAATACTTAAATAGAAAATTAATGCATGAATATAAATGCAAGCTTAATATAAAACTTTAGGCAACACTTTGTCGGGAAAGTTTCGTTAACTACGGCTCGTTTCCAGAATTGTCGAAGCAACTCTTTTTGATCTTTAATATTAATAAGTTTTAAATTTCAAGTAATTCAGTCTGCTACTTACATATTACATGAAAGGAATACTTCATATATTGCCTTTCTTCTCTTTAGCATATGTATATTCGGAGCAGTTTGTTGGTGTGTGTTGACAAATTACTTTAAAAACGTTGCTGTAAATATTTTATGAATTTGGTACTAAACTCTGGCTGATACGTTGCCTCGGTAGTTTTAGTTTTAAAATTGATGCAAAGGATAATAAATGTAAATAAACGTTACATTTCGTTGCTTCGTAATGTGTTACGTGAAATCGCAAATAGTTTACGGTTTGCATTTTTTTTTAAATAGCGTAACTGGTTGTTTTTGTTTAAATTTATGGCTAAGTAGATTCTGAATAAAATTGTATCTCATTATATGTTTGTTTTCGAAGTAGAACTGTAACAAACTTTGTAAGTTGAGTCGTAATCTCTTATATAATATTTGTTAAACGGCTTAAAGTAATATTTATGCCATGCGACTCTAACAATGTTTGCTTTAAAATCAAGTTACATACATACAAACTTTATACACTAATTTGAATGGCCTGTCTAATTAAACATTCAACATCAATGTAAGGCTTCATTTGTATTTCGAATTGAAGTAAAAGCGTATGATTCTAAAGTGTTTAGAATTCATGACACTCTTTAAGGGGTTTGTAATTACAAAAGGATTGTTATTGACAATAAAGTAATTGTAGAAATAGGATTTGATGGCAGTTAAGAAAAATGTTATATATTTAAATAGGTAAATATTTTAAATCATCGAAAATGGTAATCGGCGTTTTGATCCTTGGACAAAATATCCCCGACAAAATATCCTTTTAAAATATCCTTGGATAAAATATCCTTGAGACAAAATATCCTTGAGACAAAATATCCTTGAGACATAATATTCTTGGACAAAATATCCTTGAGACAAAATATTCTTGGACAAAATATTATACGTTGGTATTTTTGTTTAGGTTAGGTTTTTTATTTTTCATTTTCAAGTTTTGTTTCAAAGTTTTAGCCTTGAACCGAAATAATTACTTAATATAAATAATATTTTTTAATGTTTATAATGGGTTAATAAATTGAATTAAATTTAAAAAAAAAATGTTAAGGATATTTCATCCAAGTATATTTTATCTTAAGGATATTTCGTTCAAGTATGTTTTGTCTTCAATATCTTTTGTCCAAGGATATTTTGTCCGAGGATTATAAGTCATAGAACCATCGAAAATAGGATACCTATGTACAATCTTTAGCATATAGTAAATTTTATAACTTATGTTCAGGTGATAAAGTAACCAACCCTTTGAAATATTTTCCGAGCTGTTTTATTGCGGCAAAAGTGTAAATGGGTAAAGTTTATGTACCTACATCTAAAATAAACATTAAATTATAAATGTTTTGCGGAAATTGTTTTTTTAACATTTCACGTTGGTGTGTTCTGTAAAGAATTGTTTTTATTTAAATTTAAAAAATTACATAATTATTAAACCTTGTAAGTCGGCAAAATTTAGAAGAAATCGTTTAATTTACAACTGAAAATGACTTTGACAACTGTGTCAACTAAGGGTTGTTCTTTTCATCTTCCAGATTTTGTTGCTTTTCATTGCTGTATCAGTTGGAACATATACATAAATCTATCAAATAAAATTATAAAGGGGTGAAAAAACCGGGATTTGTTTACTTCTAGCAATAGCCTCTTTCTCTTTTTAATTAGGAATGCAAAAAATAACTTACTAACGAGATAACGAGATAACTAGAGTAAGTACCGTTGAACTTTCCTGTTCTTCCTAATAATTAAAAAATATTGAATATATGTACAGGGTGGGCAAAATTCGATGTTCTTATAGGATAACTTTTAAACCATAACAGATATTGAAAATCTGACCGCGCATCGTCGAGCATTTTTTTTGAGAAATGGCGTTTGCACGTTCTTAAGGCACTGTTTTGATGCAAATGCAATGGCGTTAACAGATTTTGAAAATGTCTTTTTATTTTTAGGTTATGAGATACATTTTTATTTTTTTATATGGAAGTCATAGTGGGCTGTCACTTTATTGAAAAGAGCATTTTTTTCTATTTTCAAATATATATAATATGTAGAGGCTATTCCTTCAATTTCTTCTTGAAAAATAAAAAATCTAAATTTTTGAAATTAAATTTAAAAAAATCTTATAATAAAAATGAAAATACAACAAACGACATACCTACATATAAACACGACACTATCTAAAATTAGTATCTATATAAAACAACTCAAAGAAAAAGTTCAAAATTACGTCTATTAACTGCAATAGGTACACTTTTTATGACACTTCTGTGCGCATTCGAAATGTGAATATTTGATACGGAGTTAAGGCATTGCGTAAACTTGGCTTTGAGTTTTTTGTATTTCTACTTTTAGTTTTATATGAATTATCTTTAATATGTCCCCAAAGGTGTCAAATCAGGCGACCTTGGTGGTCATCTAACTGGCCCATTGGTAACAAACCAATTATATCTAAATTTTGAGTTAAGCAATTCTCTAGCTGATCTCGTATTATGAGGTGGTGCACCATCGTGTTGTAAGATGAACTGACTTCTATCGCTTAACGATAAATTGTCCAAATATTCATCAACAATTTTCTCATTTAAATATTGGTAAGTAGTACCGTTCATCAGTTAGATTTCCCTCATAAATCTTATATGCCAAAACTCATTTTTTTATTAAGGCACACTAAAACCAAACGAACCCTGATTTTGGATCTCAATTGCGCGCCGAGGGTTCTCATCATGACATTCGTCTACTGCGATAAATATGCGAAATACATATTATTGAAGGAATAGACCCTATGTATTATATATATTTGAAAAGAGATAAAAATGCTCTTTTCAATAAAGTGATAGCCCACTATGACTTCCATATAAAAAAATTAAAATGTATGTCATAACCTAAAAATTAAAAAACATTTTCAAAATATGTTAACGCCATTGCATTCTCCTCAAAAGAGTGCCTTAAGAACGTGCAAACGCCATTTCTCTAAATTCACAAACAACCGAAATATAGACATAAATCGAAATCTCAAGAAATCGAATTTTCGTCCATAACTCGAAAACAAACGACGATCGCTAAATTTTGACTTCGGCATCAAGGGTTTGTCAAAAAAAGAGCTCGACGATGCGCGGTCAGATTTTCAATATCTCTTATGGTTTAAAAGTTACCCTATAAAAACATCGAATTTTGCCCACCCTGTACATATATGTATTGACCCTTAACCCCTTCATGCATGACTTTCTCAAGTTTATTTTTCATTATAATCGATCTGAGATCAAAAAATTCTTCCATTAAATAAAAACTTTTTTTACAAAAATTTTTTTCATGTACTTACTAAATCTTCCACTACATACGTTGAATACCATATACCTACACTGTTGAAAATTTTGAGTTTATGTGTTAAAATAATTTCGTGTTAAAAAAATTATGTCAAAATCCACAAATTTTTTTGGTTACAACTACATAGTACAAATGTGTTAAAATGACAAATTGACATATTAACACATTATATTAAATTTTAACATAATTTAAAAGTTGTTAAAATTAAACAAAATAATTGTGTTAATATGAATAAGCAATTATGTGAATGACATGTAATTTGGGTACTTTTAACATTTTATTTCTGTCATATAAATGAATAAAGATTTCTGTTAATGTAACACAAAATCTATGTAATTCGATGTGTTGTTCAATGAAACTACATGTTTACTTATGTTATTCGTACAAAACGTTTAGTCAAATATTTTTTCTGTGTTACTTTAACTTTTTATTTGTATTAAAATGTTGGTTCGTTATTCGTCACTACCCCCTAATCTGTGCATCAAGTTGAGAACTTAAACATTTCAGTTTAGAACGAAACCAAGTGAAGGATGTATGTTTTATCAGTTATATTCTTGTGCAATTGTTGTGTATTGTCAAGGTAAGTAATAACAAAAATATTAGGTACATTAAGTTCTCTAAAATTTATGAGGTTGTATCTTCACTTATTATTAGACATGTATACATATGCCATTTGTGAAAATGGGAAACAATGTGTTTCTGAAACCTACATTGCATATATTGTTAGAAAACGTTCCTCCTTAAGTTTAATTAACTTTAGTAATTTAAATATCCTTTAAGTGTTTAGATGTTTACGAACTGGGTAACCAAAATGATATTGTTAGGTAGACTTTTTTATTTTTGCCGAAATTGTATGTCGTTTGTGTGTGATTCTGAACCTGTATTGTATCAATTTACATATTTAAGATCCCACCTTACGTTTAATTATCTTTAGTATTTAATTATGTTATTGATAACCAAAGTGAAATTGTTAATTTTTTATTTATTTTATGTCGTCTGTGAGAATGAGAAACTAAATGTGTATCTGAAACATGGCACAATATTGTTATAGAAGTATGTATTTTCTCCTTAAATTTAAATAAATTTAATTTACGTGTGCTTAAGTATTTCAATGTTTATGAACTTGAGAAAAAAGTTACAGAATGTTGATTTTAACAAACAATAAAATGATTTGATATTTTTACCTGTTTTTTTATTTTCATCAGTAAATTAACCCCCTACCCTTTTATTTTAACAAAAATTATGTCAGTTAACATTTTACAGGTTTGTCCCTCAAAGGTGTTCCGTAAATTTAGATATAGATTCTGCGATGAAGAACAAGTATAAAAGTTCAAATAAACATATGGGTGCCGACGCCTCCTAAAGAAGATGTTGAATATTTTATAATTGGCATTTATTACACAACACTACCAGTTATAAAAATTTGTATTGATTTTTAAAGTTTGACAACTGGCGCTCCTCTTCTAATCCACTTTTGAGGTTAATTGGTGACACTTTGTTCCAAGGATAATCAGTATAAATGCCAATCATAAAATGTTCAATATCTTCCTTAGGAGGCGTCAGAGCCCACATGTTTATCTGAACTTTATACTTATTTTTCATCGCAGAATCTATATCTAAATTTACGGAACACCTTTAAGGGACACCCTGTATAATAGTGAATAACAACAGAAAAAATGTGTACAATCAGCTGACATCCACATATTAAATAAGTAAAATTAACAAAAATAATGAGTGGCATTTTAACGAAGTATTTATGTTAAATTTAATCAATGACATGTAATTATGTTATTATAACACAACATTAATCAGTCAATATAACACATTAGTAACTGTTAAGTTTACAATATTATTATGTCAAAAAAATAATGTGTTAAAATATTTGTGTTGAATTTTAACTAAAAATTATTGTAACCTTTTAACATTTTCGGTTTCAGTAAAAATAACACAAAAATTTGAGTGGACCTCCTGGGACATGTGAAATGTGTTAATTTTAACACAAAATTTTTAACTGTGTACATTTGCTATTAGCATCATATTTATCTTCAGTAGAGAAGCAAATTTTTCAAAAAATTACTACAACGTATTTATGTACTAAACATCTCTTTGAATTTATAATTTTTTCTCTCGTATAATTATTGTCGTACAACTTTTTACATAAACTTTATTTCTTTCACAGCTCCCAAAGCAAAATGTAGTTGTGAAAGTAAGAATCCGGCATAAACACACGTTAACTAAGGAGTTACGCTCACTTTATGTAAGTTACATCTTGGCTGGTGTGGTTGTTAACCGTAGCAACGTTAGAACAACAAAAGCCAGGCGAGTTTAACACGTGAAAGTAATATGTGTAGACCGCTGTTAAACAGGAAGTCGGAGAAAACTACAAGGATCAACGGAAAGTTGCTGGGGAAACTCTCATTTCCTTGCCATAAAGGGTCTCCTGAGTTTTTCAGTACCTAATCTGTTTTAAGACTTATTTCGCCAAAAAGCTTTAATGGCTTAATAGATCTGTTAATGATGGGTTTAATGAATATAGATAATGTTTTAATGGGTTTGGTTTATTCCCTTCAAATTAAGCTTACTTTAATTTCCTCTCAACCTTAATTTAATTTCCCAATAAGCTGTTCCATTGTCTGCAAATCATAATTACTATGGAAATCAGTTATTTTACAATACATTTGTCTTTCAGTCTTTCACTTAACTTTTATTGTAATATAAATTTGATTTAACAATTAAATCATTATTCTTATTCTTCTTTATGATTCCTTTCAATGTATTAAACTCAAAGTGACTGTATTAAATTAAGGAAGTTAAGAATAATTTTGTTCAATTCACATAAAAATCTTTCGGCATATAAACGGTCAAGCGGACCATGATTCTAGGTTTAGAAAACTACAGCAAGACTTTGCTTTTAAATTGCTTGTGTACTGTTCTCGTCTCTTTTTTGTGCCATATATTGCAGTTAACACATCGTCTTGGCTTCTGTATTGTTCACAGTGAATTCACAGGCTTTTTATGGAGATACCATTCAATTATATTACTCAGAATTCTCTCTATGAAATAAACTTCATATATTTCAGAGTCTAAACGTCGTATTACCCATCGCAGGCGACTAAATGGAAAATATAAAAGTAGTAAAAATTGTATAGATATTATATTTAAATTTGTAATTTATGGAAGGTAATAGTGTATAAAATAGCTCAATATATCCAATATCCGCGACCTGGTTATATGTTTGAGATCATTCAATCACGAAAATGGCTGTTACGAATATCGAAAAACATCATTTGAAGTAGATTGTGGACGACTTTGTGCAGAGTTTGCACATCGGAAAATGGAAGCAATTCGATTCTCGTTCACACATTCGGTGCACTCTGGAAAGCTGTTGCATTATACAATGATAACGGGGTTATTTATTTTTAAATACTTGTTTGTATTTTACAGTTTGAAGACGTTAAGCTGCTACGTTGAAAATGGAAAATTTATATTATTGGTTAAGGATGCATTCGAAACAGTCGCATACATCGTGCTTTTAATTATTTAAATGCATACTCGTTTGCATAAAAATTCCTGCCTGTTTGCTGAGAATTTATTATTAGTAGATTTAGAACTGCAGCCAGAAAATACCTACACGTGGTGTTATTTATTTAAAACTATCTTCAGTTTTAATTAAAGTTTGTTTCATTTATAAATTTATGAAATGTTTCTGAAAGTTTGGTAAAAATTGATATGAATATTTTTTTAACCTAAAATACTACAATTGATCAAAATTATTATTATCCAGCTTCCAATTTTTTATACAGCCATACTTTTGTTACACCGGTTCAATAAAATCTTTAATAAAAACGTTGAAACTGTAAAATATCAGTTACTTCCAGTGAAATTTCGTTGGCAACCTAATTTAATATTTTATCAGGGCAACATTTTACTACTGACAAAGTTTACCACCGCTTGAACTGGTGCCCTAACTTTTAACTGCAAAACCTGTACGGATAATATATTGGTCCGAACACTGACTTATTTATCTTTTAATCTGTGAGAATAATTAACGCGAATTTGTAAATTTCATGCCAGTTACGGCAACATCTATTCATCTATGAAGCTTGGTGTCTTTTTTTAACATGAATTTCTCTGCTATGAAACTTGTTTATACGTTCGTGTAAAAAGTATAGACGCATATGTATAAACTATAAAGTTGAAAGTGGACATTTTTTCAAATTTTCATCGTGTTTGTGATTAATATTTAATCTGGCGATTTCTTAGTATTTTATGGGATCATAAGCTTTATATTTTGTGTCAATTTTTTCTGAATATTTCCTGGGTTTAACTAGGTACATTAATATCTGCGAAAGCTGTAACAATAACAATAAAAGAGTAATCGCTTTATCAATTAAACAGTACATAAACTTAATGATAAGGACTGCATAAAACTAGACATAAAGATTAAATTTTTTGTTTATTATCCTATTTTTCATACCATTTGTTTTATAGCGATAAGTAGGTACTCTCAATTTGAAAGTTTACGATAACTATTGACAATAATGCTCAACTAAAATTTACATGACATCATGTTACAAGCACTTGAGGTAAGTTATATGAGAGATTAGTAACTAAAGATGAGTATAATAACATAAACAGAGTTTGCTCTTATTGAAGTGAATAATCTAATGAAAAGTAATACGATTGCATTTAGGAATCTTGTGTGCGAGATATATGCAGCAGCTTTCAAGCCACTGCAACGCTGCAGTTTACAACAATATATTCACAATTTAAATGCGGTTAATGAACTTTAAAACAATAATCGAGACAGGGCACTTCCAAACCACATTAAGCTAAACTTAGTTTAGAATTTAAATTGAGAAATTGTAAAGATAACAAACTTTATAATGACAAAAATTGACACATTCTTTTACAACCCTCTGAAAAGTCATGCTTAAGCCAGGTTTCTAACTTAGCTACTCGGAACATTGACAGAGCTGTCCATTGCACTTGAACCATTACAGATGCACTTAAACATCGTGTAAGGTTTAGCTGTAGAGTGTTATCTGTCGAAACATTTTCTAAGTAGTTAGACATCTGGTGACAAAACTGTACTTCATGCTTAAATAAACAAGGGATGGAAGTAATAGTAAACACGATTAAAGGGAATAAATATTGAGAATAGAATACTTCGCTGGAGTAAAACTGATATAGTAAAAAGATATATGTACGTTGAGTACCTACCTGCTTTCCCTATAACGCAAATTTGCGTATAGACTCCGCAGGACCCATCATTAAACAAATTTTGTTTTCCTGCCTGTAATATAGGTACATATTATGATAATGCTTCTTGAGCCTTCTTCGTTCTTTATATTTTAATGAAATTAAGTCTTTTCTGAAAACCATTTGTTATCTTTATTTTGGTAAGCACTACGAAATTTTCAATTACAATTTTTTGACTTATAAAGTAATCTACAAAAATTCATGATATATGTAAAGCCCACAACTTTTATTTATACATACTTATACATATTGGTTAATCCTAACTAGCCGACTGCCAAGACAAAGACATTCATTCGTTGTGCGAGTTACCATTTGTTTCTGTTCTATATAAAGTAGGAAGACGCTTGTGACTGGATGCGTACTAGTCGAAACCACATCCATTTCTACCGAAACAGCTTCCACGTCTCCCTTTTTGCACGGCCACTCGCCCTGCTAGTTTGGTCGGCTTGAAATGGAGCAAAAAATTTAAATATCCATTCATATTTTCAGGTTCCTACATGTTTACTTAAAAAGTAATTTTGAGTAAGATATTGATTTTGCAAATGAAGTAGATTTGGATAAATAAGCAAGACATGAATGTGTGCTCCTTGTCAGATTTGTCTGATTGTACTTGTAGATACTTTTGTGAGGTTTGAAAATAGTCAAAGCCCAGTGTTATTTAGAACCATAAAATCACCTACACGTCAGAATATCTATTACAAAATGACATACCATTATTTTGAGATTTATATTTTTAGTCTTCTTGGAAATATACTGGGTACCTAAAAATTTAATGCCCTATTAGGCCCTTGGTAGTAAAGTCCAACAGTGTAAAGCTTGCTCGGTTTAACTGGTTCAATCCGGTGGGTTTATTAGTAAGCAATCTATTTTCTTGTTACATTAATCCTGAATTGGGCTGATGAAATATACTACATTATCCTGGTCCTAAATCGTCCTGAGTAGAAATCAATTTTCTGCAAGTTGCAATAAATATTTAACATTTCACTACTTAACAAAACCTCTTCTGAAAATTATTTATTAACCTTCCGCCGAAACTTACCCCAGAGCTGACATTCACCACTTATCAATTTCATATTCTCGTACAATAATCCTATTACTTGTTAGATAAAGCAGGGTGTGGCGTAATTGTAAAAGCACTGGAACGTGTCGAGTACGATTCCATTGCACCCGGCATAAACTTCTGGACCACATCCACATGAGTTATATTAATATTAGAAGAGCACAAGGAACATTTAACAAGATATATGTAACAAAGTCGACGGACTTCTCGGTCCGTCCTCACCAGCACGTGACGCGGGCTCAAATCACCGTCCGTTGCCTTCTTAACGGTCTTCGTAACCCCCTAACTGGCTCTATAATGGGCTATTGCCACTCTACAATGGCTTCTTCATCCAATCAAACACTTCTTAGAAATGTATTGGATAGTCTTGGTATCGTTTTTTAATCTCCAACGTACATGTTTTATAGTGTTCGACTTGGACCACTTTACAACAGCACGTAATTGTTTGTTACATTACCACATCGAAATTGCCTAATCAAATATTGGAAAACGATTACGTACAAGTAATCTTAAGAATCTGTTGCTACACTTTTTACATTTGTCTCCTTTTGCTTTACTGCTGATGGGTCTGTAATTTGAAAAACAACTTTTTAATGGGCTATTTCGTACAAGAAAATCATTTTCCAAAGATGACGTAGGTATTCTTTTCTTTGATAAATTGCTGCGGTTTTTATTTGCTAATATTAAGATAGAAAAAAATTTATAGAGTTCGTGGAAAATTACTTGGAACTCCATAGAAGCTTTACAGAAAACAATTATATTATAAAACATGTTGATATTAGTTGCAGGCAATTAGAGTGTTAAAAAAACTTATTTATTAACAACATATCTTCCGATAAATTTCTTATTTGTCCCGCATTACATACTTTCGCTTCTAGGTCTCTGGCTTTAAATCTGTTGGTAACATTAACCGGAAAATATTTTTTTATTGCCGAGATGGTTTTGAAAGCTGTTCTATATTTAAGCATCTGATAAGTACATGTTAACATTTTTCAATAACTATAAAAGTGTACGTTATTAGGTACTATACTATAAAAAGCTACAAATGGTGCGGTAGATATAAAATATAAAATATCTTTATTATAAAAAATAGGGCAGAAACAACCCCTTGCGTACAGGTTTAACGGTATTCTGTGGGTAGCTTTTACCATAAAAGAAACCCATTTTAACACTTTACGAGTATTATAAGAAGGCCCGGACAAAGTTTTTATTTCGTGTATAAGGTGTAAAAGCATTAACCCTCGCTTCATTGTAACATTGTATATTATGAGTGAGTATAAATTGACAATAATAGTGGTTAATGGTGTTAAACAAGCATTAAGAACAATTTGGTTCATCGTAATCTGTTATATACTTAATACTCTAAATAGTCGGAGCTAAGCCGTAGGAATAGGTACGGATTTATATGTAAGTCAGTGTATTTAGTTAGAGCAAACGGTCAGACTTAATTGATTAAGTTGATCCAGAATCAAAATTTTCTATGTAAAATAAAAAAATATATATCAAACGCACGTTAAGCTAAAACAAGAAATACTTTCTACAGAATTTCATGAAAAGTGAACTTATTTGCTATATCCTACTTGAAGCTGTTAATATCTCTTGAATTACAATTTCTGGAAGTCAAGTTCGAAATCTTATAAAAAGCAATTTCCTTATATTTGGCAAAGTTTCACAATAAATCTGTATGTTCGTATTTTACGATCCCTTGTTCGAGAAATAACTTTCCATAAAAATTAATACATCTTCTGCAGTTTGTATGGGTAATAAATTTAACACCTTTTCTCATGAAGGAAGCATCTACCCCATAAAATGAAATTTATAGTTTCTGAACAAAAATGCATTTGTCTCACATCATCTGTGTGGAACATATAGCTTGAAAATAATATCCATATAAGCGTATAATTAGCACAAATTTTTATTTATGGCGTATTATTTTTGCAAAATATCTTGATTTATGTTGCATTGTCCAAGACGGAAACTAGATCTTTGTCTTGACATTTTAAGGAATTCATTAGGTAGGTACTAAGTAATGTAAATATGCGACGTCGGTTTCTCCCTAAAATGTAGGTAATTATCAGCCAATAATGTTCATAAAAATGTATAAGTATGATTTGTTACATTAACATATTTTGCAAATAAATTGTAGTGATTATTTATTGAAGAGTAGCATCAGTTTAATTCTGTATTTCGGTTTAAAGTGAATTAAAGTATTAACCTGGGCATATTTAATTTTCGTAACAGGTGTTTATTGTATCTAGTTAAATTTAATGATTATCAGAAATAATGACCCTTTCACTAAAATACGGAAATATGATATAAATTATCTCAAATAAAAACGAATACTGTGGCGGCTGCAAAAACTACATTTCTAGAAAGTAAAATAAATTGGGATTACTTTCAACTTAACTTGCTTTACAAAATGCATTCGTAATACTAAATTCTTCGGATAATTTTAAATACATCGTCGAAAGTGTTTTTTATTAAATTAATTGGTTTTTATTTTTATTTGCATGAAATAGTTGCGAAATTCGATCCAGTATACGATCTCATAAACCTTAAAGATCGGGTGAGAAGAGACAGAATTTGAGAAATTTCATGAGCAAAAATAATCTCTTCCGATTTTTTATTTTTTTCTGTAGTTTTGGTTAGATGCATGTAAATAAATCGACGGTTCGTTTTTGAAAAATCATTTTTGTTATGACCATTGATCACCAAATTTGATTTGTATAGGTATCATATTTTACCATATTTTTTTAATTTAAATGATGTCACTATGAATATCTAAGTATTGTTCATTTTGGGACCATCTATGAAAAAACTACAGTAATGAAGAATAAATATCAATCAACATTCGTATAATCGCGCCATGAAAAAAAAGATATGCAGCAAAGTTTAATGAGTATCTTCGAAAACTTACATTTTCCATAGACACATACTAAATTTTCTGCATTATAACATGCAATTTCCTTCCATACATATGATGCCACTTCTACAATCTACAACTTAATCGCCGTGCCAACGTTCCACTTTTGTAGGGTAGCAGAAGTTGGGTAATACTCTTAATGAATGCTTGACAATGTCCACACTCATACAAATTAAAACTACGTGAACAGGCTGAATTAAATGAAGTTGCACGTATGAAGATCTATAGTTTCGCTGATATATTTTTGAGCATGCATTGTATTTTCTCATTAAATTATATTGTGTATTTTTGATCTCCAAAAAATTAATAGTTTACTTATAAGTTTCAGTTGCCAAAGCATAAGAATAATAGTACTTATTTACGTATAACTGAATTAAAATTAAGTTTCTATATTAGACTCAGGACATTGTCGGTACTTATAATTTTATAATGAACCTAAGCTAGTAAATTCTTATGGTTTATAAAACAGTTTCAAACTATTAACAACTGCCCAAGGCCTCGGTGTAAACTTTTTAGAAGGAATGAAATGTTTAGGAAACTCACCAATATATTCCGTCGTGATTCCTAAAACTACATTTTTATGAAAATTTAGTAAGGAAGATTCATTTTCAGTTAATGCGTAACAAATAGAATGAAAAAAAGAATGCGCGCGTAGCTTTCAGCAAGGTAAACCAACCAATAGTAACTTTTTTTACTATTCTAAAAGATTCAGTTAATTGAAATTAAACTGGCTATATGTGTAAATATTCTGCACAATTTAGTTTAAGATTTATAAATTACGAATCCAACACTAATATACAGGGTGTCCCAGTTTATATCGTCAGGATTTCACCAGTCGATAGTTTAGCGAAAATTAAAGGTCGTTTGTCTAATAAACTATGGTCGAATGTTACTTCCTTTTTGATGTACAGGGCATTAAAGAAAATAAATTATTTTAAATAATTTGCTATAAATCAATAACAAAAAAAGTTAGCCTTCTGAAATTTTGCATAGATCTTTTTTATGTATTCTTTTATTAATAGTGGTTGCTATTATTTTATTTAGAACACAGAGGCGTACAGTTGGCGACACGGAATAGTTTCCAGACAAATTGATCAAAGTAGCGATTTTTTAATTTTTTTAGCATTATAAATCAGACTTTTTAAATCAAAATTTCTTTTAACGACAGCGGTGGAGACTCAGGCGGAGATCTCATTAGATTACATTTTATAAACATTTTAAATATAAAACTAAAAGTGTTTATTTTTGAAATTTATTTTACCTAGATCAAAAAAATTTCTGGGTATTTTACTTAAATACTTTACATAAAATATAGACACAAGTATGACTGCTAATAATGTCACTAAACAGTTACCTATCGAGATTCGAGCCTATGAACATGATTTAATTTACAATGGAAAAAACTGCCTGGGAACTATTCCATGTCGCCAACTGTACATACGGGTTTCTTCAAAAACATTTTATTGAATAAAACGTACGCTACTAGTTTTTTGTGCAGCACCAATATGCAGAGAGTATTTTCCATTCAATTTGGAAACTTTTTTATATCTTAGAATTTTTTGATAACTTAACTCAAAATAACCTAATAATATAGTAAATAAGGGAGATTAAAAAGCGTAGTTTACACGGGATAATAACTTGCGATAGCAATTGTGAGAGTAACTTGCGCTAGTGTTTACATATAAGCAAGTTGTCAAAGCAATTTATCTCAGCAAGTGCTCTCTAGACATAACTTGCAGCAAGTGATTGCATGCGCGTTTACACGGTAGAGTATATTCCAGTGTGAAATGTCACGCCGTAGAAAGAGAGCCGTTGCTGTTCTCATTGCACAAAAAGAGCGAAGAGAGGATAGAAAAAGGATAGGGGTCAAAGAATGGATAGCCAGAAGGCTTACTCTTGTGGAGCTTCGATATTATTAAAAGAGTTAATAAGTGAAGATCCAAATAAATTTAAAAAACTACATTAAAATCCAACCAGTAGAGACCAAGATATAAAAAATCATCCTTATCACGTAACACACAAGCAAATTTTGTTGGATTATTGCGGTTCAGAGCTTTATCAATGACCCTGGACTTGCTCTCAAAAATGTGGCCATCATGTCAACTTTGTAGATATTAGGTAATTTTAGATCTAATTTGACTGGGCTAGTATTATGTACGAGTCTGTATGTACATATTTAAACGAATTTTAAAATTAATTTGGGGGTTTGCAGACCTCATGCAAAAAGACCTTGTATGCAACACGTACGAAAATAGTTTTTGGAGACTTCTCAGGATTCGTCCCCAAAAACTCTATTTTGTATACTTGATACATAAATAGCTATATTAATGAATATAAGTTGTTAATTGATAAAAATGTATAAAATATTCGAGCGTGTCGCTGAAACTTGCACACAACTCTCAGTAAAATCGAAAAAAATTTAACTTCCTAGAGCGCTCTCCCAATTTGTTTAGACGTGCAAGTGATTATTGCCGCAAGCACTTGCCTCCAGTTTTGCGACTTGCTGAGAGAACTCTCGGGCAGTGTTTACACTACGCAAATTATTTGGAAGTTGCTCTCAGACATTAACTTGCGATAGTTTACTTGCTCGTGTAAACTAGGCTTTAGATTTCCGAAAAAAGCATCAGTACAAAGTTGTAGAGAAATAATTTCCTAGAACTTTTCTTTTAATATTTTTTTGATATTGTCAATATTTAAAAAGTTATTCAACAAATAAGTTGCAAATTTTAGGGAAATTTTTCTCTAGTTAGGTACTACTTAGTACTCTTTCCCCAAAATTTTCAACTTATTTTTTGAACTTTTTTTAAATATCGACAATATCAAAAAAAGTTTTAAAGATAAGTTGTAGGAAATATTTTTCTTTACAACTTTGTACTGACTCTTTTTTTCGAAAATTTAATAGGAAAAAAGTTATTCAATAAATAAAAAATTCCAACCCTTAATTGAGGGCTGGTGGAGGAAGGGCGGGCTCTACGAATACAAAAAATCAGTTTTAAACTTTCAGGGTGACCCTCTACAAGATTCTACAAAAATTGGCTGTAGGGTAAAAAAAGTCTATTTGAAGCCTTTTTATCCTTATTTACTGTACTATAAGGTTATTTTGAATTAAGTTATCAAAAAATGATAAGATACGAAAATTTTTCTAAATTGAATGGAAAATACTCTCTGCGAATTGGTGCTGCAAAAAAAACAGTGGCGTACATTTTATTCAATAAAATGTTTTTGAAGAAACGAAGAAACCCGTACGCACGCCTCTGTGTTCTAAATAAAATAATTGCAACCACTATTAATAAGAGAATACAAAAAAAAAGATCTATGCAAAATTTCAGAAGGCTAACTTTTTTTGTTGTTGATTTATAGCAATTTATTAGACAAACCATCACCTTTAATTTTCGCTAAACTATCAACTGGTGAAATCCTGACGATATAAACTGGGAGACCCTGTATATTATAGTAAATATTATCCATACTTATTACATATTTTTGTCGATGCGCCCCAGATTCTATGCTAATAGACTATTCAATTACGTTATTGTTAATTTATATTTTACTCTTCGGTTAGTATGATTTATGCGTGCGAAAATTTAGTAATTTTACATCTCTTTCGCACGCAAACAATCAAAAAGTTACATGATAAATAACGCATTCAGCTTCTCAATATTCTTCAAAAACGCTAAAAAGCTATATCACCGTGCAGCTATTTCACAAACCATTTATACCAAATTGTGTAATTATTTTTTTATCGATAAGTATAGAATTTTTTTATAGTGAAACTAAAACCGTAATGACAAACTGCGTGCGATTTGCTACAACAGCCGGTCGTTATTCGGTTTATGACGTTTCCGAATTTCATATATAAATGCCAAAACATTAATCCAATCGTTATAATTGCATTTGCTGCGATATAAACCAATTTTCTAGTTATCTTGACAAATAATGACAGGGAAAGAAAACAATGGCTGGGAGAAATCCTCTGTTGTCCTGGATTGTCGCAACGTTTTTATTGGCTGTATACAACAACATCGGCTGTTATATTTTCATGAGATAACAAAACAACCCAACCAACTAGAGATTAAAATATAAAAAAACTGATGCTGGATAACACAAAATTTATAACTGGTTGATATGAATTATGGTGACGTTTTAATGTGGATATATAATCAAAAACCTATTACTTTATAATATGCGAAACGAGAAATTTTAATTTTGCTAATATCTTTGCCACTAAATAAAAACGGATTGCAGTTGGTGCTTTTACGGGCAGGGAGATTGCTGGCACCATCGCACACATTCATATTTCCATTGCCTTAATTTGCTTTAGACTTTCCATATTTATATACGCTTGATGTGAATATATACTCCTGTTCAGTTATTGAATTTTAATTAAATGTTTAATTAAATATTTCTATATTTGATTTGATTATGCCATTTCACTGCGGTCCATCCTCTGTCGGTTTACTACAAATGGTACACTGATTCTGCTAATTATATTTAGTAACTGTATCCCCTTATTCAAATTCAATACGTATATGATTATTGCTACTTGTGTTACAAATAATTGATTGTTACTGTTATCTATTTGTTTATATCTGCTACTATCAATACTGATTCACCAATTTACTATTTTGTTATAATTGCATCATCAATAATAATCATTGTCTATAAACAACGATTTATTTATAATAATATTAAAATATGTACATACATCAGGATTTGAAGATGCTTCAGCTAATTATCTACCTGTATCTAAACTAGCAAACACAATATTGCAATGTAGACATTTCAGGACTATTGATATCACTTGGTTGTTTGTAATACAGTGAGTGTTTTCCCTTTACTAAATTTGGATTGTGTTGCGGTTTCAGGTACAATGGGTCCAACAGCAGCACGAAAAGAAACGCAGGAAACGTGACTATGTTGTGGGCCCTTCTGCACCCCCATTCAACAGCCGATACTTTAGTGAAGTAGCCCCGGGTGCCCTTCCAGTTCACGGACATCCCCGTTACCGAGCAGCTCCGGCGGCGTCGTTTCCCGACCCACTCTTCAGGGAACAATGGTACCTGGTAAGTGACCCCGCTGTCATATACTCATACTTTGGCCGTATACAGTTCTACATTGTCCCGAATTAGGTATGCGCTGTTCTAAGGGCTATTGTGTTAGAATAATGCACGAAACATGTTCTTTTATTATAAATTGTTGGTTTTATTAGGCTATTTTGCGAGAAGTCACTTTATATTTTGATGATAAATGTTTTTACAGCTTTTTGTACGATATAATAATACACTCAACATTCATATAGGTACAGTGCAAAATTCACACTTTGTTGGCGACATGCATGCGAAATACAAACAAACCCTAAAAGGCATTAATTAATTTTTGTGTGCAGCTAGTGTTTGTATTATTTTTGTTGTTGATTGATTTACGTGTGAAACAAAAATATTGGATTCAAACGTTCACTAAAGTTAAATGTTTGTTAATTTTTATTTATATCCATTGCTAGTGCGAATAGAAATAATAAATTGTAAATAGAAAAGCAATATAACAATTTTAATTAATAGCTTGTGATTTATACTGCAATCTGATTTACGATGTATAGCAAATATAAAATTGGATATCACAAAAAATACAAATATTTTATACGCTTCTATAAAAGTTTTAAATACACATATAGAATTAAAAATGCAATTATAGTTATTTTAATACCAATTTTGATTATTTATGTGAAATTAGGGCTATTGCAATTTACATTTAAATTATTCTGACCACACTAACAATAAAATTGATATATTCAAAAACTTAATTACATACTTCTCTTTCGAAAATATATTTAAGTATTGTAAAAGTATACCTTCAAGTTGCCAGTTGCTACAGAAGTTGACTTATTCTCATATGGTGATGAAAATCTTGATGGATTCTGAGAATTGTTTTTTTATTCTTTTTATTGCCAGATTAATTCTGTTTAGATATTATAACATATTTTTATCATCTATTCTACGTCTATAGAATATTTTGGCTTTTTCAATATCTTCTCTTCTCCGAATTTATGCTCTTCCTACTACAATCCTATTTAACCAGAATGCAAATTACCACTTTTTGCCAAAATATTACTTATAAATTGATTATTATTTTACAACAAAAATTTTGTTCTTTTAACGCTATACACATTGTGCTTTTCCAGTATAATTTTTTTAAGTAGGAGTAATTGTTCATTGATTAATTAGTTAGTAAATAAAGTTGTTTGAGCTCCTATATCTTCTTGTTTTACTTGGAAGAGAAATTCACAAAGAATACAATTATCTCACAAATTATTTCACAAATTTTGTTGTCACGATTTGCATTTATGTTCGCAATCCTCAACTCTTGATGTAGTTAACTAACTTAACATGTATGACGAATTGAAAAATTATACTTACACAAATATGTATTTAAAATTTTGGAGGGAGAGACTTAACTATTTCTATTTATTAAACAAGGTATAAGATGTGTTCATGACATTGGAGAAAGCTTCAATAGTGCCACCTTTCCTTTGTGATGATTTCGTTGGAATTGTGATAACTTGTCTGGGAAACATGATCATCTATACGAGTAGTTACCCAAATTTATTACTTTCAAGCTGAAGATACGCGTCTTAATGTACCTGTATCATACTCTCAGTCTTTTTGTATATATTTTAGAAATGCCCTTTTTAAGGGGGAAAAGTTGAATATCAGGAACATTTTTTAAAGTTTTTAGGTTTAAGCTATTTTGGTATCACGTATAAAAATATTCGAGATGATAGTAAATATGCGCAACTTTTTTGTAATTTAACCGACTACATACTTACCAAAGTTAATTTATGCCTTGACATTTTTTTTAACTCAGAACATATTCTTTATGTTCAATTTTAAAAAGCACAGATCAATGCATTCCGAGTTTTTGCTATACAATCAATTATATCACACTGCTCTGATTGGCATGGTATAATATGCATTATGTGTATTTTTTCTTCAGTTAAATACATGTTTTTGATTTATTTTATCACAATAATAATTCAAACAATTTGACAATTATTTTTTTTACTTGTCAAGTAGCTATTTTCACGTAAAATTGCTTACTTGATTAGGTACTTACATACATGCATTGACGTGTGTTTTTTCAAACTGAACATAGGGACTATGTTCAAAGTTAAAAAAATGTCCCGGTATAAGTGTTCTGAATAAGCGTATCTATACGCGATTCATTTTAAGATTGCAGCGCCACCAATGGCACAATTGTAAACAACAAGTCTGTGTAGCCAGTGTAGCGTTTTAATGTATTCCATGTGTTTACTTATGTGATTATATGGAGTTATTCTCTATTGAAAATGTTATATAACATTCTGTAAAATCTCTGTAATTTGACATTTCAACAATGTTCTATATTGTTCAAACGTCAAATTACATAGATTTAACAAAATGTTTTTTAACATTTTCAATACAGAATAACACCAATAGTTTCAATATTATTTAAAAAGACTTACATCTATGTTACTAAGTTATTTTTAACAGAATACAATATAATATATAATACAGTCCTACACAGAGTTTAGTGTTCCTCGAGCGTCGGTAGAGGGCGAGCGCTTAGTTTACTTTACATATAGCTGCAATAGCTTACGGGTACAGTCAAAGTAAAAAAGTTACAGCGTGGAAATTGAAAATGTAGGTAGGTATATTTTATTGTTGCACTATTTAAAATATTAAACAATAATAATTCGTATCATCAAAATATTTTTAAGAACTAACTACAATATACACAGAAAACACAATGAATTAGTAATAGTTGAAAATCTGCAATTTTTCTCAGTGGATGTAGATTTGTAATTTGCATAAATCTGTATAACTTATTCTATTAATGCACACTTTGCAATTTATAGATATCAATAGTTTGCAGTTAATACCACAAAAAAAGATTTTTCAAATTTACATTTTGATTGTAATCGGGTGTTTGCTGTACATCGCAAGTTTTATTAAATACTCCGTACTTAGTCTGTATGTACGTTTTATTTTCTTCAGTTGTCTTAATTATATCTTTTTTGTGTACTCACTGTTTAATGGTGTGTTTAATAGTTTCTAAAGACATAATTTTTTATTATAACGTTCATGTCGGGAACTTTTGCGTGTGTTAGGTGCGTTTTAAATGACTTTGCATGATTCAATTTATTAAGCAATTTAAAATAAATTGCTATAGCTTGCAAACCTTTTCTATATTAATATTTATTAGGTATTACCATAATTTTTCTTACGAATCTGAATTCTACGATAAATTATGCAAAAAATACTAATAAATAAGTAAGAAAACACGAAATTGCATTAGAATACCTTGCATAAATCACCGAAGTTAAGTTCTATCATTTCTGGCATGTAATCTAAAATTTGCAGTTTGGTGTTCGTATTTTATGTTTTATTGTAATTTTAAACATTTATTCATAAAAAAGTGTAATATATTTGTGGTAAAAACAGCTCTAACGATTTAACTGAAATTAGTATTCCCGTTTTTAAGTTTTCATAAAACTTTACGCCAACTATAAATTGGGTGCTTATATTTTTCCTAAAAAAATGCTAAACTTGTAAAGGAACATGTATACAATTCCATAAGCCATAAAGTTCAAAAACGATATTTTCATTAAAACGCTTTTGATCTAAAACTGAAAAAGGACTGTTCTCTCAGAATTTTCTAGAATATGAAACGCACTCTAAAAAGTTTTTTTATAGTAAAAATTTATAGCTGCAAGCAACTACATAAATAAATAAAGCAACTAAAATGACTTTTTTCCTAAAAGCGTTATTATGTTGCATCTGTCACAACTGGAAGCTCATCCTATTTTCAAGCCCTTCATTCAGAGATGTTACACATTAATTTCATAGGCACTCTGGCTGAACAATGCAAGTTAGTATTAATGCCGGACATGTCTACATCTGACACTAAGAGAGATATAAAAGGCAACAATAAATAACTAGGGCTTCCCCTGTACGCAACAACATGGACTACATCACATAAGACCAAAGGATACGGATGATATGATTTATTGTTATTCTTTGCTGTCAGGTTAGTGGTTATTGGTGTCATATCCTCCAGGATAATGGACCATTCACAGCTGATCCGAGGAGCACAGCTGCCTAGTTCTTTATGTACATCATCTTCTAGTGGTCTTTCACTAGGACCTTCGTGATGTTCTTGGAAGCTTCACCACTTCACTTCCGTTCGCACAATTAAGCATCTCAAGGTTTTGGATAGGCTTTATTTTAAAGCCGCTGATTCTGCGTAATCGCTTTTGAATGGCCCCATCACACAATCTAAGTGCTATTATATTGAATGATTAGACGCCGTAAAAAATAAGTGAGACGCGAAATACCATGACAAAAAATTGCTGTCTACATAATTAGGCGGCTTTTGCAAGCACAAAGCTGTAAACGAAAAGATATTTAAAGCAGAAAAATGTTGTAGACATAAAAGTGAATGCGAAACAAAGTTGGTTATAATTATCAACATTATTGTCAAATTTGTAGATCTTTACAATCCCTAGGCAAGCATAAAAGAAAAAAGTATTTATAGTAGTTATTATATTCTTTTGCCAATTAACGTGTTCCGAAGTTAACTCGTCCTAATGAAAAAGGGCATTAATCAATTTAATCCTATTCAGTAACAAATATAACGCGTCATAATATCTTCCATGTGACGAAATGCACAGCTCGCATGATCAACTTTAACATCAAAGATAGAACTAGATCAAGTTGTACTTATATGGTATCTAAGGGCCGGTCTTTTCATGTTCCCAATAACTTTATCTGTTAGATAAATTTGGTGATTTTCATTGTTGTAACAATTGTAGCTGTCCATTAAAAACAAACAGACGTGAAAAGGCTGGGGCTAAGCTAGGACTCTCTAAGAGTTTATGTATCTTTAAATCTTGATTGAATTTTGTCAGTTTTTGTCGCATATTTTATATGTAATTAATTTTTCACTATCCAATTGTAAATAAATTGAACACCATTTTCATCATTCTTTTTAGTAAGTAACTTTTTCTTTCCAAATTTTAAAATTCGTCTACTATAAAAGCGACCGTAGTTGCTAATAAATTGAACAAAAGCTCAATAGCTACTTGTGTCATATTATAGCGACGAGAAAAATACGCCTTTTTTAGCCCAATACTCTCAGAATTCAATAACGAATAATAAATAAAATTCCATATCATTTTGTATTGATGAAACAGTTTGAACGATATTTTCGAACATCGATAAGTGTAAAACTTCTTGACTTTTCTGCACAATGTAATGAAACTGAAAAACAATGAAAAATATTTAAACGGAGCACAAGCCATTTCGCTTGTTCTAGGACTAAATATTAGTTGGGTGGATAGTACAGAATTGCCTCACCCATTTTCATCGATGGCCTCGGTTGTTGGCTGTTTTATTTTTACACATAAATGATTTCAACCGAAATATCGAAATTCTCTTTCAGTTTTTTTCTCTTATGTCCTCAGTGAACAGGCTTCTTTAGTGTTATTTATTTTTTCTTACGATATTCTTCTTCGTATTTATAAATAAACCGTTCAGGAAAACAATATACCTACACTATCTTTTAACTATTAGTATTTACAGAAGTTTATAAAACATAATGAAAATCAAACAAATTTTCTTTTCTCTAATCAATAAAATGACAGTGCGACTACAAAAACATGGGTCCTTAATTTTAGATTACTTGACAATGGATAAATTTGATGGTGAATAATTTTTTCAATTATTCGAAAGTGTATTTTATCCAGAATAAACACCTCAGTTAAATAATCACTCTTATAGACTAAAACAATGATGATCGAGTAAAATCAACAAACAAGAGCGTAAATTAATCTTGCTTCTTAATTAAAACTCGGGATGCGGTTTTTTTTTGTAAGACTTCCCCCGGTTCCTGTGGATTTACTTGAAGATAATGGCTAAAGCACTGTTACCTTATTTATTGCCGAAAAATGTATTAAAAGGAAATAAATACTTTTATGTACCTATAGACTTTCGAAAGCCTTTTCTCCAAGAGAACCCTTCATTATTTTTTCAGTATTAACAAGTTTCTTTGAATAATTGATGGTTGTTTACTCTTGAAATAATTAGCATAATTTTCTATGTAGGTGCTCTGTTTTAGGTTTCTACTGATTCATTCAGTAATGTGACGGCCAGTAGCTGTATAAGCTAAGTTACTTATGGTGAATACACATATACCATAGGATTTTTTTTTAATCCTAAAAATATAAAAAGCTTTTATTTGAGGAATTTTTTTATTTTAGAAAAATTAGTCTCACCTCAAAAAATGTTTACATTCTATATCGAAATGTGCATTATTAGAACTCAAATAATTTTAAAGTCAATCTTGCACAAGCGCCGATCGACAACAAACTGATGGTTCTGCTATACAGGGTGCTAAGTACGTGCAGATAACTTAAAAGAGTATACTTGGTGTTAAAGTTTACAAAATTTTATGGTTTTTATTTTCCAAACCACGCAAGATATTCTAACGAAATTTGGTACATGTACCACTTGTCCTAATTGAGTGCCATAAAAAGCAAAAATATCAAATTCGGTAATTAGTCCAACGAGTGCATAAGACGGAGAGCAACGTACGGTTGTACATAAAGGGCTCTTCTATCTGTAATATTAACATTAAGTTGAGATCATCGATTTACGTAAAATAAAATAGTATATTATGTAACAAGCACAAAATACCATATGATCAAAAATTATTTAGATAAAGGTGAATAGATAATAATTAAAAAAAAATAGAAAATAAACCCGTAGTTTAATAAGTAAGTTTTATTTGACAAACTGAATAGCTTACAAACCTATATAATTTCAACTACTGACGATGAATCAAACATGCAAGGTAAATTCAGAATTCCAAAGCCACCCTTTATCTAAATAATTTTTGATCATATGATAGAGCACATTTTGCACGTGTATGAAAGTTTGAGCACGAGCTTTAGCGAGTGCTGCAATTCATACAAGTGCAAAATTGCTATTTTGTGCGAGTTCCATACTATACTTTTTCTACGACAATGAGCAGAAATAATCTAAAAAAATTGTAACGAACAAAAATTTTAACAGAAACAAACTGATGACATTTCATCAATATGTCACTGTGATGTGACAAGCCGCATTTATTTTAGCACTGTTCAAAAATCTGACACGAAATATTTCAAATCGCCTTTTCACCATGGCAACTTACCATGGAGATAAAGCGAAAATGAAATTAAGTAATTCAGTACATAATCTAGTGGATTTTGATTCAGGTTGCGACTATGAAATGAACACTTTTTGATGTTGTCGTAGAAAAAATAAATTTTGATATCAATTATGGCGTCAGTTTAGCATGAATCTCAAAAGACAGTGCCATGTGTGTAACAAATGTGTCACAAATGTGTCACCAAGTGCTGACCTTACTTGCATGCACCATCTCAAAATCTATCGATGTTCTGGAAAATAGAAAATATTCGTATTTTCGACTATCCCACAGTGCACAATAAATACATCAAATTCTGCCCCTCGAACACAATTCACTCGTTGATCGTAGATGCATTGAATCGAAAATACTATTAAGAATTTTGTGGATAATTAATGGTTTTTAATAATGGATGTTTTCATAATCAAAAAGTAGAGATACCTATATTATTTTTTCATTTTATGCGAACAATATATTTTTATTGAAAAGACCACCACAGCGTATTTTTATGTGCTTTATTTGAAAATATATTTCAAATGTTAATTTGAATTTCATTGAAGTTATTTGGTATTTTTATGAAAAACTATTGTTATATCCAAAGCAATTTCAAAGCGCTTTATTGAAAGGGGCATTCATCTGTAAGTGCACAACGCTGATCAAAGTCGTTCCACTTACAATTGAGAGATAATTTAGATTGCAACGGTTTACACCCTGTGGACACATGATGAAATTTGCTTTGTAGTGTATAAATCTAGTGGGTATTTGTGGGCTACTAAATAATTATTATTATGTACAACTGTTTCAACTACATACAATTAATTATAATACTCGTGTTGACACTGCAACAGAATTTTAATTTCTTTTAACATGTTTTTAACCCAGCGTATTTCATCAATAGAGTAAAAACATATCCATATATAAATATATGTAATATCAGTGAAAGGTCAATAGTAAATGCCAATTTAATACCTGTAATTGTCAACAGTGAAAAATAGGAAACTCACAAAACACAAGCAGAGTAAATATTGATAGTATGTTGTATGGTGTGTGTGCGTGATGTTTTCCTTATACATATTCTAAAGCGTACATAAATCGTCACAAAGTTATTGTAGGATATGTTTGTGTTGGACAGAGTCCATTAGAGGCATCATATATCCAAGTTCAGACACCGTGAGAAACCCTACAGGTGAAAGGGAAGCCCTAAAAGCATAAAGTGCAAAACTTGACGGTAATCACGCAGAAGCTTTTAATCAAACAATCACAATCACGTGACGCATACTATGCTAGTAAATTAAATGCCGCTAATAAACCGCAGGTTTCCAAGTTGGGCAGGAATTTCAGTAGCTTTCGCCAAACTCTGAGTGACACTCGCCAGTTTCAAGTTACTAGAGAAGGGCTAAACTTACAACGAAACTACCGCCAGAACACCACTGTGATCAACTCCTTCGTAGGGTTGCTGAGCAAATACAATTAAATTTTATTGCAGAGTCTGTGGACTTCCTCTCAAATTAATAGTTAATTGAGTTAACGACAATTAATGACACACCGCTTCGGGAAACCTTGATGCGTAAATATCGAGAAGAATTGTACGGAAAGTATAAATTGAAAAATGAAAATTTAATTTCATCACATAATAGCTCTACCAACAACTATGCACTTCAATTTAAGGAAATTGTAATTATCAATAAACGCTTTTCCGTAAAAGTTTTTATATTTCTACTAGACGTTTTAGAACTGCATGTGTTAATAATATAATCAATAAAATAAATCAATAAAAAAATTTAAAGATGTTCCTATAAATACAAATGAACATCAAGAAACATTCTTCACAGCTGTTCTAGGTTTTTTTCGAAAAAAATAATTTCTAAAAAAAATGTAGATAATGAATACTGAGAAATAACGGTGATCCAATCGAACTTTCCCAGGTATTAACCATTTGCGAAATGTGTCTTAATTGTCCCAAAGGGGATCCATATTGGTTATAAAATTAAATATATCAGAAAGTAAAAATGTCATGGATAATGTAAATGAACCGTTTGTCAGTGGCGGCTCGTCAGGGGAGGCAGGGGAGGCAGTGCCTACTCTATGGACATTAATTTATTTTATTTTTATTTTACAAATATGTTTTTTTCAATTTCTTAAAATATAGATACTAGATAGATCTAATTTAACAACTTTTACAGATAAATATTTTGAATCAGAATTTGAACTAACCGCCACCCTGTTGAAATATTCGTTAACTTCTCTCATCTGTGGTTCTATACCACTTACGACTCGAATCGCACTTCTGCCTGTGCTGTTGTCACACACACCCGCACTTGCGCTCTGGGCTGCGAGGCGCTCCTCGATTTTATTTTTAAACACGAAACTGTGGTGAATATGTGTTACGATTGTTACGCCTGCGTTTTAGTTACGACTACTACTATTTTTTGTCATTGCACATTCAAGTTGGAGGCAAAAACGCCTTTTTTTAAACACGAAAGAAACTGTTGTGAACAAGGAACAAGCGTTTACGCCTGCGTTTTTTATGTAACAGTTGTTGTTTGTTTGTGTGTCTGTGTGTGCAAGTGTGAGGTGAAACAGGTTAGGTGTTTGTGTTTTTTTTCTGTGCAAACAAAAGTTTATTCTTAAAATAGAAAGAGAGGGAAGTGACACTGTAACAAATATTAAAAATTGTGAAGACATTGTTAACTTTTTAATAAAATTTAATTTAATCGGCTGTGTTACGATGATAAATTGTTCGTCAAAGATTTGGGGGTTCCTCATCCAGACCTAAGTAAGTATTTAATTAATCAGGGTAAATCGCCTCGTAGTTTTGTTCATCATAGGTACAGTAAATGTAAATGGTTAACGGGTAGTTTCATTTAAAAAAAAATGTTTTGTTGGCCATGTGTTTTATTTTCAATTCGGGGTGAAAAAGTTCAAAAATTGGCTGTCTGAAAAATTTAAGTCGCTCGATTGAGAGACAATTAAAAAATCAAGAGCATATTAGATCTATGTGTAAATTACAACTTTTAGGCAAACAAAATAATAATAACTGTTCTAGATTCAGCTCGTCAAACCGAAATTCAAAGATTTAATGATACAGTAAGTAAAAATAGAGAAATTTTAAA
This sequence comes from Pediacus dermestoides, assembly GCA_963942485.1. NCBI lineage: Eukaryota > Metazoa > Arthropoda > Insecta > Coleoptera > Cucujidae > Pediacus > Pediacus dermestoides. The sequence continues at coordinate 14,505,690 of OZ012626.1, forward strand.
CAGATTAATCGATATTTGTATTTTTCTTTGTAACCAAGAATTTGTATTTAGTAGGTACTTATACAAAATATTTTTCTGACCAAGTAGAGCTCCTTTTCCTAAATTTCATAAAAACATGATAAAAAACTGTCCTATCAAGGCAACCAGGCATGGGACGTGAGCAAGATTCTTAAGCATAAAGTACCCGGAAAAAGGATGACCTTGAACCACAAAAAAAATTTACCTGCGGCGCTTTTAGGCTCGCTATGCTCGCATCTTTTTTAACTACCTCCCCCGACTAATTGACTACGAGCCGCCACTGCCGTTTGTAGCAAAATTTTACGGTTATCAAATAAAACACATAACAAATTAATATGGTATAAAAAAATTAGCCGCTAGTACGATATGTGAACAGAAATAGAGGTAAGTTCCTACTTAATAAACATATTTTTTAAATTATTAATGTCTCTCGAATAATTCTTTCAAACAGAAAATCATTTCTGTTTTATGTTACATTTATGGTGAATGCGCCGGTTCTAAAGTAATTTCATGGCCCAATGTTTAATATTGTATAAACTTATTCGTAATATGTGGCCTTTTCCTAATGTTTTTTTTTTAATTAATTCTAATGTTAAATTCTGTTTACACAAAGTAAAATTTACAATATGACATAGTAACCAATATTCTAGTGTAACATTGTCTCACTCCTTTTCTAGTGCGCCGTTCTCTTTTTAGTAATTATATACAACAATCATCTGCATAGTGTGTACTTCCATGACAAGTATGATGACATGGACAAAATGTGTACCCATTCAATAAAATCCAAGCTGTGGTTTTACATAATGAACTATACTTTTCTAGATTACAATTTTCGTCAATTCACACCTTTTCATTATATATAGAAGTTACTGCCTGAAAATGAACAGGGGTGATGTTGATTAAAATTCGAGAATTTAATGCAATTCAGCAAAAATTACAACACAGAAGTTCAGGTCAAACATCTAGGCACTATTTACAAGTATAATTCGGGTTTGTAAATTTTCCGTGCGCAGAGATGTTCATCAATTATTTAAAAATTTGGTTAGTAAACTCAGTTCGACATTTTCCATTATAAACTGCTTTGAAATGTTAGTTTTCAAAGACATTGAACAAATCAAATAGCTTCTAGAGTTAAATTAATTTATTTGCTACATGTTTTCTAAAGGATATCAAATCTACAATGCCATCATAAATAAATTGACATAGAAAAGTATTCATTTCACGGAAAATATGTTTTTAATTGGTTTGGAAATGAAAACTTTGCACGTGCTCCGATTTATTGATGTAGATAAGTGCGATTCATATACGACCATCATGCTGTACTACATGTTAACCATTTTTTCATCGTTTTGATAAATTAGAGCACGAGTATAAGTCTTGCTGACAAGTTACGAGATATTTTTTAAATAGGATACGTTCTAAAATAAGTTATGATGAGATAAGTGGAAATACATTTATCATGCAATAATAAATGAAAAATGTCATATAACTTTGGAAGATCCTTTGATTACTTTTAGATAATGTGAAATAGGAAATTCGTTTATGTGAAAACACTCATATAAAAGAGACAAGTTAGTTATTTGAAAAGTATATTACTATATAGAAAAGTTTTGCTCTCGTATAATATAAATTATATTATGTTGCTCTCATATCGAGGAAACATTTTTAGGAGGATGTTTCGGCAAAAACAAAAAACATTATTATAATTTATGTTAACATTGTTTCCACTTCGAATTTGTTCATAAACTATAATTCGTATAAGAGAACAAGATTTTCTGATTTATGTATATGAGAAAAGTATATCTAGGTACCCCATATAAACATGTCTAAAAATATTGCAAATCCAAAATAATCTTAAACGAAAGACTCAGATGAACGAACATCAATAACAAAACTTCACAATATTGATTAAATATCTATCGTATCCTATAAAAAAGTTCACATGAGTTTTCCTAACACCAAGTATTGTAGAGACACCAGTTAACTCGAGTGGTAGTTGATTTGAACTTTTGTGTAATTAAAATATTATAATTTACCTGAAATATTTAAATGTCGTACAAGCGATTGGACTTTCCAATGTTTGGTAATTGGCAATTTTATTTTAACGTGGGGATGAGAGGCTAATCTAGCGAAACTGACAATCGAAATTTACTTTTATAAAAAAAATCCAATTACGCAAATAGGTGGAGAAAAAGCTCACAGTGAAAATAAAAAACAAGGTTTTATTGAGAACCGTAAAAATTATCCTATTTTTAAGCGGACACTATTGTTAAATAGGAAATAATAGTGAATAGTAAATACTGTTTAAATTTTACATAAATAAATGTAAGTGTTGGAGAGACCAATTTAAATGCATGTAATAACAATGAAGCGGACTTTCAAGCGAAAATATGTCTGTATTTCCAATTTCAGGAAATGGATTATTCGGGTTGAAATGGAACGCGCACACTGCTTCTGAACCAGACGTTAGTTAATAGAATTCTAATTGAAAAAACGAACAATGGATTCAACCGTTGTGAAATAAGTTGAAAAAATCTTTATTAGAAAAAAAACTACGTACAATGTGATCTTTTCGGAATAAGCTCTTATCATACGGATACAATAAACTTTAATAATTTGATAATTATTCCAACATAAAAGAGGTGCTTTGAGACCAAAAACGAGTTGAAATGCATACTTATTTTTTTGTACTATTATTTTGACAAATAATTAATAGATTTTTATATATTTCTAACAATTGTTAATATTTTGTTATTCTCATTCTTATCATAGATAAAGGAATTGTCTTAGTTTTCTAAAACAATAGTTTATTATCTGGGTTGTACTTTAAAAGTAAGTGAAATATAGTCAAATGGAACACAAAAGTTACTAAAAGACAAAGCTTTCAGTTGCAGTTGCATAAGATGAAAAATGTCCCTTCGAAACTCTGATCTTAATTCTTAATACATAGTACCTACTATTTTTATTCTATTAAACTGTAATACCAGTACATTATTCTAAATATGTTGTTAATAGTCATTTCACTCTTAATGAAATAAAATTTTCTGGAAGCACATCAAAAATTATTGTCTACATCGTTTCGAAATATGCCTTTGTTTTTACTTCTATATGATGTATAGCATTTTATCTTCTATGAAAATGCAGCTCACGTTGGTTTCAATATTTTAACAATTCTCGCTCCTATTCTATGTGTACTATCATTCAATTTATGTATGTATCCATCTCTTATTTTCTATGTGTATCTCGAAATAAATCGAGCTGTTCAGTTAAAAAAAATATGGGATATAACTAAAATATATAAGAGAACATTTTCCAGATTAAAAATATTACCTTTTCACAGAAATAAGTAGGTTAAATTTATTCAATTTGTCGCTTCTCCAAGTGTAAACTCCGATGTAGATACAAGGGAATTCAACATATTTACTTAGAAATAACCTAATATTTATTTCTCATTTTCCATTTCAGGACAGTGAAATATTTCTATAAATTGTTTTATTCAGTTACTGAAAAAATATTCTTTCAAACTATTATAATTTGAGCTGTGATATTGTTTTTATTCCCCGGATCTCCCTCCATTGGTACTATCGGGTTTTCACTATAAGCTTATCCCTTATTTACCTAAATGAGATTAGGTAAATTATTCCAGAGAAAAACTAAGGGTAAACCTTCCTTAATTCGCATATTGTCAGAGATTGTGATCTATGATCCTTCTAAAGCTCGAATACGTTTTTCATATGTGCTCAACGATGCGAAGGTCGAACAAAAGAGGGAACATTACTTTGAATATTCGGGATTTGACGACAACCAGAAATTTACTAGTCTATGAGTTGACAGAAGGCCCAGATAAATATAATTAAGTTATGCTTCGATATCAAAGAATATTGAAGTGATTTATGTCCTATATTTTTCGGATGTTTATGATTATGGGTTTTGAACTTGTATATTCAAGTATTCTGTATAACCAGTTTTATTGAATTAACTTCCTCTATGAAAGCGGTAAATTTAAATAATTGTTGGAATATTATAGGAGACTTGTTTATTTTTGTATCCGTACAAATCTTGTTCGCTTGTTGGATCACCATTGTATGAGCATTTTGGTTTGTAACTGAACACAACAAATAAAAATACATTCTATAGTTGTATGGCAACTCACCGAGGTCGTGTTCAACATTTATGCAGCCAATAAAGAGATATTGATGCAGAATTACAGCTATAAAATAGCTGAAATCGAAAAACTATAAAACTTCATTGCAACATAAAATACTTTCACAATTGCAAGATTTCGAGTGGAACTAAAGAAAATACACAATAAGGGAGTGAAAATGAAAAAAAACTAAGAAACGTTTTATTGTTATACATTCTTTAAGGGTTGTTAAAATTGTGTGGAATCTTCACAATGTCATGCGTTCTTAGAAGTCTTTTCATATAAAAGCTAAAATACTTTCTTTATGCAAATAAAATGTCAGAGAAGTATATAGGAACTTTTTTACAAGGTAATATAACGCATATTATAGGTGAGCACATACTTGTATAAAAAAATTTAACAACCTGTTGGGGTATGAAAGCAAAGTCTTTTGTTGGCCACTCTTATAATAAAGTTATTGTGAATTGCTAAAAATATCAGGTAAGCTACGTTTTAACAGACACGGAGTTTTTTCATGAGTAATACCAATATAATTTTTCCTATTACTCCCTCAGTCAAAAGATTAATAAATAACCGTCATATGTTATACCATTCCACAAGATAAGGCATGCATCCAGTACAATGCTGAATTACCGAGTAAATTGAAAATACATAGAGCATAAAATTAGAAACTCGCCATTATAAAGCTTATACTTTAAAATCAAGGGTAGGTATAACGCGATTCTTATAATTGGTTCAGATTTAAAGGACAATAAGTTGCACATAAGAATATGTAAGAATTGTTAACATGGCAGACCAATGCGGGTGACTATAGGAAACTATTATATAAGACAGTGATGGACGCTTTTTTTCTGTCATTGGTAAAGGTAGTAACGGAGGTTTAAACTAAGTTTGAAGTGATTTATAAACTTACAAGTTGTTACATTTCCGTAGAAAAACATAACACTAGGTATATTAAGACCACACTATGCCCAACTGCACCGTATTTTTTAAACCAGGCTAAGCTGTAAGTGAAGCTTTTTTACCATAGCAACAGTTGTTACCAAACACTATAGTGCTATAGTGAAAATGCTTCACGTACTGCTAAACCTGACTCAAAAACACGATTCAATTGGACATGAACATCACATTACTTGCATTTCAAAATCATGAAATTGTCAGGGACCCTGGTATGACAATTGACTATTTAATAAATTTACTAAATTTTTAACTGCATCAAAAACATCTCGTGAATTGTATGTACCTATGCTTGAAATTTTCAGTGGCTACTCTTTCACGTGGTACTTAGTTCTTCTTGGCTCTTTCCCTTAATATCTCTCCACGACGAAACAAATTAAGAATATCCATTTTCAAAATAATGTAAGTTAAGGCATAGTACAGTCAATTTCTTCAACTTTTTTCGTTGTCCAACATCTGTAACAAAAACTAAATTAGTCATCGACCTTTAAAAGTTTTTAAGGTAAGGTTACTTTAACTTGTAACTTGTGACGCGAAATTTTGCCACATAAATGGTGATGTGAAGTCTGGCATACTACTAAATTCAAAAAATCGTAACTTATTAAATCTAGTTTTTTGTTGTACTGATTTTATTATAGGGTTTAAAGACTTATTGTAAACACATAGTAATGCTTATAAAGATTTATTAATCAAAAGTATGATTTTACAAATAATTTCCTTTAATAGTTCACAAAATTGGTTACATTTACATGTGTTTATTTCAACTTCTTAAAACTAATAATAATTCAAAAATTCAAAAGGCACAGTACAGCTTAAAGATCATACTTTTATTTTAGGTAGCGTACAATATCTTAAATCTTTTGTGTACACCCCAAACAACTAGGTTTTTTGCATTTATTACATAAATACTAAGTACATTTTTTGCTAAAGTTTGCAAAAAATCCCTGTAACAACCAAAATTATGTAAGCATTGACAGGGTTCCAATATTCTGAAAAGTGCATCTCCTCGTTCGTCCACCAGAATAGTATATATGTATTGTTGTTGATATTTTATATAAACAAAAAAACCAAGAAAAGCAATAAACATGTGTTGCCAAATTTCAAAAAACGAATAATCATGAACACAGCATAAAGTCTGACAAAGTCACACTAAGAATGAGGTGGAGTCTGACAGATTCCTGACCATTGGGCATTTTGAAAGTCTGAAATAAAAATTAGGAATATCTAGGCTAATGTGCTCATAACATTTTGTTAAGCTACTGAAAGAACCAGATGTATAATGCAAAAAAATTTAAAAATTATTAGAAAAATGGGAGTGAGGTGTGTCTCATAGACTCTACGTCACGCATTAAGGATGTAAAAATGTAATGAGCACACTATAGGTACTATATATTTCTTTATATTTTGACACTTTTCCATCATTAGTATTGTGACTTACAACTTACGTTTGTCCGTTAATATCCTACCACCACAATGACTTTTCGTAAAAGCCTTGCAATAGTTCACAGGAATAAACCATTGAAACGTTGTATTTAGAATTCACGTCTTCCCAAGAATTGCACTTAGGTACCCAACAATAGACGTTCGACATAATTTAATATTATTGAGAAATACAACATAAAACCGCCTTGAATAGTTAAAAAAACACCACATGGCGTACAATATTGCTTAGAAAGGGTAACCACCATTATTTACAGTAGACACATGCGTCACACTATTTCTACCTGTCTGACAATGAAAGCATCACGTGCATGATATCATCTGAAAATAATTATACCATATCACTCGTTTTTAATTTCTCTTGCATGATTCTTAGTAAAAAATTAATGTCGATATTAACATACGTCTGCTGTTATATTCATGTACAGTTGGCGACACGGAATAGTTTCCAGACAAATTGATCAAAGTAGCGATTTTTGAATTTTTTTAGCATTATAAATCAGACTTTTTAAATCAAAATTTCCTTTAACGACAGTGGTGGAGACAGGCGAAGATCTCATTAGATTACATTTACTTGTCTACTTGATCAACTATCTTCTAGCTGTGCCACAATTGCGCCTTTTTGAGCATCAGTAAGAAAATTTCTAGGCGTTTTACTTCCAATACTTTACATAAAATATTGTGACACAAGTATGACTGCTAATAATGCCACTAAGCAGTTATCGAGCCTATGAACATGATTTAATTTACAATGGAAAAAAATGCCTGGTAACTATTCCGTGTCGCCAACTGTACATCTCCGTTTTGTTACTTTGAAGTCAATAGCTTGATGGACGTTAATCACGTTTCGCCAGTCATGCTGCTGACTTTGTCAGAATAAGTCTGAGACTGTCTGTCTGATTGTGAGAATCTCGAACTTATTCTGAAAAGGCGTCAATCAAGCTATTGAAATCAGCAAAACAAATGCCATGTTTATATCAAATCGTATTTCCTGACTTAATCCAATTTAATTTTTGTACGATATTTTGAGAACGAAATTTTACTACATCTTTAAATAGGTACCAGTTGTCTGTTCTAAGATTAGGTCAAGCATTATTGCTAGAACTAAATTAAGCACCGTTTTCGTGAAGAAGGTCTCAATAATAGGTTTAGATACGAATAAAGAAGGTATTTCCGATCAAAACTGTAAACCTATCTATGAAACTACAATATTTCTTAAATTGCAGAGGTACATCCTAATTAGTCCAGCCAAGAATACGTTTCATCTGGAAACATAGGTGGAAATGTAATAGTAATTTGTATAACTAGCCTAGAAACTAGAGTTTTGCGAGTGCGAGTAGGGTTTGCGAGCAGAGGCCGTAGGCCGAGGCCCGCAACTACGAGTACTCGCAAAACAGTTTCTAGGCGTGTAATACACACTATTTTTTGAGCCGAAGTTTATTTAAATAAATAAAATTTACAAAATATTTGTTTAAATATTTGGTATTAGGGATTTTTTTTTATTGGTAACACGCGATACTTAAAATTGACACTGACAGTAGTAGCCGAATAACAGAAATAATAATCCGTTTCTATGGAAAATACAAATTTTCTTTATGACTTCAATGATGCCAATCGATAAACTAAAAATTCCTAGTTTTTGCCGGTCTAGCCCGGCAAAACATGAGTTTCCAGCCGATTTATACGAATGCAAAATGACTAATGCCAACCTGAGGCACAAAAATAACTATAACTTATCATTATATTAATACACCCGAAATTTAACTCGCCAAAATGATTCAACAACAACCTGTTATCTTCTAACAATAACTGTTTACCATTTTTATTTGATATGTAATTTTCATCATGCATGTAGCTAATGTATATTCATTTATACTCGCACATTCATGTTTTTTTATTTACACAAACACTGTTCTTTTATAGTCCCTCGCAAGAACCTAAAATGTAGGTGTTAATATTCTCATTAATTACAACATTTTTTTTTACTTTTTTGTTCTTGATCCCGTTCCGCATACAAATTTTTCTCATTATGAAATTTAGGGTTTTGCGCACCGATCTTAAAATCTTTTTTATGTGGTAACCACATGCCAGTGGTGAATAAAATTTAATGACCGCCACACTAACTTTAATGATGTAAACATAAAACAACCCCAAGTATTTAGACAGTTTGGAAATTTACGTCCTTGTTTATGCATATGAATTATTAAATTGTTATGTACCTACCCCATATTTATAATGGCTTTTATAGTTTTAGAATATCTTACGTAAAGTAATATATTTGAGGTGTTTCTAATTAAGTCTCCATTAAGAATATTAAGATGTTATATGCATCCGACCCATTTCAATTATTGAGGTAGGTACTCAAGTAATGTTCTAATACAAGGCGTTTCATAAACGTAAACACCATAGCTGTAAGATGAGTCTTGTTGGATACAAAGTAATCCAAATTGGTTGAACATAAACCTTCAAAAGTTGTTTGAGAGAACGATATATTTTCTGCAATACCTGGTTTTTATTGTTTTCACTTTGGTTCTTCAATTTTATTCTTATTACATTCAATTTTGTGTTATAAACATTTTTAAATAAAATATTTCAACCTTTTGGGTTTTGAAAAATGTAATTTAATTCATAGACAGTAAAATCGACAAATATTTTCTTGGAAATTATGCATGGATTACTCATGAGACTCTAAAATAAATTTGGCGTTCAATTTTATATAAAAAAAATTTGTAATTCCAACTGAGTGGTACTCTGTGATTTTTAATTACCTTTATTTGCATTTATATTAAAATATGAATGAATAATATGATTTTGTCCGTCGAATGGCAATGAACTCAATTGTTTGTGTAAATTGTGGCAAATCTCAAAAATCCCATCTTAATGAAATTAAAACAGATTCAAATTTAATCTACTTTTATAGTTTTGCAGAAATACTTCTTGGTATCTTAGACTCTTCCTCGTATCGTAAAATTTAATTGTACGATTAAATGTGAAATTTATAATGAGCCTTATTCTGAGCGGCTCTAATTCAATTTGTAATGTGAGACGTTAATATGCTTCGTTTAATTTAGTATGATTAGACTGAATGCACGATATAAGCTTACTGAATGCAAATATTTGTATCTACTGAAAACACTATAAGCTCGTATATTCATGACTATTTTTCTAAAGTACATCTACAGTTTAAATTCATATTTATCATTTAAAATTTTCTCAATAACCGTTTCCTTGGATTTTAAACATGGGTTACATTTAACCAACGATTGAAATACTGATTCTATAAGAATAAAATATTTTCGTTAACACAATTTCATATTTAATCTGTTTGGTTCTTCGGTATAAATAAAAAATATGCTGTACTCTTTTGTTCAAATTTTAAAACTAACTTGAAATATCATTCGAATGTGGAAGAAATAAATATAAAGTGCGTTCATATGCATGGTGTCTGCTTGCTGCATAGAGTGAGGAGTGCAGACTGCTGAACGCTGAACCTATTTCGATTCAAGTGCAGTGGCCACCAATGACAAGGCATCATATAACGAAAGAAATCGTATAGTATCGAGGCGTCACGAAGCACCTTTTATATTGGTCATATATGTAATACTAATATATTGCTAGCAAGAAAAAGAAGCGAAAACATTACGGTGCAGACCATAGCAACTTCTCGTTCGCACACTCGGAGGAGCGTTCTTTGTGCGGTGCGCATACGCTCGCTCGTACTCGAATGATAGTCAAACACGCACGCGCTTTAACGCCCATTTCAAGATGCTCTATCTCTTTTTTATTACGCGCGTCCAACTTATAGCGAAGGATAGGATGAGCAATATATTAGCAGTATTATATAATTATATGATATTGGTATAGGCCATTTATCTCGCTCTAATTTTCGTCTGTCTTTCTAAATGAGGCTTCTGTATAGTTTGTTCTTACTTTTGTGATAATCTGATAATACCATAGATTATAGTTTACTTAAAGACTAATAACCTACGAAAATATATCTATATTAATTAAAGCATGTAAATGGTATAGCGGGACATTTTTTTAACTTTGAACATAGTCCCCAATAGTCCCTATGTTCAGTTTGAAAAAACACACCTCAATGCATGTATTTAAGTAATCAAGTAACCAATTTTACGTGAAAATAACTACTTGACAAGTAAAAAAAAATAAATGTAAAGTTGCTTGAATTATTATTGTGATTATTTTTTTCGTATGATTTTTAACCAATCAGAACGTCTAAAATAGTTAAGTTAGCTTGTATAATTTCGATTATATAACTCATTATAAATTTACCCAATAGCAATTACAAGTTTTACATAGTTACTATGTATTGATAAGTGAATATACCCCTTGACGACGTGGTATAACCGTTTTCGTATATTCGCTCCTCAAACAATGTGAATTTTGTCATAGTAACATTTTTTTGATGTTTATTAATAAACGTCAGAAAAACAATTTGTTTGTTAATTCTTTATACAATCGTAACAATTACCACTCGAGCAAACGAAAATAATCGTTATACTAACCTCGTCACTCTACGTATATCCTTAAAACACCACTCGAGCTAACGCTCTCGTGGTGTTTCGCAGAATACGTCTAGTGACTCGGAAGTATAATCGATTATTTTCTATGCTCTTGTGATATTACTACTGATAATATTTGATTATACATAGGGTAGCTCCACCAATCAAAATTATTAGATTATTTACAATTCCATAGTAACTCAAAAAATAATCGTGTCAAATACAATTCGTACTTCAAAATAATTAAGGTTATACATCTCAAACTTGCTGCACAGTTACAAATCGTGTCAGTTTGACAGAATAATCCTCCCGCTTTGCGGTCGGATTATTTTAACTGTCAAACTGACACTCTTTGTAACTATGCAACAAGTTATCGATGTATAACCGATTATTTTGAAGTACTTATAGTATTACTACTGATAAAATAAATCAAAAACATGTATTTAAATGAAGAAAAAATACCTACACATAATTCATATTATACCATGCCAATCAGAGTATAAGACGTTTTTTCAGTAACTTATCCCGATTATTAAAAATTTAATTAAATAAAATTAAATCAGGTGGTGTGGTATAATTATTGGTTGCATATCAAATACTCGCAATGCCCAATTAGTCCAGTCAATCTGTCGAAATTTGTGGAAAAAATTACCCGGTAAACTTTCTCTTCATAAATAGTTAGGAGGTCATGTGGAAAGCTTAAATTCAAAAACTCGGGAAAATCCTCGGACCCATTTTTTGGGAAATCCAAGTGTTTGGATTTGATTTTACGCGAGAACGGTGAGTTGCAGAAGAAAATTTTTTAATAAATATTGTAGAGGGCAATATTTTCTACAATTTATCTCTAAGGATCGATGCACTACGACGAAAAATGCCAAAAGTAGAGGGCGCCAAAGTACCCCAAAACGAGTTTTTTCACTTTTTTACGTCGAAAAAAGTTTTTTACGCACAACTGTAAATACAAATGTTGACAAGCGAAGAAAAACACACAATTTTTATATAAACGTTTTTTCTCTACGATCCACCGTTTCGGAGATACAGCATGCAGAGTTTCGAGTAGTGTATTTCGATATACACACCATTGAAGGTATGAAGTAAAAGCACGTGAAATTTCAGTGTCGTTCTTTATTTTTAAAGATTGTGGAAAGTAGTAGATGCACTCGGGAGCAGTGGAGCCATGGAGTGTTTCCATGGCTCGGTTTTTTCAAGTACGTTGTATGTTCTGCACTTCCCAAAGTGGCAAGCAATAATAAAAGGTCAATGTCTTCGTCAATTATTGTAGTAGAGTCATACTCAGCAGATCTTTAGAGAGCTGTCTCGACTATTAGACGATCCGCATCCTCAAACGCCTGCTGAACCTCAAAGTCAATAGCCTGGAGCCTGGAGGTCTGTTTGAAGAAAATTAATTAAATGATATTTGTTGTTGTCGTTAGACAATAGTATATTTTTCATTAGGAGTCTGGAAATAAAGATTTTTCCGTGCGCGCGTGACAAATTCTTGTGGGAGGCGAAGCCGAACACGAAGTCATGCAAGCATGGAAAATCCATTTCTGGACGTGTAATGAACGATATTTTTTATTATACTTATCTGAAAAGAACGCAAAAAAGATTAGATGTAAATTTAGAACATTTTATTTTTAAAGTAATAATAATACATCGTAAAAATAGTAGGCAAACACGATTAACATTTCCACTCAGCATGCTGTATCTACGAAAGGGTGGATCGTAGAGAAAAAACGTTTATATAAAAATTGTGTGTTTTTCTTCACTTGTCTACATTTATATTTACAGTTGTGCGTAAAAATTTTTTTTCGATGTGAAAAAATGAAAGAACTCATTTTTGGGTACTTTGGCGCCCTCTACATTTGGCATTTTTCGTCGTAGCGCATCGATCGTTTGAGATAAATTGTAGAAAATATTGCCCTCTACAATATTTATTAACAATATATATATAATAATTTTCTTCTGCAACTCACCGTTCTCGCGTAAAATCAAATCCAAACACTTCTTGGATTTTCCAAAAAATGGGTCCGAGGATTTTCCCGAGTTTTTGAATTTAAGCTTTCCACATGAATCCCTAATGATTTATGAAGAGAAAGTTTACCGGGTAATTTTTTCCAAAAACGACCCTTTTTCCCGACAGATTGACTGGACTAAATGCATTGATTTGTGCTTTTTAAAATTGAACATAGGGAATATGTTCCAAGTTAAAAAAATATCCCGGTATACCAAAAAAATATGTGACGCGCTCCGAGAAAACAGCCCTTAACATCAAAAAATCAATTTTTGAGGTTATTATCATTTCAGAATCCTCCATTATGGCTCTTTAAGGTGGTGAAATCAAAAAAATTTTTCACCTAATAATTTAAAAGTTATAAGCGTTTAAAAATCGCTGTTTTTCGAGCGCTTTACCGGCCACTTCCCTTTCTCTCGCGTCTCCTCTAAAATATTTCGATTGATTCTAAAGGCAGTTTTCTCGGATCTCAGCACATACGAGTATATATATTGTATAAAAATTACTTTTAACTCTCAGTAGGTAACGAAAGTTTTTTGGTTCATATTCAAATGAAAATGGTCAAAACATATTTTAACTCTAATAAATATCCACTCCACACCCCACACTTTGTCATATTTTTGGAAGTATTAAACAATAGGTAGGTACATTCAACTCGCAGGTATAATATCAACCAAACCAGATTTTCGGTTTTATACAACTTTTTCCAACTACTTAGTTAAATTTGTTATTTTTAAATGATCTAATTAATATTATGACGGTGAGTGGAAAGTCTTGAATAAGTCAAGGATATCGAAATGAAAGGTTCGTAGAACATAAAGATACTTTTGTTAAACTAACTATTACTTCTGGTATTCTCAAGAGCAAAGTGGCGTAGTGGAAGCGTGCTGGGCCCATAACCCAGAGGTCCGTGGATCGAAACCACGCTCTGCTAGCAAATTTTTGACCACAAATGCATCTAATACTTGTTTAGAATCTACAATATTCTACACTGTAATTGTTATCGTTAAATTATAAATTAGTATGTGGGAACCAAGGAGTGTAAAAAGACAAAGCAAAGGATTAAAAGTATTACTATCTAAGCAATATATAAACGTTTCCCTTCTTTGTAATTACATATGTGTGTGTTTTTAATCTTTATTATAATTTCTTTTGTAGTTTACTATATTCCAAAGAAAGATTATTAGGTTTATTAAAGGTTATTAAATTTTTATTATTGACTATTCTTGATGTCTTGATTTTAGCACTTTTTCACAATAATCCATCAACAGCGTTGTACATTACAGGTCATTAAAGGTGCTGGTCATTTTTTGCGACATATTCTAAACTTTTATTCAAGGTTTTACAAAAATGACCTACACATACACTCATACAAACTGTCCGTTAGCAATGCATTTAGTAAATAAAAAAATGACGGATCCTTGCATGGAGTGTCGCTTTAAGAAGTTTGTCAATTTCAATATATGTATTTGGGTATGCATTTATTAGCAAAGAAGAAACTACACGAACTATGTGGTTTATTTTACACAATATCGTCAATTTTTCGATTTATCTTACCATTGCTAATGGACTAGAGGCACTGACAGCATTCTGGACAAATTTAATAGAAAAGTGGTTTACAAAAATTTAGATCACGCTGACACTACTGGCAGTAAATTTATGTATTGTTTTCGGAAATTGAATTAACGAAATGATCGAAATGTAAATAGTTTCTATCAAATCAACGATCGCATTTGAATTTTTATTGGTGAAACAGATGGCTAAAGTTATCGAACAAAGACATTACAGATAAATTTAAAATTCATGTCGTTCAATGCAATCAGGTGCTGCAGTTGGATATCTCGTAAAATGGCTGTAAAAATATTATCGCATCAGTATTACTCGGTAGTGCTAGTAAAATAGGGTGCTAAAAGCCTCGTCGGACATAATAAACGACTTCTTCGGTTACGTCTTCAGATTTTTATTAGCCCTTGTATCTTGATATTTTTTACTATGTATCAACCGTTGATAAGGATATATGGTTTTTTCAAATCCAATTTGTACAATCATTGCAAAGGTCACATTCACATATAAACATACAAACAATCTACCAGAAGAGGAGTAATAAAGTTCTGTTTACATTTCAGGAAAAGAAAATAGTAAATGTAAACAAAAGAATCTTTCTCAGGAAACTACTATAATTATTATTAAAGCAAAAACACATTTCTAAGGATTTATTCTACCTCTGCTTTCAGATTATTAAGTATTTTATGAAATAAGTGTTTCTGGTTTTATGGTTCGGATAAATCACTTTAGTAATTAATTTCGTTTTGTTACCTTCCTAGATAACTGCCAGAATTCGTTCTCCCTGGAGCGGAAAGATGACAAATTCAGGAATTACAAAGTTGAATTAACTGTGACCTGGATATGTTTTAAAGTTTCCCTCCCGTTTCCGAATTAAATTGGGCGTTTATCATAATAAATCACCATATTACTAGTTCACAATTTAAATTTATATGAACCCCGTTGGTCCAGTTGTATTTTAATATCAGTTGAAAAATTAATGCTACATATTTTCATTACGTTTCCTGAAACGTTAAATGTTACGTATATATAACCTAATTTCAGACTTAACATGTAATATACAACATCGCGTTTACTCATTTCTCATTTTCCTATTTGTATTCCAAGCTTAACTCATTCCTTTATATTATGTAGTTTAGTTTTAATTATTTGCTGTTTTTATTAAGGCGGCCGTATATCGCCTGCTTAACGTCGACTTTATTATCTCACAAGGAATTAATTCTAATAGAAAATATACCCAACTAAAATTTAATATAAATGTATATTTAACACCCTTTGCAAAGACAGACTGCTTTGTTGTCAACTGTTCCCAGTAATTAACATAGCTATTAAATAAATATTAACGTTCACCTTTACATAAAGTTCCAATATGTCAGTTGTGCTAGTTTATATACTACTGTATATTCAAACTAATCATATAGGTTTATTTCTTCACGAAAATAATTAAGATGGTTCATAATAATTTAATTGTTAAATAAGTATCGTATATAAAGCAATAAACTAAATCAATTTTTAAAATGACATTCACGATAAAATATACAGGATGATTAATACTTTTTTTCTCATTGAAGATTCCCATCATAATGTAAATAATTATTTGTTAAGAGTTTTTGTTTTCATATAAACTTTTTGCTAACTTTTGAAATATTGTACAAATAAATGTTTCCAACAAATCATCTAGAATTATGTGAATGTGGAAATGAAGGATACTACAATATAAACAACCCTTCAATTACAAGCAACACATCAAGTAAAACAATTATATATTGGAGGTTGGAGGTAGACCATGTTTTTACACAATGATGATTCGCTAGTACAACATTGTGGGATTTTGGTGGGATGGGAATGTTATTTGAGAATGTGGGTACGATTGCTTTCTTATAATTATTCAGTTTACCTTTTCGTAAAGTACTGTAGGCGGCTTACAGAAAAAATCTGTATCATGTGTTATTGAAGCATTGAGGTATAAAACGAATACCATAAAATACAGAAAAAATTCATAATTTTACCTCAGCAGTAAAAAAAGTAAACATTTTCTCAATGTTTGTGCAACACAGAAATTCTGTCTTCAAATAACGATTCAGAATACTTCCTTTTAAAATTGTTTTTATAAAGAATAACATTTTTGGGGTAATTTACCCAGATTTGAGAAGCCTCTGGTTAATCAATAAATCTGGAACAATCATTTGTGATTTTTGGACCATCCCCCTCTAATATTACCATAATTTCTTAGGATACACAATATGTTCGAAAATGAAGGGCACAAAGTTTTGATAGGTCAGTAGGGAAGTCCCTCAAATTAACCACTTAACGTAACTTACTTGAACCAATTTCCGTCATCAGTTTCATATTCAAGTAAACTTGAAAATAGTGCTATTATACACATAAAGTTTAACCATATCAATTATGATTAGAAATCGGTACAGTAGGTAACTTATGGGAAATGTTTGGACTTGTATATGTATACAAGAAGGAATTCCTAATAGTCAATTTTTAAGGATCAATACATGATCATAATCTTAATATTAATATACAGTTGCTAGAATTATACTGTGTTAGGCTTCAAAATATGTCTAGTATAGTTTGTGAGCTCAACGCTTTTCTTCAAAATCAAACATTCATGACCTGTTGTGAAAAGCTGTAAATTAATAAACCGATATTTAAATAATTATCGCCGTCAGCTTCTAATTGATGGATATTTCAAGTTCGTAAATAACAGTTAAAACTAGTCTAAGCATAGCTTCGCTCCTAACTACAATTCTGTTATAAATTATAATATACTCATTGCATTGAGAATTATTCTCTTACCGCATGCCCGAACTTAGCCCATAAAAGTCCGGGAAATTCAAAATCGTAAATAAAATAGTGCTAGTTTTCGCGACGGGGGGTGGTAAATGTTGGCATTCTTTCTTTTTTTGCCCCGGATATTCTAAAACCGGGACATTTGTGCGTCCCGAAGACCTTTTTCGGGACAGGGGGATACGGCCTCCAAAATCGGAACAATCCCGAAAAACCGGGACATCTGACAACCCTATATTTATAGGAACTTTTAGTCTTAAAATAAGGTCTACTAACGATTGTTAAAGTTGGATTACTTAAATCTGGGACACCCTAACATGTTTTGTTCAGCTTCCTTCTGTACCCAATACCGAAAATAATATTTTCGAATTAATAAATTTAGAATCTTCAATTTTCACATTATTAAAACTAAAAGTACCTACTTAAGTACTTTATGAAGAATATATTAGTATATAATGCAATGGGGATTTAATGATAGCAATTAAGACACGAGAATGAGAATTACGACACGAGCCGTAGATGAGTGTCGTAATGAATACGAGTGTCTTAATAGCCATTAAATGTGCGTTGCATACATTATTTTTCTACGACTAGTCAAAATAATGAAAAATAAGAAAATATGGCCACTTTATCATAAACTCAGAAATGTTAGAAAATCAAAATGAACTGTTAATTTTAAAATTTTAGATCTGTCAGATGAACATGGCAATATTTCTTATTGACAGAATATTGCTGTGATGTTGCATATCTATTGGTTATAAACTTGTATCGTAATGAATTTCATTACAGTACAGGTAGTAAATGTCTAATAAATCCATTAAAGTATGGGAGTAGAAAAAATAGTTCTCACGTCTTAATTTATGAGGATTGCTAGATTTATTCGAACTGAATAAATACCTATACACTATAGGATTACAGGAATGGAATATATCTTTCGTTAAAGAAATTTAGTTAATTATGGAATATAATAAATTACATTTGACATAAAGAACAAATTAATAAATGTTTCTCTAATTAGATATTCAACTAAAACTACCCCCTTATAAAGCAACTTTCAAAATTAACATAACAATTTTATACTTATGATAACCTAAATGTTACATAAGTTATTTCATAAAATAACAATTAAGTATGTTGAAACCATGCACATTTTATACTTAATTGTCTTGATATCAGAACAGTAAACTTTATTGCCGCAGATAAGAAATAAAATACACCCGCCATTAAAAAGAATTATTCGTAAAATTAAACTTGAACAAATTATTTCCTTTAGAATGAATGGTTCTAATGTCTATTATTTATTCATTGTGCACATTTCATGTTGGTTTGTTGGTTATGGTTGAAGTCATATACGAAACTTTTTATGTTCTATCTGTAGTCGTATATTTTATTTTAAATCATTGGTCATGACTGTAAATTAAAAATTGAAATAAAAAGGAGTGCCTTTTAGTAGCAAGTGCTTATGTATTTTATGTAGTGTTGTAAAAGTTTGTCACTACGCTCTTTCTATGTCTGCCCTACCACCAGGCCACTCATGTCCATTTTTGCCGACATTACTCATGCACGGTTCTTTTATTTAGATAAAACCATAAAATGTAAATGTACCTGTTTTTTACGAGTAGGTACATACTATTTTTGTTCTTAAATGAAATATACTAACAGCAAAAAATGTACAATGTATTTTAATAAAAATAAACCTTAAACAATTTTCTGCTCTCGGGACAGTGTCTTGCTGTTAGAAACTTATTCACCAGACCTTAGAAAGTGTTCTAAAATCTATTGCAACTTCCTTGAACTAATGCATGCCTCCTGTTGAGAAATGTCTCGTAACTTTTTTATTTAATTTCCAGAACGGCGGTGCCAAAGATGGATTGGACATGAACTTGGCGCCAGCATGGCAGAAAGGATACACGGGAAAAGGGGTGGTAGTGTCAATTTTAGACGATGGCATCCAAACCAACCATCCAGATCTTGCCCAGAACTACGTAAGTAAAAACTTTATTGTTGTCATGTCCGAAATAGGTTTCTTACGTCTGTGATAATACAATAATTGTGAAAAAACACTGACACTACCGATGCACACTGTTCTGCTGTCAAATAAATTCTGTGGAGCGGAAGAATTTTCCGGATATTTTAGTCAACATGCGAGTATACTGATACTTTAACGTTTTTCAGTTTTTAGAATAAAAATAATAATAAAAATGTATTGACGAAATGTGTCAACTTTCAGAAAAAAAGAAATTTTAAAATTCAGTACAATACCACAAATTTATTAAAAAACTTTCTTGTACTACGCATTGAGTTTTCTCTCCATGTCCGGCGGCAGATGAATTGAATATTGGGGTAGTCTATGTTGCCCCAATATAAAACTTTTTTGAAGTTATAGGTAGTTCAAGTTGATGCAGGGGATAGGGTATAAAGTTGTAATGATTTGTCGTGGTAAATAATCATTTAACATTTACACTGTCAATTAAAGTTTTATTTTTCACATGAATATAAAATAAAATATTTCATGTTGACTCAGTTGTAAAAATGATTTACAAATTAGTACATCGCCGTAATATAAAATAATGATGCACCATCAAATTGCTGTGTAACTGCATCTAACTTTTCCGGGCGATTTAATTAAAACTATAACCAACTAGTGTTGAGTGGTTTTGCGGATGTTTGGCGAATTTGTCAAAAATTTAAAGTCAACATTAGCTCAATTTATATGAGGGAGCCTGCAGCAAAATAAGAGTTCATTTGTTTATTTGCACGAAAGTTTTTATTTGATGAAAATTCCCAAATTAAATTCGAGAAATGTTTTGTGATTAATTTCTGTTATTCATTTATTGAATGTGTTATAGATTTATGTACGATTAAACAATTATGTATACAAATAACCTGTTATGAAAATTGGGAAATTTATTTTCGTGCCTAAACTATGCTGAAAAAACTGATAAATTCAAATTTAATTTTTTTTTCGTATAACTCGATTTAAATTTGGTAAAGACATTATTATCAGGGCATAAACATAAAACACTGTAAAAAGGAAGAACATTTATTCGGCGTTTTATTTTTGAGATATCATGATCAGTTCCATTCTTTCTTATGGTTGCCATATTTGATTTTTACTTTCTTATATAATAAGTATAGTAATCGTGATTTTTTTCGACTTCGAGATTTTGATGGATTTACACGTTTTGAGGGCCCCTGAATCCATTTTGACCATTTTCGCCATGATGTCAGTCTGTGTGTGTGTGTGTGTGTGTCTGTCTGTCTGTCTGTCTGTCTGTCTGTATCCACGATAACTCAAAAACGAGTTACCGGATTTGATTCAAATTTCATATTTAAGAGTTTGAACAAAATTGTGGGTGCCACATTAAATCTTTTTCGTCTAGCGCCAACACAAGTGGTACTTACCTGAAGACATTTTTAGGTTTTTTAGGAATATCTTGAAAAATAAACAATTTACGACATTTTTATTCTTAGACATTGATTTAGAATTAAATTTTGAACAAATTTTGTTTGAACTTTTTTTTGAAATTCCGTCAAAAATTTTAATTATTTATTCATATAGTAGCGCCATCTATCTCTCAGTTACAAAAGTACATGTTTAAATTACAGAAATTTATACCGTTAAGGAAATCGATTGTAGCATCTATCTCTCAGTTACAAAAGTACATGTTTAAATTACAGAAATCTACACCGTTGAGGAAATCGATTGTAGCAGTATTATTTGAAAAGATCGACGGCTACGGCAGCATTGTGGTGGCGAAACTACCACCGGTTGTTACGCGGTCGTTGATTTGTGTTTTTTGTGTCATATTGTAATATGTACAGTTAATTTCACAGAAATTAGGTTATTTTTTATCATGAGTCGTTCAGTAAGTTTTGGCATTTTGATTTTTGGCGACGGATGCAAATAAGTACTTAATTTGTCAATTTGACAGTAAACGTCAATCAAACAAAGGCATTGTAACACAGGGAATCAGGGAAATATTAGGTGTAGTCGATTTCTGTGAAATTAACTGTACCTATAATTATTATTGAAAAAATCGACGGCAATGGCAGCATCGTGGTGGCGTGTTTTTTGTGTTATATTGATATATTGTAATACAATTAAATATTATTGGAAAAACGGAACAAGACAGAAAACTATCGTGGGGCGAAGCCCGCGGGGGACAGCTAGTAATAAATAAATGTGATATTATATTAATAACGTGTTGAATGTCGACAGTATTTTCCAAAGATTAAAACTATATCATGGCAATGTATAAGAAAGTCATGTGTTGGGCACATCAGATATTTATGTCATGTTGTACTTGGTTTCTTTTATCTGAATTTATACTGGAAAAAGTGTACTTACTTTCCAAACTTACAAGGCTTTAATCATCGAAAATATTCTACACAATTAAATAGAACGTGCTACAAGATTAATTTCTGTTATATAATTAAATATTATCGTGCTCTTACAGAGTTTATAGTCCAGAAAGCACGTGTAAACTTTCATTTAAGTATAGTGCTCTTTTTTACCAACATAATTACCAAACTCGGAGACTAACCAAAAACCTTAATTAAAGCGTGTTAGTCCTAATTTATAAATAGTCCCTGAAAGTTAAATTTGAATTAGAAAGGCTTTGTTCCAATAGTACTTGAGGCTGCACAATTAAGTGAAGATAATTGAAAAGCAAAAAAAACTGCTTTTTTTTAAATTAACTAGGTAGTAGATACTATAATGTTTTATGCTTTTCTTTTAGCGGATATTATAAGTTTGACTAAGACAGGATGGACTTTTTTACTGAAGAGTTCACAGCACAGTAATATTTGTTTCCTATACCATAGTGGACAGATTTCCTTGAAAATCACAGAAAGTTTCAACGTAAATTTTGGTAAAAAAAACGCGTTTCACAATGTCACTTTACCGTTAAATTTATAGAATAAGCATTATATAAAATTTCTATTTTAGTTTAAAATAAATTGAAATTAATAATTAGAACAAAGTTTAGGGTAGAATTGCAGTCATAAATTGTATTTTTCAGTTTCGATTAAATTAAATTGGAAATACAATCTCCAATTTGTTGTATAGGGTGATTTAGGAGTAAACAAATAAATTATGTAAAACTATTGTGATTACACCACAAAGCCAGTCACGCACCAATTCTTTTATTATTAAAATTGTGGTTGATCCTGTTAAATGAACCAAAACATGACCACAATTATCAAATTATTGATTTTCATATTTCTAGTTTGTGAATATACTGTTTACGTTTAAGAGATTACCATATTTTATCAAACACATTGCCTTTGCACATAGGAAATAGTCAAACAACTAACTAAACGTTACCGAAATTGGATTAGTTCATTCTCTCCAGCAATCCAATGTTTGAAAACTGTTTGAATATGGAAATTTAGAGCGCTATTCCATATTTCTATGATCAGTTAAGCATTTCATTGTCTTTATTAAAATCCGTTTAATTATTTTGCTGTACAACTAGCACTAAGTGTTCGCACTACAATTCAAAACCTTCATTCAAAATTTGCAAGTGCTGATAGATGCAAATTATTTCTACATGAAGTGGAATAATCTTAAATCGCATATAGTAATTAGGTCGGTTCTACATTATAAACTTTATGCTTATACCTCGAATTAGCTTGTGATGAATATTAATGTTGAATAATTAATAATTATTTTGATTGAAATCAGATTAAATATTGTAATGTACAAAAGAAGAGTTCGAATACCTCTTCAAGTACCTATAGTACACTAAAAATGTCTAAGGTTTTCTTAATTACATAACTTTAAATCAGTTGGAATTTCGGAGTTCAAAGATTCATCATTCGACTTAATTAAGTTTCCATTTTTTTACAGAATTAGTTTTAATCCATTATATCCCAATTAATTCAATTAGCCACTTCCTATAATAAAATAATCTTATTCTCGAAAACGATAGGTTTTAACAGTAAATAAAATATAGATAGGTACCAGTAATTTTTCACTTTATCATCTTGATTATATAAAATTCGATATGTATTATATGAAATCTCGTATAGAAACGTAGTTTTTTAGACATGCATTCCACATCTACCATATTACACATTATGAAACCAGTCTACACAATTACAAATCGCTGATGACCACTCCGCTGGCACGTTGATATCCGCGTGCTGGCTGGCAATCAAACTGAAAATCAATAAATGCTTCAAAATAAAAGTGTGGGTGTTATCTGTAACTTTTCTAATGCATTTATTCAAATCGAACACAATCCGAAGCCGTAAAATGGCTTAGAATGTAATGTGGGTGCTTTTAAATGTAAGTCATTTAAAGCCGCTTTTGCAGAAGTACAAATTACTTTTAATTTAACTTCAAAGAACCATTAACGAAAAGTGAAAAGATAATACGGGAAAAAATTTTTTGTTTAGATAAATAAATTTATTTTCTTCTAAATACTAACAATTCAAATTGATAGATTACCCTCTCAATTCCTAAATACTGATAAAACTTAAATTTTAATGACCAATGACTCAGTACTTAAAATTTTAGTTTGATCAAATTTAAAATTGTAAAGGAAGTCAAACTTGAACTTTAAGAAGGAGCAGGTACAACGGGGATAAGTGATTGTTTAATGAGTTCTAATTTAACGTCAATTTTATATGAAATTTGATCATTTTTTATGCCTGTATAAAATACTCTACCTGTCTATTGACGAAGTAATAAATATTCTTCTGGGTTTGTTATTTATGTGCACATAAACAATTTGCTCATGTCCTAATAGAGATCCGCCCCACTTCCATATATAATATTGTCCAAGAACGACCCTAATTTACCAAAATATCTTGAAGCTAACACCCACAGATAACAGGAAACCACAAGGGTTAACTGTAAATACTTCGATATAAGAGGAGGAACAAGTTTGTGTATATCAACCTTTGGCTATTTAGAACCAGTGTACGTGATGAATTTGCAGGGTCAGGGTTGAGTTTATGATCAATACGGAATTTGGATTAAACGTACCCAACAGTTCAGAATTTACCATACTCTTATTTCCGTAAACAATTTGAGCTTTATTTTATAGTTTTTCTTTTATATTTATAACATTGAGTTTAAGTATTTCTTCAACAACGAAACTACAAAAAAAATCGTACCCAAAGAAATGTTTAAACTAAGTTCACTGGTAATGAAGTTTGAGGAAACAAAGATTTTAATAGAAAGAAAAGGAATAAAAAGGCACAAATCAATAGACAATTATCAAAGTTTATATAGGTAGGGACTCTAACAGGAACACTGATGGCTTTTATATAAATTCGTGACGAAAATTTAAACTTATAAGCTGTATAATGAATGAATAGGAAGGTAAATATTCCCGTCTTTTAACAAAAATCATTAGCATTTTATACGTAACTTGTAATGAATTTTATGAAGTTTTTTTTGAAACCAACAAAACTTTGGGAGTTTCATTTAGACGTAATTATATCTAAATTTATAGTTGATGGGCCTTGTAATAAATAATTCTATAAGCTAGTATCTGGAATATGTGTTTATTCTGTTGTCAGAAGAATTTTACACAAAGAAAACTGCATTTTGCCGTTGGTGAGGCTAGGAACTGGAGTTTAATCAAAAATAATTTGGTCCTAACTAAATGACTACACTTATCTCCTAGAACTCTAGCAAATTCATGCTTTCTTTGATTTTCTGAGAAAAGAAATTTGCAGGTCTGTCTTATCATATTATTATAATTAACAAGTATCTTGTTAGATTTTATTAGATTTATTTTTGGATACTGTAAACTGTAAAAGACTAATATTATTTTTCAGTATATGTTATAAGTATAAGTAACGAATCAGATACTTTAAAATGATGAGAAAAAGTATTTTATTGGAGGCTGTACCATCATTATGCAAATATCTGTTTGAACATACCAAGAAGAATGTATGCGGAAAATTGTAAAAAAAATTTTAAACACTAACGGGTAATACTCTCAAAGTATTTGCTCATGTAATACATATTATTATTAATAATAATGTAATTTGTCTTGATTCACATTATTCACTCTTTCACTCACCAAATTTAGAGGAACTTTAATTTTGCCGGATGCGCCAGTGTTAAAAATAATATGATATTCATAAAATACTAAACTTTTGAAAGTCAAAATATCTACAAATATTACATCACAGTAATTTGTTTTGTAAAATGCTATTTTTTTTAATAAGCTAAAGTTATACTATGGCAAGTATATTTCATGTGATTTAAGTTTTTCAATGTCCTCACGTTCTTGTCGCTATATGCGTTTGGAAAATATGAACGGAAATAAATTGCAATTTTGAAAATCTTAAGCCCGATTTGACAAATGTGTATGAAACTCGTAATTAACTAATCTCTGATTAAATGTTACTATAAATTTTGATAAATAGCTACAAAATTTTCAATAAAATGTATGTGTATTGTGATACTCATTAATTTTTAATATTTTACAATATGCCTTTATACTATTTCAACTATTTCCAACAATTTCTTTCTGTCTCTCCATCTTTCTCGCTCTCAACAAAGATGGGGCCAGAGACAGTCTGACGTACATATCTTCTGAAAATAATCCATTCTTGTCTAGTGCTGAAATTCTATTGGTCACCTTTAATGCTCATTATTTCAATTTCAATACAATTAAACCTGCACATTTTTGAACAGAAAAATGATCTCACATTTTCAATGCATAAATGCTAATATTGATGGCAGATTGTACCAAAGATACCTAGGAAGAAGAAAGATATTAAAAAAATTACATTAACATAAAAACACATAAAAAGCAATTAAACTTCTAAAAATACCAACAAATTTGCTACTAATTTCTGCTGTATATATTCATAAGAATACCCTAAATATGTGCCAAAAGAATTTATATTAGAACAAAAATAAAAGAAAATATGAATTCCTGTTCTGTATTCTGGTCATAAAAACTTTTAATCAAATGTATAAATGCTTAAATATTTCGTCATATAGTCCGTATTTACTTTTATACAATTTCATTTGTGCAATATTTATTGTAAGTATTTTATATTCAAAGGCGGAAAATATAGTTATACTATAAGTACCTCATATATTCCATTTTGTAGTCCAAATTTCAACTCATTTAATTATTTTACTTGTTACTTTTCTTTGCAGTGAATGTAGTGTATCAAATCATATTTAATATAGTGTTCAAAACCTCTAAAACAAATGTAAAAAAGGTGTTAATTATTATTAAAATGACCGAGGCCAGCTTTTAAAATTCATAAAAATGAAAGGGTGAATTATTTACATGAAAAAGCTTGCAAATATAATTCAATTATAAGTTGCTTTTAATACGAAATGTAAATTTGAAATGCGTTTTTTTGACATTTCAGCAATTTTTACACGTATCTGTTCACAATTATTTCAAACTCAGGCATAACTAATAATAATAGTTTAATTTTTGAGTGATTTAAATTTGAAATAGAGTATACAAACATTGAAATTACAACTAGTACAATATGTTTGATTTTTTGTTGTTCCATATTAACTTTTCTCTCTCAATTGCACTGATTTATTTTAAGATCATAAAACAGCTCATAAAACTTTATTATTTGAATAGAAATTTGTCAAAGTATTTTAAAATCGTGAAACTATCAAATAAACTTATATTTTATTCAGTGAAAATAACGTGTCAGTTTTATTTCTAGGAAGTTAAAGTTACATAAAAAGATAAGAGATTATTTTTAAATATATCTGTTGGACTATAAATTCTCTAGTTAAGCTGGTATCAGATTTGATTTTTACTGATGGCAGTTTTATTTTTATAAAAATATAAATTTATTTTCAATTGGGTATTAGTATTTTTTGTAACAGATAAATTTAATTAGAATATAAAATATACAAAGAAAATATTAAACTTATTTATATTAACAGTTAATAGATCTTAAGGATTTGGACCTATGAAATAAAACACAATTAATTGAACATAAGATTGTGAATGGTTTTCGAGTTTTAATAAGTGAATTGTGTGCTATTTAATGTCACTCATTTTCGAGGGGTAATTTCAGGTCTAAATTTTATTATATTGAGAGTGTCTAGCACAAATTCCAGAGTGTCAATGAAGCTTCCATACAAGATATTTTTTCTGTTATAGGATCCACTAGCTAGTACCGATATTAACGGAAATGACGACGACCCCATGCCACAAGATAATGGAGATAATAAGCACGGCACCCGGTGTGCTGGAGAAGTGGCTGCCGTCGCTTATAACCAATTCTGTGGAATCGGCGTCGCTTACAATGCTAGTATTGGGGGTAAGTTCACTTACGCTATACAATTAAATTTACCCCATTACAGATATCAACTTCGTAATACCACATCTACATATCTATCAATGGTCCTTTGTGGTCTGATATTCTATTATGTCAAATGCATTTCTACATAGTTATGTAGACATACTTCAAGAAGTTTCTATGAATAAATTTACCTCCACATGCACATACATATGTACCTACTTTGATGTGTTTGCTATTTACTTGTGATCTATAGTGATGTGTGACTATTCGAAATTATTTTATCTTCTTTGTAAAGTTTCGGAACCGATTACGCAATTTAAATTATTCTTGTCTAGATCAAGAGTTTCTTAAATAAATTACCACAAAATTTGCAGCTAAAAAAATCTATTTAGAATTCGGTTGCGTAGTGGTTGCTCTATTAGAAAAGTCCAACTCGTAACTAAAAGTCCATAATATATTTTAGTTACCTATGAAAGGGTCGTTTAAGTTTTTATATCCACAATCTTTTCCTTGATAACTCGTAATATTAGCACACTGCAGGTTCTATTCCGTAAGTAAAATGTTAAATTTTAACGTCGGCTAAACAGGAAAACAGAGAGAGGTTATTAGTTATTATAGAATTTAATAAGTTAAAAAGAGACAAAAAAATAAACAGGTGTTACAATTTAACATTTTGCTTACAGAATAGACCCTTGCCTCCTTTAAAAACCCACGCATGTTGTTCAACTTCAAATGAATCACATTTCAACAAATTTTTACCCTTTAAAGCACACAGTTGAGTTAAGAAATCTTGATTTGATTCGTTTTAATTTTGAGGCAATAAAAAAATTGCCAACAACAATACGAATCAAAATTATTAATTAGTCAGAAGAAAATCTTTGAATATTAAAAACAGTGTACCATGACGTTTGAATAGGGGAATTTACTATTAATAGCTTCATTCTAGTAGCTTATTTAACCAAAAATAATTTATTTTGGGCGACTACCGGCTATTAGAAACGGACGTTAAATTAAATCCAAATTTAAAATAATCAAAAAATGATTACAAGTAAACTCTGATTAGAACAAGGAAACGAAAACTATGGTGGGAAGGATATTTATGCACAACATTTTCTTACCAAATATCATAAAAATACTTTAATTATTTCCAGAGGCATGTAAAAAGTTTTCAATGTCCTCTATCTCCTAATGTAAACATTTTTACTTTATAGATTATTTGACAAATCCGTATTATTTTGAAGCGTTGCATTTTCTGATTGCGCCACGCTGTATATCATGTTTCTATTTCTAACCCCAAAACTTTTTACTCAATGTTTGTTAATACAAAATACCTATGATATACAGGGTGTTCGCGCGAAGTGGCTCACTATTGCTAAGTTATTATTGGAGCTACAAAGTCGGTTAATTTAGCAAACTAGTAACATTTTTTCCGCTGATTACACTGGTGAAAACAAAAAAACAATTGACCATCTGGTTTTCCAGATATTCAAAAAACTAAAATTTTTTTAAATGGAACACCCTATATATTTTTGCAAAAATCGATGGTAAATTAAATTCTATACAAAAAATGTCCTTATCTTTTTTTAATAATAATTTAAAATAAGCGAGTTATTTTGAAAAAAAGTTTGCAATTCTTTAAAATCAAGTAGCCATAAAACGGAATAATAATTTATTAAAACCAAACAATCATAATTTTGAATTTAAGCAAGTTGAAAAATACTTGAAAGAATTACGGAAATATTCAAAATTTACAAAATTAAAATTTTCATGGCTACTTGATATTAAAACTCCGAAAACTTTTTTTCAAAATAACTCGCTTATTTTAAATAATTGTCAAAAAAGCATAAGAACATTATTTGTTCAGAATTTAATTTATCATCGATTTTTGCAAAAATTTAAAAAAATGTTATTTTTGTAAATATCTCGAAAACCAGATGATCAATTGTTTTTCTGTTTCCACCATTGTAATCAGCGGAAAAAATGCTACTAGTTTGCTAATTTAACCGACTTTGTAGCTCCAATAATAACAAAGTTAGCAATAGGGAACCACTTTGCGCAAACACCTGTTATTAAAAATGTTAAATAAAATAGTAATATTTCAGTAATTCTTTCAAGTTTTTTTCAACTTGCTAAATTCAAAATTATAATTGTTTGGTTTTAATAAATTACTATTCCGTTTTATGGCTACTTGATTTTAAAGAATTGCAAACTTTTTTTCAAAATAACTCGCTTATTTTAAATTATAATAAAAAAAAATAAGGACATTTTTTGTACAGAATTTAATTTGTCATCGATTTCTGCAAAAATATATAGGGTGTTTCATTTAAAAAAATGTTATTTTTGTGAATATCTCGAAAACCAGATGATCAATTGTTTTTCTGTTTCCACCATTGTAATCAGCGGAAAAAATGCTACTAGTTTGCTAATTTAACCGACTTTGTAGCTCCAATAATAACGAAGTTAGCAATAGTGAGCCACTTCGCGCGAACACCCTCACCCTGTATAATACATACCTTTTAATTAATACCAAACACACAAGAAATTACAAAATAATAGGTAACATTAATTGAGTAATGTTTGTGCTAGACGTTTAATGCACAGTTGCGGGCATTATAATTTGTTTAAAAGTATGCTCAAACTTTCAGGAAACCTATTTCAGAGACAGAGCTAGTTTTAAATTCATAGAATATGGAGTTGTCCTTTGAAACTGTCAAGAACCCGATACTGCAACGGAATAAAGTGGTCAAGGGACAGAGTAAAATATTTATTGATTTGTAAACAAGTTTTTCTTGTTTCACAACTTTGGAAGCATCCGAACAATACTGTATTACTATAGAATTTTAAGAAAATAATAATTTATTTGTCAACAAAGGTTTCTTTTATTGTTACAATCTCCAACTGTATTTGATAAAATTTGTTTAACTTTACCTTTACTAATTGGTTTTAATTCTGTAATTAAATAAAATTTCTACGAAACTTTATCATTAAAACTACTTGACGGCATATTAAAATTTTATACAAAGAAAATTGGCATTTTTTTCTAAAAATTATTTATTTTATTAATTAATAAACAAGAAGACGTTCCCTTTAATCAACTACTAAGTTAATTGCACTCTAAAGAGAATTAAGTATTATAAAAATTTTATAATTCTGTAGGAGCGGTTTTAAATACAAATTAGCTTCTCAAAAGTTTTCCAAGCAGAATGAATAAATTAAAATCTTTAAAGAAACATAATTAAACCGGATACTCAATTAAGTTCAAAACAAGTAAATTTGGCTATTATGAAATTGTACATGCAAATTCAAGAAAGGTGCAAAAAACTAATTATATTCTATTATAATTTATTTCCATCCGATTACTTATCTGGTCCTTGAATAATTTGAGAAATGCCTTGCTTCATAATTTCTGGTAAATCCCTAACTTTTTCATATTATGATAAATGTGTAATTACAGTAATTCTTAAAAAATTTAATAATTATCTCTTTTGTTCTCTGTAAACTTATTGTTAGATAACAAACATTTTGCCCTTCGTGTAGATAATAATAAAAGGCGTACATATTAAAACCATCCTTTAACCCCTCACTACATAAATTTTTATATTTAGCGATCAAACACATGCATTTAAATGATTAAAATAAATTGGTAGAATTCGTAAAGGGTTTTAGGTACAGTGGTTTGTGTTAATGATAGGGTTTTAATCTGTCCACATCCGCATATGTGGACTATAAAAGTAATTTATTACTAAAACGAGTTGAACTTTATACTTTTTACGTTAAATTGCGAAAGTGTGTAACCGCAATTACTACAGCTATATCTTTGTAATATCTCAATTTACACCTTCCACTGCATTTGTATCTTGTTTTAATAACATTAATTTAGATAATATGAAGTTTTGTTATTGCCTTTTAAAAATTTTTAAACACGGCTCCTATTGTGGAAACAGTAAAATTAGATAGAGATAAGAATGGAAAATGTACAATAATGTCACTTGCTTTAATATTACTGTCCTCAAGGGTTCAATTGTTTCTTAAGAGTATTACAAGTCATGCATAGTAAAAGAGATTTGTTTTTAGTACACAAAATACTGTTTTATATTACTACTACTGCTGTAAAATTGTAAACATTTCTGGATGGCTACAGCAACTTTAGAAAACTCTTGGCATTATGTTAAATTTTGTACATCAGTTCTTTGTTCTCGGTGTTTTTTATCAGCCTTTAAAAGCTATGACAGAAATTCGTATTCGACTTATTATCAAAATCGGAGAATTAGATTATTTCATTTTGATTTATGAAAGTTACTCTTAAAATTCGGTACATAAGTGTTAATTTTTCGATTTTTTATATTTTATTTATTGAAATTACTATGCAGAAATATTTATATATCAAAGTGGACATTTTTCTTTATAATCCAACATATTTTATAGAATACAAATTAAAATACAATTAAAAACTAAAACGAAATTATCTGTACATAAATTCAATAAGGGTGGGTAATCGCCTGTTTATCATAAAGGTTGGCTAATGTTCAGGATTTTTCCGGTTTACCATTTTCTGAGGATCAACGTAGGGTTCTCGCTTCAAGAGAAAGTTGCTAAATTTTATGGTCATTGATAATCTGAACCAAAATTTAATTTACGGGGCTCATCAGTAAGCCTGAGATTTTTTCAAAATTAAATAGTCAGATTAATTTGAACATGGGGACTGGAGTAAATATTATATGTTGTTACGTTCGCTACTCATAACAACAGTTTTTATCGAATCATTTTAAGATATTTGAGAAAACAATTTTAATTCTTAAAAACAATATTAGTAGTTTTTGAGACAATATTAAAAGAACCAAAGTTTTAAATGATGCATTTTATTAGACAACTTGTAGCTTATTTTTTAATATAAAATTTTCATTGCTGAAAAGTTAATTAAAATTAAAATAGAAATACCATTGTTTTTGGGTAACGAATACACACTCTTAAATAGTAAATGAATTAAATAAATAAACAAAAAATAAATAATACTTGTATGCAACTACATACCAAAATATGTATTAATTCGGAAATAAATATTCCAAAAACGCAATTCACAAAAATGTGAAATAAATTTTAAATTAAATATTAAATCATGTTTTGTAATGGACCCTAATAGCGGTTCAAATTAACGGTTTCATCGTGTTTAATTGCAAAAATTGTAATTTCTAATAACAATAGGAATTGATCTTATTTAAATGAAGTAGGTACAGGGTGGTCCAGTTACGGTGTCCTCGTTATTATCTCAGAAACAATTAGGCACAGGAAAAAAATTGTATATAGAAGTTGTATAGTCTATAGCATGCTACATTTTTTAAATAAATTTATTTATACAGGGTGCGTCATTTTCATGTGGCGATATAAAGTTTCATTTTTTTAAATGGAACACCCTGTATTTTACCCAAAATTATGATTTCTCGTCCAATTTACGATAAAAAATATATAAGGTTTAATATGCCTATTATTGATAGTTTCCAAGATATTCGAGAAAATATCTAGAAATACTATGATATCTGCCTGTTTATATGAGCAATGTTAGTTCTATTTTTTAGCTAGAAAATTTTATTTCTGGTCTTAAATATCAAGTAAACTTTAAATTGATATCATATGTGAGAAAAAGTCGTAGAATTTGACAAAGAACTATTATTTTATAGAGTAGACCTAGAAGCTGATAATAATGCTCTGTCAGGTAGCCATTGGAAAATAGTTAAATTTTTTTAAATATATTATTTTTTATTACAAACTAACTAAATAAAGAATATGTTTTGGTTGAGTATTTTTGAAATTGAAACAAATAAAATAGCTTGCTCTAACACACTTGGTGGAAGCTACACCCACATAATACAATATTATTTTTCAAAATATTTTCTCGAATATCTTGGAAACTATCAATAATAGGCATATTAAGCCTTATATATTTTTTATCGTAAATTGGATGAGAAATCATAATTTGGGGTAAAACACAGGGTGTTCCATTTAAAAAAAGGCAACTTTATATCGCCACATGAAAATGACTCACCCTGTATAAGTATTATTTTTTCAAAAATGTAGAATGCTATAGACTGTACAACTTCTATATAAAACTTTTTTTCATGGGCCCAATAGTTTCTGAGATAATAACGAGGACACCGTAACTGGACCACCCTGTACATATACAAATAAACTATAAATATTTGATAAAGATGTCTGCATTTTAATCATTTAGTACATCTGCATAATAATAACGAAGAGATAAAAACATGTTTTTCCATTTATTTTATTATTAATAATCCCAACCAACTGAATTTTTAACAACATTTTTATGTTTAGTATTTTTTTATTTGTTCTTTTTTAGGTGTAAGAATGTTAGATGGTGTGGTAAACGATGCCGTGGAAGCAAGAGCCTTAGGTTTAAATCCCGAGCACATAGACATATACAGTGCCTCTTGGGGCCCAGAAGACGACGGTAAAACTGTTGATGGTCCTGGACCTCTCGCAAGAAGAGCATTTATTTATGGTGTTACAAGTGGCCGTAAAGGGAAAGGTTCTATATTCGTCTGGGCCTCTGGTAATGGCGGAAGACACACTGATTCATGTAACTGTGATGGCTACACCAACAGTATTTTTACTCTTAGTATATCTAGTGCAACACAGGGAGGGTGAGATTGTTAACTGAGAAACATTATAAATTTTTTACAAATTATGTTTTTTTCAGATATAAACCCTGGTATTTAGAAGAATGTTCATCTACATTAGCCACAACCTACAGTTCTGGCACTCCAGGCCACGATAAAAGCGTAGCCACGGTGGATATGGATGCTCGACTACGACCAGATCACATTTGTACTGTTGAGCACACAGGTACATCAGCATCAGCTCCGTTGGCTGCTGGCATATGTGCACTGGCTCTGGAAGCAAATCCCAGTTTGACATGGCGTGATTTACAATATTTGGTTGTATTGACGTCGCGGGCAGGACCATTGGAAAAAGAAACGGGCTGGATATCAAATGGAGTTCGTAGAAAAGTTTCCCATAAGTTCGGTTACGGTTTAATGGATGCAGGCGCTCTAGTAAGTTTAGCAGAAAAATGGACGACAGTTCCTCCACAACACATCTGCAAATCACAAGAAATAACAGAAGACCGGCCAATAAATGCTGCTTATGGAACGACTTTAGATTTTTATATGGATGTTGACGCCTGTGGCAATTCTCTAAATGAGGTTCAGTTCCTTGAGCATGTGCAATGTAAAATAACTTTAAGATTCTTCCCTCGAGGTAATTTAAGAATATTGCTTACGTCTCCCATGGGCACTACATCTACTTTACTTTTTGAACGACCTCGTGATGTTGTTAGTTCAAACTTTGATGATTGGCCTTTCCTTAGTGTACATTTCTGGGGTGAAAAGGCTGAGGGTAGATGGCATTTACAAATTGTCAATGGCGGAAATCGCCACGTTAATCAACCGGGAGTATTAAAGAAGTGGCAATTAATTTTCTACGGAACATCTGTTAATCCTATTAGATTACGGCCTAGTAATGGGGCTCGTTCTACTCCATGGAAATCACCGTTAAACACTTTCACGTTTCCAACACAATCTCAACCCGTTACGCAAGTATCCAACAGTTTCTTCGACCCTGATCTCTTTAAAGGATTTAATAACTTTCCAAATGTCTACACCTTCTCGGGCTCAGACCCCGAACAAGCCATTAGTTCCTTAGATGGTAAAAAGACGAAAATTCGTGATAATGATAATAACGACATAGACAACGATGAAGAAACTAAAGAAAACTGTGATGAACAATGTGATGATCAAGGTTGTTTCGGTAGGGGACCAACCAAATGTATAGCCTGTAAAAATAAGCGAATGGATAAGTAAGTGTATTCATAGTGTAGTAAAAAAATTTATTCATTGGTTTTTTTAGAACTTGTGTAAGTTCCTGTCCGCCGAGAAGTTATTCCGATTCTCAAGGTGTTTGTCAACCATGTCATGAAGCTTGTGAAACATGCACCGGACCAGACCAAAAAAGTTGTCTAACTTGCTCTCCAGGGCACGTCAGAATTATTGATCTCGATATATGCTTACAGCAATGTCCCGAGGGTTATTTTGAAAGTTAGTAACCATAATTTATTTTTGTTGGCTTGTAATATCGGGTTAATTTGCACATTCCTTATTCGGTATTTGCTGTATTAATTGTATTACGAACCAGTTTGGTTTTCCGTAGCGAGTTATATAAAATTTGTTGTTTCACAGATTATGTGGAGAAAACTTGTACGCCTTGTCAGCCAAATTGTGCAGGATGCCAGGATCACCCGGATCATTGTACTAGCTGTGATCACCATCTGTTATTATACAGAAATAGATGTTTAGCCTCTTGTCCTGCCAATACTTATGAAACTGAAGACTATACGTAAGATATATTCAATATATTTATTTTAATCATCTATTATCAAAGGAAGTTCTAATAAAAGAAACTGAAAATGTATCTTTAACACGCCTTAATCTTTTAGAATGAATTAAATTGATACATATATTATGAATATGCCAGTAAAATTTGATGAATTTTGACTGCAAGCTAAAACATTTGGGACAAGCTGATTGTATTACAAGAAGTATATTTTATAACTGACTAAAAATTCTAAAAAATGTGGATGGGCACACTATGCCAAAACCATTCCTAAAATATAATTTATAAGTTTTTAGCCATCTTCTCAAAAACATTTTAAGTTTTCTTTAAACATAAGAGACCTTTTTTATAGAGATTAAAAATTCCAATTGATTGATGTACGAGTACGGTGTACGTATGGTTTGTATTCGACAAAAACCTAATTCCACACCCCACAAAATATTAGCGTGAGAAAAACGTAACACAAATAATTTAGACTACGGTAATCTTTTAAACAGTCCCCAATGAAACAAAGCAATTTCATTCCAACTTATAATATCATCTATATTTCGAGGTTTGTTTTGGACATAAATATTTGTCGAATACAAACAACGATTGGAAATTTTATTCTCTAGAAGAAAGTCTCTTGTGTATTTAAGAAGTAAAAAGTTTTTGAGATAATGGCCAAAAGCTTAAAAATTGTTGGTTTTAAGATTTTTTTGAATTTTTAGTCAGTTAAGTATAAAATCGAGTATAAAATATCTTTTTTACGAAGCAATAAAAAGTGTAGTAATCGTGATTTTTTCTACTTCGAGATTTTGATGGATTTACACGCTTTGATGGCCTCTGTATTCATTTTGACTATTTTCACCATGATGTGTGTGTATGTGTGTTTGTATCCGCGATAACTCAAAAACTCAAATTGATCCAAATTTCATATTTAAGGATTTGCACAAAATTATGAGTCACACATTAATAAATAATTTTTATATGTCAACTCATCGTGACAGTATATGTTATAATTTTATCACAAAATTTTATACTTTTGTTAAATCACTAATCATCATCACGAGATTCACGAGTATAAACCTGAACCTATAGAGAAAATGAGTTAGAACAATTTATTTTCATTAAATAAAGAAAACACAAGTAATTATCTTATTTGTTATTAAATTATGGAAAAAAATATTTTAGCAGAGCGTGGTTTCGATCCACGGACCTCTGGGTTATGGGCCCAGCATGCTTCCACTGCGCCACTCTGCTTGCTTTACCTACTTTCATTTCGTCATTCTTAAACACATCTTGAAATATCTGATGTGTCTAACACATGACTTTCTTATACGATACAAATTTCATTCTGATTTTTGAAAAGTACTTAAGTCGTAACCAATAATCATATTTTATTAATATTATTGCAAATTAATTTAATTGTTACATATTTTATTTTGGGTGAGGGCGCGGATGTCTTCATAATATTGCGTAAAGACATCAGAAAAAAATTCGATGATAATAATTTTATCAAAAAGACTTCCGGTATATTCGAGTCCTTTCGTTAAAAAAATGCACATATTTTTTCAATTTCTCCGCTTCTTCATTTTTGAGATATTAGCGGTTAAACTCAGGACTCAATACATTGCAATCGTATAGTAGTAACTTTAGTAGGTACAGTAAATAGGGAGAAAAAAAGACCTCAAATAGACTTTTTTTACCCTACAGACAATTTTTGCAGAATCTTGTAAGTTTAAAACTGAGTTTTTGTATTCGTAGTCCCCGTCGATCGTTCCTTCACCAACCCTTAATTGAGGGTTGCATTTTTTATTTATTCAATAACTAATTTTTCTTTGATATTATCAATATTTAAAAGTTATTCAACTAAAGTTGGAAATTTTAGGGAAATTTTTCTCTACTTACTGACTACTTACTACTTACTACTACTACTTACTACTCTACCTCCGTGGTGGCGTGAAAAAGAGTTTTATAGAAAGAAATAAATGGAAATTGGTACAAATGAGATCGTGTTTTTATTTTGATTGTTTCGTCTAATAGACCAGGAGCTGAATGGAATTGAGTATGCATAATATGAGGACCGCATTTTATCAATTGATATAAGCTCATAACAGCTCAAAGATTAATATTTTGGATGTTGCCGCTCTATCATATGGTCCAATTTTTTTTCGTACCCCTTTTATATTTTTATATACAGGGTGGTAAAAGTTAAACTTCATTAACTTTGGGAGGTGATAGAGCATCAAAAAATAAGTAGACTTTAATGAAAAAACTTTGCTCAAAAATGTTTTATAACAAAGATACAGGGTGTCAAAGTATAGGATAAGAACTCGTTTTGTTACAATAACTTCTAAACCACTCGATCGATTTTTAGTAAATTTCGTACACAGAGTAATGTAGTACATTTCTAAGTAATGATGGGGTTTATTTATAAAAAAAATGTCCAGTGGCGTAGATACTGGGGGACTGCTTTACTTTTCCCCTCCAATCTTCGACACCACTGGATATATTGCGAAAAAATTTGAATCTGCTGCTCTTATAATAGTCATCCACGATTGAGATTTTGGTTTTTTAACTAAGTCTCCTGTTGTATTACAAAACAAACACGTTAACTCTTTTTCTTTTCAAATTGGACACTTGGAACGACATTTTTTCACGTTTTTTTGAATAAAACACTTTTAGGTACTCAAATACCAGAAAAACATTGACATATAACAGGCACATAGGTACAGCGCATTTTTGGAAATTTTGGCGCCCTCTATCTTTTTGGGAACTAACTACAGAGAGTTCAGCGTAAGACAAAAAATGTTGCATATTTGAGCTATACAATTTTTGTCTTTACACTTTTTACCTCCGACCAACAGAACATAAGGCAAATCCAAAAATCGATTCCAAAAATTTTTCTAAATGGCGGGGATTCCAAAACAGGTGGGGATACGCCAACTTGAAATTTTACCTTTCGGACCATCAGAAACAACATATTAAAAATTCAGCCTACCCGCAAGTTTTTGAATCTCAAATATCTGATTGACTGTAATAATAGTGATAACATAATAAGAGGGCGAGGGAATTGAAATGGACCATCCGATTTGCCGGCAACATGATTTTTTTCATTATTTAGGGTCTCAGATATAATAATCCGAGCATAGTTGCCGGTCCTCATATTATGCATACTCAAGTACCTTTGGCGCCTGCACTATAGCTCAAAAATCATTATAATTTATTTTAGATGACAACAATATGAGATCTATTGGAGATACAGGTTGAAAAACGGAAAAATTCATCTATAAAAAAATATGTAATACATTTTTTGTAGCTCTGATAGAACTCTATAAAAAACATTAGAAACAAAATTACCTTGAAAGGTACCGTTAAGGAAATATTTAATGAAAAAGAAAAATTTCCCCAAAATTTTCAACTTTTTAAATATTGACAATATCAAAAACATTTTAAAAGAAAGGTGAGAGAACGACGGGGTCTACGAGTACAAAAACTCAGTTTTAAATTTACAGGGTAACCCTCTACAAGATTCTGCATAAATTGGCTATAGGGTAAAAAAAGTCTAGGTATTTCAACTCCTTGCTCACTGTACCTACTATACTTGTTTATGTGTTATTTTATGTAACTCAACCTAGA
The DNA here is from genome assembly GCA_963942485.1 of Pediacus dermestoides. Taxonomy (NCBI): domain Eukaryota; kingdom Metazoa; phylum Arthropoda; class Insecta; order Coleoptera; family Cucujidae; genus Pediacus; species Pediacus dermestoides. The sequence goes on from OZ012626.1 coordinate 14,545,438, forward strand.
GAACAAAATGCGCATGTGATATCTTTAGATAATCTTAATAAATTTTACAAAATCTGTGTCTTTATTTAAATTAATGTGGTTTAATTGTTTCATTTAGATGCGCTCCATGCCATGAAACTTGTGAAACTTGCAGCGGTTCAAATAGTTCCCAATGTATTTCTTGTCAGCCAGGATATTTCTGGCGCGAAGGTCGTTGTGTAAGGGAGTGTCCCGCTCACCATTATGCAGATACTCACCAAAAGGAATGTGTCGAATGTCCTCCAGGATGTTCAGAATGCAACAAAACTACCTGCATTTCTTGTTTGGATGATTGGAAAGTAAATACCAAAGGCCGGTGTGTTTCTCAAAATAGTGACAGATGTGATGTGGGTGAGTATCAGCTTTTCTCTTAAATAAAATACAGAAAGTGTTACTATTTTAAGCGACTTCTAATGAACTAACATTTATAATTATTTTCAGATCAATATTTTGACAGTGGTTTGTGTAAACCTTGCCATTCTACTTGCGATTCCTGTGATGGTCCTACGGAGAAGGCATGTATTTCTTGCGCAAGTCCACTCATCCTACAAGGCACTAGCTGCGTTGCTATATGTGATAAAGGATTTTTCAACGAAAAAGGCAGTCAAATCTGCGAACCTTGCCTTCATACATGCTCAAAATGTTTTGCAAAAACCAACTGTACTGAATGTAAACCCAGATTACAGGTATAGTATAACTAAGAATTTTTTTTTTAATACGTGTTTGGCCTGTATAACTTAATAATTGACATACAGGCTGTTTCAAATTCGCTTCTCGCTACAGGGATCTCAGAAACGGTAAGAGATACAGCTTTGGTTAAATTGGGGCAAAGTTGCGTAATATGGTGGCCAATAATAAGCCGTTTAGAAATCGAAAATATCTTTTGTAGTTCTAAAGATTTTTTGAAAAAACCAAATTTTTGCTTTTTCGTTTTTATTTTTTTCTGCTCTTATTTTTCAAGATATCGAAAAACTAAAAGCACTTTGTCGTGGACACTTTTTGTGCTTTATAAAATGACGTTAAAATTTTCGTCATGTGACGTTTCGTTTTTCCGCTGACGTCATCAACTCCATTTTTTTAAATACGGCCCTGTATCTTTTTTTGTCGTTTTAAGTAGCATTTTTTGAGTTCTAGAAAATGGCGTTTACATTTTTTCCATACGACGTTTCGTTCTTGTGCAATCATCTTCGGATCATTTTTTAAATACGGTCCTGGATTTTTTTTACAATTTCATCAGTATTTTTCCCCACTTCCTCATATCCACACATTTTGGTAAACTTTAATAATAATAAATTTTCTTTTATAATAAATCAAACTAACCTATTATTTATTGTTAGTAGTAATAATTAGAACAATGGAAGTAATTTTTTTAAATAATTTTATGAAATAAACACTTATGAAATCGTCAATACTGATGATGGGCTGTACAATGAAAAAAAATACTGATGAAATTGCAAAAATAATCCAGTGCCGTAGGCATTCAAAAAATGATCCGATGATTACACAAGAACGAAACGTCGTATGGAAAAAATTTAAACGCCATTTCATAGAGCATAAAAAATGCTACTTAAAACGATGAAAAAAAAAACAGGGCCGTATTTAAAAAATGGAGTTGATGACGTCAGCGGAAAAACGAAACGTGGCATGAGGAAAATTTTAACGTCATTTTATACAGCACAAAAAATGTCCATGGCAAAGTGTTTTTGGTTTTTCGATATCTTGAAAAATAAGAGCATAAAAAAATAAAAAACGAAAAGGCAAAAATTTGGTTTTTTCAAAAAACCTCCAGAATTACAAAAGATATTTTCGATTTCTTAACGGCTTATTATTGGCCACCATATTATGCAACTTTGCCCCAATTTAACCAAAGCTGTATCTCTTACCGTTTCTGAGATCCCTGTAGTGAGAAGCGAATTTGAAACAGCCTGTATATCGCGAGGACGTTTAGGAATAAGCTAGACTCTCATTATTTTTAAGAAAGTGTAATCCGCGGTAAACACTATCCTTGCTCTAATCCCACAGTTCTTCATCAAATATCCCTAATAACTCTTACATTTTCAAATCAATCACTAAAATTAAAATTGAATCGTGATATAAGAAAAATTCGGAAGTTTTGAAAAAAGTAAAAGTTTGTACTACCTACCTTGAATAAATGAAGGTGCTCATTTATTTTTGCCATAACGTCGACATAATTGATAAATAATAAATAATCCATTATAATATAAGTCCATTTTGATCAAAATTGAAACATCTTTCAGTAGGTGGTATACAAATTTCGATTTCAAATATCTTATTTTGTCAAAAATTGAACGTAAATTGTAAGCGATTTCATGAAGACAAATAATTAATATATTGTAAAAATCAGGAAAATCTTTTTTATGTATTTATGCCTATAACATTTAGTGGCTTTATAGTTGGTATATCTTTTTATTATAGCTACAAAGTGGAGAATGTCGATCAACATGTGCCACGGGTTACTACAGCGACAAAGGAATGTGTATGAGGTGTTACATGAGTTGCAAAACATGTAGTGGCCCTAGCCAAGACCAATGCGTCAGTTGCCCCTCTGGCTGGCAGTTACTCTCGGGAGAATGTCGGCCAGATTGTCCAGAAAGTTACTATAAAACTGAGTATGGTTGTCAAAAGTGCCATTATTCTTGCAGAAATTGTGGAGGTATATGAAAATAATGAATACGCTATCTTTGCAAGAAGCTAATTTTTATACATTGGTTGTAGGTTGTAAATTACAAGAAGACAAAAGGAGGATAGATGTAGAGGCTCTACTTCTATCAGCCCAGCCAGTATCCACCTTCCAGCTGGTTAATCCATTTAATTTCGTCACTGGTCTAGCAATAATTGCGTGCTTGTGTATAATAATACTTTTCATCACAATTTTTATAGTTTTACAAGTAAGAACATTGCTTTTATGACAAACATTTAATGAAATATTTATATTCCGAGACAATATTTTGAAAAACTTTCCATTAAATTAACCCTTTCTTGTAATACAGTAGCTAAAGTGTTTCCTTCGTGTTTTGTTGCAGAGAAATAGTATTCAAGCATCACAAAGAGGATACAGCAGAGTATCCATAAAGAAGCCAAAAGTCACATGTAACTATAATGTGGTGGCTGTGAGTGACGGAGATTCCAGCGATTCAGATAGTTCTGAAGGGCGCAAACTTGTACCACCTAAACCTGAACGGACTGCATGTTAATATTATTGAAATATAGTGTAAATATTATATGAAAAAAAAACAACAATACTGTCTTCATTGTTTGTGTTGTGTTTTGTACTAATAATTGAGCTATAATATAACTTTAACGAAATAATAAGTTAACGCAGAATAATATTAAATGTAATAATTATGTAAATATTGTGAGATCCCCATGAAACAAAATGATTACCACTTGTACCAAAATCCTATGTGTTATTTTGTAATATAATATAAAGTTACTACCAATGAAGACAGCTCAATGTAAAAAAATTAAAATTTAAGATGCGAAACTTAAGTGCTCTTGATATTTCATGTCGTAAATATAGTTATTTTTAAATGTACACTTTGTATATAATCAATAGATATTTGTTTCAATGTTATTTATAAAGTTTTACCCTTTTTACAATTAGAATTATCACAATTTGTTATAGTTTTATTATTTTTGTTAATTTTTCTTTAGTTTCATATGTTCAATTTAGTTTTCTGATCTGTTTTTACAAACCTTGATGTATTAATTAATTAATAGTATTAGAAAAATGTTCTAAAATGATATTCATCAGTAATTTTTGTTTTAATTCGTGATGAACGTATTATGGGTCTTTATTGTTTTGTATTTTATTCTATGATTTAATATTTCCGAATTCTAATGATAGATTGAATAAAAAAAATTATTTTGTTATAGTCAAGAAAAAAGAGTATTCAAAAGGCTAATGACAATTTTTATATTTTAATTTCATTTAGATATTAAAAAATATTTTCGATTGATTTCTAAAATTTATAAATAAAATACTTTAAATGTGATGTGTGAATTAATTTCAAATACACTCCCTATTCATAATAAATATGTATAGTATTGTTTAAATGACTAAACAATATCAAACAAAAAACTTTATTGTTCTTTGCAAATTCAACTAGAAAAAAAAAACTTCTATTTAACTTATTCAGGGTCAGAAATTTCTTGGAAAATATCCAAGATCCAAAATAAACTTTTTCGCCCTACAAGTGAATTCAAACACACCTTTCTGGTTCTTACAAAATACACATCAGATGATACAAATTATCACCAAAAACTGGCTAAATGTTACAACATTCAGAATTTGCTAACATGTAAGTTCGGATTTTACATTTCTTTAATATATGTAGGAAGTTAGGGTGACGCAGAAAGGAGATCCTAACGTACTGGTAGGTAACAATGTGACGGATTCGCCAAATCACTTCAAAATTTTGTTCCAATTTGAGTTTACTAGTACAACTTAAAATAATATTGTTTATCCAACATCGATTCATAATAAGCTTATTACTATGACGATTTAAAACATAGAATGTTCATCATTACTCATTAGTGAGAGAATCATTTGGAACTCACTTTATTATTGTTATATTTATTATTGAAAACCTGACAGTTTCATTTGTCAAATAGTTTGTCAATTGAAATAACGATAAAATAATCTTACATTTTAGAATTAACGTCGATGTTGGATAAAATAGGATATTAAATTCGTGTGGAATGCTTATTAGTCACTCAAGAAATTAGCCACTCGCCCTTCGGGCGTCGTGGCTAAACTTTTTCTTTCGTGACTAATATATCACATTCCACACTTATATAATAAATATCTATTCCTATACAGCGTGCTTATCTTAACACTTTCTACCTCGAATATCTCAGGAATTATAAAAAATAATCATACGATGTTTGCACAGTTAGTATTATAGTGTGGCGGACCACAAATTAGCATTTAGTTGGTGATATTATATTCACTCCTTCAGTCCCTGGCAACTGAACTTTAAAATTCCAAATTGCATACAGGTCAACAGGTCATATTGGGCATCGTTGGAAATGTAATGTTTTACTCTTTTTACAACGCACAGTAAGTCTTAACGATGAAGAAGTGGTGAAAATTGTTATTATGTATTAGTAGAACTTACTTATAAGGATGAAAATAATTTTAAAAATTCAAATCACAGATGAGATGAATTTAGTGACGATTTTTCTTTTAAATTTACAATTGTTATTTTTTTACATCTAGTCTATTTAAAACAGCATATAGAATATTGAAAAAATAACAACAAGGTTCTATCTGCAGTAGGTCATCAGGCGTTAGGAAGAAAACAAAAAAATCTTGTAAAATATTTTATTATTGATATTTCTTGGGTTTGAAAGTGTAAACAACACACTCCCCCTTTTACGATTGCCGAAACTGCCGGAAGTGGCCGCTTCTTTCCAATAATGGAGAAAATCGTCTTTTGTAAATATATCACTATTCTATTAGTCCTATTAGGCCAGTCGACAAGTACATTAAAAGCGGGAGCAATTCCGGACAAGCTGGAATAACTTTTAATCTGTTTGATTGGGTGTTAAGCAATACCTCTTAAAATTGCACCCCCTAGAAACCCCGGATTTGGCCGCCATCTTGAAAGAAAAGAACAAAAAAATTTAATTGTTTTCATTATTTGTAAATATCTCGGACAGTATCAACTTTAGAGTGAAATATTATCGTCACAATATACCGTTATCGAAATTGAAGGAGAGTAAGTTATCTACAGAAAATGTTGTATACATTTTTCTCGTACTACTATCTGTTTCGAGGTTATAGGCGTCGAAAGCTGGATATTCTAAGAGCATATGCTAATTTTCTTATTCTAGTATCCCAATCAAGGTCATTGATAAAGCTCCGAAGCTCCTTGGGCGTCACGTGATAAGGGTAATTTTTTTATCTCGGATTCTACTGGTTGGATTTTAATGTAGTTTCATTTAATTAATTCAGAAAAATATTTGAAGCAACTTTTATTTGAAACTTTTTTGATAGCTCTTTAAAAAAATAATTATAAGCAAAATACTGCCCTTTTTAGGGGGTGAGTTTTTCAATAAAATATGCAAGATACTTTTCTATTACAATTATGAAACAAAAGTTGTAAAGGATCTTATTTCCTACAACTTTCATTTCGAGTATTTTTTTGTGACTGGTGACGCAAAAATTACATGAGATAGAGGACGCAAAACACTCCACTTTTATATATTTCAATAAAATATATACCTATACGTTTCTGTTACAATTATGAAAAAAATATATATACCTACAAAAGTTGTACGAATATTAGTGTTTCCCACAATTTTTATTTTGGATATTTTTGAGACGCAAAAAGTACGAGAGGTACAGAGCGCAAAAGTCAACTGCGATTATAAAATATTACTTCTATCTAAGGGTAAAATTCGCATTTTTTTGGTAATCATCGTTATTTTTTTTTCAAAATTGTTAGAAAAGCATGTAGCCATTAAAAAAGACCAGTGTTTTGCATAATGAAATTTTTGAAAAAAAAAAGTCGAATGGAGTTAAAACCTGACAGGCCATGCAACAGTTCCTCCTCCTCCTCTTAACTAAAGTGGTAGAAACATAAAATCGCTCATATTTCCGTACTTAATCGTAGATTTGCGTTTATTATGACTTTTCGACTTGTTTCGGCCCATACCCTTAAAAAGTTTTACTCTTTTTTTTGAACACCCTGTAAAAATTTACATTTTATTTATTGGCAAGGAAAAAAAGTATAGAAAATTCGTAAAATGTATTATAAAATATGTCTAGACCAGCTAAATTTTTGCAAACTTTTTCTTATTTGATTCCACAAGCAAATTGCTACTTAAATTGAAAAATTAAGTTGTTTATTAAATTTTTGCTTGGTAAAAACTTATATTGTCTAGGTCTAAGCATTTTGAAATTAATAAAAACCTTATAATTTTCAATTATTTCTCAATCGGGGACATACTATTTTTTCCATTTTTATTAGAAAGAATTTCAAACATACTAAAAATATAATGGTCTACAGAGGATTAGTGAAGTCTTTAATAAATATGCACCGAAAAAATTTAATCCATATACCTAATTGAGTACCTACCCACATTTAAAACTATTCTATTATTAATCTCTTTATTTAATTATGAAATATACAAAACGGAATCTGATTTTATAATTTCATTATAATATAGAACTTACCGGGAAATACAATCTCCCTAATGGACAATTTAATGTATTCCTTTCTGATAATTTTTTACATGATAACTGATTGCGGTGCAATTTATCTGCATTTGGAAGGAAGTAATAGCGGTAATAATTTGATAATAATAAGCCAATCCAAATTGTTGAAAATCCCCGACCCTATAATGTCTTATCTAGGTTAATATTAATAAACTATTAAACTACAGAGAACACATATTTGGTTTAATTAACTCATCTATCACATATTATTAATTTACCTACTTAATCCGTAGTAAACCATAACAAGTAAACGCGCTAAATTAAACACTTCGCGAAATTTGAAACAAATATGTCTTTTCGAATAGTAGACATACTGAAAAAAAGTCCTGATAAAAATGATAAACAGACAATTGCTTCTCCACATTGGTCCGACTCACAATTGCTGGAAGATCTAAAAGCACAAGAAACACAACAATACATGCCCAACCTATTTATGTATCACTGTGAATGTATAGAAAAATTTAACAAATGGCAAGAATATGGAAAAAATTGTCAAAGTACTAGGACATACAGTCAGAGTAAGTACCACATTTTTGTTATTTAATTATCATCAAGAAACTGAAATTTTATAACAATGTCAGCACAGTGGCGTAGTACGAAATATTTTCGGGGAGGTCATGTATTTGTTATAAAACAGAAGTCGATTTTAGCACATTGAATGAAATTCGTTGGATTCCGATTAATGATCGATGGGGGGAGTTTTCCTCAAAACCTCCGCCATTAGTACGCCAATGTGTCAGCATTAAATACTTAGGTTAGTTTGAAAAACAAAACCAAGCGAGAGTTTTAGTGAATGGTTTAAATATGGTTTGTTTATTCAGTTTTTGAAAGGAGTCAACCAAAAACCAAAAAATTCTAATTTCTCGTAAAAAACCAAAGCAAACTGGTTTAAATTATCCTGAAAAAATATTCTAATAAAATTAAAAACATATACATTTACACTTGTGCAAAATGTAAACACGAAAAAATAATATCAAATAATGAATTGTAAATAATAGGATCTCGAAAACGGTTAACTTTACTGCAGCCATACCTAAATACCTAAAATCACAAAAAACTGCTAAAATGTGAGGAACAAAATTAGGGCTTGATTAAGATACTGATTGCAGCGTACATGGCACTCTGTAGAAACTAGAGAAAAATCGGAAATTGAAATTTTCACATCTGAAAACACTGCCGTTTATCAGTTTTCAGATCGATATTTTATAAGTTGAAAACTTAAATAACGTCATGTATATCTTTTCTTATACAGGGTGTGTCACGACGAGTTGACAATAGACATAACTCTATTACTAAACACAATTTGGTTCTAAAAATTGGTACACACCCATTATACAATGTGCTCTATTTAATGAAAATATTGCCACCTTTCTGGTATTTCCGGTTATACCGGAAGTAGACACAAACTTTGTTATTTTCATTGGAACACCCTGTATATTTTTGAATTTTTAGGTTCTACACTTCATTTTAGACATAAAAGTATTGAGGTTGTATGGTCCTAACATTAACGGTATTATAATTATTTACACGTTTTTATTTTTTTTACAAAAACATAATGTGAATAAAAATTCAAATCTTGACAATGACATGTTTTTTCCAAAAAAAATTTTTTGTGCTTGAAATAGGAATATACAAGAAATAAGCTTATGTAATTTTGGAAAACTTGCTTTATACAGGGTGTTGGTGGTTGTCCGTTCATTTTTAAAAATTTTAATCAATGATAATTTAATTTTTTTAAAGCAAAAATGCTCAATTTTTAATGACGAAATTATAAATAAAGTTGGTAACTTATTTTGAACCACGTTTATTTCAGGAATGCCTAATATGCCTAGATACTATTAAAAATGAAAATTTATACATACATATATTAGTCCAGTCATATTAGACAAAAAAGAAACGTTTGTTCGGGAAAAATTACTACCTAGCTGGATTTTTCTGTACAGCTTCGCTTCATCATTATAAACATTGGGTCAAAAGTTCCCATGTGCGCGACGCGAGCTTCATTTTTAATTTTGCAATTAGTGTGCGCACATGTAGTATGTATTTTGCAAATATTTGCAATTTGTTAACAGTGTTAATTTTATATTTCTAGAATTCTAGGGTGTAAAAAAATTTTTTTTCCAACTGCAAGATTTAAAGTATGTTTAAAATAGATATTTCACATGGTCACTTTTTTAATTCATTTATTTTCAGCGGAGCTACATCATTAACAATATTTTTGCAATTAGTACCTATCGCTGATGAACAAATGCATTTTTCATTCATAATAACCAATAAATTTCGATCGGGATTTTTACATAACCCTCGTAGAAGATTGTTTAACAAAATAAGTTAAGTAAAAACTCAATATTCTTTATAATAAATTAGTAATTTGTTATTATAAATTATGAGTATAGTTTCAATTTTCCTCATAACTCATTTATATTTTACATCGTAAATTTTTAATGGTATAGGGGCCAGTGGCGTAGCTACTGCATAGCAAGGGTCTGCAGTGCGGAAGGGCCCCGGCTTTGCCCGGGGCCCCCACACTCCTATCCAATGACAATTAAACTGAGAAAAAGTACTTACATAATACAGGGTGTCCGGAAATTAGGAGCAAAAAACTCGGGGAGTGATTCTACTTGAAAAATTAATATGACAAGTTCCTATAAAATTTTTCCGAAAGCTCATTAATATTAGGGTTACAGGGCCTTAAAGATTGTTTTTTTAAATTAATTTTTTCCAGTAACTTTTTTTCTAGTGTACCGATTCGTTTCAAATTTGGCACTCTTATCACTAATGTTTATTTGTATTCTTATACCAAATTTGAGGTAAATCCCCAGTGTCAAAGAGTCGAAACTGACGTTGACCTTCGGATAAAGACCCAGAACTTTTTTGTTAGGCACTTTCTCTAAAATTTGATGACGCCCAATTGAAGAGCATCGAAAAATCTTCAAAAAAGATCCTCTTGCTGCATCACGATAAAACGAGTCGTTTTCGAGAAAAACGCCTTAAAAACTTTGCTTGCATTAAATGAATACCAACTACTTAACTACAGCTCATGTTCAAGATTAAACAGAAGCGCGTTTTTCTCGAAAACTACTAGTTTTATCGTTATTCAACAAGAATATCTTTTTTGAAGACTTCGATGCTCTTCAATCGAGAATCATCCAAATTTAGAAAAAAAGTTATTGGAAAAAATGGAGTTAAAAAAAAATTTTTGGGGCCTTGTAACCCCAATATTAATGAACTTTCGGAAAAATGTTATAGGTACTTGTCCTAATTTCCGGACACCCTGTATAGAAAACACATGAGATTTTTTAAAGTAAGAAATAGGTCAAAAATCTAAAATAAAACACTTATTTTTGTCGTAAAATTCGGTTATAATGAGTGGGACAAGGACAGATTTATCCGTAATGCAATACGTGCGAGAGAGACTTCCGAAAACTATTTGAAATTATTGGAAAAAGCTCTAAACTTAAACATGTTTTTACAAGAAATTTTACTTCATTTCCATGTGGTTTAATAAAAAATATACGAAAGAATCTAAATACATCGACTTTAGAAAAAGTGATTTCCTATCACAATATGTTTTTGTCCTAAAATCGTTGTAATGATGAATGGGACAAGGACAGCTTAATGCGTACTGCAATAAGTGCGACAGAGACTTCCGAAAATTATTTGAAAATTGCTGGAAACGCTCAAAATTTAAACACGATTTTGACAAGAAATTTAATTTACTTTCTTTAGGAAAAGTAATTGTGGTACTATCGTACTTTCGCTTAAACGGAAACTCGTTCCCGCTAATAATTACCTAGTCCATTATATCGAGATGCAACAAGGCCCTCCGACCATGCTTGCGGAAGGGCCCGATATTTCTAGCTACGCCACTGATAGGGGCACAATAGAGGTATTATTTTTCGAAATTAAAACCCATTAAACATGTTCTGCGAAGCCAGAAAAAATCATTGATGTGTCGCTGATGCATCGCAGGCTCGTGCGCTTTTCTTCCTAGAACTTGTGTCACCGATAACGAACAAACGCAAACTGAAGAAAAAACTGATTTTTGGAAAAGCGGAGCCTCAGTTCGAAAAAACCTCAGTTTTCGGACTTCAGTTCTATGAAGAAAAGCGCGCGAGCTGGCGATGCAACGACGTATCGATGATTTTTTCCTGGATTCGCAGAATTTGTTTAATGGGTTTTAATTTCGAAAAATAATACATCTAATAATTTTATCGAAAACACTTTTTTGGCGGAATTGAAAAAAAAACGTTAAAACCAAATAATTATATTCAAAATTAAATAAGACATATTATGGCGAAAATAGTCAAAGTGGATTCAGGCGCCGTAATGTCTTGCTGTAAAAAAATTCTTATGTCGATCGGACCTTTAGCGATCGTTAGGGGGGGTAACCAGAACCACGAACTGTGTGAACCGACAATGTTGCGGAAAGTGAACAATGCGGGGGTTAGTAGGATACCTATGGATTTCTTCATTCTTATCGTCAGTGAGTGATACAAGTTGTATCAGCGCTATTCAAGATTTCAGATTATGAAATTTATTATTTCAGGCCGATAAAAATGAAGAAAGCCATACTCACCCCCGCCCCGCATGATTCGCCATTATTGTTTAAACAATTATAATTGTTTGACAAAAAATGTGCGCATTTTTACTTTCTTATACGTAGTATAAGGAAGTATTGTAATCGTGATTTTTTTCGACTTCGAGATTTTGATGGATTTACACGTTTTGAGGGCCCCTGAATCCATTTTGACCATTTTCGCCATGATGTCTGTCTGTCTGTGTGTGTGTGTGTGTGTGTGTGTGTGTGTGTGTGTGTGTGTGTGTGTGTGTGTGTGTGTGTGTGTGTGTGTGTGTGTGTGTGTGTGTGTGTGTGTGTGTGTGTGTGTGTGTGTGTGTGTGTGTGTGTGTGTGTGTGTGTGTGTGTGTGTGTGTGTGTGTGTGTGTGTGTGTGTGTGTGTGTGTGTGTGTGTGTGTGTGTGTGTGTGTGTGTGTGTGTGTGTGTGTGTGTGTGTGTGTGTGTGTGTGTGTGTGTGTGTGTGTGTGTGTGTGTGTGTGTGTGTGTGTGTGTGTGTGTGTGTGTGTGTGTGTGTGTGTGTGTGTGTGTGTGTGTGTGTGTGTGTGTGTGTGTGTGTGTGTGTGTGTGTGTGTGTGTGTGTGTGTGTGTGTGTGTGTGTGTGTGTGTGTGTGTGTGTGTGTGTGTGTGTGTGTGTGTGTGTGTGTGTGTGTGTGTGTGTGTGTGTGTGTGTGTGTGTGTGTGTGTGTGTGTGTGTGTGTGTGTGTGTGTGTGTGTGTGTGTGTGTGTGTGTGTGTGTGTGTGTGTGTGTGTGTGTGTGTGTGTGTGTGTGTGTGTGTGTGTGTGTGTGTGTGTGTGTGTGTGTGTGTGTGTGTGTGTGTGTGTGTGTGTGTGTGTGTGTGTGTGTGTGTGTGTGTGTGTGTGTGTGTGTGTGTGTGTGTGTGTGTGTGTGTGTGTGTGTGTGTGTGTGTGTGTGTGTGTGTGTGTGTGTGTGTGTGTGTGTGTGTGTGTGTGTGTGTGTGTGTGTGTGTGTGTGTGTGTGTGTGTGTGTGTGTGTGTGTGTGTGTGTGTGTGTGTGTGTGTGTGTGTGTGTGTGTGTGTGTGTGTGTGTGTGTGTGTGTGTGTGTGTGTGTGTGTGTGTGTGTGTGTGTGTGTGTGTGTGTGTGTGTGTGTGTGTGTGTGTGTGTGTGTGTGTGTGTGTGTGTGTGTGTGTGTGTGTGTGTGTGTGTGTGTGTGTGTGTGTGTGTGTGTGTGTGTGTGTGTGTGTGTGTGTGTGTGTGTGTGTGTGTGTGTGTGTGTGTGTGTGTGTGTGTGTGTGTGTGTGTGTGTGTGTGTGTGTGTGTGTGTGTGTGTGTGTGTGTGTGTGTGTGTGTGTGTGTGTGTGTGTGTGTGTGTGTGTGTGTGTGTGTGTGTGTGTGTGTGTGTGTGTGTGTGTGTGTGTGTGTGTGTGTGTGTGTGTGTGTGTGTGTGTGTGTGTGTGTGTGTGTGTGTGTGTGTGTGTGTGTGTGTGTGTGTGTGTGTGTGTGTGTGTGTGTGTGTGTGTGTGTGTGTGTGTGTGTGTGTGTGTGTGTGTGTGTGTGTGTGTGTGTGTGTGTGTGTGTGTGTGTGTGTGTGTGTGTGTGTGTGTGTGTGTGTGTGTGTGTGTGTGTGTGTGTGTGTGTGTGTGTGTGTGTGTGTGTGTGTGTGTGTGTGTGTGTGTGTGTGTGTGTGTGTGTGTGTGTGTGTGTGTCTGTCTGTATCCACGATAACTCAAAAACGACTTACCGGATTTGATTCAAATTTCATATTTAAGACTTTGAATAAAATTGTGGGTGCCACATTAAATCTTTTTCGTCTAGCGCCAACACAAGTGGTACTTACCTGATGACATTTTTAGGTTTTTTAGGAATATCTTGAAAAATAAACAATTTACGACATTTTTTTATTCTTAGACATTGATTTAGAATTAAATTTTGAACAAATTTTGTTTGAACTTTTTTTTGAAATTCCGTCGAAATTTTTTAATTATTTTTCATATAATAGCGCCATCTATCACTCAGGTGCAAAAGTACTTTATATAAATTCCAGAAATCTATACCGTTGAGGAAATCGATTGTAGCAATATTATTATTTGAAAAGATCGACGGCTACGGCAGCATTGTGGTGGCGAAACTACCACCGGTTGTTACGCGGTCGTTGATTTGTGTTTTTTGTGTCATATTGTAATATGTACAGTTAATAGGAGTAGCTAATAGCAGCAAAGTATTCAGTGTACTCTTCTTATCCAGAACAAATACCACTTCTAGCACAAGTCGCCGTGGCGCAGTGGGTAGAGAATATGCCTAGTAATCTACACGGTGCTGGTTCGATTCCATAGATTTCCCTTCTTTTTTTTACTTTCTTATTATTCATATAGTAGCGCCATCTATCACTCAGTTGCAAAAGTACTTTATATAAATTACAGAAATCTATACCGTTGAGGAAATCGATTGTAGCAATATTATTATTTGAAAAGATCGACGGCTACGGCAGCATTGTGGTGGCGAAACTACCACCGGTTGTTACGCGGTCGTTGATTTGTGTTTTTTGTGTCATATTGTAATATGTACAGTTAATAGGAGTAGTTAATAGCAGCAAAGTATTCAGTGTACTCTTCTTATCCAGAACAAATACCACCTCTAGCACAAGTCGCCGTGGCACAGTGGGTAGAGAATCTGCCTAGTAATCTACACGGTGCTGGTTCGATTCCATAGATTTCCCTTTTTTTTTAAATTTTAATTAAATGCTTTATTTATTCGGAGCGATTATAAGTCACGGACCAGGTTAGGTTGTTTTGTATAGTTTTTTTTTTCCTTTAAATAATAGCATAAATCGGTACCATAAGATGATGCCGGAATAACCATTGCCCTTACACGTGACCTTGAATTTGGTGGAATACTTTGCTGTGATTAGCCTCTCGTCAGTTAATTTCACAGAAATTAGGTTATTTTTTATCATGAGTCGTTCAGTAAGTTTTGGCATTTTGATTTTTGGCGACGGATGCAAATAAGTACTTAATTTGTCAATTTAACAGTAAACGTCAATCAAATAAAGGCATTGTAACACAGGGCATCAGGGAAATATTAGGTGTAGTTTCACTTAATTTCTTTAGGAAAAGTAATTGAGGTATTATCCGTATAAGAAAGTCATGTGTTGGACACATCAGATATTTTTTACTACCTTGAAGTCGAATAAAATCACGATTACCTACTATTATAGGTAGGCCTACTACCTACTAGGTAGGTACCTACTTCGTATAAAAAAGTAAAATTTTTTCATGAAATCTGTGCAACACGACGAAGTGATCTAAAATAACTGGACATTACATTGGATCAATAATAAAGACTTATTAAAAATCAATTGAAAATGAATGAAGAATGATGTAGGTAATATTACAACAGACGAAAACATTCAAGGATATTAACATGATCCACAGACCCATCGTGTTTAAGAATGACGATATGGAAACAGGTAAAGCAAGCAGAGTGGCGCAGTGGAAGCGTGCTGGGCCCATAACCCAGAGGTCCGTGGATCGAAACCACGCTCTGCTAAAATATTTTTTTCCCACAATTACTTATGATCTTTTAAATGTATACAGGGTGTCCCAAAATTAGCCTGCCAAAATGTACCAGCTGATTCTACGTTCAAAAATAATGCAAAAAGTTTTAATAAATATAGGTTGAAAAATGCTTCCTAAGGGCCGGTTCTACAATGCAAGTATATACTAGGTATAAAGATATACTCGGAATAACTGCTAAAAGAGCGTTCTACAATCGCGGTATAAGTCCACTGTGGTATAAGTTGCGGTATAAGCTGCAGCATAACTTGTCTATCCAATTTTGAGGGGATATACCTAGTATAACACAATTCTGACTTTACTATTGGTTGAAAATTTAATTTTACGTCGTGATATTGGAGTGAATTGCGAGTTACATTGTCACTTGAAATCTTTATTTTGATTAATTATACTTAAATTAATTAAACTTTATTGTGATAAATGCTATAACTTTCAATATATCTGATTCGGATTAGGAAAATTATGTTTTCGAGAATGTTGCAATACCACATCGGCAGCGAAAAAAGTAGGATGAAAACATTTTATTCAGTTGAAAAATATTCTGTAAAATCTCTGTAAATTAACATTCTACTATGCGTATAACATTAAAAAAGTAAACGCAAATTATAACATTTTTTTTGCATTATTGATTGCCCTTGCCAATCATAACACTGCTGTACAAATCCTGTACAATGAGTCCCACATATGAACGAGAAATTGTGTAGAACGATCGTATGGTGTATGGAAACTTGGAAACGTAGATTGCATGGAAGCATAGAACAAAATGATCGTGACCCAATAGGTGAAATAGAGGTAAAAAATGTCCCCATAAATTTGCAAGGTTTACAGGATGAAGGAAATCATGCAAACAATATAGAGTGCGGATCATAATCATAAATATATATTTTGCAAATTTATTATAAAAATTAAACAGAAATTCAATTTTTATGCATTTTTTGTCGATTTTGATTAATTTTCAGTGCACAAATAAAATTCACAACCAAGTTTCACCAAAACTAACAACTAGTACCTGTTTCCCACCAAGTCATAAACTCATAAAAGCGCACAATTGGACTACAGTGCACACTATTAGCGCTACAACGCAGATTATACTAGGTATAACTGTACCGTCAACAAATTCTATTGTAGAACACACTGAAACTTATACTCCGTATAAATCCAAGTATAAGTTATCTGAAGTATAAGTATACCGGGGTATATACTTGCATTGTAGAACCGGCCCTAAGGGAGCTACAGCCCCCCGAAAGGGGGTCCAAAAGAGGAGTTTTCTGTATTATCTCTGCAACTGTTTGGGGCAGATTCATGAAATTTGATGAGTTTGAAGCTTTTATAATTAGCCACATATTTCTTTTCCCAATTTTCAGAAATTTTGCCAGGGGCGTCACATACTGGGTGGGTGCTGGGTAAATTATGCCCCATATTTTTTGTGAGGATAATTTTTAAATGTTTTATATCATATTATAAAACTTGGTTTACTTTTACACAAAAAAGATCGTCTCAGTCGATCTTTGAATCTTGAACCGTTTTCGAGTAAAATCGTTTTGAAAGAGTCACGTCCATAAAAACTAGGTACCTACATTAATAAAAATAATCACAAAATAGAAAAAAAAATTGATTTGGATATTTTGTTTTTATTATTAATATTTGACAAAGAAATGCTAAACGAAGTAATAAATACCTATAAATTTTAATTCATTGTCTACTTTTGATAAATTTTTGTTTTGTGATTATTTTTATTAGTGTAGTTTTTATGGACGTGAATTTTTCAAAACGATTTTACTCGATTCAAGATTCAAAGATCGACTGAGACGACCTTTTTTGTGTTTCAAAATTTGATATAAAAAATTTAAAAATTATCCACACAAAAAATATACGTCTCTGGCAAAATTTCTGAAAATTGGAAAAAGAAAAACGAGGCATATTATAAAAGCTTCAAACTCACCAAATTTCATGAATCTACCTCAAACAGTTGCAAAGATATTACAGAAAACTCCTCTTTGGGGTCCCCCTTTCGGGGGGCTGTATAACCCCCTTAGGAAGCATTTTTGAACCTATATTTATTAAAACTTTTTGCATAATTTTTGAACGTAGAATCAGCTGGTACATTTTGGCAGACTAATTTTGGGACACCCTGTATAATTTTGATGATTAAGCTAAATTTGGGATATTCAAAAATATATAAGTAGTTGTTTATATTTATTTTGAAAAACAAGTTCAAAATTTAGATTTTGATACTTTAGTTTTATGTAGATAATAATATTTTCTTTGTTTTTTTTTATTTAATTTCAATAAGTATTAGGGTTTTATAATAATAGTGTTGTTTAAAGTAAAAAATGTAATACCTAATAATTAAGTGTTAAAATACACAATGTAGAAAAACACTAAAATTAACTTGGTCAATTTAACATTTCTGATGTTTTTTTGGGGGGATATCATTCCTTTTTGTCGCTGCGCCAAAAAAACAAGGCGATTGATTTTACGCACGTTCAATAATAGTAGTTTAATAAACAAGAGTGTTAATAAGAGCGATTAATAATCGAAACGATTTTAACGCGTGAGCGCAGCGAGCGCGTTAATGAGTCGTGATTATTAATCGCCGATTAACACTCATGTTGATTACAATATTTTTTTGTCGATCGCTCTTTATTAGATTGAAAATAATCTAATTTTGTTTCATGACAAAATCCAAATTCTGACATAATATGCAATAAGTCAAAATACCACTGACATAATTAATTAATTTCGGCAGGTGTCAGTTCCAAATGCATGTTTCAATAATATAATATATTGTTGGTTACCTAGCAAATCTCATAATCTCAACAATGTTTTTAATGTGCATGTATGCAATAAACTGAGTTATTAATACACTCCTTTTATTACATTAACTAAATCTTTAATAAACGATCGACAAAAAATAATTTATCAACATTTTCTCTATATAACGTCATTTAGGTGGATGTAACTCTACACAAGCATTCTGGTAAATTATTATGTAAGAAATTTAGTTTACTTGAACGTTATTATTAGAATTAAATAAGGAAAATTTAATTTGACGAATGTGTACCGGAGCGATTTTAGAAAAAAAATTGAAATTACCTTGTTAATTAGGATCTCCTGATTACGAAAATGCTAAAAATAAGCGGCGGCGGTCTCCAATATTTCCAAAATTATAGCAGTTTGAATAATTGAAACATCCAATGTTTGGATGTGTAAATTAAGCACTATTATCAATTTTAATTCACTAAAAATAAACTCAATAGAACTTATTGCACTAACTAATGAATATTCAAGCATTACATTTTAGTAAAAACAATGTATTACTTTATTTCGGCAGGTTTAATTTAAAACACTAAATCTAACCTTAAAATGAAAATAAACTAGTTTAGTGGTGCCATCTATACGTAAATTTTCCAGTTCAAGAAGGTGGCGAAACTTCAAATTTAAATTAGTTTCCTACCTTTAATTTAGTTTATTTACAAGGTCACCAAACAAATAGTCTGTGCCAATACTGCCAAACAAATTGTAATGGCGCCAACCTAATTTAATGCATAACGGAAAATCTTGTTGACATTTCGTAATATAACTAAAAATTTACAAAATAATCACATAACTTGTTGATACTTGCTAGGTGACTCGTTATTGGTTGTATCGTAACCGTTTTACCGTTCGACCAAACATCGCCCTCATCATACTTGTGCTGCAAGGTCACTTGTACGAGATGAATCCTGGTGTAAACACTGTAAACCGGTACTATATCTTTGTTTTGTGGTTAGGTTAAGAAAATAAAAAATAACAAAAAGAAGTATCAGTGTAGCTGTGCAGCAAGCAAATTGTTATAGTAGACGTGTTAGTACGTGTTTGGTTTTGTGTGATTTAATAATAATAATGTCTAAACTAAAACTAAAACCGAAGGTGCATCCGTATTATAACCTCTCAATAACACAACAGTGTATATATTCTGTGAACAATACAAAGTACCCGACAATTATTCATGACATTATAAAGAACGTGAAATCTATTAAACGAAATGAAAAACAGTGGACAGAGAAAAACATTAAAAATATGTGCGACCATCTTATCCCGTTTGAATATTTCGGTAGCAAGCACAATAAAAAGCGATTTTATGCACTGGTTGATAAAATTCTAAGCCAAAGTAGACACGAATGCATTTACAAGAAAACATTAATCCATGGGTTTCAAATCAAGGACATAGGTTGGCTTGCTGACTTACCATCCATCCAAAACAAAAATAAAATATTGTTCAACTGTAATAAAGTCTTATTGGATCGTGTTGTTAAGGTGTTAGTGAATCATTTTTATCAACGACTAATGATGTTACGAAGCCACGAAATTAAGTTTATATCCCGCCGTAAATGGCAGAAGTTTCAGTCCAAAGTTTACAATAATCTTATAACTACAAAACATATCGAACCCACAGACGGGACCCAAAGAGTGCGTGGGGTTTTGAAATTAATTCCTAAAAACGAATGTAAGGATTTGACTTACAGACCCATAGTTTCCCTATACAAAGGGAGAAATTCTGATAATATAAAACTAAAAGAGATTTCAAAGAAAATCATGAATTTTGCTAAAGTTTATCAAGTGGCAAATACGAGTTCTTTTTACAATAGCTGGGGTAAATTTACCAAAGAGCTTAAAAGTAACCAAATAATTTTTGGAGTTAAACTTGATATTGAAGATGCTTTTGGTAACACTGACATGGACCTGATTATTTATCTTTTAAGTAATTGCCATAATACAATTTTAACCGATAGTGATAAAGTTTTCGTCCTGGACCGACTAAAGAATCAATACGTCAAGTACCGACATAAAATATTTCGATGGAACCATGGATTGTTGCAAGGCGACAAATTATCTTCAAGTTTGTCAGAACTTTATATCTCTCATACGGAACACGTCGCTTTTCGAGATTTTAAAACCACTGAACGGTGTTTTCTTCATCGGTATGTGGACGATTATCTGTTCTGTTCTATTGACCCATTCGAGGTGAAGAGATTTGAATATAAAGTTTGTTTAATTCACTACGCAAATAAATCGAAAACTATTAAGAACTCAAACGAAATTATTTACTGCGGACAGATCGTTAACCTAAGTACGAGGGAGATAAAAAAAGCTTTTATATTTCCGGATAAATATGAGCTACGATATAAATTTAAGCTTTGGAATTATGATAGAGCTGTAGAAGAAACCAGCAGAGGAGTACTATTGGATAGAGCGATGACATTCTCATATAACCACAACTATTTCAAACGTATTGAAGTTAATACGACGTTCAATTCCGAGGAAACTGTTCTACGAAACTTCTATGAGGGAATGGTATTCGTGGCTTTAAAACTGGATATTACAGTGCAAGCTTTAGAACCCCTTGAAGTGTCCACCGACATTCTCACTAAAAAAATTAAGAATGTGATTAAAGGATTCAGCAATATTGTATATTACAAAATTATTAAAAATAAAGGACCCTGTTTCAAGGGAAATATTAAGTATAATTTGCTCGTAACGATAGCATCACGTGCATTTATTATTGTTCTTAACAAACGAAGTCGTATCAAATTTCAATGCATTATAGATAAGTTAAAGAAGAATGTTAAAATGAACTTTAAAAATTTGAAAACAGACGTTAGCTACTTTACTAAATTGCCAAAGTGTTTTTCAAAGTTATCTTTTCATAGGATAATTTCCCTATAAAAGTTTTTAAATGTAAACCGTATCCATTTTATAGATGTACCCACCTGACCAATGAATTAAAATTCTGAAGTTGAAGGTAAACCTTAGTTCGCTTTTTTTTTATTGACTTAAAACTTAAATTATAAATTAATTACCCTCGCGACTAACGTCAACTAATCTCGTTTGTACACAAGGACCAAGTTTGGCAGCGTCCAAATTATAAAAACGAGTTGGATTTTTTTATTGAAATATTATTTAGACTTTTTCATCTGATGGTGTTATTTCTTAATTTTTGACAGTAGGGAAAATGCCTATTTTAAAAAGAAGATGCCTGGTTTTATGGTAATTAACTAATTACAATATACGAGCCCTAACAACTAAATGTTCGGACAAAAGTAAATTTGATTGTCTTTTTTCCATACGCGCAAAAGTTATCTAAATTAACTTCCATAATATTGATGGTTTTTTCTGTTATAATGCCAACATTTAGTTATATAAAAACCTAAATTTCGTACAAATCCGCTCGGCGGTTCCAAAACTGTGGCACTTTAACCCAGCAGGATGGGAAAATTGTAGAAACAAAGAATTATTATTTTCAAAACGTTGGATCTAGTAGTCGGATTTTGATGAAATTTACTTTATTGCAAAGCTGGATGTTGGTTTTCTTTACAAAAAATTACACAAGTTTTGATTTGGTGATTTTAGGCATTTATCGGAGCTTCAAAGTTGCACCTTTAAAAATGACAAAATTTTCTAGTAACTGTTTTAAAGAATCACAGTTTTGAAACCGCTGGTTGGATTTGTGTCAAAAGACATTTAAATCAATGCCCAATAATCGTACTATATTGAAAAATTCCTGAAATGTTAATATGATTTTTTTTGCATTTTTTTCGACTTCCACAATTCACTTTTCGAAAAACGTGTTTTTTGATGGTGCTACCTACGTTAAAATAATCACAGTTTTGGAACCACTGGTTGGATTTTGGTAAAATTTACTTTATTGCAAAGCTGGATGTTGGTTTTATGTACAAAAAATCTCCAAGTCTTTATTTGGTGATTTTAGGTATATTTCGTAGTACCCTCTTATTAATGGTCTTAAATTAAAAATTATCCCAACATTTAGTTGCAAATCATTTTGTAAAGTTTGCTAATTATTAAGGTTAAAATATTGTTAAATCCAATAAATGATTTTCTTCCATGCATAATATTGTTATTAAGGCTTTATCTTATTGTATTGTTAGATGTTTACTAATTATTTGCGTAAAATTTCCAGTTCTCCTTTCATACTTCAAAAATTTACTTTTGTCCGAACATTTAGTTGTTAGGGCTCGTATTCGCACATATTTATAACGTGAGTATGCTTATAAAGTTGATACGGTATAATAGGACAATGTTTAACTGCTTACTGTTTTACTATACACATAGCCGAATGCCAGCTAGTCGACTGTTCAGACAAGGACAGAGACCAGAGCATTGCTCCCCGTCTCACGCAATCGTTGGGCTAGTTGGCAGTAGTTACTCTGTATAAGTGTCATTATCAAGAATATTAGGCTATTGCCTACATGTTGTAGGGCTATCATAAGTATTATATAGAAATATAACCATGTACTTAGGTATTTTTTATTTAGAATAGTTTTACATATTTATGTTACTTTGTGCAATGGTATATACATGTAACATTTGACAATAAACAATGTAAATTGTTGATTGAATACAATTTCATTACAAAATAACAGAAACTTTATTAAGTCCTACTTTGCCCAGGAGAACTGAAAACGTCTTAAGTTAAATGCTACCTCCGGTGGTACCTGTCACATCCATCAGATTTAATCTATTACAATTTTAATTCAATTATAAAATTTGGTTAAAATGTAGGTAATGCTTTTTGCAGTTATTAACAGCTTAATGGATTTTTTGAAGTAGAATATAATGGAACAGAAAATTATGAAGTTCGAAAAATAAAATCTGTGATACTTTAAAATGGCCAATATGTACTGCAAATATTACAAGATTTATCAAAAGTTAGAACATATACCTAAATACATTATTTATGACAGAATTATTAATGAATACAAAAAATTCGATTTATCACACCTAATTTTCTTATTTTAAATGCAAACCATAGTTGGCTATGCCATTAAAAAATTGCTTATTTTTTTATATTTTCAAAAATATATATCTTTGTATACTTATTTTTATATCTCACTGAATTATACGTTTTTATATTTTTTTAAATTCGTAAATTAAATGTTTTGAATATTATTAGTAGGCGTTGTTAAAGAAAAATATATCAATGAACCAACGTCGAATGGTAACAACACAGCCACGTTAATATTAATCAGCATAAACTTAAGATTTTACATTTTTTTATAGAAATTATTTTAGTAAATTATAAACATGTTAAACAAATAATTGTTTAATTTAAATATTCAAATTGCTGTCGATATTGTTGTATTGCAGCATAAATCACGTTAAAAATCTGATTTGGTTTTATATTTCTAATTATTTGCAATCTGCCTCACTCTATGCTCAATTTCTTCCTTTATGTTCGATTTATTTAAAAAAAAATATATTGTCCTTGCCAAAAGTTTATGATGTGTTCAACAGAACGGACAACAACTTGAACATTTAATTCAACAAATTCGTACCTACTAAAATGTGTTTCAATTGTTTATTTATTAGTTCTCTTTCAGTTATATATTTTGTGTTTCTGTTTATTTATTGTTGATTTTTTACTTGTTAAATTTGATATATTTTAATTATTGTTGATAAATGGCTTTTACTATTTGGTTCACTGATATATTTTCTTTAACAACGCCTACTAATAATATTCAAAACATTTAATTTACGAATTTAAAAATATAAAAACGTATAATTCAGTGATATATAAAAATAAGTATACCAAGATATATATTTTTGAAAATATAAAAAAATAAGCAATTTTTTAATGGCATAGCCAACTATGATTTGCATTTAAAATAAGAAAGTTAGGTGTGATAACTCGAAATGTATTGAACATAGAACACATTATTCTACGTGAAAAACTACTAAAACAAACACTTTACAGATTTGAAATATTTTAATAAACAAAAAAGTTATGACACTTTTTAAAAATCAGCCAAATGTCACTTTTTAAAGATATCTTACTAACGGTTAGAGATATCAAGATGTGGTTTTTACCAATCGATTTTTCTTAAAAATCGAGCACAGTATTGCGAAAACCATTTTCTTCTATCTCGTCTAGAAATGGGTGAAACCCCCCATTCCCATCGAAATTGAGACACCCTGTATAAGTGTGCATCCTATTTCAAATCGTGTAATAATGTAATCAATCGAAAACATAAATAAGGAGTTCAAAATGACCAATCTGTGCATTTTTGGAGAGGATTCGAAATTCAAATTGCATACTGTGGGGTATATCGAGACTAAGTTAAAACTCGATTTGCGGGACTGAAAAGTCGGTGGTTCGTCCGCCATCTTGGAAAAAGGGGGTGAAATGATTTTTCCCCTATATTCCGTATTCTATTAACTTTATGCAAAAACTATAAGAATAAATTTTGGTTGGAAAAAAAAGATACACACTTTTTGTATCTAACTTTTTTCCGGGCCATGCGTATTTAAAAAGTTATTAACATATACATTGCAAAAATTAGTGGTAGTTTTTCTTTGACGGGCGATATTTCGCGTACGGTTGATTTCACGGAAAATATACATCAGTTACTTTTTGTAAAGCAGTTTTCGATGAAGGAGTTATATATTTAACTATTTGTATACCTAATTGACAGCGCTGCAAACGCAGGTATGTCCAGATAAATAATGATAAATGCGTATATACAGGCTGTTCTATATACCGCTATGTTCAAATTTTGGGAGTATGTATAAAATAGACTTAATTCTAGCACTAAAAAATGCAAAAGTGGTAGGACGATCTTCATTTGTTTTAAAGTTACACGCTTTTGAAATTATTAACAACAAATTTTCTTTTTTTAGTTATATCTCCGAACTCGTTCTTTTTACCGGAAAATTTGTTGTGAGCAATTTTGTAGCAAAAGAAAATCTGCACATTTTTTGTTTACAATTTTTTTCTGCAATCAATTGTTTAAACAATAATGACGTGGGAAATGAATAATGCGGGGCGGGGTGGGTATGTATTTGTTTAGACAAAAATGTGCGGATTTTTTTTTGCTACAAAATTGCTCTTAACCATTTTTCCGATAAAAACAACGGTTTAGAAGATATCACTGAGAAAAGAAAACTTGTTAATAATTTAAAACGCTTGTAACTTCAAAACAAATGAAGATTGACCTTACCACTTTTGAATTTTTTAGTGTTAGAATTAAGTCTATTTTATACTCCCAAAATTTTAACGTACGGAACCCCTGTATTATGGTTGATGTATTCCATTTATTTGTCACTTTTTCTGTATTCTACATATTCAGAAACTCATAAACAAATATTGCCGACAAAAGTGGCTATTTTTCTGTATCGAAGTCAATACTGTAAGTGATAGAACAATATCTGCTGCATTAGAGACGATTCTTTTCGTTTCTTCAGCGGGATCATTTTTTTGTCTTCGTAAAATTGCTGCTTTTAAAACATCGTAACCAGTGTTACGAAAGCAAATAATCGCTTCCCGTTTTTGCTGGTCGATAATAAGAATGACATTCCCGTATTATCTATGCAATTGATTTTAATGCTCCTGTTATCAGAAACGAGAGTACTTTTGAATTGCTTCACTAAGTCTGAAAATTGTAATTAAGACGCTTCAGAATTTTCTGCAAGGTATATGTAGATAAATAAACTCCAGGGCTGTTTCTATTTGTTCTTTTTTCTTCACGGAAAACAGTTTTTCTGAGCCATGTTTTCGAGAATATAAATGTATAATATAATGTAAAATAATATGTATAAATGACGATGAGGACGACGGCGGTTATCTGCAGCTGTATTCCTAAAATCAGAGTAATATTTACGAGAGCCTTCGTATAGATACCTGCGTTTGGAGCGCTAACAGATCCAAACCAATTATACAAATGGTTAATACTATACACCTACTCCTTCGTCGAAAACTGCTCTGCAAAAAGTAACTGATGTATATTTTCCGTGAAATCAACCATACGCGAAACATCAGCCGTCAAAGAAGAAGAACACTTATTTTTTGCAACGTATTTGTTTATAACTTTTTAAATGCGCATGGCCCAGAAAAAAGTTATATACATATATATATATACAAGGTGTTTTTGAAATAGCTGGTCAAAATTTAGGAGCATGTAGAGCAAGTCAAATGATGAAGAAAATCTTTACAAAATTATTTTCTAAAGTGCTTTCTAAGGGAGCTACAGCCCCGTAATTGTAGGCCCCTAAGAATGGTATTTATTAAATATCTCCGAAACCGTTTAAGATATAATAATAAAATTTTGTACAATCACTAGCTCTTTTATGCTTAACAATATGAAATTAGTATCAACTGAAAATTTTATTCAAGGGTGTGTCAAGTGGGGAGGACGGGGGGAAAATATGATCCCAACTTTTTTGTATGTTGTGTTTTTTTGTTTTTGACATGAAATTATTAAATTTAATAGTTTTTTTGATGATATTAATTTCATATTGTTAAGCATAAAAGAGCTAGTGGCTGTACAAAATTTCATTGTTACATCTTAATAAATACCATTCTTAGGGGCCTACAATTACGGAGCTGTAGCTCCTTTAGAAAGCACTTTAGAAAATAATTTTATAAAGGATTTCTTCATCATTTGACTTGCTCTACATGCTCCTAAATTTTGACCACCTATTTCAAAAACACCTTGTATATAAAGTGTGTATCTTTCTTCTTCCAACCAGAAGTTATTCTTACAGTTTTTGCATAAAGTTAATAGATTTCGGAATATAAGGGAAAAACCATTTCACCTCCTTTTTTCCAAGCTGGCGGACGAGCCACCGACTTTTCAGTCCCGCAAATCGAGTTTTAACTTAGTCTCGATATACCCCACAATATGCAATTTGAATTTCGAGTCCTCTCCAAAAATGCACAGATTTTTCCCTATTGACTGTACCAAAAATGTATAAATATGCGAGGTGTTCCATTAAGTACAACCACCGAAAATGCTACAATTTTGGCAAAATTTTCAATAGGGCATTCTTGAAAACCTAAAAATATTTTTTTACTGTACCTACTTAATTTCCCATAAAGCGTGAATCGTCATGACAAGCTTATTTCTACAACCAATCTCAGGAATAACATACTGCCGATTAGTTTTATTTTATTGGATTTTGAGGCATTTTTTAATCCTTTGTAATTAAAAAAAGTAAATATTCTTAATAGAAATATGAAATATACACTGGCGAGCAAAAAATTGAGGTCACATTGAAATTTTGATGTTTTTCATAACCAAACCACCACCAAATGGAAGACGCTCGTCAATACAAACTGGAGCGTCCCTCTGACCCAATGAGGCCAAAATGCACCTCATCTAAGAACAGTACCCTGCTCCACTTCTCATCATTCCATGGCAGGTGATTTCGAGCAAAGGCCAATCTTGCAGTTCGATGCCGGCATTGCAATAGTGGACATGCAGCCATCCTTCTACAAGACAATGAAGCCTTCTTCTAGCGGCCCACTCACTAAAATTTACATCTCTAACTTCTTCGAGTTGATTTCGCAGCGAAACCGCGGAAGGTGTTCTATTCTACATACTTGCGGACACCAAAAAATGGTTGTCTCTTTGGATGGTGACTCTTTTTCGCCCGGATCCTGGTCTTCTGGTTATCCGGCCTGTCTCCTGATAGCGCTGAAACACCATTTGTACACCACAAAGGCTCACACCCACTATTCTTGCTTAAAATCGAAAATTTCAATGTGACCTCAATTTTTTGCTCGTCAATGTAATTCAGTAACGTATTATGGAAAGATGACTTTATTTCTGCTTTTTTGGGAACGAAATTTGTTAAATAAATATACCTACTTGGTGTATTTGCGTTAACCCCGTGTTGAAATTTTTTAAGGTTTTCAAACAAAGTAAAAAACATCACTAGCTCATCATAATACAGGAGATTAAAAATGTTCGATAAAGAAACACATAAAAAGCCTCCTCACTAATAGATATAGGATGTTGTAACTTATTTATTTTATTCTATTTCAAACCCATATATCTGCTGTATTAGGAGTACATTACAGTGGTTCAATATTTTCTCAAGTTTCTCAGAAATAGTTCAATATGAAAAAATCAAAACAAATTTTCTCGTAAACGATTGGTTAATGTTGGGCATTTTTTTTAATTTCAGCTCCTTATAAAGATATTTCTAAAAATATCACCTATTTAAGGTAGGTAGATATGTACATTGAAAAACTAGTTTACTCATAAATTTTCTTCTCTATTAATCCATTTAAAAGTAAAATGTAAAAGACTTTTCAAATAGTTGTACTTATCTTCATTATCTTAAGCTGAGCTTTAGATAGAGATAGAGAATGCCAAAGCTATGAAAATTTTCTTCGTTTGAAGTGCCCAAAGCATAAATATAAAGGAATTCAGTTATATCAGGATCATCCAATACAAACATGTACAATTTTAGTTAGTTCTCTTACTGAAATATTTTTATCAAGTATAAACTGTGGGTATTAATCAGTGTAAAAATATAATCAGATGATCAATCTGATCATATACCTACTCAAATAAAGTGTTATATATCTGTTGTTTTCAATCAATCATTTATTCGATATATGATATAATATCTAATAATTGCGTTTGATAACAATATTATTAATTCAACAATTTCTTATTTCGGTATTTCATTTACATTCCGTTAACATATGAAATATGGCAGTTTTTCAATCGGTATAGTTATCTTTAATTATAAGTTAATTTACTTCGGGCCAGTTTGTTTAATCGATTGTTACCCTTAACGTCTAATGGCCGGTCTGTTAAACTAATAATTAACTATTCTCTGCCAACAGAACAATAATTAGTGATATTCTCTCATTAAATATTGATTCGACGCTTGTGATATCGGGTATAAACGAGTTAATTTATCTTGGTTACCACCACCTAACGGCACACATCGATTGAAAAACTGGCTCTTAGATAACATTAAGACAAACCAAGAAAATTAACAATATCAGAAAAATTAAAATAAATCCGATAATCAAGCAAATATCACAATTTCAATAATTAGGTATAAAATAGTAGTTTATGCAACAAGTATATAATCTATGACTTTATTGACGAGTCTGTTTTATGGCAGAGCGAGCTTGCGAGCGAGGCTAATAAATAGGACAAGTCAATAAAGTCAGATTATATACGAGTTCCATACAAAACTTTATGTTCAACTGCGAAAATTACCTTTTAATTATTTTGAAAAATTATAAATGACAGTAATAAATTCATTCTGATAGTATTTATTGTCACATTGACAGCTGATATATTGATATTTTACAATAATAGTAAAATAAAGTGCCATTATACACTAGTGTATAAAGAGCCACTTTACGCACGCAAAAGTATGTCATAAACAGTACTTTATAATGCAGTTGTACATAAATATAATTTCATATTATTCAGCTATAAAACTGTAAAACCGATTTTTGTCTATCTAGCATCAAACTTTTCGTCCTATTTTATTTTTTAGAGATATTTGAAATGACCACATTCAATCATCTCTTCCATTCTTAGTCCAGTTATTTTACACAAATTTATTAGGAAAACCTCGAAAAAACTCCTAGCAGGTCTCATCCTGGTTTAAAATATTCTTTTTCGCATAGATAATCCAAAATTTTATTTGCTCCGAAAAGTTCTCTATACATAAAATATTATTAACAATTTTATAAACAAACAACCGTGTTTTTAGCAGTTTTTCTCAAATATACAGGGTGTGTCACGACGAGTTGACAGTAGACATAACTCTATTACTAAACACAATTTGGTTCTAAAAATTGGTACACACCCATTATACAATGTCCTCTATTTAATGAAAATATTGCCAACTTTATGGTACTTCCGGTTATACCGGAAGTAGACACAAACTTTGTTATTTTAAATGGAACACACTGTATATTTTTGAATTTTTTTATTCTACACTTCATTTTAGGCATAAAAGTATTAAGGTTGTATGGTACTAACATTAACGGTATTATAATTATTCACACTTTTTAATTTTTTTTTCAAAAACATAGTTGTAAGTAAAAATTCAAATCTTGACAATGAAACGTTTTTTCCAAAATTTTTTTCTTGTGTTTGAAGTAGGAATATACAAGAAATAAGCTGATGTAGTTTTGGAAAACGTGCTTTATACAGGGTGTTGGTGGTTGTCCGTTCATTTTTAAAAACTTTAATCAATGATAACTTACTTTTTTTAAATGGAACACCCTATATATTTCTAGATTTTCGAATTCTACATTTAATTCGAGACATAAAAGTATTAAGGTTGTAAGGTCTTAAAATTAACGGTATTATAATTAATTACGTTTTTTAAAAATGAACGGTCAGTCACAAGCACCCTGTATAAAATAAGTTTTTTAAAACCAAATTACCATGTTTCTTGTACATTTCTGATTCCACCAAATTTTGGTTGGTTTTTTGAAAGAACGTGTCATTAGTAAAATATGAAAATGTTTGACTAAGTTTTTGTATGAAAAAATTGGAAGAAACTATTATTTAATTAAAATAAATAAATAAAAATAAAACATATTAAATTAAATATAATAAAAACAAATTTTAGTGGACGTAGAAATGTACAAGAAACATGGTAATATGGTTTTGAAAAACTTATTTTATATCTACAGGGTGCTTATGGTTCATCGTTAATTTTTAAAAACCTTGGAAATTGGAAAAACCGTAATTAATTATAATACCGTTAATTTTAAGACCTTACAAATCTTAATACTTTTATGTCTAGAATTAAGTGTAGAATTTGAAAATGTGGAAATATATAGGGTGTTCCATTTAAAAAAATAAAGTTATCATTGATCAAAGTTTTTAAAAATAAACGGACAACCCTGTATAAAGCAAGTTTTCCAAAACGATATCAGCTTATTGCTTGTATATTCCTACTTCAAACGTAAGAAAAAACTTTGGAAAAAATGTGTCATTGTCAAGATTCGAATTTTTATTTAGGTACATCTATGTTTTTGTAAAAAAAAATGAAAAAGTGTAAATAATTATAATACCGTTAATGTTATGACCATACAACCTTAATACTTTTATGTCTAAAATGAAGTGTAAACTCTAAAAATTCAAGTATATACAGGGTGTTCCTTTTAAAATAACAAAGTTTGTGTCTACTTCCGGTATAACCGGAAGTGCCAGAAAGGTGGCAATATTTTCATTAAATAGAGCACATTGTATAATGGGCGTGTACCAATTTTTAGAACCAAATTGTGTTTAGTAATAGAGTTATGTCTACTGTCAACTCGTCGTGACACACCCTGTATATTTATCGATGTCAAAAACGAGAAATTATCAAAAATTATATAAGCGACATTCAGGCAAGACTATCTCAAATAACTGAAATTAAAATTTGAAAACAGACTAAAATATTGAAAAATGTTATGTTACCATTCACGCCTTTTCATAACATCTCTACTGCACATGGACACCAAGGCAAAGTGAAAACCACGTACATTTCATACACTTCTATAAAAAAATATTTAGAATAAATCAATAAATTTAACATGTATGCGTTTGTCTTTTTAGATGGATTTTATTCGAACATTTGTCCAAAACAGCAACGGCCCGTTGAAGTTAATAGAAGCTCTTTGTTTCATCCAATTAATATATTCAGTTTACCACATGGTCATTATTCAAAAAGAAAAGGTGGTCAAATTAGATTCACAACTAATCAAACCGATGTGCTGGAAGATCGATTCTCACGACAGAAATATTTAAGCCCTGCAGACAGAAAAGCACTGGCAGAATATTTGAAGATCACAGATACTCAGGTAAATATAACAATTAATATTAATGTTACTATCTAATAATTATTAGTTAAATATTAATTTAATACAGACAAAATTTTAAATAAATGATATTGTTCGTCTAGAGGTGAATCCTAAATGGAATATATTCTTTTTGCACAAATATACATATTTTATTGACAAACTTTTGGTAATTAAATTTTAAAATCAATAGCAACAATCCAATTGATTAGAACTGTTTATAACTATCATGTACCATAATTAAGGATAACCTTAAATTTTAGGTGAAAACCTGGTTTCAAAATAGAAGAGCAAAGTGGAGACGTAGTAAGAGTTCACCAATTAACAAGTCCAGCTGCGAGGGTTTAGAAAAATGTACAGAAATTAACGTGTGCGATAGCACACAGTAGTGCCCCTGTAATGTGAAGTGTCCATAAAATAAAATCATGTTTTTTAAATTTAAATTAATTTATTTTTTACAAGTTACGTAGAATAAAACAAGAAAACAAAATGAAATTGAAAAAAAGTTCTAGACATTTGTGTAATATAAGACAAGTGGGTAATGAACGTTTAGTTTATTTATTACACATGAAATAAATATCAGTATTTACTTAAGTTATATTTAATAGAAATTACCTATGAGCAATTTATTTTACAGTGATGTGACTCATCTGATAAATAAAAAAAAAACAACACTAAACATTTACTTCAACAATTTTGAACTCAACTAGCTTAGACGAAAAGAAATCATTTATACAAGCTGAAGCCTATTTATAAAAAAAATACGATCTGTTTTGCTGAGATAGATATTTCTACTTAAGATAAAAAACTATCACAACATATTTTGTAATATTATAAAAGTAACATTGATTTACATCTATAATAATACAAAACAATTTTTATTACATATTTTCTGAGATATTAATTCAGTTACACTTGAACCACAGTAATAATTATTTCTAAGAAGATAATAATAATGGTGTTAAATATTTTGTTTTAAATACTTGGTTACATGAATATGTTTACGAACAATTTTAAACTTAAATAACAGATTTTGAAATTGAAAAAGAAAAATAAATTCTTGCAAAACATTTGGTTGCAGCTGATTTTCTGTCTTATTCGATGTTTAGGCTAAAAGTATGTAAAACGAAAATATTTCAAGAAAACTGTTCAAGAGCAATCTTCTTGAAGGCCAGAGCCGTTGCTTTCCTGTGACTTCATAACATCTGGTAAATCTGGAGGTGCCGAATATTGTATAAGATCTAAAGACTCGAAAGTTCCATTATCATCCCTGCAATAAAAAAAATTTTACGTTAACTTATCATACCCTTAGAAGAAGAAAGAAGAATTATTAATAACAATTTTATTCTACAAAGACAAGGCAGAAAATAATAATCAATAATTTATTTATGAAATAAACTAACAATTAAATATTATAATACATCTACGTGTCCAACTGTCCACAAGAAAGCGATATTATAGGTGTAAAAGTAAACGTAAAGTGTTTAAGAATCATATACTAAGGCTGTGTAGTAGGTATGTTGAAACAGAAACACCGTGGCTTAACTCGAAAATTTTGATACAATTTATATTTAAAGTTTATGCACCACTATGGCTTAAAAATAATGAGGTCTTCGACTATTTTATGAATTTTGGCGGACATATTTTATGACGAAAACTGCCAGATTTAGCTCCTGTACTCTAGGCTTCCTAGTTACGTGGTACAATTTCAATAAAGAATTTCTAGGTATAGGAGCAATAGGAAAAATTTTGAATTCTCGAAACTATCATTTTTGACAACTTATGTGCCTCAGAGTGGATCTGGTTTACCCCCGATAGGTGTAGACCCTTTACTATAATGTATCTTTATAACGTTCCAACCACTATACTCCATCTCCATCACACAGCGCCACCTTCAAGCAAAATACTTCGCTATATCATCTGCGGCTTAGGAGCTTCGAGTTTATAGTGGTCGTACAGATTTCAAATTCATTTCAATTTCTCCGCTACCTAATCAATTTTAAAATTAAGTCCTTTACATTTGTTCATCTAAGCTAAGCAATAGTGACAGAACTTGAGTTGTTGGACCAAATACTTTAAAAAAATGTTTTTTAAGAAAATTAGGGAGCATCTTAGTGCCATATCGAAGAGAGCTAATTATTTTATTGGTTGATTCTTAAATTGAAGAGAAATAATGAAGTAGTAATGAGTCAACATTTTTCGAGTTAAAATGGAAAGACTACAATATAGCCGAATCCCAACTAGCCGACTGTTAGGACAAGAACAGAGACCAGAGCACGATGTACGACCATGTGTTGCTCTCCGTCTCTCGCAATCGTTGGGCTAGTTGGCACTAGTTACTCTGTATTACGATTTTAGGATGTTTCAAATTGGCAAGTGACATTTTATTATTAAACTATCGCCATATAAAATATCATCGGCTTACAAATGAAGTGAAACACATTTTAACTCAAAAACAAATTTGGTGTGGAATAAAAAACTATTAGTACGGGTTTATACAACATTAGATTATAACATTATACATTACATTAAAATTAGAATGAAATTAGAAGATGAATGTATAGGCTATATTCCGGTTAGGCGTTTATACAACAATACATTAGAATTGCATTTCATATTACGAAGATGATTATCTTTTATCTTTCTAATTTAATCATAATGTAAATATAATTGTTATGAATTAGTGCTTTTTGGCACAGACATTATTTTTTATGGATAAAAATATATTAGAGTTCCCATGTTCGGTCTACTAATAGCATACACTATTGGGCAAAAGTAAAGCAACAACTATTAATTTTGAAATATGTGAACAGAAAGTGAAACTTACATTTAAAAACATGGAAAATATGATGTAATTAGTTTTCTATAGTCAAAAACATTTGATCTGGAGATTCAAACTTTTATAATATTTCTTATTAAGCTCGATAAAAAATGAAAACCAATTGTGTGAAAAAGGAATCGGACAAAAGTAAAGCAACATTTCAATTTTATTGAACTAACTGAACACTGACACATGAAACAAGTAAACAATAAATATAATATTTAGTAATTTGTTGCATACCCATTATTTGCAATAATTTTAACGCATCTTCTTGGCATCGAGGAGATTAATTTTTGTATAACACCTTCCGGAATATTCCTTCAAACATCGCTGATTTTGTCGATCAACGCTTGTTTCTAAATAATTCCGTTCTAATTCGTCTCTCGACCTCTTCCCACAGATTCTCTATTGGGTTGAGGTCAGGTGACTGGGCTGGCCAGTCCAAAATTCAAACACGTTCTCTTATTAGCTACTCTGTTACTATTCGTGATTTGCGTTTTGGGTCGTTCTCATGTTGGAAAATGAAGTGTAAGGGCATTTTTCATTCTGCATAAAGCAGCATTGTGTTTTGGAGAATGTCCCTATAAGCAAGCCCATCCACGATGCCATCATTGAAATGGGCGGGGCCGACGCTATTCCATGAGAAAAACCCCCATAAGAACACGCTTCCATGGTCATGCTTTACGGTTGGTGTAACAAACTTTGGATTAAACCTCTGACCTACTGGTCGTCTTACACGACGCATTCCATCGGAATTAAAAATCGTGTACCGGGTTTCATCGCTAAAAAATATTTTTTCCAGTCGTCCACGGTCCAGTTCAAGTGAGCAAGTGCAAAGGCAAGGCGGGCGGCCCTATTTCTTGCTGAAATTAGAGGTTTTTTTGTAGGTTTTCTACTGAACAGCTTTACAGCAACCTTTGAATATTCCTGCA
Organism: Pediacus dermestoides; assembly: GCA_963942485.1. Taxonomy (NCBI): domain Eukaryota; kingdom Metazoa; phylum Arthropoda; class Insecta; order Coleoptera; family Cucujidae; genus Pediacus; species Pediacus dermestoides. The sequence continues at coordinate 14,581,178 of OZ012626.1, forward strand.
ACTAATATTTAGGCTCGCAATTTCTGCTTTAATACTTGGAACTTGGAACTGATTTGAAAGGGCCATTCTGACTAATTCTTTTAATTAATCTATCCGTGTGGATTATGGTTTTCCGTGGTCGTCCGGATGGTGCAGTCTCTAGATGTCCTCTTTCATTGTAGTTGCTAATACTCCGGAATTATTTAGAAACAAGCAGGCGTTTATCGACAAAATCCGATATTTGGAAGAATACTCCGGAAAGTGTTATACAAAAATGAATCTCGTCGATGCTAAGAAGATGCGTGCAAACTATTGCAAGTAATGGATATGCAATAAATTACTAAATATTATATTTATTGTTTACTTGTTTCATATGTGTCAGTATTCAGTTAGTTCAATAAAATTGAAATGTTGCTTTACTTTTGTCCGACTCCTTTTTCCTACAATTGGTTTTAATTTTTTATCGAGACTTAATAAGAAATATTATAAAAGTATGAATCTCCAGATCAAATGTTTTTGACTATAGAAAACTAATTACATCATATTTTTCATGTTTTTAAATGTAAGTTTCATTTTCTGTTCACATATTTCAAAATTAATAGTTGTTGCTTTACTTTTGTCCAATAGTGTATATGACTAAAAAGGCATCAATAGCTTGGCAACATTATAAATTCTTATTGTTGTATAAATCATAGCCCGATTTCTAATTCTAATGTAGTACTAATTACAAAATGTAATTTTAATGTAATGTTGTATAAACCTGCACTTAACTGAGAACAATTAAACGGTTCTCAAATTAAACTTCAAAAAATATAAGCTAGAAAAGTTTGTAAATTATTGACTATTCACTTGTAAACCCGATATTTAATTGTAAAATAATACCCAACCCAAACCTATGTTGGCGCCGTTTACTTGTTGTAGATAATAAAGTATTCAAATTAATAACATGATATAACCTTAGAATATTTGAACAAAGTGGTTTTTTGTTTTCCAATGCCTTTAACTGTTCTTGAAAATTTAGAATTTACTGTGAATTTTATTCTATTTTATGGTATTTAAGCGGTTTCAAATTAGCACGTGGCATTTAATTCATCTTGGATATAACCTTTCTCATGATATCTATTTACAAAATTCCTTTATGACAATTATTAATATCCAAAGACGATAAGCATGCCGTTTATTTGAGGCTCGCAACAATAAAAAGAAAAGCACGTGAATTTTATAAAAAAATTTCAGAGTATTACAATTAACGAATGGATAAACCGAAATTTTTTTGCACAAAAGTTGTAACTTATTTGAGCCTTTACGAGTTATTAAAAAAAAAACAATTTGGTTCTATTTTATGCATTTTAGAATCTTTAAAATTAGCACGTGGCATTTTATGATATCAGAAAATACCTTTTTGTTAACTAATTTAATATTTGTATATTACAAATAAGAAAATTCATTTATAAGTAAACAATACTTTCCTCAGAATAAATACTTATAGTTAACAAAAATCGAACAATGGCAACCTTTTCTCCTCTGAACAAAAATTTATAAAAACTATACGTTTTACTAGGTATTCAGTTCTTTTAATTCAGATAAACCAAAAGAATTTGAACTATTTTGTAACGAATATGTATTATCTCCACCTGTTATTCGGTGTTAATTTACTCATTAAAGATTCCCGTTCTTTCTAACTTTTGTATTAAATGAAATATTCATTCTTCACAAGGATTAACGTATAAAAGAAGCAATTTATAATCGAACATATGTAGATAGAACTTACCTGATAGCCAGTCCAACAGTCGCTGGGCTTTGTGCTTTAGCAGTAGTTGAAGTCAATCCATAATCTTGTAGCATGTGATTGTCTTCCATAACAGTGTTATCCTTATTATATAATTGTTGATTTTGCGGTGGAATTTTGAGTATGCCTTCAAAAAGATAACATAAATTATCGGCTCCTCTGTTGTATTGAATTTCACTACACAAACTTACCTTCAATTATTTTCTTCAACTCTGAAACGGTTGTGGTATCTTTGGCATCAGTAAATATCGTCAGCTTCTTCCTTCTTATCATCAAAAAAACGTCCTGTAATTGAATTGAATTTATAAATAATCATTGTATTTTTAGGTTAGGTGTTAAAAAATTCCAACCACCGAACGGTCAAAAATCAGACAATGGTGGTTTTTATTAATATATTTGATAAACAGGCACTTACCATGATGGGATGTTTGTTGTTTTAGTGTTTTGATTACGAGAAAATCTATTTATTTAAAGCAATCATTAATTTTTTTAACCTAAACACAGCGCTGGGCAGATGTGGCGCCACCCTGCTACTAACTGCAGTACAGAAAGGAAACTACTCGACCTCCCGAACTGCTCCACGTGGGCGGGGATTTTAAAATGACTGGAGTGGAGACATTTTTTGGTACCGGCGTATCGGTCAACCAATTCTGCGAGAATAATTCATTCCCCGTTGGCGTTCGATATAGAATAATTTAATTAAAACATATTTTTAGTTAAATATTAAATACATTTGATATTTCGTGAATTTTAAAGTAAATAAAAAAAAATCGTTAACTTTTTACATGGTTTCACCAAGAACCATTGTGAAGTGGAAATTGTTCTTACCAAGATATTAATAATTAATAAATATAATAAATAAATAATAATATATGCAATAACAAATGTACAATTCTAAAAGATTATGATAGATTTTTTTCTTGAGGTATAAACATATTTTTCTGAAATCGATAATGCCACATGGTAATTTTAGTTATATCCTAAAATCATATCTAGGTATATAAAATATCATTTCATCTTTAAAAAACCAACAAAATGCAACATTTGTTAAAAAATCTATATAGATATCATGAGTATAAAATAAGAACATTTAATATTATACAGGGAGTCCCAAAATTAGCCTGCCAAAATGTACCAGCTGATTCTACGTTCAAAAACAATGCAAAAAGTTTTAATAAATGTAGCCTGAAAAATGCTTCATAAGGGAGCTACAGCCCCCTGAGAGGGGGATCCCAAAGAGGAGTTTTCTGTAATATCTCTACAACTATTTGAGGTAGATTCATGAAATTTGGTGACTTTGAAGCTTTTATAATTTGCCACATATTTCTTTTTTCATTTTTCAGACATTTTTCCAGGGGCGTCACATAGAGGGTGGGTGCTGGGTAAATTATGCCCCATATTTATGGTGTGAATAATTTTTAAATTTTTTATATTAAATTATGAAACTTGGTTTATTTTTACACAAAAAAGGTCGTCTTATTCGATCTTTGAATCTTGAACCGTTTTCGAGTAAAATCGTTTTGAAGAAGTCACGTCCATAAAAAATACACTAATAAAATTAATCACAAAATTGAAAAAAAAATTGATTTTGATATTTTGTTTTTTTTTTATTAATATTTGACGAATAAATGCTAAACGAAGTAATAAATACCTATAAATTTTAATCCATGTCTACTTTTGATAAATTTTAGTTTTGTGATTATTTTTATTAGTGTAGTTTTCATGGACGTGATTTTTTCAAAACGATTTTACTCGAAAACGGTTCAAGATACAAAGATCGACTGAGACTACCTTTTTTGTGTAAAAACAAACCAATTTTCAAAATTTGATATAAAAAAATTAATAATTAGCCCCACAAAAAATATGGGACATAATATACCCAGCACCAACCCTGTATGTGACGCCCCTGGCAAAATTTCTGAAAATTGGAAAAACAAATATGTGGCAAATTATAAAAGCTTCAAACTCACCCAATTTCATGAATCTACCTCAAACAGTTGCAAAGATATTACAGAAAACTCCTCTTTGGGGTGCCCCTTTCGGGAGGCTGTAGCCTCCTTAGGAAGCATTTTTCAACCTATATTTATTGAAACTTTTTGCATTATTTTTGAACGTAGAATCAGTTGGTACATTTTGGCAGGCTAATTTTGGGACACCCTGTATACTTACCTAAATGGTAAAATTCCATACTTTACTACTGCACTTAAGATATTAAAAATTAATTATTAATAACATAATTATTTTTCTATGGCTTTATTTCGTGCAATATTGCTTAAGTAGTCAGAGAAACGAAGTAATTAGTACTTCTTATTTAAAGTAAATTTTAAATTATAATGATAATACGAATTTTCGGTACCACGTGGTTTTTTTTGTAGTTTTATTCAATCGTTTGTTTATTTTTTCTCACAAAACCTCTGTGAAATTAAAACAGTTCTTATAAACTAATTTTACATAAAATAACAGAAAAAATGTGCTGTTATGCTCAAGGGCTATTTTGAAATGGCTAGTAAATTTTAGATAAAATTATGATTAATGATAACTTCACGAGATATTCTGAACATCAGAAAAATCGTTTTTCCATAAAGTTATTGAATGTTTTCATCAATAACTAAGTAGACGAGTTTCTTATTTATTAGTCAATTTTAAGTTAAATAGCTTCAAAATCCACAAGTTTAAGACTGTGTTCGCTAATAACACCCAACACAGTTTTTACCAAATCCTAAGAAAAAATTTCCCAGTCATTTGAATTTGTACACCTTAATGATCCCACCTTTAATATTACTTTTTACAGTGAATTTCTGTAGAAATTATCTTTGAAATAAATGTGCATTTTATTTCAAAAATCGTGGTTATTTAATCTTTCACAGTACGTTAAGAAGTGGGGGATATGTCAAACTAATTTAGTATGTACCGTCAAACTTATTAAAAAACAAAAACAACAATTGATATTCATTATTAATATTTTCATGGCAATAGAAGGCATTGTAATTTACATAAGGTGAGTTTGGAGCGGTTGCCAAATTTCCAATTTCTTTCAAATTTAGGGATTTTATTTATTTTTTTTATTTTTTTTTAACATTTTCAATATCCTTGTATTAGAGGTTTTGTGAAAAAAATTAAACAAATCGTATTGCATTTTTTCCAGAGATTATAGTAGCATTAATTATTCACTTATTTTTGTCTTGATTATTAATAGTAATTTGTATTACTAGCCTAGAAACTAGAGTTTTGCGAATGCGAGTAGGTAGGGTTGGCGAGCAGGGGCCGTAGGCCGAGGCACAGCATATACAGGGTGATCAGTAATTTGCGCACTCCGAATACAGGGCGTTATAGAGCACATTAAAACGAAGGATAATCTGCAAAGAGAAATTAAATCTGATGGTTAGTTTCCGAGTTATAGAGTTTCCCTCATCCAAGTTACAAGCTAATTATTTTCATAACCAAGACAAAAATGAGTGAATAATTCATGATACTATAATCTCTGGATAAAATGCAATATGATTTGTTCAATTTTTTTCACAAAACCTCTAATACAAAGAAATCGAAAATGATGAAATTTAATAAAATACCTAAATTTGAGAGAATTTTGAAGTTTGGCAACCTCTCAAGCTCCTCTTGGGATAAACTATTCTATTGCCATGAAAATATTAATAATGAATTTCAATTGTTGTTTCTGTTTTTTAATAAAATTGACAGTACTAAATTAGTTTGACAAGTTCTCGCATCATAAAATATTGAACGTTTCTCTTTTTTTTTCTCGTCGAACCTATTCACATGTTCAATGCAGTGTTGCCACTTTTATTTTCACAAAAGTGGTCATATCTGTATACAGGGTGATCAGTAATTGCCGCACTCGGAGCATATTGTGATAAACTTTACGTTTTAAGAATGACGAATTTTTTTACCATAGTGCTGTACAAAGATATGACCACTTTTGTGAAAATAAAAGTGGCAACACTGCATTGAACATGTGAATAGGTTCGACGAGAAAAAAAAGAGAAACGTTCAATATTTTATGATGCGAGAACTTGTCAAACTAATTTAGTACTGTCAATTTTATTAAAAAACAGAAACAACAATTGAAATTCATTATTTATATTTTCATGGCAATAGAAGGTATATTTTAGTTTATCCCAAGGGGAGCTTGAGAGGTTGTCAAACTTCAAAATTCTCTGAAATTTAGGTATTTTATTAAATTTTAACATTTTCAATTTCTTTGTATTAGAGTTTTTGTGAAAAAAATTGAACAAATCATATTGCATTTTATCCAGAGATTATAGTAGCATAAATTATTCACTCATTTTTGTCTTGGTTATGAAAATAATTAGCTTGTAACTTGGATGAGGGAAACTCTATAACTCGGAAACTAACCATCAGATTTAATTTTTCTTTGCAGATTATCCTTAGTTTTAATGTGCTCTATAACGCCCTGTATTCGGAGTGCGCCAATTACTGATCACCCTGTATATACAGGGTGTTCGCGCGAAGTGGCTCACTATTGCTAACTTCGTTATTATCAGAGCTACAAAGTCGGTTAAATTCGCAAACTAATAGCATTTTTCCCGCTGACTACAATGGTGAAAACAAAAACACAATTGACCATCTGGTTTTCAAGATATTCACAAAAATAACATTTTTGGAGCACCCTATATATTTTTGCTAAAATCGATGGTAAATTAAATTCTATACAAAATATGTCCTCATCTTTTTTCGATAATAATTTAAAATAAGGGAGTTGTTTTGAAAAATACGTGAAAGAATTACGGAAATATTGAAAATTTACAAAATTATAATTTTCATGGCTACTTATTTTGATATTAAAACTTTGAAATTTTTTTTCAAAATAACTCGCCTATTTTAAATAATTGTCAAAAAAGCATAAGAACATTCTTTGTTCACAATTTAATATATCATCGATTTTTGCAAAAATATACAGGGTGTTCCAATTAAAAAATGTTATTTTTGTGAATATCTCGAAAACCAGATGGCCAATTGTTTTTCTGTTTTCACCATTATAATCAGCGGAAAAAATGCTACCAGTTTGCTAATTTAACCGACTTTGTAGCTCCAATAATAACAAAGTTAGCAATAGTGAACCACTTTGCGCAAACACCTGTATATTAAAAATATTAAATAAAATAGTAATATTTCCGTAATTCTTTCAAGTTTTTTCAACTTGCTTAAATTCAAAATTATGATTGTTTGGTTTTAATAAATTAAATAAAAGTTAAATAAAAAAGTTTTCTATAAATAAACCCCATCTTTATCTAGAAATGTACTACATATTACTATGTGTGTGAAATTTAATGGAAATCGATCGAATGGTTTAGAAGTTATGTTAAGAAAACGAGTTTTTATTTTAAACTTTGACACCCTGTATCTTTGTTATAAAACATTTTTGAGCAAAGTTTTTTAGTAAAAGTCTACTTTTTTCTTGATGCTCTATCACCTCCCAAAATTAACGACGTTTAACCTGGACCACACTGTATATTTTTAAATTTTATTAAAATTGAGTTCTTCTGTAAATCCTTCAACATAATTTCAAAAAGAACACATATGCGAACTTAAAAATTATTCAAATAATTATATCAAATACTTAATAAAATTGGGTGTAGATTTTGCGAGTACATTACTACAATCGAAATTCGATTTCTAGCTTTATTTTTTATGCAAACAACTTTTCTAAATAGCTTTTTCGGTATACCTATCTCTATCGGGATTTTCACATTTTCTTTTAACAGGAGCAGTCCTGAGAACATAAAGAAAATTTACATTGTTCAAAAATTTATAAAAATATGTTTTATAACGCCCATGATTAGTCGGTTATTCTGGAAGAATCAGCCATACCTATTCATTGGCTGATAGTTTCAGTCACCTGTACTTTTTAATTGTTCTATTCCTATGTAGGTAATCAGTACCTCGGTATGACATTTGCATCATTTAATATAATAAATTATATTTATAAGTTAAAAATCACGATTACTATACTTCCTTATTACTTCGTATAAGAAAGTAAAAACATAATATAAATAGATAAACTTTTGTATAAGACATAATTACGTTTATCGATTTTTTAAAGAAAAAATATCTGATGTGTCCAGCACATGACTTTCTTATACATTACCATGATACAGTTTTTTAATCTTTGGAAAATACTGGAGGGGTATAGCCAATAATCACTTACAGTCGATATTCAATAAGTTATTAATATAAAATCACATTTATTTATTTATTATTATTGTTTTCGGTTTCGGTACCACAGAAACCAGTAAAATACAAAAAAAAAATGGTCCTTCTGGAATTCGAACCCGCGACCTTCTGTTTGGCAGTCCTTTAATTCTATCTAGACTATCGGATTCAACGCGCACTGTGAGAAATATAAGTGTTTTAAGAATATCGCTTTTTTGAAATTTTTTTGATGGAATTTCAAAAAAAAGTTCAAACAAAATTTTTTCAAAATTTAATTCTAAATCATGTAAAAGAATAAAAAAATCTCGTAAATTGTTTATTTTTCAAGATATTCCTAAAAGATCTAAAAATGCCTTCAGGTAAGTACCACTTGTATTGGTGCTAGAAAAAAAGATTTTATGTGGCACCCACAATTTTGTTCAAAATCTTAAATACACACACACACAGACATCATGGCGTAAATGGTCAAAATGGATTTAGGGGCTCTCAAAACGTGGAAATCCATCAAAATCTCGAAGTCGAAAAAAATCACGAATTCTATACTTTCTTAGTACTTCGTATAAGAAAGTAAAAAGTATCTAGAATTATTTCAGGTCTGTTGTTTAATAAGTAATACTCGTATCTAATTCGATGAAAAATATAAAATCCAAATTTAACGCAAATTATAGTAGATATAGGCAGGTACAACGTTAACAATGCAATTCAAAGTTAATAACAAAATTGATAAATAATAACATAGCTGAGACCTTTTCTGCAAATGTTTTAATAGAAACACAAAATATTTCAATATTTTAGAATTTATAAACTCCATACCTACGCGGATCCGCCAAATTTCTTATTTAATATTGTGTTCGTAGAGTTATAAATAATATATCATTATATTATGTATCAGTCCCTATACATTTATTAGAATAAAAACTAACATGCTACAATGCACTTGCAATTAGGTTCTTATTTTACTTTGAAATAAAAAACTTTTATTTTACTTACTCAAAATAAGTTCGTCCTCAAACAGAACACTGAACTCTCGGAAAGAAAATACACTAATAAAATCACAGAAATGCATTTAGGATGTCTAATAATTAGCACCCCGTAGTTAGAATATAGTCTAAAGCCTTATATATAAAATTAGAGATCTTCTCTCACTTCATTCTTTGTGCCAGAGACTTGTTCTTAAGTAAGTTCATAATTTGTGAAATATCCGTAAGTATCAAGTGCATGTTTTCAGTTTACTTTTACGAGTATAAACAAATAATTAAAATTTAAAATACTCTCCAATAATCTTGAATTTTTGTTCTAAAATTATTGTTAAATACCTAAAAAAATCACAATGAGATTTTTACGATAATTAATTTAAAAAAATGTGTTGAATGTTGAATTATGAATGTCATTGTCAAAGTAAAAGGTTGAATCAAACACGCCATTCTCCATCTCCAGGGGAATCACTATTTCTCTCGGAACATGAATTTATTACAAATTATAAATTAATAAAACACTTCCGACAAGTGTGAGTGAACTTGTTTCGTTAAAAGTACATTTATAACGATGGTCTATATTGTAGAAGAACAATTTTTATTAAATAATTTGTTTATTTACATTGGAAACGTACATGATTCTAAGAATTTTTATACACTCGTTTGTAGGTAGGTATAACATTGGATCAACAGTATTTAGATCACATTTAACTTTACGATAAAATGTTATTATTTATATCGTACACGGTTTTACTTGTCTTAAAACACTTAAATCCACAAATTTAAAAAGTTATATTAAATTGTTGAAAAAGAGAAAACAAACTGAATATCGAGAACAAAATATTTTAAAAAAATTTTGTCTGTCAAATCATTTATTCACATTTTTGAAACTCCTCTCTAACTTTTTAAAAATTTTATAATTAATAGATTTATGGTTTACAAAATAAGTTCCTTTTCTATAAACAATCATATTTTTTTATACATTTAAAAAGAGAACAAGTTTTCGTGAAATTCTACAGTACCTACAGAGGGTTACATTAATTATATTTTGTCCAATTTTGCTATTTTTGGAAATATATCAAGAATTTTTCTATATAATTTGTGGAGTTATGCTTATATTTTTATTTTAATGTTTTTGACACATACAGACACAATCTTTGTTTTTTAAATGAAGCACCCAGTATATTATTACTTTCTACATTTAATTTTAGATATAAGGTCCTAAGTTTTTGAAATTAACGATTTTCGAGCAGTATATGCTATCTATTGAACTGAAAATAACAAAGTATTATACGATCACAATGCTTAACAGGAAATCATACTTTTTACTTTCTTATACGAAATATAAGAAAGTATAGTAATCGTGATTTTTTTTAATATATTAGGCATATTTAACAAAACGAGAATATTTTAAATGTAAAAATAGTACATGCTCGTAGTAAATGATGAATTAAAGAATTTTTGCAAAACATCATAAAACATAATATGTTTATTGACACTCCAACTGGCGCACTCTTAAAATTTCGCAAAAAGCCCCTTCTACAAAAGGCTAATGGTTTATAAATTTACGTATTTTATATTTAACAAATAAAAATAAAGTCTCTTTGGACATAACTATAACAGAACTAAATTACAATTACAACTAAATTACAATTAATGTGGTAAATATTAAAAAACGCGACCCTACCTACAAATTTAGTAAATTGGTAGTCTCGCGTAGGGGTCTTATACACAAAAGGTTTGCATCTCCCAATATTTGAAAAAGAATGAAATATTCAGAATGTTATCTCATTATCTTATCAAAAATCCTCTATTAAGAAGCGCTCCTTCGGTGATTTTGAGACTCTCTCTGCGTAGATTGTTCCTTATAATTGTTGTAAAATATTAAAACTAACTAACAAAAAAATAGTAATAAGAAATTTAAGAAATTTTTGAATGTTTTATCTTGAAAGCAGTATCGAATTTTTTCTTGTTTACATTTTGCTACAATCATCTTCCAAAATATGTAAAAGTTTTTATTTGTTCTCCATTTATACACATTGTATATATTATATACATTAAATATTATTTGAAGTTAAAAAACCGCTTAATTCTGAAAAAAACTTTTCCAGTTTTCCAGTTCTTTAAATAATTGAATTTTTATGCAAAATCTATGAACGATCACAGTCTTATGTGTGTTTACAATCCTAGTTGTACGTTTCGAAGAATATTTTTATTTGATTTGTCAGAGTTGTATTGATTTATTAATAAAAAGGAGTAAATAAAATGTTTGTAAGAACTAAATTTAGATATTCAAATTATCAAAGCGGAATTTTGACTTGGTCACTTTAGTTCCTGTCCAACAATTCCACTCCTACTAATTTTCAGCAAAAAAATCTGTATCACTTTATTAAAATAAAAGTAATTAGGATTATTAATAGAATATCAAATTGCGGAAATACAATAAGTGACATATTGACATCCGGGTCTCAAGTCCTTGCGACGGCAACTTGTTCGTCTAATACGGTAAAAAATATAAATTCTACTCAATTCTTAATGAAATTATTTACGATTGTTTGGCTTTATTACAGTACAGGCAAAACAAGGATAAAACGATACTGGTTAGGTAAATTTTTTTATAAATATTATTACACATGATTGGCTAAAATATTTCATTCTTTGTCTTGACTTATTTAAAAGTAGTTGGAGACAAAATTGTATTTAGTTAATTTGCACGTGTGTGCAAGTTCACATGGTTGTTATTGTGACATTTTCATTCAACTTGTTTTTTTATATCGTCTATTGATTCAATTCTTTTCTAAATATAATAAAATCATACCTACACATAAATTTGTACGCACACGTGCTAAATATTTCGTTCATACTTCTAAGACATATTGATATACATTTTACTCAATATACTCTTAAATTCTATAGGAATGGTTTGTGTAATTAAAAGTTTCCGGGAGGTCACTCTCTTTCTACTTGTTGCATCCGGGTTACTAATGGTCGACGCCAACCCCATTGGTAAGTTATTATTTTATTATATATGCCTTTGTCTTTCTATGTCTTAGATTTTTTCCAAATAATTTAAATTGTTTTTATAAATAAGTCTGCATATTATCTATAAATTTAAATTAAGCATTTATTACAAATAAATAATAAAAATTATATGCTTTGATATGAAAAAAATTAAATTGATTTAAATAGTACTTAGATACTTAATCTTCCTAATATTTACAGGAAAAAAAATGTAATTTTTAACAACCATCAACACATTAAGAACCAAGCAGATAAATTTGTTGATTTTCATTATTGTAACCTGCGAACTTATCTGCCAAATAAAGTTACCTAGGGGTGAAAAGATATAGGACATAAAAATTATTTTGTTTGCGTAAAAAACCAACTAAAATGATTGAATATATAAATCTATTTTTAAATGTTATTCTTTTTTTCAGGTGTTTGTATCAGAAACTGCGCACAATGTAAGAAGATGTTTGGACCTTACTTCGAAGGACAATTATGTGCAGATGCATGTGTCAAATTTAAAGGCAAAATAATCCCCGACTGTGAAGACATAGCATCCATCGCACCATTTTTAAATAAATTTGATTAGCATACAGTTTATTATAAACTTACTTAGCCGCTTAATTTCATTAGATACAAATTGTTCTTAAGATGTGGCAAATAAGTGTATCGAAACATTATTGTTTATTGTCTGTGATGTTAATTTACGTATTACCTGTGCATTATTTATTTTATATATATTAAATCTATAAAAAAATACATAAAATTTCTTCTTTTTTCTCAACTAATAGCAGGTAATCCCAAAGTTTTGAAAGATGATTAACATGGAAACCAGTTTCTTTTAAATCATAATTCAATTTAATTTGTTACATAAATTATTGGACTAGAAACCTACTTTGGTTTTACACAACCTACTTGAGTTGTATTACCACAAGAATTATGCAGGGTCGATTAAAAAATTGTAATATAAAAAAATGTAGCTGTGAGAGAACGTGGGAGGGAAATCATTTTATTGATTGTAATTGTGTTTTGAACCTATTGAGTTTATGCATTTGATGGCTTCATAGCAACTTTTGTTACCGGACTGAAAATGGAAAATATGCACAATGTTTTTCTCACTCTGTTAATATACAGGGTGTCCCAAGCTCAAGGTTCTGAGGGCACAAAGTTGTCACAGAATTTTAAACTTGGATTGGACGAAACTGTAGATGCATCCAAAAGTCCTTTCTGATTGAGATAAAAGGTATTGAAAAAGATGTTTCAAATTCTTTTTTTTTTGGTATATCGAAAGAAAGGTTAAAGAAAATAAAGACTTGACATAAGTCTGTATAGTATCTGCAAATCAATGATCACCGTAAGTTCCGAGTTAAACCTCCTGATATGAATTTATCAAAAATATCTCGAATTGCAGGAAGTTACTTTTTCGAGGTCACGTTTAAAGGCGCTTAAAGTGGATACCTAAAGCTAGTAAAACGGATAAATAATAAATACAGGGACCCGAGCAGGGACCAAACAATGCCCTATTATTTTCTTTTTGTTTTGTTTGAGCGAATTTCTCAAAACCGATATACATAGAAATAGTTTTGCAATGTATCTGTGTGAGGGTGTTCCATTTAAAAAAGACCTAGTTTGGGTCATATCTCTTAAACGGTGCAAATCAATTTTTTTTTAGAGTACGCCACTGGATTCTACGCAAAAATATCTATCTAGAACAGTTTTTACTTTTTTTCTAGCTTACACGGTGTGTGAGATATAACAGCACCCCTGAAAGTGAAATTTTTCGTTTTCACCCTGTATCTCAGAAACAAAACAAGTTAGCTTAGTTCTGTTTGCGGCATTAAAAGTTTAACGAAAAAGTGGCACAGGTTCGCGAAAACCGCAAACTTCTATCTTTACAAATTACAGAGATACGTTGCAATTACAAGCAATTTGGGACACAGTGTACGTCGTAATTATTTTGCTTGACAAAAAATACTTCATTATTTATAAAATTCAATTTGGATTAAATTTCAGTACTAAAACAGAAAATAAACAATAAATTATTTTGTAATTACTTATTATACAATAACACAAACTAAATCATAAGATGTCTCATTTTTTTATGATACAGGCTGAAAGAACATTACAAATAAAGAAGAAAACCGACCAATTTGTATAAGTGGAGACATTAACTTGGGGGCGGTGCTTGACAAAATACTTTTTTGAATTGAACTCTAATTTAAAGTTAAACTAAATTAGATATGGTTCGTGAAAATCTTTGTATCGAAAGACTCTTTTTTTGTAGCATTCGAATACACTGTGGCAGACGCTTTTGGAGGAGACCTACATTGGGGCAGACGCACCTCAACTAAACCACACATATATAAATTACTTACATATTACATAAAAAAATTGTCTTAGTAATTTCAAATATAGGTATGTAATATGGCAGAAGAATAAGTGCAGATTAATTTGTAGTTGAAGACAATTCACTCCTGGATTGTTTTCTATAATAACCGTAGTACGTCATCAGTGTTTTCGAAATGAGAAAGAAATGCACCCAACGAAAATTTTCTATAATTTCAAAGGCGTTTGCCACTTTGGATACACATAATATCGTCTACCATCATACTTTATTTTAAATTCAACGATAAGACGAATTATTTTATATTTAATATTTTTGATATATTTGTAGTTAACTTGTGGTTTAGTTGAAAAGTGTTTTCCCCTATTTTCAATAAACGTTACATCCAATTAAAACCATTGGTATATACGTAACTACACAAAAAATTCTACTTTTATTATACAGGGTGATCAGTAATTGGCGCACTTCGAATACAGGGCGTTATAGAGCACATTAAAACTAAGGATAATCTGCAAAGAAAAATTAAATCTGATGGTTAGTTTCCGAGTTATAGAGTTTCCCTCATCCAAGTTACAAGCTAATTATTTTCATAACCAAGACAAAAATGAGTGAATAATTCATGCTACTATAATCTCTGGATAAAATGCAATATGATTTGTTAAATTTTTTTCACAAAACCTCTAATACAAAGAAATTGAAAATGTTAAAATTTAATAAAATACCTAAATTTGAGAGAATTTTGAAGCTTGGCAACCTCTCAAGCTCCCCTTGGGATAAACTAAAATACCTTCTATTGCCATGAAAATATTAATAATGAATTTCAATTATTGTTTATGTTTTTTAATAAAATTGACAGTACTAAATTAGTTTGACAAGTTCTCGCATCATAAAATATTGAACGTTTCTCTTTTTTTTTTCTCGTCAAGCCTATTCACATGTTCAATGCAGTGTTGCCATTTTTATTTTCACAAAAGTTGTCATATCTTTGTAAAGAAAGGACTTACAGCACTGCGGTAAAAAAATTCGTCATTCTTAAAACGTAAAGTTCATCACAGTATGCTCCGAGTGCGGCAATTACTGATCACCCTGTATATCTATCTACCTACAATTACATATAATTTTGTTTTGTAGGTACTCTATCGCCTCTATCACCCTCCTTTCCAAAGCTTCTCCAAAGTTAACGCTGCCACTTACCAGTGGCAGACGGTGGATTTGAATGTTCATTTTCAGTGTCTTTCAGGCTGAATCGTCACATTTGTATCCTATGATTTAAAATCAACCAATGAAAAACTGAAAGTATCACCACCACACACACAATAAATAGCCAATTTTAGCTTTTCCTGTTTTCATAAAGTACATCAAAACATATTTTTTTAAATTCTTTTTATTGTCCGTTTACACAGCGGTTTCTACAGTTCGACACCAGAAGTCATCACAGCACTTTGTAACATTTTCAAAACTAAAAGTAAGATTTTTTGAGGCAACATGATGCTTCATGGCTTCCCGCACTAGCTCAATGGGGTTCATATCTGGGTGATATGGGGCAATCTCAACACATCATGGCCATTTTCAGTAAAAAGTTGATCAATTTCGTACTGTTTGTACCTTGACTTATGGTTTTTAATAATGCCATATTATTGTTTACGAAATTATGGGCCTTTTTTCTTTATCTGCCTGATAAATTTGATGATTTTCATTGTTGTAACCGTTGCAACAATTGAAACGTAGAAATTTAACTGCCCATTAAAGTTACCCAAACGTGAAAATCGAGCCTAAGGCGAAATTATCACACACTCCTACTAATTAAGATTTATAATTTTAAAATAATTCATCTTCTATTCTTGTCACTGACTTGACTAGTATTTTTATAGACTTTAAATGAATTCCATTTATTTTAAAAATTGTAAATGCTTTGCCATGTCTACTTGACATAATCGAAGTCATGTCAAGATATATAAAATATGCTTAGTTACAAAAATGTGCCGTACGAAAATCTTTCAATAACTTTTGAAATTGATAGTGGCTCAATCTTCAAGAAAATCCATAATAGAAAAATGTAAATTTTAATTTCTAAAACCAAAATCTTGATAATCAATAACGAAGTATACTCGAATGCGCGTGGGTACGAGGAAGATGCGCGATCACACAATCCGCGTGCAACTCCGTTATGTCACTACAATTATTTTTACAGTTTAATTTTATGTGTATTAGTTATGTTAAAATAATGTTGACTTTCGGGAAACTGTTGGTCAAAAACGATGTCGGCCACTGAAAGTGGAATTGTCCACGTACGTCATCAGCAAGCAGCAAAAGACAACTCTAAAAATGACATCAATAAAATTTTCTACAAGAAGAGAATTTTGCTCCATTGGAAAGATATGCCAAGACATCTACAGTTTAACCCGTATATTCACAAAGGATATAGACCTTTATCTACTCTTTGGGGCTGCATCAGTAGTTTATTTTACTTCCACAATGAGACCATCAACATCTTGACTCATGGTAATTCTATTATAGGTTTAGCTTTAATGTCATAGAAAGACTAGGTAATTGGCACAAGTTCAAAAATTTTGTAAAATTGATTTTTATTTGTGCTAATTACCTACTCCAGAAATATTTCTGGATCAATTATTTAGATGCACTATATTAGACTATTAGAGAGAGCGCTAGGTAGATTGTAATTATCATCTATATATCTAGTTATTTTTTAACCTTTCAGCCTTTGTAATTTATACCCTATTACCTTCATAATTATTATTAGTTCCTTTAAGGAGTTTTATATTGTAATAGGATATTAAGAATTTGATGATGAAACTTAAAATTTGGAATTATAAGTTTTCATTGTTATTTTCAAATAGTCTGTTATTGAAGAAAATGTAAAAAAAGATACGTTTGATGTTGTCTATAGCTATACGATTAAACTAATTTAACTTGGTAGGTAATACGAAACTATTCTTACGAGGAAAACATATTCCGACTCGAACTATGATTAATTACAGGTTTTCATGGTAAAGATCGATCAATACGGAAAGCAGTGCAGAAATTATAATATCACGTTTTAAAATAGATTGCAACTCAAATGTCCACCTCCTGGAGGCTAGGCAAGGTCCAAGATTTTCATTATTTGATTTCGTTATTTTCACTAATATTTGAAACTTAAGCATCGTTTCCACAAACTCAAAATAAATATATAATCAAAGAATAGTATAAAACTTATTGTTCGTATTAGCTGGAATTTAATATATTATGTAGGTATAAAATTTACAAATAGGAGCCCATGAAATTCAAATTAATCAGCGAATAGTTCATTGGAAGTTTAACACATCCGTTTGTGGAACTGGGCATTAGAACGATAAAACATATAACAAATTAAATAATCTATTTATTGTCCATTAGAGAAGGATGAGTATTATGTATATATTCGGGTGAATTATTTCCCTCGCTCGCTTTGCCCGCTCATGAAATTTAATTCACCTTCAGGGATTAAATGATCACCTCAATCCCTTGGTATATAATATACTATTTTTATCGACGGTTCTTCAGGATTTTTCATTTGTTGATTGAAGCTACCTATACTTTAAAATTGTATTCCTATCTTTGCCTATAGTTCTTAGGTAGTTATCTGAATTTTGAAAACAAAATTTTTATAACTTTATGGGTCACTTTTTCAATCGATGGTTATCTTTACCTGCTAGTTAATTATCTTGGTTAGGTACCATTGTCTAAACTCTAAATAATGGTGTTGAAGAACTTTAACTTATTTATAGTTAAGGATAACAATCGTTAGAAAACTTGGACCTTAGAATAAACTGTATCCTAAAGTAGACATAGAAGCAAAACTGAAATTTGGTTATAATGCACTGTTGCAGTGGGATTGAAGATCAAGATGATCTCTGCTGGTTCTCGCTGCTACATATTGAATTTTCATTTCAGCGATATTTAAAAAAATATATTCGCGACAGCGAAATCAATTTCAGGAGCTCTGTAGAAACTCAAATAATATACTGAGCGAAACGTCAGTTGAATGAAATATTAGTTTCAATTCCCCCTTGTTCTAAACCTAAACCTTCGACCACTTGAAAATAACTTATTACGGAAATATTGAAAATTGTTATCTGATATGAAAAGCTTTCAAATAAAAATAGCTCGCTTATTTTAAATTATCTTCAAATAGATTAAAGAGGTTTTTGAAAATAATTAGATTTAGGTAGGTACCATCGATAGCTGCAAAAATATACAGTTTTCATCATTGTAATCAGCAAAAAAAATCCTACTAAGTTTGTTAATTTAACGGACATTCAAGCTCCAATAACGAATATAACAAAAAACCCCAAGACAAATTTCTAACCATTGCTATAGGGTCGTCCATTAAGAGGTTTCATTTTAAAAATTTAAAAAAATTACAAACTATTTTTTCTAAAAAGTGGTGATATTTTTATTCAAATCCCAAGTATTTACAAACTCTGATGTTAGACGTGGAACAAATTGTCTGCCAAGTGACCGCTTCCAGCATTCCTACAAATGGTCATCCCTTTAATTTAAGGAAATTTTCTTTCAAGTGTTCGCAAAATTGCGGCTGTATTTCGTGTGATTTGACGCCTTTAGACTTTTTCCTGTAGGGTACGTGAAAGATAAGATTTGTGCCAATGCTCCCACTACAATTCAAGCACTTAAGGATAACATCACATCAGTTATTGGCGAAATAGAGCCGCAATTATGCGAACATGTGATGGAAAATTTCCTTAATTAAAATTATGACCATTTGTAGGAATGTTAGAGGCGGTCAGTTGGCAGATATTGTGTTCCACGTCTACTCAGAGTTTGTACTTGCGATTTGAATAAAAACATCACCACTTTTTGGATACAGTATAGTTATTTTCCTTTCATTTGAAAATGAAACCTCTTAATAATGGACGACCCTTTATATTCATTTCAAAGTAAAACGTGATGTTAATTTGTTATTCTACGAATTCTACGATCGCATCGGTCTAAGTATTTTATTGACCTGATTTGATGGCTTAAATAGCTATTTGTAGTCCTAGGGCTTTCTATTTTTCCAGGGATACAAAAGAGTTTTTTTTTGTCAAATTGTTTGCTCTTAAATAATACTGATTTTTTGGGAAAACTCCATTAACTCCTGTAACGAAGTCATTTTTCAATTAACTAATTATTTGGCAAATTGCAGAATTCTATAAAATCCCGGTCCGACTTTCCCGCCAGATAACCCCGTCTTACAAAACTTTATCATTTGAAAACACCTATACCCCGATTTTCCGTTATAACTCGCCGCTATATAGCAGATAAAATCCCTTATATGGAACCTCAAAAACAGTCCCGTCAGTTCAAGAATCTCCGTCAGTCCAGCAGTCCATAAGACAATTATTCATATAGTTGATTATAGGGTCTATTCTGTAAGCAAAATGTTAAATTTTAACACCTGTTTATTTTTTTGTCTCTTTTTAACTTATTAAATTCTATAATAACCTCTCTTTGTTTTGCTGTTTAGTCGACGTTAAAATTTAACATTTTACTTACAGAATAGACCCTTATAACAGTTTGTTTCAAGTGCGTTAATCAGTTCCAATTAGAAATTTCACAAGTGAGTACACTGGGGATTCACACGGCAAATCGGAAAATAAAACGGCAGATATACGGTTCGCCCTGGGAATCCCCAGTATATCTACCTACTCACTTGTGAAATTGCGGTCGGATCGGCACAAACTGTTGTAATCAACTATATGAATAATTGCCTTATGGACTGCTGGACTGACGGAACTTCTTGAACTTGGGGTTCCTTATAAGGGATTTTATCTGTTATATAGCGGTTAGTTATAACGGAAAATCGGGGTATAGGTGTTTTCAAATGATAAAGGAGCGGTGGCCTATAATTTGTAGTGGTACCATCTACGGGAGAGGGGACTGAGTTTTGTAGGACGGGGTTATCTGGCGGGAAAGTCGGACCGGGGTTTTATAGAATTCTGCAATTTGGAAAATAATTAGTTAATTGAAAAATGACTTCGTTACACTTCATTCTTTCCAAAATTGTTTTTTGGTTTTTATCCTAATTATTCTTTGGAATGTATAGATAGGATAGCGGGAGCAATTCCGGACCAGCTGGAATTAATTTTAATCTGTTTGATATGGTATTAAGATATATACCTCTTAAATTTGCACCCCCTAGAAAACAGAGTAAGTTATCTACAAAAAATGTTTTATACATTTTTTTCGTACGACTGTCTGTTTCGAGGTTATAGGCATTTGAATACTGTGGACACGCTCGAATTAGACGACGACGAGAACGTGCATATCGCAAATCCGGAATATAAAACATATGTTTTTGAGTCAGGGTGATATTGAGGGTTATATTGAACAACCATCAACATCAAAAAGGCGAAAAAAATTTGATGAACCGACAAGTTCAAAAGTTAACAAAGTTCGCATAGGCATTAGGCCTATTGGGGTACCACTTTAAAAAAAGTGCGCCAAGTACTTTATATCTCTTAAGTGGTGTGGAAGCGAGTACAAACTAACCTGTACCTGAGTATAGCAATCGTACATAGCACCAAAAAGGAATTTTTGTCGCATCAAACGTCAATAATAATAATAAAAAGCAAATGCTAGAAAATATGGATACGAAACAAGCAAATGTATGACAAAAATGAAAGGAACATTTTTTTGTAGGGAATTTACTCTATAATTTTGATCACTAGGTATACTTATTTTGCTCAAAAGTTGATACTAATTAAGATATTCACTAATATCCAGCTTTCGACGCCTATAACCTCGAAACAGACAGTCGTGCGAGAAAAATGTATAAAACATTTTTTGTAGATAACTTACTCTCCTTCAATTTCGATAACAGTATATTTCTCTCTAAAGTTGATACTAACTGAGATACTTACAAATAATACAAAAAAATTAATATTTTTGGCTTTTTTTCAAGATGGCGGCCAAATCCGGACTTTCTAGGGGGTGCAAATTTCAGAGGTAGTTCTTAACACCCAATCAAACAGATTAAAATTTATTGAAGCTTGTCCGGAATTGCTCCCGCTCTTAATGTACTTGTCGACTGGCCTAGTAATCGTTATCACTTAATATTCCATTTTATTGTCAAATTTATTTTACAGCTGAAGAAACTTTTTGTATCTAATTCTAATTTTATAATTTTATTTTTTAAATAAAAATTAACCAGCCTTGGAAAAAATAGTACAAACTGTGTTTTAAGCTCTTGAAGTACAATTTTCACGTCACAGACTGCTACTTGATGATACTTTTATTAACATTATCCTTATTTTCAGCTTTTCCAATTTTTTACATACTATTAACTGTGCCTCAAATTCTTCCGTGGTCTCAAGTAAACCTGCGCTTCCTAGCATGGTGTCACTTTGCCGGCATATTGTGTCCATGGATTGGCAGTTTTGTTTACCATTTATTTATGAATTTGGAATGTGGAGAAAATGTATACTATCGCCTTCTGCAAGTTGATATGCTTGGAATATGGGTGAGCCAAAGTTTTGGTAAGTTCAAAATTTCTAGTCTCTTTCATAGGTATTTTTCATAAATATAATTGATTTTTAAAGAAAGATATAATTTTAAAATGTTTCAAACTTGAAAAACTAAAAGTATATTGAGTCTTTCATTGGGGTATTGCGGTATTGGGCTATCGTCACATAAACTGCAACTGCGAAATTAAAGTCTTATTCATTCGTTTCAATGCATAATATAATATCTGCATAAAATTTTATTTACATTTAGAAATATAAAATATATAATTTTTTTGTAGGTGCCATGCCAATGATCACAGCTACTACGTTTTGCCTTCCTAATCTATTAAAGTGGTTTATAATAATATTTTACTGTCTTTTATGTCTGTTGGGACTGTTCAAAGTAAGTATTGTAAAAACCTAAAAAAATCTAAAAATTATCTGAATATACATATTCTGAGTAATAGTGCACATATTAAAGATAAAATTGAGATTTTTTTACTATAAAATTTTATTTTTATGTACCTACTACATTATTTTCAAAAATAACTAAGTATAAAAAAAGAGACACTCTGCAAATAAAAATATATCCTCTATGGCTTCAAGGGATGAAAATTTTGCAGAAAATCCGAAATTTTGTTCTGTTTGTAAGGATTCAAAAGTATCAGTATCCGAGGTCCGAGGAAGTAAAATCTGTTAATGTAGAAAAAAATCATTTAGTTCAGTAGAAAGAAACCCATTTAGATGCTGTCAAATATGTTTTGGTAGATTGAACTACTGCTCTATATCAGTTATTCGAACAGTCTAAAATGGGTATGAATATTAAAAAATTACAAATTACATTATAGTTTTAATTTTTAATGTCATTAAGTCCTTATATTTTTGTACAAATTAATTAAATCTAAAATTCTACTTGGCATTTAATAGTTTAGTTTATTTAGTACACTTTAAACATTTATTTATTTTTATTGTTTTAATTTTTAATTTTCTGCGCTATACAGAATATAGAACCTAATCAAATAAGCATTAGCGCTGTCCGAACTAAGCTTATAGCTCCCACGTAAAAGTCCGGGGTCCATAAGGTTACAGTAAGGACTCTCAAATAAACTTTTGAAGCATTCAAAAAGAATAATAAGTAAGTTGAATTTGTTTAATGTGTGTGCATATGTTTGTTTTCATGTATTTATTTACTGATTCTGTTCTGAATCAATCAACGTCCGCTCTAGTAATTTTACAAATTTGATATTGTTGTTAATGATAATGCACTTAACAAAATGTGATAAAAGTAACCAATGTTTGTGTAAAGTACTTTATGTTTAATAAATATGATGGTATATTAAAATTGTTTGTGTTTTTGTGTTAATGTGAAAAAAGTACTAATGATGGAAACTTTTATAGGCTTTGACAGCTTGGTCTCCTTGGGAAAGGAGATTGTGCTTCCTTTCGCCTTTTATTATGAGAATCTTACTTTGGGGTCTGAGAATATCCAGTTTAGGTGGAGGAGATCCTGCTGTATTTAACCACGTTCTTTTGCAGGTAATATTAATAAAATAAAATAAATTTATATAGACTTATTTTACCTATTTGTATGTACAGTTTTTCGATCTATGGGAATGTCGCTTATTATATTAATAAATAAATGAATAAACAATAATAAAGGGAGTACAAGTTACAATTCTCTTGAATTGAAGAATATACTGAATGTCCCAAAGTCACCGCCAATACCGGAAACCACAGATTCCTCACAAAATTCTAAGACAAATTTTCCTTTGCCATTTTTTTATTTTTTAAAATTTTTTTTCTTTGTCCAGAGCAGCTTGGTTGTCCCGGGGGAGATGAGAGAGCTACGTGAGAAGAAGAAGGTGAAACTGGAAAGAGATGATTTCACGTAGCTCTCTCCCCTCCACCGGGACAACTAAGCTGCTCCGGGTCAGAAAAAAAAATTTAAATGGTATTGGCGGTGACTTTGGGTCAACCTGTAAAATAGGATTTCAGAAAATCGCCTGTAATTTTTTGTTTCCGACAGTTTTTTAACGAGCAAAAACAAAAATACGACTGGCTAAATTGTAATACTTTGATGTTTGGATGCTGTACACCCTGAATATACCCTGTATACAGGGTGTTTGCGCGAAGTGGCTCACTATTGCTAACTTTGTTATTATTGGAGCTACAAAGTCGGTTAAATTAGCAAACTAGTAGCATTTTTTCCGCTGATTACAATGGTGAAAACAAACAACAATTGAGCATCTGGTTTTCAAGATATTCAAAAAAATAACATTTTTTTAAATGGAACACCCTATATATTTTTGCAAAAATCGATGGTAAATTAAATTCTATACAAAAAATGTCCTTATCTTTTTTTGATAATAATTTAAAATAAGCGAGTTATTTTGAAAAAAAGTTTGCAATTCTTTAAAATCAAGTAGCCATAAAACGGAATAGATATTTATTAAAACAATCATAATTTTGAATTTAAGCAAGTTGAAAAATACTTGAGAGAATTACGGAAGTATTGAAAATTTACAAAATTATAATTTTCATGGCTACTGGATATTAAAACTTTGAAAACTTTTTTCAAAATAATTCACTTATTTTAAATAATTGTCAAAAAAGCATAAGAACATTCTTTGTTCAGAATTTAATTTATCATCGATTTTTGCAAAAATATACAGGGTGTTCCAATTAAAAAATGTTATTTTTGTGAATATCTCGAAAACCAGATGGCCAATTGTTTTTCTGTTTTCACCATTATAATCAGCGGAAAAAATGCTATTAGGTAGTTTGCTTTGTAGCTCCAATAATAACAAAGTTAGCAATAGTGAACCACTTTATTGTGCAAACACCTGTATATTAAAAATATTAAATAAAATAGTAATATTTCCGTAATTCTTTCAAGTTTTTTTCAATTTGCTTCAATTCAAAATTATGATTGTTTGGTTTTAATAAATTACTATTCCGTTTTATGGCTACTTGATTTTAAAGAATTGCAAACTTTTTTTCAAAATAACTCGCTTATTTTAAATTATTATAAAAAAAAATGAAGGACATTTTTTGTACAGAATTTAATTTGTCATCGATTTCTGCAAAAATATATAGGGTGTTCCATTTAAAAAAATGTTATTTTTGTGAATATCTCGAAAACCAGATGCTCAATTGTTTTTCTGTTTTCACCATTGTAATCAGCGGAAAAAATTCTACTAGTTTGCTAATTTAACCGAGTTTGTAGCTCCAATAATAACGAAGTTAGCAATAGTGAGCCACTTCGCGCGAAAACCCTGTATGTATTCAATAGAGGATATAGTAGATTAACCCCTCTCTGGATTTGAACCCTCTATTTGTCTAAATGAGCTGTTTGTTGATTGCGTAATTTTAATTTTACTTTCTGAAATATTTAAATTTGATTTTTTTAGGATTTAGTCTCAATATTTGGTGGAGCCATTGGAGCTCTTCACATCCCAGAAAAATGGTTTCCAGGAGCAGTAGACTTGTACCTGAATTCACACAATATTATGCATATTCTTGTTGTCGCTGCTGTTTATTCAATGCATACAGCTACAATGCGTGATTTAGCCTGGATGTCGAAAGTTAAAGAGAATGATGGTATTTGTTAAAATTTATGGCCGAATTCACCGATCTGAATGAATGAAGAACTGGTTTCTTGGAAAATTAACTGCCAAAAGTAAACTTAATATACCTACTTTACTTAGGTTTATAAAATTTAGATTTGTGATGATATATAAATTGGGTCCTAGTACTGATTAACTTAATAAAATTATAAAGGCAGATAGGTGAATTCGGGCTAGAAGGTAGTGACTAACAAAAGGGTCCACGATATCGAGACCCATTTTAAGCTAATAATTTTAACAAGCCTAAATAGTAACAAATCTTTTAACGTATACTTTAAATGAATTATTTCTGATGTATATTTTACTTTATATTGTACTATACAAGTGGTTATAGGTAATAATAATGCGATTGTTTGTAGTTAGATATCTATTGAAACTAATAAATTAAACTATTGCAGATATACGAATATATCATTTTATTGAAATAACAGTCAATTCAACGTGGTTCATATTTAATCATCAATAACAGTTTGATGACACTGGCTTTATTTAATTAAAAATTTTAGATTGCCTCATGAACGTATTAAAGCTAAAAGATATCTTCTACAATCTGCAAGTGATATTATATGTATTATTTATGAACCACACTATACATTACATATATTATTTCTATATACGTAATAAAAATGTATTTTAGCAATATAGCAATACATATTGTATAATTTGTGGTACAAAATTAAATTAATTATGTAAATACTTATAGGTACAGGGTTTTTCACGCAAAAGTAACACCCCCTTTATTTTCTTACCTATTAAGATATTTTAATTTTTCAAAATTCTATTTACTGTAGTTTTTTCTGAAGTTTTCAAATATGCCATCAAAACTTTTTTAACTTGAAAATTATACAGGGTGTGCTAAAAATGGCATTTTTCTTATGGAACACCCTATATATTTATATATGAATGGATAGATCTTTTTAAGCTGATTCCAAAAATATATATGACTTTGACATTTGGACCAAAAATGGCGGAGATATTAAACGTCAAATTTGTAAAATTTGAGAAAATTAACATTTCTTTTTTTTTTTACCTTTTAGAATATTTTGATTAGATAGAATTTCAAAAAATTAAAATATCCTAAAAGGTATAAAAAAGAAATGTTAATTTTCTTAAATTTTACAAATTTAACGTTTAATATCTCCGTCACTTTTGGTCCAAATGTCAAAGTCATATATATTTTTGGAATCAGCTTAAAAAGATCTATCCATTCATGTAAAGAATATATAGGGTGTTCCATAAGAAAAAATGCCATTTTTAGCACACCCTGTATATGTTTCAAGTTAAAAAAGTTATGATGGCATATTTGAAAACTTCAGAAAAAACTACAGTAAATAGAATTTTGAAAAATTAAAATATCTTAATAGGTAAGAAAATAAGGGGGGTGTTCTTTTGCGGGAAAGACCCTGTACATAATGTAGATAGTGAACCGTTCTTCCTAAGTTAGTTGTAAAGGTACCTACTTTTTGTGATAAACTAAAACTATTCTGTACCTCTATTATTTTTACTATTTATTATTATAGTTATAATGTCGTAACTGAATGAATTTAAGCTATTTTAAATTTTGAAATAATTCTAGTTTTGCTTTAATAAACAAGAAACTTAAAAGTGCAAACATAAATGTGTATTGTATTAAAATTTTAACACTTCTAATAAAAGTTATTAATAAATTTCAAGAAATTAGCTTTCCATTTTATTTTCAATAAACACCAACTGTTCCGTTGTTTATATTAATCTTAATTTAACTCTGCCATTTTATTCATTATTATATTTCCATTTATTAAAAAAGTGTTTCTTACTAAGAACTTGTTAAGGGGCAATAACAAACTGGAGAATTTTGAGTATTCCACATGGCCACGTACATAAATTTATTTTGTTGATACAGGGATCTAAACACAGCAAATTAGTCTACTATATGAAATAAGGGAGGGGGTATTTTATATCTATAGGGCAGATGCCTTCCGATAATGAGAATAAATGTAAAAACTATATTTTATTTATCCTTGTCATATTTACATAAGATTTTATTAATACATTTATACCCTTAAAACTAATTATGGACTGTTTTGAATACAAATAAAAAAATCTGCAAACTACTTATAAACTAATGCCATATTATGTAGTTCCGAGTGTCCATAAAATGTATTGATTTCACTATTTTATTAATTTAATACAACGGGAAACTTATACACAACCAACATTTTTACAAATAAATCTAATAATTTAAATAACAACGTTGTGCTTCAATTTAACTTTGCACTGATCGCAACAGTTCTTTTTCAAGAGTATCTCTAGACTCTGATCTTTATTCCAAAAATAGATTTAAGAAAAAGTAATCAGTATCTATTTAAAAAACAGTACATTATAAATAAAATAAAATAATAGATGAAAACGGCTCCAAAATAGGAAGTTTGTATAAACAAAAATTTAATCCAGTTTTCATCGAGATAAACTTCGTTCTTTTCGCATATCGCCGGCACCTTGTTCCCCAAGCCTTTGGTGAGGAGGAATCTTCTCGAAGAATGGATGTAACATTGCTTCTTTTAATGATATCCTTTCTGCCGGTTCATATTCTAACATTTTTATTATTAAATCAAATAAATAATTATGTTCTGTTTCATCGATTTGTTTGTACCTCTAAAATATAAAAAAAATTCATTCCGATTCGCGTTTCTTCTTTCAATTAACTTACCGATAGAGGTTTACAGTTGTCTCTCACATAACGACCAGCTGAACTTTTCTCGTCCCATTCCAATTTCCCTCTATAAAAGTATTTAGTTTTTGTCTTTCTGGCCATTCTAAAAAAGTATATCAAAATTATTAATAATTAGTAACTTCCTGAATTATAATACTCACCTAACTGGAATCTCCCCAAGAATACGTTGCATCATTGCTAAATGTTCTCTGTTATCATGTGTTTGAAACAAAGTTATACCAAGATATAACTCAAATAGAATACAGCCTATTGACCACACGTCGCATGGTTGCCACCATCCTAATTCTAAAAATAAATATTGCATATAAATTATGTCCAAACTGTAACTAAATAAAATTTACCTAAAATTACTTCAGGTGCCCTATAATGACGAGTAGAAACAATTGTGCTGTGGTGCTCATGGTCAAACGTAGCACTTCCGAAGTCAATTAGTCTGACATCAGTTCTTTTCACTCTTTTTACGTCTCTCCTCTAAAATTTTAAACAAAACACACATAAATAATTAAAATGTATAAAAGAGCAATGAATTAATGAAATAAATACCTTTTTATTATTAAAAACTAAGTCAAAGTCTGAATCAACAAAAAGTATATTTTCAGGTTTGAGATCAGTGTGGGTTAACTTGTTATCATGTAAAAATTTTACAGAATAACATAACTGGTAGCCTATATGTCGAACTTGGTCTAATGGGTACGGTTGGTAATTGTTATCTTTCTGTAAATGAGGAAAAATAAATAAATATTTCAAATCCACAAGTTTCAATAAAGTGGTTTATTTGGGTTTGTAAACTCAACTAATGGTGAAAAAATTCATAGAATTATAATATTAATTCAATAAGTTTTCCACACATTAAAAAAACTTTGAAGCATATAATAAATTTTCAAATATTCTGCACTTTATGACAGTTTTTAAAATTATATAAATCAAAGTGTACATTTTCTTAAACAAACATTGATATTGCATGTTTACATACAAAATTGACTGATAATGCAGGTACAATACCTTCAACTTTTTATAAGTTTAATTTTCCTATACGATGCCAAATTGCACAGGATTTTAATAGTTCAAGAGGGCACGCAAATAATAACTACATCTTCCATAGGTAATTTTCGCGTCATATTCGTCACGCACATTTATAATTTGGCATGGTGTATAATAACAATTTTAACGGCCAAAATACAAGTGGCAAAAAGCGTATAAGATATTTGGACAATATAAGATTAATAATGTAGATATCATTTTATATTACAATATCGTTACAGACATGAAGTCTTTGTTAACTAACTGAACATGACAATTGGACATGAGACACGCAAAATAAAAACATTCCAGGAGAAGTGCTCATATTCGATAATAAAATATTTCGATTCGTGTTGTAGTGGAAATTTAAAATGCATAAACATTCTCACGAAAAGTCATAGTAGATATCTACTACACAAATCAAATCATTGTATTACAGACAGTCGTAATGTTTCCAAATTTTTTTAATTTTTCACAATACTTTTAGGAATACAAAATTATTAAAATCCAATTTGAAGGACACAAAATAAAAATTTTGATATTAACGAGTATAGCCACCCAATGAAGGCGATGATGTTTCAATCTTTATGGTTTGACAATGATTTATTGCAAAAATTATATAAAGTTAAAAGTTTATAATAAATTATTATTAATTTGCAGTTAGTAAGTGCAAAAAAACAAAATGTCTTCAAAAATATTTGTATAACCATGAAACCCCAATATTTTTGTTAATCTTAGAAAAAAATCGTTAATTGTTAATTAAATTTAACTGCTGACCCCTCTTAAGTAAGAATTCTGAGTTCTCCCATGTGAATAGCTGGATCAGCTCTAAACCAAGTGTATTATATTTAATACTGCAAAGATTTCCCTATTAAAAACCTTCTGACAGGTAAATTAGATCCAGATCATCAAAATATTAACCAGGTGTGTTTAATTATCACGTAACGGCTTATTTACAAAATTTATATTTTCATAGTTTACAACTGACACAAACACAATAAACGCGAACATAACTTAACACAATTTGTGTTTCAGTATTGAATGTTTTTAAAGTGTTTTATTTTCAAAATGAAATATCTGATGTGTCCAGCACATGACTTTCTTATACGATTACTATCCTTATTATCCTTATTATTTCGTATAAGAAAGTAAAAAGATTAAAGGCTATAAAGACTGTTTTGTGTATTTTTGAAAACAGTACCATCTTTCCTGAATTAACAATTTTAGTGTCTTATAACCACTGGTCAGATTTTAAAGTAATTTAAATTTTTATAAAGCGGAAGGTACGTTTTCTCACAAAATACTAGTTCAAAGCCTCTAAAAGCTAATTTTGTACTATATTTTAAATTTGAAAGACACACACACACAGACAGACATCATGGCGAAAATGGTCAGAATGGATTCAGGGGCCCTCAAAACGTGTAAATCCATCAAAATCTCGAAGTCGAAAAAAATCACGATTACTATACTTCCTTATACTTCGTATAAGAAAGTAAAAAGGACAAATATTTAAACGTTAAGTGATCATGTTTTTCGGCATTTAATACAAGTCGACCGAGTTAACAATGAGATTGGATGTGCTTTGGTCGAGACTAATAAAACAGTTTCCATATCTCCCTCCAACAAGCACACTATACATTTCCCCCTCCTCGCGGCTGTTTTTTTGTTGGTTTGGGCGACTAGTACATTCTCTTCAATTTTATTATTGTTATACAAATTAAAATACTTTCTATGACCTTTTGCCAGTATTTAAGTCAAATGTGCGAGATCGATTTTAAATCAAGAAATATGGCACCCTGTATAATCATCTTAAATATTAAATCCTGTGTTTTCAGTAAAAGCTAACGGAAAAATAATATGCTATAACGGAAACAAAAATAAACAACCTATATTATTTTTATGATTCAATTTTATATTAACGAATGACTGCGTTATTTTAAGCAATGAGTACTTTGAAAATGTACACTTAGAAATATTCTAGAACTATTTCTATATATTTTAACATAAATCATACTAGCCTATTATAATAAATAACTTACCAAAAAGTCGAAGACGCTGAGACCAAGCATTTCGAATGCAATACACATATGCCCATGATAATCAAACCAATCCAACATTTTTACACAGAGACTGCAACGAACAAAAATAGTTATGATGTTGAAGATAAAATTTAAAATTCGTTAACTTACTGCACACAGTCGGGATCTTTGTCGGCCAACTTTTCTAGAACGTTAATTTCCAGCTTGGCAGCTTCTCGGTATTTTTCGACATTTTTAATAATTTTCAATGCCATGGAATGATCCCTGAAACAAAAATGAAAAGACATTGTATGTGTAACAAATAAATAAGAAAATTACTGGAGTAGTATAAAAATGTTAAAACTTACATTTCCAAGTCCTTCACTTTAACAACTTTGCCAAAAGTTCCTTCACCAAGAGTGCCAAGAATTTTATCTGTAATGCAACATCAACCAGTCTTAGTACTAATTAATTAGATTGCCACTAAATAATCGGTAATTATTACCTTGTTTTATTACGTTATACACATATACATCATATAATTATATGTAGGTATTATTCAGAAAAAACATGATAATAAATCAAGGCATGAATTACTAATTATCAGTTGCAGTCTTATCAATAACGAAAGAATGAAAAGCATGCAAAATTATTCTTTATAAACAAAACAAATATTATTGAACTGAATTTCAAACTTTTATGCTAAAACCCCAATTGGGCAAAGGGTTTAAAGTATTTTAACAGCGTTAACAAATCTACTATTCATTGTATAAAAAATTTGCAGAGGAAGTTGTGATAATAAATAGTAGACTTGTGTTAAAATTTAGAAAAAGGGAAAATCCCCCTTTTTGCTGAAAAGAAAGGTGTTACGTTGGATGGGACATGTGGGATATTTTGAGATATAAGACTTATCCAAATTAATTGCAAAATGTGAACATTCACGAACATCGGTCTTGTAGAATATCCCCTGATCGGTAACGGAGGTGGCCTTCTTCATCGTCTTCCACCGAAGGGGCATGCGAACTCTGCTAGATGGGAATCCAAGAGCCAGTCAGTTACGGCAGCGCGCGCATCCATGGACATCATGATCGTCATCATCAACATCATCATCATAGTCATCATCATCATCATCATCAACATCACATCATCGTCATCATTGAGAGAGCGAGTAGAGTCCCCACAGAGCATAGCCGCCAATACAATGGTGTTGTGGCCCAATAAGCAGACAGAGGAAAGGGCAAACGGATTGCCAAATAAACAATCATTCTCTTTAATGGCACAAAATATGTACCACAAAATGTTTTTTAAACAGATGAAGGTATATATGAGGGGAAAAGGAATGTGGCTCATCTATGGGTGTTATTATTCTATTTTATTCTCTAAAAAAGGCTATACCACCATGCCCCGAATATACCTTCCTGTTATTGGTGAAATTAATAAATCTGTGCACTGCATTATTATTAAAAATGATACTATATAACATTAAAATAAAATTAAGCAATAATATACGATCCATAAAACTCGCTAGCATTTGGTTGGAAAATAAAAAAATTTAAATTTTATTAAAAAACTGATTTAATAAAAATTGCTTCATATGTATGAGCATTATCAACTACCAAAAAAGTTTCACATATCTTAAAAAGTTGCTATTAGCAGGACAACATTGAGTTTATGTTGAGGGTATAAAATTAAATTACTTCAAAATTAAAGCCAATTTATGTTAGACATAATAGAAATAATAAAAAATTAGTGTGGTCAAGGGCAATAAAGTACTAGGATTTCAAAAATTTAAGTACGAAGTTAAAGTTTTACAACATTCTTTTAGAGAAAAGAATTTTTATCTTTAATTTTTAACAGAATAAACATGTCACGATCAGATTTAGATAACTACGTACCTCTTTAACATTCATTTGGAAATAATGTTTTAATACTTTACTTTATATGTATAAAGATATGTGAAGAGAGTCAAAATGGCAAAATAAAAGTACACATTACCAAAATCTCACGAAAACCTTTTAAAGCCGTTTATTTTCAAATGTGCGAAAACATACAGTAATATTCCAAGATAGCTCAAAAATGGATCAGCTTGTATAAAGCCTACATATCATTAAAAATTATAAAGAATAATCGAGATATTTAAAAAAAAACTGCATCGTTAGTTATTAATAATAAATCATAATTTTAAAATCCACCTTCAACTATAGCTGAACGCAACCACAAAGACTTTTTTCCCACAGAACTTCATCAAAATAAAAACAGAATTAGAATGCCATACTAACAATTGAACAGACGGGGCCAAACCAAAGATATTCTAAAAGAAAACAACAACTAGCTTTCGGTTCACTTCACAATTTACGACTTGTCTAAGAAATTAAATAGACTAAATTACCTAGCAAACGAAAACATTGCGAATATATTGTATTTGCAAAATAAGCCTGTCTGAAATGTCACTTAAATATTAGCGCTTCTTCAATGTTCACAATTCATTGTAGATTCTTTTTTAGTAGACGCAGAACACTTAATAATAATTTGATAAACAGCATTCCAACCTGGTGCATTGTGATACAGTTTTGAGAAATTTAACTTATAATCAAATTTCATTATGAATAATTGAGCTTGGGTCATGATGAGCTTAATCGATTAGTTATATTAAGTGTTATTACCGATTTGAAAAGTTAACCTCCCAAATCCAAATTATGACAAAATTGGAGCTAAGGGGAGATGAGGTAGCAAATATCCTCCTCATTGTCTCTTGACATTTAATAATTAATTAAGCCAAGAATGAAAAAATTTAGTAATAAAAACCACCAGCTCTTTGCTAATCAGATAAATAAATTTCAACTTTCTAAAAAAAATAATAATTTCTGGTATAGGTACTATGAGTAATTAGTAGAATTATTATAGTAGCAAAGATGCATAATATCTAAGATAATAAATCCTCAAGATTTTTATGGATAATCGCTAAAGGTTTCAGTTATATATTATATAAAATTCTTCAAATAGGCGTTTATTATACGTATTAACGTGTTTCTATATTATTGGCAACAAATACATGTTCAGGAAAATGTCTATAATATTTTCATAAAATCTAGCAATATACTAAAACCTATAACGAACTTATTATCCAAAATTCTATTGTTACTAAGTTGCTATAGGTGACTTGCAAAAAAGGAGACAGTGGTCTCAATGGCCAGCCAATTTTCGTAGGAAAATAATTACATTACCTATTATAAGGACTTATTCATATAATTAAGTAACATTTTGTATATAAAATTATTAGATTCAACTATTTTAATTATAGTTACATGTTATTATAGATAAATATAAAAATATTGGAAAAAGCACACGTTCGTTTAACTTTATTGTTTTTCTATACGTGAAATTGGATTATAATCCAAACTGTGCAACAAATTCAGGGGTCATCTCATGAAACAAGAAACGGTCTTTATGGGATTCAAGTACTAATATAGTATAGTCAAACCCCCGAAGGGTTTATTCAGATTGCCTCGAAAATTGAAGTTATGGCCATTTGAATTTTTTGCGACAGTGACGAATTTTAGCTTATAAACTTATAAACTTTGAGATCAAATAGATTAAATTTCACGCATATATCAATAAAGAAATATTGATTTTTAGGAATTTTTCACCAATTATCGCATTTCTTGTAAATTTTTCGAATTTTTTTTATTCTACCCAAAAAAATTGTGATGATGATGAAAAAAATACATTGATTTCTTGCAACAAATGAAAATACATGCATTGAATACCTATGTTTACCATTTTATTTTAAAGATATGAAAATTCAAATGAACATTTTTATAATGTAACAAATCAATGTGCTGAACGTGCTCTTTTTGGCGTTGGTTTTACTTCATCTGCTTCATCACCATCGCTATCACTCGAATCATCATCAGAATCCACGTACTCACTGATCAACTCGCTTTCTTCTTCTTCCTCATTCGAAATTTTGAAGAGATTCTTGCTCCACCAGCAAATTTCAACCAAAACAGCGTCAGGTGATTTTTTTGTTGGAAAGAGCTTAATGTTTTTTTTCATCATTCATCGATTTTTTTGGTAGCATAAAAAAATTCGAATGACCAAAAATGCAATAAAAGTTCGATGTAACGGTTATTGGTCGACGAAAAATTCCCAATAATTAATATTTCTTTATTGATATAGGTGTGAAAGTTGTGAATTTGATCTCAAAGTTTAATTTCATTGAAGTTTGAAAGAAATAATAATGAGAAATTCTGAATAAAAGTCGAAATGTTAAAAAAAATATTCAACATATTTATGCAGAGATAATAGGATTAAAATGCAATTTATAGACAAAACCATGAGCGATTATAAACTAAATTGGTCACTGTCGCAAGAAAAATTCAAACGGCCATAACTTCAATTTTCGAGCCAATCTGAATAAACCCTTCGGGGGTTTGACTATACTATACTAGTACTTGAACCCCATAAAGACCGTTTCTTGTTCTACGATATGCTGTTCCACTTGTTTCTTACAGAGAATATTCTCTGTAAGAAACACTAACTTAACGAAAAATCGCAAATTTTGAACATAAATTAATTATTGAGAAATGACGGTTCTTATTGTTTCTATGGTACATTACACTACATGTTATGAAACTGCTGCATTTAAACATTTTAAACATGAGCGATAGCGAGTGTTGAAAATGTCTTCGAGTTAAGCAATGGCACTTTCATAACAAGTTGTGTGTACTATTTTTTCCAACGTCTCATTCCGTTTAAATAAAATTGTTATTAATACCAAAACTCAGTAATTAAAATATATCTTAAATCAAAATTGAAATGTTGCTATGAAAATGAATGAATGAATCAACAAACATCGACCAACTGACAAAAATCTGACGTTGTTGACAATAGAATTTTTACTTTCATCACTAGTGATGATAGTAATTA
Organism: Pediacus dermestoides; assembly: GCA_963942485.1. NCBI lineage: Eukaryota > Metazoa > Arthropoda > Insecta > Coleoptera > Cucujidae > Pediacus > Pediacus dermestoides. The sequence continues at coordinate 14,617,249 of OZ012626.1, forward strand.
CTTCCATCACTTGTGATGCAAATGCCAACTTTCTTTTCTAAACTGAGTGAGAGAAATGTCATTTCCATAAGCGACGTTGGAAAAAATATTTTTATTTTCTCTTAAATATTCGTTATTTCAGTTATTCAACTCTCGTTTTGTACCAAAAATAATACCATTCAGAATTCCAGTTATGCGAGGGTTAACAAGCATTTTCTATATATTTTAAAGGAATTATTAACATTTTATGAAAAATAACCAAAATTACTGAAGGTACTGTGAGACGTAAAACTTATACGTCTGCTATGGATTAGTTTGAAACTCAGTTTACTAATAAAACCGATTCTAGCACTAAAACAAGTAGGTACAAAGCTTCTTTGACGAGAAAAAAAAAATTCAGCAGCCAGTACAGTAATGAATTCACGAGGGCTGACACCTGCGTCATTTTTTAACTATAAAAATACATCAATTAGATTGGCTGTAGGTCGGTCAAAAGCCCACCAAATTAATGTATTTTAAGTATAGACATGAAATGAGTCTCATCTACAGCAAATTCACGTATATCACGTTGTTCCTATAATTACAGAACATCCTAGAATGAATGTTTTTAAGTAGGTATTAAAAAAGAAAGCGTTAAAATTTGTAACATCTATTTTTTTGGCACCCAATAATTAAAATATAAATTTTCATTACTATTGTTTTAGTATAGATATTATGACTCATCAATGTGTTATTTGATGATAAAGACAAAAAAACATGCTATAATGTCTAAAGATAAGCAATAAAAAACATGGAATAATTTATTTTTGTAGCTTGGCTACTTTTCAAAAAATTTACACAAACAAAGAAAGAACATTTTCTTGTGTACTTTACTAAAAATAAAACTAGTACTTAATGAAATTTAGCCAAAAAATATTAATTATCGATTTATATTGAAATACAGAGTAATTTATAAGCTCTATGACCAAGTCTGACATTAAATGTGATATTTTAAGAAAAAAAAAATTAATATGGAACCTTAAACTCATTTTGATAAGAAATTATCCGCAAAATATTTAACACAGTTTAATGAATAAAAATGTATTATATAAAAAATAACTTTAAAAGTTACTCATATGTATATGGTAATTATTGATTGAACTATCACCCTGTGTATGTCCATGTGTTTACAAGATTGGTTCATTGCAAAAATGATATATATTATCAATTTTCATTTGTTCTTCCCTTTACTTTTTAATACAATGCTTAAATCACTAGATTAGAAAGAAGTAATAACATTAAGTAAGGATTAATTTTTTAACAATTTTAATCGAAAATGTGAAAATTGCCAGCCAGATGACATATTTTCGTTTAATATTTTTAAACTCGCGAAAACCTCTTTCCTGCTACTTCATTACTATAAATTAATGCCAGAATTTAAAAATAATTTTTGAACTTTTAACCATGAGAACAACGTTGTGAGGCAATTAATCAAAAGTAAAATTTAGCCAAATCTTGACACTCTTATGATCTCATAATACGGAAAATGAAAGTGATCTTCAATTTGTAGCTGTCCAAAAGTTAATAATAATTATTTTTGGGAAATGATGTTTTTATAATTAACCTAATTGCCAACAAATAGATGCCAAATATTACTCACAAATACCTCCTATAATTTCAGGTTTTTTCCTAAATGTGTTTAAAATAGCTTAACAATTCCGCAAATTATAATTATTTTTATCAGTATTATTCATTCATTCATCATAAAGGTTTATTCAACAATACTAAAAAAATATCTACAGCCTCAAACGACATATTCCTCTCAATTATCATTACTAACAATACATATATTAATTAGAACCATGGAAGTGATTGAAACGTTGAAAGTTATCACGCTAAATAACCAATGATTGAAAAACTTTAGAATAATAGAAACAAAAAAAAAATCTTTAAAATATTTTTTGTATAATTTTGTATTTATTCAATCTTTCTATAAAAGTCTAGAAATTAGAATTAACATTGCGCAGTTTTGGAAAATATATTGTATAAACAGAGCATAACTAGAAGTGAACTGACCTCAAAGTTGCAAAACTATTTTAGTAACCTTTCTCCAATGTGGTGGATTCAGCCTTTGACATTGACGCACCACAAACAAATAATACATCCAATCAAAAACCAAAATATAGAAGAAAACACAGAAATGACAAAATGCAATCGATACTTAAAAGACAACAGAAAGACCAATACTAATGACTTATTCTTCAGAGAGTACACAGAAGTGAGAAGTAATCGTTTCTATCGATGCAGTATTAAAAATTGTAGTGACCTAAACAGACTTACACAAAATTAAGGTTGCGATGCACGAAATTCGTGGGTTAAGTCTCAAGCGGCACTCGTGTTAGTGACGGGACCGTAGGAGGGTGAAACCACACACTGGCCATTACTTACAGCCGGCACCAAATTTGGGTAGTATTTCTTTGTGATAGCAGCAGCCACACTAGGTTGAGCCACAATAACACTCCCGCTATTTCCACTACTACTAAGCCCAACACCACTAGCACGATTATATGCCTCATCCAGGGCGGAATATTTCATAATTAAACTTTGAATTTCTTTCCGTTTTGCTTCCCGTTCCGAAACGGAATCTGGAGCTGAGGGCGTAGGAGTTGCCTCATCGTCATTACTTTTATCAATAGGTTTTTTCGTAACTGAATGGACTAGAGCAGGAGCAGGTGGCTCATCGTTTAACGGTATATCAACAGGACATAACTTAAGATTCGTTGTTGTTCGTCTTTCGTTTGCCTCACTTTTACCTGTTCGTTGAGGTTTAGAGGAACGTCGTGGTCGTAATTCGGAATGATTGGATCTATGACGTACACGATAAACTGAATCTCTATCTAAGAATGTATATGGTGGTTCAGGGTATTGTCTGCGATGTTGTTGGGGCCTAATATCACTTCTGTAAGGTGTTTTTTCTCTTGGAAGATTATTTGTAGTGACATAAGGATATGCTTTTTCCGACAAGTGAACACTAGTGGTTGTAGAACTTTTGCATAGAGTTCTCCCCACTGATGGCTCAATGGTTTTTTCAGGGTCTCGTTTTCTTCCATAGATTTTATCTAAAACGGAGGAATACTTATCTTCCAATCGAGTTCTAGTTGCTCCCAAATTGGGTACAACAGTGGAACTCTTACTGGTAGTGAGTGGATTGTGTGTGTGGACGGCAGGGGGTGAGGTAGTTGTGGTTAAAGAACGTTCTATAACAGCCGAGGGGCCTCTAACACGTGTGGTGAGTTTCTGAAGGAGGCTAGTGCATGAATCACTCAACAATTGTGCTACACTAGTGGTGGAGGAGCGTGAGTAACGTGTTCTTCTTGGAGTGTTAGAATGTGATGAATTAGCCATGGGCTCATCAGATCCCTTCTGCTTGTTCACATGTGTGGCAGAGGGACGGACTACCCAGGAGGGTGACGTTTGCCACGACTCCTTAGGATTACGAATGAAACGGTCCGTTGTATCGTCATACACAGGACGGTAACGGGTATAAGACAATCCAGAGCCGTACATTGGTATTTAGCATGCCCTTGATGCACAAGGAAAAATAAGGAAGAATATACTCTATTTAACCACTAAACAATTAAATGACGTGAAGCACTGCTATACGGGATACAACTGAAGATTTGTCTCGACGTTCACCAGCACCGAGACTGGCTTGCTATGTACTGACGAACTAAAAATATCCAAGTTAAAGAGCTCGCACGCCGTTGGTCGCAAACGAAACTTACATTACGTAAATTTTGCTAAGGTGAGCTAGCTACGTGCTAGAACTGTGGCAAGGACTATTTTGAAACATTTCACTTGGACGCCATTCGCAAAACAAAAATAACGCCAGTAAACATCGGCCCCCGCGTCATGATTAATCTTAAATATCTCGATATTCTTCCATTCTATTACAAGAAAATAATAGAAACTTACAACAAAACACTAACCCTTAACAACAAGTGGAATATTCGTTTAATCACATCGAGAAGTTGAGGAGATTTGCACTGATATTTTCTCTTCAGTTGCTTCCTCATTTCAACAACACACACTGCTCACTAAATGTAACGATTTTCACATATTTGAATAGCAATAAACGTATGATTGATAAAAGAGTACAAAGCGATAAGAAACTATTACAAACACGCACACAAAATAAGAATTAAACACAGACGTTTTATTAATATTATTAGAAACTGTAAACAGTGTTTATATATAGCATTCAAAACATTACACAATGCTATGTTACTCTAATACAATAAATATTTACTGTGTTTTTTTAAGTGCACTTGCTCCATTTTATAGGTTCCTTTATATGAACTGAAAAGATGTTTGTAAACTTTGCGTGTTTCTAATAATATCAAGACGGCATGCAAAGGATGTTCCATTCCAGGAGCCAATTAATCTTATTTGATTAATAAATATTTTTAGCGGCACACACGAGTTAATTTTAAACAAAACCAACATGCACTTAACCCATCACAGAGACAAAATCTGCACCTCAACGGTGGGTGATATATCGTTATCGGTTTCGTTGGGCCGCTCCGTGTGCGACACACCATCAACCTTAGTATCATCTACCTCCGCTGGCCACCACGAAGAATTAACCACCGCCGCCGCGGGAGATTCCTCAATCTGTTGACAAGTCGGTAAAGGTAAGGCTTGCGCAAAAATTCGGGCCGCGGCCATGCGTTGCGCCGCCGACCATTGGGCCATAGAAACAACAAAACCTAACCCCACGTTTTCCTTTCACCTATGTTGATGGTGCCGTCGAATATACACGGAGCTGGCCATGTGGCTGTCCGTCCCGCAGCACTCGCAACACTGCTAGCTGATTTTACACTTCGGCAATATGCTTTGAAAATAGAAAACACTACTACGAAAATAGAGAGACAGTCCAAAAGACAACCACCGTTTTTAACAACTAATTAAGAAACAGCGGAGATACGTTGGCAGCAAGGATGGCCGAATAATTAAACGAACCGTCCAATAAGCAGGGTGCGAATGAAAATAGGCCTACACAAATTTGAGGCGGACTGACACTGACCCTGTGGGGTCCCCCAAAAACAACAATATTTAAATAAAAGCCAAGCTTAAAATACTTGTTTTGGCAGTTGCTCATAAAGTAACATGCACAAGTTTTACTTCATAAAAAAACGATTTAGATTCCTCAGCTTCAAGTACCAAAGAGAAAACACGTGGTAAAAACATTCTATCAAAATTGTCTGAGAATTCATTAGGGTATTTTGTATTCTATGAAAATACAGTTGTCACATAAAAATATTAATAAATAATTTGTATAATCAAAATTTCTTAATTTAAAAATAGATTTAAAATCCAAGAAAATATTTAGGTAAATATCTACAGAAAACTTAACTTTACTTTAAAAAAATAAAAAACCACTTTTGAATAAAAGTTATGATTCATATTATTGATGGAACACAGGCCTCCTTTTTGTGTTTCCCAACACCGCCATAGCCAAAATCCTGCTATTCCGATATTGCGTTACAGATTTGCTGTGTGAGTACATGTTTTATATTGTATGTATATTTTGATAAAAAAATATTTATTATAAAACCGCGAGTAGGTACTCCTCGTCCTCGTTATTAACCTCTGATCTTTTGCACATTCTCCGAAAATAGCTGACTGAAAAATGTCAAAAGGGACTGACTTCAAGAAATCCGTATTTCAAATTAAAATTTGATACATAATTGGACGATTACGGTTGGACGCCAACTCAGTGCTACCATCTTAATGTTTTGCAATCTGGCAGGCTTAATAAACTAGGAAGTCCCTATTGTGTGTTGCGTCTTTCTAATTAGTTATAAAATGAAATCTAGTGAGTTGATAAGACTTTTTTCTCTCTCATGTGTTTCTGAACCTTCCGAAACTTTAATAATTGCTCATTTGTTTGCTTAATCAGTTGTGACTTTTGTTTACGCACGCTACTCTTATTTATCAAACTGCACAATATCGCAATTTATATATTGAAACAAATACAACGTGAATGAAGAGTAAATCAAATAAAAGTATAAACAAATTGTTTACCAAGTCAATTTATCACATAATTTTTGCAACTTGCAATAAAATATATTATAAAAAAATAAACAGTGCACAGAAAACAATAATAACTATCTGGGCATGATGGTAATCCCTATACTGGTGGAAGAAAAATGTTGTTCAAAAAAAATATTATAATATATTTCTTACCGTTCGAGATAAACACTCATCAAAAACGTTAATGAATTTTAAAAAATACTGACCTGGTCCGTGGAGTATGACCGACGGCTGTGTTTTCTCCTGGACAAGGTTCTGTCATCGTGACGGTGCTTATGCCTTTTCTTGGACGTCGGGGATCGGCGATGGCTTCGCTTGTAACGGCGCTCTGCACTTGAACCACGTTCATATTGGCGCGATCTATGTGCTCTTTGACTACTGTAAAAAAATACAACATTGTAAATATTTAAAAAATATTAGTAAAACTAGTTGAGCACTTTAACTTGGTAAGCATCGCTGAAAATATTGTAATAATTTGCTTGATTTGGTTCACTATTATTGTGCATGTAAAAGTAACAAAAAAATGAGATACTTGATATTTTTCATTATTTATCAGTGAATAATTATCTGAATATATATGTATTACTTTGGTTGTAAATAAAATAATTTAACAAACAAAGAAAAGAATACTATCTAATATTATGTTAAGCTTACTTTTATTTAGTTGGTTTTAAACAGCTTTGTTCCTCATTAATTAATTATTACCAATGAGTTACTTTCATTTACTAAACGAAAAATGAATACAACAATAAAAAACAAATCTTATTGAGTAAGTTAAAGAGGTTCCGTTTTTAAAAATTAATCGTGAACCTCCTTCTCGATTTATGAACATACAGATTTAGGATATAAAATTAGTGGGTGAGGTTTATTTATATTTGATATGTGTGTCATGACCCATAATACCGTTTATAATTCAGGCACACAAGATACAAATATAAAAAATAAATGCGTTTAATATATCTACTCCAAATGTGCCATAACAAAAACGATAAATAATATATGCGCGTAAATACATAGAATGAAAGAATCTACGAATCACACATAGTTAAGAACAAATAGGACAAGAGGTGTTTCAATAATATAAATCAAGAGTACCTATTTTGAAATGGTCCTCATTCGAGTTGACAAAAATAACTGGCAGTTTTATAACAACTTTTGATAATTCCGAATATTTTAATAAAATTTCAGCAAGAAGGGACACAAAATACTATTAGAAAAAGGGAGAAATACATAATTGGCAAAAACTACAGGAAATTAAAATTATATCAGAGAATTTTTCAGTTTTATAAGTTACTGTGGGGTTAACACAGAACCTCAAAATAAGTTACCTCCCTTATAAAAAGTGGGCATAAGAATTTGTTGTTGAGATGTTTAGGTTTGGGGCCACGAAAAACATCAAAATTTTTCTCAGTCCACCAGCTTAAATGCATACTACAAATATGTGGCAGTGAACAAAATGGAACCTAGTTAAATTGTAGTTTCTCTGTATCCAGTATTAAACTTCAAATGGTCATATCTTTCAAACTATTAATTTTCCAAGTAAAGGGTACAAAATTTAATCTATTTTGCGCCATTTTTTTGGAGGGAGAAAATACAAGTTGTTTACACCATCAAACCCAAGTGAAATTAATTATAAAACCATTCCTGTAGGCTTTTATAACTACGCGCAAATGGCTCGAAGGATTGGCCTAATGGTCGTTATAGATTTATTACAGATTTCACATGAGAACTGTTTTACTATTGAAATAGGACCTATTTTGTGCCATTATAGTTCTACGCCGAAGAAAAACAGTTATTACAACAAAAACGTCTTTTATAACGAATTTGTAGGTGTAAGAACGTGAGATTGCTTTTGGGGAGGAGGAAATTTTGATGTTTTTTGTGGCCTGCCTATAATTGAAAACTGAATTACAAATTACAATTACAAATTGTTTTCTAGCTCTGCTTTAGAGCTCTTTCAAATTGTTCGTAGTTTGAATATCCGGTTTTGGGTCAATTATTAACCGCACTTTAAAGAAGTTTTTGTTTACATAACTTATAAAAAAACAAAAAAGTTAAAAAATTTGTTGGATCGTGAAGCGTAAGAGATCATAAGGGGACCTACGATTTTATTAGTTTTACTGTCGGAAACAACCGAAAGAAAATTGTTAAGAAACACAGGAAAAACTGAAAATTTGTATTTACTTTTAATTTAATTCAAAATCATACTTGAGAAATAGATACCAAAGTTGCTGCTATTACAAAAGGATGCTATATATTTTTATTAACTTTGTATAAAAAAAAATAGAGAATTTACTTAACTTTTTCAAAACCTAATTCTCAATTATTGCAAATATTCGTTATCCAATATTTTTTTACCAAGTGTTTCAAAATACTTTTTTTTTATTTAAAAACAAATTTGTCGATGTCATAGATATATAAGGATCCCTCCCATTCGTCAAAAAATTAAAAAATATACAGAGTGGTAAAAATAAAAGTCATAGATAAATTCGGCTGTGATTAAAATATGAAATGCCAAATCCTACATGGTCGAAAATATTTTTAAGGAAAGAAAATAATAGAGGATATTTGTTAATGTATTTATATTTGTGGAGGTTTTCACTTTAGGACATCTTCAGAACGTACATAAAAGAAAATAAGTATACATGGAGTGTTTCCTCCTTATAATTAATTGTATAATGTCTAGGTACGAGTTACGAAATTGTGTGGATAAAGTTTAGTTAATCTTGCGCTATTGGTCTGCTCTTAAATCCTGTCTTCAAGAAGCTTATATTATATTTGAAAATCTGCAAAAAAAACCTCTGCCTTTCTGCAGATATTTTCTAGCAAGCGCAACCAAGAGAAAAATTGTAGAAACTATTTATGAAACATTGGGGAGTTCAAAAAACAATTATTGTAAATTCAAAGATTCTATATTGAGTTTCAACTACATATTATGTACATTGCATAAAAATAAACAGTTTCTAATAATTATATTAATCAATATTTATGTTACGGAAAAAAATATTAAGATATCTATACTTGTAGGGGTAATAAAATTACAAGATATGATTAAACGATTTGAAACTTTAACTTATTACGTAAGCAATATTTTAACTATCATAAAATGTTTAATGTTAAAAATTTAAATTGAAAATGACCTAATTTAAAAAAATATATTGATGGTTTTTGCTACATAGGTATAAACATTCTTTTAGAATTTTTTTGAATATATAAATCTAATAAATTATTATAAAATGATACATTATGTTACCAATTTAATATAACACCTAAGTAAAAAATCAAGACCAATAGGAATGAAAATTTAAATAATTTTAGGTTAATATCCGTCAAAATTATCGATTTGACAGCTACTAACCATATACTCCTATAACATTACAGTAATTTGAAAAAATGAACACTTCGACGAAAAATCAAAAACAGATTACAGCAACTGATTTATTAAATTTTTAAAGCATTATAACTACAAACTAAGTGATGTTAAACTTAAATTCTAATGTTCCCATTGATTGGGCAAAGATAAAATTATATTATGTTTCTCCATAACATCTTCGTTAACAATCCAACAATGCTTGTTTTTCATAACTCCATCTTCGGTGCATTTCTTCCAAGTAGCCACTTGTTTCAAAGTTTTTCCCAAACCCAACTTGCCAACATCTGCATTAAAGCCCTTATTAATCAAATATGTTAAAAATTGCTCAACCACTGCTCTTGTTTTATTTACATTGCCATGAACTAGTTTTAAAAACATTGGAATATGATCAGAATGTAGCTCTTGTATTTGCTTTTTCTTAACTAAAGACGATTTAAGCAATTCATTTCGGTCTTTAATGTTTATCGGAGCTCTAACTATTATGGCTAAAGGTTGCAAATAACGATCAATGGCTTCCTCCACATTATCCCCATTCTGATTGTACCAAATGCAACCGATCGACCTTGGTTTTATTTTGTGAGTTTTTGATTGCATATCCATATCAAATTCGTCTTTTAATAATTTCAATTTTTGCTTAAGTGCTTCCGGGGATATTTTAGAGTTTTGTTCATCATCAATTTCATCATCGCTCAAATGTCCATGAGGTACGAAAAATTCGTTGTCAACCTCATAGTCTTCATTTTCAACTTCATTTTCTTTATCGTCTTCATCCGAGCCATTTTCCAGACTTTCCCCTTGTTCTTCTTCTTCCCAATCATCATCTGAGTCCACCTCGTAATCAAAAATGTCTTTATCTTCAGAAAAAGGTTGTCTTGGATTAATGCACTTGCTCTTCTTTCTCCAGGTTCCGCGATAAGCAGGACGTCTATTCTCATGGAATTTTAAATACTTGGCACGAAGTTTTTTTATTTTTTCACCGTCTTCACAAATTGTTTCACCTAAATCACCCTCTTCTTCAACTATCATAACATCTGAATCTATAGAACCATCAAAAGGCCACGTTTTGGCGCTTTTTCCGACAGACTTTCCATTTTGCTTTATATCAGACAAATAAGAAACAACTTGGTCCTGATTGTTTAAAATGTCTGTTAAGTGTTGCTTTTCTTTATCGGTAAGACATGGTCTTCTCGGTGGAGGCAAACGCATATCAGATTTAACTTCAAATGGCATGAAGTTACTAGTTAGACGTTGCTCATCGCCTTTCTTATCTTCATTATCAGATTTTTTTGCTACAAAGAAATTGACAAAAGCCGCAGCAACTTTTTGTTTCTGTTCCTCCAGTTTAAGTTTTTCTTTATTTTTTTCATCTATTTCTTGTTGTCGTTTCATTTTCTCCTGTTCCTTCTCCTTGCGTTTTTGTTCCTCGCGTTCCTCTTTTTCCTTCTTTCTTAAGTCTTTCTGTTTCTGTTTCTCTTCTAATTGTTTTTGCTTCTCCTCCAATAGTTTCTGCCTCTGTTCATGTTTCTCTTGTTTTTGTTTAAGTTTCTCTTGTTTAATTCGATCCTTTTCTTCATTAATTTTACGTTCCTTCTCTTCGCGTTCTATCTGTTTCTCTTTACGTTTCTTTTCGGATTCAAGTCTTTTTTGAAGTTGTTTAGGACTGAGTGTTCTTTTAGGTGTTAAAATTAGTTTATTGGCCAAAGAAGCATCTTTAACAATTGATTTTGGATCGGAAGAACTTGTAGAATGGTCGTTTTCAGGACTATCCAATATGATTGTAATGTTTTCATTTTTTTTATTTACTTCTTCAGTAATGTCATCTTGTTCTACATCACTTGTAGATATATCATGACTAATTATAGCATTAGGCTCAGTTAGTTCTTTAATGTCTGGTGTTAATTTGGTTTGTGAACACGATGTATCAACAGCTTTTTCTTGAACGTGGTCGCCTATAGGAACTGGAGTATTTTTTTGTTCTAAATCTTCCAGGATGTCTGGGAGAATTTGATTGGTGGTCTCTGGTGGGGAACTGAAAAAAACCAGTCTGATATAGTTTCTTTCTTTAGTTCTTCACATGTAAGTAATCAGCTCCATCCAGAGACCAAAATATTAAACCAATACCTTAAAAACACTTGTTATAAAATTACTTACACAAAAATCGTTACATCAGAATAGTACTAACCGATGTTACCTACCTGAGTATTTATATAATTTATAAGAAAACTATAAATGTTGTTTATATTAGTAAAAGCTATTTCGGTCTGAGATGGAAATGATAACATACACTATGTACTTTAATTAAATAGTTAAAACTGTTGTAAAAAAACCAAAAGTTTTTTTAAGTGGAAGCGCAAATGTCAATCTATAAACGGCTTGGTTAAAACAAACAACGCTTTACTAAATAAGGACTTATTTTGTATACAAATTAGGTTTCAATTGTGCTATTAAATTTCAAGAGCAAACATAAAAATTTATGTGGTAATCATGCACAAAAGTATATGTGTGTAAACATATTTATAACACTGAGCAAAAAATAACCAAATCAGGCAAAAATATTAAAAATCATATGCGAAACTGTATACTTATTAGTCGTGTCTTTGACATACTTATTCTGATGATACGTGTTGCACTTGGGTATCCAACTAGCCATAGCAACATATAGCACTGGTTGTTCTCGCATTGTATCAATACGAATCTGAGAAAACTCTTGCAGGAGATTGTCCTGATGGTCAGTATGATTACCCAAATCATAATGGATTGCATAGGAAACCCCAGACGTCAGCATATTTTTTATTTGTTAGATTTTTTTAACACTATTAGGAACACATATCACAGACCTAGATGTGTAATATTAGACTATTCCATTATTAACATAAACACCCTATAAACAATTAGTTTGCATTTATAACTGTAGACTGTTTTTATTTATTATTAATTATAAAACATCTATGTATATATTTATGCAATAATTATTTCGCATGGTTTTCGTTTTGGTAGTATTAAAGAAGCCATGATCATAAAATTTATATCTGACTTAAGACCGTGTTTCCTTTTATAGGCAATATCATTAATTTTCAGAAGGTCACTCTATATTTAAAATGCAAATTACACTCTAGTCGAATTTCCAAACAGATGACAAAAACTAGTTTCAATTACATAAATGTATGAATCACAGTATAGTGTTAACTGTAGAGCAAAATAAAAATAAAAAAACAGAGGATGTACCGCATGCACCTCTTAAATTAGCCGCATTTTAAGTGAGAGAAATAAAATGAACCTTGCCCCAAATGTATTGCCAATGAAGGTCGACGATTGGTGAGAATTTTTGCCGCTGGGATATTGTACCTTTTACGGTTCGACCAAGGGCCAAATATATTATTTCTTTCATTTCAATGATGATATGAATTATCCCTTCATAATCATTTATAACGATTTTTTACGAGACATATCCATATAATAAAACGATTATAGGTATTTGGCAACAGTTACTAATGTTATGATGGTAAAAATATCAACGAGCAACGACGTCATTAGATAAGTTTAAATAAAAATAATAAGGAATATTAATAGATCGCAGCAACATATAAAATGGATTTCACACCATTGATTCAAAATACAATTATAATGAAGAAATTTAACACAATTGCAAAATATTATTTTACATAATAATATATAATTTATAGTGTTAGCCAAATCATTGTTGTACCGAAATTATGTATTTTTTTTATAATAAAATCAAATAAAAAGAAGCGGCATGATTAGTCTCATGATGGTAACCATACCATGTTATGCTATGTGTGAATGAATTATTTTACCTGACTGTCCTTACTTAATGACTGAATTAATAATTCCCTATACTTTGTTTAACATTTTTCTTCTTTCAACTTCAGTTTTTTTTTTGAAAATTTCAAGATGAACATATCTCGTGATTGATTTAACATTGTACATAATAAGATAACCTTGTCTTTTGAATAAACATTTAGTGTAGTGTTGCATGTTAAATTATTATTGTAAAAGCATTACTAGGCTGAGTGAATTCTTTTCCTGGTTTACGCCAAGGTTATATAATGAATTCCTTACCATCATAGTTTAATTTTTACACAATTATATGATATTTAAGAGAAGGTAATTAAAACATTAATTGAAAATATACCTAAGTACGAGAAAATGCAAGAATATAGCTAAAACTTAATAGAAACAATGTAAGATTGTAAGATCTTAAAACACACTTGGCGCTAAAAATACGTAAATACAATAGAAAGAACAACATATTTTATTTATGAAAATTATAAATACCCATGTTATTTTTGTATTGCATAAAATGAAAAATAAATACATACATGATTGCTTACATAAATGCTAAATTTTACACATGAAACTTTCTTAAAATTACAAATATTTTACGTTTCATTAAAACTGCTACTTAAGAAACAATTAATTAAACTAGTTAATAGCACCAATGTTACATATTGAGGAAATAGTTCACATTATTTTATATTAACAAAATATGTTTATGGTTCAGTAAGCAGTCAAAGCTACTTAAGCAAGAATTGTATGCGTAATTTATAAGCTCTATGACAAACTATGGCAAAAGACAGTGAATTTTTTTACATGAACATGGACCCCATTCATCTTAGTTTGTAAATTACCAGATTAAACAGTTTAATGGGTAACAATTTAGCATATAAAATTATGAAAAGTTATAAAATGAAAATTATTCGAAATGTCCACCTTCCGTTTCAATGTGACAAACGAAAAAAAAAAAGAATCTGTATGATATTTTATTATTATGTTATTAGCTGCATTTTGAATCCTTGCTGAGATCAATAATAAAAAATTATTCGATTATTACGTAAAAATTAATCGGACGCATGTTAATATAACATTTTTTCAAAAAATCGAATCAGCTTTCATAATTATAACATTTTTTTGAGTGAGATATGACTTATGACATACTCGAAAAAATACACTGATTTCCAACATCTTTAATTCTAATATGACGCCCATAACAAAAAATTAAGTTCGACCTTTTTCCAGTCAAATCGTAAGCGAAATAAATTTGGTACCCAAAAATGAAAAGTTAATATGTAATATTTTTTGAAAATATTACTTTTTCGTTTGATATCTCAGAAACAAAAATGTCCTCCTATTTAAGCGATTCTTTATCTCTTATAATTCCCGAGATCCTAATTGTGAGTACCTTCAAATTCTCCATTATTATTATCGCCTCCGTAGTTAATTTTTCGTTGCTCATCATTGGGATCTCGGAAAGATAGAAATCGGGACAAAATTTGAGGTGTAAAAAGAATCTGTCATCAAATCTGTGAAATCCTGTTTCGTTCGAGAATTATCCTGATAACTAAACCGATAAAGTTGATTTCTCGGTTGATTTTAATTAACTTAACTTAATCTTAATTGACTTTAGATTTGGGCACAACTTTATTGTTGTTCTACATTGTAAAATTCGGCGTTTTGTTTTCGAAAAATGATGATTTGACCCTAAGAGAATAACTCTTCTGGGTTCAAGAATATAATTATTTTAAAAGTGTTGATATTTTGTCAGTTATATCTTCTACATTTTTCTATTTTGTTTTCTCATGTAACCGTAGTTAACACATTTTTATATAATTTATAATATGTAATTAGCCTCAGTATTTGTAAAAATCTAGAGGTATCTGCATAAACAGATGCTTGTAGCAACACTTTTTCTGAACTAGATCTGTAAAGAAACATTTTCGGACTAGCCTAGTAAAGAAGTACTTTCCAGTTTAAAAAATGTTCAGGTACCTAATGCTTTATTTTCAGGACGGGTGCCTAAAAATTATTTTACCCTACCTAACTTTCAACACCTATAGATTGTCTATAAATAATTTTTGGGGCGCAATCATGAACATTATTATCAAATTCAATTTATTGTACTCGTGCTGTAGTGTAATTAATTACACCAAATAATTATGGCAGTTAACAAGAACCGACATCAGCAGATTGGCTGTGGTGCAAAAATTTGTATGTCCTGCACCTGTGTGTACTACTATTCAAAACTTAATGAAATAATCTTAAATATATTTATTTTAAATATTAAGATAAATGTGATTTAGTTTAGTTTTAACTGGATACTTTTTCGACTTTTTGTGAGAATAAATTAACATGGAGCCAATAGAGAGTATAAAATCATAAAATCAAACAATAACTAATAAATTTTAAAAACATTTAGTTGTATAGGTACATGAAGTTGTAAAATATTGACAAAAGTTATTTATTGTGGAGAAAGTGCATAGAGCGTGAAAGGGATTATATTCAATACATTAATGAAAAAATATATTCTTTTTGTGTGGTTTTCATTTGTACAAGTAGATATACATGAATATAACATTGTAAAAGGAATGATTTTCAATAGACATCAGTTTCAGTTTTCCAACGCTTTCTTTCCGTACAATATTATATTATTCATTTGATGTTCATTCACAACTATTCCAAAAAGACTGCTGGGTAAGATGTGATCACGCAACAACAATAAACTAAATCAAAATATTCAAAATTGAACACATGGGAAAAGTATAGTAGTTCTCAGAAAAAGTGAAAATAGGTGCATTTTTGAGTTTTAAAAATAAAAAAATATATCTGGGATAATTAATTATACTTGTACCTGTTCTAGTTTCTATTTGTGGGTACATAAATATAAAAATTAAATTAATGTTCATGTATCTTTGAACTGAAAGTGCTGTATATTTTTTGTTTATTAAAAAATATAATACCTAAAGCACTAAAATAAAAATATTTGTGCCACAAAACCGCTTTCGCTTGTCAAGTTCAACCCGGCCTGGAACTTCAAATGACCTTAACAAATTCAATGCAATAATTAATCATTTAATTGCAATATGATTTTTTTACTATTTAACATTTCGTATTAATTTAATCCGCAGTACTTAAATTTCCGATAGATTTTATTAAAAATATACCTACTATTTAGACATATTATTTTGTAATATTTATAAGATAAATTTAGTTAGTTGTAAAAAACATGAGTTTAATTTATACTTAAAACAGTCGCCAGTTATAAATAAAATACACCATCACTTAAAAGTACTAAGTTCGTCAAATAAAAACGAACTTTATGTAAAGCACTTCTAATTAAAAAAGACACAACACGCACACATCAACAGATATTATAGGTACATAACTGTAACATCGTCATTGTCAAGATTGTTCACAGACTAATAAACCTTTGAAATACAATATGAGTGGAACCGAAACTGAAACGAGATATTTCAGGGACAATCACTGGATATAATTGTGTATAAGGCAAGTTAATCCACACATACCCCACCAAACAGTAAAAGTCACCAACGAAACCACTCTAAATTAGTTTACTTTTTTACAGCAGTACGCACCACGTGCTTGCTAGTTCAAGACAACATCTGTAAATCATTTTGAATCTTAAGGGTTGACTAATTAGAAAATTTGGTATTTCTAAATGTCACTACCAAAAAAATACACTTTGGCCATTACGAAACACAACAATCATGTTGTGAAAAAATTATGCATAATATTAATTGTGAAAGAAGCATGAAGTAACAATAACATGGCATATATAAATTTAGCAAAACTTCAGAACAAAAAAGTTTAATTGATGCTTCCATAAAAACAATCTGAATAATTTCACAATTATTAAAAACTAATTTTGATATTAAAATAATTACAACCAGTAGATATTTCTTAATAATATACAGGATAGGTACATTCTATGTATGAATCACTCTTCTGTCAAGGGCAACAATGATTGCAGAATTTATGAAGAACAATTGCCACATAATTGCAGACAACGAAGGCAGGAAAGACAAATAAGACAAAAATATGTGGTGCATCGGCCTAAGCGGCAAACGACCCGCAGAAGTTTGCAAGGACGTTCCACACTCGGAATGCATAAACATTGAAAAACCTACCTCTTGTAGTGGGCAGTTTGTTAAAATTGTGGGCAGAGGATTAACGATATAATAAACGTTAACAGTGCGTTTTATGTTATATTACTAAATAAAGGATTATTCGTAACTTGAGTAAAAAATAAAAACCGCCGCTGATGTTGATTACAAAGATGTCTTTAAATGTGCCTCCATAAGCAATTACATTTTAGTACATACATATTTAGTTGATATACACAACTATTACACATAATTATTATTAAATCACATTTCTTTTGATTATCTGATCAAATGGAAAAGTTTAAAGAATTTCCTGAACAATATACCGAGTGTTGAGTTCTTTAATAATTAATTTATACTGCCTAGAGCCTAGACGGTGTTCCAAATTTGACTAATGAAGATCTAGGAAATTTCACGATTTGTGATAAATTATCTACTTCAATTTTTATAGTCATTTCTTCATTTTCGAAAATTCAGAACAAAACAGAACATCCAATACTTGTACAGAAATCCGTGACAAAATTATTTGCACTTGACATTATGTCTCTCTCCCGGTCTCAAGGGAAACGAACGTGAGGTAGGAAAATTTTCCTTTGGCATTTCGTTTTTGCGACATCATCTTAAGGTCCATTTTTATTATGACCGCCATATTTCATTTCATGTCAGGATTAACTTTCGGATCATTTATGAAAAACACTAATCTTGAAACAAATGAGATAGAAAATAGCATCAAGTTCAAATAGTTACCCCTTAGATAGGGGATATGGCTTTACTGGAGTTGCCTGTTAAAGTAAAACCATAGATTTCAGTGATTCAAAAGGTTTCCCATTCCCACATAATTTTAGCGGGAAACTTTAGAACGCACCTTAAAATGGTATTTATGCGAAAAACCCGACCAACTAGTTGATGATAAGTCATCCCACATATTCCCCACTTTTTTTCCTATCTCCGTACATTCAACTTGCAAATACATAAATACAAAGTCGACGTATTTTTCACAATATAAGAAGGCGCATCAACATTTCTGGAAATTACTAAAATACATCATCCAATAAATATTTCTTTAGGATATTATACAAATGTTTCTTGCATTTTATTTTTCATATCCTGCATTGGCACGTGTAATTGGAAATAAAAACTTATTTTTGTCTTTCACGTAGTTTCATTGGTTTATTCATGATAAAGTTCTAGGACGATTTGCTTTTAAGATATACATATTTCGTAGTAGAGATCATTTTTTTAAGTCGTTAAATAAATAAAAACGTATAAAATTAGATTATTCAGAGTCAAAATACTTTCTTCTCATGCAAATTTATTTATAGCTTTTCTTGAAAGGAATGGAAGCATGTTGTTAGCATGTGGGCTACATAAATGACACTATAGACTATACATAGATGACCAAAGAAACATATATGATGGAAGTTGCCTATATTCCAGGAATGAATTATGTAACAAAGGACAACGAAGGATAATTAAAATTAAAATTTTTGTCACCTTCAACACAAGAGAAAATTATAAAATTAAAACAAAGAATCTTTTGAGATTTTTGTGTTTGTAATTAATTTAATATTTGCATCATAAACTTTTTACCCTCCTAAACTATAAAACTATAGATCATGTTTCAAATTTTCATAACAATGACAGGGTAAGTAAAAACGACCATTTTTTTTGCAAATTGTTTTCATTGTTTAACTCTGGGTTAAAATCTGAATAAGTTAACTCGCCATTATGAAACTCGATATTATAGAAATATTTTATTCAAATTTGGCATGCAAAAGCACAAATGATGTTATCAACCATTTTTTTAAAGAGAGTCCGTAAGAGGGTAAGGGCCGGTTTTTCCATTCTTGGTTAAATATTTAACTGACAGTTATTTATAAGTTAAGTCGAATGTGCGTTTTTCCATATGTAGTTAACCACAACTTTTTAGTTAACTTTAATTGGTAGATGAGGTGTAGGTTAAACCAAAAGTCCGAGTCAAGTTATTGTCAGCACAGGCGCATTGAATATTGCGAATTGAACATAACCTAGTTACAATTTTCTACTAAGTAAAATGTTATATTGAGTATGTTTTTATATATATATATATATATATATATATATATACATTTTTTTTAAGTAGCTGCTTTCTTTTATCTGCATATATGTATAGGAAATGGTATCAGCCATTGGCTGTCTTATGGTCTTTATAGAATATTTCCTTATTTTTGTGTCAATCCTATTTTTATTTTATTTATAAATGTTAATTTGTTACTCTATATCAATGTGAAGAATAATTGTAATATTGATTTAGTTTGAAAATTTATTTATTTATTTATTTATTTATTTACTTCTGCAGTGTCAAGTATTATATCTTTTGTCAAAAATGTTTGATTATGCTGTAAACGCATATAGTGATGATGAAGAAGTGTTCATCAGAAAACAAAACCAACTAAAAAGTTGTGTAGATGCGCACATGATTCGCAGATTAAACGTAGACTTTCGTAGTATTTTATTTAACTTACAGTTAGGTAACCAAACATGAAAAATTATTGGAAAAACGTAAATGTAGTTAACTCAAAGTCAAGTGTTGGTTAAAGTTAACTTACAGTTGCTTAACCAAAAAGTTAACTAATAATGGAAAAACCGGCCCTAAGACACTCTTTTCTTGCAACGTTTATTAATATCTTTAAAAAGATTGCTTGTTGCTTGAATTTTCTTATCAATTAATTTCGTTCGAGTTATCCGAAATATTTTAATTAAAAAAAAATTGTAATTGAAAAAATGGGCTTTCTCTCATTAGAAAAACTTTTTTGCAAAATTCTATGCTCTATAATGTTCTACTCCTACTTATTGTATTTTGTCGTATTTAGATCGTGGTATTTAGCTTATTTATGGAGATATTTTCAAAAACATTTTTTTCACATAGGTAAACTTTTAGTCATATTTTGACAAGTACAACCTGTCCTAGAAATATAGCCCACTAATTTCGGGACACCCTGTATATACAAGGATCTACTACTAGAAGGCGGATTTGGTCATCCACATAAGATAAAAACCATGATAAAAACAACATTTTTTCCGAAATGGCGACGGGAAGGTTCTTAACATTTTTGAATTATGTCGATAGGGAAATTTAAAATAATCAGAATAATATTTGATCACTTACATAATTATGAATTTCTCTATAAGCATATAAATTAGGAGTATTATTGTTGTAAGTTGTAATGACAATAAATATGAAATATAATTATAATGCATCGATATATTTTGAAATATTCAAAAATCCCGCGCAATCAGAACCACACCAACAATTTACTTGTAGACGTACAAAAATATCTTATCAAGAATAAATAAATGTTTCATTGGTTTAAAAGTTTTTGATCACACTATATAATGTGCAAACAATTCCAATTTGTTTAAAAATATAAAATATACCAATAAATGCGAAAAAGTAAGGTTAAATTTTGATAAAATCCAATTTTAACCATAGCACGCAGTAGAACTCAAGTAGCTAATTATAATTTATGCTCGTATTTAATTACTAATGTTTCAACTGATTCATTTACGGTATAAATTTCTACTCACCTAACTGATCTTTTATGGGGGCTATCCACGGAATCAATTTTTCTCCGTTTTCCATCACGATCCTTTTCATGTGAATCAATTTTTCTATGTTTCTCCTCACGGCGTTCTTGAGAATGCGATCGAGATCTGGATCTTGATCGAGAGTGATGTCTTTTTCTTGACTTGGGCATCTAGAAATGAAACGATATTTGGTTAGTTTAAACAGCTTCAATGTAGGTTCTAAGTAGGACTGACGTAGCCTGGTGAATATTTTATGGCATTGTTTTGGTAAAATTTTAAATAATCGACTTCCTGGTAATATTTCAGCGACATTTTAAATTAATTTATAGACAAGGCGATGTAGATGCAAATGCAACCAGTATTAGAAAGATTGATGACTATTGTAGAAATTGTTAACACGTGAATTTGTCGTTGTATAATGTCAAATTGTAAAATTGTACCTCGCAGCTGACTTGATTGTCCAATTTCATATTATTGCAGAAGATATTTCCGAAAAATTCACTACCAATATTGTGGAAATGTAACCCAAAACCTTTTTAACTGTCAATTTAGAACGTCGGCCATGTTCTTTGTTTATCGCGCCATAATGGTTAAGTTCTCACCTCACCCCAAGGCGGAACAAACAGATTTTTTTAGCAAACCTCAAGAATAGTTGTAAAATACTTACGATTGGATGACCTACGACGTGAATAAGTTTGTCCCAAAGTAAATTAACCAAATTCCAAACACAATTCCAAGTTCTCTCTGTTGAACCTTGAAATACTTCACTAGCTAACGACAAGCCAAACATCGATCCAACCTATTGGTTGGAAAGTGAAGTCGTTGACTTCGGCAACAATTTTGAAAACATAAAAGAAAATTTGCCTCTATTTTCTGTTAATGACTTTTAAACAATCAAACGTTGTTTTATAACATACACTAATCGACAATTCCGCACTATTATTACTCAATATGCGTATTGTTCAATAAAGTTAACGTGAAAGAAAGATGTAAAACAGTAGAAATCAGATACTGGTGTAGAGATAGGATAAAACAGGTTTCTACATTTCTTTCAAGGCGCCCTCTCCTCCTCGCTTTCTAATCTTTACTTTACTATGCCCAATATAAATGATAATAATTTTTAATACTGAATTTTTCTTCATTAAACGAATTTTGAGAACCAAATGACTTTCTATTTTCAAATATTCATTGACACATAATACAATACTTCCATGTCAATTACAATTAGGTGCACCAACAAAAATGGTACTACGCTAATTGATGGTATATTTTTAGGCGGTAATTTGAAAAATAGATTTTTATGAAATATGAAATAGTACAAAATGGTATTACCAAAATATCTGATGTGTCCAACACATGACTTTCTTATACGGATAGTACCACAATTACTTTTCCTAAAGAAATTAAATTAAATTTCTTGTAGAAATCGTGTTTAAATTTTGAGGGTTTCCAGCAATTTTCAAATAGTCTCTATCGCACTTATTGCAATACGCATAAATCTGTCCTTGTCCCACTCATTATAACAGAATTTTACGACAAAAATGTGTTTTTCTACTCTTATACAGGGTGTTCGCGCGAAGTGGCTCACTATTGCTAACTTCGTTATTATTGGAGCTACAAACTCGGTTAAATTGGCAAACTAGTAGCATTTTTTCCGTTGATTACAATGGTGAAAACAGAAAAATAATTGACCATCTGGTTTTCGAGATATTCACAAAAATAACATTTTTTTAAATGGAACACCCTATATATTTTTGCAGAAATCGATGACAAATTAAATTCTGTACAAAAAATGTCCTTGATTTTTTTTTATTTTAATTTAAAATAAGCGAGTTATTTTGAAAAAAGTTTACAATTCTTTAAAATCAAGTAGCCATAAAACGGAGTAATAATTTATTAAAACCAAACAATCATAATTTTGAATTTTAGCAAGTTAAAAAAAACTTGAAAGAATTACGGAAATGTTACTATTTTATTTAATATTTTTAATATACAGAGGTGTTTGTGCAAAGTGGTTCACTATTGCTAACTTTGTTATTATTGGAGCTGCAAAGTCGGTTAAATTAGCAAACTAGTAGCATTTTTTCCGCTGATTATAATGGTGAAAACAGAAAAACAATTGGCCATCTGGTTTTCGAGATATTCTCAAAAATAACATTTTTAAATGGAACACCCTGTATATTTTTGCAAAAAACGAAGATAAATTAAATTTTGAATAAAGAATGTTCTTATGCTTTTTTGACAATTATTTAAAATAAGCGAGTTATTTTGAAAAAAGTTTTCAAAACTTTAATATCAAGTAGCCATGAAAAATATAATTTTGTAAATTTTCAATATTTCCGTAATTCTTTCAAGTATTTTTCAACTTGCTTAAATTCAAAATTATGATTGTTTGGTTTTAATAAATTACTATTCCGTTTTATGGCTACTTGATTTTAAAGAATTGCAAACTTTATATCAAAATAACTCGCTTATTTTAAATTATTATCAAAAAAGGATGAGGACATTTTTTGTATAGAATTTAATTTACCATCGATTTTTGCAAAAATATATAGGGTGTTCCATTTAAAAAAATGTTAATTTTTTGAATATCTTGAAAACCAGATAGTCAATTGTTTTTTTGTTTTCACCATTGTAATCAGCAGAAAAAATGCTACTAGTTTGCTAATTTAACCGACTTTGTAGCTCCAATAATAACGAAGTTAGCAATAGTGAGCCACTTCGCGCGAACACCCTGTATATGAAAATAGCCATTTTTCCATGACATACTCTACATGAAACTTCAATATTTTGTCTACTGCGAAAATAGTCATATTCTCTCTAGAGTGAAAATATCAAAATTTCAAATTTATGGTTTTCGTCGTGATTTTTTTAATGAAAACACTACCTATATGCACTAAATTTACATAAATTTTCAATATCAATTCATTCATTTTTCATGACATATTTTATATATAAAGCTTAAAATAGTTAAAATAAAAACTAAAATATAATTTTGACGTATCACTTGAAAACTGTCACCTTAAATAATTTGAAAAAATTTTGTAGTTTCTAATCCAATTTATAAATTACAGAATCGTAGAAAAAATAGTATTTACTACTCGACATGAAATACGTTTTTTTTTTCGTTCGTGAGATTGCCTCACTCGCTGCTACACAGCCCGTGTACAATTCTCACCTCACGAAAAAAAAAACGATATTTTCATGTCTTGTTGTAAAATATACTATTTATTTTAGATTTTTGACCTATTAGGTACTCACTTAAAAAAATCTTCCGGTATAAAATCACATTTATTTATTCATTATTATTGTTTTCGGTACCATAGTAACCAGTAAATAACAAAAAAAAATTAATGGTCCTTCTGAGATTCGAACCCGGAACCTTCCGTTTGGCAGCCAAGTCTCTATGTGACACTAGTCTACCTAGACTGTCGGTCGGATTCAACAATCAACGCGCACTATGAGAAATATAAGTGTTTTAAGAATATCGCGTTTTTTTTTTAAATTGTTTTAACGGAATTTCAAAATAAAGTTCAAACAAAATTTGTTCAAAATTTAATTCTAAATCAATGTTAAAGAATAAAAAATGTCATAAATTGTTTATTTTTCAAGATATTCCTAAAAAACCTAAAAATGATTCAGGTATAAGTACCACTTGTGTTGGTGCTAGATGAAAAAGATTTAATGTGGCACCCACAATTTTGTTTAAACTCTTAAATATGAAATTTGAATCAAATCCGATAACTCGTTTTTGAGTTACCTATGGTGAATAGGTGAATACAGACAGACAGACCAGTGGCGTAACTACCGGTGTTCCTGTTTACCAGTGGCGGCCCGTCAGGGGAGGCAGTGCCTACTCTATGGCCATTAATATATCTTATTTGTATTTTACAAATATGTTTTTTTCAATTTCTTAAAATATAGACACTAGAAATATTCGTTAACTTCTCTCATCTGTGGTTCTATACCACTTACGACTCGAATAGCACTTCTGCCTATGTTGTTGTCACACACACCCGCACTTGCGCTCTGGGCTGCGAGGCGCTCCTCGATTTAATGATTCAGTAGGAAAAAATAGATTAATCGATATTTGTATCTTTCTTTGTAACCAAGAGTTTGTATTTAGTTTATATTATGCAAAATATTTTTCTGACCAAGTAGAGCTCCTTTTCCTAAATTTCATAAAAACATGATAAAAAACTTTCCTATCAAGGCAACCAGGCATGGGACGTGAGCAAGAATATTAAGCAAAAAGTACATTTAAAAAGGATGACCTTGAACCACGAAAAAAATTTTGCCTGTGGCGCTTTTAGGCTCGCTACGTTCGCATCTTTTTTAACTGCCTCCCCCGACTAAATGACTACGAACCGCCACTGCTGTTTACTGATAATAAATTTATTTTCTACGCATCTAAGCTGAATAATGTCTTTTTCTAAAAAATAGTGGGGGGGCCCCTAAAGCTTTCCCGAACACAAGTTTCTTTGATGTAGTTACGCCACTGAGACAGACACACAGACAGACATCAATGCTGTGATAAGTATACCGGGTACAGGTCGAAAGGCTTACAGATGGAATACGCGAAAGGGAGCGAAAAGTTGCCTAGCAATGGGTTCGTGTTTTACAGGTTACGCACTTACCTTTCGATGTCTCGACTTGGCTCAGAATCTGTAGGGTGTGTAGTCACACTGCACGTGTAAATCACTCACGAGGTTAACCAAAGAATCAACGTTGCGAAAGGAAACTCCCAGATAACTAATGGAATATTTATAATTTATTATATTAACGGAAAAGTGAAACAAAAGTAAAATGAAGATTAATGTTAAAATAATACAAATGTTTAACGGAGACAAACTTATTGAATTTATGGGAGTTGAGGTGGTGATCTAAATATTCTTACCTATACGAATACGCTGATGGCGGCAAAGCAGATTGAAGATCTACCAAAAATATACTACTTATTGAAATTATAATATTATACAAATAAAAAGCTAACAGTGTACAGAGACCTAGAGAATTACCAGAGGCAAGGTTATAACAATTCGAACAAGTCGCGAAAGAGGAGAGTTTATCAAACGGGAGCAAGAAAGAAACTGAAGAAGTTTGATACTAAAAGTTCTAACTACAACTAGGGTTGTAAGAGGGGGTAGAGGTGTAGAGGAATATGGAACATTACAAATTTACTACGAAAGTACCTAGGTTCCTTATTGGTTGGCTCAAGGACGCCCTACGGTTTAGGTATTAAAACTAAAGGAAATAAGGATAATTCTCTTGATACAACTGTACCTACCTAAAATATCCAAACATGGTAACCAAACAGTTTTACCATCGACTTAAGTAAATTAATTCTAAAACCTGAACCCTATCTTTATAATACCTAACTATGACAGTTAATCTATTTGGAGTCACCACCTATATGTAAAGGTAATACAGGTGCGTCTGTGGGCCGACTTTATGACCTAAAGTGCCTAGGGAAACCCACAGAAAAACCCTAGGTGGTCGTATTGAATATTAATAATATTAATAACAGACGAATACAAAGATATTTTTTAACGCCCTGTAACTCAGTAAGGAAGAACTTTTGGACTGAGGTATGTTTGGTTCAAACAACTTATTTTGAGCCCAAAAACATGTGGTAGTTTTCTGTACAGACCTTTCAGGGATCAATAGTACTATAACAATGACTATTTACAGGGCCGTAGCGACAACTCAAGGGGCCCTGGGGCAAAAGATTTCGGGGGCCCCAAATATTGTGACTACTGAAAACAGAGTCTTAGCAATTCTGTTGTATGGTAGCCAATTTTTATTATTGCTTAGTAAGGTAGTAAGGATACGTAAAAGTTGTTTGACAGATTGTAGGGCAAAAATGCGCCGCAGGCGAAAATTTTCAACTTTTCAAGGCCAAGGAGCTAAAATGAAAATTTACAATTTCGAACAGGAAAAATATTCAATTCGAAAGTTAGGTTTCGTATAATATAATTAAATTTTAGAGTAAATGCGCAAACTAAGAACAAATAGCGTCCTGTAATTTGGTACATATAATTGTATAGATAAGTATACTTGTGGCCGGGGCCCCGGGGCGCTGCCCCGGCTGCCCTATGCTAGCTACGGCCCTGACTATTTACGACTTTACCTGGGGCTTGGCTTGGCTTAACTGAACTGAAGATTTAAGTAATAATAATAATTATGGGGGTTGAAGGTTTCCGCAAGAGTGCTCAAATATTCGGACCATTCTCATTCATATTATTCTCGTTATTGAACAAATATTGTCAATCATTCTAATTATCAATCATATAATGGTCTTTGTTCTATCATACAACATTCGCTCACATATACTCAACAGTTTGCTTCGGGTACTTCTTCGGAAATAGGAAGGAAGGCGACCATTTCCTCTCAGTAGGGGGTTCTCGTTTACAATGAGTATTATTTAGTTACGTTAAAAATGTTGTCGCTCAGAAGGTTGATTTGTTTGAAGCTTAATAAAACTCTCTTTAGGTAACTTTATGGTGGCAATAAGACAAACAAGAAGACTTGTACAGAAATTCATAAAACGAATATTAGGACAATGACTAAAAAGGGACAAGTGTTCTTTTGTAGAAAAATATGGGGCAGTGCAGGGGATAAAATTACCAAAAATTAGGAAGCGGGATAGGTATTGCAACTGCCACCCAGTTGGGGATGTTACAATGCGAAAATGGTCAAAATGAATTCAGGGGCCCTCAAAACGTGTAAATCCATCAAAATTTCGAAGTCTAAAAAAATCACGATTACTATACTTTCTTATTACTTCGTATAAGAAAGTAAAAAGTCTAAATAAAATACCTGTTTGGAGATACCTATATGTTATTTTATTATTTTATACTATAACAGGATCTTGATTTCAATAATACAGTGGGTTCCGACATTATTGGGCAATATTTCTAGGACAGGCTGTACTTGTCA
This sequence comes from Pediacus dermestoides, assembly GCA_963942485.1. NCBI lineage: Eukaryota > Metazoa > Arthropoda > Insecta > Coleoptera > Cucujidae > Pediacus > Pediacus dermestoides. The sequence continues at coordinate 14,645,101 of OZ012626.1, forward strand.
AAATATGACGAAAAGTTTATATAAACATGACTCGAAAAATGGTTCTTAAGGATGCTAGAGCTCCCCGAAAGGGGGACCCCCAAAGAGGAGTTTTCTGTACCTACCTAATATCTTTGCAACTGTCTGAGGTAGATTCATAAAATTTGGTAAGTCTGAAGCTTTTATAATTTTTCACATATTTCTTTTTCCAATGTACGTCACATACAGGGTGAGTGCTGGGTAAATTATGCCCCATTTTTTTTGTGTGGTTAATTTTTAAATTTTTTATATAAAATTATGAACTTGGTTTATTTTTACACAAAAAGGTAGCCTCAGTCGATCTTTGTATTTTGAACCGTTTTCGAGAAAAATCCTTTTGAAAAAATCACGTCCATAAATCTACACTAATTAATATCTGATGTGTTCAGCACGTGACTTTCTTATACATTGCCATGATACAGTTTTAATCTTTGGAAAATACTGAAGGGGTAGCCAATAATCACATGCAGTCGACATTCAATACGTTATTAATATAAAATTACATTTATTTATACAGGGTGTTCAAAAAAATGGAAAAGTTTTTAAGGGTATGTAGTATGGGCCGAAACAAGTCGAAAAGTCTTAATAAACATAGGTCCGTAAATTTACGGTTACGGAAATACGAGCCATTTCATGTTTCTACTACTTTAGTTAAGAAGAGGAGGAAGACCTGTTGCATGGCTTGCGAGGTCACCTGATTTACTCCATTCGGCTTTCCTCTTTGGAGTTATTTAAAAAATTTAGTGTATATTGTTCTTGTAAATAACCTGGACGAATTAAGAGAGAGGATTGATCTAGGAGTGTAAACAATTCGGCAAACGGCGGGAATTTTAGAAAAAAACCCGGATTTTTTTACAACGACGATGCATTGCTTGCACCGAAATGTAGGGAGGGCACTTTGAACATCTTCTTTAAATTATTTTTAGCAAATTTAGTTATATTTGGTCACAAAATCTATTACAAATAAAAAACACTTAACTAAAGTATTAGAAACATGAAATCGCTAATATTTCCGTAACCGTAGATTTGTGGACCTATGTTTATTAAGGCTTTTCGACTTGTTTCGGCCCATACTACATACCCTTAAAAAATTTATCCTTTTTTTGAACACCCTGTACAGGGTGTCTCAATTTCGATGGGAATGGGGGTTTCACCCATTTCTAGGCGAGATAGAAAAAAATGGTTTTCGCTATACCGTGCTCGATTTTTCTTAAAAATCGATTGGTAAAAACTACATCTTGATATCTCTAACCGTTATTAAGATATCTTTAAAAAGTGACATTTGGCTGATTTTTAAAAAGTGTCATAACTTTTTTGTTTATTAAAATATTTTAAATCTGTAAAGTGTTTGTTGTAGTAGTTTTTCACGTAGAATAATGTGCACTAGAAATTTTTATTCTAAGTTCAATACATTTCGAGTTATTACACCTAACTTTCTTATTTTAAATGCAAACCATAGTTGGCTATGCCATTAAAAAATTGCTTATTTTTTATATTTTCAAAAATATATATCTTGGTATACTTATTTTTATATCTCACTGAATTATACGTTTTTATATTTTTAAATTCGTAAATTAAATGTTTTGAATATTATTAGTAGGCGTTGTTAAAGAAAATGTTATATCAACAAACCAGCGTCAAATAGTAAAAGCCATTTATCAACAATAATCAAAATATATCAAATTTAACAGGAAAAAAATCAACAATAAATAAACAGAAACACAAAATATATAACTGAAAGAGAACTAATAAATAAACAATTGAAACACATTATTGTACGAATTTGTTGAATTAAATGTTCAAGTTCTTGTCCGTTCTGTTGAACAGATAAACTTTTGGCAAGGACAATATCAAAAGTCAAAACGTGTAAATCCATCAAAATCTCGAAGTCGAAAAAATCACGAATACTATACATACTTTCTTATTTCTTCGTATAGGTACGAAAGTACAGTAGGACCAGTGCTAAGTCGTCGATGCTATGCACAGAAAATGACAGAAGCAGGAAACTGTTTTACCACTAGTACAATCGGACGATGAAAAAACATGCAATTTGTATATAGTAACTGCGAAGATTTAAGTTAAAACCACGGTATAATATAATGGTAATGCGTCTCGTATATTAAAAGCGTAGCACAAGTCTCTGGAGTTACAACTCTTGTCGCAAGGATCGCTCCCGTCGGCTGTAAGAGAAGCTATACGACGAGAAGAGGAGAGGCGTTTTTTAAATAGAAATACTGATTTTTTTTATATTTACAATTTATTTATTTTAACAATTTATTTATATTTACAATTTTTTTATATTAACAATTTATTTATATTTACAATTTATTTATATTTACATATCATTTATTATTTACGATAATTTTGCTTTTTTTCTTAGTATTTTTACTTCATTATTTGTTTCACTCAATTTTGCTCTTTTTCTATCTATTTTTATATTATCATTTTTTTCATTCAATTTATTTTTATTATTATATTATATTTATACATATAGCTCCTCTTACAGCCGACGGGAGCGATCCTTGCGACAAGAGTTGTAACTCCGGAGACTTGTGTTACGCTTTCATCACGTATCAGAGTATACGAGACGCATTACCATTATATTATACCGTGGTTAAAACACATTTTTCTCCAGATTGTATCGGTGTTTTGCGGCGAAACACGCATGTCCTACATAGTGTCGAAGGTGGGGAAAAAGGATGCGCACTGTAAAAATAATCACAAAATTGAAATTTGTCAATAGTAGGTCATGGATTAAAATTTATAGGTATTTACATTATTTTGATGTAATTTTTCGTAACATCGAAATGTTGTGAGAATGCGAAAATTAAAAATAATTATCGAATATACGTGTTAAATTTATTTATTAACGTTCTGTTATTGATTATAATCTGTATCTGTTGTATTATTTATTTTTATTAAAAATCTATTAGTATAAGACAATAACGTTTTTATCTTACATCTTACATGCGTACAATATCCAGATGTTTATCTTTAGTCCAAGTTTTTCAAGTAGCAGTGCTTTCAAATTGTTTCTATGGCTTTGAACAAATTTTTCTTTTTGGGTACTGGAATTCGATGTTGAATGTCTCAATCAATATATCACTTAGATAATTTCTTAATTTTGATATCTCGTTGCGAATCAACTGATCATAATAACCAAATTGAGGATGTTATAAAAACTTCCAGTCGTCTGTTAAAACATTTTTTCAAGTTGCTTTTTAATTTAATTTTTGAAATTTTTTAGAAATGAAACTAGAAAACTTTTTTCAAAAACTGATAATGTTCGTTGTCTTCTCTTAAATATTGTATCAAAACATTTTTAAAAAATTTGCAATAAACCCCTTATATTTTTGCAACTGCATGAGTTTCTGAAAAATTGTACGATCAATTTTCATAATAGTTGGAAATTAATACATGAAAATAATCATGATACCTTTGCTTGATGGAAAGGAAGGTTTCGCACATAACGACTCTGATTAGGCCATTTCATCGAGAGCAACCATGCAATCTTTCTCATCCTTGAACTGGGATACTTTTTGTTTCAAGAAATCGAGCATTTCATCTGAAATTCCTTCTGGAAAATCAATTATTGTTTTCAATTTTCTCCTTAAAGTACGCAATGATGGCAGCGGTATGTTTTGATTCTTTAATTCCTCGTAGCCAGATGATCCACATGAGAACCGTAATCTTAGTGCTTTATTTATAGTTTCATTGGACCACAAAAAACCATTCGTCGATTTCAAAGATGTAGCTCTTATTTGATCATCATTAAGCATTTTCTTGATTCCAATTGTGAGTTTACTCTTCTCTTTCAGCAAATCCTTATTTTTCTTGTACAATATCATGTTCGTTTTTTGCAAACGTTTATATCTTATGAGTAATTTGTTCGCAGTCTGTAATTTCTGTTCAGCCATTTTCAATTTTGAGTTAGATTCATCGAGTTGTAGTCGAAGCATTTCAACTTCGGTCATTCCATGAGTCATCCCCGCAGATAAGTGAGAAATATCAAGGGGATCAGGGGGCTCAGGCATTTCCAAATCGTTATCATTGGAGTGCTGGGCATCAATCAGTGATGTCGATACATCTTCATCAACTATCGAATCCTAAAAGCATAACAATTGTAAGTATGTTAATAAAAAGATGCAAACTTTATATAAACGCGCGAGTTCTCAGGAATTAAGAAAATTTTTTTACTTATAATCACTATATAATCTTCGAATAACTTTTACAAAAAAAACAATTCCAGTTTACATTCATTAATAATAATAATAAATTCGAATAGTTTAATAGTTATTTATATTATAAGTGGGATATGAACATCATTAACATAAGAGTCTGGAAATTGCAGAACGAGTCGTAGACGAGTTCTGTAATCAGACGAATATGTTAATGTGTGTATATCCCACGTGTAATATACAAGATTTTATCTTCTACCGTCCAAATAATTAAAAATGAATTTTGAATTTATCTCCAGCGACATTTGCTCAGTAGTTGTTGTCAAGTTGTCGTACTGGACTACCTAACCTAAGTTGTGTAAAAACTAGCCAGCGTTACACAACAATGAATTTGAATCATAAATTTTCAAATAATTAAACAATTTATACACCAAAAAATCTGGGACGTGGACCGTGTTATATTTATTATTAAAATATAAAACTAATTTATTATAAAATAAAACTAAAAATTTTTTCAGTTATCTAACGTGAAGTTAGGGTTTTTTCTAGGTAGATACGCTATTATAAAATTTTCCAGGTTTCAAAAAATCAAACTTAAGAGTATGAAGTGTCATTACTCAATGTTAATCACAAATTTTAAAGAATTAAACAATATATATTATATTATAATTAGACATTTACAAATATAAACTTTCCTATAAAGATACTAAATTGTAAAAATTGTGTTATAAATACTTGTAAGAAAGAATTTTCTTGTTGAAATTTCAGTGTGGTAATGATTTCTTTAAAACACATGTTGCGTAATAATCTGACTTACCTTACTCAAATTAATGTCAAATCAAGGCTATTATGAATTGGTAGTAGATAAAACAACATAATTACCTCAAATACTGTAACTCTTACACTTTTCAAATCAGATGAAATCTTTTTCTTCGAATTTTTTGGAAAAATTGTGGGAACAGCATTTCTTTTTAATCTCTTCGTCCCATCAACGCGTTCTCGTTCCCACATTTCGGGTTCAAAATGCACCTTAAAACATTTGAAATTATTTGAAATCAAAATTGTGTAGGTAGTTAAAAACAAGTTGAAAAAATGAAAAATAAAATTTGTAATTTTCGATTACAATTTCTTCTGTATTAATGAATAACAGAATAACATACCCGAAATTAGTGGGAAATATTTCTAGGACAGGTTGTACTTGTCAAAATATGACGAAAAGTTTATATTATATTGACTCAAAAGATGCCTCCTAAGGAGGGTAGAGCTCCCCGAAAGGGAGACCCCAAAGAGGAGTTTTCTGTAATATCTTTGCAACAGTTTGAGGTAGGCATAATTTAAATTATGCCTACCTACGTAACATGCAGGGTGGGTGCTGGGTAATTACGCCCCTGACAAAACTTCTGAAGATTGAATAAATAAATATGTGGAAAATAAAAGCTTCAAACTCACCAAATTTCATGAATCAATCTCAAACAGTTACAAAGTATAGTTATATATTATCTATGTTACAAAGATACCTTTTACAGAAAACTCCTCTTTGGGGTCCCTCTACCGGGGGGCTCTAGCCTCCTTAGGAAGCATTTTTCGAGTCATGTTAAATACATAGATAATTGGTTAAATAACTATAAACTTTTCGTCATATTTGAAAAGTACAACCTGTCCTAGAAATATTGCCCACTAATTTCGGGACACCCTACTATACCTGGCATATTGTAGAATGTGCTGTCGGTTTCCAATTTTCTCTATTTAGATTGTTAAGCCATACTTCTTTTTCTTTTGCATCTTTTGGAAACCTCGTCATATATATTTTAACGCCTTTTTTTGTGCGATTTTTGCACCCAGGAACACTACAACTTGGCATTTTTTCCAATTGTAAATAAATACCACGAGCAATCAAATATAAACGAGAATTTGTTTATAAAAAATATGCATGCTATGTTCCTATGTAAACTAAACTGAATGAATTAGTTATATTTTATATTATCTACAAGTGATAAATAGGTTAACTGTAAAGTCCCTAGAATAGAAAGTCTGGCTATTTCGGTGAATTTTCGTGATTGGTGCAAGGTGGAAGTGTCCGACAAATGGCGGATCCAATAGGCAATAAGCTGCTTTGGCGCGTAGTTTGAAAATTCGAATTTAATTTGATAAAAATTTTACGGAGTAATGTGATTAATCAGTGCGATTTTATAAGAGAGTTACTACTTGAGTATAAAAACCGAATTTTATAAGTCGGTCAGTTAGCAAGCTCGTTCATCTTGTCATGCACTCCTGTATTATCGACTCGACCATAACCAATTTATTCGCACTATTACAGATATTCCAACTTGAAAGTATATTTATTATACGAAGTTTACTCGAAATCGTTTTTACTTTCTTATACGAATAAGTAATAAGAAAGTATAGTAATCGTGTGATTTTTTTCGACTTCGAGATTTTGATGGATTTACACGTTTTGACCATTTTCGCCATGATGTCTGTTTGTATGTCTGTCTGTATCCACCATAACTCAAAAACGATAGTTATCGGATTTGATTCAAATTTTATATTTAAGAGTTTGAACAAAATTATGGGTGCCACATTAAATCTTTTTCATCTAGCACCAACAGAAGTGGTACTTAACTGAAAACATTTTAGGTTTTTTTAGAAATATCTTGAAAAATAAACAATTTATGAGATTTTTTATTCTTTAACAGTGATTTAGAATTTAATTTTGAACAAATTTTGTTTGAACTTTTTTTTGAAATTCCGTCAAAAAAATTTCAAAAAAACTAGATATTCTTAAAACGCTTTATATTTCTCATAGCGCGCGTTGATAGTTGAATTCGATGGTCGAGGTAGACCATGTGTCTCATTATATGGCTGCCAAACGGAAGGTCCCGGGTTCGAATCCCAGAAGGAACGGACCATTAGTTTTTTTTTATTTTACTGGTTTCTATGGTACCGAAAACAATAATAATGAATAAATAAATGTAATTTCATACCGGGAGATTTTTTTAAGTGAGTAATAGGTCAAAAATCTAAAATAAAACCCATTTTTGTCGTAAAATTCGGTTATAATGAGTGGGACAAGGACAGATTTATGCGTATTGCAATAAGTGCGACAGAGACTATTTGAAAATTGCTGGAAACCTTCAAAATGTTTACAAGAAATTTAACTTAATTTCTTTAGGAAAAGTAAGTATAAGAAAGTCATGTGTTGGGCACATCAGATATTTTAAGTGAGTAGTAGATCAAAAATCTAAAATAAAACAAATTTTTGTCGTAAAATTCGGTTATAATGAGGACAGATTTATGCGTATTGCAATAAGTGCGACAGAGACTATTTGAAAATTGCTGGAAACCCCCAAAATTTAAACACGATTTTTACAAGAAATTTAACTTAATTTCTTTAGGAAAAGTAATTGTGGTACTATCCGTATAAGAAAGTCATGTGTAGGACACATCAGATATTTATTTTTTTACAAAAATTTCAGAAAATAGATTATTGTATTAATTAATTTATTTTTTTACATTTTTTTTTTGAAATTACCGTACATTTGCGTACAAATTTATAAATTTTAATCAGTGGCGTCCTAAACTGGGGTGAATAGGGTAAAAAGCGCCTCAATTATTTTGGCTACAGTATCTTGTCACTTTAAGCAACAATTTTTTTTAAAAGAGATGTTTGAGTTTTTTCGATACAACTTACCGTTCTGACTTTTGACTGGTTTCAAATGCTGCTGGATCAAGCTATTGTAACCTAACTTTATTGAATTATAATAGTTATTAGGCCATATTAGGGCAGGTCTTTTAGTCTTTCCATCTTCAAAATAACTTTATCCGGCAGATAAATTTAAGAATTTAACTGCCATTTAAAGTTATCCAGAAGCGAAAAGATCGAGTCTTTTAGGAGTAGGTAGTTAGAATAACCTAAAATTAATCGTAACTTTGATTTCAGGTTTTGAATTGAGTAATTTTATACACTTATTACCTATAGGTATATTTCTAACAATAATTAAATTGAGTTTTTAAATTAGTACACTATAGAATTTGAATTATTATTATCTATATTATCGTAATTTTATTAAGATAATTTTTTTCGAAAAAATACATCGATGATGATCAACTATCCAACATAAAATTCAAAATCTACTTTTTTCGGCAAACCATAAGCTTTTGCATGTGAAACATCGTAAAAATCATTCAGTTTGATTTTGAACAATTATTAAAACTAAACTGCTGGCCAATTGAAACGTACCAAGCGAATTTTTAGGTTGAATTTAAAGTCAAATATTTTGAAAAGGAGCAAAAATATCAACATGAGGTTTTCAGGATTCAAGAGATAATTTAATTGCGAAAACAATAGTGTGACCCGATTTTTTTACTTTGAAGTACGTTACTATCTACAGGGTATGAAAGAAAGTCATCTTTTTTTTCTCAAACTTTATATCTACCGGAATTCCACAAAAAAAATTTTAAATGTTTTTCATGTCAATTTTTTTAGTCTCAGGTTAATGAGGAAAAAACCAATTTCTCAACATTTTTATATCCCTCTTATTTTACAAGATACCGAATTTTTTATTAAATTTAATATTGTTGAACAGGTTTTTGCAATAATAATTATGCTGCCATTTTGAAAGCAAATGTCATCATGTGATATGTCGATAAAAAGGTAATTTTAAGTAGAATCTAATTCTAAATCTAAGCGCCGGCCACACGACAGCAACTTACTTGTACGGTATAGTTTGCGCAATAAATACGGTACACTATTCTGTGGCCACACGATGCAGGTAAGTTTGTGCAAACCGTCAGATTATGCATGGCAGTGACTTATATAGTGCGATAAATTCACTAATAAATTATTTGGAATAATTTCGTACGTCTGACATGTTGATTGTTGACAAATAAACAAACAATTGCCACATGTTGAAAGTTTGAAGACACGGCTTGTATGATGTCCACACGCTCAAGCTTTACCGCGCAAACCGAGTTTGCACAAACCAAATCTTTGGCAAGTCGAAGTTTGCGCAAGCCGCGCTTTTCGGTTTGTGCGAGCTACAGTTTTGCCGGCCACACGCACGCGGTACCCGATACAAACCGGTTTGCGCAAGTAAGCGCGTGGTAAAGTTTGTGCGTGTGGCCGGCCCATTAGGCAAAAAAATATACAGGGTTGTTTTAAAAAAATTTGAAAGTTAGTAGGTGGCCCTTCCGATGAAACCGGAAGTGTCATCAGATTGTTTTAAACGTCAAAATGATTATTCCTTTCAACAATCAAACCATGCCAAATTTCAAATTAATACAGTTAAATGTAACAAAATGGTGGGGGTTGTAAAACGATTTCGTAGCCACCAGGTATGAATATGAGCAAATTTTTGAAAAAGTGAAAAACCCGTTTCGAGGATATAAGTCACTTAAACCAATGGTGAACATAAACTAAGTAAATTCCATTTTATTCCATTAAGAAAATAGCTTCAAAACATGAATTAAAAAAATTTACCAATTAGCGAACGTGTACCGATTTTTGAGAAGCCACTGGTTACCAATAAATTAATGAAAGTACAAAAAGTGCACTTTTTATAAGAAAGCCATTCATAAGGTATCATAATCAACTACAGAGATTGGTTCTTACAAAACACAATACGGTCGAACGACAAAAAACAAAGAAAAAATCAAATTTTCAGCAAAAATTCGGTATCTTATGAAATAAGAGGGATATCAAAAATTTGAGAAATTGGTTGTTTTCCCATTAAGTAAGGACTAAAAAAATCTACATCAAAAAAATATAAAAAAATGTTTGTGAAATCTCGGTACAGTGGGCCCAGTGTTAAGTCGCCGATGCTATGCACAGAAAATGACAGAAGCAGGAAACTGTTTTACCACTAGTACAATCGGACGAAGAAAAAACATGCAATTTGTATATAGTAACTGCGAAGATTTAAGTTAAAACACATTTTTCTCCAGATTGTATCGGTGTTTTGCGGGAAACACGCATATCCTACATAGTGGGGGAGCTGGGGAAAATAACTGCGCACACAATTGTATCGGCGACTACTTAGCACTGGGTCCACTGTAGTTATAAAATTTGACAAAAAAAAATACGACTTTCTTTCATACCCTGTAGATAGTAATGTACTTAAAGTAAAAAAATCGGGTAACACTATCGTTTTCTCAATTAAATTATCTCTGAAATCCTGAAAACCGCATGTTGATATCTTTTCTATTTTTCAAAATATTTGACTTTAAATTCAACCTAAAAATTCACTTGGTACGTTTCAATTGGCCAGCAGTTTAGTTCGTACAAAAAATCTTTAAATTGTTTTCCGCTATTAATAGGTACCCTTTCTGAATCTTCAACATCCACTGAAGAATATGTTGTGCACAGTAAACAACTAAAATAAGATTAACGTACCAAATTTCAGATCACTATTTTAACCGTTTTCAAGGTTCGTTAATTTTACAAATAGAAAAATTCTGTTATTAAAAATTGACTACTATTTAATATTTATACAAGATGTTTAATTTCGGCCGTACAACAATTTGGGAAAAGTAAGATCTAAAGAATTAATAGAAAAAAATAAGGTAAATGCGATAAAAACTAAAATTGAGTTATTTTTTATCTTACTTTTATAATTTCTTTGTACAATGCACAATTAAAGAGTAGATTAATAAAAATAACAAAGACATAAAACTACATCATGGTCACAAATATATTTATGAAATGTAACAATAGTTCATAACCACCAAAAAATATGGGTTACCCAATCTATTTTCGTATGAATAGAAATCAATCATTTATTTAACTTTTCAACATACTGAGATTCAATATGCTAAATTTTAATTGTAAGATCCATCAGCAGTAATTAATGTGACAATTTAAGATAGTATTTAAATACTTTTTTACAACTTTTATTTATATATACATTATGTTACATCAAATGTAAATGGCTCTGACTAACCAATCGGTAAGTAGGTACTGGAACCATGCCAAAAAACTATTATAATTCTGAAAAAAAAAGGTTTTCTATCTGGTGATATAAAGAATAATTATTTATCATACATTTATTTCTATTTACAATGTTATTGTTTTTATGTACTTTTTCCAAGATTTATTAACTTTAGAGCCTTAAAATTTTTGTGGTGATCACATACAAACCTATGTGGTAGATAACCGTAAATGTGATATCACAAACATCGTAGGAAAACTTAAATTAAGTCGTGCATTCACTTTTTAAAAGTATACAGCTTTACATCATTATAAGTAGGTATGTACCATTTAAATGCAAATGTACTCCAGAACATACTTGAAATAATCTCTCATGCATAATTAAGCTGATTAGGTAAAAAAAATTAAATAGTGTGAATTAGAAATCTACTATATTCTTTACCCTCGGGCGCCTATAACAGACTCAATGGGAAATATACCTATTTAATTTTTTTTAAATATGAAGTCAACTAAAATTGTTCTTCTTTATTTAAGGAAATTCTTGTGATATAAAATTCTACATGTCAAAATCGTAGTTAAATTAAATTAATTTAAAATAAGAAGAAACTAAAGATAATAATAATAATAAAATAATTATTAGGAGGTTCGTTTTTACTTGTCCTACTCCATGACTTATGTTACTTAAAAGCAAGTGCCCAACTTCTGAAAAAAATTTGAGGCATCTGACATAATTTCAACATGAAGGGGTTTATTTAAATATATTGTATTTACCATAATTATTTATCTTTTTTGAGTAGCGCTACTCGATATAGTAGTATCATTATTAGAACTAATTTCTAAATTGTTCTTCACGCAGTATTTCTGTTTTTATTTATCACACTCTAATTTTATTTTTACAGTGCTAAAGGTTTGATAAATGCACGACTTTTTACTAATTTTCACGCGATACGAAGAAAGGAACCTAAGCAGCCAAAATAAAATTTTACAGGAGAAGCGAGGAGCCGGTAGGAATTTCCGATATTCTTTACTTTCTGTTGCCTGAGCGTTGCTGTCTGGTTAGAGAGAGTGGATTCGAATATTCTTTGAACTGCCATCGTTAACGGTCTCTTTATAAAAAATGATGGATGAAAAAGTTTTAGACTTCACAAACTTGAAGAACGACCTCAAATTAACTTTTGACTACATAGGTCCCTTTCTTCGTAGCGCGTCACAATTATGTCTATTCTAAAAGAAAATACTAATGATCGGTTGCCCCAACGCAATGTTGTGACTTAAATATTTAGTACAATTGGATTCTTTTAGCTGGTCCGTTTCATTACAAATTTATTTCTGATCTACAACGTACGCTGTTAAACGTTATTTGTTCACAAAACGCTTAATGAGAAAGGCAGTGCTAGGGAGTCGAATATAGTTGCCTAAAGGTTAAACGACCAACGTCGTTTATCCGTTATACGAAACTTAACAAAATTAAAACGATGACGAAACGGACATGTTAAAAAAATCAAAATTTAGTTCCGTCTTTTTGTTGTTCAACAATAATATTTAACAGAAAATCTAACAGAGGTTGACGCAACCAGACAAATGTTTTAAATATTTCAATAAAATAACAGATACAAAAAACCATCGAAAAACTGCAATAAATAAGAGATAAACATAGTTTCTAGTACTATCTGAAGTAGACAAATTCAAAGTATTGCTATACCACGAATTTCGTAGCTGAATAATAAATTTCTTTGATATATTGATTTCATGTAGATTAGAAATACATAATTATAAAAATATATTTTGTACGATAAGAAGTATTTTTCATATTAGATTTTCCAAAGAAAAGACTTTAGAGGCCTTTTAATATATATTTAACACATTACAACACTTAATTCTAAATATCTAAAGAGAACTGTGTCTTCTACCTTTTAATCTAGCAACTAAATTGCAAATTTTTAAAGCAGGACCTAGTTTTAATCCCATATACTTCATCATCATATCGGAGTTTATTAATAGGAATGCCTTTCCATCAATTTCCTGAAAAAGTATTTTTGTTATTCATACGACGGTCATTAAAAACCAAACAAACTTACATGTTTTCTAAACAAATCAGCATGTACACCCAAACATGGATCTGTAGACTCAATGAACTGGATTACTTCCTCAATACCCCATTCTTGAGTCGGAATTTTATTTAAACTTGTTACAGGCGATTCAGACATATTTGCAGGTTCAGAAGGAGTAGTTGAGGTAGCAGCTTCTTGTTCCGGTAGTTTCCTTTTAGAGGGCGACGGTACAGTTGTCAAATCACATGAGGGACATTCTTTCAGAACTTGTTCCAAACCTTTAAATAGTTTTATTGAGTGTACTTGTAAAAAACTATATGAATATGTCAATACGTAAAAAGATACACGATGTTAACAAACTGGTCACAATAACAGTTATTTTTAATTATAATAAAGTTATTACTAAGTACAGGGTGTACAACTAAGAATAGTCGCCGGCTGTATCTCAGAAACTATTTATCGTACAGCCTTCGGAAAAAAATATTTATAGTAAAAGTGGGCAAAAGAAATCGCTGGAAATTATTTTCAAGTTTCTAGCTTCGCCGCTATGGGGCGTACCTGCCATGGAAAATGATAAAATCATGATTTTCTATAAATTATAGGCAATTAAGGTAACTCAAAAATAACTTTATTGGAAAGCTGAAACAATTATACACAATTTTGGTTTAACACTTTTTGCTCTAGCTCATCAAATAAGGGTGGGAGCAGAGGGTGAATTCTTCTGTACGAAAATGCTTATAACTTCTGTTTAACTTTATAGAATTTGGCAAATTTAGTATCGTTTGAAAAAACTTTTCTTGCCTCAAACGATGTTCAATAAGAGAAGTTGTTTTAATTCATATATTTGTTGTTAGGTGGCGCTTTTTGAAAACTTATTAATTTTATCGATTTTTCTTGAAAAATTTAAATGGACTCATATATATTTTTTAACATTATTAAAATTAGTATAAAATATCGAAAATATTAGTGAAAACCGCAGATCCATATCTTTTTTTGTTCAAGAAATATGGACAAAATAGTTTTTACACGATTCACAACCCGTATTATTGTTATCACAAGTTGCTTTGCGAATATAGGGGTAATTGCATTTTTTTTTGTTCCAAAGCCTACCACTTAAATTCGCAAAACGACTTGTGATAACAATAATACGTGTTGTGAATCATGTAAAAACTATTTTGTCCATATTTCCTGAACGAAAAAAGATATGGATCTGCGGTTTTCACTAATATTTTCGATATTTTATACTAATTTTAATAATGTTAAAAAATATATATGAGTCCATTTAAATTTTTCAAGAAAAATCGATAAAATTAATAAGTTTTCAAAAAGCGCAAAATTTGACAGATTTGTCAGATTTCCATTATTGATGAAATATTTTTGTTACGTAGGTGTTTTTATTTTACTTTTAATTTTTTATTACAATGGCCGTTTACGATAATTATGAGAAGTATTATATTGTTGGTATGTTTCATAAAATTAAAATGCATTAAAATTATCTTTTGAAGTGTTTAGCTTTAGAATAATTACGCATTGTGAAAATTTTGCATTTGTTTCTAAAAAATTAGCCATGGCCTATAAATGAAGTTTATAAAGTTATAAATGAAGAAAATTATTAAAAATATCGAATTTTGAGCTTGTTTTTTAAAATAAATATTAAGTATTATATATTTTTGGAAAGCCCAAATTTTGCTTAATCAATATAAAAGATAATATATAGGGTGTCCCATTTAAAAAAACATAAGTTTGGGTAATATCTCAGAAAACTAAACCTTTTACACAAAAACTGCCTACGCCACTGAATTCTACGTAAAAAACTCTATCAAGATCAGTTTTCACCTTTTTGATAAGTAGACGCATAACGGAAATACGAGGGGTGACTAAAAAACAAAGATTTTGAGAATCACTTTGTAGATTAAAAACTAAGAGAGCCATGACAAATTTGACCCCGGAACCTTTCGTTTCGTAAAAAAGTAGGACAGGAAGGTGAAAACCGCAACACTCTATCTTTGATAATAACGCCAATACCCCCTAAAAGTGTCGAAAATGGGACACCCTGTACAGTTGGCGACACGGAATAGTTTCCAGACAAATTGATCAAAGTAGCGATTTTTGAATTTTTTTAGCATTATAAATCAGACTTCTTAAATCAAAATTTCTTTTAACGAGAGTGGTGGAGACAGGCGAAGATCTCATTATATTACATTTACTTGTCTACTTGACCAACTATCTTCTAGCTGTGCCACAATTGCGCCTTTTTGAGCATCAGTAAGAAAATTTCTAGGCGTTTTACTTCAAATACTTTACATAAAATATTGTGACACAAATATGACTGCTAATAATGCCACTAAGCAGTTATCGAGCCTATGAACATGATTTAATTTACAATGGAAAAAAATGCCTGGAAACTATTCCGTGTCGCCAACTGTACATACTTAATATAACTAAGCTTCAATAGTCGCTCTAACGGCGTAACAATGATGAAAAAGATTCTCTGATCACCCTGTATAACTTTAAAAAACATTTTTAAGTCACCAAAATTAAAACTCACTGAATAAATTCACACAACATCCTAATGCATTTGCCACAACGGCAAAAATATTTTCCAAATCTGTTGGTTTTGGTAATTTTATCGTATACGTATTTCCTCCGTGTGTAATAACCATTTCGTCACCCCTCAAAGCGCCCAATCGCGCTAAAACTGTTTCCGATTTATGAGATGCCAATAAAATTGCATTAATCAGTTTTTTAGATACGGCTGTTCCACTGATGTCTTCCACAGATGATGGTAATTGATTTGTATCTATAAGTGGTCCTCCACAACAAAGCTTACGAAAATGTACGCTAATGGGGGGTGGAGGAGGAGCAGATGTATCGGCTTCGGGTGAAAGCACTTCGGGAGCCACTGAATTTACAGGCAGTGGAGGCGGTGCAGCAAAAGCTGGCCTGATTTTAAACCTAGAAATTACAAAAAGTATAAAAATAGAAAAGTTCATATTATTATTTTAGTTAAATTAGACTTAGAACTCCGTATAAAATATTGTTCTTTTATATTTTGGGAATGAAGCGACGATGGGTCGTGAATTCATAATTGAGTAAAGTTTGAAGGCGCCCGAATAATTTTAATATATGTCACCGTGCGTTTTTTTAGAACCCATTTAAATATTTGTTACACGTATAATAATTATTGATGAAATAATCTGAAACGTGGCATAGTTGTTCTACACATTTGTGCGGAAATGCTCCATTAACTAATTGCGCGTTTAAAATTTAGCAGCGGCAGCTTATTGGGTCTTTTAAATTTGTTGCTAAGCAATGCAGCAAATAACAATCATTTAGCCAATAACATATCGCTGCTAAATATTTATCACGCTGCTAGTTCAGCAGAGCTTGGTGCAACCGGACAATTAAGGGCCGGTCTTTCCACCTTCTAATAAAGTTCCTAACAAAGTTTATTTGACGAATAAGTAGAAGCGGTGTCTTTCCACCTCCCAATAAGACTATTCGTCAAATAAAACTTGCTTATTCACCTAATAAACTATCAGCTAGTTGCCCTTCCTTATAAGACACTATTTACCTAATAACAACGCCGATGTCAAGCGATTACATTCGATTCTACTTCAAAATGATAGAGAATTTTGATGTTGTTTACATATTATGTATTAATTGCTTTTCAATCAGTGATAATCGGTTTTAATAATAAAAAATGGATGTTTTTGATGATTTTGAAGCATCAAAAAATCAATTTTCAAATTAATATTGTTTCAGAATCTTGCATTAAGTATCGCTCTTTAATATGGTAAAGAAAAAAAAATTGTTCACCTAAATATAGGTACTCTTGTCAAAATTAACGCATCACCTAGAATTATCATTTTCTAATGAGATTTCTTGAGATTTTATAAGGGTGCATTATTGAGTTGTTTTTTCTATATGACACGCTTTGAACTTCTCAAAAATTTTATTTAATGGTTAATTTTCTGTTTCATACCCAAAAATTTAAAATTATTTATTAATTATATATATATTTTTTTTTCAATAAAGGTCGCCGTTCTCGAGATATTTGCAAATAACTGTTTGTCGCGACCTTTGACCTCGAGTAACTTAGTTAGCAGCCATCAAATCGATGGGGAACTTTCACACATTATATATAATACTAAGGTGCATGCAAAAATTCAGCCTGTAACAATTTTTTTCCAGGTTAAAGTCTATTTTTCCTGGACTATAGCCCGCAAACTGCGAATCGGTCGCCGCTTTTTATTCTGTAACTTTGTCTAGGTCTAGGCGATCAACCGTTAAACACATAGTATGCCTTTGACAACTAAATTACGAAAGGTGCTGTTTTCTGTTTTGGGCGGCCGCGGCCTAGTATGATAGGACTTACTTATCTTTTAAAAATGTAATACAAAATAAATTAATATAATATCAGTGACTATTATGCTGCAGCTTTCTCCATGCTGTTTTTAAAGAACTTAATTTTGGTGAACGCGACCATTGAGAGGACATAATTGAGCACCGCAGTCCAACTTTCAGCGCAACCCATTTTACAGTTACAGGTTACAGAAATACCCTTGTTACAGATTGGACGTGTTCTTAACGAAACTTCTAGCTATATGTATTTGCGCTGTTGCACATCATTCTTACAGTTTTTCATCCAATTCAAGCAAGGCAAAGAATAACCCAAGAAAATTCAGTATAATTAGGCTTCTCAAGATAAATTACTAAAAACGCGCCAAAAAGCTCTGCCTCATATGGGGTGTGAAAAGCACCCGAAAAGCAAGAAGTGTATGCCCGGAGATAAAGCGATATATCTCCAAAACAATTTCAAAAAACATTGTGTAGCTGAAATTCAGTTCATTAAATTCACTTTAATTTTTTTTTGTAGAATTCTTAATTCTTTATTAATTCGCATCATAAAGCTTTTTTACAATATTCTGGCATCAAGCTCAAACAACCCCTATTTTCAGCATCTATACAATAATTAAATGAAATTTTTTTAATTTTTTTTCATAATAACTACTTTTTCATATAAAGAAACAGTTTAGGGGAATCGATGAAAAACTGGAGTAATATTAGTATATCATTCCCTTTATTGGGAAAACTACTCCCACGGTATACATTTGAAAAATGGAAATATGCCCCATCGCAAGTTCATTTCCAAAATATATATTTTATACACAGTTCAACCCAATTTTTCGTCTAGAGTCTAGACTACCTAAATAATAATAAATCATATCTTATCTACTTATAATCTGATTCCACACATCACACATGACAAATAAATTTTAATCAATGATCCATTTTTAATTTAGCTTCCTATTGGCTGAAAAACTTTTAAACCAATTTTATTGTTCTTACGAACCCTTCGAGCATTAATAGTACAGTCAAACGAGAACAAAAAAGTCGATATAAAAGCGTCAGAGCCCAATGAAATTTTAAGGATGAGTAGTGGGAGCTGACAGAACACTCCGCCTCGTTTTTTACATGTACACTGTGTCCCAATTTGGGACACAGTGTACAATTCCGTAAGGGGTGCCGGCATCTTGAATTTTAGGGATGAGTTCGATTATCTCTGTAAATATGCATCTTACGTTAAAAACGCATATTACCAACGTTTTTTGTCATTACCTTTTTTTTCATATTGTTATTATTTTCGAGTTTATTGACGATGATAGCCAAAAAATTAGGGGATGATTTGCTTAAAGCGAGGACAGCGCTAGAAGAGCTGCCTTTTCGACAAAATTCGTCAAATACTTTTTGTAGAGGACTACTCGAGCCACAAAAAACTCTTCATAACATTTATCATCAAACGAATATTTATCGCTGTAGAGCGCTTCAAACGCCGCAGGAAGCGGAGAAAAACAGTTCTACTGCTCCGAATCTCCGTGAGACGTTAATGGTATGCGCTCTACTGGAATCTTAATTTTAAATGCAATAAATACCTAATTTTTTGTCATATTTGGATTTGTTGAAAAATTTTAAGGTGACTTTATGTAAAAAACTGGAATGTTGGAAAACTAACAGAACGTTCAAACAATAACAAAAGCGCCAAAAATAATCACAGGCACTTCACCTGCCGACAGATTATACATTGTGTGTTACGTAGAGGGCCATCGATCTGTATATGGAAAACTAATAACAGTAGAATTTTGAAAATTTGGTTACCTATCTAATTCAGCTTGCCGGTTTGAACTAAAATATTTTCACATTTCTGGTATTTCCGGTTATATAGGAAGTGAATGTCAACTTTCCTATTTTAAATGCAATAGATACCTACTTTTTATGTCATATTTGGATTTGTTGAAAAAATTCAAGGTGACTTTATGTAAAAAACTCTATACGAGAAATGCACAGTTTTGGAAATAACCAAGATTTTTCAAAAATTTTGACAATTTCATGACCTCACATAAGTGTTATTATTTCCAAAGCAAATGCAAAGAAGCTAATTATTTCAATGCATTATGAAAGTATATGATCTACTAGCTATCTAAAATTGTGAATGCAAATTTTAAAATATTATACAGTGTTCAAAAAATTAATTTGAATTTCGTTCATTGAAATGTTGAGTAACTCATTTTTTTAAAATGGAATTCCCAATTTTTTTCATAATCAATCGATTCGAAGTTCAAAAATAAGGAGATAATGTGTATAATGTGCTATACCTAAAATGGCTATTTTTTAAGTTATTGAAGAAAAACTAATAATACCGAATATTATGAAGAAAATCTTGGATATTTCCAAAATGGTGCATTTCTCGCATAGAGTGTTTTTTACATAAAGTCACCTTAAAATTTTTCAACAAATCCAAATATGACATAAAAAAGTAGGTATTCGATTTAAAATAGAAAAGTTGATACCCACTTCCGGTAAAACCGGAAGTACTAGAAACGTGAAAATATTTTACTTCAAACCGGCAAACTGAATTAGATAGGTAACCAAATTTTCAAAATTCTACTGTTATTAGTTTTCCATATACCTACAGATCAATGGCCCTCTACGTGACACACCCTGTATAATCTGTCGCCAGGTGAAGTGCCTGTGACTATTTTTGGTGCTTTCGTTATTGTTTGACCGTTCTGCTACTTTTTCAACATTCCAGTACAGCGCATATCATTAACGTCTCACGGAGATTCGGAGCAGTGGAACGATTTTGCTCCGCTTCCTGCTGCGTTTGAAGCGCTCTACAGCGATAAATATTCGTTTTATGATAAATGTTATGAAGAGTTTTTTGTGGCTCGAATAGTCCTCTACAAAAAAGTATTAGACGAATTTTGTCGAAAAGGCAGCTCTACTGGCGCTGTCCTCGCTTTAAGCAAATCATCTCCTAATTTTTTGGCTATCATCGTCAATAAACTCGAAAATAATAACAATATGAAAAAAAGGTAAGGACATAAAATGTAGAGCGTATTTTTCTCTACAAAAATGATGTCGTGAGATTTTTTGTAAAAATTGACCGTTAACGAGATAAACAAAAAATAAAAAATCACCCCTTTTTTCAAGATGGCGGCCGAAAGGCAGGGGGTGGGGATACGGAAATTCATTTTTAAGCTTTTCTAATGACCCTGTAAGCAATGGAATCGAAAAATTCGACTCACCAAAAAAAATTTTTGGAAATTTATTTTGTAAACCTTAATAATATGAAAAAAGTTTCAAACAAAAAATGTTGGCGACTCGTTCCTTAACAATATTGGTAAATGCATTTTTAACGTACGATGTATATTTACCGAGATAATCGAACTCACCCCTTCAAGATGGTGGCCACCCCTTACGGAATTGTACCGGTGAAAAAAAACGTGGTGTGTTCCGTTGGCACCTATTACTCTCAAAATCTCATTGGATTCTGATTTAACGCAATTTAAAATGACTCGTTTGACTTGACTCTAAAATTTTAACTAAAAAATTGAAAATGTGTACGTGTTTTTCGGAAACGATTATTTGTAATTGGAAACTCAACACACATAGACAATAATTTTTCAAAATGGGAGTAGATTGTATATTTACAGATGAGTATATTCAAGATTTTTTAATGATAATAAAAATGGAATTTGCACGTTTGTTAACGAGTATCTATATTATTTTTCATACCTATTTGCACCAGTGTTATTCTTTTGCCCTGGTGGTTGCATCGGATGCCCAGATTTCGCACACCATCCTACTGGAAATATGTCACGACTGTCATATTTACACCAGTAATCGAATGCCCCTCGCCAACCATCGAAAGTGACATGAATCTGATCTTTTTTTACTGCGCCGACTGTAGCACAGCATATTAATTGAGGATTTTTCTTATCAACAGCCTCCAGTTTTTGTCCCACTTCAAAAAGATTTCCTTTGGGACCTACAGGTTCCTTTTGAAAAATTTTTGCAGGTGCCATTTCTGCACCGTTCAATGTTTTTAGAAGAAACATCGGCCAGGAACTTGCATTCATTCGAAAACCTTAAAAAAAACAAAGTAAAATCATATTTTAATTGAAATATAACATTTCGGCCCAGTGGTATAAAAATTGATTATTATTAATATATTTTATTTACCTAGTGGTGGCTGAAGCATGCCGCCAGTTTTTTCACAATGTCCAATAGGATGTAATTCACTAGAATCAACAAGTCGCCAAAAATCATTCTTGTTGTCACTACCATCCAGCCTCAATCTCAGTCTTGGACCTAGTATAGTAATTACAGTAGCAATACAAGTTGAAGTGACATTTCGCGGATCTAACGCCTCCAATTTCATCCCTGGTTGAAACTCGTTTTGAGGGGGATTTACAAATTGCTTGAAACAATTTTGTGGAGCAGGAACACTTTTTGTTTCTTTCAAATAATCCTCCCAATCAAACGGTTGATAGGTTTCATATTGAAATGGTCCAGATGAACCTTCTAGAGGTGTCGACGGGGCGACTGCGGCAACTCTGGTTTGTAACTCTGTACTTCTTTTATGTTTATTCATACAATATACTGAACAATAATCTTTCGACGGACCGTTATTCCCACGAATAACGTTATCACACTGAATGCAAGCGCCTTTAATGTAGGCTTTTCGAAATTCCGCCAGACATGTTTCAGAGCAAAACTCCTTTTTTCCATTTGCTGTTGGATAAATGTATCTCAGGGATTGTTTTATTTCGTTACACCAGGTACAAGATGTTGATTTCTTTGGAGGCCGACCTGGACCCCGTACCTTAGCAGGTGTTGCAGATGTACTGCTAGACATCTTCCCTTGATTTAGAGTGTTACATTTATGGGCAATATTTGTTAAGTATGTATTACTTATGCCGGTACTGCAGTAACACCAGGGTCATAAGACATATCTTCCAAATCTTACTTATTCAACATTTCAATGAAGCACTTGAATTAACCTTATCAAATAATGGGAAACAGACTTTTTGTACTTTAAAACTACACTAGAAACGCTTTTTGGGCCAAACACAATGTCAAAATATTGTTTAATGTCAACAAGCAAAAAATATGCGCTTCGGTGTTTGAATCAGAAATACCAATGTGATATAGTGACAAAAATGACAACTAAAGCAGTGTTACCAATAGTTACATGAAGTTAGCGCGTGCTAGGGCGCAAGGAGGTTCAGATAAGAGAAGATCGAACTCACGGCTAGAGAATCGCTGAACGATGAAAAAAATTCAAACTCTTTCTAGGCAAAAGTTATATGAATCCCAGTAAAATTGTAAAACTTTTATTAAATTTTCATTTATCTATATTCTATATCTACAGGATTCGTTGCATCACCGCCATGCATATTTCGTTGAGTATGCTCTCCTTGCCTCATTTACTCCTCCTTCCTTGATCATACTAAACGTCAAATTTGGTTGAAAGATAGGTTATGTTTTTAAAAATTTCAAAACATGTTTTATAGGTTGAAACCACAAAGTTTCATAAATGTACGTTCAATAACATCTAAAGCAACATTAAGTGAAATAATTCGTGTGGATCATGCAGGCGAGTTAGGGGCAGACAGAATTTACGCCGGTCAAATGGCAGTTTTGGGCACCACATCCAAAGGACCGATAATCCAACATATGTGGGACCAAGAAAAGCATCACAAAGCGACGTTTGAGCAACTAATTCGTAAATATCGTGTCCGTCCAACGGCAATGACGCCTATTTGGAATGTTGCTGGGTTTATGCTTGGAGCGGGATGTGCAATGCTGGGGGATAAAGCCGCTATGGCTTGTACAGTAGCAGTAGAAACTGTGATAGTGGATCACTATAATGACCAAATAAGGGAGCTGTTGAATGATCCTGAAGTTAACAAGGAACTTATGGAAACTATCACGAAATTTAGAGACGAAGAACAAGAACATCATGATACTGGTATAGACCACGGAGCAGAGCAAACTCCTTTTTATCAAGCCTTTTGTGGGGCTATTAAAGTAGGGTGTAAAGCAGCGATAGCAATATCAAAAGTCATATAATATTTAGTTATTTAATACGTTTAACTTTTTAAATTTTAAGTACACTAATAAAATGGTCATGTTTCTTAAAAGGGGGCTAAATATCGATATAATAATGAAAATAAATAATAATCATTTATGTCTGATAAATGTAACCATTACAAATTACAATTTAAATCTTAACTAAAATTCATGATTACTATACTTCCTTATTACTTCGTATAAAAATTAAAATGTAAGAGTTTAATAGTATCTAACTATGTACCTAAATACTTATTATTGTAGTTTGGAGACCATAAAAAAGTCGATATTAATTGCCCTCTGATTATTATTTATTTGACCATTAATAAGTTAACATTATAAGCACTATAGTTATTTAATAGTTCATTATAATAATTTCCACTTGCAAGATTATCAAAAATATTTTTTTACTAAAAATTTTTCTGTTGCCCACATTTTTTGACAATATTGATCTTAAACTTAAATCTGAGGCTTTGTTCAGCAGGGTTTTTAGTGCGTATTTCCTTAGATCCCAGAAATAAAATTTAAATTATGTACTTAACAATATATGTTTTGAAAGTTCTTACTTATTGTGTTGTAAATAATAATTGTAAATAAAGTGATATAAATTTATGTTCATTTTTATTTCCTAGTTTTCATCGAAAACTATTCATTAACTATTTACAGGATAAATTAATATTTTAGCTACAAATACCCCCGTTTTTAAGTATCCTAAAATCTGATGAATCAGCACAGAACCGAATAGCCCAGTCAATAAAGGAAAATCAGGCGCAATAAATCATGTAGTCCTGTTTTTTTTTAAGAGATAGAGGGGACCCCCCGACCAATATACTAAAAGTCCTGACCTGTAGGGTGTGAGCGTTGGGAGCGGAAGGGTTGGTAAGGTCCATTTTTTAAGTTTTTCGTGAATATCTCGAAAACTATGCCTTCTAAGGAAAAGGTCACTTTATATAAAAAGAAAGTAAATTAAATTCCATACAAAAATGGTCCTATTCATTGTTTCGCTAGGAGCAATATTTAGGGAGGTGCGGGGGGTGGAAAAGTAAAAAAGTTATTTATTAAAAAAAGGTTCAATATCATTTGAATCTTCCTCATCATCGAGTTGATCTTGAGGAGGACTATTGGTGCATGCACCGTGGCAAGTGCCGCACACCATGGAACATGGAATGCCCGCTTTCCTGCATCCACAACGTCCTCCACAACCCGTTGAACATCTGCAAAAGATGTTGTTGAGGTTGTTGTCCGGAGCTACTGGGTCCGTAGTTGTGAGTGGGATGAGCCATCCATCTTGCCCTCGGGTCCATCCCCAATCGGTCGGTTGTATGGCGTTATTAATTTCGAGCCATTGTTGGATCGGTAAATAAGAAAACCAACCACGAGAAATGTTATAAAAAATATTATACAAATCCAGTAAGAAAATATGTAAACATTTTTAATAAGCATTGAGTAAACATCATGATGTACCTGCAAGTAAACTCTGAACGAGTGTTGTCGAGCATTCCCTCTGGTTGGTGGTAGTGCCACCAGGTCAGACTTTGGCTTTGTTGAGGCTTTCACAAAGGCAGCGTGTCGAACTTTGTTTAAACCGGGCTCTGGTGGCGCCTGGTACACCTCCAAAAATTACTTCTCGCTTGCCTCAGTCACCATTTTTGCTCTTGCCGAAGGGTTTGAGAAGACGTCGTATACTTGTTTTATTTGCCTGGGAAATTTGGTGAACAGTTTTACCATACCTCCCTTGCTTTTACTGAATATTGCAGATGTGGTGTCACACCCACTGAAGGCATGGAGCAGGATGATGGTGTCTGCGAACGGTAGTTGTTTGAGATTGTTTGTTGAGTACAGTTTTGACTCCGCCTTCCCCCTGCTAGCCTTGAAGAAGTACATGTTTCTCTCTGGTGGTGAAAGAGCCAGGAGTAAGACCAATAAGTCTACATCTTCGATTATTATTGTTACAGTAGGGTGTAGGGCACCTTTCGCCAACCAACATCTTACTATAGTTGCATCTGTATCCCTTTCTGCAAGTACCGTTTGTACTCCCCTTGCCTTCATTTTGTCTGAGAGTAGTTGGATAAGCCTGATTTTGTTCTTTTCATTTGCAAGAAAAATGCTCCTGTTGAACGGTGTTATTCATGGTATTAAAATGAATGACCTGTGCCAAACCTACCAGCTGAACGAGAAAATTTCCCAGGGGCGCACATAATGGGAGGTTTGACTTCGAGGCCGAACCTGGCCTCCCTCACGGAAAAAACTACGTTATTTAAGACTTTTTTACTTTTTACACCCCCGCATCTCCTTAAGTATTGCTTCTACCGAAAAATGAATAGGATCGTTTTTGTATGGAATTTAATTTACATTAATTTTATATAGGATGACCTTTTCGCTAGGACGCATAGTTTTCGAGATATTTACGAAAAACTGAAAAAAGGGACCTTTCCATCCCCTTCCCTCCCAACGCTCACACCCCACAGGTCAGGACTTTTAGTATGTTGGTTGTGGGGGTCCACCCTACAACTCAAAAAAAAAACCAGACTACATTATTTATTGCGCCTGAGCGGCATTTTTTGGTCTTCGTTGACTGGGCTAGAAGGCGAAATTGGTTAAGTATATTTTTAACATTTTGTCTTATGTTTTCCATTGCCTATATGAGATAAATTTTAGGTATAAAATCAATATTTAGTCATAATTAAACGAGTTATACTAAAAACCTTTAGGCGTATAAATATTTCACAAACTGAAAGCCTTATTCTTATTACAAATGGATATGAGATAAGAAGTATGTAAGTATCAAAAATTTACAAAATAAACTGATATATTGAAGCAATATAAGATAAATTGAAATTTTAATTATCATAAAATCAGTTATATTATTTATCAATTTTTGACTATTGTTTTCAACTACCTATGTGTTTGCTTTTTGAAGAAAATATGTAGCTCGATTTTCATGTTCTTTTTCTCAAAAAAAAAAAACTAAATCAGCAAAAAACAAGCAACTTATCTCAAATAACCAATCTTAAATACAGAAAATCTTAAGGCAAAATCGGTCGATTTTCGAGTTTCTAGATGGTGGAAGTTTTTCCAACCCTAAAATTAACGCGATTTAAAAATCTGGTCCAGTATTCATGATTAAATAAAATGAGTTGGTATTGAAACTAACTGAGTTAACTCGACTGACTTGAAAGCGGAATTAACAATGAAAATCATTCTATTTTGCTTAAAAAAAATTTAAATTTGGGTTGCGTAACGTAACTTACGTTCACAATGAATAATGTTATCCAAATAACGAACCATTTTTATTAAAATATGACATTATTACGACTATTGAAGCAATTTAAGTTTCCATAAAGTAGATTATGGGTCTAAAACAGAATAAAATCATTTAGCCATCTTTAAACGTACTAAAACAACATTGCCAATTAATTATTATTTATTTAAGCAACCATGGCACATTTTCTCATTTTATCTTTGATTTGATTATTTCATTGCAGTTTGTTGTCTACTTTTTAATGGAATTGTCTTTATTTTTTGTTATTATGATGAATTAAAATCAAAAGGTGACTATTTGAGATCTGTAAAACAAGGATATAAGTCAAATTACAACTTGTTATTTAACGTCTATTTATTTTTCCAACATATGAGATACAACTTTGTCAATTATTAAAAAACTACTATGTACAGAACAATTACGTCCTTATTCATAAAAGTATTAAAACGCATTTTAACTAAAGTAACACTTGGATCCGGAATTATTAAATCATCAGTCTTCGCTATATTTTAGTTAAAATTGGTTTTTATATGAACAGGCGTTTTACGCTTTTCCTTATCATTAATAAGACATTATTTTTATCAACATAATCATGACTGGAATATAGACGTTATAATATAATATAAAATGATTCCCTATAATTACAACATCGACATAAAACTTCATTCCAGTGGAATAAAACTTAATATACAAAATATATATTACAAAGGTTAATCTAAAAAAAGATTTAACAAGTTCTTTGTTGTTTGACAGTAAATACTTTACTGTTATTTGAAGCGGCCCGTTTGATAGCGCGCTCATTCTTTTTATCTAAGGGGGTCTTTTTCAAGCCCTTCAATTTACGGGTTTGCAATTTATTTATTTCTTGCTTTCCAATATGGATTCGACCGTGTGTTGTTCCTAAATCATCCGTGCTTATATTCTTCTTTTTGGTAACCTTTAGTTCCTGCGGTTTCCTACAAGCTTCTTTCATTAGATCTTCAGTAGGTAATCTGGTTCGTCGAAGTGTAAAGTCTACTCTGGGTCCTAGAAAAAAAAACAACCACAGTACAGAATGACATATTCCCTTTTCTAAATATTTAGCGAATAGAGCACATGTAACAAATAAACAAATAAAACGCCTTACTGGCTCCATTACAGAAAAACACAAATCATTTTTAAGTTTCCCATATGGAAGGTAGAGGGGAGGAACGCCGACTGTGTGTATTAAAAGTGTCCGTCGAATAGCATCAAATAGTAGATGGCGCAAGTGTACCATAAGGGTATGATATGAACTTAGCAGTTGTAAACAAAGTGAAGCATGCTGAGTTAAAATTACCTCAAAACTATTGAAGGCAAAGGGGAGAAACGCCGACTCTGTGTATTAAAATTATTTTTTTTGTTACGTTAATAAATTATAAAATGTGTATTATTTTAATAATAATTTTAGGATTGGTGAACTTCGTTTAAATTAACAAAATTTTTATTTATTATATTTATTTAATTTTTAATTCACAGAGTCGGGGTTTCTTCCCTTTGCCTTCTACACTTCTTCTTCTATCTTCAATAGTTTTGAGGTTATTTTAACTCAACATACTTCACTTTGTTTACAACTGCTAAGTTCATATCATACTCTTATGGTACACTTGAGCCATATAACTACTATTTGCTGTTATTTGACGGACACTTTTTCAGTTTGATTCCCATATAAGATGGTGTTCCTCCCATCTACATTCCATAGTTTCCCATTAAAAAAAAAATTCTAAATTCAAAAAATTAAATTAAAACTTCACATTCATGGGATATAAATGAAACCATCATGATCTAAAAATTGAAGACAGACAACGATTTAAATTTATGATCTCGAATAATTCCAAATGATTTTAAAAGTTTAGTTGATATGGTCATACTTTTCTTTCTGTAGCAGCATCTTGATGAAACTGGGACTTTAAATGTTGGATCTATTTGTCCACATCAATTGCACTAAATTAAAATGTTTCATCTTAATTATTTCTAATGGATTGTTTTTGCATTTGAACCCACGATAAGAATCACACGAGTTCCACAGCATTTCCTTTTGCCTTTGTGTATGTTTAATAAAAATTCAATCAACTTAATGGCACTCTTCAACAGTTTTATTTCCATTCTGCAATACTAGATGCACTCTACATTTGTATTACGCATGTACCAACGCAACAGCAAGACAACCATTTCCGAAAATTAGATGACTTATATAAGGTCGATTGAAAAATAATCGACTAAAGACATAATTATAGATAAGGCAATTCTGAATGAGGAAAAAAAGAAAACCAAAATGAAGATATAGTTCTCGAAAGACCAACAAGAAGAGAAAAAAAACGAGATCTTCTAGAACAAACGGGGAGAATACAGAGAAATGGTATAAACCTATAGTTAAAAATCGTAAAAACACTTCTAAAAATGTCGAACCCTCGATTGGAAGATGTCTTTAAAATTTTGTACATTACTACAACGAAATGACCTTGTGGATTTAAATATGTGGAACACCTTTCTGTCTACGACTGCAAAAATGGCGTAAAAATATTTCCTGAAGAATTTCTAAAAAGTATTAAATTTTAATTTACAACCTTACTTTTTTCTATTTCTCAATGTTTTTTGCACCAACACAAAGTTAAGACTTTCTAGATTTATGATAGATAAATAAATCTAGAAGTACCCGAAATTTTTCAAACTCGAGGAAATTTTTAATCTATCCTAAATAAATGAAAAAATTCTCATTTCTTTGTTATTCTAAAAGAT
This sequence comes from Pediacus dermestoides, assembly GCA_963942485.1. NCBI lineage: Eukaryota > Metazoa > Arthropoda > Insecta > Coleoptera > Cucujidae > Pediacus > Pediacus dermestoides. Next base: position 14,674,711 of record OZ012626.1, read on the forward strand.
ATAATTTGTTTATTCAGCGTTGGTTTATTACAATAGAAATATACAGAGGGCTCCGTAGCTCCGTTTGAAAAAGTAAAGTTTTCACCGTTTGAAGTTTTGTGTGTTTGTGACATTTAACAATAAATTAGAATTACCCTGTATTAGATACTTTTACTAAAAGCACATCAAAATGTTATTCTCAAAATGTTCCTTATTACAATTCTTCTTATTTGTTTTTTTTAAACAGTGTTCTTTTGTAAGATATTATTTCTGTTAAAATATTAATATTAATATTTTTGCAGAAATCAACATCTGTTTTTTTTTAAGAATTGAAATAATTCAAAAACCATGTGTTTTAAGTATGACACACAATCTTCATACTTTTATGCTTACAATTAAAATAGATCGAAACATCAGGATTTAAAACAACAAAGAGTCGTGCGACCAACCAAAAACCGAACACATTTTCAAGTTATGCAATATGCATATTTAGTAATGAAGTGAATTTTGTCTTGAAAATTTTTCACTAAGATTAATAGCAAATAAGATTTGAAAGATCCACTCACTAGTTCTTCCATAGCATAAAATATTTTCAATTCCGATATTAAAAAAAGTTTTGTTGTTCTAAAAATCTGCATATTTCCAATAAAAATTTAATTTTTTATATTAAATTAAATGTTAAGAGGATACAATTATTACGTAACTACTTTGTAATGTAATTATAATAATAAAAGTTTTCTCACATGATACATGGACATATTGGCCAAATGAAAAAATACCTTTGAACGAGTGATCATGTCTTGACAAGATTAGATTTGTCTCCTTCAAGTAAAGATTATATTATTATGTATTATTATTTAGAATTTGCCTAATTTTATTTCTAAGCATAGAATTTTAAATTATATCTAGTTGCCTAATAATAATATTCGTGAAAAGTTTATTTTTCTTTAGTTGTTAAATTGACGTAAATTATCTTAAAATAATTCAAAAAAAAGTTCAACTGGAAGTGTTTAAATGTTGTTTTCATATTGGTAGTAGATTAAATGTGTGGATTTAAGGAATAAAACTTTTCATCTATTTTTCAATCACACAATAAATAAGATTGGCAATTATACAGTATAATTGAGTGCGTGTTTAGCGCAAATATGAAATTGGATATTTAATCAAAAATATTATGAAATTTTACGAAATTATAATACGAATATTACTGTATATTTGCAACATCTATTTTATTGCATTTCTAAAATATAAAATGTGTGACTTTTAGGAACTATGATTGAATTAAAAACTTCTATTTCCCAAGATGAACCACTACCATAGCGTCTATCCAATATTTTACAGGAAAAGATAGGTTGAGATTTTGAAGGTGGTCAAACATGTTCACCAAATGGTAACCTCGAAATCACCAAATAGCAACTTCGGTTATGATGACTAACCATAGACAACAACACCTAATTTTAACACACAAACAGAAACTTTTTGAAGTTAACTCGAACGTGCTGTTAATATTTAAACCTCACAAAATAATAACGATATCCTCGGTAATGTTCACAAGAAGTACCTACATTAAAGTCAGGAAAACCGGACGAGTTGGTATGCCTATGAGTCCTGACGTTTATTGTATAATATTTTCTTCTGAAATCGCATAATTAAATTTTAAAAAGTTGATTTTTGTAAAATTTATAATTAACTAATACTACAGTTAAAATAAAATAAAACTAGTGAGCCAGGAAAATGTTCTAGAATATAATATGTAGTAAAATAAAGACGATTTCAGAAAAGTGCTTTTTCTGTGAAGAAAACGACGAAATATTTTTAACAAAATGTTTAGAATTGTGATTAATGAAAGACGTTCAAAGTAACAAGTAATATACTTAAACAATTTTAAAAACAAATTGATTATCAAAAAATATAGAAAACATTGCAACAATTTGTTTTGAAAGTCTTTTGAAATGTGAAATTTGTTACTTTCAATAGCTACTCTTAATAAAATTATCTAACTTAATTTTTGTTTAATTTTCTTTTGACGTTCCTCAAACACAATATTTTGCAATATATAGTAATGTCACAGAATAATATTATTATTAATAATTATTTTATTATATTTTATTATATTATTAATATATTATTAATTATAAATAATATTATTCTGAGGTAATGTTATGAATAAATGATTTATTTATTTATAACTTTGTGACGAAATTAACCATTTTACCTACACTACATAACAAGTACGAATATTAAATATTTTCAAAACTAGAAATGGCAGCAATTTTGTTTATATATGTACTTCATATTTGCCAAATATGTTACCACAAACTTGTTACATATTGCTATTATTAATATGTAATAATAAAAAGAAATGCCGAGGATGAAAGAAAAATAAATTCATAAGATACATTCGCCATTTTGAAAAATGCCAGACATTTTAAATCTTTAAACTAGAAATGGCCGCAATTTATTTATATATTTAATAGTTGCCAAATATATTTTCGCAAACTTGCTATTGCTATTAATTTTAGGGTAGGAATAAAGCGTTCGATATTTAAATCACATTTGCACAATAAAAAATTCAAAATTTTATATAAAATAATGCAAACGCACAATAGCACTATTTGATATAGAAATCACCTATGCATGATAAAAAGATATTTGTACGATAAATTTATTCCTAGTTTGCAGGGTAAAAATATTAAATGCGCCCATTTCGAGTTTTTTTTTATAAAAAATGAAAAAAAATAATAATTTACAACCTAACCTGTAAATTTATACTATACTTTCATTTTTTTGCAATTTTTACCGAGCATTAAGTATTTTACTGAGCACTTAGTATTTTTACCCAGCACTAATTATTGTACTAAGCACTTACTATTTTTTATCGTGCATTAAGCATCTTACTGCGCACTTACTATTTTTTATCATGCATTAAGCATTTTACTGTGCACTTAGTATTTTTACTGAGCATTGGAATAAAATATTGGGAATATGAACATTGCATTTGAATATAAATACCGGGCATTTAATTTGTTCCCTTAATTTTAGTTTAGTTTAGAAATGCCGAGGATAAAATAATTCTAACAGATCTAGCTAATGTCCGGACAACGTGACTTTCTTGCATTTTAAAATTATTTTGCGTACACCATCCAATATAAATGAAATACGATAAGGTAGTTACGTATTCAATCCTGTTCTGTATGAATATTACTAGCAGAATAGTAGTTTAATAAACAAGAGTGTTAATAAGAGCGATTAAAAATCGCTGCGCTCACGCGTTAATGAGTCGAGATTTTTAATCGCCGATTAACACTCATGTTGATTACAATATTTTTTTGTCGATCGCTCTTTATTAGAATGAAAATAATCTAATTTTGTTCCATGGCAAAATCCAAATTCTGACATAATATGCAATAAGTCAAAATACCACTGACATAATTAATTAATTTCGGCAGGTGTCAGTTCCAAATGCATGTTTCAATAATATAATATATTTTTGGTTACCTAGCAAATCTCATAATCTCAACAATGTTTTTAATGTGCATGTATGCATTAAACTGAGTTATTAATACACTCCTTTTATTACATTAACTAGATCTTCAATAAACGATCGACAAAAAAATGTATTCTAAGTTTCCAGATTTTTTTCACATTTCTAAATTCTCATTAAAGATCTCTACATTATTATACCTACATACTTAATAAATTGAATCATAAATTTTACTTCAAAAAGAGTGGCAGGCAGCAGACGATTTTTTTAAATACGTATTTGTTACAAGATAACTGATAAAATCTAAACAAACCGAGATAAATAAAATAAGTACTGGGATTATAGAAGGTTGTGCTAACTTAACCCTTTGTGTCCCAACATACTAAATTTTTTATTTATTTCAATTTTGGCTGCTGTTTTTGCTCTTATATGGGTATAGTATTGTCAGTGATTTTTTAAAGATTTTTTGCACCACCCCCAAAAATAACGGAGTGTAGGGACGTACCCTTCTGTTCACTGAAAATGCATACACTTTTTTGTGTAACTTGACTTTAATGTCACTGTTAGACAACAATCGTAATATCCGTTCAGTTCATATCCAAGATTTTCAAAGTGTTCATTCATCATTTGCAAACATGGAAAGTGGAAACAGATGTAAGGCAAATTTCCGCAGCTAAAAAATTCAAAAATCGCTCTCAAGACTTGTATGCTTTTTCAGTAACCAGAAGTGTACATAGCGAAAACAGTTGATTCTCTAGAGTGTACCTGATAGTCCCATGAGCACCAAACAGACTCGAATGCTCACATACAATAATTAAGCAATGGAAAAAAGGTGGGACTTTAAAGTCCCGTTGGAACAGAAAGGGTTAAGTTTCTATACATTGATAGAAAGGTCTTTTTATGCTCTATCATCTCAAACTCCTGTGTACGCGTAACTCACAATCGTGAAGAAATGGTGGAAATCAGATAACGGCCTATATCTAACGACTCACTCGGACCCACTTGACCGATTTTAAATATACTTTGTCATTAATCGAAAGCTCATAATGTACTTTAAAAAAGGTACTTATGACTTATACGTTAAAGTTACACAGGGTGATTCCTAAGTTGATGCTTTTCTTTTAACAGTGCATAGAAGTCACTAAATTAAATACATTTTTGAATAACTTTTCTTAATTAAACAAAAAATTTGGTAAATTTTTATGGAAAAGTGTACCTATAATTTACCAAAAAACACCGAGGGAAAGTTCGGTGGTCACCGGAATACCGAGATCAATCACCTTTATTAATATGAGTGTAAGGTGGAAGATAAATTAGTAATTAATATGTGGAGTTACAAAAAATGTTTTCTTTAACTCCAAAGAATGCTATCTAATATGTGGTGATAAGTACCAAATAAAACGAAAGGATAAAAACACAGTAATAAAAAAAAACTAGAAATGTTATGATAATTGAACTTGGTAAACAGCTAAAACAAAAGTGTGTAGGGAAGAACAGACACCACGAAAATTTATAGCTTAGATTAGAATAGGTACATACTCTAATAATATTTCATTGTCATTGCGTATTTTAACATATTGCTATTAAGGTAACGCAAACGACTTAGCTTAGTTACTGCAAAACGTATGTAAGTTCAGAGATGAAGAGAGGAAAAAGATCGTTAAGTTGCAACACTGATTGTTACGAAATATATAAAGAAAAATGTATACCATAACGATAACTACCTGGATATGTCGTAATTAAATAATGATTGTAAGAACATATCCCTGATACCTTAAAAGTATTCATGAACAGACATCGTCGCCGAAAAAGTCAAAACCGATTCAAATCTCGAAACCGAAAAAAAATCACGATTACTATACCTACTTCCTTATTACGAGTACTTCAGTACTTCGTATAAGAAAGTAAAAAGTGAATGTTCGCTACTGCACTTCCCAGTAGCGCTTTATTTGAATTGTCACGGTCTTAACTAGTGATGAAACGGACTCATTTTTTTGAAAATACAGAATCCCGGAACCGGATCCAAACTCTAGGGCTAGATCACGGACCGGAACCGGATCTTGGTGGCATAAATATTTGCTAGATGGACATACTTGATACTGTGCTTTGTTTTCGTTTAAAATTCATTGTGAAAATGTGAACTCGCCATTTGAGATATAGGTAGTATAGGCTAATTTCAGTGTTAACACTGTTTTTATTCGCCTTTTTTTACAATTTTGTTCGTTCGGTTAGTTTTATTTCAAAAATGCTTAATAAACGCAGTAAAGTGTGATATTATTTTCAAATTGACGAAACTGACAAATCAAAGGTAATTTGTCTTACATGTAAAATTAAAATCTCTCGGGGAGGTACCAGCAAATCCGCCTCCACATCGCCTATGTTGAATCATTTAAAAACTTATCACAAGGACCAATACGAGAAGTTAATAGAACAAGAAAAATCACCCATTACCCAATTTCAGAAAGGCGATTTAATTAAATAATAACTCCGAATTAAACCTTCGATTAAACCATAAAGCAGATTATTGTGAAATTGTTTTTTTTTATGTAACTCGGAGTTTTTCTCGGATTAAGTTGAACTAGTATTATTACAACTGATTTTTGTTAATGTTGGATCCGGTCGGATCTAATCCTAAGTTCCGGCGGAACCGAAATTCTGGCCGGATTCCGGATCTAGAACCGGTTTCATTTCTAGTCTTAAGTGCAAGTTTCCTAGTTTTAAGAAGAGTGAAACTAAGCCATAATATTTTATATTGCATCTTACACAATTTTCAATGAGATTTTTAATAATGACAAAGGAGAATCGCGATTTATTTAATTTTTACCATGTGACTGGTTCATTCCATGGTATAGGACTTTTTTTAAAGCACGTTGAGTTTTTGGTTAATTACAAAATGTATTCAAACGGTCGAGTGGGTCCTTAGATTTTGGTCAATACCTGAACACGTGGTTTCCGTCATTTTTGTTCAACACGACATCTTAAGGATGTGAGAGAAAAAAGCTTCCCATCGATGTATACAAATCTAAGACTTTGACGAATTTTTCTTCTTTGCGTGGGCTACTACAGTTTTTATATGGGATTCGCTTTTATTTACCGAAAAAATAATAAGTTTTGCAAAATGTTCTGATTAAAAAATATTTCATAACATTATAGAAACTAACAAGTTGCCGTACTTAAAACTGGGTTTTTTGAAACTGCTGAAGGAAGCTCCAAAAATAAATTTATGCCAAACACACAAGATAAATACAAATACCTCGACAAATACGTTGAAGTATAATATTAGTTTGTTTTAATTACTAATCTAAAATAAATTATGTTCACTCACCTATTTCTTCCAGTTCGATTCTGGGAATTTTACACCCCGACTTCTTCAGGAGCACCTTGTAAGACCTTAACAAAATTTTGCCATCGGCATTGGCAGTAAAACTAATAGTATGTTCAATTCCTTGCAGTCTAATAGTTTTAACTTCCTCTCTATGAAAAAAGTCTATAAGTATAGATTTGAGCTGTTTTAGTTCATCAGATTCTTCCCATTGGGGCCCATTAAATATGAGACAGGGTTTTGTACCAACAGTAATTTTGGAGTTAGCAAACTCTTTCAAACCCTCATATGATTCAACGTTTAACTCTATCATGTCTAGTAAAGTATGATTAAATGTTCTACCAAAGACAACATTGTCTGGTCGTTTCTTGCTATGTGAACTCATCATAAATAACGGTGTATCATGTTTCTTGCACATTGATTCCACAGGTACAGGATTTTCAAAGATTGTAATATCATTTTTTCTTGAGAGCTTCTGTGCATCAGGCTTCTTAAAGTCATACAAATCTTTCAATAATCCGCGTGTTTTCTCAGACGATCTTCTGCCTTGGAAAAATAAAGCACGCTTTGGTCCCTCAAGAACCTGAGGTTCACGCCGAAGCAAAACTCTCTTCCCCTTACGTGTAACGGGTTTTCTACAATTTTGAGGAAATAATTACATGTAACCAAACACTAACACAGTATACTTACACAACACGTTGTAAACCACTCATTTTTTACTTTTTCTTACTTATTCAGTACAATTTACAAATTTTAACACGTGTTGACAAGAAATGTAACCTCACGCCGAACACAAGCCGATGTTCTTAAACTCGAATAAGTCGAAACCACCCGAGTCTATCAGGGGCACCAATTTTTATGTTGGTATACGATTCACCGCGAAATTTAAATTGGATGTTTAAAATGTCTTGATACATATTTGATACAAAAAGTTCGCTTATAAATAAAATATATTTTATATATATATTACATTTACAACTAATTCTAAAGTAAAATATCTGTAGATATTTTAAAGAATGTAATTAAAGTTATTTGAGTTTTGTAACTAGAGTTGCCTACATTCTGCAATATAAATCTTTATGATGTAAGTGAATAAGTGAATGCATCCAAGTCACAGAAGTAATATACTCCAAGTCTCATTCCCGTTTCGTTCAAGAGAAAATATCTGGCTCTCTAAACAATTTTAAATTTTATAATTTGCCGCATATTTATTTTTACAATTTTTTGAAATTTTGCCAGGGGCGTCACAGACAGGGTTGGTGCTGGGTAAATATTGCCCCATATTTTTTGTGTGGAAAATTTTTAAATTTTTTACATCAAATTATGAAACTTGGTTTATTTTTACACAAAATAGGTCGTCTCAGTCGATCTTTGAATCTTGAACCGTTTTCGAGTAAAATCGTTTAGAAGAAGTCACGTCCACAAAAACTACACAATAAAAATAATCACAAAATTGAAAAAAAATATCTGATGTGCCCAACACATGACTTTCTTATACTTACGGATAGTATCACAATAATTACTTTTCCTAAATAAATTAAGTTAAATTTCTTGTAAAAATTTTGAAGGTTTCCAGCAATTTTCAAATAGTCTCTGTCGCACTTATAGCAATACGCATAAATCTGTCCTTGTCCCACTCATTATAACCGAATTTTACGACGAAAATGTGTTTTATTTTAGATTTTTGACCTATTACTCACTTAAAAAAATCTCCCGGTATGAAATTACATTTATTTATTCATTATTATTGTTTTCGGTGCCATAGAAACCAGTAAAATAAAAAAAAACTAATGGTCCGTTCCTTCTGGGATTCGAACCCGAGACCTTCCGTTTGGCAGCCATATAATGAAACACATGGTCTACCTCGACCATCGAATTCAACTATCAACGCGCGCTATGAGAAATCTAAAGCGTTTTAAGAATATCTAGTTTTTTTGAAATTTTTTTGACGGAATTTCAAAAAAAAGTTCAAACAAAATTTATTCAAAATTCAATTCTAAATCAATGTTAAAGAATAAAAAAATCTCATAAATAGTTTATTTTTCAAGATATTCCTAAAAAACCTGAAAATGTCTTCAGGTAACTGTCACTTGTTTTGGTGCTAGATGAAAAACATTGAATGTGGCACCCACAAATTTGTTCAAACTCTTAAATATGAAATTTGAATCAAATCCGAGAAGTCGTTTTTGAGTTATGGTGGATACAGACAGACAGACAGACAGACATCATGGCGAAAATGGTCAAAATGGATTCAGGGGCCCTCAAAACGTGTAAATCCATCAAAATCTCGAAGTCGAAAAAAATCACGATTACAATACTTCCTTATACTACGTATAAGAAAGTAAAAATTTGAATTTGATATTTTGTTTTATTATTAATATTTGACGAAGAACTGCTAAACGAAGTAATAAATAGCTATAAATTTTAATCCATTGTCTACTTTTGATAAATTTCAATTTTGTGATTATTTTTATTACTTAGTCTAATTTTTATGGACTCGAAAACGGTTCAAGATTCAAAGATCGACTGAGACTACCTTTTTTGTGTAAAAATTAACCAAGTTTCATAATTTGACATAAAAAATAAGGGACATAATTTACCCTGGATGTGACGCACCTGGCAAAATTTCTAAAAATTGGAAAAAGAAATATGTGGCATATTATAAAAGCTTCAAACTCACCAAATTTCATGAATCTACCTCAAACAGTTGCAAAGATATTACAAAAAACTCCTCTTTGTTGTCCCCCTTTCGGAGGGCTCTAGCCTCCTTAGGAAGCATTTTTCGAGTCATGTTAATATAAACTTTTCGTCATATTTTGATAAGTACAACCTGTCCTAGAAATATTGCACGCTAATTTTGGGACACCCTGTATAACACGTTCTTCGGGCACTTTTTGAGTAGAATGCAATGACATAATCAGATTTTCAATAAATTTATTCATTTTCAAGTTATGACACAAAATTGTGTTTAATTAATAGATATAAATCATAGTCTTAAGATAAAAAAGAAATTTTCTTTCTGTTTCCATTGATATACCATGTGTCCGTTTTCAAACTCATATGGATTTAACATGGTTTTTAACATAAGGTATTGTGAATTCCTGCTCGCCAATTCGGCCTAGAGAAAATATTTTGGTATCAGAGGAATGAGAAAATTATTGCGCATATAAATTAATATAAAATATCTGATGTGCCCAACACATGACTTTCTTATACGGATAGTATCACAATAATCACTTTTCCTAAAGAAATTAAGTTAAATTTCTTGTAAAAATTTTGAGGGTTTCCAGCAATTTTCAAATAGTCTCTGTCGCACTTATTGCAATACGCATAAATCTGTCCTTGTCCCACTCATTATAACCGAATTTTAATTTTAATTTAGATTTTTGACCTATTACTCACTTAAAAAATTCGATGTAGATATTTTAAGGACGTATTCGGTGCGATTCTGTAAGTTTCTAACCACCGTGTTTATTAACTACTGTGGTTGTTGCTATGATAATTACCAATCAAAAACGTCGTACCGTAGCAACAACCACAGTGGTTACATAGTCACGGTCATTAAAATGTTATAGAATCACCCCGATTGTTGGGATCAAAATAACACTTTTTTTTCAAATAAACATGTGTCCTAAAATGCACCCCCTCCAACCTTCCCCAAAACTGGGTTTACATAATTTTTGAAGCAAAAAATAAATAGAGTGGCTAAAAAAAGGGGGGCATGCCAATTTTCAGAAGATTTGATCCGTTATTGTGGTCACAATTTTAAATTATCGTTTTTTTTACGCAACTTACAGTGGCTGTAGCTCGGAGGGGGTGCATTTTAGGACACATGTTTATTTGAAAAAAAAGTCTTATTTTGATCCCAACAATACGTCCTTAAAATATCTACGTCGAATTTTGAATCACCCTGTATAAAATCACATTTATTTATTTATTATTATTGTTTTCGGTACCATAGAAACCAGTAAAATACAAAAAAATAAAAAATAATGGTCCTTCTGGGATTCGAACCGGCGACCTCCCGTTTGGCAGGCAAGTCCCAAACTCACTCGTCTATCTACTAGTCGGATTCAAGGCGCACTATGAGAAATATAAGTGTTTTAAGAATATCTCATTTTTTTGAAATTTTTTTGACGGAATTTGAAAAAATGGTTTAAACAAAATTTGTTCAAAATTTAATTCTAAATCAATGTTAAAGAATAAAAAAATCTCGTAAATTGTTTATTTTTCAAGATATTCCTAAAAAACCTAAAAATGTCATCAGGTAACTGTCACTTGTTTTGGTGCTAGATGAAAAACATTGAATGTGGCACCCACAAATTTGTTCAAACTCTTAAATATGAAATTTGAATCAAATCCGATAACTCATTTTTGAGTTATGGTGGATACAGACAGACAGACAGACACACAGACAGACATCATGGCGAAAATGGTCAAAATGGATTCAGGGGCCCTCAAAACGTGTAAATCCATCGAAATCTCGAAGTCGAAAAAAATCACGATTACAATACTTCCTTATACTACGTATAAGAAAGTAAAAATTATGTTAAACACCCTGTAACGCAGTCATGTAAAACTTTCCTATGGTAGGTAGGTAAATAATAATATAAATCAATCCTCGGCTAAATCCAGTCCAATCTTTGTATTACTTTCTTATACGTAGTATAAGGAAGTATAGTAATCGTGATTTTTTTCGACTTCGAGATTTTGATGGATTTACACGTTTTGAGGGCCCCTGAATCCATTTTGACCATTTTCGCCATGATGTCTGTCTGTGTGTCTGTGTGTGTGTCTGTCTGTATCCACCATAACTCAAAAACGACTTCTCGGATTTGATTCAAATTTCATATTTAAGAGTTTGAACAAATTTGTGGGTGCCACATTCAATGTTTTTCATCTAGCACCAAAACAAGTGACAGTTACCTGATGACATTTTTAGGTTTTTTAGGAATATCTTGAAAAATAAACAATTTACGACAATTTTTTATTCTTAGACATTGATTTAGAATTAAATTTTGAACAAATGTTGTTTGAACTTTTTTTTGAAATTCCGTCAAATTTTTTTAATTATTAACATATAGTAGCGCCATCTATCACTCAGGTACAAAAGTACTTTATATAAATTACAGAAATCTATACCGTTGAGGAAATCGATTGTAGCAATATTATTATTTGAAAAGATCGACGGCTACGGCAGCATTGTGGTGGCGAAACCACCACCGGTTGTTACGTGGTCGTTGATTTGTGTTTTTTGTGTCATATTGTAATATGTACAGTTAATAGGAGTAGCTAATAGCAGCAAAGTATTTCGTGTACTCTTCTTATCCAGAACAAATACCACTTCTAGCACAAGCCGCCGAGGCGCAGTGGGTAGAGAATCTGCCTAGTAATCCACACGGTGCTGGTTCGATTCCATAGATTTCCATTCTTTTTTTTTATTTTAATTAAATGCTTTATTTATTCGGAGCGATTATAAGTCACGGACCAGGTTAGGTTGTTTTATATAGTTTTTTTTTCCTTTAAATAATAGCATAAATCGGTACCATAAGATGATGCCGGAATAACCCTTGCCCTTACACGTGACCTTGAATTTAATGGAATACTTTGCTGCGATTAGCCTCTCGTCAGTTAATTTCACAAAAATTAGGTTATTCTTTATCATGAGTCGTTCAGTAAATTTTGGCATTTTGATTTTTGGCGACGGATGCAAATAAGTACTTAATTTGTCAATTTGACAGTAAACGTCAATCAAACAAAGGCATTGTAACACAGGGAATCAGGGAAATATTAGGTGTAGTCGATTTCTGTGAAATTAACTGTACCTATAATTATTATTGAAAAAATCGACGGCAATGGCAGCATCGTGGTGGCGTGTTTTTTGTGTAATATTGATATATTGTAATACAATTAAATATTATTGTAAAAACGGAGCAAGACAGAAAACTATCGTGGGGCGAAACCCGCGGGGGACAGCTAGTAATAAATAAATGTGATTTTATATTAATAATGTGTTGAATGTCGACAGCATGTGATTATTGGCTAACCCTTCAGTATTTTCCAAAGATTAAAACTGTATCATGGAAATGTATAAGAAAGTCATGTGTTGGGCACATCAGATATTTTTGACCTCTAATAAGTAGGTAGGTATATTATAGGTATTGTATTATGTTATAGGTACTCCTAATATTTAAGAATTTTTCAATACATTTTTGGTACCTATATAACAGTTCAACAGTCTAAAATAAAAATCTGAAATTTGGTAGGTTAAGTGTTTAAGTAAACTATAATTTCATGGTATTAGCCAAGGGTTCACCCCAAAAGTTTAAATAACCCTCTCAAAACTAATCTTGGTTGTATAACTTTTGGTTGGTCTTCACCAACAAAAAAAAAAAAACCTAATAGATTTAATGGTTATTTGTTAAATAAATACTTGGGATTGTTGAAAAAATTTATATTTTTATTTTCTCACCATCACCTCTTTCTTGTTTCTACACACAGTTTTTCATCCAATCGTAATTGGGTCTTATAATGGAAATATGTTCAAAAAACACAACGATAAATTTAAATTTAGTTTTCTTTCGCTCGTATAACTTTAAAATTAGCTTGAATTTTCTTATAGTAAACTAGACTAGACGATCACACTTCGATGGCCAAAATTGTGGGCAATATTGAAAGGGAAATTCGGCAGCACAAAAGTAATATTGTTCAGTGGCGTAGGTACTTACCTAAAGTTCTAGATATATAAAGTACCGCAACCTATGAGGCTATGAGTTAGACAGAGAAAGCATTCTTTTCCCGAAAATGGCGGATTTCGCCGTCAAATTAGTGCCGATCCCAATGTCATTTGCGTCAGTCTATCAAACGGTCGTCAACGGAGTGAAACTTTCGTTTTTCATTGGTTTTTTGTTATGACAACGAGTGGGTCTGTTTTGACTGTTCTAGACATTTAAAACAAAGTTTTTCTTAAAAGTCATGTTTGAGGTTAACATTGAATTTGGCGGGTTTGCAAGATTTTTTAATTTGCCGCTTTTTTCCCGAAAATGGCGGACGGTTTGCGGTACTTTATATATCTAGAACTTTATACTTACCTATATGTGAGGGTGACACATCTATTTTAAGCATATTTTTTCCGGAATTGATTTTTTGAAATAATACTAAAAATTATGACGAAAATATGGACAAAACACATAAAACAAATATTCTTGTTTAATTTGCATTAATTCAACTATAAGTATTCGAGATATTTATTTATCTATTAAATTTTCTTTTACATCACGTACTTATGTACCTACCTACCACTTCTGACTCGGTCTGAATAGTGAGAAATATTGAGATATGTAATAATAATTTCAAGGAGCAAAGCTGGAACAACATTTTTACTTTCTTATACGAAGTAATAAGAAAGTATAGTAATCGTGATTTTTTTCGACTTCGAGATTTTGATGGGTTTACACGTTTTGAGGGCCCCTGAATCCATTTTGACCATTTTCGCCATGATGTCTGCCTGTATCCACGATAACTCAAAAACGAGTTATCGGATTTGATTCAAATTTCATATTTAAGAGTTTGAACAAATTTGTGGGTGCCACATTAACGTTTTTCATCTAGCACCAACACAAGTGACACTTACCTGAAGACATTTTTAGGTTTTTTAGGAATATCTTGAAAAATAAACTATTTACGAGATTTTTTTATTCTTTAACATTGATTCAGAATTGAATTTTGAACAAATTTAGTTTGAACTTTTTTGAAATTCTATAAAAAAAAAAACATTTATTTTTGTTATAATGAGTGGGACAAGGACAGATTTATGCGTATTGCAATAAGTGCGAGAGAGACTTCCAAAATGTATTTCAATATTGCTGGAAACGCTCAAAATTGAAACACGATTTTTTCAAGAAATTTAACTTAATTTCTTTAGGAAAAGTAATTGTGGTACTATCCGTATACGAAAGTCATGTCTTGGGCACATCAAATATTTTTAATTCATTCTATAACACTATTAGGAATAGCACAGAGAAAAACCACTTTTTTGAATAATAATTACAGAATTATAATAAGTTGTTTAATTTCTTATTGGAGAATTGTTTTCTACAAATGTGTTAACATATTATAAAAAACATTAAAAAAATTTAAATAAATATTGAATCGTTATATTAAAAAGTGCGGAAATAAACGTTATGCAGCGTTTCGCAGCTACATAAAAACTCCTTACGCCAATGGTTCGGTTCATTCGCTTGTTTCAGTTATTCAAGTGAAAAAAGTTATCAATCTTGATATTAATTTTGCAGTTAAATTTTCAGATATTGGTAAATAATACTAATTAAGACAATTATGCTGCTTAATTTTGGTCATACAAATATTTCTGAATTTACAGGATGATGATTCAAAAGTGGTTCAAAACGTAAAAAATTTTCTAGTAAACAACTGGATTAAAGCAAATCAAACAAGTATAAACTGTTTTGTGCTTTTACAGCATCTTTCTGAATTTTGGTTATTTTTTTACAAAATTTTAATTTGGTTATGTTAAAAAGAGCTGATTCATTCTTCCCATTTAAGTACGCTGAGCTATTATCCTTGTCATAATAATATGTATCTATAGATTTATAGCTTACTTCTAGACTAATTTGTCTACGACATTTTAGATCTTTATGTTAAACAGTTTTAGAAATATTCGCAAAAGAAGAATAAATGGAAAAATCATTTTCTTAGATCTTAGAAATGAAGCGTTTGTTATCCATGTTGGGAACTATACAAATAACAATAATTGTTTCACACAAGTTTCCGCGCTTTCATTTTCCGTACAATACCTACTATACAGGGTTGGGCAAATGTATCGGAACGCCTGATTTCTGGCTAATCTTTTTCATTTTCATTATTATACTCTTAAAAGAAATATTTGTAATCTTTTTATTCTATCTAATGACGTATTTTGTTTTTCAACAGCTGCCCTATTTTTCGAGATATGAAGTTATCGGCAGTTTTTTAATGGATGACCCTGTATATTTTTAAATTTTAAAAAAGACAAGTTTCAACAATTACAATGATATAGTGTTTGGTGGGTGTGCAACTTGTGGTTTTTTAATATTAAATATTAAATAATTCAATAATAAAATAAAGAGTATTAGGTATTAAATAATAATTAATAGGGACTTTGTATGATTTTCAAAATATTTTTTTTTGGAAAGCTGATACCAAATTATCACTATCAATATTTTTTTAAAAATTTTTTGGTCCCTACTTTCCAAGTAAATAAATAAAAAGTATTGTAAAATTTGAAATTTCCACTCATTGCCCGGAAACGCCCGAATCGGCTCAAAAGACTGCTGACTGCCACAGTGCAACACGCCGCATTTTGACTTATTTCGAAAAATGTCAAACGCGTAAAAAATATTTAGACATGCCAATGTCAACTAGATTCGTGACGTCACACAGGACTCTCCGATTTCAAAGCGTTTTCGGGCGGCAATAATATATTTGAACTACGGTCAATTTATAATCGTTTTTTTATGTACAAATATTGAGAAAAAAAAATATTTTTGCTGTAGAGTATTATTAATATAGTCGTTTTACATTTCTAACAGACAAAAACGGGATTTTAAAAAAATGCAACATCCCTATTAAATTAATTAAATAAAAATAGGGTAGCTGTTAGACAACAAAGTACGTCACTGAATAGAAAAAAAAAAACAAATATTTCTTTGAAGAGTAGTACTTAATAATAATAATAATAAAAAAGTTTAATTTGAAATCAGGTGTTGCGACACATTTGCCCAACCCGTATATTAGCAAAAATTGCTTTGGTTGGCTTTTATTGTTCAAATGTTGAAAACTATTGTATCCTGGCAATTTTCGTAAAGAAAAATCGTCTCATCTTTTGCACAGTATAACATGCCATTAAGAGTCTATGGACTTTAAATTTCTTATATGGGATTTTAACCTATTTTCAAACAAGGATTTCCAAGGAAAGTATTAGGAAATACGAAATATCCTGTATAGTATAATTGGACAAGAAATATGGGTTAAAACAGATAAAATTATTACTCCTATTATTTTGTGACAAAATT
Source organism: Pediacus dermestoides (assembly GCA_963942485.1). NCBI lineage: Eukaryota > Metazoa > Arthropoda > Insecta > Coleoptera > Cucujidae > Pediacus > Pediacus dermestoides. The sequence continues at coordinate 14,691,566 of OZ012626.1, forward strand.
TATTACGTTTATACATATTAATATTATGATGATTAAAAAAAAACATTTTAATTTCACTCTCTCTAAATTAATTCAACAGGGTCTAATAATACTAGTAGTCTATACTGAACGTTTTCAACAAAACGCAGGTGTAATTATGAAACTTCATCTACGTTATAATTTTTCCATGAATAACAAATAATAAATATAGCTAATCCTTTCAGAGCTACAATTTACTCATAAAAATACATATAAATAGTTAAAATAAATCCTAAATAAACAGTAATGGTATGACCTTGTTAATAACATAAATCGACGATTTCATTAAATTAACATCAGGATCATGATAAATTCTTTAATTTGAAGAAGATAAACTAGTACTTCCGATGTGAAAACAACCAACAGTATAAGTACTTATCTCTAGTTTAGATGATAGTGCCGCTGCAACTTCTGCGTCCTCGTGTGCCGATTTCCTGGAGGACATTAGAGAGTTAGTTGGGGTTTTAACGAAGTAGAGAATAAAGCATTTATATACCTACCTGATTTAGTTTATCACGAACAGTACACACGGCAAGTTACAAATTTCGCAAGTAGTCCACGTGAAGTGTTACAAGTACTGTTTCCAGAGTACTCTACCACCGCAAAAGTGTGTTGTAATCCTTCAAATAAATCAAAAGTAAGTGTTCAATTTTATATGGTAAAAAAAGATACATTTTAATAATTTTGTTATAAAGTCGTGTTCAGTTTTCAAAACTTTGTACTTTAATTGGGTATTATGTGTCTACTATGTTTTGCAATATGCACTATATAATTTTTAGTATACTGATTAGGCTTCCCAAATTAACGCACAAAACAGTTTACTTTACCCATATCGCATTTTCAGTTAGACAATACATCCAGGTAGACAGGTGCCTAGGTATAATATTTATTAAAATATAAATAAAAAAAAACTTAAAAGTTTTGATTGTTAAATAACTTTAACAGGTTTATTTTTCAGGTCAGTTTAAAAACTCTTATTAAAATAACCCAAAAACTTTGATTGCTCGTTGTACTGACAATACTATTCAGGTTAATATATGTAAAAAAATAATCACATTATTATACATGTATATTATCTATACAAAAATAGCGTTCTTTTGACCCGATAATTTGGAGAGAGTAATCTTACTTTAATACAAAGGACATCCAATCTGGCCAGAGTAAGTAAATATTATTAAACATTCCAAATCAATTTCATTTTAATTTAGTGTATATATTTAAATTAAAACAACAATAATAAAAAAACAAGGAAATAAATTTCAAGAATGTGAGCTAGAAGAGTCGCTAATAATTTAGTACAAACAAGTGTTAAGAAAATGCTTCCTAATCTATTATAGTACCTAGATATCCCAAAAATATACGGTGTGTATTCAGGGCCGCACTTAGATTGCCTGAGGCCCCTGGGTCAGGGTATGTGGAGGCCCTCCATCTTCCGCCTCTCCCAAATTTGATCATTTTTCGTTCTTACAAAATTTTCACAAACTCGTGAGAATCATAGGTACGTAAGCTTAAATTTCGCCCAAATGCACAACTTGTAAGTAAACTAATTATTCAGACTTTATTTATAATGTTTAAATATTTAATAATTTTAGCAGATTTGAATTTTTAAATTATTTCTCAATTATTCATTTTACAATATTTAATTAAATATAGAAATTTTCCATTCAAATGTAAATTGGTGGAGGTGGAGGCGCTGTGCCATGGCCCCAGTGAACACTTGCTAAATGCGACCCTATGTGTATTACATCGTATTGACGCATCGATTGGCATAATAGACTACAATATTTATACAATACCTACACAAATCTTAAAATATAATTTTCATGTAATCATCATAAAACATCAATTGTGTAATTTTAAATGACGTTTTGTTTGAGGTGAGGTAGTATCAAGATAGTAAAGACATACGTTATACAATGCATAGCCGCCCAGGGCTGAAAGACTTTTTGGACACCCGTTATAATTTTGTCTTTTTGAATTCTCGCCAAAAGGTAGTTTCATGCTAGAGCGAATTGCGAAATGCGGAAAATTATGTGCATTTTGTCTATTTTACGAACATTACCGGATACTTCCGAACATTTTCAAATTTTTGCGAATGTCGCATAATGTAAATCTGGGGGGCGGGAAAATAGAAACTAATTCTATTTTACGCGAATTCGAAAATTATATGCATGCTCATTTGATACTATTAATCTATTATGACAATCACAACATAACATTATGAATCATTATACATAACCGGATGACTGGACTGGTTAATTTTGTTTTGTGTTGCTTCAACACCGTTTGATATGGACGAAAGTGAAAATTTTTCATAACGTAGCAAAACGTATAAATTTGATCAGGTTGACAAACTGCATGATTTTCAAAATAATCTTTTTTGAAAAGCTCATACCAAATTATCACTATCAATATAGGCATCTTGACTAAAAAAAAATTTTCCATTCAATATACATGAAAAATAGAACACCTAGTAGTAATTAGTTTATTTCAATGATTTTTGGCATACATGTTTATTATGGTAAGGTTAGTAAACGATCAAAATATGAAGAGAATCGGACAGTTAGAACCCGAGAAAAATTAATAATGGGTTGGGCCTCCATGGTGTGCTGTGCACTCATGAACACGTCTGGGAATACTCCTAATGAGATGATTAATTTCCTTCTGAGGTATCTCATTCCAGGCTACCTGTACTTCATGACAAAGTGCCCCTAGAAGTTGTGGGGGATGGAGTAAATTTACCAATATTCTATCCATAATGTTCCAGATGTGGTCAATGGGTGAAAGATCCGGAGATCTTGGTGGATAGGGCAACAAATTGATTTGATTACGCTGAAAGTAGTCCTACGTAACGTTTGCTACAGGTGGTTGGGCTTGTCTTGTCGAAAAAGTGGATTGGGAAGGATCCTGAGGTATAACATGTGTTTCCACTACTTCCTGATTGTAGCGCTAGGTGGTCATATTGCCTCTGATGAAGACAAAAGGTGACCTAGTGTCATAAGCAATAGCTTCCCACACCATAACTCCAACGGTGCGGTACACATGCCTAGCCACAGGAAATTGAGGATCACGCGTTTCACTTCGTCGCCTTCTAACCCTTGCCCGACCATCGTGCGTACCCAAACAGAATCTGGATTCGTCGCTAAAGACTACCGTATTTCATTCCTGCTTCCAAGGCAGCCGTTCTCTATACCACTCCAGTGGGTTACGTCGGTGCTCAGGATTGAGGAGTAACACAAGTTGAGGACGGTAGGAAAACAGTCCAAAACTTCTTATGCGGCGATGAACGGTTTGCATCTCAATATGCCTTCCATGTTCTGTAAACCATTGGTCCGCAATCGCCCCTGTGGAAGTGAAGCGATCCTATTAGAACCAAAAGTCTAAGGCGGCGATCTTCGCTTTCTGTGGTTCTTCGGCCAGGTCCTGTACCTCTTGCTCTTCATGTTCGGTCTTCCTGGAGCCATGCCCTACAACAATCCACTACGGCATATAGACTCCTATTCGTCCTAGTTGCAATTTCTCTGAAGGATAAACCGCCCTCTCGCAGACCCAGTATTCGCCCGCTATCAAACTCGCTAAGTTGATAAAAATTTTCACGTCTTCTCGCTCTAAGCATAATGACAGATCATAAAAACTCTTAAAATGTACTGTACGAAAAACAAATAGTACCTGTAGCTAGTACAAAAGTCCATTGTCGCCTCTTGCGTTTTTTAAAGAAAAAACGTTATAACACAAAAGCTAAACAAATATCATTGAAATAAACTAATTATTACTAGGTGTTCTTTTTTTCATGTCACTTAGTATAGGTAGTTCACAAATTACTTCTTGAGCGTAAATATATTGTTAAAAAAATTTTCTTAGAAAAAAAGTGCGTTTTTAAATTGTAGAATTTGCACTCCCACAATGACGTCGATGACGTCGATATCCAGTAACAACGCTTGCTATGGAGAGGCATCTGTTAAAGTTAAATGAAGGGTGAATGGGAATAACTATCATAGTCACATTTTAATCATTTTGAGCAAAATCACAGCAAAATGAAATTTTCTACTGCCGTCAAAAGAACGTGACATTTTTACATAGTTATCCATACGTAAAGCTCGTAATTTTTGATAAATACAATAGGCATCTTGACGAAAACTTTTTTTTTCCCTTAAATAGTTCACAAATTACTTCCTGAACGTAAATATATTGTTAAAAAAATTTTTTTAGAAAAATATCTGATGTGCCCAACACATGACTTTCTTATACGGATAGTATCACAATAATTACTTTTCGACCCTCGGATTCAACTATCAAAGCGCGCTATGAGAAATATAAAGTGTTTTAGGAATATCTCATTTTTTTGAAATTTTTTTGACGGAATTTAAAAAAATGGTTTAAACAAAATTTGTTCAAAATTTAATTCTAAATCAATGTTAAAGAATAAAAAAATCTCGTAAATTGTTTATTTTTCAAGATATTCCTAAAAAACCTAAAAATGTCATCAGGTAACTGTCACTTGTTTTGGTGCTAGATGAAAAACATTGAATGTGGCACCCACAAATTTGTTCAAACTCTTAAATATGAAATTTGAATCAAATCCGATAACTCATTTTTGAGTTATGGTGGATACAGACAGACAGACAGACAGACACACAGACAGACAGACAGACACACAGACAGACAGACAGACAGACAGACAGACATCATGGCGAAAATGGTCAAAATGGATTCAGGGGCCCTCAAAACGTGTAAATCCATCAAAATCTCGAAGTCGAAAAAAATCACGATTACAATACTTCCTTATACTACGTATAAGAAAGTAAAAACTAGATATTCTTAAAACACTTTATATTTCTCATAGCGCGCGTTGATTGTTGAATTAGACGGTCGAGGTAGACATGTGTCTCATTATATGGCTGCCAAACGGAAGGTCCCGGGTTCGAATCCCAGAAGGACGGACTATTAGTTTTTTTTATTTTAGTGGTTTCTATGGTACCGAAAACAATAATAATGAATAAATAAATGTAATTTCATACCGGGAGATTTTTTTAAGTGAGTAATAGGTCAAATATCTAAAATAAAACACATTTTTGTCGTAAAATTCGGTTATAATGAGTGGGACAAGGACAGATTTATGCGTATTGCAATAAGTGCGAGAGTATTTGAAAATTGCTGGAAACCCTCAAAAATTTTACAAGAAATTTAACTTAATTTCTTTAGGAAAAGCAATTATTGTGATACTATCCGTATAAGAAAGTCATGTGTTGGACACATCAGATATTTTCAGTAGTAATACCAAGTGATACTACAGCGTGATCAAGAATGACTGAATCTGTTGGTATTGAAAAAATGACTAGTGGGATTGGTACTATTGACGCAAACTACCGCAAGGGCGTTGGCGCGCATATCTTACTGTCAACTTTTGACAATCTTGACAATGTCAACATAACAATAGCTATTTTCGCGGAGCAAATCCTGAGGTTCTAAAAACGTGTAAATACATCAAAATCCCAAAGTCGAAAATAATCACGTTTACTATTAATAATTCCTTATAATTCGTATAAGAAAATAAAAATGAGTACATACTATATATATATTTATTAAATTCGTACAAGATACCTAACGAGATTTTAAAACATTTTGGGCCATTTTGTAAATGTTCAGTGGGTCTATCATAAAGTTCTTTCACTTGGATAAGTCAAATCACGACCCGATGAGGTGGTAATTTTCACACGAGTTCTCGGTCTAACACTTTAGCAAAAATCGCACTTTTTAGAATGAAATATACCTACATTGTAAAAAATATATTTATAAACATTAAACCGATGATTGTTTGAAAATTAACGTAATCGATTGGGAGTAAAACAAATTACATGGAGATGCTCTCAAGGTTCGCATTTCTCCTAGACACCCTCTTACGTTATTACTAAATATATTTAAGTTTTACCTGAAAAATGATTACTTACTTATTTCAATAAAAGTTCGTATTTGGGTTTTAAATAGTATTCCTTGTATATGTAGTATTTCGGCGGGGGTCCTGTTTTATATTTTTATGACCATCTTATTTCTTTCGTACGGTTTAGGATTAGATAAATGCCTGTACCACATAAATATCTTCTTATTCTTTCCATTTTCTGTGTAATATTAATATTATTCTTAATTCCTTAACGTCCATTTATATTTTCATCTGATCTTCTGAAAAAAATACATACATATGAATGTTATATTAAGTTTAGTTTTATATACGGTAAACACTATTTGATTGCCATTGGTATTTTGATGTTTCCATAAATTTTTCTAGATAATTGAAATGTTTATAAACAATTTTATTGCGGTTTATGTTTTTAACTATGTCAAGAACCGAATTAATAGATATACCTACTGATATACATATACATACAGGGTGTGTCACGACGAGTTGACAGTAGACGTAACTCTATTACTAAACACAATTTGGTTCTAAAAATTGGTACACACCCATTATACAATGTGCTCTATTTAATGAAAATATTGCCACCTTTCTGGTACTTCCCGTTATACCGGAAGTAGACACAAACTTTGTTATTTTAAATGGAACACACTGTATATTTTTGAATTTTTAGATTCTACACTTCATTTTAGACATAAAAGTATTAAGGTTTCATGGTCCTAACATTAGCGGTATTATAATTATTTACAGTTTTTCATTTTTTTTTACAAAAACATAGATATAAATAAAAATTCAAATCTTGACAATGATACATTTTTTCCAAAGTTTTTTCTTACGTTTGGACTAGGAATATACAAGCAATAAGCTGATATAGTTTTGGAAAAGTTGCTTTATACAGGGTGTTGGTGGTTGTCCCTTCATTTTTAAAAACTTTGATCAATGATAACTTTATTTTTTTAAATGGAACACCCTATATATTTCCACATTTTCGAATTCTACACTTAATTCTGGACATAAAAGAATTAAGGTTGTAAAGTCTTAAAATTAACAGTTATATAATTAATTACGTTTTTTCCAATTTCCAAGGTTTTTAAAAATTAACGATCAACCATAAGCACCCTGTAGATATAAAATAAGTTTTTCAAAACCATATTACCATGTTTCTTGTACATTTCTACCCCGACTAAAATTTATTCTTTATTATATTTAATTCAATATTTTTTATTTTTATTTATTTATTTCAATTAAGTAATTATGTTTCTTCCAATTTTTTCGCACAAAAACTTAGAGTCAAACATTTTCATATTTTACTAATGACACGTTCTTTCAAAAAACAAACCAAGTTTTAGTGGATGCAGAAATGTACAAGAAATATGGTAATATGGTTTTAAAAAACTTATTTTATACAGGGTGCTGGTGATAAACCGTTAATTTTTAAAAAACGTAATTAATTATAATACCGTTAATTTTAAGACCTTCCAACCTTAATACTTTTATGTCTCGAATTAAGTATAGAATTCGAAAATCTAGAAATATATAGGTTGTTCCATTTAAAAAAATTAAGTTATCATTGATTAAAGTTTTTAAAAGTGAACGCACAACCACCAACACCCTGTATAAAGCAAGTTTTCCAAAACTACATCAGCTTATTTCTTGTATATTCCTACCTCAAACACAAGAAAAAAAATTTGGAAAAAGCGTGTCATTCTCAAGATTCGAATTTTTATTTATATCTATGTTTTTGTAAAAAAAAATGAAAAAGTGTAAATAATTATAGTACTGTTAATGTTAGGACCAGACAACCTTAATACTTTTATGTCTAAAATGAAGTGTAGATTCTAAAAATTCAAAAATATACAGGATGTTCCATTTAAAATAACAAAGTTTGTGTCTACTTCCGGTATAACCGGAAGTACCAGAAAGGTGGCAATATTTTCATTAAATAGAACACATTGTATAATGGGTGTGTACCAATTTTTAGAACCAAATTGTGTTTAGTAATAGAGTTATGTTTACTGTCAACTCGTCGTGACACACCCTGTACATGTTATGTATAGAAAATGATGATTGGAAACATAAATGTAATTAAAATGTTTTAAAAATACCTTCTAAATAATACAATATGTATTAAGGAAATAAAGAACACGTCATAAAAATAAATTTAAGTTTATTAAATTATTTTTTTTCAAATATATTCCATTACTCGGTTTGTACTATGTAATAATAAAATTACAAATTTCATGGTTCACAAAACATTTCAAGCGATATATAAACAATTTGATTGCACTGAACAAATACTCTAATTTATTTGTTTCTATTTCTGCCTCCAAATGTAGCAAATTAGAATGCATAATACTTATTACTTATTACTCATAAAATGTTAATGTGTAGATAATTGAAGCGGTGTATGAATGGAATTATCATTTTATATAAAACTTGGCACTATCTATACATATTCGCCTGATTCATCTTTGTGGCATACCACGTAGATAACATTTTTTAAATTGTAATTATTGGTTTTGTTAATTAGTTTATGATGACTATTATTCAACGGTAAGAAATATGAAACATGCCGCTTAATAATATCTTTATTATTTTAAGTTTTCATTGATTTTGCAAAACCGACTCAAATTAGTAAATTTGGTTTAAAATTCAAAGCGTTTCACACCTAGATTAAAATTCGTTGATCGTTCCGAACTTCTTGACGAAATTAATTATTATAAAGAGTGTTGGTCTTTCCAATGCCATACAGTCTCACAAAAAGAGATCTGAAACTCTGAAAATGCCTTGTCTTTTAAACACAGACGATACTTATTCATTATCTTCCTTTATACTGATTCTGTGCATGTGGCTTCTGAGAATACAATCACCAGTGAGGAGATCTGTGAGAATGCGTACGTTCTTCCTTCCCGTTACCAATAGCTCTGACTATTGAGGGTCCTGTAATGAACGAATTGGCTGGTCTTCAGCTTAGTCCTAGGTTGGATGGCTCTGGGCCAACAAAATCAGAGTCCGAACCCCTTTTGGCGAAACCGTCAGCCCTTTCGTTTCACTCAACCCCAGAGTGACCCGGCACTCGGCAATTCAAAGTCATGGTCTATCCGCCTGTAGTTAAGGTGAAGAGTCTGTTCCAATAATTGCAGACATTTAATAATAAAAATTATTTTTAGAAATAAAACTAAAAAGTCAAAACGTCTCTTAGCATATAGGTACACCGATAAAACATAACAGTCCATGTTTGTATATTTAAATATCTGATGTGTCCAGCACATGACTTTCTTATACATTCCCTTGATACATTTTTAATCTTTGGAAAATACTGAAGGGGTAGCCAATAATCACATGCAGTCGACATTCAATACGTTATTAATATAAAATCACATTTAGGTATTTTACTTTACATTCTACTGCGTTTACATTTCTCATCTTTTTATTTGTTTTAAAACAAACCCGAATAAAAACAACACCTTATCGATCATTGATCATCGATCATCAAGTGTAATGTAAATAAATAAATAAAAATAATAAATGACGTGCACGCAAGTTCTGGTAAATTTTGCTATACTATACTTTCTTATTACTCCATATAAGAAAGTAATTAGTAATACGATATTGTACACAAAATTCAACCTGCAGGAAGTAATTATATTCATTTCTGTATTATTATTGTTTATGTAAGTTTTATTTTATAATGTGAGAATTGTGAGACTGAGATAAACAAAATCATTAAGGCGGGTTAACGTTACGTTAATCGGGACTTCGGGAGTCAACTCATAGCGACGATTTTTGAAAAATGTTATTGCCTTGATTTAACTCTAGATTAATCTCGGAATTAGTTAACTCATTTTTATTAAATGATTGATTCTTAGTATAATAGGAGTAAAAGTTAGTTAATTCAGTCGAGGGTACCAGGGTTAGACCAGAGTGAAACCATGGCAACAACTGTTGATAATACATCGTTTCCATGGTTTAACTCTGGATAGACTTCGAAATAAGTTAACTCGGCTTTATGAAAATGGGTAATGATAAAAAACGATAAATGTTCCAAATTTTCGCGTTGGCAATTTTTATTCCTGACGTATCATCAAAGACATATCTACATTTTCTTTATAACGACTACTGCAATTTGAAATTTTTAGATTTACGTTTATACATACGTATAATGATTAAGTAATTCTACAAGATTAAGTTGCATGTGATAATAACCATCTAAATCAAAAATATTACCGATTATTAATTGCAATTTATGTTTTATTTATTAATAAGTAATAAAAATTATAATGTATACATAAAAATAAGATTTTTATATTGAAAATAGAATAGCTATCACTTTATTCGAAGGTTTTCTTGTAGCTGTTATTTTTAATGTTCTTTTTAAAATATATTTGCTTTTTACAATTTATAATTTAATTCATAATAAATTTATATTGTTGATAGATATGTACGTATTTATAAATAGTTTTAGTTTTTATATAAAAAAAAATTAAAACCATTAATTGCAGTTTTACAAAAATTAGTAAGTAGTTGAAATTCTTATAAAGTCCACTCATATCACAGCCTAATAGAACAAACAAAATAATTCAAATATGTATAATCCACGCTCACTTGGAGGTCTTTTGTTTTATTTCAAAAATAATTCAGGTTGGGGGCGAAATATACAGGATGTTTAAAAAATGGTTAAACTTTTAAAGGCCGGAACAAGTCGAAAAGTCTTGATAAACATAGGTCCGCAAATCTACGGTTACCGAACTATTAGCGATTTCATGTTTCTAATACTTTAGTTAAGGGTTTTTTATTTTTAATAGATTTTGTGACAAAATAATTAAATCAAAGATGTTCAAAGTGTTCTAGCTCCATTTCGGTGCAAGCAGTGCATCGTCGCTGTAAGAAAATTCGGGTTCTTTCTAAAATTCCTGCCGTTTGCCGAATTGTTTACACTCCTAGTCCCAGATCATTCCTCTGTCTAAATTCGTCCAGGTTATTTACCTGTTACAAGCACGCTATATACTAAACTTTTTAAATAAAATAAAAAAGTCGAATATAGTTAAATCAGGTGACCTGGCAGGTCCTCCTCCTCTTCTTAACTAAAAGTAGTAGAACCACGAAATTGCTCATATTTCCGTAACCGTGGATTTGCGGACTTACGTTTATCAAGATTAAGAAGTAGGTATCTCATTTTGTAAGAAATAGTATATCGCAACCATAAAAATGTATTAAAAATTTTATGCAGCCTCTCTTTCAATTATTCAATTATAATCATCGCTTAATTTATTAAGCACCGATTAGACTCCTGTCTTGTTAATACTAATATGGACTTCAGCAGGGGTCCTAAACAATGGATCAGAAGAGCTCATCAGCCACCTTGTTGGCAGGCAATAAATTCAAAACTACATATCATATTATGAAGTACAAACTTGTGAAATGTTTTCCAGTTAACTAACTCAAAATTTTCGGTTTTTATTTCACAACATAAACGAAAGTTTCGAAAAAATATTTTGAACTGTCGGAAAGGCGAATGAGAGGTAGAAACAGAACATGTGGACCTGTTTCTAAAAATAATGTTGCCATATAATATAAATGCCAGTTTTTGCCTGGTCAGATTTTATAAGGAACTGTATTTCTACATAGAAATCTTCATATTTTGATAAAAAAGTGTACGACGATTTTATTCTAAAGGAAAAATGAATTACTTTTTGTAAACTGAAACTTAAATTTAATGTAATTTTAAAATAAGACAACAGATTTGTTTACGTACAAATAATTTGCCGATTGCATTAACACATAGACTGATACTCCTATAATTTATAAAAACTAATTTTCGATAAGTAATAAAGTTTGAAAACAATATAAGCTAGAAACTGTACCTAATGATATACGTATACATAATGAAATAAAATATTTACTAATTTGCTTTTTTTTCAGTGCAAAATGGAAAAGAAAATCCTCATGCTGAAACTGACATAATACAAAAATGTATAGGAGTGTTGGGTCGTTGGCATATTTGGATATGTTTAGCAGTATTCCTGGTTAAATTCCCAATAGCTTGGCACCAACTTAGTATAGTTTTCGTTGCACCCCCGGTAGATTTTCGTTGTGCAGACAATGTCACCGATAAATGTTCACCAAATTGTTCTAGTCATATATTTGATACGTAAGTTTTAATTAATATTGATTTGCAATTAAATAATCACCATGCGTAGGTTTTTACCTGGTATTATATTCATTATAAGTTAAGTTTATTGACTTTCGTCAGGAAAACAGCTGCAGTCATTAGATATTGGCGGAACTAACACGATAAAACCCCAGAAGTAATTAATGAATTCAATTTTTTTTTCTAAAAACTATTTTATCCGTTCCTCAAAAAACAAAAAGAATGTTATTGAAATAAACAGATCTTGGAATAATAATGTTATTTCTGTTTAATTCATAAAAAACCGCTATTTTAATAAAACAAGTTTTTTGATGTTTTTGTAAATATCTTCCTTTTTATTAATAATATTATTTATTACAGATCATTATTTACAGAAACAATAGCGACGCAATGGGATCTTGTTTGCGAAAAACATTATCTAGTAGATTTTGCTCAAACCGTTACAATGTTGGGGATTTTATTTGGTAACATGGTATTTGGATATTTATCAGACAGGTAAGAATATTAATTAGGTATCTAATTTCATCTGCTGTATCTAATAATTAAATTTTAAAAACTGTAACAAACCAGTTATGGTGCATATTTATAATTGGTGTATAATTATTATACTAATTGGTTTTTAATCTATGATATCACTATTGTTTTCATTTCGTGTAAATATTAATAGGTACCCGATATTTACAAACACTTGACATATTTATGAATATGTAAATATAAATAGGTAGATACCTAATACTCTACATGTATTTACGTGAAAAGTAAATACTATAATTATACTTCTATTATTACATGTCATTACACTGTGGTGTGTATTGTATAGTAGATAATTTTTTTCCGTAATAGTTATTTACATATCAAATCATGAAAATTATCTATTACAGGACGAAGAGAAGCATTATTGAGTACTTTTGAGCTTCCTGGGTCAAAGAAAGTCAAACTCTCAAGACTATTTGGATTCAAGAAAATTGATCATTGCAAGACTAGTACTATAACATTTTCCATATTTTACCGCCATGTCTTGCAATGATAAATTTTCAGTACTACTTGTACTGTAATGATCGTCATGTTTTGATCATTGCAAGACTAATAAAATATTACAGTACTAGTCTTGCAATGATCAATTTTCTTGAATCAAAATAGTCTTGAGAGTTCGACTTTCTTGACGATTTCAGATAATAGTTATTTAAGCATTAAAAGCGGTAACGCTTAACGCTTGTGATGCTTATTACGTTTTTTGCACGATCCATGCCATAACCAAATTAAAATGATTCTAAATTTGTTCATGTCAAACAGACAACTATACCTTTTTTTTGAGGAAGGGAAATCTGCTAACAGACACCCTGGGCATTGATGTTCGGACGCCCAGGGTAGTGTCGGGTTGGGTGTCCTCTCTAGAGGCCCCGACCGACTAAAACCCCTCCTTTCTCCCCCAGAGTAGTGGAAACCGTCATTAGGCATTACTTCGCTGCTCTGGGTCGCACCTCCTCCAACTATACCTAAAACTATCTAAAATAAAGTGACAAAAGGTCATATTTGATTACTTACCGGTTTCTGATCGTTAAGTGATGTCTTACCGATCAGTGATTTGTAAACTAAACCTACTATTCTTTTATTCTTTTAATTAAATCAGTAAATACGTGAAATTGACGGATCGTGCAAAAATAGTAGTTTATGCAACAAGGTAGGAATCAATTCCTCCCGTGTACCATACTCTATTTTTTCTCATACCTGTACGAAAATGGCCACTTCTTTTGCGTGAAACGCGCGAACAATTCATAATAGCATAACACTGACATTTTTGCTTGACACTTTGCTGTGAGAAAATCACCTTGACAACCATAAACAAACACAAATAACTCCCGCATATCAGGGAGGAAATGCCTACCCAAGTGAAAAATGTTGCCCCCACTCCTTAATTTCCGCGACTACCCTAAAAAGGCGACTTTCTACCCGCATTTCACGCAAATAAAGTGGGCATTTTCGTGCAGGTATGAGAAAAAATATTATTTGATTATATCTAACAACATTTTCTATTTGAAATGTTTATATTTACCATTAATAATAATAAGAAAAGTATTTCTTGATATCCTCTTTTAATTTCTCTTTATGTAAATTGTAAGTAATAACATTTTAAATATCACATAGTAGATTTAGAAATGGTTATATTGACAGACAAAACAAAACCCAGATGCAATGTTTAAAATTTCTAATGTAAAAAATTACTAATAAATAAATAATAAGAGAAAAAGGATAGGTCTAACTATACGCTTGAGGGATTAGAATTGGTTATTAATTTTATTTAGAAGCTCTGAACTGTTTTAGTAATTGTATGATATGATAGTTTATTGAAAATTTTTTCTAAATAATTATAGCGTAAGTCTATTTTATTATTCGTAAATTAAGACATTTTCAACATAGGTAAGCATTTTTAAAAACAGTTGGAACCTCAATACAATTGGTGATTTTGGTACACCGTGTGTACTTAACTTTAAAATATTATCGTATCTATATTTTTTGTGTGAAATTTAAAGTTAATCACAGACCGCTCATCAGAAAATATTTTAAAGGCGTATGGCGTATGTAATTGACCCGCGGATAACCCTTGCTCTAGAATGACAGAGATTTAAACAGGTTTCTAAAATCTGTACAGAGACGGATGTATTTTTAGATCATAATTGTTATTGCGAACAAATCAAATATAATACAAAAATGTAGTTACACAATCTTCATCATTGTGTTTACCTGGTTTATTTGTACTTTCCAAGAGAATGTTTTAAAATTATTTATGCATTTATTATGCAGGTATACAGATTGATTTTTGACATTTAGTGTTCTCGATTTAATGCTAAAAGAATTTAAAGTGATAATTTAATAAAAGCTCATTTGTACATCTAGGTAGGTACATCTTAAAAATCTTGGGATTAGGTATCACCGAATATTAGGTACGGTTCTAAAGGAACGTTCGCGAACAGAAAATAATATTTTATACTACGAGTACATGACATACAGGGTGTGTCACGACGAGTTGACAGTAGACATGTAAAAATTGGTACACACCCATTATACAATGTGCTCTATTTAATGAAAATATTGCCACTTTTCTGGTACTTCCGGTTATAGCGGAAGTAGACACAAACTTTGTTATTTTAAATGGAACACCCTGTATATTTTTAAATTTTTAGATACTACACTTCATTTTAGACATAAAAGTATTAAGGTTGTACGGTCCTAACAGTAACAGTATTATAATTATTTACACATTTCATTTTTTTTTATAAAAACATAGATGTAAATAAAAATTCAAATCTTGACAATGACACGCTTTTTCCAAAATTTTTTTCTTGTGTTTGAGGTAGGAATATACAAGACATAAGCTGATGTAGTTTTGGAAAACTTGCTTTATACAGGGTGTTGGTGGTTGTCCGTTCATTTTTAAAAACTTTAATCAATGATAACTTAATTTTTTTAAATGGAACACCCTATATATTTCTAGATTTTCGAATTCTACACTTAATTCGAGACATAAAAGTATTAAGGTTGTAAGGTCTTAAAATTAACGGTATTATAATTAATTACGTTTCTTAAAAATTAACGGTCAATCATAAGCACCCTGTATAAAAAAAGTTTTTTAAAACCATATTACCATGTTTCTTGTACATTTCTGCGTCCACTAAAATTTGGTTTGTTTTTTGAAAAAACGTGTCATTAGTAAAATATGAAAATGTTTGACTCTAAGTTTTTTGTATGAAAAAATTGGAAGAAACATAATTACTTAATTAAATAGTATATTGTAATACAAGTGCGGAAAACGCATCATGACAATACGAGTGTGAAATTTGCAACGCGAGCGATAGCGAGTGCTGCAATCACACGAGTATTGTCATGGGCCATTTCCGCAAGCGTGTTACATACGATTTTTTCTACGAAAACGTGGAATTCGTAAAAATTAAAATTATTTGTAAATATTTTTTTAATTGAAAAAAACATCAAGTGAGTTTGTTGTCATAGAACTGAAAGCTCATAGCTGTTGACAGTTTATAAATTGTGTCCTGTCATCGAAATAATTTTGATTTTGAGATCAAATTACGTGAATATAAACATGGAGTTTCAAAACTAAAGCGAAAGCGATGAACTAATGTGCACTCCTCCGGTTGTTAGATATTAAATAAATGTTATAATTATAACTAAATGTAAGTATTTCTTTATGTTTTTGTTTGCGTGCGGAAAGTTTAAAAAATGTGTGCGGAAAAAAATTTCTACACTAATTTTCCGTACTAGTTTTTCAAAAGCCTACTTTCAAGTTCGATTATCTTGTCAGAAAAAACGTCATTCCGCATTTTCGTAGAAAAATAAATAAAATAAATAAATAAAAATAAAAAATATTAAATTAAATATAATAAAAACAAAATTTAGTGGACGTAGAAATGTACAGGAAACAGGGTAATATGGTTTTAAAAAACTTATTTTATATCTACAGGGTGCTTATGGTTGATCGTCAATATTTAAAAGCCTTGAAATTTGGAAAAAACGTAATTAATTATAATACCGTTAATTTTAAGACTTTACAACCTTAATACTTTTATGTCTAGAATTAAGTGTAGAATTCGAAAATGTAGAAATATATAGGGTGTTCCATTTAAAAAAATAAAGTTATCATTGATCAAAGTTTTTAAAAATGAACGGACAACCACCAACACCCTGTATAAAGCAAGTTTTCCAAAACTATATCAGCTTATTGCTTGTATATTCCTACTTCAAACGTAAGAAAAAAACTTTGGAAAAAATGTCTCATTGTCAAGATTCGAATTTTTATTTACATCTATGTTTTTGTAAAAAAAAGGAAAAAGTGTAAATAATTATACTACTGTTAATGTTAGGACCATACAACCTTAATACTTTTATGTCTAAAATGAAGTGTAGAATCTAAAAATTCAAAAATATACAGGGTGTTCCATTTAAAATAACAAAGTTTGTGTCTACTTCCGGTTATACCGGAAGTACCAGAAATTTGGCAATATTTTCGTTAAATAGAGCACATTGTATAATGGGCGTGTACCAATTTTTAGAACCAAATTGTGTTTAGTAATAGAGTTATGTCTACTGTCAACTCGTCGTGACACACCCTGTATAGGTACACAAACAGGGCTATCGAGTATTTTTTTGGTTCTATGGCGGACAGATATGAGATATTGCGGCGGGAGTGTAAAATTTGTACAAAAAATTTCCTTTTTGACATAATTCCTCTGAGTTCTCGACAATTTCTTTGTGTTGATTTCCTTGAAATTTTTATTGACTTTCTCAAAATTTCTCGGTTTAAAAAAATAGTAAATAATAATTTCTGTTAATTATGTGACGTCCCCTGAATTCCTCTGACGTGTACAGAGATGGTCAACTCAATTTTTAAAATATTCGTTATACATAGGGTAGGTGTACCACTTTTGGCCACTGCACCAGTAGTGGCTACTTTGACCACTTTTGCCTATGTAATAAGAATTACAAGCATCTAATCATGTTTCTGAAAGTTTTATTTATTAATTTTTATAAAAACCAACCTGTTTTCACTTTAATCGGAAAGGTGACGCTCATATATCTAAAACTGCAAACTTAAAAAGTAGAGATATGTGTCGTTACATGAATTCCTTAGAGAAATCTCTAAGAAGCACTGGTAAGTTTTTTTTTGTATTTTTTTTCTTAATTACACTAATTAGATGAAGTTAATTTTATTATTTACAGCAGATATTTGATTAACAATATTTACATACAAAATTTAGTTACTTAAATTGTAAATTGGTACTCGTATTTACTAAAATACCCAGTTTTGGGCATCAGTGTGGTCAAAACAGGGGGTGCCTATTTCTAGATGTGGTCACTTATTTTTTTCACATTTTGCAATAGAATAGATTACAGTTTTGGTCACTTTTTTTTGTCACAACATTATTTTTTTATAATAAAAAATACTTGTTAAGTACCTACCTACTTTAAATACATATATGACTAAAATTTTATTTAATATTATAGCGTTGATTGAATATTGAGGATTGAAAATAAAAATGGCAAAAACTCAAAAAAAAACAAAAAAAAAATATCCAGAGTTTTTTTTAAATATAACCAGGACCAACATTGAGACACACTAAAAATGAAGAAGAAAAAACTAAAGAAACATATCAAAACCTAATGATAATAGATGAAGAACTTGACAAAGAAAACAAAAGGACATACGACTTAGAAGCTAGTGACAAATAAAAAAGTACAAATATGTGTAAGATTAGTGTTAATGAAGGTGCTGTGATGAAACAAAAACTAGTCAAGAAAAAGACGAAGACGTCTCAAATATACTTTCCAGGAAAAGTACCTCAAGTTGCAGAAAATGAAATTTCAGTTATGGCAAAGGAAAAAAGTGGACAAAATGTCAAAGAAATAATAAAAGTGCCTATTAAGAAAAATACTCGGGGTGTCTATTCTGTTCCTGAGATGCAAAAATGTACCGAATGCACCTTTTAATATTCATGTAGTGCATTTTAATTTTAGGTTTAAAGACATATTTCAATTTTTTTTTATTTGTGCAATGTATATTTGTAATAACTATTATTATTTGTTAATTTTTTTTAATACATACATTTTTTGTGCTTTGTTGTTTGTCTTTTTTAATAAAAAGGCGGGTATGGCCATAACAGGGTTGTACAGGTGTCCAAAACTAGTGTACAAGTGGCCACAACTAGATCGTGCAGATGGCCAAATCTAGTGATTAAGTGTCCATAACCGGGACAGAGTGCAAAAATGCAAAAATATAATTTTTTTTATAAATAGACATAAATTTGTCAAAAAATTTTTACATGCAATTTATTTTTAAAATAAACATGAATCTGATAAAACCCGTTCCACAAATTAAATTTCAAGGATAATTCTACATTGCAAAGCCAAAGTGGAAAATTCTCTTAAAGTGACCAAAAGTGGTACACCTACCCTACTACAATAGTGTTAGATAACAATATAACTTAATAATTGATACATGCTAAATTTCGAAAAAATAAAGAAATTGAATTGCCATAGAACTTTGATTCCAGAAGAAAAAGAATGCAGAAAAAAATTACATCATGCAACAATCTGCTATTTACAAGAAAATCATTGTTATTGCTGTAATGGTATTTGCAATTAATTGCCAATGTCGGTACTTTCCTGTTTTTTGTCCTATTATATTTTCTTGTTACCTTATTAATATACATTGTTTGTAAATCAAATCTGTTCCCCGAATAAAATTATATAATGTAAAAATTATGCTTAATTCATGTTTTTGAATTTATTCACGTGAGCACGTGCCTGCTGTACTATTCTTGACTTTTATTATTTATTAAATCCTTGTCAACTCGAAGGTTACACCTCGAAATTTGATTACGGTATTTTACGATCACTTTCCAATTTTTTTTCACGTGACTATATTATCGTTTCAAAAATGTTTACAAATTACAAAAATGCACACGAAATACTATAAATAAATATATTAATATGTAACCTCGAATATGTAGAAAAACTTTTAAAATTCTACCACTATTTCTTTATACAGAATGATTCAGTAGTATGGTTTCTATGTCGCATACAAAAATATCTGATGTGTCCAGTACATGACTTTCTTACATTGCCATGATACAGTTTTAATCTTTGGAAAATACTGAAGGGGTAGCCAATAATCACATGCAGTCGACATTCAATACGTTATTAATATCGAGTGATCAAATAAATTTGTATTCGAGTCATCCATGGATTTCAATACGTATGTCTTTAACTTGAACCATTTTAGGTTTCAACTGACATTTTATTGTAATTCAGTTCAAGTAACTACATACGATTTCGGATTCATGGATGACTCGACTACAAATTTATTTGACCGCTCTATATAAAATCACATTTATTTATCTATTATTATTGTTTTCAGTATCATATTAGAAACCAGTAAAATACAAAAAAAAATAATTGTCCTTCTGGAATTCGAATCCACGACCTTCCGTTTGGCAGCCAAGTCCAAACGTCACTAGTCTATCTACTAGTCTGATTCAACGCGCACTATTAGAAATATAAGCGTTTTAAGAATATCTCGTTTTTAGAAATTTTTTGACGGAATTAAAAAAAAAAGTACTAACAAAATTTGTTCAAAATTTAATTCTAAATTAAAGAATAAAAAAATCTCGTAAATTGCTTATTTTTCAAGATATTGTTAAAAACTAACTAACTAACTCAAAAACGAGTTATCGGATTTGATTCAAATTTCATATTTAAGAGTTTGAACAAAATTTTGGGTGCCACATTAAATCTTTTTCATCTAGCACCAACACAAGTGGTACCTACTGACCTGATGACACTTTTAGGTTTTTCAGGAATATCTTGAAAAACAAGCAATTTGCGAGATTTTTTTATTCTTTAACATTGATTTAGAATTGAATTTTGAACAAATTTTGTTTGAACTTCCTTTTGAAATTCCGTCAAAAAAATTTCAAAGAACGAGATATTCTTAAAACACTTATACAGCGTCATCAGGAATGACTGAATCTGTTGGTATTAAAACAGTAGGGACTTTGCATGATTTTCAAAATAATTTTTTTTGAAAAGCTGATACCAAATTATCAATATTTTTGAAAAAATTTTTTGGTCCGTATTTTCCGAGTAAATAAATAAAAAGTATTGTAAAATTTGAAATTTCCACGCATTGCCCGGAAACGCCCGAATCGGCCCAAAAGACTTCTGACGTCACGAATCTAGTTCCACAGTGCAGCACGCCGCATTTTGACTATTTCGAAAAATGTCAAACGCGTAAAAAATATTTAGACATGGCAATGTCAACTAGATTCGTGACGTCACACAGGACTCTCCGATCTCAAAGCGTTTTCAGGATTTTAAAAAAATGTAACATCCCTATTGCGAAATTATAAATTTTTTTTGTGGTATGATTTGCAAACCTGATTGTCACAATTAAAAATGTCAATTTACAAAATCTAAGGTTATATTATGGTGAAGTATTGTTATGTTGAGATTGTCAAGATTGTCAAAAGTTGACAGTAAGATGTGCGCGCCAACGCCCTTGCGGTAGTTTCCGTCAATGGTACCAATCCCACTAGTTATTTTTTCAATACCAACAGATTCAGTCATTCTTGATCACGCTGTATTTCTCATAGTGCGTATTGAATTCGACAGCCGAGATAGACTAGTGACTAAAGGGACTTGGCTGCCAAACGGAAGGTCGCGGGTTAGAATCACAGAAGGACCATTATTTTTTTTATTTTACTGGTTTCTATGTTAACGAAAACAATAATAATGAATAAATAAATAAACCCTCAAAATTTATACCCGATTTTTACAAGAAATGTAAGTTAATTTCTTTAGGAAAAGTAATTGTGGTACCTACTATCGTATAAGAAAGTCATGTGTTGCACACATCAGATATTTTGTAAAATTAAAACTATAGGTATTTCAACATTTTAACTACGATTAGGAAACCAATTCATATTTTACAGGATGTTTCCTTATTATTAGTAGGTAATTTAAAATATTTAATGGAATGATTCTGCAATTTTATTTTTGTTTTCAAAATACACATGTTATTAAAGGTGACAACAGACAATTAGGTATGAATATATTTTATTTTGTTTTTTTTTAATCATCGACAAACGACAACTACTGAAGATTCTATGAAGTTAAAATATATCCTAAAGGTCTTCTTTGTTGAGATATAAGATGTTAAAAAAAATAAGATTTTTCAATAACTACAAAAGATCTAAAATTGAGAGTAGGAACACTCAAATGTCTAACCAAATACAATTATTAACTCGAGTTTGAGCCAATTGGCTCAATCCACTAGCGTAGAATCTTTTAAGCTTTAAAAAATCGTTTTTTTTTTATTTTGAAAAATATTTATTTTGATTCACTATTTAATTCTGCATTTTTGAGATATTTGTAGCATTGTACCATGATTATAAATAAGACCAAAATCATGATAATGCTTTTTCACAAACCACTTGCTTAAACCCGGAAATACACTATTCAATTTGGTAGAACAATTTGGTTGATTCAACCAGATTGAACCAATAGAAATACACTCGACTTCTTTCAATGTTTCTATTGGTTGAATCTGGTTGAATCAACCAAATTGTTCAACCAAATTGAATTAAAATTCAAATATTTAATTTAATTTATACAAATTTTTATTTGCAAATTTGAACAATGATTAAAAAATTCAAAAAATTAAGTTTTTTTACGTGTACGTCTTAAAAAATTCTACACCACTGACTGGTCTGATTAATTGTTATTTTGGAGTTTATTTAATCTTAATTGAATATATTTTGCTGTTTTTGAAGAATCTTAACAAAACTAAAAAAAAATTGCATTAAATGTGTTTTTTGTCGATCGTTTATTAAAGATCTAGTTAATGTAATAAAAGGAGTGTATTAATAACTCAGTTTAATGCATACATGCACATTAAAAACATTGTTGAGATTATGAGATTTGCTAGGTAACCAACAATATATTATATTATTGAAACATGCATTTGGAACTGACACCTGCCGAAATTAATTAATTATGTCAGTGGTATTTTGACTTATTGCATATTATGTCAGAATTTGGATTTTGCCATGGAACAAAATTAGATTATTTTCATTCTAATAAAGAGCGATCGACAAAAAAATATTGTAATCAACATGAGTGTTAATCGGCGATTAATAATCTCGACTCATTAACGCGCTCGCTGCGCTCACGCGTTAAAATCGTTTCGATTAGTAATCGCTCTTATTAACACTCTTGTTTATTAAACTACTATTTTCTACTACCATGTTTAAAATGCCATTTATTGCATATGTTTCCATGACGCTAAACGATCTTTTAAACACAACCATGGCATTGTGCGTTTTAGTCACAGCTTCGGCCGCTTCGGGTGTTTTCGGCTCGGCTTGAATTTTGTTGACGTAAATCTGAATGTGAAACTGACTTAAATGTTTGTCACTTTTACATTCAAAATTCATTCAAGTCAAGTGAAACTTGTAAAACTTAAAAATTTTAGTATTTTTGTGGTAGTCGTAGAAAAAGTATAGTATGCAATTCGTTTTATAAACTTCTCTAGAAACTCGAATATTAAACACTCGCTCCGCTCGTGCCTAATAAATCTCGTTACTAAAATGCCGTTTATAAAACTTGTAGCATAATATACTATTATTTTGAATTATGGATTCACCAATTGTCATTTATCGCTGATTTAAAAAAAAACACCGTGTATATGTCGTATTAAGATTTTTCCAGTATCACTCAAACGTTTTTAAATCATCCAAAGGCCTGCGAATGAGTATTTTTGAAGAGGATGTAGTACGTCACTATTTTTTCAAAATTAACCATTTTTCTGTCGTTACGAAAATTGCGTCCTGTAATTATTGAAGCCATTTTTGTACTAACTCTAATAAGTGGCTAATCGAAAAAGCCCGAGGCATTTTCTGTAGAGTTTTATTGGGGATTATAAAAATTAATTGTTAAATTAAAACAAAGTAGTGACTTATCTTTTAGAAATAACTTAACAAATATGTAACTATAAATATTGTATTGTAATTTGAATTATCTATTGAAATTATTAACTAGCTTGTCGAGTGAACAACCCAAATTAACATGTAGTTAATTTAATTACGCTAGCATAAATAAAATTTTAATTTTCTACTATTTGTTGTGTTCATTTTTAAAGTGGCTATAATTAGCGACATTTACTTATTATTTTCTACTTTTTACGTATGAATGGAAACATAATTTATTTAATCTTCTCATAATTATAATGTATGAGGAAGTCATTTTTCATTATTCATAACTTAATATGTATAAAAGAGCAAAGGAAAATTTATTAATTTTTAATCATTATTTACCTTCT
The DNA here is from genome assembly GCA_963942485.1 of Pediacus dermestoides. Taxonomy (NCBI): domain Eukaryota; kingdom Metazoa; phylum Arthropoda; class Insecta; order Coleoptera; family Cucujidae; genus Pediacus; species Pediacus dermestoides. The sequence continues at coordinate 14,715,536 of OZ012626.1, forward strand.
AACACTTATGAAAGAATTTTAAGGTCTACACCTACAGTTTGCCGTAGATAAGATCTTATTGTTATAGTATATGTACAGAGGGTGGTCCGAAAATTATGTTTGAATGTTTGGAAATTAGTAACTCATTAACTTTTTACAATCGGATCTATGTTGATACACAATATAGGTAACATTTTTTACTTAAAATGCAAATTAAAGAACACACATCTATTTTTGGCTGGTATTTTAAGGGTCACCCTTTATACTTGTTTCTAACTTTAGTTAAAATTGTAGTTTTCAAATTACTGAATCAATAGTTAGTTATTCGATGATATATGTATTAATTTTAGTTTTGTTTTATAGGTATAAAAAAATGTCTTAAATTCTTTAGTAACATTATATTTTTCTTTAGATATGGTAGAAAAAATCCTTTAGTATGGGCTGTGATACTTCAAGTAGTAACAGGTTTAGGAGCGGCCTTTTCCACCTGGTTTGCCCTATTCCTAGTCATGAGATTTTTTGTCGCTGTAGCAACCGGAGGAACGATGGTGCTCAGTTTCGTTTTGGTAATGGAGTTAGTAGGTAACATCAATTCTTTATCTAATTTACAACTTACAAATAAATTGAAAATATGTATTTTATTTAGGTACAGAATGGCGCACAGTTTTGGGAATCCTCTATCAAATTCCGTTTAATCTCGGACATTTAACATTACCATTAATAGCATATTTCTTGAGAGACTGGCGATATTTCCAAATTGCAATTTCAGCTCCATCGATTATTTTAATATGTTATTATTGGCTATTACCGGAATCGCCCAGATGGTTACTGACAGCTGGTAAAAAAGACAAGGCTATTAAAATCTTAAAGAAAGCTGCACATCACAACAAGCTTCCTACGACGAATATTGAAAATGATGTTGAGGAATATTTAAAAAAGAAAAGTCAAGAAGGATCTGACGAGAAAAGTAGAGGGAACATTTGGCATTTATTTAAAACGCCAGTAATGAGGGTATATACGTTAAGTATTTGCTTTAACTGGATTGTTTGCGGTTTGTGTTTCTTTGGTACTGCACAATTTATTGGACAGCTCGGAGGAAATATATTTGTAAACGTAGCTTTATCCGCTGTTATTCAGATTCCAAGTACTTTAGTAGCTTGCTGGACAACGAAATATTATGGAAGAAAAATAAGTTTAATTTTCGGCAATGTGCTAGCAGGTATTTCCATGTTATTAATAGCTGTTGTTCCTGCTGATCCAACATGGATACGCTCAATTTTAAGCACATCTGGAATGTTTGGTCTAGCCTTATCCTTTCCTACTGTCTACATATACTCTGGTGAATTGTTTCCAACAGTTGTACGGAATATTGGTGTTGGAACTTGTTCCATGTCAGCTCGATTTGGTTCCATGATGGCACCATTTGTAGCCAGTCTTGTCACAGTGAAACCATGGTTGCCTCCGTTAATATTTGGAGTAGTACCACTAATTGGGGCAGCGCTTTGTTACAAACTACCAGAGACTTTGGACTGTAAACTTCCAGATACCATTGAAGAAGCAGAGCAATTTGCAAACAGAGATAAACCGACTATTGATACAGAAATGCAATAGGAAATATTTCTATACAAAGTTTAGTGATGATTAGATAATTTGTATATTTTTTCTATTTATAAAATTTTGACTGATGTTGCTGTAGAAGAAGATTACAAACCTAGGCATATAAGACAATGAAATATATATTTTTGTATTTCTAAGAGAGTAAGGATCCTTATTTTCAGATATTATTTTTTAATTATTTTTAATAGTTCACAGGTCTCTGTTTAATAAATAAAGTCACACTTAAGCAATTTTAAAATAATATTGTATGGTAAAACAGAGTACCTGTAAAGATAAAGGATTTTTAACCCGAATATATATTTTCTTATAAAAAATAAGTTTTATTGTATGATATTTTATTTATTGATTAATGATGATTGTTATTATTAAATGACGAATAGCCAGATACCTAATTATTTAAGTATTAATAATAAAATATTATAATTACACTTTGATATTTATTTTCTTTATTTTATTTTAAGAGAAAAACTGATAAATAAATCTAATAAAAACTGTTTTAGATACAAAAAAAAGTAACAAACATACTAAAGCCTGGTTCTATAAAACTTTAATAGCAGAATGATCCATGAACAAAGATAAAAATCTATACTAACGAATGTTACTTACAATTCTTACTATAATTATTTAGGAGGATTAAATTGAACGTTGCTTATCATTAATGGCACCTAATGAAATCAACTTACAATTAGGTTAACTATCGACTGAAAAACTGGACCTAAAAGTCGCCTTTGATTGAATTGAATAGGTCAGTGCATTCAGATTCATTATATCCTCGATTTTAAAAAAATAGGGAGCTTATTATCACCTTAAATAATTATGAGGTGTGTTCAAAAAGTTTTCTGATTAAAGTAAGCAGTTAGCGATTCATATGATCTGTCGGTTAAATCACTAGGTACTTTAATATTTACTTTGTATTTTTGTGAGTCAATACAATAAGGAGCAAGCTGAAATAGGCAAAAGATAGGAAATAGGATAAACAGACACTTGAGAAAGCTTTTAATACAAATATAATGGACAATTTCGTTTAAAATATAAAAATAATTTGGTTATTGGCAAAAAGTTAATCATAAAGAGTGGCAGGCAAAAAATTTACTATGTAAAAATAATGTAACAAGTAGCAGTGAATATACTGTACGTACTATACTTATCCCGACTTATACCTACACCCTGGCTGGGTATACTTAACTCCAACTAAAACTATGTACAGTGGGCCCAGTGGTAAGTCGCCGATGCTATGCACAGAAAATGACAGAAGCAGGAAACTGTTTTACCACTCTAGTACAATCGTAGGAAGCAATTTCCGTAAAACGCAAAGCGCAGAGTGATTTTAAATGAAAATGACACTGAACTGATATTAAATAGTATTAATTAATCGGTTTGTTTATAATTAAAAACCAGGAATGTAGGTAAATATGTACAGGGTCTTTCACGCAAAAGTAACACCCCCTTTATTTTCTTACATATTGAGATATTTTATTTTTTCAAAATTATATTTACTGTAGTTCTTTCTGAAGTTTTCAAATATGCCATCAAAACTTTTTTAACTTGAAAAATATACAGGGTGTGCTAAAAATGGCATTTTTTCTTATGGAACACCCTATATATTTTTACATGAATCGATAGATCTTTTTAAGCTGATTCCAAAAATATATATGACTTTGACATTTGGACCAAAAGTGGCAGAGATATTAAACGTCAAATTTGTAAAATTTGAGAAAATTAACATTTCTTTTTTTTAACCTTTTAGGATATTTTGATTTTTTTTATTGTAAGATCTCCTTTATTCTTCCTGTAAATGTCAAAAAACTAGAACACAGCTTAGTTTATAACTTTTTTTTAATTCATTTTTCAAATCAAATTCAAATCAAATTTTATTGCACTTCCATACAGTGGCGGATTTACGGTGGGGGGTTTTCGGGTTCAAACCCCCCCCCCCCCGTGGAGATCGTTGTTTTTATTCTACTGATGTTTGAAAAAGAGATATGTTAGCAAAAATTAATAAAAATTTAAAAAAAAATTCAAAACCCCCACTGCTTCCATACATTACATCAATGTTTAAAGCTAGTCATCAGGTAGGGTACCACTTTTGGCCACTGCACCAGTAGTGGCCACTTTGACCACTTTTGCCTATCTAATAAGAATTACAAGCATCTAATCATGTTTCTGAAAGTTTTATTTATTAATTTTTATAAAAACCAACCTGTTTTCACTTTAATCGGAAAGGTGACGCTCATATATCTAAAACTGCAAACTTAAAAAGTTGAGATATGTGTCGTTACATGAATTCCTTAGAGAAATCCCTAAGAAGCACTGGTAAGTTTTTTTTTGTATTTTTTTTCTTAATTACACTAATTAGATGAAGTTAATTTTGTTATTTACAGCAGATATTTGATTAACAATATTTACATACAAAATTTAGTTACTTAAATTGTAAATATTTTTTTTTAAGTGACCCAAATTGGTACTTATATTTACTAAAATACCCAGTTTTGGGCATCAGTGTGGTCAAAACAGAGGGTGCCTATTTCTAGATGTGGTCACTTATTTTTTTTACATTTTGCAATAGAATGGATTACAGTTTTTGTCACAACGTTATTTTTTTATAATAAAAAATACTTGTTAAGTACCTACCTACTTTAAATACATATATGACTAAAATTTTATTTAATATTATAGTGTTGATTGAATATTGAGGATTGAAAATAAAAATGGCAAAAACTCAAAAAAAATATCCAGAGCTTTTTTTAAATATAACTAGGACCAACATTGAGACACACTAAAAATGAAGAAGAAAAATCTAAAGAAACATATCAAAACCTAATGATAATAGATGAAGAACTTGACAAAGAAAACAAAAAGACATACGACTTAGAAGCTAGTGACAAAGAAAAAAGTACAAATATGTGTAAGATTAGTGTTAATGAAGGTGCTGTGATGAAACAAAAACTAGTCAAGAAAAAGACGAAGACGTCTCAAATATACTTTCCAGGAAAAGTAACTCAAGTTGCAGAAAATGAAATTTCAGTTATGGCAATGGAAAAAAGTTGACAAAATGTTAAAGAAATAATAAAAGTGCCTATTAAGGAAAATACTCGGGGCGTCTATTCTGTTCCTGAAATGCAAAAATATACCGAATGCACCTTTTAATATTCATGTAGTGCATTTTAATTTTAGGTTTACAGATATATTTCAGTTTTTTTTTATTTTTGCAATGTATATTTGTAATAAGTATTATTATTTGTTAATTTTTTTTAATACATATATTTTTTGTGCTTTGTTTGTTTTTTTTAATAAAAAGGCGGGTATGGCCATGACAGGGTTGTACTGGTGTCCAAAACTAGTGTACCAGTGGCCATAACTAGATCGTGCCCATGGCCAAATCTAGTGATTAAGTGTCCATAACCGGGACAGAGTGCAAAAATGCAAAAATTTATTTTTTTTTATAAATAGACATAATTTTGTCAACAAATTTTTACATGCAATTTATTTTTAAAATAAACATGAATCTGATAAAACCCGTTCCACAAATTAAATTTTAAGGATAATTTTACATTGCAAAGCCAAAGTGGAAAATTCTCTTAAAGTGGCCAAAAGTGGTACACCTACCCTAGGTAAATACATAACACACATGGCCAAGCAAAGTAGAACATCCGCAAACAGTACCCACTTTACAATTATTGAAACAACAAGAATCAGACCATAAAAAACAGATATTACACAAAACCAACGTCACAGTCATTCAAAAACTCTGTCACAGAATAAAATGCCTTGCTTAAGAGGTACTCCTTAACCCTCATGTTAAACTCTAGTACCGCTCGATAGTTTATTGAACACCCTCACAGCTGTAAATCGCAGCGGTTGCTTCTGTGTTCGCGTAAGTCTATTGAATGGAACCACGAAATTAGTTGCTGCTCGCGTGTCATAATTGTGTATTTTATTTTCAAAGAGTTTTTCATTTTCTTTCACATATCTTAGGCACTCATACACAAATAGACAAGGTAAAGTCAGAAGTTTCAGCCTCACAAAACATGGCTAACAGTGATCTCGAATACCAGCCCCCGACAGAATTCGAACAGCGCGTTTCTGAAGAGCGAACACTCTATGAACGCTAGAACACTCTCCCCACAGCAGTAACCGTAGTTTAATAACCCCTGAAAGTTGGAACAATAGTACATTCTTGTTGTTTCTGGTGTAACAATTTTTGCAATTTTTCTGAGTTGAAATGCACAGCTAGCCAGGCAATCTTGTATAATTTATATTATTAATAAAATCATTTTGAATTTAAAAAAGTTGATAGTATACTTGGATAAAAATAAAGCAGATAGAATTTCAAAAAATTAGAATATCCTAAAAGGTAAAAAAAAAAAGAAATGTTAATTTTCTCAAATTTTACAAATTTAACGTTTAATATCTCCGTCACTTTTAGTCCAAATGTCAAAGTCATATATAGTTTTGGAATCAGCTTAAAAAGATCTATCGATTCATCTAGGGCGTTCCATAAGAGAAAATGCCATTTTTAGCACACCCTGTATATTTTTCAAGTTAAAAAGTTTTGATGGCATATTTGAAAACTTCAGAAAAAACTACAGTAAACAGAATTTTGAAAAATTAAAATATATCAATAGGTAAGAAAATAAGGGGGGTGTTACTTTTGCGTGAAAGACCCTGTACGTAAAAATACCTATATGCAAAAATTTCTTATAAAATGGGCAAAACAAAATTTCTCTCCAGATTGTACCAATGTTTTTGAACCGAAATACGCATGTTCTACATAGTGGCGAAGGTGGGGAAAAAGGATGCGCACACAATGAGATCGGCGACTTAACACTGGGCCTACTGTAGTTTACTTAAAAAATGTACATGTCGTAATTTGCATAGAATTTAATTCTCATTTTTTTTCATATTAACTATTTCTATCTTTCCAACGTGGCGGAGCAGACGGTAATGTTACTAGCCCTTAATCTGCTGTATTCCCAAAGTTGCAAATGATTTTGTAGGCAGAACCCGGTTTTTCGTCAGTAGTACCTAAATAAGGTATAGTTTGAATTGAGATTAATTAGGTTTTAATAAATAATAACAATAATAGTAATATTGTGTTATTTATTGTATTTATATATATTATATTATTACATATATCCATAAGTAATAATGTATATGTGAAAGTTGATTTAAAGGTACTAGTCGTGATTGAATAAGAGCATTTTAAATTGTCATTGTGTTGTGATTTACAGTAGGACAGTAGGTAATTCTACTCAAATCTACTAAAACCTTTTGTGCTGTGTTCTTATAGATAAACCAGTTATGGTTTAATTTTTAATAATAAAGTAAAATATGAATAAGCAGTGGACAATACCTAAAAAATATGTCAGTTAGTCCTAATAGTAAAAATGAAATAACGGGTGTCGAATAAGTCTTTTAGTCAGGGCGGCTATGGAGTATTTTTTTTCATAATAAATACAAAACTTAAAATATAATTTTCATGTAGGTAACCATCATAAAACATTAATTGTGTCGTCTTAAATGACGTTTTGTTGTGAGGCTGTAACGGTTTAAGTTTTGTGTTTATTAATGAAAAGCAAAACACTCCATAACCGCTCTCACTGAAAGACTTATTGGACACCCGTTAGTTAAAGTTCTCATCATACTCCCAAAAATGTTGATAAAGACATGACTTTTACTCCAGCTGCTTTTAATACCAGTGGTCTTTGTGATCTCAGAAGAATTAATCTTAGATTATCTCGTACTTTTCCTGCCTTTTCATACCATTTTGTATCATACACTGCTTCAGATATATCACAACTCTAAAAGAAAATTTTTATATCTTAATACCTATATTTCGATGTGGTACTTCATGCTTGTACCTTATCCATTAACGTTTGTCCATAGTAACAAACAATATACAGCATTCCTAACCATCCAGCTAAGTGCATAACAAATCGTAAGCTATTTATATAATTTGTTTCCATAATTATTTCAAATCCCAAAACGCTAATGATAAAGCTGGTCCAACTGATATGCACCAACATCATGACACTAAATGCATCATTAGTTTTATCAGAATATCTAAAATGGATCATTCATGAGATATATGAAGACAAGAAATAAAATTGAACCAATTTACTCAATAATAGCAGTGTGGTACTTAACACACCATTTTACATGATTTTTTAACTCTTCGCCATGGACGTTAGAAACTTGTAATATTTTTGATTTGAGTAGTTGTAAATTAGCTGTAAGATGAGTTAATATCCCGCATACTAACATAGTGATCATCATAACTATAGTAGTACCCAAACAACAAACAAAAAATTCTTCTATCATCACAAAAACAAAGTATGGAGCATAATCGTATTTAAAGGGTAGTATGTATCGTGCAATTAAACCACAAGATATTCCATGTTTTATCATGTGTTTTGATTTATTTGCGTTGCAGTTGTTGAAGGTGATAACTGGTAATATAGCGTAGCAAATATTACCAATAATACCGTAGGTTATGAAAAATTTTGTATAAAACGTAACATGTTCTTCTGTTTCTAAAATTTTTGATATAGGACAAAATTCCTCAAATATGTTTAAGTTTTCTATGAGATCTTTTATTTCGAATTTTTTTGATGCAAAACAAATAGAAATGTAGATTACACTGTAGAGAGCACTTACGGCAATTACACTTTCTACCAAGCTGGTGAAAGACAGATCCTCATCTAAAATAAATAACATGATTCAACCATCCAAATAAAAAAATATTATTATTCATTAAAGCATTTTAAAAACTCATTAATACTTAATTTACGAATTTACAAATCGATTAAAAATAATAAATTACCTCACTATGTTTTACATTTTCTGAACAACTGGATTTTTATAACTTAAATGGACAAAATGTATCTATAGAACTTCATTTAAAATTGACCCCAGAACGAAAAAATTTAGATGAATTTGAAGTCTGACTTATCAATAAATTCGAAGATTAGAAGTTTTGAAATATGAACTGCATGACGTCCTGTAGCATGAATTGTTGCAATATTTAAAATTCTCAAAGTGTGACTTTGGGGTTTTGAATTTTTGAGTCCTTTGTCATACATATAGACTTCCAATGCAGCTGAATTGCTTCGTTATACAGGGTGTGTCACGACGAGTTGACACTAGACATAACTCTATTACTCAACACAACTTGGTTCTAAAAATTGGTACACACCCATTATACAATGTGCTCTATTTAACGAAAATATTGCCACCTTTCTGGTACTTCCGGTTATACCGAAGTAGACACAAACTTTGTTATTTTAAATGGAACACCCTGTATATTTTTCAATTTTTAGATTCTACATTTCATTTTAGACATAAAAGTATTAAGGTTGTATGGTCCTAACATTAACGGTATTAAAATTATTTACACTTTTTCATTTTTTTTTTACAAAAACATAGATGTAAATAAAAATTCGAATCTTGACAATGACACATTTTTTCCAAAGTTTTTTTCTTACGTTTGAAGTAGGAATATACAAGTAATAAGCTGATAGAGTTTTGGAAAACTTGCTTGGTTGGTGGTTGTCCGTTCATTTTTGAAAACTTTGATCAATGATAACTTTATTTTTTTAAATGGAACACCCTATATATTTCCACTTTTTCGAATTTTACACTTAATTCTAGACATAAAAGTATTAAGGTTGTAAAGTCTTAAAATTAACGGTAATATAATTAATTATACGCTTTTTTCCAATTTTCAAAGTTTTTGAAAATTAACGATCAACCATACGCACCCTGTAGATATAAAATAAATTTTTCAAAACCATATTACCTGGTTTCTTGTACATTTCTACGTCCACTAAAATTTGTTTTTATTATATTTAATTTAATGTTTTTTATTTTTATTTATTTATTTTATTTATTATAATTAAGTAATTATGTTTCTTCCAATTTTTTCATACAAAAACTTAGAGTCAAACATTTTCATATTTTACTAATGACACGTTCTTTCAAAAAACAAACCAAACTTTACTGGACGCAGAAATGTACAAGAAACATGGTAATATTGTTTTAAAAAACTTATTTTATACAGGGTGCTTGTGATTGACCGTTAATTTTTAAAAAACGTAATTAATTATAATACCGTTAATTTTAAGAACTTACAACCTTAATACTTTTTTGTCTCGAATTAAGTGTAGAATTCGAAAATCTAGAAATATATAGGGTGTTCCATTTAAAAAAATTAATTTATCATTGATTAAAGTTTTTAAAAATGAACGGACAACCACCAGCACCCTGTATAAAGCAAGTTTTCCAAAACTACATCAGCTTATTTCTTGTATATTCCTACCTCAAACAAAAGAAAAAAATTTTGGAAAAAACGTCTCATTGTCAAGATTTGAATGTTTATTTACATCTATGTTTTTATTAAAAAAAAAATGAAAAAGTGTAAATAATTATAATACCGTTAATGTTAGGACCATACAACCTTAATAATTTTATATCTAAAATGAAGTGTAGAATCTAAAAATTCAAAAATATACAGGGTGTTCCATTTAAAATAACAAAGTTTGTGTCTACTTCCGGTATAACCGGAAGTACCAGAAAGGTGGCAATATTTTCATTAAATAGAACACATTGTATAATGGGTATGTACCAATTTTTAGAATCAAATTGTGTTTAGTAATAGAGTTATGTCTACTGTCAACTCGTCGTGACACACCCTGTATAGTCAGTTTTTAATAGTGTCCTATACATTTTGTCCATTAGAATGAAATGCTGGGCAAAATATTAAAAAATGTTTCTTTTGTAAAATCATGTTAGTAAACCTCTTTAGAGCGCAGTATTTACGAAAGTATTTGTCGTAGAATATCTAATGTCCAAATAAGTTGTTGCAACAAACGTTAATACCTACTATAGTTAAAAAGCTTCACTTTCAGCTAAGTCTGACTTAAAAAATATGGTGACATTGGGCATAAGTCTATTACTATTTACGGTGTGCAATTTTGATGGTTTTTCTGTAGTTTGTATAACATTATGACATATGAGAATATTATATTTATATTCTTACCATAAAATTGTATAACAAAATCAGCTTTTAATGGAAATGTGGAAATTGCAATAACAACCAAAATATAATATTCTTTTAACACTCTACAAAAACTCTTTTCTTCAGATGGCCACATGTTCACCATATCAAGAGCTTTTATTGTAAACTCTAAGTAAGTGTGAGCTGCAGTCATTTTCGAGAACTTGAAGAAAAGTGTCGCTTGAGTATAGGATTTCTTATAATGTAAGTATTATTAAATATTGACAATAAACTGTCAGCACTTTTCTATAGTTACAAACTAGAATACTTATATCTTAAGAACATCTAAGAAATCATAATTTATACATTGTGGTGGATAGGTGGATAGGTGGATATCTACATCTAATTATTTTTGCAAATGCGGTTTTATCGTTCACGATTTTATATTTAATAAAAGGGTAAAGTAGGAATAAGCAGACCTCATCACCTGAAAAAATAAAAACATAAGTATATCACAATAGCTCATTTATTATTATATTTGTGAAATATGTATCGTACCTATAATTATGTATATATATTGTGTATCAATTACAACTATTTAAAAAAAAATAATTTGTTCTAATTAAAAAAATAATTAGTTTTTACCTTGTTATTCTAAAAGTACCTATACTTTTTTAATTAATTTATTGTAATTTTGACTAGTTTGTTCTCTCCTAATTTCTAATAGTGGATAAGATTTTATATTTATACAGGGTGTGTCACGACGAGTTGACAGTAGACATAACTCTATTACTAAACACAATTTGATTCTAAAAATTGGTACACACCCATTATACAATGTTCTCTATTTAATGAAAATATTGCCACCTTTCTGGTACTTCCGGTTATAGCGGAAGTAGACACAAACTTTGTTATTTTTAATGGAACACCCTATATATTTTTAAATTTTTAGATACTACACTTTATTTTAGACATAAAAGTATTAAGGTTGTACGGTCCTAACATTAACAGTATTATAATTATTTACACTTTTTCATTTTTTTTTAATAAAAACATAGATGTAAATAAAAATTCATCTCTTGACAATGACACGCTTTTTCCAAAAAATTTTTCTTGTGTTTGAGGTAGGAATATACAAGAAATAAGCTGATGTAGTTTTGGAAAACTTGCTTTATACAGGGTGTTGGTGGTTGTCCGTTTATTTTTAAAAACTTTAATCAATGATAACTTAATTTTTTTAAATGGAACACCCTATATATTTCTAGATTTTCGAATTCTACACTTAATTCGAGACATAAAAGTATTAAGGTTGTAAGGTCTTAAAATTAACGGTATTATAATTAATTACGTTTTTTAAAAATTAACGGTCAATCACAAGCACCCTGTATAAAATTAGTTTTTAAAACCATATTACCATGTTTCTTGTACATTTCTGCGTCCACTAAAATTTGGTTTATTTTTTGAAAAAACGTGTCATTAGTAAAATATGAAAATGTCTGACTCTAAGTTTTTTGTATGAAAAAATTGGAAGAAACATAATTACTTAATTAAAATAAATAAATAAAAATATTAAATTAAATATAATAAAAACAAATTTTAGTGGACGTAGAAATGTACAAGAAACAGGGTAATTTGGTTTTAAAAAACTTATTTTATATCTACAGGGTGCTTATGGTTGATCGTCAATATTTAAAAACCTTGAAAATTAGAAAAAACGTAATTAATTATAATACCGTTAATTTTAAGACTTTACAACCTTAATACTTTTATGTCTAGAATTAAGTGTAGAATTCGAAAATGTAGAAATATATAGGGTGTTCCATTTAAAAAAATAAAGTTATCATTGATCAAAGTTTTTAAAAATGAACGGACAACCACCAACACCCTGTATAAAGCAAGTTTTCCAAAACTATATCAGCTTATTGCTTGTATATTCCTACTTCAAACGTAAGAAAAAAACTTTGGAAAAAATGTCTGATTGTCAAGATTCGAATTTTTATTTACATCTATGTTTTTGTAAAAAAAAATGAAAAAGTGTAAATAATTATACTACCGTTAATGTTAGGACCATACAACCTTAATACTTTTATGTCTAAAATGAAGTGTAGAATCTAAAAATTCAAAAATATACAGGGTGTTCCATTTAAAATAACAAAGTTTGTGTCTACTTCCGGTATAACCGGAAGTACCAGAAATTTGGCAATATTTTCGTTAAATAGAGCACATTATATAATGGGCGTGTACCAATTTTAAAACCAAATTGTATTTAGTAATAGAGTTATGTCTACTGTCAACTCGTCGTGACACACCCTGTATTTTTTATAAATTTTGCCTGTAAAAATCGAGAGAGAAAGTTAAGGTCCCGTTAATTATTACGGATATTGAAATCTATTATAGGTATATTTTTGTGTGCAGGTACAATAGTTGAAGTTTGGAAACTACCTACTCTTAAAAACGTAGGGAAAGACATTACACCCATGCTTGCAGCGGACAATTTTAAAGGTCTTTGGGACCTTAATATTACCATTTTTAGATCCTTTTGTACATTAACCGATGTTTTGTACCAAGGAATAGAATAGGCATCTTCTACTAAACCGATTCCCTGGAAATGACGATATTTTAAACTAATGTTATTTCGTTATTGAAAATTTTAATTTGTACGATATAATAAATAATAATAACGCATTAATAGGAGTATAATATTTGTTTAAAAATAATTTTAAAAATCACCTCGTCAATAAGTTGTTGTCCATAAAAACATACCAACAATAAAAGAACAATCCAACCAAACAGCTGTAAACTATATCTCAAAGAATCTATAACGTTATTTATCATTAAAATTTCAAATCCCAAAACACTGATGATTAGAGATGTTAAAGAAATATACAGCAAATTCATATTTTTAAAGGCATTATTAGTATTTTTGTATAATCTGTAAAACGAGCATAGATAAAATAATAGAAGAATATTTATAACTATAACAAGTATTACTTACTCGATTATTTTTATATGGTACATAATTACATGTCTTAGTTTATCTGCAATAATTTTATTGTCCTCTACATCACAAAGCTCTCTAATTAACTTTCGGCAGTATCTCAACTGATTACAAATATGCATAATAATTCCCACAAGCAACATGGTAATAATTAGAATACACATAGAAATAATTACTGCTGAATAAAATTGTAGAACATACACAATAACAACCCAAGGGTAGTCAGATACTTTGAAAGGATAATAAGCTCTGCTGGTAGCTCCACAAGGATCCCTATCTATTAACGTTTTAGATTCACGTCTTTCTTTGCAATTTTCAATATCAGTGAGAGGTATGATAGAGTTTATGATATTGCCCATTATGCAGTAGAGAAGCATCACTGAAAAACAGAATTTTGACAAATTCAAAAAGTGTTAGGTAGGTGTAGGTAGAGGAAGAGGAGTTTAGTGAATGTGAACTGAACTAATGCAATTATTTTGAAAGTCAAAAGCTCTTTCACAGACAATACAGATTCTAGTTGTTTTTAAAGAAATTCGGAATATTTTCGAAAATATCTATAATTAAGTAATAATATTAATTTTTTATCATTTTTCTTTATTTTTGTAATATGCGGGCCTGACTTAATGCAACCGTATTTTATGTGACTCACAAGTTTCAAATCGACTACTTAAACCTTGGACACCCTATTTTATACATTAATGAAATATTTTAAAAGGAACGGTTTTTATGATTTATTTCATCATCAGATTACGGATAAATGCAACAGATTACTCTGTTTCTTTAAAAATGGTTTTATAATTTTTCTTTGGTTCCATCATAAAATATGTTTTCAATGAAATTTATTCAAAACATAAATTATTTTAAAGCATATTTTCATGCAAAACCAAAAAAAGTAAATAATCTAATATAAACGACTGCTTTTATATTATCATGTAAATAATGAATTTCGACTATACCTACCTTCATAGAGTACCAAAATGCTGGAATTTTAATAGTTTTACCTTTACTGTACTGTCTGACTTTTACTTCGGTTTCTCTCATGGTATCTTCAGGACAAAATTCCTTAAAACTCTCTAAACTGTTAACAATATTTTTGATCTTATCAACATTCTTTAGAAAACAAAATCGCATATAAAAACCACCCAGAGAATCTACCATACCGATAGTGCATTCTATAATTGCTCCAAAATCATCAAAACCATATAATAACTGTCTTATAATACCAGACGATGTCGTTGCTCCTCCAATATAAATTGGAGCAAAATACAGAGCTGTGCTTTTAATCATATTGTACAATAAATTTTGGCCATCTTCCGGCCAAATCAAAAATAATTTTAATGTCCAAATATTAAAGCCCAGTAATTGTTCTTGCATATTTTCAATGTAGTTTAGTACAAATACATGATAATAGGAACAGTTATTAAAAATGTAATTAGTAATTTATGATGAGTAGTAAGTATATTGCTGTCAACTAAATTGATGTACAAAGTAAAAATTGATGACAAGGCTTCTTTTTGCTGCGTGTATTATAGCAAAATTACATCGTAAAAAGACTGCCCAACTAAATTTATTTTTCATAAAAAGAATATCCAGATGAAACAATTCAATTTTAGATTGATTATGACAAGAAAAATATATGTACCTACCTATAAATAAATCCAACTTTATATTTTGATAGAGGGAAATAGAAACAATGTATGTACTTCTATCAATATGGACTTGCATGGTTAACGTCTTTTCTAAACAATTTATATTTTGAAGTCGAAAACGTATATCTGATCTACCTGATGGTAAATCGAGTTATTTCATTTTTTTTCTCATAAATACAATTTAATTATTAAGTAAATATACAGCCCCGATACTATTGGGCGGGCTAAACAAAGGGCGTCCGGGAGGACCTTTTTTTATTACACCGATTGTCATACGCCTGAAAAAAAATTGCCGTCTAATTGTACAAATGTACAATAGCCCAGAGTGACAATAGTTTAAAGTCAAAGTCACTGAGATGTAAATTTGAAACGTGCCACATCTGGCACACAAATTCGAAATAAGAGTCTACTTGTGCTTAGAGAGTTTCTGAGTGGTTTTTGACCATTGAATCATTGAAATATGTACTTAGTTCATAGATTTTACTTGGGCTTTCTTTGGTGGATATAATGGGTCGTTTTGCGAGAAGAGACGGAAGTTCATACAGAAAATAGAGTTTCAAAAATCGTTGCAAACGGTAAGTAAAATAAAAAACTCCAAAACTAACACATTCTTCCAACACCACAAAAATTATGAAATGTATTCATTAATTTTAGTATTACACCAAATATCCGAAATGATGTGCCCCAATGTGACACAGTTATAGAGTCATTAGTCGAATTGATACGTTCCAGGGAGGTTCTTGATATCTTGATGATTTGTAAGTACCTACACTATAAAACTCATCGTGCCTTTTAGTCCAGGAAAAATAGACTTTAACCTGGAAAAAAATTGTTACAGGCTGAATTATTACATGCACCTTAGTATTATAGCCCTCTATAATGTGTGAAAGTTCCCCATCGATTTGATGGCTGCTAACTGAGTTACTCGAGGTCAAAGGTCGCGACAAACAGTTTTTTGCAAATATCTCGAGAACGGCGACCTTTATTGAAAAAAATATAGAGAGGTAATTTTTAGCTGAGGCAATTTGCTATAAAAACTTATTCAGAAGTTTTTTTGTAGGGGCAATCGTTCACGAGATATAGCGTTTCAAAAACTAAGAACTTAGAGGACTTACTTCACTACGAAGAATAACGACTGATCTTAGGATATAATGTTGGATAATGAATTATTATTCAATATGTATATTTATGGCGTTTTTTATTTATTTGTGCATTTATTGCATTTATTTGGGCATTTATGATACAGTAATTAACTTTCTTCAGTTTCGGTGAGGGATTGTTCCGTCACCAAAGTTTGAACGAGAAAATACGATGGATCGATGTCGTTATCGATCTCCTCGTTATCAATATTAAATTTTTCCATGTTCATACATGTTTGGCCATTACATTGGCTACAAACTACAGAACAGTTCAATTCTGCTTTTCGCCGGCATCCACAATTGGAATGGAGAAATTGATCCTCAGGACTGGGGATGGGTACTACAAAATAATATTTTAGAGCCAGTTACAACTCTGCTCCAAGCCGCGCCTGATGGATTACTGAATACAGTATTTTGTAAGTGCAAGAAAGGCTGTGATTCCAATTGTGGATGTCGGAAAGCAGGATTGAACTGTTCTGTAGTTTGTAGCCAATGTACTGGCCAAACATGTATGAACATGGAAAATTTTAATATTGATAACGAATAGATCGATAACGACATCGATTCATCGTCTTTGCTCGTCCAAACTTTGGTGACGGAACAATCGCTCTCCGAAACTGAAGAAAGTTAATTACTGTATCATAAATGCCCAAATAAATGCAATAAATGCACAAATAAATAAAAAGCGCCATAAATGTACATATTGAATAATAATTCATTATCCAACTTTCATATCCTAAGATCAGTCGTTATTCTTCGTAGTGAAGTAAGTCCTCTACGTTCTTAGTTTTTGAAACGCTATATCTCGTGAACGATTGCTCCTACAAAAAAACTTCTGTAAAAGTTTTTATAGCAAATTGCCTCAGCTAAAAATTATCTCTCTATATTTTTTTCAATAAAGGTCGCCGTTCTCGAGATATTTGCAAAAAACTGTTTGTCGCGATCTTTGACCTCGAGTAACTCAGTTAGCAGCCATCAAATCGATGGGGATCTTTCACACATTATAGAGGGCTATAATACTAAGGTGCATGCAAAAATTCAGCCTGTAACAATTTTTTTCCAACTCATCAAACATTTTATGTTTCGGAAACCAACATGAAATTTTTTCGTTTGAGACAACCCCGCGGTTTCCGAAGAATCGAGTATGAGAATTTGCAAAAAGGGCCAAGTCCTTTGTCAGAATTAATTCGGTTTGACCCAGCCAATTCTATTGTCTACGACTACATGCATCAGATTTGTCTTGGTATTGTTAAGAATCTGATAAAACTTTGGTTTAACGTGAAAGACAAAAAATATAAAAATAAAAAATTGTACAAGATGAATTATTTGGACATTCTAGTTGTAGATAAACGTATGAAAGAGATTCGAAAATTGTGCCCGAAAGAATTTCCAAGAAAGTGTAGAGAAATGAGTGACATTACTCATTGGAAAGCGACAGAGTTTCGTATGTTTCTTCTCTACGTTGGTCCGATCGTTTTACAAGGAAAATTGAGCGAATTAGCGTACCTGGCGACCCTGGCTTCAGTCTCGATTCTTTAGATTTAATTAGGGTGTATTTGACAAAATTCTTTGCTGGTCATGCCAATGTTTACGGTAAACATTCAATTTCACACAATGTTCACAGTCTACTCCATATCTGCGATGACGTTCGCAATTTTGGAAATCTCGATCAATACAGTGCGTTCCCCTTTGAAAATTTTTTGTTCAAAATAAGACGTTCAGTCCGAGCTGGCTCATTAGCAATTCAGCAATTGATCAATCGTATTGAAGAAAATGAAAATCTAACAACGCAAATTCGAAGTAAGAGAAAAAACAATGGTTGTACGCAATTGTCTGAAAAACACGATTCAGGTCCTCTCTGTGGAAATTTAAATTCACGATTGTTATATCAATTCAAAGTCGTCGAAACAAAAAATTTTATGCTGAACCAAACAAAAGCACGCGATTGCGTTGTTATAACGAATGACCAGTATGTTGCGTTAGTAGAAAATATCGTGCAAGAAAAAAGTACAGGTCTTATTTTATTGGTTGTCCGACGCATTTTAGAAATCGATGACGCTTACGAATTTCCATCATCGTCAAGTCACGTTGGTATCTACAAAGTGAGAGGCTTAGATGATAATTTAATTGGAATTGAACTGAACAACGTTGCTCATAAAGGTTTCCGTTTCAATGTCGAAACAGACGCCTTTGTTTGCAAAATTCTTCATTCGCTTTCTTAAGACTTGGATATTAGTTGCTTTGAAAATTTGAAATGTATTATGCATGTATCACAAGACATATAGATGGATATATATATATATATATAAACCTGGTAAGGTGTCAACTCTTTAAATGTAACTTATAATTTTAATGTTAATAAAGAATTGTAATTGACTATATTTGTTTCATTTCAATTTTTTAATAATGCTGTTCAATTATCATTACTCTATTTTCTAACAGTATTCTGACAAAGTCAAAAGGCGAAAAGATGGCCAGTAACAAGCTTACGAAAAATCAACATGAAACCGGAGGTAGAAGGAAATCATGTAGGAAACAAACTTCAAGATGAAACAGTCATTTCTGTAATTGCGTCTAATTGGATCGATGAAGACGAGAACATCTTCTACTATCCGCCAAAATCCGCAAAAAATAAGTACAAAATTTTGCAGGATTCTGCAGTTCCGGAATATGACACATGGGACTCCTTTCCCATCTACAAAATATTCAAAAATTCAATCGGTACGAGTCAATGCCGTAAAAAAATTGTGCATGCAAGTATTTCTTTACATAACATTTAAATAACAATTTTTTATATAGGTAAATTAGCAAAGGCCGAAGCTTGCGCTAAAAGATTTGAAAAAAATAGCGGTGGCGAAACCACAGACTACGGTCCGAGAAAGCGAAGCCACAAAACACCAAAGAGATATAGTCCTTCGAGGGACAGAAGTGGCGATGAGTCGAGCTCCTCCTCTGATGAAGAGCCTCGCAGGAAAACTAAAAAGCCTAATGCTAATGACGTACGCGAAAGAAGCCGCTCGCTATCTTCGAGCTCAGTAGAACCGTCTTTCATGCGATTACCGAATTGTACAGGTAAAGAGTCGTCCATAAACTTACGTCACACATTTTTTGGCAGTTTCAGACCCCCTCTTCCCGTTGTCACATAGTTTAGCCCAAAATGTGTAGTCACTTAGTTGTCAAATAAATGTCGTAAAAAATGAATGCTTATACTCATGTTTTACAGATTATCTTGGTAGTACGAACATTTTCGGAACACCCGGCACCGATCGTTCTCGACTTAATACAGAAACCCAGAAAAATGCTAATCCAGTTTTAAGTGACACCTTGAAATTGGATGTTCTGTCCGAAGAATCTATTCGAAGTATGTCTTTTTTATAGGAGTAAATATAATATCTTTCGATGCAAGTGTTTCGAGGTACTAACTTGTTTTTATTTTAGAAATAATTCAAGAAGAACTCAGCTCTTTCGAATCACGGCAGAAGAAGTGGATACAAAGTGAACTAAAAAACGCTTTGGAGTCCTCAATGAACGTAATGTTTAATAATGAATTGTCGGAATATTTAAAGAGCAATTTCCGACAGGTACGATTCGTAACATAACAGCGTTATGCAAAATTCTGTGCTGACAGTAGCGCTTTCTGTTTCAGTTGCTGGAAAACTTTAGTACCACTTTTAATCCATGTGCAGATAGTGAAACACCGAGCCAAGTAACAGACGGTGCAGTTGCTTCGTTTCGAGCGTCTGATCTGCCAATTGTAGCTATGGAAGACTTCCTTGAATTTGAAAAATTGAAAAATAAAAAATTTAATGAAAAATTTGTAAGTATTAATATCAGGGAGATCTCATCGCAAAAACTCGGTAGTAAGTATAAGTAAATCTAAAATTTGTTTCAGGGGAAGTATCCGCTACAACATCGCGAGACGACGGCTAAAAAAACCACATACGCCATGATGGGGCATATCATGAAGGGAAGAGTCCCATTTATGTTTAATATGGGTGGATCCAACGGCCTCGAAGCATTCAGCAAAACGGGGGTTTACGAATGCATTAAACGTTAGTTTCAATTCAACTTAACTTTAATTTGAGAATTAGGAAATATTTATAAATAATCTTTCTTCTTTCAGGTGCAGTTTGCCATCACTTTTCACTATGCAACAGCGTAGAGCAATACGCTGGTGCCAAACTACGGATGTTGAAAGACTCTACCAAAAGAAGAAAAACTGACGTCTTCAATCAAGCGAAGGAAGAGCATGAAAACTTAAAGAAGGCGAAGAAACAGGAAGAAGGTGAAAACAGCGAAGGAAAAAAGAGTGGTGACACCGAGAAGAAGAAAGAGAAAAATGTGCAGGCGAAGGACAACACGGCAACACTGAAAACCGCACAAAAAATAAATTGTGGTGAGAGCGCCGACATTCAAAATTGCAATAGCGAGAATGAAAAGGATGCAATGGGCTATGAAGGTATATAAAGATGAAAAAGAAATCCAAATTATAAAGAACGTGTCGATCGAAGTGAGTGAAAGCGAAGACACACAAAGCGAAGAGAGTGATAGCGAAGAAAGTGAAATAATTGAAAAGAATAGCAGCGAAAAAAATAAGAACGAAAATATTAACAATAAATAAGAATCAATAAAAATTTTCTTGTTTTATACTAACAATCTCAATCGGAACTATTGCTCAAAAATACATGATTTAGTCAAGAACCGTATGAGCTCCAGAAATAAGTTAGTTTCGGTAAAACTGCGCAACGAATTGAAAGTTTGTACCGAAGGGTTAAGATGGGGGATTAGAAAGTCAATACTGTTTCGAAACAAGGACAATTGTCACACGGAGGATCAAATGAATGGACTTACAAAAGACATAAAACACTGTCCATAACATGTATTTGGCGATCATCATTTGAGTGAACAGAGTACTTCTGCAAGGATCCAAAAGAAGGAGAAATTAATCTTGTGGAGAAAATGGAAAATAGTGGTCTTTTATTTTATAGATGACTTGATGCTGCCGATAGTGAATAAATTTGTAGGTGGAAAAAGGTTAAATTTTTCCATGAAAAATGGATATGCAGTTTGGTATGACGCTGCAGCAATTTCCTTCAATTGTGGTGTGAACTATTTCGATCGAGTACACAAGAAAATTTGTTTAAAAAGTCCTGATTCACACAACAAGGCATATATGGCGTAAACGGCAAGTTTGTCGACTGCAGCAGGACCAGATAAGGACTAAGGTAAAGTGGAGTCCGATACAGAAATTGGATGAACTTTTTTCATGCTTCAATAAAACCAAATATGAATTAGTAGTCATAGAGAGAGCTATACGGTTGGGCCCTTGTTGGCGACAAGAACGAATAAACAAAGAAGCCGCTTCTAACTTCGCGACTTATGAATTGAGATGAACTGGGGAAGTGGCAATTTTAAGAATACAGGATTTCAATGATTTTTATATGTAAAATTAAAAGTACAATAAAAAATACTCCTATAGTAATATACGGGGTGTTTCATTATAGATAACAAAGTTAATAGATTACCTACTTCCAGTACCTATAATAATCGAAAAGATCATCGCAATCTTGCGATTACCCTTTTTATTCAGTACCTAGCGCATTCTAACTGAGATATGACGATTAAAATATGTTAGATAAAAAGGTTAGACATGTGACTAAAAATCCATATTTGGGTCACCAAATTTTTCTCTGTGCATCAGGCGATGAAAACACATTTAAAGGAGATAAGATTTAAACTAAATGGCGAGAAAAATAAGGTACAAAAAACTTGCTATGACTAACAGGTCCAAAGTTATGATGCCTCAAAGTCTTTTTAACATTAATTTGGTTTAATTAGGTAACGTGGCATTTTGTTGTTAAAAGTAACTTTGACTTCTTTGTATATTTACTAAAGTGGAATCTACTAATCTACTTATTTTCCTTAACTTCTTTTCCTCGTCGTTTCGTTCATTTCAAGTGAAAACTAAAAACACTTTGTATCATATCTAAGTATCCCGCTCTCCAGTTCTATTTATCGCACTTAGCTAATTTTATTTTATTCAGAATTTTATAGGTGTCAACAACACCATTTTTATGCAGGGTGGTCCTAAATGATTGAGAAAAATTTCAGAAGGTAATTCCTGAGTTTATTCTACACAAAAAATTCATGTGAACATATGTATATCCTAAACGGCCTAGTTTATTGAAGTTAGAACAAAATATGGTTTCTTCCAAAATTTACGGAAAGGCTTCAAATAATTTTATGAAATTTGGCACACATCTTTTGCTTTTTCTTGCGGCTCCAGTTGTGTTAGTATGGAGATCGATGTTCGACTTTTGTTGACAAAACATCAATGTTTTTCAAACTTGGATTTTACCTTAAAATGTTGAGTAAGTTTTTGCTGTACGACAAGCTGTTTTTAAGATAACGCTGATTAAAGGAAAATATTCAAAATTAAAGTCCATTTATCTTGTAAACGAGGTCATTTAGCACCTATGCTCATATGAACTTCTTCTCTTAGAGTAGGTTCAGATATCACCCCCTGAAATCTTTCGCAATCCATTTAGAAGCACCCTTTATATTTTTTTTACAATAAAATCTCAAGATATCGAATTTGATGAACCTTTGAAATTCTTCAATTTATATAAATTTTCTTTTTGTTTTAATGAATAATCATCGAAATGTATCACATTATTAGGTACTTTTATAGAAATCCCGAAAAAATCAGGGAAAAGATATTTTATAGGTACTGAAATTTTTTCACCATACAAAATGTTGTTAGAGTTTGTAGAAGATCAATGATAATAACATTTTTAGAAATGTTTCGGTAGTTATGAAGTACTTATAAAAAAAAATGAATTAAACAAATAAGGACTTCTCCTACACTCTATTGTGCAACTTTGAGCTCGGGACACGACTAAACTATAAAAAATAAATTTCTTTTATGCTCTACAATTATTGTTTCATGTATTTTTACGTATCTGTTATGCTTTTGCTTTTGTCAGCGCTTGAGATAGAGAGTTGCGCAATATTTACTAAAGTGGAAACAATTTTTACTGAAGAACTTCACTGTACATTAACAAAAACGTTGATTTGTTCTCTATTTTGAGTTATCTACTTAATTTCCAATCTGTGGAAAGTTTTTCCTTAGCTTCTTTTTCTCGTCGTTTCGTGCCCTTAGAGCGAAAACAAAAAAAAAGGGTTATCGACATAAATTTTCTTTTTGGTTTAATGAATAACCATCCAAATATCTCAAATTTCCTTTTATAGAAATCTCGAAAAAATCACAAAAAAATGTTTTATCCAGAATATAAACTTTTTTATACTTATTTAGAAAAATGATATATTTGGTAAATAAATATTTTTTTGATTTTAGGTTTTATTTATATTGTAATTTAAATATTATATTTAAAAATCGAAAAAACTAAAAGACCACATTAATTTGAACTCCCGCCAAATTCTTGCTATGCATAACTTCTAGAAAACTCGGTAGATGGAGATGTAATAGAAACCAATATGACTAGCACAAGTCCTCAATAATTTACTTAAAATACAGAATTGAAATATTGCTGCAAGTGTTTTCAAAACAGTAAGTACAATTTTAAACTTTGTTAGTTTAAAGTATTGATCGAAATGGCTACTACAAGTACCGACTTCCGCTTAGAAACAGGAACAGGAAACCTTGCAAGCTCAAAATGGAGATTTTCCTGTTGCAAATTATTTGAAAAATACAACATATCATCATTTATAACCTCACTTTACAATACATGCTTAAAATGTGTATCAGTAATTATGCATCGGTTTTAGATTATGATAAAATTTCCTATACTAGAGGATACAACAAAGAAAATACGACAAAATGTAACAACGAAATACATATTTACGGATGCAATTCCCCTGAATAGCAATTGCATATCATCAGTATGCAGCACAGATCCGGTAAGTAAACAGTTTGATTTATCTAAGAATATGTGAAATAATATAAATCATTCTTTTTTTAGTTAGAAATTGGTACTGTTGGTAGTCGATTGATATCCCAACAAGCTTCTGTAAATGAATTGGGAAAGGAATTGTTGACAGCAGCGACTGCGGGCGATGTAACCAAAATAAGAACACTCCTTACAAAAGGAGCTCCTTTTACGGCTGATTGGGTAATATATAATAAAAGTCCATGTAGGATATTAAAAACTAAACAGTTTTGTACAGGATAATGTTCATTGACCACTAACCAAAAAATTACATAAAAATTAATAAATTAAGTAGAAAATCTACATAACATTTGAGCGAGACAGTTCCTCGTTATTTCAAGATTCTATGCCGAAAACAAGGTTGATTTTATTCACTGTTTGTACAGGGTGTCTCAATTTCGATGGGAATGGGGGGTTTCACCCATTTCTAGGCGAGATAGAGAAAAATGGTTTTAGTAATACTGTGCTAGATTTTTTAAAAAAATCGATTGGTAAAAACCACATCTTGATATCTCTGACCGTTATTAAGATATCTTTAAAAAGTGACATTTGGCTAATTTTTAAAAAGTGTCATAACTTTTTTGTTTATTAAAATATTTTAAATCTGTAAAGTGTTTGTTGTAGTAGTTTTTCACGTAGAATAATGTGCACTATAAATTTTTGTTCTAGGTTCAATACATTTCGAGTTATTACACCTAACTTTCTTATTTTAAATGCAATTCATAGTTGACTATGCCATTAAAAAATTGCTTATTTTTTTATATTTTCAAAAATATATATCTTGGTATACTTATTTTTATATCTCACTGAATTATACGTTTTTATATTTTTAAATTAAAACTTGAACATTTAATTCAACAAATTCGTACTATAATGTGTTGCAATTATTTATTTAATTGTTCTCTTTCAGTTATATATTTTGTGTTTCTGTTTATTTATTGTTGATTTTTTACCTGTTAAATTTGATATATTATTGTTGATAAATGGATTTTACTATTTGACGCTGGTTCATTGATATAACATTTTCTTTAACAACGCCTACTAATAATATTCAAAAGATTTAATTTACGAATTTAAAAATATAAAAATGTATAATTCAGTGAGATATAAAAATAAGTATACCAAGGTATATATTTTTGAAAATATAAAAAAATAAGCAATTTTTTAATAGCATAGCCAACTATGGTTTCCATTTAAAATAAGAAAGTTAGGTGTAATAACTCGAAATGTATTGAACCTAGAACAAAAATTTATAGTGCACATTATTCTACGTGAAAAACTCCTGCAACAAACACTTTACAGATTTAAAATATTTTAATAAACAAAAAAGTTATGACACTTTAAAAATCGCCCAAATGTCACTTTTTAAAGATATCTTAATAACGGTTAGAGATATCAAGATGTGGTTTTTATCAATCGATTTTTCTTAAAAATCGAGCACAGTATTGCGAAAACAATTTTTCTCTATCTCGCCTAGAAATTGGTGAAACCCCCCATTCCCATCAAAATTGAGACATCCTGTACTGCAGTAAGTAGTTATTTCATGTGAGAAATGTGAAAATGCTGTCCTCTCACTATTTGAATAACCATAAAAAAATTCGAGGATCTTCCACTTACTTACTTCGGGGCTTGTTAAAACTTATAATATATGCTTAATTAGCTTTAACACTACAACATTTCTTATCAGTACCAACCGTGCTCTTCACTAATCTTCACATAGCTCGCAGCTACTAAAAAGTAGAAAAATACATACTTAATTTACATTCATGATCATAACACCTATCAGAAATTTAATCTAAACAAACTGTATAATTTAAGTTATCTTCGTCCCTTGTTTATAAAACTAATTCCAACAATTTATGCAGCTTGGTACCAGTCCATTACACCTAGCTGCCCAAAATAACCATTCAGAAATATGTGAAATCCTCTTACGTGCCGGTATATCGAAAGATGCAAGAACGAAAGTAGACAAGACCCCTCTTCATATGGCCGCCTACGAGGGACATTTAGAAATAGTAGAAATCTTACTAAATCATGGTGCTGATTTAGATGCCAGAGACTTGGTAAATATTTACCTTCCACATATATTCTAATAAAAATTCTATAAAAACAATTTTAGTTAAGTATGACGCCGTTACATTGGGCTGTACAAAATGGTCATATAGAAGTTACTGACGCACTTATTAAAAGAGGGGCACAGCCATATGCCGTAAATAAATTTAATTTAACTGCTCTAGATATAGCTTATCAAATTAATAGAAGTGATATTACCGATTTAATTATCAGTGGAATAAACGACTCAAGTGTTGCTGCCCAAAATTTGGTTATACAGTTGGCCGAAGAGAATGGGGAAAATAGTAATTCTATGGATGACCATTCTATGCCGGTTGGTAAGTAAATTTTTGTGAAGTAAATTAATGGCAGTTACATAATGATAAAATAACCGGTTCTATTAATTTCATTGCAATCAGTAGTCCTCTGTATGCAAAATCCAGAAATGAGTTTGTTACTCGTAAAAATGGCCCTGTTTTATTGTACAGGGTGTCCCCTATTTTCGATTTCTAGGCGAGATAGAAAAAAATGGGTTTCTCATTCCGATTCTTAAGAAAAGAAGATGGGTAAAAACCGCATCTTCATATTTCTAACCGATTTTTAAAAACTGTTTTCAATTTTTAAGAAATTGATTTTTAAAGTAGAATAATAATATGCACTAAAAGTTAATTTTCTAGATGCAATACTTTTCAAGTTATTGCACTAAACTCGATTTTTAAAGTAGTAGTAGTAGTAGATTTTTGTTACACAGTGTACCAATTTGCTTGTAATTGCAGGGTATCTCTGTAATTTGTAAAGATAGAACTTTGCGGTTTTCGCGAACTTGTGCCACTTTTTCGTTAAACTTTTAATGCCGCAAACAGAACGAAGCTAACTTGTTTTGTTTCTAAGATACAGGGTGAAAACGAAATTTTTCACTTTCCGGGGTGCTGTCATATCTCACACACTATGTAAGCTAGAGAAAAAGTAAAAACTGTTCTAGATAGATTTTTTGCGTAGAATCCAGTGGGGTACTCGAAAAAGAATTGTTTTGCACCGTTTAAGAGATATGACCCAAACTAGGTCTTTTTTAAATGGAACACCCTGTATTTTTTAGTCTCATTAAATTTGTCTCTATTTTTTCTCATTAAAATGATGTAAACAGTAGGCACTTTTAAATTTAATAAATGCCCTAAAACAACATGAGCCACTGTATTAAACTAAAAACATTAATATTATTTTTATTTTATCTTAGTAAAATATCTGATGTGCCCAACACATGACTTTCTTATACGGATAGTATCACAATAATTACTTTTCGACCCTCGGATTCAACTATCAAAGCGCGCTATGAAAATATAAAGTGTTTTAGGAATATCTCGTTTTTTTGAAATTTTTTTGACGGAATTTCAAAATAAAGTTCTAACAAAATTTGTTCAAAATTCAATTCTAAATCAATGTTAAAGAATAAAAAAATCTCATAAATTGTTTATTTTTCAAGAGATTCTTAAAAAACCTAAAAATGTCATCAGGTAACTGTCACTTGTTTTGGTGCTAGATGAAAAACATTGAATGTGGCACCCACAATTTTGTTCAAACTCTTAAATATGAAATTTGAATCAAATCCGATAACTCGTTTTTGAGTTATGGTGGATACAGACAGACAGACAGACACACAGACAGACAGACATCATGGCGAAAATGGTCAAAATGGATTCAGGTGCTCTCAAAACGTGTAAATCCATCAAAATCTCGAAGTCGAAAAAAATCACGATTACAATACTTCCTTATACTTCGTATAAGAAAGTAAAAAGAAACAAAAAGCGAAATACATTTTTTTAACGGTCATATAAATAAACAATCAAACTTAACAAAATATTTTACGTTATTGTTTTTTTTTTATGTAATATAATGTCTAATGTTGCTTGTAAACATTTCCTAATCCCAGATTTTCAAGGCCAACTAAATTTTTTTGACTTATAATTGGGTTTTTTGCTTTTTAGGGCATTTGTTAAATTTGAAAGTGCCTACTGTTTACATCATTTTAATGAGAAAAAATAGACAAATTTAATGAGACTTAAAAATACAGGGTGTTCCATTTAAAAAAGACCTAGTTTGGGTCATATCTCTTAAACGATGCAAATCAATTTTTTTTCGAGTACGCCACTGGATTCTACGCAAAAATATCTATCTAGAACAGTTTTTACTTTTTTTATAGCTTACACGGTGTGTGAGATAAGACAGCACCCCAGAAAGTGAAAATTTTCGTTTTCACCCTGTATCTCAGAAAGAAAACAAGTTAGCTTAGTTCTGTTTGCGGCATTAAAAGTTTAACGAAAAAGTGGTACAGGTTCGCGAAAACCGCAAAGTTTTATCTTTACAAATTACAGAGATACCCTGCAATTACAAGCAATTTGGGACACAGTTGTAACGAAGTCATTTTTTAGCTAACTAATTACTTAAATAATGCAGAATTCTAAAATATCCAAGTCCCCGTCCTAACGCCCCGATTTCCCGATAGGTGGCTACCCTTTGTATTAAGCTATATCTCACCGCTACAAGTCAAACAAAATCCCTTTTAAGGAACCCAAAACCACGGACCAGGTCGTCGGTCGTCGAGAGTCGTGTGTGGTGTGTCGAGTCCGTGTCCAGTGGAAGTCAACCAAGCCGCCCACAAATTACAACACTATTGTTCTTATTTTTCCGAATAACCGTTCCACCAACAAACCGTCACCCCTTTGATACAACCGTCACCTTCCCCTGTCCCTAATTAGAATTCTGCTCCGTCAAGTTAAAACATTCCTTTTTTGAACATATTGTTGATTTCCCTTTCAATTGAATACATTATTATTTTCCTTATTTAAATCTTTAGTTTCATTTCCCTCGTAATTGACATCCTTTCCTGCAACCCGGTATGTTCCGAATTCCATACAATTAAAGCCTGTATTGGAGTTCGCCACCTCCCCAGTCTTGAAGATCTGACCCCTGGAATACCGTATCTTCACTGCAGCTACCTGAGGTGTCACGTGGAGTAAACCACTCGAATAAATCTGGCGCCCGAGATCCCCTTTCCCCTTAATTAACCCCTTACCCCGACGAAGTACGTCACACAGTGTACATATTTATTTTTATTTATAAAAAGCTTTTTCTCATAATATTTTCTTTAGATAAAAAGTATAAAGGTACTTGCCTCTTGAACCATTTTCATCTTTTCTTTTTAATCCATAGCCCTATATGTAGTCAAATTTAAGTAGGTATCTTACATTAAAAAGTTATTTCTATTTGTGGACACACTGTGTTAACTATATTTTCCTTTTTTGGAGTACCGGCTTGTGGCATTTTTCGTGAAACACCCTGTACACAGAAATTACACTATAAACTATTTGTCGCTCTTACAAAAGGGATAACAATAGTATTTTGCTATAATATATTGATACTTAAAATTTAACACAATTTCTTGGTTATAGAGAGTATATTAACGGAAGATGAACCATCCGAATCCCAAGATTGTGAGCTGATAGACGAAGATAGTAGTTCATTACAACAAATCGAAAATGGCATACCACCAAATGATGATCATCAATTTACTGCCTCTATGAAAATATTACAAGAACATGGAATTACCATGCTACCTAATGATGATACCAATATCTTATCTACTGTGATGGAAAGTGGTCATTCAGTTGTTTTAACAGGTAAAAGTCTGCATCAGATTTCTGTGATAGTTAAAAAAAATGTTTTATTACATAAATCTAATTTATGTAATAAAATATACATGTATACTTTAAACAAAAAAACGTTGCAAGATTTCTGTTGAAGTTTTAAAAAAACAAATAGATGTATATTTTAAAAATGTATAGGAATGGAAACCAACATTTTAATAAAATATTTTTTAATTTATAAAATGGGTACTTACTCCTAGAAGACATTAACAGATACATTCTTAGGTATTTAAATTATACCTAGCAATTTTAGGATTCCATCTTTATTCAAATGAAGTATTTCCTACAAATATAGAACAGTTGTATTATTCAACATTGTTAATGTATCAATATTTTTTCAGATGTTGGAAAAGAGGTATTAAACTCCGTGAAACAATCCGAGCAAAGTCAACAATTAAATAATAAGAAAATAATGACCGTAACAGCGGAAGAATTTATAGCAATGACAACGAATGGCACATTAAACAAAAACAATTTTGTGAGGCAAATTAAAGTTATACCACCAAAGTCCATTAAAAGAATAGTTATGCATAAGAATAAAATTGCACCGGTTATGAATACACCTTCGGTAAGATGCGATTTTCACATTACACACAATCATTATTTTTTTTATTTTTAGGTGTCACACACATCAAAGGAATGTGTTAATTCGCATAATACTGATATGGAGTTAGTCATGACACAGTTAATTGAGGCTAGAAGAATGATTGATGAATACAAAACAAAATTAAGCATAAAAGAAAAAGAAGCAGAAAAATATAAAGAACAACTGAAATTGTTAATGAACACTAGTTAGTGACCTATTCTTTTTACCATGTTGATTTGTTAATTGTTATCTCATATTATGTTGTATTACTGTATACACATACATGTGTCTGTTATTAGATTTCTTAGAGACACACTTTTTTAAGAAGAAAGACATCTAAAGCGGCAAGCTTTTTAATATTTCAGTTGGTTTAAGCATAATGTTTCGCAGTATTTTTGATTAACTTTGATTATGAACTATTAATAAGAAAATGTTGTATATTTTGTATTTTTTTATGTGTGATTAATAACAATAAAACCAATTACGACATAATTATGTTTTAGGAACCTATACAGGGTGTGTCACGATGAGTTGACAGTAGACGTGACTCTGTTACTAAACAAAATTACACAATTACCCATTACACAATGTGGTCTGATACTTATAGTTTTGGAAAACTTGCTTTATTGGTGGTTGTCCGTTCATTTTTAAAAACTAATAAGTGATAACTTTATTTTTTTAAATGAAATACCCTATATATTTCTACATTTTAGAATTCTACACTTAATTCTAGACATAAAAGTTGTAAGGTTTTAAAATGAACGGTATTATAATTAGGTTTTTTCCAATTTTTTCATACAAAAACTTGAGTCAAAAAATTTCATATCTTGCTAATAAGACGTTTTTACAAAAAAAAAACAACAAATTTTAGTGGACGCAGAAAATGTACAAGAAACATGGCAATATGGTTTTGAAAAACTTATTTTATACAGAGTGCTTGTGGTTGACAGTTAATTTTTTAAATTCCTTGGAAATTGGAAAAAACGTAATTAATTATAATACCGTTCATTTTAAGACCTTACAACCTTAATACTTTTATGTCTAGAATTAAGTGTAGAGTTCGAAAATGTAGAAATATATAGGGTGTTATACATGGTGGCTGAAATTCCGTTTCCAGGATGGGGATCTCGCTTATTATAATAGATAGACCATAGGTTTAAATTTGGCAAAGTTGCTAAATTTAGTGCTCAGTAATAATCCTAAGACAAATTTGAATTATTTTGAACGGTCTTCTGAAAAAGTGAAAAAAACTGAAAATTACAATTTTTTAAAATCGCCCATAACTTTTATTTCTGAACATTTTTTAAATCTGTAAAAACATTCTCAAAGCAACTTTTTATGCTCTATCGATCAGTGATCGTCGTTTCTTTAAACATCGATTCGTTTTTGTTTTTTAAACGCCAACTTCGGTTTTTCTTATGGACGTACTTTCTACTTTACACATCATTGGATAGTATATTTTTTTCCAAATTCATCGATGTACTACACATGGTATTCAGATTTAATTTTAATTGTTAAAATTTTAAAAATGTGTCCAATACAGCAATCATCTCAAATCAAGCTGCCTAAACTCGTTTAGGTTGTGTTGTTACCATGGTAATTTATAAACAATTTAAAATTTGAGGTTTATCACAAGCATAGATGTCACAAGTGACAAATTACAATAATAATTAGTTATTCCCCGCGAATTAAATTAAATTATGTTTTCGAATAATGAAAAGCGTGATATGATGCGTATTTATTATTCATCACATAGAAACTCTATATTAACGACATAACGATACGCAGAAACATATCCTGAAAGAAGACAACCATCTTCTAGATTATTTGCTACACTGGACAACAATTTAATGGAATTTGGGGCCTTTGAAAAATCCAAAACAAAATATGGAAGCCGAATTACAGAAGAAAACAAAGAAAATATTTTAGCCGCGGTAAATATCTAAACACTGGCTTTGACAGAATTATGCAATTTCAACCATTTAGGTGAACGAGAATCCTGGTATCTCGACAAGAGAACTGAGTCATAATTTGGAATTACCTCGATATCAGATTCAAACAGTTCTAAAGGAGGAAGGATTTAAACCATTTAAAATCCATGTGACACAGACATTGAGACCCAGAGACGAAGTTCATAGACTCCAGTTTTGCGAGTGGCTTCTTGATAAATACCAACGTAACGAGGATTTTCTGAAAAATATTATTTGGACGGATAAATGTTCATTCACCAACTTGGGCATGTTCAATCGTCATAATGAACATTATTGGGCCAGAGAAAATCCCCGTACCTATAGAGAAGCAAGACCACAGCACCGATTTGGTATCAATGTCTGGGTAGGTTTATGGGGGGAAAGGGTTATTGGTCCTCATATTTTCGAAGGGACTCTAACCGCTCAACGTTACATTGACTTTATAAAGCAAGATTTGATGGAATATTTGGAGAATGTCCCACTGAATCAACTACGGCAAATATGGTGGCATCAGGATGGGGCTCCAGCGCATAATGCGCAGATTATTATTATTATATTATATAGAGAACGCCTTAATGAACTTTTCCCTGAACAATGGATCGGAACCCATGGGCACGTCTATTGGCCAGCCAGATCACCTGACCTGAACCCCTTAGATTTTTTTCTTTGGGGATACGCCAAAAATAAAATTTTTAAAAACACTTATAACAATGTCGAAAAACTGAGGAATGTCGTTTTGGGAGTGATGCGTAATATTCCACGTAGAACGATAGCGCGAAGTTTAGACAGTGGAGTACGGAAGCGTTTACGGTTGTGTATTAGAGAAGACGGGCATTTATTTGAACATCTACTTTAAATTTAATTTGATATAGCATATTGCTTATTGTCATATGTTACTCGACTTTCATATTTGTTTAGATTTCTTAAAGGCTCCAAATTCCATTAAATTGTTGTCCAGTGTAGAAAATAATCTCGAAGATTGTTGTCGTCATTCAGAATAAGTTTCGGCGTAACACTGTGTTTTTAGGAGAGAGTTTTTATGTTATGAATAAAAGATACACGGATAATATCAGTCTTTTCATTATTCGAAAACATAATTTCAGTTCACAGATTATGATTAATAATAATTATTGCAATTTGTCACTTGTGCCAGACCTCAAATTTCTTAAATTTTGAAATTGTTTATAAATTACCATCGTAACAATGAACTAAGCGAGTTTGGGCTGCTTGATTTGAGATGATTGCTGTATTGGATACATTTTTTGAATTATTAAAATTAAATCTGAATACCATGTGTAGCACATCGATGAATTTGGAAAAAAATGTACTATCCGATGATGTAAAAAGTAGAAAGTGCGCCCATAAGAAAAACTGAAGTAGGCGTTCAAAAAACAAAAACGAATCGATGTTGAAAGAAACGACGATCAGTGATCGATAGAGCATAAAATGTTGCTTTGAGAATGTTTTTACAGATTTGAAAAATGTTCAGAGATAAAAAAGTTATGGGCGATTTTCAAAAATTGTAATTTTCAGTTTTTTTTACTTTTCAGAAGACCGTTCAAGATAATTCAAATTTGTCTTAGGATTATTACTGTGCATTAAATTTAGCAACTTTGCCAAATTTAAACCTATGGTCTATCTATTATAATAAGCGAGATCCCCATGTTGGAAACGGAATTTCAGCCACCCTGTATTTAAAAATATAAAGTTATAACTTATTAAGGTGGGAACAGACTGAGCAAACATTGTTGAACAACAGTTGGTCAGCTTTTGGCGAACAAAACGTAGTAGCAGTTGACAAACTGTTCGGCAACATCGACCTGCCTTGTTGCTTAGGTGTTCGCTCAGTAGGTGCCAAATACCAAATATCTGCAGTAGGTATATGCGTACACACTGGGGATACTGTTGGCGCACTGTTGGGCCACATTTCCTTTGAAGTACCGCCTCGGGAGCGATCATCGCGCAACAGATCGTCAACAGCGGCCCAACTGTTGACAAACACGTATACATCATAGATGATAGATACTATAGATGAGAAAGACCAATGATATCTAATATTACTACGTAATAGTACCTCGCCGGCTCACCAAAGCGCTGTTTTCTTTTGGCGGGTTTTTTAAATGTTGGTATTATATTTGGATTTGAATTTCAGTATTATTACTACTATTACTAGACTGTAATCAGAAATAGCATTGTGATTGAATTGTGAAATGCCATATTTCTGTAATTACAGTAAAGTAATTTTAAAATAAACACATTTAAGAAAAAATATTAACATATATTTAAAGAAACGAATAATATACATAGGAAAAAATTCAAATTATATTTTTGAACACAAACCTTTTCACCAATGGAAATTTATTGGTTACCAGAATATAAATTTGTTTCCAAAAGAGATAAATGAGCACCAACCGATGAGCAGAAACATAAAGTTTGATCGACGACTTTCAACTCCAAATTTAAACGATCTTCTCTCCCAATTAATAAGCAGCAAGTTTGAAACATCTAAAGGAAATTTGAAAGTTTAATTTAAGATGTGCATAATAGATATTTTACAAAATTTTATATTTACCTCGTTATCGTTTGATAATTTATGTTGTTTCGTCCCAACTTTTCACAAATCGGTACCTTACAACACTTGCAAACACCCATAATAAAAAATATCGTTAACGGAACGAATAACAAAAAGCAAAATAACAAGAATCAATAATAAAACACAATAACAATAACAAATTAGAAATACATAAATAACAAAATCGCGAATAAATAATTAAAATCTGGAAAAATATTTAGAAACGCGTTGTCTAGTTGACGTTTCCAAATTTCAGATCGAAAATGACAGATAAAATAATAAAGTCCCTGTTACAGGGAGTTTATAAAATAACAGAGAGTACAGGGACTTTATAAAATAATAGCTTACAGCGCCACAGGTGAGCCGGCGAGGTACCATTACTTTGTTATATTTTGTCCGTAAAAGATAACAGGCCATGGTATACATTGAGCGAACTCCTGTGTTGCCCAACTGTTGTTCAACAATGTTTGCTCAGTCTGTTCCCGGCTTTAGTTTTTAAAAATGAATGGACAACCACCAACACCCTGTATAAAACAAGTTTTCCAAAACTATATCAGCGTATTTCTTGTATATTCCTACTGTGAACATAAGAAAAAAACTTTGGAAAGAACGTGTCATTGTCAAACTTTGAATTTTTATTTACAGTTTTAGTAAAAAAAAATTAAAAATTGTAAATAGTTATAAAACCGTTAATGTTAGAACCATACAACCTTAATACTTTTATGTCTAAAATGAAGTGTATCTAAAAATTCAAAAATATACAGGGTCTTCCAAAATAACAAAGTTTGTGTCTACTTCCGGTATAACCGGAAGTCCACACATGTGGCTTCATTTTCATTAAATAAACAACATTGTGTAGTGGTCTTGTACCAGTTTTTAGAACCAAATTGTGTTTAGTAACAGAGTTACGTCTATTGTCAATTCGTCGTGACACCCTGTAGAAATAAATATAATTTTTAATAATAGAATTTATGAAAGTCTACCACGCACCATGAATTAAATAATTGAAAATAAGCTTTATATTCAAAAATGGAAACAATGCAAGTGGTCCAGTTTAATTAGACCTTATTTTGAGAAGAGCGGGAAAAATTCAAACATCGCGCCTGCTAAGCATATGGTGAATTCTTTAGTAACATTTGTATTTATCACTAAACCCGAAATAGTATTTTTCTTTGACAGTAAATGTCAATTGAACAAAGAATATGTTTAATGTATAAAAAGTAAAAATTGAAGTTGGATTATTATTAAAATAAAAGGTTTTTTAATGATCGGATTATTTTCTGGTATGGGTATGGAGGTTGATTTAAGGCAACAGTTTTTGTGCTTCTCAATATTGACAATAATAAAAACAGCTGATAATACATAACATACACAAGTGTCAAAATTTGTTTTTTGTGTCAGGGAATATTTCGTTTATTTACTTAATTCATATTATTAGATTTCCTGTAGAATCTACTGCTTGGCCACCTTTCACATAACATCCTAAAAATTATTGGTCACTGACTCAATATTGTCAATCTGCTCATTTGACATAACTAAATTTAACACTTCATTACAGATGAAAATATCTATTCTTATATAATGGTTGCAAATATGCAGCAATAATTAGTATCTGGCAATATGGAAGGAATTGATTGCTTTGGGTTTGTTTTTTACAATGATTTTGATTCGGCGAATTTGGCGAAAGTCGATCTCATACCACCTTCTGAATCAGGTAAACAAACTTTTACATTACTTCAAATACTTGTGTATAACTGACACTGTTTTCAGTTATTACCAAGCAGTCCTCGAATACCAAATCAGTAATTCCTGAAGTACCTGATGCAGAATTCAACATTTGGACAAAACCTGACTGCTGTGGTACTGAATTTGAAAATGGCAATCGAACATGGTTTCACTTTGGACTGAAAGGTTTATATGATGCATTTAAATTTCATGTTTAGCTGACCATTACATTTCTAGCACCACAACCGTCCCTTCTAGTAAAGTTTAACATAGTGAACCTTAACAGGCAGGGCAAAATGTATAGCCAAGGAATGGCACCTGTGTACCGTATAGTCCCTGGAAAACCTCAATGGGAACGCATCCGCGAGAGGCCCGTTTATAGTGTAAGTTTCATTTTTAATCAAATATTTATTTGTAACATGTCAATATAAAGTTCCTCATTTCTTTCAGCTCAAAGATGATATTTTCACATTATCCTTCAAGTTTCGCACGCCTGAAAATCTAGAAAGCGTAATGTATTTTGCATTTACATATCCATTTTCCTACGTCGATTTACAAAAACTATTGGCCAATGTAGACAGAAAACATTTATCCGCAAAACCAACATGTGAGGATGATATTTATTATGTTCGAGAATGTATTTGTACCTCTCTGGAAGGACGAAATGTCGATTTGTTAACTATAACTTCTTACCATGGTATCACCACCGAACGGGAGGATAGATTAAAAAACTTGTTTAAAAATAAGAATTGTCTAAGGCCTCACAAATTTACAAACAAAAAGGTAATAAATTACAAGTATTTTTGCTGTAAGCGAAAGTGGATGACTGAAATATGTAACTAATCAAAAATAAGTTCACCAAACTTTCGCGAATCGCCAAATATAACCAAAAAGCCATTATTTAGAATAGTGAACGACAATTATTTTTATTATTATTATATCAGTATTGTTGTTACCAAATACTGCAGAAATTGTTTTGAACTGGGCGTACCTACCCGAAAAGTACAGAGTAAATTACAGCATCTAGGAATTTGTGTACCAATCTATAGATACCTACCTACATAAATTAGGATTTTCAGAAGTAATAATTTATAAACTTGATATGTTGTTAAAGATAATAGAAATTCATTTTTCACACAATAATATTCACATAGATTTTTAATGCATTGACTATAGGACAATTTTTACAACTTGTAAAACCCCAAAAAAAATGTTTCTGTGGTAGATGTTTTTTGTCATATCTTATTGGAAAGTCACATGTTTTTTATTATTTTACAGAATAAAACTCCCATAATAGTAGCTTCAAAAACGTAACTTTATAAATCCCACCTGTAGTTTCCCAACTCTGCATTTCAAAACACAAAGCTTAAAGAGTATTGGGAACATTTATTATTATTTCTGAAACGTTTATACTATCCACATAACCAATTATATTTCAAGTTGATTGAGCATTCATACTGCAGATTTAAATCCTGCTCTAAAGCTGCAATTATTAAAATCATTTATATTCAGAGTGTTTAATAAGCATTTTTTTTGAACAAATGTATGAGTAAGCTTTTGAAGATACGGAAAGTTGGAATTGAGAAAAATTGATCGGAATAAAAGTTATAAACAACTCCAATTTTTTAAGAAAATAGGCCTACATTTGACTTTCAACTTATAAGTAGTTCTCTTCAAAAAGTAAAACAGTTTTTCCATCTTGTATTGTGACTTTATATTTTTAAATGGATATTTTGTAACAGTCAACGCTTATCTCAATTTTAGAGCAACTAATAACTTTTTTATTAAGTATGCATCATACAGCCAGTGCACGAATGTTACATGTATAGGGTGTCTCTAAAAGGTCTTTACAAAATCCTACCACAAGTTTTTGGGCTCAAAATAATTCGATTGAACCAAACATACCTTACTCCAAAAGTTCTTCCTTACTGAGTTACAGGGCGCTAATAAATATCTTTCCAAATAGTTTTTTAAGTATATCTACAGAACGTTTTAAAGTAGAGAATTGAAATTTGATGGGTTAATAAGTCTATAAAGAAGCTACAATGTGATGGTATTACAACCAAAATAATATTGTTCCGTGTCGTACTCATTGTTTTTTTGGATATTTTTTGTAGGGTATTGAATTTTTTTACAAAATAACAAAAATTATGATAGATACGCTCAAGACACGTAAAAAAGGTATACGTGTTTGACTTGCGTTAACTCCACTGTTTGCGATATATTTAACTTCGAAAAATTTTTTTGCTATAAGAACAATTTGTAAATTACCCTGTAAAGTAAAAAATATTGGGTCACTCTAATACAGCTGCTTCTACGTCCAAAACTAAGCATAAATGGTTGTAGAAACCGACCCCCAAAAATGTTTCGTTATAAAAATACAGGGTGTTGAAAGATGTATTTTTTATTCGCCCTCTCTTTTTTAGGTATATCTACAGAACGGTATAAGATAGAAATTATGCTTATTTTTGGACGTAGAATGAGCCGTATTAGAGTGACCCAATATTTTTGACTTTACAGGGTGTCACAAATTGTCGTTTTAAAAGCAAAAAAAAATTTCAAAGTGAAATATCTCGCAAACAGTTGAGTTAATGCAAATCAAACAGGTATGCCTTTTTTACGTGTCTTGAGCGTATCTATCATAATTCTTATTATTTTGTAAAAAAATTTAATCCCTACAAAAATTATTCAAAAAAACCCTGAAACCTCTTCGATAAGTACGCCACTGAACAATATTATTTTGGTTCTAACCGTTCTGTAGATATACTTAAAAAATTATTTGGAAAAATATTTTTTAGCCT
The DNA here is from genome assembly GCA_963942485.1 of Pediacus dermestoides. Classification (NCBI taxonomy): domain Eukaryota; kingdom Metazoa; phylum Arthropoda; class Insecta; order Coleoptera; family Cucujidae; genus Pediacus; species Pediacus dermestoides. The sequence goes on from OZ012626.1 coordinate 14,755,269, forward strand.
CCTGTAACTCAGTAAGGAAGAACTTTTGGACTAAGGTATGTTTGGTTTAAACGAATTATTTTGAGCCCAAAAACTTGTGGTAAGATTTTGTAAAGACCTTTTAGGAACACTATTTTAATATGGATTTTATTAGAAATAGTTATTCCTGATTAAAAATCTGCTTTCTTCAAAATTTCTGACAACTCAATCAGATTTAACTGTATTCGTACATGGTGGGCATAGAAAACATGAAAGAAAGAACTACTTTTATTATTTTATTTATTCATCATGTGGTTCATTACATTGTATTCATTATTACCTTTATTTTTTAATTTAAACAAAATTTGTATTAGGAAAAATGTTTCTGTAATTGACAGAAATATTTTTATGTTTTTTGTAAAATTAGATTATACGGAGTGTTTATAATTTATTGATAGATATTAGAAACTTCAAACAGGGTGAAAACTTGCTTTTTTGGGATTCTTTTTAAATTTTATCTTTTATATTTCTAATACTTAAAATTAATTCATTTTATTTTTTTAATATTTCTTTCTGAAGGAGTCATTAAAATTGTAACTAATAATAATTAATAAATTTGTTTGTGGCCAGTTATTTATATGGATTACCTCAACTTGACACATTTGAGGCCTCTTTCACGGAATACAAAATACAACGACTTTTGAAGAAACACTCATACGTGAAAACCAAAATTTCAACTCCCATCCCAACACCCTAACACTTGATTTTAATCACGATAGTTATTCTCCTTGGCATCCGATTAATATTAAAAAACTTAAATTTTTGTTGGTATCTATCTTGTCGCGGTTCCGGGACGCTTAAATGGGAGAGAAAAAGGAGGAAAGGGGATTTCTCAGAAGTAAGTACCTAATGTCGAACCCCTAGTTCTTCGCATATCATGATTTAGATGCTGCTGGTTTGATTAATATTACAATAAAGAGTTTGGTGAACTTTATGAAAAAAGTACTTATTTTTATGAAATTATGATTTATTTGTCTTTAAGGTAATTTTTGTATCTGCGCGGGTGCATCCAGGCGAAACTCCATCCAGTTTTGTGTTCAATGGATTTTTACAACTACTCTTAAATAGGGACGATTTAACTGCGATTTGCCTTCGTCGAATGTACGTGTTTAAACTCATACCATTTCTAAATCCAGATGGGGTTGCACGAGGTCACTATCGGACAGACACAAGAGGTGTCAACTTAAATAGAGTCTACCGTAATCCTTCTTTTAAAGAACATCCATCTGTTTACGCTGCTAGAGCATTAATTAGGTGAGATGAACATTGGATATTTCCACGATTTGATTACAAGGATTTTTTCGTGCAGATATTATCATTTTGGTGCCGAAAAAGAAGATAATGCCGATCAGTGTGATAACTGTTGCAACAAATTACTAGTAGATAATATTCACACAGCGGTCGAACAAAACAACCAAACTGATATTAGTCACAAAGTATCTCACATGTCTCTGGAAGAATGTGATAAAAGTTTATCCACACGTTGGTGTTCGAAATGTAAGAACAATATTCTAAAACTGGAAGGCACCATGCCGGGGATATCTAGTATTATTCCAACGTTCAACTTGAGTAATTCTTTAGGGCGAGACTACTGTAGAAATTGTGGCTGCAAAATTGATTATGAAGAACATGAAGAAGAAGTCAAAATACAAGAAGTTGGTAGTCACGGTGATATTAACAGTAACGAATCGGGTTTGTTTATGTATATTGACATGCACGGGCATGCCTCGAAAAAAGGAATATTTATGTATGGAAATCATTTCGATGATTTAGACAGAAGTGTTGAGTGTATGCTCCTACCTAAACTTATGAGTCTCAATAATCACAATTTCCACTTTAACTCTTGTAACTTTACTGAAAGGAACATGTATCTAAGGTTAGTATCACAAAATATGTTTGTATTTCTTGACCTACGTTGTGTTTTCTAGGGACAAGAAAGATGGAATGAGTCGTGCTGGTTCTGGAAGAGTCGCCGTACTTTCGTTCACTGGGCTTGTACGAAGCTATACACTTGAATGTAATTATAACACTGGAAGAATAATAAATGTGTTACCCCCTACAATAAGGGAAAACAGTGGTAAAATGCATACTTTACCGGTTCCACCGAAATATTCCCCACCGATTTTTGAAGAGGTGTGTTTAAAAAATGTTTAATTATTAGAAATTCTAGTAATTAACTTTGAATGATAATGCTTGAAGTGAAGAAAACGAATTTAGAAATACTATCCTTATCTTTTTTACTTAAATTCAAAAACATTTCAGGTCTTAATATTTTTTACCATGTACAGGGTGTCCCATTTTCGACACTTTTAGGGGGTATTGGCGTTATTATCAAAGATAGAGTGTTGCGGTTTTCACCTTTCTCTCCTACTTTTTTACGAAACGAAAGATTCCGGGGTCAAATTTGTCATGGCTCTCTTAGTTTTTAATCTACAGAGTGATTCTCAAAATCTTTGTTTTTTAGACACCCCTGGTACTTCCGTTATGCGTCTACTTATCAAAAAGGTGAAAACTGATCTTGATGGAGTTTTTTACGTAGATTTCAGTGGCGTAGGCAGTTTTTATGTAAAAGGTTTAGTTTTAGAGATATTGCCCAAACTTATGTTTTTTTAAATGGGACATCCTATATATTATTTTTTATATTGATTAAGCCAAATTTGGGATTTCCAAAAATATATATATAATACTTAATATTTATTTTGAAAAACAAGCTCAAAATTCGATATTTTTAATAATTTACTTTATTTATAACAGTAGGCCATGGCTAGTTTATTAGATACAAATGCAAAATTTGACAGATTTGTCAGATTTAGATTATTGATGAAATATTTTTGTTACGTAGGTGTTTTTATCTTTTTATTGTTTTTCAAAATAAATATTAAGTATTATATATTTTTGGAAAGCCCAAATTTTGCTTAATCAATATAAAAGATAATATATAGGGTGTCCCACTTAAAAAAACATAAGTTACTGCAATATCTCTAAAACTAAACCTTTTATACAAAAACTGCCTACGCCACTGAAATCTACGTAAAAAACTCTATCAAGATCAGTTTTCACCTTTTTGATAAGTAGACGCATAACGGAAATACGAGGGGTCTCTAAAAAACAAAGATTTTGAGAATCACTCTGTAGATTAAAAACTAAGAGAGCCATGACAAAATTGACCCCGGAATCTTTCGTTTCGTAAAAAAGTAGGACAGGAACGTGAAAACCGCAACACTCTATCTTTGATAATAACGCCAATACCCCCTAAAAGTGTCGAAAATGGGACACCCTGTACAAGGTGTACCAGAACGAATTTTTTGGTTACAAAAATTGCTTGGGGTCAATATTTTTCAAAAAAATCAAGTCACCCCAAATTTTGAAGTTGCGATTAATCGCAATGGTTCTGTAACACCCTGTACACGTACTTGTTTAAATATTTTCTTATGATTGCAAAATGTGATGTGCTGCTTTGTTTTAGGTTGGTAAATGTCTGGGTGCCTCAATATTAGATCTCACAGCCCAAAACCCCGTGAGCCGATTACCGAATTCGGAGTTTCATTCTTTGCATGGGTTGAGAGACTGGCTACGTATAAACAGTGTGAATGAGTACGGCGAAATAAAACCGAAGTTGAAAGTGAAAGAAAAAGTACCAGGCAGCCTACATAGTCAGGTAGGCCAGAGTGTCGATGTAAATAATGATACGGATGATACAAGTGACAGGGACAATGAAAATAATTCAGAAATTCAAATTAATAGTTGCGTAATTTCGTAGATAGGGTTATGGAATTCATGACGGGCCAAACTAATTGTCTTCCATTCATAGTAAAATATTGATAATAGAATTTTTACTGATCTGCCATTAGTTGCCATTATTAAACTTTTTTAATTGTATTAATATAAACTGTGATACATCTGCAAATGGTAGAAAAATCTTTTTTTCGCACTGATTATAATTTGCCTGTATAATTTAAATTTATGTTATTATTGTGTACTGTGTAACTATCTTAATTTTTTTTATTAAATTTTTTATAACCAATTTATTTCTATTTAATTTGAATTGCTAATCAGTTTTTTTTATATGGTCAAAACATGTTTTTGCTTGTATTTTAAATACATAAGTCCTTCCTTTAACATCTGATGGTTTTCACCAATGGAACAATATCAAAAGCTTGTTTATTTAAAATGTCGATGTACATAGGTATCATCCAATTTAGCATAAAGTGACAAGAAGTAAAATTCAAATAAACTATTTTTACCATATTACCATTTTACTGAAATAGTTTCTTTGAACATTGTAGATATATTATGCTACAGGTAACTAGGTAACATAGGAACTAGGTTGCCGTAGTTTATTCCTTCCTATAAATAAATTACCATCAGTTTATCTTAGTTCCTTGTGAGGAGTTTATCTTGTAATTGATTAGTTTTTGAGTTGCAGAAGATTCCTTGAGAATCAAGTAAAAAAATATTTTTTATTCTATTGGATAACTTTATCACATTTTAAAGGATGTTCCGTAAACATTGGTCAACTTTCTGACAAAAATATAGTACTTGCCAAATATACCTTAGTCAAATAATGCTTTCCTAAGAAGATATAACCAAAATTAAAATTTATCATTACCTAGTTACACATAACTAAAGAACTACTACTCCAAATTGGTTGAAATTATTTGTGTGGTTTATAAACAATTAAACAATGATTAATGCCAATCATCTGGTTTTGTCTACAGTTTTCTCTACGTTAGCCACTGCATCCGAACATTTTTCAGTATATTTTTTCCGGTGGCTGTCGAGGATTTCGACAAATAAAAAGTCATTAATCAACAATTTAGGTTGAAATTTTGACCTATATTAGCTAAATTTCAGTTATCCTCAAGTACATTTTTTGGCTAAGATGTATTGGGCTCAAGCACGTTATTTTTTCAAAATGTAGATATGTTTACGGAACACTCACTGTAATAATGAAGCCATAATTCTCATACAAAATTCTTCATCAAATTAGAAATATACAATATTTCCCTCAGAAACAATTAACAAAAATTATTTACGATATACTATATTAGTCCAGGAGCCAGTGATGAATTTTGAACGTGATTCGTTTGAGTCACAATTTAGAAAGCAGCTCATACCGAAACTCTGGTTTGTTGGGGCTAAGTGGTTGCGTTCCGCCCCTATGGTGGGTTGAAGATGATCGCGTTACAGGCATGTACATACGTTATGAGTTTGAGTAAAAAGAAAATATCCGTATAAAACTTTAAACAACGCAGATTATACAGGGTGTTCGCGCGAAGTGGCTCACTATTGCTAACTTCGTTATTATTGAAGCTACAAAGTCGGTTAAATTAGCAAACTAGTAGCATTTTTTCCGCTGATTATAATGGTGAAAACAGGAAAACAATTGACCATCTGGTTTTCGAGATATTCACAAAAATAACATTTTTTTTAATGGAACACCCTATACCCTATTTTTGCAAAAATCGATGACAAATTAAATTCTGTACAAAAAATGTTCTTAATTTTTTTTGATTATAATTTAAAATAAGCGAGTTATTTTGAAAAAAGTTTACAATTCTTTAAAATCAAGTAACCATAAAACGGAATAGTAATTTATTAAAACCAAACAATCATAATTTTGAATTTAAGCAAGTTGAAAAAAACTTGAAAGAATTACGGAAATATTACTATTTTATTTCATATTTTTAATATACAGGTGTTTGCGCAAAGTGGTTCACTATATAGCCAACTTTGTTATTATTGGAGCTATACAAAGTCGGTTAAATTAGCAAACTAGTAGCATTTTTTCCGCTGATTATAATGGTGAAAACAGGAAAACAATTGGCCATCTGGTTTTCGAGATATTCACAAAAACAACATTTTTTAAATGGAACACCCTGTATATTCTTGCAAAAATCGATGATAAATTATATTCTGAACAAAGAATGTTCTTATGCTTTTTTGACAATTATTTAAAATAACCGAGTTATTTCGAAAAAAAGTTTTCAAAGATTTAATATCGAGTAGCCATGAAAATTATAATTTTGTAAATTTTCAATATTTCCGTAATTCTTTCAAGTTTTTTTCAACTTGCTTAATTCAAAATTATGATTGTTTGGTTTTAATAAATTGCTATTCCGTTTTATGGCTACTTGATTTTAAAGAATTGCAAACTTTTTTTCAAAATAACTCGCGTATTTTAAATTATTATCAAAAAAAATGAGGACATTTTCTGTATAGAATTTAATTTACTATCGATTTTTGCAAAAATATGTAGGGTGTTCCATTTAAATTTTTTTTATTTTTTTGAATATCTTGAAAACGAGATGGTCAATTGTTTTTTTGTCTTCACTATTGTAATCAGCGGAAAAAATGCTACTAGTTTGCTAATTTAACCGACTTTGTAGCTCCAATAATAACGAAGTTAGCAATAGTGAGCCACTTCGCGCGAACACCCTGTATAAATAACCGTCTGTTAATCCGAGTCGGTTGTTATCTGCATCTGATAGCCCCTCAAACATCGCACGACGAACTCGATCAACCGCGACGTAGGGAAAGTCGAGTCGCGCGATTTTTGAAGTGCTATCAGATGGTGATAACAACCGACTCGAATTAACAGACGATTATTTATATAATCTTCGTTGTTTAAAGATTTATATGCATATTTTATTTTTACTCAAACTCATGACGTACATGCATCTATAACGCGACCATCTTCAGCCCCCTATAGCTCCGGAGTTTTTGTATGAGCTCGGTATCCCCTATCGGCCCCTTTCTAAATTGCGTCTGAAACGAGTCACGTCCAAAAGACATCACTGGCTCCTGGACTATGTCACAAATTCCAGATAAACTGATATTGCATTGATTTTCATATAAGAAGAAATCAACGGCGGCTACCTATCTAAGACAACGAAAACTTTTACAACTGTTTTTAATTTAGATAATTAAAAAAGATGAATACATTTTATGATGTAGCTACTTGGATTTTACTTGTACTTTTCAGCCAATTTTCGGAAATATATCATTCCGCATCCTACTTATACTATGGCAGTAAGAAAGTGTGATTTAATGCTTTGGTATCACCCAGAAAGCGAATAGTCAAAATTTCATTAGAAAGCGAGGTAAATATTAAAAATAATCTTTCACCCGGATTTTCGTTTTTTAAGTAATAAACTTGACTCACTATCTATCTATATTTTTAAATTTTAACGCTTTAAATTATCCTTAAAATATATTCCCAGTTTTACTAAAACAATAAAAAATCTTTGTATATGTAGAATGTATTTCGGTTTCATTACAATGGAAAAAAATTCACGGAATGAAAAATATTAGATTTTAGGCTTTGAGGAAAGTCCTTTTAAATTTGTACTTTCGGCTTCCTTAAGGCAGTTACTAGAAAAGGGAAAAGTTCTAATTTCATTTCGACTATGCAGATGTCATTAATTGGGATTCTAGACACTCTTAAGTAGCAAGCTAAAAGCTTACTTTGCATAGCTTTGAGGATTTATGAGAAGTGATATAGTGGGCGGGATATTGTGTAAATTAATCGAAAAGTACAAATGAATTCCAAAGCAGGCTTAATCTATAACTAAAGCATTTTATGCTCCTGTATTCTCTAACGAAATTGTAAAACTTTATAGACTGGAAGTTTTTTTTTCATTTTGGTCCTGTGAAACTCTTGATTGCTCAAAAAGATACAGAAAATTTACAGTATATTAAGTTTTCCATGTTTGTTAAAGAATTTAAGCATTAATTTTTAAAGTATAATGTTGCTTTATTCATCTTACATCATATAATAAAATTGCAAAAGATATCCATTAAAATACATGAAACTATTCATAGTTTTTACCTAGCAAGAATCATAAATCATTATTATCGACTTCCATTTCTTAATTTTGTACATATTTGAATAATTTAAACAGACACTAATAAAGTACTTTTACCGTCGAAAAAGAAATCTTTTTTTCTTAAATAATAATTAATTTTGGTAAGAATTCTATTGCTTCAGGGAAAATCAACACGTGGTACACTGTTAAAATCCAGAACATCCCTTACGAAACCATCTACAAAGAAAACCCGCAACCCTAAATGCCGTCCCAATCTGCATGTGGATCGCAAAGAAAACCTAAATTTCCCTACAAGTTTGTCAGCTGCTCAGACACAACAGCCAAGTTGTTCAAATATTGTCAGCACAAAATCCGTAAGTCGCATGAATAAATGTTTCGGATTAAAAAATAAGTCTCGTAAAGAGATCACTTTGAAAACCAAACCAGCCATTGATAAATCCAAATCGACATTGGCGCGAAATAAAGGAAAACTGAACGTTACTCCGAAGAAGGTTCGATTGGATTTTTCAACTAAAATGCAGTCACGCATAGAAAATGTGGAGAAACCTAATGACAGCAGTGATATTGTTCAGTTGCGTGAAATATGCTTCATAAAAAGTAATGAAGGCAAAACACTAATTGCAAAATATACTAACAATGATGGAGATGTCAGCGATGATAATTTGGTTGTTTCGTGGGATTCCACTGCAGCGAATCCACAAATTTATACACAAAAGTCACGAGGTAAGACAGTACCTTTAGTTCCGACTAGATGTAACTCAGAACCTGGGTCAAGCAAACAAGGTGTCTTTCGTGTTCATAATTTTGTGAAAAATTGTTTTTCTAAAAATAAAGGGAAAAAACATACACTGAGAAGGTTGGCTAGTGCAACGGATTCTCTGGCGAAGGCCGACAAAACCAAAAAGAAGAAGAAACTTAAGGCGAAGTAGTTCTTAGTTTGGTTTGACATAAATTTTAAGTAAGTTTTTGAGAAGGTGATATTTTTGTGATTATTGTACAAACATTTAATAAAGGATATAATATTTGTACAAACCAATAATTATTTTGTGGTAACTTTATATAATTTTTTTAAATAGTACCAAAATATCTACTTTTTCACTTGATTCAACTAAACTAGCTACTAATGCACATGTGTAAATACCAGCGGTTGCAAAATGTATAAGCAAAATTAAAATTCAATTCAAAATCATCTTTATTGAACAGAAAGGTAAGTATAACTTACCTAGAATGGTATAAATTCAATAGATTATGTATAATTGTATACCTAACACTCCAGTTTCCTTTTAAATAATACTAATAAATTAGGAAGACAAACCTAACATAAAACAAACAGTAGCTATTTTTCGTTGAAAACTATTAAGAATATCTAATGATTTATTTATTGTAATAAAAGCAAAATACTTCTATGTTTGTTGTTTAAAAAAATCTGTTTTATAAATGACGGAAATAAATGTTTAAAAATATAATGAATAAACGTTTTATTTATTTAAATTTCTTATACCTAATAACATGAAAAAAATACCATGGGTACCATCAGTGATGCCAAGAACCAGAGGCAACCAACATGACAGTCACACCTGTTGGTTCTGGTACCACCTACCTGTATAGAAATTCTATATTGTGAAGCTGACTTAAAAGTTTGTTAAGTTCATTTACTTCATAAACACAAGTTTTTAGATTATTTAAAAAAATACTTGTAAACATATTTGACTTACACAAAAATAGTCAGGTAAGTAAATAATTAGTATTAAATATTTGTTATTTGCATTTTATGCTGTATAATTTAATAGAATTCACTTAATTCCTTATTTGGAAAATCCATACAAGACAAAAGGTGGTATTTCCAAGATGTTTCAAGGAATTATATTATGGGTAGTATTTCCATGTTCTTACATTTCAAATAGATCAAAATCGACGTAATAGTGTAATCAGTTTTAGTTTATAAAAAAACTACAGTGAGGAAAATCGGGCTTTGTCAACAAATTAATGTAAATGAATAAAAGGTGAGGCACTGCTTATTAAATCAAATATTATGCAGCTATGTTGCACATCACAAACCTACTGTTAATTAGGTATTATATTACAATTAAGTTAAGTAAATTGGTACATGGCGTAGTGTTATAATTACAAATCATTGAAATTTATCCTCAACACTAAAATGTCCAGTTATTTTTGGGTATGAAGAAGATGTAATTACTGTAGGTGAAATGTTAGGTACATGGTTATGTAGATAGTTTTTTTTTTATACAAAACAAAAGCACTAAGTACCTACTTAATTAACATAATTATCATTAAATATTTACTTAAAAATATAAGGTTTTGTAACTGCATTGATATGTTTATGGAGTAATAGGAGTAACAAAATTTCAATTTTAAACTTTTTCCAAATTAAACAATTGTAGATACATACTAAATTATTAGTATACTTGATATATAAAAATAGTTTTATACATAAATTGGAATAGTTACAATTCTAAAAATATAAAATTAAATATTTTATAGTGTTTGTCACAACATGTTAAAATACCTATCTAATGTTCTGTAAAAGTGGAAAATGTCTGTAGGGGATAAAAGTAAATCGATTAGTGTTATATTTTTTATATTTTATGAAAAGGATTTTATTATTATTCAAAAAGGTGGATTAGTTAGATAAATTATTGTGTAAAAAAGGTCTTATTATTTTCATTAAACTGGTATATTCTTAAATATTTTTGCAATTTTTTATTGGATAGGCATAAGTTGTTTGTAATTTAATAAAATTATATTTTGTTGAAATAAATTCCGGAAGTGTTAAATAGATTCTGAACCATGCATAAAATACAAAACTATTCATCATTAGTCAATATGCTCGTTTGCAACTAGTTTTTAAACATTGTCAGACATATTTTAATTTGAGTTCTTTGAGAAATTTACGAGTTATATTAATGTTATAAAATTTTTCACATTTTGTATAATATTATATGGATAATAACGTTAGAGTACGTTACTTTGTAGGTACCTACTTATATAAAATAAGGTTATAATTTTATTGTGGATTTAATTATTAGGTATTCAAACCATTAATTTATTGTCGAGGCTGTTGATAAAAATAATTTATTCCAATTAACAAGATGTGAATAGCATAAATTGATTCGAACAAACATTATTCCATATACATATTATGATCTTTCAGGATAGACTCTTTTTAAATTGTAAGGAAATTGAATACAAAAGCTCATACTCATTTATCTATAGGTAATATAAATTAATGTAATAAAAAACTACAAACTGAAAATTTGCAACTTAATTCTGCCTCCATTTGTAATATTTATCTATTAAACTATGATCTAGTACTATTATGGTGAATTGCTCCTAAAGTTCACACTCTAACATATTTTTGTAAATCTTTAATTTTTCAAAATTATAAAGATCTGACAATACGCATAGTCCAGGAAAAATAGACTTTAACCTGGAAAAAAATTGTTACAGGCTGAATTTTTGCATGCACGTTTGTATTATAGCCCTCTATAATGTGTGAAAGTTCCCCATCGATTTGATGGCTGCTAACTGAGTTACTCGAGGTCAAAGGTCGCGACAAACAGTTTTTTGCAAATATCTCGAGAACGGCGACCTTTATTGAAAAAAATATAGAGAGCTAATTTTTAGCTGAGTCAATTTGCTATAAAAACTTATTCAGAAGTTTTTTCGTAGGGGCAATCGTTCACGAGATATAGCGTTTCAAAAACTAAGAACGTAGAGGACTTACTTGACTACGAAGAATAACGACTGATCTTAGGATATGGAAGTTGGATAATGAATTATTATTCAATATGTATATTTATGGCGTCACCAAAGTTTGGACGAGGAAATGCGATGGATCGATGTCGTTATCGATCTCCTCGTTATCAATATTATAATTTTCCATGTTCATACATGTTTGGCCATTACATTGGCTACAAACTACAGAACAGTTCAATTCTGCTTTTCGCCGACATCCACAATTGGAATGGAGAAATTGATCCTCAGGACTGGGGATGGATACTACAAAATAATATTTTAGAGCCAGTTACAACTCTGCTCCAAGCCGCTCCTGGTGGATTACTCAATACAGTATTTTGTAAGTGCAAGAAAGGCTGTGGTTCCAATTGTGGATGTCGGAAAGCAGGATTGAACTGTTCTGTAGTTTGTAGCCAATGTACTGGCCAAACATGTATGAACATGGAAAATTTTAATATTGATAACGAACAGATCGATAACGACATCGATTCATCGTCTTTGCTCATCCTTACTTTGGTGACGGAACAATCGCTCTCCTAAACTGAAGAAAGTTAATTACTGTATCATAAATGCCCAAATAAATGCAATAAATGCACAAATAAATAAAAAACGCCATAAATATACATATTGAATAATAATTCATTATCCAACTTTCATATCCTAAGATCAGTCGTTATTCTTCGTAATGAAGTAAGTCCTCTACGTTCTTAGTTTTTGAAACGCTATATCTCGTGAACGATTGCCCCTACAAAAAAACTTCCGAATAAGTTTTTTTAGCAAATTGCCTCAGCTAAAAATTATCTCTCTATATTTTTTTCAATAAAGGTCGCCGTTCTCGAGATATTTGCAAAAAACTGTTTGTGGCGATCTTTGACCTCGAGTAACTCAGTTAGCAGCCATCAAATCGATGGGGAACTTTCACACATTATAGAGGGCTATAATACTAAGGTGCATGCAAAAATTCAGCCTGTAACAATTTTTTTCCAACAGCCTTTTTTTTCGTCTATTTTTCCTGGACTAGCATACTTCCTAAATAAACGGAATATAAAAAATCACTATTTCTATTAATACTTCGTATAAAAAAGTAAAATTGGTCAAATTTGTGTGGTCCACGAAATATAGCTTTAATTAATGCTTAATGCTACATACAGTGTGTCCCAAAATTAGCGTGCCAAAATGTACCAGCTGATTCTACGTTCAAAAATAATGCAAACAGTTTCAATAAATATAGGTTGAAAAATGCTTCCTAAGGAGGCTACAGCCCCCCGAAAGGGGGACCCCAAAGAGGAGTTTTCTGTAATATCTTTGCAACTGTTTGAGGTAGATTCATGAAATTTCGTGAGTTTGAAGCTTTTATAATTTGCCACATATTTCTTTTTCCAATTTTCATAAATTTTGCCATACAGGGTTGGGGTTGGGTATATTATGCCCCATATTTTTTTTATATCAAATTTTGAAACTTCGTTTATTTTTACACAAAAAAGGAAGTCTCAGCAGATCTTTGTATCTTGAACCGTTTTCGAGTAAAATCCTTTTGAAAAAATCACGTACATGAAAACTACATGAATAAAAATAATCACAAAACTAAATAATTTATCAAAAGTTGACAATGGATTAAAATTTATAGGTATTTAATACTTCGTTTAGCATTTCTTCGTCAAGTATTAATAATAAAAACCAAATTCCAAAATAAAATTTTTTTTGTCATTTTGTGATTACTTTTATTACCTAGTGTAGTGACTTCTTCAAAACGATTTTACTCGAAAACGGTTTGAGATTCAAAGATCGACCGAGACGACCTTTTTTGTCTAAAAATAAAGAAAGTTTCATAATTTCATATAAAAAATTTAAAAATTATCCACACAAAAAATATGGGCCATAATTTACTCAGCACCCACTCTGTATGTGACGCCCCTGGCAAAATTTCTGAAAATTGGAAAAAGAAATATGTGGCAAATTATAAAAGCTTCAAACTCACCAAGTTTCATGAATCTACCTCAAATATTTACAGAGATATTACAGAAAACTCCTCTTTGGGGCCCCCTTTCGGGGGGCTGTAGCTCCCCTAGGAAGCATTTTTCATCATATATTTATTAAAACTTTTTGCATTATTTTTGAACGTAGAATCAGCTGGTACATTTTGGCAGACTAATTTTGGGACACCCTGTATAATAAAATAACACAATATATTTATTACATATTCTTTTTTTTTCAGGATGAATCTTTACCACTTCCTAACATTTGGCTTCATGATTGTCCTGTCTGAGGCAAGAGTTGAAAAATGTAGTTCAAAACTCAAGAACTGTTTCTGTGGTGAAACATTCATAGACAGACAAACCTACTTCGTCGTGAATTGTACGAATACACTGTTCACGGATACAAGTATGTTGGAAGAATTACCCGAGCAAGTTAACATGGTGATTTTCACTGGTAATCACATTTCAACTTTACCAATGAATGTGTTTGGAGACTCAGATTTAAGTGCCTTGAAAGTTATAGATATGACAAACAATGGCATTAGGGAAATAAAGGGTAAAGCGTTCCATCATGTAGTTAACGTAGAACGTTTGGTGTTGAATCACAATAATCTCTCGATATCTACAGAATCTGATGGTAATTTCCATCACCCAAGAGTTTTTTCAAATTTTGTTAATTTACGAGAATTGCACTTGACGAATGCGTTTGCTGATAACACTGATGCAGCGCTGGCTAATGATCTGCATGATATTTTTGTTAATAGTAATTTGACCAAATTGTACAAACTACATTTAGAGCAAAATGAAATTAAATACTTCAAAGACCGAAACGTATTTTGCGGACTGCCAGATTTACATGATTTATACTTGGGCGACAACAATATCCCTAGTTTAAATTTCAATATACAGTGTTTAAAAAATCTTCGATATCTAGACTTGGAACATAATAACATTACTCGATTCGGTGAAGTTGATTTGGATATGTTTGATAAATTAGCAAAACCCAATCGCGAAGAAAATTTATTGTTGGAAATTGGTGGAAATCCCTTCAGATGTGACCAAGCTATTAGAAGTTTATATAATTGGTTATATAGAACTAATGTTACTATTCGCAATTTAAAGAGATTAGAGTGCCATCAAGCAAAATACGGCAAGAAGTACATAATAAATTTAAAAAATCTAGCCGAGTCCAAACACGCTAGAATTTCTCAGGCTTTGTCAGTATTATTGGTTGTTTTGGTAATAATTTTAATTACTCTAATGAGTGCTTATCTTTACTTAAAAAGAGATCAAGTTAGAAGTAAGTTGTCGCCGGTTTTCGAAGCTGTTACAAGAAAAGTTCAATACACCACAATTGAATCTCAAGACGTATAATCGAGTGTATACTGTTGAAAATGATGTAGCTTTTCAGAAAGTTCAAAACCACAATAACATAATTTGGTTTATCAGACTTTAGTTTTGACAGGTGCAGAAACTATGCTTTTTCTTTGGTTGTACTTACTATAATAGTACTTATGAGTAAAATTTTTAAGTAAATAGACTGAATGTTCTTACTTAGTTATGAGTTGATTGTAGAAGTAATAATTTCTGAAAAACTATTAAATACTAAATAAATGTGATAGAAGAACAATAGTATTTGTAGATAAACAGCATTTATTTTATCTGTATTGTATAATTGTCGTTTTTAACCAAATTTGTTTTTTTTTTGAATAGGTAATCTAGGCATATATTAATATGTAATTAACTTATAATTATTTAATATTCTGTCAATTTACGCAGTCTATATATTAGCTAATAAGATTGTGATAAGAACTAATAGTATCGTTTATATGTGTTCTTTTAATGATAGTTTTGTCAGCTAAACTAATATTAATAGTGGCCATTATTTGTTGTAAATAGAAAATTGTTGTAATTTCTAGATTTTAATGTAAATAATAGTTTTTTTTGTAAATGTAAATATTTGAGGTAATTATTTTGTAACTGTTGTTCCTAAATACATTAACCTTTATTAATAACTTGTTTTTTTTTTATTTTTTTAAAGAGGGAGGAAGATCTAAGAGAAGAGTGAACAACAAAATTTTAAACGCAAAAGATTATCGTTTATACATAGGTACACTTTTTATTTTTATAAAACCCTTTTAAGTACGTTCTACATTAAATAACAGGATTTCTAGCAAATATTAATATAGTCCAATAAAAAATATTAAAAATAAAAAATAAACCCGGGAACACAATTCTGGCTACTCGATCAATTTCTCTCCATAACAATTTTTCATTTCCTTTCTCCTAAAATATTGTTGTTAATCCTTGAAAAATATTATCATAGTTTAACATACGGTTGTCCAATACAACTTTATAAATTGAGATTTATGAAATTGTGTGTAACTGATACTGTTTTTATGACTTCTATTACACCAAGGAGCTATTGCTTTTTCTTGCTGTAACAAATAAAATGACTAAACAAACATAGGGCCAGACTAGGATATTTCACAGTGTGACCCCCGATCGGATGTGTAAATGACCAAAAATTTTTTGCCTGATTTTAGCAAATCAGACTGCAATTAGACAAATAAGTATTAAGTAGAAGTCTATTTTTGTCAAATATTCTACAGGGTGAGCCGCAATAAGTGGGACATGCTTTACTTGTAAAGACGATTGACGCAAAAAGTTTATACTAAAATGTATACTTAACTAAGAAGTTATAGACGTTTGAAGTTTAAGGGAAAAAAATAATTTTTGCTAATAACTTCTAAACTAATTGAATGAGAAGAACCAATTCTTGGTAGTTGCTAATGAATACCAAAGATCTTTAATTTTAACCTTCTGGAACTTTTTTGCCTTTAAAATTCTAATTATAAAAAAAAATTGCATTTAATAGGCAATTTAATTTAAAAACTTTTTGATCTCTTGTAAAGTTTTGATTAAACGGACCGTTAAGCTTTAAAAAATTAAAAACTAACAGCATGTTTTTACTAAGTTTCAAAAAAACAGCATCAAGAATGCTGAGAATTAAAAGTGATTGACAGAGAACGGACCTCCAGCACAATATGCACGTCCTGTGCGACATTGGCTATCTGTCACCTATCCTCAACGATGGACTGGTAGAGGTCCTGACGCTCCTGTGGCATGGCCTTCTCGTTCTTCTGACCTAAACGCAATTGAATTCTTTTCTTGGGGATATTTAAAATCAAAAGTTCCTTCACTTCAAGAGCTTAGAAGGAGAATCGTTCAACACGCCAATGAAGTTCGAGAGGCAGTTTATATTTTAAAAAAATTCGGTTTTTAATGCAAAGAAGAGCTACAGGAGCGTCATCGTCAGGGCCTCTACCAATCCATCGTTGAGGATAGGTGACTGATAGCCAATATGCTAATGTCGCACAGGACGTGCATAATGTGTTGGAGCTCCGTCTTCCGTCAATAACTTTTAAATCTCGGTATACTTGATGCCGTTTTTTTGAAACTTAGTAAAAACATGCTATTAGTTTTTAATTTTTTAAAGCTTATTCACGGTGCGTTTAATCAAAATTTTAAAAGAGATGAAAAAGTTTCCAAATTAAATTGCCTATTAAAAGCAATTTTTTTTATAATTAAAATTTTAAGGACAAAAAAGTTCCAGAAGGTTAAACAGTTTACTTACTTTAAAAAACCATCTTCTTAAAGTTTGATTTCAACAAAATTTTCACAAATTAAAGGTCTTTGGTATTCATTAGCAACTACCAAGAATTGGTTCTTCTCATTCAATCAGTTTAGAAGTTATTACCAAAAAATTTTTTTTTTCTGAAACTTCAAACACCTATAAGTTTTTAGTTATGCATTTTAGTATAACAATTTTTTGCGTCAATCGTCTTAGTTTTAAGCCTAGTATTTACAGGTAAAGCATGTCCCACTTATTGCGACTCACCCTGTATAAAAGACAGAAGGAAGTTATTCAAAATAAAAAGTTATCTTAGTATGAACAATTTTAAGAACATCATCCTGCTTTAAATATAGCGATTTACTAATTTACTTTTATTTTTTGAAAAACTAATAAAATATAATTCTAAATATTATATTAATTTTGCATAGTAGGATGACAAATATTCCGAATAACTTCCCTTAATCACATGTGATTATTTTCCAGAAAAATCAGTTTACTGGACAAAAAGAACTTCTTGCTTATACCTGTCTAAAACCTCTGAATTTTCGATAATCGTAATCCCTCCCAGCATTAGGTAAGTACCACTTAATATTGAAAAATTTTTGCTCTATTATAAGTTCATTACTAAAAAATAATTACGAGATTATCACAATATATATTTGATACTCGTATATATTTTTTGTCTAATAACCTACCAGTGCTTCTTCACGTTTTTTCTTCAAAATTTGATATTTTCCTTCAAGGACCTTAACGATTACAAATTCTCCAAGTGCAGAAAACACCGACACCATACATCCGGCCATCCATAAATCTAGAGCCTATAACATAAGTTATAACAGAAGCTCAATATAATTTTTTTAATAAAACTACCTTGACATAAGCAACTGCGGGAATATCGGAACGTAGACCCGTGAACATTGTCACCAGAGTTAACAGACATGTTACCAGTAGAGTTACTCTTCCTGGTACTGCATCCAAACCCAACCAAAAACTAAACCATGATAGTACAACTACTAGAGTTGAGGGGGCAAAAGTTTGTATTAAATGATGACCTATTTGGCGTTCAAAATATAAATATACCACTAGGCGAGAAAAGTTACCTAGAAAGAGTTAGTTTTAATATTTGTTACGAATAAATTAAAAATTAAAGGATCAAAGGCAAATTGTAAAATGTATCATATGTTATTAACTACATATTTAACACTTCGAATAATAGTTCTTTATATCACAACTACTTTTTTCATTAGATCGCAAACTTACCATTTTTTTCCGAAGTGACCATATGAGTCTCCTTAAGTTGTAGCGGAAGTATGTTATATTGTAACAACTTTAATTCAGGACTTACCGTGACACCAAATCCAGCCCATTTTAGTAACATTTTATTGTTGTTGTAAGAAACTGGAAAGTTTTGATTGAACAAAAAATAGAATAAATTTCATAAGAAAATAGATACAGCTCTCTACGCTAATTGGACATATTTGTGTATCCATGGGGTAACGTTGAAATTCCATTTGGCAAGCCACTATTGCATGCATTCTTGCAGCATATTGAATTGTTTTATTTCTGTACAATGTGACTGATGAAAATTTATGGGTCAGTGTAGCTATTTCTAAATATCAAAAATTACATTAAATTTAAAGAGCAGAGTTTCGTGGGACCGGCTCTCACCAACTACTTTTGAATTTAAAAAATATAAATCTGGTTGCCATAAATTTTCAACATACTGAGATGGAAGGGTAATGAAATCGTCCCCATATTCAAACATTTCCTCTGGTATTTTAATTCTTGCATCTGTCCACACTTGCTTCAAAAACATATCCATTCTAAAATTATGAATTTACAAATAAAATACATGTACCTACGTAGAGTTTGAAACATTTTAAATTACCGAAAATCCATATCTTCAACGTTGATGGAATTAATATCCACAACTCTTATGCTAAAATCCACTTCGATAGGTTTGCCTTGCAAAGTGGGGGGTCTCACTTCTAAAATTTACAATTGATAGCTGATTACCTACTTAATTATTTTAACAACTGTTTTTACCTTTTAAGTAATAATCAGGAATTATCTTCTTTGTAGTGTTTAAATAGCTACGTTTTGGAACACTTCCATGAGTTACTGATATTCCAATACACCTAAAAATATTTAATACCTGAAATATAGAAATAATTCAAATATCAGTTGATCTATAATACGTACACAAATAAAAAACTTGAAAAAAATATCCAGTTTTTGATTACAATCATTTTGTCTATTATACTAAATTTGTACTAGTGATTTACTGCTAGGTACTTAATCTACACTCATTGTCACACGTTTTTATTTCCTCAAAATACTAAGAAACTGATTCGACATTTGGTACCTATGTCATACCATAATCAAATAAAATGAAATGGTTGAGAAAAAATATATATCTACTACAAAAGAGGACAAATTAGTAAATAATAGGGAAACTGGAGACGAATCAATTATAATCGTAAGATGTACGAAAAGTACACTAAATTTTTAATTGATTGAATAAACACTTCCTTTTCCCTTTTGTCATCCAAATTATTTAATTACAGAGTTGAATCTAATTGGCCGCTAATAGAACCGTGTCTTCAATTCAACAAAATATATTATTTTCATTTGGTTATGATGTTTCGAAATATAAAATTTTTGTCCATGAGAGGCTCTTTAATTTTAAATAAAAAGGAGTAACAAAAATGTAATACTTATGTTTGCAGAGAAATTTTGATATATCCTTAAAAATTAATATGTTAAAATGGTCCACGACTCCTTTGTTTTCATGATACTAAAGTCAAAACTGAAAATCAAAAGTCTGGCTGTGCATGAAACTCGGTTATTGAGTCCAATTTCGGAATAACTTATTTGGATATCTCCAATGCAAAGCAAAATATTGACCTCCTCACGAAGTCACCACAGTTTGAGTTTATATCTGACACTTGTATTGTGTAGTATGTAAGTACCTACTTCAAAAGATGCTCATCATGAGGTTCTAAAACTTTGTATGTTGTCTTAAAAATAAATAAAAAATCAGGCTAGTATACCTAGTTGCAGGGTCGAGTGCAGAATTCCTTCAAGGGGGGGGGGGGGGTTTAAATCTAATAATCTTTCGGATTTCCGATTTTTTAGCTGTTTTTCAGGTAATTTTTCAAGTCCATATTCCTTCCTATTCGTTCATCTTGGAAAAAATAATACGATAAAAAAACATGATTATTAGTACGTTTATATCGCTTAAAGTAATCGGATTAAAGGCGGTCTATCTAATAGAAGAACGACGATATAAACATTTGCAGATTAAGTAGTTATGATCTAAAAGTAAAATCCAATCCTACTTTTTAGTGGGATTGGACTATAGGCTATAGGGAATCGGATCTAACACAGTCTATTACAAAGAATTGAAAAACACCTCGTTTCCGAAGTTCAATATTTTCATGGTAGGTGGGTTTGAACCCCAAAACGTGCGCACGGCCTTGCCTAGTTGTTTCTAGAAATAATAAAATCAATCTAATAACGAGATTTGCTATAATGCTACATTTTTAAATAGTACATTTTAGGAATCTAGTGTAGGTGTTAGGTTCTTTTGAATCGAAAAAATGTACAACTCCCTTCCTTTTTATTATCTGTCATAAAATAAGTATGGGAACGTTTTCTAATGAAGAATATGCCGGTATACATTACATTTACGAGCTTTTTTTCGACTTAAAAAGAGGCCAGGAACACGTACTGAAGTGTATTGCGGGACACCCTGGTATATAAAATAAAGGTGATAAAATTATCTACAAAACTTTTCTATACCTTTCCCTTCTAAAAGTAATACTTCAAAAGTTATAGCTATTTAAAGTTTGCATTTTTGTAGTTTTCAATTTTTACTTATGAACTATTAATTTTACAAGAAAACGATATAAGATTTTCTGTAAGGAAATATCATCACCTTCAATTTGAGTACACACATAGCTATTTTTGGGATAGAGCGTAATATTTAAAAAAACATTCTACTATTTTCGCTCGCTATGAAGTTTGACCTGATTTTATTCTTACAATAAGTGTCGATATGTCTGTTATATGAAATTATTTTACTTGAAATGAAAATTTGGATTTTAGTATTTACAGTAAACAGGGAGAAAAAAATAGACTTTTTTTTTACCTTACAGCCAATTTTTGAAGAATCTTGTAGAGGGTCACCCTGTAAGTTTAAAACTGAGTTTTTGTATTTGTAGAACCCGTCGTTCGTTCATCAGCCCTTAATTAAAGGTTAACTTTTTTATTTATTGAATAACTTCTTTCCTAGTAGATTTCGAAAAAAAGCGTCAGTACCTACAAAGTTGTAGAGAAAAATATTTCCTACGACTTTTTTATTTTTTTGTTGTTGTCAATATTTAAAAAGTTATTTAACAAATAAGTTGAACAATTTTGGGAAAAGAGTAGTAAGTATATAGTAGTCTTAGTAGAATGTAGTACCTAAGTAGTACTCAACTGGAGAAAAATTTCCCTAAAATTTTCAACTTATTTGTTGATTAACTTTTTATATATTGACCATATCAAAAATTTTTTAAAAACTGGGGAAAAATCCTTTCTAATGGATCCATTGCCAAAAAATTCAACTTTATGTCATAATTCAAAAACAATAATTAAAGAAATTTGTAAATGGAATACACTATCTTGTTATAAATTAGAATCCATATAGAAGACAAACCTGTTTTTTATACATCTTTTCAAATAAATGAGGTATGTTGTTATGTTGACTTCAAAAACTCAGATCAAATAATAAAATGACGTTCGACATTTCCTGTTTTCACCATTTAATTTGTCTTAATAGGTAGGTACATTCAAATTAGCAAAAATAAGGGAAATAAATTAAAAAAACTTGCCCTTTTGGGATCCGACGCGGAAAGTGGTGTCCCCCAATTTTATTAGAGCCTGGCACCCCTAACGTGCAGTTCGCGATTTTCCGCATTTTATCGCAAAACAGTCACGATTTCGCAATTTTAGCCTATATACAAAAATAATCCTTATAAAATAGTGCACAAAAAAAGTATTTACCATTCTTTCTTATATACAGTAGTTCTCAACCTGTAAGCGCCCCAATATAGGGGTAGATAGTATATTATTTATTATCATTAGTATACTCCCTACGACATACCTTCTGCAGTGAAATACTTTCAATTTATTAAGAATAAATACAATTTTTGTGCAGAATTTTATAAGGATTATTTTTGTATAGAGGCTAAAATTACGAAATCGTGACAGTTGCGGTAAAATGCGAAAAATCGCGAACGTGAACGTTAGCGGTGCCAGGTTCTAATAAAATTGGGGACACCATGGAATATTTACCCCACCACTTTCCGCGTCGGATCCCAAAAGGGTAAGTTTTTGGAATTATTTCCTTTAATAGCCCATTTTTCGTCTGATTTGAATGTACTATAAAGTCTGCCATCGATTTTAATCTAACTTTAATAGAAACCCCAGAGACTCTGTAATCATATCGAAAATGGGACTCCTAAAATCAATTAAACTTCTGACTATTAGAAGTTCTTTTTTTGATAGATCTTTTTCTCAATGCCTAATTATGCACATAAAAATTATAATAAATCCTTTATAGAACAATTAGTTGATAATTATATTGGTTTAAAACGAATCTATATCTTTGAATGAATTAAACGCAGAAATTTCTTAGTTACTCTATAAAAGTGTGTTTACACTATCTGATTTTCCGTTTGATTTTCAATTCGATAAATATACAGGGTGTTCGCACGAAGTGGCTCACTATTGCTAACTTCGTTATTATTGGAGGTACAAAGTCGGTTAAATTAGCAAACTAGTAGCATTTTTTCCGCTGATTACAATGGTGAAAACAGAAAAACAATTGAGCATCTGGTTTTCAAGATATTCAAAAAAATAACATTTTTTTAAATGGAGCACCCTATATATTTTTGCAAAAATCAATGGGAAATTAAATTCTATACAAAAAATGTCCTTATCTTTTTTTGATAATAATTTAAAATAAGAGAGTTATTTTGAAAAAAAGTTTGCAATTCTTTAAAATCAAGTAGCCATAAAACGGAATAGTAATTTATTAAAACCAAACAATCATAATTTTGAATTTAAGCATGTTGAAAAAGAATTACCGAAATATTTACAAAATTATAATTTTCATGGCTACTTGATATTAAAACTTTTTTTCAAAATAACTCGCTTATTTTAAATAATTGTCAAAAAAGCATAAGAACATTCTTTGTTTAGAATTTAATTTATCATCGATTTCTGCAAAAATATACAGGGTGTTTCATTTAAAAAATGTTATTTTTGTGAATATCTCGAAAACCAGATTGCCATTTTTTTTCTGATTTCACCATTATAATCAGCGGAAAAATGCTACTAGTTTGCTAATTTAACCGACTTTGTAGCTCCAATAATAAAGTTAGCAATAGTGAACCACTTTGCGCAAACACCTGTATATTAAAAATATTAAATAAAATAGTAATATTTCCGTAATTCTTTCAAGTTTTTTTCAACTTGCTTAAATTCAAAATTATGATTGTTTGGTTTTAATAAATTACTATTAATAGACCCCCCAAAAACGAAAGATGTAATGAACAATTTAATTTATACCTACGAAATAAAAGCACAAAATTATACCAACTGATTATTTATTGATATTATAAAACACACATTTTAATTTAAGCGACTAAAGCAGACGCTGTATTGGATTCGTACTTCCAGTTTGGTGCAATTGTGCCTCTAGTTTTATAATATCTAGCCAAACGATGAATACGGGATTCAACAAGAATCAAACGGAATTTACTGTCTTTGTCCTTCCTGTTACGTTCTAAATGCTTACGAATGGCAACAGCTTTCTTAATCAAATAGTACAAGTCCTCTGGTAGATCGGGGGCAAGTCCCATTGTTCTCATGATACGTAAAATTTTACTTCCAGAAACAAATCGTACTTGAGCAACACCAAATGAATCCCTAAGGATTACACCTGAAAAATGTAGGAAGTTGTTAGATATATTTGCGTAAATTGTACTTCTAATATAGGTACATACCGATTTGCGATGGAGTTAAACCTTTTTTGCCCAATTTGTAAATATGATCCTTAACTTCCTCAGGGGTTACCTTAAGCCATGTTGGTACACTTCGTCTGTAGGGTAAGGCAGACTGGGCAATACCCTTACTGAAAATAAAATGGTATAAGCATTATTAATAAAGAGACATTGCCACGAGGTTCCATAACCTCAAACATGAATATGTTTTGCAAGTTGTTAATTACATTTAAATCTTGGTGGAAAATATTAAATGACTAGAGAGCTCAAATATTCTACTATAAAAATGGTTTGTTTAATTTACTTACCCAGGAGCATGCATACGACCCATTTTGCAATATTTTAGAATTGATCCACTGCAAAGCGAACGCGGTAGAAAAAGAAAGAATGTCTGCGACTCTACGGTTACGCCGCAGCCATTTTGTTCTACGTGTACATACGGAGCTTGCGCAATGCCAAAATATCTACGCCATTATTTGGTTACGTTAAAAGGGATGTCAAAAATAATGGCTTCCTAACAGCAGCCGTAGACATTTTAATTTTCACACTTGCCAAATAATTTATCACAAATAGTATAAAGTTGGGATCAATTACATTGTACAGAATCTACTCCTTATGAGTGGTGAAATTTGAAAGGGTATTAACCCTGCCTAGTTAAGTAAACGTATCTAATGAAAACGTTTCAGATAAAGCACTTCAAAATGAGTGATGACAGTGATGCTTGGCCTCAACAGAAACGAAAAAGAAAATTGCCGTGCTTGGACAGTCCAACGAGTAGCACAAGCAGCGGTAGTAGCTGTAGCCCTGTTGTAAGAAATTTATCCGGAAGACGACCAAGAGGTATAAATATTATTCTCGAAGACACCAGCGATTCTGAGAGTGGAAGTTCTTTAACAGAAACAAGACGAAAGATAAAAGTCAGGGTACGTATTGAATGATTGGTAGGCCTTTACTGCTTTCCTAAAACTTCTGCATGCTCAGAGTAGAGTTAATTTTATACAGATTTTATCACCTGTTTCACCTTCTTCAAATCTTAGCACACCAGAGCTCTTGGTTCTATAGTCCCATTCTAAAAATATGTGTGGGAATTTAAGATTTAAGACCCGAATAATTTGATTTGAAAACATCCCCTTGCTAGACAAGTACTGGAGAAAGAATCGCTAAAAGTTGCAGAAATCTGAATTGCGCAGGATGTATCGAACATTTTTCTGAGCTTCAGAGTTTAAATTGAAATTTCGGGATTGTGGAGATTAAATTCTTTAAGAGAGATACCTCTGATATAAATGATAAAAATCTAATATAAGCACACATATGGTGTTGAAATATGTTCACATAATTACCTGTATTTTGTAACTTTTTAACCACAGTGTCTATCCGCTTTTTTATAATCAATTAAAAACGTGGTATTGTAACAATTAACACAGTGGATAAATAGATTAGGGGTGATTATTTTAAGTCTATAAGCAATATAAGTTTTTTGTGCCTAAGGTCATTTTGCATTCGTATAAATCAGCTGGAAACACAAGTTTTGCCAGGCTAGACCGGCAAAAACTAGGAATTTTTAGTTTATCAATTGGCATGACAGAAATCATAAAGAAAATTTGTATTTTCCTTAAAAAAAATTATTATTGTCTCTACGACCAATACTTTTGTAAATATGGCACTCTAATGAGGCTATCTGATTTTCGAGATTTTCCAAAAAAACCCACTTTTTTACATTTTGGCCAACAAACAACTTGAGTTTTATTGCTTGGAAGGACAATTCTTTTTTATCGAAAACACCTGAATACACCCGAAGTCTTTTTGATAAAACTATTAATACTGACTGTATGTACAGGGTGTACAACTAAGAATGGTCGCCGGCTATATCTCAGAAACTATTTATCGTACAGCCTTCGGAAAAAAATATTTATAGTAAAAGTGGCCAAAAGAAATCGCTGGAAATTATTTTCAAGTTTCTAGCTTCGCCGCTAGGGGGCGTACCTGCCATGGCAAATAATAAAATCATGAATTTCTCCAAATTATAGGTAATTAAGGTAACTCAAAAATAACTTTATTGGAAAGCTGAAACAATTATACACAATTTTGGTCTTACACTTTATAGAATTTGGCAAACTTAGTATCGTTCGAAAGAACTTTTCTTGCTTTTCAAGCTTTTCAAGCGATGTTCGATAAGAGGAGTTGTTTTGATTCATATATTTGTTGCTAGGTGGCGCTTTTCGAAAACTTATTAATTTTATCGATTTTTCTTGAAAAATTTAAATGGACTCATATATATTTTTTGACATTATTAAAATTAGTATAAAATATCGAAAATATTAGTGAAAACCGCAGATCCATATCTTTTTTCGTTCAGGAAATATGGACAAAATAGTTTTACATGATTCACAATACGTATTATTGTTATCACAAGTCGTTTTGCGAATTTAAGTGGTAGGCTTTGGAACAAAAAAAATGCAATTAGCCCTATATTCGCAAAACGACTTGTGATAACAATAATACGGGTTGTGAATCGTGTAAAAACTATTTTGTCCATATTTCTTGAACGAAAAAAGATATGGATCTGCGGTTTTCACTAATATTTTCGACATTTTATACTAATTTTAATAATGTTAAAAAATATTTATGAGTCCATTTAAATTTTTCAAGAAAAATCGATAAAATTAATACCTAAGTTTTCAAAAAACGCCACCTAGCAACAAATATATGAATCAAAACAACTTCTCTTATCGAACATCGTTTGAAGCAAGAAAAGTTCTTTCAAACGATACTAAGTTTGCCAAATTCTATAAAGTTAAACAGAAGTTATAAGCATTTTCGTGCAGCAGAATTCACCCTCTCCTCCCACTCTTATTTGATGAGCTAGAGCAAAAAGTGTTAGACCAAAATTGTGTATAATTGTTTCAGCTTTCCAATCAAGTTATTTTTGAGTTACCTTAATTGCCTATAATTTGGAGAAAATCATGATTTCATTATTTTTTTTGGCAGGTACGCCCCCTAGCGGCGAAGCTAGAAAATTGAAAATAATTTCCAGCGATTTCTTTTGGCCACTTTTACTATAAATATTTTTTTCCGAAGGCTGTACGATAAATAGTTTCTGAGATACAGCTGGCGACCATTCTTAGTTGTACACCCTGTACTGTACTTTCATTAGCGAGTTTAACTTAACTCCAATAGAGTGCGCAATTTTTATCACTATGATGTTAAGCCGGAAATGCACCATTCAATTTGGTTGATTCAACCAGATTGAACCAATAGAACTACACTCGACTTCTTTCAATGTTTCTATTGGTTCAATCTGGTTGAATCAACCAAATTGAATGGTGTATTTCCGGCTTTAGTCTACAATAGTACAGTTAATAGATCTTATAAGGGGTTTGTGTTGGAAGATTATTAAAAAGCTAATTAAACATGAGCACAGAGTGCAGTGTGTAGCAGGTTTTTGAAATCTGTTTTAGTTCATTTACTTCAAGCAAGGTAAAAATTTACTTAAATACTCTTTATATGTAATTAATAAACATTACTAACTTTACCTATATCATTATATGGGTACGCCGACATTTTAATATCATACAAAAAATTAAAATAAAGAAAATATGTCCTATATGCTGAATGAGGTTACTCAATCAATATTTGTCTTCTAGTGACTAGCCTGTTAGATTTAATAATAAATCTACATTATTCTGTTAATATTCATTTATATAATATTCAATTGGACTACATAATAATTTAAATTTATTGTTCGTTTATGAAAAACTAAAAAATATTTTTCAGATTCTGATATAAAGGTATGTCGTGTAGTATAACTGATTAAGACGAATTGAGTTGCTTTACAGAAAGTTTATAACTTTAGTATCTAATATTTAACCTGTCTTAAACATAAACTTTTATAAACAAATGTAGAACAAACAACGTCCAACCCACAAAATGTGTATTGTAAATATTATATAAAAGACTACATGTTTCGGCTATACGCCATCATCAGATCAAACTAATAAACAAGGCAAAAGTTCATAAAATACCGGGCACCAACGGCAGGCAAAACAGGTGCACGTTATTATAAAATTTTTGTATCAAACAAAAATGTTTCTATTGTACCTATTCATTTGTTATTGTTTAAACTTTCTCATTGCGTTGTTGCAAAGATGTTAAAATTGATTTTATCGATAATTTCGAAATTCTATGATGTGCTTAAAAACACAATTTTAGATATTATGAATCACGAAACAACTTATATCAAATTTTTTTTATGATTCCTGACAGTTGTAGGGTTGTAGCTATCACAGAATGGGGTGTTCTCATCAAAAAAGTATAGTTTTAAGTTTTAATGTTTATATTAAGATTTATAAAAATTCCACGGCTTTTTTGTTTCCAATAAATTCATACTTATCTAAAATTAAAGTTTTAATTAAAAAGCTACGGATGTAGGTAATTCTAGTTGAATTAATAAGATTTTTAAATATTTTTGTTTTATGGATTACATAATGTACGGGGTACGGTCGCCAACTGTTGAGTGTTGGTGTAAGCCTAGTTAATGTCACACGACGTCACATATTCCTGCTATGTTATTATTTAATAGCGGAATAAATACTAATAAACACAAAAAAGAAAGAAAAATTTCTGAACAGACTATTGACATACGCTTAATTCAAAGACAAACTATTTAAATATCATCCAACTATTGTTTATGCACAAGTTAAATAACTTCGTTTTCATTTTTTTAGAAAGTAAAACATGAAATTCGTAATTTGGATATTAAATTGTGTATTTAGATTTTTACTTTCTTTTACGTAGTATAAGGAAGTATTGTGATCGTGATTTTTTTCGACTTGGAGATTTTGATGGATTTACACATTTTGAGGGCCCCTGAATCCATTTTGACCATTTTCGCCATGATGTCTGTCTGTGTGTCTGTCTGTGTGTCTGTCTGTATCCACGATAACTCAAAAACGACTTAACGGATTTGATTCAAATTTCATATTTAAGAGTTTGAACAAAATTGTGGGTGCCACATTAAATCTTTTTCATCTAGCACCAACACAAGTGGTACTTACCTGAAGACATTTTTAGGTTTTTTAGGAATATCTTGAAAAATAAACAATTTACGACATTTTTTTATTCTTTAACATTGATTTAGAATTAAATTTTGAACAAATTTTGTTTGAAACTTTTTTTGAAATTCCGTCAAATTTTTTATTTATATAGTGGCGCCATCTATCTCTGATTTACAAAGTACATGTTGTTTACATACAGAAATCTATACCGTTGAGGAAATCGATTGTAGCATTACTATTTGAAAAGATCGACGGCTACAACGGCTACGGTTTTATGTTTTGGATATCATGGCAACTCGATTAAAATTTTTTCTAATATATACAATAAAGTCGTGAAATTGTATTATGCATGCAAATCTACATTAAAGATATCGACGCCAAATTTTTTGTGAATGCTCTTTCAATTTTTAGACGTGTCGACAAAGTAACAAAAGTGTTTTATTTTGCGCCGTTTTTTAATAATTATAAATTATTTACATATTTATATAGTGTTGCCATCTATCTCTGAGTGGCTGTTGTTTACATTACAGAAATCTATTTGTTTTTATACTAAAGATTCTATTTGCATTAAACACACGAAGAGCTCGAATAAAGTTATAAAAATTTAAAAAGTGAAAACCAATTAATCCAATCCTGGTGAGAGTGGCTATATCGCCAAACACCAAAAACTTGACATTGCTTTGCAATCCAAGTACGAAGAAGAAGAAGAGATTGTTAGTCAAACAGCTGTCAAAGGCAAAAGATCGAAATATTTTGATGAGAAGGATTATTGTGCACTGTACAGTTTGTTTGAGTGAAACGTTGACCAAAACTGAGAAGTATTTTATAAATCTTCAAAGTTTAGCTACAGCAAATTCAAAGATATCAAGCATTTTTCGCACTGTGGAATTTTGATAAGTATTCTGTTATTTATTTGTCCTAAAATCTGGTAGTAATCAGTGGGACAAGGACAGATTTATGCGTATTGCAATAAGTGCGACAGAGACTATTTGTTTACTTTCTTATACGAAGTATAAGGAAGTATAGTAATCGTGATTTTTTTCGACTTCGAGATTTTGATGGATTTACACGTTTTGAGGGCCCCTGAATCCATTCTGACCATTTTCGCCATGATGTCTGTCTGTGTGTCTGTCTGTCTGTCTGTATCCACCATAACTCAAAAACAACTTATTGGATTTGATTCAAATTTCATATTTAAGAGTTTGAACAAAATTGTGGGTGCCACATTCAATGTTTTTCATCTAGCACCAAAACAAATGACAGTTACCTGAAGACATTTTTAGGTTTTTTAGGAGTATCTTGAAAAATAAACAATTTATGAGATTTTTTTATTCTTTAACATTGATTTAGAATTGAATTTTGAACAAATTTTTTTTGAACTTTTTTTTGAAATTCCGTCAAAAAAATTTCAAAAAAACTAGATGTTCTTAAAACACTTTATATTTCTCATAGCGCCCGTTGATAGTTGAATTCGATGGTCGAGGTAGACCATGTGTTTCATTATATGGCTGCCAAACGGAAGGTCCCGGGTTCGAATCCCAGAAGGAACAGACCATTAGTTTTTTTTTTATTTTACTGGTTTCTATGGCACCGAAAACAATAATAATGAATAAATAAATGTAATTTCATACCGGGAGATTTTTTTAAGTGAGTAATAGGTCAAAAATCTAAAATAAAACACATTTTTGTCGTAAAATTCGGTTATAATGAGTGGGACAAGGACAGATTTATGCGTATTGCAATAAGTGCGACAGAGACTATTTGAAAATTGTTGGAAACTTTTTACATAATTTTTACAAGAAATTTAACTTAATTTATTTAGGAAAAGTAATTATTGTGATACTATCCGTAAGTATAAGAAAGTCATGTGTTGGGCACATCAGATATTTTTAATTACAAACCAGGTAGGTATGCTTCAGTTTTCTTCAAAGTCAAAAATAAAGGTATTTCTCCTTTCAACCGTTTTCATATTTTCCTAATTGTTGATCACCCTTTAGCCTATACCGGAAGTAAGCACAAACTTTGTTATTTTAAATGGACACCCTGTATATTTTTGAATTTTTAGATTCTACACTTCATTTTAGACATAAAAGTATTAAGGTTGTATGGTCCTAACATTAACGGTATTATAATTATTTAAACTTTTTAATTTTTTTTTACAAAAACATAGATGTAAATAAAAATTCGAATCTTGACAATGACACATTTTTTCCAAAGTTTTTTTTTACGTTTGAAGTAAGAATATACAAGCAATAAGCTGATATAGTTTTGGAAAACTTGCTTTATACAGGGTGTTGGTGGTTGTCCGTTCATGTTTAAAAACTTTGATCAATGGTAACTTTATTTTTTTAAATGAAACACCTATATATTTCCACATTTTCGAATTCTACACTTAATTCTAGACATAAAAGTATTAATGTTGTAAAGTCTTAAAATTAACGGTATTATAATTAATTACGTTTCCAATTTCCAAGGGTTTTAAAAATTAACAATCAACCATAAGCACCCTGTAGATATAAAATAAGTTTTTCAAAACCATATTACCATGTTTCTTGTATATTTCTACGTCCTCTAAAATTTGTTTTTATTATATTTAATTTAATATTTTTTATTTTTATTTATTTATTTTAATTAAGTTATTATGTTTCTTCCAATTTTTTCATACAAAAACTTATAGCGTTTTCGACTTACTTGCACTCAGTGCGCACTGACTCAATAAAAGTGCAGTCGTAAAATTGGGCCAGTGCTATACAATCCGTAACAAGTGCCATATAAGTCGAACACTCATACACATTTCAGTGCAAATTTTTTTAAACTGTGTTTGAGGTTATAAAATTAAAATAATATATAAAATATAATATAAAAAAATTATTTTACTTTTAGTACCTACCACATTTTTCTTACAATTCTGTAAATAATAATTAATTTCTTCATCGTCTGATGATGAGGATGATGTTAACAAGTAAACAACAAAACTTCTAGAGTGCAATACTGAGTGCTAATTTATTTAAGTCGAACACTAGAATATTGGCCAGTGCAGCGCTGGTTTTATAAGTCGAAAACGGTATTAGAGTCAAACATTTTCATATTTTACTAATGATACGTTCTTTCAAAAAACAAACCAGAACGCAGAAATGTACAAGAAACATGGTATATGGTTTTAAAAACTTATTTTATACATGGTGCTTATGATTGACCGGTAATTTTAAAAAAACGTAATTAATTATAATACCGTTAATTTTAAGACCTTACAACCTTAATACTTTTATGTCTCGAATTAAGTGTAGAATTCGAAAATCTAGAAATATATAGGGTGTTCCATTTAAAAAAATTAAGTTATCATTGATTAAAGTTTTTAAAAATGAACGGACAACCACCAACACCCTGTATAAACTAAGTTTTCCAAAACTACATCAGCTTATTTCTTGTATATTCTTATCTCAAATTTTGGAAAAAACGTGTCATTGTCAAGATTTGAATTTTTATTTACATCTGTTTTTATAAGAAAAAAATGAAAAAGTGTAAATAATTATAATACCATTAATGTTAGGATCATACAACCTTAATACTTTTATGTCTAAAATGAAGTGTAGTATATAAAAATTCAAAAATATATAGGGTGTTCCATTTAAAATAACAAAGTTTGTGTCTACAACCGGAAGTACCAGAAAGCTGGCAATATTTTCATTAAATAGAGCACATTGTATAATGGGTGTGTACCAATTTTTAGAACCAAATTGTGTTTAGTAATAGAGTTATGTCTACTGTCAACTCGTCGTGACACACCCTGTATAGAATCCATGCATAGGTTAATGTTACATTTACGCTCAAAGATCATAACCAAAAGATGCATTAGACTGAAAACAAATGTAACTAAGTGTTTTGTTTATTATCTGTCATAAAATAAGTATGGAGACGTTTTCTACTGAAGAATATGCCGATATACATTACATTTACGGGCTTTTTTTTCGACTTAAAAATAGGCCAGGAACATGTACTGAAGCTATGTACATCCTATTGCTGGACATCCTGTATAAAATCAATGTTTGTAGCGTTTCATGAAATGGCTAATTTCACTAGAATTCTGCGTCATAGGGTTTTGGTTAGTGTAAAACACTCAAAAAGCGGAACGTGATGTTCTGTTTATACATACAAGGTGATTCATGAGGAATAATGAGCCTGACCAAATTCTCGATGCAACCAACATTTCGTAAGGTCATAAGGAATGCAAATGTAAAATGTAATTTTGGTTGCATTGAGAATTTGGTCAGGCTCATTATTCCTCGTGAATCGCCCAGTATAATATGCGCGCGCAACTTGTGGGTAGGTCTACTACTCCATGGTTCATTTTCTAGACTCTAGACTATTGTCTGGAAATTTCAAACTTTTGTAATAAAGGGAAGAAATGGTCATTGTTATTTTTTTATCCCACTGTAATACGATAAATAATAGATTTCCTGTTATTACACTTTTATTATTTTTGATTACAGAGGGTGGGAAGTGACAGTTCCTCTGGCAGCTCAAGTTCAAGCAGCATTATAAAAAGAACCAGACGCCCGGCTTGCATTAGATCTGAATCCGAAAGTTATAACGAAGAATCAGATCGTGGTTTCGAAGGCAGTTCATCCAGTCAGTGGGAATCAGACTTTCCCGATGATGAACCCGAAGATAATGCACAAATAGACGAAACTAGTGGTGGTCCTTCTGTAATAAAGAACCCCTTTGACTCAGATAGCAGTGATGGACAATCAGAAAAATGTCCAATTTGTTTATTGTCGTTTAAAACACAAGAAATTGGCACTCCTGAATCGTGTGACCACATGTTTTGTTTAGAATGTATTCAGGAATGGTCGAAGAATATGAACACTTGCCCTGTGGATAGGCAAGAGTTCAGGTTGATTTTAATCAGAAGACGTATCAATGGGAAAGTTATTAGACGTTTGCAAATCGAAAAGCCAGTTCTTTCTCTAAATGATGTTGAGATTATAGAGGATAATACCTGCTGTGAAATTTGTGGTTCCAGAGACAGTGAAGATAGAATGTTGCTGTGTGATGGCTGTAATTTGGGTTTTCACTTGTTCTGTTTGGCCCCACCTTTAGAAACTGTTCCAGAGGGCTTATGGCATTGCAACAGCTGTTTGGGGATCGTTGACGACTTTGATAGAGGGGTAGTGAATTTTGACATGGTTGAATTAAACGAGATGTACGAACTAAGGACCAGGGATAGATCTTCATCGAGGTGATTTATACTAATTATTTTTTTAATTTGTTAAAAAATTGTTTCTCACACAAATTGCGAAAACCAAATATAAGGAGTACTTAAATGATTTTTTTTTATAAAATGTACACTGGATATTTTAATAAACAATTCATTTAAATTTAATATTGTATTGCACAAATAACCTTTTAGTTTGACTCATACTTGTACAAAGCAAATTCATATAAATAGGCATTGTGGATAATTATGCATAGTTCTAATGATAAGGAAAGATGAGCCTACTTGTACTTAACCGTTTTGTCAAAAAATCCTTGTATAATTAAGAAGCGTGTTCAGTATTTGAATAGTATTAAAATGATGTGATATTCTTCGTATTAGAATGAACATTTCTGATGTACAGTCTTAAATGAAGAGCTTTATATAAAAAGATCTCAAAGTAAAATTAACTGTTACAACAGATTTTTCATAAATAGGTTTGATTAATATTTTACCAAATTTCAGTGCTATGCTCTAATTCGTTGGTTTTAGGAAAATATCTAACTCTGTTTTTTGATAAAGAAGAAAAGTGATAATAATAGGTGGCAAGAAACTTAAAATGTTATGGGGTGTAGACTTGTAGTTAGGTACACAATCAATCAAGTTAATATTTTTTTAAGTATCCTAGTATTAGCTTAATATTTGTTCCCATATTTTCTACGAAAAAAGGAGGTAGATATACACGAAAATAATCATGAGTGGAAGACTAGTTGTACTGAAATCTCGCTATTTGTGTTAAAACTGTTTACTTTACGACTATAAACGATTTTTGAATTCGAATTTTTTTAATCATTTTGTTAAACGTTAGTTTTTCTTAACAAATTTACTAAAAAGAATCATGTTAACAAAATGAATTAGTTATCAATGTTTAAAAAATTAATATTGTTGCAATGAAGCGAAAAAGGTGTTAAGTGTTTCAAGTTCCCATTTGGATCAAGAACGTTTCTTTTCTTTCTGAAATTTTAAAGGATTTATATGTTCCTATTCTCTAACGATAATGTAAAGTTTTATAGACTATAAGTTTTTTGTCTTTTTTGCTTCTGAGTTTTACTTAAAACGAGACAAAAATTACAGTCTATAATATTTTATATCTTCATTAAAGAATAAGAATAATTTGGGCATACGAACTGTAAGTTACATCGTAATTACAATATTATTCAAAATTTATATTTGAATTATTTATGTTTATTTTTGTATTTTACCAATAGCATGGTTTCTTTAAATAGAAATATTTACATATATGTACAACTGTGCCAGTAACTATGCAACAAATGAGAAAATAATTTTACAATTTTCGGATATTTTATTCCACAGTAACAATTAGGCACTATATTTAGTGATTTTCTTGATTTTTTCATTGTTATTATATTTATGTAATTTAAAACACTAGTGAAGATTTTTCCTACCTTTTTGTTGCATAATTACTGGGACACCTTGTAGATATTTATGAACGAATTGTATCTTCTTGACAGAAACCATGCCATTGAGATTAAATGTGCATTAATTATTCTTTTAGAATTTAAGAAAGACAAATCTTGTATGAGAAACAATAATTTAATTAATATTATGTAAAATTTATACTTTTTTATTAACCTGTTATATGTAATTCAAACGTATAAAGAAAAACCAATATTTTTA
Organism: Pediacus dermestoides; assembly: GCA_963942485.1. NCBI lineage: Eukaryota > Metazoa > Arthropoda > Insecta > Coleoptera > Cucujidae > Pediacus > Pediacus dermestoides. The sequence continues at coordinate 14,791,483 of OZ012626.1, forward strand.
ATTAACAGATTGGTACCTCGTACACGTCAGAGTGAGAGAGTCCGAAGACGTATAGCAACAAACCGTCAAAATGTGTTAGCCACCAGTAACACCAATAATCACCTACAAGAAGTGACTACAGCGGAGGCAGTTTCCAGCACAACTACATCTAGAAAGCGTAAGCGAAAGAAGAGACGAAAAACAACATACAAAATTGTTTACGAAATAGATAAAACAACAGGAGAAACAGTCGCAGTGAAAAAACGGAAAAAACAGAAACGTAGGCGCGTCAATCGCCGTTTAGCTCGTGAAAGAGCTAAAACTAGAACAGTGAAAAAACGTTTGGCAGCACAATTAGGCATGTGTGCCCCAAGACAGGTTCCTCAAAATTTACCTGATGTAAAAGTTCAAACGAATTCTAATTCAATTGGTTCAATGAGGCACCAAGCTGGTATTCCTACTCTACATTTGTTTGGACAAGCAAACCAATTGGACTATTTTTCGCAAGACGAAGACGAATACGCTGATGATGATGATATTGATGGTGATGGTGATGTTCTAACTAGACGCGTTTTAGGAAGAAATGTATTTCGCAGACTTGCTAGAAGGAAAGAAATATCACTTCCAAACGCTGTATCGAGTACGTCCGATTTACTTGGAAACATATTGGATTGTCAAGAAAGATTCTATTCAAAAAACACTGTATTTTCGCTTAATCCAAACGGCACACTGAAAATGGAAAAGAAAAATAATAATTACATCAATTTAGGAAATCAAAGTTTGCGTGTTAGACAAACTCCTCTGAATTATAGTAACAGAAACAGTGAGGGTCCAACGTCGCTAACTTCAAACACCAGTACCTCATCAAACTACAATTCCAGTACTTCGGAAAGTCATTCCACTCCATCTTCAAGTATGGAAACAGCAAATGCTAGTTCGGCCATTAGCGGCAGTGAGGAACAAGAGACTCCTACAGATTATACCCAAAGACCTTTCTATGATAACTATGAACAAAATGAGCAAAACAAAAAGAAAAACGCGTCTGAAGAAAACACTGGCAGTAACACCCCGAATAGTGGGTCCGAAGTAGATATCTACAGTGACATAGAAACTGTAAGTACCAGTAAAGTAGAAGATGTAGATTATAAACCTCTTTCACCGTCGCCTGTTTCGCAAAGCATAAACACTGACGATGAAAATGATAGTGAACCTGATATGGTTATCGATACGGAAAAAGTCGATATGGAGAAACTTGCAGAAGATAATAAGGAAGAGCCAGTTGTTACATCGACAGTTGATTCCAATATTGATTTAAATGCGGAGCCGAGTTCAACAAATCAAGGTTCTTTAAATGAAATTCAGTCAGGAGCTGTACAGTCGTCTGTTACTTTAGATTTGAAAAATGCTTTCGACGATGACGACCAAGAAGAGGATGAAGATGATTTAGATTCAGAGGATGGTTGCCCAAATTTTAGCATTTATTCCAAAGAGAGTATTAATTTAGCCAAAAATACTGACATTTCATTGTCAGCTGACGACGACATAGAAGTTCCACCTATAGAAACTAATCAAGTTCCGGTTACTTCACCTATTGCTGTACATGTTATTGAGGAAGAATATGAACAAGATAAACCTAATTCAAGCATAGCTGACGAACCCATTATAGAGCAAGAAACTCCTGATCAACAAATGGACAATGAATTATCTGAATTTAATACAGAAAATATTGTTCCAGTAAAAATTAAGGAATCTTCTGGTTTATATAGTGATTCCGAAGATGAGACTATCGTTAAAAAAGATAACAGATCGTTTGGGTTATCAGATATAAGAAATATGACCGAAGATATAAGCGAAGAAGAAAGAAGTTATACTCCATGCTTGGACGAAAAAACACCTGGTTTTCAAGAAGGTTTAGAAGGGTTAGACACAGAAATGATATCTGATGAGGAGAGAAATGATTTTGATGAATCCCACGAGTTAAAAACAGCATCCGATGGCGATGCTTTGGAAATTAATGCTAAAGAATCTGAGTTAGACTTCACTCGACCCGAAGACTATGAAGAAGGAGAAATAATTGATAAGTCTAAAGGAACGAAAAAAACCGACTCGGAAAAGAAAAAACCTAAGACAAAAAAAGAAGAAGAAAAACCAAAATCTAACAAAAAGAAGGATAAAACCAGTAGTGATAATGAAAAAAGTGGAAATAAGGAAAATGAGAACCAAAACAAGGAAGCCTCTTTTAAAAAATTGAGTAAAAGCAGCAAAGAACGTAATTATAGAGATAGGGAAAACAAGGAAAAAGAACGAAGCAGATCTCGTGACAAGAAGACTGAGAAAACAACCTCCAAGTCTGAGAAGAGAGATAAGAAAAAGGAAAAGCGTAAAGAAATTGCTCGTTATAATGTTAGAGCTTTAATTGCCGTAAAACCAAGAAGAGACAGATTTGGTAGAGACATTCAAAGAACGGCGTCTCGATCTAAAACTAGGTCATTAACACCACCAGCTCTAAGAAGATCTAAATCAAGGAGTCGCAGATCGCCCTCAAAAGATAGAAGCCGAAAAAGGCGCGGTCGATCTAGAAATCGCCGATCTGGTTCTCGATCCAGAACACGAACTCCTGAAAAAAAGCGTTCTCGTTCTAAAACAAAAAAACGAAAACGTTCTGCTAGCAGAGTTGAAAAACGTAGAAAATCAGGCGAAAAAATTAAAAAGAAGGCAAGGAGTAGAAGTAGACGCCGATCTAAATCCCCTTCGCCACGTAGAAAACGAGAATGGAACAAGAGACTTTCTCGTGATTGGTCGCCATCAGTATCTAGATCACAGACACCGGAACGTCACATGTCACCGTCTTGGACTCCACCAAGGACCATAGACAATTCTCAAGCTGTTAAGGGACACAATCTCACTGTTATTCTTAATAATGATCCTAACAGAAAGAAAAAGGAGAAGAAAAAGAAAACGGAGAAGAAGACTAAAGAAACAGATAGCAGTAGAGCAAAAAAGAGAAGACATTGTGATAGAACACCACCTCCATCAAAGGAAGTGTTTGCTTCAGGTGATAATATTTTAGTTAGTGTTAGCTTTAACAAGGAAAATGAAACACGAGATGTTACAACTAGAGACAGGCGAAGAAAGGACACAGTAACAGAGGAGGCACCACCTAAAAAAGTGAGAAGAGAGAAACAGAAAAAGAAAAGGAAAGATCTCTCCTCCATTAAGCCAGTAGCCATTATAGACTTGGAAAGATCACCCTTTAAAGAATTGACTCCTTCTCCTAAAGATATAATTGTCTTAAGTGATAGTGATAACGGAGAAAGTGGTGTCCAAAAAGGCGCGTGTGATTCATCTCAGCAAGTCGCCAGTCCTGAAGGAAATTCATACGCTATGGGACCTAAAACACCTCCTGAGCCTCAAGTTAAATTTTCACTTGCAGCTAAGCAGCCCGCATTACGTGCAATAAACAATCCTCTTCATGAACCTGAGGATATGGAAAATACGGAAGAAGAGGTGCAACAAGAACAAAGGATGGGTGATAGTATATACAAAGGACCCAATACACCGCCAGAACCACCAACTTCACCTCCTAGTTCACCTGATGCATATGATCCTTTCGAACCAACTAAATCACGGTCGCCTACGCCTGAACCATTGCAAACCACACAGACTAGTAATAATACAACTATGGATGAAACTAGAGAGGATAGCATAATGGAAAAGCGATCGGATGTACTTGAAAAAACAAATAGCCAGCAAGCAGATGTAAGAAAATCTCTTACTCCTCCCGTGGCTGATATTCAACCAGCTGATTCGCAGAGTAGCATTCAAGTTACACCGGAATCTAATATTGGAAAATCTCCGGAAAGAATTGGTGTAGTTATAAACCAAGTTGTTCAACCAACTGCAACTGTTACTTCCAAGCCAGTAGCTCAAACAACACCATTCTCATCGGTTCCTACATCCATGATAACTTCGACGCCTGTTTCCTCAAATTTATCAACTGCACGTATGAGTATTTTGAACAGTACCCTCCTGACCTCACCGCATATAGCTACAGCAATCCCACAAAGAATAGTTTTACCAAATGTGGTCAAATCAAATCCAGTTAAAATATCTCCTACAAAACCTACTATCAAATCTACTCCAATTAAACCAATGCCATCGAAAAATACTTTAAATAAACCGAATAGAAAAAATCGTTCTCAAAATGGCAATGATGATTCAAATATGGATTTGGATTCACCATACTCACCTGGTTCAAGCGACTATGAGGATTTATTCGAACCTCCAGTTGAAAACGCTAAGGGTCCAAGTAAACCATCTAACAAAATGAACACAAAATCGCCCGTTAAAACGCAAAACAACTTTGATAATCTATTTGGTTCACCTATATTTAATAAAAACAAAAACAAAAATGACAACAATAAATTCGCCCCTAAGAAGCCTCTGACGCCAAGCAAAGGTACGTTGTTTTGTTAGTTATATAAACCAAAAATAACATTTAATATACGTTTAGGGGGCACTAAACAAATTGGAGTCAAATTGGATGAGGATAACTTGAAAATTTTGGATGAATTACCAAATTCGGCTGTGGAAATGCAGGTCAAGGATAAGGTAGGTTGAAAATAATGTTGTTACAATCGTATTTTTAATTCGAACATATTTTAGTTCTTGAAAAAATTAAACCGTCAAGAACGAGTGGTTGAGGAGGTGAAATTAGTTTTAAAACCACACTATAACAAAAAACGAATAAATAAGGAAGAATATAAGGACATTCTTCGACGAGCTGTACCCAAAGTAAGTTCTACTATAATAATAAATTCTAGTTCAAGTTACTTTATTCCTATATTTTTTTTACAGATATGCCACAATAAATCTGGTGAAATTAATCCAACTAAAATTAAAAATCTTATTGAGGCATACGTGAAGAAAATTCGCCACAGTAAAAAAGTCACTTCTAGCAGTTCTGTGAATCCTCAAAAGGTTTAGTTTGTAAGAATTTTTAATTTAATGTACATAATACTTGCTATTGCAATCCAGAGTAAGATGTTTATTTCGTATAAGGTAGATAAGTTGTATTTATGAGAATTAAATTTACGTGATTTTATTGTCAAATGTTTTAATTGTATAAGTTTTTAGAAAATATACAGAAGTAAATCGTAAAAACAAGTTTCATTTTAATCCGTATATTAAAAATTAAACGAAATATCATTTTACTAACTTTTATTTGATCACACAAGGCATTTAATGCTTAGAATTATTATAACAGTAAACACTATAAACGAGACAAAATTCTATCTTTGGAATTAAAAAAATTAAGCTGCTTTAGCAAAACCTACACGATTTTTTCCTAAATCGAATTCAGTGTAGAATTTTCCAATGAAAACATCTCCAAGAATCCACAAAGGACCATTTGGTGGCGGTATATCGATACCCATAAAGCCAGAGAGGCATATTGTCTTACCCATTTGAGAAACCTATAAAATTAGAAAAAATATTAAACATCTGCTGAGTTTTACCCACCAGAACTTATTGTTATTGCAAAGATTATTTAACAATAAACAAAGAATTACTTAATCAATTCATAAATCTGAGCTAAGAACAATAATAATAATTATTGTTATAATTCTTGAAAATACGAGTATATCACATGCACATCCACAGAAAAGGTTAAATTCTTAAATTATTGCATAAATAAAGAAACGTTGAAATGCTCAAATGTGAATTATTAAATTCGTTTTTTTAAGAAAAAAATTTTGTTTTTGAGTATAAAGTGGGCGTAAACGCGTAAATTAAATTAGCCTATTAAGTGATAACAAAAATCATTTCTATACGCAGGCAACATGAATAATCTAACATTTCTTAATAAAATTATAAATGAAAACCAACTCACCCTTAAAACATAGTCTTTTCCTTCGAGAGTGAACGTATTGCCTCCCAAAACGAAGTCGATGGCAGGCAAGTTTGGAATAAGGCTACAATCGATCATGTACTCTCCTCCCATAATTGGAGTGGCACCAATAGCCTTATTGATATTTGTCACTTCCTCAAGTGGCCCAGCTATCAAACTAGTTCCGGTATCCGCAATAGCTTCGCAACCATTACTACAGAAGGAACTTTTGCCACCAACAATTACTTTATCCATTTTGAACTGCCAATATGCTTCTCTGTCTACCGCCATGTAGGTGAAGTCACCTGAATAATGAGCAGGATCTGATCCTCCTAAAATAAGTTCTCCTCCCACAGCAGCTTCTGGATCCCTATGCGAAATTGAAACTGTGTCTTATGAAACTTAAAAGGTAGAATAAGTATATACCTGTTCAAATAGAACGAAAAAATGGGTTGAGAAATCAGACTTTGATCCATCATGCTATAGAAAACAGGTTTAACTCCATCTACAGAAATTTTGCTGTACGCCATTCCTAAAATTCCATCAAACTTGGCAGCTACAAAAGCCAAACCGGGTTCATTCATTGCTTCAGCAAATGTTTGGTCTTTGACTTGAACGCCTCCAAACTAAAAAATGACATTTACTGAAGGGTGAAAAACTACATAAGATGTCAAAGAACTTACAGAAACTACATCTGTTGATAAAAATCCACTCAAACTTCCGGAACCATACTGAATGCTGAAAGCGGTACCATTTTCTTTGTATGTTGAGGACTTTGTCGAGTCGTACTTATTGTGAAGTACTGAAAGAAAAAAATTCTACGTAAACGTAATATTTATTTTTGTAACAAGTACCTAAATAGTTATTTTTTGTACACGGTCCCTAAAATAGCTATTTTACGGACTCATTTCAGTCCGTAAAATGGCTCTTTTCGGGACTATTTCTGTTTTACGGACTCATTTCAGTCTGGTTACTACAGTAACATGGTAATTAAAATCCGAAGTTCACTATTTTTGAAAAATATTTGCTCTAATGACATTGACATAAATTGTATTATGTATGATATGTCAATTAAATATCATACATAATAAAAGGTTTGAATGTATTTTAAGGGACCTTTAACAAAAAAACATTGTTTGTAACACGTACCTAAATCAGTTTTTTGGGATTCATCTGCTATTCCAAACTCGGCTTCGCCTCGTCCGGAAACAGCAACGATTCGTCCCAAAATAGTATTTTTTGTCTGTTTTGGGACGAATCGTTGCTATTTCCGGACGAGGCGAAGCCGAGTTTGGAATAGCAGATGAGTCCCAAAAAAACTGATTTAGGTAGGTGTAGACCTATTCGAAAGTAAGATACGCACAAGTTGCGCGCGCATATTATACAGGGTGTCCACCTAGTGCGCGGGTCTTCCATATCTTCTTTATTATTAATGCCAGCAAAAAAATTAACAACAAATATGCTTTATTCCTGAATGTGCATAACTTAAAAATATATTCCACTATACAGAGCGTTCAATTTTTACTGGGCGCACACCAACTTTCTTATTTTAAATGGAGCACCCTATATATTTTTACATTTTTGGATTCCCTGTTTAATTCAAACTACAAAAGTATTAAGGTTGTATGTACCTAAAATTAATAGTTTTCCATTTTTTTGGATTTTTTCTCAAATTTTCACGGATATGGACTTTTACAAAAATATTAATATCTTAACAAATTCACAGTCTTCTCGAAAAAGCAAAGTTAAAATGATAAAAGCAAAATCCAGGGAACATTTTGATGTATTTTTGGTGCATATAGCTTATACAGGTTGTTCGTAATTTATTCGTAAATATCACATATTTCAAACAGTGATAACTTTATTTTTTCAAATGGAACCTCCTGCATATTTTTATACTACGTTAGAGAGAATTAGATTCTCTATCATTTTTATTAAGGGTTCTCTATACGTAAACTTAATACATTTTATTTTATTTTAAATATTCAATTTTTATGGGAAAATTCAAGTCGCAAATAAAAATTAAGATGACCTTAGTCATTATTTCATGTGCATACAGCATATCATAACTATCAATTATTATCAAAGTTGCCAAAATTGGTAGAGATTTGTTGTTGTTGCGGTATCCGGTGTCCTATTTGCCATGACAGTTTTAATCTTTGGAAAATACTGAAGGGGTAGCCAATAATCACATGCAGTAGACATTCAATACGTTATTAATATAAAATCACATTTATTTATTTATTATTATTGTTTTCGGTACCATAGAAACCAGTAAAATACAAAAAAATAAAAAATAATGGTCCTTCTGGGATTCGAACCCGCGACCTTCCGTTGCATGTGATTATTGGCTACCCGTTCAGTATTTTCCAAAGATTAAAACTGTATCATGGCAATGTATAAGAAAGTCATGTGTTGGACACATCAGATATTTGACGTACAGGCCATTAAAGAAAATAAATTATTTTAAATAATTTCCTATAAATCAATAACAAAAAAGTTAGCCTTCTGAAATTTTGCATAGATCTTTTTTTTGTATTCTCTTATTAATAGTGGTTGCAATTATTTTATTTAGAACACAGAGGCGTGCGTACGGGTTTCTTCAAAAACATTTTATTGAATAAAAGGTACGCCACTGGTTTTTTTTGCAGCACCAATATGCAGAGTATTTTCCATTCAATTTAGAAACTCTTTCGTATCTTATAATTTTTTGATAACTTAACTCAAAATAACCTAATACGACAGTAAATAAGGGAGAAAAAAATGCTTCAGATAGACTTTTTTTACCCTACAGCCAATTTTTGTAGAATCTTCTAGAGGGTCACCCTGAAAGTTTAAAACTGAGTTTGTGTATTCGTAGACCCCGCCCTTCCTTCACCTTCACCTTCCTTCATTAAGGGTTGGATTTTTTTGTTTATTGAATAACTTTTTTCTTATTAAATTTTCGAAAAAAGAGTCAGTACAAAGTTGTAAAGAAAAATATATCCTACAACTTATCTTTTAAACTTTTTTTGATATTGTCGATATTTAAAAAGTTATTCAACAAATAAGTTGAAAATTTTGGGGAAACAGTAGTAAGTACTACCTAACTAGAGAAAAATTTTCCTAAAATTTGCAACTTATTTGTAGAATATCTTTTTAAATATTGACAATATCAAAAAAATATTAAAAGGAAAGTTGTAGGAAATATTTTTCTCTACAACTTTGTACTGATGCTTTTTTCGGAAATCTAATAGGGAAGAACCTCTTTAATAAATAAGAAAAAAAAAAGTTAAGTTATCAAGAAATTGTAAGATACAAAAAATTTTCTAAATTGAATGGAAAATACTCTCTGCATATTGGTGCTGCAAAAAAAAACCAGTGGGGTACGTTTTATTCAATAAAATGTTTTTGAAGAAACCCGTACGCACGCCTCTGTGTTCTAAATAAAATAATTGCAACCACTTTTAATAAAAGAATACAAAAAAAAGATCAGAAGCCTAACTTTTTTTGTTATTGATTTATAGCAAATTATTTAAAATAATTTATTTTCTTTAATGCCCTGTACAGGGTGTCCCATTTTCGACACTTTTAGGGGTATTGGCGTTATTATCAAAGATAGAGTGTTGCGGTTTTCACCTTCCTGTGCTACTTTTTTACGAAACGAAAGATTCCGGGGTCAAATTTGTCTTGGCTCTCTTAGTTTTTAATCTACAGAGTGATTCTGAAAATCTTTGTGTTTTAGACACCCCTCATATTTCCGTTATGCGTCTACTTATCAAAAAGGTGAAAACTGATCTTGATAGAGTTTTTTACGTAGAATTCAGTGGCGTAGCCAGTTTTTGTGTAAAAGGTTTAGTTTTTGAGATATTGCCCAAACTTATGTTTTTTTAAATGGGACACCCTATATATTATCTTTTATATTGATTAAGCAAAATTTGGGCTTTCCAAAAATATATAATACTTAATATTTATTTTGAAAACAAGCTCAAAATTCGATATTTTTAATAATTTTCTTTATTTGTAACAGTAGGCCATGGCTAATTTTTTAAAAACAAATCCAAAATTTTCACAATGCGTAATTATTTTAAAGCTAAACACTTCAAAAGATTATTTTAATGCATTGGATAAAACATACCAACAATATAATACTTCTCGTAATTATCATAAACGGCCATTGTAATAAAAAATTAAAAGTAAAATAAAAACTCCTACATAACAAAAGTATTTCATCAATAATGGAAATCTGACAAATCTGTCAAATTTTGCATTTGTTTCTAATAAACTAGCCATGGCCTACTGTTATAAATAAAGTAAATTATTAAAAATATCGAATTTTGAGTTTGTTTTTTTAAAATAAATATTAAGTATTATATATTTTTGATCTTGATAGAGTTTTTTACGTAGAATTCAGTGGCGTAGCCAGTTTTTGTGTAAAAGGTTTAGTTTTTGAGATATTGCCCAAACTTATGTTTTTTTAAATGGGACACCCTGTATATTATTTTTTATATTGATTAAGCAAATTTTGACCTTTCCAAAAATATATACATAAAAACAAGCTCAAAATTCGATATTTTTAATAATTTACTTTATTTATAACAGTAGGCCATGGCTAGTTTATTAGAAACAAATGCAAAATTTGACAGATTTGTCAGATTTCCATTATTGATGAAATACTTTTGTTATGTAGGAGTTTTTATTTTACTTTTAATTTTTTATTACAATGGCCGTTTATGATAATTACGAGAAGTATTATATTGTTGGTATGTTTTATACAATGCATTAAAATAATCTTTTGAAGTGTTTAGCTTTAAAATAATTACGCATTGTGAAAATTTTGGATTTGTTTTTAAAAAATTAGCCATGGCCTACTGTTACAAATAAAGAAAATTATTAAAAATTTCGAATTTTGAGCTTGTTTTCAAAATAAATATTAAGTATTATATATTTTTGGAAAGATCAAATTTTGCTTAATCAATATAAAAGATAATATATAGGGTGTCCCATTTAAAAAAACATAAGTTTGGGCTATATCTCAAAAACTAAACCTTTTACACAAAAACTGGCTACGCCACTGAATTCTACGTAAAAAACTCTATCAAGATCAGTTTTCACTTTTTTGATAAGTAGACGCATAACGGAAATACAAGGGGTGTCTAAAACACAAAGATTTTCAGAATCACTCTGTAGATTAAAAACTAAGAGAGCCATAACAAATTTGACCCCGGAATCTTTCGTTTCGTAAAAAAGTAGGACAGGAAGGTGAAAACCGCAATACTCTATCTTTGATAATAACGCCAATACCCATTAAAAGAGTCGAAAATGGGACACCCTGTACATCAAAAAGGAAGCAACATTCGACCATAGTTTATTAGACAAACTACCTTTAATTTTCGCTAAACTATCCACTGGTGAAATCCTGACGATATAAACTGGGACACCCTGTATATCTTGCGCATTAATGAAATAGACTGAGAGACCGACATTTGATGTTAGTTCTTATACATAAAGGTAACGCTTAGGTACTTTTGAAATGAAGCGCACAAAATTTCCAAACGTCTCACCGTTTGAACTTTTGAACGGATGTATTCATAAACGGGTGATAGTTTGTAAATGATAGTCCCGCACTGCTGGCTGGAGGACTAAAACTTTTTTATTTACTGGGGCCCAGATTTGTACCCGGCGCCTCAAAAGCCAAAGGGCGGGGCTGATCCTATATCTTGGTAACGAACTTTTGGATATAGTTAAACGTGGTTTATTCCTTCTATTTTGAACTCTAGTATGGTGTGTTGAAAAATAAATCGCTATTTGCATTTTTAAAACTGAAATTAACTGTAGTCTATTTACGCCCCAATAAAGCATTTTATAAAATTGCTGCTTTTAATGTTTCGGTGTTTCATATCTTTGCTGGCTAATTATTTTTAATGTTATAGTTTCAGCGTGTATGAGACATTTAATAATCATATTGTCTAAAAAAATCTATTGGGAATTTTTATTATTGTAGTTGTGAAGATGTCCTACCTATATAAGCACATAAATCAGTATCACTTGTGTATCGCAAAATTGAACTAAGTAAATTTACTTCACATATATCAACAACAATCAACAAATATTTCGCAGAATGTTATCTGACCGTTTTTAAGTTAATATGCTTAGAGCAACTGAAACTATTTACCAGCTATATAAATGTTATTAAATTATTTACATCCGTTATCAAAAAAATGAGTTTGAACTCAGACCTTCCCAACCATAACAAATTCCTCTGCAAATTTATCATACATACAATACATAATTATACTTACAACAAGCAATATTCGTATAATGGCACTTCTTGGAGGGAACCCACAAATTCGAGGAGCCAGTATCGAAAACTACCTTAAATTTTTGTACGGGTGTTCCAATGCTGATAGGGCCATAGTATTGAGCCTAAAAACATGGTTTTAAACCAAGACAATCCTAGAGATATTTATAACTTACATCTAAATAATTAGACAAAGGTTCAGGTGTTGGGCCTCCATAACCGTACCTGACACGAACTTGTTGCACGTGAGTCCCAACTTCTTGCAATGTTCTTCTAGCCGATTTGAATTTGGTCAAGGGCACCCTTTAAAAACAATATTAATTCTGATTGACTGCTGTATAAGGGTAGCTCACTTACCTGACAAATTCACAATTTGCAACAGCGATAACAAAAAATAAGGCCAAAATGTAACTTCTTCCCATGGTGTGGTCGTTGTGTGCAGTAGACTACTAAACGACAATGCACAACTGTAACTGGTATCTGATGTATTTATACTTTCTGAAAGATAATTATGTTGTCTTTACTATCACATGACAATATGAATCACAACAAATGCCTCACACAAAATTGATTACTTCTAATCACTAGCCGGTTAAAAAGTTAAAAACAAACCCTGAAATTGATGTATCACTGGTGATACCAACATAAAAACATCGGTTGAAATGGCAAGAAAAGGACATACGATCGTAGTTGAAGCGTATAATGAAGGATAGTTGCTATAGATTTCAGAGGAAGTGTTAGCGACCTGATTGACGAATAAGCGCTAAGTTTAAATATACTTCGGTCCGGTATTTCAGAGTCAGTTTAAACGAAATTTGGGTAAACTTCGTTTAGAATATACAAATTTAAAATGATAAAATTCACATTCTAATTGAGTTTACCCAAATTTGGTTTAAACTGACACTGAAATACCGGACCTTAGTCTGTAAATTATCTTCAAATAATCGGGTGTCTTTGTATTAATTCACAAATATTCGGAATCGATTAACAATATACAAAGTGTTCCTGAATACCGTCAGATTATTTCAAGGGGTTATTCCTGAAACCATTTCATGAAAAAAGTTCCCATAAACGTAGGTCTGCAAACGCTTCGTTACCGAGATAAAAGGTGTTAAAATTTGCGAAAAAAAATATATTTTTTAATATTTATTTTCTACTAATGGAAAAGCTTCTAAAGAATATTGTTTGAATCATCCCTTATCGATAAAAGGGGTGAAATCAGCAATCCCTATTTAATTTTTTTATTGAAACTCTTTAACGGGCCCGAATTTTGTCATATAAAAAAATGTTCTGTAAAGCTAGATTCATTTAGAAAGTATTTTGTCCCTTTCATTTTTTTCATAGAACTGATACTTTTTAAATAAAAAAATAAAATAGTCCCGATCCACCTGGTTATTTTGGAAATTATTGCTATTATTTAATAAAATGGAAAATGGCCAGCATTCATCTTTATAAATACTACTTCTTAAATACTATTTTTATTTTAAAGTTAGGTAATAACTACATATACTTTACGAAATAGTAGGTAACTAATAGTACAAAAGTAGGTACTCGTTAATAGATATATACCTAACGTATACAGGGTGGGTGAAATTCCGTTGCCAGCATGGGGATCTCGCTTATTATAATAGGTAGACCATAGGTTTAAATTTGGCAAAGTTGCCAAATTTGGTGCATAAAAATAATCCGAAAACAATTTTGAATTATTTTGAACGGTATGTTAGAAAGCTGAAAAAAACCGAAAATTACGATTTTAGAATTTTGCCCATAACTTCGTTATTTCTGAACTTTTTTTAAATCTGTAAAAACATTCTCAGAGCAACTTTTTGTACTCTATTGATCAGTGATCATCGTTTCTTTAAGCATCGATTCGTTTTTGTTTTTTTTTAACACCAACTTTAGTTTTTCTTATGGGCGCGCTTTCTACTTTTCACACCATCGGATAGTACTTTTTTTTCAAATTCAGCGATGTGCTACACATGGTATTCAGATTTAATTTTAATTGTTAAAATTAAGGAAATGTATTCAACAACGCAATTATAAGAAATCGAGTAGCTCAATCTCGTCTATTTTGTGTGGTTACCATGGTAATTTGTAAACAAATTCAAAATTGAAGAAACTTAACTACTGTCATCAGTGCCAAATTACAATTATTGTTAAAAAATCTTAATTTTGATTAAAAATAATGTTTTCGAATAATGAAAAGCGTGATATGATGCGAATTTTTTATTCTTTACATAGAAACTCTATTATATCAAAACAACAATACAAAACAACACTAGTCAAGGTTCTTCAATTTTGAATTTGTTACCATGGTAACCACAAAAAATAAACGAGATTGAGCTACTCGATTTCTGATAATTGGTGTGTTGAATACATTTTTTTTTATTTTAACAATTAAAATTGAATCTGAATACTATGTGTAGCACATCGATGAATTTGGAAAAAAATGTACTATCCGATGGTGTGAAAAGTAGAAAACGTGCCCATAAGAAAAAATGAAGTTGGTGTTAAAAAAACAAAAACGAATCGATGTTTAAAGAAACAATGATTACTGATCGATAGAGCATAAAAAGTTGCTTTGAGAATGTTTTTACAGATTTAAAAAAAGTTCAGAAATAGCAAAGTTATAGGCGAAAATCTAAAATCGTAATTTTCAATTTTTTTCAGTTTTCTAACATACCGTTCGAAATAATCCAAAATTGTTTTCGGATTATTTTTGAGCACCAAATTTGGCAACTTTGCCAAATTTAAACCTATGGTCTATCTATTAGAATAAGTGAGATCCCTGTAGTTGCTAATTTTAATAATAAGCGATAAGAGCCGGCGCTAAGCATTTTGCCCATGAAAATGTCGTTGCATCCCCAATGCGAATTATAAAGGAATATTAAAGTGTACAGGGTGTCCCATTTTCGACACTTTTAGGGGGTATTGGCGTTATTATCAAAGATAGAGTGTTGCGGTTTTCACCTTCCTTTCCTACTTTTTTACGAAACGAAAGATTCCGGGGTCAAATTTGTCATGGCTCTCTTAGTTTTTAATCTACAGAGTGATTCTGAAAATCTTTGTTTTTTAGACACCCCTCGTATTTCCGTTATGCGTCTACTTATCAAAAAGGTGAAAACTGATCTTGATAGAGTTTTTTACGTAGAATTCAGTGGCGTAGGCAGTTTTTGTGTAAAAGGTTTAATTTTTGAGATATTGCCCAAACTTATGTTTTTTTAAATGGGACACCCTATATATTATCTTTTATATTGATTAAGCAAAATTTGGGCTTTCCAAAAATATATAATACTTAATATTTATTTTGAAAACAAGCTCAAAATTCGATATTTTTAATAATTTTCTTTATTTATAACAGTAGGCCATGGCTAATTTTTTAAAAACAAATCCAAAATTTTCACAATGCGTAATTATTTTAAAACTAAACACTTCAAAAGATAATTTTAATGCATTGTATAAAACATACCAACAATATAATACTTCTCATAATTATCGTAAATGGCCATTGTAATAAAAAATTAAAAGTAAAATAAAAACTCCTACGTAACAAAAATATTTCATCAATAATGGAAATCTGACAAATCTGTGAAATTTTGCATTTGTGTCTAATAAACTATCCATGGCCTACTGTTATAAATAAAGTAAATTATTAAAAATATCAAATTTTGAGCTTGTTTTTCAAAATAAATATTAAGTATTATATATTTTTGGAAAGCTCAAATTTTGCTTAATCAATATCAAAAATAATATATAGGGTGTCCCATTTAAAAAAACATAAGTTTGGGCAATATCTCTAAAACTAAACCTTTTACATAAAAACTACCTACGCCACTGAATTCTACGTAAAAAACTCTATCAAGATCAGTTTTCACTTTTTTGATAAGTAGACGCATAACGGAAATACGAGGGGTGTCTAAAAAGCAAAGATTTTCAGAATCACTTTGTAGATTAAAAACTAAGAGAGCCATAACAAATTTGACTCCGGAATCTTTCATTTCGTAAAAAAGTAGGACAGGAAGGTGAAAACCGCAACACTCTATCTTTAATAATAACGCCAATACCCCCTAAAAGTGTCGAAAATGGGACACCCTGTACCTACTTACCATTGTTATAATTTTTATATGTATGATGGTGATGGTGTCAAATAAAATCTGAAATCGTATCATCTATTGTAATAAATGTTATAGTGTGTTAAGCAATATTTTTTTCGATTACCACTTCCTAAAGAAGGCCTTCGGCTCGGTTCTTAAACTTTCTCACCTTGCGAAAAATTGTCGCTTTTGATACATGTTGTATTAATAACTATTTTAATTCACAAAAATACAATACAAATAGATACATTTGTATCCGTGTGGGTACAGACAGACATTATCGTGGCGAAAATAGTGAAAATGGATGCAGGGGCCCTTTTGTAAATCCATCAAAATCTCGAAGTCGAAAAAAATGACAATTACTATAATACTTCCTTAGTATTTCATATAAGAAAGTAAAACAAACGTGTCGGCAACAACAATAAAATACTGTCCAAAATGACAAAAAATACTGGTATAACTTAGCAATGTAAATTTAATCCCTTGGGATTAAATAGGTCACTTCAGTCCCTGTAAAGAGGGATTAAATTAGCACATTTAATCTCGGAAGTGCAAAAAGCACATTATTATAACCACTTTCTTATTTTCGTATACTTATGTATAATAAGAAAGTAAAAATTAACGTAACGACCGACAGGAAATTTTAAACTTTTTCTTTATCAATTTTTATTAGCCACTATTGGACATACATTATTTTACGTACTTACATTGGATTTTGAATGATGAAGATGGAATATGTGTAGGTATATAAATATACTTATCTACTGGCACTTTGGATTTTAGGTGTGACTAGTATAGATACCTACATATGTTTTAATTTTTTCTTTGGCAATCACTTTTGTGCAAGTGATTAGAAGATAGTTATCCATCAAGTCCCAATAATATAAATATTTGCAGTAGGTACCTACCTACTTTAGTAAATATGTTTTTTGCAATTTTATATATTTATTTAATTTCAATGGGCATGTTTGTAGATTTAAAATTATACCACATACCTACAAATAAACCTTTTGCCCATCCATAAATAAATGTGTTCGCGGAAAATAATCATTCTCCATTCTCTATAACAAAATTATACTTATATATTATTAATTCATATTCCTTAAATTTTGCGTAAGGTAGGTATTAGATGTCCCAATAGAGGATTAACTTTGGTTTTAGATTCCTTGTTTCGCATATTATTTGTATAATTTGAGCTGCCCTGAGTCCAAAAACAATTATTGTTCATTATTTTTCTTTTTTTCAATATTTAACAAGCAGTTGAAATCGCACGATTTTGAATTATTGGCGGTTCTCCGGTGAAAAACGGTCGCCATATTGTAGGTACTGTCGCGTGAGTAACGTCATGCAAATTTTTTTATGTATTTGGACAACTAGGCACAAAGCAACACCGATACGAACGGTGATTATCACTTTTTACATTCATATAATTTCGATAACGATATATTTAAGAGATTATTGATCCGCCAGTATTATTGAGAATTAAAATCCGTTCAGATGGGCTCGGTTTTTTCGGGGGTGTTCGACACGTCGTAGGCTATTTCAAACTTATTCGAATTTCAAACGCGTTTCAAAAAAATTTTTTTTTTGTCGGTCGTTTATTAAAGATCTAGTTAATGTAATAAAAGGAGTGTATTAATAACTCAGTTTAATGCATACATGCACATTAAAAACATTGTTGAGATTATGAGATTTGCTAGGTAACCAACAATATATTATATTATTGAAACATGCATTTGGAACTGACACCTGCCGAAATTAATTAATTATGTCAGTGGTATTTTGACTTATTGCATATTATGTCAGAATTTGGATTTTGCCATGGAACAAAATTAGATTATTTTCATTCTAATAAAGAGCGATCGACAAAAAATATTGTAATCAACATGAGTGTTAATCGGCGATTAATAATCTCGACTCATTAACGCGCTCGCTGCGCTCACGCGTTAAAATCGTTTCGATTATTAATCGCTCTTATTAACACTCTTGTTTATTAAACTACTATTCCAACACTCAAAAAATTCGGAGAAAAAAAATTTATATATACATAGTTAAAAGTGGGTATGAAATTTGAAAAAAAAAAGTTTTGAAAAACGTTACGTTGTTTAATAAACTTTAGGAAAAAAATACATTGTTTTTAACTATCACTATTAATCCATCATGGTGGGACGAAATGAAATCCTAAAATGGACAAAAAAACTCCGCTGAGATTGCAGGAATGGACAGTAAAAAAATCACAAACCATTCTACCTATATATATATATATAATATATGATCTGAACTTGAATTAATACCTATGTATGAAATAAAATAAACTTGTATACATTTTATATTCACAAAATAATCTACTTAGTCAAATATAATAAGTAGGTACTTTAGATTTACCAGAATGGTTAAATTCCCCAAACTTCTTTCACAGCAACAAATATTATTATTAACAAATATTGCTACTGACAGTGGCGTAAATAGCTTTTTGCGATGGGGGTATTCGACTTTAGTATTTAGGAAAATTGGTTGTATATAATTCACATACCTAGATGTATACAGGGTGTCCCAAAATTAGGCTGCCAAAATGTACCAGCTGATTCTACGTTCAAAAATAATACAAAAAGTTCCAATAAACATAGGTTGAAAAATGCTTCCTAAGGAGGGTACAGCCTCCCGAAAGGGGGACCCCAACGAGGAGTTTTCTGTAATATCTTTGCAACTGTTTGAGGTAGATTCATGAAATTTGGTGAGTTTGAAACTTTTATAATTTGCCACATATTTCTTTTTCCAATTTTCAGAAATTTTGCCAGGGGCGTCACATACAGGGTGGGTGCTGGGTATATTATGCCCCATATTTTTTGTGTGTATAATTTTTAAATTTTTTACATCAAATTTTAAAACTTGGTTTATTTTTACACAAAAAAGGTAGTCTCAGTTGATCTTTGTATCTTAAACCGTTTTCGAGTAAAAACGTTTTGAATAAATCACGTGCATAAAAAATACACTAATAAAAATAATCAGAAAACTAAAATTTATCAAAAGTAGACAATAGATTAAAATTTATAGGTATTTATTACTTCGTTAAGCATATCTTCGTCAAATATTAATAATAGAAACAAAATATCAAAATCAAATTTTTTTTTCAATTTTGTGATTATTTTTATTAGTGTAGTTTTTATGGACGTGACTTCTTCAAAACGATTTTACTTGAAAACGGTTCAAGATTCAAAGATCATAATTTAATATAAAAAATTTAAAAATTATCCACACAAAAAATATGGGGCCTAATTTACCCAACACCCACCCTGTATGTGACGCCCCTGGCAAAATTTCTGAAAATTGGAAAAAGAAATATGTGGCAAATTATACAAGCTTCAAACTCACCAAATTTCATTAATCAAACAATTGCAGAGATATTACAGAAAACTCCTCTTTGGGGCCCCGCTTTCCGGGGGTTGTAGCTCCCTTAGAAAGCATATTTCAACCTATATTTATTAAAACTTTTTGCATTCTTTTTGAATGTAGAATCAGCTGGTTCATTTTGGCAGGCTAATTTTGGGACACCCTGTATATTATGCATTATCGAAGACCCATGGGGGGATTGATTATCCCCTTAATCCCCCCTATCTACGGCATTGGCTATACTAATAACATCTATATATTTTTATTAGTATTTGTTTTTATTCTATAAATTTTTGTTATCTCATTCATTAATACAAATTGGCGATACCTGTAAAGTTTGTTTGAGGCAAATTTAGGGAAAATTCTATATATAAACTTATGATAAGAGTCTGTGTTAATTAGAGGAGTATAATATATTTTTCTAATCTACATACATCTACATTACGATAATATTTTATGTATATTTGGTTAATGAATCTAAACTGCTGGCCAATTGAAACGTACCAAGCGAATTTTTAGGTTGAATTTAAAGTCAAATATTTTGAAAAATAGAAAAGATATCAACATGTGGTTTTCAGGATTTCAGAGATAATCTAATTGATAAAAAGATAGTGTTACCCGATTTTTTTACTTTGAAGTACATTACTATCTACAGGATATGAAAGAAAGTCATCTTTTTTTTGTCAAATTTTATAACTACCGTGATTCCATAATTTTTTTTTTATATTTTTTTGATGTAGATTTTTTTAGTCCTTACTTAATGGGAAAACAACCTGTTTCTCACAATTTTGATATCCCTGTTATTTTATAAGATACCGAATTTTTGCTGAAAATTTAATTTTTTCTTTGTTTTTTGTCGTTAGGCCGTATTGTGTTTTGTAAGAACCAATCTCTGTAGTTGATTATAATACCTTATGAGTGGCTTTCTTATAAAAAGTACACTTTTTGTATTTTCATTAATTTATTGGTAACCAGTGGCTTATCAAAAATCGGTACACGTTCGCTAATTGGTAAATTTTTTAATTTATTTTTTGAGGTTATTTTCTTAATGGAATAGAATGGAATTTAGTTAGTTTATGTTCACCATTGGTTTAAGTGACTTATATCCTCGAAACGGGTTTTTCACTTTTTCAAAAATTTGCTCATATTCGTGTATACCGGGTGGCTACAAAATCGTTTTACAACCCCCACCATTTTGTTACATTTAACTGTATTAATTTGAAATTTGGCATAGTTTGATTGTTGAAAGGAATAATCATTTTGACGTTTAAAACAATCTGATTATACTTCCGGTTTCACCGGAAGGGCCACCTACTAACTTTCAAAATTTTTTAAAACAACCCTGTATATTTTATTCCGTAAGAATTAGATTCTACTTAAAATTACCTTTTTATCGACATATCACATGATGACATTTGCTTTCAAAATGGCAGCATAATTATTATTGCAAAACCCTGTTCAACAATATTAAATTTAATAAAAAATTCGTTATCTAATAAAATAAGAGAGATATAAAATTTTTGAGAAATTGGATTTTTCCTCATTAACCAGGGATTAAAAAAATCGATATCAAAAAAAATAATTTTTTTTTGTGGAATTCCGGTAGGTAGGTATAAAGTTTGAGAAAAAAAGACGACTTTCTTTCATACCCTGTAGTTAGTAACGTACTTCAAAGTAAAAAAATGGGGTCACACTATTGCTTTCGCAATAAAATTATCTCTTGAATCCTGAAAACCTCATGTTGATATCTTTTCTCCTTTTCAAAATATTTGACTTTAAATTCAACCTAAAAATTCGCTTGGTACGTTTCAATTGGCCAGCAGTTTATTTCTTGCTCCATTTCCTTGACAATAAAAACAAAAACTACTTATTATAGGTAATTATAGGTAGAACATACTGATGTCAGGTCGCCCACAAGCATCAAGCACTAACAATTCCAAAAGAGCAAATTAGGGTACCAATCCATTTTCCTTTAGAAATATTGCTAGACTCAGTACCTATACAGATACTATTATATTGTATCATGTGTGGATACGTATAGGTAAGAGTAATAAATTAAATACAACTCTTATAAGGTATGTTTAGGAAACACATAAGTACCATAATATCATATAATGTTGACAATGCTTTATTAATATACCTATTAATAAAGTTGTGGAGTTGCGTGACACCTGGATTAGCAGGTGTAGCACAAAATTTATCTTATGTATACCTACCTACCCTGAAGCTCTAACTAAATTATTATATTAAATTATAGGTACTTGATAATGTGCTCTTTAAAAATAGAGATAAAAACAACAACATATTTAGACTTGTAAAGTGATAATATTTGTATTTGCTTTTATTATTAAATGTATCATATCAATGTTTGTTGTGTCATTTATTAATAGAAGTTTGGCTATGATGTGAAATTGCTGTATTTTTAAATACTTTTTTGTAAATCCTAATATAATGTAATTGTCATAATAATAGTCGTATTGCGACAATTTTCTATGTTTAATGAATCTGTTTCTTGATTCTTTTCCTTAATAAATAGTAAAAACTAAATTTGTAAGAAATATATCTACTTACATGTAGTGTCATATCTAATCTACCTATAGTTTGTCTATGGATGGCATTACAAAAAAAATGTTCTAAAATCATTTTACGAGAATAAGTTTTTTGTGATAAAAATATGTTTTTCTTAATAGGAAAACGTGAAAATGGTTAAAAAGCGAAGAAATTTAATTTATTATTGACTTTAAAGAAAAATGTTGCAAAAATGGAGAAAAGGCTTGAAATTTTACTTCTGATGTAATCCTTCCCCTTTCTAATTTAACATTTTTTTTGAAACAGCGTTATCTTAAGAGGTTTTACGGGTTCCTATTTAACAGAAGAAAATTGACATCAATTTCCGGTTATAAGTAGAAGCTGTAAATTTGAAAATATTTTATATAAAATAGACAAAATGACACTAATTCACTTTGATTTTCTGTTAATAGATTATTATTATATGAGCGATTATGATAGCCATTATTCACGAAAATGATGTTTGAACCCTCGAGCCGTAGGCGAGTGGCGCAATTCATTTGAGTGAATAAGGGCCATAATCGCGAATGTATTACTATGCTTTTTCCCAGGGCCGTACCGACAACTCAAGGGGCCCTGGGGCAAAACATTTCGGGGGCCCCAAATATTGTGACTTCTGAAAATAGAGCCTTAGCAATTCTGTTTTCTGTGAAGGGGCAAATAAAAATTATATATTTTAGGGTTTTTTTTAATATCTGTTGTAGGGTTGCCAAATTTATTATTGCTTAGTAAGGTAGTAAGGATACGTAAAAGTTGTTTGACAGATTGCAGGGCGAAAATGCGCCGCAGGCGAAAATTTCGAACTTTTCAAGGTCAATGAACTAAAATGAAAAGTTACAATTTCGAACAGCAAAGATATTCAATTCGAAAGTTTTCCTATAATTGCGATAGATATAGTCATTGTTGTTTATGTTTATATGCATTAGCTCATTTTTTGTCCTTTAATTCTTTTTTTTAGATGTTTCTTCCTTTTTTGTTTCTTTTATCTTTTCTTTACAAAAAAATGATTTGGTAAATACTAGGTGCCAAAAGTCCCTGTAGCCACCGTCGAGAGCCCCTACTCTAGCGCTATTATTACCAATTTATTTTGTTTTACCATCTAGTAACCTGTAATTTGGTACATATAATTGTATAGATAGGTATACTTGTGACCGGGGGCCCCGGGGCTCTGCCCCGGCTGCCCTATGCTAGCTACGGCCCTGCTTTTTCCCCACCTATTAAAGAAATAAATTAAACTCAAATCTGATAATTGTTTTGACACTTATTTAATTACTGTCAAGCTAGTCGACTGTCAAGTGCAGAAAGACTTGATCGGGGACGATTTAAAATATCATTGGTTCAGCAATATTGAATTATGAATTTGTGTATTTGTGATTGGCCGGATACACAGTGAATAATGAAAATTTTCCACGTAAAAAATGCGAATAATTGACATATAATTAAACAGGTGTGGAAAAAAATGTTAAACAGTTAGGTTATTATGAAATTGACTAAGACTTTTTAGTAAAGTAAATTTTATTATTATGAAATACATACATATTGATAACGTGATAGTAGGTATTATTTAGCAACTGCAAAACCAACACGGTTATTGCTCATATCAAATTCAGTATAATATTTTCCTAGGAAAACGTCACCAAGAATCCATAAATTCATATCTAGTGCATCGAATCCAGAAATGCATATTGTAGTGCTTCCACTTTTAAACTGTAACATTACAGATTTAAGTAGTGGGGCTTACACAGTAAGGTATTAATTAACTGCCACAACAAGCATAGATTGTAACACCATTGTTAAGGGGTGCCACCTGATGCGATGAATGATAGGTAGTTACTTACTTGTAAAATATACTCTTTTCCTTCCAACGTATATTTTTTGCCTCCTAAAACGAATTCAACTGTTGGTAAGTCAGATAGCTTACTACAGTCAATCTCGTATCCATTTTGAGTCCTAGTTGCCCCAATCGCCTCTTGAATGTTTTCAATATCACTACTTGGACCCACTATTAAACTGGTTCCGGTATCAGCAATAGCCTCGCAACCATTATTACAAAACGTATTATCACCAATATCAATTTCATCCATTTTGAATTGCCAGTATCCCTTTTGGTCTACAGGTAAATAAGTGAAATCACCGGAATAATGGTCTGGATCAGATCCTCCTAAAATCAGTTCTCCACCTTCTGCAGCGCTTGTATCTCTATAGAAAAAGGAAAAACATAAGCTCGTAAATAGAACAGAAAGTGGTGTAAAATAGATTATGCACCTGTTTAAATAGAATGAAAATATTGGTGCATCAACCAGTTTTTGGTCAACCATGCTATCGAATACTGGTAGAACACCATCTTCAGAAATCGTCTTGTAAGACATTCCTAAGATTCCGTCAAATTTAGCTGTTAGAAAAACAGAAGCAGGCTCATCCGTAACTTCTGCAAATGTCTGACCTTGAACTTCAAGACCTCCCATCTTAAAAGATCAATTTTTAAAATGAGAAATGCATATATAATTTTAAAAACTTACAGTGACTACATCGGTAGACAAAAAACCACTGGCGCTTCCAGAACCGTAGGTTATTTCAAACTTGGTGCCATTTGCTTTGTATGTGGACGACTTTGTCGCATCGTACTTTTGGTGTGTTTCTATAAAATTATATATGTAATTAATAAATTTGTTTACATAATTTGTAAATGTCGAGATTAAATATTGTTTTGGTTGAAAAACACCTACAAAGGCTGTTTTAAAATGATTATAAAATTTTTTTCGAATTTCAAAACACATATCTTAAAATTGGACCGTTTAGAACATATATTCAGGTGCCTTAGAATAAGTCAAGGACTAAAAGTGCCTTTATACTATCTAATTTTTCATTCGATTTTCCGTAAGATTTTTCGTAACCTGGGATATTCATTGTTGTCAACAATCAATATCCTAAGTAACGAAAAATCAAATGGAAAATCGTCTGAAAAATATCGTCTGCAATGATATCTGATTTCGAAAAAACTAATGATTTTAAAAATAATTCCACTTTGAATAAACACACAATTTTGTTTGATTACAAATTAATAATATTATCTAGGTACGTACGACAAGCCATATTGAGAATAGAACATTTTTTCGATGGAACCCACAAATTCGCAGAACCAGTATCAAAAATTACGGAAAATTCCTGTTTTGGTGTTCCAATTTGGATCTTGCCATAATAGGTAGTCTAAAAAATCACAATCGGCAAAAATTATTAATACAATCCCATTAACTACACTTACATCCATATAATTATTCAAAGGTATATTTGCTCCCTCTTTGTATCTCCTACGAATTTCGTCCACATGAAGTCCATGTTCATGTAATGTTTGTCTTACTGATTTAAATTTGGTTAAAGTAACCCTACAAAACCGTAAAATTAAAATATATAGTATGATATGTTATTATTATAATATGTAATTTAATTAAAATATATACCTCTTAAGTTCACAATTAACTGTGACTATCACAAAAAATAATGCAAAAATGTAACGTCCCCACATGATTGTAAATGTTTTAGCGAACAAATGTTTAGAGGCAAGTAGCGATCTCTTGCTTATTTATACCCTTCTAAATCTATCGTTATCTAGGTACTTTATTCAAAAAATACTTCAAACTAAATTAATTTAATCTTTCGACTTTAGAAATAAACAGTAAAACAATGATATTGTTTGTGCCAAATTAATTGGGTAGATAGGTAGTTTTCAGGGTGGAAAAACATAAATTATACGTTGTTCCATAGTTGTATTTGAATATATTTCTACAACCCTCAAATATGAACTGTTATTGCAAATAGGTTGCAATTTGTAAACTATAGAATGTAGATTATACACAGGGTTAGTCATAAAGATGTTACCACTAACATGGGATTTGAATGTTTTTATTTTTAACAAAACATAATAAATGTTATTATTAAAGATTTAGTACGAATAAAGCTAACTCCTTGGTTCTCAATGCAGGTGTGCAATTGAAGTAATAGTGGTAAATTCGAATCTCATATAAGTGGTAACATATTTATGACTAAACCTGTATATGTAATATTAATTCTGAAATATCGTGGTAGTGTGAGGGATTTAATAAAATTATGCATCTTATGACACCAACAGCATCTGGAAGTTATGCTTGGCTTCAACATTAATTTGTTCCATGTAGTTTGAATCAACTATCATGACTTTTTACTAATATGTACCATTGTAAAATATGAAATTTGTGTCTACTGATCGTTCGTCGTAAATGGATACATTATGGGCAAACCCTGTAAGATATAAGAAGTGCGTCTACTAGATAGGTTTATGATGGTGAGTATGTACCCGATTTCTTAACATTTTCAGTTTTCTATTTATTTTAAATTTTAGACATAGATTTGCTTCACGTAAATTATTATTTTAGTTTAATTATAATATTTATAATTAAAAATTCTCATCACCTATTGTTTCGATATGTTTCATTAGTTAAAAGCTATTTTATCTTTCAGGTGGGTTGATAGCTAAATTATTAAAACTGCCATGGAGTTCTTCGAAAATTGCATCAGGTATTTGATTTGAAAATGTGGTTTAATATTTATTGATAATGTTTTGACTTAATTCTTTTCTGAAGTAATTAAAAAGCATAAATTAGCTACCTACTTGAATTTAGAATATAGAAAAATATGAAATAACTTTATCGAAGCTATATTAGAAACTTCTGGAAATTTTTCATAGAAAATTATTTTTATATTTGTATAATAAATAATTGTAAGGTAAAGCTGTATACTTATCATCAGACTTAAGTACCTAATAATGTATAAGTACATAGGTAATATCAACTAATGATAAAATCATAATATCTTTTTTTAGTGTTGCTGATAATCTTTAAACTTTATACTGAATTGCAAAATTGAATATTTAAACAGTAATGAAGCAATCTACTAAAAAATCATTTTGATGGTATGTCTCTTTTAATGTATACGATCTGTTAAATTTAGAACTGCTGCATGATATTTAATAACGAATTCTGGACTGAAAAATAAAACTATATGTATTTGAAAGAAAAATTGTCGAGAGTTGTATATCATTCAAATTGAAACGGTTTATAAGTTGATCAATCACCACAAATTTTTTAATTGCTTTATAAATAAAGGCCTCTCCACATAAGCTGTACTGTGCCGTGTCTATGCTATTTTTCATTATTACCTGGATGCCAACCAGCACAGCTTATGTGGCGAGGCCTTAATACTCGTACACACAGTTTTATCAGAAAAGTTTACTTACTAGGAAAGTAAAGAAGAAACCTTTTGTGATTGAGGTCAACTTATGCTTACTTACCACTTAAATACTATACGAGATATACGACGGTGGTTTAAAGAAATAACCATCAGGCTGGTTATTTTTTTTTCTAATTTAGTTTTAATTTTCACTTCAGATTTACCTCATTAAATTATCATGGTGCAGTTCTGTTATGTTAATTTTATAAATTACAGTAGAACCTCTATAACTCGAAGTTCTCTATAAATCGAAGTTTATTTAGTTCCCTGTACCTACATTTTCTATATTTACAATGTATTTTTGACTTCTCTAACTCGAAATTTCTATAACTCGAACTAATTTTGCGGTCCCTTGAGATTCGAGTTATAGAGGATCGACTGTATATCAATTATATTATACAGGATGTAACAGAAATAAGTATGTACAGGGTGTCCAGATTTAGTTGTAAATGCGGGTTATCTCGCTTACTAGCATAGATAGAGAGATGCGGTTTTCGCGACACGATGCTACTTTTTTGTGAAACGAAAGATGCCGTCAACGGTTTTTTCATAGCCCCCCTCGTTTTTGAGATACAGGGCGAAATTGAAAATTTGCACTTTTAGGGCATACCTCGTGTCTTGGGAACGGCTGAACATATTGAAAAAGTAAAAACTGCATTTTATTCATACTTTTACGTAGAATCCAGTGGTGTAATCAATTTTTTCTTAGAAGGTATAAATTTAGATTATTTACTAAACTTATGTTATTTTAAATGGAACACCCTGTATGTTCTTCACTAGTTGGATCCAGCTTGTCATAAGCGGTAATTATTTTCTATATACAGGGTTTTGCGCGAAGTGGCTCACTATTTCTAACTTCGTTATTATTGGAGCTACAAAAATTTTAAATGGAACACCCTGTATATTTTTGCAAAAATCGATGATAAATTAAATTCTGAACAAAGAATGTTCTTATGCCTTTTTGACAATTATTTAAAATAAGCGAGTTATTTTGAAAAAATGCTACTAGTTTGCTAATTTAACCGACATTGTAGCTTCAATAATAACGAAGTTAGCAATAGTGAGCCACTTCGCGCGAACACCCTGTATAACTAGAAAATAACAATTTTCAAAAATTCTGTCAAAAATTTTATAAGTAGGTTATGAAAAATAAGAAACAAATGTCATTATTCATACAATAGAAGATTTACGTGCTGCCACAGAAAAAGAATTTAGGGATTTACAAGCACAACCTCTCATAATTCTGAATGCTTTATGCAAGATAAGAAAAATGTGTGAGACACAACGGAAATCAATTTGAACAATTTCTATGAAGTGTACTTATTCAAACTTTTATTTGTTCTTGTGAAAAGTTGACTGTATTCCTTCTTTTGTTTGTTGTTTTTCATGGCCTACTTACAAAAATTTTGGCTGAATTTTTGAAAATTGTCATTTTCTACGTACCATTTTTTCCAAATCGACTATTTTTTTAAAATTTCATACCCTCATAAATTGACGAGCCCTCCATGTATTGTTCTAATAATTACAAGCTCTAACAATGGGTTTTCTCGTTAAATTACTTAGAAATGCTCGCTACCCTTCTTTGACTTTTGACAATTGCAAAATTTCCCTACTCCAGTGGCGGGTAAGTAAATTTGTGACCAATTTTTAAACAACTTTAACTCGATAAGTAGACCATTTATAAAAAAAAAATATATAGCAAAGTTATTGCTTTTGACAAGTTTTATTATCAGTTAAAATTAATGTATCTACTTATTTCTGTTACACCCTATATAAAAAATATAAAAAAATGGTTAAGCTTAGGACCCAAAAGAATTAAGAATCCGATATAAAATATTTAACTATCTATTGTTAAGAAAAAATATGATTAATTATTTTTTTCCGAACCACTTTAACTTTAAATTTTGAAGAAGGGTAAAACAATCTTAAAGAACTATAATTTTATACGTTCCAAACCTTATACTAAAATGAAACGGAGAATCTACAAATTTATATGCAAGATGTTAGGTATATAGGAAAGTAGTGTCCAACTTTGAACATCCTGTATAATTGTCGTCATTTTTACTTTCTTATACGAAGTATAAGGAAGTATTGTAATCGTGATTTTTTTCGACTTCGAGATTTTGATGGATTTATACGTTTTGAGGGCCCCTGAATCCATTTTGACCATTTTCGCCATGATGTCTGTCTGTCTGTCTGTCTGTATCCACCATAACTCAAAAACGACTTTTCAGATTTGATTCAAATTTCATATTTAAGAGTTTGAACCAATTTGTGGGTGCCACATTCAATGTTTTTCATCTAGCACCAAAACAAGTGACAGTTACCTGAAGACATTTTTAGGTTTTTTAGGAATATCTTGAAAAATAAACAATTTATGAGATTTTTTTATTCTTTGACATTGATTTAAAATTGAATTTTGAACAAATTTTGTTTGAACTTTTTTTTGAAATTCCGTCAAAAAAATTTCAAAAAAACTAGATATTTTTAAAACACTTTATATTTCTCATAGCGCGCGTTGATAGTTGAATCCGATGGTCGAGGTAGACCATGTGTTTCATTATATGGCTGCCAAACGGAAGGTCCCGGGTTCGAATCCCAGAAGGACCGGTCCATTAGTTTTTTTTCATTTTACTGGTTTCTATAGTACCGAAAACAATAATAATGAATAAATAAATGTAATTTCATAACGGGAGATTTTTTTAAGTGAGTAATAGGTCAAAAATCTAAAATAAAACACATTTTTGTCGTAAAATTCGGTTATAATGAGTGGGACAAGGACAGATTTATGCGTATTGCAATAAGTGCGACAGAGACTATTTGAAAATTGCTGGAAACCTTCAAAATTTTTACAAGAAATTTAACTTAATTTCTTTAGGAAAAGTAATTATTGTGATACTATCCGTAAGTATAAGAAAGTCATGTGTTGGGCACATCAGATATTTTTTTTATATTGTCTAGTAGACAAACTAAGGCAACATAAAAAAAATCTGTAAAGTATGTGGTCCGTAAGTACCTATATTGGGACATAGAGCAACAGTATATATACATTCCACACATTAAAATACATATTATGAGTAGTCTAACTTCTTTAAGTCGAAAAGTTTTTTATATCAATTTTAAGACTATAAGGTAAGTTTGAGCAGATCGTAAAATTTTGATGTTATGAAACCACTGTATCACATCTTTTTACGGGAATTACAGGCCAGCCTGTAGCATATCATTTATTGTAGTAACGGAGCTCTCTTGAGCGAATTAGCATTAGATGTAGAGCCTCCATAACAATAAATAATAGTCTTCGCCTAGTCAAAATCAAGATGTTTTTTTAAATTAGTTGAAATGCGTATAAAATTATCTATTTTATTCTGACTCACTATTATTAAATTCGGACTAGATATGAATAAGTTTGTTATTGTGTTTTAAAGCTAAAAAAAACTAACACACTTGAAAATTTTGTTTTAAATAATCTATACATTATAAACACTTATAAGCTGATTTCAAAAGACCACTTAAGTATTTACCTACTTCAAAATATTATCAAATTACTACAATGGAAAAATATCTAAATTAATAGAACCACTACTAATGATACGAGTATCATATGTTAAATAGGGCCTTTATTTATCGTTGTTATATGAAGCGAAAAAAAGAATGTTGAAAGCTTCAAGTGTTTAACTGATTTAGATCATAAAGTATAAATACCTGATTAAGCTTTTATCATTATAAAAATGTATCAAAAATATTATTGAATTAATTGTGATTTTCTTGACATAAACCCATAGACATAATAGAGTCTCAGTTTGAAAACTACTCTTCCCGATTATGTCAGGATGACTTAATTTGAAGCAAGAACAGGTCAATTTCGATATCGAGGGGAACGACATTTAAAAATACTTTAAAATGTTTTTCTGCTGCACCCCTTTCTGAAAAAGGATGATGTGCAATGGTTTGCTGCTTACAACTGCTATAAGTATAGGTACTTATCTACTAATTTTGACAAAGATTTCTGATTATGTCATCAGGTACCTAGGTATGTTTAATTTATGAACTTTACTTGAATGCTATTATTATTATTACGGTAGGGGGTATGGTACTACTCCCACTGCACTGAAGCTTATTGTGTCCCCATCCGGTTTTTACCCCATCAGTCCTGTATTCCCAATAAATTTGAGAACACAGTCCAAGGGTGCAACCGTTAACTCTTCGGGTTCAGGATACGGTACACCGAAGTGCCAGTGCCTTTTTGCTGCTAAAGCTGGGAGCGAGAACGCGCAACTTTGGAGCGCTGCAGTGCGGGAACGAATAGAGATACGTGCAAGTTATTTCTATGAAAGTTGTAGAGCTTTTCAAGGCCTGTCTTTTTAGATTGAATATATTTTTCGATAAATGGTACAGGAAGGCTAGAAAACTGAAAAAACTCTATTTCAACACCCAAAATTTTCAATAAAATGCACTTAATTGTTTAAATAATGGATAAATTAGTTGCTCAATACACATGGTTTGATAGGGAATTTTATGATCTACAACAAACAAAGAGGCATACTTTTCGATAAAGTGCATAGTTACGCCGCAAAGCGCAAAAAACAAATTCACCCTTAAATCGAGGATGGCGGAAAAACCTCTCGGGGGATGAAGTCTAAAACTTGGATTTAAAATTCCTTTTATGGGCCCCAACTACCCACAAAGTTTCATCCTGCCCTCTCCGATTGGCCGATGGCAAACTAAAATTCTAGATTGCTTGGACTAAAGAGATTCTTGTCCTTATTAGTCCATCTCTCGCAGCAGATCCAGCAACTACTGAAGATGCTTATATCAGTAGCTTTATACGAGCTTTCTACGGCCTGTGTGTGTAACACCAAAATTTAAAATCTCAAACTAATCCGGAACTTTTTTAATTATCTTTTGAAGGCCTCTGTTTAACAACGGACTGAAAATCAATTAACTCAATATATTCTTGGAAGGTCTTGGTGTCCGCAAATTGTGTATCAGTATTACGCTCACTAGGAATCCGTAAATTGCGGACTCACAATTATATTAGAGAACGCGAACATTGCGGATCTATATTTTATACGTTAGAGATCCTCAAATTCGTAATTTAATTATCGAAATTCGTAAATAGATTCATTAGTAATACAAGAGAGTTTAGAGGTCAGAATTTTATTGATGTTAAGTAAATTTAGTTTTTAATAAATCTAATTGGCTTTGACGGAAGATAAGCGACATAGAAGTAAGCCCAAAAACCTTTAAAGTTTGAATATAAGAATAAATATTTGCTATTACGTATTGTGCTTTTAAGACCAGAGAGGATATACGTAGTAAACATTTAAAGGTGGAAATTTGTAATAAATTGTTTATTTGGTAATGAATTAAACACAAACACAAAAAATGTATAGTTTGCATAAAAAAACCCTAAAATATCTGATGTGCCCAACACATGACTTTCTTATACTTACGGATAGTATCACAATAATTACTTTTCCTAAAGAAATTAAGTTAAATTTCTTGTAAAAATTTTGAAGGTTTCCAGCAATTTTCAAATAGTCTCTGTCGCACTTATTGCAATATGCATAAATCTGTCCTTGTCCCACTCATTATAACCGAATTTTACGACAAAAAGTGTTTTATTTTAGATTTTTGACCTATTACTCACTTAAAAAAATCGCCCGTTATGAAATTACATTTATTTATTCATTATTATTGTTTTCGGTACCATAGAAACCAGTAAAATAAAAAAAAAACTAATGGACCGGTCCTTCTGGGATTCGAACTCGGGACCCTCTGTTTGGCAGCCATATAATGAAACACATGGTCTACCTCGACCATCGGATTCAACTATCAACGCGCGCTATGAGAAATATAAAGTGTTTTAAGAATATCTAGTTTTTTGAAATTTTTTTGACGAAATTTCAAAAAAAAGTTCAAACAAAATTTGTTCAAAATTTAATTCTAAATCAATGTTAAAGAATAAAAAAATCTCATAAATTGTTTATTTTTCAAGATATTCTTAAAAAACCTAAAAATGTCATCAGGTAACTGTCACTTGTTTTGGTGCTAGATGAAAAACATTGCACCCACAATTTTGTTCAAAAACTTAAATATGAAATTTGAATCAAATCCGATAACTCGTTTTTGAGTTATGGTGGATACAGACAGACACACAGACAGACAGACAGACATCATGGCGAAAATGGTCAAAATGGATTCAGGGGCCCTCAAAACGTGTAAATCCATCAAAATCTCGAAGTCGAAAAAAATCACGATTACAATACTTCCTTATACTACGTATAAGAAAGTAAAAATATAGCAAGGTTCTGTAATAATAGTTTAAATTTTAACACTGAGGAGTGAGGTTGTACAATAATAAGTATAAAAGAAACGAAACAATTTCAAAATAAACAGATACCTAACGGCATGAAATAGTTTGAAATGCGTTTGCACGAGGGAATTTAGATACTCCAGAGGAAGTTTTATGGATTCACATCAAACAAGTCACATCTCAAAAAATACTTCTATTGTTCTTATATCAACTTCCTGTTCATAAATCATGCCATTAATAAGTTCGCAGTTTATAGGTAAATCACTAGATTGCACTATGTGGTTCTCGAATAAAATGTTACTGACCACTTCTTCATTGCTAAAAATGCTAAGTAATATTTTCTTTTGCAAATTATGTATTTTTGTTTTTACTTTTATTTAAACCAACAACTGTTTTTTCAATTTTTAGGTCTGCCCCTAATTATCAATTTTAATTGAAATTTTATTTTTGAAAATTCTGCATTATGGTTTGTCGATCCCTCCAAAAACAATTAAAAATACAGGTACCTACACAAGTTGCGGACCTATTACGTACAGGGTGATTCTTTTATCTGGGGAAATGCGTTTTTCTCGTAAACGACTGAAGGGAATTAAATTTTGAAAAAAGTGTTATATACCTACTGGCTGTCACTCAAAATTAGGATAGAAATATAGACTTTAATATGCATGACGCTAGGCGTCGCGACGCCCCAAAAAACTTTTTCCAGCAACATACCACTTTTATTATATCACTGGAAAGGTCTTTTAATTTTGAGTCTTTTTTCTAAAAACCAAATTTTTTAATTCTTATTTTTTAATTCTTATTTTTTAAAAAGTTATGATCCAATTTAAATTATTTCTGTTCTAACTAAATTTTGAAATATTTTTAACAATAGGCCGAGTTTTCTTTCAAATATTATTATATAAAATAAAGTAGGCTTAGAAAAAACAAAACCTGATATTTGTCAACATATTACAACAACAAAAAACTTATTAATACCTAAATTAAACAAAAAAAATGTGCCTCTTAAGATTAGAAGACATTTGTGGCTTCAACTAGATGGGGCTCCTTGTCATAATGCTGCTATTGTGCGGAATTATTTAAATATAGAATATGAAGATAGGTGGATGGGAATTTACGGGCCAGTAGAATTTCCTCCTAGGTCTCCAGACTTAACACCTCTCGATTTTTTCTTGTGGGGAACTCTTAAAAATAAAGTTTACAAAACAAGGTCTAATAATATAGATCATTTAAAACAAAAGATTGTCGATGCCTGTCCTGAAATTAATGCTAATGTTGTAGGAAAAGTCACGTATAATGAAATAAGAAAACGTTATAATTTATGTTTAGATAACAATGGTACTCATATTGAACAATTCTTAAAATAATCAACTTTTTCATTAAATTTTTTGTTTAGTTTAGGTATAATAAGTTTTTTGTTGTTGTAATATGTTGACAAATAACAGGTTTTGTTTTTTCTAAGCCTACTTTATTTTATATAATAAGATTTACTTTAGTATTTGAGGGAAAACTCGGCCTACTGTTAAAAATATTTCAAAATTTAGTTAGAACAGAAATAATTTAAATTGGATCATAATTTTTGAAAAAATAAGAATAAATAAAATTGGTTTTTAGAAAAAAGACTCAAAATTAAAAGACCTTTCCATTGATATAATAAAAGTGGTATGTTGCTGTAAAATTTTTTTTTGGAGCGTCGCGACGCCTAGCGTCATGCATATTAAAGTCTATATTTTTATCCTAATTTTGAGTGACAGCCAGTAGGTATATAACACTTTTTTCAAAATTTAATTTCCTTCAGCCGTTTACGAGAAAAACGCATTTCCCCAGATAAAAGAATGTCTACAAAATAACCATATACTTTGCATTTGGAGACTCTTCTTATATTTTTAGCTTCAAAAATTTATTTTCGGCACTATCACGAATACCGTTATCTACTAGGTGTGAAGTTCAACATTTAGGAATGCTGAGTAGAGCTAATTCACGAATATTTTTTCGACGCTAATATACCTAACAAAAGGTTTCCCGGGTGAGCTAAATAACAGTTTCGTTCAATAACTGGATCAAATATCTTCTTGTATTTATCTGGTAAGTAACAAGAAGTATTTGTAAGAGATGTGCTTGGCAATAAGAGCTAGCAAATCCGCAACCTGGAAAGACCGAACATGTATCAGAACTTCAGAACCTTTGAAGATATTGACCAAATATCATCATGGTTTACCTGTATAATATACATTTTTAGAGCCTCATTTATAATAAATAAAACTAAGTACTACTGGAAACTAACTCTTTATTGCCATACCACTAATAAAATACAAATATTTTTGTACCATATGGCATAGAATGCTTTTCACCAGGATAATAATATTTACTATCATAGAATACTGTTAGTTGGCAAATTTACAACACATTACTTATTTAAAATGAATTTAGTATAAAAAAAGCAGTACAAAATTAGTAAGTTTGATATGAACACATTTAGAAACCACTGTTAGTGAGGTAATGGCAGAGCTGGCTCCTAGAGATTCACCACATTTTTTACAATAACAGAATTTTTAAATTTTCTATTGACACAGTGAAAGATGTGTCATTAATATATTACATTAAGTTCACAACAAAGGACGATATATTGGAAAAACTAATATAGTCGAATAGTAAAAAATTAAGTACACAAATGCACCTTCTAAAATTGGCACCCACTCTAATAATTAAATCATTAGAAGAAATATTAACATCGACCTCCTGTTTGTTTATACAGGAAAGTTAAACGGTGTGCCAACAAACTAAATTAAATGCAATTTCCTAAAAATAGTGGTGTCGTGTAATAAAACATATATGTGCAATGTTAGGGTTTGCCAGCGCCTACCATATTCTTAACCCTACCATTATACATATAAATAATGA
The DNA here is from genome assembly GCA_963942485.1 of Pediacus dermestoides. NCBI lineage: Eukaryota > Metazoa > Arthropoda > Insecta > Coleoptera > Cucujidae > Pediacus > Pediacus dermestoides. Next base: position 14,828,160 of record OZ012626.1, read on the forward strand.
AACTTAAACACTAGTTATGAGAAATTAGGCTGCCACTTCAGCATCTCCGTTCGATTCTGCTTCAGCAGTTTCGTCCAGTTTTGCTTTCTTTTCGGGTGTCGCACCTGCTTCAGCTGGTGTACCGTCTGGAGCATCTCCCCCAGCGGACTTTCTCTTTATGCTGCAAACCTTTTCTGAAAAACGAAAATAAAACACATTAATATTTCTGCTAGGCATAATTCGTACATAACAACATATATTTTTATAAGATTATACCAAAAATTTTTGTTGCTCGCAAACACTATTAATTTGGAAGCTATAACTTATTAGAGTTAAGACGTTTAAATTGTAAAATAATTAAATAAATAAAACCGGTTACGCGTTCAGACCACATTGACTCATTGAAGGTATTGTTGAAGTTAGTCACGAAATACATAACCAATAACAATGAAGATTCTATTGAAATTCAAATGACATTCAAAAATAAATTAATTTTACGTGGTTGTTCAATAGTATTAGATTAATTAAGGAAATGTACAAGACTTTTTTAATTCTTACTGTTGAATATGACATAGGTACTAAAAGTCCTAACGTTCTTAATTTTAAGTAAACAATTTTTTTCACCATCTGTAGGTTTAAGTGCAATATCCGTCCGGTTACTTAAAAAATAATTCTATAATTCGCATCTTTCCACAATGTGGTTAATTAAATAAATTTCTAATTAAATAACTACAAAAATTTTCTTAAAAGTGACTAATATAATATCTGATGTCATTCTTATTATTTATAGTGTACTTCTACAATTTACTGTCTTATTATTGAAGTTCAGAGTAAAAATATAAATTTCTCATTAACAATACGTTTAAAATGGTGGGTTTATTTAACTTTCAATACATAAATAATTCACACATCAAATATGTAGTGACGTCAGCTGACACATATACACGGGAGTACAATTCCCAATGATTATTACAAGAAAATAACTTTTGTTAATTGAATCAATTAAGTGCGCGAAGACCAGAATCTATAAATTTTTGTTTCATAATCTGTAAATAAAAGGATTTATTGTTTATACGGTAATATAAAATAATTAAAATGTTACTTTAATATTGTTAAGAATGTTTTAAAAGGATTTTTTTAAGTTGGCGACTAAGTTATGAAGTAATGTGGCTACAGCCAGTAAAAATTTGAAAGAGATGAATTATTGAAAACGATAAAATCAATATTGTAATATTGCCTAATCTATTCTAAAGTCTGCATGTGTTAACTTTATTCTGTATTTTTATATCCGACAGTGATTATTCACACATGCTTCAACTTTACAAGCCAAAATATATTTATAACGAACTTGGGTTAGCGACGAAATTTTTAACTTGATCAATATTAATAAATTTTACTTAAGTTGTTTAACATTATAATCATGTTTTATAAGGTAAAGAATTTACCTAATGGACTTTGTGAACAGATTAACTAATTTTGAATAATATTAGATATGTTAAAATTACGGTAGACATAAAAATAGTAACAATTATTATTACTGTGTTTTGAAGAACTTATGTCTTAACCTAGCGCATTTTTCCTCACATTTGGCAACTTCTTTAGTTTACAGTTACTCAGGGCAAAAAAACTTAATGAACGCTTTTGATTATGTAAATAAATTCGGGACAATTGAAGTACGATCCTTAGAATAATCAATATACTTTTTATCTGCGCGAGTAGAGTAATAAATTAGAATTAGATAACAGTTTAGGAACGCATTTATTACGTATTATCACAGAATAATAATTCTGTGGTACATATATTACATATAGCCTATTGAAGTTTTCCCAGTAGTTCATTTCAATTTGAATCAGTTTATCATAAATATGTATTAAAAACATTCATATGAACACCATATTGCAAGCACGAAATAGAATTAAGACAAACTGATGATAGTGTGTTACATTGTTACATGACTTACATGGACTTATTAGTTGTTAATCAAGAGTTTTCATGAACTTGCAAATTTCAAAATTCATTGCAGATGAAAACATTGTAAACGGAGTCAAATTTCTGCAAAATCGTAATCTTGGAATTAAAGATAAATGAGTGATGATATTATATAGAAATCGGTATAATAATATCGCAACTGTTTAACTTTCTTTATACTAAATTGAAACAATAGCTACAAAATATTGTTTTAAAGTTTCATAAGAATATTTTATTTTGATATAATATGCATAATATTGATATGTATTTGCAGTAAATACTTAGCTTATTAGGGCCAAAACTTTCTTTTACAAATATTCTCATAATGAAACTATTAATTGTTGTCGACTTGGTTAAAAACATTTTATGTTTAGTACAGAAACTCGGATTTTGTTTTAATCACAATATTAGCTTTGTCCCTAATTAAATTTCAAACTAGTCAGAGACAATCAAATTGTGAGAAAACAGTTTGCTGACTATTTTCTCGCAATTTGAATGGTTCTGACTAGTTTGAAATTAATGTAGGAATAAACCTACCAGATAATCCATGTTTCATTATAACTTTAGACAGAACGCGTCGCGATGTTAAATATTTCTCATCCATTAATAGCCACATTGAACAAGACTAAATTTAGTTACATAATCAACACACAACACTCGAAGAGATTTCTAAAGTTCGTTTTATTAAATTAAACATTGAGTATCACTCTTTGAACTATAATCAAAGAGAGTACTTGGTAGGTTTGGATAGTTTGCAGAGCGGAGCTGATTTTAGCGTTTAAAATTGTCAGTAGGTAATTTGTGTGATCTTGATTTACTAAATTTATTTCATTTAAAAGTCCATTACGCTACACTATGTAATAGGGTGGCAGTTATTTTGGCGATGTCGGATTTTTTCACCCCCCCCCCCTAAAATCAAAAAATGTATTATAAAAAAATTTGGGTAAAATTTAGATAATTTAACACGTGCCCCTGAGCGGTTGAAATTTTTAAATGGCAAAATACATGTATTTTTTGCATGTTTTACTTAAATATTTTTAACTTTTATAAAAATGGACGGAAACATCTGAAACTTGGCAGAGTTTTAGTACATGATGACGCCTATTTTTTTTCAAATTTTTTCATTATAATTATCACTATGTCCTGGGCTCTCGCAAAATACACCTTGTTCCTGTTTTATCATCTATCCTGTGATAGTGATTAAAAAAAGGCCGTGCCTCCGCTGCCGGCAAAATAAACTAATGGCTGCCGGCGCCGGTTGCCCCCTCAATGTTGGCTCCGGTGCCGGCAATCATACCCTCAAAATTTGTAGGTAACTCGCAAACAGCAAGCACGTAATAAATATGACTAATCACACTAAATTTAGGCTTATATGGATGATCAAGGTAAAAAAATGGCTCAGTTGTTTAATGAAGTCTCCCCTCCAATTTTTCGTAAGATATTGAAAATCACTCAATCTATCATAAAGCATTGGGAAGAAGGGCAAGGTGAAATTTTGAAGGACTTTTCAAAGACGATTTTCTGGAGAGCAACGAATACATTCATTGATGATAATAATGTTGTAACAAATTATGGTAAACATTCCGTATCACGGCTTTTCCGAAAAATGTCTAAAAAATTAGTTTTTTTGTAAATATGGCTTATTTTGGAAAGAGAAGTTGTTTAAACTCGGGGGAGCCTGTTGTTTTTGAAAAAAAAAATTTGTTTAATGAAAAATGAAGAAAAACCTCAATTAACAACCTAACCACTGAGAAGTGAAAGAATAAGTATAGTACCTATATACCTACTTTTACTGGTTAGGTTGTTAATTGAGGATTTTTTTTTCATTTTTCATGAAAACAAAATGTTTTTCTAAAAAAAATTCCTTCCATCATGGTACGAAAACTCTGCCAAGTTTCAGACATTTCCGTCAATTTTTATAAAAGTTCGAAATATTCAAGTAAAACATGCAAAAATACATGTATTTTCCCATTTAAAATTTAATATTATCCAAATCCTTCCAAATTTTGGTCAATTTTTACTTTATGTCCTTCTAAAATTCGAAATAGCTGATGTTTCTCGTTTAGCCCTGAGTACGTTTTGCACCTTCTTTTGTTGTGCAAATGGCTCTAAGAACGATAAATACCATTAAGTAAAAATTTCGCTGTAATGAGTGGAACAAGGATAGATATAGCTATTTCGATAAGTGCGAGAGAGACTTCCGAAAATTATTTCAAACTTGCTAAAAGTAAAAAATTTAAAAGACGTTTTATGAAAAATTTAGCTTACTTTTCTCTTAGTTTCTGTCAAAATATTCGAAATAACCCCAAAAGAATCGAATTTAGAAAAATATTCAAATTTATCTTTTTGTCGATCGTTTATTAAAGTAATAAAAGGAGTGTATTAATAACTCAGTTTAATGCATACATGCACATTAAAAACATTGTTGAGATTTGCTAGGTAACCAACAATATATTATATTATTGAAACATGCATTTGGAACTGACACCCGCCGAAATTAATTAATTATGTCAGTGGTATTTTGACTTATTGCATATTATGTCAGAATTTGGATTTTGCCATGGAACAAAATTAGATTATTTTCATTTTAATAAAGAGCGATCGACAAAAAAATATTGTAATCAACATGAGTGTTAATCGGCGATTAATAATCTCGACTCATTAACGCGCTCGCTGCGCTCACGCGTTAAAATCGTTTCGATTATTAATCGCTCTTATTAACACTCTTGTTTATTAAACTACTATTATTCAATTCATTTTCCTTGCCGTCACTTATAGAAATAGATATGTCTGTCTTTGTTCCACTCATTACAGCGAAATTATTAATTATTGGATTTTTACCATTTAGAGCCATTTGCACAACATATGAAGGTGCATAACGTACTCAGGGCTAAACGAGAAACAAGGTAGGCACATCAGCTATTTCGAATTTTAGGACAAAAAGTAAAAATTTACCAAATAACTGCCACCCTACTATGTAATGATATTTTTCTGATTGATTTTTTTATTCTATTGGTCAATGTTAATTGTTGAATAGGATGAAAGGCAGGGTTGTTGCAATTTTACCCAACCCAATAAAACCCACCCGGGTTTTTTGTATAAAACCCACTTCTTTGCACATTAGAAGGAAATAAAAAAATAATTAACATATGAACAAACCAATTTACCGATACAGACAACTTAACGCACAATAAATGACTGCGGGGATTCACCAACTTTTCAGTTCACTGTGACCAACTGCGGAGATTCAATTTTCCCATATGCACATCAATTTTATTTTTGTGACTGAAAATATGCATTTAAATTTTTATTTCATATCGATAAACATAATTGGCACTCAGCAGGGTTGAGCAGATTTAAATCATCTGATTTTAATCAAGATTAAAATCATGATTTAAATCAAGTGATTTTTTTAATAAAAATCGTTAATTTAAATTATCAGTTAGTATTAGTAATCGATAATAGATATTTATACACGAAATGAGTTAAATGAATGTTTATTCAAGAGAAGAATGTTTGGCTAAAAAGCGCGCAGCGCCAGTGAGCTATTTCTTCGAATGAATTAACATTATAATATGAAATTTTTAAAAGGGTCCGATTTTGCTCGATGGTCCAGGGATTTCCCCTTTTGTAAAAAGGGAAAATTTTGTAAAAGCGTCGACATGGAAATTACCTATCGAGTATCTTCTCCTGATCGCGTATTATTACTTGATTACAGAATTCATAGAGCGAGCGGATATCGCGTTCAAATTAATGTTATTCGCTTCTTAAAAAAATCATAAAAATCAATCGATTTATATAAATAAATCATGATTTGATTTTTTTTAAAAATCATGATTTTTATCAACCCTGGCACTCAGACTTTTTGATTATGTATGTAAGCAATTAAGCATTGAATTTAAGATATTTGCATAGAAATTGAAAAAACCCAATTTAGCCCAAAACCCAATAAAACCCATTAAAACCCGGTGGGCTGGGCTTTTTTAAAAAACCCCGTATTTTTCTCAACCCTGATTGAAAGGTGGTTTAAATGCGATTAGTAGCAACTTAAAATTCAATTTTTAAGTAGAGAGAATTGAAACCGAAAATATTTAGCGAGAAACCTAAATGGCATTAATTTGATTAGCTGTTTAGTTGGGTAAAGGGCCAATCAAATTGATCTACATACTTTAAAATGTTACACTCAGTTCATTTTGAAAATATGTTCAGTGTCTAGACGCTTTGTAATCTATAAATTGTGTTTGTACTTTTTGGTGTTCTGTATGTATGTAAATTTCATATTATTATTTTTATACAATTTGGGTTTTCTACCTGCTTCCGTAAAGTAAATAAACATCGCGACGAATGGTTACAAATGGTTAAACTTAAAATTGTGAACCCAACAATAATTATTATAATTGTAAAATTATGCTCGAGTTATGTTAGTTTATAGCACATTTTCAACTGATTTTCTATTTGATTTTTCATAACCTGGAAAATTTATTGTTGACAATCAATAACCTAAGTAACATAAAATCAAATGGAAAGCAGAAGAAAGTTCAAATTTAATAATCTAACAGTCTTTTATAAACATAGAGGTATCAGAAAAGTTTCCATGAGAGTTTTGAAGCAGGAATAAGTAAAGCTACTCTAAAAGATCATTATTACTTGTAACGATTTGTTTGTATTTAGGTTAGGCTGAGCGCGCAAATGGTCTCGAGTTAAAATTAAAAGAAATTTCTTACCAGGTTCTTCAGATCCGTTCTTTTCAGTTTCCTCATCTTTAGCTTTGCCATTTTTAGCATCACCATTTTTCACACTGTCACCATTCTCGGATTTGGAGTCCTCCTCATCTGCAGCAACAACTTCCTCCGGTTTGGTTTTCTCTACTTCCTCCACAGTGGATTCAACTTCTCTATAAGTTTAAAAAAATTACAAACTGGAACTTGTCTCTTTACGTCTTCGTACAAAGTACATTAACCTTACGATTTTAATTAACGAACCGAAACAACGTTCAAACACAATGAGCGCAAGTAGGTACAGTGTGTAAAGGAGAGTTGATGTTTTTACCTGCATATATTATTTTATAAAAGAGATATTTATTTATGAGGGAATTTTTGATAAATATAACCTAAAACTGTAAGGTACACAATATCCGGGAATAAACTTAAACGCCCACTTTTAGTTGACGCGGATGATATTTAACGGTTTTTAAATCGATTTAAATCTTAAGTCAACAATGAGAATTTCTCGTATACCTACTGTTACCTAATAAAAGGCAAAAGAGAAAGGCATATAGGTAACATCATTAAAATTACTATAACAAGCTGAATGTATTTTGTAGAATATCCAGATTAATGAAATTCTAAAAATTATTTAGGATATATGCTAGAGGAAGTTACAGTTTTATAACGGTAGGTAAAGCAGATAAGCACATAGAGATAAGAAAAGCGCGGTTGCAGAAAACAACAAACAGTTTGAAAATAGATCAAAGTTATCAAACATATTAACCAAAAAAAAACGCGTTTCATCGCAACAGAAATCAACAAGTTTAGTCAAAACAACCTCGCGAAAAAGTGTGTTCGTGTTGCAAGAATTTTCAACCGGAATCACCGGCTTTTTCTAACACCGCGCGACTCGCAGCCCGCGCCATGTCGATGATACTATGCCGCTAAAACAAAGAAGCTCATTTTTCGCGAGCCTCAAGAAAAGTATTGCCGGTAATGTGAAAGAATTACTTACTTTGGTTGAGTAGCTTTATCGGCCATTTTTGTAAGTGTTTTTTCACTGTTTTTCTGAGTAATTACTAAAAAAATTTAGCAAATATGAAGAGCGCGTACACTAACGTTCGTCTGCAAGCGATACAACACAGAGAAGGAGAAAGCGTTAGACAGAAATGGAGCAAGGAAGCTTACCCAACGCCTGCTTGTGATTGGTAGAGCAGATCAAGGTAAAAGTGCTCGGGTGAACTCGGCACCGGAATTTTTATATTTATCAATAGTTTATTTTTCATTTCAAATGTTAATTTTTATTGGATTGTTTGCAACTAAATTTTAGTAATCGCCAGGAATTTAGACTATATAATCTGCTTATATTTCGACACGTTAACATAAAGCAGTTTATTAGCTGTGATAAAAGACATGATACATGAATAATGTAGGCTTTTCGGTACATTTATTGACGTATCGACTTGACGGACAAGAATTAATTAACGTTCAGCTTGTGGTACACTGTAAGATTAGAATTAAATACTTGTTTCAAACATCTTTCATATTAACGCAAAAGATGTAGTGTAAATTAATTGGTTTTTTGATCTTTCATCCGTGTCTTTGTTTATGTTAATAAAATTGTATAAATCCATCTCTTTTGAACTTTGTCTTAGATTGAACCAGTATAAACGGAATCTGTTTTGTGACGTTATGTAGAGGGCAGCACAAGTTTATCGACCCCAGTATTGCCATCTAGTATTTGCTGATGTAGTCTGTAATTGACTGAGTGGTTGAGCATCTTCGAATGAGTGAAAATCTGGGCACCTGGGTAGCCATTTTATCGTTTCAATAAAATCGGAAAGTCCCGGAATATTAAGTTTTACATAGTAAATTGTTAATTATTATATATTGGCTGTGAGACTCTAGTGTATAATTAGTGGTAGGCTAGTAGCGAACTGGAAATAGAAAATGTGTGTGTACAGATTGTGTTGACATAGGACAATTGTGACATTCGTGTCCTCCGCTCTTGCAACCGAGAATATACTTGGTGAGGCGGAGTGTAGGAATTAAGTCGAAGCCCTGGAAGGCTTAAAAGTTCAAACCATGGGCAACAATGCCGCTACGGCGAATAAAAAAGTGGATGCCGCAGAAAGTGTCAAGGAATTCCTTGACCAGGCAAAAGAGGATTTCGAGGAAAAATGGAAGAAAAATCCGACAAATACGGCAAGCTTGGATGATTTCGAACGCATCAAAACCTTGGGAACTGGTTCTTTTGGCCGGGTGATGATAGTGCAACATAAACCAACTAAAGAATACTATGCTATGAAAATCCTTGATAAACAAAAAGTTGTGAAATTGAAACAGGTAGAACACACATTAAATGAAAAACGTATATTACAAGCGATAAGTTTTCCGTTTCTTGTGAGCTTAAGGTTTCATTTCAAAGACAATTCAAATCTGTATATGGTGCTTGAGTATGTGCCCGGAGGTGAGATGTTTTCACACTTGCGTAAAGTTGGTAGATTCTCTGAGCCACATTCACGATTTTATGCAGCTCAAATAGTCCTAGCTTTTGAATATCTGCATTATTTAGATCTGATTTACAGGGATCTGAAACCTGAGAATTTACTAATCGATTCACAGGGCTACTTGAAAGTGACAGATTTTGGTTTTGCCAAACGAGTCAAGGGTCGCACTTGGACACTATGTGGAACTCCTGAATATTTGGCTCCGGAAATCATCCTTAGCAAGGGGTACAACAAAGCTGTTGATTGGTGGGCACTGGGGGTTTTAGTTTATGAAATGGCGGCAGGTTATCCCCCATTCTTTGCCGATCAACCTATACAAATTTATGAAAAAATTGTGTCAGGGAAAGTACGCTTTCCCTCTCATTTTGGATCGGATTTGAAGGATCTTCTACGCAATTTGTTACAAGTGGATCTAACCAAACGTTATGGAAACCTTAAAGCTGGTGTAAACGACATCAAAGGACATAAATGGTTTGCTTCAACAGACTGGATCGCTATTTTCCAGAAGAAAATTGAGGCACCGTTTATTCCTCGATGCAAGGGACCTGGAGATACAAGTAACTTCGATGATTATGAAGAGGAGGCCCTTCGTATATCATCTACGGAGAAATGTGCGAAGGAGTTTGCAGAGTTTTGAATAATCCTTGTGTTGTGTAAGTAGCCTTGCCATTTTCTCAGGCTATTTTGATTGACAGACTGTCGCCACTGGCTCTTCCAGCGTCTGCCCTGTGCTTGCATGATTGGCGTCTCTGCACTCTTGTCCGTACTTGGTTGTAACACTGGAGTTGGTGTCTTGGAAATACAAAAAAAGGAAGTGTTTCTAGTAGGTAGGATTCAATCAGTTTGAGTATTATGGAAATTTTGTGCATATTTTATTTATTAGCCATTATTGTATATATTGTATCATAGCCGGAACAGCTTTAAGCACTATTTACATTAAATAGTGTTCCAAAACAAAATGGTTCAATTTACGTTAACAAGTGCAGAGTGTCCAATCTTTTAAGTTGTAATTTGCGTTAGTATGGTACAATCTAATTGTTACAAAAATATGCAAACACCTTAGGCTATGTTTAGCTGCCTCAGAAGCTTTAGACTTCCAAAATAAAATCTTTTATTCACATTAAAATAACAATACAATTATGTAATCGTTTCAGTTGAGAACTCAGTTGTTACTAGGCTGCCCAGTATTTTATTATATTTTTTTAATAACAAACAAAAAATTTACTAGTCAATTTATTATTCACATGTAATATATTATGTAAGCAACATTTTGCCACAATACTTCCGAAGTAGGTAATCTTTATAGTAAAATACTGTACAGTTTAACGATGATAACAATATTAAAAAACATAGTTTTTTCATTTGAAAGTGTAATTACGTATGAGCTTATTAAAAACAAATTCATTATATATTGCATAATTGTCTTATTGTTTTAGTAATAATGATCTGATATTTAATGGTTTTTTGTACGTAGTAAAAATGTTCAGAAAATAAGTTGATATCTACAATGAAATATTTATATAACACCAAAAATAAACTAACCAATATTATATTTTCTCTATAAAATGTTGGTTAAAATATTGATAGATTTTGATAATTACTTGTGTAAATGGTTGTGGTACAAGATAACCAGTTTAAATTTCAACATGCTACGTAGCTGGATTTTAATATGCAAATTAAAACCAAGAATGTTACCTATGTGATATTTTTTAGCGCATAATTTCTTCTTTCAACGGATGATGTTGCGTAAAAATATAAGAATCTAAATAAATTGAATAAATTATTGGAATTGAAAGTTTGCAAGAAGACGGGACTTCATTAATTGATTTGTTTTGCCGTGCAGACGTTTTTATGACTCGTTAATTTTTCAAGTAATTATTTTGTTTTCACCACGGGTCAAATATAATAATTGAGGATTGAGTGGGTTAACTGGCTCAGTCGAATACTATGTGCTCCACAAACTAATCTAAGTGAAATAATAGTTTTGAACCGCAAGAAATGTATTAAGTAAGTAATTGTATACGTGTTAATTATTATTGCCCTTTCATATGAATTACTTATATAAGTCTAAATACGTTTCAATTGTTAATAAATTAAAGTTATTCTGCTTATTTTGTGAACATTATTTACGTTTGGTGTGTGTGTGTGTGTGTGTTCATTAAACATACTGCATACTTTTTAATCTGGATTAGGCGTCGCATGCTAAAAATATGTTTTTTATCTAATTTATTCTTAAAAATAGATTCCTAATAGGTAGATTTATAGTCAAGTAAAAAGAATCTCGAATATGTAGGAGTAGATTTAGCAATTTTGTTTACAGAATATTTTTCTAGTGACTAGTAGAATTGAAAATGTTTAATTGGTATGCAGGTGTTGAATTTAAGTTTTTTTGGCTTTTGCTCTATTTTGACGCCACCATATCATAATGCAAAATTGTGATATAGTCTATTATGAAAATAAAAATAACTGGAATGTTTGTCCTTTAAATTGGATATATCTCGTGTTTTATTAAGTTTTCTTTGTTAATTAGTTGTTTAATCACTACCTATATAAATTTATTACGTATCGTAAATGTGTCAATACCAGTTTCATTTAGGCGGTATTAAGTATATATTTGTTGTTTATTTGTAAAGATGTTGAAAAATATATTCTGTCTTACCAGTGTCACACTACCTAAAATGTTATATAATTATTTAGTATAGTTTTATTTTTACCTATTTTGGTGCTTTGCTATAAAAGCTTTATTTATAAAAATACCTATGTATTATAAAAGATGTGACAACACTATGATAATGTTAAGTGGTATTTTAAAACTCGTAATTAATAAATAATAAAAATGCAATATATTTGGCTATTTTTATTTTAACAAAATATAAATTCTTTGAGAACAGCTGTGATACGTTGTCGTTTTCAATTACTTCAATTGTTTATTTCCTCCTACGCTACTGTATATGGGTAACTTATGCACTTTTTATAATCCTCAAATCAATAATTATTGATTTTTACTGAAAAACACCGAATAACAGAGATTGAAGTACTGGATGAGAATGTAATCAGGACATAATTTTCATGGTATAGCAGGCAAGTTTCCGATGACCCCAATCATCAGTGTCACGTGGAATAGGTCTATTGGCTTTTAGCAATACGTATTCATCCATATAACCAATTATTGATTTAATTGGGAATAAAGTTCATCTAATGAAATAACAGCAACTAGTGGGCATTCATTGCATAAAAAATTTATTGATATGAACAAAACAAGAATAGTTATCAGTTACATATTCAATTTCAGAAATAATGCATATATGTACAAGTAACAAATTGTAGTGTTGTCAATTTTATTATGTACTTGTAGAGAATTGCTTGTAAGTATCCACCCAACTATAGTTTATTATTGCAACAATTGTGTCTCGTGTATATCTCCTTCTGAACTGTTTTATTTTTGCACAATGGTCAGGAAAGTTTCAGGGGTTATGCACATACCATTTTATAAACCATTAGTGATTAAGTTAATATTAAAGAGAGCCGTAACGCATATAATTTCGAAGCATATATCTTAATCATTTCAAAACGAGTGTTTATTATTCAATTGACTTTGGTTGCTCTACTCAAAACTAATGCTTGATCTAAAATTCTAAACAACAGAATATTGAGCCCATAAAAATCGGAATAATTGAATACTTTTACGAATACTAAATATTTACCAGTACCTGTTTAAATATAAAGCCAGCGACAAAATCTATGTAAAACTATAGACAAAATTTAGTATTTCTGTTTATACTGAAACTTTCTTAAACTATTTGGAAAAATATACTAATCCATTAACTTTCTGTAATGAAATAACTTTTGTTAAATCTGTAATTACTGTGGGAAGAAATAATTGCATAAATCAATTTAAGTTCAAAATATAATTTTAATTTAAGATGAAGCATTAGTAAACTTGAAGTGACCACTTTCTTTCAGTGGGTGTGTTTGACTGGATGGGCAGTTGTATATTCTCTAGTTGTAAATATTATTTGTAATTTGTTATTTCCATATACCTCTGTTGGTTGTGCGAAATAATAATCGTGTGAATGAGAGTAAACAAAGTAAAACGGTATATTTAACCCCCTCGAGATTTCATTTCAGTTGCTTTCAATTACCACCCATTATGTAATAGTTAGATTTTGACTGCAAGTGCTTCTAGAGTATGTAAATGTATGTAATCATCGTAATTTTATCAACACTGTCACACCATCGATCACACAGCTGTTTATGGTTATTATATTATTATGTAATTGTGCTTTAATAAGAGTCCCGTTTGTGTCCAAAAAAAGCTCTGACCGGTCTTGTAGATGATAGCCTTTATAGGAATTGGAACATACTATGTAAATTTTATCTTAGATATAGGCCTTACATGGGTTCGTGCCACGGACTGTCGTAGCACTAATAAACAAAAAACGGGTTAAAAAGCATATTTGCAGTAATATTCTAAACGTATATTAACAATGTGGTTTTTTTAATAGGTGTAGAATGTATCTTAGCGATTTTACGTTGCACGAACCCAAACTCAGTCGTGAATAGTTGATCAGTAATTATACCTATGTTCTTTAATGTATTCAGAGATGAGGGAAAACAAAATTGTTCTACAGAGGATGTGGATTTCTGTTTGTTGCATATTATTCAGTTTACTACCCTGTATAGATTTTTGACCTCTACTAACGCTACCTTTGAAACATTGTCATTTAGAGCGCTGTTCTTAAGAACCAGTTTTAAAATGTTGTTTTGAACAATTATGAAATAAAACAAGACTATCCTAATATTGTTTGAGTTTTATTTTTGTCCTGAAGTTACTTTAGTATTTATATTTATGTTGTAATGGTAATGGTTGTGTATAGGTTCGTCCTCCTAACTCAAAAGACCTAATAAAACTAATAAAAATTAGAGTTCGATTTGTATATTTAGTTTTTACCAAAAGTATTGTAATCGGTTTTTTTTACTTCACGATTTTGATGGATTTAGACTCGGATTGAGACGTTCTAACGTATTTTTGCAATTATATCTGTATATATACGCGATAACTCAAAAGTTTTAGTTTAAAATATTGAACAAAATTGTGAAAAACCAAAAATTTGGTTCATCTATTATACCAACACAAGTCGTACTTCAGAAGACATTTTAAGTAAGTTTAGAAAAAAGAAACAAATTGGAATTTTTTATTATTAATATTGATTTACGATTATAATTAAATTGTGAATTTAATTCATTTCATTTTTTTGTCATTTTGTAAAATACATTTTTCGGAAAAAAAAATATGAATGTAATTGGTAATTTGACGTTCATTAAGTTCATTTTTTGTCGATCGTTTATTAACGATCTAGTTAATGTAATAAAAGGAGTGTATGTATTAATAACTCAGTTTAATGCATACATGCACATTAAAAACATTGTTAAGATTTTCTAGGTAACCAACAATATATTATATTATTGAAACATGCATTTGGGACTGACAGCTGCCGAAATTAATTAATTATGTCAGTGGTATTTTGACTTATTGCATATTATGTCAGAATTTGGATTTTGCCATGAAACAAAATTAGATTTTCATTCTAATAAAGAGCCATCGACAAAAAAATATTGTAATCAACATGAGTGTTAATCGGCGATTAATAATCTCGACTCATTAACGTTTCGATTATTAATCGCTCTTATTAACACTCTTGTTTATTAAACTACTATTTTACAATACTTTTTACGAGACTTTTTATTGTATGGGAAAGTAAAAAAATACATAACGTTGTTTATAAAATATCTGTACAATTAAGAGACAATATAAGAAATATCTCCAATCCGCAATTCTGTAACTTTTAGGTTGGCCACCCCGTAGATTATCCGAATTAATATCGAATAAAGAGTTGATATGAAATAATTATTCAGTATTATGGTATGATAAATAAGTTTTTCTCAATAGTTTTATTTATGCTTGGTTGCTTGGGTATAAGATCTGATCTTTTCTACTAATTTAAAAGATGGATTATACTAAAAGAACAATTTGCAATTAATTGTATAGCATTTATATTATGAGAATTGATAAAGGTAAGTAAGTACATAATAATTAGCATGATAATATTTTTAGAATTAGTACGAAAAATTAATAGTATATTATATCTATACCAAGGGATTGAGGGTGCATCATTTAATCCCTGAGGGTGAATTAAATTTCATGAGCGAGCAAAGAGAGCGAGGGAAATAATTCACCCGAAGGATTAAATGATACCTCAATCCCGTGGTATATACGCTATTTTTTGCACTTCCGAAGCATTTATTGGCATGTAAAATCATTCTAAATTTATGCTTGTCAAAGTGACAAACGTCGACAACAGCAATAAAATACTGTCCAAAATGACAAAAAATACTCATGTAACGTAGCAATGTAAATTTAATCCCTTAGGATTAAATAGGTCACTTCAGTCCCTGTAAAGAGGGATTAAATTAGCACATTTAATCTCGGAAGTGCAAAAAGGTATTTTGTTTGGCACCAAGTATACAGGGTATTCGCGCGAAGTGGCTCACTATTGCTAACTTTGTTATTATTGGAGCTACACAGTCGGTTAAATTAGCAAACTAGTAGCATTTTTTCCGCTGATTATAATGGTGAAAACAGAAAAACAATTGGCGATCTGATTTTCGAGATATACACAAAAATAACATTTGTAAATGGAACACCCTGTATATTTTTGTAAAAATCGATGATAAATTAAATTCTGAAAAAAGAATGTTCTTATGCTTTTTTGACAATTATTTAAAATAAGCGAGTTATTTTGAAAAAAAGTATTCAAAGTTTTAATATCAAGTAGCCATGAAAATTATAATTTTGTAAATTTTCAATTTTGTTTTCACCATTGTAATGAGCGGAAAAAATGCTACTAGCTTGCTAATTTAATCGACTTTGTAGCTCCAATAATAACGAAGTTAGCAATAGTGAGCCACTTCGCGCGAACACCCTGTATATCCAAGTTTTCGGGTTTAGAGATGTGCTACTCCAGTCCTCATATTGAAACTTGAAGTACAAACAATTTTTTCGAAATTTCTCGTTTCTATTTGATCTCTAAAATGCATGGTGTTTAATGGTTTCTTCAAAAGGAGATGTTTTTTTGTTATTAGTTAGTTATGTTATTAATACAAGTAAGTATATAAAAAAATTGCTAGTAGTAGGTTGCTACTTTTAGACATATTTTTACGGCTAAGTTCCTAGCCTATTTTTAGAGGGTAAGATAAATAAATATAGTCGATTTCAGTTTATTACAACCATGGTGTTTTAATATCAGAATTTTCATCGTATAATCGATTACGAAGCAATCTACTAATCGATTTACAACAGTTGATAATGTTTATAAAATTATAAACAAAAATATAAAATGTAGTTACGAGTCTCGTTTTTATTTGTAGGTGAAATTTGCTTTGAAGATAAACGGCATGGAATTTTAATAATTATTGAAGTTGTTATGGTTTGACAATAAAGTAATAAATCATAATCAACAATAAGTATAGGTGTAAATGTCATAAATACCTACGGTGTTACTTTATATAGTATATACTGAGTTACGGTTATGCAAATTACTGCATGTAGATATTGCAAATGTTGGCTCAGTTAACGATTAAGTATTTTATTAATCAATCGATAGTCTTTTAAATGTTTTATATTGAACAATTAAAATATCAACAAGTCAATATCCACTTTGTTATTTTACTATTTTTTAAAACTTTTGAGACAAATTTCCCTAGAAAACATTTTTAAATTTTTTTTATGTAATTTTACTATAAATATTTTTTTACGAGGGCTGTACGATAAATAGTTTCCGAGATACAGCCGGCGACCTTTCTTAGGCCGGCCGCACACCAAAGAAACATAAAACAGGAAACAAATACATATACCTATTTCATAAAATAACAACACATTTTATGAAATAGGTATATGTATTTGTTTCCTGTTTCATGTTTCTTTGGTGTGCGGCCGGCCTAAGTTGTACACTCTGTACATATAGCTAGGACGCAATCATGTTCTTTTTAAAATAACTCATTTTGGCGTAAAGACCTTAAATAACTCCAGTTTCATAATGAAGTAAAACTTTGACAATCGAACTTAACGTTATTTCTTCAGTGACACTTTACCTTTACTATTTTAATAGAGTCATCCGGTCAAAAATGAAAACGCTTGAGAACTTGCTTAATGTAATCTAGAGGTAAAAAAACATTGTTTTTTATTCTCCAAAAGTTTATCCCGACCCCAAAATTTCAAACTGGGAAAAAAGAACTTTTCAAACACCCCGAAAAGCGCGCCATGTTACGTGATGTCATAAGCCAGTGTCGAAATGTCAGTCTGCTAAAATTTGTACTCAAACGACATTGTCAGCTGAACAGAACATGGCTAATGACGTCACAAACGCTCCAACCGATCACGTCGTGTTTTAAATGTGAACTAATTTTTATGATTTTTGATATTAAATAATTTAAAATTGAGCAATAAAAAACACTTTTTTCAATGCTTTTATTATTTTTTTAGCCTAATCTTTGCAATTAAGAATAAAAAAAGGTATTTCAAAAATTTCCGGATGACTCTATTGAACCCTATTTATTTTTACATTTTCAATCCTACACTCATACCATGCATAAAAGTATAAACATTTTAGAGGTGTATCCTTAACACATCGCTGTTAATTTTTGCGCTTCTTTTTACTTTCTTATACGAAGTATAAGGAAGTATTGTAATCGTGATTTTTTTCGACTTCGAGATTTTGATGGATTTACACGTTTTGAGGGCCCCTGAATCCATTTTGACCATTTTCGCCATGATGTCTGTCTGTGTGTCTGTCTGTCTGTATCCACCATAACTCAAAAACGACTTATCGGATTTGATTCAAATTTCATATTTAAGAGTTTGAACAAAATTGTGGGTGCCACATTCAATGTTTTTCATCTAGCACCAAAACAAGTGACAGTTACCTGAAGACATTTTTAGGTTTTTTAGGAATATCTTGAAAAATAAACAATTTATGAGATTTTTTTATTCTTTAACATTGATTTAGAATTGAATTTTGAACAAATTTTGTTTAAACTTTTTTTTGAAATTCCGTCAAAAAAATTTCAAAAAAACTAGATATTCTTAAAACACTTTATATTTCTCATAGCGCGCGTTGAAAGTTGAATTCGATGGTCGAGGTAGACCATGTGTCTCATTATATGGCTGCCAAACAGAAGGTCCCGGGTTCGAATCCCAGAAGGACCGGTCCATTAGTTTTTTTTTATTTTACTGGTTTCTATGGTACCGAAAACAATAATAATGAATAAACAAATGTAATTTCATACCGGGAGATTTTTTTAAGTGAGTAATAGGTCAAAAATCTAAAATAAAACACATTTTTGTCGTAAAATTCGGTTATAGTAAGTGGAATAAGGACAGATTTATGCGTATTGCAATAAGTGCGACAGAGACTATTTGAAAATTGCTGGAAACCTTCAAAATTTTTACAAGAAATTTAACTTAATTTATTTAGGAAAAGTATATATTGTGATACTATCCGTAAGTATAAGAAAGTCATGTGTTGGGCACATCAGATATTTTAATTATTTTTCCCATGCTCTACTCTACTAACAATCCCCTATAACGTACCGGAGAGTTTATGCGACATTTTGGAATAACCCTGTATATCTATTTTCATATAATATTGTGTACTACATAATTACTTACAACAGAGGAAAATTAGTTCAAAATTTCATGTGCAATAATGCAGAAACTAATAAAAATTGTTACTGCAGGATTGTTTGCTTAGTTTTATGGCACTCTGTAGACATTCATTTGATTAAAGTTTAACAGAATGATTTCAGTAGGCTACCACATTGGCGAAATTAGAACGGGTGTCAGACAATATAGCACACGGTCTGGTTTATTAATAGATCTCTCATCTCTGGCAAACAAACTGAACTTGTGGGTTGAAGCACCTGTTATAGGTATGTTAAAACTAAACAAATTTTGTTATTATAAAATATATTAATTATCGATCTTTTTAACCCCTCTGCGTAATGGTTTATTGTTATTATGAAGAAAAAGGCAATAAGAATAATTACCCTAAACTACAAATAATTTTCATATAGGTATTGATTGACCTGGCTCTAATTGGTAGGTACCTATAATATTCACAATTCTAGAAATTGCATTATCCCAAAACTTTAACTTCAAGAACTGAAAGGACAAAAACTATCACGTATTCTTGAGAGCAAAATAGGTTGATTGAACCCAACATAACAATAACACCTCTACTTCTTCCTTATTAAGATACAGGGTGTTGAAAATTATTTTTACAATTCATTTTCTTTTCCTTTTTGGTTCTTTATTTGTGAGGCACATTTCCTATTTCCTCTGGATTTTAAACGAATATTCAGTTATTCCCGTATTCATTTTTACTATAGTTCTGTGAGTTTTTTAGGACGTTCATTTCATTCATAGCTTTCCGACAGTTGCTATCATATCCTGTCTCGAAATCCACAAATATTATGGTATTTCGAGTTCAGTCCTTTTTATCAAGTGTGATGGATTTGTGTTGCTTAAAACCACGTTGATATTCACCGATGCCGATGACAGTTTCGACACTGTTCACTTTGTGAAGGTGTTTAGTTAATACTTCTGCTCTTCATTTAAGTAGTTTGGGTGCTACCTATTTCATCTGATCTGGTTGATTTGTAAGTTTTCAGCTTTTTATTATTTCCTTAACTTCTTCTGTTGTAGCCGATTTATTCATTTTCCTAGACTGCCCCCCAGATAAATTTGTTGATTTTCTTTATTGTTACAATGTATTATAGTAAATGTAACCTAGCATTCTAACTGTTTAATAAACTGCTTTTTAATAAAACTACCGCAAAAATATTACCTAATAATCACTAAATTATTACGTAAGTCAAAAAAAAAATACCTACCACTGGGCAGTTGGGCAGTCTCTCCTATAGGTATATTAACTATTATTGTCATAAAACCTACTGAATGTTTATGACCTCGGGATTAAAAAATCATTAAGAACCAGACAGACTTCATGAACTAAGTAGTAAGTATCTATGTGAAACTTTAAAAATATTTTTCAGATTTCTATGGGTATAAATTGGTGCTGAATAATTAATATATAATAAATAATAATTGACAGGGATTTTCCCAACTCGTTTTTAGGGAACGGGTTTAGGTATTTGAAAATTGATGATTAAATGTGGGTTAATCAAATCATACATGTGCGAATATATGATATTCTAACAAAATTATATTGCTACTTATGGGAGAATATCTCAAATTTTTTGGAGTTTCTTTTTAGGGATTTGAAATATTGTAAAAAATAAACAAAAATAGCAAAAGGTACTCTCAAATTACGTAAAAAAGCCATTTAATTTGCGTTAAGTCAACTCTGTTTTCGAGATAATTGAAATTGAAATTATCTTTTGAGTTTTATTGCTATTTATTATACAAGCAAATAAGTCACGAAAGAAATGTTAGCCGCGAGAGCTTGCTTGAGTGGGCTAATTTTTCTTGAGTGACTTATTTACTGTTAAGACACGAGTGTAATATATAGTTTTATCCAACACCCCCTTCTGTAACAGTTTTTAAAACATCTATCAAAACCCAAAAACTGATTGCCATGTGGTTGCTATGACAAATTGTTTGTTTACAGTTTAATTATAAAAAACACTTTAATTATGGGTTCATAAGTCCACTAATAGTGTTTTATAGACCTAATAATATATTCAAAATCGGCATTATTATGACTCCATAATAAACAGGTGTTGGATAAAATAAGTTACCAAGCGTTTATCTCTGAGTTAACCTCGAATTAAGTTAATTTATTGCTTTTCTGTAACATGGTATTAGAAAATTCTTAAATTTCATTGCAATCTATATGGTAGAGACTTTAAATTTATACAACATGGACTAGAGCTTTACAGGAGGTTCCATTTTAAATAATAAAGTTTACACAGATTCACAGATTCAATTTCCTAAAAAGTAAGGAATTATAAATACGCTGTATGTTATAATTTTTGTCGTCTTCTCTCTATATGTAAAATAATAAGAACTTTTTGGAAACAACAAGCGACTATTAAAGCCACATAGTAACACTATGATATTAATTTTGTTATAAAGTGTGACACTAAAGAATATTTTGAAAAATGAGAAAAACTCGAAAATAAAATAGATATACAGGGTGCCCGTTTTTCAATCGGCACTATGGGGATCTCGCTTATCTTAAGAGATACAAAGTCGGTTAAATTAGGGCAAAGTTGCGTATTCTTACGCTGATCTATAATCCGAAAAGAAAATTGAACTATCGTTTTTATTTTGAAGTTAATGTAAGAAAAACAAGAAATTGTTTTTAATTTTTAAACTTACGTAATATTAAGTAAAACATTCTTAAGTCATTTTTTTACGAGGAATTCGAATATGTCATTGCGTTTGCCATGGCGTCTAAGATGGCCAGAGAAACAGTAGTCAACTTTATTTTTTCTTATTTATACATTTTTGAATTTTTGAATACAGTTTTTTTTCTGTTTACGATAATGTATCACATATGATTAGATTAGAAATAGAAAATTTTAATAAATGCTCAAGTTGTCCACCTTCCACATGGAAAAACAATGGTATCCGTTTTCTAAGATTTAGAACTGCTCTACTAATATCTTGCCTTCTTATTTCATCTCTAAGGGTAGTGATAATATTTATTCGCAGTTCATCAATGTCGGCTGGTATGGTGAGATACATTTTATTCTTCATAGTGCCCCACAAAAAGAAGTCCAAGGGTGACAAATCTGGAGAACGCGCTAACCAGCGTACCTATGTCCCCATTATTAGAAATTACTCTGTTGGTGAACATTTCCGCCAAACACGCATTCACCTTTTTGGCGTTATCAAAGGAACCATATTGGCCTAAATTTGGATAGATGGATAGATAGAAAATACTTTCTATTTTCGGTTCTTTCTGGAAAACTTGAACATCCCATTTTCGTGGACAAATCAGCAGAAGTGATTAAATTAAAAGTGACAATTTGGTTTTCAAAGCATCCTCCGAAAAAACGAATACTTTGGAATTTCCGCCAAAATATAAAACTTAGCTATCATGTGTGATACATTATTGTAAAGAGTGAAAAACAGTAGGTACCATAAGAAAAAATAAAGTTAACTACTGTTTCTCTGCCATCTTAGACGTCATGGCAAATGCAATGACATATCCGGATTCCTGGTAAAAAAGTGCCTTAAGAATAGCTTAGTTAAAAATACGTAAGATTATGAGTTTTCAATTTAAAAATTAAAAACGAAAATTACAATTTTTAGTTTTTCTACAATAACTTCAAAATTAAAAACAATAGTTCAAATTTCTCTTCGGACTATTGATTAGCGTAAGAATGCGCAACTTTGCCTTAATTTAACCGACTTTGTATCTCTTAAGATAAGCGAGATCCCCATGGTGCCGGTCGAAAAACGGGCACCCTGTATATTGTAGATATTAATGAAAATTGTCAAATTTTCTGTAGAATCTAAAAATGTACTAAAACTATGAGCTCCATTTTAGATTAAAGAACTTTACATCAATTTCCAACATAACAGCAAGTTGAAGAAAGGTTTTAACTAAAACTAGCAAACAGAAGTTTTCCATGCAAATTTCCAAAATTCTACTGTTAGTAGTTTTCCATAACAGATCAATTAAGCTTCCGGTGACAAATTCTGCTTTCTTCTTCTTTCTACGGCACTACAGCCTATATTGAGCCTCTTGCCGCTATTTTCCAATTTCGGTTACCTAGAATAATTCGTGTATCTTTGGTGTTTTCCCATTCTTCTTTCTAGTTCTCGTTTTGGTACTTTTGGTAGCTTGCAAGATTAAATATAGGCATTTTTTGGCATTTACGAGCACTGAATGAATTTGACTATTATTAACACAAAATAAGAACTTTTATATTACATACATAATAAGTGAACTGATATATAATAAAATTTCTCTAAATGAAATGTCACATAAAATATCTAATCTTTAACTTAACTACAGATAGTTAAATTAATATGTCCCTTTAGCTAAATGAAATGTCTCTTTAATTAATAATAAGACTTAACGAGTATAATTATATTATTGTACAGGATCCATTGAAAACCTGAAAATGATGCTCAGTAGATACTATTGGAAGGAGAAATTTTAAATTTCGCAAGAACTGTTTTAAATTATCTTTCGTTTTTGAGTATTTGTGTTTTATAATATTGAGTATCTTGAAATGTATGTTTCACAAGAAAATTTTCCGCAAAATTTGCTATGAAATTGAAATATATCGCTGTTTTCAATTTTTATTTAGTAAGTTACTAAAACAAATTATGAAAAATACAAAAAAATAACAGTAAACAAGTAATTGAATAAATTATTTATTAAGTATCATGAAATTTGTCCATACGACCAGCTAAAATTAGTTGTTATCTTTCCGACGTTGACCTATGTTGTCTTTAAAAGAACCAAAATGTGTTACAAAAATAGATTTTTACGTTCTATAACAGAAATCTATGTCGATTTCAAGTTTCTCCTTCTAAAGGTACATCAATTATTGTATGTAATAATATAATTATAATATTATGTAATTATACAATTATTAAGTTTGAATATTTTTGTGTACCCTGTACATAACTATAGCTCTAAGAGGAGATATATTGTAATGGAAAAATATAGACATGCAAAAAATATGCTTCTTAATATTTTGAAAGTTTATTTAACTTAAAATAATAGTTGCTGTACAATAAATTCTCTTAACTAGCAATAACACAGTTAGAACTTAATATTATAATTATACCCATAAAATTTTGAGGTTATTTTGAGAAAATTATTACTAGGGGACAATAAAACACGATATTACATTACTCATTTAGTACTTTTTCTATGTTTTTGAGTTATTCTACATTGTTGCTACTTTTAAATTAGAGTGAAAGGGGAAGTAATATCTTAGGAACTTGTAAGGAAGAAAAAATGGGGACGAAGTATTTATGCTTGTTCATCACTTCGGCGTCTTCGTCCTGGACCACCAGCAAAGTTTGCCGCTGCCAGTCCCATCAAATGTTTAGCTGCTTGAGATCCAGAGTATCCACGACCTAGTCCTAAGTCCAGTCCTCGCTTGGAACTAAAAAGTAAAAATGGAAAATGTTTAAGTTTGGTATTTTTTAATTTTTTGAAGGGATCAGATATAGGTATGTAGGTACATAATATTATAAACAAGTAATGTTGTTATATTAAAGAGTCGTACTCATATCCAGTATATTCTTTATTATAAAGACGGTATCACCAATTTACAAGGGTGAATTTTACTGCAATTTTCCATTTTAATATTAATGCATCAACGCAGTTGGCTGTGAAAGCACAAGCAATTAACTCTTTGAAGCTCAGTTTTATAATGCACTGTTTCCATGGGATCATTTATAGACACTCTGTATAGTAATATAAACGTTTTTCTTAACTACTTTAACTTAATTGCTTAGTCTAAATTGGATATGTTTCTGATGTTACATTACTGATGAGTGAGGAAGATTATGTAACCTAAACTAATATACTATAAAATAAAATAAATTTTGCAATAATCTGCAACTCCAACATCAGGTAAATCACATAGAATTGCATTTTAGTAATCCTACGTTGTTTGTCGATTGTTTACCTAACAACCTGTATAATCTAGATTACTGCTCTCGGATCTTTACTTGGTATACAATTTTAGAAAATTGAAATCTACAAGAAAATCAAAAAAATGAAGATTAGAAAGTAGGTTAGAATTTTTTTTAGTTTGAAACAGAACATTAAAGTTCTATTGCAATTTGGCCAGAACTTTTGTCAAACATTCGTATCTCTTCATCGGAGTCCCAGATTTCTAATTAGTGTGCAGTTTTCGAAAACTATAATATTTTTTTAACTAGAAAAAAATAAAGAACCTATAGAAAGTAGCATTAGTAGATATTTGCAAAATTTGAGAAGCGCACAGAAAAATACTGTTGGAGAGAGACGTAAACTGTTTTACTACACTGCTACAAAGACAGGAGGTATGGTTTGTTTTGACTCAGGGTCATAATTTTTTTCTTACACTTGTTAAGTTATAGATCCATGAACAAATGGGGCTTTGTTATTTTGACTAAAAACTTGACGCAACTTATCAAAACCAATTGTAAAAATATTACGCACTTTAATTTTGAAACTCAAAACCTCAACTTACAAGAAGCAATCATATCTCCTGGTTGTGGTATACTATGCAGGATGGACAGAATAGAAAGAAATGATACACCTGCTGGTTTCGATACAGAATCTTCATATGTAGAGAAGTTTATGCTATTCTTGAAAAGAAATGTTAAATAGATTCCAGAACTCATTGCATATACAGGATACAGGGATAATGGATGAGGACAAGAACTAAGTGAGTCACTTCTGACTGGCAGCTATAGAAGTTGCGGAAAATAATCTTACTATGTCTATGTATTGTTTTAACCCTCCAAAGGCTGCAACACTAGAATATTTAGTATCTATACAGATGAGTTGAGATGTTGAGAAATGTGAAAGAACGCGGTCTGCCACTTCACGCTGGGGAAATTTTCTAGCAAAAAAGTAATCTGGAGAATTTCATTACCCTTATATGCCTACTGAAAGAATTTTCACAACATTATTTCTAGATATAGTCAACAACCAGACCTGCTAGATTTATAATTATTTATCAATTTCAACAGTTTCTTTTATGAAAATACAAATAATTTTCCAAAAAAAAAACATTAACGTAGAAGTTTCTTATGTCCTTGTACTTGGTTAATATTCAGTACAGTTTAATTTAGTAAGTAATTCGATTTTTACTTTTTTACATGAAGTACCTATGTATTCGTAATAAGTAGGTAAGTAAAGTCGAGGGGATGACTGCTGAAAAAATTAGAATTGAGTTCTTGTAACTTGTAAAACAGATTTCTCAATTGGACATTAATCGCCGCTCATTCACATTGGGCAATTTAGAGTACGAGATGTTCTTAAAATTGTTTTAAAAATGGACGGATTTCCTTGCGGTTTGCTTTGTTACAATTAAAGAGAATGAAAATTCGACGAAAATTCCGGATTTTATTGCCTATTGTCATTAATCACTTAAAAAAATTGTCTAATTTTAGATTTTGTGATTCTAAAACTGGCATAAATTTTGACAATTTCCTTGCGGTTTTTTGTTACAATGCAATAAGTTGGTTCTAGTAAAAATTGACAGAGAATCAAAATCGTCGAAAATCCCGGTTTTTACATTCTACTGTAGATAGACTCATTTCCAAGTTTGTCCAAACTCTATAAAAAGTTCAAAAAATTGGTAATATAAACTATTTTTTCCACACCTGTTTAATTATGTCAATTATTCGTATTTTTTCGTGGAAAATCGTGCCCATAATTCACTACAGTGAATTTTTTTCATTATTCACTGTGTATCCGGCCCATCAAGTCTTTCTGCACTTGACAATCGACTAGCTTGACAGTAATTAATTAAGTGTCAAAAAAATTATCAAATTTGAGTCTAATTATTTCTTTAATAGGTGTGGAAAAAGCATAGTATTGCATTCGCGATTATAGTCATTATTCACTCAAATGAATTGCGCCACTCGCCTACGGCTCGTGGGCTCAAACATCATTTTCGTGAATAATGGCTATCATAATCGCTCATATAATAATATACTATTATTTTTCACTTGACTATAATTCGTTGTTAATACCTTGGATATGAGATATATAAACAAATCCATTATAAAAGCGGGCGTAATGATTACGCCCGCTTATTACGCCCTATTCCTGAAAATAGCCCAATAGAACTGTCTTACTGACAGTTTTGACGGAAATTTTTTTTCAATGTTGATCAGGTTTTTCTAAAGTGAAAATAAAACGTTGTATGTATCGCGGGTATAACTTGATGTTTATAAATCTCGGGCAACTTACAAACTCTCGGGCCAAAGGCCCTCGACTTTGTAACTTGGTTGCCCTCGAATATAAACATCTTCGTTATACCCTTGATACATAAATAACTATTACATTAGAGTCAATATTTTTATAAATACATATACATATACAGAATTTTATTGTAAATTGAAATATGTAAACGATAGTTTTGTGCCTAATTTGGTTCAAGAAATAACTGGACTACAATTTTTTTATTTGGAACTTTACCCAAAGTTCCCAAAATTTGTATAAAAAATTTCCCATTCGAAATTTAGTTCCTTGTAAGTTCTAGTAACTTGTACAAAAGATTCCCTAAATCCATTTTAGCTATTTGGCCACGATATGTCTATTATATGTGAAATGAAATATGTACGTGATAAACTTTTTGAATTTCTCTACAACTCGTTAAAAAACATTAAAATCGGTCCTATGGTGAAAAAGTTATCAAAATTTTAATGGATTGAATTTTTTGTCAGTGTGTTTATTTTACGTATAGGCCAGTCCAAAATCAATCTGAATTACAGCAAGTGCCATTCAAGTCTTCCTTTAAATCAGATTGATTTTGACACAACATTCGTAATTTCTACGATTTACACAATTACCTATATTCGATTACAAACTCAAAGTAGTTCAGATTGCATGTTCTCCTCTTAATGAAAGAAGATCTTATAAGCCGTCATCAAGATCAGTTTTATGTTTTAGTATTATCTGCTGAATCCTATAGATCAATCTCTAACCTTTATCAAATTTCAGCCAATAACAATAAAAATTAGTGCAATTGTCTCACGGACGAATTATCCATACTACCAGCATTGAAGAAAATTGTATTATCTACCAAATTATTCATGTGTAATTTTCGGTTTTCTCTGACGATAATCAAACTATACCCTATTGAAATTTCAAAAAAGAGAATCTATTAATTATTCTTCGTTGATTGGTCAAATGCCTGATAAGATCGAGAGTGTGAATTTTGACATGTTATTTATACATATTAACATTCATTCGCCTGAAAAATTATTTTTTCTCATACCTACACGAAAATGGCCACTTTATTTGCGTGAAATGCGGGTAGAAAGTCCCCTTTTTAGGGTAGTCGCGGAAAATAAAGAGTGGAGGTAACATTTCTCACTTGGGTAGCCATTCCATCCCTGATGTGCGGGAGTTATTTGTGTTTGTTTATGGTTCTCAAGGTGATTTTCTCACCGCAAAGTATCAAACAAAAATGTCATAACTTAATAAATAAATGAAATAACTTGACTTTTTGTCGCTGGCTCTCTACATTATACATATATGCCAGAGGCCTTTTTGATAAAATTATTGTACCTCTATTTCAAAACACTAATTTGATTGGTCTAGGTACTATACTTAAAATATCTGATGTGTCAACACATGACTTTCTTATACGGATAGTACCACAATTACTTTTCCTAAAGAAATTAAGTTACAATTCTTGTAAAAATCGTGTTTAAATTTTGAAGGTTTCTAGCAATTTTCAAATAGTCTCTGTCGCACTTATTGCAATACGCATAAATCTGTCCTTGTCCCACTCGTTATAACCGAATTTCACGATAAGAATGTGTTTTATTTTAGATTTTTGACCTATTACTTACTTAAAAAAATCTCCCTGTATAAAATCACATTTATTTATTCATTATTATTGTTTTCGGTACCATAGATAGACACCAGTAAAATACAAAAAAAAAATAATGGTCCTCCTGGGATTCGAACTCGGGACATTACGTTTGGCAGCCAAGCCTCTATGTGACACTAGTCTACCTAGACTGTCGGATTCAACGATGAGAAATGTAAGTGTTTTAAGAATATTTAGTTTTTTTGAAATTTTTTCAACGGAATTTCAAAAAAAAGTTGAAATCAAATTTGTTCAAAATTTAATTCTAAATCAATGTTAAAGAATGAAAAAGTCTCGTAAATTGTTTATTTTTCAAGATATTCTTAAAAAACCTAAAAATGTCTTCAGGTAAGTGCCATTTGTGTTGGTGCTATATGAAAAAGATTTAATGTGACACCCACAATGTTGTACAAACTCTTAAATATGAAATTTGAATCTAATCCTATAAGTCGTTTTTGAGTTATGGTGGATACAGACAAACAGACAGACATCATGGCGAAAATGGTTAAATTGGATTCAGGGGCCCTCAAAACGTGTAAATCCATCAAAATCTCGAAATTGAAAAAAATCACGATTACTATACTTTCTTATTACTTCGTATAAGAAAGTAAAAATTATCTGTCGGATAAAGTTACTAGGTAGACGAATAAAACAGTCCTCAATCATTTCGATACACGACAATTAAATAGTATTATATTACTTTATTCTAGTTGAATATCGGTTCTTCGATGACATCTACTTATACTGTGTTTCAAACTACTTAATACGTTGTTATTTAAGGACTAACTGTCAGCTCATAATAAGCAAATGATACATTATGTATTTATTTAATTCCTACGTTTATCTCATTCTATTCATGATAATATTGGATATAATTGAAATTATTATGAATTTAATTGATGACATATTCTAGTCGCTTATTCCTCTTCGCCTTTAGCATTATGAATTGCAGACATTAATGCTAGATGTAATTTGCTAATATAATATGACGATCATAATAGTTGCTATGCTTACGTACTCATTCAAATGTTATTCTCCAAGTTAGGTTTTTAATAAAAAAAGGAAGATTCAAAAATTTATTGAATTTGTATTTTACAGAATTTACAGAAGAAGCATTGTTTGTCCCACTGGAATCGTTATAGTTTTATAACATGAACGTACTAATGTATCTACATTTTCAAGTAATAATAGTGGTACCTACTTAAGATTAATTATATATATTGTTTTTTATAATCTACTTTCCCTTTATACCTATATTTAAGAAGGGAAATTTGAATCTTAATATGGTTACAAATTTCAATACTTAAAACTTCGAATATAAAGTCCTACTTTTCAAAAAACTTATTATCGATGACAACTTGTCAGGTCAGCCTCAAAGTTACGAGGCAGCAGATTTAGTAAATCTACAAATTTTCAAAATTTTTTCGTAGCCAATATACCCTACCTACGTCAGGGTATAATGTTTACTTAATAAGTAAATTTATTTTGTCATCATAAGAGAGACTTTAGTTAGTAGGGGAGACCGGTATATACTGGAACATTTTTTTTCAAACACACATAAAAAATTTTTAACTTTCAAAATAAAAGCACCAGTATTGTAAGTTTTTTTATATATACACAGAACTGAATTATTTTCTTTATTTTTCAAAAAAAAGCTGGTGTACCACTATACATATAACGACTGTCCCACTATGAACCCTACTATGGTACATATTGGGACACAAAGCCGTAAGTAGAAATACATTAATATTAAAAGCTAAATTAATGAAAGTAAGAGCTTTTTTAATGTTTTATTTTATTAAGTGTTTCATATTTGGCTTTGGTGAATATAGAATAACAAATCAAAAAGTATTCTAAAAATGCATTATTATTAAGTAGCTCATTATTTGGCTTTAGTCAATATTGTACAGTGGTAAGTCGCCGATCCCATTGTGTGCGCATCCGTTTTCCCCACCTTCGCCACTATGTAGAACATGCGTATTTTGGTTCAAAAACATTGGAATAATCTGGAGAGAAATATTTTTTTGGGCATTTTTTAATAAAATTTTTGCATATACGTATGTTTACGTACATATTTTTCTACATTCCTGGTTTTTAATCATAAACAAACCGATTACTTAATACTATTTAATATCAGTTCAGTGGCATTTTCATTTAAACTCACTCTGCGCTTCGCGTTTTACGGAAATTGCTTCCTCCGATTGTACTAGAGTGGTAAAACAATTTCCTATTTCTGTCATTTTCTGTGCATAGCATCGGCGACTTACCACTGGGCCCACTGTAAACTGAGAAATCATACTTAAAAACGTATTGTTTTGCCGCTCTAGCGCTTCCTCCCGCCAAACTTGGCTTTGGTAGCTTCATTTCAATACGTCCCACTATGTACCATAAGCAGCACAGTTGATAGTCTAAGAATTTTAGCTCAATGGGTAAATTTACGTCATTCATTTCTCTAATTATATGAAGCTAGTTACATCCTAAGGTTTTGTGTAGAAAATTAGCTCAAAATAATGAAAAACATACATTAAAATGATATATTTCTAATTACCATAAAAAAAGTTTTACTTATAATTTGATACCACACTCTGGTTTTTGAAAAAATAGTAGAAGAATAGCCGAAAAATTAGGCTTATGAAATAGCCGAGAAAATTTATACTTACACTAGAGCACAAAACCCAAAATGTAGACACTCAACTAAAGAAAAAATCAATTGTCCCACTATATACCGTGTCCCATTATATACCGGTCTCCCATACACTATAGTATGAGGAAAATTAACATAACGAGATTTATGAAAAAGTTTCAGTTTCCTTAATTTAAGTAGTTTTTCTGAAATAGCTTAACGAATTTTTTTTTATTTTTAATATCCGTGAAATTTATAACAAATTTATTCTAAATTCTACAGCCCAACAAGTCTAGCAAAAATGATAAGACACGCACAGGAGACAGAGACGTGAAACTGTTTTGCAACAATAGTATAATCGGAAGAAAAAGGTTCAGTAAAACGCTAAGCGCACTGTAATTTCAAATCAGAATTTGACTAAACCAGAATTAAATGTAAGCATGATGATATACGGGTGTACCGTTAATATTGCGAAAAAATTCAGGGTTGAATTCCTTGGATGAAAATAAGAAAAAATCCTATAAACCTTTTTCCAATAACGCTTCGGTTCCGAGATAGAGGGTGTTGAAATTTAAGGAAAAAATGAGTTTTTCAGTAATTTATTGAACATCCTTTTCCGATTTAATTCAAATTTCAGATTTATTTTTCATTTACTTATCCTTAATTTGTCTCAAAATGTGCCTAGGTGCGTAGATATCATTTTAATTTAAATAATTTGAGCATTTTCATTTACGTGTAGAAAACGGTTATTATTATTTTCTCGAAAAAGAAGAGACTATCCGAAAAAAAGTGATAGAACATAAAAGCTGTATTTTTAGCTAACTTATTAAAAAAAATAAAAACCATTGGCGTTCCATATTATTTCTCAATAATATTAGATGAGGTGCCCCCAATGACGTCACTGGAACAAATAAATTGAGTCTAATTGCATAAGAAGATGTCCATTATTATTACTAACAAAAATCTGAAATTTGAATAAAACCGGAAAAGGAAGTTCAATATATTACCGAAAAACGGATTTTTTCTTTAAATTTCAACACCCTGTATCTCGAAATCGAAGCGTTTTCGAAAAAGGTTTATAGAATTTAATTATTCATATTTTCATCCAAGGAATTCAACCCTGAATTTTTTCGCAATATTAACGGTACACCCTGTATAATTAATTTAATTATAAAAAACACACAATTAATGTGTAATAAATATAAATTGTGCTATTTCTCGAGACTGTACCGAAGTTTCTCCGGTCTATGTAATGGGGGTGTATTTTGACTAGTGCGCACCCAATTTCATAATTTTTGTTACATTTGTTAAGTTGTACCTTCTTATCATTTCCAAAATAAGAATGATGAAGACCAAATAACCAATAATCCTGTAGATGGATTGTGAAATTAAAATAAATAAAACTAGTTTTAATATGATTATTCCATTATTCTCACACATTCTCTCCAAGACAAAATGTTTGTTTATAACATATTAATGTAGTCATTTTGTATAGCATGTTTACTTTTAAAAGAAAGTTTATTTATTCATGAACAAGCAATAAAACAAACTTGTTGAAAATAAAATGTAATGACTAAAAATATATAAGCAAAATATTCACAACGTTAGAAAATTTATGTATCTGTATTAGTTGTTTTCTAAACCTATTGCCTATTGCAATTAATGAAAATTGTAATTGTAGGTACCTACTCGAATTTAAGGATTAATATGTCAAAGAC
Organism: Pediacus dermestoides; assembly: GCA_963942485.1. Lineage (NCBI taxonomy): Eukaryota > Metazoa > Arthropoda > Insecta > Coleoptera > Cucujidae > Pediacus > Pediacus dermestoides. The sequence continues at coordinate 14,861,260 of OZ012626.1, forward strand.
CAAAGAATCTAATATTTTTTGTGTAGTTATCAGATACTTTAATTAAACTGAGATTTTTAATTGTGTTTCTATCTAAAAAAATCTACCTTTTGTAAAGAAGATATATCCCATTCAAGGGAACATTAATTATAGGGTGCAGGTGAGTACTTACACCTACATATTATAAGATGTATTTATAAACTAGACGCTTCTTAAAAAAGTTAAAAAGATCTTTACTAAGAAATTTATGGTTTACAGCATATTGTGAAAGTTTTATCTATAGACATTATAATATTTTTTTAATGAAAAAGTTGGCTTATGTAGTGTTGGTAGTACACATTATAGTATACCTTGTACACCCGTTGCATGTCATCAATATTTTTGAAATAGAAATCAATTTCCCGTACCGTGCAAATGAAAAATAATTTTTTCTGCCCCATTTATATTTAAGTTAATAAAATGAAAAATATCAACAACAATTTAACATTGTGGCAAAGTTTACCTTCTGGAATGTGATTTTGTGTAACACTGTTAGTTTACACAAGTAGATATACAGTTATACCCATACAAATAAAAATAAAGTTTAATTAGTTGTGTTTTATTCCAAATAAATAAATAAATAAATATGTCAATTCCAAGTAAAGTTGTACGTAACTATTTTCCGTTTTCCTTTGCTCGAAGAAGGGCAATTTTTATTCGAAATTCTTGATATGCGGTTTCCATTCTTGCTGAAGTTCCCCAGTCCATTGTGAAATTTCCTCGTTTGTTAACTATGCGAGGTGCATGTATATATTTCCTGAAATTTGGTTTGTTTATTTTTTTGATGAAAACGTGAAACATCCAAAGTGCCAAACATCTGCAAAAACACATCACGAGGAACGCACACAATTTTATCACATTACACGAAACTTAAAAATTTATGAGAGTATAGTATAAGGTTTCCCGGTTATTCATGCTGGAATATTACGTTTAATTCAAAAAGTATTAAGTAATTAATAATAAAAAAAAAGTCACGAATTTTTACACTTTATTATCACTCCTTGATTAAATTTAAACATACTAGGTACATAGTGAAGTTTAGGTAAATATGTATAGAAAATATAAGGCCAAATAAGATTGCCAATAAAAATTATCTTTAAGAAATAACTCTCGATTAGCCGAGCTGGTCAGCATAGTATTTCGCAATACGATATTGATTTTCAAGTTTTCCAAGATCACCTCTCCTTAGTCCAAAATCTGGTTGGGACATCCTTTTTTCCAAATTGCTGAAAATGTGGTGATGATAACTTTAAATGTAAACGTACGTAAATTAATATAACAAATAATAAGGCAAGAGATTATTATTTATATTAACATAGAACAGTTGACACTTCACAATCCATCAATGATATTGAACGTTACACAACACTTTTGTTACAGTTTCAAATAAAAGCAAGTTCAGGATTCTGACGATATTATTCTAATGAATGGTAAAAAATGTATCTAGAACAATAATTGTTAATTGTGTAGGTATGTATAGTGCAGCGGGATCTGAATAAAGACGCTTAATTTTGGAGACCTAATTTTGGAGCAGAACTCAGTGATTGAGAGGTACCTCAAAAAGTACTGAATATAAATCATAATGCTATTGGTTTACGAAAAGTGCCAAAAGCTCTTAACTCGAAACTTAAAAATATTTCGAATATAATTCCCGATATAAAAATTCGTTCTATCTCATCATGTATTTACTTCATTTTTTCAGTAAGTCATTTAATGTACCGTTAGATCTAAAACTGAAAAACAAAAATCGATATTTAAAAAAAAAATTCAGTGGGAAATATGCATGTAATTTTTACAATTATCACGCTATATTTTTCCCTTTGCGATTTTTTATTTACATATTTACTCAACCATTTTTTGTTACAATTATACAGGGTGTTTCCTAAGTACATTGCATACAGGGTGATCAGTACCTAATTGCCGCACTTTTAGCATACTGTGATAAACTTTACGTGTTAAGAATGACAAATTTTTTTACCGCAGCGCTGTAAGTCCTTTCTTTACAAAGATATGACCACTGTTGCGAAAATAAAAGTGGCAACACTGCATTGAAGATGTGAATAGGTAAGACGAAAAAAAAAAAAGAGAAATGTTCAATATTTTATGATGCGAGAACTTAACAAAATAATTTAGTACAGTCAATTTTATTAAAAAAGAGAAACAACAATTGAAATTCATTATTAATATTTTCATGGCAATAGAAGGTATTTTACTTTATCCCAAGGCGAGCTTGAGAGGTTGCCAAACTTCAAAATTCTCTCAAATTTAGGTATTTTATTAAATTTTAACATTTTCAATTTCTTTGTATTAGAAGTTTTGTGAAAAAAATTGAACAAATCATATTGCATTTTATCCAGAGATTATAGTAGCATGAATTATACACTCATTTTTTTCTTGGTTATTAAAATAATTAGCTTGTAACTTGGATGAGAGAAACTCTATAACTCGGAAACTGACCATCAGATTTAATTTTTCTTTGCAGATTATCCTTAGTTTTAATGTGCTCTATAACGTCCTGTATTCGGAGTGCGCCAATTACTGATCACCCGGTATAACTTAAGAGTGTGGTCTTTGGCCAAAAATAATGTTACTTTTTCAAATAAATATAGGGCCATTAGGTTTTCGTTTCCGAGATATAGGGTGTTAAAGTTTACAAAATTTTAGGGCTTTTATTTTTCATTTTCCAAACCACGCAAGATATTCTGACCAAATTTGCTATTAACTTGTCCTAATTGAGTGCCATAAAAAGCAAGAATAACAAATTCGATAATTAGTCAGTGGCGGAGATATGATCAACTAGTAATATTATTTTTAAAATAAAAGCAATAACTCGTTTTTAGTGAGTTTCCTATAAATAAAAAAAATAAAAACCTAATTTGTCTTTAAACGGCGATAGATATGAAGAAATGTAAGAAAGAAAAAATGTACAAAATGACGCTCTGCATCTAAAACTACAATCAGTTTAAATTTTGTACAGAAACCCAACAATTTTTTTCTTGAAAAATTATTGGGGACTGCCCATGTCTCCGCCACTGAGTAATTACCGAATTTTAAATTTTTGCTTATTATGGCACTCAATTAGGACAAGTGGTATAGGTACCAAATTTGGTTAGAATATCTTGCGTGATTTGGTAAATAAAAAATAAAAACCATAAAATGTTGTAAACTTTAACGGAAACGAAAGCCTAAAGTCCCTATATTTATTTGAAAAAGCTGCATTATTTTTGGCCAAAGAATACGCTCTTAACTGCACGTACTTATAGGAAACACCCTGTATAAGATAATATTATTCTAACTTGTCTTGCTTTTGTGTAAATTCAATGTCTTTTAGGTTTGATAATGGTCAATGTCCGAAATATTTCAGCAATAATTATTTTATGAATTAAACTATCAACCCTGTGTGTTTCAATTTTGAGTCATTTGTTTTAATTCTTAATTAGACTAATCCTAATTTGAGAATGGGTCACTCATATTTCTCTAGGTTTCGTTTTGCAAACTAGATTATTTAACTACATTTAATTTAAGTATTTGTTCAATTAGGTTTATTTCACCATATCCGACGAGGAGGATGATATTGTTGTTCGTATTTATGGGGCTGTAACCAAAATTAATAATGATATGTACATTAACCTTTATTGAAAATAATTTCATACGATGATTGCAGTTTGTATCAAACAGAATGTTGACTATTTTCAATATTTATCCTTCCGAATATTGAATGTATAATAAGTCTAAATAAAATACTATTAAGTAGGTATCTATGTTTTGTTACATGAAGTGAAGTTATCCTTAATCGAAGAGCTCTCAACTTTTTCGGAAAAACTTTTAGAGCTTTTGTACAAGTGTTAGTCTTATTTTTGTCCATATACTTTCGAACGCTTGGTATAATGTTTTTTGATACACCCTGAACCCTGATATATTTTTAACAATTTTCCACTAGGTGTATGAACCGTTTGTATACGTACTCACGAATATAATATATCTATTCTAAACTTGAATGGCACACGTTGGCCTTTAGGTACAGATATTTTTAATTATACACTTACCACACTATGACGAAAAGTAAACATACCTACGAAATTCAATTAATACAAACTTGCACATGTTATTTTACAACCCAGATATATTTATGTTATACAAAATCTAATATATTTTTCAATATTAAATAGGAGTATATTTTAGTACATACCATTTTCCATAAACTAGGAACAATATTTACTTTTTAAACTAACTGTACGTGAGCTATTTTTTCCTACTTCAGTTGCTATTTTACTTGTATTTATGAGAAATGCATATAAATGAACGTTAAACTATTTATAAATTCACAAAAGCTAGCTATTTTAATGTATGTGAATTTTTTTTATATACCTAATGTTTATCTATATTTATAACTTTTAATTTCGGCGCGTTTTAAATTATTTCTGTGTTTAAGTAGGTGCGATATTTTTAAATTTTGGCACGCCTGTTGAACATTTATTAGAAATTTTAATGTTACGAGAAAATTTCTAATCGTATAATGGTAAGAAAAACAGAAAATCCATAAATAATAATTTAATTCTTTGTAACGGTTGTTTTTTTCCTATGTCTTATAATAAATACGATCATTATTATTATTGGTTTGCTCTTTATTTACTTAATTTTTTATCAAACGCTCTGTATTATTAATGTTGTAATATAAAATCTGACAACAACCAGCTGAAAAGAGAATTCTCTCTCACCGTTATCTCAGGAGAACTGTAGATAGCTTTTATATGTTTCACTAAATAATGTGCCATCACAATATTGACTCAAGTTATTTTGTCCTTATATTAAGTTTAATTCTTAATTTATCCTCGAAAATAAATTTAGAATCTGTTCCTTTGTAACTACAACAGTTTAGAAACGGTAATATGAAAATTATTATGAAAATCTGTGTAAATATACCTTTTGGTTACGAAAATGAATAAAAGCAGGCTGAAAACACTTTCAAGTTCTAAACAGTTTAAGTTTTGGCGAATGCGCTTCAATGGTGAAACTTTCTATATTTAAAAAATTTACATTTTTATTTCAATTACAAGACATAACACTTTAAATAATGAAATGAGAAATGTTCGAGAAACTGTTGGTTTTCTACATCAGGAAAACACAAAATTTATTTTCAAGCATGTGGTTGTATTGGTTTAAATAGATTATGTGTAACGAAATATATTATAGTCAATGCGATTAAAGTAATTCCATTGTAAATGTTTGTATTAATGTGAAGTCAATTTTCCACGCCAAATGCAATTTTATATGTTTCCAAAGGGGTTTCGCACCTCACTGCACCCTTATTTAAAATCTGCATTAAGGTATTGGATACTGTAATTGAATTTTCACTCAAACATGACTGTGGGAAGAAATCTAAATCAATTTTTAATATTAAATTCTAAAAAATGACTCCGTAAGAATTCTTCCCACAACCATGATTGTTACTTCGTGATGCAAGAACATATTTATAGATAGATAATAAAATGATAAAACCTAAGTATCATAAAAACTGTAAAGGTTAATTATTGGATCACAAATGTATATCATTAAGAACTATTGTTACTGTTCTAAAAATTCAAAATTAAATTTCATAAGTGAATTTTGTATGAAATATTTAAAATACTATTTAATGTATGTATAGTTTTAGAGTATGTATACCTACACTGCTGTACAAACTCAATATTTTGTTTTCCGTATCTTTAAAGTAAAATACGAGTTTCATTATGTTTTACAATGGTTCAATTTGATGTGATAAACGAACCTATTTCTGTTTTCTTTTATATACCTATATAGTTGTAAATAAAGAGATTTTTCAGGATCTTATTATAAAGTTACTTAATATTATAGCCTGCTTGACATTTTAATAAAAGCCATAAACAAAGCTTTAAGTAAACTTTATCTAACATCGTCAGAGACGGCTATATAAACCATTTAAAACTTGTGCATTTTTCAATACGACAATAATAAAATACAGGGATCGTCAAAATCAAAAAAGGCTAGAAGTTGTCAGAAATTGACTGCCTCATAGTCTAATAGGATTACCATTTATGCAGGCTTTGTTAATACTGAATATTTCACTATGAATTGGCCATTGCGTAGATCTGATCTGAATTTAATAGAGTATTATTTATGGGATACAACTGAGACTGTTAGTTCTCTAACAACAATTAATCAAGGCCAAATTAAAAGCTCAAATTCGATTATGAACAGTCATTGTTAAACTGCGTTTAGGAATATAGAGGTGGAAATACTCGTTTCTGATTGTACAGGGTGAACTAAATTGCGTGTTTTGATAGGGCAACTTGTTACCTATATCTAACAGATATCGAAAAATGGACCACTACTAAAAATATAGAAAATATTACCTCTTACTCCGAATTTTTAGAAAAATAAAATAGACAGGAAGGAACAGACCCCACCTGTTTATATATTTTTAAAAACAGAAAGAAAATGTCTTTTTCCCATACCTACACGAAAATGGCTACTTTATTTGAATGAAATGGAGGTACAAAGGCGTCTTTTTAGGGTAGTCGTGGAAAATAAGGAGTGGGGGTAACATTGCCCCCTTGGATAGTTATTCCTTTACTGATATGCAGGAGTTATTTGTGTTTGTTTATGCGTTGTCAAGGTGATTTGCTCACCGCACAGTGTCAAGCAAAATGTCAGTGTTATGTTTTTTTAATTGGTTCGCGCGTTTCACGCAAAATAAATGGCCATTTTCTTAAAGGTATGAGAAAAAATAGAGTATGCTACACGGTAGGAATTGATTCTGCCTTGTGTTCTTGCCGCAATTTTCACACTCGTCAGAATCTCTCAATTCCTACCTTGTTGCATAAACTACTATTTTAGCTAAGCTATAGCCAACTATGATTTGTATTGAAAAATATATAACTTTGTGTCATAACTTGAAAATGAATAAATTTATTGAAAATCTGATTAAGTCATTGCATTCTACTCAAAACAATGTCTGAAGAACGTGTTTTTAACTTTTCTCTAAATCGAAATACAATCAAGATATATTGAAATTGTATTGAAATGTTGAAAAATCGAACTTTCCTTGATAACTCGAAAACAAAAGACGACAGCTAATTTTGGTTTTTAGAATTGAGTTTATCTCGAAAAAAGTGATCGAGACTCCGTGGTCCATTTTTCGATACATATCTGTTATAGGTAACGAGTTGCCCTATCAAAACACGCAATTTAGTATTTAGTTCACCCTGTACAATGAATTTTAGTTATTTATTCTTAAAAAATTATGTAAGAAACAGAGTAAGTTTAGATTCTGTGAATCATATCTAGGTACTATAATAAGTGCTATATATATTTGGAAAATTGGGGAAAAATTCTTTTTAATAAATCTATAGCCAACTAAGTATGGTTTCCATTTAAAAGAATACAACTTTATGTCGTAACTCAAAAACAATTTTTTAAGTCTTTGAGTGGTGGTGGTACATACCTTTTTATCAATTTAACTTAAAAAATTTACCCAAAAATGTGCCATAGGTTTTTTCTAACTTTAATATTTATTTATGAAATTAAAATGATAAAATGTTCATCTTTATCATAAAATGAGTAAGAAATGGTTGTAATATCAAAAACCACAGGCGCCCAACGATATCAGATCTAAAATAAGATATAATTTTAATAATTCTAGAAGTTTTAATTACTTGGAAAATAATTGAATGTGCAGACGTCGAATTATGGTTATATTTTACATTAAACTAAAATGAAGACGATTACAAACAATTTAACAAACAATTTGTTCAGGCGGTTTTATTTTCCATATCTCCGAATGTAAAATAAAATAATATATTTGATTTCAATTTAACTTTTTCAGAACACAACTAGATCAATAGATAGTTTATACATAGATTATAGATTGATTTCTAATAATTTTATTTCATTTTTCATGATAAAGATATCTTTATTAGATTTTAATTTTTAACAAGTCAACGAGTCAAGGCACATGCATACATACGTAATATACTATAACGAATTTGCACATACATCATACATATCCAATGTCTTGACGTATTTAATAAAACTCATGTTACAAACACTAATTTTAGTTATAGCTTCAAATTTTAATGTCCTTGTAACTCCTAAGTTCCAGTTAACCACTGACATTAGTTTGCATGCCTTTATACATACACCAAAATATTCATGAAGCTAGCAAATATGAGTATGTTGATGCCATGGAAGTTTCAAACTCTCAATAGGACTTTGTTCATAAACTATACAGATTTAGTTCTTTAATATTTTTTCGTTTAAATATCTGATATTTATTAGAATAAGTCGTATATAAGAAAAATTTCTTTAGTATATTTGGTACGTTTTTAAGTCAAGTTTTTCAGTTACTAAATAAGTTTTGAGCTGTTACCTGTGGACAAAAGCTTTAGAAAGCACATTTCACTAAAAACTTTTTTCTAGAAATATCACAACAAAAAGCAACATGGTTTAATTTTACGATCACAAAATTGAATAATAATAATACATAGAAAATTTGATACTCACTTCTCTAAGTCGTCATCAGCAATCAACTGTCTTAGTCTGGCAATAGTCTGTAGTAGATATTCGGGATTTTGTCCTTCCATAGACATTGAAGAGTAGTATGCAGGGTAACTATAAAATAATAGTAACATATACTACATGATGTGAACAATTGTGTAATCATTACAAGACTATTTGTAGCTTCTTCGTTTATGTGTTGTTAATACTTCTTTAATTTGAGGGGGAATATAAAGCGGAAATATAATATCTTTGTATTAATAACGGCTTTATACTGCATTATACAAAAGCCTAGCAGTGAGACTTAGTCAAAGTTAGTTTCTATGTGATGAAAACGAAAGTTTTTAATTAAAAGGAAAATTACAATGACTACATCATTTGAAGTTTAACATACCTTGTAAATTATAATTATTAATTAACTTAGATTATATAGAATAATTATTGTATTGTACAAAACATTTACATGTCTTAATGTTAAAGAAATTATTTTATGATGATGAAGTCATTAGTATTAATTTTTTTAAATAATTGAAAATTATCTGTAATCTAATCTATAATTTTCAAAATTTGATAGGTTACCTATATTAAACACTTTTTAATACTTTAAATAAATTTGTTTACTTTTGATACCAGAATACTAACGGTATGTACTTTTTAGGTTTTCATAATGTTATTTTGTATGTAGCGTACACGTCTTCAATTTTATCGATCTATTGAAGATTTTGATTTTATAATTTCTCATTCACATAATAAATTATTTATATTGCAATATATTTCGTTCTATTTCTTGTAAATGTTTAAAATTCTGTAGTATGGATACATTTGACATAGACTGTTCGATCAAAAGATACATCTATACGGTTTCGTTTTGTCGATTTTCCCTTAAATTGTTCTTAGTTTATTACCTTGTTCACTGCACTATAGCATAGCTAATTGTAAGGCGATTTGGACTCCTGCTGTTAAATGCAGAACGGGCGTTTCTGAGAGTTCTTATGTAATTAGTTATTTTCGTAAAGTGTGACATAAAATGAAAAGGAAGTAATTCTCTGGTGTTTCACTGCAGATGAATTTTAGATGAGAATGCTTAGACTTATGAACCTCGTCGTGATAGATTTGAATTTTCTCAAAATGTATCCAAACAAGAATGAGGACTACTTATAGCATAAATGAGTAGCGAAGTAAATATACAAATCAGCGATTTCATACAATGTGCTAAGGCGCATAAAATAAGATCAAAATTTTCAATCCTGTATTCAATGATTTTTAAAAGTTTCATTTTGTATGGTTATTTTCCTTTACGAAATATATGATGAAGCTACGAAAAACTTTCAATTCCGATATTTTCTGAAACGAGTTGCATCGTAATTCCATGAAGAAAATAGCCTTATTTTATCGCTTACCAAAAATGTTCCTAACTGTAAAGATTTGTCATTGTCCCTATGCCTAATTTCAGAATAATCTGTTTATTTTCAATTTTAAACTAAAATTTTGTCAATTTCACGTAAGTATACAGGGTGTCCAGGATAAAAATGTTAAGCATGGGGATCTCACTTATTTGAAGAGATACGACTTCGGTTAAATTACAAAAAATTTACCTCATCTTGGGCCTAATACAATACGACAAACACATTTGATTTACCTGCCATAGCTTACTAGATATTAACAAAATACTAAAATTGTGCATTTCAGTTTTTATTTAATTACTCAGCTGGTAGGAAAAATATCGCGATAAAAGTTGCACATTATTAAGGCACTTTTTCAAGAACAATCCAAATATGCAATTGATATTTTTATTCACCTTCAATTTTTTTCGAAAATAGCACCAACTTTGTTTTTTCTTATGGACCGTGACATGTTTATTGTTAAATTATGATAGTATATTTCTTTCCCTATCCGACAATGTATCACACATGGGGTCTTAAGTCGTTTCGTCAATTATAATCGAGTTTTTCTCAATCACCGTAGTAGGCTGTGCAATAAAAATTGTTTATCTAGCAAACTTGGATAAAAAAATATGGTTTTGGTTCTAATAATTAAGAATTGACAAATTTTATGGAATATAATGGTTTAATCAGGTTTTATTTACATAAAAACATACACTTTATTTTTTAGATAACCCCAGAGAAAGAAATCTAGGGGGGTTATATCCGGGGATCTAGCTGGCCATGCTACTGGTCCGTGAGTATCTATCCACCTAGATCCCCACATATAACCCCCTAGATTTCTTTCTCTGAGGTTAACTCAAAAATAAAGTGTATGTTTACGCGTTCAATAATATTGAAGAACTAAGAGGAGCTGTTTTGCAGGCATGTTCATGTGACAACATTCCTCAACACACGATTCCTCAACAAATGTTGGAACATTCTGTGATTTCGACTGTAGAAAGATGCAATTTGTGTTTGGATCAAAATGGCAATTTATTTGAATATCTTAGTTAATATACCTGATTAAACCATTATTTTCCATAAAATTTGTCAATTCTTAATTATTAGAACCAAAACCCAATTTTTTATCCAAGTTTGCTAGATAAACAACTTTTATTGCACAGCCAACTACGGTGATTGAGAAAAACTCGATTATAATTGACGAAACGACTTAAGACCCCATGTGTGATACATTGTCGGAAAGGGAAAGAAAAATACTATCATAATTTATTAATAAACATGTCACGGTCCATAAGAAAAAACAAAGTTGGTGCTATTTTCGAAAAAAAAATGAAGGTGTATAAAAATTTCAATTGCATATTTGGATTGCCCTTGAAAAAGTGCCTTGATAATGTACAACTTTTATCGCGATATTTTTTCTACCAGCTGAGTAATTAAATAAAAACTGAAATACACAATTTCAGTTTTTTGTTAATATCTAGTAAGCCATGGCAGGTATGTCAAACGTGTTTGTCGTATTGTATTACGCCCAAGATGAGGTAAAATTTTTGTAATTTAACCGAAGTCGTATCGCTTCAAATAAGAAAACTAAAAATAAAGAAGTTAAACATTTCCATAAACTTTAAAAACAATCAAATAATTTTAATTGTTGAAATATTTTGTGAAATTAGCAAAATTTTTGTTTTAAAATAAAAATAATCAGATTAATCTTAAATTCGGCATGGGGCTATAACTTTTCATTCTAAACAAACTTTCTAAATAAAAAATAATATTTTGACGTATCTCTCACAAAAAGGCACTTTACCTGAATGCAAATAGTCTTTACTTAACTGTCAAGGCACACTTGATTAAAAAAAAAGAGAATATTCCAAAAATTACTTTCTAACCAAGTGGAGCAAGATCCCAGAAAGACAAAACTCAAAATTTTATTTTCATTTCCACCTAGGGTTTCGTCGATCTGGGGACACACTGTATACTTCTCTATATTTGTTTCTATAGATTCATAGATAATTGAAATTTGCATTTGACAATGCAATTTATTGCAGGCGCCAAAGGTACAAAATATGAGGACCGGCAACTATGCTCGGATTCTTATATCTGAGACCCTAAATAATGAAAACAAAATGTTGCCGGCAGCTGGGATGGTCCATTTCAATCCCCTCGCCCTCTTATCATGTTATCACTATTAGTACAGTCAATCAGATATTTGAGATCCAAAAACTTGCGGGTAGGCTGAATTTTTAATGTTATTGTTTCTGATGGTCCGAAAGGTAAAATTTCAAGTTGGCGTATATATACCTGTTTCGGAATCCCAGCCATCTAGAAACATTTTTGGAATCGATTTTTGGATTTGTCTTATGTCCTGTTGATCGGAGGAAAAAGTGTAAGGACAAAAGTCGTATAGCTCAAAATTTGCAAGAAAAAGACCGAACGAGTTATCATGTTTGTTTTGTGATGCAATAGGAGACTTAGTTATAAAGCCAAAAGCACAATCGTGGATCACTATTATAAAAGCAGCAGATAGGAGAAAAGATGAAATTAGTGAGAAGTTTCAGAAGCCGTATAATCTGTAGTCCACTACATAATGTTTTTCATGGCATTTAACATTTTTTTAAAATTTCATTTAACAACCTATCATTATTTTTATTATCACAAAAAACTACCTATTGTCACTATGCGCTAAATCGATTTCTTTGATATTTAAGATGAGGTAAAAAAATTAGAGCATAAAATGGAGCGGCAACATCCTGAATGTTAATCTTTGAGCTGTTATGAGCTTATACCAAATATAAAATAAAATATAAAAAAAATCGCAACCGTGGATCATTATTATAAAAACAGCAGATAGGACAACAAACGAAATTAGTGAGAAGTTGAATTTTGAAATTTCTTCGTAATATATCCAGTGGCGTCGAAGATTGGAGGAGAAAAGTGGAGCGGTCCCCCAGTACCTATCTACGCCACTGGAGATTTTTTTATAAATGAACCCCATCATTACCTGGAATTGTACTACATTACTCTGTTTGAGAAATTTAATGGAAATCGATCAAGTGGTTTAGAAGTTTTTATCCTAAACTTTGACACCCTGTATCTTTGTTAAAAAACATTTTTGAGTAAAGTTTTTTCATTAAAGTCTACTTTTATTTTGATTCTCCCTCACCTCCCAAAATTAAGGACGTTGAACCTGGACCACCCTATATATAAAAATATAAAAGTGGAAGGAAAAAAATTAGACCACAAAATGGACCAGCAACATCCAAAATATTAATCTTTGAGGTGTTATGAGCTTATATCAATTAGTCCTTCAGCTAGAGGTCAAAAGGTAGGAAGTAAAAGCGGGATGAGACGACGCAGTGTTTTTTGAAGGCTTTTTGGTCGCTGAAACCGAATCCGTGCTTCGTTTTTCAATAAAGTGGTGCAAACAAAAGTTATTAACAATTTATTGTTTAAAACGCAATAACTCGAAAAGTATAGATTTTACCGAGCATTTTACCAAAAAAAGTTTCAAACAAAAGTTGTTCATAATAAAAAGACTCTCCGAAAAGTTCATATGGTATTTTGTCATAAAGTCGCACGGACAAAAGTTATTAACAATTTATTGTTTAAAATGCAATAACTCGAAAAGTGTACATTTTACCAAAAAAAGTTTCAAACAATAGTTGTGCAAAATAAAAAGACTCTCCAAAATGTACCTATGCTTTTTGGTTTGTTCCGTTTTAAACAATAAATTGTTAATAATATTTGTTCCAGCGACTTAATGACAAAATACCATATGAGCTTTTCGGAGAGTCTTTTTATTTTGCACAACTTTTGTTTGAAACTTTTTTTGGTAAAATGTATACTTTTCGAGTTATTGCGTTTTAAACATATAAACAATAATTTGTTAATAACTTTTGTCCGTGCGACTTTATGACAAAATATCATATGACCTTTTTGGAGAGTCTTTTTATTTTGAACAACTTTTGTTTGAAACTTTTTTTGGTAAAATGTTTGGGAAAATCTATACTTTCCGAGTTATTGCGTTTTAAACAATAAATTGTTAATAACTTTTGTTTGCACCACTTTATTGAAAAACGACGCACGGATTCGGATTCAGCGACCAAAAAACCTTCAGAAAACACTGCGTCGTCTCATCCCACTTTTACTTCCTACCTTTTGACCCCTAGCTGAAGGACTAAATTGATAAAATGCGGTCCTCATATTTTGCATACTCAATTCCTTTCAGTCTAATTCGAGTTAATGTTTAAACAATAAAATAATAGCAATTATTATGACAGTAAATATTTTAAAACAATATGATTAGATTGCAACATGTTTCAGGAAAATTACGTGAAAGTTCAAGCTCACAAAGTTTCTTATATGATTTATACAATAACACTTGAAATTTATATAGGTACACTATCACTAAAATACTTGTAATATCTGAGTTAGCACCACATCAATTTATTCAGATATGTCCTTATTCAATTAGAATAATTTGTTTTAAAGTAGTTTCTATCAGATTTCCTAATACAATGCAGCAGACTAATTAATTAATTGCAATTACCAGTTGACGACGAATTACGTATGTAAGGTTCTTGTGTAGCGGACGAGTATACAGTATAGTAACTTATGTACTTAAATTAACACGTACGTTTCTTGTAATTATATTTAATATTCATTGAGATGCTCCAATGCGTTTGCATACTTTAGTTGTGTGAAGATTAACACAAACTCAATTTACTCAAGTAAATTAGTTGAATACAAGTCAGGTTTCATAACCATAAATTGATGACTTATTTCATGCATAATAATATGATATAGTCATTTTTAAACAAAAATAGGTGTATATTAAATTAAGTCGGTTTATCTGTTAGTATTGTTATACTCGTAGATATTGTAACATACAGGGTGGTAGAAACTAAATTGGTAGTATGGGGACTGCGATTATTATAATAGACAACGTTTATCTTGGGTGTATTAAAGAAAAAAGTTATGGGCGATTTTGTGTAATTATGCAATTTTCAGATTTTCACCACTTTTCCAACAGATAATTCAAATTTGTCTTCGGATTATTATTTACCTCTAATTTTTTTTTTAGTTTGTAAAATTTAAACATAATATCCGAAATCATCTTACCGAAAGTGGAGCTTCAGCCATACAGCCTACTGTATGTACACATATTAAATAAAGTTCAATTTAATTAACAACGGTAAAAAAATTATTTAACGTATTGCCTCACATTACATGCTTCAAGGCTTTACGTAATACTTCCAGAAAAAGTAAAAATTTCTACAAATAAACTAAATGAAACAAAACTTTAACAGAACATTATTAATAATGTGCTATATTAGAAGGAAGTGTGGCAAGATCAGATATAATTTATTCAAAATTTCCCTAATAAATTAAATTCCGTTCAGTATGCTAAAATTGTTCTTCTATTTACAGTAAACTTAGATAGGTGTATGGGCGGTAAGTTTGTTGGAACAACAGGTATTGAAATTATTTATGAAACGGCTAGCAAAAGGGATGAAGCAAGTCTCCAAAATTAATCCTTCTTATATAGTTACGGGGATCAGTGGGATTTATCAACAAATTTGGAGTTAATAACTTTCAAATTTAAATTTAAGAAATTGGTTTCTTAGTCCGTAAATATTTCATAATAGGATATAGCAAATTTTAATATGGAAAGCAGGAACATATTAATGAATTTTATAATTAAGTATTACGTCGTTGTAGATTAAAAAATAAATTTACATTTACTTGAAACGAATAATTCATTTTTCAATGTGAACTTATTAACAATAGTGTACTTTTCAAATTAAATGAAAGAAAAGTTATAGATATATCTGCTCCAAATCAAAATTATGATAACTTAGCTATGTTTTTGTACAACTACCTGGCAGGGTGAGGAGCTGCTTGTGTTGTTGAGACTTCGAATAGAACAATTCCAGCTATGAGCAACATCAAGATAGATGCACCATTATTGTTGACCATTGAAAGCTTCATTTTCCTGTAAAATAATATCACATTTAGTTAAACTGATAAACAAAGCAGCATACAGTTGGATACTAAATTTCAAACTTAATTAATGATAAATTTAAATATACGGCCCGAACGAATTTTATAATAAGTCAACAAAAATAATAAATTAAAAGTTTAATTTAAATTAAATAGATTTAATGAAGTAAGTCAACACGCCAATCCTACTAAAACGTAAATATACTTGGCCCATAAATTACCGCAATTTATAAATAAGTCTTACAAAACTGGCCTATTTTAATATACTCGCATATTTTATATAGGATTTATATGACATCAATTGAAAATTGTTATATAATAGAAACTCCCTTGTATCTTTATGAATAATTTTTTAAAATTTATACACAATTTTTTGTGTCGAAATAGAGGACTGTCGCATCCAGTGTCACAAAAGCTTAGATGGGACACTTGAGATAGGTATGAGGTCCCAAAATTCTATTATATAGGTAAATTAAGTAGCATAGATAAAATTCATTATTTTGACGCATTTTATATTCTACTAAATAATTTTTGTATACTAAATGTATGTAGTTACACATTTTCATTTTTTTGTCTAACAAATATTTCGAAAGCTCATGGGAAATACCAGATTTATATTTTCACTGTGTTATGTATGTGAAAATATGGATAAGCAGCTTACCCATAAACGTTGTAAACCTTATAAAACACGACATGTGTGACAAATGAACAACTTGTAAAAATTGGCTTTTCACTAGAGAATTTGCTTCGCAACTATGTTGATGCATATTTGAAGATGTGTTCTGCACATCGTTCAGAGGTACCTACGCGAAGGCATAAAGTAATAAACAAAATAAATATTTCAGTGCAAAATGTGTGTTTCAATGTTTAGAATAATTTGCTATGGTTTATTGAATACTCCTATTATAAAAATTACATTTCAGAGAAAATAAGTATACTAAAAATAGATTTTTTTATAAATAAACTCTGAACTTGTTCGTGATTAAATAATTTACTGGAATATGTTTTTACATTTACATGTATTTACAATCCCTATAATACTGGCAATCCTACTCGTACATCAACAGTGACATAACTGAAAAATGCATTTCATAAAAATTGGTGAATGCGCCGGTCACAAACATGATTTCCTTAAGAGTCAGTCAGTTTTAAAATCATGGAGTAAACTGCCAATAGTGCGAATAATGTATTTCTGAAATGGTTTTCATTTAACGAGGTAAGTACGCATAGATAATAAACAAAACATAGTATTGCATTTATACATATAAATATATAAACATAATTGACAAGAATAATATACAAACGAAGAATAAAAATGAGATTCTATAAATTGGAAATTAAAAGTATTATTATATTAAAAGTAAAACTTTGAAAGCAGATCTAAAAGTTATGTAAAAGTTAAACCGAATGCAAAAACCAAAAAATATCAGCATATTAATAATAACATCCACTAAACAACACTCCCTCAAAAAGATTGCAATCTAGTTTAAGTTTATAAGGCTATGTGACCGCTGGCGTTCAACCAAAATAAGTTTTGCAACACTGGCCTTACTTTTCCATTTTAGTGAAATTTTTTTCATAGTTCCTAGTGATATTATTTTTGATACCTACATATTCATTTTTGGACATGTGGTCTAAAATAGGATTTCAGTATTATTTCTTTCATTTTATTATAATTAAGTTGTTTTATATTTCAGTACAATTTCTGATGCAATATTTCATGTAGATTTCGCTCAAAAATCTTGAGTGAGTAAGTTATCTTGTCTTGAATTTAAGTTGCTAATCTTAAAAATTTTATTTCTGACAAAAAATACTTGGGTAACGTAGCAACGTACACTAGTAAAAATTGAGGACGTTGCTTCACCAAACTTGAGTGGTAAAACAGTTTTGGTGAAAATTTTACACCAAATTTAGTGAAATCAATATTTTTAACCCTAATGTAACTGTGGTGAAACGGATATATTGTTTATTCAACCACTGTCCGATTAAATGTCCACCCACATCTGTGTTTCCTCAAAATATTTGATGAATATTTACACTCTGCAGTATGATTTCATCTTATGTAGTAGTTTTTACTTCATGTGTGGTGTGAGCATCATCGTTACAAGAACAAAGAAAATTTCACCTAATATGCTTTTGGTAAACTTTACACTATAAACGGTGGCCTCATATAGACCCTTTTTCGTGTTGATTTTCACACCGAATTTTTACTAGTGTAGCAACGTAGCAACGTATATTTGTTTTTTACTTTATGTCCCTAGGGACTAAAAGAGATACTTTAGGCCCTGTTATAAGGGACTACGTATTATACAAAAACGTACAGAACATGTAAACTAGTTCAAGTATAGTTAAGTCTAAAAATAAAAGAGGCATAGGCCGATTGTTGCCATTAATTGCTCCAGCCGCGTTTATGATTATTTTCAACAAGAAAAAAAGAAGAAAACGGAGATTTTGGGTGCGATCGAGTTTAAGGAACAGAATAAAGTACAATGCAAGTGATTTAATTCAAGATTTAATTATGGACGATGTGGATGTCATCAATCTAGAATACAGATAACGGCGGTTTTCGCAATATCTTCAGGATGTCCAGCACTGCGTTCGAATTTTTAAACGTTAATCGGACAAAAAATTCCAAAAAAGAGTACAAATTTTAGAGAAACATTTCCTGTTGAGCAACGTCTTGGATTTTTGGCGACACGAGATTCATTTCACTCATTAATGTATCTCTTCAAAATTATTATTGCCGGTCGGCACGTCTACACTGATGATTTTGCATTTGCATTTGCTTTCTTTCATCTTTACCGACATCAGTCGGTAAATGAATCGGCAGGCCAATTGGCTTTTTTAGCCACGCGGCACAAGCCATTAGTCATGTCCACACTTTTCTGGCATTGCCGATCGGCCTATGCCGACGCAGTGTGGATGCACCTTAATGTTTTAAAGTGTGCTTACACAATCTGATTTTTCATATGATTTTCTTTTTCAAAAATTTAGAAAAATAATCGGTATAAGTGGGGTGATTCCCGAGATCATTTTAAGAAAAAAGTTCATATGAACATGGGTCCGAAAATGCCTACTTGCTGAGTTATAGCCCCTTAAATTTGGGACCCTGAAGACGGTTTTCATTTATTATCTCCGAAACTGTTCAAGGTAAAATGACGAAAATTCACCAGATCCACTAATGATTGTAGGCTTAATAAGATAGAGTGTACATATCATTTTAAAATTTTCACCAGAGGTGAATCTAACCTGGGGGGTAAAAAAAAATCATTTTCGGACCCATGTTCAGATGAACTTTTTTTCTCAGAAGGATCTCAGGAATCACCCCTTGAAATATTTTGGAGTATTTTTGAAACACCCTTTATAATGACCTGAAACAACATCCAGGTAATTAAGATAGCTAACTTTTCGTTCAAAATTGTTAATGTTGTATTATAACAATATTTCCTAGTTTTGAGAAATATTTTTTATTTAGTGTTTATTCTGTTTAAAAATTTAAAATATTTTATAAAAATTAATTTAGATGCAGAAGGGAGAGTGTTTCTGTGGTTGGTTAACTATAACCGATGCTTAAAATCCAAGGGAACAATCATTTCAACAATGGTAACTATGGGTTTAACCTTGGGTTAAAACGTTATTAAAAGATAATAATTGGAACTGACGTGGAAACTAAAAGTGTAATCACATTTAGAAAGTGTTATTTAAATTTAGAGAGAGAGAGAGAGAAACAAATTATTTTTATTTGGGGATAAGAAACATTATCGCAGATTTACGACCTAACTTAATTTAAAAAAAACCTACCTATTATGTACATATTTTCTATAATTGTAAATGCATCCCTAGTCTGAACTGATTATAGCATCCATTTTTTTAACGCAAAATGGTTTATTATTTGAGTAGAGAGCATTGTGAAAAAACAGCAATTAAACAGCGAATGATGAAAAATATATTTTTCAATTTCCCGACACACCGATATTTTTCAATTTTCTACACATTAGTCTTTAATCAAAATGAATCATGAACATCAAACGAAGTATTTTCATATTGCATATTTGTACCCTCTTAATTGATTTTCCAGAGTGACGTAGTTTTTTGTTACAGGCGAATAATTTTTGTAAGTATGTAGGTACACATCATATTAGTTTATATTTTGTTATGCAGAGTGAGGAATTTTATTCAAATTTGATATACTTTCTTGTTTCTTTCTTATGAAGTTGAAAGATTGACTTTTTTGTATCAAGTTCATCTAACAACTTGTTGAATTCTCCATATTATTTATTAGAAGAAGCGTTTCTTACTCATTTCAATAATATCTTACTTTAGTGACTTCTTACATCATAAAGTTATCCATATAGAATATTCCAGCTACAAATTTTAAAATGAGGTTGCCGCATAGTGGAATTGTAGAAATTCAATCTCTATAAGTATGTAGGTATAAGTAATATTTATCGTTTTTCTTTCAAATTATAAAAGTGTTACCTTGAGGCGTTAGAGTTCTCGGTGACGTGCTGACAAAATTGAAACAAAATTTAATAAGAATTTTAAAAATCCATACTGTTCAATTTGATTTTACTCAAACCTACGTAATATAGGGTTATTCTATTATACTAAAGATGTTTATAAAATGCTAATCAATTATAACTATTATAAGTATTATAAAATGTGTCTAGTATCTAATAATCACTCTAAATCCAAAACAAATAATAATGTTACGCGTACCTTATGCTAAACGCGTACTAAACGAAAAACCATTGAAATAACATAATGTTGGTGTTAAATTTGGCTTAAAAATTAAAAAAATTTCGACAATTTCTATACCTAGTGTACTGAATATAAATAATTAAGCCATTCCCCTCATCTCCTAAAATATTTGAATAGAAGATTTCTGAGGAATGTTCATAATTAATGCAACTTAAAAAGCTTGTGGGGCTTAACAACTATTCGTTTTCTGTTACTGTCAGTAAACTAAATATAATAATAATGAAAATTATCAGAAATTACAATTCTATTAAATTTTGTTTGATTTGTAAAGCTGAATTTTCTAAAAATTATTTATATGTAATTTTTGTATCTAATTAAAGAAAGTTTATAAACTCGACTGTTGCTTGAATAATAAAAAATATATAAAATAGTAGTTTATGCAATAAGCTAGAAATTAAGAGATTCTGACGAGTGTGAAAATTTTCACTGTGCAGTGAGAAAATCACCTTGGCAACCATAAACAAACACAAATAACTCCCGCATATCAGGAAGGAAATGGCTACCCAAGTGAGAAATGTTACCCCTACTCCTTATTTTCCGCGACTACCCTAAAAAGACGACTTTCTATCAGCATTTCCCGCAAATAAAGTAGTCATTTTTCCATGACATACTCTACTTGAAACTTCTAAATTTTTGTCTACTGCGAAAATCATCATATTCTATCTAGAGAGAGAATATCAAAATTTCAAATTTATGATTTTCTTCGTGATTTTTTTAATGAAAACACTATATGCACTAAATTTTTTGGAAATTTTTATATTCTTTGTTTTCAGCTAAAATTGGGATTTGGAGTTTTGTTAATAAAATTTTTCGAAAAAAAAATGCCTAATACGTTTTTTCAATTTTTTCGGTTTATTTTTTATCGTAGTAGGCTAGGTTTTCACTATTGGTCAAATTTTTTTACTCGTTTAAAAGAGAATTGCGAGTTGTACAAACAGAAAATTTTTTTTTCTAATTTTACCGAAGAATCAAAAATTTACCGTGAAACACCCTGTATAAAGCTTAAAATAGTTCAAATAAAAACTAAAATATAATTTGACGTTTTACTTGAAAATTGTCACCTTAAATAATTTAAAAAAAATTTATAGTTTCTAATCCAATTTATAAATTACAGTATCGTAAAAATAGTTATTTATTATACAAGACGATAACATTGTACTTTATCTTAGAGAGCGAGTTTAATAATAAGCTCGAGAAGATAATAAAATGTTATCGTCGTGTATAATACAAAAATTTTTTTCTATAGCAATTGTTAAAGAATAACCAATTATAAAGAAAAACTACTTACAAATTAAATTATTATCAATGTTAATTTAAAATGTCAGTGAATATTATTAGTGGTCATTATGGTGTCAAAATCAACAGTAATACGTTTTAATTCATTCATTTCGAAAAAATCAAATTT
Organism: Pediacus dermestoides; assembly: GCA_963942485.1. NCBI lineage: Eukaryota > Metazoa > Arthropoda > Insecta > Coleoptera > Cucujidae > Pediacus > Pediacus dermestoides. The sequence goes on from OZ012626.1 coordinate 14,883,343, forward strand.
TTTTATCTACCCTTGCGGATAAAGTGCTACATTATCTACCCTTGCGGTTAAAGTGCTACTTTATCTACTATTTTGAGTTGACAAAAGCACACTTTAACATTTGCTATAGAAAAAAATAGTATTTACTACTCGACATGAAATACGTTTTTTTTTCGTTCGTGAGATTGCCTCACTCGCTGCTACACAGCTCGTGTACAATTCTCACCTCACGAAAAAAAAACCGGCATCTTCATGTCTTGTTGTAAAATATATCTACTATTATTTGTATGTTCGTTTATTGCCATGATCGAGTAGTTACTCCGGTTAACCTATCACATGATTAGAAGTAATCGAGAGTGAATTTACGAAAACGCCTATACATCTGATTCTTTTTCAGAATATAAATCTTAACCGATATTCCTTGGAGTCAAAGGAATATTTCAAATACATACGTGATCGGTATTAAGTTTTTCGAATTTTTTTTTAATATCTATCGTTTCACAATTTTTTGTATGAATTTTTGAAAAACTCTGATCAGAGAATGAAAATTGTCCATTTCATCATGCGTAGTCAACAACTAAGTATGTCAAATTTTTTAAGAGAATAAAAACCTTTTCCCAAACATTTTTTTAAATTCAGACCTATTGATTTATGAAGGTTCTTGATAATTTTGGTTAACAGTTTTTCCATTGGTTTGATGGAACGAATAGAAGGATTATTTTAAGCGCTGTTGTAGGGCTAGGTAGGTATTTAAGAGAATTTTTGTTAAAAAAGGATGGAGAGGTGTGTGAAGGGGCCTTTTTGGGGTGTGGAATATCAAAGCCCTCATTGTACTTGCATGTATACATATACTTATTTTAACTAGTACTTCACTATTAAATTTGTAATACTTTACTATTTTAATATTATTTAAATTAAACGTAAAGAATAATTCAATTAAAAACAACAAACTTATTGTAAATTACAAAAATTCAGACTTTTATAATTACATTTAATACATAAGTATAATGTACAGATATTTCCAAGAAACGTTGCAAAAATATCAACTTAAAACCAGCCAGCATATTAAATTATTTTTAAATTGAAACTCTAATTTATTTCTAATTTAAATTAAAGTGCTATATTTATATCAGTGATATTAAGAAGCAGCAGGCTAATAATGATAAATTTACGCTTCCAAGAGCATATACACTAAGATAATCTATTCTAATTTCAGTGTCAATTGATGATTGAGTTTACACGTGATAAAACGATAAAAAAATGACAGTAAATTCCTATCATGTTTGGATTACTCCGATGAAGCCTCAATTAAAGTAAGACGAAACGTCTGATTGAACAATTTATCTTATTTCTGACCTATTCCGGTTACATTAACAAGAAACCCAAAATTTATTATTGACTAATTAAGAACACAAAACTTTCGTATCGTATAATTTTTTGTGTTTAATCCATTTCAATTATTATTATAATCAATAATTCGAGAAACTGACTTTCAATTGCTAGTTGACATGAAACGGAAAAGTTACCTACATCAGTCTCAAAGATAATACACTTAAATAAAAAAATGTAAATATATTAAGTACAACTGTTACTCTACACTTAAAACTAAAAGGACTTTAATGAATAGAAAAAAATCAATTTAAAGCTTCTAGCCTGATCTCTTTTCCCTAAATAATCTGGCTCTCCGAATAAAAAAAAAATAAAAAAACAATTTAATTTAATTAAAAAATAAAATTTACTGTTAAATCTATCTTTTTATTAGTGTCACGTAACGTACTGAAACGACTAGTGAAGCGTCAACAAAGTTCTTTTAAAAATATAAGAATTGAATTTTCCAAGAAAATGTTCTTACTGATGGTGGTAAATGCATTAGAAGTATAGGTATGTAATAATATTAGTGATAATTAAATGAGGTAAGTTTTCAAGATGAATGGTTCACGTATATCCTTTGGGAGGAAATAAATACGAACTGCGAGAAAGTTTATTACCTTCATACATTGGTTCTACGTAGCAGGCAGTAGAGCAGCAGGAAAGTAAGTCATCATTGATACTTTTTATCAGTTCTACTTCAAATATTCTTTTCTCGTTTACATACAGCATTAAATCGTGTACGTTCCAAAGTAGGGTTTAAATAAATTTAGTCAGCGTTTTATAATGTAGTCAGCAACATAGTAATAATGTTATAATTAAATAACTAAAATGCAATGCCTCACTGAAAATAAAATATCCGCGAAATAATTCATCACACATTTCAAAAGGATTTCAAACATATTTGTCATCTAATTTGATAGGATTTATTGTTGTGGCATATCAATCATCATTTCAGTCCAAAATATCGTTAAAAAATACATCCGGTAATAACAAACTTTCATGAATTTCTAAACCTAAAAAGTTTTCATGTGGGAACAGCGGTTATTAAAACGTATATCATGTAAGGGAACGAAAATAAATTACATACTTTTTATTTATTTTTATACTAATATGCTATTTTTTTGAAATTATCGAAATTTATTTCGGTTTAGTTTTCAATGAATATTGATTGTTTTTAGAAAAAGTAGAAGTTTATTTTAAAAATAGGTTATAATTCAAAATACTTTAGTTTTTATAATGATATGTTTTATATGTATACTTAATTGCCGAAATCGGTCAATAGTCGAAATTTATACTCACAATGTGTTTTACATTTTGCGATATACCTAAAACGCGTTGTGATGAGTAAGTTATTTCGGCCGCTGGCCGAATCGTAATATCCACATGTTTTGTGTAAATTAACAAAATTCACTACTGAACTAAATTTGAATTAGCGGGAGGTTAGGATGTCAGAATTATAGAATTATAATTAAGTAACTATCTGTCTAAATATGATTCATATTTTATTTTTGGAATATTTTATCCTTTTTTCAATCTGTCCCACATTTATAAGAGTATACAGGGTGGTTCAGAGTTTACCTTTCAAACTTCAATAGGTGATAAAACTCGCAAAAATAATAAGATTTTTCATTTAACACTTTTTTTATTACTGGGTGTTATGAAATGAATAACAGCATACTCATTTGTGAAAAGTTTTGGCATGTTGGTACATAAACTATAACTGTTTTAAAACTTACTTACACCAATTAACCGACATTATTTTATTTTTGTTTATCATGGCAACCAGGATTACGAATTTGCAATTTATTACATTTTATCTTTTCGGAGGTAACAAATTTTAAAGGAAGCAAATTAAAAAAAAAGCAAGAGTATTAAAAGTTAAAGAAAAGACCTGTCGATTCTAGTACTTTATTAAAAATAGTTAAAGGAATACGTTAAAAAAGTTAGAGTGATTAAAAGCGTATGGCCCACCACAAAATACCGTTATCTGATAGCAATAAATATTGTTACTGTTCGTATCAAATTTGAAGTCAATACCTTTTCCTATTTTCGAATAATTTAAAAAAAACTGATAAAAAATGTCTAGTTTAACACCCTGTAGCTTCCCAAGGAGGCGTTTATGTGAAAAGTGGCAAATGAAAAATCTTATTATTTCAACGAGTTTTATGACCTATTGAAGTTTAAAAGGTAAACTCTGAACAACCCTGTATATACGTTTCATTTAAATTAACCGTAAAAAAATCTGTAAAATCGAATTACTCCTTACAACACAAACTTATGAATTATGAAATTCCCTCTCGATTTGAATCTGTATCATTTATTTTGCATGGTGTGTTACATCGTTAAATAAATTATTCAGTGTATCTACATAGTAACTATCACGTTTTCAACATTAACACGGCGGCATACAAAACACATTTGGTTCATGATAAACACTATCACATGCTGCCCGAGCCTCTACAATTATTAATCTTATAACAACCACAGTATCCGGACTAATCCGTCGAAAATAATTTAACTTGTTGAACTGAAACTCTATAATTATAACCTCATTTTAGAGTTATACAAATTTTGCGTAAGTAAGATCTACGTTAGCGACAAATGTTTTAAGCAAATAAGATTTGCCATCCTACGTTTGCAATGTGCTCTAACTTAATGTTGTAATAATCTCTTCGTGGTACTTGAGTAAATATGATTTCTGTTTAAGCAGCCGTTCCTTTGTTATTGCATTTAACATTGTTTCCAATAATTTCCACTAATAATGTTTGAAATTATTGGAAATTGGAACATGTTTTAGAAGGAAACTTATGAAGACATGCGGTGGTATCCTGACAATATCGAAATGTGTAGAGTAGAGACAAGCTCAGCTCCATTAAGACGATAATTTTCAATAAAAACTTTTTATAATAAGATTTGATACAATATTTTAACTAATGCATAAGTATTTTGTTACCTTTAAATTCTGTTAACACCTTCAAGTAACATGAAAGTTTTAGATAGAATATAATATGAGGTGCCCGCATATCTTGTTTACATAAATTCAACATGAGACAAAACTTAATCAATTTAATTATTTGAATTCTCTAATGAAATTATGCAATGTACAGCTAGTATATTCCCAAAACTACTTTGTTATACAAATTAGAAAAGGTTTGTGTGTCAACACAGTAAAACTAAGAAAAAAACTTGACATATTTTTAATTGCTTTGTTAATATTTCTGTGAAACATCTGGCACTTTACGTGAATATAAGAGTTTTACATTGAAGTAAATAAAATTTTGAAACATAATAAATAGTAACAAAAATAATGTAGCAAATTTTATTTTAGTTTATACTGAAAATTTACTTGAAAACAATATTTAATTAGGCACTGTTCTTTAACTATCCAAAACAAATCTTTCTAATTATTGTATACATTGTACGTACCTTCTACAAAAGACAGTTTCATGATAAATGTATAACAATACTAAAAGTATAACAATGAAAGCCATTTGATTTAATTTACAAAAAGTTTTTAAATACTACAACCAAAACATAATTTAACTTTTAAATTGTATATAGTTACAGTTTAATCAATTTATCGGAAGTAATATTTGTTTGTGACAAACTTATAATCATTCAAATTGAATTATAGTTATATACACTTTGATTAATAACGTTCTACTAATTTAATTATAACTTATCACTGGAATATTTGGTAACTTAAAATGTGAATAACATTAGAATTGTAATCGATACTTATACGTTTAGAGTTTACAGTAAATTGTTGAATTTGATTGTACCAGCAGTATTGCTTCATAAACGTATTTTTAAATGTTTAAATCTCATTTGAATTTCAGTCAACGACAATGCCATAAATGTTTTACGCGATTCAATAAATATTTCATTGAAATGTCTGTGGATATGTAGTAGAAAGTATTTTAAACTTTAGAGATTTAAATCACTACAGTATGGCAAGTTGTTAAACCAAATTGAAAGGAAGTTAACAGCAGCTGGTTTGTAGCATTATTTACAATTTTGGCGAATGCGCCAGTTTATTTAGAGAATCACACTGCTATTAATTTGTGTAGTTGGTACAAAGATAATCAAATTGTAGAATATGTCAAATTCGGGCTTTATTCTTTGGCTTTAGATTAATATTTTAGACTATTTAGGTAGGTAGTTAAATGTCGGTTTAAATCAAGTTTACTTAATTCATTTAGAATGGATATAAGTTGAGCAAAACTTTGATTTAAACCGATATTGAAGTACCGGGCTTTAGAATTAAATCTATAAATGATACCCAAAAATAGACTAATAAGATTAGGCAGTGTAGGTATAGCTGCTGGCGCACTGGTGGTTTCTAATGAAATCGTAAACAGAGTTTACTTTGGTCAAGTCAATGCTGAAATTACTGTCCTTGTAGTATTTTAATCTGAAGGTTAATCGGTATTGAAGAATTCAAACTAATATTGTATTCATCTGACATTTAGATATTATGCTTGAACTTCTTCAGATATACTGCAGTACAAAATAAAATTACATGAAGAAATTATACAAGGTAAATTAATAAATTACCTGAAATTTTGTTAATATTAAGGTTAGACACTTGTGATGCATGATTACTGGTTTGTAATTTTAACTATAATTCCATTTAAAATATAAGATTTGTGGTTTTTAATAAATTAACAATAAAATGTCAAAACGTACAATGAAAAATAGTACCGAGAGATCAAAAATTATCTTGGTCAAAGGTGGTCATGAAATGGAAAACGACGGTCTTAGCTTATATCACCCTTTTGAAGTTTGTCAAGTTATGTGCCATAATATCGTGCGAGCAAATAAATTTGTAATCGAGTCATCCATGGATTTGAATCCGTATGTCTGTAACTTGAACTATTTTTGCTTTCAACTGACATTTTATTGTAATGCAGTTCAAGTCACTACATACGATTTCGCGTTCATGGATGACTCGATTACAAATTTATTTGCTTGCTCTTTATTATAATAAAATTCCATTAATTAGCATACCAGTTCGAAAGTAGGCTTTAATCATGTAAATTTTGTGCTCTGTGGTGTAAACCATATTCAAAAACTGCTTCAGATTACAATCGTAAGAAAAGTAAGAAAAAATTTTGACAATCAAAAGATGGTTGACATAAGCACGGTACTAACTCCGACAATTATTTTAAAATCCATGACCACCTTTGACCAAGATAATTTCTGAGTTAAATATTAAAACTTTCTTAAATGTAAACCATTATTATTCTCTCACAAGATCAAATGACACCTTTTGCTATTGATATAAAGAGCGAGCAAATAAATTTGTAATTGAGTCATCCATGAACGCGAAATCGTATGTAGTTATACTTGAACTGCATTACAATAAAATGTCAGTTGAAAGCTAAAATACTTCAAGTTACAGACATACGGATTCAAATCCATGGATGACTCGATTACAAATTTATTTGCTCGCACGATACTAACTATTTTGTATAATAGAGATTTTAGTACACAGTGTGTGATTCAAATTCGATCCTCACCATTACGATCTCGTAAACCGTAATAGATACAGGGTCGGTTAAATGGGACAAGGCATTCGAAGTGTAACAATGAATCTGTCATCAGAACTGCGATATCTCTTTTCGTTCCTGAATTATCCTGAAAAAACTGAAAAGGTTGATTTTTTATTTTTCTGTCTAGTTCGGTTATTTCATAACCGATTTTAATTTAGTAAAAACATTATTAGAGCAACTTTTTATGGTCTATACGATTATATACAAAAAAATTTCTTTCGACGTTTCGTTTTTGTGAAACCTTCATCAAGTTCATTTTTTCTTATGGGCGCCATATTTGATTTTGATGTCATATTTTAGCATATTTTTTCCTGATTTCAATGATGTATCGCACTTCATGGATATCTTTGATTTTAAGATCAGTTTCTCAAAAAAATGGTTAATTTACAAAAAAAAATATGAAACCAATAAAATAGTACACATAACGAAATAAATCATTTTGAACCATTGCATCAACTATGAAATTTATTAATAATAAATCTTTTTTCAAAATTTTATATTATTTTTAATAATTTAATAAATTATTAGGTATAATAGTTTATAAACAATAAGGTATGTATGTAATACGAATAAGAAAAATAAGAAACGTAGGCTATGCATAACAAAATTAAACAAATAACATGGGTAGATATGGTAGTGGCCAATTGTTATTGTAATTAACATGAATGTTTATAAGAACGAAGACAAAATTAATACTTACTTACATCAAATAAAGACGTATTACAGTTAATGCTTGTTATGAATATCGTAACTTATACCCTAAAAGATGACACCCTCAATATTTAAAGAGTTAGAAAGAAATTTAAAAGAACATGGATCATTTTGTGCCACTAGAAGAAACTACGGGTATCGCCAAAATGTAGAAAATGTTATTATTCAGTCTGATAAAAAATTCATTAGTCATCATTACAATCACTGTTATAGTCGTATATGAAAAATCAACTGTACGACGCCACCTTATGAAATTTTCTGTGAATAAAATATGTATAACAAAAATATAATTAAACTTTTTCAGTGGCTGGCTGAACAAAAATATTTTGTAATTTCGCCAAATTTTGGCGCGTTTACGAGATCGTAATGGTGAGGATTGAATTTGAATACACTGTATACCTATCTACGAGTATAATATGTAGTATATGTAAACAGAAAGGTCCAAATCCGAAACAGAAAAAGCATTTGATTATGGAAAGTACAAGTTACAAGACGTTTTATCCTATCAAAGTAAGCTCATCTACTATTCATGAAATGAATTTTAAAGTTATATTAATAGAATATTAATGGAGTAGTCGTCATTCGATAATAATGAGAGCGAGTGACCTAAAGAAAAACTTAAAGTAAAAACACCCAAAATTTTAATTTCTTCGATTTCTTCCAAGTATGTAGGTATGTAATGAAATAACTTTTAATAACTTCTACAATAACCGTGTAATTAAATACCGTAATTAAAATAATGTTAATTATTTTTAATTTTCATCGAATCAAGATTTAGAGGTCTAATATCAAAATTTATTCGATCTTAAAAACATTCTATTTATAATTTGTCCATTATTAAGTAATGAGTAAGTACACCTAAATATCAATATATCCTGCGTATTATATTCCAATTAGTTTCGAACAAGATCGTAAGTGTTGTATTTTATTTATTTACATGTCGACGGTAATAAATTGAAAAAATATTTGTAAATCAATAAAATGTAGTTCAGCGACCAACACTGATAATAAAACGAATTAATTGATAAGATAATTTATTTGCAGCCACAATACAAAATAATTGAAGTAAATCGTTTTTATATATATACGTAGAATTTATTTCAATTAGTTTGACACAGGAATTAAAAAATGTATCTTCATTAAAAATTAGTATTACTTTTATTAATTACCTATAACAAATTTAATGAAATAAAGACATAATTCCTTTGTTCAATATAAATATAAATAGGGGTTTTGGCAATAAAAGAAAAGGATTTAGATTATATCTATAGCTGTTATTGCGAGCACAGCTGGGCAATCGTAGTGACATAGCTTTTATAATATTTCCTTTTATCGGTTAAATATTCATAGCAAATAAAAAATAATATTAAAGACCTCACTACTAGTATATAAATTGTTTACGTTAATTTCAGTATGAATATTATAAAACGGTTCCATTTAGGTACATACACAATAACATAATGTACACTTATAACATTTCATGTGATACTATTATAATAATATTATAATCAAAATGATGGTAAAAGCGATATTGCATTATGAACATGATATTGATGTGCGTTATTATGTTTAAATAAATTATTATCTACTAAAATAAAAACATATGATTGAGATGTTATATTATGTACCAATTGATTTGTTACATAAGTTAAAACTCATGTTGGGGAACATTTTTTATACCTTTATTTATCTATAGATATTCGAAATTTGACATTTTTATTTTTCAATCTACTTCTAGAAACAATCTTTATATCACCTAGAAATAAAGAACATAAATTTATACGATTTCCATTCAATGCAACATTCTGTGGCTGGACCAGAATAACAAAACTGTCGCATTTATATTTGAGTAATATATGAGTAACAATATTTTAAATAAATTTTTACTTTTAGAGGTAAAATGACACAATATTATGACTATGAAGCATTCAATTTAATATATACTTCATGAAATATAGAAACTTTTTTAGTTTCTTAATTGGAATTTAACCTACATTGAATCGTTTTTGTGGGTAACTGAATGCGAATCATAAAACTTTCAAATGTGCTCTATGTAGAGAAACATTTGGATTAAAACGTTTAATTATGTGATATTAATATGTACTATAAATAACCGTTCTATACCGTAAATAAATATACCTATTCACGGATATACGTGAATTATCTGATTAATTTGTATTATCGATTATGCGATTAAAATAATTTTAAAGATGTCTAAGTTCATTGAATTTTATTTCAATGCGAAAGCTTTTGCTCGTAATGGATGTCGTTATTAATATTCGTTGCTGTCAATATTTGACAGTAAACAAAAAATGAATCACTTTTCTTAACATCTAAAAATAAAATCCTTAAACGTTTTAAGTATCCAAATACTATTAATACTCGTACATCAATTCATTTGGTAATATATAAGTTCAAATTTTTAAAAATGTATAAAATGAAATTAATAAGCCTTTAAATTTATACGAGTTGTACATTTCATGAAACACATAATTTAAAATCTAATTAATCTATTCCGTTTCAATTTTCAAAAAAAATGCTCCATATACAATTAATTGAACTGTAGGGAAATTAGAGCTTTCACATGAAATTATTGGAAATATTATTAATGATGTAAACTAAGACTCAACACTGAATTTCGGCAAGATGCTACTTAACCACAGGTCTGTGTTTTGGAATATATTTGACAGGCAGGCAACATTCTCAGAAGGACTATCAGTTAACAAATATAAAATTAAAATTTTTTCTAGTTCTTTGAAATATCCAATGAAATTAATTTGACATAAATCATAACAATTGAAATTATGACAACGCTCAAAGTATAGCATAAACTTCTCCAATAATTAATTTTCGTATCAAATTAGCCTCTATAAAAGGTGTGAAAATATTTGCAGCTGCGTCTCAACTAATATCTTAAATACATATTTATGTGGTATGTACCTACTCTTATAGAGCACAAACTTAACTAAACACGTAAGTATTTTTGTTTGCTCACGTATAATAATAAAAATACGCAGAGAAATGCAATTAAATGAATAAAATATTAGTCGTGACATTACAAGAATGTACAATATTTTCATAACAGTAAAGAATAATATTGTAGGGAGCTGGAAAAACTTTTATTTCAAGAATGTTTACATGGAACTAAACCGTTGTCTGAGTGGACTAAACTCATCACCTAATCATAAGTTTCTTATTTGGGTCTTCATGTTTCAAGTCGCACTTCAGCGAATTAAAGAAAAATATGAAGAAGTAAAATGCAATGTAACTTTTTGTTATTTTTGGCAGAGTTTCCATTAAATTAATTATGTTATGTAGTATGTTTGAATAATAAAGAGCTTGTGTCCTGGTATTGCATAAAACATATTTCCCCGTTTTTTCTTTTGGAATGGTGAAGCCGCAGGCATATTTTATACTGGGACATTCCATGAAGAAATAAAGATTAGAATTTTATGATGGATTTCTTGCAGTTACGAATATTTTTCACTAATCAAAATTAGACAAATCAGGAACTAGATAAACTAGAAAACTATGTTATTTGTTGAATTTGTTAAGGAGGAACTGTATATATTTTCAAAATAGTACCAATTTTATGAAAGTTCGTATAGACATCAATTCGCTTCCTTAAGTCAAAAAAAATTTCAAGTCGATTCACTCGTCCGTTTGCAAAATAAATTAACATTGCTCTTTCTTTATGGAAAATACGAATAATTGTCAAAACACTATTGAAGATATGGCACCAGTTTGCGTGTACGTAGCTCCTAATTATTTACAGCATCCAACAAAGGTTGAACAACTTTCACTCGCTAGTTTTTGAGATATGTAAATGAAAAAATATACAAAAACTCTGTTTGCAACTAAAGCTTAGTTTTCAGGGGATAATAACTTGAGTTAGCACTTCTGAGAGAAACTTACGTGAGCGTTTACATGTAAGCAAATTGTTAAAGCAATTTTTTCTCAACAAGAGCTTTTTTTAAAAGGTGTCAAATTGGCTTTGACTTTATTTTTTAAAAGACAACAACATCGTAAATTAAGTTGGTTAGACAAAGATAGCGACAAAGATAAAAACCAAATTGACGCCTTTTTTAAAAACACCCCTTATAACTTGCAGCAACTGATTGCACGGGCGTTTACACGGCATACTCGTATTCTAGTGTGGTAAAATGTCTTGCCGTAGAAAGAGAGCTGCAGCCCCTGCGGTTTTCATTGCAATTTCAAGAAAACATCGAAGAAAAGAGGCTAGAAAAAGAATATGGGTCAAAGAATGGATAGCCAGAAGGCCTACTCTTGGGCCTTAAGCGAAGTTATTAAAAGAATTAAGAAATGAAGATCCAATTAAATTAAAATTTTTCAGCCTAGGTATATCAGATACTGATTTTAACTTTTATCTAACGTTTTTCTGAAAAATGTCTTTAAGTGGGAAATTTTCCTCATTTCCTCCGTGGATTCGCTGCTGAACCTAACTTCATCAAAAAACACTTGCCTATAATTTATGGGAAATTAAGAATACTAACCGTGATATTTAAAAAACTTTAGACTGCAATTAAAAATGCACTTAGACAAGAAAGACATAAAAAACACCACAGTTAAAGCGAGTTTTAAGTTTTTATGAATACCACGGTTACTGTTTATGGACACAACAAATGTTTATCACAAAAAAATAATCACTTATTAAATCCAAGTTGAAATAAAAAATCACGAATATTTCTTACTATGTCGTATAAGAGAGTAAAAATGATCATATTCTAAATATCAGCGTAAGATAAAAAAAATATCTGATGTGTCCAACACATGACTTTCTTATACGGATAATACCTCAATTACTTTTCCTAAAGAAATTAAGTTAAACTACGCCTAATATTTCCCTGATTCCCTGTGTTACAATGCCTTTATTTGATTGACGTTTACTGTCAAATTGACAAATTAAGTACTTATTTGCATCCGTCGCCAAAAATCAAAATGCCAAAACTTACTGAACGACTCATGATAAAAAATAACCTAATTTCTGTGAAATTAACTGACGAGAGGCTAATCACAGCAAAGTATTCCATCAAATTCAAGGTCACGTGTAAGGGCAATGGTTATTCCGGCATCATCTTATGGTACCGATTTATGCTATTATTTAAAGGAAAAAAAAAACTATACAAAACAACCTAACCTGGTCCGTGACTTATAATCGCTCCGAATAAATAAAGCATTTAATTAAAATTAAAAAAAAAAGGGAAATCTATGGAATCGAACCAGCACCGTGTAGATTACTAGGCAGATTCTCTACCCACTGTGCCACGGCGACTTGTGCTACACGTGGTATTTGTTCTGGATAAGAAGAGTACACTGAATACTTTGCTGGTATTAACTACTCCTATTAACTGTACATATTACAATATGACACAAAAAACACAAATCAACGAGCGCGTAACAACCGGTGGTAGTTTCGCCACCACAATGCTGCCGTAGCCGTCGATCTTTTCAAATAATAATATTGCTACAATCGATTTCCTCAACGGTATAGATTTCTGTAATTTATATAAAGTACTTTTGCAACTGAGTGATAGATGGCGCTACTATATGAATAATAAGAAAGTAAAAAAAAGAAGGGAAATCTATGGAATCGAACCAGCACCGTGTAGATTACTAGGCATATTCTCTACCCACTGCGCCATGGCGGCTTGTGCTAGAAGTGGTATTTGTTCTGGATAAGAAGAGTACACTGAATACTTTGCTGCTATTAGCTACTCCTATTAACTGTACATATTACAATATGACACAAAAAACACAAATCAACAACCGCGTTACAACCGGTGGTAGTTTCGCCACCACAATGCTGCCGTAGCCGTCGATCTTTTCAAATAATAATATTGCTACAATCGATTTCCTCAACGGTATAGATTTCTGTAATTTATATAAAGTACTTTTGCACCTGAGTGATAGATAGCGCTATTATATGAAAAATAATTAAAAATTTTTGACGGAATTTAAAAAAAAGTTCAAACAAAATTTGTTCAAAATTTAATTCTAAATCAATGTCTAAGAATAAAAAAATGTCGTAAATTGTTTATTTTTCAAGATATTCCTAAAAAACCTAAAAATGTCATCAGGTAAGTACCACTTGTGTTGGCGCTAGACGAAAAAGATTTAATGTGGCACCCACAATTTTGTTCAAAGTCTTAAATATGAAATTTGAATCAAATCCGGTAAGTCGTTTTTGAGTTATCGTGGATACAGACAGACACACACACAGACAGACATCATGGCGAAAATGGTCAAAATGGATTCAGGGGCCCTCAAAACGTGTAAATCCATCAAAATCTCGAAGTCGAAAAAAATCACGATTACAATACTTCCTTATACTACGTATAAGAAAGTAAAAATTATAAAATATTTAATTCGTTAATTGTTAACAAAATTTTGAAACAATGTTTTTTTAACGTGTTCATTTTTAATGTTCTCCTGCCGTCTATTCCATTTCCTCTTTAATAATAAATTAGTTACATTAAAAATGCATCTCAAAAAGAGTCCAAACAATAATTAATTTACGAAATTGTTGGGGTACTTGTATATAGTTTGGAGGTTTCGTTTATTTAAGTCCTGAAAAAAGGGATGTTATGAACGACCGTCGAATAAATATTTACTTATAAAATGTTGAGGTTGTTTTACTGATTTGGGTCCTAAAACAACTTAAACAAACACAAAAAACGACCAAACTCAAATATGTACGTGTGCAAATATTACTGGAAAATATTAAAGAAGGTATGTAGAACCCGATTTAATTTGATCAATATTAAAAAAATTTGCATCAGTTATTTAAAAGGAATAGTAACTAATTTGTGAGTAGAATTTGCTGTTAATTATTAAGATGGATGTAATAATCTGCTATTGGTGTTATTCAGTTATTAAAACGCATCATAATTGAATTAACTATTTATCCATTACAGAAAATATATAGCTTTGAAGTTGAAAATCCAATTAAATAAATAATGAACGAGTGCAATTAGTAGTAGGTACTTTATTAAATGTGCTGAATATCAAACAACACATCTGGGCAATAAAATGAGCTCCAAATCATATATTTTTAATTAATTAGTGATTTGTGGTTAAAACAATAATACCTATTATTGAAATTACAGAAATAATATTTATCTAACCTAAAATCGCATTAGGATGCTTCTACAACAATTTACCTATAAAGATGTTTACTTTACAGAAATATAAAACCTATTTTATTACATATTAAAAGGATCTCTGTGGTGAATATATTTTTAAAATTTTCAATTTTATATTGTGTAGTTACCGACATTTTCAGTGAGACGTTGAATATAAATCTAAAATGATGCTATTGAATTTCAATATGGTAAGAGGTTTTATTATGCTTGGTAAAATGTCAATTTAAAGCTCTTTTATTAATGCATTTTAATATTCGTGTATATGCAGTAGATCTTGATCATAAGAAATTTCATGATTAAAGGATAAATTTGAAATTAATTCAGTTAATAAATATTGCAGGGATTTATCGCCTTTTCTTAAAGCTAAAAATGTACTAAAATTGTCATTTGAAATTATAAATTAACTGATTACTGAATTAATATATTAATAAACATGCTCTGTGTCTACTGGCAAGTAGGGCTAGAATAAAAGATTTATACAATCGGTCCTTGGAGAATATCTTAAAATAATAGAATTTTAAGCCGAGTTTTTTATTTAACAAAACAATTAACAATCTCCAAAGTCTTTAATCACGTACAACATTTTTTTTCAAATACTAACTTAACTAAAGTAATTACACAAAATTATGCTTATTTTAAAGTTTTCTTTATGCTGAAAGACATAAAAAAGTGGAAAGTATTTTAATAAAATCAGATTTAACATCAAAAATATGTTAACCTGATGATGTTTTTCGTACAGCGTACACAACAGTGTTATGTGCATTTTGATATACGAGTTACTAATGAAATCAAAGTGAATTATTCATGGTACGTTGAATACAATCTAATTTGTTTGATTGTCACCAAGTTTATATTAGATTATATAACCTACGACTTAACTTTACCTCAAAGTTGAACATACCTGTGTGTGGGTAAATAATTTTCTACTTCGTTTGTAGGATTACGCAAACTGAAAAGTTTTCTTCAAATGGTTTAAAAAGAAAGATATAAATCATAATCAACTGTAAAATGTCATATTAGGTGGTATCGAAAATTTTTGTATATAAGTAGCATTGCTAAATTCCTCATAGATATTTTAACGTCTTGATAATTTGAAAAAGATATTCATATATTTGTGTTTATACACAATTTTTAAATGTGGTGTTACTAGGACCAATATATTTATCAAGTATATTTATTTAGAGATATTTGTAACAAAAATATTTCCAATCTAAAAACACAAATGAATGCTAATGACATGAAATTATTAATTGTATAATTAATTCTGACTAAAGTAAATTATATATTTATGACAGACATACTACTTAGATCTCTTCAAAGAAAACACACGTGTCAATATTTTCTAACAACACACTTTTCACCAAAATATCTGGTTATTCAAGGTTGTCTGTACTGAATAAAAGGTATGTCTGAATTGGAATGAACTACAAAATTTATAAGTTCTAATTTGAAAACATTTTCATAACAAAAGTAAACACATACATTTAAATTTAACCAAGTAGTTGCAAGTATCCAATTATAAATTCTTGAATTATTTATTGTATATATTGGATTGTAAATCTGTAAAATATTTACAAGAGTCCTTGTGATCCGTTGAATATTGTTGGATACTAAAACAGCATGTAAAGTTCTAGAAATCTCTTAAAAATAATAAAAAATATTTAGGCAAAGGAACTTGAGGAGGACAGGGGTAGGAAAAATTATGGCCAGTAATTTGAAATAACCGACACAGAAGACATTTAGAGAGGAAACATGGTCAAATTACATTCGGGATGTCATTGTACTTTATGAAAAACTTTACTAATATGATAAAGCTGATATAAAATAACATGAACGCAATGTGAATGTTCAGATACAGAAGTTTATCTTCTTTTCTGTTACTTTACTGCCCCGCTGGCAGTGAAATCGTTCTCAAAAATCTCCCTACGGAGGATTTTCTTTAATACGTTTTCAACTATAGACTATTTGTTGTTTAACTTGATAGAATTTCACCAAATTGCATCGTAATCCAATTCATTTATTTTATATGTATACAAGCAAATCTTTAAATCTTTTTATTTGCTGCAAAGGTAGGCAGGAATTTGACAAATCGCACGGATTATCCCATTTAAATTACCGGATTTTTACGACGTATAAAATATCCTCATGTTATGGTCGCAAAGGTTTCATCTCATTTGTAATAAAAATTTAATTACATAAGTTGTCCTCTATTTTGAACTTTGGATTAAAATAAGAATAATGGTGAATATGGACATTATTTTAATGAAATTGTGAATAGCTTTAAATTACAGGGTGACTTCAGCCCATATTATGAAATTTACTACAAACTATTTCAAATTCTTCAGGTCTTCTCTCAAAACACTAATCTAAAAGAAACTTGAGAACTTACAGGAAGTTTATAATTTTATGGATTTACGTCTTGAATACAAATTCAATTTACTTCTATAGATAGTAAAAGTGCTACTACAAAACCTTCAGTATTCTTTAAAATTATCTGTGTATTTAATTACAAAAATTACTTAACAGGATGCACTCCCAAATGAATAACTTTTAATAATAGTATTTTGAATAAAGCATATAATTAAGTATTAATTAGTATTACGAACAATTTGTTTTAATTATTTTATATAAAATTTTATTTCTACTTGAAAAAATTATAGCTGAAAAATCAATTCAATATTATTAAGACATTTAACAAATCCCATTTGTAGTAAACTCACTAGCAATATCTTTTAAGGGCAATAAACTGGTATAAAACTCTTAAGAATAACAGTTTATCTGTACCATACAGAAATAGCATGAATAACCATTGTTTAAAACGAAAAATCACATGTTATTTACGTTAGTATTTTATTTCGGTATAACACTGACTATTTAATTCATCTGTCATTTAATGTTCATTAACGAATAAAAAAAACTTAATTTTAGTCATTTCCATGGTTACAAAAAAATTTCAGCCGATATTGTACTAGTACAATAGTAATTTGTATTGCTAGCCTTGAAACTAGAGTTTTGCGAGTGCGAGTAGGGTTTGCGAGCAGAGGCCGTAGGCCGAGGCCCGCAACTACGAGTACTCGCAAAACAGTTTCTAGGCGTGTAATACACACTATTTTTAATGCCGAAGTTTATTTAAATAAATAAAATTTACAAAATATTTGTTTTAATTTTTGGTATAAGGGATTTTTTTTATATTGGTAACACGCAATACTTAAAATTGACACTGACAGTAGTAGCCGAATGACAGAAATAATAATCCGTTTCTATGGAAAATACAAGTTTTCTTTATGATTTCAATGATGCCAATTGATAAACTAAAAATTCCTAGTTTTTGCCGGTCTGGCCCGATTTATACGAATGCAAAATGACTAATGCCAACCTGAGGCACAAAAATTAAATCGAATATTGTACTAGTCTTTTTGGTGATAATTTTAAACAAATGATTGTGTGGGACGTTTTCTGACACTTATGACACTTACCGAATATTACCTATCAATTGTTGTTACAGTAACAATCATGAATGGCTCGATTGATAAATTATTTAATTTGTATAAAACGGGTTTGAGGGATTTGATTCATTAAATAGTCCTTCAAATACGATTCGTGGTCAATTTTATGCAGATCATTTTTGTGGTGGTGTCACTCATGTCAACTGCGCTTTCGAATTCGACTCGTGCAAGTACTCGTCAAATTCATACACCAGCGCAGCTAATATTCGTAACACCACGACAAAAATAATCGGCATAACATTGACTACTTGTCGTATCATAACTGAAGATGTATGCTAAAATTTAGAGAGAATTAAATGACTTTTAAAATATTTAAAATCGTATCAAATCTTAGCGTTCCATCGCACAAACTACAACAGCTTTTAGTCAATGTGAAATTAAAAATAAATACAATTTTAAATAAAATTACTTAACAGATTATTATAAATCTATAAACATTATTTTTAATTAATAAATTAAATTACTACTTGTATGGCCGAGAGCCATATAACAAAATAATTATTACAGTTTACTTAGCCGTAAATGTTTATTATCGCATTTGTTAATACAAAGTCGCAATTTACTTTTATAAACTATCCAAAATTTTCACATCAATATTATTTAATAGTATCTCTACACGTAATTTTTATGATAGATTTCATTAATTGAATTGTGAACATCAATATTTTGGTATAGGCACTTGAAACACAATTTCTGTTATTGGCATAATTTGCCAGATTTGAAAAATATTTTCTCTCAATGTTTATATTTCTGTTTGTTCTAATAGTAATAAATAGAAGGTTTATTATTTATTTACTGATGTGGTATACCTATTTTTTTTTTAATTACACATCGCATATTACTCGTATTTATGATTGACGAAATATGTGCAGTGTGCATGTAAATTTGAGTATAAAAAACCTGAAAAAGCTGAAATATACATATTATTATATTGGTTGTCTCAGAAGATGGTAAAAGCAAATATTAAAACGAAAAATATTTTAATTCGAATACAATCCTAATATCCAAGCTAACACAACTTAGAAATTGGAACATTTTGATATTTATTGGATCAATATTTTATTAAATTAGTAAAATAGTTAAAACTTGAAAAATAATATGATAGAAGTATTTTATTTTTATTAATCCCAAGGGATTAAAAAAATTTAAATTTAAACTATACAACCTAAAGGAGATACTTACTAAAGTCCCTGTTATAAAGTTAGTACTTTAGTCCCGGAGGGGCAAAAAATAGTTTTTTTTGTAAAACTTTTATGAAAAAGGTTTCTTTGCTATATGAGTGCGAAAAGTGCTGCCACAGATGTAGTCGAAAAAAAATTTCAACACTTTTTTGTTATATCTAATTTATGAAGTACATAATATATGTTTTGTTCAGTTCTAAAATATGCTACATGTCAGATTTGGTCACTAAAAGTTTAATGACCCAATCACCCGGATTCTACAATTTTTTACTATCTTACTATACGTGGTAATAAGAAAGTATCGTAATCATGATTCTTAAATACGCACTCCATTAACTATTGTGGTTGCAGATCAATCAAAAACTACTATCATAGCAACCACCACTTGAAAAAATAGATACTTCTACAGTACTTTTCAAGATATTTAGATTGACATACAAAATATTACTTAAAAATATTTGGAAAACTACAGTCAACATTTTATACCTAAAGCGAATTTTTTTTAAAAAAAGTAGTATTGAGCTCAGGGAATTTTAAACATACCTAATTCTAAAAATTGTGCCAAAACTTTCTTTCATTATCTTGAAAAATAAGACTAGGATTAATAAAAACTTATTGAGGTAATGTTAGCGAGAGCTAAGCCTTAAAAAACTAAGCCCGGTCCAGCCACAACGTCTTTTATTCAGTTTTTCCTGTGCAGACTAAAAACCATTGCAGTTTATGGGTGTCAATACAGTACAGTTTCAAGCACCGTTTTTTCTATTAAGTTACGCGAAATCTAATATGCCGGAACTGCTATTTTGTTTACTTTTATTTACAATTTGCCTCATAAAAAGGGGCAAATTAACGTAAAGAATATTCACGACGATCAAGATGGTCCAGACATTCACTATTGAAAGAAAGAAGTTTTCTCAAGTAAGGTTAATCCGTTGTTAAATACTTGGTGAACCTGAAGACTAGCGAAATTAGTTACGATTAGATCTTGAAACATACGGTTATCTTTGTTTTTGCATCAGTATCAACGGAAAAGTGAATAAGGTATGAACAATTCTGCGTCTTTTAGTGCTCTCGGCTTCACCTTTCGCTCCCTTCAAAAACTGCAGTTTTCCTGTCCATATAAATACAACGTCTTGCCTGCAACGTCTTGAACTGCAAGGCAAAACTGAATAAAAGACGTTGCACAAATCTATATTATTTTGGTGTGTTCTGTCGATTCTCTAAGTTTCCCTATTAAGATTTGGGCCATAACTGTATCTTTCATGCTGTATATTATTTTTTACAAACTTTCAATTCCCTAAAAATATAAGCCAAAAATTATAAGTAGGCTGATAAAGTCATACACTTATAGTTTACTTTTAGAATTATTATTCCACCAATTATCAGACCTGTACATTAAACCGTTATTATGCATTTACTCAAAAAATGAATTTGTAAAATATTTTTCAAGATTGATGTACTTAAATCTATGGAAGAACATTTAGATTAACATGTATTGCACTAAATTCACTTATTTTGGCCCCAAAAACTTGTGGTATCTCTGTGTATATTGGAATATTGTGAGAACTTGATGTATACATACGAGTATAATGTTTTATTGAATATGAAACATATTTCATTTACATTTATACTGTTATACCATTTATACCATTTATATCATTATTCTTAAAATTTTCCGGAAAATCAAACTTTTATTATTATGTAATTGTAATAAACCAATAATAATACTCTCCATATAGTGTAGAAGCTGTTATAGGATTGGCTAAGTCGGCGGTTGATCAAGGGTTTGCTCTGAAGTAAAGTTCAAATTGAAAAAAAAATCACCTAAACGACATATGCTAAAAAAAAGTAAATAATCTAGCGTCACCTAATCTGGCAAAATGTATAATATAGCAAAATTCTTACAGTAACAGTAAGAAAACAGAACTGTACAGGAAACAGGATTAAGGGTGATTCTTCCATAGGGGTGCATGACAACTAAGTAAAGATTTTGTTTCGTCACTTTAATTTATATTCGTATCGTTTTACCATGATAACTTTAAAGTTAGTGACGATTTTAGTAAATGATGGAGATAAAATAGCTAATTTAACTTATTTGTTTTGAAAGCCAATAGGATATTAAGTGTACACATTTATGTAGGTATTTTTTAATGTAGGTAAAATTGTAATTATTTAATTGAAGGAAGGCAGTAGATATTAGTTTTTAAATTAAATGATGTAAAATTGCAACACTCAGAGCACATTAGACAATGTCTTTAGATAATGATCGCATATTGTCAGAAAATATGCAAATATGTAAAATTTAAAGTTTTCATAGTTTGATTTTTGTTTGTTCTTTTTAATATATGTACATTGATATATCGTACATATATCTATACATATAAATGTAATGAATATATTGGAAAAAAATGAACAATCCTGAAAATCATCATTTTGTTGATAGTATTGAATATGTTAAAGAAGGGTAAAAAAGCTTAAAGCGTATGTAAACTCAATTTGGAGCCAGATGCCCCAAGGCAAAGGTGAATAGCAGGAAACAGGACAAACATCAGAGAACTTGATGGAAAGCTAGATATAAACTACTATAGTAAATAAAATAGTATATTGTAATACAAGTGCGGAAAACGCATCATGACAATACGAGTGTGAAATTTGCAACGCGAGCGATAGCGAGTGCTGCAATCACACGAGTATTGTCATGGGTCATTTCCGCAAGCGTGTTACATACGATTTTTTCTACGAAAACGTGGAATTCGTAAAAAATAAAATTATTTGTAAATCTTTTGCTAATTAAGAAAAACATCAAGTGAGTTTGTTGTCATAGAACTGAAAGCTCATAGCTGTTGACAGTTTATAAATTGTGTCCTGTCATCGAAATAATTTTGATTTTAAGATCAAATTACGTGAATATAAACATGGAGTTTCAAAACTATAGCGAAAGCGATGAACTAATGTGCACTCCTCCGGTTGTTAGATATTAAATAAATGTTACAATTATAACTAAATGTAAGTACTTCTTTATGTTTTTGTTGTGCGGAAAGTTTAAAAAAATATGTGCGGAAAAAAATTTCCACACTAATTTTCCGTACTAGTTTTTCAAAAGCCTACTTTCAAGTTCGATTATCTTGTCAGAAAAAACGTCATTCCGCATTTTCGTAGAAAAATACTATTTTAAATAACCTGCAGTGTTGCAACAAATTAAATTAGGTATAAACATTTATAAAAATTATTCCAATCCACGCTTATTAAATTCAATTTATATAAGATTAGTAGCAGTAGTACATTCTTGTAGTACATAGTAAAATTTATTAGGTACGAATGGATTCAATGCATTTTAAATTTGTTCGTGTAAACTATTGTAGAATGTCATAAGCAAAACGGATTACACTGAAACCACAAGCACCACACACCAATACGCGATTTAGATTTTATGTGCGATTCGACCACATATTTAAATTATATGTTGTTTAACAGTTTAACACTTGTGTGAATATGGTGAATGACTGTGAGTGAATATTTCCCAATTTGCAATTGCAAATCACGTGCACACAAATTGTAGATGTATTAACAAATCTATCACATTATATTGAAACTGAAAATATACGAATGCGTTTAGAATTTATCTCAATGAGCACCCTTGAAAAAAATAGAAATGTAGTTATATGAAAGGCTATTTTTTTCCAAATATCAACCCTGAAACATCAGCAGCATTTTAAATTCAATAAAATCATTCTTAGACTCTTTGAAGATTCCTTTTTGCGGATTTGTTTACAAACTGCTGAATTTATGTCGCATGAACGAATGTTTCGAACGTCGTATTCATATGACAGTTTAGGTGGTTAGTTTTAAACAAAAATTTTAGCAAGACAACATAAACAAATTTTTTTTAATGGGATATTTTTAATTAATGTTAAATACTAATAGAATAGCGCTAACTGTAAAGTACCTACCTATACATATAATTTAGGTAGGTACACATTTAAAAGCAATAATATGCAAAACCCCAACTTATAAAAGTTCTACCTTTCATTGTCTATGCTTCCGGGTGAAAATTGACTTTTGCAGAAGTACTTTGTAGTGTATTTAAAGTGGAAGTCGAAATTATACACTTCAAGTGGTTGCGTAAAAATATTTTTTATTAATTTTAACCTGATGAAAATTTCAAAAGCAATGAAAATCTTTCCGTTCGTGCTTAAAATGTAGAAATATCATACCCTATACAATAATGAAATTTATTTACAAAATATCATAGATAATAATAATTCTGATGACGTGATGATTTAGCTAATTATTTATAATGTTGTTAGTTATGTTATTTACACTTTATGAAAGTTAGTAACTGATTTATTTAAAAAAACAACGTATAAACAAATAAGTAATTTATTTAGTTCTGAAACGGCTAAAGAACTTCAAAATTCTCATTTTCCTCTTACAAAAATACATACACGTAAAAACTATTTAATACCATAATTACATTTAAATATACATAATTTCAGATAACCACGGGAGTTTGATTTGACGTTATAGCGCGGAGAAATCGATGCTATAAAGACAGGTACTTGGCTAAGAAAGCTTAAGCTTTTTTTAATTAAAAATGAAATTTATGTTATGTCGTAACTCGT
Organism: Pediacus dermestoides; assembly: GCA_963942485.1. Lineage (NCBI taxonomy): Eukaryota > Metazoa > Arthropoda > Insecta > Coleoptera > Cucujidae > Pediacus > Pediacus dermestoides. The sequence continues at coordinate 14,907,428 of OZ012626.1, forward strand.
AAAGCATAAATCCAACCCCACAAGATTTTGTATAGGTACGCGAAGAACTCGTATAAAAATATTTATTTAAGAATAAATAAATTTCCGATATCATTGTTTTAAACATGTTAGTAAGAGAGGGTAATTTAAAAAATATCTAGAATTTAAATACATAGGTATTAATTGAGTATTCGACTACGTGTAGATTCTTCTGTGAAAAAAATAGGATGTACCTATTTACATAAATTGTCATGTATAATTCTGGAATGAAAAAAATAACTTGACATTGTAAATGGTAGAATAACCAAATATTTTGTACGATTATAGAATACCGACAATCAATCTATATTTTACACACATACTCGTATTTGTACCTGACGAATTAAATATTTTGTCAAAAATTGAAGGGCGAGACACATACATATTTAGAATAGTTTATTCTATTAAAGATTTAGGTTTTGTTTTTTGTCGACGATATCTTCGCAGGGCCGGATTGACACATTTGCATCTAAGCACTGACCAAAAAGGGGGCCCTTAACGTAAAAATTATTATTGGACCTACTTTATTCTACCCAGTGTACATTAACATTAACTGCTATTCAATGTTCAAAATAAATTTCCTTACGCTTTGAGTTCTTGAAAATATTTAGAATAAAAAAAAGTCACATTTTTTCCACCGTGTAAAGGAAAATAATTTTTAGGCTTGGAAGAATCGGGAGCCCGCGTCAAACCGGGGCCCTAAGCAACTGCTTATTCTGCTTATGTTTAAATCGGGCCCTGTAGCTTCATGTGCGTATTAGGATGTTGAATATACATAATTGCTAATTGTCAATGATATGCAATATCTTACAATTTCTTTTAAATGTGGTTATGATGCCTATACTAGAATCGCCGCAAACTATTATAGATAGACGCTATGGTTTAATCAAGTTGTTTTAACGATAACATAAAGAGGCATTATTTTATATAGGAATTTTAGCTTCTATATAAGATGTGGAATTTATTGGTACTGGGGTAAAGTCATGAATACACCATTTTAATATAAAAGTGTTCTTTATTATTATATCTAGTAAAATAAAGGAAAATTTCTATCATTTACTGTAGTTTATATAAATAAATTTATTTTATTTGTTATTTTTCCATTTCTATAGTGAAGTTTCCCGATGCAATTTAATTACGAAGTTTTTTCTTAGTTTGAATTTTTTCAAGAAATAAGATAATAAAAATAAACCTATATGTACCTACTAATAGAGTACATTGTTAGCTAGAATTTCACCATTATAGGTTGAATATATGAAAATCCGGGTAAAATACGGACATTTGCGCACATCTCGTGGAAAGAACTACTAGAAATTACGAGAGAAATTTAAACTGCCGCTGTCTGGTATAAAATGCGATATTTGGCGAATTTTTATTTAATTTAAAAAATGAAATTAAATCTTACATTAACATCTCTTTAAAAATAAGGGTACTTTACTCTTTAGGGTTATTTTTAATGAACTGTGTAGACAAAATCATTATAGTATAGAGTGTAGCAATGCTGAATTCAAAGGAAATAGAAACGTTTTTTATTAACATTGTCCAACTCAACATATTAGAAATCTAGGTGAATATTATTGTGCAATAAAAAGTTATTAACTGTTTAAATCCCTTTAGAAAAAAAAATGTTTAAACACAAATGTGTGGTTTGTAAATATATATAAATGGGCCTCGCAAATTTTTCATTATCTCAATTGTTTATAGAGATATTTCTGGTATTGAGAAGGCTCAATCCAAATTTAAAAGTGAGCAATTCAGTTGCAGGTGTAGATACATAAAAGATTGAAATAAAATATTGAAATTTCTTTAAGAGAAACTGATATACGGAAAAATATGGAAATACCATTTTTGTTTATATTACTAGTAACACATTTTTTGTTTGTGTAAGTGATTTTTACTGACAAGAGGTCGTTGTGAAAATTGAATTGAAATTTCAGTTTTTTTTAGATATTTCAGCAACGAATCTTGATGTTTGAAGGATATTCTTGGGCATTATTATTATAATTACGCAATGTTACTTTAATCTAACCGAAGTTGAACCTTTTCAAATAAGCGAGTTCCTTGTAGTGTCCCTCGAATTTCACCTATCCTGTATAGTAGACAATTAAGGTCTGTTATTTGAAAACTTCGTATATATCGATATCTAATAATTTAGTCCCCTTTTTGAGGTAGCCGCGGAAAGTAAGGAGTGGGGGTAACATTTCTCTCTAGGGAGCCATTATTATTTGAGTTTTCACTGCAAAGTGTCGCCATCTAGTGGGTAAAAAAATGATTTCGTCTCAAAAATGTCAAAACCTGCTCGGGCTCGGCTAGACTTTGTTCCTGCGTTTCACGAAAAAAAAATTTGACATTTTCGTGCATGTATGAGAAAAAATAGAGTAGGTATATTACACGGGAGGAAGTTATTCTGATTCGTGTGCTTGCAACTTCACACTCCTCAGAATCATCTACTTCCTCTCTTGGTATAGATATGTAAATTAAAACAAAAATAGTACAATTCTCAGGTTATTTCAATTTGAAAATACGAATCCTATCTAAGAATTTCTAATTTCCTTCAAGAAACCGGCGCATCCACCAGATATTCAATATCTAAAACAAGTTAAAAAAATTATAACACAAATTGTTAAATAGGTGAAATTGGTCCATTTCATCAAAGTGGGGGCGGATAAATCAAAACTAGAATAAACAAAGTTCAACCCACAAAATTTATAATGTCAAAAAATTATAATTACAAATCGTTAAATTATATCCATCAGATTAAAAACCAACACACAGACAAAATAATGTATGACTAAGTAAATATTTGTGGAAAATATAATGGAAAGTGTCAAAGCAGTATTAATAAGCATAATAATAAACAAATAGTTTACATAAATTAACCAATTACTATATGCACTGTACTAAGAGTCACAGTAAAGTTAGTTCGCGTTGTTACAGATTTGATTATGTCAATTTTGTTTTAAAGCCAAAACAATAATTCAAGAAATGTATAAATTGTTTTAAAGTTTTTATGTTTACAATAATACAACCATCATGATGACTTTAATGTTCTCATTTAAGGCTTGTTATTTCAAAATACAAATGATCAATGTACCTCGAAATATTTACATACCTGGCTCATCCAATTTAATTTTATGACGCAGTTGGCTTTAACAAAATAAATAATGATGGATGCATTTATGTAAACTTTGAATTCCTACCTGTTTGATTCAAACTTAGTAAAAATAAACAGTCCTTCATTATTCTGTTTAAATATTATTCTAAAACAAAAACTTTATACAGCCTATTAAAATTTGTTTCCGGTACGGAATTAATTGAAAATTTTAGATATAAACTGTTGCAATAAGTATTAGTATACAGATAATATTAAATTAAACCAATAATAATGATTTTGTAGATACAACGCAATAATCTTTGCGGTCCTGTAATATTACTCGCATGCTTTCATGCTTAAGTTGAATAGGCAAGCATGCATACTTAAAGATTAAGACATTTGGTAAGAGAATTGCGTCCTATGCAAACTCCCCAGACGCCCTTCTTATATAATGTAGTGAAATTGGAAAATCTACTGTCTTTGCTTCGGGCCAAATAGAATAATTCATTTGTGTTAAAAAGAGGGTAAAGGTAGGGAAGCAACATTTCCTAACCTGCGGCAAATAAAGTTGATTTTTTTTCTAATTTATAAAACGTGTATCGTCAAACCAAGTTAAATTTCGTCTCAAAAAAATGTAGGCAGGTACACAATTCAATTAAAGTCGGTTAAATCCTTAGGAAAATTTTATTTTGATATCCTTATAAAAATGGTTTATTTTATGTAATCTGTTTGGAAAATAAATAAATTATTATTTAGGTTTAAGTACAGTCCAGTAAAATGAAAGTATTAGTTCAAAAATTTTAAATAAATTTCAGATTTTTTTAAAAGTGGAATTATGGTTTGTTCATAGTGGTGAATACTATTAAATAATGATAAATGGTACAACTTTGATATTATATATTTTAACTACATGATAAAAGAAAAACTTAAGAACATTAACTACAAGTATTACGCCTCTTCATTAAGTTATAATTATTATTAACCAGTTTGTTGTTCCTTTATAAATTCCAAACTATTGTAATAATCAAATCTAGTGATTCTCAAAATAATTTATTAAACCATCATACCCAAGACAAAACTCAAGCATTGTCTAATTGGGATGTTTTCATAAATGAGATAATTTGTACATAGCTATTTAATTTGATGATTCATTATCTTTGTATTATACAGTTTTATTATTTTAAGAGAAGTATTTTGTTTGAATCACCGAGATATCCACTGATATAATTTTACAAATACTTCAGTAGGTATCTATATGTATTAACTTATACATCAACTATTTAGTAATAGTGATTAAATAAAAATTATACAGATTTCACGAAATAATAAAGTTTAAGTAACTTAATTTCCATTTCAGAAACTTTAATGATATAGAAACAAACTCGACAATAAAAACAAACAATTTATTTTTAGATCAAATTAGCAAGACAAATTAGAAGGCTATAATAATAATTATATTTTAAAAATATTCATGCTTTTCCTTGTTTTAGTAAATAAAGTTTATACAAGAAATCAATAATTAAAGTAAATATTATTGCAGTAAATATTCTGAAATATTTGTCGGTTTATATTGAATATTTTGTGTAAATTTTACTTATAGATATTATTATGCATATTTCTTGAAATGAAAATTTAAAATTTACAAATATAGGATTGTTTTCGATATTAAAACGAGAAACTCCCACCCCACTTAATATTGTAGTAAATAATATATTTAATTTAACCGAAAACCATGTAGTAGAATCACATAGTAAACAATAACACGGAAATTAGTGAACAGATTAATTACTTTTTGCTTTCCGGTATGAAAATAAGAGATTGCATCCTTTACAGCAATCCCAGGAAATTTATTTACGTAGCTATAATAATTAAAAATTTTACGTAGGCAGGTACACTCAATTAAAAAAAACAAAAAATTCAAATGAGGACACTAATACAGTTTCATATTTTAAATATAAAGGTTAAGAGAGTATAAATAAATTGTTCAAAAATATCTTATTAATTCGAAAAAATATTCGACTTTAATATCTGTAAATTCACTTTGGAAATTCAAAAACGTGTAGGTATGTAATTTTATACACCTTTTAAGACACCTAAGTTAGTATAGTTTTTTGTTTTTTTACTTTATTTAATTAAGCTTCTCCGGTTTAAATTTAATGAAAAATTTGTGTTTTTGTAGGCGCATTTGGGCAAACAAAAAACTTTTTAATTTAAGCATTAGGTATATAGCTACTTTATACGGTGCAAATGAGGGTGTCAGTAATAAAGTTCTTTATAACCCAAAGTGTCAAAGTTTCTACGCTAGATATCCATATGACCCTCGTTGATTCATTAGCTGATGCAAAAAATAACATATGAAAGGAAGTGAACTGAGGATCGGAAGTATTTACAGATCAGAACAGTAGTAAGTATTCATAAAAATGATACGACAACTTTTCTATGTAATAAAGAAATTAGAAAAACCCTGTGATGTTCATTTTAATTTGAAGCATATAAGGTACATATTCTGTATGTATTGCTAATATGAAAAGTTTAATTTAGAATTTTAATGAAAACTGGTCATAAGAGCAAGTGGATTCATAAATATGAAAATGTGTATGTGGGTTTTACGATAATAATGTAGTTAAAAATTATTATCGAACTTTTCTATACTAAAAAATACGATTAATCAACCCATAAAAATTTGTTATTTAGATATACCTACCTAATATGAAATTTTGTATAAATTTATATCATATTTTCATGAGTTAAATCGTAATAGGTATCTTTGTGTCAATTTTGATTTGAAGGAAACAGTACGACGAACATGTAAACTGGAATTTACCGAATAAGTTGAACTAAAAAATAATACATCAAAAATATCACGTAAAAATAAAATGGCCTGATGATTATTTTTTTAAAACGTTAACATCGAAATTGTATGTCTCTATGTGCCTAGATTATAAAAAGTTGATCTATCATTTTTACGAAAAAATCTGTTAATTTTATTTCAGCTTTTTCAAGATAATTCGGACACGAAAAGAGACATAACAGATTTGATGAGAAATTCTTTTTACAGATACAATTTCTCAAATTCTGTCTCTATATTAGCAGATTTTGTATCTCTTATACGATTTAGGATTTAGGGATCGTAATGAAGAAGATGATGAGAATCGAATTTGATTTATATTATATACACAGAGTGTTTCGTAATTAAGAAAAAAATATTTAATAAATATGAACATGCACCAAAAAATATATTTCCTTTTCAATGTATGTACACAGATGTCAAAATTGAGAAAAAAATATAAAATTTGTTAATTTACGAATAGTAAAGACGTGTTACTCACGCTTAGTTATTAATTAATTATACAGGGTGTCCCAAAATTAGAGTGCAATATTTCTAGGACAGATTGTACTTGTCAAAATATGACGAAAAGTTTATATTAACATGACTCGAAAAATGCTTCCTAAGGAGACTAGAGCCCTCCGAAAGGGGGACCCCAAAGATGACTTTTTTGGTAATATCTTTGAAGCTGTTTGAGGTACGGTCATGAAATTTGGTGAGATTGAAGCTTTTATAATTTTCCACATATTTCTTTTTCCAATTTTTAGAAATTTTGCGAGGGGCGTCACAGACAGGGTTGGTGCTGGGTAAATTATGCCCCATATTTTTGTGTGGATAATTTTTAATTTTTTTATATCAAATTATGAAACTTGGTTTATTTTTACACAAAAAAGATCGTCTTAGTCGATCTTTGAATCTTGAACGGTTTTCGAGTAAAATCGTTTTGAAACGATCACGTCCATAAAAACTATTAGACTAATAAAAATATTCACAAAATTGAAACTTATCAAAAGTAGACAATGGATTTAAATTTATAGGTATTTATTACTTCGTTTAGCATTTGTCAAATATTAATACTAAAATCAAAATATCAAAATCAAAAAATTTTCTTCAATTTTGTGATTACCCATTTTAGACCTAACAGTGGTGTGTGCGTGCCAAAAAATTACCTAAATACTCATAATGAATTGAAATACCTAATTAATAATAATTAAAGAGCGAAAAGTGAATAATGAGAAAATGTAATAAACCTCAAGTGGCTATAACATTTGAACTAGACTTATTTGTATTGCTAGCCTTGAAAATAGAGTTTTGCGAGTGCGAGTAGGGTTTGCGAGCAGAGGCCGTAGGCCGAGGCCCGCAACTACGAGTACTCGCAAAACAGTTTCTAGGCGTGTAATACACACTATTTTTTGTGCCGAAGTTTATTTAAATAAATAAAATTTACAAAATATTTGTTTAAATATTTGGTATTAGGGATTTTTTTATATTGGTAACACGCGATACTTAAAATTGACACTGACAGTAATAGCCGAATGACAGAAATAATAATCCGTTTCTATGGAAAATACAAATTTTCTTTATGATTTCAATGATGCCAATCGATAATCTAAAAATTCCTAGTTTTTGCCGGTCTAGCCCGGCAAAACATGAGTTTCCAGCCGATTTATACGATTGCAAAATGACTAATGCAAACCTGAGGCACAAAAAAAAATTTACAAGAAAAATGTATAGGACAGTGAGGTTTTACGTCAATTTTTCACTTCTGGAAGGGAAAAACTTCATATGTTCTTTCGCATCTTCAAATTTATTCCGAACGATAGCATTTATAAATGTACGATTATTTTAGGATCAAAATTCTATGACGGCTGACTTATATACGAGTAATTATATGTTAATTTATTTTTCTTCAAACGTCATTTAAGTGTGTCATTATCCTGCTCTACTGATGATGTTTAAGTGTCACTTTATTGCCGGCGACAGGTAAAGTTCTACTTTATCTGTCGCCGGCGCTTAAGTAGTACTTATAGTACTTATAGTACTTAAGTCAAATTAAAAAAATAATTTTACAATTTAATGAGTTGTTTGCGTTTGAAGAAAAAATATCATATTTTATTCGGAGCTTAAGTCATTTTATGTGCTTCGGTTGCTTTTGTCAAACACCAGCCTCTGCACATAAAGGATCACTTAAGCTCCTCATAAAATAATATACTATTATGAACATCAGTTCTATAATAAGTTATTTAGCAATTTATTAAGAACATCAGTTCTATAATAAGTTATTTAGCAATTTATAAAAATCTAAATACATTGGTTTTATATTTTTGAGCAAACAGAAAAACAAAATAGCACTTTCTATCTAGACACACAGAATTACGAGAGACGCAAGTCGCCATTTTGAAAAATCAAGTATGATTCATAGTTCCGCGTTTCTATTGAGTTTTGCGCAGGTTTGGTATGTTAATATACAATTCGCCCATTTTAAATGTTAGAAATTTTGTTGCCTTTTATAGCACTGATATACAGTTTTTCTTGTTTTTAGTATATGCATGTTAATAGTATAAATATAGTGGTATTAATAGGTATCTACCAATTGTAATTAAATTAATTTTAGTTAGTGGATCTTATGGATGGTATCAGACGGACAAAAGCAAAAATGTTTTATTTGTGATGCATTTTGGTTTCTGAAAGATTATACAAATTATTATAAATAAACCAAAACCTACCAGTGTTATTAAGGGTACGCCACTGGAATTCGGAAACATTCTGACTGCCATCTTCAAAACCCATCTCGGTTATCCAAAATTTTCTAAATGCTCTTTCCTCTCACTATTAAAATCACTAAAAATGTGTTTCATTCCTACCCTATTATATTTGTCTCTATTGTTAATTGCTAGACACTAAGTTTATCAAAATCGTGTATGATATAAAACATTTAAAGATATTTAGCAATATTATGGTGGCAATCGGAATTGGAATCGTAGTTTCTTCAATGAAATTATTATTATAAAAATGCTGATTATGTTAAAATTAAAATTTTGTATTTTGAATATGTTATAGATACACTGATACAGTATAAAAAGTGACAAAAATTTTCGAAATAATCAGACCATTTACAATAATTTCTTTTTACCATTAGCACTATTTTATAATTTGAAAAGATTTGAGAATTACAATTTAAAAGATGGATTTAAAACATTTAGAACATTATTTCATAAAAAAATGTGAAATGTACGATTCTTACTACATTGTATATATCTTTTTTTCTTGAAAATATGGGATAGTGAATTTTTATGTCCATCATTAGGATTTCGGATTTTATAGAGGTGTAGAATCGCCTTAGTAAAAAAAAAATTGAGGAATATGATGTCTAAAAAGAATCTGATGTCAGTAGAATCGCAAAATCTCTCTTAGTTTCTGAATTATCGTGAGAAAACTGAAAAAGTCCATTTTTCCTTTTTCTTTGAAGTTTGGTTATTTCTTAACCGATATTAATTTGGTAAAGCTATTAGTACAGTGCACCTTTTTATGCTTTAGATAAAAAAATATGTATATTTATAAATATTTTATTAAAGACGTAACTGTTTGCCATTAATAACTTCTTATTGGTTTTCAAAGATATAATTGAAGAACTAAATGAGATTGCACAGTTTTGATGACAATCTTCTTACACATTAAATTCATCAAATGTCTCACTTACCAATTCTCTAAATTCTATAGTTTCCTAAATCTCAATTGTGGGCAAATATTTGCATAAAAATCTACATATGTATGTAACTTGTTTGTCTTATTACTTACGCTGAATCTATAAACTTTTAAAATAGGTTTCGCCAACTTCCGATCTCAAAGCTTGAAATACAGGGTGATTCAAAATTCGAAGTAGATATTTTAAGGACGTATTGTTGGGATCAAAATAAGACTTTTTTTCAAATAAACATGTGTTCTAAAATGCACCCCCTCCGACCTAAAGTCACTGTAAGTTGCGTAAAAAAAACGATTATTTAAAATTGTGACTAGAATAACGGATCAAATCTTCTGAAAGTTGGCATGCACTCGATTTTTAGGCACTCTATTTATTTTTTGCTTCAAAAATTATGTAAACCCAGTTTTGGGAGAGTTGGAGGGGGTCCACACTTTTATATAGCTCGGAGGGGATGCATTTTATGACACATGTTTATTTGAAAAATAGTTTATTTTACAACAAGATATGAAGATACCGCTTTTTTTGTGAGGTGAGAATTGTACACGAGCTGGGTAGCGGTGTGTGAGGCAATCTCACGAACGAAAAAAAAAACGTATTTCATGTCGAGTAGTAAATACTATTTTTCTACGATACTGTAATTTATAAATTGGATTAGAAACTACAAATTTTTTTTAAATTATTTAAGGTGACAGTTTTCAAGTGAAATGTTATAATTTTATTTCAACTATTTTAAGCTTTATATTATAAAATATTCCATGGAAAGTGAATGAATTGATATTGAAATTTTATGTAAATTTAGTGCATATGTATAGTGTTTTCGTTAAAAAAATCACGAAGAAAATCATAAATTTGAAATTTTGATATTTTCTCTCTAGATAGAATATGACTATTTTCACAGTAGACAAAAAGTTTCAACTAGAGTATGTCATGGAAAAATGGCTATTTTCATATATACCTAAGAGTAGAAAAGAGTCTTATTTTGATCCCAACAATACGTCCTTAAAATACCTACATCGAATTTTGAATCTCCCTGTATAGGTATACCTAATATAAATACTTAGTTTTTATATTCTGTTCTTTGGCATAAAGCGATTTTACAAAATGTATAGCATAAATGGAATCAGACAGAATATTGCCTATCCACTAAAAAATATTCAAAAAAGTGAACCAAAAATTACGTAATGAATCTAATTCAAGTTTTTTATAAATTTTTTAAATTGTGTCATTACGAAGTTTGTTCGACGTGGAATTATATCAATGTAAAAGGATTATTTTTTCATAGTTAGAAAAATTTGAGGCAGACTTAAAAAATATGAACATTGAACGTAACAATAGGTAAGTTGAAATTTATTGGAAATTTGATATAAATTTGTATTTTATTTAAGTTCAGATATATTTTATTATTTAAATCAACAAAAATCAATTAATTATTCAAATAATCTCTCAATTACGATATTTTAAAGAAAATAGCTTTTTGAGAAATAATGAAAAATCGATAATGCTCATAAAGTCATAAAATAAAAATAAAATTTTTTATAATTTTTAATGCCAATGTTGAAAAATTTTGTAAACACATTTTTCAAATACTCCATAAAATATAAACACTTATCCAATTTTGAAAAAAGTAATAAAGTATTTTATTTAGGATCGCTGCAGAACCGGGAATTTCAAATAAGTTTAGAATGCGGAAAAATCATGCAAATAGAAAAAGGGGCCACTTACCGTTAATCACCTGTTGGTGGCAAACGAGGATGTCGATGTCTAGTAGGCTGTGAAGTCGTTGGTAATATGGGGTTGTTACTGTGAGAGCTACAATATGAACCTGAACATCTTTTATAGTCGGCGTGTTGGGCCCGCTTGCGTCCCGACGCACGTACCGCCCCTTTACCAATCAGCGTGGGCCCATTGCATTGCACACTTATCACTAGATTCACTGAAACTATTATCTAATTCAATTAAATGTGTTACTAATTAATAATTACAAATTGTGAAGGTATCCTCTCCAATGGTCACACAACTCATACAGGACAAATGTGCAACTGGACAGGATTATTAACATAAAACTTGCCTCCTATACCATACCTAAATTTGAAGTTTTGTATGATGAGTTGTAAGTTATATGACATCTGATTTTATGTACGCAGTAAAATAACAAATTTAGCTTTCCCTACAGGTTTGCAAAAAATAATGGTTCATAAAAGAAATAACATTTACATCTATGCCTACTACTCATTACATTCATTATACAATCAATCCTAAAGCAATAATACATTTGTTCGCATTAATTTCAATATTTACGGATTGATAATAATCGTCATGCATGCGTATTGTATTTTTCGTGAAAGCTGAAAACGATTTGATATATTATTCATCGGGTTTTGTATTTTCAGAGAATTTGTTCAGTTTAAAATAGGGATTATTGTAAATTTAAAATTTACATTTGTCTGCAAAAAAATAAATAACTACCTATGAATACATTTATATGTATGAAAAATGCAGTGATATAGAAATTTAAAAATGTATAGGCATTCTGAACAGTGGTGGACTAATTCACTATGGTAAAAAACTGAAAATAATATTAGACATCGTATTTCCTTTGAAATCTTCCAAAAAGTTGTATAAAACTATAAACCGTGAAGTGCACGAGTGAAAATTAAATTGTAATGATTAACATCTATGTACTCAGATAAAGTAGGTATTCTTGATTCAATATTATGATTTACCATTTTGACTATTGTCGCGATGATGTCTGTCTGTCTATATTGGCGATAACTCAAGAACGACCGAATTGATTCAAATTTTGTATTTTATGAAAATTGTGGGTAACACAATAAATTTGGTTCTTCTAATACCAACACAAGTATTACTTCCCTGAAGATATCTTTTGGTTTTTTACGAGTATTTTGAAAAAGAAATAATTTAAGGAGATTAATTATTCTTTTATATTTTCTTAGAATTAAATTTTCAACATATTTTGTTCTAATTTTTGTGAACTTCTCTCAAAAACTCTTTTTCATAAAATTATAACCGGTAATTTTTTTGTCTTTTCCGTACAACACAATATTGCTGAATCGATTTCGAATTATTTAGGAATTGATACGAAGCCACCAGATCTTACCCAATATAAAATATTAATGAAATTAATTAACATGAATATTAATAAAATAGGGCATGTAAACAAAATAATTATTGACTACATTTTCAGTTGCCAATAATAATTTTTTTTTCCAAAGATTAGGACTATATTGTATGACATATCTTTTTATTAAATTTATTTTAATTAAAGATGTCACTTACAAGTACTGTTAATTTTAATTCTATTCAAAAACTGTAAAAAACAATCCATATTTAAATTCACTTCTAAAGCACTCGATTACATTTTTACTTTCTTATACGGAGTATAAGGAAGTATAGTAATCGTGATTTTTTTCGACTTCGAGATTTTGATAGATTTACACGTTTTGAGGGCCCCTGAATCCTTTTTGACCATTTTCGCCATGATGTCTGTCTGTGTGTCTGTCTGTCTGTGTGTCTGTCTGTCTGTGTGTCTGTCTGTATCCACCATAACTCAAAAACGAGTTATCGGATTTGATTCAAATTTCATATTTAAGAGTTTGAACAAAATTGTGGGTGCCACATTCAATGTTTTTCATCTAGCACCAAAACAAGTGACAGTTACCTGATGACACTTTTAGGTTTTTTAAGAATATCTTGAAAAATAAACAATTTATGAGATTTTTTTAACATTGATTTAGAATTGAATTTTGAACAAATTTTGTTTGAACTTTTTTTTTGAAATTCCGTCAAAAAAATTTCAAAAAAACTAGATATTCTTAAAATACTTATATTTCTCATAGCGGGCGCTTTGTTATTCGAATTCGATGGTCGAGGTAGACCATGTGTCTCATTCAAGGACGTATAAAATAGAGGACAGAAAGATCCCCGGGGTGGGGGTTGAATTCGTGGGTCAAAAAGTGTTGCACGTTCAAAGGGACTCAAGCGTACTTGATAGTTTCTACGCATGCGCCAGCAGTCAATACGGCGCGTTATTGGTCAAGTGTTTGTTTTGGTTTGTCACTGTCATAGCAACTGGCAACGGATTTGTGCCTACACCCATCCGGGAGCTTTCTCTCCTCTATTTTTATACCTTCTTGGTCTCATTATATGGCTGCCAAACGGAAGGTCCCGGGTTCGAATCCCAGAAGGAACGGACCATTAGTTTTTTTTTTATTTTACTGGTTTCTATGGTAACGAAAACAATAATATTGAATAAATAAATGTAATTTCATACCGAGAGATTTTTTTAAGTGAGTAATAGGTCAAAAATCTAAAATAAAACACAGTTTTGTCGTAAAATTCGGTTATAATTAGTGGGACAAGGACAGATTTATGCGTATTGCAATAAGTGCGACAGAGACTATTTGAAAATTGCTGGAAACCTTCAAAATTTTTACAAGAAATTTAACTTAATTTCTTTAGGAAAAGTAATTATTGTGATACTATCCGTACGTATAAGAAAGTCATGTGTTGGGCACATCAGATATTTTACTTTCTTATACGTAGTATAAGGAAGTATAGTAATCGTGATTTTTTTCGACTTCGAGATTTTGATGGATTTACACGTTTTGAGGGCCCCTGAATCCATTCTGACCATTTTCGCCATGATGTGTGTCTGTGTGTGTGTGTGTGTGTCTGTCTGTATCCACCATAACTCAAAAACGACTTCTCGGATTTGATTCAAATTTCATATTTAAGAGTTTGAACAAATTTGTGGGTGCCACATTCAATGTTTTTCATCTAGCACTAAAACAAGTGACAGTTACCTGATGACATTTTTAGGTTTTTTAGGAATATCTTGAAAAATAAACAATTTATAAAATTTTTTTATTCTTTAACATTGATTTAGAATTGAATTTTGAACAAATTTTGTTTGAACTTTTTTTTGAAATTCTGTCAAAAAAATTTCAAAAAAACTAGATATTCTTAAAACACTTTATATTTCTCATAGCGCGCGTTGATAGTTGAATCCGATGGTCGAGGTAGACCATGTGTCTCATTATATGGCTGCCAAACGGAAGGTCCCGGGTTCGAATCCCAGAAGGACCGGACCATTAGTTTTTTTTTATTTTACTGGTTTCTATGGTACCGAAAACAATAATAATGAATAAATAAATGTAATTTCATAACGGGAGATTTGATTCAAATTTCATATTTAAGAGTTTGAACAAATTTGTGGGTGCCACATTAAATGTTTTTTATCTAGCACCAACACAAGTGACACTTACCTGAAGACATTTTTAGGTTTTTTAGGAATATCTTGAAAAATAAACAATTTATGAGATTTTTTTATTCTTTAACATTGATTTAGAATTGAATTTTGAACAAATTTTGTTTGAACTTTTTTTTGAAATTCCGTCAAAAAAATTTCAGAAAAACTAGATATTTTTAAAACACTTTATATTTCTCATAGCGCGCGTTGATAGTTGAATCCGACGGTCGAGGTAGACATGTGTCTCATTATATGGCTGCCAAACGGAAGGTCCCGGGTTCGAATCTCAAAATGACGGACCATTACTTTTTTTTTTATTTTACTGGTTTCTGTGGTACCGAAAACAATAATAATGAATAAATAAACGTAATTTCATACCGGGAGATTTTTTTAAGTGAGTAATAGGACAAAATCTAAAATAAAACACATTTTTGTCGTAAAATTCAGTTATAATGAGTGGGACAAGTACAAATTTATTCGTATTGCAATAAGTGCGACAGAGACTATTTGAAAATTGCTGGAAACCCTCAAAATTTTTACAAGAAATTTAACTTAATTTCTTTAGGAAACGAATTATTGTGATACTATCCGTAAGTATAAGAAAGTCATGTGTTGGGCACATCAGATATTTTGACTTATAACTCAAGTATTTATAAATTTTTTATAGGATTTCAGTTTTTAAAAATAAAATTTTCAATCTCCGTTTGTCATTAGAGAATTAAAACTTAAGTTGTAAATATACTGAAAAGGATTAAATTTCGCTACATTAAAACGTTATACCTACTTATTTGGTTTATACTTTTTTATATATGATAACGAAAGCGCGAAAAATTGAAAGTTAAAAGAGTTGCGGAGTTTGATTAAAATATCGATAGCAGTGCATGTGGTGCCCTCTAGCAAGTATCGCAAAGTTGGAAACCGATTATTATTTTCCATCCTGAAAAACTCCGGTTTCCCAATTTCCAGATCAACATATATTATAGGCTTTATTATGTAGATACTTTTGGATTAACATAAATTTGGTTAAATCGTAATATTTTGATGTTCGGAATCTATAGTTGTTCTACGTCCCACTACTTACGCGACTCCGGAAGATCCTACATAATTCTGCCTATTCTTTGTTAAAATCCGATTTACTCCATTATTGAGAATGGCTAATTTAAAATGTGCATTGTACGAAATCAGATTATAAAACTTTTTACCTTCGGAGATTTTTTTTTAATCTGTAGTCGCAACACGCTATACGTTAACTGCCAATTGATGGAAAGCATCGAAAATGCACTAATTTTATTTATTGACTAAAAAATACCTCGTAAACGATGCTAAGGTTCTGTTATATAACCACTAGTTATCCTTAACCATTAGGAAATTCACTGATATTCAATTAGTATAAGTTCAGGTATTTCAATATGTGGTTAAGTCTATAACTATATCCATAGAAATTATTGTTGTAACAATTTGCTTCTATAGATCACTAATTAGAGTTAATTGTATATTGAAATACCGGCTGGTGACCCTAAGATAATAGTAACCAAGTAAATTAGTTAAGGAAAACTAATGGTTCTACGACTGGCATAAGACGGTTATTATAGTACTAACGAATTTTCGAAGATGCCTCCACTCTTTAAAATACTGTCTTATAGGTATCTCGAATCTAAAAATATCTGATGTGCCCAACACATGACTTTCTTATACGGATACTACCACAATTACTTTTACTAAAGAAATTAAGTTAAATTTCTTGTAAAAATCGTGTTTCAATTTTGAGCTATTCCAGCAATATTCAAATAAATTTCGGAAGTCTTGCTGGCACTTATTGCAATACGCATAAATCTGTCCTTGTGCCACTCATTAATACCAAATTTTACGACAAAAATAAGTGTTTTATTATTTAGGAATTTTTTTGACAGAATTTCCAAAAATTTGAATCAAATCCGATAAGTCGTTTTTGAGTTATGGTGGATACAGACAGACAGACATCATGGCGAAAATGGTCAAAATAGATTCAGGGGCCCTCAAAACGTGCAAATCCATCAAAATCTCGAAGTCGAAAAAAATCACGATTACTATACTTTCTTATTACTACGTATAAGAAAGTAAAAAAAGAAATCGCCTTTCAACTTCAATTCATTTATCCAATCTCAAAAACGCAACATTTTTCGACCTTATTGTGAAAAAGTCCTAAACACTGAAGTGTTAGTGTGTTCAGAATGTTCAGAAGTCTTATCTAAAACTTGATGATGATTTCAAAAGTTCAAAAGTTAAAGCCACAGATTAGAAAATGGATTGCATATTACATTAGACGACAAAAAATGGTTGAGAAACGGTGTCTAGATCTCTTCGAATAACTTACAAATCGACAAAAAAATATCCGGTAATTAGAGTTTATTTAAGATATTTCAAGAAGTAATCAAGATACATTTATTAGATTTCTTGTCATATTGTTTGGCATATAAATGCGCAATATTGATCATATTTAACTGTATCGTTTCCGAGATCCCTGTAGTATGTACAACTTACATTTAAATTAAGTACCTCAAAGATGCATGAGGTTCTAAGACTACGCACAAATTTAAATCTCTAATCCAAAAATTTTGAGAAATATCAGGCGGATTTTATCAGTTCGCAAAGTGTGTGTTACCGGACATAAATTCATGATTAATAGTTATCCTGCTTCAAATTCTCTAGATACCCTAAAAAATTGTTACAGATTCAATTACATTTTTACATACTTTATATTAAATTACTATTAATTAACATATAAGAATTACTACAATAATTTTTCCTGTTAAATGAAATATGGATATGTAAATGACATAATTACTACAACACAAGGTATATAATATCCATTCATCAATTTAAGCAAACATTTAAGTATATCGTAAGTCAACATTATTACGAGAATCATGAAATACTACAAAGGTTAACAAATATTGAAGATAGAAAAGCTCGATTAAGGTTACGGTGTTTGAACATGTTATCCTAATTTCTGTAGCGTGAAAAATTGGTTAATCCTGATAACTGGGTAGGTAATCATTGATACATTTGTTTATGACTATAAATATTTTCGCGTGATGTAATTAAGATAGAGTAATTTTTTTTCTCTCTAATAAATTAATTGCTCGTGATATAATATAGGTAACAAGTAAATTGTTTACAACAATTTTGTATTTGTCAAATAATAAAGTATCATTGAATAGCTTGCAATAATAATTATGGAACAGACTGACAAGATGTGGAAGTGCAGACTACAGGGTGTTTCATAACTCGAAGACAATAATTAATGAACGTGTACGGGGTGATATTCTGGTTTAAAATGTAAAATACAATTTCGGCCGGGAGGGCTTTGTTTCCGAGTTATTAGACTTCAAAGTTTCTGCATGTGATCAATTTTAACTTTAATAAATATTAGCAAGCCATGAAATAAAAAGTATGTCATGAGGAACGTGAAGCATAAAACATTAATAAGAATTTTCGGTAAACTCTTTGTTGGCTAGATATGCAATTGTTTCATAACTTAAAGCGATGAATGAAGAAGCGTAATAATGATACAATAATGTATTATGGTAACAATAATTGATTTACAAAAATGAACGTATTATTAACTACAAAAAACAATAAAAATAATAAAATAATTATAACAAATGCGCAAAGAAAACAAGTTTCATGCGTTACTATTATTTATTAAAGTTAAAAATTGATCACATGCAGAAACTTTGAAGTCTAATAAGTCGGAAACAAAGCCTTCCCAGCCAAAATTTTATTTTACATTTTTTAACCAGAATATCACGCCGTACCCGTTCCTTAATTATTGTCCTCGAGTTATGAAACACCCTGTATATTACAATAAGATACTGTTGCAACAACTAATTTCATATTAGCAATGACAATTCCATCTATTCCATCTATTAAAATTAAAATAATTTGAAGTCATATCTACATACCTAGTGATCAATTCAATTTCAGCTCTAGTTATCCATGGAAATTGAAGTCATGACTTTGATTAATTCACTATTTATTGTTTACTGCTGACAGCTCATAAATTGGACATTTCAATTAATTTGTTTTATTTGTTTGTGTGAACTAATCAAAGTCATGACTTTAATTTCCATGGATAACTAGAACTGAAATTGAATTCATCACTAGATACAGGATGGGCCAAATTTTAATCGGAAACTTTACGGGATCTACAGAACTGCAAAATAATATAAATTTGTCATATAAATGCATTACCTATTTCGAAAAATGCTTAATTTTCGAAATGTTTAAAATTTGGAATAATTAATAACACAAAAATTAACAATGGCTCTTAATTAGTGATGGCTTTTCTCAATTAGTTACTATGGATATAAATGTTATATTCTACGATTACCTAATTTCTCATAGCCAACTATATATTATTTTTAGACGATTCTTAATTAACAACTAATTGATCTGTTGCATTCTATCAAAAAAGTGCAAAGAAACTTTTTTTTTCATTAATGGGAGTAGATGTCGAAAGAAGAGAAAAATAGTTTTGCTCAGTGATTTACCGTTTACCTATATCAAGAATATTTTTGAGACTCCCCATTCCAAATTTCAGATTTTTTTTATTATTTAGATATGTGGGCAAAAAAATAGTGAAAATTTCAACGCTCTCTGTAAGCAATTGCAACTATAAATTATATTTCGGAGTGTTCTGTGCTCTTTAGCTGTAAATGATTCTCTGACTTGAAAATACAGTACGATTGAACAATAAACGCCTAATTATATGAAATTTAATATCGTCTTATTTTAGTAAGTAAAAGATAAAATCAGATTATTTTAATAGCCTAGAATGTGATGGATAAAATGGATACATTTAAATTTAATAGAGTAAATATCAAATTATTGATATTTATTCATTTGTGTTCACTAACACATCATTTGATGCAATAAATGTTAATCGTAATTTTCTTTTTAAATGCATTAGAAATCTATAGAAGAAATAAAATATCAGCTTAATTGTACATCGTTCATTATCTTAAAGGAAAGTCCTCACTCCTATATTTAAAAGATGTCTTACATCTCTAATTAATGGATAAATACGATAGATGTTTTATTATTATTATTATTATTATTATTATTATTATTATTATTATTATTATTATTATTATTATTATTATTATTATTATTATTATTGTTATTGTTATTATTGTTATTATTATTATTATTATTATTATTATTATTATTATTATTATTATTATTATTATTATTATTATGATGATGTATATATTTAAAAAGTATTTTTATATTAAATATTGTGTTGGGAGGATTACCTATGTTTATACAGTGAATTTTTTTTATGAGTCTCCATAGGGATTTACATGGTAAAATCTTTAACTCCTGTTAATGGTTTTTCTACTGCGAATTTCAAAATAATTTTTGGCACACTATTAGTTTGTATCTTTTTTTACATATTCTAGTAGTTTTTAAAATGTAAAAAGTGAAATTTTTTTTATTTAAAAAGGAAAATAATTACACAATTTTAACTCGTTTTCACATTAAAATTTAATAAGTTAGGAGGCTTTGTCCACTGACAATTATTGTAGAATTTTAAAGGTATGGGTCGATTTGGATATTCCACCGCAAAATTATCATATCTCTCTACTTAAGACACCTTTAATATACGCCGTAATGAATTTTACTTTTTCTTCGACGGTGTACAAAGACATTTTCACGTTTTGAAAGTCTTTCAAACTTAATAAAAACATGCAAATAAAGTGACAGTTTTGGAATATTTATTTGCTTTTCAGTGGACAAAGTCTCCTAACTTAATAAATTTTAATGTGAAAACTAGCTAAAATTATGTAATTATTTTCCCGTTTAAATAAATAAATTTTACTTTTTACATTTTAAAAACTACTAGAACATGTAAAAAAAGATGCAAACTAATAGTGTGCCAAAAATCATTTTGAAATTCGCAGTAGAAAAACCGTTAACACGAGTTAAAGATTTTACCATGTAAATCCCTATGGAGACTCATAAAAAAAATTCACTGTATAGATGCTTTTATATATGTAATGTACAAAATAACAGGGCATTTTTTAATATTGACAGAGTTATACCTACACACCATATGGAATTGTTTGGGAGTTCCAGTGGTTGATTCAGACTAATATATAAATATCTAGTGTTGATATCGTTTTAATTACGTTGGCTGCGTACGTTTTTTTAAATATCATATATTTTCCATATATGACGGTATATTTTACTTACCACTAAAAGAAGTGTACAATCAAATATAATAAAAAATATTTGTTTCAAAAATAGAAATGAAGAAGCATTTGAGATTAACGAATATATTATTTGGAATCGACATACAAACTATTTATTACTTAATTATATTCCAATGGCTCTAATTCATGTAATTACGTTCTCAGACAAATATTTTTAGCTTTCGGATAAATTGCATAACTTTCTAGACAACTAATAAACCGCACACACAAAAATGGAGTTAAGTGTTCAGTTTCAATTAGTTGTCGAAGTATGAATGTGGCAATTAACTGTGTGGGGGCTTTACATTTCCGAGTTTCACCAACTCCATTTAAGTTTCACATATTTACGACGTAAAATTCCAAAAGAAATAATATCAGCAAATTAATTAACAAAATAAGCAGTCGCACATATGAACAGTATGGAATGGAATGATATAAAAAAACTTCAATAAGTTTGGTTATTGTCCTAGGAAGATAAAATAAAAATATAGCAAATAAAAAAATGTTATCTTTATTTTGCTTATAAATAAGCAGCACATTTTATATAGAGGGCACTTTTGGGCGAATAAAACTAAATTGCTTACAGTAGTAGATATATGACTGCTGTATAGAGACGCATTTTAATTTTTCATCATTAATTGGGGAAAGTCTAGTCGGGATGAATATCACGTATTTTTTAAAAACTCTTCAGTTGGGGATAGAGCGAATGCTAAATTACTATCGTGGGAGGGCAGTTAATATCCTCAAATTGACCTAGGGGGCCCTATTGATTATGAATTTATTGTTAAATTGTGTAATTTAACACTGAAGCTCTACGGAATGCTCCACGGAACAGCTTCAGTTATTAGATATATTACTCGTAATTGCGTTTCACTGAATTAACTTACTAAAATCGACTTTGAGGGAGCAAATTTTTAATGTAAAGTTAGCAAATTAATTATCTCCTCGACAAATTTTCGATGTATCAATCGGAATCCCAATAATTTCATTCAATTCAATTATAACAATACGTCAACCAGCCCGAAATTTTTTCTTACCACGCTACTGGATACAGTCTAAAAGAATATTGCAAATGAGCAATAAATGACACAACTATTTCTATTCTTTTAACAATGGTATAGGATTATTTTTAGAAAACGTGTACGTCTCACTGTCTCTGTTTTTAACCCTCTCGGTCGCGTCTATCTTAAGATCTATGACAAACATATTTTTACACAGGGTGTTAGAAGAAAGGTAAAACTTTTGAAGGGTTATGTAGTATGGGCCGAAACAAGTCAAAAAGTGTTAATAAACATAGGTCCGCAAATCCACGGTTACGGAAATATGAGGAATTTTATGTTTCTATTACTTTTAGTTAAGAAAAGGAGGAGCACCTGTAGCATGACCTGCCAGGTCACGTGATTTAACTCCCTTCGACTTTTTTCTTTGGGATTATTTAAAAATCTTAGTGTACCTATAGCGTGCTTGTAAATAACCTGGAGAATTAAGACGGCAGATTGACCTAGGAGTGTAAACAATAGGGCAAACGGCATGAATTTTAGAAACTACCTGAATTTCTTTACAGCCACGATGCACTGCTTGTACCAAAATGGAGGGGTGACGCTTTGAACATCTTCTTTAATTTGATTATATTTAATTTAACTATTTTGTCACAAAATCTATTAAAATTAAAAACACTTAACTAAAGTATTAGAAAAATGAAATCGCTAATATTTCCGTAACCGTAGATTGGCTATTTAGATAAACATTTCGGATCCAGGATTTGTGAATGGGTCAAATGGATCAAATAATAAATAATAGCTGTTAGCAAATGAAAGTGGCTGCTAACCAATTCTTGAATTCACTGGCGTAGTAACGCGGGGGGGGGAGTTCGATTTGGGGCGAAAAATTTTCGATGCATGGCATCTATCAATCGGAATCCAAATAATTTTATTCAGTTCAATTATAACAATACATCAACCCTCCCCAAAAATTTTTCTTACTACGCCACTGCTTGAATTGATATTATGATTTCATTAATGGACGTTTTTAATAGTAATATTAATTACACTGAAAGCTAAGTAAATAAATAAATAAATTTGCATGGACGGAAATCCTATTAGGTAAATTACAAAATGATAAACAATTATACATAAATACAAATTATGCAATAGGGACTTTGCATGATTTTCAAAATAATTTTTTTTGAAAAGCTGATACCAAATTATCACTATCAATATTTTTGAAAAAAATTTTTGGTCCATACTTTCCAAGTAAATAAATAAAAAGCATTGCAAAATTTGAAATTTCCACGCATTGCCCGGAAACGCCCGAATCGGCCCAAAAGACTGCTGACGTCACGAAGCTAGTTCCACAGTGCAGCACGCCGCATTTTGACTTATTTCGAAAAATGTCAAACGCATAAAAAATATCTAGACATGCCAATGTCAACTAGATTCGTGACGTCACACAGGACTCTCCGATCTCAAAGCGTTTTCGGGCGGCAATAATATATTTGAATTACGGTCAATTTATAATCGTTTTTTATGTACAAATATTGAGTAAAAAAAATTATTTTTGCTGTAGAGTATTATTAATATAGTCGTTTTACATTTCTAACAGAAAAAAACGGGATTTTAAAAAAATGCAACATCCCTATTAGTGCGAGAAAAAAATCTATGTATAAGTAATACACCCAGGTACAAAAAACGGACCACCTATCAGTTTTTCAAAGTCGGTTCTATTTGTTTATTATTTTGGCTTTAATTTGTACTTTTGATTTTTTATTGACAAAGGACTCCCTCCTGGACTATAATAAAAGAAGAATGTGGTACCTACTTATTCTCGTGTTAAATGAACAATAAACATGTTAGAAAATTCAAATTCAACTGTTCCACGTCGCATGCAAACAATAGTTAGATCTAGAGACGGCAATACGAAATACATATTGAAGTTTATTTTAAATGTTAAATTTCGTTTTCTGTACTTCTAAAGTTTATTGCTGTTACCATAGATTTTGCTAAGTTTACACGTACTTTTTCGTTATTTTTTGTGTTGTTGTTTATTAAGACAAGAATAAGTATCGTTTTTTTTTTATAGTCCTTTGTTAATAAAAAATCAAAAGTGTAAACCAAAAGCCAAAATATAATAGGTGGCCCATTTCTTTTTCACCTGAGTCCCTGAGTGTATGTCTATGTTTAGGTAAGTACAATGCAACATCACAATTTATAACTTCTTCACTTCGTTTTTAATACAACTTAGACTCTTAGACTTTGATTATTATTAAACAGATCTAAATCAGTTACATTCACCATTCACAGTATTGTTCTATGGAACTCGTTGTTATATAATTTATTGTCAGAAGACCTAAGAGGTCTTGGGGTACATGCATTAAAAAAAGATTTAAAATTTGCAGACATTTTATAAAAACCTTAACCACATTAAAAACAAATAAATATATAAAGAAGCGCGTCTTAGTGTAAAAGGATGAGGAATGGAAAAATGATTCAAGAGATGTTCATAATTATAGTTTTCAAAGAATAGATTGCTTCTGAAGCATAGTCCCCTAAGTATCCTCTTTTGAAATTTTTCTACTTAGCTCTGTTTATATTACTTGCATAAGATCGTGACAAAATTTTGTGACAATATTCAAGTATAAAATGGACAATAGATACATCAGTAATTGGCGCACTCCGAATACAGGGCGTTATAGAGCACATTGAAACTAAGGATAATCTGCAAAAAAAATTAAATCTAATGGTTAGTTTCCGAGTTATAGAGTTTCCCTCATCCAAGTTACAAGCTAACTATTTTCATAATCAAGACAAAAATGAGTGAATAATTCATGCTACTATAATCTCTGGATAAAATGCAATATGATTTGTTCAATTTTTATCACCAAACCTCTAATACAAGGAAATTGAAAATGTTAAAATTTAATAAAATACCTAAATTTGAGAGAAATTTGAAGTTTGGCAACCTCTCAAACTCCCCTTCGGATAAACTAAATTAACTTCTATTGCCATGAAAATATAAATTATGAATTTCAATTGTTGTTTCTGTTTTTTAATAAAATTGACAGTACTAAATTAATTTGACAAGTTCTCGCATCATAAAATATTGAACGTTTTCCTTTTTTTTCTCGTCGAACCTATTCACATATTCAATGCAGTGTTGCCACTTTTATTTTCACAAAAGTGGTCATATCTTTGTAACGAAAGGACTTACAGCACTGCTGTAAAAAATTCGTCATTCTTAAAACTTAAAGTGTATCAAAGTATGCTCCGAGTGCGGCAATTACTGATCACCCTGTATAGTAATCTTAGTGCACGGGTATTTGCAAAAGGCTTAGTAAATCTAAAGCTGAAACCAGTGCTGTGCTGCCCATATGTGCATTTGTGCGAGCTGCACAGTGCGTCCCAAGCCGTAAAAAAATGCAGCTGGAAAATACTATCATTTATTTTTATTTGACCCGAGATTTGACCTTCTTTTAGCTTTGCACAGGGCGCCAAATCAGCTCGGCACTGCACTGGCTGAAACTTATGAATCTATTTGAACCCTCAATAACCCAATCCAATGTAAATTGATATCTAACTTTATGTCTACATTGATACCCACCTATAGATCTTTCACTTCATTAAAAATAAAAAAATCAAGATTGACGCTACCAGTACATATTATACAAGGTGTTTACTGATCCTACGGCAAAAATTCAAGGCGTGAAGATCCTTGGATTATTTTATGAATATTTTTAAAAATTGTTAATGTAGCCTAAATAAAAATATGGCGTTGATGGGTGTAATACGGTAAGAAACAACTTTGGTGTTTTTGAAAGCGTTCGGCAGTCAATGAGGAGAAGAGTGGATTCATACGTCCTAGCTAGTGGTAGTCATTTTCAGCAGTTCTTATAAATTAAGAAGCTTTACATGTAATATTTAGCGGCTATCATTTAAACGGTCAGCATAATATAGAGGTTTTGGTCAACTCTAAAATGTTTTCTGCCGACAAATATAGTCAGCTGAGCCGCCACTTGTGGTCAGCAAGTAGAACAAGATTGATCAGCAAATCATGTCATATTAGGCAGCTATAAAGTTATTTTTATAGCTAATTAAATACATTTGCAGCAATATAAGTAAACAAGAGGAAAATCGTAAGTCAGATTTAAAAAATTTTTGGCAAGCTGTACAGGGTGTCCAGATTTCGTTGTAATTGCGGGATATCTCGCTTACTAGCAGAGATAGAGAGATGCGGTTTTCGCGACATGTTGCTACTTTTTTGTGAAACGAAAGATGCCGTTAAAGGTTTTTTCTTAGCCCCCTTCGTTTTTGAATTACAGGGCGAAATTGCACTTTTAGGGCGTACCTCGTATCTCGGGAACGGCTGAAGATATTGGAAAGGTAAAAACTGCATCTTATACAGATTTTTACGTAAAATGCAGTGGCGTAGTCAGTTTTTTCTTAAAAGCGATAAATTTCGAGATATTTACTAAACTTATGCTATTTTAAGTGGAACACATTTTTCACTAGTTGGATCCAGCTTTACAAAAATATAAAACACTCTATAGTTATATTCTATATTAAGCTAGAAAATGACAATTTTCAAAAATTCAACCAAAATATTTGTAAGTAGGCCATGAAAAACAACAAACAAAGAAGAAACACAGTCAACTTTTCACATAAACAAATAAAAGTTTGAATAAGTACACTTTATAAAAATTGTTCAAATTGATTTCCGTTATGTCTCAGACACATTTCGCACATTTTTCTTATCCCGCGTAAAGCATTTAGAATTATGAAAGGTTGTGCTTGGAAATTCCTAAATTCTTTCTGTGGCAGCACGTATATCTTCTACTGTATGAATAATGACATTTGTTTCTTATTTTTCATAGCCTACTTATAAAAATTTTGGCTGAATTTTTGAAAATTGTCATTTTCCAGCTTAATATATTGATGAAATATTATTGTTACGTAGGTGTTTTTATTTTACTTTTAATTTTTTATTACAATGGCCGTTTATGATAATTATGAGAAGTATTATATTGTTGGTATGTTTTTTACGTACAATGCATTAAAATTATCTTTTGAAGTGTTTAGCTTTAGAATAATTCCGCATTGTGAAAATTTTGCATTTGTTTCTAAAAAATTAGCCATGGCCTACTTATAAATAAAGAAAATTATCAAAAATATCGAATTTTGAGCTTGTTTTTCAAAATAAATATTAAGTATTATATATTTTTGGAAAGCCCAAGTTTTGTTTAATCAACATAAAAGATAATATATAGGGTGTCCCATTTAAAAAAACGTAAGTTTGGGCAATATTTCAAAAACTAAACCTTTTAGACAAAAACTGCCTACGCCACTGAATTCTACGTAAAAAACTCTATTAAGATCAGTTTTCACCTTTTTGATAAGTAGATGCATAACGAAAATACGAGGGGTGTCTAAAAAACAAAGATTTTCAGAATCACTCTGTAGATTAAAAACTAAGAGAGCCATGACAAATTTGACCCCGGAATCTTTCGTTTCGTAAAAAAGTAGGAAAGGAATGTGAAAACCGCAACACTCTGAGGTATCATTTAAGCCTTAGTATATAATATTGTTTCATGACTATTTATTTTGAATACGCATAAATATTAAATTGACTAAAGATGTGTTTACTTGCTGATACAATTTAATTTGTTTGCTATCCACGTATTTTGAGTCCGATATTTTATTACTGCCGGCAAAAAGTTACTAAGATGTCCAACTGATTTAATAGTTGTTTTTTTCTTACTAACTCAATATTTAAATGGCGAATCACTTAATTACTCCTCATAAAATATTGGTTTTGTTGAAAAACTTTTATCGCCCTCTATTTTCGAAACAAAGCGGCTTTTCGAAAATCATCAAAGGATCAAATATTCTTTAAATAACCCAGGGAATCACCCCTTGAATTTTTGACGTATGTTTAGTAAACACCCTGTATATACACTGGACGCAAAATTAACGCACCACCCAAAATTCAGTAAAAATTTGATGTCAATTTTTTTCTGAACCGTTTGTCCGATTTGTATAATTCTTTTTTTAAATTGTAGGTTGATCCTTCAGAAATGTAAATGTGCCACTTATTTTTGGTCAAAATTCATTTTGGTTGAATACTGGGTGTATCAATGATGTTGACTTTTTTTCCCAAAATTCGTAACACCCTGTGGAATGCACCAATAATAATATCAAATTATAAACTAGGGCTAACACTAGTCTTATCTTTTCTTAACATTCTCCAATTTGATTCACTTCAATATCAGTGTTTTTACTGGAGATATACAGGTTTATCGAAAAACATGTTTTTATTGGCAATTTTTTTTTACTACTACCAGAAAAATTCAAATGCAACTTAGAGCCGTTCATAGTATCCAACTAAGTGTTGATACCATAAGGAGGCGTCTTACAGAACAGGATTTACACATAAAAATACCAGCGACAGGACCCGCCTTAAACGCTGAACATCGCAGAGCCAGACTGCAATTTGCTCGGGAACATCTGGATTGGAACTTAGAGGACTGGGAACGTGTTGTGTTCACGGACGAGTCTAGATATTGTTTGTATAGCTCAGATAGGCGGCTGAGGGTAGTTCGACGGCCAAATGAGCGTTATGCTCAGTGTAATATTCGGCAGATCCATCTCTTCAATGGAGGTTCCGTTATGGTTTGGGGAGGAATTTCTCTAACAGCCAGGACAGAGCTTGTTTCCTTACGTGGAGGTTCTTTGAACAGTACACGGTACATTACGAATATTTTATCCGATCATGTTATTCCATTCGTTCCGTACATTGGAAATGATTTTTTATTAATGCACGATAACGCTAGGCCACACGTCGCTCGCATTGTGAATGACTACTTACACGAGGTGAATATTGAAACAATGAATTGGCCTGCGCGTAGTCCGGATCTCAATTTCATCGAGCATCTTTGGGATATTCTTGGTAGGAAGCTGAGAGACCGTCAACCGCCACCTGTTTCTCTTAATGAAATTGAACAAACATTGGTAGAAATATGGGATCAAATTAGAAGTTTGATTTCGAGTATGAACCGTCGTTGTGAAGCAGTTGTAAGAAGTAGGGGCAGAAATACGCGTTATTGAAACTTTATTACTTATGTTACTCTCTAAATGATTTGTAAAAGAATGCAAGAGTATTCATAAAACTCGCCAATAAAAACATGTTTTTCGATAAACCTGTATATCTCCTCTAAAAACAGGGATATTGAAGTGAATCAAAACGGAGAATGTTAAGAATAGATGAGGCTGCACTTAGCTTTAGTTTATAATTTGAGATTATTACTGGTGCACTCCACAGGGTGTTACGAATTTTCGGAAAAAAACTCAACATCATTGGTACACCCAGTATTTAACCAAAATAAGTAGCACATTTACATTCTTAAAGGATCAACCTACAATTTAAAAATATCTGATGTGCCCAACACATGACTTTCTTATACTTACGGATAGTATCACAATAATTACTTTTCCTAAATAAATTAATTAAATTTCTTGTAAAAATTTTGAAGGTTTCCAGCAATTTTCAAATAGTCTCTGTCGCACTTATAGTAATACGCATAAATCTGTCCTTGTCCAACTCATTATAACCGAATTTTACGACGAAAATGTGTTTTATTTTAGATTTTTGACCTATTACTCACTTAAAAAAATCTCCCGGTATGAAATTACATTTATTTATTCATTATTATTGTTTTCGGTGCCATAGAAACCAGTAAAATTTAAAAAAACTAATGGTCCGTTCCTTCTGGGATTCGAACCCGAGACCTTCCGTTTGGCAGCCATATAATGAAACACATGGTCTACCTCGACCATCGAATTCAACTATCAACGCGTGCTATGAGAAATATAAAGTGTTTTAAGAATATCTAGTTTTTTTGAAATTTTTTTGACGGAATTTCAAAAAAAAGTTCAAACAAAATTTGTTCAAAATTCAATTCTAAATCAATGTTAAAGAATAAAAAAATCTCATAAATTGTTTATTTTTCAAGATATTCCTAAAAAACCTGAAAATGTCTTTAGGTAACTGTCACTTGTTTTGGTGCTAGATGAAAAACATTGAATGTGGCACCCACAAATTTCTTCAAACTCTTAAATATGAAATTTGAATCAAATCCGATAAGTCGTTTTTGAGTTATGGTGGATACAGACAGACAGACAGACAGACAGACAGACAGACAGACAGACAGACAGACAGACAGACACACAGACAGACAGACATCATGGCGAAAATGGTCAAAATGGATTCAGGGGCCCTCAAAACGTGTAAATCCATCAAAATCTCGAAGTCGAAAAAAATCACGATTACAATACTTCTTTATACTACGTATAAGAAAGTAAAAAGAATCATACAAATCGGACAAACGGTTCAGAAAAAAATTGACATCAAACTTTTACTGAATTTTGGGTGGTGCGTTAATTTTTTGGCCCGTCTGCAAATAAGAGGAATTTACTATGCTTAAAAGAATATTTCACATTATTAATAAATAGAGAAAATGAAATGGATCATAAAAGAATTCCCTGGACGTAATTTCCAAAAAGTAGGAAGCGTAGACATAATTTGTACTAATGCTAATGCTTCATCGAACAAATGATATTATAGCTTACCTTTTCGATGATTGTTCTTTTTAGGTCCAGATGCATAAAAATATGTGTCTACTGAAATAATTTATGATTACAGAAACTGGTGAAGACTAAATGAATAATTATATTTTTTGATTTTGGACATGAATGTACAGATAAATTAGTTATGAACAGAATAGTATAGTATCAGTATAATTCTTATAAAACGATTATTTATCTCGTACCTAATTGTTATCCGTACTTAGGTTTCAGGTATAGGTCACTATGAATTGGATTTTATTCATCCAAAGATGTATTACAATGTAACCCATATATTTATCAACAGTAGATAGGTAAAAATATTTCAGTAAATTGAAAATACATTTAAAAATCCATTTTTTTATAAACCATTTTATTAATAAAGAAATAATAGTTCTGAGTATCATTTAAAATATAACAAATGCAAATAAATTTCCTTTGGATATTATAGATTAGAACATTGGTCAAGTAAAATATATTATTTAATGCAATCGACATAAATGGGGAGAGTTTTTTAAACAATGCCAAATTAGTTCAGTGAATATTTTACACTACGACAGTGTAAAAGAAAATAAACAGATTTACTAAGCATATTCCACTTTGATCGTTCATGTGTTCAAGTTATTCTTGGTTCAATAAATGTTCCATATTATTACTATGGGGATAAAGAGGGTGCCACCAGTCCAGAATAGTCACATTGATCACCGGCTCCAGCACAATGTTTGTACTTCCAACGCCATCTATGGCTGAGGAATGACTGTGTACGCCAGTAGTGAACCCCATTTGTAACCGATGCATACTCACTCCCTGGCATAGTGTGAACCCAACAGATGTCAGAGTATGCCCTAATACAGGAGGAATTGCGACGAAATGCGATAAAGTCACCTTCAACACACGACAATGTTCATCTCGATTCGCAAAGATGTCGTCTAATGTTTCCAGAAAATTTCTGGATTGTACATTGGAACTGACATTCTTCTGCTGCAATTTGAAATAGTAATCGAATTTGTCGTATCCTCTGTGCCAAATTGAAATGCACTGCATTCGTTCTAATACTCTGGGATGGTGTAAATATGTCTGCCTTCTTCTTCTGGCAATAAACGGTGGGTAGAGGCAATGTAATGCTCGGATTACTGAAGTACGTAAACAGAATTTCCTCACAATGTAATCAGGTTTTAAATCTCTTGGTAAATGTGAAACATTTTTACAAAATCTTTTGTATAAACTGTACCAAAACTTTGCTGATGAAACAACTTCGTAAGATGTACGACAAATTGATGCAAATATTCCCACGTCTTCGGGGCTAATATACTCTGATAACACATACCAAATGTCTATTGGATAGTCTTTACCACTAGTTTCTACGTTGTCCTCGCTAGTTACAGTAGCCCTTTTTCTTCTAGGTGCTGTGGTTCTGATCACATATGAAATAGACCCATCATCGGTTAGTTCTTCAACAAAATCACCTTCAAACTCTTGGTCATCTTTTTCGTCCCAACCCTTTTCTTCTTCCAATGTTCGTAATACTACTGCAACGTTTTCATTAGATTTTTTTGGCCTGTTTTTACAAACTGCAGAATTTGCAAAGTCGTTCAGAGTTACGTCTACAAAAAAATAACAAAAAATTAACGTGTTATTAATAAAATAAATCACAAACGATAATATTGTGTACATAACAAATATTTCTAGATAATGCGCACGTTTTGCAGTTGATGAAATATGTGTGATGAAAAAACAGCAAGTTGGAAATTTGTAATAGTTACCTCCGAATCCTTTGCTCGAGTTCTTTTTCTTGGATTTTTTAGATGACATATTTTACTTAATGCTAAAGGTATCGTCAAAGGGTGAAAATTATACATATTAAATCTGGAATAAAATAATTATTTAAAATAATGGAAAAAGTGAGACCACCGCTATCGTCAGCCATGATGGACTGTCACATTTCAAGGTTATCTCAAAGTTGACAGTTGAAATTTGAAATAGAATTCTGTAATTCTATATTTTCAATATATTGTTGAATTGGTTGATATTTTTTATTACAATTATTCTAGCTATTACTGTATATTATGTGAAGTAGCGAATTTATGATACGAAACAAGATAATATATTAATTATATTGTAGAGACTGCTGCGCCATCTATTTGTAGTAAGGACCAAATGCAAGATGATTTCTGTATTACCAATATGAACAGGGCTTGTTTGACTGTTTGACATGGGTTTTAAAATGGCTGGCAGGCGAGAAGTTTATGTATGTAGCTAGGACAGTGAGGGTTGGAATTTGTAGGTGTGTCATAGTGAATACGGAAAAATTATGTTAATATTTGTATATAGAAATGTTAAAACAATGTGCTCGTGCAAATTCCAGCCACGGTTTAAGTGTTGTTCACCGAGATTTAGTTAATATGTGTGGATATTTTTAAAAGGGGTTAGAACCAATTCATGTAATTGTATAAAATTATTCGGGTGGTAGCGTGTGATTGTAAATAAGCCAGCATGTGGAACATGATGTGTGATGTGATGCCGACCATCTCGGAGGACAGTATAAGCCAGAGAAGTTCGCAATTCTCTGGCGAAGATGCAAATTTCGAGCAACTGATGGTTTCGATGTTGGACGAGCGGGATAAATTAATGGACAGTCTTCGGGAGACGCAGGAACGTCTTGGGGAAACTGAAATGAAGCTGACTGATGTAGAAAAGGAACGGGACTCGCTCCAGAGGCAAATTGCAGCAAATCTCCCACAGGTAAGGGCAGCATACGAGTGACATCTCGCGCATTGAGTGCTGTCGGCACAATGTGCTGCTATCGTGCTGTCCGATGCACCGATTTGGAGCTTTATTGATTCCCCCGGCAAAACTCTATCGCCATTTTCACACAGAAAATCTTAGTTTTATTGCCTTTTCTATTCCAAACTGTGTGTTCTTACCCTTTTCCACAAACGGTGCATGTAAGAATTAACGATTACATTGGGAATCCATAAACTCCGCCCTGTACTACCAGCAAACGCAGCCGTCAAACTTAGTAACCTACGTTACCGTCAGCCTTATCACGTGAAATATACCACACTTTATTTTAGTTGCCCATTTATTTTTTTCTGTCCCACTTCTAAGTTAACATGTCGAAAAGGCCAATCACTCTAGACCCATTATTTATTTATCAAAAGAATGGCCTAGTTACTGAAATTTTCTGATAAATCGGATGTCTTTTTCACTTTGACAAGTTAGGTATTCTTTTACACTCGGAGATATTTATCGACTTTAAAATTAGACTTTAGGCCCTGCTTTCTGTTTACTGTAACTTTATAGCTTACAACTCGGCTTACTGTAAAAAAACGAGATGACTTATTTCTATGAATCTTAGCTTAAAACAACATTATAAGCGTGACATGCGATAAAATAAAAGTAACTACAAGAAAACTCTCAATACTTTTATCGAGGGGTAAATTTCTCGGGAAATCAGTGTACATTTATTGTGGGAAATCACGGGCAATCTTGCCATGGGAAATCAAGTGTACATAATTTTTTCTCGAAATTTACCCCTCGGCTTTTATCATATTATTCTGGGCCAGTTTTTCCTTTAACCCAAACTATATACATATAAGTTAATTTCCTTAGATTCTATTATTACGACAATGATAACCAAGAAAATTAATTATTAGTTAATGATAACTATCGATTTAAAAACCAGCCCCCAATATCGCTTAAATCTTCAAAATTACCATGTTTATCGTTGCATATCTTTAGACTGGTGCATTTCCAGAAGACCAAGAAAAAATTGGAATTGTTCTATACGTACCTGATAAATTACTGAGCTAGAAACAATTATTGATGCGGAAAAGTATGATTTTCATCCTAAAGATGGTAAACTAAGAGATTTAATAACAGAAATTGAAATATTATTACTATTTTTTATTTTACATGAAACTGAAGCTTTTTTTATAGATATACGAAATTTTGGGAATATCCTTAATAATAAGATATTGCAAATATCTTAGGAATTCTCTCGGGTATTTCCTTGATTTCACAAACCATATACAATTAACTATAGTAATCTGCACTTTACACAAACTTTCATAATGAAATTCTTTGGTTTCATTAGTCTTAATCACTAGAGCGATTGCTAGAGTGATATTGTTTAGGTTTAGGAATACTACATACTCTGTGATATTAAAATTTCTAAGAGTCATGTTTTCACTAGATAGTTAACATTAACTGATTGTCCA
This sequence comes from Pediacus dermestoides, assembly GCA_963942485.1. Taxonomy (NCBI): domain Eukaryota; kingdom Metazoa; phylum Arthropoda; class Insecta; order Coleoptera; family Cucujidae; genus Pediacus; species Pediacus dermestoides. Next base: position 14,942,406 of record OZ012626.1, read on the forward strand.
TTTTTCTTGGTTACTAACGAGGTTACTAATGTATAAAAATGGTATCTAAGAAAATTAACTTATAGGTAAAGATGACTACAATTGAAAAACTGGGCCTAAAAATCAAAACATACAAATAAAGTTACTATAGTCAATTTTTTGAGTAGGGCGAATTGTAGAAAAAATGTTTGACAGGATAATTTCTCGATAACTCCTATGTGGAAATTAGTACCTACCGAATTGGACCGTTTTATGCAGAAAGGAACCAACCTTCAAATTGATCAAAGACAAAGATATTGCTATTACCAAAGACGCCATCCCATCCTGCACTTTTTACAGAAATCATTTTATCCTTTCCATATAACAGATTCTGAAATATTGCTTGAAAATAAATTAATTGTATGATGCCAAAGGTAAATTGTTCTGATCATGTTTTTCGGTTTTAATTCCATTCTGGATAAGACGGCCCAATTAAATTTCAAAAGTAAAAACTTTCTGAGTTTTTTTTTGTCGGTTTTCTGATGTTATACAGGGTGTCCCCGGATTATATCTAATATTAAACGACAACAAAAATCGAATTGAAATTTGATGTTTGGGAATTAAGGACTGCTTTTAAGAAAGTAATTTGTGACACCTTTTTATATAAAAAAGTCAAGCCTCGCATGGATCCAAAACTTGTTTTCTAAAAGTATAGTGTTTTTTTTATAAAGAATATTTTCTTCAAGTAACTTAGATAGATATGTAGATAGTTATGATAGTATTAAATATTTCACATAAGTTCGCCTACTTACTTTGATTTTTATACTTTTTCCAAAAATTAACTAGCCCTATTGATTTGAAATTTGTCATACTATAATCCTAATTTATAAATACTTTCTTCAAGTAAAATATTTCGATATCTCTTAACAAGAAATTTTAAATTCTATGGTGCTATTCTGTATCGAAAATGTTAGATAACATTCTGTTAAATTTATGTTATTTGACGTTTGAACAATATAAAACATTGTTAAAACGTCAAATAACATAGATTTAACAGAATGTTATCTAACATTTTCGATACAGAATAACACCATTAAGCTAGTTCTGCGAGTAAAATTTTTTAACATATCTTCTGAAAAAGGCACTGCCTAATACACACAAAATTATTTTTTTATCTATGCGGGGCCTACTTGATTTATTAAACTAAAAATATAGATAACTTGATAAATCACTTTTTAATAAAAATGCAAGCCTAAAATCCCAAACATTAAATGTCAACTGCAAAATGTTTCGTTATTTAAACATACTCGTATATTGCTGTGAATTCAGGGATGGTGATTTATTATTTATTGAACCTTGTCTACAATCCAGAATGAAATAGTTTTGAATTTTTTTTTGTCAAATTCTCAAGGAGGATATTTTATTAATAATAATTTTCATAAAATGAATTGAACAATATTTTGAATTTACCTGAAAAGATGGTAACATCGTTGATAAATAATTATTTATTATCAATAAATATAATAGACAAGAACCAGAAAAATTGAACGTTAATACTTATAGTGTAATTTACATTACAAGTAAGTATTTAAAAGATTTTTTGCACTTCTGGGATTAAATGTGCTAATTTAATCCCTCTTTACAGGGACTGAAGTGACCTATTTAATCCCAAGGGAATAAATTTACATTGCTAGGTTACACGAGTATTTTTGTCATTTTGGACAGTATTTTATTGTTGTTGCCGACACGTTTGTCACTTTGACAAGCATAAATTTAGAATGATTTCACATGCAAATGCTTCGGAAGTGCAAAAAATAGCGTATATACCACGGAATTGAGGTATCATTTAATCCTTCTGGTGAATTATTTCCCTCGCTCGCTTTGCTCGCTCATGAAATTTAATTCACCCTCAGGGATTAAATGATGCACCTCAATCCCTTAGTATATAATATACTATTTTGCACTTTCGGGATTAAATGTGCTAATTTAATCCCTCTTTACAGGCACTGAAGTGACCTATTTAATCCCAAGGGATCAAATTTACATTGCTAGGTTATACGAGTATTTTTTGTCATTTTGGACAGTTTTTTACGTTTTTTATTGTTGTTGCCGACACGTTTGTAGTTTGACAAGCATAAATTTAGAATTTCACATGCAAATGTTTCGGAAGTGCAAAAAATAACGTATATACCACGGGATTGAGGTATCATTTAATCCCTGAGGGTGAATTAAATTTCATGAGCGAGCAAAGCGAGCGAGGGAAATAATTCACCTCAATCCCTTAGTATATAATATACTATAATAATTAATAGGTATATCGAGAGGTATGTCAACATACAATTTCAACTTCATTTTATTTTAAAATATATTGATGTTGTTATTAAATGAAGGACCTTAAAGTTTAGTTAAATGGAGTCGTATATTTTAATGTTTACTTATCTACATTGGCAAGATTTAGGACGTCAATTGTCAATCCAGGCACTATGTCTCGCACTATGTGCTTTATAGAATATAGCTTGAGTGATATATCTTTAAAACACAAGTAGCTACCAAGTTTTCGTTTTTAGGTTGCAATTTACTATTTTCTAAATCATACATACAAGCTTAGTTGATTTAGTATGAGGTAACGTATACGATATAAAAGTTTTCGTTAAACTTTAAGTAAAACGATTTTAAATTACATACATGCTTACATAAATTAAATTGAAGGTAACTTCGTCATTGTGTTTGATGATCGCTCCTTTAAAACATTTACTTAATAAACTATAAATAGTTCTTCTTTTCAAATAATATATAGTTTGTCGTTTGAACTAACACCAGTTAATTTGGTGTGTAACTATTACCCTATTATTGTAGCTCTGTTAATTGCTGGTAAGAGGATTAAATGACCCACATGATGTAATGAAAAGCACGAAATTAATTACAATCGTTTTGTGTTTGATTTCTGGGCTATGAAATACAATTAGAGTGTAATTTTTCGAAATAACTGCTTGAACTAGTAATGGACGTTTATTCAATTAAAAACTTGCAATTACATTAAATAACCGGTTTTTAATTTTTAATCGATTGAATAAACTGTACAGAAAATTTATTTACGCTTCTTTAGACGCATTTGAAGGTGATTGGTATTATGATGTGATTAATTTTTCGTGATGTTTCACATCACTGAATTGTTCTGGTTGCAGGCATTTTGGTTTTTGTTTTCTAATGATTTTATGCAATGGAACGAAACAAGAATAGTTTTCAATCATATAGGTATAGGTACTTTTTAATCTATCGTGTCATTAAGCATAAATTTTTCTGAATTAAAATCTACTATACTTGAAATATTTAAATTTAACCGGTCAGATAATTTTTTGAGCGGAAATTTCTGTAATGATTTGTATGTTTCAATTTTCAAACATTAAGGCCCAGTTATACAGTCAATAGTTAACGTTAACTGATTTTTTTGGTTACTAATGTCTCAATGATGATTTCTATAGGGAAATTAAGGATGTTGAGGATAACAAACAAACGCAATTGAAAAACTGGATCTCAGATATCATTGTTAACATAATAGTAACCACAATTACTTAATAGCTAAGGGTAACTATACGGATTAAACTTGTCTAGTTTTTGAATACATGGTTATCCTTAAGTATAAGTTAGTTTCTTTAGATACCATTGTTAAGATTTTCAACACTTTGATATGTTTACTCCTCCGACTTATTTTGAGTCCAAAAATCTATGTTATTTTTTCCTATATACGAAATTCTGAGACTCTCTGTATATCATTATTCAAATCACAAAGACAAATCGCACCGTTGTTCGATAATTTTTTATTTGCCAGCTTGTCATAAGTAAATTACCGAGTAAATTACTCTGTATAACTACCGAGTCATGACGTTAAAGTGTCTTTTTGTAAATAAATAGATTATCGTTTTAGTTATCAAAAAGATCTCGATAAAAAAATTGACACTGTCCGTTAACAATGTATTTAATTATGTAATTTATTTAAAAAAAAGGAAAAACTTGAGTCATGTTGTTTGACAAAATACTGCTAAGGTTTGGATTTACTTAAATTGTTCCTCGCGTTAAAAATATATTTTTTGAACTTCCGGGATTAAATGTGCTAATTTAATCCCTCTTTATAGGGACTGAAGTGGCCTATTTATTCCTAAGGGATTAAATTTACATTGCTAGGTTACACGAGTATTTCTTGTCATTTTTTGGACATTATTTTGTTGTTGTTGCCGACACGTTTGTCACTTTGACAAGCATAAATTTAGAATGATTTCACATGCAAATGCTTCGGAAGTGCAAAAAATAGCGTAGGTATATACCACGGGATTGAAGTATCATTTAATCCTTCGGGTGAATAATTTCCCTCGCCCGCTTTGCTCGCTCATGAAATTTAATTCACCCTCAGGGAATAAATGATGCACCCCAATCCCTTAGTAGGTATATAATATACTATTACTTTGTTTTTTAAAATGCATATTAATCCTATTTGGTATTTATTTGAAAGTAAAATGGTGTTATGCATAAAATGTACTTTTTATTTTAACGATAGGTATCTATGAATAGGCAGAAAGATTATATTATGAGAATAACAATAGTAGGATGAAGGTATAACAATTCCATATACATAGTTCTGCTAAAATCAGTGCAAGCAATGCTTTTTGAGTTATACTTTTTGAGTTGTAATAAAGTAGTGGTCATAGTTAATGATCATTTTAGTGCATGCAATGATTGTTTTCATTTACTGAAAAATAACGACTGTATATAAGAAGAACCATTGTTGTATGGTCACGCACAAGATTGTAAATGTACGACTCTACGTACAACAGAAATACAAAACTACAAACACGCATCACTGGCATGAATGAAATGAGTGTGGAACTAAAATAAAGATTTTATTACAACGTAAACCTATCTGATAAATTGAGCTATGCTAAGGTATAAATAATAAATTGTTCACTAAATGAAAATTTCACTAATAAAAATATTGCGAACAAATATATACAATTTTTTAAATCGTTCGTATTTAAGCGTTAGGTACTGAAACTTTGTGGATCAGAAAAGTAAATTTTCCCTAACTCACGGCAGTAATTTTTACGTAATTAGAATAGAAAATCGAAACTACGAATACTATTATTTCTACTAATTATAGTTACAATAACATATTTTCAGACAATTGTGTATGAAAGTTTGTCATCTCTCAATGGCAACCTACTCTAGAAAGTTGTCAATTGCACACATCATGCGATTTTAGTTATTTACCGAACTAGTGGGATATAGACAATTTTATCGCACGAATTTGTGATAGTTGCACTATGCGAGTTGTGTGATCACATAAGCGCGGTGATAATGTAGTACTTATCCCACGTGTTGCTTACAAAATTCAAAGAACATCATTATCAAATTTTTGTTGTCATCATCTGTATCTGTTTGTAATAAATGCTACAATTTCGGAGGAAAAGAAACGTATATGCACGTCTGGTGGAACATTACATTGCTCTTCTCGTTAAATATTATTAGATATCGTTTTATACCGAAGTGTTAACTGTTCCTAATAGTCATTAGGAAACTCGACAAACACACAAACGAGTAAAAGTTAGCAGACTTCTCTCGCCTGGTAAATTACCATATAAATGGTTCGTAGATTTAAACAACCACAAAACTGCAATACATAACGAACAACACATCGGATTTCTGGCATAAAGGCGGTTTTGCCAGATAACAGAATAATATAACAGTAGACTGTTGCTTCTATTTTAAAGGGAAACAATTACCATCAGGAAAGTTAGGGTAAACAACAGTGAATTCATTTTATTATTCAATGGAATAAAATATTTGCTTGCTGAATAGTGACACCTAATTTCACTGTTTATAACTATTTGGAATTATAAACAGGATAATTAGATATTATGGAGTCTAGCTTTTGTCATTAGTTCATTAGGCAGTGATTTGCGAAGTATTCTAATAGTCTGATTGAATTCTTCGAAGAGTCCATAAAATCTCATTATTTGTTGTTTCCTTTTTACTTTTTTATAACGTGTGATTCATTAAATTTCCATTCTGAGTTGGCGGTGGAAAAAAAAATCATGTCTTTGATTACACCTTATTTCTTTAAATCTCAAAAAAGGTTAGGTTTTCTGGTTGTCGTTTGAAACTGACAGCAACAGATAAATCAATTCGGCGCATACGTTCAAATTCCAAGGCTTACCTAGAATGGAAATTTAAAGAATCACACGTTACAAAATATGAAGGTACATACTGTAATCAAATATTTTCACACAGAAAAACACTGTTTTCGAAAAATCAAGTTATGAATTATAGGAACGTATAGGAAGATTTTGGAACATTACAGATTCAACATTTCTGACTTTCTATTGGTGACTGAGAACAGAGAAATGATTAAATTATTGCTTATTGAGCAAATTCAACTTTTGAAAACAATTGAATTCTTCATTGGGATTTTGATCAAAATGATAAAAAAGTGAATGTGAACGTATGTCGGCAAATAGCGTCCACCACCGCCCCAAAACTTCTCAATCAAAGAATTTTTATTAAAACATCTACCCTAAAGCTTTGGTCCATTCTTATCGAGATTATATTATTATTTTTGTTATTATTTTATATTTGTACTGTTTCGAAATTTGAAAAATTCGACTAATTCAAAGATAAAATGTCAATAATTGTTGACACATTTCATCTGACGACTTTAATAAGGGCTGATTGTATAAAACTTTAATCGCGAGATAATCCTCCAAAAAGAATAAACTGCCATAGAAACGATTGTTGATTACAATTGTTACTATAGATATGTTGGAGGATAAAAATTTAACACCGCGATTAAAGTTTTATACAACCGGCCCTAAGTGCTAAATGAATCGATTATTTTTTATTTTTGGGCATTGTAAAAGAAAGTAATATAGTATAGTGGATATTTAATTAATCACTTGCCAGCAAATATATGTAGGTATACCACCTATGTCTATACTCCTGTCTATAAGTATGTAAATAGATGATTTTAAATGTCACTGCCCTTTGAAAATTCCTTTATATTGCAATTCTATGCACGTCTCTAAAACTTCCAAGTCTCTAGACGCGTCAGGTTCTCTAACCAAGAAATTAATTATAGTTGCAGTTTGCTAAAGTGTTAGATTAGGAGTTAGAAAACTACATAATATAGATAATTATCATTTTACTGATGTGCATTATGACATTTATTCATCAGTATTCAGTATAAATATTATATTTTATACAATCACGTTTTGTGGTAACAGTATACGATATCAACGCCCAAAGCAATTAGTCAAAAGCTTTAAAAACAAAAGCAGACTTCCAGACATATGTTCTGGAAATTCCAGTAAAATGATTTATTTTTAGCATCATGCAATGTGAACGCTTATTATAGTAGAAATTTACGACAATTTATTATGCTTGTCTATTTTGGTTGCCACTTGTAGCTGAAAAATAAATTAATGGCTGTTAGATAGAATGTGCCCGGATTATATAAAAAAATGTTCAGGATCTCTTGTGTTTATTGTTTTCATTTTATACGAATAGCTTTAAAACTAATAATAATCATCAAGTCTGCATTATAAAAATAGGTATAGTAGGAATTTAATTTGGCATCGTTTATTATATACGTTGAAGTTTTCTTTTCATAATCAAAATATTATACACATTAATATACAGGGTATTTCACCAGTGATAATGAGCCTGATGGAATTGAAAATGCAACGCACATTACATTTGAAAAGTTAACGTGGATAGTAGTTTTTTGGTTTAAAAAATATTAAACTTATAGTTAGCTGTGCAATTTCATAAATTTTGGTTAAATGAAATAGTGAAAATGTCAGTTGTGACAAATAAAACACAGCTATCATGGATTCATAATTTTATTTCAAAACAATATGATAACTAAAATAACCAAGTTAATTTTGCAAATGTATTGTGGGTTGCATTTTCAATTCCCTCGGGCTCATTATTACTCATGAAATACCCTGTATATTGTTTTGTTACTTTGAAAATGCAAATATAAATTTGCCTGTTTATCTAATTAACATAACGAAAGTATGAATATCTTAACATACAATCTTGGTTGCGACATTTAATTATTATCTATACAATTAAAAAGTCATGAACTGAACTGTAAATTACTTCAGTTATACTTTCTGTTTATTTGTTCATTTGAAAAAAACATAATTTTCTCACAAATGTCCTGGTGTCTACGCTGACCCTAACGCTACTTTATGAAAATGAAATAAAGAATATAACTAGCACACGTCTGAATCTAATCAGGTTCTTTTTATTCTCTCGGAAATTGGAGGTTTAGATTTCTACCGATTTCTACATATATGTATACGTACAGGTCTCTTTCAGGTTTCAGCGATATTTACGGAAGGTGGATGATCAAACCAAGTGGATTATAATATGTCAACCCGCGGCTCTTACAATATTATTTGCGTATAAACGAGCAAAAGGAAGAAAAATATTGTCTCTTTTGTAATTCACATCCAATAAAAAATTCCTGTGGGGCAAAATCGCGGGAAATGATATATAAATTGACTTGAGGTGTAACATGAAAGAGAATACCTATCTATGTGATTGAATAATTTTCTTTTTATAACATTTCAAAGGAAAATTGTAAAAAAACTGGTTTTATTGTGAGGGATGTGCAAGGATTCACTGTAATATAAATATAAAATATAAGGCCCCTGTTACAAAGTTTTTTAAAGTATAATATCACCTGTATATTTTGTGAAAAAAAGTGGCCCTAGGATTCCATGATACTCAACCACATTTTCGAAAGCCGTTTTGACATATTTCTTTTGTGATTGTTTCTTCTAGCATCTGCTTTAGTAATGGACAGAAGTGCACCTTTTTCAGAATTGGAAATTTCAAATTATCTATTCTCCACTGATGTACCTTAGTTTGCCAGCTATCTTTAATGTCCAAAAAATCACCATTCCTTCACAATAGATACACCAAAAATTTTTGAAATATACAGGGTGATCAGTAATTGGCGCACCCCGAATACAGGGCGTTATAGAGCACATTAAAACTAAGGATAATCTGCAAAGAAAAATTAAATCTGATGGTTAGTTTCCGAGTTATAGAGTTTCCCTCATCCAAGTTACAAGCTAATTATTTTCATAACCAAGACAAAAATGGGTGAATAATTCATGCTACTATAATCTCTGGATAAAATGCAATATGATTTGTTCAATTTTTTTCATAAAACCTCTAATACAAAGAAATTGAAAATGTTAAAATTTAATAAAATACCTAAATTTGAGAGAATTTTGAAGTTTAGCAACCTCTCAAAAGTTCCCCTTGGGATAAATTAAAATACCTTCTATTGCCATGAAAATATTAATAATGAATTTCAATTGTTGTTTCTCTTTTTTAATAAAATTGACAGTACTAAAATAGTTTGACAAGTTCTCGCATCATAAAATATTGAACGTTTCTCTTTTTTTTCTCGTCGAACCTATTCACATGTTCAATGCAGTGTTGCCACTTTTATTTTCACAAAAGCGGTCATATCTTTGTAAAAAAAGGACTTACAGCACTGCGGAAAAAAAATTCGTTGTTCTTAAAACGTAAAGTTCATCACAGTATGCTCCGAGTGCGGCAATTACTGATCACCCCTGTATACATATACCTAAAACGGATCTTCATATTTAGTATTTTTCGTATCAACAATTAGGTTTATGCAAAATAGCTGAAGTAACGTATGCAAGAAAATTCTAGAGCTATTTAAAAAAAGTAATACAATGTGTTCAAATTTTATAAATACGATGTTTCTCTTTAGTAACTAATTAACAAAAACACAATTCAAATTATATCGCACGCAATTTTCTTCCCGTCTCTCGTATCACGTTCTGGACGAACCGATTGTATACAAACATGTATACCCAAAAACGTCTTCCGAAATTGGTAGATTTTATCAATAGTTCAATACACACCATCTTAATGATAAAATTATGTTTGGCATGATGGCATGACAACGACCTTCTGCCATTACGTCAGAATAATCAAGAATTGGTTAAAAATTTACAAATTTTTGTTTGTGTCCTGAAATGATTATCTTTGCAATGTCCCCCCACAGATTAAAGATTTTTGGGCAATTAACTAATTGCACGTTTAAAATTTATCAGCGGCAGCTTATTGGGTCTTTTAAATTTGTTGCTAAGCAACGCAGCAAATAAGAATCATTTAGCCAATAACATGCCGCTGCTAAATATTTACCACACTGTTAGTTTAGCAGAGCTTGGTGCTACCGGACATTATAACAATAGCTGGGGAGCCGAAAAAGAAGTACAGTTAAGGAGGACAGAAATGATCGAAATACACAATCACTCTGTCCAGAAAATGATGCGATTGGTAAGAAGAAAATTGCGTGCCATCGGAGTAAAGTATAATTTGAATTGTAATTTTTGTTAGTTAGATGCTAAAGAGAAAAATCGCAATACATATTTTTTTTTTAATTGTTCTAGAATTTTTTCATAAACTTTTGTTACAAACGCCAGGATGCTCCTCGTCCAGCAGACTTCTTATGAAACGTGTATCACTTCGAACGTACTTTGGTTAGTTGGTGTTGGCTATAACTTCACAATAAATGGATCCCAATTTTTTAATACATACTAGAATGGCTTGCTGTTAAAAATTGATGAGAATGACAAGAACTATAATTCAGTTTATCTTATGAAACAATTTCATGTGAGTTTATAATCATATAGCAGCTGTAGAAGAATGTATCATGTGCAACATTGTGAGTTCCTCTCGTTATTATGCAGACGCTAAACCCCAACGTGTATCACAATTTATACAAGCTTATCGACACCCGACCAGATTGCTCATGTGTGTTATGTAGATCTGGCTGAAACTAAAGTCCACTATTTAAGCTCTGTTGCTGTACTTTATTTATCATAACTCTGCTGAAATTACTGCTAAAATTACAGACCTGATGTTAGTTGCAGAATAAATTTTAAGTAACAAGACAACGCCGGAAATATAAATTTGATTAAGTGTCTATTTCAAGTCTGATATTTAGTTCGTCAAGTTAAAAGGTTTGGAAGAATTAGTGTACATTATTAATAATTATAGTTACATTTTATTAATTATGTGATATGAGTATTAACATGAAATATCTCTGTAGCAAGCCGTCAACCGTTGATGCACATAGTCTTTTTGTCTTTAAAACAGATACTCGTACATTAATTTGAGTCAATCAAATGAATATACAATTTGAAAAATTAAATGACGACATGCAACGGTTGACTGCTTGGCAACCGCATAAGGATAAGTTCAGTCCATCAATGGGACGCTTCCCTAAGATTTCACCATGTTTTATGCTGGTAGCCTCCATAGAATCGAACAAACGTTGTACATACTTATGTCATGAACATTTCAAATTCTAAAAACTTTTGAAGCAATGGGCTTTCTAATTTATTTATTCTCTGGCTTATTTGGCAGGTCAGTTTTTTTTTATTAAACTGATATTGTGTTGTGAATAATGGTACAAGTTACTTATGTAGCTGTCGGAACTGCTTCTTAAAGTATCTTGAGTAGGTTTAATCGGCGACGTGGGTTTTTACTATGTAATATTCATTGATGAAATTGCAGCTATTTTCAATCCAATGACCTCATAAGAAACCAAATAAGTATTAATGAAATATCTAAGTGATCGTTTAATTAAAAACACAAACAAAAAAGAAACTATAGGTAATAATAGCAATTTTTATACAACATAAGGTTTTTGTGACGTAAGACGTAATAGAATTATGAACTAAATATCCATCAAACTTTTAAAGTTTTTTCCCCTCCAAGCTACTCTGTTGTTAAAATAATTAGGTCATCGAGTATAAGAACATATAACTTTCAGCAGGTGAAATCAATCCTGCATGCACTCTTAATAATTTTTCTAACAGTGTTGTTTAGATAGTATCACAAGCCTGCCTACACGGACTAGTAATTGGTCAAAGGTGTTGCAGAATCTACCTTAGCTATATTATTAGTTTTAAAAAAATACAAGGAAGAGAAATAATAATCCTTGAGATAACACCTACCGCGGTCAGTGACGCAGGCGCTTTGTCCTTGCAAGGTCTCTGCGAGGCGACGACCATTTACGTTACACCAGCAGTGAATTCCAATCTTACTACAAAAATTTGATTCATGAATTCTTGGTGTAACGGTGTTTGTACTATGCCAACAACTGTCAGCTTCTGTGGTTGATTCTTTGATGTTTTGCTTGGAATAGTTAAGATTGTCCTGAGTGATCCTTTGAGAACCTGTGTATACGTGGTGTTTTGAAATGTCGCCGCGCGGTACGTTCTGTGCTAGATTTTACGATGATTTATGTTGAATAATTCTTTTTAGGAAATCAACGGTTGCATGAACAGTGTCCAGTTTATTTTTTATTTTAATGCTTTTTATATACTTTTAGAGCTTTTTCTACTTGTAAATATTTTGTAATAATTATGTATTAATAATAAAAACAATATTGTTCCAAAATAGGCTGCTATCCTCTTATCAAGCAACTAACGGGTGTACAAAAAGGCTTTTAGTCCTGGATGGCTGTGATTTGCAGAACATGTGTAACTTATTGCATTTTATTTTACAATTAATTTGATAACTTAGAACTGAGAGCTGATATTGGGAATTCAAGCTTAACTATGGCAATTCCTAAAACTATAACAAAATAACAACCAACCGTCTGACGACATAATCGGGAAAATTTCATTTTATTTTTATAGTTTAAGTTTAAATATTTAACCCTAGCTTGTAACTTAGCTTGAATTGGCAATAAACATTAATTAAATTAAAGATACGGTTTTTACTTTCTTACACAAAATACGACAGTATAGTAATGGCGATTTTTTTCGACCTCGAAATTTTGGTTTGACGACGCATTTTCTTCTCTTTCTTTTTGAATTTGTTTGCTAATAAAGTTGTTGTCGAAACTTTTTTATTAGTACTAATGTGTTTCGGATTTTTTAGAATTTTCGGATACATGTTTATAGGAACTTTTTTGCTTAAAATCAAATTTCCTCTGCATGGTTTACGTATGGCGGTTTAACCCCGGCTCACCCTATATAGCCGTTAGAAATCAAACTGGGTGAAAATATTTTCAAAGAAAAACTGAATACAATATTCTAGAAGTTACTGGGACCGTTGAGTTATTCTCCAGACATACGAGGTGTGTTCAAAAAGTATCGCGAATTTTGAATTTTCGCGGGTTACGTATATTCGAATTTCGATTTTTTTGTGGCGTTATGTTGGTACTCATGTCTCTCACTTATGCCGACAAGCTCGGCCATTTTGAATGTTCACTTAATTGTTGACAGCTGCTTTGCTTGCACATGTTTTGGATCGTCTTCGATTTTTACCTATTCAAAAAAATGGATCAAAGAACCTGTATCAAATTTTGTGTGAAAAACGAAATTAAGTGCGCGGATGCATTCCGAATGTTGACTGTGGCATACGGAGAAGCTACCTTGGACCGAAGCAACGTTTATCGGTGGTACAAAATGTTCTCAGAAGGCCGAGAAGATGTGAACGACGAAGAGCGTGCCGGACGCCCGAGCACTTCAACAACAGACGAAAAAATTAATGAAGTGGAGAAAATGGTATTGGCCAATCGTCGAATCACCGTTAGAGAAGTTGCTGAGGACCTAAACATATCGATTGGCTCGTGCCATTCGATTTTTATCAATGATTTGGGCATGAGACGGGTCGCCGCGAAATTCGTACCAAAATTGCTCAATTGCGACCAAAAACAGCATCGCATGAACATTGCTAATGAGATGTTAAACTCTGTCCGCGACGACCCAAATTTGCTCCAGAGGGTCATAACTGGTGACGAATCGTGGGTTTATGGTTATGACGTGGAAACCAAAGCTCAATCATCTCAATGGAAGCTGCCGCACGAACCAAGACCGAAAAAAGCGCGCCAAGTTCGGTCGAATGTGAAAGTTTTGCTGACAGTTTTTTTCGATTGCAGGGGCGTGGTGCATCATGAGTTCTTGCCACAGGGAAGAACGGTCAATAAGGAATATTACCTGCAAGTTATGCGCAATTTGCGCGAAGCAATCCGCCAGAAACGCCCGGATTTGTGGAAGAACAAAAATTGGCTTTTGCACCACGATAACGCCCCTGCTCACACATCGTTGCTTGTGCGCGACTTTTTGGCCAATAACAACACACTAATGATGCCGCAGCCACCGTATTCCCCAGATCTGGCCCCCTGTGACTTTTTCTTGTTCCCTAAACTGAAGAGGCCCATGAAAGGACGACGTTACGCTACGCTTGACGAGATAAAGACGGCATCGAAGGAGGAGCGGAACAAGATTAAAAAAAATGATTTTTTGAAGTGCTTCGAAGATTGGAAAAACCGTTGGCACAAGTGTATAATATCTCATGGGGATTACTTTGAAGGGGACAAAATAGATATTCATGAATAAATAAATAATTTTTGAAAAAACACAAAATTCGCGATACTTTTTGAACACACCTCGTACACTATTGGACAAAAGTAAAGCAACAACTATTAATTTTGAAATATGTGAACAGAAAATGAAACTTACATTTAAAAATATGAAAAATATGATTTAATTAGTTTTCTATAGTCAAAAACATTTGATCTGGAGATTCATACTTTTATAATATTTCTTATTAAGTCTCGATAAAAAATTAAAACCAATTGTAGGAAAAAGGAGTCGGACAAAAGTAAAGCAACATTTCAATTTTATTGAACTAACTGAACACTGACACATATGAAACAAGTAAACAATAAATATAATATTTTGTAATTTATTGCATATCCATTACTTGCAATAATTTGCACGCATCTTCTTAGCATCGACGAGATTAATTTTTGTATAACACTTTCCGGAGTATTCCTTCAAATATCGTTGATTTTGTCGATAAACGCCTGCTTGTTTCTAAATAATTCCGGAGTATTAGCAACTACAATGAAAGAGGACATCTAGAGACTGCACCAAAATCCGGACGACCACGGAAAACCACAATCCACACGGATAGATTAATTAAAAGAATTAGTCAGAATGACCCTTTCAAATCAGTTCCAAGTATTAAAGCAGAAATTGCGAGCCTAAATATTAGTTGCAGGACTATTCAAAGGAGACTGGTTGCTGTAAAGCTGTTCAGTAGAAGACCTACAAGAAAACCTCTAATTTCAGCAAGAAACAGGGCCGCCCGACTTGCCTTTGCACTTGCTCACTTGAATTGGACCGTGGACGACTGGAAAAAAATATTTTTTAGCGATGAAACCCGGTACACGATTTTTAATTCCGATGGAATGCGTCGTGTAAGACGACCAGTAGGTCAGAAGTTTAATCCAAAGTTTGTTACACCAACCGTAAAGCATGGCCATGGAAGCGTGTTCTTATGGGGTTTTTCTCATAGAATAGCGTCGGACCCGTCCATTTCAATGATGGCATCATGGATGGGCTTGGTTATAGGGATATTCTCCAAAACACAATGCTGCCTTATGCAGAATGGAAATGCCCTTACACTTCATTTTCCAACATGAGAACGACCCAAAGCGCAAATCACGCATAGTAACAGAGTAGCTAATAAAAGAACGTGTTCGAATTTTGGACTGGCCAGCCCAGTCACCTGACCTCAACCCAATAGAGAATCTGTGGGAAGAGGTCGAGAGACGAATTAGAACGGAATTATTTAGAAACAAGCGTTGATCGACAAAATCAGCGATGTTTGGAGGAATATTCCGAAAGGTGTTATACAAAAATTAATCTCCTCGATGCCAAGAAAATGTGTTAAAATTATTGCAAATAATGGGTATGCAATAAATTACTAAATATTATATTTATTACTTATTTAAAACTTATTTCATATTGTGTCAGTGTTCAGTTAGTTCAATAAAATTGAAATGTTGCTTTACTTTTGTCCGACTCCTTTTTCCCACAATTTGGTTTTCATTTTTTATCGAGCTTAATAAGAAATATTATAAAAGTATGAATCTCCAGATCAAATGTTTTTGACTATAGAAAACTAATTACATCATATTTTTCATGTTTTTAAATGTAAGTTTCACTTTCTGTTCACATATTTCTAAATTAATAGTTGTTGCTTTACTTTTGTCCAATAGTGTATGTATAGAGAAATGCCCTGTAATGTAGCAAAGAAAATTAGTTTTTTTTTAATAAGTGGACCTATTTTCTTATACAAAGCTTTTTTCAATTATCGATGTTAATGAGCTTTTATTTTTAATATATGTTGTTGATGAGGATAACAAATAACTGTTGTTTGTCGATCGATATTGAACAAAAACGTGGTCGGCTCTTAGCCCTTGGCAAAGGGAAGTGTCTATTCCAGAACGAGTGAATACTTGAATAAAAGACGAATGGGCATATAGTTATAACATCAAAGGCGCATCGGCAAGACCAAAGGGAAGAGCAAATAAATGGAGAATCCCAATTAGACACCACGACATCCATATTTCTGCCATAAAATATATTTTAAAAGATAAGGAAAATATGAATGATGAACAGAACAGTAGTTACCGAAAAGGTCGATAGTTGGCGGAGAGCGTTGGTGACCTCAATTTAGGCGCACACACACAACACGAGACAACCCTATGCTGTCTGACAGCATGGGTCAGAAATTTGAACACTACAAACTAGAAGCATGTGTGTCTGAGGATGAGGACAGAGGGAAGCGGTTTGTTTATGCTAACAAATCATTGACCACTAACAGAGCCTTTGTGTTTAACATCATGTAAAAGAGCTTGTTTTTATGGTTATTACACCCAGTTAACATAATTTGAAGAAAAACATGACGTACAGTTAGCATACATGACTTCTTTAAGAAGTAATAAACAGACCAAAACATAATGTATATACAATATACATCTGTTAAAAAGAAGTTGAATTACAGTGCGCTAAATTTGAAATTAAATGCATTTCATATAATGTAACATTCTTTTAAATGGTCTACTAAGTTGCAAACTATGACTATTTAACTCGGTATGAACCAATCACATTCAAACAGATACTTTTATGTCCGCTTATTTTATTTTTATTATCGCAAATATAAATCCAATTTATTTTCAAATGAAGAAAAATTTCTATTTAGAAATATTACTTACGTTTAATCATAAAAGACAGTAATACTAATTCCTGCAATAAAATGTTTACACATACTGCTTTATCGTGTTTTAATAGCGTAAAATTGTCACACGCAAACGTAATGATTCAAATTAACATTAAGTTATACCTAATAAGTACCATGTATGGTATAGTCACTATAGTGTCTTGCATAAATTTTGTGATAACTGTTTGAAACTTTAGTTGTTAGTGCCGACTAGTGATATTAAATATTTGAGTTATTTCACTGTTGTAAAATACCTAGTTTAGTTCATTTGTACAGAACTGAAACACATATCATTTCCAAGTTACACATATTATACAGCGACATTTTTTTAACTCTGAACATATTCCCAAACGTCAATTCTAAAAAGCACAGACCAATGCATTGCGAGTATTTGCTATGCAACTCATTTATACCACACACCTGTTTTAATTTTATTTACTAAAATTTTTAATAATCGGGATATAGTGACGCACATTTTTTATGTTCTGACTGACATGGTATAAATGCATCATATGTATACAGTTAAATACACATTTTTGATTTATTTTGTCACAATAATAATTCAAACAGCTTGACAATTATTTTTTTAACTTGATTACTTACATACATGCATTGACATGTGTTTTTTCAAACTGAACATAGGGACTATTGGGGACTATGTTCAAAGTTAAAAAAATGTCCCGGTATGTACTCTTAAAGGTACAGAATTGTCGTGAAGCGTTACTTTTGCAGGGTTGGTTTTCATTTGATTCACTATGCCACTGTAAGTAAGATGGGGTGTCCTCAAGTGATTCAACCGATGTAAATTTGAAAACGGGTCGCCTAAACGACAACCGGATGTTTCTCGAAGTGAGTTAGGAAATAACACTATTCCGTTTACGTGGTTGTTAAAAATCTACATTAAATCTCAATAGGGCCAGATGAACCGAATGATCCCATTTTTATATGAAAAAAGTGTAACCATAAATATACTTTTTTCTTAAGTGGATAACATGTTTTTTTAACAGCTATTAGTTTGAAATTTGGTGGTTATTACAGAGAATACATCCTAAGTAATTATTCAAAAAATCTAATGGGTTTATTCCTTATCTTATTTTTGTAAGAGAAGTTCATGTGACCATATAACTTATTTACTGCTTCAATTTGAAAATACAGCGTTTTAAAGTTGAAAGAAAAGCGTTTTTATTCAGTGATAATTACGAAAAATTTGAAAGTGCTCAGAGATACTTTATCCATTCATATTTGCTGTGCATACAGGTGGAATTAGCGCGTATTATTACGTGTGTGGACCACTTTAATTCCAAATTTTTATGATTCGAATACTTGGTCTCTGCATATGTAACTGCACAAGAGAGCGACAAAGTTATGGATGTGAAATTAGCGTTATAATTTAACCATGAACGGAATTCTGTCTCAGGAACTGGATTCCACTTATGCTTCAATTTTATAGCTAACTTCACAATCGTCGCTTTCGTAATATTTGATTAATGATAATAATGATTAATATTTGAATTTTCAAGACAAAATGAGTAAACTTTGAGAATCTTTGATAGTGTTTTCTTCGTTAACGTGAACACGTATAAATATGTTATATCATTTGCCGTTTACAGTCATTCTGTTAACCTAATTTTGAAATTTCGTAATTTGATATTTGTGGAACTTTTCTAATTCTTCAATACCTTGTGTACAAATTTAAAAAATTAATTACTGGTTTTACCACGAAAAATTTAACATTTATTTAGTAAGTGTATTTTTTACATGAAATTTTTATAATTACAGCTAATAAAGTTTTTTTAGAATTGTTTTTAACTGTGCAATTATGTAAATAACAGGGAATAGGAGTACTCATCAGTTAAACTAATTATACCTCTTGTAATAATGTACGCCAGGCGACATCTAGCAACTGTTGAGTAAAGTACGAATAGATATTGATGTATTTGCTGAAAGCGTCTACTGTTAAAATTCGTTTCAAGTGTAGATGGGACTATAGTGTATAGTGTTGATGAATATGTTCCTTAAATTGGGAGTAGCTACAGCAATTTTTTTTTGAGAAGATATGGTACATTTGGAGAAACAATTAGATGATTTCCTGACAATTAATTATTTATGATTTATAAGAACAGCACGATTAATGTTTATATTTCTTGCCAAATATATCAATGAAAAATTGATAAATAGTTATATCCTTAAAGAAAATTTCGTGGGCTATATATCACACAAAAATCTTTGGCTCGCTAAACAGAATGAGTAGGATTTGATATACCTACCTTCAAAAGGTTAAGTTTGGTCAAAATGTAGTTTTCAGTCCATTAAAACCAAACTGGGTCCGTAGAAATTCAATGAAACCCAGATAAATTAAACCGAGAGTATAATACTTAAACCTCTAAAGGATTTTCATCAACATTAGTGGATAACATTTTAGCTTTTAAAACCAATTTTCTGTAAAACTTCAAAGTAGTGGATCATCATTTAAAAAGTTTAGTATGATATTTAGTTGCAAGTCCTGAATTTCTATTTGAATCAACGTTGTTAGCCGTTAATATGTTCTAGGAAACTTGCAAATACTTTTAGGGCCATATTTCGTCTTGTAGCTGGTAAACTCTGATGGTGTATTATAGAAGTTTTCTAGTTGAAATATTTATAGGGGGAACTGCGTTAATTTAGTTAGATTATAGTGCTTAGTGACTCTTCTGTATATTTAGGGCGGTGAAGTATACTCCCTTTATCTTTTTAGATACTGTTTTGGAAGTATGTAAATGGATGAAACTTTTATTTACAGGGAATTGCCTTAATAAATAATTTACTTTTGTAAAACATGCAAAACTGCATTTATATAAAGTGTATTTCATTGTTAATAATATCTTCTTCATTTTTTCACTAATGTGTGTATTGGAAAATTGTACCAGTTATAATTATTACAATGTTTCCAATTTGATAATGATAATTATTTGTGAAACCAATAAGGTAATGTGGAGATTAGATTATTCACGTAAACGAAAGTTGCAATTCGCTTAATGAAAATGAGAAAAACTATTGTTAACGTTAAGAATACCTACGCTTAGTCTGATAAAAAGTTAAAGAGAAAAAAGGGAAAAATATTAACAATGTTTTATAAGACAAATGCATTAAGAAGAATAAAATCACAGAACTGCATTTTTAGTAACATAGAAAAAGCGACTTCACGCAATTTGCTTCGTTGTTTATACGTTGTAACATCATGACACGATGCCTTCATTACTGCACAAGGAGTTTCCTCTCGACTACGATAATTATCGTAAAAGCGAGCGAGTTCAATATGCTTCTACATTGTTGACATTTTTTGATCTGCATTATTTTACATAAATTCTTTTGTTTTCTAGTCGTCTCAGATTCTTATTTTTTTTTTTTTTGGTTTTGTAATGAATTATGGGAGAATTTTATGTTCAAGTTCTTACATCATATACCCTTCATTTTGTATTGTTTGATCGTCTTATAATAATTAAGATAAAATTATTTTTAAGCTCACTACTCATAAAATAAATTGCTCCTGAATGCAAGAAGACTCTTGAGTGTATCCCCGCTGGCGGGAAAAAATGGGAATTTAGACGACTTGTCTGTTTCGGACGGTGTAACAAGAATTTATCACAGCTTAAATTCTTATCATATACAACCCAAAATACAGAAAGAAGACAAAGATCTACAATAAAAAGTGAACTATTTTACATTTAGATGAGCGGAGACGAAAAGTTTGTGCATAAAATTTTCACCCAAAAGCTGAAAACAAATGAGATTGTAGCGCGTTGTAGCGCGTTGCCTTAAAGACACCAACAGACACATAGAAGACCCTTTGGGGCTTAACAATAACAGCAAACTTTTGATTGCTTTCGGCGTTGACCTCCTGGCTTTTTGAAAAGTGAGTGAATGTTACATTTACGACTTAAATAAAGGCCACACCAATAAATTCAGATAGCTCCCCAGATTTTTGTTTCAACTACTTACTGGCGATTTACTTTATTTTCTGTAGCGGTAAATGCAGTTGTTTTTAAAATAAACGCTAAGGGATTTGTGAGGCGAAACATTCACTGTCTAAAATGTACAAATGTACTCGGGTCGTAATTTTTTTTTTCACTAGACTGTTGCCTGGATCAATATCCAGGTCCGGCTTGGCAGGGCATGTATAATGTGCAGCATTTGTGTAGACTAAAGAACTTTTTACATTATATTTGTTCCATAAGAGTTAATGACCATAAATAATTTTTAGTTTCACATCATTTTCCAGATTTCCTTATGTCATAGTCAGAGGAGAGATACTTCAGTTATTAATAAAAGTTAGATGGTTCCAAAAAGAGCGCCATTTCTTTGTGTATGTACTCTAGAACCTAGATGCTCTTGAACGATATTTTGCCTTCATTATTAAATGTTGGTCTACTTTAACCCGCTACATACTCAGAAGTTTATAATATATAATATAATACCTATAACAACCTTCTTCTGGATTATCTAAATGTTGTAAGTAGGTAGTTGAAAATATCTGGTGTACCCAACACATGACTTTCTTCTCGACTTTCTTATACGATACAGATTCAAGTCTGATCTTGGGCAAGTATTGAGGCCATAACCAATAATCATATTTTATTAGGTAATATTGGTGCAAATTAACTTAATTATTATTTTATATCGGATAAGGTCGGGTGTCTTCGTGTCAATTCAAAAATATTCGGAATCGATTCAGCAATACCTACTTAGCTGAATGGAAAAGATATCCAGAAAAAAAATCGGCTGTAAAAATTTTATCAAAAAGATTTCGGGTCCAAATCTTAAAGAATGAAAAAATCTAAATAGTTTCTTTTTCAAGATATTCCTGAGATACCTAAAAATATCATCAGTTAGGAACCACTTGTGTTGGTATTAGAAAAACCAAATTTAATGTGTAACTCACAATTTTATTCGAATTCTTAAATATGAAATTTGGATGCATTCAAATATGTCGTTTTTGAGTTATCACAGATACAGATAGACACACAGACAGGCAGACATGATGGCGAAAATTGTCAAAATGGATTCAGATGCGCTGGAAACATAGGCAAATCCATCAAAATCTCGAAGTCAAAAAAAATCACGAGTACCTACCTATGCCTACTATCCATACTTCCTTACACTTCGTATACGAAAGTAAAAATTATGATACCTAATATTTCATTATACTACTTACAAGGTAGAAGGAAGTAAAACATTATTTGTAAATTTAGGTACATCTATAATAGCTATCAGTATTAGAGAGAAAACAATTCTCCGGTTCGTAAGCTCAAGTTTTGTTATAGTTACAAGTGATTCCTTTACAATAGAAGCCGCTCGGTAAAAGTGTGCGGGTGCTAGGGCTTAACGCATTTAAGGAAATGTCAGTACACTAAACTACATCCTTTCAAAGTAGGCTTTTTTATGCCAGGACCAGAGACCTTTTACCTAACAGTATGATTAGATTAGATGTTATGAAAAATCAATTTTCTACAGCTAAGGGTTGCAAAAGGCCGATTGCACGTTGATTTCACTTACACTGAGCCGGGGGTGTTTTTTTCGATAGCCAGGGCAACTGAAAACTACGAGTTTGGTTCGATTGGTTAAAAAGTGTTGAAATTGCAGAGGGAATATTGGTAATTCGAAACTGTAGAGGGTCTTACGGGACCTCGGGTTTTTGTACAAAGTTTATACGTGTTTTTAAATTGGATTAGCTCTGTTGTAGGTATATATGTTTTAATTATTATCATCCTACATTTTTCCTCATCTTCGCACAACAAACTGGATTGATTAATGGACATAAGTAAAAATACATATAACAGATTAATTTTGTTTACCTTCAGTATAATAAATTTTGATTTTTTGCTATTAATTGGTCTTTCATTTGTTCAAAGTTCTTTTGTTGACAAATAATGTTTCATAAGTGATAAACTAACAATTTTGCGAATTTTGCCAATTACTCAATTACGCTTATTGTGAAACGGCCTTTAAATAGATGAGCCGTGGTAAATCCAGAACCGTCCAATCATAATCATTCTTTAAAATGATGTAGTGTGATGGATGCTGACAACTTTTCTTGTCTTAAAGGAGACGAGTTGATGTAAATCGATTTGAACGGGACGCTAAAAGCTGCTTTGAATGCTTCGCTTCCGTCAAAACTAATTGAGATTTGTTTAATTTGTTAAACACTTTTAGCACATTATTTTTTCTATTTGCATTAAAAATCATATTTCTAACAGGAAATACCTCGTAGAGCGTATAAATTAAAAGAAAAATGCACAGATGACTTTAACACTACAACTTCGTATAAAACTTAGAAAAGCACTGGAAGCGGTGGCTACAAGTTATTTAAATTAAAATAGCAAGTATGTATATCCTTCCACAAAACTGTCGCGAAATTTCCGGACAAGATTCATTTTAACTATCACTTGGACACTTTGTTCGCTACATTTTAAATTTATTAATGTTTTCTTTACTAAAAGTTTAAAATGCAGTATAGTATAGAAAAGTCTATGTACCTAGTCTAACCATTTTCACTCACTTTTGAACCATTATAGAAATAAAACACTTTTTATAAAATTATTTTTATATACCTTCCCTTATTTGATTTTGTAATGGTCTTATTAAGTAGATACACATAAAACTCTGTACACATACCCATATCGATATTTGAAATTGATATAGGTATCTATATGCATAAATATGTTTTAAAAAATATGTATAGGTAACATTTTATCTTTGAAAATTGTTTTCATAATGTAAGAAATATTTCTGAAAATCTGCAATAACAATAAAAGTTGTACTTCCACAACGTCGAAGTTTGTTTGAAAAAAGGTAAAAGAGTTTGTTAAATTTCGGCTGATGCATATATGTACTAAACTCGCAAATTGAAATTTATATCTTGTATATATTTTTCAAACTAAACAACTAGAAGAAGTTTTTAGAAGAAACAAAACGTGTTTCAGACACAATCCACGTATATTTTCATTCGCCTCTCTGGTGTGTGTGTGTGTGGATGTTATATTGTTTGGAATATATTTTGAAGACATTTCTCACAGTGTATATAAATGAGCTAAAATTTATATAGAAGAAGACATTTTGAATAAATATTTTTCTGTTTTGGTTATAACACTGTAGAGAACGTTCTAGCATCGCTTGGTTAAAGTAATATATAATTATTTGTTATACCTAGAGCTATAATAAAAGATTCAGTTTTAACTTGAACTACATAAATTGAAAATGCAATAAACTGTCTAAATCTAGTCAAAATTACATACTCTCAATTCTATTATGATAATTAAGAAAAAGTATGCGAATACTTAGAACTTAAATTACAAACCTCAGTGGTTAAACTACGAACCGAAATTGCTTTTGCAATGACTGTTTTGGGTCCGACTATACACTTTATTCTGGAGTTCTGCGGCTTGACCACAATCCACTAAGGGCCCTTAATTTTCATCATTTTTGTTTATATTGAAACCTATAATCTTCTCTCTTGTTAACTAGATGCATATAGATCAATATTCATAACTAAACTTGGTAATTGATTAATTTAATTCAAATATTTTAATGTTGTCGAAATTCTAAAAGGATAAGAAAATAATTTAAAATTTACAAAAAATACCAATTCAACAAAAATCTGGGAAAATATTCAAAAACTTACGTCATCAATAATAATGGATTCTGAAAATGTATCTTTGATGTTCTTTTTATAAAGCTACAATCGTTATTATGAGCTTACTTAATGGTATTCAAACAAATTGCGATTCCAACGACAATGATATGATGGTTAAATAAATAAAACAGTACCCTTATTATAAAATAAATTGGTTGAACAAATCCCAAACATTGTGGATTGTATTATTTATTGTATTATTTTTGTTTACACTTCTATTACAAACTTTAGGGTACATGTGGTAAGAAACTTTAGGAAACTTGGCTAGGAAAGTGACCGTTATTTATAAGGATTGCAGGATTTGGAGATGATGGCGTACTTCTGTCGACTCAATGTCGGATTTCAGTCCCCAATTGATACAAGGATATACAACATGACGTGCTCGTTAATGAGCTCGGTTGCTATTGGACATTCTATGGTTAACCAATTTGCATTATGTGTTCTACCATGTGGTATAATTAATCTTTCCGAACTGGTCAAAACATGATATATACCTGGTTATAAATTAGTATTATCTACATCTTGATATATTTAGCTAACCCCTCTGATTTTTTGATCTGCTTGTTTCCTGTCGCGAAATTTATGACGAACACTTTGTTGTGTTTTATGAATCTGAGCAAATAATTTACCTATTAAAAAAATAAATGTTTACAAAATTTTACTCGTTGATTGATTCTTTTTACTAAACACGTTTTTGTTTGTTTCAGGTAAATGTCCGCACTAAGTTCACATAGAGCCTTAGGAATCTAGGGTACCGTTTATTTCTTTGTTTCCTATAGTAAGTATCTTAGTAGTAAAATTACGTTTAATTATATCACCATTTTTACTTGGGACTAAACTAATAACAATATGTGGATGAAACTGCTGTTTTGTCAATATTAAACTAATATCTACTATTGTATGAAATAAAATGTATGATTAATTAGATGCTAAAGTGAAATTATAGAAGTGGCAAAGTTGGTAATGTTCTGCTATATAGTGAAAAAAGGCATTCATGCAGAGAATTAGCTATGTATGATAAGTTTTACTTCACGCTGCTACTACACCCCCTGTAGTAGTCGTTATTGTTTTTATGATCGAGCTCTATATATGAGATGGCTTTACCGAACTTGTCAGTTAACCACAAATGGTCTCAAAAAAATTCTGTAGTTTTAGATTTTCTGACTGTTAAAATAAAGAAATCATTTAAATTATTTTGATGTATCTTCTGAGAATTAAATTACGTGAAATGGAATATATTGTATGTAGCTATTAAAGAGACTAAAATATCGTTATATTACTTTGAAAATATATTGAAGAGAAAAATGCATGAATGTTCAATTTTTATAAACACATTTTATTGACTGTTTTGATAACATGTAACGGCATATGTTCATAATAGATATAACCGACTTTTCTTTTCATGAAAAATGTGTGTTGGTATATAAATGAATGTTTATTATATCATAAAATATTTTAAATAAGAAGATGTTTCTTTGTACCGATTTTAGTTGTTTAGCCTAAAGAACAATTTTAACAATTCAACCCTTTTAGAACATTTATATAGCAAAATTCAAACCAACTTTCGGGAAAGTTCCAGCCAATAATGACTTAAACATTGTAATTCCGAGGATGATGTGGTGAAAAGGACCAAAGCAACACTGACAAGTTACCCTGAATACGGTGGATGGGATAGTGTATTTATTATTATTATAATGGTCCATAAACATAGTACAAGTTTAGACCGACGGTACACTTAACAATGCGGATAAATATGTTGGCATGTGAACATTTACATTTTTTGGGATAAGATGGCTTCTATAAGATGTTTTTCTTGACAAAATGGAAAAATTATTCTGTTCGATTTTGTTTGATAGTTTCGGGCTACAGTGCTCAACAAGTTGTGCCATATGTGACTAAGCCGTGAAAACAAATTTGTCCCGCTTGGAGGAAATTCCTCGTTTTTACTTTCTTATACGAAGTAATAAGTAATAATATATATAATAATAATAAATAATAAGTATAGTAATCGTGATTTTTTTCGACTTCGAGATTTTGATGGATTTACACGTTTTGAGGGCCCCTGAATCCATTTTGATCATTTTCGCAATGGTGTCTGTCTGTCTGTCTGTATCCACCATAACTCAAAAACGACTTATCGGATTTGATTCAAATTTTATATTTAAGAGTTTGAACAAATTTGTGGGTGCCACATTAAATGTTTTTCATCTAGCACCAACACAAGTGACACTTACCTGAAGACATTTTTAGGTTTTTTAGGAATATCTTGAAAAATAAACAATTTATGAGATTTTTTTATTCTTTAACATTGATTTAGAATTGAATTTTAAACAAATTTTGTTTGAACTTTTTTTTGAAATTGTGTCAAAAAAATTTCAAAAAATAAAACACTTATTTTTGTCGTAAAATTCGGTTATAATGAGTGGGACAAGGACAGATTTATGCGTATTGCAATAAGTGCGAGCGAGACTTCTAAAATTTATTTGAATATTGCTGGAAACGCTCAAAATTGAAACACGATTTTTACAAGAAATTTAACTTAATTTCTTTAGGAAAAGTAATTGTGGTAGTACTATCCGTATAAGAAAGTCATGTGTTGGGCACATCAGATATTTTTTCTAAATCTAAATATGTGGTGATATAATTTCTACAAAATAAAGACGTTTCGCTAATGTCATGATTTATAAATTATCAGTACGTTTTAAAGCAAAAAGAATATTCCTTGCAGTAATTCATAAAGGTTGTGTTTACCAGTCTATTTCTATTTTTTGAGCATAGGTACTTAATTGGAGCTAAAAATATTTGACGGGAAATTAAAATACATGAATTCGATTGAAATTATTAAGTGTTTCTAATTTTCTGTTAGATATTTTTAGTTCCAATTTTCTCTATTTTATAAAATGGTTTCAGCTTTTTACTTAAAAATATTTTTTTCTGAAATTTTTCATATTCACAAAATTTACGAAGATTAAGAATTATACACGGGACGAATATACTTTGTTTCATACTTAAGGTCATTAATATTGTTTACAACAATTAAATAAAGATAATTAATTCGAATTTATATTGTTGTGTAGAAAAACACTTTACTTTACATTACTGAACGACATAATATAAGTGCGGGTTTATACAACATTACATTAACATTACATTTTATAATTAACATTACATTACAATCAGAAATCGGACTCGGGTTTATACAACACTAAAACTTATAATGTAGCCAATCAGCGGTCAGTAATTTCTGACATTATGCGCATGTCATGAATAAGGGTTATTCTCCATGTGTACATATCTTTGTCATATTTTCGTATATTAAAATTAAAATGGATCAATGAAGACAGCCTGTGATTATTGTTTCTTTGTCGATTTTCAAATTAGTACACGAATGTTCATTAAAACTCAAATATAGATGCAGAACTCAAAGCTTGAAAAGTTGAATCTAACAATCTCATGCGGAACCACCTTAAACCCGAACGAAAAGTGACAGACAGTGACAGTCAGCTGTTAACTGTTGTTTTAGAACATGCGCAATAGGGTCACATTACGATAATTACATTATAAAGATAAAAGATAACCATCTTCGTAATGTGAAATGTAATTCTAATGTAATGGTAATGTTGTATAAACGTCTACACTGAATAGCGTACATTTATCTTCTAATTCTAATGTAATTTTAATGTAAAGTATAATGTAATGTTGTATAAACCCGCACTAACATTAATAATAGTTATCAACTTTTTGAACCGGCGCATTCGCCATATCTAGAAAAATATAAAAATAGTCATAATTTTTTACTCGATTGTTTACGAGGCTGTATGAAAGCTCTTCATAAGCTACAATGTGAATTTTATATATTTTTTACTTCTGTGAGACATATATTTTGACTATTGGGTTGACACATCAATAGTTTTGGCAATTTCTCTTAATTTAAATATTAATTTGTTGCCGTGATAAAGAAAGCTTTACTTATCACAGCCAATCATAACTTAAGAATTAGTGGAGTAATCGGACAGAAAAATAGATATCTTTATTATCAATTAGATAAAAAACTAATGGGTATTCATTCATAAACCAATAAATCCATATTTATTATCAATTTAAACTGAAATGCTTTGTTTTTTAATTTTCTTCCACTCATAGTTTTCGTTCATAAAATTGCATATTCATCAATCTCTGATGTTAACTTTTATAGGGAGAACCGGTAAGAGTAATTCTGTTTCGAAAATGTTGGATAATAATCTGTAAAATGTCTATAATTTTTTCAAATATTAAGATTGTCAAATTACAGAAATTTTACAGAATATTATCCAACATTTTCGATACAAAATAACTCCATTAAACACAATTGTTAATTTCTGTGGTATCAAATTGTATTTAATAGGTCGTTAAAATCAATTTCGGTAGGTTTATAATTTTTAAAAGAATGTGGTAGAATTTGGCACGGTTTTTTAAAATTAAAAAAAGTGATAACTCCAAAGAGGGAAATATTTTTTCTGTCATTGTTATTTTTCCTTTTCGTCACCCCCATATACTACAACAGTTCCATCCGCGTGTGGGTAATTCTGAACGCTATTTTTCAGATTTAATTGTCCTCTTTAGTACCATGAGTTACCCAAAAGGACTGTAGACAACCACAACAAACTTAAATTTATGCTGTATAAACCTTTCCAGGGATTCTGCTTTAATACACATGAAAACATCAGAGATAAAACAGAATTGCACCCTAGATCGAGTAAAAATTTAAATTTACAACTAGTTTTAAAAGAAGATTTAGGTATAGTGTCCGTAGTTTTATACAGTTCTATGTTTCAATCTGGACACCTAATGGAAATTGAACTTTTAATTGGTGTCTAAAATAAAGTAAATGTACTCACAGCTCTATAATATTCACGGATCATAGACTAGAAGCATTGAGGCCAGCCACGGTGGATAAAACTTGACACTAAGTGCACCTCTTCATTTGTCGATAATTAATTTGCTCTTTAGGTAATGGTGGCTAAAAAGAATTTACTATAGTACGCGTAGATGTTTACGTAGAACAAGATTTTGGTTTGTTATTGATGTATAAAGCAAAAGAGATGAATATCAATCATATTGTTAGATGCTCTAATTTCTAAGCTCCTATAATTATTAGTTATCAATGTAAATATTTGAAAAAATGATGAACCCACTAACCGGCGCATTCGCCAAAATTACAATATAGTATCAATCAGTAATAAAGCCACGAGAAAATATTTACTATGTTCTCTTTCATTGTTAAAAAAAACTTTTATGTATAACTACAATCTAATCAATGAAGTATTAGTGGAATGTGATTTTTTATTTTAGGAGTTGATCTTTCTTTAATTTAATAAAAATAAAACACTTACATAAAGGTTGAAAATATTATTGTCTAGTTTCCCAGTACATACATAACTCCCTCATCTGGTTCTAAATTTAAAACAAATCGAAGCCCGAATTAGTTTAAATTTTGCATCAAATGTTTGGACCGCCATATGCGCGCGATGCTTTTTAGCGAGAGCCGATTGGTGGTGTTGTTAATCTGCTGAGGGCCGAACGTCTGGACGCTTTTCA
The DNA here is from genome assembly GCA_963942485.1 of Pediacus dermestoides. Classification (NCBI taxonomy): domain Eukaryota; kingdom Metazoa; phylum Arthropoda; class Insecta; order Coleoptera; family Cucujidae; genus Pediacus; species Pediacus dermestoides. Next base: position 14,972,743 of record OZ012626.1, read on the forward strand.
GTAGTATGACGGCGTCGTTGGTGTGTGCGGGTATATAAACTCCTGAAAAACTTTCAACCAATATTACGCGATATAACGAGGATTTTTCGAATGTTTCGTCTTTTTTCTTAAAGATTATATGCGTTAATTAACTAAAATAATTGTTGTATAATAAATTATCAAAGAATTCAATTAAATGTTTGATTAATATAGTTGTTTTTGTTTTTGTAAACAGTAATATAAAAACACTTGTGGAACAATGACAAAAAATATTTGTAATTAAGTGGTTTGTTATTATCGTGGATTAAGACCAAAGGGTCCGTAATTTAATTGAAACCTAATCCAATAAATTTATTTAATTGTATACAGACAAATGGTGATCAAATAAAAAGAATCAATAAGGTTTGCTGGCGTAATTGATAAACAGAATTGCTGTGTGGTGAGGCAATTTAAATACTCTGGCACAGAATAAGAATCTTCATTGGTGGTTTTACGCAGTTTAATTTAGATTTAATTGTATTTTTATGTTTTGGAAGCTTGAATACTTAAATAGTTAAGTATATAAGAATAAGAAGGATGCAAATTCATTTAAATTTGGGAAAGTACACTAATATTTGTTTTTTCTTTGGAGTTTTAAATTTACAGGAATTAAATCGTAAATTCAATATTATTATATTACCACAAAATCGTAGTGTACAACAGTTGAAATGTATTGTCCATAGTGCTAAATTTATCATTTCAGTAATTCTTTGTCATTTTTAGCTTTTATAAGAATAATATTATATTTTACAACAACACATGAAGATACCGTTTTTTTTTCGTGAGGTGAGATTTGTACACGAGCTGTGTAGAAGCGAGTGAGGCAATCTCACCAACGAAAAAAAATAGTAGTTTAATAAACAAGAGTGTTAATAAGAGCGATTGATAATCGAAACGATTTTAACGCGTGAGCGCAGCGTTAATCGCCGATTAACACTCATGTTGATTACAATATTTTTTTGTCGATCGCTCTTTATTAGAATGAAAATAATCTAATTTTGTTCCATGGCAAAATCCAAATTCTGACATAATATGCAATAAGTCAAAATACCACTGACATAATTAATTAATTTCGGCAGGTGTCAGTTCCAAATGCATGTTTCAATAATATAATATATTGTTGGTTACCTAGCAAATCTCATAATCTCAACAATGTTTTTAATGTGCATGTATGCATTAAACTGAGTTATTAATACACTGCTTTTATTACATTAACTAGATCTTTAATAAACGATCGACAAAAAACGTATTTCATGTCTAGTAGTAAATACCATTTTTTCTACGATACCTTCTGCAATTTATAAATTGGATTAGAAGCTACAATTTTTTTAAAATTATTTAAGGTGACAGTTTTTTCATAATTAAATTTTAGTTTTTATTTTAACTATTTTAAGCTTTATATATAAAATATTCCATGGAAAGTGAATGAATTGATATTGAAAATTTATGTAAATTTAGTGCATATAGTGCTTTCGTTAAAAAAATCACGAAGAAAATCATAAATTTGGAATTTAATATTCTCTCCCTAGATAGAATATGACTATTTTCGCAGTAGACAAAAATTTAGAAGTTTCAAGTCGAGTATGTCATGGAAAGATGGCTATTTTCAAATACATATAAGAGTAGAAAAAATATGTATTTGTTTATATGTATAATGAATCTGAAACTTAAATAATAGTTAGGTATACCTATGTACTAACTTTGTATTAATTATGTATCACTCATTCACTCATACGCTCAAAGAAAAAATTTTGAACTGTTTGAAAATTCATTTTTCTCGTTAATCTGAAAACTACTAATGAAATATATTTAAAAAATTGCTGTAATTTAACAGTCTCTAAATTCGATGCTGTGATTAAACTCTATAACCTTAGGGTACACTAGTAATCTTGGCTGGAGTTGAGGTCTTGATGATTAGTTGAGTTCTCTAAGTTTTTAAATTGAGTATAACAATGTAAAGTACACAAAACTTGTAATCGTTTATTTTAAGTTATAAAAAAAGGATTATCCAATCACAAATTTTTAAATCCACATAATTAAAAGAATCAAACTCGAAAAACTTCAAATATTAGTATATTATAAACCAGGCGGAGAAAGCCAGCCGAGGCAGTAGAATGTATGCGAGGCAATTAGTAGGCTTTCGCCGCCGTGTATTATATACTATTTTTTTTCAAGCTTTTAATTAGAATATTTCTTTGAGATTTTGTAACATCATTTTTAGGTTAGGTTCAAATGACAGTTTACATATTTCACTCTTTTTTAGGTTAGTTGCGCAGGTATCTGTCTGAATGAATTTACGATTCATAGAGGGAGACACTCTTCCCATGTTATTTCAATGCATTTATTTCAACTCCGCCGTACAAAAATAATGACAAAACTGCCGCCGGACAAAAATGAACTCCTTCAATATAAGGTTGTGAATAGTATATTATCGAAATTATTATACGCTTGAAAAAAAAATAATTATTTTAAAAATGTCACACATATTTAAAACTGAAATCTAATTATTATCTTATATTATTTTTTGAGATGCTTTATGCAGTTTATGTATGTCTGATTAATCTCAATAATTATAACTATGCATATTTTTAAAAAGGCCACTTTTATTTGGGCATATGTGATTTATTGAAATTATTTGCCGGCTAATACATTCACACAGGGCTTCATACTAAAAGTGCCACAAGCCTGTAAACCGAAAACTAAAAATATTTCGAACATCATTTTAGTTTCAAAAATACACAATCATAACAAAAACATTACATAGTGTAAATAATCACTCTTATTTTTGAACATTAAGACTGATCGAAAGTTCTTATGCAAGCATGCCAATTTTAAATTGTGTTACCAGCAGTCATACAATTCCAGAAATGAGTCATAAATCTAATTTTGGACTGAAGTAGGTACACCTGATTATTTTTTTCGGTAATTGCATCTTTATTATGGTTGTACAAATCTAACGTCTTATGGCACATTGTTTTGAAATATGTAATAATACATATATAAAATATAAAAAATCAGAAAGAGACCATATCATGTTTCAGAAATTTTCAATTTAGAGTTAGGCTTATGATGATTCTTAAAAAAAATTGACATGCCTGTAAATATTTAAAATAAGAAAATTGATCTTACTTTCGCACAAACTAAAGTTACATAAGATGGATGGAATTACATTACGTGTATTAGAACGCACTTTTTTATGTATGTTTCTAACTTTTTATTATAATAATTATATTCCACATATTTCTAGTTCTCTAGTTACAGGTCACAGTGTAAATTCTGATGTAAGTATACATATGCATGATACAATTTAATGAAAAAAAATATCAATTAAAACATCTATAGAAAAATACATCTAATAGATATTTATTTTATTAGGAGTATAAGCGAAACTTTTATGTGACGAAGTATGGAGGTGTAAGCGCCGAGCGGAGCGAGGAGAATTAACTTCATACGGAGTCACATAAAAGTGCTTATACTCCGAATAAAATACAATATTTTATTTTCAAATGGAATCATTCTGATCGTAATATGACAATCAATTTAATAAGTAATTTGGAACTGTCATGCAACTGTCATACATTTTTGCAGATAATGATATAACTTATACTCCGCCGGAGTATAAGTCCCACTTATACGCCGCTCAAGAGTGGTGTCATAGAAATGAAACTTATACCTTGCCTACTCAGTCTTATAACACCATGTTATACGCCGTTTGAAAATAAACATATTTAGTGAGAACTGCATAGAATTATAAACGCGTTGTCTGAATACCTCTTAGCAGTGTCATATTTTACAGTGTACTTATTCAAAGCTGTGAATATAAAAATAATGTTTATTTGTTTTTTTAAACAACTGGAGAAATATTATCTTACGGTAGTTTCATTTTGGTTGTTATAAAAGAGTCATTATAAAAAATCTTATGTCTACCAGTCATAAAGTATTTTGTTTTTTTTACAGTTTAATACAAAAAAATGTTCCAGTATATTCATAATAATGGCACAACCCATCCCTTTTATCACCATTAAATATGCCATTTAGAGACTGTCCAAAAAGCTTTTTTAAATATTTATATGAAGCCTTTATGAATTTAATGACTGTATAAACTTTTACGGTGTCTGGAAAATCAGATGAACTCTTTACATAATGGATAATTTTTATGATCCCCATGTTAGAAGGAGCTCGTGAAGGATAAAATATACAAATTCATGTCCAATCAAATAATGTGTAGTTGGAGAAGTCTTAGCTAACCTCTATTAGTATCTTTTTTAATTATATTTTTTTAAAGAAAGGTTAATTCATATAGTTTGCTATTTTCAATCATATTTATATATTACGTTGTATGCACAATTCAAGATAATTCTTATATCCAATTTTCGGTGGACATACATTTTAATTTTATCGAATCAATTACGAGTTAGCATGGCGTTAGAATATAAAATTCTTAGATTAGGGTTAATGAGTTAAATACACGATTTTCGTGCCTATATTTTTTGTTGATAAAGATTCCAGTGAAATGAAATTAGAAGGGGTGTGTCACTTAAATAATATTTTGTTTTGACTATGAAAGAATTATATTTCGATTTATAATCTACTCCATGTTTTTATATTTTCTAGCCATAGCCAGTATAATTAAAATATCTTAAAATCATTAAGCCGTATTATTGTTTTATTTTGAAAAGTGTTATTTTATTTATCCGTATTATGTTTTGCAAATACAAAAACGCTCAGTATTAATTTTTGTTTAAAATTGTTATTTAACCATGTTTTTTCCAAACTTATACTGATAACTTTTTTTAATTGAATTAAACTTCCAAAGCTCGTACATGTGTATAGGTGTGTAGGAACGTAAATTGCATTAGGCAAATCACAAACCAATAAGAATTTATTTACATTCCCCTTTTTACAGAGCCGAATCTCGTTTAAATGTAAAATCAAAGCTTTTTGTATTTATGTAGATAAGATGAGAATATATTTTCAATTTAAATACTGGTCAATATGGGAGGGTTCAATAAAAAGTAGTAAAAATAATTGCTTTCAAAGTTTTTTTTAATAAAATAAAATTTGCATATAAATTAGAATTCAAAATGTCTTTGTTTTTGTAATATAACCCGATCTCCGGACTGATTTTGTTTATAAATATTCAGAAATTCATATGCAATGTTCTGGATTTTTATACGAAATTGAAATTTTCTGGCATTTTCACATCATAAACTGAAAATGTGGAATATTCGTAATTAAAAAGATTTGTAAGACAGACAGTTAATATACAGGGTGTTCCAAAACGCTTGCACTATACTCTTGAAACTAGTTTCTTTTTAAAGAAATTTTAGATTTTAAGGTTTCAACAATATAAACGATTGAAACAACCATCCAGAAATTTAAGACATTGGTGAGGCGAGTTGCTGGAGAAGTCTTAACAAAAATATTATTTAGCAATTCATTTCAATATTTTAAAGTACACCTTATCTGAAATTGGATTGGTGAACTTAATCTGGAAACTATTACACCCTCACAGTTTATATTCTTCCTTGGTATCTCTTCTCTGTGGATTCTATGTGTTTTTATTTTTTTATAGCTAGGCTAGTGTTGTCCTTAACCAATGTTTTTCCATGAATTATTTTCATAATCCTCATTTTTATACGCATTATGTGCATGGTCTTGGTGGTATCTATACAGGCTGTTACAAATTCGGTTCTCGCTACAGGAATCTCGGAAACGATATGAAATACAGCTTTGGTTAAATTAAGACAAACTTGCGTATTTAAGTGCCAAACACTATAAATCTAATGTATTTTGATTAGTTCTTGAAATATACAGGGTGTTCGCGCGAAGTGCTAACTTCGTTATTATTGGAACTACAAAGTCGGTTAAGTTAGCAAACTAGTAGCATTTTTTTCGCTGATTACAATGGTGAAAACAGAAAAACAATTGACCATCTGGTTTTCGAGATATTCACAAAAATAACATTTTTTTAAATGGAACACCCTATATGTTTTTGCAGAAATCGATGACAAATTAAATTCTGTACAAAAAATGTCCTTTTTTTTTATTATAATTTAAAACGAGTTATTTTGAAAAAAAGTTTGCAATTCTTTAAAATCAAGTAGCCATAAAACGGAATAGTAATTTATTAAAACCAAACAATCATAATTTTGAATTTAAGCAAGTTGAAAAAAACTTGAAAGAATTACGGAAATATTACTATTTTATTTAATATTTTTAATATACAGGTGTTTGCGCAAAGTGGTTCACTATTACTAACTTTGTTATTATTGGAGCTACAAAGTCGCGGTTAAATTAGCAAACTAGTAGTATTTTTTCCGCTGATTATGGTGAAAACAGAAAAACAATTGGCCATCTGGTTTTCGATATATTCACAAAAATAACATTTTTAAATGGAACACCCTGTATATTTTTGCAAAAATCAATGATAAATTAAATTCTGACCAAAGAATGTTCTTATGCTTTTTTGACAATTATTTAAAATAACCATGTTATTTTGAAAAAAAATTTCAAAGTTTTAATATCAAGTAGCCATGAAAATTATAATTTTGTAAATTTTCAATATTTCCGTAATTCTTTCAAGTATTTTTCAGCTTGCTTAAATTCAAAATTATGATTGTTTGAATTTTAATATTATTATTATTATTACTATTCCGTTTTATGGCTACTTGATTTTAAAGAATTGTAAACATTTTTTCAAAATCACTCGCTTATTTTAAATTATTATCAAAAAAAGATGAGGAAATTTTTTGTATAGAATTTAATTTACCACCGATTTTTGCAAAAATATATATCTAGGGTGTTTCATTTAAAAAAATGTTATTTTATTGAATATCTTGAAAACCAGATGGTCAATTGTTTTTTTGTTTTTACCATTGTAATCAGCAGAAAAAATGCTACTAGTTTGCTAATTTAACCGACTTTGTAGCTACAATAATAACGAAGTTAGCAATAGTGAGCCACTTCGCGCGAACACCTTGTATAAGTTGATATTCGAAATAAGCTGAAGTTTAAGAATTTTTTTTCTAGTTCTTTGTTACTTTTTCTCCTCTATCAGAACATCAACATCAACAATCGGATTTCAGATCTGTTGTTTAAAACTTAGAAGAAACCATCACCAACTTTCTCGTTTAAATCCGAACCTGGAATAATTGACAAAGAATATATCATACAATGTAATATAACCTTACAAACCTTGCCAAGCACCCTTTAATTCGATAACTCCAAATAACCTTACAATACGAGAAATTGCAGTTTTTTCAGATATTTCAGTAAGTTGATTTCTTTTTCAGGATATACTTATCGTAATGAGGAGCGAATTTGTAACAGCTTGTATACCTTGTAGTGTACAGTTGTGTATTGCACTATAAGATATCGTTCTAAAAATGCCATTTTTGAATCATGACGAAATACTTTTAAACACATTTAGGATGTAGATATAGGTTATTCTCGTCCTCACCGTTTTTACTTAAAATTTAACTTATTTTACATAGACCCGATGAGAACGGGCACTAGTTTTTAAACAATCTTTGTAAGTGTATAAGTGTCATTAAAATTAAGAGAGCCAACATGAATATATTCTGTCCAGAAATCCTTCTCTTCAAATTTTTTTTTAACTGTCTAGTCACATCTGATTTCGAAAAAGAAAATAAAAAATTACTTTGTGTATAATAACCACACAGGGCGAGAATCCAGGAAATAGTAGTTTATGCAACAAGGTAGGAATTAAGAGATTCTGACGAGTGTGAAAATTGCAAGAACGTGAAGCAGAATCAATTCCTACCGTGTAGAATACTCTATTTTTTCTCATACCTGTACGAAAATGGCCACTTCTTTTGCGTGAAATGCGCGAACAAATTAAAACAGCATAACACTGACATTTTGCTTGACACTGTGCGGTGAGCAAATCACCTTGACAACCATAAACAAACACAAATAACTCCCGCATATCAGTCAGGGAATAGCTACCCAAGGGAGGAATGTTACCCCCACTCCTTATTTTCCGCGACTACCCTCAAAAAAGGCGACTATGTATACCCGCATTTCACGCAAATCAAGTGGCCATTTTCGTGTAGGTATGGGAAAAAGAAAATTGCTCATTTTTTCAAAATTAATATTTTTCACCTATCCTTGCGTCGATCGGATAGTGTGTATATAGGATCCACTGTTAAATGCAAATTGTTTGCATAAAATATGAGTGTTATCATATACTAAATAAATGATTGGTTTATGTTATACAGAATGAAATAAATATTGCTTATTATAAAGGGATATTCAGTATTCTGTTATTCACCGAACTAAAAGTAAAAGTGCAAACATCGAAAATACAGTTTTATTGTTACTTGGTTTTCGGAACTAATAAAAATGTGGACAGCAATTTAGTGCGATTAATACCATGGACAAAATGTTCTTTTCCGTTGGGAACATCAATAATAACAATAACAACAACAATAACAACAATGGAAATGGCAATAATAACAACAATAATGGATACCGACTTCTGTCCGCCCAAGGCATGGAAACATTACAAAGTTTTCTAAGGGAGCACGGAAATGAGTGCATTAAGCAGTTTGTTAAGGTAATATAAATTTATTTCATTATACACGATTACCATTTAGCAGTTTATACACGTTTATGGTAAAAATTTTTGTGTGTATTAGGTTTTGAGTAAGGATGTACCTATTAGTTTGTTTGCACTAAATTTTATATTTATATGACAAGATCAATGAGGTTTTCCACTAGATTTATCTTGATGTTTTACGACCTTAAAGGTGCCTCGCTACCCAGATGCAAAATGCATCTGAAAATTTATTGTGGATATTCCTTCAAGAATTTTACGGTTTTATATTAGAATACGAAATTATCTACTTTGCATGATTGCACGCTATTGTTGAAGGAACTGTGCTGTGGTGTTTCGTTTTTGGTTTAGTTGTTTCAAAAAAATTTCAATAACAATGGCAAACTTACTCTGTTTCTGGTTGGTACCTAATTTCAAGTGTAATAAAAAATATTTTGTGATGATATACCTAAACTCAACTTTATCAAATGTCACAAAACAGCGTTAGAATGACTTTATACGTTGTGTTTGTTGGATAAGTTAATTAAAGCTCATGAAGGTCACGAAAAGGCAACCCTTGTCTAAAGGAGATTTATTTAATTAAACGTACCTCTTGTTTTTTTAATAGTTACGCGTAGGTCACGTTATTATAGTGAATTAAATGGGTATAATCATCTGTTACTATATTAAATTTAATGTTGTATAAGAATGTCTCTTACAGTACGTAGACATAAATTCAGTACAGTAACATAGTGTTATTATGCATTTTATACAGACTGTCCCCGATTGTCTCAGTATATATGTGAATGCCAAATCAATATTTTCAAGTTGGAATTTAATATTTGAGAATGCAGGTTATGCTTAATTAAAATATCTGATGTGCCCAACACATGACTTTCTTATACGGATAGTACCACAATTACTTTTCCTAAAGAAATTAAGTTAAATTTCTTGTAAAAATCGTGTTTCAATTTTGTGCGTTTCCAGCAATATTCAAATAAATTTCGGAAGTCTCTCTCGCACTTATTGCAATACGCATAAATCTGTCCTTGTCCCACTCATTATAACCGAATTTTACGACAAAAACCAATGTTTTATTTTTTTTGAAATTTTTTTGACAGAATTTCAAAAAAAAGTTCAAACAAAATTTGTTCTAAATTCAATTCTAAATCAATGTTAAAGAATAAAAAAATCTCATAAATTGTTTATTTTTCAAGATATTCCTAAAAAACCTAAAAATGTCTTCAGGTAACTGTCACTTGTTTTTGTGCTAGATGAAAAACATTGAATGTGGCACCCACAAATTTGTTCAAACTCTTAAATATGAAATTTGAATCAAATCCGATAAGTCGTTTTTGAGTTATGGTGGATACAGACAGACAGACAGACAGACACACAGACAGACATCATGGCGAAAATGGTTAAAATGGATTCAGGGGCCCTCAAAACGTGTAAATCCATCAAATTCTCGAAGTCGAAAAAAATCACGATTACTATACTTCCTTATACTACGTATAAGAAAGTAAAAACAATTTGTCGACATATTTTAATTTTTATAACATCAAGTTGGCCTCGACAGGATCGAAGTCGCTTAGATTTTAAAATTTCGATGGTATGATTAATTTCAAATCAATCAAATTCAGGAAGTATTAAAAATTTGTATACATTCTTGTAGAAATATGTAAGTATCTAATTAAATAACATTATTTTATAAAAATAAAACATTTTACAACTTGTTTTATAAAATAAGGCAGGCCTGCAGCCCCAAATATCAAATTTAAACTTCATTTTTTTGTCATTCGCAGTTTTATTAATTGCAGAGAATTCGGGATACCCTTCTAAAAGTTCAGGAATTTGAGTAGATTGATGCATACTCCATGACAAATTTTAGTGAAATGAAATCTAAAATTACTGAAAATTACTATATTCTAAAAAATAGCGTAAACCGTATTTTATCACCTATCAGATTACGATGACTTTATTACAGTCACTATTTTTAGCAGTTTTAGTATTCCACTGTGTATAATTTAATATGTGCCGTCTATTCTGATTTATATGAAAAAGTATTTTCCACCAATAATGTTCTTTTGGGTGTTTTTCAAATTAATCATGAAAAATAATACATCTTGGATTATTAGTTTTATATTATTATTTTATATTATATTAACTCAAACATAAGAATCGTGATCTGGATATCTAAACCATATATTGTAATAATTATTCTTCTTATTAGCTTAAATTTAATATTCAGTATGGCCACGTAGATTGGCTATTAGCCTATAAGAATTTGTAAAGTTCAGATTAATTGGAGAATAGTTAATTACGAGTTTAACACAGACCTTTAAAATACACACAAGTTGAGGAGATTACTAAATTTTCTATGGTTGTCATTGTTTGAGAAATAAAATTTGTCATCAAGAATGATTTTTCTTCGAAAAATGAAAAAATATAGCTATATATACATACCTACATATTTGTACAACTAGAGAGGAAAGTTGGACGATTACATCTGCTGGAATTGAACCTATATCATTTTTTTACTTCTTCATATTTTTATAATAAAAATATTGTAAATAAAATGAAAGTAAAATACTCTGACAAACGTTAATCTTCCTTTCGAATAGAGGTAAAAAAATAGATTTCTACGGTCTAAGTTCTTCTACATGTTCCACTCTTACTGAAGATTGTAGACTATCATAGCTATTTTTGCTTTATTTACTTCTCTCTTAAATAATTCGTGTGAACTACCTGTATAGTCTTTCCTTTCATAATTTTCTACAGCAGTGAATACGCAAGTCCTCTCATAATGTGGCCGAAAAACTGAAATTTTAGTTTTTTGATGGTGTTCACAACTTCGCAGCTTTTATTTAATCGCCTCAAAACCTCATTGTTCGTTACTCTGTTTAACTTATGTTATTCTCAGTAGGTATCTTTCTGTAACACCACATCTCGAAGATTCGATGTTCTTAATATGGTATAGTAGTGGCTAAAGTAAGATATCCACAAAACGAAAATTTTTGATAATTTTCACAAGTGGATAATTTCTCTTTATTCCTAGTAAGACTACTTTTATCGTAAATTTATGCATGCTGCAAGAAGAAGTCGTATTTTTCTGGTTTGACTTGCGTTGACTATTTAATATTTGATATTATCTTTGTGGAGAATTTAGTAAGGCGTAAGTAACGTTTTGTAAGATAAGTTGCTGTAACAAGATTATATCTTACGGTCTCGCCTCTGAGAATTAGTTTGCTTTTGTGAAATCCATTTGAAACTATACGAACATACATTTAAGGTATAGTGACGCTGATGTGATCCATAGGATAACCAGTTTGCAAGCATTCACAATCTCTGATGTGGGGGTTGATTCTAAAATCATTCTCAGTCACATTCCCATATAGCCAAAGTGGGGGAGAGGTGTACTTGTCAATTCATTTCAGTGATTTTATCGAAAGCGCTTCAGCAATTGCATCATCAATTACTTTCATCTAAATCCAATTTAAAACTAAAGGATATACGCTACGTTTCTTTGGTGATAATCTTCCTAGTGAAATTATATATTGTTTTTGTACCAAATTCAATTTTCTAAGGGAAAGCGTTTTAAGTTACAACTCATATTTACATAGCTTAAATTTTATGTTATATATTTATTTTTATTATGTCTTTAGGAAATATAATTTCCGATTTCAAATACAGTAGGTATATTTCATAAAATGTGGATGGGAATTTTAAGATTGGATTTACATAAGCTTTACAAAAGTAAAATCATCTGTAAATTAAATTATAAGTGAAAATCATCTTCAGATGGAAATTTTGAAAAAACTATAATACTAAGCTCTTAGATTTCATTTAATAACAAAATAAAAAAAAATTCTTACGAGAAAAGTCTGTAATGTAAATTAGTCATTAATGTTCTAGGAGCTTACGGCTTTGTCTCTGAACTTATGGGGTATGTTCTAGAAACCGATTTGCATTGCATAAAGGGCGGTTCCTAATGTTGGTGAAATAGCACAGGAATAGCGTCTCAGTAGTAGAGGTTTTTGCATCACGTGACATCGCATATCCAGAGACAGTTTAAAAAATCATTTCTTTTAGATCGTACATCTAATAATACTCACACACATAATAGCGTCGGAAAAGTGAGGTAGGTATATGAAATTATATGGTTCTATCGTTATTTTAAATTTATTCACATCGTAAATTAAATTAACCTGGATAACTGTATTGATCACATTTTCTTACCAGTAGTATAAGATCATATTAAAAATGACGCTTAGTATTACAAGAAGATTGTTCCAGTCCTACATTTAATTAAAATTAAGTACAATGAAATGTTAAAAGTGATAAATAAAGAGTAAAATCATATTTCTGTATACGTCTGGGAGTTCACGTTCAGTATCTAACTTCTAGCTGCATTACTATCATGAACAAAAATGGATTTCGGTCTGCACTCTTATATAAAAGTGGCTCATTGTAATGGAATTTCAGGGCTGTGAACTCGGATAACAACATATCGACTGTCGATTGGTATCGAGTAACCCTTAATAGCATCGTCGTCATCTGGCTTGACAAGATCAAACCATTCGTGTGTACATGATTAGTATTTTGTTGGCTTATCGGGCACGATGGTTTTTTTATTGCGGCAATAATGTACTTGTGGTATACATATGTACAAGTGTAGGTAATTTTATGTAAATTATTAGTTTTTTGTCAATAATAAAGTGATTGGCTAGTGTGATACTGTTTTCAATTTTGAATCTCCATTGAGATAGAAAAGGAGAGGTGAGAAGAGATGATTTATATCAATAATTTTATAGAATAGGTAGAACACAATTTTTCATTTCCATCTGTTATTCTGATAGGTATACTAAATGCTCTAAGCACAAGATTGTCTGAGTATAACTATTATACTGTACCTATATTTTAAAAATAATATTTTTCATTAAATTGATCGAATGTTTTTAGTGGTTATGTCCATTTAAAGTCAATTGGAACCACCCGACGGTAGTTGTGTTAACTAAAATAAACATAAAATTAATTAAGCTTGCTTTAGGCTATATTTCAAAATGTATCACATTAAAATTTTAATGCATACTTCTCGATCACTTATTAATATAGTCAAATGAGCAGACATTGATTAAATTAATTCATTATAAATAGGTTAGTCATAAATTGATAATTGATTAATTTCTATATTTAGGCTGTTTATTGATCGGCTATTTAATTAAAATGAAATTAATATGTCAACCAGTATTTTTTCGTAACGTATTATAATAAGTGGGGAACATTTAGTAAAACCTATTGATACTATGGTGTAAATAATTCTCTAATCATATGATAAAGACTTTGATAGAAAATGCAGAATGGTCGACAATATCCAAAAGTTATGCTTTGGTTGTAATCTCCGCTAAGTATAGTGGTCTAGCTGAAATGAAATAGTAAAAATTACGTTAAACGATTAACTATTATTTCAACGGCCTTGGAAGTGGATATATTCTTACATGTTAAAGCCATTTTCCTTACCATATGCACAAAAATTGAGATATTTCCACCTTCTAAGGGTAGAAATATTTGCACTCAAAGGTACGCTTTTATATACACAGCGATATACGCCGAAAGCGGTCACTTTTTTAGATAATACCCTGTATACAGAATAAATTGTTCTTATTATTTTAATGAGAAACCAAAACATAAGCTCAAAAACAAAAAGGTATTTGTCGTTTTGATATAATGAAGAAGCATCGAAAGTTTATAATGTTACTAAAACAAAATTTACTCAACTTTTTATGCACCTATCCTCTTAGGAAAATATAAAATTTTAGAAACTGTAATTTCTTTTTCAGTCTAAAAAATTTTACATTATCGTTAGAGAATAAGGGTATTAATTTAATTTATATGTTGATACTAGAAAAACAAAATTTAATGTGTTTCAAACTGTATAAGTATGGAATTTTTGTTAATTCAGGTTAGTCCTTTTACATTCATAGCGCTACAGACAGATACACAGACATCATGAATAGTGAGTGATACTGTTATGCTGTTTTTTAGATGGCTTTATCCTTATCTCTTCAATTTTAGTGTCATTGGAATATGAACCACAAAAGGGATATGACAAGTCTAAAGATATAGCCTTGTATCAGGATGTATGTTCTTCTATAATAATTACCTGATCCCAAAGTATCTTCAAATGACTTATTTTGTGGATATGAAGTTTTTACGAGAAGTCGACAAATTTTATTGTTTCATCTATCTGCAACTGGAGGAACTTGATATTTTGACGGACTTTTATATATTTCTTAAATACTTGGAAACTCTTAAATATAATAGTAAATTCAAAAACTACAGTTTGTCTATTTAAAAATTATTAATAAATAACAAATACAAAAAGTAAGCACTCGCACTTAGAATGCTAGATATTTTTCAATTGATAGAATAAATATAAAAAATATATATGCAATATCTTAACCCTTTTTAAATACAGGATGGCTACAAAAACCCCGGCCACTTTTCTAACTAGTTATTAACAACAGAGATGTCGCTGTTTTTAAATACCTAAACATCGTAAAAACGGCGACATCTGTTGTTAATACCTAGTTGAAGAAGTGGCCGGGGTTTTTGTAGCCACAGGGTGTATATACCTAAATGTAGAATATCTCGAAATGACGCTCAAGTGCTTTTGATGAACGCACCTCTACAGCATGTACCTACAATAATTGTACACGTCTGTCTCAATTCTCATCGTATACAATCTCGTATCAATTGTTTCAGAAAGATTTCCGGCTAGTTGTCATTTTCCAAGTTGTATAATCTGCTAAGTAACATATTGTTAACATATAATATGGTTCATATTTTCATGCTGATTTGTTGAACAATAACTATGTACATTGGCGAATAAAAAATGTAACATTATTTTTTGACTTGCATGCATTTTCCTAACAGATAGAAAATATCAAACAAATCCTATCAATATATGTATTTTCCGGTTGAGTTACACTGAAAGGACATATAAACAGAATGGTCAAGTACACAAAAGATAACCGAAGGATCATTGAGGCAAATGACTGTTATATCCTCACATTTTATACGAATTTCAAAAAGTGGAACATGTATAATAAAAATGAAATTATGCTATCTGATCCCCACAAAATATTTTATTTTTGTCTAATACATATGATTGAAATCCATTGTGTTTGACGTACATAAGAGAATTTCTTCTCAGTTATACAATTTCATGTGGTTATTTTTAAAACCCATTATTTTACATTTCAGCTCTGCAAACAATACTAAAGTAACATATAGTCTGTTTAGAAGTTTACAGAATTGTTCCAGGAGGTCTCTGAAGAGAAATATTTTCAAATTGGTATCAGCAACTTGCTTCAAAGGATGTCTTTGTATCAAAAGGAATGTATGAGATACTTTGGCATATAACATATTTTAATAAAACAAAATATAGTGGAAAAGTTGAACTAAGAGAATCTATGTGGTCTATACATGAAAAGGTGTATGTAGTTGAAAGTTTTTGTTCATTTGGAGATGTGCTACTTGCTTTCTTATGGTAATTTGCGGAATAATATTTTAATATGAAGGTATAAAGTCGTAAAACTGAAGTTATTTTAAATCACTCATAAAAATATAATTTCACTTCAAAACTTTTATTAATCCCTTCATTAATCTATAAAAACTTTTTAATAAAAATTTTCAATAAATTTTTACTCATCATTTTAAGTTTATGCAGCTTAATACTACAAATTTCAATAATTTCACCATGAAACTTTCTTGTTTAATTGTAAAATCAAAATCGAAGATTAAAATAAACTCCCCGCATTGTTCACTTCCCGCGTCATTATTGTTTAAACAATTGACTGCACAAAAAAATTATTTAGACAAAAAATGTGCGGATTTTTTTGCTACAAAATTTCTCAACCGTTTTTCCGATAAAAGCAACGGTTTAGGAGATATCACTGAAAAAAGAAAACTTTTCTGTATAATTTCAAAAGCCTGTAACTTGAAAACAAATAAAGATCGATCTACCACTTTTGTATTTGTTAGTCTTAGAATTAAGTCTATTTCATGCTCCCAAAATTTGAACATAACGATACGAAACACCCTGTATAGTTATTTGCTCCATGTTTAGACTATGTCAAACTTTTATACCACCTTGTGTTTTGTTTAGCTAAATCTAATTTACATAACGTTATTATGTAACCGAGAAACAAACTTTTCGTTTTTGTAATTTTAGTCCCAGTTTTATGTTAAATGTTCAGATTTCTGCATCTATTTCGTGCATAGTTTGGGGAACCAGTATCGCATATTCCTTTTTGCTTTTGTGTTGTTGTATATCACCAGTCATAAATATTCTTCATGCACATCCTTGCATTAAATTTAAAATTCAACATTTTAATCCTGTTTGTAATTTTCATAATAAATGTGTACGGTTTTTCTCCATTTTTTGCTCCCACCCCAACATGGCTTGATAAAACGTTTTTAGTCCACCGTACATACATCACGTAACCCTTCCTGTTAATTAGTAAGAGTTAGTTATTTTCCACAGGATGCAGTCGTTATGTCGGATGTTCTAACTCTCTTGGACTTTCCCGTCATAAAATTTGTTCAGGTCCTGGTTTCGTATCCTCTTTCTCAGGATGTATCTTCGCCACAAGCTGTGGCTACTGTCTCTTTCTATTTGTAAAGTACGGGAATTACTAACTATACCCAAAGTATTTTCAGTGGACGGTTTATCTAAAAATTTTTAATTTAATTTGGCATTTTCTGTTCATGCCCCTGCATTAAAAATAATATTTGGCTCAGGGAGATTATGTATTTTTAACACTTTAACGGTATATGTACATACATAGTTTATTTTTCCAGCAGATATAAGTGGCAGAATTTAACTTTGGTCAAGCAACCCATTAATGATCACTACGGTATAAAAATAATAAGTAATTTCATGACAGTATTATGATAATGTCCCGTCTCGTAGGTTTTCTACTAGATGGCGCCTAGATGGATCACATTTAAAAAAATATGCTATCATGAAATAAATTAAATTTCTAATACAAATATGCAGTAGGTACTTATTCAATTGTATTAATATTGCTGAAAACTTAAGTTCCTATTGTCCAACGAAAATGTAAAATTTATAGTCTTTAATTTTTGTCCTTTTTGCTCCTCTGAAATTCTGTATTGCTTAAAAAGAAACAAAAACTCTTTTTGTTACGTTTATAAAAGAACCGCAAATAATGACGTCCTTAAGGTAGTACTACTACTGTTTTTTTAGTTTATTGTCTCTCTGGACGATATTTCTTTGCATTATTGAAACAAATGTTATGTTTTGTGGATGACCACACGAAACTCAATTAAAAAGAGAATAGTACCCACTAACAATAAAATTACAAACCGACCACTGGAACATAAATGAAAATTGTTTAATCAATTATTTAATGCAGCATGCATTAAAATAGCATCAGCATCGACTGATTCACCTGCAATCCCTAGCAATTACCTGCAGTGATGGAGAAAATGTACAAGCACGTTTACACATGGCACGTAGAGTAGTTGCTCACCAATCAATTGGAAATGTTACTTCCACTCATAAAAATCCCACATATAGCAGAATGTAGTTACGGTTTTTCAGTGCGTGTCCGATAGATTATAATTAACATGAATTGGATGTATGTTTGTTTGATTGTAATCATGGAGAGAAAATGATGTGTGTACTTTCAGTTGGAAAAATATTGTATGATTTTGAATTAATCGCCAAGGTGTGCAAATGGAATGTAAATTTTCCAAATGTGTGATGTAAAGATGACGTTTGACGATAAATAGTTACGAAATATGTTAGAAGGTTCAGTCAGGTTTACGTAACGTATTTCTCTCGAGGAAATACCATATTTAAGATATAGATATACGCAAAACATTTGCAAAACATGATTTGTAAAAATTATCTTCAATTTAGTAGCTAGGAATTTTTTAGATATATTATAGAGTATACCTATATTTTGGAATACTTAGTACAAACCTAGTTTTTGTTTCGAGTCTAACATCGTTGGCTATGAAATTTAAAAATATTATACTTTCTTTTAGCAGTGATCCTCACCATAATAAAATACGTAATTTAAAAGTACCTAGGCAATCATCTAAGCTGATGTATAATTGGTTGTCTAACTAATTTTTTTTTAATATGGAAGAATTATAAAACACTTAAGTCACGGCAAATCTTTAGTTTAGTAATGCACAACCACATAAGTTAATAATAATTCTTAACTAATAAAGATACAATAATTGTACCTTGGGCACAATTAGGTATAAATTTACCAGTCTTTGAAATACCCTTATACATAAATACCTTGAATTTAGTTTAGAATCGAACATATCCGATAGCAAAGGAAACAAAAAGCAGTAGATTGATTTTTGTTTTTCAATAAAAGTATGGTGATTGGTAGGTATAAAACGTTGGGGGCGACTTAGGGCGCTCCAGGGAATCATGCTTTTTGGATAGTGGAACCGTGAAAGCGAATGTGTTGCCACCTGAGTGTTTTACATTCACCACGGGCATATATGATACGAGTTGTTGTTCTATTGACAGCTGATATGCATCAGCTGGTCCTTTAGGTTTTGGTTTTTAGTTTGTCGCGTACAATACTTATTTTTATTTCATTTGCTGGTTTGTTGTTTAAAAATATTGTACTATGGGGATGAAAACAAAGAGAATGTGAATATGTAATATTGGTGATGGATGGGTATGCCACGTTTTATATGTAGATTAAAAAAAATGTCTACTGTATCGGTATTATTTTTCAGTAGAGATGTGCGTGACACTGTCTCTATTTCTTCTATCTTTCGTTCGCCTCCCTTGAGAGAGACAGGAGGAACAGTGTCACGTTCATGTTATCTAAAAGTAATTCTACTACATGTACTTAATATTTACTATTTATTTATTTCTTTATTAAATATTAAATATTATAAAGGTTTTCAATGTTATTAAACTTATAGCTATTTATTTTTCTCTGTGGAGTTTCATCCGCATTTAGATGTAGAGAACAACTATACCGTGTATAAGGGCACAGCATTCATCAAAAGATACATTTTTTTTTCAAGATCTGATGTAATTTAGTGCTTGTTTATTAAATATACAGCGTGTCTGCAAACAGCTAATAATTACAAGTACCTTTACATAATCTGGCTAGTGATATGTTTTCTACATATAAGAAAGAATTTGTACAAAAGATGTTTCGAGTCTAAAAAACACTACTGACAGTTTTTCAATTCATGTCGATTTTTACAAGGAATGTTATTTAACTTTTTGGTAAATTCCCTGACATATGATTTATGTTGAATTGTTGAAAAGTTTATTCGATCATACGAATCAATATTGAAATGGCAACTACCATTTCAAGTTCTTTGAAAGTGTGTAAATTACAAAAATGGCACCGGAACAGAATATGTTAGCGGGAAAATCAATCAACGAAATTAATATATCAAATCGGTAATGAAAATAAACATTTTGTTCTTTTCATAATGTCATCTGTTTCTATTTTTAACTGATTATATCCAATTCTTGTATTTCTAAAAAAATAAACTGTTCAGTTGTTTGACGGACAATCGGTCTTATTCTTGATGCCATTGAAAATATAACAATTTATTGAATAATTTTCAATAATGCATATTCTGTATGCCATTTGCCTATTGAATAAATTTCAAGTACTGTTTAATAAACTTGAAAATATTCGCACTACCTTTTTTCCAAGTGTTTTCTCTTTTCAAGTTATTGAAAATTTATTTCTACTGGTTTTTACTGTTTATTTCACCTCTGAAATGGATGATTTAGGATGTAAGAATATTGATCATCATTAATCATTTGGAAGATGCTGAGGAATAGTAAGAATTCTAATATTCTTGATATAAATGTAATTTATTTATAAACAAGGCCCTTACTGGTGGCATTCTTTCATAATAATTAATTTAATACACTAATAGGTACTTATTTGCTTTTGCTTAAATTAAATATCTGATGTGTCCAACACATGACTTTCTTATACGGATAGTATCACAATTACTTTTCCTAAAGAAATTAAATTAAATTTCCTGTAAAAACTTTGAGGGTTTCCAGCAATTTTCAAATAGTCTCTGTCGCACTTATTGCAATACGCATAAATCTGTCCTTGTCCCACTCATTATAACCGAATTTTACGACAAAAATGTGTTTTATTTTAGATTTTTGACCTATTACTTACTTAAAAAAATCTCTCGGTATAAAATCACATTTATGATTTATGTATTCATTATTATTGTTTTCGGTCCATAGAAACCAGTAAAATAAAAAAAAACTAATGGTCCTTCTGGGATTCGAACCCGGGACCTTCCGTTTGGCAGCCAAGCCTCTATGTCTAGTCTACCTAGACCGTTGGATTCAACAATCAACGCGCGCTATGAGAAATAATACTCGTATAAGTGTTTTAAGAATATTTAGTTTTTTTGAAATTTTTTTGGCGGAATTTCCAAAAAAAAAATTACATCTTACTGCGGCTGCGTAATAGATGGTACTGATAAGAGTAAAATAAAGTGGGAATGCTTCAGTATACGCAGTCATATACAATTCGCTAACTGCTGGTGCTGCTTGTGTCACTCTCTGTGCCGCCTATTTTATGTATCTACCCCTGCTATTACTTATACAGAAAAGCAATACTATGTTGAATATCCCAACCCGATATATTTCCTGTATCGCATACGATAAAAATAATTGTTAAATATTTTAAAATGTGCTCTATACCCCAACAACTAATGGAACACAGTTGTGGTTTTTAGATGATTTGTTTGAAACGAAATTCCAATAAAACCGCAAATAAGTTCATAATTTTGTTTCTAAAGCCGCTAAGAATGGTATGATTTTAATTAGTTATGCGGCAGGACGTCATGAACATAATGGGGTGCATCACTGCAGCGTGGTGCAATTTAAACTTTGCTAGGCATTCCGCGGTCACATCATGTCTTTAGAAATGCACATTTATATAAACTTCCTCCAACCGTACGAGATAATCTGTTTAAGTATACAGTTTCCCTACAGAAACTTTCATGGACATAATGTTTGTTCGATTTTTTGCTTCCATAATTTATCGATGCATTTTTATTTAAATATTTTAGGTTACAGTAGTGCCATTAGTTGGTGGTCGGTTTATCTCTACGTATGTAATCATTAATTGTTTGAAATTTCAAGAAATGAATGTTAGGATATGCATAAGTGCCAAGATAAGAGATACCTCACGAATTTTTAATACAATGTGTATTTTTTGTTCCTTTGTTGTGTGAACTGTGAATACCGTTTGCACGTGATGAATATATTTGCTGAAAGAAAGAAGTTCATTTTTTGTTCCATTTTTCGATGATTTATAGCACTAACAAAATAAATAGAAATGAGCTGCGTCTTTGCCTGTACATGAAGTAATTTAAACTTCATTTGTGATAAATGCGGCATTATTTTCTAAAGTACATCCAGAAAATTTTAATAAAAGCACAAAACATAATCCCACCATCAAGCTTAATTTTTGTTTGAATTTTCCTTTTCATTTGTCTTATCCTCTCTGATGGTTGGTTTAAGATATTTCATAATTTAATAAACGCAAAGAAACATTTATTTAATATCATCAGCTCTTTAATATACTTTGCAGACAATTATTTTTTTGTAGATGTAAACCCATTTTATATAAAGTAATGAAAGTATTTGCAATGAATAATGTAGGACGCTATTAAACGCCAAGGATTATTTACAACTTAGCTAAAATTAAGTCCGGATATGTATTTTTCTATTTAGAATATTTTTATTATCGTTGTGATGTTTCTAAAATTGATAAACTTTGGTAAAGGAAAATTTAATTATAAATTGAATTGATCCATATACAGTTTCGTGGTTGAATGTTGAGAAGCGCGGTCAATGATGAATTGGATTTACAGAAAGGTTATTGGAAATATGTCTTTACACTATCATAAACGGATATCTGGCAGTTATCGTTGTAAATTGTGTTCAACTCCCAATTTCCCGTTTAAAATATGTTTGACCTTATGTCCAATACATCAACGTGGAAAAGGTAGTTTTCGTATAACTTTTATGAAGAGAAATTATCACATGTATAATTCCTGCAACATATTATTGAATTACACCCAAATTTGTAATACAATGAGGTGAGAACTAGTGCAGTAAAGCAGAAAATGATAAAGTTGGTTTATTAGATCTCTAGTAAAGTCATGTACTGTACAGTATCCCGAACTTTAGGAGAAAAATTTACTGCATATTCGATATCTTGTGATGCAGCTCTCTCAGATATATATCAAGTATTCAAATGGAAAACTATACGAAACCAATTTGTGTTCCAAAGTGGGCATGGTTGTCCTAAAATTGTTAGAAACTTGGAAAACTTCAAGTAACAATAGGGAAAGTGTTTACAGAAACTGGAATATCGGAAAACGTATTAAAATTAAATTAATCGATCCCATCTGTTGAACGAATATTAAAAGACGTGCAGATTTGTTCAATCAAACAAATCAGTTAAATGGATTGTGATGTACGCTTTCAAATTTTAGCAGCTTTTTTTTTGGTGCATTACGCTAACCACATATTCATTATTTTATTTACAGAAGGTTTGTAGGCTTCAATCGGATTTAGAACTTGTGTTTTAAAATGTATTTACACTGTATATATTTTAGATTTAGATAACCTTAATCGAAATTAGTTCCAATTATAAAACAAA
This sequence comes from Pediacus dermestoides, assembly GCA_963942485.1. Classification (NCBI taxonomy): domain Eukaryota; kingdom Metazoa; phylum Arthropoda; class Insecta; order Coleoptera; family Cucujidae; genus Pediacus; species Pediacus dermestoides. The sequence continues at coordinate 14,996,059 of OZ012626.1, forward strand.
ATTAGTTTTCTTTTATTTTAAACACATTTAATGTAATATCGTCTCAAACCACCATCTCACTCAGTACACCCTTAAGTTTGTTGGGGCACGATCGGATTTTATGTACTTTAATTTTCTTATTACTATTTTATAAACCATTGCAATTTCTCAAACACTATGTATATTATTCAATAATAAAGTAGTCTGGTAAAAATTATCCACCAATTTAAATTTGTGCTGGTAACACTTTTGAGGCAGTTTTAAATCACCTGCAGCTGGCCCCACATTAAAATCACAATCAAAATTGATTTATTATCAAATTAAATGAACTTGGACCATCATCCAGCCAATTAAGAGCACGAAAGAGTGTTCGTGTCCACTTTTTAAAGTTATTAATTACATTTGGGAACACATTAACAAAATCATTATAAAGCTTTCAGGTAAATGTGGAAATGGAATGAATCCTGTCCATGAGAAATTATCCAATTCCGTATAATTTTATATAACAAACGCGTCCTGTAAAGTACGGTTAAAGTGTTTGATTAAAGACTTCTTTTTGTTTCTTTTAATGACTGCGTGTAAAATTGCTTTACAGTTAAGTTTCATAGTCAGACCCCCACAATTCTATAAGTAATTAAATTAACTCTACAGATACTATTTAATTTTTAATTCACTAAATTGGAAAGTCGTAGGTGTAATTTCCCTTATTTTATTGCTCTGTTCAAGAATTGAAACTAATAATAATATAAAATAAAAATATAACGCAACATTTCCAATTCAGTTACCTACATAATTGAATTTTTAGGCGCATCAAAATAATAAATAAATGTTTTTTATGCATCGAGTTCCCAGTGGTTTAACGTGTATGTCCCCTGACAAGTAAATATTTGATATATTAATAAAATTTCTGCACATTTTACACAATGAATTCATTAATTTTTTATTTAAAATTTCTTTTTATGGCATTTGCATTGTACTCGTATACTGATCAAATTATTCCTGACTTCAATTTTGCACTCTATTTTTATTTCAAATTTCCGACTGGTGGCTATCTCTCTATTTTCCGTCATTGACAAGACATTTCGCACCGTTCAACAAAAGATGCAAATGAAGCCCATGACCCAATTAACTTATATACTTGGGCATATTTTACTTGCATAAGTTGACGATGTGGAGTCACGTACCGTTTGAAAATTGGAATGAGGATATGTGAAAATAGTGCCAAGAGGTCTAGTGTGGTGTTGCCAGAATGATTACTTCTATACAATTTTAGATTTAACCAATCTGCATAATATTGCCACTGCGAGCAAAGGTATTTAGCCTGTCTGCATTGCAGAATTTGTACAAAATTATCCTGGACAATACAATACCGTGTCTCTCAGGAAATCTGATTATTCCGAAAGGGTTTAATATTGTCATTCGTTGTCAGTAAGAGATACAGGATAGTTGGTGGATATTATACTCTCTAAGTGCACTTGTCGGTTGGAATTTGGAATTAATTTTATACAATTTTGTAACTTGAGTGAGATAGTGATCTAACACTAACAACACTAGATCTAACTGTAAAAATAAACTTATGTGCAGTCAAGATCTTTTTAAAATGACATTTCGAAGAACCTCATCACTTATCTCTAACTTACAAAATGAGTTATGCTTGTAAAGTAAAAAAAATCTTGACTCTTTAAAGTATAAAAAACTCGTATATACCTAATTGTATCTTGAGCAGTGTCATTTGCAAAGTTATGTTTCCTATAATTAAGTATAATACATAGATTTTTATTCTATGATGAACGTTATAGTCTGGGAGCCAGTGATGAATTATTAACGTGACTCTTTTGAGTCACAATTTAAAAATGGGCTGTTAGGGGATGTTAGAGGATACCGAGCTCATACCAAACCTCCGCTTAGAGCTAAGTGGTTGCGTTCCGCCGCTACAAGGGGTTGAAGATGGTCGCGCTACAGATGCATATACCTATACGTCATGAGTATGAGTAAAAATAAAAGATGCATATAAAAATGTAAACAGCACAGATTATATAAATAACCGTCTGTTAAGCCCAGTCGGTTGTTATCACCGTCTGTTGAGGTGTCAAAGTGCTGAAATTTCAAACATCATGTACGTCATGAATTTGAGTATGTAAATATAAAATATGCATATAAAAGTTTAATCAATACAGATTAAATAAATAACCGACTGTTAAACCCAGTCGTACTTCAAATAATATCGATTCTTGGAAAAAAAAACAAATCATGTTTGAAGTTCATTATTTTCTGCCATTTGTTCTCTTAGGAAAAACGACTAATTGATCTTGTTAAGTGATAAATAAATCCGATTCGCAAAATAAATAAACCGAACAATGAATTTGATTGATAAGAAACGTTTAAAATCATTGGTAATGGCGACAAACTCGATCAACCGCTACGTAGGAAAAATCGAATCTCGCGATGTTTAAGGGGCTGACAAATGGTGATAACAACCGACTGGGCTTAACAGATAGTTATTTATATAATCTGTGCTGTTTACGTTTTTATATGCATCTTTTATTTTTACTCAAACTCATGACGTACATGCATCTGTAGCGCGACCTTCTTCAAGCAGCGGAATGCAACGACTTAGCTCTAACTGACCGGAGTTTTGGTATCCCCTACCAGCCCATTTCTAAAATGTGACACAAACGAGTCACGTCAATAATTCATCACTGGCTCCCGGACTATTAATTTTTTTACGATTTTGAATAATAATTATTAAAAGACAATAGGTAATAACACATTAACAAAATCTTCATTAAAGTTATGTATCCTTAGAACAACCGATACTAATTAATAATCCATCTATTTTTATGATCTAGTGCGTGCTAATGAACAATATACTTTTTTCGAAATATCACTTTTAGGTCTCATCAATCTTTGTGCAGATATTCTCAAAAATAATTTATATCTCACTAAGGAAGAACATTTTTTAATAGAGGTAAGCTGAGTTCAGTCAACATGTTTTGGTCCCAGAAATATGTTGTAACTTTTTCTACAGATTTTTGAGGGTACATAATACAACGTATGAAACAATAATTTATATTAATATAGATTTATGATAAGTGGTGCCAATTATTCATTTAAAATTTAATATCCCTCATTAGTATACCATATAATACTATTATTATTTTGTTAATTTCAATATGGCCCAATATGACATTATAAATGATATTGTTAATTACTAACCCTACATATTAATGGAAAATCTATAAAATATTGTTGTCGTCCTGCAACATGCAGTTCAATGTTCGCAGGAACAAGGGTTGTATAGCACTAAAGATGTCAGAAGGGACCATGGTTGTCCGCATGTATAACTGGAACTGCAATATGTCCTGACGCTAATACAGATATGCATTCCGATAACTCATCGTGCACGTTCCTTAGGGAGAATTTCAATAGTTTATTCGACGTGGACGTGTAGTAAGGGAATATCCGATGAACTTTCTGTATTAATCTTTACATCTGATATTATGTGCCAAGGCAAGCGGTTTTCCTTCCCTTTCAATTTTTAACTTATGCCAGATGATTACTTCATGAAAAATTCAGTGGATTCTTTTTATGGACATTTGTCGAGGTAGGAATTATTTCGTTTTATTAACTTTTTTATTTGTTCTCGAGATTTGGTTCGTTTTTAGGAGCTAATCAGCAATATAGCCCCACAGCGCAAAACCGACCTTTTGGCCGGAAAGTCGGCAAACTTTTCAAATAGGATAGTTAGCAGTTTCTAAATATTAGTCCTTATCTAAGTTTCTTACAGTTTCTGTCCACTCAAGAGCTACGCACAACAAAATCAAAAGCTGAAAGAGTATACGCGTACGTAAATATCTAATAGGTATTATACAGCTTTTAATAGTATATTATATACTAAGGGATTGAGGTGCATCATTTAATCCCTGAGGGTGAATTAAATTTCATGAGCGAGCAAAGCGAGCTAGGGAAATAATTCACCCGAAGGATTAAATAATACCTCAATCCCGTGGTATATACGCTATTTTTTGCACTTCCGAAGCATTTGCATGTGAAATCATTCTAAATTTATTCTTGTCAAAGTGACAAACGTGTCGACAACAACAATAAAATACTGTCCAAAATGACAAAAAATACTCGTGTAACCTAGCATGTAAATTTAATCCCTTGGGATTAAATAGGTCACTTCAGTCCCTGTAAATAGGGATTAAATTAGCACATTTAATCCCGGATGTGCAAAAAATAATTTAACTTCAAATTATTAGTCGGTTTCCCTCGACTGGCATTAGATATTATATTATTCATGATTTTCTTCTGACTGATGCACCCAGCAGCAAAATTGGCGAAACGTCACGAACAGAAATTGACACCAGCAACGCGACAAAACCCACAACAATATGATATTAGTATTAAGTTTTCATAAATAAGTTTACCTATTATTATGTTTTTTTTATGTATTATAATTACCGTAATACTTTATTTTTGTACAATATAATTTACATAACTTATCATCTTCTATAGTTTTTACAACGTTAGTACTTTATTAACGAAGTTTTTTTGTTTCAGGTATGGGCTACTGAAAGTTGACAATAGATTAGTTAAGTTTTGAACAGTTTGTATTGGTAAGTGGAAAATAATTACGTACAAAATTGTAAACAATCCGAGGTGCATAATTCATTCGACTTCGTCTAAATTTATTACGTTGTGCCTTGAAAAGTTCATATCGAAAGAAAAAAGTTTGTTCATTCCATAACAATACCAGTTTGTTTTTGTTTTCTCCTTTTTCCTTATAAGAAATTCGTGTAGTTGTTATGGAAATTGGCTTTAAAGCGTTTCAAATTTCCTTGCATTGTAAAAGAAATAAAACCTAAGTAAATTACTTGTTCAATCAAACCCAAAGCTTATTAATTCTTTTCAAATTTGAATAGCCTTCTTTTTGAGTTAAATTCTTTATCGAGACGCATTGCAGATTGATTGCAGAACATGATGGTACTTTTAGAACAAATTCAAATAGCTAGTAAATGAAAATTTAATTAAATACTTTTGTTCAGTTAATTTGGCAACCACAAAATAAATGGAATTAGTTTAGTGAATAGAGATATGTAAATTTACTTCCATTTGGCTTCAAAGGTTTTATTATGCTTGCTCTTTTGGCTGTTTTTCAACTCGCTAATTTATAAAACTATTAAAATATGAAAATGCAAAATATACCTTACCAGTACCTGATATGAAATAGTTTTGGCATTTCATTATGAATATTGAATTCACACCCATGTCATTTAAAAATCTTTGAATACTTAAGGATAACTATACCTAAACCTACCAGAAGTTTTTGACTTTGTTACGAACCAAAGTTGTATTATAGCAATCAGCAAAATGCGCAGTAGTCATTCTGTTATTTGTTATAAAATGTTGGCATTATCAAAAAGAAGAAAATATAATTAACGAAAAGAAATCTTATTTTTAATATATGTATTAATCATAATCTGATAGTAAATCAAGTAAAATGTGTGTGACACCTCTTTTCTTTATGAAGATGCAAATTATTGGTTTAATTTCAGCAATGTTATTATAATACCATTCTTCTTACAGGAGAACTATACCATAAGATATAAAAAAACAATTCCACTTAGGTATACATTTTAATGTAATCCCTAATTCCTCAATATTTACATCTTCTGATATATTTTATCACCTACCTCAATGATTATCAAATCATGGGCATAATCTTTGTAATAATATTACATGCTTACAATGAGCATGGAAAGTAACATATAACATACGAGTGTGATGTTTTATGTAAGTCACACGAGTGTGTTAGTGCTCTTTTCATTGTGTGGTGTTCAATATTCTTCCCACAAGCCTGAATAAAAAAAGTTTTGTAATTTTTTTGTAACTAACAACAATGACCAACAAAACTAATAACAATTCTTAATAGGAAACTGGAAAATAATTTTAATTTCTTGTTGTTAAAAATCAAAATTAAAATTTAGATTTAGATCTATTACGCTGTGTTCTAACCCACACGTGTGTTAGCAAAATAACATACGTGTGTGTTAATACTTGTTTTCGCTCCTACTTTTTTGAATTGTTGTGTACTTTCTTAGGTGGGTTGTAGGAAAATATTCTTATTACGGTAGTATTAAAATTGTTTCGATTGGGTTTTGGAGTTTGATGATTTAAAATTAATCCTAAACAAAGTCATCTCAGCTTGATACATATCATCGCCAAATAAAATGTCAATTACACCACAGTATAACTCTTTAACCAGTAAAGACAAATAGCCCAAAGTAATAATCCATTTTCAACAGTGCATATGCCAGCAAAGTTTTTGTTCAATATTTCGCCGCTTGTCTGTCATTATGTTTGATAGGCAAAATTTTAAACAAGTTTTTGTAGATTCCTAATCTAGAAAAATAAAATTCACTTTGGATACATTTTAAATCTACATATAAGCGTGTATGACATGATGCTAAATTTTATATATAATTTACAAATACTGTCAATAGGGAGTTTAATCTTGCAAAAAATGGTGGAACTATTTCGTTCGTGAGATCAGTAGTGATGGTGATGGTCACCCCTAATCTTAGCCCAAGTTTTCGGTTCCGGAGGTGTCCCGCTCCAATCGTCATCTTGAAAATATAAGGTTGCCAAGAGTTCTTTCAAAAGTTCTCAACTCTGGTGAATACCACGAAAAAATATATCAGGGCAATTTTGTAGAGAATGCAATTTACTACAAGTTTTGTTAAAAAAATTTTGACTTGCATCAATATTACTAAAAGTTATGATCCGTCAAAGTTACAAAATAAGATGATGATTTAAGCCAAGATAGTTCGCTTATAGTAAATTTTATGGAAACAATAGCTCTTACTAGAACATATTTTATTAAACAACAAACTGGTATATTAATTTTTTTAATTTTAATTATTATTTATCGATTTACTGTTGCAAAACTACGTTAAGTGATACATGATGGCGATCCGAACTCGAGTATGCAGTTTATTATATTCTAGACTTCAAGAATGAATACTTAAATCTGATGGAAGACCCTGTATAGATACTTAAATTAATTATTCTAGTAAAAATTGAAGCTACCCTTCTAATAAATTTAAGTTGAAAATTGTTTTAGATTAGTTAAATCTCTCCTACAGATGGAATTGAAACAAAAACTCTAATGTCTGGTTTCAAAAACGACAATTACATTTTAATCAATGATTAATTTTTAATTTGGGATCGTATTGACTAAAAATATCTTGCCAGCCAATAGTAGCTAGTAGAATTAAAGATTAATCATTGATTAAAGTTTAATTGATTTTTGTGGAAACGGGCATAAACCTATAGACATGAAATCTCGTCCTCCTCTAATTTACTAATGTATTTGAATATGCGGTTAACTCCAACTAAGTGTTTATAGAAATGATCGTTGTAACAATTATTTCTATAAAAATAAACCATTGGAGAACGTTCATATATTCATACATTTATACATTTAATTATGTTCATGGTAGAAATTGATTGTATATTTTCATGATTTCTCTATTTTTATATTTTTTTCAAATGGTCTTAATATTATTATTACATTTCTTTGGCGTGACGGTAAAATTGATTACACAATATTTCTGGTATCACTACGTCAATATTAAGGCTGTTTCCTCCCCAAATGCTGCATTTGTCGTTAAGTAAGAAATATTGTATAATAATCCGGTATAGACCCTTGCCAAAATGTCCACCCCCCTATATTGACAGCATAAAGTTTTAATAGCTCATATGGAAATGTAGCACTTGAAAGGATGATGAAAACGTAGTTTAGCAGATAGGTGCATTTCCCCGGAGTATATAACGCGCAATGAGAATTACAATCCAGCCAATAACATACACCAGCTGAATACAAACGGCTTCGGATGCGTATGCCAAGCCTTATAAATATAACATGTGTTACAAATACTCAGTGCTACACCGCCGTCTAACACCTTTACATGCCGGCACCATCGGGAAATACAATGTCCTAACAGTAGGTAATATTATTTGTAAAATATAGACTGACTCGTTCCTTCTTAAATTGCGCTTTCCAGGTCCACGAGGTCCTTTTTAAAAGCATTTTCTCTACAGCCTACACATATTACGATGCTTTTGACAAGTGCTCATAAAAACAATTCAGACACCCTTCTACGTGTTCTGTTCCTGCGTTGTTTATTTTCTTTTCTGGATCTGCGGCTAGAGTTAATAACTTATTTCAAGACTTATATCTTCTTTTAAAATAGCATTTAATGTGGAGAAGTAAAGGATAATATTGCAATATTTCACTTTAGATGTAGCCAGATGGCTCGCAGTGTTCATACGAAAATAATTGTGGTGTACCTCAAGATCTCAAATGGAAACAACTTGAAATTAGTATAATAGAAGTACATGGTTGAATATTTTTTCCGTCAGGTTCGTGTAATTAAAAATATTGTACAAAACGTTCCCCATTTCAGATTAACTGAAGTATGTATGCCTTGGTAGCACAATCATTTTACACACTTTTGTATGAGCAGATCGTGTGTTATCTGAGTAACACCAGCTACCCAACCACTCGATCAGGTAATTTGTGCCGAATCATAAAACGTAAACCCCTGTATATACTTCATTGAGGTGTTTGAAGACCGTCAGTCAGTCCGTGAACAGCGGAAGGCCCTGCTGACATAAACGAAGTTTATTTCGTTTTTTTGTTGTTGAAGATATTTCTAACTTAAAAGCATTACTTTGTATCCCTTTCTTCTGGTTTAGAGATAATAAAATAAAGTGTCGCAGAAATTGAACAAAAGAAAGTAACTTTTACAATTTTAAATAAAGTAGATATAGAAAAAAGAACGTGATATGTGAGAAAAACCCTAAAAGATATATTTAGTTTTTTAATTCAACTGAGCAAAGGTGTAAAAGAAATACAGACCATCCCAATGAATGAATGTTATGGATGAAATTTTATGATAGCAAGGCCTCTGAAGTAGTACCCAACTTCAGGTAAAACGTAATTAAAATAGTTTTAATATATTTAATTGCATTCGGGAACAAGTACCCTAAAATTTAATTAACAGTTTAAATATTAAAGATTTTAATTTGAGGCAGCGGTATAGGAGCAAACTGCGTCAAATAAATAGTATGTATATGAAGGGGGATGTAAATCTAAACCCTACAGCTATGGCTAATAACATCATGCAAATGAACGTTTACCCTTAACCCTAGATAACTGGTATTAACTTCGGAAAACATTTGCATTTGTTTATAAGCCATATGAATGTCAAATTTGTACACGCTAGTTTATTGCTCTTACAAAATATATAAACTAGTAAATTTATAGCAAAAGCAGGGAACGACCATACGTTCTGTGTTTCGTAATGTGAATGCCACTACATTCATGTTACTACTGAAAAGGCCACATGCAAATGCTTTATTAGTTATTTTGAGAAATATTCCCCACACCAGTTTATTTTTCTGAAATTACTAAAAGGGTGAGTTATTCAATAACAAAACCCTGCGTTTCCACTGTTCGTGCATTCCCTCCTACAATTAAATGTGTTTATTAGGAGGCAATTATTAGTTTAAATTGCCTTTGGCAACTTTCGCGTTCTCTTATTGGATAATAATTACTACGCATAGTAACATCAACATTCGTGTCAAATACAAATTGAAAACGTTTTGCTTGTTAATTCTATTTACCAATTTAATTATTACATCAGTTATTAATCTAATTTTTGGTGCATGTGTTAATTTATTAGATACTATTGATATTAAATATTGCATAACCTCAAACTAAAAATATTTTAAATAAAAATTATACCTGCGCCACTACGCTACGTCCAAATTAAAAATTATATTATTTATTTACTTTTTATATACCAGTATATTTTAAACTTTTAAACTGATTATTATTGGTTTGTGCATTATTTCAATATTAGAATTAATATTATTATAATTTTTACGATTCCATTGATCTCATTCATTTGTATTTTGCATTGGCCATTTTTGTCATAACTTTTTTAATTAAATTTTTATATACATGGCTATGAAAAGAATCATGATTAGTATATTTCCTTACTACTTCATATAAAACATCTAATGTGCCCAGCACAAAGCTTTTTTATACAACTCCAGTATTAAAAATAAATTTGAACAAAATGTCAGTTTTCCAATAACATATCTTTTTTGAAGATTCTAAAACGAAGAACTAGGTATATTTAAAAAGTACAGTTATCAATAATCTATACATTTAATTTATTACCCTCATCAGTTGTAATTACGATTAGATGTATATTTTTACTTGATGTTATGTGTTTAAAATAATAAATAAATAAAGTGAATTTTATATTTTTGCTTTCTTATACATGCATACTCGTAATATTGAAGTATTGTTTTTTCGAGATTTTGATGGATTTACACGTTTTAAGAATTTCTGAATCCATTGTGACTATTATCGCAAAAATATCTGTCTGTATCCATTATAATTCAAAAGTGACTTGTTTGAAATGATTTTAAAATTTTAAATTTTAAAATTTTACATTAAGCAGATCTACACAATAATTATACTTTTTAAAATTTTGTAATCGTATGAAAAGTGATATACATACGTTAACTATCAGATATTTTTTCTTATCTATAAAATGTCTGGTTCAAACACACACACTTTTGACATCTCTAAAATGTTGTAGCTGAGCAGTCGTTAGAGTTTCTCACTATAGTAGCAGGTGTCCAAGTATATTTTCCTTAAAACGATGTGATGTCTTTACATGCCACATAGCATTTAGGGTATATCTTCAGGTTCATTGTAGAGTAGTAAACTTAGTTTGAAGTGAAACTGAATGTGTTTGATCATGATAGAATACCAATAGTCAGATGCGTGCACCCAATTACTGATGGCTTTTTATATGAATAAAAAGAAGATACACCCTGTCAATTTGTTTTTTCTCGAAGTAAATACATGAAACACAAATAATACATTGACTAAAGCGAAGACGATTTTTCTGTTGAAACCTATGAAACAGTAGTGACATATGTAATACTAATATATTGCTAGTATGAAGACGATAGCAACCTCTCGTTCTCACACTCGTCAGACCGGTCGTTGTGCTCATGTGCTCACTCGTATTCGAATGAGAATCAAACACTCATGCGCATTAGCGCCCATTTCCAGGTGCTCCGTCTCTTTATAATTACGTGGGTCCAACTTATATCGAAGGCACAGAATACAATATCCAGAAGGATCTCTTTCCCTTTAACAAGAATTCGCGCATTTAGCGTGCGCATCTATCTCCCACTTGCTTGCTCCCGCCTTCAGTTAGTACGCCATTGCGCTTTAGCTCATTGTTTTCGTGCCCCCAAGAACATGGCTGCCATTCTAAATTGGGCATTTTTACATGGAAGGTGCCGACACTGAAAGATCCTTCTGGATATTGTATTCTGTGGCGAAGGATAGAATTCTAGCAGTATGTTAATATTACATACAGTGCGTTTCAGGAGGAATAGTAAATATTTTAGGAGGTGGTAGTAAAGACTAATTCTATTAAAAAATACTATATGCCATGTGTACAATTTTTATTGGTTACTCAAAGAAGGTGTAAAACAAAGGCAAATGATTAAGTTTAAAGTTGATTTTGAAAAATTCCACCACCGACTTCAATGCACTTTCGAATTCTCTGGACAACACCACGTGTAGCTCTTCTGAGGTCGACTTGGCTTTCTTTTATGAGGGCAGCACGAACTATCAATAGGTATAATAAAAAAATAAAAATCGGACACATGTTACATATATGGAATTTGTCGTTCGAATTGTCTATACTACCACCTCCTAAAATATTTACTATTCCTCTTGAAACACCCAGTATATGTGAAATATGCTAAAGGCTAATTTACCTAAAATTAATTATTTGTAAATGAAATATATTTAAATCACTATAGCGCCCATATTTATATATCCGTGACTTAAGACTTGAGTGCAAATCAACTTCGGTTTTGAAATTTCTAAACACTGCTTGGCAGAAAACTAGAAAAATCACTAACAGTTCTTATCCCGCCGAGAATTCATGCACTAACTATTATACGGAGGCACAGCTTTTGGCGTTGCTAGGACTTAAGTCAAACTTCACGAAGCATTGCTCAAGTTTAAGTATCGATTATAAATGCGGACATACCTAAATGTATTGTTATGAAACGAATAGATTTAAAAAGTAGTAAAAACATGAAATAGATGAAATATAATGGACTCCAGGGCTAAGACTATATGCTCACGTTTGCTGCTTTCGCTTGGAAACGACTTGAAAAGTCTTATCGTAAAGTATACTTGCAAATGTATAAAATATACGAAAGTAAAGTTGGCGTTCGACTTTTAGTATTATGAGCATAGACGTGAACACAACCTTATCTCCAAAATGCAACAAAATAAATCAAATTTTCTTCAATAATCAATTAAAAATTATAAATATTTTCGAACTGTTTAATCTTGTTCAACAAATAAACACAGATTATTGTCATGTCTTCCTTAAAAGAATAATTTACTTATTCATTAAATAAAATAAAAAATAAAATGTATATGATTCGGAAAAAACGCAGTGAAATTGTAAATTAGATTTACCTTCTGCAGTTAGTTGATTCCCCTGCACTTAAACAAAAAGCCAACAACTTCAGAATAACAGCCACCGCGTGATTGAAGGTGTTGATTGTGTCTTCACGATTCTCTAATCTAAGTAACTCAGCAGTGGGAAACCATGCAGCAGTAAAACCTAACGAGACTCCCATCAGAAAGGGGAGTGAAATTGATGCACGGATGCTGTTAGTGTGAGATGAGTAACTCATGTGGGCCGATCCTGGAATAGTCTATGAGGCAAAACCCGCCTATTTCACATATGTGTGAGGATCACTTCAAAGGCAACCAAATTCAAACGCGTATAAATAAGGATAAAAGAACCAACTCGTTCATTCATTTATATTTTGGGGTGCAGTTAGATTTTGCGATTCCTGTTCCGTGTTCCCGATAGTTGACAAAAAAGGCTAGCCAACGGCAAACAGCTTTTAGGCTAACTTATTTTGATTAATGATTTTGTTGAGACAGTTTGAATGTTAATGAACAATCTCGTGGAAAATATTACAGTTGGAGAAAGTTTGTGACATTTTAATATCATGACAAAGTTGGAAACGCTTCAGATAAATTTCTAGTTTTTTTCTAGATAGCATATTAAGCACTTTTCTTTGGCGCAACATTGCGTGAAAATTACTTTAAAAAGTCGTGATCATTTTATTTTTTTAACTCCAACGTCAAGAAAATCTATATATATTTTCATTTCAGTCGCAAACACACAAAATTAAAATTGCATATTAAATAATACTGACCTCTCTGGTGTCCGACAATGTATTTTCCTCGGAGTGCAGTAATTTTATTTAAGCTTCGAAATTTGATCACAGTTTTTGTAGCCAAGTGCGGTTAATCCACAGCAATTTATAAACTTGTCATCCAACACTATGAAAAAGTAAAGGGTTATAAATTTTACGGTTGATTATACTGGGATTAAATTTGATGTAGGTTTTTGGGGGAGAAGTGTCTTACACTGATATATTAGTACAATGGATCTACATCATAAGAATAATTACAGACATTGTCATATTTAGTCAGATGCTCATTTATATTAATGTATTAATTTTTTTATATAAGAATGTAAGTAAATCATTGCACAGTAATCCATAAATTGTGAATACATAATGATAGTAAATTCTAATACAATTTTTCATCGTATGAATGATAATAATTTTGTCGGATGGAACAGTACTTAGACAAGCTAAATCAAAATTCTAAGGGCATGATGAGGAATTGCAAAGAATGATGAAAGATTTATTGCTAAATATATAACATTGTATCTGAACTGTGTTGTATTACTTTGAGAAATAATTACGTATGTTTCTTGTCTTGTACAAAAATTATGGGAGAGTCACTTCCTAATCTATTTGAAAAATATATAATCGCCATATGTTAATGGGACGATTCTCTGCACAACAAAATTGAGCAATATACTGAGGTTTTTTGGTTGTTAAAGGAATAAATTCCCGATGATCTTATAACGTAAAATGGTTGAAAAAATATTCCGCCGTGTATTAGAGACCACATACCGTGTGGAATTTATATGAGCTAATTTTCATATTTTTTAGTGTTAGCGACAGGCAAAACAGCGGGGGCGGTGTTTGTAAAATTGTGAACGTATAATTTAATTTTGTCTCCGTTGGCAGTTTTGCCGCATAATTCAGTTATACTATTGGTTGAGAAAAGCAGTTTTCGCAGGGCCGCGTGTAGAAAGCAGTAATAGCCCTACTTGTTTTCTCCACCCTGGGTCATGAAGTGCAATTGTGCCGTATAGAAATGTTAAAAGGATTTCAAAAAGCTTTATGAAACGACATCGGAGTTGAAGCAAAAAATTAATGTGATGTGAGAGTTGGGTTTATTCATTCCCGAAACAAGTGAGGTTTCTCCCAGAAGCCAGACACTAATTTTTGTTCGCGGAGGCATGCAAATATTTAGTGGACTTAAAAGCTAACTTATTTTCCAGAAAGCTATTTCAAAGCGATTTGTTCGTTAAGAATTGTGCATGTTTAATAATTGCACCGTACACGTCAAATGAAATGGAAGTAATGCAATTACTAAATTATTACGTTTTGCAAATATTTAGCTCTTTACTTATTCTACTTGACAGTACCTACATAGATTGCTTTTGTATGAGAAAAACTACTTATTAAATTTCTTCTGCTTTGGTATAAATGTTGGTTTTAACGCGAATTAACTGGTCGTATCTGCAAGGTTGGTTACACACTGAACCGTTTTTGCCGCGGAAGTAAATAAAGTGTCGACAGAATTTGACGTGTTTACACATTTACCCGTAAAAGTGCCGCCGCACAACAAAGCTGAACACGTACAAGCGGCGAAAAATCCACTAAGTGTGTAAACGCCTATTTAGTCACGTGCGCCACTGTCTGGACGGCGGCGGCAAAACCACCGTCAATTCTAGTGGCAGTGGGCGGCTGCATATAAACCGCCAATCTCTCGCGCGGTTTTTCTTCAGCGCAGTATGTAAACTACCATTTGCTTCTTCGCGCTACTACTGGAACGACGGCGATGGTTAATTTTACTGCCTCGGCAAAAACCGCCCAGTGTGTAACTGACCTAAAATCCCAAATAATATTCACCTACAATAATTCGGATGTTCACTGGAAATTTCAAACAAAACTAGTTTTTCTCAAAGCCTTTACATAAATATGATAATTGATAGAACAAGTTTTAATGTATCTCATCAGTGAAAATCCGAATTATTTTACGCGTACTCTTATGTAAATTTCGTTTAGGAAGTCACCGTCATCAGTGTTCTTGCAAAGTTATATGAACCATCGAATTCATAATTATAGATTAAGAACAACATTGACAGCTATATAGCGTGAGGAAAGATTTTTTTAGTTAGTTGAGAGCGCAGACAGAAAACGTAATTGTTTCTAATATTTTTAAATTCAACATTTTTTCAACAATTTCAGTTAATATTTAGCAAATAATTTATATAGTGAATTCTTTGGATTTAGGTTAAAAAGTATAGGGATAGTTAAATTTACGATTTCATCAAAACCGTATACTCGTACACATCGTCATCTGTTGGTCGGAGAACATAAAAATTACAGTTTTGTTAGGTACTCAAAGTGGGGACTCGCCGAGAACAAACGATTTTTCCCGTCAATATCATTCATGTATGAAGTAATAAAGTTTACATCGATGCGATTGTAATGGAATTATCAACTTTCATTCAAACCTGAAAATGATTTTGCGAGTTTTTTTTTAATATCCAAGAGCTGCTCAGAGACAGGGTTTAATTTTAAAACTCTGATGAAAATATATTTTATTTGTTATAACAAAATCCATTGTACTTTTATCAAGAAATATCTCCATCAACTTTAAAATTGGTACTACAGTTGAGAAGCAGAGCAATAATCACAAATATATAGGATTTTCCGGTTAAAATGAAAGGAGCAATATTTATCGTGTTGTAAAATATGTTCGAAATCAAGAAAGATTTTTCTCTCTGCAGACGTTTTATTTGAACACTCAAAATCAATTATCATTAACCATTTTCAGTACATGGTTCAATTTATATATAACTTGCTCATTCTGCAGTTAATAAAAAATATTTCAGTCAGTTCGATAAATGACAACTAGGTAAATATATTTTTAGCTGATGGACTTTATATTGCTATCAAATATGTATTATAATTTGGAGTTTCATTTTCATATTATCTATTTAATTTACTTACACTGAATACATTTTCAATATTTAATATGACACCGGTGTGACATGAATAAAGAAAGTGAACTTCCAAATTGTCAGGGTGAACTTTATCTATATCATAATTTACAAAAGGGTTGAGGTTTCTGAGCAAAGCTGTTTCATAAACTGCTTATAACAACGTCCAGACTCTGTAACAGTAATTTTTATATCACACTTGAAAAATCCTTTCTGTATTAATAAGTAAACAAAATATCAAAATCAATATTATATTAAAATTAAGCCATCCACTTGATGCTAAAAACGAATATTTTTACAAATCAATGATATCAATGTGTAAACAAAGCAAATGTGTTTTCACCTGCGAAACTAAGCAAGTAGAAGGTTTTAATTAAACTAATTTAATTTAACGCAAACATGCCAACAAGATAATTTAGGTCTAAATATGGACGAATAATTTTCGTCCTTAAGGACCAATCTGCACGAAATGATGGGACCACCCATCAACCATTTTGTGGAAGAACAGTTGCTCAGTCTTCAGTTTTTGTAGATAGCTTTGTGGGGAACGAATGGCCCACCTCTCCACCACTCATTCTAATTAACGTCAGATCCATTTTACCAATTAGTACGCCTCTATCTCAAGGGGGTCTGGATCTGACGATTCCAATTCGATGCATTGTGCATATTTAGACCATATTCTGTATATTAGGTAATCTACAACACAATTCTAATTATTATTCAAGTATAAATGGCGAGATATACAACCTAATTGAAATTACATTGTCGATTCTTGATACATTTGGCGGAAAATATTTCAACAAGAATAAGTGTCTGTAGTTGAAGCATATGTTGGTAATTTTCAACTTTCGCCAGTGTCACCTAATGCCTTTTTAATAAATAATTTGAAAGGAATATAGAGAAACATGTCTAGGTCTAATGAAGCAACAGTGAAATACTGAGTAAATAAACTGTTAACACGTCTGAACGGCGTTACTTGTTTAAAAATTTAGAATCCATTGGGTTAGGTATATTGATTGAAGGAATATTTGACTTGCGAAATAAAATAAAGATACGACTTCTATTGTATATAATTTAATTATACAGGGTATTTCACGACAAATAATGAGCCTTACGGAATTGAAAATGCAACCCACAATACATTTGCAAAGTTAACGTGGTTATTTTAGATATCCTAATGTTTTAAAATAAAATTATGAATCCATGATAGCTGTGCTTCCAATAGTTTTATTTGTCACAACTGACACTTTCACTATTTCATTTCACCAAAAGCAAATAACATTTATTTTCAAACGGCATATAACATGGTGTTATAAGACGGAGTAGGCAAGGTATAAGTTTCATTTCTATGACACCACTTTTGAGCGGCGTATAAGTAGGATTTATACTCCGGCGGAGTATAAGTTATATCATTATCTGCAAAAATGTATGACAGTTGCAAAATTACTTATTAAATTGATTGTCATATTACGATTAGAATGATTCCATTTGAAAATAAAATATTGTATTTTATTCGGAGTATAAGCACTTTCATGTGACTCCGTATGGAGTTAATTCTCCTCGCTCCGCTCGGCGCTTACACCTCCATACTTCGTCACATAAAAGTTTCGCTTATACTCCTAATAAAATAAATATCTATTATGTTAAAATTTACGAAACTGCACAGCTAACTAAGTTTTATGTTTTTTAAACCCAAAATCAACTATCCACGTTAACTTTGCAAATATATTGTGCGTTGCATTTTCAATTCCATCAGGCTCATTATCACTGGTGAAGTACTCTGTATAAGGTTATTGTGAATAAATGTTTATTTACTACTACTGAATTTATAATCATCCATATCCTTGACCATAGTGGCTTTATCGACGAATATAATTCAAAACTTTTTTTATCTAATACATTGTTATAAAATAATGATGTAGGTAAATAATGTAATATGTAATATCCGTTATCTTAATAAAAACATTTATGGTAGAACACATGAACATTATTTATCCGTATCAAGAAAGTAATAAGAGCGACACGATAAAATGACCCATTGATAAAATTAAGATTAAAAACGTGAAAGGTTCCAAGGTACACGCCATGATTGGTAGTATCATTTTATGTATAACCTTTTAACTACTTCGCAGCGTAGATTTTTACTCTATTTTATATCTACTAGGGACGTATAGTGTTCACTACTGATTATGGATAAAGATTATAAAACTACAACGTATTTTGAACTAATAGGAAAGTTTTTCACATCTTTTATCCTCCATGCATTCAATTTGTGTTTTAATCTTAAAGCTCCTGTAATTTAAAAAAGAAAACATCGATATAGAAACGTACAATGTGCCCTAGAATATTGGGTTCATGTCGGAAAAACTTTTTTGAATACACATAAGTTAAAGGGAGATAAGTTTGACATTTCTAAATTTCCCTCTAGCGCTTTGGCAATTAATAAAATTTCAAATTACTTATCCAGTAAACTACGATATAGATTTATTTTTTAACTAGTGCCTGGATTAATTGTTTTTATATAAAAAAGAAAATATGTATACTTATACCCTTAATAAAAAATAATAGAATTTCAAAGGTATTTCCGTGATAGGGTATTTAATTTCATGATAACTGAAAATCATGAAGTGCATAAAGTATTAATCATAATCGGATTCCTGCATCAGTGATTGAAGTTGTAAAATTTTCAAGAACGCATTAATTTTAAGTACACACAACCTTAATACCTTTGTGTAAAATTAAGAGTATAGAATCGAAAAATGTAAAAATATGCAAGGTGTTCCATTTAAAATAACAACGTTATCTTCTGTTATAAGCGGAAGTGCCACAATCTTCTCATAATATATTCAATCGATAGGGCATCCTTGAAAGCCAAATGGGTACAAAATTTCTGCCTTACTATCCCAGTAGCTCATAATATAACATTTTACGTGAATCACGTTGTATGTATATGGACATGTTTATTTGCACAAGGCACAACTAATCTGATTATATAGGGTCATTATAAAAGAATCTAACATCGTAGATGGCTGTGAAATTTAATAAATTTAAAATTACTACGGAATCTCAAAGAGAAAAGGTTTTATGTAAATGGCGATCTGACCAATGGATACTAGTGATATTTAAATGATATTCATTGATTCACTACTGATTGTGAGATGTGGCAAATCCTAATACATTAAAAATGCACAGCCACCTTCGATGTTAGATTCTTTTATAATTACCCTATACGTACTACCGTTATCATACTGCCTTAACTTTCGAGGTATTTTTTTAAAATTGCTATAATTAATTAATAAACAAGTGGGTAATTTTGGGATATGTATCATGAGGATTACTAATTTGAAAGAATTTTTACTAAGTAAATTACAACAAATTACTTATATTTCAAAGTAACATATATATCTCAACATTATCTTATTTACACTAAAATGTTAAAAAGAAACTGTTCGACTGCTGATTGATGGTCTATTTGTAAGCTGTAAACACCGTTTACTATAGTTACACGATCATTTTTGGTACATATTTCAATATTTCAATTTCAATACATTTAAATATGCTGCGGTTCACCCGGCTGCTTGCAGCTCGTTATGCAAATTTCACATATAGCCGTGCGTTAATACTATAGGTACCTATCTCTCTAGTCTCTCTTATTTCGTAAATAGCTGTAAATTAATTTAGTTAGAATAGAAATATTTTATAGTTCTTAAAATTGATCAAATAAATTAAATCAGAATTTTTCAAATTAACTCTAACGTTCCTTCCATTTCAAAAGACGTATTAAGTAATTACAAATATGTTTCCATTTTTCTTTCTTTTTTAAAGCAACGAGCAAGGCGTTTATAAATATTTTGGATAAAAGGAAGTAGAAATCTTCTAAAGGATTAAGCAATCAAGCTTTGTTCTCTTATATAAACATAACAAAAAATAAAAAAAGAATCTAACGCAATCAGTCTGTTCACGCTATAATCCAAAAACACTGCAAATCGTTTTACACGATGTTCAGAGGGCTTGCCCCGTCTCGCATAAAAAAGAGAAAATGTTAGTGTTACAGACTAATTTAATGTAAAAGTTCCTTCCAATGTTATACTGTCAGCTTATTTCAAATAGCTATTCCTAATCCAAAGAGTTATGCCAGACGTTAATCTTATAAAATAGATAGACTCTGGGTAATGGACATCATGTGCGTTTCGATTATCGATTGTCCTGGGTGTTAATAATATCTCTGGGCTTGTTTCAGGAATTTGCGACGCTCACGAAGGAACTCAATGCCGCCAGGGAACAACTACTAGAGCGGGAGGAGGAAATATCAGAACTGAAAGCGGAAAGAAATAATACTAGGGTAAGTATTTTTTCTTAATTTAGGTTAAATTACTGAAATAATCGTTTGTTTTTCTGTCAACTGGTATAATTTTTGGGTTAAACAGGATTTTCTTAGGATTCATTAACATTGCTTCAAACATTTGTCAAAAGCATAAGTTATTTTTTGATAATTATTACAAAATATTAAAAGTAAATCGCTTTGCCAAAGAAATTGTTAATATTTTTAAATAAAATAAGAAAATAATATTGTTTTTACCATAAAATTTAAATTGCATACTTATTTGACATCTAGAATAAATCTTGTCGCTCATGTCTTTTTTATAGCTTTACACGCTGCTTGAAGATTGTTAATAAGATTAAATTCCCTTTAAATACCATTATTTAAATTTACAAAAAAAAAATCATATCTTGTTAAAACGTGATCTTGATTTGGTTCTTCACTCAGTTTGTTTATATGAATGGCGGTAATGTTAATGTATTAAAATTATAAGGAGAAAATAATAATCTATGAACTGTATGTTATCAAAAGAATATTGCAAGAAATGGTTTTGACCGCATATTTCATAATTATGATTACTTTTTAATAAATTTCTATTTCTTAAATAGATAGATACGCCATAAATATAAAATAGTCTTAAAAAGTTATCTACCAAAATTCACAGGTCCATCTTGATCCGCCGTTCAAAAGTTATACTTCTAGAAACTCGTCATTTTTATTCTTTATAAAGCTGTAACATCCTTGTTTTAGGTGCCCAAAACGTGCTATAAAGGAATTCAATTATTTCGAGAACACATACTTATTGATAACTAATTTGCAACCAAAAAAAATTACATGACAACATTTTGCTTTCAATGCTAAACACAAGCCCGGGACCAAAATTATTTACTTCCACCCACTTACCGATGGCACCCATGATAGTGAAAAGTAGGAGAAGGGCTCTTCTCTTGAAATCTGTTAAGAATTGCTCATTAGAATTTCACCATGGATCATCACTAGCTATTATTAAAAAAATGCTTTTAAATCCACTTATTACCGATCTTAATTATGTATGAATTTAGTTATTTTTATTTATTCGGTTTTATTGTGTAAAAAAATTTAATTTGTGCGTCCTTTTCATGACATACGACGCTCAGGGTTTTGCGTAGTACTCTTGTATTGGAGACGTATAGGAAGGCGCAGAACCGGCTAATCTACTCTGCTATAAGGTGTACTTACTCATCAGTTTGCATACGATAAATATGACTAAGAACTGCATCGTAACACGTTATTTTTAACGGAAGGCAAAATTAATATTGAAGTAATACCGACTTTTCCTGGCTATATTGCGCATGTGAGAGTCAAAACTGGCGGGGTGAAATTTAAATTTATCGAATAAAGTCGTATAGTTTGTTATTTTCACTATATTTATGCCATAGACATGGGATGCTTTTCTTGTAGTTATGTTTTAACATATAGTTTATTAGGAAAATCATGCAGTAATGTAATGTAATGAAAACCACTGTAAATTGTGCTTAATGCAATATACATACCCAGAATGAATCGTGTCGTCACTATAAATTAGAGAATTTTGGTTGCAGATACATGTTTTATGGTAGTAACATTATTCAGCATTCCGCGATTCTTGGCAATTTGGGAATTCACATTTTATGTCCAGAAATTAACAACCGACAAATTTCAAACTAAGACAATAAATGGACAAATGATATGTGCTCTTGTATCAATTTTCAATTCTATTCAAATGATTTACTAACTATTTCGAAAAAAAATGTTGTCTAGTTGACAAAACTTCCAAACCAAGTAAATATTAATTATATTTTGTTAAAAAAATAAATCACCATTGAAAATCTATTGCATTATATTAACACACATAGGTAAAAAGTTAGTTTTTGGCGGATTTTTTGAAAAAGTTCTCACAAAGTGTCACGCATGCATGGGCCTTAATCATATTAAACAAATTTAAGGGGGTGAACCCGCAGGAATAAGTCTTTACGGGCTACAAGCGCTACTACTATTTCCGGATTGAGACCCTATCTTTGTATGTATCTCCTTTTGTTCCTTAACCATAAAAATTTATTAACAATTTTTTAAATTTATTCCTGGGTTCAACAACTAATATCGCTGGACTACTTGAAATATGTTACAAGCAGTGTACCATATAGTACCTACAGTGAAATTAGCAAAAGTATAAGGGAAATACATCCAAATAGCTTATACTCTTTTGGGATCCGACGCGATAATTGGTTGGTTTTAATATTCTATGGTGTCCTCCTAACGTGCACATTTGCGGTTTATCGCATTTTACCGCAAAATGGTTACGATTTAACAGGTTTAGCCTCTGTACAAAAATAATCCTTATAAAATTCTGCACAAAAAATGTATTTACCAGTATTTACCCATTATAATGGGAATAAGTTTGTGAGTTCTCAAAAAGAGGTGGACAAATGTTTTTGGCACCCGTAAAAGTCACCCCTAACTTGCACATTCGCTTTTTACCGCAAAACGGTCACAATTTCGCAATTTTAGCTTCTGTACAAAAATAATCCGTATAAAATTCTTAACACCTTCGGGTATACTAAGGTTTAACGATTATATATATCGTGCGAGCAAATAAATTTGTAATCGAGTCATCCATGGATTTGAATCCGTATGTCTGTAACTTGAACCATTTTAGCTTTCAACTGACATTTTATTGTAATGCAGTTCAAGTAACTACATACGATTTCGCGTTCATGGATGACTCGATTACAAATTTATTTGCTCGCTCTTTATATAAAATTCTGCACAAGAAATGTATTTGAGTAGTTTGAGAACCACTGTTTATAAAAAAAAGTGGTGCAAAAACATTTTTTGTGCAGAATTTTATAGGGATTATTTTTGTACAGAGGCTAAAATTGCGAAATCGCGACCGCTTTGCGGGAAAATACGATAAACCACGAACGTGCACACTAGGGGTGGCTTTTAGGGGTGCTAGGCTCTACTAAAATTGGGGGACACCATATACAGGGTGGGTGAAATTCCGTTGCCAGCATGGGGATCTCGCTTATTATAATAGATAGACCATAGGTTTAAATTTGGCAAAGTTGCCAAATTTGGTGCTCAAAAATAATCCGAAAACAATTTTGGATTATTTTGGACGGTATGTTAGAAAACTGAAAAAAACTGAAAATTACGATTTTAGATTTTTGCTATTTCTGAACTTTTTTTAAATCTGTAAAAACATTCTCAAAGCAACTTTTTATGCTCTATCAATCAGTAATCATCGTTTCTGTAAACATCGATTCGTTTTTGTTTTTTTAACACCAACTTTATTTTTTCTTATGAGCGCGTTTTCTACTTTTCACACCATCGGATAGTACATTTTTTTCCAAATTCATCGATGTGCTACACATAAAATTCAGATTCAATTTTAATTGTTAAAATAAAAAAAATGTATTCAACACACCAATTATCAGAAATCGAGTAGCTCAATCTCGTTTATTTTGTGTGGTTATCATGGTAACAAATTCAAAATTGAAGAACCTTGACTAGTTTTCTTATAATTGCGTTCTTGAATAGATTTCCTTAATTTTAACAATTAAAATTAAATCTGAATACCATGTGTAGCACATCGCTGAATTTGAAAAAAAAAGTACTATCCGATGGTGTGAAAAGTAGAAAAACTAAAGTTGGTGTTAAAAAACAAAAACGAATCGATGTTTAAAGAAACGATGATCACTGATTCGATAGAGTACAAAAAGTTGCTTTAAGAATGTTTTTACAGATTTGAAAAAAGTTCAGAAATAACGAAGCTATGGGCGAAATTCTAAAATCGTAATTTTCAGTTTTTTTCAGTTTTCTAACATACCGTTCAAAATAATTCAAAATTGTTTTCGGATTATTTTTAAGAACCAAATTTGGCAACTTTGCCAAATTTAAACCTATGGTCTACCTATTATAATAAGCGAGTTCCCCATGCTGGCAACGGAATTTCACCCACCCTGTAGAATATTGAAACTAACCACTTTCTGCATTGGATCCCAAAAGGATAAGTTTTTTGGATTTATTTCCCTTAATAGCCCATTGGCATTGTTCGTCTAATTTCACTGTACTATAATAATCAAGAATCGCAAATCTATAGCCTATAGGTCTATGAAATTTTTGGTCAGAGTTCAGCGACTATTGAACTTTGATATGAACTACCTATATTCCTGGACAAAAAAAACCATACACTTTTCAACAACCCATCTTATTGTACACTGGGAAGTACCGTAAATTTGGACTATACAGTACCATGAAAAAGAAAGGGATAGTGAACAATTTTGCAACAAAATAATTCAATAAGAACAAGAATAATGTACACTGCTTTATAAATCTCTTGTAAACATACTCGTACATATATCTAAATCTTCAGTTTGATAAATATTTTCAATTTTATTTTTAAGTTGTAGAAGATATTTCAAAATGATTTCTTATAATACATATACTTACTCGGTTGTTATATTATCTGAAATAAAGCTTAACTTCTTGAGCTAGGTTTTATCACTGTATTTGGAAGTGTAAATCGTTCATTTTTAAATTTTCAATTTCTCCTAGTCTTTTTATTGTTGTATTTTGTATGGCTGACATTAACCACTAAGTTTTAACGAAAAAATCTCGTGTAATTTCTTTTTATCATTTAATTAACATCCTTGTAACATCTGTAAGAAATTCCATCAAGTTAAACACTTTGGGTTTATTTATTGTTCAACAAACAGCCCTTAGATAAGAATTAACGAAATGAGGAAATAAGATTATAAGATTGAAAACTGCAATTATACGACTGGGAGATTTTTTCTTATTGAAGTTTAATTTACTGAATCCGTTAGGGTGATTCAGATTTAAGGCAAGTGAACAAGATCCGCACGTAATTCACAATCCCAGGAAGAGCAGTCATCAATCCTTATTTAAACTTCCTACTTTACAGAATGTTTCTTGGCCGGTTAACACAAATACTTTATTGTACAGGTATATAGCACCTATATGGTTACATATTTTTTATACGTTATTGTAACTGTTGTAACGGAAACAAGGCGGCAGGTGATCAATTTCTTTATATATCTAAACAGGGTTTCGTTTTCCATTTTGTTTAGATATTATTAGTTAGCACCTACATACCCTACAGAATAAATTGTAGATAATTTTGTAAAATTTCTTGTGATGTTTCACACCATAATCTGGTAATCATCTCATCTATTATTGAAATAGTTATAGAAGAACTACACTCCATTAGGGCACGATTCTACAGCGATTATTTCAATATGTCTTCGCACGAACTTCTTTTTTCTAGAATTTACCATTAGTAGGGTTTGAATATTTTATACATGACCAAGTTTAAAATAGCGGCTGGTGGCACATTACAGATATCTACAGACTATTTTGGGCCACAAGATGATGAGCGTTGATTTAATATTCTTCTCGTGATTCCAGGTGGCGCGTTTCTTTATGGACGGCGGTATTTTTAATGCAACAGGGTTTGTCGATTTTCTTTGTCGGTAATTTAATTGCTAGCGGCGCTTAAGTTTTACCTTAGTAATGGCATATCATAATTACGTTAATTAGTTAACTCTTAGAACCGCCTTACTCGCTGAGCTTTAACGTGTTTCTGTTTTAATTTTGGCTTTACAAGATTCATGCAACATGCTGATTAGTGCGAAATTTACGCAGGTGTGAACAAAAATCTTTAGAAATGCTTTCGGACGTTACGAAAAAGAAATATGAACAGCGATGTTTCAAATATGGAACAAAAAGTACTAGGCGAAATATTTTTTAGCGTCGAGAATGTAGTAAAATGTCCCTGCAAATTAGATCTAATGTCAAGATATCGCACACTACCCAGCCATACGTATCTGGAATATTCATTACGCTATATGGTTTACAAGTTTACATGATATAACATACTGTTTAATGCAACTGAAATCTGTTTAATTTACATGTGGCGTTAACATACAACACGTCATATTTTTCAGTATGATTTCAGAACGTTCTACCTATAGGTATATTAAGAAAAAAATTCTTTCCAATTTAAGTTCGTAATGTTGAAATATTAAGAAAATCATGGCGTGGGCGTTGCTACTACAATTTGAAACAACAAAACTCAGTTAGAAACTCTTTTAACCTATTCTTATGTTCTGTTCTAAAAGACTTGAACGCGTTAGCACCGGCGCATCCACCATAAGTTTAAATCAGTCTCTTCTACTACTAAAATTTATCAAAAGTAGACGATGGATTAAAATTTATAGGTATTTATTACTTCGTTTAGCATTTCTTCGTCAAATATTAATAATAAAAACAAAATATCTAAATCAAAAATTTTTTTCTATTTTGTGATTATTTTTATTAGTGTAGTTTTTATGGACGTGATTTCTTCAAAACGATTTTACTCGGAAACGGTTCAAGATTCAAAGATCGACTGAGACGACCTTTTTTGTGTAAAAATAAACCAAGTATCATAATTTGATATAAAAAATTTAAAAATTATCCACACAAAAAATATGGGATATAATTTATCCAGCACCCACCCTGTATGAGACGCCCCTGGCAAAATTTCTGAAAATTGAACAAAGAAATATGTGGCAAATTATAAAAGCTTCAAACTCATCAAATTTCTTCAATCTACCTCAAATAGTTGCAGAGATACCTATTACAAAAAACTCCTTTGGGCTGTAGCTCCCTTAGGAAGCATTTTTCAGCCTATATTTATTAAAAGTTTTTGCATTATTTTTGAACGTAGAATCAGCTGGTACATTTTGGCAGGCTAATTTTGGGACACTCTGTATATAATACTTAAATTTTATTTTGAAAAACAAACTCAAAAATCGATATTTTTAATAATTTACTTTATTTATAGCAGTAGGCCATGGCTAGTTTATTAAAAACAAGTGCATAAATTGAGTTAATGTTGTTATTTACTACTTATTGTTATTAGTTGTTGTTAGAAGTTATTGTTATTAAATTAATAGTTAAGTTAATATGGTGAATTACACTAATAATGAATACATGCATATGCTGCACGAGCAAGGTATTGGGTTGCAAATCACCCTGTATAAACGTAAATGTATACAGGATGATTCAAACTCGATCATTATCATTACAATCACTTAAACTGTACACTGAAAAAAGTAAACGTGTATTTTTATTATGATAATCATTAGCCACCAAGTGACCAATGATAATTATAGTAAAAGTACGTAACTCGGTAAAATTACATGTCTCACGGGATTTTACATTAAATATGTAATTTTAAAATTACAGGAATATTGTACTTTTACCAGATAACGCGCGGACAAACTATGTGATTGGTCAACGAATTACATAAAACCTGTAATAAAGTACAATAATCATGTTCTTTTACATTTTTATGTAATTATCTACAATTTTTTGGACTTTTACTTATACTTTACAACAAAAGTGTAATTTTCACAATGAAATACTAAAAAAGTGTAAATTCTACAATAAAAAAGTAATTTTTACAGTTCTAGTTATGTAAATTATATGTAAAAGTACATACCTACATTTTTTTCAGTGTAAGTGTAAGAGATATGCAGGCTTGGTTAAATTGGACAGAACTTGACGAACTTGATTTGTAAAAAATCTATCATCAAAACTGCGACATCTCTGTTTGTGTATGAATTATCCCGAAAAAAATGAAAGGTCGGTTTATTAATTTTTATTTGTAGTTCGGTTATTTCTTATAGTATTGTTCTAATTAATAATGTGTTTACTAAACTAAACACGGCTATGATAACTAACCGAATTACAACGTTAAAATTCAAATCGACCTTTTTTTCAGGATACCTAATTCAGAAATGGAAAGAGATCACAGTTTTAAGGGTTGATCCTTTTTACACATCAAGTTCTGTCCGATTTAACCGACCCTGTATCGGCTTACGAAACCATAATGTTGATGATCTAATTTAAATCGTTCTTTTAACTTTAACAGCAATACTTAGTACGAAAAGAAATTGCCTATATAAATGTTGCATAATAGTATATTATTATACGAGTTTTATAAGACGCTATATTGTGGCACAAGTTGTTTGAAGTACGACGAGCGAAGCGAGGAGTGCTTCAAAGGAACGAATGCCACAATAATGTCTTATAAAACAAGTGTAATATACTATTTTTTCTATTTTGCATCTATTTATACTTTTAATTTAAGAATATGTGCAAAATATAAACCTAGGAATATTTGGAATGATTTGACAATGGTTGGTAACACTAACCAAACAATAAAACAAGGTTAATTTAAAATTAGTTGTCACTTTTACTGCACAACTGAAGAAAAGAGCCACAAAAATCAGTTTGCTATATTGCTGCATAATCGCATCTGATTCGAGTTGGTACAAAGTTGCCGTACAGAATATTTAAACAGTTTGCCACTGTTATTAATTTGCCGCTCCATGTGGCTTTACGTTGATGCTGACGCTAATCATACCAACCACCTAACCACCACCATCGTGCTGTAAACTTGCACACCATTTCACTAACATCGCCATAATATAAATACGTCTGACTTGTTCGCAGATTTTAACTCGACTTTATACCTGTGTTATGGATACACCCCTTAATCGCAGCTCAACAATATTTGGACGGTGCTTCATGCATCCCTGAGTGACTTTGAGGGGTTGCCGAAATACTTTCGGTAAATAAATTATGAACTTGGGCGTAAAAGGTTTGGCCACTTTTATCCCTCACCTGGCAATCTGTTAGCATGTGGGTGTCAATGAACTCGAAAACCGAAATTACAAGATTTTCACTCACCACATCTTCTACGTTTTCCATTTATTTATCCGGAACTGTATTTAATTGTACAAAAATGAAAAATCTGTTTTGTTGAGAACTATATACGGGATATAGCATTGACTCGGCAATAATATAGGAATTAATGTAAAATGTAACGGCATGTTAAAGAAAAACAATAAACCCACTCTAATATGCACAGAGCAGACAAACGAACATGTTCCAGAACTGAAAAATCAAACTTACTGTATGTAAAATATTATGGTGATGCTCTATTCAAGTTAAAATAATCTTTATACTAACTCACATTCATGAAATTTGAAATCTACTCTACACATTCTGGCTGACACAATGAATGCAGTTCAGTATAATTTACACATCCGTTAATACAACTAAACATGTCGGTTATATTCATAACTCCGGCATAAATTTATGCTTCCTGAAATGTATATTGCTCTTGTTACGGAAAAATGCTTTGTATGGCTGTAATTATTAATTACATTTTTACCATTGTTTGGTGCTTGCTTTGGTTATTAATCAATATAGTATTTGAGGGATTCAGTTAAAACTCAAATTCATTGAATACTGTAAATTTGACTATTGTTTGTTCTATAGTTGATGTGTATCCTTTTAAAGAGAAACAATAAATCCAAGTTTAAGGGTACATTGTATCAAAAAGCCTCACTGTACACACAATATTTACGCGACAATAATTCCTTTATTAAGATTCATTTTTATAAACATACCTTTCATATGTAAGTAGGTATATGTGTAAAAATATAAATATATGTATGTGTACTAAATAAAAAGTAAAATATAATGCTCACAATTGTGTGTTAAACTTATAATTAAGTAATCTCTGAGTAAATTAATTTTTACGGTCTAGTGATCAATCACTAATCGAATGGTAAATTTCAGCCAATTTCCCACATTTGTGACATAAGAAACAACACTGTTTACTAAAAAATTTATTTATCCATTTTTAAGTCTAAACAGTTTTTTTCCCTACTTTCTCATTCTGAAGAAGTTTAACATTTTTGCCGCCAAAATCCATCAGGGTCACCCAAAATTTACTAAATCCTCTTTGCTTTCACGAGTGATAATGAACCTGATACAATTGAAAATGCAACCTACAATACATTTGCAAAGTTAACGTGGATAGTTGTTTTTCGGTTTAAATGTTTAAAAAACAAAAAACTTAGTTAGCTGTGCAGTTTCGTCAATTTTAACAACCGATCACGTCGTGTTTTAAATGCGAACTAATTTTTATTGTTTTTTTAACCTAATCTTTGCAATTAAGAATAAAAAAAGATATATTAAAAATTTCCGGATAACTCTATTGTGAAAGTGTCAGTTGTGACAAATAAACCTATTGGAACCAAAGCTATCATGGATTCATTATTTTATTTTAAAGCAATGGCATATCTAAAATAACCACGTTAACTTTGCAAATGCATTATGGGTTGCATTTTCAATTCCGTCGGACTCATTATCACTCGTGAAACACCCTGTATATTGAAAGCTCTAACTGGAAACGATGATTGACACAATTGTAACTAGTGATTTAAACCAAGGTAGAGACTTATCCTACCACCTGCAGTCAAAGAGTTTAATTTTTAAACAAATTATTTGGGGGCTCGAATTACAGTGTGTGTCTCAATTGAGTTCTATGTTTAGTTTATGCACAGAGGGGAAAGTATATAGGAAGCAATTTTCTTTTATTTTGCTTCTGGCTTGAAAACAATAGGTAGTGCATAGCCAGGATTCTGTTGAAAGGATTAGGTTTGTTTTAGAACCACGAAACTAGATGAAGTTTACAGATTGTATCATGATATCCTTAAATGTTTCCTACCTTTATTAATAGTCATTTTTTTCATTTCTATTTTAAAGTTTTACTTAAATTACTGAAATTTTATTATAAATATTAAGGTAATCTTTAATTTCAGAGGCGTATTTCATAGGACAAAAATAATCTTAATAATAATGGTTTTTTAATATATTTCATTATTATTTATCTGAATTTTGAATGGAGTGCTTTTTGTATTAGTTTTCGGTAATGACTTGATTACAGAATTATTTTCGGCAAACTTCCTCGTTCTTAAGGGAGGCAAACGTGCAATAGAGACCAGATATAGTGTGACGAGCTAGAGTCCATTTTTTCAGTATAAAGAATTGAAACTAAAAATCATATGTGGGAAATTTAAAATGTATTAATTTTATTGGCTGTTTAACAATGTAGGTTCGAAAAGAGCCAATCGAGTTAATGTATTTTAAATTTTCCGCCAAATATTTGTAGTTCTATTTCACTCTAATCAAAAAACTTTATATTAGATAGTGAAAATGATGCTGCTATAGAGACACCTGCTTACGGTTCTTTAAATAATTGAGTTGTGACAATCAGAAATTAAGTATACATAATTAGTATAGGTATTATGCAATGAGCATTTAATGATAGTTATTAAGACACTAGTATGAGAATTACGACACGAGCCATTAAATGTCAGTGCATACACTATTTTTTCTACAACTAGTCAAAATAATGAAAAATAGGAAAATAAATATTATGGCAACTTTAGCATAAATTCAGAAATGTCGAAAAATTAAAATGAACTGTCAATTTTTAAATTTTATATCTGTCACATGTTCATGGCAATATTTGAGATTGACCTAATATTGCTGTGATGTTGTATTTCTATTGGTTATAAACTTGTATCGTAATGAAAAATCTGTATCATAATGAATCTCATTAAAGTATGGGAAGTAAATGTCTAATAAATCAATTAAAGTATAGGATTAGAAAAAAAATGTATGCTATTTAGAAAGACCGTAGACTATCACTTATTTCATAACTTTGGCACAAAGTTCTATTTGTGTGATTTATAGTCGGCTTCGATACACTATTTGTAACGTGCAAGTTTCAATGGTCAAATTTAGGGCATTCTTGTCTCGTGGAATCTAAATCATGTTCGTAATATAGGTTGCAATTAAATATTTAACAACGACATGTTATTTTCTAATGAGTTGTTACATTTGCAGCAATGCCGTTCTATAAGAGAACCAGTGAAATGTAATTAGTAAATTTTTAAATCGATGTTAGACATTGAATCAGTGCGGCATTTTTAAGTTTTATTTTCACATATTATATTTGAAACCGTTCTTTATCCATGTTTATAAAGATGTAATTTTATTGACATGTCTTTTCATTTTGTTTTTCAGTTACTGTTAGAGCATTTAGAATGTCTAGTCTCACGGCACGAGCGATCTCTGCGGATGACCGTTGTGAAAAGACAAGCTGCGGCTCAATCTGGGGTGTCCAGCGAAGTAGAAGTTTTGAAGGCACTTAAAAGTTTATTTGAACATCATAAAGCGCTGGATGAGAAGGTTGGTATACAATCATAATTGTTTTTTAAATTTATACGTCCAACCAACGACCACACATGAAGACATTTTTATTGCCTTAGTGTGGATATTACTGGTGGCTTCCCATTTAATCGGGATGGTTTAATATAAAAATGTTTTATTACAGGTTCGAGAGAGATTGCGAGTGGCGTTAGAAAGGAATTCAACTTTAGAAGAAGAATTAGCTGCAACCAAAGATGAGGTAAGCAGCAGGCACTAGTTAGTTATTTGTTTGAATTATTAAATATTTTTTACCAGGGGAAATATTGGGGGAAAAGCTATTCATTCAAGCTGCGTAGACGTTTTAATCGATTCGGTAATTAATTATTAATTTTTGACACCTTGGCAATTTTCCTCACATTTTATATCGATTTACAAAAATTGAGAAGACATTGTCAGTATAAATCCATACATATTATAATATAATATAATTTTTTTGTTCTTATTTTTATTAAATATACTGTTCATCTTATTATCATATCTTTACATTTAAAACGAATTGTCAGTGATAAATTGAATACAAAGACAAGATTTTGTGGCAATTATATTTGTCACATGGAATCCTATATAAAATGAATACGCTTGATTTGAGTTTACAACATATTGGGGTTGATCCTAGATAATAATACCCATCAGAAATATATATTTGTGTACATTCTTTTCAAAATTGTGGTTAATATTTGAACACCACTTGGAAATTACATAAAATGTACTAAGCAATATTTGAAACTCTCAGTTACAAGAAATTAGTTTAAGCTTTTAGATAATTGCACGAAATCTTATTTACCCCTTCATTTTAATTAATAAACAGATCCCTGCAGGTAGTAAAAAACAAACAAAAGATTATAATGCTTTCCACTGTTCCATGCAGACACTTGTGGTAACTTAAGCAGTATTTACGAATGTGTATTAAATTCTGGCGGTTACAGCGAAATACACAAAACCAAGCTAGATCTCATTTAATCTATGGTTTAAAAGCCACAATCCGTACCCGTTTAAACTGTACATAATCCAACTAATTTCAAGTCTTCCACAGAGATAATTAAAATATTGTTTTATAGTATTTTCTGCTTTACAACCTTACACTTATTTTATTGGCAATGTGTTGATTTGTTTTACAGTTACAACAATACAAACAAGGGGTGATATCCTCAAATGTACCTGCCATAGAAGATAAACCCAAAGAGAATGGACAAGTTGATTTAGGGGACCAAGTAATAAATGTTAATAATAAGGTAAATTATATTGAAATTTGTCGTATATATTTTCATTTTGTCCGGCATGAAATTGCTTCAAACTTGATTATTATCTATGGAGCATTGTCTTTGTGTAACAAATTCAAAATATGTTTGTAATAACTATTTATTCTTCTATTTCTATAAGCTTTCTTGTTGACAACGATAGTATATTTTGGCAAAAATCTATTTTTCTGTTGGTTTTAGTATTATGTCTTTCTTTTCCTATACACAGCAACAAAAATATATTAATCCAGTCTAAGCGGGAATTTGTGTTAAAAAATACACAATAATCATAATTAAAGTGACAAACTTTTATTTGATGTAAGGCAGGATTTTTGCTGTGAATTTTTCTAACACAGAAAATTCCGTGTAGACCTGGGTTAGCATTTTTTGCTGTATTTTTTGAAATTTATATTAAGGATTTATTCTGCAACTATAAAGAAAAATACAATATTTTGTGAATTATTACGAAAAAGTGATATAAAATCTAACGTCTTTTCTTTTATAGTTACGGAATGATACAATTGAACAAAAGCTTTTAAAAAGTAATATTCTGCTTTGATATCTAATTACATTTTTTTGCACAAGAAACACAATCAAGTTTTAAGTACATTTTACTCAAACATTCAACATAAGTACAAACAGGAAATTTAATCTACGGGAGTAGGGGACAATTAAACTTCATTTTTTTGTTCAATTATAACATAATTTTTGTAATTTGAGCCGAAGTTATAATTGGAATCGGAACATATTCAGCTTCTTTATACTATTCGTCGTCTATTTACGGAAAATATTAAGCAAAACAGACCTCTATTATCTCATATTTATTTAAAAAACATTCCCATAGTTAATTATCGTACTTTTTTGTTGTATTTTTTCGAATTATATATAGTACAGTACTGGACTATTGTCATGTATATGTTGATCTTTCACCTTCTGTGTAATATGTAATAATTGAACATTGAACAACTCAAACCGTCTTCAGTTTCTAATTTCGCTAAATATTTACAGTAAATTATCCTGTACAGGGTGATTCTTTTATCTGGGGAAATGCGTTTTTCTCGTAAACGACTGAAGGGAATTAAATTTTGAAAAAAGTGTTATATACCTACTGGCTATCACTCAAAATTAGGATAGAAATATAGACTTTAATATAGACGACGCTAGGCGTCGCGACGCTTCAAAAAAATGTTTCCAGCAACATACCACTTTTATTATATCATTGGAAAGGTCTTTTAATTTTGAGTCTTTTTTCTAAAAACCAATTTTTTTTTATTGTTATTTTTTTAAAAGTTATGATCCAATTTAAATTATATCTGTTCTAACTAAATTTTGAAATATTTTTAACAGTAGGCCGAGTTTTCCTTCAAATACTAAAGTAAATCTTATTATATAAAATAGAGTAGGCTTAGAAAAAACAAAACCTGTTATTTGTCAACATATTACAACAACCTAAATTTTAAAAAATGTGCCTCTTCAGATATAAAGACAGGTGGATGGAAACTTACGGGCCAGTAGAATTTCCTCCTGGGTCCCCAGACTTAACACCTCTTGATTTTTTCTTGCAGGGAATTCTTAAAAATAAAGTTTACAAAACAAGGGCTAATAATATAGATCATTTAAAGCAAAAGATTGTCGATGCTTGTGCTGAAATTAATGCTAATGTTTTAAGAAGAGTCACATATAATGAAATAAGAAAACGTTATAATTTATGTTTAGATAACAATGGTACCTACTCATATTGAACAATTGTTAAAATAATCAACTTTTTCATTAAATGTTTCGTTTAATTTAGGTATTAATAAGTTTCTTGTTGTTGTAATATGTTGACAAATAACAGGTTTTGTTTTTTCTAAGCCTACTCTATTTTATATAATAAGATTTACTTTAGTATTTGAGGGAAAACTCGGCCTACTGTTAAAAATATTTCAAAATTTAGTTAGAACAGAAATAATTTAAATTGGATCATAACTATTTAAAAAATAAGAATAAAAAAATGGTTTTTAGAAAAAGACCTCAAAATTAAAAGACCTTTCCAATGATATAATAAAAGTGGTATGTTGCTGGAAAAAAATTTTTGAAGCGCCGCGACGCCTAGCGTCATGCATATTAAAGTCTATATTTCTATCCTAATTTTGAGTGACGGCCAGTAGGTATATAACACTTTTTTCAAAATTTAATTCCCTTCAGTCGTTTACGAGAAAAACGCAATTCCCCAGATAAAAGAATCACCCTGTACTCAATTTATTTCGTTTTTGAATGGAAGGCTGTTTAATAAAATGTCATTTAAATCAATACATAAGTAATTTCATATGGTATTCTTATTTTATCATTATTGTTATAGTTTTTAATTATGTGCAAAACTTGTTGAGAAATTGTGTTTACATTATATAATTTTCAAAAACATTTTGACTATAAAGCAGCCAATTTTAATTATAAAATTGGGTTCAAATTTGAGATTTTGAAGAAAAGTTGCCTCCATTTGTAAATTATAACTAAACCGATTGTTATGGAGATTTTTTTTAAATGTTGATTTTCAATTTTTCTATAAAAGACTGGATAGTGAAATAAAATAAGTGGATAATTTTCACATTAAGAGTAGTCATTTAATTCAAAATTTGACATTTGCTCAAAAATATGAACTTGCAGCAAGTAATTGGCTAAATGTATAGAAAATTAATTTATTCCTTTTAATAAAGTTTCACAAGTAATTAATTATCCACACCTCATTTTTTAAGTATAATACTTGGCAAGCTGTATATCTATAATAAATAATAATTTATAGCTAGACGAATTTATAAAAAAAAATATTTGCAATCATTTCATAAAAAAAAATCGATTTGATGTAGAAGAGTAGTTTATTCCATCGCTCTCAGGGTTTCAATTTTACCAAATTTCAAATGTAGGCCTGTTATAAATAAGCATAGGTATAAATTTAGTAGCAGTATACAGATGACGTAGTGCAATTCAAGATCTCATAATGAATTCATAATACATTTTAAATACATAGATGCCGTCCCCTAGATTCTAAAGGACTTTAGATTCTGTTACAAAAGTATACATACTCTTAATGGCGCTATACTTTCGTTTCGTGTCTTTTCAGAACATCCATGGGAAAAACAATAAAAAATATCAATTCATGAAAACCTTTGTTCTTAAACTGAGATTCATTAGTGAAACAAAAAAGTATGAACATCATATTTGCTTGCATTCAGTGGAATAAGATATAAAAGGAAAGAAAAATGTGGTATTTTCCAACCAGTTTTGATCACGTAATTTTTTTATTTCTCTAATGCGTTGCAGTCTTGCAAACTTTATTCAATAATTTTGTTATTATTTCATTACCTTCTCCTTAATTGACAATTTGATGTAGGTGTTCTAAGATATTTTTATATGAATATCTACATTTTTTTAATATTCATATTATTCTGCCACCTTCACAAATATTTCGTTTTATCTGCGAATTGAACTTGAACGGAAATCACACATGTTTACTACTGTCTCATCCACATTGGTTATCATTTTCGGCTCATTTCACCCAATATTTTAAAACTGCATGTTTATATTAGATGTTGTGATGTGGCATGTTGTTGTGGGCATATAGGCAGCTACGAAGCCACGTCTTACAAATGGAGGAGTGGACTCGGACACTGACAGTGCAGCTCGAATAGCTGATCTTCAAGTGGCATTGGAGCAACAAGTGAGTTCATCAGATTACGTTTTGTAGCTGAAGTAGAATAGAAATTGCAGTAAAAAAATCAATTTTTCTTACAAAACATGATGCTACAAATCGTTGAATAACATGATTTTGATTTGTGTTTTTGTTTTTGTTATGTTTAGACTGGAGAAATTAGCACTTGGCAACGGCGGGTAGCGGAGATGCAAAATCGTGTAGGAGAATTAGAAGAAAATTTATCAAAAGCACAAAAAGAACTGTTAAAAGCACAAGACGCAAATTCTAAATTACAAAGGGATCTAAGGGAAAATGTGGCACAAAAGGAAGACCAAGAAGAGAGGATTGCTACATTAGAGAAACGTTACCTTAATGCGCAACGAGAGTCCACTTCATTGCATGATTTGAACGAAAAATTAGAACAAGAATTGCAACATAAAGAAGCTCAACTTAAAGTAAGAACACCTATTTATTTAAACGCTTATTATTATTACAGAGAATCATATTCAATTACGATTGTTTTGTTGCATTATTTGTTATTATTTTTACGTCCAACGAATACCGAATAACATACATTTTTAACCTTTGTCTTCAATGATATGAAAGTGATTAATTCATATTGATTACCAACTAACACATTAAGCGTAAATAAACACATTAAACTGACATGAAATTCTTGACCTTGTACATCAATAAATGCAATGTGACAATGTTTATTGTGAATTTGCAGTTGCATGAAGAAAAGATAGCCGCAATTCAAGAAAAATTAGAACTAGCCGAACAAAAACTAGCTCAGTATTCGAAATTGCCAGAAATGGAAGAACAGTTGAAGCAGCGAATGGAGGCGCTGACACAGGTGAGACCCCAGGTACGGTGCTCTCAGCTCACTTTCATTTTTATCTTTATAAATGTTTTTAATAGCACAGTTTCTCATCGTACTTAGAATCACAACTTAGTTGTTCTTTCTTGTATTATGTGAGTGCACACCCCACCAAATTGCAGCAGGTTTAATATGGAAATTTAGAATTCCTAGTTTTAGTTTAGTGTCTATAGTACTAGATAGTTTGCTTATATTTTTATTTTTTGAGGTTATTTTTTTTCTGATGTCTAAGTAAAGTAACTTTAAATCCATACTTTTACAAGGAAATCTTCTCAAATATATTTATATGTATATTGTAAGTAATTTTTCCGATAATTACGTAAATAATAAAATAAATAAATTTAGTAGTAATAAAATTTCTCGTAATAGATTTAGTACAATTAATAGGCTGTTGAAAAGGGGGTAACTTTGCTGAAAATGGTAGAAACTAAGTTTATTCGCGGGATTAGACCCCGAGTGTAAACCCAAAATGCCAGGTTTTGTTCCCGTGGACCTATTATGGAAAAAAAAATCAAGACTATTTTGTGGAGAATATAATTCTCTACAATTTTTGTTAATAACTTGCTCCTGTAGCATAAATATTACTAAATTTTAGATCCGTCAAAATTCAAAAATAAGGCAATGAAAAACGATAAATTTCAAAAAGACTGCATCCTTATTAATTTTCAAGATGACGACTGGAGCGGCACACCCCAAATCCAAAAACTTGGGATTACACTCCGAGGTCGACACTCTTAGTTATTCCACCATTTTTTTTAATATACCTAATTGTTATGGAATCCTTTATATTAGTTTTATATACAGGGTTGGGCATATGTGTCGCAACCCCTAATTTCTGACTAAACTTTTTTATTATCATTATTGGTCTTAAAAGAAATATTTGTAGTCTTTTTTTTATTCTATTCAGTGACGTACTTTGTTTTCCAACAGCTATTGATTTCTCAAGATATTAAGTGATCGGCAGTTTTTTTTAATGAATCACCCTGTATATTTTTAAGTTTTCAAATAGACAATATTTCAACAATTACAATGATATAAGGTTTGGTGGGTGTGCTACTTGTGGTTTTTTAAATATTAAATAAAATCATTCAAGAATAAAATAAAGAGTATTAAATAATAATTAATTAAATTAATTAAACAAAAAATAGGGTAGCTGTTTTAACAACAAAGTATGTTACTGAATAGAATAAAAAAACTACAAATATTCATTTTAAGAGTAATAATAATAATAAAAACATTTATTCAGAAATTAGGGGTTGCGACACATGTGCCCAACCCTGTATGTATTGTTATCTACGAATACGACATTCTAATCATTGAAATTTAGTGCAGGCTCCAAAGGTACTTTAGTATGCATAATATGAGGACCGGCAACTATGCTCGGATTCTTATATCTGAGACCCTAAATAATGAAAAAAATCATGTTGCCGGCAAATCGGATGGTCCATTTCAATTCCCTCGCCCTCTTATTATGTTATCACTATTATTACAGTCAATCAGATATCTGAAATTCAAAAACTTGCGGGTAGGCTGAATTTTTAATATGTTGTTTCTGATGGTCCGAAAGGTAAAATCTCGAGTTGGCGTATCCCCACCTGTTTCGGAATCCCCGCCATCTAGAAAAATTTTTGGAATCGATTTTTGGATTTGCCTTATGTTCTGTTGGTCGGAGGAAAAAAGTGTAAAGAAAAAATTGTATAGCTCAAAATTTGCAACATTTTTTGTCTTACGCTGAACTCTCTGGAGTTAGTTCCCAAAAAGTAAGAGGGCGCCTAAATTTCCAAAAATGCGCTGTACCTATGTGCCTGTTATATCTCAATGTTTTTCTGGTATTTGAGTACCTAAAAGTGTTTTATTCAAAAAAACGTGAAAAAATGTCGTTTCAAGTGTCCAATTTGAAAAGAAAAAGACCGAACGAGTTAACGTGTTTGTTTTGTGATACAACAGGAGACTTAGTTAAAAAACCAATATCTCAATCGTGGATGACTATTATAAGAGCAGCAGATTCAAATTTCTTCGCAGTATATCCAGTGGTGTCGAAGATTGGATGGGAAAAGTAGAGTAGTCCCCCAGTATCTACACCACTGTACATTTTTTTTTAATAAACCCCATCATTACTTAGAAATGTACTACATTACTCTGTGTACGAAATTTAATGAAAATCGATCGAGTGGTTTAGAAGTTATGGTAACAAAACGAGTTCTTATCCTATACTTTGACACTTTGTATCTTTGTTATAAAACATTTTTGAGCAAAGTTCTTTCATTAAAGTCTACTTATTTTTTGATGCTATATCACCTCCCAAAGTTAATGAAGTTTAACTTTTACCACCCTGTATATAAAAATATAAAAGGGGTGCGAAAAAAAATTGGACCATATGATGGAGCGGCAACATCCAAAATATTAATCTTTGAGCTGTTATGAGCTTATATCAATTGATAAAGTGCGGTCCTCATATTATGCTTACTCAATTCCATTCAGCTCCCGGTCTAATTAACTGATATTTCATAACGGTTGTGTATAATAAAATCTAATATAAAGTATTCTAAATTTCGATGTATTCAAATTTATTGTCTATTAAATAACTTACACGATTAGAAAAAGAAGTGATCGTTTAAAAAAGTATTTATAAAATTTCAAATTTTTATCGAGAGTATTTGTTCCTTGAGTTACTACGAAGGGTAATCAAATATTAACGAGAATTTGTTTACAAAAATTCATTGAATCAAGACAGAAATTCGAGGTACTTAGCTCCTTTTTCTACATAGTCTCCTTCTCTCAAAACGTATGTTTCCCATCTTTTAACAAGTTTTCTGACCCCGTTGTGGTAAAAAGAAAGTGGACGGATCAGTCACTTGCACACAAACGTCGCAACGCTTGTGTAGTCGGCAAAACGCTGCTTTCCCAGTGCCTCTTTCTTCGGTCTGTACAAATGAAAGTCACAGGGACTCAAATTTGAAGTGCTTCGTAACGCTCAAGATGTCGCTGGCAGATCTCCAAACGAACATCCTTCTGTTCTTCCGTAAGAAGGCGTGGAACCCAACGAGCGGACACTTTACTGATATTGAGTTGGGCAACAATTTCATTGATTTTCATTCGTCTGTCAAACTCATCTTGGGGCGTCAATTGTGGTCCACGTTTTTGATATATTTTCGACCCGTAGAAAAACTTTTATGCCAAAAAAGCAGTCGGAGCTGCGACAGGATTTTTTCCCTGAACTGTTCCCGCAGATTTTCAGCCGGCCGAATCCCTTCGGTTGTTTGAAATATGATTATTATTCGTTGTGCGCTGAAAGAGTGAAAGTACTTCTCTCGTTCATCTTGCTTGGCACTGCTGTACCTACTCGATAATGCCATAAAGCTGGGTTTCCTGGCCTAAGGACGCTACCAAAACCTCCTAAATGTACAGACGCGCAATTTGAATTTTCGCGGGCATGGCAGTAAAATTCTCGTTAATATATTTGATTGTCCCTCGTATAATTCTACAAAATCTTTGACACTGATCCATATTATCCTTACAATATTTTATTCTATTAATGAACTCGATTGATAAAGTTAAATTAGCATGTTTTATGAGATTGATTCTACGAAAGAAATCTATTAATTATAATTAAATCTCAATTGTAAATAACAAAACAAAAAATCTACTGCATTGCGTCGAAAGATATGCAGTTTAAAAAATGTATTTTAAAATTTGGTCGTACACCAAATAAGGGTTTCCCCATGTCATCAGAAATGGATTTTTCTTATGACCTGCATAAAACAGTCTCTAACTGCCCCATTTTACAGCAGACATAAATATAGATTAATATCAAGGTTTTACGAGGGTAAGGTAAATATGTAGGGTAGTCCACGAATATAATTTTTGTACATAGAGATACATTAGTTTAGTATCATCACTGGAAACTAAAGATATTTTTTCAGGAACTCTGAATTTTTCCTAAAATAGAAATGAAAGTATTCATAATTTTTTATAAATTGTATTTTAAAAAAATTACATTATTTTTACAAACAAACAAATTAAATTATAAAATTAATAATAATAATAATATGTTTTTCTGGAATTAATTACTACATATTTTTGTTTCTTAGAAAATTTTAATGTCCTTATTTTGAAGAATTTTCTAATTGAATATTTGTTACGAAGATATTGTTTAAAAAAATAATAGTTAATATAATTTGTGAAATATAATATATTTTATTTGTATTTATAGGTTAGTACAGTCGCTCACATAATACTTGCATTATTTGTACTTACATCCGTACATATCAGTGTTGTGTTGTATTATAAAGCTTTAGATGTAATAGATAACAATTTGAAAATGGTAGTCTAGTCTATAGAAACTAGATACAAGTGAGCCTTGAGCAGGTCAATAAATATTTTTGCATTCAAATTTAACTATTAAACTATAATTAAATTTATAAAATGATAATGAAGGCACTTGATTAGTTATTTAGTTGCATGCTAGCTTCTTATCGAAACAGCGTTAGAAACTGTAACTCTAAATGAGGAATATTGTTAAGAATTGCCAGAAACTTATTTCCCCTATTAAGGTGATTGACGCATCCATTAAACCCGCCATGTTATAAAATTTTAATACAATTCTTGCGAAAGCTTTTTTTAGGTTGCTAAATTATGAAAATTAATGGAAGGGTTAGTTCAATTCTGACATCCTCGATTTTTCCTCAGTTTTTAACGCAATTTTGATAACCTTGTTGGTTTTTCGTAGAGGGCACTGCATAATGGTGAATATTTGTAATAATTATAATAAAGCAGGAACATTTATATCCAGCTTAATTTCAGTAATTAATTTAAAAATACAAGAAATGTTACCAGCTTTTTCAATTTTAATTTAATAACACATAATAAGTTATGATTTATGTAATTAATTTAACTTATTACGTACATTATTACATTTTTCCGCTACATTTGTGGTACTAAAATCCTGCAAGTACCTATCTGAAAATGTTACATTCTTAAGATAATACCGAGAGATCAAAAATTATCTTGGTCAAAGGTGGTTATGAAATGAAAAACGACGGTCTTAGCTTGTATCATCCTTTTGAAGTTTATCAAGTTATGTGCCATAAGTATTGACACGATACTAGCTCCG
The DNA here is from genome assembly GCA_963942485.1 of Pediacus dermestoides. Lineage (NCBI taxonomy): Eukaryota > Metazoa > Arthropoda > Insecta > Coleoptera > Cucujidae > Pediacus > Pediacus dermestoides. The sequence continues at coordinate 15,039,714 of OZ012626.1, forward strand.
ACAATTATTTTAAAATCCATGACCACCTTTGACCAAGATAATTTTTGATCTCTCGGTATAAAAACATACTATTCACCATGATGCAAGTGATCAGTAGAGTTTGACTCAACTTAGAACATTCACAGCTAACATTTCTAATATTTTAGGCACAAGAAAGACATGGTTCAGCAGAAGACCGCATCCAAAGGCTTGAGGCCAATTTAGATGAGAAGAATGCAGAACTAGTTCGCCTTAACCAAAGACTTAAAATGAATGAAGACCATAATTCTCGCCTTTCAGCCACTGTCGATAAACTTCTATCAGAATCCAATGATAGACTGCAAGATCACCTCAAAGAACGAATGCATGCGCTTCAAGAAAAGAACAATCTGACTCAAGAACTGGATAAGACCAGAAAAATGTTGGAGGATGTAGATACAACCAAATCCGAAATAATGAAAGAACTAGCTAAATCTAGATTAGAAATAGATAACGTTAAACGACAAATGCTGCAACAGGAAATAGCTTACAACATCCAACAAACCGATGCACTTACTAGATCCCTATCGCCTAACGCAGTGGACCCAAATAGTTTTTCGAGAAGCGCTAGTCATTCCAGTTTTGATACTCATTCCTTACCTCGTAGAGCCAACAAGAGTAGAACGCCTATTGACGAAGAACCCAAAATGCCATTTGGGTCAAGATCAATGGCGGAACACGAATGGGAAAAACTCCAGCAGGCGCATGTTTTGGCCAACGTCCAACAGGCCTTCGACGTGTCCAGTGATGCAGAAGGCGACGATAACGACAGTTTATTTAGCACTGCTGATATACTATCACCTTCCGGCCATACTGATGCTCAAACACTTGCGATGATGCTGCAAGAACAACTAGATGCCATAAATAATGAAATCCGTCTTATTCAAGAAGAGAAACAGAATACGGAAGCGAGAGCTGAGGAGTTGGAGTCCAGAGTGGGGAGTATGGAGCATATGAATTTGTTGGCCAGAGGCAGGAGCCTGGAACGACAAAGTCCACCTGTAAGCGGTAGATCCACACCTAAATCACATCATTCTCCTCAAAGGGACTATTTACATAAGTATCATACGGTGAGCTGGGTTCTTTCTTTTTCCTAAGCTTCTTTAAGAATTCACCACATCAAGCTGTTGGTTTCAGTAGGTTATTGTTTGTACCATTTAACTTAAATCTGACTTGAGGAACTCTTTTACATATTTAGAATATATATTTAGCCTTTTTTAGGTGATTTTCAATTTCTAGTGTTCTGAATGGCTAGGTGATGTTTTTCGTTTTTCCATGTTTATGGTTTTGCTATATTTTTTACTCGTTTGAATAGAATACTAAACTATGTACAAATTATTGTACTCAATAGTTAAAAAATAGGTAAATTGCAAAAGAAGAATTGGGCATGCATATTTCAGATTTTAGGAAATACGATAAATTGGTGTAGAATTTTCTTTTCTAAATTTCTGAAAATATTAGCTGAAATTATAACATTAATAAGGTCACTACCATTTGACTGCTACTTTTGCGCCCTAAAAAAAAATTAAATAGGTACAAAAAAATGATAATAATGAACATCGAAATTTTTAGAATCACCAGAAGTGTGCTTATGAATAGGTCTTTTTAAAGAAAGAATGGTACGCCACTTTTTTTAATATTCCGTCTTAAAACCCTACAAAAATTGTGTTTTAAAATCGAATAGCCACTTTCGTTTTAAAGTAGGAATTTAAAAAAGCTTTAAAATTCATCTGTAGGTAAGCAGTTGTTTAATTTTAGTTGAGGATTTTAAAAATATGTTGAGCATAAAATAACAACAGTAGTCTCTTAAAAAATATGATTGTCCATGTGCCAGCAAACTTTTAACCGATTCTAACTTGCTTAAAATATCTCCAGATTTTCATCATACTTTTCCTTCTAGTTTCACACCACGAATTTTGAAAACGAAGCAGTTTAGGACATTGTGTTTATTGACAAAAAAAAAACGATTATTTGCATAAAATTCTGAAACACTGTATTTTGTGGTTTTCTGTTTTGCTTAAATATACAGGTTGTCTCAAATTTGAGTTCCCAAAAAACCTGTGATTCCTGACATCGTATAACCTAACTTACCTTAGTCCAAAAATTCTAATTCATTTATGTACAGGATGTTAAAGATAATTTTTCCAAAACATTTTTTGAAACCGATTTACAATACAAATCTAAAATTTCCTTCGCGCGAAGGAGCTACAAAGTCGGTTAAATTAGCAAACTAGTAGCATTTTTTCTACTGATTACAATGGTGAAAATAGAAAAACAATTGAGTAACGCGTTCACGAGTTATTTAAAAAATATTATTTTTAGAATAGAACACTCTGGATATTTTTGCAACAATCGACGATGCTTTAAATATTGTACCAAAAATTCTATTACCTTTTTTGGTAATTATTTAAAATAAGCGAGTTATTTTGAAAAAAGTTTTCAAATTTTTAATATTGTAGTCATGAAATACTTATAGTTTTACCAATTTTCAATATTTCCGTAATTCTTTCAAATTACTAAAATTCCGATTTATGGCTACTTGATTTTAAACGATTGCAAACTTTTTTTTCAAAATAACTCGCTATTTTAAATTATTATCAAAAAAAGATAACGACATCTTTTGTACAGATTTTAATTTATTATCGATTGTTGTAAAAATATACAGGATGTTCTATTGAAAAAAGTTAGTATATTAAAATAACTCGTAAACGCGATGCTCAATTGTTTTCTGGTCACACCATTAGAATCAGCGGAAAAATGCTACTAGTTTGCTAATTTAACCAACTTTGGAGCTCCAATAATAACGAAGTTAGAAATAGAGCGCCATTTTGCACGAACACCCTGTATATTAATTGTCTTTTGAGTAAACTATAATAATGCTTACATAGTTTAGTGATTAAATAATTACAGGACAACTTAATAGCTTATATAACTGTGGTGGATTCTTAAGCCCACCGACAAAGCATGCTCTCATCATCATCATACTGCACATTTTCATTTCTTTGTCACAAAGCCAACTTGATAATAACAAAAATGTACCATTTGTATGGCCGGGATAAATCTTTAGGTGTGTTGACCATGATGTTGTAGGCACCGGCATCTATGTCTCCAGCGCATTTGCAACAATATCACTCAACCTTGAGCCCTGGCACCCTGTCTGAATCGTTACCATCCAGTCAGGTTTGTTAAATTAAACATGTCCGTGGGTAACTTCTCTATAAATGGCTAAACATCAGTACCAATTTAAATTTGTTATTTTATGCGGAACATCAGGGGGTAACACATGCACACACAACACTCTCGTGCCAAACTACTTTAGATATCTTCTACTAAACCACAAAAAATGATTAAAACTTTTCTATCATCTGATACTATTTGGGAAAATGTTAGCCGTTGATACGAGGTATACTTTGTTGGCTTTAACAAATATCACATGCACATTAATCTCTACTCACTAGCTGCATGTTAGTGTATAATTATAGATTAAATTAAACTCTGAAGTACCTCCAATATTTATCTCGCGGCTTTTTTAATACACACAGCTTCAATTGGCGCCGTTGCCATCGGAAATGTCTAGGGAAGAAATGCACATAGGTGATAGCAGTAGTGGAGGAGGAGCGTCACCACTTACAGCGAGGTCGCTGCGTCTAGAAAAAGTAGCACAAGCTCTGGCGCACAGCCAAGAAGAACTTCGAAGGTATGTTAAAATAACATATGTTATTAGAAATAAATAACAAATTAATTAAGAGGTTGAGCTAAAGCATTATGCAGCAGTTACTGGTTTAATATAAAATGCGTGATAAAAATAACTAATGTATTTTATTACATTATTAGACGGACTGGAGCAAGCGGCCTACCTCCAGGAATGACTTACAGGTTATTAATAAATGTTTGCTAGCCAGTCGTCTCACAGCATTTAGTAGTTTGCACTTTACATTTTTTATTTTTTCGGACATTCACGTGCCTCTAAAACACGTCAAAAATTTTTTGTGTTTTTTAATAGAACCCTACGATTTTTTAAAAGTATTACTACTAGTTTTTTTAACCTGTACAGTTCTGTTTGCATGCAATGCTTTGCCTGAAATGCATGTTGAATTAGGAATAGTTTAGACAGTAGAATGCAGTGTGTTTAGGCCAGGGCAGACGCACACACCTCCATCACCTCTATCCTCTCGTCACAGCAGCCAGGAGAGTCTACACAAGAACACCGTCACAGGCATCCCCAGAGATATGTCTTCAGCTGCTGTTGCTGCCGCCGCGGCTGCCGCTCAAAAGAAAAAGGGTATTAAGTCTTCACTAGGTCGATTTTTCAGTAAAAAAGAAAAGGTATTAAACTATAGACTCGGTTGTTTAACAGTTATAATTTTGTTTTTTTTTGAACAGGTGAAAGGAAAAGATATCGGCGGAACAGATAGTTCTCTCAATCTAAGTCAAAGCAGCATTGGTATGTCTGACGGGGATTTAAGTGATAATATGAGTATAACAGGAAAAATGGGCCAGAAAGGAGAGTTCGATAGGAGGCAAAAGAAAAAGTGGGTGTACGAAATTTTTCTATTTACTTATCAATAATGAAACAGTGAGATATTTTGGGTTATGGAATAAATAATACTTGGTTTGAGACTTTGAGCCTTTGGGCTACTCACAGGTGACATTCTTCTTACATTAAAATTAGAATAAATATTATACATACGGCAAATTTATTAATAAAAATAAATATTTATTATATCTAAGTCATAAATAATCATTATTTGAATCAATCGGCATCCTAACCTATTTTTATCAGTAAACTTAAATGATGTTCAAAAAGATTTTGAGGCTGATGTAAAAAACTAAATAATAAATCTATCTATATTTACATACAAAAATGTCATCCACATGAATGTTGTGGATATACAGGGTGTCCGCGCGAAGTGGCTCACTATTGCTAACTTCGTTATTATTGGAGCTACAAAGTCGGTTAAATTAGCAAACTAGTAGCATTTTTTCCGCTGATTACAATGGTGAAAACAGAAAAACAATTGACCATCTGGTTTTCGAGATATTCACAAAAATAACATTTTTTTAAATGGAACACCCTATATATTTTTGCAGAAATCGATGACAAATTAAATTCTGTACGAAAAATGTCCTTAATATTTTTTTATTATAATTTAAAATAAGCGAGTTATTTTGAAAAAAGTTTTCAAAGTTTTAATATCAAGTAGCCATGAAAATTATAATTTTGTAAATTTTCAATATTTCCGTAATTTTTTCAAGTAGTTTTCAGCTTGTTTAAATTCAAAATTATGATTGTTTGGTTTTAATAAATTACTATTCCGTTTTATGGCTACTTGATTTTAAAGAATTGCAAACTTTTTTTCGAAATAACTCGCTTATTTTAAATTATTATCTAAAAAAGATGAGGACATTTTTTGTATAGAATTTAATTTACCATCGATTTTTGCAAAAATATATAGGGTGTTCCATTTAAAAAAATGTTATTTCTTTGTATATCTTGAAAACCATATGGTCAATTGTTTTTTTGTTTTCACCATTGTAATCAGCGGAAAAAATGCTACTAGTTTGCTAATTTAACCGACATTGTAGCTCCAATAATAACGAAGTTAGCAATAGTGAGCCACTTCGCGCGAACACCCTGTATAGTACATAAAATCGTAGCGAAAATATTATTAATTTTCTGTTTTGTGGCTAGTATTTATTGAGCTGCATGAACAATATCAATAACTGCTTATGAACATAGAATTTAATATCATTATCCGTAATTAAATTATATCTCAGTAACAAAAAACTTTTGGTACATTAAATGCGGTCCAATATTTTTATTTTGATCTCTAGTATCTACATCCTGTAATATAAATCACAGTCAATCATCATTAAAACATAATAAGTTTCATAAGTTATTTTTAAATGTAGAAGGAACTATTTGAAATAAATTCTAATACCAAAATTGCTAAATCAAATAACTCATACTCCGATCTAAATGTAAAACTTTTAAAACACGAAATAGAAAACAAACGTTTCTAATTTAATTGAGAAGAATGTCACATTACCCTTATTTACAAAATTCTTACATAACTTTCTTATTTAGGGAACGGGATTATAGACAAGAACTCCTCGCCGAAGCAATGAAAGCCGGCACACCATTCGCCTTATGGAACGGACCAACAATAGTAGCGTGGTTGGAGTTGTGGGTGGGCATGCCCGCATGGTACGTGGCCGCGTGTCGAGCGAATGTGAAATCCGGAGCAATCATGAGTGCCCTTAGCGATACGGAAATTCAACGGGAGATAGGGATAAGCAATCCTCTACATCGCTTAAAATTAAGACTGGCCATTCAGGAGATGGTATCACTGACCTCGCCATCCGCTCCAAAGACGTCACGAACAACTCTGGCATTTGGTGACATGAATCACGAGTGGATAGGAAATACCTGGTTACCAGCGTTGGGGCTTCCACAATATCGTACCACGTTTATGGAATGTTTGGTTGATGCTAGAATGTTGGATCATTTGACCAAGAAAGATTTAAGGGGGCAGTTGAAAATGGTGGATAGTTTTCACAGGTAGGATGAACGATTTTATTTGAATTATGTTGGACTTGAGTCATTAATGGTATTTGTTTTTCAGGACTAGTCTACAGTTTGGCATATCATGTTTAAAACGGTTAAATTATGATCGTAAATTATTAGAAGAGAGAAGAAAAAACTGTGAGAATACTATATCAGATGTTTTAGTTTGGAGCAATGAACGCTTAATTAGATGGGTTGTATCTATAGGTTTAAAGGTATACTATATTTTATAATTTGTTTTTTATACATACAGGCTGTTTCAAATTCGCTTCTCACTACAGGGATCTCAGAAACGGTAAGACATACAGCTTTGGTTAAATTAGGGCAAAGATGCGTGATAATGTGGGCAATAATAAGCCGTTATGAAATCTAAAATATCATTTGTAGTTCTAGAGATTTTTTGAAAAATCTAAATTTTTGCCTTTTCGTTTATATTTTTTTCTGCTCTTATTTTCCAAGATATCGAAAAACTAAAAGTACTTTGTCGTGGACACATTTGTGCTTTATAAAATGACGTTAAATTTTTCCTCATGCGACGTTTCGTTTTTGCGCTGACGACATGAAGTCAATTTTTTAAATACGGTCCTGGATTTTTTTTATCGTTTTAAGTAGCATTTTTTATGTTCTAGAAAATGGTGTTTACATTTTTTCCATTCGACGTTTTGTTCTTGTGCAATCATCATCAGATCATTTTTTAAATACGGCCCTGGATATTTTTACATTTTTATCAGTATTTTTCCACACATTTTGGTAAACTTTAATAATAATACATTTTCTTTTATAATAAATCAAACTAACCTATTATTTATTGTTAGTAGTAATAATAACAATGGAAGTAAAAAATACAGGGCCGTATTTAGAAAAATTGAGTTGATGATGTCAGCGGAAAAACGGAACGTCGCACGAGGGAAATTATAACGTCATTTTATAAAGCACAAAAAGTGTCCATGGCAAAGTGATTTTGGTTTTTCGATAACTTGAAAAATAAGATCAGAAAAAAATAAAAACAAAACGGCAAAACTTTGATTTTTTCCAAAAATCTCCAGAACTACAAAAGATATTTTCGATTTCTTAACGGCTTATTATTGGCGACATTATTACGCAACTTTGCCCCAATTTAACCAAAGCTGTATCTGTTACCGTTTCTGAGATCCCTGTAGTGAGAAGCGAATTTGAAACAGCCTGTATATGTATTTAAAAAAAATTATAGTAAGAAATTTTCAATGTAAAATGAACATCATAAATGTTAATTTATTTTATTTTATAATAAACACATTGTTTTTTTTACAGGAATATGGAAATAACTTACTAGAATCAGGAGTCCATGGTGCTTTAATTTCATTGGATGAGAGTTTTGACGCGAATAGTATGGCTCTTGCGTTACAAATACCAACACAAAATACACAAGTACGTTTAAGCGTTTTCTTACATTCTGTAATTATACTATAAAACTGCTGTATTTTTCTGTTTTTTAAAAGGCGAGGCAAACATTAGAATTGGAATTTATGCAGTTATTGGGTGCAACGACGGACCGACGGCAAGACGACATGCGATCTTGATATGGTGCCGAGATCCATTAAATTGACCATGTAGTGTTCCGCAGCAGCTCGCATTCAAATGCAGCCCATGCTACCTCCCTTTTCGTCGATATGCGCTGCAAATCATTTGTACAAAAATAAGAATCATCTGACTTGTGTATTAAATGACATATGAGCTTTAATGAACTAACCTGTATCGTAAATAACTTATAGTATTATTAATTGTACATTAAAGTTGTTGTTTATCTGTTGGATTACCAGCGAGTATATTGTTGAATGTGGCAGCGAAGTCAGTATTATCCCACGCGTGCCTGCACTAAATAGGTGCCGACATCTGTTGAGCTTGTAGACAAATATGTACATTTTGGTTCCTACCAAAATAGCGAATGCATTAATTCGATATGCCACACAATTTCGTCAAGTGTCCATAAATTGCATTTATACTTCGGGATGACTACCTTATAGCTTTTATACTGTGGATGTTTCCTGCCATATTTTCTGAATATTGTGGTCTTGTTGTTTTACCTACTATATTATGTGTCTTACACAAAACCTGTTCATTTTCTTGTGCAAGACACGGTCGTTTGTATATTATATTATTAGGCAATTCGTTTTATTGAACAGTCCTAAAGCTTTTACATTTTTACTGTAAACCTGTAAAATTCTAGTCTAGTTACCAATTTAGTGCTGTTCAATAATTTTATAGAATGAATAGTTATAAAATAAATATTAATTTAATTATGTTGTACAAGTCTTATACTGAGGCGGACAATAATCAGAAAGTAGAAGGTGAGGAGACCAATATTTACTGCTAGAATTTAATTTGTTATTTTTTCAATTTATCAAATGATGCATTCGAAATGTTGGCTGGTTTATTTGCCGATTAGCTAGTACAAAAACCGATGTCCTTGTAAGCTTTTGGATGTGGATGGTTTGTATCCAACTTGTACTCAGCTATTTCACATCTCGACTAGCGTATCTGATTCGGAGTGACAGTTATTTCCGTTTATTCCAAGTACCGTACCCTATAATAAAACATAAATATACCTACCACTACAGTCATTAGTTGTAAACATTCTGTATATATTATACAGATAATATATTTTCATGTTTTTTATTAAATTTTAGTATGTTTTATACAATGTTTGTAATATATTTTTACTGTTATTTATTTTCGATCCTAAAATATACATTGTGCTTATAATACTGTTAATAACTACACGGAGGTGTTCACACGCTCCGGGAATGATTGTCATTATTCGTATTTGATCTAATAATAGTATTAATTTATGTACATATTACATAAATATAACGAAAAATCGAATCATTACTTTTGTTCCTTTATTTGTATCACCCATTACTTAATGTCAGCTTTTTTAAGAACTCAGAATATTATTATTGACGTATTATTAAGAGTTCTACGAAATTATTAATAAACTATAATGGGCGATCAACGTAAGTATATAAAAAGAAGGTACAGAATTTACATTATTTATTGTTTAAAAAATGTAAAATCCTCCAGATATTTGCTGATTAAGGTTAGTTAAACGTTCTATGAATCTATGAACATTGTTTTAATTAAAATAGTAATAATTAGGTGTTCATGAAGTTAATACAATATAAATGAATCTCATGCATGTTGCATATTTTAATCCTTAAATGGAAACAAAAATAGTAAATAGGTAGATATTGAAGACGTTTCTACAGTCATAAAAAATTGTTTGAGAATAAAAAAAAACATTTTCACAAGTAAAGATATTAATCATAATTTATGCACATGTCAAGAAGTACCTACAGAACGCCAAAATTTAACAAGTAACTACATGGAACTTTAGTCCAGTCAAACGAGAACAAAAATGCCGATAAAAAAGCGTTAAATCTGAGTCCAATGAGATTTTGAGGGTAGGTAGTGGTTGCCAACGGAACACTCCACCTCGTTTTTCACCCCATAACTTTGTAAATAATAATACTATGAAAAAAAGTTTCAAACAAAAGTTGTTGGGAATTAGTTTCTTAACAATATTGGTAATACGCGTTTTTAATGTGCGATGCATATTTACCGAGATAATCGAACTCAATCTTAAAATTCAAGATGGCGGCCACCCCTTGATGGATTGTAGTGGTGAAAAATGAGGTGGAGTGTTCCGTTGGCATCCACTATCTACCCTCAAAATCTCATTGGACTCCGATTTAACGCATTTTAAAACGACTCGTTTGACTACTTCTATAATTAGAAATTTTTATCAACGCTGACGTTTTTGATGCATTTTGATCTCCCTACGTCGAATATTTTTAAAATTCAAATTAATATTGCAATTGTAAGTAACTCGGCATTAACACTACAACTAAGATGGAGCTACTAGGGAAAAGCGACACTTAACCCAGAGGTTTTAAAGGACTCCCCCACTCACAAAATCCTGAGCTTTTGGAAAACAACCGGAATCGAAGAGTGGAAATAAGCCTGTGTGACAAGCCAGGATTGGCATGCCAGGACCGAATCGCGCTCTCGGGGGGACCCAGTAATATAAATAATAATAAAAACTCTAACTTTTCTTGAATGGCCTTAAATTTTTCGACTTCGAAAATTTTCCTAACCTGTGTTTTAGGCACATTAATTCCAATTCAAATTTAAAATTTATTATGACGTTTATTATTACTTAATCATTTCTTTGGTTTATTAACTCGATTCAAAAATTTAAAAAATATCTTTAGTAGAATCAGATGAGGATGGGAACCATGATAATAAGGTCAAAAATGAAATATCTAATGTCATACCGAACCGAGTGTTATACCACACTTTGAAGAAATTTATTTCTCTATTAGAAACTTAAGAACTTTTATATGGTCTAGAAACAATGTCCGTGATATTCATGGGCCTTCAAATTTTGTGGAGGATTTTGTAGAAAAGAAGAAGTGGTCATGTATGACTGTATGACACGAAAGTAAATTATCGAATACCTTGAATTTTTTTGGTTTTCCTTGAGATTTGGAATAGAGAAGTTCCACTGTATATTTATATCTTAATTCACAAGATAAAGCTATACTTACTCATATTAACTCTATTTGTTGTTAATTTTCCGTATTATACAGGGTGTTGCAACTCAAAGTGGACAACGTAATAGAGGTTGTAGATCTCATCGAGACTAACACTTTTTTCAAATTAATATTTTTCATTTGAACTTTTGTTTTCGAGTTATCGACCTTCTTTTGTTTTTACACAAACCTCTTTATCTTCATTATTTATGGCCGGATTTTATAAAATTAAAGTTTTTTGAAATTGTCAGTTTGATATCAACAATTTTTGAGTTAAAATTCTTAAAAAAATATCAACAAACAAAATGGCGACCAATTTTCTTTGGAGCAGACTTAGAGCTATCCTAGTTTAAAAAGAAAACTGGTCGCCATTTTGTTTGTTGATATTTTTTGAAAAAATGTTTAACGCAATAATTGTAGATATCAAACTGACAATTTCAAAAAACTTTCATTTTTTAAAATCCGGCCATAAATAATGAAGATAACGAGGTTTATGTAAAAACAAAAGAAGGTCGATAACTCGAAAACAAAAGTTCAAATGAAAAATATTAATTTGAAAAAAGTGTTAGTCTCGATGAGATCTACAACCTCTATTACGTTGTCCACTTTGAGTTGAAACACCCTGTATAAAAGCACTTCTGTTTGGTATAACTATAAGGATATATTAATTAACAAATGATCAACTTCAATATTTTTCATTAAATTCGTATTAATTAACTTTAACAAACTGATCGTTTTGAAATTGATTAAGATATTTTTTTCTGGCATCCATTTCATCTGAAGGTCTATTATGGGCAGCCCAAACAGGTTCACCAACAAAGAATCGCTTGGCTTTTATGTAATTCTGAAATGAAACGAGTTTCAGAAAAAAGATCAATTTTACCATACCTACTATAGTTAAAAACGTCTATTCAGTAGGGTCATTCTCATTCGTTCTATTGTGTTCATATTTAAAGCCCGGCATAAAATTTGCAGTGACTCCGCCGGAGTATTGGCAAGCTAAGGACTATTGATTCGTCCAAAGACAATAGACAAGGTAGGAGGTCCATTCAGAAGGGAATTTATATGTAGTTCATTTAGTGAAAGGTCATTATATTTTCTCCTTTTTTTCTAATTTTCTTTACAGTATTATGAATTTTCATACAGGTATTTTAAATGTATAATAATTGATTTGAAATTTAAGAATGTATCTCTCTAGTTAAACATTTAGATACCTAAGTAGGTACGAGTATCTACTTCTAGTCTTGTAATTTTTGGGAGGTACCTATTACCTACCTATTCCAAATTTTATGTTCATAAATGGTTCAAAATAAAAATAACTTAAATTATACCATTATACCTTAGTATCAAGGGTAAATCTGTGATAGGCACCACTAGGAAGCACAATCATATCTCCAGGTACAACTTCAATTCGAATCCATTCATCGTTTTTGTCCCTTACATCAAAGTAACCAGAGCCATCAAGAACAAAACGTATTTCCTCATCTGTATGTAAATGTTCTGTGAAAAATATTTTCAGTTTTTCCTCATAATTTGGTAAACATTCTTTAGAACATATCAGTTCATCTTCGTATGAATAACCTCTTTCTTTTTTAATTGCATCCAGAATACCATCCTTATCATATGTTTGGACATTGAGCTGGAAAACAAAAATTAATTTTATTAAAAAATGCTTTATATATTTATTGTTTAAATACCTCGAAGTATTCTACACCAGATGTTTTGAAAAGGTCTTCCACTGTTACGAATTTTGGTGGATTTCGATGGTGTTCTTCTCTTTGATCACTTGGGTCATTATCCATGTACCATGCACGAACCATTTTCAAATAAGGCTCTGTCAAATACTGTATGTTTACTAAATTAATAAGAAAATTAGCTGCTATTTAGATAAATATAAAATTATCATTGAAATTCAAGGTTATATCATAGACTTATAAACTTGTAGACTGTCTCACTCATGGACAAGTTCATTTCATTTTTGTGATTTCATCACCGGTCCACTTTACCAAAAGGCTGTTAAAGGTAATATTTAGCATGCCACTTTGAAAGGGGAATAGAATCAAATTTGAATTATAAGCATTTACAATTTACATAGTGTCTCTGAAATTCGATGCATGGGAATCATGGGATCTCATTTTATTTGAGCCAAACTTGCGTAAGTAATCAGTATCTAGGATATTTTGATTCTTGAAATAAACTACTAGTCAATTGAAACGTACCAAGCTAATTTATAGGTTGAACTTAAAGTAAAATATTTTGAAAAAAAATATCAACATGCGACAAACAAACAAAAATTCATGTTTTCAGCAAAAATTCCGTATCTTATAAAATAAGAGGGATACTTATCAAAAATTTGAGAAATTAGTGTTTTCCCCATTACCCAGGGACTAAAAAAATGGACATCAACAAAATATTAAAAAAATGTTGTGCATATAATGAACGATCTAACTCTGTAAAATAAATAAATAACAGTATGTTCCATAAACATAGGGTACCTACCTACCTACCCAATAAAAATTATATAACTAGTCACTTTCGTGAATTAAAATAGACCAATTGTTCCAAAAGCTCCTTTCCTTACTGATATACCTAGCTAGAAGAAGTTGAAGCTAATTTGCTCTTCTGTGTTCAATTGATTTTTTGGGTAGGTACCTACCTATATCTATAGAAAGGTTCAATAGGCCAGTCCTCAGATACAGTCTAAATTTTACCAAACTATACCCAAGAAGAAAACAATTTGAGTAAAAATCGAAAAATTAAAAACAGCAATTTTATGTAGTGCTTTATTGGGGAATAAATATAAACTATACCTATTTAATTTCGGGGGAATTATTTTTTGTGGGGACTTTAAAGGTTACTGACAACCAATTTTTGCATTTTTTCCATATAACTAGACGCAAATATAGATGGTATGTTTTGAAGCCCCCCAATTACACTTCAATAAAGCAAAAATATTAAAAATTATTAAAGTTTAAAGTGAAAAAGTTATACCTGGTAGGTATAGGTAATATGCAATTTATCATTTTATTAGCTTTGAAATAAGTATGTGTTTATTTATGCTGTAAGCTATATAAATTTTAGTCATCAAAAAGTAAGAACTATTGGATTAATGTAATACAAACAACCAAGTCTAGTACTTACCATTTACAATCTAAAGCCTATAAATTGCACGGAGTCAGGAAAATGTTTCGCCTTAACTGAGATAGAGGATGACAAAAGTTACTTATTTATATGTGCTTATATCACACTTATATCTTATAACTTATACACTATGTAAAATTCTGACTGTCTTTTGCTCTGAAACTATGCACTGTAAAAAAAGCAACAGGACGCGGACGTATTTATAAAATTTCATTCTCATCTTTTAGATAAGCTAATCGTCAGAGCGAAATGCATCCTAGTAAGGCTGATTTTTTCATAGGTTATTTATTTCAGTGTAAAATTAAAAAAATAAAAACTTTAAATTATCTAATAAAATTCTAATGTAAGTTTAGATTGCATTCGTTGTATACATTGTAATTTAAATAAATCTTTTTTTTTTGAGGAGATATATTTCATTTAATATAGGTTAATATTAATTATGAAAAGTTCTACAGTTAATTTTTTGCGAAAAAATTAACTTTAGACGTGCATTTTACTAAATCAAGTTTTTTTTAATTAAACCCGAAAAACTGAAAAAGTAACGGGTGTCCAATAAGTGCGGTTTCACACCATACCGGATTGCAGGATACAGGATGCGGGATGCAGGATGCAGGATGACTATATGCATTTACACTTAGTTCAAAAACGGATCTAACTATGTGAACGAGCTTATTTAAATTATGTGTGCTGTTACTTGGATCCCGCATCCTGCGTCCTGAAAAACTGGTTTGGTGTGAAACCGCACTAAGTCTTTCAGTCAGAGCGGCTATGGAGTGTTTTGCTTTTCATTAATAAACACAAAACTTAAACCGTTACAACCTCACCTCAAAAAAATATTATTTACGTACATAATTAGTTATGATAGGTCTCATATTTAACGAGTCGTAATATTTGCAAATTACGCGAGTCAAACAATACGACTTTTCATAACGTATTCTGTACAAAATTTTATCTAATTCCAACAAAATAATTTTTTCCATTTTTTGAATGACAACATTTCTCACATTATCTACTACACCAAATATCTGATGTGTCCAGCACATGACTTTCTTATACATTTCCATGATACAGTTTTAATCTTTGGAAAATACTGAAGGGTTAGCCAATAATCACATGCAATCGACATTCAATACGTTATTAATATAAAATCACATTTATTTATTCATTATTATTGTTATCGGTACCATAGAAACCAGTAATATTAAAAAAAAATAATGGTCCTTCTGAGATTCGAACCCGCAACCTTCCATTTGGCACCCCAGTCTCTATCTCTCTAGTCTATCTAAACTGTCGGATTCAACGCGCACTATGAGAAATATGTGTTTTAAGAATATCCCGTTTTTTGAAATCTTTTTGACGGAATTTAAAAAAAAAAAATTATAATTTGTTCAAACTCTTAAATATGAAATTTGAATCAAATCCGAGAAGTCGTTTTTGAGTTATGGTGGATACAGACAGACAGACAGACATCATGGCGAAAATGGTCAAAATGGATTCAGGGGCCCTCAAAACGTGTAAATCCATCAAAATCTCGAAGTCGAAAAAAATCACGATTACCTACTATACTTTCTTATTACTTCGTATAAGATCTTTTTTTTTGTATTCTCTATTAATAGTGGTTGCAATTACTTTATTTAGAACACACACTTTATTTAATAAAACGTACGTCACTGTTTTTTTTGCAGCATCAATATGCAGAGTATTTTCCATTCAATTTAGAAACTTTTTTATATCTTATAATTTTTTGATAACTTAACTCAAAATAACCTAATAGTACAGTAAATAAGGGAGAAAAAAAGGCTTCAAATAGACTTTTTTTACCCTACAGCCAATTTTTGTAGAATCTTCTAGAGGGTCACCCTGAAAGTTTAAAACTGTGTTTTTGTATTCGTAGACCCCACCGTTCCTTCACCAGCCCTCAATTAAGGGTTGGAATTTTTTGTTTATTGACTAACTTCTTTCCTATTAAATTTTCAAAAAAAAGTCAGTATAAAGTTGTAAAGAATAGTTATTTATGTATCAAGGGTATAACGAAGATGTTTATATTCGAGGGCAACCAAGTTACAAAGTTGAGGGCCTTTGGCCCGAGAGTTCGTAAGTTGCCCGAGATTCATAAACATCAAGTTATACTCGCGATACATACAACGTTTTATTTTTCACTTTAGAAAAACCTGCACAAATTTGAAGACAGGAGAAAAAAATTCCGCCAAAACTATCAGTGAGACAGTTCTATTGGGTTATTTTCAGGAATAGGGCGGTAATAAGCGGGCGTAATGATTACGCCCGTTTTTATAATGGATTTGTTTATATATCTCGTATCCAAAAGGTATTAACAACGAATTATAGTCAAGTGAAAAATAAAAGTATTTCCTACAACTTATCTTATAATCTTTTTTTGATATTGTCGATATTTAAAAAGTTATTCAACAAATAGGTTGAAAATTTCGGGGAAAGAGTAGTAAATAGTAGCACTCGTAGTAAGTAGTACCTAACTAGAGAAAAATTTCCCTAAAATTTGCAACTTATTTGATGAATAACTTTTTAAATATTGACAATATCAAAAAATATTAAAAAGAATGTTGTAGGAAATATTTTTCTCTAGAACTTTGTACTGATGCTTTTTTCGGAAATCTAATAGGGAAGAAGCTATTTAATAAATAAGAAAAAAAAAACGGTAAGTTATCAAGAAATTGTATGATCCGAAAACGTTTCTAAATTTAATGGAAAATAAATACTCTCTGCATATTAATGCTGCAAAAAAACAGTGGCGTACGTTTTATTAAATAAAGTATTTTTGAAAAATCCCGTACACACACCTCTGAGTTCTAAATAAAATAATTGCAACCACTATTAATAGAGAATACAAAAAAAGATCTATGCAAAATTTCAGAAGACTAACTTTTTTATTATTGATTTATAGCAAGTTATTTAAAATAATTTATTTTCTTTAATGCCCTGTACATCAAAAAAGAAGCAAAACTCGACCATAGTTTATTAGACAAACCACCTTTAATTTTCGATAAACTATCGATTGGTGAAATCCTGACGGTATAAACTGGGACACTCTGTATCTAATAGTGGCGACAATTTTCCAATAATGTTAGTTTAGAATTAATTTGTAGTTTTTGAATATTAAAACATAATACAAAGTATTGGGAAAATAGAATAAAAAATGGGAAGTATTTTAATTATTAATTTAAGATTCTCGGAAATTAAGCGACAAGATATTTTTTTGTAAATTTGTAACTCATTTTTTTGGACATCGCTTCTAAATTTTATCAATTATTCATTGCTCCTGATATTACACATTTACGTTTTTAATTAAGTACGAAACCAAAATTTTGTATGTAGCGAAATTCATATTAGAGGTAACTATGTTTGTAAAATTGATAAAGTTAAAAAAAGGGACAACGGCACGCGGTGTTCCCAAGCGGTCACCCATCCAAGTACTGACCGCGCCCGACGTTGCTTTACTTCAGTGATCGGACGAGAACTTTTTTTTTTTTATACAATAGATATTTATTTTATTAGGAGTATAAGCGAAACTTTCATGTGACGAAGTATGGAGGTGTAAGCGCCGAGCGGAGCGAGGAGAATTAACTCCATACGGAGTCACATGAAAGTGCTTATACTCCGAATAAAATACAATATTTTATTTTCAAATGGAATCATTCTAATCATAATATGACAATCAATTTAATAAGTAATTTTGCAACTGTCATGCAACTGTCATACATTTTTGCAGATAATGATATAACTTATACGCCGCTCAAGAGTGGTGTCATAGAAATGAAACTTATACCTTGCCTACTCAGTCTTATAACACCATGTTATATGCCGTTTGAAAATAAAATATCTTTATTATTTAACGAGAACTGGTATATCAACGTGGTATGGTCGTTGCCAATAAGTATTGTTATAGACCAAAATAACTATTTACAAACATCCCATAAATAAGACAATAAACCGTGTTTTTATCGTAATACCATAATTTTATGTTTACCTACTTACTAAAAAACTAACTAACCTACCATTAAATTTAAAATCTTTATCATAAACCGTTTTCAAAATGTATGTACCCAAAAATTTTATTGAAAAATTTATTTTCTATAACATGTTTGTAGGATTGTAGGTATCTCTCAAACGAGCCATTCAAATACGTCCCATGTTTATTGAAACTTTTCTTGATAAAAAAGGTCCGCTATCAACTGTTAATGTCCTGCTACAAAAAAGTGCAACACCTTGTATAATTTAACTCTAAGTATTCAAGTATTCATTTAAGGAGAGGGATATAAATAATACAACAAAATCAATTTCAGGTATACCTATACACAAACAAACGTTTGAAACAGATATTAAAGTTAGTAATTTATAGCATAGTAAAATCGTGCTAATTACACTCTAGGTAAAGTTGTCATATTTAATTAGCAACATGATTAAAGGCGCTGTTGTGAAGTCGTTTTAGATAATCCTTTCGACAATTCATATCCTCTGCTGGCCTGTTATGTGCTTGATAAACTGCAGTTTGAAGAAACTTTATACCTTTAAATTGGTTCTAAAAACATTTGAATTATTTTAGAATTATCTACAAGCATGATTAAATTTCACTTTGCTATCAACTGTGAATCGATGATAACATCCACCTGGTAGAACCAGCAAATCTCCAGCAACAACTTCAATGCGTATCCATTCTTCAAATTTATCTCTTATATCAAAATAGCCACACCCTTCGAGCACGAAACGTAATTCATCGTCTGTATGAAAATGCTCCGTATAATATTTTATCAGATCCACTTCAGTAGGGTGGTCTATTTCCAAAGCGTGAATAGTTTTTCGTTCTTTTATCAATATTTTCAAATTTTCATCAGTCATGTAATTTTCTACATCCATCTATAACAAATCTTTACTTAATTCTAAAAGTAGCTATTAACTTATTTGGATCGTGACTATATTCTTACCTGAAAATATTCGACGCCAGAATTTTTGTACAACTCCTCTAAACTAACAAATTTTGGTGGAATTCTGTGATGTTCGCTTTTAGGACTTGTGGTAATTTCATCCATATACCAAGCCCGCACCATTTTTAAGCAGCTAGTAAAATGAGCTCCTTACAAAAATGAATAAAAAAATTCCGTTTCCTATAAATTAAGATAGAAAAATTATCTTGACAACAATAAAAACAGCAAACATACAGCGCAAGTTCAGCTAGGTACTAATATGAGTTGTTTACCTGTTAGTTGTTTGTAGGTGATGAAATATTAACACATTCATGGCAAACACTTAAAAATTAAATAGATATTATCCAATGTATATTTTTATGTTTATTATTAGTACCTATAGTTATTAAATTAGTAAATAAATTATTAAATTTTCTTTATATGGGGAATTTTTGAAAGGCCTGTACAAAAAGTTAACATGCATTTTTGGCACCAAAATATATGTCTAAATTAATGTTTTCTGGTCCAATGGTCAACAACAATGGGGAATTAAAACTAATATTTCGTTCAGCTGACGTTTCGCTCAGTAAATTTGTTCTTCTTCTTAGCTTCTGAAATTTTTATTCAAACACTACTACAATATGTAAAAAAGTCATGTTTACCGGAAAATTAAATCCGAAAATTAAAATTGTCTTTAAATAATTATGAATCTTGAAACGAATGATATATTTCAAGAAGAGAAGAGAAAATACGAGAAATGATTTGAAGCTTTTAATGAATGAAGGAGTAAACTAGGGGTTGATGAAATAGTGCTAACTGGAAAAGTGATTAACTGGAAAAGTGTTGCTAACGAGAAATCTGTTACTTTTCTTCACTGTTTTCTATTAAACAAAATGGCACATTTCTATTAAGTACACGAAAAAGTAAGTTTAGATAATTATTTACAAATTTGTCAAATTGAAATGAACCTAGGTATATTATTTTTTACATATTTAGAATTAGCCAATTGCAAATGTATAACCCGATGTAGATGATTCCTCTCCAAATTTTTTTCCATTTCCTAGGTATATTGTCAAAACACCATAGTCGATGTTAATTTTGACACCACTAATCGCCTGTGAGACTTTTATTCATTTACCATATTTTGAGATTAAATTCATGCAGTTTTTGAACGTTCTTTATTTTTTAAACAAACAACTTTTCAGAAAAAATGATCAGCGATCTTATTTAATTAAAGATATCTATGTAGAAGGGTGGTATTTATTTAGGCATAGTCTGAAAATCTTCGATACCCGCTCTTAAAATCAATGAAGGTATAAAAAATGTCTACAAAATTTGAAGAAAATCTGAGCCTCTGAGTGACTGAAATTTTAAATAGGGAAAATACATGTATTTTTTGGTAACAATCACTCAAACTTTTTTTACGTTCATAATAATTGACAGTGGCGGCTCGTCAGGGGAGGCAGTGCCTACTCTATGGCCATTAATTTATTTTATTTTTATTTTACAAATATGTTTTTTTCAATTTCTTAAAATATAGATACTAGATAGATCTAATTTAACAACTTTTACAGATAAATATTTTGAATCAGAATTTGAATTAACCGCCACCCTGTTGAAATGCTCGAAATATTCGTTAACTTCTCTCATCTGTGGTTCTATACCACTTACGACTCGAATAGCACTTCTGCCTATGATGTTGTCACACACACCCGCACTTGCGCTCTGGGCTGCGAGGCGTTTCTCGATTTATATTTTTAAACACGTAACTGTGGTGAACATGTGTTACGATTGTTACGCCTGCGTTTTAGTTACTACTACTATTTTTTGTCATTGCACATTCAAGTTGGAGGCAAAAACACCTTTTTTAAACACGAAAGAAACTGTTGTGAACAAGGAACAAGCGTTTACGCCTGCGTTTTTTATGTAACAGTTGTTGTTTGTTTGTGTGTCTGTGTGTGCAAGTATGAGGTGAAACAGGTTAGGTATTTGTGTTTTTTTGTGTGCAAACAAAAGTTTATTCTTAAAATGGAAGTGACACTGTAACAAATATTAAAAATTGTGAAGACATTATTGACTTTTTAATAAAATTTAAATTTAATCGACTGTGTTATGATGATAAATTGTTCGTCAAAGATTTAGAGGTTTTTCATCCCAACCTAAGTAAGTATTTAATTAATCAGGGTAAACCGCCTCGTAGTTTTGTTAATCATTGGTACAGTAAATGTAAATGGGGTAAACGGGTAGTTTCATTTAAAAAAAATTGTTTTGTTAGCCATGTGTTTTATTTTCAATTCGGGGTGAAGAACTTTGTTCAAAATTTGGCTATAACTGCCTGAAAAACTTAGGTCGCTCGATTGAGAGACATTCAAAAAGTCAAGAGCATATTAGATCTATGTGTAAATTACAACTTTTAGGCAAACAAAATAATAACCGTCCTAGATTCAGCTCGTCAAATTTTAAACAGATTAATCGATATTTGTATCTTTCTTTGTAACCAAGAGTTTGTATTTAGTAGGTACTTATGCAAAATATTTTTCTGACCAAGGAGAGCTCCTTTTCCTAAATTTCATAAAAACATGATAAAAAACTTTCCTATCAAGGCAACCAGACATGGGACGTGAGCAAGATTATTAAGCAAAAAGTATTATTAAAAAGGATGACCTTGAATCACGAAAAAAATTTTGCATGCGGCGCTTTTAGGCTTGCTACGCTCGCATCTTTTTTAACTGCCTCCCCCGACTAAATGACTACGAGCCGCCACTGAAACTACGCGATGTTATAATACAAAATGATAGGTTCCAACCCTAATTTTTAGCAATTTTTCTGAAACTTTACAGAATATGCCACTCTTACTTGATGTTTTAATTTTACGATGAAAAAATTTTTTTCTGAAAATCGCTAAAAGTTATGGTTTGAACCTATCATTTTGAACTACCTAAGTACACAACATGGCGGAGTTTCAGATTTTTTATAGCGTAAGTCTGAGTGATTGTTACCGAAAATACATGTCATCTGTGAAAAAATATTTGATGTGTCCAGCGCATGACTTTCTTGTACATTTCTATGATACAGTTTTAATCTTTGGAAATACTGAAGGGGTAGCCAATAATCACATGCAGTCGACATTCAATACGTTATTAATATAAAATAACATTTATTTATTTATTATTATTGTTGTTTTCGGTACAATAGAAACCAGTAAAATATAAGAAAATAAAAAAAGGCTCCTTCAAGGATTCGAACCCGCGACCTTCCGTTTGGCAGCCAAGTCCAACGTCAGTAGACTGTCGGATTCTCGGTCGGATTCAACGCGCACTATGAGAAATATAAGTGTTGACGGAATTTCAAAAAAAAGTTCAAACAAAATTTGTTCAAAATTTAATTCTAAATCAATGTTAAAGAATAAAAAAATCTCATAAATTGTTTATTTTTCAAGATATTCCTAAAAAACCTAAAAATGTCTTCATGTAAGTGCCACTTGTGTTGGTGCTAGATGAAAAAGATTTAATGTGGCACCCACAATTTTGTTCAAACTCTCAACTATGAAATTTGAATCAAATCCGCGATAAGTCGTTTTTGAGTTATCGTGGACACAGACAGACATCATGGCGAAAATGGTCAAAATGGATTCAGGGGCTCTCAAAACGTGTAAATTCATCAAAATCTCAAAGTCGAAAAAAATCACGATTACTATACCTACTTTCGTATTACTTCGTATAAGAAAGTAAAAACTGCTCTCTATGAAGAAGAAAACTATGTAATTGCACATAATTTGACTGTTATAATTTGAAAAGAAAAGAAAGTATGTTAACTCAACTCCATTACTTCTAAATGCAGTAATAGTTATTTATATTATAAGTGGGATATGAACATCATTAACATAAGAGTCTGAAAATTGCAGAACGAGTCGAAGACGAGTTCTGTAATCAGACGAATATGTTAAAGAGTGTATATCCCACGTGTAATATACAAGATTTTATCTACTACCGTCCAAATAATTAAAAATGAATTTTGAATTTATTTCCAGCGACATTGCTCAGTAGTTGTTGTCAAGTTGTCGTACTGGATTAACCTAACCTAAGTTATGAAAAAACTAGCCAGCGCTACACAACAGTTAATTTGAATTATAAATTTTGAAATAATTAAACAATTTATAGACAAAAAAACTCGGGGACATGGACCGTGTTATGTTTATTATTAAAATATAAAACTAATTTTTTCTAAAATAAAACTACAAAATTTTTCAGTTATCTAACGTGAAATTAGGGTTTTTTCTGGGTAGATACGCTATTATAAAATTCTCCAGGTTTCAAAAATCAAACTTAAGAGTATGAAGTGTCATTACTCAGTGTTAATAACAAATTTTAAAGAATTAAACAATTTATATTATAATAAAATTAGACATTTACAAATATAAACTTTCCTATAATGATACTAAATTGTAAAAATTGTGTTGTAAATACTTGTAAGAAAGAATTTTCTTGTTGAAATTTCAGTGTGGTAATGATTTCTTTAAAACACATGTTGCGTAATAATTTGACTTACCTTACTCAAATTAATGTCAAATCAAGGCTATTATGAATTGGTAGTAGATAAAATACCTTACTATCTCGTAACTCCTTTATGTTATGACAAAAAATAGTTCACCTAACTGAAACTCGTAACTCCATGTTAACGTAATTTGAAAGTTGATACCACGACCAGACTCTCAGACGAGCCTTAATACAACAAATTCTAGAACCAAAAGTGAGGTTAAATTGGTCTATAAACAGAGGTCCAAAAATACCTCCTTACTGGAATATTACAGTGTGTTTAACTTTTTACGTTGAAATGGAATAAAATTTTAATTCATCATTAGTTACTTAAACTGCAAACGTCTGCACGCCCCATCACTTTTAGTGGTACCACCACATCCACCTTTAATGTGTTTATTACAACAGTGTTCAACATATTTATGTGGACTTTAGTAGATATAATTTGGTTATAATTTCGAGTTATGGATTATTACTTCCTTTTAATTCGTACAAAATTGTAGTTATATGGGCGGACACGTTACACTGCTAGAAGATGTTATAAGTAAAACCAGAATACATTATTTAGTGGTATTTTTACAATAGGTACCTACACAAACTCACGAAGGACCACAAAATCCCTTTACAACCATAATATCTGCTTAGCTCGCCACTATACTTTTATAGAGATAGACTATCGACTTTGAACGTACAGCCATTTATGACTCAGCTGTAAAGTCCAGATTAATGTTGCAATTTGCAATGGCACTAATATTTTAAGTTTCCCACTATGATAGTTTGATAGTGAAGTAGTGCTATAGTTTGCAAAAAAGTAAGTTAATTTTTTGTGTGCATAAAATTTTCTTTGTCTTGTCAGTTAATGAATGTGGTGAGATTACCTATGCATGATAGATTACCCCTGCCATGGAAAATCTAATAATAGGACTTTTTTTAAAATAAATTTTATATAGAAATATAGAAAATATGTTACATGTAGATAGCCGCCGCGCCATTGCAAATCGCAAGTACTTATTACTATTTCAAAGCTAATAAGGTTTCTTCATCAGTATTCTGGGAATATCAAAACCACACAATTTTATCTATAATGAAAAACAAGTTGATAATAATAGCCAAAAGGTAATCACAATTTATAATTGAAATACCCCTATTGAATGACAAGTACATGTGTTGCACAACAGCTTGTCAGGAAGTTAAAATTACAAGGCAAGGCACAACTTTCCGTTTATTGACTGTCCATTAGTTTCGACGTGCCTGTAGGTTACACTGATGTTCTTGGTCTAGCCAAAATAGACCAGTTGGAAAATGAGGTAGGTCAACAATTAGTAAGACCAGCTGGATAAGCTACCTTTTACCGGAGTTTTATCTTGCCAGATAGTTGACAATATAATACAAAAGTACAGATTTAACATTGTGTAATAAATATTTTGCGATAAATTTATTGCGAAGATGGTGATGCATATGGTGATGTATGCAGGTCACACTTAAACTGGCTTTTTATTTAACATTTGTCATGGCTTGACACTACGGCAACCTATGAAAATTTAATAAGGTGTGTGTGGAATTTAGTTTGTTCTAGTGACCTTTCGGTGGAAAATACGGCTATATTGGTTTCCACGATTTACAATTGAAAAGATCTACACACCACACAGATCTCCTGTTCCCCAGCTCATACTAATCAAGCTTCATCAATTTCAATTTTCAAGTAAGGAGTCAAGGATAAAGGAAATGTACAAATACGCACTTGATTAATAATTAAATTCGTTGCTGAAATTTATGTTTGGCACATATTTACGAATCGAAAATTAAATATTAATGAAGGCTGAGTGTATAACAGTCATGACAAAATATGCGTAGGTATATATTATAAGTTGTAACAATATAGGTACTATATATCAATATTAATATAGATATTGTGATATGTAATTTAATTTTATACCATAATTTAAAGGAATAAGTAAAAAAAAATAACAGAAGTAATTATAAACCCATACATTACTTTTTTAATTATTTGGCGTATAGATAAAAAGAAATATCTAATAATATGCCTATCATATGACTTTCTTATACGATACGCATATAGTTCTGATCTTTGCTAATAATAATACAGTCCACATTTGATATTTGATTTTTATTAACATTAATTCAAATTAATGGAGCTATTCTCTATTGAAAATGTTATATAACATTCTGTTAAATCTATGCTATTTGACATTTCAACAATGTTTTATATTGTTCAAACGTCAAATAACAGATTTAACAGAATGTTATCTAACATTTTCGATACAGAATAACATCATAAGTTCATTAATATTTTATATCGGGTCACATCGAATATTTTCGTATTAATTCATTAATACTCGGAAACAATTCAACAATATTGAGTTGTACGGAAAATACATCCGGAAAAAATTCATATGTAATATTTTTTTCAAAGAGGCTTCGGATATATTTGGGATCTTGAAGGAATAATTAAATTAGTTTGCATTAATATTAATAAAGTACTGGAGTGTGGAGAGCCTATGATAATTGGCTAGGACTTCATTATTCTGCAAAGATCAAAACTATATCCGTATTAGGTCTTATCGTGGAAAATCTGTTAATAACTTAAACAAATCCAGCTGATCATTCACATATTTATCCTTGTATTTAATTTTGGTTCGTGTAATTTCCAGCTTCCAGTATATCCATCTTCGGGCACTTATTGGTATTATATAAAATTTGGTTTTATTGACCTGGTTAAAATTATGATTATTATATTTCAAATGGTGTCGAAACACAGATTTATTCGGAAATTTTATGTTCTCTTCATAATCATACTCCTAATAGTTACTAAACTCTTTCCACAGTTTGTCCCACCTACGTAACATCACAATAACCCCAAGTTATTTGATATATTTATGTACGGTTTTTTCTAACAAATGTCTTTTATCCTTGGTGTTATTAATAAAATTGTTAATTAATATTTACTGTTAAATGTGATCTGTGGATTAGGAATTTTCATCTTCATGATTCTCTTAATTTTATTAGAAACGCCATCTACATAGGTAATTGTTTTGTTGGTTGTTCTGATGTTTGTGACTATTGGACAGAAGTTTTTCGTAGCTTTTTGTTGTAGAGTTGGAGAATTTCATCTGGCTCGGCTCGAACCCGTTATAGTGGGTTATCTGCAAAATAACGTCCAATTCTCATTGCTTACCAAAATCGGTGTTCGTATCTGTCGGTCTATCAAGGAATGTTATGCAGCCATTTTATTTGAAGGGTAGTGATAAGAGTTGTTGTTAATTGTCGTGTCCGTGGTATGTCGCTTTGCGGTATTTATGCTATACTCAATCTTACCAACTGATCTTTGAAGTGTCAGGTCCATGTAATTCAACTTGTTATCCTATATTCAACTTCTATGTCTATACATCGGAGGCTCACGAATTTTTAAATTTTATCAACACTATACATGAACATCGACTTTACTATTAAAGTCGATGTTCATGTATAGAGTGTTGATAAAATTTAAAAACTCGTGAGCCTCCGATCCAAATGATAAATATACGTGTAGGGTCTGTTAAAGCCCTGGCACTGGTTAGTTTTAGAAATAGAAAAATTATGCAAAGAGAAAAGTGGTCAGAAATTAATTGCTTCGTAACCAAAAATTATTATCATTTATTCAGAGTTTTTAATTACGGCTATGCACCTCCGTTATTTTAATTGAAACACCTTATACAGGGTGTCCCGCAATAGGATGTACATAGCTTCAATACGTGTTTCCATGGCTCTTTTTAAGTCGAAAATTTCCAATAAACATATGGTCTAAAATTAATCATTACAAAGTTATTAACATTTTAATGTAACATTTAAGCTCAAAGATCATAACCAAAAGATCCATTAGATGGCTTTGAAAACAAATATAACGAAGTGTTTTGTTTATTATCTGTCATAAAATAAGTAGGTATGGGAACGCTTTCTAATGAAGAATATGCCGATATACATTACATTTACGGGCCTTTTTTTTGTTTTTTTTTTCCACTTAAAAAGAGGCCAGGAACAAGAACTGAAGCTATGTACATCCTATTGTGGGACACCCTCATTATTATTTTGTTTTTCGGATTCTACATTGAAATTTAGGTAAAGAGTGTGAAGGTTTCATATTTTTCAAATTATCGGTTTTCGAGATATTCGCACATTTTCTAGAATTTTGACAAAATTGTAGATATCAAAAAACCCATTTATTTCTAGTTTACCTTCTAATTTCGAAAAGTAATTTTAAATTTGTAAAATATAATAATTGAACCATAACATACTTATCTTATATTGACGGTCTAGTTTCCAAATTTTCAAACAACGATAACTTAATTCTTTTAAATGGAACCCCTTGTACATTGCTATTCTCTTAGATTCTCTATCATTTTCATGAAGGTCCGGTATTTCAGTGTCAGTTTAAACCAAATTTGGGTAAACTTCGTTTAGAATATACAAATTTAAAATGATAAAATTCACATTCTAATTGAAGTTTACCCAAATTTGGTTTAAACTGACACTGAAATACCGGACCTAAGAGTTTCCTATACCTAAGCCTAATGGTTTAGTTAAATATGAAACTTTCGTACTTTTTCAAGTAAAAGTAAATGTAGAATTAGAAAATTAAATAAAGTCAAAATCGAAGTTTGGCCGTTGCGTGCCACGAGGGGCGCCCCTCGTACATGTGCATATAGCGAATAGGGTGTTCCATTTAAAATTACGAAGTAAGTTGCTGAATATCCGTGATTAAAGACACTGTATAAATAATAAAAAATGTAGGTTATGAAGCAGTCAGTTTTTGACTTTTCCTTATCTATTTCTAAAGCTAACGAAGTTATAAACCCTTGCCAAGGTTTTGACGAACCCTGTATGCATGGTAGATATATTGATGAAAAACCTTGAATTTAATCATTGTGGTAGGTGTCGAAATGTATACCTATTATAATGGTCAAATGCACCCGGATTCCAAACATAAGTAATATAGGTACTTATTTTCCCCGGCGCATTCGCCAAAATTAAATGAAAGTGGAAGGTCTTCAATTCAGTGTAACTAGATATTAAGTATATCTAGAGAATGATTTAACACAAAATCTGCCAGAATGTTGGCCGATGCTGAAACGTAAATCCACATATTTAATGTAATGTATTTTTAATCATATAAATACAATGTCATTGTATTCAAGCCTGGCTAGTTAACGCATCAGTGGTCTCAGTATGTGAATAGTAATCTTGATGATTTTGGTTTAGTGACGGCAAATAGATATTTTCATAGGGCATAAAAATAGATTCATTTGAAATCGTATGCTAAATGGATATCACCTGTCATATCATGATGGCAATTCTTTATTTTTTTCTTCAATTAAGTGATAATTTGTAACACAGGAAGGAGATTGAAAAGACAATTAGTGGGGACTAACATAAACATTTTTGCATAATAATTTTTAGATGAAAACCCAATAAAACAAAAGTTACAATGGTTTAAAGTTTTCCTTAAATATATTGAGAAGCGCTGAAATTAAATTCAGAAGGCGTGTGCCTATCTGAAAATCTTTCTATACACCTTGATCGTGCAGCATGTCCATGTATTCATTATTAGTGTAATTCACCATTTTAACATAACTATTAATTTAATAACAATAACTTCTAACAACAACTAATAACAATAAATAATAAATAACAACATTAACTCAAAAAAAAACTGATAATATTGCAATTTACTGAAATGTCAGTTTGACACTTTGACATTTCAACGGCAACTTGCTATTTTGGTAAATATTCAGCGACTCTCAAAAATGGAAAATTTATAGGACATTAAAAGGAGTGATTTTCATTTTACAACTTTCTTATAGTTTCTTGAACTAAATAATAGTTCAGTATAAGTTCAAATAACTCCAATATAAAATTTAAAACATAAACTACAACTATTATTTAAAAAAAAATGCTAGTAATTCATCTAATTTTGCATTGATGTATCTTCATCATTATTGAGCTTTTGTGAAAAGTTTATTAATAAAATTAGTTTATTTTGAGCCCATCTATGTACCTTTTAATTCTCCTCTATATGTTACAAATCAACCTGTATGTATGGTATAACAAATTTCATATACCTAGGTATATTAAAAATTGTGGAAAATAAACATGTAACAACAAAATATTTTTCTAAATTACCTATCCTTGTTATATTCAGTAGTAATATCACAAGAGCATAGAAAATAATCGATTATACTTCCGAGTCATTAGACGTATTCTGCGAAACACCACGAGAGCGTTAGCTCGAGTGCATGGTGTTTTAAGGATATACGTCGAGTGACGGGGTTAGTATAACGATTATTTTCGTTTGCTCGAGTGGTATTCGTTACGATTATATAAAGAATGAACAAAAAATTGTTTTTCTGACGTTTATTAACAAACATCAAAAAAATGTTACTATGACAAAATTCACATTGTTTGAGGAGCGAACAAGAAGGTATAAAAATAGAGGAGAGAAAGCTCCCGGATTAGTGTAGGCTCAAATCCGTTGCCAGTTGCAGTGACAGTGACAGCAATTCTCGCGTCATCCATCAGTTTTTTAGCCACACAAACAGCACAGACGGCCCAATTTCTCAAAATTCGTGTACTCACAAACCAAAATAAACACTGACAAATATGCAGATTTGAAGCAAGCGCTTTAATGGCTGTTGACGTATGCGCAGAAACTTTCGAGTACGCTTGAGTCCATTTGAACGTGCAACATTTTCTGACCCACGAATTCTTACCCCCTCCATGGGAGCTTTCTGTCCTCTATTTTTATACGTCCTTGGGAGCGAATATACGAAAACGGTTATACCACGTCATCAAGGGGTATATTCGCTTATCAATACATAATAACTATGTAAAACTTGTAATTGCTATTGGATAAATTTATAATGAGTTATACAGGGTGATCAGTAATTACCGCACTCGGAGCATACTGTGATAAACTTTACGTTATAAGAATGACGAATTTTTTTACCGCAGTGCTGTAAGTCCTTTCTTAACAAAGATATGAACACTTTTGTGAAAATAAAAGTGGCAACACTGCATTGAACATGTGAATAGGTTCGACGAAAAAAAAAGAGAAACGTTCAATATTTTATGATGCGAAAACTTGTCAAACTAATTTAGTACTGTCAATTTTATTAAAAAACAGAAACAACAATTGAAATTCATTATTAATATTTTCATGGCAATTAGAAGGTATTTTAGTTTATCCCAAGGGGAGCTTTAGAGTTTGCCAAACTTCAAAATTCTCTCAAATTTAGGTATTTTATCAAATTTTAATATTTTCAATTTCTTTGTATTAGAGGTTTTGTGAAAAAAATTGAACAAATCATATTGCATTTTATCCAGAGATTATAGTAGCATGAATTATTCACTCATTTTTGTCTTGGTTATGAAAATAATTAGCTTGTAACTTGGATGAGGGAAACTGTATAACTCGGAAACTAACCATCAGATTTAATTTTTCTTTGCAGATTATCCTTAGTTTTAATGTGCTCTATAACGCCCTGTATTCGGAGTGCGCCAATTACTGATCACCCTGTATAATCATAATTATACATATGTAATTATAGTACTTAGTAATTAATTTGATTTTCGATAAAAACAAATAAGAAAATACCTATTTATTCAATTTAATATTTTAATACACTATAAAATTAAATTTACCAAGTACGCATTTTGTTTTATATCAACAACTAAATATATATTAATTATATTTTATGTCTCATATTATGGTGATTGTCGAGTAGATTCTGTTGACTTGCACCAACCATAAACATTTTGGGTATCACACCACACCGTTTACATTAAGGGCAGTTGTCCAATTATGGGTTGAACCGTCATAAACCTTTTGCATTTAATGTTTATTTAATTTCTATGTTATAGAGGTTGACAATAATCTTAGGTCCTCATTAACATTTATTACTTTCACTATATTATAAGGAAAATGTTTCTTCTGCTGATGAAGTTTATAAGGGGCAGCTATTAGCATGCGTTCAAATAAATTAAAGTTTCGTAGGTAAATATGAAGGGCCGAATTTAGGGCACATTAAACAGCACGTAAACAGATTATTATGACGTTATAGGGTAGGCAAAACAGCTCAAACTAAGTAAACCAAAACAGATTTATTCCAGCATGAAATTGGTGTTTATTTTGAATGCTCTCAAGTCCGTGCTTGTGGTCCATCAAGGAGAGAGCTACATGGTCAAACGTATGGATAAATAATGCAACACCAAATTATAAATCAAAATGGTTTATAGCTGTTGGAGTTAACCTTTCTGGTTCAACTGGTTTATACATTTCTTCTTCCACGAAAGGAACAAAACAAAAAGTTGTTGTTACCTTTCATTTGGAAATAGCATCGGTGTTATCGCATTTGTTATGGGCGAGAAGTATAAATCCTTCAGGACTGCGCGAGTTTCGTTGAGGGCGTCGCGACGATGTTGACCAGGTGACGGTTTGAACTCTATCTCTCAGTACTGATTCAACATTGTCGGGTAACGTGTATACTCCACGGCGTCCAGCCGATGGTTTTTGCGGCCGTCTTGGGAATCACCGAAACAATTCATAAACATTTTACGAGTGATAAATAAAACAAAAACTTTACTGCATGTTAGATTAAAGGAATAGACTTTTTTAAATTACCTATCTTTGAAACTTTTCGGTGAGTTCAAAACTTATGTCTAAGTGTTTTTTTACAAAAGTTATTATTATCGAATATCAATACTTTTGTTTGATGGAAGGATATGAAAACAATGTTCAGGTTATCACTATTGAAATGTTGTTTGTGTGCATGAAAAACATCACATTACTTTGATTGTGTAATAAATATAATTACAATTCAAAAAATAATTAACAGTTCTATGGAATTTTAGAATTTATAATAATATATGTAGTCAATTTGAAGTTGATGTGCCTCATTTGTTGTAATGTTTCACATTAGATTTTATCTTTTTAGGTATACCGAATAGTGACTTTTTTAAGTTGTAAAGTGAAACTTTTATTGCAGTACAGTAGTAAAATGTGTCTTTACCAACTGAAAATAAATGTGCTAACAAACTACAATGTTTGAGTGTTCGATATATCTCAAGTTATAGGATGCACCACAATAACACA
The DNA here is from genome assembly GCA_963942485.1 of Pediacus dermestoides. Classification (NCBI taxonomy): domain Eukaryota; kingdom Metazoa; phylum Arthropoda; class Insecta; order Coleoptera; family Cucujidae; genus Pediacus; species Pediacus dermestoides. Next base: position 15,072,629 of record OZ012626.1, read on the forward strand.
AAAATAAAATACTTTGTATCAATCATATAATTTCCATAACAAATTTTATATCTCTTTATAACAGTCGATGCGTACAAACTGAAATTGGTATATCCGGTTTCATATGCAAGTAATTAAATACAAAGTCACCGTTACATTTGCTATAACATGCACATACATACTGTCAGGAAATAATTAACCCAGATAATATTCATAGGAGCATTAAATTTGAATTACCTAATCTGTTCTGAGGTCAACTTTAAATAATTAATGTCAAAATTTTAGAAGTTATTAGCACCAATAAGATAATACTTGGTTTGAAATATACCTCCCTAGAAACTGCACCTATATCTACTTACTACACATTACACATATAAAGTTTGTTACTACTGCGAAAACTGATGCATATTGTTGTACAAATAGTTAATTGTATTAGTCTAAGTTATGCAGTTGTATCGAATTTTACGCATGGAAACGAGTTATTATATTGCTTTGTTGTTACAGAGAACTCGAAGTGACATGTACAGATATATTACTTCGAATCCATCCACTGTGTCGTACAAGTTTCTGTAATTTGCAGTCTTGTAAAGAGAAATATGTTGTAATATATTATATGGTACTTAGGTTGTCACTGTTTTGAACATACCAATTTAAAAAATTCTTTTAGGTACCTAATTAAAACAATTGAAACAAAGTCGAAACCCTACTCATACATCAAATAGCTCAAATTAACATAATATACATAACAAAATGCGAGTATTATTAATTATCATGTATAGCAGCATTATTTTCAGTAGATAGGTTGTCTCAATTTCTGTCTCTTAAGAGCGACAGAGAGGGAGAATATCACATGTATCAGAGCTGAAAATAATTCAACTAAAATTATTCAATGTTAAGAATTTGTGTTAAATAATATAATATAAGTATCTAATAAATATGATATTTAGGATATATTTTCATGCAAGTTTACAATTTAAACTTAAGACTTGGAACAAAATTTTGTAATCGCATTATGTTTGATGTTTCTTTCGGTCAAAGTGAAAATTAGAAAATGAAGTAATCAAATGGTGTCATAAAACGCATTTTCTTGTGCTTTTATAACATTCAAAATATTTTTAATTTTCGAGTATCACGATGCTCGTGACACTTTTCCTGTAAAGAATATTATTATTTTGATATTGCAAAATCTAGAAGATTTTTGACATCTGATACGCATTGCAGTAAAATTCTTTTATTACTTTTTTCATCCTATACCTTCAGATGTGTTAAATTAGATTTATTAATTTAAAACACAATCCCTTGTCTGATATCATATTTATTTCCTGCTTGGGTTCGTTCGTTGATTCCATTTGGAAAAACATTTATTCCGCGATTTATTTCTGGAAAACATACAAAAGCAATCAAAAAACTTACTTAATGAAAGAGATTTCTAAATTCAAATTAATTTTTGTTCTTATACATTATGTACCTTTATTTACTGTATATTATAATATTAGTGCCTACACAAAATAATTACAAACGTACTCCTACTATTTATTATTCGGTTTATATTCAATACTATAAATTTGTACGAATTGCAGAAATTTGAATAAGTTTGGTAACTGCTGGCAAAGAATATTATATTTCACACCTACACAGTTTGCTTGTATGCATAAAACAATACGGTAGTTATTTTTAAAATGTATTCATAGTTTAGATAGTTATTTTTACTGTAACTGGATGTATTCTTAGTACTTTCTCATTTTTAAACTTTCTCATACAATAAGAAAATATAATCTAGATTTTTTCAAGTTCGAGATTTTAATAGATGTATAAGTACTATATTATATGGTAAAGGTACAGAATACGGACGATTTTCTTCCTTGTTGTTGCATTATGCTTCTCCATGTTACTTTTACTGAAAGGGTTTGTTTTATTCCAAATAATAAAATCATTAGTCTGTAAAAAACACAATATTATTTTACCACTTATCAAAATAACCTACCTATCCCAATTCTATACGCCCAACACCAAATGTCAACTTGACCCAAATTGATCGTTGTTTTCAACATCAAAAAAATGTTCTAATTACCTCATTGAGACGAAAATGTCACAGTAGACAAAAAGGATGTACTCACAGGCTCGTAGCATAATTCACGGTGAAAAATATATACAGGGTTCGGCAAAAGCAAACGAGCCTGGATTGTTATCTTTGTATAGAGGCTTTTTAGTTTTTTTAGTACGGGCGTCACATTCCATACCCTATTTTTTCTACGACTAGTCAAAATAATGAAAAATAAGAAATAGTTATTTATAGTATAAGTGGGTTATTACCTCGAGTAGGTAATATCTAATAACCCACATATGCTATACAACGTTTTATCCAATATTCAATAGTAGTATGGTGTTTTATTAGTTAGTTTTAGTTAATAACCCACGGTGTTAAAGGCAACGTGGGTTATAACCAAGAACATATATAATAAGGACGGAAAACTCGAGGGTGACGGTGGCACGGGAGACGGCGGCTATATCGGTTAAACTTTCGAGCGAGTCGTTGCGTAGTGTCACTGCGCATCAGTCTGTCTTTTTCTCTCTGGTAGCGTGTGGGAGCCAGACTGATGCGCAGTGCGACTACGCAACGACCGACATAGGAGCCGTCAATTCAGCCAAGGCTGCCTATAGCTCGGCATACGGACTTTCTGGTCCTTATTATATATGTTCCTGGTTATAACAAACAGACTAGTTATAGCTCAGTTTACTTAACTAAAACTAACTAGTAAAACACCATATTATCATTGAATGTTGGATAAATAAATATTAGGGCAACTTTATCATAAACCCAGAAATGTCAGAAAATCAAAATGAACTGTCAATTTTTAAATTTTAGATCTTTCAGATGTTCATGGCAATATTTGATATTGACAGGAATATTGCTGTAATGTTGCATTTCTATTGGTTATAAACTTGTACCGTAATGAATCACATTACATTACAGGTAGTAATTGTCTAATAAATCAATTAAACTATGGAAGTAGAAAAAGATTATTTAAAAACCAATTAACCCAAATTCACAATCTCTGTCTTGAATCAAATCCCAAAAATTGAATTGAAAATTTCTTTTTCAACACTGTGTATCTCTCAGTAAGGAATAATATTATTTATTGGATCGAAAGGTGGGCTGGATCTCCTCTTACTTTGCTCCAATATCCTGTATGGTAGTTTTATGTCCACAAAATCCTGGAACGTCTGGTAGATTAATTTGGAAACAAGCAAAAACAATTTTCATTGTAATAACTTTGAAATAATAAATAAAATAATGGTGATACGCCACTGGAATCGTACAAATAAATCATTTATGTTTCACTAACAAGACAACATATAATTTTTTAAGCTTTTTAATTATAATATCGAAATCAATAAAAACAACCGGTATCTCTTGACAATACGCACAAGGATATAATGCTTATACATATATTGTAATGAAAATGTTACAAGCTGTCATACCGCCCATAATGTGGTAAAAGTAGGTACACATATCAACGTCTCTGTATAATTATTAATAAAAATTAACAAAATCTATAGGTATTTAGATATAGGCAAATATAACAAAATAATTTTATTGTAATACCTTGATGTTTATTTCCCAAAGTTGAAAATAAATCAAATTAAAATGATGTGGTTATATATAATTTCGACCATTTTATAATATCCAGTGACATTGCTTATGTTTCTTATACAAAGTAATAAGTAATATAGTGTTCTAGATTTTAAAACTTTTAAAACTATTTCTTAACATTTCGCCCATCAACATAGCATGTGATTATTGATTTATTTATTTTTTTAATTGAGTAAGTTGGTATCGGTACTAAAAGTGCATCCACACTGCGTTGGGATGGGCCGATTGTCGCCAATTGGCAAGGCCGAATGGTTTTGCCGATTGGGCGAGTTGAATTTTGAACCTGTCTAGGTACACTTAATTGGCATTATCGCAATGCCATCATTGTGTTCGAAAATGTACGACGAGGAGGACGTATTAATTGCTGCAGCCTCGTTTATCGTTATTGCGAACAAGAAAAAAAGAAGAAAACGAAGATTTTGGGTCCGACCGAGTTTAAGGAACAAAGTACAGTGCAAGTGATTTCATTCAAGATTTAATTCGGGACGATGTGGATGTCATCAATCTAGAATACAGATGTAACGGCGGTTTTCGCAATTTCTTCAGGATGTCCAGCAATACGTTCGAATTTTTAATTAATAACGTTAATCGCGCCAAAAATTGCAAAAAAGAGTACAAATTTTAGAGAAACATTTCCTGTTGAGTCTATTACACTGATAATTTTGCATTGGCTTTCTTTCATCGTTACCGACATCAGTCGGTAAATGGATCGGCAGAACAGTTGGCTTTTTACTTTCTTATACGAAGTAATAAGGAAGTATAGTAATCGTGATTTTTTCGACTTCGAGATTTTGATGGATTTACATGTTTTGAAAGCCCCTGAATCCATTCTGATCATTTTCGCCATGATGTCTGTCTGTATCCACCATAACTCAAAAACGACTTATCGGATTTGATTCAAATTTCATATTTAAGAGTTTGAACAAATTTGTGGGTGCCACATTAAATGTTTTTTATCTAGCACCAACACAAGTGACACTTACCTGAAGACATTTTTAGGTTTTTTAGGAATATCTTGAAAAATAAACAATTTATGAGATTTTTTTATTCTTTAACATTGATTTAGAATTGAATTTTGAACAAATTTTGTTTGAACTTTTTTTTGAAATTCCGTCAAAAAAATTTCAGAAAAACTAGATATTTTTAAAACACTTTATATTTCTCATAGCGCGCGTTGATAGTTGAATCCGACGGTCGAGGTAGACATGTGTCTCATTATATGGCTGCCAAACGGAAGGTCCCGGGTTCGAATCTCAAAATGACGGACCATTACTTTTTTTTTTATTTTACTGGTTTCTATGGTACCGAAAACAATAATAATGAATAAATAAATGTAATTTCATACCGGGAGATTTTTTTAAGTGAGTAATAGGACAAAATCTAAAATAAAACACATTTTTGTCGTAAAATCCAGTTATAATGAGTGGGACAAGTACAGATTTATTCGTATTGCAATAAGTGCGACAGAGACTATTTGAAAATTGCTGGAAACCCTCAAAATTTTTACAAGAAATTTAACTTAATTTCTTTAGGAAAAGTAATTATTGTGATACTATCCGTATAAGAAAGTCATGTGTTGGGCACATCAGATATTTTACCCACGCGGTCCAAGCCATCAGTCATGTCTTCACTTTTCTGGCATTGCCGACCGGCTGTGCCGACGCAGTGTGGATGCACCTTAAATATCTAATAACAAAATAACACGGTTACCATAATTTTTTTATAATACATTTTGAGTTTAGTTTAAATTATATAATATAAAATTATATACTTTCAAAAAAAGGATAAAAATTTTAAACGGTATGAAGTATAGTCCGAAACAAGTGCGTGGATTTGCGGACCTATGTTTATTAAGACGTTTCGACTTATTTTGGCACATACTACAACTACTATAAAAGTGTTACCCTTTTTTTGAACACCCTGTATACTTATACCAATATCATCTATCTTTGTACTGTTGCTTCCTCAATTCCTCATCATTTCAAAGTATGCATTTGAATTAAACCCGTTCAAACAAATATATCTACATGTCTTACAAAGCCTAATAAATATCTTACTGATTCATTCCCTTTGAAATAGGTGTATGTATACTGCTTAACGAGTAGAAAGTTGTTAGATGTGCTTGGTAAGGATTGAAGTTGCTTAGATTTCCCGGCGCATTCGCCTAAATTTTAATTGTTACTAATAAATGTAAATTTGGAATGTTTAATATGCATTAAATTAGTTTATGAATTGCACATTTGAAATTAACGTTAATATAGCGAATCCACGTTATAAGTGTAATCACGTGACAAATATATGCTAACATAATTATCTTTATCTACGACTAATATATAATATATGTATCATATTTGTGGTTTTTGCAATATAATTAATCTCATTATTCCATACAAATTCCATTATTCCATGTTTGTAAACCAATGAAAAAATAGTATAACAATCATAATTTCTGTGAAATTGAAAATAGCCATGGAAACCATGACAAACAAAATGTCAGTGTAAATAAATAATTGTCAAAATACTGATAGTGTTGTACGTGTTGTGTCATTTTAAAATGGAAAATGTGGAAAAAATTATATTGAAGATGGAAGTCGTAGATAAAGTATAGTATACAACTCGCTATAATGGCTATTATTCCCTCGGATGTTACAACACTCGCTCGCTTTGCTCGCTCGAGTTGTAATTTTCATCCTCAAGAATAATAGCTTTCATTATAGCGTCGTAGTATAATATACTATAAAATATTAGGCTTACATTATTAACTAATTCCAAATTAGAATTATATCTAATAATAATATTTAAAATGATAATACAATTATCTATAAGAATTGTTCTGACAGTAACAGTATAAACTCTGTTCTCGAATAACTCTGACAATGGTCCATCTAAAGACGGCACAAATTGAGCAATATAATTTTTATTATTTCTATTTTATAACTTTAGGTTATCTTTCCAATACACATTATGTCGTAAAATATGTACGAGTATAAAGAATGCTGCAGTATAAAATGGTCATCGATAAAACAATTTAAATTTGGCATAAAAAACAGTTACATACATCAATAAATTTAATTATCACATTATTTATAAAAGTATAATATTTTTAATATATGTATTTTAGAAAAGGTACAAATTTTCTTCTAATGTAACGTCCTAAAACAATGTTTAATTTCAGAACATTTGTGTAGAAGGTAATGTACAATTTCCTACCCGTGGAAACATTCTTCATTGCGATACAATAAACCGGACGTATATATCCTAGTCAATGGCAATTTACGACGAAGGTAATTTGAATATACATACATACATATACAAATTCAGACTAAGTCTTACATTGACATTGTATAATAACTAAGTCCTGACAGTAAAACATTTTATATATTTTTCTGCGAAAATGCGGAATGACGTTTTTTCTGACAAGATAATCGAACTTGAAAGTAGGCTTTTGAAAAACTAGTACGGAAAATTAGTGCGGAAATTTTTTTCCGCACACATTTTTTTAACTTTCCGCACGCAAACAAAAACATAAAGAAGTACTTACATTTAGTTATAATTGTAACATTTATTTAATATCTAACAACCGGAGGAGTGCACATTAGTTCATCGCTTTCGCTTTAGTTTTGAAACTCCATGTTTATATTCACGTAATTTGATCTCAAAATCAAAATTATTTCTATGACAGGACACAATTTATAAACTGTCAACAGCTATGAGCTTTCAGTTCTATGACAACAAACTCACTTGATGTTTTTTTTAATTAGAAAAAGATTAACAAATAATTTTATTTTTTACGAATTCCACGTTTTCGTAGAAAAAATCGTATGTAACACGCTTGCGGAAATGGGCCATGACAATACTCGTGTGATTGCAGCACTCGCTATCGCTCGCGTTGCAAATTTCACACTCGTATTGTCATGATGCGTTTTCTGCACTTGTATTACAATATACTATTTTATTAAAATATAATGATTGATTAATTATTAGTTAGTGCAATATGTCCTGTTGAATGCATTTTTATTAGTGAATAAAATACAGGGTATTTCACGAGTAATAATGAGCATGAGGGAATTGAAAATGCAACCCAGTATACATTTGCAAAGTTAACGTGGTTATTTTAGATATCCTAATGTTTTAAAATAAAATTATGAATCCATGATAGCTTTGCTTCCAATAGTTTTATTGGTCACAACTGACATTTTCACAATTTCATTTAACCAAAAGCGAATGACATTTATGTTAAAATTTACGAAACTGCGCAGCTAACTAAGTTTTATGTTTTTAAACCAAAAAACAACTATCCACGTTAACTTTGGAAATGTATTGTGGGTTGCATTTTCAATTCCATCAGGCTCATTATCACTGGTGAAAACCCTGTATTATAATTATAATTATTTGATCAGTACCGCTTACATCAAAGATTTTTTGGTGATTTCAGTCAGGATTTAATCTGATAACAACACATGATGATGTGATGTAAAAACACGTATATCATTTACACTATAAAAACTTAATGGCCCGTGAATAAATTAAGTTTATATAGTAATAATAATAAAATATGTCGTACATGATGGCATAAACGGGAGATAAAAAATGGATATTAAGTATATTCACCCGTTTATTTTTAACCAGTTCAACAACTCCCTAATAATCATCGGAAAACTCGGACATGGACATCGAAAATGTTTTTCTTCTACTTTATACTGCACAACAGATAAAAGAAATTTAATTCGTATCGATTTAATTAAGCGCTCACTACTTTAAAATTAATTAAATTACCTACTTACTTCTTAAAATCCATCAGATTTCATAAAATGTTTTTATTATTAATATCGGGTACACATCTTTCGATATGAAATTCCATGACTGCGACTACTTCATCAATGGTCGCAGTTTAATAAGTTATACTTTTTGATTGAAGATGTACTGATTCTGCCAGAATTGAAATTCTTTTAGAGAGGTTGAATTTATAAAAAGTATATTAAAAAAGTTTTTAATTAACGGATGTACTTTTCTAGAAGATAAAAACTGTACAAAATCCTTTTAAAAGTTTTACTGTCTATTAAAAATAACTTAAAATTTTTATCTATTATATCTAAAATATTTCTTGAGAAGCTAGTTATATGAAAATCAAAAGTATGGAATATCTGAAGATTGTTTTTGTAATTCACACCACAAATCATTATAGTAGTTTAATAAACAAGAGTGTTAATAAGAGCGATTAATAATCGAAATGATTTGAGTCGAGATTATTAATCGCCGATTAACACTCATGTTGATTACAATATTTTTTTGTCGATCGCTCTTTATTAGAATGAAAATAATCTAATTTTGTTCCATGGCAAAATCCAAATTCTCACATAATATGCAATAAGTCAAAATACCACTGACATAATTAATTAATTTCGGCAGGTGTCAGTTCCAAATGCATGTTTCAATAATATAATATATTGTTGGTTACCTAGCAAATCTCATCACAACAATGTTTTTAATGTGCATGTATGCATTAAACTTATAACATTAATCACATAAATATTACTTGCTTTTAATTTCATACAAGATATAAACTCTGCACCTACAAAAAGAATTCTTTGCTCAAATTATGAAACTTCTGTTCTACCTACATAGAAATATATAGATTAACGGAACGTGCATTACTACTTTTGCTACACCTACCTGAAACAGCTTCTTTCATGTCACATTAGGCGCACAATGGCTTTTATCCGTTTGAATGTTACACACACATTTCCGTTTAATGCATGGTTCTCCCCAGTGAATGTTTTCTCTAAAATTCAAATACTTGAAAAATATAGGCGTTGAGTGCACGCGAATATAGCTAGTTTCCAAGTAGGTAATAACACAAAGTAATGTACCTAAATGATTTATGAATTTTTTTAATGATTAAACAGTAACGGATTGTTAATCATTGTAATTTCTTTGCTACACACCACTGACTTTTTGAATTTAAGAGTAATTTGTGCGTTTTTAATTTAATGCAAATATGTCGACTTTCATGAAAACCAAAATTCCTTAGAGACATTTAGTATTCTGTTTGTCAAGGATTTCTTAGGTATTTTTTTGTAATGCTTATTAACTGTTCAGAATCATACATTTTTCATAGCCAGTTGTCCAAAGTTTCTTTTCATCTTTTATGATAATCTGAACCACAAAAGAAAATAAATACTCTTAAAAATCTATTCCTAAAATAAAAAAAATATTTTAATTACTGCTAAATCCACATACCTTAAAGTATTATGCATAGGTGTTAAAACAATGTACTAAAGCACGAATTAAATACTAGGAAGATCAGACAAACTTCTTATTTAAAAAAATGGGATTAATAGAGATTTTGACTCAGTTACAGATTTGGAATACAAATTTCTAGAGATATTTTAATTACATAATTACATGTTGAAATAAATAAGTTTTTTCTCATACCTGCACGAAAATGGCCACTTTATTTGCGTGAAATGCGGAAACAAAGTTGCCTTTTTAGGGTAGTCGCGGAAAGTAAGGAGTGGGGGTAATATTTCTCCCTTGGGTAGACATTCCTCCCTGATATGCGGGAGTTATTTGTGTTGTCAGTGTGATTTTAAACCGCAAAGTGTGAAACAAAAATGTCAATGTTATGATTGTTATGCTCTGTTAGAATTTGTTCGCGCGTTTCACCCAAAAGAAGTGGCCATTTTCGCGCAGATTTGAGAAAAAGGAAGTGATTTTGAATCATCTCTTTATTTACTTTGTTGCATAAATATCTATTTTGCAATAGATAAATATGATTTGGTAAGATCGAGTTTTAAATTAGTATGCCTACTCTCACACTATTAACCTAAAGTTATACATTAAGTAACCACAGTATTTTTTATACTGAATGTTTCAAAAAGGCATGTCAAATTTTGCTGGCGTTAAAGGTAATCAAACGAGTATAACTTTTCGACCATATCTTTTATAAATATTATTTTTTCAAAATATGTGACTGTATTGTCTAAAGAGTTCTTATAGCCGAGGAAGTAATTCCAGTGTTCTCAATCCCAATCTACTATTTCCATAATATAATATAATATAATATAATATAATATAATATAATATAATATAATATAATATAATATAATATAATATAATATAATATAATATAATATAATATAATATAATATAATATAATATAATATAATATAATATAATACAATATAATATAATATAATATAATATAATAATAATATAGCTAACATCCAACAGCCGACATTGAACTGGTATGACACTTGAATATCCTTGTATCAACTATAAAGATTTTTTATATTGAATTGTTTGTATAATCAAGCTAATTTAGATTAAAGTAATTATTACCTACTGCCTCCTCTATACTCGGATATTTTTATGCAACGTAAAACAGGTAAGCACCTAACTAATTAAATATTTCCCTGCACACATTCAATTATCGCAAATTTCAATCCAACCACTTCTCAAACTGCAGACTTGTTAAAAAAGTTAATTTAAACTGCGGAAAAATTTCTGGTACCGTTGGTTTGTTAACGAAAAAACTCTATAACATTTCCATTAAGCCACTTTTGCAGGCTTGTTTCACCACCAAACCATTTATATTGCGACAGTTAATTCAAGCATGATAAATGCTGATCGTTATAGTTCATCTTTGTTAAAATCCTCCATGGACATTTTGTAAATTTCGTACTGCTTTAGCTTTATTAAATCGTAAATAATGGATTCTATTGTTTGAACTTTGGTTTATTGTAGCTTGGAACGATATTATCAGAGGTTTATTAAATATGGCCCAGAATGTGCACTTCAATTTTCCAAAGTCTTTTAGTGATATTAAAAATATAATGATTCTGCAATGATAGTAGGTACAGACACACCAATAGTAAATAGAACTTTACTTTTATATATGTAGTATGTGTTACCAAAAAAGGTAATTAGAAGATATATTGATTTTTACTTTAAAAATGAAAATAGTGTTAAGCTGCATATCGACGTTGCGTGGCTGCCTGACCCGACAGCCTGGACGCAGAATTGTACATACAATGACAATGACAATTCCAATAAAATTGAAGAACGTCCTTTATTTTTTAGAATCAAATTCAATACTTCTTGTTTTTGTTACGAGTTTTACTTGAAAACCGTCATATTTTTTAACTTCATTAATTTTATGTACAATTTAATATTTTTTTATCACAATCGTACCTAATAACCGTATTAATTAATTTGTTAAAATTTACGAAAGCTGTGCCACAATTAAAACCACAATGCACAAATTGATTCCTCCTAACATAAACATGAAAATAAACATGTTAAATTTGTTAATTAAACTAAACAGCTAATAAAAGGAATTATATATCCAACCATGTGGCAATTTATTACTGTAATTATATTAATTAAAACACTTTTTGGTAAACAGACATATAATATGCTCGTTAATAATAAACAGTTGCTAATAATGTGTGGTGAACTAAAGTAAAATTGATTTGATGATGACGATGCCTATTTGTAAGATGATACCGCTGTGAGCTAAATTTACATTAGAATACATTGGGGAAAAGCTTCAGCGTCTTTGACATTATTTGAAATCACGCAAGATTGAGTTTAAAAGAAAAAGGTTTGAAGTAACATTATACGTTAGTAATAAAATTAACGATTACTTATATAACTTATGCAAATTAACCTGTTCGTGCAGATTTTATTTTAAACTGAAATTATATGGATAGAAAAAACGAACATTTTATATTAATTTCCTTGCATAGAGTTACTAAAATCAGAAAGTTTCTTGGGTATATTATAAGTTAATGCATTTTTTGGTTTTTTATTTATTTCCTAGAGTAAAGGTAAATAATTGCGATAAAAGTAATGATTGAAATTTAAAAATTACATTAAATATTAAAATGATGTTTCATGTTTGTGACAATATAGTGGGTCGTTCTTATCTTCTTGTACTAAACAAGAAAGTATTGCAACGCCACACAAGAGATTAGTATCGGGTTTTTTTCGTAAATTTTAATTTGTTCGGAATTTTTCTGATATCAGACTATTTAAAAGTTTAGTTTTTACGAAATTAATTTCATATATCTTAATGAAAAAAGTGGTTTACAAATTTCACATTTCCTTTTATTTTCATAATTTCATAAGAAATGTGCATACAGGAGATATCAGTGAAATCCTGAAATCATATTATGCGATTTTACTGACGCAGATACGTTTATTTGTGATTGATGGCATAATTTAATCGAAGGTTCTGTTGATGTAGCATAATTAATTTTAATTGTTGAATTATTCAAATTGAACAATTATTGAATTCAAATTAATTAAATGCTATGTAGCAATAAGTAGTTTAAGTTTAACTACATTACATATAGGGCCGGTTGTATAAAACTTTAATCGCGGTGTTAAATTTTTATCCTCCAAAATATCTATAGTGACAATTGTACGAGCCCTAATAACTAAATGTTCGGACAGAAGTAAATTTTTGAAGTATGAAAGGAGAACTGGAAATTTTACGCAAATAATTAGTAAACACCTAACAATACAATAAGATAAAGCCTTAATAACAATATCATGCATGGAAGAAAATTATTTATTGGATGTAACAATATTTTAACCTTAATAATTAGCAAACTTTGCAAAATGAATTTGCAACTCTAAATGTTGGGATAATTTTTAAGTTAGGACCATTAATAAGAGGTTACGTCTCTTTTTGCTTTAATAGCTGCCTGTATTCTAGCAGGCATTGAATTTATCAAATATTGGTACAATTCTGACGTGAAACTGTCCCAAATTTCTTCTATTTTGGTCTTTAAGTCCCCAATTATTATTATTGGATTATTGCGTAGAATATTTTTAATTTTATGCCAAAAAGTTTCAATGACATTTAAGTCCGGACTGGATGAGGGCCATGAAAGCACCTTTATGTCGTTTTCCCGAAGTTCCAAAACTATGATTTTTTTAAAAACAGTCGTTAGAAAATTACGTCACATTTTTCAAGTGCAATTTTAAAGCTACGAAAATTGCCTAAAATCACCAAATATAGACTTGGGGATTTTTTTGTACATAAAACCAACATCCAGCTTTGCAATAAAGTAAATTTTACCAAAATCCAACCAGTTGTTCCAAAAGTGTGATTATTTTAATGTATGTGGAACCCTCAAAAAACACGTTTTTTGAAAACTGAACTGTGGAAAAATGCAAAAAAAATCATATTAACATTTCAGGATCTTTTCAATATAGTACGATTATTGAGCTTTGATTTAAATGTTTTTTGACACAAATCCAACCAGCGGTTTCAAAACTGTGATTCTTTAAAACAGTTACTTGAAAATTTTATCATTTTTAAAGGTGCAACTTTGAAGCTCCGATAAATGCCTAAAATCACCAAATAAAAACTTTTGTAACTTTTTTGTAAAGAAAACCAATATCCAACTTTGCAATAAAGTAAATTTCATCAAAATCCGACTACTAGATCCAACGGTTTGAAAATAATAATACTTTGTTTCTACAATTTTCCCATCCTGCTGCGTTAAAGTGCCACAGTTTTGGAACCGCCGAGCGGATTTTTACGAAATTTACGTTTTTATATAACTAAATGTTGGCATTATAACAGAAAAAACCATCAATATTATGGAAGTTAATTTAGATAACTTTTGCGCGTATGGAAAAAAGACGATCAAATTTACTTTTGTCCGAACATTTAGTTGTTAGGGCTCGTAATCAACAATCGTTTCTATGGCAGTTTATCCTTTTTGGAGGATTATCTTGCGATTAAATTTTTATACAACCGGCCTTTAGTATTATAAAAAAATAGAACTAAATTTTTTTTTGCACGATCCGTCAAATTCGCGTATTTACTGGTTTAATTAAAAGCATAGTAGGTTTTGTGTACAAATTACTAAACGTTAAGTAATTTTACCGATCAGATTCTCGCCTTCTGATCGGTAAGTAATGACATTTGAAAGTTTTGTCACTTTATTTTAGATAATTTTATAGTTGTCACTTTGACATGAACAAATTTTAGTTTGGTTACTATTCTTTAATTAAACCCATAAATACGTGAATTTGACGGATCGTGCAAAAAATGTTATAAGCATGTCGAACGGTAAAAATCCCTTACCGTTCTTCGTACTTAATATACTATTACATACTTACCACTAAATTTATTAAGAAGGTAATAACTCAATAAAAACTTAGATCAATGCGTGGATTGATTCACAATAAAAGTAATTTTAGCATAGCTAGATCTTCTTTTCGTAAAATAAAATTACATTTCAACTCCTCATACCTATTATCACTAAAGGAAAATTTCAACACATCATCGAATTGTAAATGCTTACAGCTGTATTAATTACTAATAGGTTCGGGATTACATGGTTTGGGTTTAACCCAAGCGTTACGACCTTGTTATTTCTTTAGTAGGGCCATTTCTGCTTTCAATAATTGCCTTAACACAAGGATTAGACCGTAACAAATTTCCTAGATGCCATTTCACAAAACGTGGGTACCAATTTGTTTTGCGTAGACAAATTCACTGGGTAACATTCTAAGTTAGTTAAAATACTTTGGAGTAGTTTTGGTTTGTTTCTTTCAATTCAACTCTCCCACTTTTAAGCCACTTTTAATAATATTGATGTTAGAGCTTGTTGTGTTTATATTGAACAAAGTGCAAAGTTTTATGGGTCAATAAAACCAGGGCACATTACTTCTGTCCTTTAAAATTTCTGCACTTTCGTGGGTAAAATACATTGCTGACAACAATGGACACCTAAATTTTATTTATACTTAAAAATATTAATGCAAAGAAACTGATGATAAGAAATACATTATTCTTATAAGTATTAATTTACTGTAGGTATTAAAATACATATGACGAATACATCAGAATTAGGTATAGGATATTGTACGAACGTATTCTCTATCTGACGTAATAGGAAAAACTTCAAGATTCAGTAACTCACATCATAGCCCGAGGGAAATGTCTTATACAATGAACACATAACCTTGAGATTGAATTGATTTTTGAACATAAATTTCAAACTTGACCTGCGATAAATTACAAAAAAATGGTAATATGATAAAATCAATTACATTGAAATAGCTACCCACAGAAGACGAAGACGGTTAAATACGAGTTAAATACTTAATACCTGAGAAGGATATAATTCAATTACCCAATAAGATCTTTGTGTAATTTTTTATAGAAAAGTTAAGAAGCTTACAACGTATAATATTTAGAGATTTTATGGAATTATCCGGTAAAAGTTTCTATTGCAATGTCGAGAATTCCATAATTAGTTTTTTTATATCCACGCTGCAAAATTAAAATTGTTAATGTTTATTTTATATTTGTTTTTGTCTATTTGGGAACACTTAAATTATTGGTAATATATTCAAGTAATATATGTATACGTTTCAAGAGTACTGTAACTATACATAATATATAATGCATATAGTGTGGAACAGTGCCAAAATAAATTTACACAACAACATTCTTATTTAATTTAAACATTTTTCCTTTTCAAAGAAAATTGAGCATTGCAGTTAAATTTAAATAAATGTATCATACATTGTTATTTTAGGAACTTATTCTACGACAAACTTTGCATATTTTTTATTGAATTACATTTATATAATTGAGTAAGTTGCTGCATACTAAAAAAAGTAATACCTGAACTAGTCTAACGATACAGAGGTAGAACTAAATTAGAATAATGTTTTAGATGATTGAAACTTACTACTAAAATAGAGTCGATTGATCGACTTGCTTCGAAGATATTCTACAAATCAAATTCTAATGACCAGAGTCCGAGCACAGAAACGTAAAATTTCTGCAATGACAATACAATACCAATTACTATGATATTACTAATTTCATATAGCTCCACCCTTTCCAATTGTAATTTTAAAATTAGGGAATGACAGAGAGTAACAGATAGGTAATCCTCAAAAACTCCTTCCAGTCAACTCCAAAATTGTTCTCCCACCACTCTCTAGTTCCCTTTTTGAACTTGTTAAATGTTCCTAGGAAGTTCATGCAAGGACAGTAATTTTTTTCCTTTGAAGCTCGTTGGCATCAAATACATTATACATAATTAAGCCCCTCCAGTATCAGCGCCTGGCTTTCTTCCCGGTAATGGAAACATCTTTCGTCATCCCTCCTGAAATCTAGTCAAATGAAGTCTTCTACTATTCCGATCCTCAGAGTTGCATATTTTATAAAAGAAAATGATACAAAATTTTTAAAAAGGAATGCTTACTCCATACAAAATAATGACTTACGAACACAACCATTTTTAAGGTTATCAGTAAGCAGAAACAGACATATTTATAGGGAAATGAAATATTTCAATAAAATAGTTCAAATGGGGCATTGTAAAAAAAGTTCATATACATATATTTTATGGCACTGTAGCAAATAGAAGAAATAAGATCAAAAAAGTTCAAGCATTGATGTGACGTTACGTTTACATCTCTCCTCCATCTAGTTGGGTAGCTTTTTAATGATTTTGCTGGAGGATGTGATATTGAGGGAGGAGTTGAGAGAAGAGAGTTTTAAAGTTAAGATTTTGTATTTTTGTAATGGGTCGTGGTAAGGACTTTAATGTTTCTGATGAGAGATGATTGGTTCCGGTTTTTGGTTTTGGCAAAGGGTCTAGATTTGACGATGGGACGAGTAGTGGATATGAGAAATGGTTTTGCTTTGGAAGATGGATGAGGAATGAGAATGTTACGGGGGTGGAGGTGCGGTAGTAATTTCACTGCAATGCACCCTTTTCGAACTTGGGTAGCCATTATCATTGCTACTTGTTTGGCTTTAGTCTGCAATTCGATCCGTTTCCTCACTTTATCTTTAATGTCGTCTGAAGGCTGTGGGACATCTTCGGCAGACCAAGCACGGTTCACAGTACTTGCTTGGTGCAGGATTTTAGGTCATAAAGTCAACTTGTACTCATCTTCTAGCGGTTAGATATAAAAGTGGCGCGGTCTGAAAAAAATGGGAACTTGATACTTTTGTTGCTAAAATTGTAACGGTGCCGGTGAGATAAAACTGCTGTAGCGCCATCAACGGGAAAGGGACTTAATTGTTTCAATTCATTTTAATTTTTAGTAAGTTTCAGCAGAACTTAAATATTGTTTGCGAAACATTGCTAGGTATTGGCTTTTATTCTTATTGTTTCAATTCAAATGTACTTTGTATTCTTTTTTGTGGAGTCGTCTCCTTCTAGATATTTTAATAGGAGTAGTAAATATTATAACTACAGGACATCCATCTAGTGTGAGTCTTTCATATTTTGTTACTATTAATTATAGTGAAAAATATTCAAATAAATAATGCTTCACTAATAGGCTAACTAAACTAAAGTTGAAAATATTTTCAACTATATAGAGTGGTCGATTTTCTTTCAGTGCATACTGACTTTGTTATTTTAGTTGGTACTTTTTATATTTTTAAATGTTTGAAGATTTCGATCAATTATTCTAAGGTTGTATGTACAGGGTGGGCAAAATTCGATGTTTTTATAGGGTAACTTTTAAACTATAAGAGATATTGAAAATCTTACCGCGCATCGTCGAGCTCATTATTTGACAAACCCTTGATGGCGAAATCAAAATTTAGCGATCGTCGTTTGTTTTCGAGTTATGGACGAAAATTCGATTTCTTGAGATTTCGATTTATGTCTATATTTCGGTTGTTTGTGAATTTAGAGAAATGGCGTTTGCACGTTCTTAAGGCACTTTTTTGAGGAGAATGCAATGGCGTTAACAGATTTTGAAAATGTTTTTTTATTTTTAGGTTATGACATACATTTTTATTTTTTTATATGGAAGTCATAGTGGGCTGTCACTTTATTGAAAAGAGCATTTTTTTCTCTTTTCAAATATATATAATATGTAGGGTCTATTCCTTCAATTTCTTCTTAAAAAATCAAAAAATCTAAATTTTTTGAATTAATAATATGTATTTCGCATATTTATCGCAGTAGACGAATGTCATGATGAGAACCCTCGGTGCGCCATTGAGATCCAAAGTCAGGGTTGGTTTTATTTTAGTGTTTGGTGTGCCTTAATAAAAAATCAAGTTTTGGCATATAAGATTTATGAGGGAAATCTAACTGGTGAACGGTACTACCAATATTTAAATGAGAAAATTGTTGATAAATATTTAGACAATTCATTGTTCAGCGATAGAAGTCAGTACTTCTTACAACATGATGGTGCACCACCTCATAATACGAGATCAGCTAGAGAATTACTTAACTCAAAATTCAGATATAATTGGTTTGTTACCAATGGGTCAGTTAGATGACCAGCAAGGTCGCCTGATTTGACACCTTTGGGGACATATTAAAGATAATTCATATAAAACTAAAAGTAGAAATACAGAAGAACTCGAAGCCAAGTTTACGCAATGCCTTAACTCCGTGTCAAATATTCACATTTCGAATGCGCACAGAAGTGTCATGAAAAGTGTATTGCAGTTAATAGACGTAATTTTGAACTTTTTCTTTGAGTTGTTTTATATAGATATTAATTTGAGATAGTGTCGTGTTTATATGTATGTCGTTTGTTGTATTTTCATTTTTATTATAAGATTTTTTTAAATTTAATTTCAAAAATTTTGATTTTTTTATTTATCAAGAAGAAATTGAAGGAATTGCCCCTACATATTATATATATTTGAAAAGAGAAAAAATGCTATTTTCAATAAAGTGACAGCCCACTATGACTTCCATATAAAATATCTGATGTGCCCAACACATGACTTTCTTATACGGATAGTATCACAGTAATTACTTTTCCTAAGGAAATTAAGTTAAAGTTCTTGTAAAAATTTTGAGGGTTTCCAGCAATTATCAAATAGTCTCTGTCGCACTTATTGCAATACGCATAAATCTGTCCTTGTCCCACTCATTACTACCAGATTTTAGGACAAATAAATAACAGAATACTTATCAACATTCCACAGTGCGAAAAATGCTTGATATCTTTGAATTTGCTGTAGCTAAACTTTGAAGATTTATAAAATACTTCTCAGTTTTGGTCAACGTTTCACTCAAACAAACTGTACAGTGCACAATAATCCTTCTCATCAAAATATTTCGATCTATTGCCTTTGACAGTTGTTTGACTAACAAACTCTTCTTCTTCTTCGTACTTGGATTACAAAGCAATGTCAAGTTTTTGGTGTTTGGCGATATAGCCACTCTCACCAGGATTGGATTAATTGGTTTTCACTTTTTAAATTTTTATAACTTTATTCGAGCTCTTCGTGTGTTTAATGCAAATAGAATCTTTAGTATAAAAACTAATAGATTTCTGTAATGTAAACAACAGCCACTCAGAGATAGATGGCAACACTATATAAATATGTAAATAATTTATAATTATTAAAAAACGGCGCAAAATAAAACACTTTTGTTACTTTGTCGACACGTCTAAAAATTGAAAGAGCATTCACAAAAAATTTGGCGTCGATATCTTTAATGTAGATTTGCATGCATAATACAATTTCACGACTTTATTGTATATATTAGAAAAAATTTTCATCGACTTGCCATCATATCCAAAACATAAAACCGTAGCCGTTGTAGCCGTCGATCTTTTCAAATAGTAATGCTACAATCGATTTCCTCAACGGTATAGATTTCTGTATGTAAACAACATGTACTTTGTAAATCAGAGATAGATGGCGCCACTATATAAATAAAAAATTTTGACGGAATTTCAAAAAAAGTTTCAAACAAAATTTGTTCAAAATTTAATTCTAAATCAATGTTAAAGAATAAAAAAATGTCGTAAATTGTTTATTTTTCAAGATATTCCTAGAAAACCTAAAAATGCCTTCAGGTAAGTACCACTTGTGTTGGTGCTAGATGAAAAAGATTTAATGTGGCACCCACAATTTTGTTCAAACTCTTAAATATGAAATTTGAATGAAATCCGTTAAGTCGTTATTGAGTTATCGTGGATACAGACAGACACACAGACAGACACACAGACAGACATCATGGCGAAAATGGTCAAAATGGATTCAGGGGCCCTCAAAACGTGTAAATCCATCAAAATCTCGAAGTCGAAAAAAATCACGATTACAATACTTCCTTATACTACGTATAAGAAAGTAAAAAATAAAAATGTATGTCATAACCTAAAAATAAAAAGACATTTTCAAAATCTGTTAACGCCATTGCATTCGCATCAAAAAAGTGTCTTAAGAACGTGCAAACGCCATTTCTCTAAATTCACAAACAACCGAAATATAGACTCAAATCGAAATCTCAAAAAATCGAATTTTCGGCCATAACTCGAAAACAAACGACGATCGCTAAAATTTGACCTCACCGTCAAGGGTTTCTCAAAAAAAGAGCTCGACGATGCGTGGTCAGATTTTCAATATCTGTTATGGTTTAAAAGTTACCCTATAAAAACATCGAATTTTGCCCACCCTGTACGTAAAATAAATGGTTTTCGAATTACTTATTTAAATTTCAGTTCTATACAAGGTAGAATAGATAGAAATACGAAAATATGAAAAAATATAGTGTTCACTGTTCGAAATGTGTAAAATTTAACACATAAAAATATTAAAATATCTAGAAAAGTAGGTATTTACTTTCGGTTTAGGGAATACTTAATGAAAAAGATCAACAATTTAATTATGTACAAAGTACAAGTAGAACTATTGAAGTTGAAGTGTTGTTTGAGAATGAAATTTCATTCATAAACGACACTTCAACGCCAACTAGAGGTGAAATTTAAATGAACACCCGATATTTTCAAGTTATGCGTATTCAGTAATGAGACATATTTAGTCTTCAAAAGCTTTCGTTACCATTACCTAATGGTAAAATATCTAATGTGCCCAACACATGACTTTCTTATACGGATAGTATCACAATAATTACTTTTCGACCCTCGGATTCAACTATGAGAAATACAGGGTGATTCACGAGGAATAATGAGCCTGACCAAAATCTCATTACATTTTCATAGGTCAGGTAGATTTCAAATATTATTTGTAATAAATATGAAATCATAGCGAGCATTGCAAAATTTTGTCAGTTGCGACATTAAAATAATGAAAGACAGAAGTAGCTTAAATACCAACGCAAAAGATGTTTTAATAACGAACAGAATACAAAAATTAAGTGAATCAATTAAGATGTTCAAAATACTGCCCACCATTTCTTTCGCATGCGTCAATGCGGTTCCAGAAAGATCCTCTCACTCTTATAAGCATCATCATCCCTTCTTGCCACTTCACGTTGCCCTACATGTGGTTCCTCCTCAAAAATTTGAAGGACTGCTACTTCGTGTTCCTCATCCGCGGCTACCCTTCGCTTTGATAATTTAACGGCAAGCCAATTACCTCTCAACTGACCCTCCAATCTTTTAAAAATCGTGTCTGAAGGCGCTCTTCTTTCGGGCAGCAAGAGATGCATTTTTGAAACATTCTCCATAAACTAAAAGCATGTCAGTCTTCTCATCATTGGAATACGTGTACATTTTGAAGAATTTGTAATAAGTTTTGGAGCGTTTGTCAAAAGTGACAGTGATAATGATAGGCATCGTGGATCCAAATTGCATTTCTTTTTTAAAGTGTCGCAAAGTAAGTTGTGAAAATGTAATGGTGGTTGCATCGAGAATTTGATCAGGCTCATTATTCCTCGTGAATCACCCTGTATAAAGTGTTTTAGGAATATCTCGTTTTTTTGAAAAGTTTTTGACGGAATTTCAAAAAAAAGTTCAAATTTGTTCAAAATTCAATTCTAAATCAATGTTAAAGAATAAAAAAATCTCAAAAATTGCTTATTTTTCAAGATATTCTTAAAAAACCTAATGTCATCAGGTAACTGTCACTTGTTTTGGTGCTAGATGAAAAACATTGAATGTGGCACCCTTAATTTTGTTCAAACTCTTAAATATGAAATTTGAATCAAATCCGGTAACTCGTTTTTGAGTTATCGTGGATACAGACAGACACACACAGACATCATGGCGAAAATGGTCAAAATGGATTCAGGGGCCCTCAAAACGTGTAAATCCATCAAAATCTCGAAGTCGAAAAAAATCACGATTACAATACTTCCTTATACTTTTCGTATAAGAAAGTAAAAAGATATAGAAGACCCACACACTTGTGTATTAAAATCTAATCTGGGAATTAATAAAAATAATAGAAGTAATCAACATCATGCTAATGGTTTGTTTTACCTTCTATTCTGAATAAATTCAAAATTCACTTTAAATTGCATTCTTCTCTATGGGTTGCGCCACATTTGTTTGACATGCAGATTGTATCTGAAGTATCATGTAGATGTCTACACTCTACATAACAATATTACTTTATACACAGTCCATATTCACCCCAAATCTGTGGGAACATTACTATCCATAACAACGTTGTTACCAGATTTCCAGCCTGTTGATTGGTTAGTTTGCAGTAATTAACCAATAGAAAGATCAAATTTTTCATAGTAAGATTGTTACGGATAGCAGTCATACAAAATAGAGGTGAATACATACCTAATTTAGCGTTCAAATACATAAATAATATTTGCTTTAAACAAATATATTTACACGTATCTATAGGAGTATTATCTTTTGCTGAAAGATTTCATTCCAATAAAATGTTCATTTTGATACTATCAGAAACTGAAAACCTAAAATATATTATTGAAATGAAAGTCAATGGACTTTAAAAATCAATTCTCCATTTATATTTCACTAGAATTACCACGACGGTTTCATTCGTTTCAGGAATTGTAATGAACAACACCACGGTCGTAATAGATCGGCAACACTAGTTGGTGTGGAAGGTAAATCTAAGTGCTTAAATAGCCGTAGAATTAGTTACAACGACAGGGCAAATGCTTTGATTGCCAATGAGAGCTTAGCCTTGATTGCTTAAATGAATTAATTAAAGGTAATCTGTCACAAAGATTGTTCTGTCCGATAGTATGGTTCGATCGAATTAAGTTTATCTTGACCTGACCCAAAGGTGGTGGTAATAATATTGCCAGGAACTATCTATTACGTTCTTATTCACACAGCGCTAACTTGGTGGTTTTCAACTCGATTTGCAGCTCACTATTCCTGTGCAATAAAGAAAAAGTGCAAATTCTTCGAGACTTATTGGATTCTTAATTGTGCTGCCAGGATGAAATCAATATTATTTTACTGTGCTTTGGGGATTTGAATCAAATTGGGACGTAACGGTGTGATTTTATTTGATATTAATCTTAAAGTGTTTTTTATTTAAATTTAACCTGCTTAGAGAATTACACACACGCACTCGTATAATCTGATTATTATGTAGAAAAGTTTTACTACGAGTATTTTACATAACTGTGTATAACAATGAACAGAAATGTGCATTTTTTAAATGAAATAAAACAAGGCATGAGCAAATTTTCTTCTTCATTTAAATTTATATTCATGGCTTCAAATTCCGTTAGGTCGCAGGTTTATTATATTAAAGTACGTGAGAGTAAATGGATTTTCCACAAGCAGACTACTTTAATGCATTTCAAAAGTTTAGTAACATTTTTATTTTTCCAAATACTTTAGTGCATACGATTCATTAAAATAGATTTTTCTTTTCACTTTTAGATTAAAATAGGAATGTAGTGAATGTATAATTTTTTGTAAGGATTTGTAATGGTCCAAACGCTCTTAGTCGAAAATACACATAATAAATAAAATTAATTGTAAATGTTTTTTTTGTAAATCTTATTACTTCGTATAAAGAAGTAAAAATAGGTGCGCAATAACTTGCTTTTTTTCTACATACGACACATAAATTGGTGGTACACAAAACTAAATTTCATGAAATTTTCTAGAAAAAATCACTATGCACAATGCACATTGCACTTTACAAATTTTGTATGATTGAATTCAAGGGGCTAAAACTTTAGAAATATTAATTTTAAAAGAGAAAATTGTGGCATCATCTTCCATTGGTATATTAACTATTTTTGCGATAGGACTAAATTATAGGAAGTGAAATATTTGCGATTTTGTCTCTCTGTTTTCTCAATAACGACTATACTTCCGGGAGAGTAAATGGAATTAGAGGAAGATAACCTCATGTGTTATTTATATTTACATCATTAAGTCCAAGCGATATCACCTATAATGAGGCCTAATGGTTGTTATAGATTAACTGCGTTCAATAAAACAGTAGATTTCACATGACTGCCTTTCCGAAGAAAGTATTGGTCTTACATGAACAATGTATCCCAACTTTTTTTAATGAATATAAATGTAAGTTCGATTTTGTGTACTACCATATTATTTGTCGAACAACGAAGAGAAAGCTAGTTATTGTGCAAAAACATATTCAAGGGGGCAGGAACGCCTCTGCTGAGGAGGAAATTTTGATGTTTTTCCGTGGTCTCCAAATATTTCAAAAATCTTAATTGTTAATTAGTAGGAGTAACACTTTTGACGTATGTCACTGTCACATAACGGCCCTTTATAGGAAGTGAGTTCACAATTTTGAAATTATGTTGATGGTTTTTAGTCTCTTTATAATGAGATACGTATACTTCCACTCATGTTTTACCGGAATTTTGTCAATTTGCCTACAAGTATGTAGGCATAATGTGATAAAGTCCTAAATCACTTTTTATGCCGGTTTTTTGTAAAATCCCTCGGAATTTTATAAAACGCCTAAATTTACATTATGCCTATGACATTGTATAGCAAAATTTACGAGAACTTGCGTGCACGTCACAAATATTTAATGACGTTACATTATACTGCGTTTACATTACTCATCTTTTTATTTGTTTTAAAACAAACCCGAACAAAAACAGCACCTTATCGATCGTCGATCATCGTTTTAGAAGTATAATGTAAATAAATGAAAAATAAATAAATAAATAAATAAATAAATAAATAAATAAATAAATAAAAATAATAAATGACGTGCACGCAAGTTCTCGTAAATTTTGCAATACATTATTTTTTGAACTATTAAACAAGGTATGTGAGAGAATAACTGAACTTTGTCAACAATGCACTGTCGCAATGGGAGCGAACTATTCAAACCACCAGAGTGTTGAGAGTTGGGTTCTTATTACCTGCTATCACAATCAAGTTTCCTTTCAAAAGGCCTATGCGTAGTTTTTCTGTAAATTATCTATGCAGACTAAAAGGTATGTACCTATCTTGTCCGATTTCCATCTATCATAAAATAACCGGCACAGGTAAGAGTGAAACACTTTAATAAAGCACCGATGCTACAGTGACAAGCATAAACAACAGAACTGACTAACCTCTGCTGAGTCGTTTGTCGGTGTTGTTGTTTGTTCTCATGTTTCAAATATTAAAATGATTTAATTTGTTATAATTAATTTAGTAATAGTATAAGGGAGATTCTTAGTAGGTTCTTATTTGAATTTCAGTGCATGGTTTATTAGGTACATACCATGTATAAGAACCTTTAGTACAATGTTAATATATTCATGCAAATGTACTTTTTAATATGAATTTCTTGTTCTTTCATCATTTGTATCTTTGTAGCGACGTTGATGTATATTCTAAACCACATCCTTTTGAATGTAGACTTAATTGAATGTCATTTTAGGTTTGACTTTCCATTTATTATTCTGTATTACAGATGAATACATGAAATTGAACAAAATAATACAAGATGAATGTAACTATTTATAATAATAATAATAATAAAAACATTTACAAAAATTACCTATGTACTATAATACGCTCATTTATTAAATTAATAACAACATTTTATGTATTTAGATAATTTCTTGAAAGAAAATAAATGTACGTAATTGCACTTTTTTTTAATTATATTAATTATATATTTTATTCCTGTATACAGGGTGTTCAAAAAAGGGTAAAACTTTTAAAGGATATGTAGTATGGGCGAAACAAGTCGAAAAGTGCGCAAATCCACGGTTACGGAAATATGAGCGACTTCATGACCTTCAATCTCAGATGGATAGGAAGAGGAGGATTTATTGCATGGCTTGCTAGGTCACCTGATTTACTACCAATTGACTTTTTTCTTTGAGGTTATTTAAAAAGTTTAGTGTATAGGCTGTATTGGTTGTAAATAACCTGGAACAATTAAGGCGGCGTATTGATCTAGGCCTTCAAATAATTTGGCAAAGGGCGGGAATTTTAGAAAGAACCCGAATTTCCTTACAGCGACGATGCACGGTTTGCACGGAAATGGAGGGAGGATACTTTGAACATCTTCTTTATTTTAATTATCTTTAATTTAATTATTTTGTCAAAAAATCTATTAAAAATCATAAACACTAAACTAAAGTAGTAGAAACATGAAACCACTCATATTTCCGTAACCGTAGATTTGCGGACGTATGTTTATTAAGACATTTCGACTTGTTTCGGCCTATACTACATACCCTTTAAAACTTTTCCCCTTTTTTGAACACCCTTTATATAATATTGAACTTTTATATAACTTTTATATTTACATTTCTGAACATTTTTAAGAATTCATCAGAATTTATATCCATTCTGTTAATAAAAAACTTTATTAGTTTATATATCCATAATGTCATCCATCTCAATTTCTGAAGATCAATTATGATTGATTTCATCAACACAGCTACGGTTCGGCTGCCTTGACAAACAAATGTATATATCAATTTACTTAGGATAAATCAACTCAAATTAGAGACAAATTTATTATCAGTGTCATCCACTTGATTAAACCTTAAGTTTAATTTGGGGGGAAATAATGCCTCTTGATAAAGTTTATGAGGAACAGAAGAGTGATGAAGGGGGGACAGATAACAGTACCCTATGAAGGGGTGGAAGTAAATATGTAGGTCGATGTGGACGCGTCTATTTCGAGCGAAGTAATCCAACAGCAGGTGTTATCGATTATTGTCTCTTCAATATAAAATATATACATGCGAACCTTAAGTCGTAAGCCAATTTGGTCGTTCTATCAAATCATCAGGGAATTCCATAGTTTATTTGGAGTATATTATGTTACAAACACGCAAATTTGATCGTGTGATACAGCAACTTTAGTTAAACTCCAGCAAACGGAAACTGGTCGTCAATTAAGAAAAAAATATAATCAAAGAAGTTGGCTTCTGCTTTTTGTTCATTGTTCATTTTGTTCATCACACACTGAACAAATGTGCAAGCTTTCAGGCTATATAATAATTATATACAGTATATCAGGGTGTCAGTTTTTTGTAGCAGGATTGTAACAGTTGATAGAAGACTTTTACAAAAATGAAATTTCCTAATAAACAGCGTAGAACGCTTCGTTTAAGAGATACTGAGAAGATTTTTTATATCTATAGAGAACGATAGGTACCTGAATTTTGTGGGGTTAATAAGTCGCTAATTAATTTGTAAACTGATGATATTAACAAAAGTAATATTGTTCAGTGAAGTGGTTATGGGAGGGTGGCACCTGTATTTTTAGCATATCTTTTAGATACCTAATTGAAATAAAAAATACTTTTTATAGTATTGAAAATTAATAAGAATACGGTTGTAACACGTAAAAAAGTTATAGTAATTTAATTTGATTTTCAACATATTTAACTTTGAAGTTTTTTACATTTATACACCATCTCTAAATAAGTCAGAAATATTGACACGGTGTAATACAACATATTCTAGGAGAAAAGCAAAACTAACGGTCTGATTCTATAACTTTTTAACGACCGTGACTATGTAACCACTGTGGTTGTTGCTACGGTACGACGTTTTTGATTGGTAGTTATCATAGCAACAACCATAATAATTAATAAACACGGTGGTTAAAAACTTACAGAATCGCACCGTAAAATTGTGCTATAAACAGTCATGCATAAATTTTTCCTTACTGAAATAGAGGGAATCATTTATATACATATTTTTGTACTATTTATAGGACAATTTAGGCTTACTTTTGGTCCTAGGATCGCCTGAATTGCAGTGATCCAATATTTCTGATTTTACAGGATGAGTAAATAGTATGAAGTTAACTTTTTTATAAACAGTGTTCCTGTTTTTATTACTTCGCTGAAGAGTTCTTTTTTTCATTCTAGTTCCCCAAAGAAGAATATTATTTCAGAATCTTGTATATACACAGGTAATATGACATTCTTCTTTTTAAAATTAGAAACTTTTTTATTTCATCTTTTAAGAGCGTTACATTTAGATCGTAGAATTATTTGGTCTAACCACTTTTGATATTAAAATTTCAAAAAGTTCCTTCTAGATTAAAAAATGCTGATTGTCCAACACATAATTTTCTAAACGAAATTCATTAATATTATTGTAAGAATTATAGGTAGAAGGTAGAATAGGATGGAATCGGGTGTCTTCGTATGAATTCGTAAATATTCGGGAACAATTCTCAGTTATATTGAGTTGTATGGAAGACACCCAGAAAAACCCAGTGGTAATATAATAAAAAAACTTCGAGTATATTTAGGTTTATCGACAGAATTTTCTTTTAAGAAATAGGAAAGTTGTAACGAAATATGCTTAATTTAATTGTAAATACCTGCTTTAACAAATTGGTTAAATCGATTGTAATGTATGTAAATTATCATTAACTAGTATCAATTTTCTTAGTTCAACTGAATACAAGAAAGTAGTTGAACTAAGTTTTAGTGTAGTTTATCAATATATTTTACAAAAAACAGCAATTTTAAAGTACCTAGGATGTAGATGTTCTTGAAACTTTTTATTCTTTTTTTAAATCACATTATTTATTTGCGATATCTTTTATAGAAAAAGTATTAATGTGACAACCAAAAGACTTTTTACTCATCTGTCCCAGTCCATTTGATATGCAAATATTGAAATCCCACTCAAAATACCTTTTATTTTCTTATATGAAGTAATAAGGAAGTATAGGTAGGTAATAGTGATTTCTCTCGACTTCGAGATTTTGATGGATTTACATGTTTTGAGGGTCCCTGAATCCATTTTGACTATTTTCGCCATGATGTCTGCCGTCTGCCTGTGTGAGTCTGTCTATATCCGCGATAACTCAAAAACGACTTAAATCCATATCGCATAAAAAAGTCATGTGTTGGATCCAAATATAAAAATGAGGTCCAAAATTTTTGTTTTATTACACCATTCAGAACTTATCCAGAGTATTCAAGTATAGTGTTTGGAACAGTGGGAAGTGGTCACTTAACATGATATAATTAAGTATTTTGATTATTATACTATTTTAGTTAAAATAAATTAATTCATCGAATGTTAAATTGATCTATATCAAAGTGGGTGAGTAAATCAAACGAAGAAAAATCAAAGTCCAACCCACAAAATGTGGGTTTCTTCGCTTAAATAATTATACTAGATATTAACTACCTACCTAACAATATATGTATACAAAACGCCGTAACGGCCTAACTTGTAATTCTAATTCTATATTGGGAACCTGGCTTTAACTATATTTTTAACAGTCTACTTTATGAAACGTTGCACAAGCAATTCTGAAGTGTAATAGTTGTGTTAAATATACTTTTTTTGGTAATCAGATTTGTATATTACAAATCCGTATACTAAATATAGTCACAATGTAAATAATTATCCCATTATTTATTAAGAGACTGTAATTTATTAGGTATAATATTTTATAGGGTTAATGAAAATTTATACGAAATTGATATTCCCATATAAAATTAATGTTTGAAATTTGTCTCTAAATGCCTCCCTATCAATTTCATAATTTATTAGGTAGGTACGTTTAAAAAAACTATATCGCGTTCTAATTTTATACATTGACATTAAAAGTTCATTTTTGCCTGATATTTTAATATATTTTTTAACTCACTTGTAACAATAGCAAATGTATTAGATTAATGAAAATGTTAGAACAAAAGTTGCTTAGAAATTGGTGATTCAACTTACATTTTATAGAGTTGTTAGAGCTTCAACTACAATGTGCTTATACATCTTGTCAATTTACCTATAAAAATAATAGTGTACTCTTGTTTTGGCCAATAATAAAGTATTTTACATTCTGGCAATTTACATGCTAATTTAAAATTACCATTTTGCTTTTACTCTAAAAACTATAAAATGTTTTATCACCTCGTAAAATTTATAAAAGTATTATAAACATCAAACTACTTGGAATAAGTTTAAGAAAAAATAACAATTTTCAAAAAACGATTATAATAGATATTTATTTTATTACGAGTATAAGCGAAACTTTTATGTGACGAAGTATGGAGGTGTAAGCGCCGAGCGGAGCGAGGAGAATTAACTCCATACGGAGTCACATGAAAGTGCTTATACTCCGAATAAAATACAATATTTTATTTTCAAATGGAATCATTCTAATCGTAATATGACAATCAGTTTAATAAGTAATTTTGCAACTGTCATGCAACTGTCATACATTTTTGCAGATAATGATATAACTTATACTCCGCCGGAGTATAAGTCCTACTTATACGCCGCTCAAGAGTCGTGTCATAGAAATGAAACTTATACCTTGCCTACTCAGTCTTATAACACCATGTTATATGCCGTTTGAAAATAAACATTTTTTATTTTCAAACGGCATATAACATGAGTAGGCAAGGTATAAGTTTCATTTCTATGGCACCACGCTTGAGCGGCGTATAAGTAGTACTTATACTCCGGCGGAGTATAACACAAACACATTATCTGCAAAAATGTATGATAGTTGCAAAATTACTTTTATTCGGAGTATAAGCACTTTCATGTGACTCCGCATGGAGTTAATTCGCCTCGCTCCCCTCGGCGCTTACACTTCCATACTTCGTCACATAAAGTTTCGCTTATACTCCTAATAAAATAATAGATATTTATTTTATTAGGAGTATAAGCGAAACTTTTATGTGACGAAGTATGGAGGTGTAAGCGCCGAGCGGAGCGAGGAGAATTAACTCCATACGGAGTCACATGAAAGTGCTTATACTCCGAATAAAATACAATATTTTATTTTCAAATGGAATCATTCTAATCGTAATATGACAATCAGTTTAATAAGTAATTTTGCAACTGTCATGCAACTGTCATACATTTTTGCAGATAATGATATAACTTATACTCCGCCGGAGTATAAGTCCTACTTATACGCCGCTCAAGAGTCGTGTCATAGAAATGAAACTTATACCTTGCCTACTCAGTCTTATAACACCATGTTATATGCCGTTTGAAAATAAACATTTTTTATTTTCAAACGGCATATAACATGAGTAGGCAAGGTATAAGTTTCATTTCTATGGCACCACGCTTGAGCGGCGTATAAGTAGTACTTATACTCCGGCGGAGTATAACACAAACACATTATCTGCAAAAATGTATGATAGTTGCAAAATTACTTTTATTCGGAGTATAAGCACTTTCATGTGACTCCGCATGGAGTTAATTCGCCTCGCTCCCCTCGGCGCTTACACTTCCATACTTCGTCACATAAAGTTTCGCTTATACTCCTAATAAAATAATAGATATTTATTTTATTAGGAGTATAAGCGAAACTTTTATGTGACGAAGTATGGAGGTGTAAGCGCCGAGCGGAGCGAGGAGAATTAACTCCATACGGAGTCACATGAAAGTGCTTATACTCCGAATAAAATAAAATACAATATTTTATTTTCAAATGGAATCATTCTAATCGTAATATGACAATCAATTTAATAAGTAATTTTGCAACTGTCATGGAATTGTCATACATTTTTGCAGATAATGATATAACTTATACTCCGCCGGAGTATAAGTCCTACTTATACGCCGCTCAGGAGTGGTGTCATAGAAATGAAACTTATACCTTGCCTACTCAGTCTTATAACACCATGTTATACGCCGTTTGAAAATAAATATCTATTACACTAAAAATTTCATCAAAATGAATTGTCAATAATAAATTGAGTATCTACAAATGTAATAAGAAGACATAAAATGTAATCATGTTCGCACATATTTGTCACGTGGGCGCCTTTATAAAATGGATACGTTTATTCTGTATACGATTTTTTTCAACTTTATTGTTGCACAGTGTGATATTGATCCAAATGAATTAAATTACAATGAGTGTAAACGAATACAAAATGTTTGTTCAGCTTAAAGTCTATGATTATAGCACATAGTTTTTGTATTATTAGCATGATCGAGTTTACAATAATGGATAATTTGATATATAATTATCACCAATAATGCAATTTGGGCCTTACTTCAAAACTAATTAAATTAATCATAAAATTTATATGTACGATTTTTACTTATTAATTAATAATTGCGATTAACAAAAACACAAATGTTTCAAAATAACTAATTTAGTTTTGTAGGTAAAAAAAGCTAAATATGTAGTATCAAAATATTTTTCTGGACCATTTTAACCCTAATTTAGAACTAGATTAATCCGGTAATTTGGTAAAATAGTAAAATCCGTAGAGCCGAGTAATGATCTTGTTTGACATTCTACCTACAAAGAGGAAGCTTGCTTTTGGCTTTAAAAATGTCACATTTGATATTATAGTTAATGGTTTATAGATAGCATATAGATTGATGTTTTACCCATTGAACATTAAGAAATAAGTGATTTCATTTTCCTTCGTTGCTGTTAATAAATCATGACATAAATTGAGGTTGTTAACCGGGGTGCAGTATATACAATACATTAGTATCGATGTGATTGATTAAAACGTCGTCGTCTATGTAGCGGCCTTTGGTATTACGAAAACACTTCAAATTATAAATTACAGCAGTTATAAATTAGTGTAATTTATTAGATGTATATTTAATTAACATTAATGGAGGCTGGATGAGTTTATTATGCACATTATTCATTATTTTTAATTGTTTAATCCTGTTTTTGTATACAAAAAATTAATTACATTTTTATTAAAATTGTCATGAAGGTGAATTTAGTTTTGTAGAAACTACATGTCTTTTGTAGTTAGGTGCAGATAAAAATTTATCACATAATCACATCCACCAATTCCATTTTAACCTGTAGGTACATTAAAGCAGTATTCTCAGACAGAGAAACAAGACACAGATTACAATTCGTCCTCCAAATAGTCTTACAAAAAATTCATTCCTTGATTCAGATTTCGATCCGTACAATTTTGTTCACTTTATTGATACCTACATCTTATTTCTAGTCAGATATCCAGTTGAGATAGAGAATAGGGATGAGGAATCCTTCGATTTGCCAAGCTGGTTTTTAACTTTTTTTTATAAGTAAGTAAATAAATTGCCCTTTCTTATTATTATCCACAAAAAATAAATTCATTGAGTACAATAAGAATTAAAAATATCGCAGACAGAGTTTACCCAATAAATAATACTCCTATGAGGTGTTATGATCCTGATGTAGAATTAAATGTGGGGATTTGTGTATTTTAAGTTCTGAATTTAAATTTTTCACAAGTAAAACTAAATAAAAATACCTTAACAATTACATTAATTTTATTGTTTACAGTTTATTATACAGGGTGTCCGGAAATTAGGAGCAAAAAACTCGGGGAGTGATTCTACTCGAAAAGTTAATGTGACAAGTTCCTATAACACTTTTCCGGAAGCTCGTTAATATTGGGGTTACAAGAGAAGGACCCAAAGTTTTTTTTTAAATCAATTTTTTCCGATAACTTTTTTCTAAATTTTGATGATGCCCGATTGAAGAACATCGAAAAATCTTCAAAAAAACCTCGTGTTGAATATCGATAAAACGAGTAGTTTTCGAGAAAAACGCGCTTCTGTTTAATGCTTGCTTTGTTAATCTTGAAAATGAGCTGTAGTTAGTTGGTATTTATTTAAGGCGTTTTTCTCGAAAACGACTCGTTTTATCGTGATGCAGCAAGAGGGTCTTTTTTAAGATTTTTCGATGCTCTTCAATCGGGCGTCATCAAAATTTAGAAAAAGTGCCTAATAAAAAAGTTTTGGGTCTTTATCCAAAGGTCAACGTCAGTTTCGATTCTTTGACACTGGGGGATTTACCTCAATTTTGGTGGAAGAATACAAATAAACATTAGTGTTAAGTGTGCCAATTTTGAAAGGAATCGGTACACTAGAAAAAAAGTTATTGGAAAAAATTGATTTAAAAAACCAACTTTAATGCCCTGTAACTCCAAGATTAATGAGCTTTCGGAAAAATGTTATAGGAACTGGTCACATTAATTTTTCATGTAGAATCAACCCCCGAGTTTTTTGCTCCTAATTTCCGGACACCCTGTATTGTCAAATTTAAAATTATAGTTCATTACGTATACATATTTTATTTTATCAAATAAATTCAATAAAATTTAATTTAATTTCAACTACTAACTATTATCAGGCAAAATTTCTTAAATTCATCACAATATTTTTAAATCAGCTGTTTAAATAATTAGGAGTTATATCTGATTGGTCGCCTTTAATCACTTATATCTTTGTAACTGGCTTTGGCTTGGTACCTGACCAAACACAATGTCATTTTTTTAGTTTGGGTTTTGCATTTTGAATAAAAAAGTTCATATAATTATGTGTCCAATTTCGATTTTTTTATTTTTTCATTTGATTTTTTTTATATTTTCAATTCCAATTTCACTTCAATGAACTTTCAAAATAATTCGTTGGTGAGATTTTTTTAAAATCAACTTTGAATTTAATTATTATTAATTTTTTATTTCATTAATTAATAATTATGGGTAACATTTAAATAGCTGTATCTCTGTATCATTAAGAATTGGACACATGCTTATATGAACTTTTTTATTCAAAATAGTCCATACTACCACCTCCTAAAATATTTACTATTCCTCCTGAAACACCCTGTATAACAAGTGGTTTGAATTATTTTGAATATCTTTTTTAATTCCTTTTTGCGCTATGTTACTTTTGTGGATGCGTTGTATATCTCGGTAAATTATTTACGAATTGTTCTGAATCACCCTGTATATCCTCAAATAACTTACTATAATTATAGCACAAATTTTTTCTATTAAAAGATTCTCTGTATTATAAGTTAATCACAAAAATGAAATTACATATTTATATTACAAAGATATTTCGGACCGGCGCATTCACCAAAAATGCAAATCTTCAATATAGTCTCTGAAAGGAGTAATCATTGAAATTGACTAAAACCTTCTCGTAGATAGTTAGAAATTCCATAATTTTTTTATAATTTAAAACATCCTTCGTAAAATTCTGTAAAAGTAGGTAGTAGTATTTAACATTTGTATCTTAGAACCGGCACCTTCACCAAAGTTGCACTATATAATTCACGTTCTATAAAAAATGATATAGTATAGCCGTTAGATACTGAATCTGTGGTTTAATGATTAAAAGAATTTTGATAATAAACAACTTTTATGTAAAATTATTATGCAAATTATTCACTATAAAACTTTAATAGCATAGCTTCAAGCAACTATATTTATAAGAGATAATAAACTTTTAGTTTACCAGAATAATAATCAACTGCAGGCCAACATCCTCATGTAAATATTTTCCATATAATACGTGTTTTCATTTACTTTCTGTCCACAACATTATCTATTTGATTGTGCTATGACCTTTCATATAAAAGATTATTCACTGTGGAAATGCAGCCAACCCTGTGTAAACACTTCCCATGTCACAAACTCACAGATTTACATTTTGACAGGGGTTTCAGCTAGTGGAGGAGGCATCGTGTTGTTTTCAGAATTGTTAAATATTAATCTTTACACTCACAATCATCTGTCATAATTTTTTCCTGAAAAATGTTACGCTCTATAAATATGTCGGAAGTACTAAGTGTGCTCACACTCATTCAAGTGTGTTTTATCTATGCCCATGTTGTATTATGTATGCATCAGTATTAAATATTAACTGTCCATTAAACTCCTACAACTTCTGTGACAAGTTATATAATAATTTTTTACTAAATTCAGAACTTTGCATCAACTTTAGGATTATTTACATAACAAAGTTAAAAAAAATGTTGATTGTAATCCATAAGTTAACATACAAGCACGTAATTAGTTCGCCATAAGTCTTAAGTTTGTAGTTATTAGATACTAATGACGTTCTAATATGATGTAATTAAATACGCTTTGGCATGTGCTACGAATCTATTTTAGATGTTAGTGAATAACACCCCGAAGAAAAGGAATTTCAATATAAACTCCTAATGTGTGAATTAGTACCTACCTATTTTACAACCGTAAGCACAATTTGCATAATTACATGTATTTTTGGTGAATATATTTGATGTTTATTACTATGTTATTGATTTAATTACATAGTGTACCTACATTATTAAATAGTTCATAATAGAATCATTATAGGTACATATAACCTTTTATTCATGTAAACAGGTAATTATAATTATTTGAAAAATTTTTTTGGTTAATTCCCAATTGCGTAAAAAATTTCATCATGATTTAACAAATTAATTAAAACGCTGATATAAAACATGTAGACGTTAATAACTTTGGAATTATACTATGTATAATAACTCTTATTATTTTTCATAAATATTCATAAAACTTTTCGATTTTATTAACTAATTCATATAGGTACTCTAAATGCAAAATGTTAAACGCGTGGAATAATGTAACTTCATTATGGAAGATACCACGTTGTATCTATGTCTTTTTAATGCATTCAAAATTTACTTTTTTGTATGAAACAAGTATATATAAATTCTGAAGAACGCTTTCTGCATTTAGTTATGTACGTCTGCAGTCTACAACCAACCTTAAGAGCACGAATGTAAATTACTTTGTAAGGAAAAACATGCTTTTAGTTGGGCGACGACTTTTCATTTAATCCTGAATAAAAGTTGATGTTCGCAAAGGACAAAGTATTGTTTAATTTTTTTTTAATAGGTTGGTTGAGTAAGACATTTATAGAGATTCTAATACAATTTTAGCAGACTGTTATGGAAAATAAACTATTAGTGAAATGGTGCTAAAGATTTAATCATTTTAAAAGTATTTATTCTGCGTAATGATTGTATAGGGTTGTAGGTATAGTACCACATTATAAATGTATATTTACAAAATGTATTATATTATTTTATGAAATATATTACGATATGTAATAAATTATACAATATAGTATTTTTTTTTTGAGAAAATTTGCAAATATTTAAATTGATTAGATATTTTTTAACATCTTATTATAGGTATTTTTTTTAAATCATCGATAAAAAAATCACGATTACTTCTATACTTCCTTATTACTTCGTATAAGAAAGTAAAAACAATTGTACATTGCGTTTAAAAAAATATGACATCTTACTTTGCTTTTAAAATAGAATATATTTTTTAGTAATTCGATTAATTATTTCACTCTTCTGATATGGCAAATATCAACATGTGTGTTATCTCAAAATTTTTTTGAGATATTTTGATTATTTTAATGAAATATAGTTTAGTTAATGATTCTGTATTAATATCTAAAATTGTGGTTTTGTCGACGGAAGTAAATCTGTTTAATTTAATATTTTAGCAGATGGCGCCAGTGTACTTTTTTTCTCCACATTATATGGTTTAGTCGAAACAAACGCAAATGTTAAACACACAATGAATACTTTTTAATTATATCGCGATCAAATAAATTTGTAATCGAGTCATCCATGGATTTGAATCCGTATGTCTTTAACTTGAACGAACCATTTTAGCTTTCAACTGACATTTTATTGTAATGCAGTTCAAGTAACTACATAGGATTTCGAGTTCATAGATGACTCGATTACAAATTTATTTGGTCGCTCTTTATAATTTTAAATTTTAAAAAGATTTTCTAAATTTTGATGACGCCCGATTGAAGAGCATCGAAAAATCTTCAAAAAAGATCCTCTTGGTGCATCACGATAAAATGAGTCGTTTTCGAGAAAAACGCCTTAAATGAATACCAACTAACTACAGCTCATTTTCAAGATTAACAAAGCAAGCATTAAACAGAAGCGCTTTTTTCTCGAAAACTACTCGTTTTATCGATATTTAACAAGAGGGTCTTTTTTGAAGATTTTTCGATGCTCTTCAATCGGGCATCATCAAAATTTAGAATAAAGTTATTGGAAAAAAATGATTAAAAAAAAAACTTTGGGGCCTTGTAACCCCAATATTAATGAGCTTTCGGAAAAATGTTATAGGAACTTGTCACATTAATTTTTCGAGTAGAATCACTCCCCGAATTTTTTGCTCCTAATTTCCGGACACCCTGTATATTAAGGGACTAAAGTGAATGATTTTATCCCACACGTGAAGTTTATTGCCAGAGGGCTCGTAGAGCCCGAGGGCCAATAATCACGTAAGGGATAAAATATCACTTTAGTCCTGAGGTGTATACGCTATTTTTTGCACTTCCGAAACATTTAGAATGATTTCACATACAAATATGCAGTATGTGAAATCATCCTAAATTTGTGCTTGTCAAAGTGACACACAAACCAACAACTACAAAATACGGTCCAAAATGACAAAAAATACTCGGGTAACGTAGCAACGTATATTTATTTTTTTACTTTATGTCCCTAGGGATTTGAAATGTCCCTTCTTGTGCCTAGGGACTAAAAGATACACTTTAGTCCCTGTTATATGGGACTTATATTGTCCACTGATCGTTGACTTATCCTAAGTTTATTAAACTTTGGAAAAAAAAATACTCAAAAGCGGTGAAAAAATCTATTCACATAAGTGTATGTCAAGATTTTAGCAAACTTTGATTAGAAATAATTTGCAAAAAATATATAAAAAAATTATAAAATGGTTACGTTTTCGAGATTGAATGGAGTAAATTATATTGCTGAAATTAACAAAAATATCTTACACAACACTATAGACCTAACCATTTAAGACTAAGAAATACTTTTTAACTCGATATGTCAAATAAGCCACATAAAACTTTAATAAAAAATCTTCAAAATTATACAAATTTATTTAGGAAACCAATATATGATAACTCTTGGATTACCCGATATGCATTAATTTGTATATAATGTTTCAAATAATTATTATTTGTAGGTATGCCAAATATTGTGAACAAAGCGAATATTTGTATTTCTATTATCTATTTTTCTATTGGCCACAATTTGTGGCATTCAAATTATAGAAACTAATTTGGTGGAATTATAACATAAAATCTATTTGTTACAATGCAATGGTATGTTGTTGAAAATCTATAAAATGAAATTTTGTTTGTACACTATTAGTATGTTTTTGAAATTAACGTCAATAAATACACAACAGTAATGGTACTAATGGTACGTATGCTTAACATGAACATTTATTTATGCATGTAAAATTTATTGTCCAGATAATGTTTGATTTCATTTTAAAGTTATAACTTCATTCATATAAATTATAATATTCAATATTCATAGTATTTTTCTTATTGTCATATAATACAGGGTGTTCAAAAAAAGGGTAAAAGTTTTTAAGGGTAAGTAGAAATGGACAAGTCGAAAAGTTTTAATAAACATAGGTTCGAAAATCTACGGTTACGGAAATATTAGCGATTTCATGTTTCTACTACTTTAGTTAAACAGAGGAGGAGGACCTGTTGCATGGCCTGCCAGGTCACCTGATTTAACTCTGTTCGACTTTTTCTTTAAGGTTATTTAAAAAGTTTAGTGTATAGCGTGCTTGTAAATAATCTGGATTGATCTACGAGTGTAAACAATTCGGCAAACAACAATAATTTTAGAAAGAACTCGAATTTCCTTACACCGACGCACAGTGGTCGGAATCGCGAAAAAACTGGCCAAAACTGGGAAAAGGTTCCAAAATCAGCCAAATCTTGGATACCTAAGTTTTTGAGGTCCCTGAATACGAATATGGAGTCGAAATGTCAAAATTCAAAATGGCGGATTCAAAATGGCCGACAAATTGTATGAAATTTTTTTTAGATTTAAGCGAAATTTGGAATACAAGTTTTTGAGGTCGCTGAATACGAATGTGGAGTCGAAATTTCAAAAGTCAAAATGGCGGACTCAAAATCTTTTTCATATCATTTTTTGTGTTTTCGACAATTTGGAAATGTTTTTTTTCACTTTTAGAAAAATTGTCTTCTAATATTTGAATCTGGGCATCGAGATCTAATTGGAAATGTCCTTGAAGAATTCCAAATATTTTCTCTTTCGTACGGGTTACTTCGTAAGTGCCGAATCCTGTGACATTTATGAAAAAAGTTCTTTAGATTACTATAGCTAAAGGTGCAAAAATGTGCAGCATTTCTTTGGAAATTTTCAATATTTGCACCATTAACTGTGCATTGCATTTGAAAACAGAGCAGGATCTCTTGGGATCACAACTTTTTCGATAATTAATGATAAATGTGTTTGTAGTTGTTTTAGAGAACTGTTTACCGCGACTTAAAATATATTTAAAACGTTTATAAATGAAACTAATATGCATAGCAGTATTCCACATACATCCAGGAATACTCTCCATTTCACAAAATTAAAAACGCACGCTCCAGTGAAAAGTAATCGCAATATGAATACCGCGCAAATTTTTTGAGCAAAGAAATGCAACGATATCAGCGACACGTTTGGACTGTTGCAGTGAAGCAGATACAGAACACAGCTCTCTATCTTTTTGTTAAATTATGCATTAGGTCCATCTCTTCGTGAGTTCTTATTTCTACAACATTTCAA
Organism: Pediacus dermestoides; assembly: GCA_963942485.1. Lineage (NCBI taxonomy): Eukaryota > Metazoa > Arthropoda > Insecta > Coleoptera > Cucujidae > Pediacus > Pediacus dermestoides. Next base: position 15,113,830 of record OZ012626.1, read on the forward strand.
CGACTTTTTTTTAGTTTTGGCCAGCTTTTTCGCGATTCCGACCACTGTGCGACGATGCACTGCTTGCACTGAAATGGAGGGAGGACACTTTGAACATCTTTTTTAATTTAATTATATTTCATTTTATTATCTTATCACAAAAGTTATTAAAAATAAAATACACTTAACTAACGTATTAGAAACATGTAAACATAGAAACTAATAAAATTTAAAAATGTATTCTTAATATATATTTTCTGTTTAATATAATATATGGTCATTCAAAGTCACATAATAAGGTTCATTTTGTAACGTTATAATCACGGGCTGACAGTGTGACAGTCTTTCGAATTGAATAAACCTTTTTGTTTCCAGGAAATGTTTTGCTGAACTTAAATTATTATTCAATGTCCAACCTGTACATTAGACAATATATTTTCTAAAGCCCAGCAGCTGTGTATAGTATGTCCCTATAGAAATAACAGATTATTCTGGGAGCTCAAAAGACAAGCTAGACTTCTAGCAAACTAACAAGCTTCAGGGCGCTCTGGTGCGTGGCAGCAGTGCTTTATTACGTTTGCTGCTCCACATCCTTCAAGGATGTTTTATCTATGATACATTATTTGTAATGTCTGTGGAAGAAACCTGAAAAGATTGTTTATTTTTATGTGTACATTTGTTGGATGCATCTGTTTCAATCAAACAAGGTTTTGGTATCGAAATTGATTGAATGTGGTTTGTGATTCGTGCTTTTTTAATTTCCTGTTTAAAATTTCACGGTTACAATAAAATCAATATATATTCAGACAGAAATGTAATGTTGTCGTCAGACCAGATTATTTTTTTGAACAAATGGTGAGGATATTTCGTCATTGTTAGACGAATAACATCTTTTTGTTCAGTTAAGTTACAATCTCAATTTTACTCCAGATCTTGACATTACTACGTGTTTCTCATAAACTTCAACTGTGGCTGATATAGTGCTAATGGCAAGGAACTTATGCTACGTGAACTCAAATTGCATGAATGAAATGAACTATTTACATAATTTATTTGTGCATGAGGGTCTAAAAAGTAATAATGTCTGTTAGTGAGTAAATAATGAATTATAAATTTTATTCGAGGATCTTCAATTATTTTTTTTTATTGCAGACAGTCGTAGAAAAAATATTGTATGCCATTTTCATAAGCGACATTGGAAAAAAGTTATATTTTAAAGTATTGAATTTTGCTGTTTTTACTTTCTTATACGAAGTAATAAGAAAGTATAGTAATCGTGATTTTTTTCGACTTCGAGATTTTGATGGATTTACATTGTGGGTGCCACATTAAATCTTTTTCATCTAGCACCAACACAAGTGGTACTTACCTGAAGACATTTTTAGGTTTTTTAGGAATATCTTGAAAAATATAAAATTTATGAGATTTTTTTATTCTTTAAAATTGATATAAAATTGAATTTTGAACTAATTTTATTTGAACTTTTTTTTGAAATTCCGTTTAAAAATTTCAAAAAAATAAAACACTTATTTTTGTCGTAAAATTCTGTTATAATGAGTGGGACAAGGACAGATTTATGCGTATTGCAATAAGTGCGAGAGAGACTTCCGAAAATTATTAGAAAATTGCTGGAAACGCTCAAAATTGAAACACGATTTGTACAAGCAATTTAACTTAATTTCTTCAGGAAAAGTAATTGTGGCACTATCCGTATAAGAAAGTCATGTGTTGGACACATCAGATATTTTAAATTAGGTGACAACCATTAATAAAACGTCTAAAATTAATGGTAAAAATGTCACAACTTTAAACAGTCATACCTCGAAAAGGAAAACAGTCCCACGCAAAATGATTTTAGATTCGTAATCTACGCAAGGAAATTAGTAATATATGTGAAAATTACGAGTTTGGAGCCCGCGCCCGTATTGTAAACCTTTACCACTACATTAAGGATTCATAATAGCCTAGTTATAACTCCCAAGAGAATTATGAGTATGTTTATAGTTACTGTAACAAGACAATATTCAACTATATTTGTTCAGTAAGAAAAAAAGTTTTTTGTAGTTTTTATTGAAAAAAGTGCAAATTATTCAAATGGAAATAATTTTCTGTATAATTGAGATATTAAAATGTTGGTTGTAGTTATGTATAAAGTGAAATATATTTCAATATTTGCAATAGTTGCCAATTAATAATAATAATACAAATAATTGATAATAATTAATAATATTTTTTGCTAACTAAGGGCAGTATTATCTACCAATATAATTCATTAATTAAAATTATCAACTCGTTTAAATTTAGTTAAGTCAAAAATGTAATAAAATATTCTTTCTAAACATTATTCGATCTACAAATTTTTAGGGATTACTTTGAGATTACTATTTGGACATCCCACACATACAACGCTTAATTTTTGTTCTCAAAATATTATTTTATCAAGTAAGGTCTAATAGAGTTCATACATGTTTATTAACTTGTTTGCAAGTTATTAAAGATTAAATGCTTTTGACGTTACCAGGGGAGAAAGTGGTTAAAACTAATATAATTAGGTTGCTTCGTGGAATTATGGTGTCACACAACTAAGTTTTTAATCAAATTATCCTCAGTGGGTACGAATTACTAAAAAGTGGTGAACTCGGTAGAACATAATAAAATGCAACATGGAGAACCCCTGTAGAGTGAATAGACTTAGATAAAAAAAATGTAGCACAGTGTTTAGCTTCAGAGTGAAGCTACAGTGGCTTTTTACATAAAACTTACATAAACTCCTTTCAAACAACTGTTCACATGATGTTTTATATTAGGCTCTAAAAAGTATTGCACTCCTGTTGGTATACTCGTATATTTTTTTCAGGTTACATAATATTTCATGTTTTATGGAGGAATCCAGTTGGTCTTAATTAAATTGTTCTAAATCTGCAAATTATTATTAAGAAAATTGCTCTGGACAATATTAAAGTTGACCGTACTAAAAGGATCTCTTTAGCAATTAATTTTATCCGTAGAGTAGGAGGAAAAGGTAAGATATAGAACGGAGCTGCGAAAGCTCTATATTTCTCCTTGCCGGTTCATTTATTACAACGATAGTGTGTGTAAATTATTACCGTCTGAAGTCCATCAGCTAGAAACACTATCCTATATAGGTTCTAGCATGAATTAATGGATTTAACAGGAAAAAGTGTTAACTGAAATAGTTATATACAATGTTCTTACCCACATGTACTGGATTGTAAATTATTGATGAAGGGGTTGGGTTGTTTGGGTTTAGATGGGATACTACGTTACTTTTATGACTTCCAGATTGCTGGACGTTGATAGAAATAATTCAGCAAGGATTTATTGTTTAACTTAGATAGAATCATATAATTTACTATGTGGTATAACACAAATAGCACAATGATTATAAATGACAGTTTTCTGAAAGTTGAAATACACATTTAAGTTATGTCTACTAATAGGTTTTATGTTTATAACTTTTTAGACATCCATCATATTTTTCTAAATACTCTCTGTACATTTTATAAAACACAAATACATATATACCTACTTAAAAGGAACTGAGGAATTGAAACAGGGGTATATTTGGTTTTGAGAAAAACAAATTGATATAAATTTATGAACTGTTTGCACAAAATCTAATTTATTAATTTCACTATAATCTAACAATTTTCAAATAATTTACCTATATACAGGGTGTCCCAAAATTAGCCTGCCAAAATGTACCAGCTGATTCTACGTTAAAAAATAATGCAAAAAGTTTCAATAAAAATAGGTTTAAGAATGTTTCCTAAGGAGGCTACAGCCCCCCGAAAGGGGGACCCCAAAGAGGAGTTTTCTGTAATATCTCTGCAACTATTTGAGGTAGATTCATGAAAATTGGTGAGTTTGAAGCTTTTATAATTTTCCACACATTTCTTTTTCTAATTTTCAGAAATTTTTCCAGGAGCGTCACATACAAGGTTGGTGTTGGGTATATTATGCCCCATATTTTTTGTGGGGATAATTATTACATTTTTTATATCAAATTTTGAAACTTGGTTTATTTTTACACAAAAAAGGTAATCTTAGCAGATCTTTGTATCTTGAACCGTTTTCGAGTAAAATCGTTTTGAAAAAATCACTCCCATAAAAACTACACTAATAAAAATAATCACAAAACTAAAATTTATCAAAACTAGACAATGGATTAAAATTTATAGGTATTTATTACTTCGTTTAACATTTCTTCGTCAAATATTAATAATAAAAACAAACTTCCAAAATAAAAATTTTTTTTTCAAGTTTGTGATTATTTTTATTGGTGTACTTTTTATGGACGTGACTTCTTCAAAACGATTTTACTCGAAAACGGTTCAAGATTCAAATATCGACTGAGACGACCTTTTTTGTCTAAAAATAAACCAAGTTTCATAATTTGATATAAAAAATTTAAAAATTATCCACACAAAAAATATGGAGCATAATTTACTCAGCACCCACCCATATGTGACGCCCCTCGTATTATTTCTGAAAATTGGAAAAAAAATATGTGGCAAATTATAAAAACCTCAAACTCACCAAATTTCATGAATCTACCTCAAATAGTTGCAGAGATATTACAGAAAACTCCTCGTTGGGGTCTCCCTATCGGGGGGTTGTAGCTCCCTTAGGAAGCATTTTTCATCCTATATTTATTAAAACTTTTTGCATTATTTTTGAACGTAGAATCAGCTGGTACATTTTGGCAGGCTAATTTTGGGACACCCTGTATGTGTATGTACACACTACATGTGACAATATCGAGGTACGTAACTACCGTGCTTTCAGGTGAAGTTTCAAGTTGATAACTTTTGATTACTACCACCTAATACTTATCTCGTGTCGTGAAAATGAGTGATCGAAATAATGATCAAAGATTGGAGGGGTTTGAGTTTGATGGCTGGATGTGAACTGCGAATGAGTCGTTAGGTATTCCAAGATGACTCAAACCGATGAATATTTGTTTCCACGATATGCGAGTTTTACTGCATAAAGAGTTCTACTGAGACGAGCGTCTCGTGATTAATGGTATTTAATTGGTGTTTGTCTAATTTAAATAGTTAATTAAGATACTATGAATGTTATCGCTTACCAAATAACCAAACTTGAAATACCTCCCTAACATTCTAATCTGGCCCCAAACTCGAAATTATAGAACTGAAAAAGGAAGTGCGCATATTAGATGCGAACTCAAGACTTACATACTATGAGTTCTGCCGCTGCTCCAGCAAGCCGCTTTGTCGTAGAAGCTTTTTCTGTGGTTAGAACAAAATCTGAATGCATTATATTATATAATTACGACATAGTGTGCACACTCGGACAATCATAGCCAAGAGAGTCTCTCCACTGTTCTAGAGTCCCATCAAGAAAGCGCAGCCGGACTAGGCTTATACAATGAAAGTCGATTCAAATAATGAGACCTATCATCTCTTTCAATTTGTTGAAGAGGTCCTGACTCTCTGTACATCGTATAACTACTGCCAACTAGCTCGACGATTGCGTGAGACGGAGAGCAACGCATGGTCGTACACCATGCTCTGGTCTCTGTCCTTGTCTTAGTATTCGGCTAGTAGTCATTCTGTAATCTGTATTTTATATTATACAGGGTGGTCCAGGTTACACGTCATTAATTTTGGGAGGTGATAGAGCATCAAGAAAAAAATAGACTTTTATCAAAATTTTTTGCTCAAAAATGTGTCAAAGTTTAAAATAAAAACTCGTTTTCTTAACCTAACTTCTAAACCATTCGATCGATTTCCATTAAATTTTACATACAGAGTAATGTAGTACATTTCTAGATAATGATGGGGTTCATTTATAAAAAACTTCTCCAGTAGCGTAGATACTGGGGGACTGTCCCACTTTTCCCGTCCAATCTTTGACACCACTGGATATATTGCGGAGAAAATTTTTGGATTGCCTGTTCAATTTAGAGAAAATAGTTACTCTTGAAAAAATTTAATTTAAGGCTTCGTTTTTAAGATATTTGAGTTTAATGGTTTGGAAACACAACCTCAAATGCTGCTCTGAACTAAAATAAAATTCGAGTAACTTCTCAAAATAGGCTTCGATACATTTTCGAGCTCTCTTTGCCACGGAATTAATCGCTGCCAAGACTTGATGGCGATTTTCCGGATTTTCCAGGCCTACCCGAAATTTTCTAAAGTGTGTTTTATACACGGTGTAAATAATCACTTGTAATTTTATGCAAACCCAGCCTAATGCGACTATGCGAATATATGTAGAACAAATTCAATTCAAGTCTCGGTACTTGGTATTGAATTTGGATACCGAATCAATTTTTCTGGTAACTTTTTTCGATGATTTTACTCCAACGCCCAGCAAAATCTAAGAATGGCAACAGGCTTCAACTTATTCATATGAAGATATATCTACATATATTTATGAATATAATTCGTCACATGATATTCTAATATTAAAATATACCCAAACAAAACTTATTACTTTATTATTATTATTTTTTTTTTATTTAGATTTCGTTGAATTTTTGTAAGTGAAAATGTGGATGTTTCGCTCAATGCAGATTAATAGTTATTTATATTATAAGTGGGATATGAACATCATTAACATAAGAGTCTGGAAATTGCAGAACGAGTCGTAGACGAGTTCTGTAATCAGACGAATATGTTAATGTGTGTATATCCCACGTGTAATATACAAGATTTTATCTTCTACCGTCCAAATAATTAAAAATGAATTTTGAATTTATCTCCAGCGACATTGCTCAGTAGTTGTTGTCAAGTTGTCGTACTGGACTACCTAACCTAAGTTGTGTAAAAACTAGCCAGCGCTACACAACAATGAATTTGAATCATAAATTTTCAAATAATTAAACAATTTATACAGTAAAAAATCTGGGACGTGGACCGTGTTATATTTATTATTAAAATATAAAACTAATTTATTATAAAATAAAACTAAAAATTTTTTCAGTTATTTAACGTGAAGTTAGGGTTTTTTCTAGGTAGATACGCTATTATAAAATTCTCCAGGTTTCAAAAAATCAAACTTAAGAGTATGAAGTGTCATTACTCAATGTTAATCACAAATTTTAAAGAATTAAACAATATATATTATATTATAATTAGACATTTACAAATATAAACTTTCCTATAAAGATACTAAATTGTAAAAGTTGTGTTATAAATACTTGTAAGAAAGAATTTTCTTGTTGAAATTTCAGTGTGGTAATGATTTCTTTAACACACATGTTGCGTAATAATCTGACTTACCTTACTCAAATTAATGTCAAATCAAGGCTATTATGAATTGGTAGTAGATAAAATGTACTTACCGCATTTTCTATATTTTCGGAATCGAGTTATAAGCTATTGTCTAAATTAAGTTGAAATGGCACTCCTTATATTAGAAACTGTGGTGATTATAGGCAATGATAATTATATTATACGTGAATTCGTGATTTTACATTGTTCATCTGAAAGTTATCATTAAAGCTCATCTAATTTGTATGCTTTTAATGCTTTTATAGCATTCCGGATATTTCTTTGCAATTAAATGCAATTATAAAGTCAATAACTTTCTTGATGTAAACACAGCTTGAATGTTTCAAGCTTCTCTTTTAATAAGCGCGTCACTGTAAGCTGAAACATAGATTAATTTAGATTAGTATTTGCTGCCACATTGTCTTACTTTATTGTTTCTACTTCAAATAAATTTTGTTTGTTTTCATTTCTAATTAAATATTTATGTTTATTCCTGTAAAATATTTGTAATCCTTTCTGTTGATTTCTATTATTTGGGTCAGTCAAATCATGTGAATAGATTTCATTATGTAAATGAAAGGTAAACCTTGTTTACAATGTTTGCGGTTTAAGATCACGAAGAGAATGATCCACAGCGGTTGTTATTAACTTGTTATTTCGTCAAGTTTTCATTACCCTTAAATTGCTGGTTCTTAATGGTAACAAACATGTTATAACCTATGTAGGTACCATTCGTGTGATTTGCTGCTTCTGAAAAAGTATTCCGTTTTAATGGCAGCGTAGTTTAATACAAATATTTCTTAAAGGTTTTTCTTTTCCGCCTAAAACTGGACGAAAGCAAAAGTGAAATGAAAAATTGTACCTATTATAATTATTTGTTATGTTTCGTAGTTATTATAAATGAATAATTTATATGAAATAAGACCTGGTGCGTTTATACCTTAATTTTGCACGAAAATTCTTACATGTTATATTTTACCTTGTCTTGTGTGCGGTTAACAATTTTATAGATCAATGTAACAAAAATCTGTTAAATGTTATACCAACACGCTATTTCATACTTAGAGAGGCTATTTGCACATTCATTAAATTTTATTTCAATGTTTCAGCAAAGTATTAAAAAAATTCTTATTTTATTCATATAAACACGTATTTTAATTTTTGCTAATATAACTCAGTGGAGTTTTATTAAATGGACATTTCGTGTCAGATAATTACACCATCAGGGCACACACAGAATGAATGAATTTTCGATATTGAGTATTGTCACGTTCCTGGATTAGAGCAAATATAACGAAGGGTAAATTGAATGTTGGTGTCAATATTTATTTTACATCGTATTTTCACGCAAATAAAAAATACTTGTGTTTACAATAACATAAATCGCGTTTTATAGCTCGTAGTGTTCATCATGTACCGTCTCTGTCTCCTTCGTTGTGGTAACGCCATCTTCATTCCAGGCAATACTTTGTAGGATTTGTGGCATTCGAAATTCCTTAACACTTCTTATGGTTCTAGAACCGAAACATAATTGCTTCAAAAAATTATTAATGCCTTCTTTCGAGAATGATCCAAGGAAAATTGAATATTTCATTTTTCTTGTATTAATAATTGCTACAGCTGGATAACCGAATCCTCCAATATCTAAAGAGGATTCTAAATCAGGTTGTGCTCCAGCTTCAGCCCACATCCAACCCCATGTATTTCTCTTATGTTTTTCCGCTAATATATTTATTGTTTTGATATATTTGTTTCGACAGTCCGATGGACAGTCATATAGCTCTGGTAATATTGATACAATGCACAACGTTTTTTCGAGACATGATTTTGTAAAACTGCTGTAATCAATTATTTGTGATCCAATAAGCGTTTCAGCATTTTCCACTACTTTTTCTAACGCCCAATCGACAATTAAATATGCTGTACGAACGCCGACATATTCATATGAATCCTGATCTGGAACAAACAGTTTGATGGTAGGATAACCTCTAATATCATTTTGAACAGCAATTGCTTTATATACAGTTGCATCTAAGAAGCCAAAGTGGATTTTTCCTTTAAGCTCAACCGCTGCTTGTGACCACTCTGGTTCAAGTTTCTTGCAATGTTCACACCATGGAGCCAAGAAATTAACCATCCAAAACTCTTTTGAATCGAGCACCAAATTTTGAAAATTGTCGTCGGTTAATTCAGTTATATCATTGGCAATGTGAGGTAGGTTTCGAGGTTCTGTTTTTAACTTAGCATAAAGTTGTTGCTTCATTACAGCAAATGTTCTGTCAATAATATCTTTTGCGTTTCGGTTACTAATTTCTTCTGGCGTTTTCTTATTCTTTCCGAAAATTTTGATTGTGGGATAACTTTTGATATCATATTTATCTACGAAATGTTTGTAGTCATCGGCATTAATAGCTGCTACTTTAACGATACCTTTTAAAGTCGTTGCAACTTTTGTGTATTCAGATATGAAATTTTGACAGTGACTACACCATGGGGCGTAAAACTCGACTATCCAAATATCTGAACTTTTAAGTACTAAATCATCGAAATTATTTGGAGATAATTCAATAACATCTGATTTAGTGGAGTATAAAGCTGTACTGGTGTTAGTAAACAAAGTTAGTAATAAGAAAATGATCACACGTACACTTTTGTTTGACATGTTTCGCAAAATGTCAATGGCTATCGTATCGTGATGGTTATCATTTTAATTTGAATTAGGACCGGTTCATTCAAATTTCTAAAGTAAATTTGTTGATTTTAATTAAAGCAATTATGACCTAGTCATTTAATAATTGTTAAATAAAGTTACCCATAGGTGAATAAACCGACCTTTAGTAGATGAAGCTCAAGTGTTAACCACAGATTATAAACCTATAAACCACAGGGTATAACAGAAATTATGGCAAATCTAATGAATTTGGATAGATTAGTAGGTATAACAATATCGAAATATAAGATAGTGTGAGGCAAAAGTGACAAATAGTTAATGCATGCACCCCGCATTTTTTTCCTAAACAAAGTTTTCTTAAACTTCGGGCGATAGATACCAATAAAAAAAGCAGTGGACAATAGATAATACAGTGTCATTATAAAAGAATCTAATAACTGTTTTTATTGCGAGAAGCGCCAAATCTTTAATATATGAGAAATTCACAGCCACGTACGATGTTACGTTAATTTATAATGACGCTGTATAATAATTATTTCCCAGTACAGAAACTTAAACCCATTAATAGAATTTTATTTGTGAATCGTCCATTGACAACACTCAAAAATTAAAACATATTGTATTTAAAAATATATTAAGTTCCAGTTAACGCTTCATTTAAGGTCTTTAGTTATGTCCTTTTATGGTACTTTGAGCTGAAAATAAAATAAATGATAAACTATAGACTCTGTAATAAATTATTAGATTATTAATGAAATAAAAATACAATCACAACATCAAGTTCCAGGTAAATTAATGTGAGGAAGCATTTTTTAAATATATGTACTTTTCATTTTTCGAGGTTGTGCTTATCTAAATAGTTATTTTGTATTAAGGGCGCAAAATAAGTATTCTTTTATGGCTCGCCTGAGAATGCCAATGTTGGTCGAGACCGTCAGTTCGAGTCATAAAACACGAATTTTGCCCCGCAATACCAACAACGTTTTTTCTACACACGCGGCTAGCCGTTAAAAAAAGAAGAAAGCAACAGTAATTAGTAAAAAAAATTTTTCTACAGCCGTCAAAAAAAAACGTGACATTTTTACTTACTCAAAATTTGTCTTTTTTGATTAATGACAAAATATTATTTTTTCACGGCTAACAGTACTAATTATTGTTGCTTTCTTCTTTTTTAACGGCTGTAGAAAAAACGTTGTTTATATTTCGGGGCCAAATTAGTGTTTTATGGCGCCTTCGAATGCTTTTTTTGTCTCGACCAAAATAACTATTTATTCACTGTTATCCGTGAAAAATTGTATATTATTTTATGAGCGATTATGATAGCCTTTATTCATGAAAATGATGTTTGAGCCCACGAGCAGTAAGCAAGTGGCACAATACATTTGAGTGAATAATGGCGATAATCACGAATGTAATACTATGCTTTTTCCACATCTATTAAAGAAATAAATTAGACTCAAATTTGATATTTTTGTTGACACTTATTTAAATACTGTCAAGCTAGTCGATTGTCAAGTGCAGAAAGAGTTGATGGGGGGCGATTTAAAATATCATTGGTTCAGCAATAATTCACTGTAGTGAATTATGCGCACCATTTTCCACGAAAAAAATATGAATAATTGATATACAGGGTGATCACTAATTGGCGCACTCCGAATACAGGGCGTTATAGAGCACATTAAAACTAAGTATTATCTGCAAAGAAAAATTAAATCTGAAGGTTAGTTTCCGAGTTATAGAGTTTCCCTCATCCAAGTTACAAGCTAATTATTTTCATAACCAAGACAAGAACGAGTGAATAATTCATGCTACTATAATATCTGGATAAAATGCAATATGATTTGTTAAATTTTTTTCACAAAACCTCTAATACAAAGAAATTGAAAATGTTAAAATTTAATAAAATACCTAAATTTGAGAGAATTTTGAAGTTTGGCAACCTCTCAAGCTCCCCTTGGGATAAACTAAAATACTTTCTATTGCCATGAAAATATTAATAATGAATTTCAATTGTTGTTTCTGTTTTTTAATAAAATTGACAGTACTAAATTAGTTTGACAAGTTCTCGCATCATAAAATATTGAACGTTTCTCTTTTTTTTTCTCGTCGAACCTATTCACATGTTCAATGCAGTGTTGCCACTTTTATTTTCACAAAAGTGGTCATATCTTTGTAAAGAAAGGACTTACAGCACTGCGGTAACAAAATTCATCATTCTTAAAACGTAAAGTTTATCACAGTATGCTCCGAGTGCGGCAATTACTGATCACCCTGTATAATTAAATAGGTGTGGAAAATAGTATTTTATGTTATAAGGACGAAAATAGTTATTTGAGTATCAAGGCCGTTAAGGTATCTTTTTTGGTCGAATCTGTTGTTTGCATCCGAGGCGTTAACCGAAGCTGCAATTCAGATGAGACCAAAAAAGTACTTTTAGCCGACGTGCACACAACGTTTTTTCGGCGATCATCACGAAAGAATTCTAAAACTTTGTTCACAAAACAAATTAAATAATTTTTTTTTGAGATTTTGCTGAAAAACATAGTTACCTTAGACAACTAAAAACCAAAGCAGTCTAAATATTTTTTATGTGCTTGACATTTTTAGAAATAAGTCAAAATGCATACTGTCACTGTGGAACTAGATTCGTGACGTCAGCAGCCTTTTAAGCCGATTCGGGCGTTTCCGGACAATGCGTGAAAATTTCAAATTTTACAATACTTTTTATTTATTTACTCGGAAAGTAAGGACCAAAAAATGTTCTCAAAAAAAAGTTGATAGTGATAGTTTGGTAGGTATCAACTTTTCAAAAAAAAATATTTTGTAAACCATGCAAAGTCCCTATTGGAAGATTTGAATTAATTTTAAAACAGTGAATTAATTTATCGAGTTGCCATGCTGACTTTTTCTTTTCATAATGACGGATCAAGCCTAAAACACGTTGTGTGCACCTTGGAACACGATCCGCAATGTAACGGAATAGGGAGACTCAGTCCATGTAATATAGATATGGTCTAAAGGCGGCTACAGACATGTGATATTTGGCAAATGCCAAATGTTTGGGAATTGGAAGACTATTTGCCCAGCTATTTGTAAAGTCACAAGCATACAGCTACATATACATGTGTCGATTCGGCAAATTCGGACAATTAGACCTTATCGACGGGAAATTTTTCATGCTTGGCAAATAGTGAACATTTGTGGATTCATAATGTTTCTGAAATATTTGCCAAATAAGAAACAACATTTGCTCTTTGGAAATTGGCAAACTTCACATGTCTGTAGCCGCCTTAAAGTACAGAAAAAATGGTATTTCTACGTGGCCTAGAAAAACCCTTGCAATGTACGATGTCTATTTGTAATATTTTAATTTGTTAGTTTTGAGTGAATTGCGTCTTGTAATGTCTGTTCTATGGTTTTTAGTTTTTATTCTCTTCTGGATTTTATGACATGTTCTACGCCTCTGATGGCAATTTTTTGTGAACCAACAATGTATTATTTATCTATCTAAAATTTGAAATATATGTTAAACTTACTGTTTGATTTTCTACTTTTTGCTTTATTTGAAGCCCTGCTTGCAGCTGAAAATAAAATAACCATCATAAATACAGTTTAATAAATATATAATTTAAAACTAGTAATCTATTTTTCATTTAGGTACTACTATTTACTCTTATTAACTGCGATTTTTTAATATGATAATAAATAAATATAAATAATAATAAATAAAGAACTGCTTCAATTATTTTAAGAAATTATAGTATCCGAAATTTTACGTATATTGATATGAAATTTTTCATATATTAAATTTCACGAGGAATAAATATCAACATTGATTTAATGAAACTCAAATTTTTCAAATAGTTTAGTAGCTTAGGCCGTAACAATTTAAACAATCATAAAATTTGCATCAATGTTAAAAAAGAACGGTGTGCGTAACTTCGATTAGGTATAGGTACTAACAAAGTGGAGTCTGTACCTGTACTTGCTTGCTTTTTTGTTGTTGACCGCACTGCAGCCAAGTTAATATTGTGTTTGTGTGCCTTAGCTAGTACAGGCCTTAATGCATTAAGGTAATATTCCGTGCATTCACGACCTTTATGCTCATCACATTCTTTAGTCGCCTTTTGTACGGCCTCTTTATATTCATGTTGCAAGTCACTTTTCATATCAGCATATGTTACACATACGAGAAGCATACCCACAAGGACAAGTACTAGTGTAACGTTCTTCATTTTGATGTTACTCTTACAGCAACTACTTAGACCTTAGACTTTAGTTTTAGATAATAACCGAATTGAGACTGAATTTATGTATGTGCTACATACAGAAAAAATGGTATTTATCCATCCATACAAATTCCTTTGGAGCAACGTTTAAAGAAAACAATCAGCACATTTAGATTAGTGATTGTTATTAAATTAAGTACTTGTGGCTCACTGATACGAAAAATATTCCACTATACCTACATATTGATAGCATTTTATAGAAAAACATTATGTGATTTATCTTGGCAATAAATAATAGTGTATTATGCAATGAACATTTAATGATAGCTATTAAGATACGATTATGAGAATTACACACGAGCCGTAGGTGAATGTCGTAATGAATGCCTTAGCCATTAAATGTGAGTTGCATACATTATTTTTTCTATGACTAGTCAGTATAATGAAAAATAATGTCAGAAAATCAAAATGAACTGTCAATTTTTAAATTTTAGATATTCGTAGCAATATTTGATATTGACGGAATATGGCTGTAATGTTGCATGCAAGGACGTATAAAAATAGAGGACAGAAAGCTCCCATGGTGGGGGTAAGAATTCGTGGGTCAGAAAATGTTGCACGTTCAAATGGACTCAAGGGTACTCGAAAGTTTCTGCGCATGCGTCAACAGCCATTAAAGCGCGTGCTTCAAATCTGCATATTTCTCAGTGTTTGTTTTGGTTTGTCAGTACACGAATTTTGAGAAATTGGGCCCTCTGTGCTGTTTGTCTGGATAAAAAACTGATGAATGACGCGAGAATTGCTGTCATTGTCCCTGCAACTGGCAACGGATTTGAGCCTACACCCATCCGGGAGCTTTCTCTCCTCTATTTTTATACCTTCTTGGTTGCATGTCTGTATTGGTTATAAACATGTATCGTAATGAAAAATCTGTGTCATAATCAATCACATTACAGTACAGGTAGTAAATGTCTAATAAATCAATTAAAGTATGGAAGTACAAAAAAATTAATTTGGTTTATAAAAAAATGTCGGTACAACTAAAAATAAAATGTTATAGAATGAAGCGAAAAATCAGGTGAACTATGCACTTTGTAATTGAAAGATGCTTTATAGCAACTAATTAGACTCTTCTTAACACTTCTTGAAGGAAAGCTAATTGAAATTCGAATAATAAGGGGGGGGGGCTATTCCAGCGCATTCCTTAAAATTTTGTGGTGGAAACTATACCCATAGTCCATGAGGAAATTAGCTAAATCACGCCCTGTGTTCATAAACAGGTGCATCTGATTATTTTAAAACTAAAACATCAAAAGAGAGATCATACTCATACATAAATAGAAAATCACAATTTTAACGCTATCGATCGTCGTCACGATGCTTGTAAGTACTTTTTAATAATTGTAATAAAAAATTACTGGCTGTTATTCTATTTTCGCTAATGCAACGCTTAGACGTCCTTTATTTAAATTTGGTGTTATATTAGGGCTTATTTTTTAGTTGTGTATCAAACTTCAAACTCAAAAAAAGTATTGCCTTGATCACCTGTACCACAAACTATTACAAATCAAACGTATTACTATTGAAGTGTTCAAAACTTTTATCGGGAAATTGCAGAAATGTGATTTTAGATGTTAAATCACTATGCATACCTAAACCGTACACCACCCGCTATATATTTGTTAATTTATTTTTTATGTTCTACATTCTGTTACTAAGCATTTATATGAGTAAAATTTAAACTAACATACTTTTTTCATGTTTAATAATGTTGCTGTATAAATGTCTGTCCCATTTTAACAAACAGCCATTATAACAGAACTTCTATAATGCAAGTATAGTTAGCGTTTCGTAAACTTGTTTAAATACATTAACCGTCTCTACTATAAATTAGCAAAATTAAAGTTGAGTTTCAACCTGTACATTTATATGAAAGCATACTTGCACATCTACTACCTCCAGTCCTCAGTTTGATAAAATGTGGCAAATTGGGTATATCCAATTTAAACTTCATCATTAAATTATTCTATTTCAAAAAACCCAAAAACAAGCGAATTTTGTTTCAGCAAACAGATTTGAAAGGTTTAGTACGATCCAGTGGGTGCTCCAACGAAAGTTGCATAATCTGCTGATAATTTAAACGTTGAGTTTGATTCAATTTATAAGGAACACGACATGAAATGGCGTTTCTCTCAGTTTTCTGTAATCGTTATTCTGTATGCTTATGTTTTTATGTTAAACTGAAATCCTAATGGAACCTAATTAAATTCCGTTATGGTAATTAAAAGTCGTGCAAATTATCTACCTACACTTTTTTCAGAATTTTATTTCAACTAACTGCAGACTCGTCATTAGTATATTGGATTAGTGTAATACCGCTTCTAAATTATTTAATCACATTAAGGATCCGAATATTGAGACAATAGACTTGGTTCTCATTTATTAATAAAAAAAGAAAATGTTATGAGTTTGAAACAAGCAAATTTAACTGCGGAGAAAATCCGATTATGAAAAGGAGTTGGTATATTTAATTTATTAGTTGTTCAGCAAGAAAGATTCCACTTTCTTAATAACAGAATTCGTAGAATATTCTTCGTTATTAGAAATTATTACCAAATCGTTAGAGTTATCAATATTGTATTATTGTTACATATTATATACAGTGAATTTTTTTTATGAGTCTCCATAGGGATTTACATGGTAAAATCTTTAACTCCTGTTAATGGTTTTTCTACTGCGAATTTCAAAATAATTTTTGGCACACTATTAGTTTGCATCTTTTTTTACATATTCTAGTAGTTATTAAAATGTAAATATCTGATGTGCCCAACACATGACTTTCTTATACTTACGGATAGTGTCACAATAATTCCTTTTCCTAAATAAATTAAGTTAAATTTCTTGTAACAATTTTGAAGGTTTCCAGCAATTTTCAAATAGTCTCTGTCGCACTTATAGCAATACGCATAAATCTGTCCTTGTCCCACTCATTATAACCGAATTTTACGACGAAAATGTGTTTTATTTTAGATTTTTGACCTATTACTCACTTAAAAAAATCTCCCGGTATGAAATTACATTTATTTATTCATTATTATTGTTTTCGGTGCCATAGAAACCAGTAAAATAAAAAAAAACTAATGGTCCGTTCCTTCTGGGATTCGAACCCGAGACCTTCCGTTTGGCAGCCATATAATGAAACACATGGTCTACCTCGACCATCGAATTCAACTATCAACGCGCGCTATGAGAAATATAAAGTGTTTTAAGAATATCTAGTTTTTTTGAAATTTTTTTGACGGAATTTCAAAAAAAAGTTCAAACACAATTTGTTCAAAATTCAATTCTAAATCAATGTTAAAGAATAAAAAAATCTCATAAATTGTTTATTTTTCAAGATATTCCTAAAAAACCTGAAAATGTCTTCAGGTAACTGTCACTTGTTTTGGTGCTAGATGAAAAACATTGAATGTGGCACCCACAAATTTGTTCAAACTCTTAAATATGAAATTTGAATCAAATCCGATAAGTCGTTTTTGAGTTATGGTGGATACAGACAGACAGACAGACAGACAGACAGACAGACAGACATCATGACGAAAATGGTCAAAATGGATTCAGGGGCCCTCAAAACGTGTAAATCCATCAAAATCTCGAAGTCGAAAAAAATCACGATTACAATACTTCCTTATACTACGTATAAGAAAGTAAAAAGTGAAACTTTTTTATTTAAAAAGGAAAATAATTACACAATTTTAACTGGTTTTCACATTAAAATTTAATAAGTTAGGAGGCTTTGTCCACTGACAATTATTGTAGAATTTTAAAGGTATGGGTCGATTTGGATATTCCACCGCAAAATTATCATATATCTCTACTGGAGACACCTTTAATATACGCCGTAATGAATTTTACTTTTTCTTCGATGGTGTACAAAGACATTTTCACGTTTTGAAAGTCTTTCAAACTTAATAAAAACATGCAAATAAAGTGACAGTTTTGGAATATTTATTTGCTTGTCAGTGGACAAAGCCTCCTAACTTAATAAATTTTAATGTGAAAACGAGCTAAAATTATGTCATTATTTTCCCGTTTAAATAAATAAATTTTACTTTTTACATTTTAAAAACTACTAGAACATGTAAAAAAAGATGCAGAGTAATAGTGTGCCAAAAATCATTTTGAAATTCGCAGTAGAAAAACCGTTAACACGAGTTAAAGATTTTACCATGCAAATCCCTATGGAGACTCATTAAAAAAATTCACTGTATGTGTATGTATGTCTCTAATTTATAATTTGTTTTTTTGATGCAATAAATTTATTGCCCAGTTAAGTTTTGAGTTCGGAAAGATTGAGCAGTGGACGAAACTTTTATGACATCAACTGTTGTAACATGTGAAGTTTGACGTCAATTAATGTCTAATATTTATTATCATATCATAATTAGCAATTTTTCGCGAGCAACTGTTCTTGGAACAATGTGAATGGTTGTGGAACGATTCATTTTCGTGAAGGTCCTACTTCACTTTGGTTCCGGAGGGGAAGTGTTATGACGTAGTGGTTACGTCATCGTTATATGTCAAATTTGAACCGAACTAGAACACCTACTCGAGCATGGTAGACCGCGGTTCTTTATTGCTATCTCTGTTTAGTGTCTATTCTTAAAGCACATAAACATAAGGAACCAACCACACTATAACCATGGCATTTTGGCGTTTACAAGTGTTCCACGTTTTACTCCCGTGATATTTTGGGTAGGGGAGAAACCATTTTAGAACCGCACCGGAACAGTGTTCCTTCGCGAAAAATCGACATAATGTTTTCGGGTCAGTTGTTTAGGTCGTGTGGTCTACATCACCGAACACAACCCCCCCCACTTCATGGGTTTCAGCTTTATTTTTAATTAATTATTGTGTTTTTTCCACTTTTATGGTCTTGGGCTCTCTTTACACAAACTTGGTCTGATTGTAAAAACATAATAGCTTTGAAAATGATCTAATGATCGAAACATGTCACCTTACATTAATCTTATTTAAATACAACTTTCCCACGGGGGCTCTGACTTGGAGGCTTTTTGTTTTATTTTAATTAGGTAGGAGTATATCAATATTAGGTACCTTATTATGTATATATTTTTCTAGAATTTCTTTGGAGCATGAGAGGTCAACCTTGGGTATGGACACTTGACGATGGTAGGAAGCCAGATAGTTCGGTGCAACCATCAGCCGTACCACATACTGCCTGTTGGTGTCTTGGTTTATTTTTCTGCCCACGTGCAGAGGTCGGGGGTTTCCCGCGCTAGGGCTTCGTTGTACCTACTGTTTATTTTGACAAGTATTTGCAGGTACCCTTGAAGTTGGAGTTAGGACATTCCTGGTCAGAGTGTGATCATGAGTTTGGGAGCCAGATGAAGTAGGTGCCTGATCGCAGGAACTGCTTGTCCGAGTTATACTACTCTCTGGGCTGATTAGTAGTCTGGCTGCTGACTCATAGGTGGCGCCAAAGAAACGAGAACTGTTTTAGGTTTTACATGGTGTGACTTCTTCACTTCTTCACCTTACTGTGAATTGTCACTTATCGGGCGAGCTGCCTCATACTTATGCCAGAATTTTCTTCTACAACGTTTAAAATTTGTCATGCGTTTTGCAAGGATTCCCCATAAATTAATACCATATCCATTAACTCTTAATTACTATACACAGTGCAGTTTTGTAGCAAGTAATACACGCAAACACAGACTAAAGAAATGACGTCAAGTTCATTGTGTGTGGTCAGGAACCAAGCCAGATATTTTCAGGTTCAGGGTTGATTTTTTTTGTTGAGAACAAACGACAATTTTTGTGCACAATCCTATGTTGTAATATTAATTTATTGAATTCTATAACGTAATAATTAAAAAGTGTTTCATAAAGTTTCCGTTATCTTGTATGTACCACATGTATCAATATTTTTTTTAACGAATACCGGGATTCGATCCACTGCATATATTTTTTTATACACTGAAATCAAATCCCTTCTGACGTGCGCGCTCAAGGCAATGCTCCTTTTACAGTCGTCGGTCTAAGTGGTGTTGAGTCATTATATTATTATTATATTATAATTTTTTGTGATATCCACTTCAAATATCAGCGTGCACCTATCTTTACATTTTTTTGATAAGTAGTGAACCACCCTGTATATTAAAAATACTACTCCTGGTACTTACCTACTTAAAAATTGAATTAATTATTTTATTTTGCAGTTTTTATTACGTTTTCTTGGAATAAAATAATGGGTACATAATTCCATAATTATTATATGTTATTCGGGCCATCATATACTTTAATTTAGGTATACATGTACCTACCTACTAAAAAGCAAAACAATAACTTTCAACGGATGATTACTTGGATATGTTTCAGTCTTTCAGTTGAAACAATAGCGAGCCAAAATAATAGGACAATGTTGAGGGGTTGAAGTAGGTATAATAGCTAGAAAAAGTAAACAAAAAAAGCTGGACAGATATCAGACTAATTGAAGTAAAAACTGAATCCTCGTTAGGTGTTCTGTAACAAAAATTTCTGTGTTGTATTTCTAGATCTACGCTAATATTTGTTTTTCTCTGAAACAAATATACGAAATACACTTTCGCCTGCTCTGTAATTCTAATAAAAGCACGACTGCGTTTAATAAGAAGTGTTTAATATAATTTAGCTTCATGTTTCTAAGTATTTTCAGTTTGATTATGTTTGACAGTACAGTTTAAAATTTCCGTTGTGAATTTAATATAATAAAAGTAACTGTTGTGTTACAACTGACGGCTTTTGTTAGAGCTTAAGGCGACGTTAAATTTGATACCCCATGAGGAACTATGTAATATTTCACGTGAAGAGATTATGTCGAAATTGCGAAAGATTTGTATGAGCATCACGTCGTATTAGGTTTGTGAAACTCGATTAGGTACTTACAATTCTGCTAGTTACGAATGAAATGTCAATTACTCAAGTTGTATATTATTGTTTATTAACCCACATTTCAAATGTGTGCGTAAGGTGCTTCTTCGCACACATACCTACATAAAGTAGTTCATTATGTTAGGAAACATATATGGAACAAAATTAGTGGATTTTTTTCCTGTCAATTACACAGGGTGATTCAGAACAATTAACAAAAAATTTACAGAGATGTACAACGGATCCACACAAGTAACATAGCGGATAAAGAAATAAATTTTTTTTTAAATAATGAACACTACTTGCTATTTAGGCCTATGGAAAACTGGGCGACTCTGGGACTCAAAACTTATTAGAATAATTTTTTATGCCTTTATTCGAAGTTTTTAATGATTATGTTATTAATTCTAAAGTAGTTTTTGGGCCCTTAGCATAATGAGTGACAAACCTACACAACCATAAAGTTTTAAAATATTTTTTGTCATGGAATGCTTGCCACAGAACTATGAAAACAATAATTTCTTCAATTAAAGTGTTAAAAATTATTCTTTTGGCAATTACTCTGAAACGAACGAAGATATCGAGCAACGGTTTTCAAGTTTTTTCTTGCAAACTTAATTTACTTTCCGATTATGATCTCATAATTATACTGTCTAATTTAAGTTTTCGGGATAAAATAAAAAAAACTGTTATTATATTAAATTGCGCCCTCTAGCAATTTTATTAGCAACTATCGTGTACCATTGTATGCGATAATTAAAAGTACCTACATTTCTCTTCCAAACAAGCTTAAGTGTACTAAAATCGAATAAGTCGTTTAGAAGTTAGAGCGATTTAAATGATTACACTTTCAATAGCTTCCCCCACTCTTATTATGGTCGGTACGCCAATGAGCCTTAAACCAAAATGATGCAGAATTGTCCAAACTTTCTAACGATGTTACCAAAGTTATACCTTAATGTGAGAATTTTCGAAGAAATTTAAAATTTTAATATTTTCTTTTCAGTTGCGACCCCTTGCGGCGAAATGCGGAACGTAAAAATAAAATCCAGGATTTTCTCATGGTCACTTTAGTAATGAAATTATTTTACCTGGATTTCTGTGCCCAGTAATTTCCGAGATATGGCCGGTGGCCACCCTTAATGAAACAGCCTGTATAATACCATATCATATCCATTATCCATTAACTCTTGATTTTTATAAACATATTCCAGCAAAGTGCAGTTTTGTAACAAGTGATACACTCAGTAACAAATCAAAACATAGACTAAAGAAATGACGTCAAGTACATTGTCCCAAACCATATATTTTCAGGTTCAGGGTTAATCTTTTGTGAAGAACTAACATTTTTTATGCACAGCTCTACGTTGTAATATTTATTTATTGAATTCCGTAACGTAACCATTAGGGTATTTCATAAAGTTTCCGTTATCTTGTGTCAGTATAGGTGGAAAATGTTTAAAGTTTACAGACTTTCGCTAATTAACGTTTGTATTATACCAATAATTTAAATTTTGTAAATGCTGATAGGCAATTCTGTAAACCAAAATCTGGCGTCCTGCGACTAAGTCCGACGTTATGAAAATATGAATGTAGCTTTAGACTAAAATTTCATTAAGTTATATGAAATTTAAAAAATTTGTAAATGTAATATATTAATTATAATAGAGAAAATATATTACACCAGATTTATATTGTTTCAGAAGTTCAACTGGAGTTCTCACTTCAAAAAGGTAATTATATAAATAGGCTCTAAAAATAAGATCATTATTATAGGTACACAAATATACAAAATTTTCTTTTAGGACAATCAATAGGGAATTCAAGCTTGCAATTTTAGTCGTGCGATCAGTAGAGGGTTTGGCTCCGAATTTAAATCCAAGTTTTAGGGTGCGGTGGTGTGCCGCTCCAGTCGCCATCTTAAAAATTATAATAACACTTTTTTCGAAGCTACATTGACTCAAAAATCTTCATCTTTAATTTTTTTTAAATTTGACAGATCATAATTTTTGTAATACTGATGCATTGTAAAAAAATATTAACATAAATTGTAGTAAATGCTATTCTTTACAAAATTGTTTTGATTCATTTGTTATGGGATCAACCAGAAACGAGGAATGTCGAAAAAATCCTATATTCAAGATGAGCGCTGGAGCGGCATACCCCCGAACGCGAAAACTTCGGTTTAAACTCGGAGTCGATTCCTGCGCAAATCAAATAGATTCCATTATTTTGGATATTTTGTAAGACTCTGTTGACTGTACAGGGTGGACAAAATCGATGTTTCTATAGGGGAACTTTTAAACCATAACAGATATTGAAAATCTGACCGTCGAGCTCTTTTTTTGATAAACCCCCGATGACGAAGTCAAAATCTAGCGATCGTCGTTTGTTTTCGAGTTTTGAACGAAAGTTCGATTTTTAGAGATTTCGATTTATGTCTATATTTCTAGATTTTTTGATTTTTCAAAAAGAAATTGAAGGAATAGACCCTACATATTATACATATTTGAAAATAGCTAAAATGCTCTTTCCAACAAAGTCAAAGCCCACTATGACTTCCATATAAAAAATCCACAGATCTCTCAATTCTTGCAACCATCAGAAACAAACACAATATATAATCATGATCGCAATCCTTGCAACCATCGGAGACATTGGAAATCATAACACCATATTTGAAACATAATTAACTGTTTATTATACACGCAAGGTTATTATATACATAGAATTTTTTAGCATTTTATTTTTGAAAAACTTAAGTAGTACTTATTAATATAATACTTCTTATACACATCTCAATTTACGAGTTAGGTAGTAAGAAATAATAAAAATCATTTTTAATTAACCAACTTTTCTACTCAGTGTCACTTTCTTCTCTTATAGCAGTGGTCTCCAAAGTGGGGTACGCGTACCCCAGGAGGTACGACATGATTAAAATAATACTCCTAATAAAATAAAATACTGTGTAATTTTTTTTTAGCAATGGTATTTAGCACAATAAATTTGACTTCAATTAGTTGGGGGTACGCGCTATTTATTTTTTCTACCTTAGGGGTACGAGATCAAAAAAGTTTGGAGACCACTGTCTTATAGTGTAATATACTATTTCTAAGCAGATAGTACCTACCATCCGTTGTCTTTAAAATCATAAATGAGTATATTTGTTTATATTAACAACATTAAATTCCAGTCCGCCTTGGACGTGTTTAACATAAACAACGCTGAACACTACCACATTGTTCTAAAACCACAGAATACATAACCATTGACAACAAACCAGCATAATGTGGTCCAGTTTCACAATTTCATATTTAGTTTAAAATACTATAGGTAGGTACTTTTCAAAACTCCCTTTTCAGCTAATTTCTAAAATTTAAAGATATAAAAAATTCTTCCAGCTATACAAAGTGGTTCGAATTTTTCCTTCAATAATCTGGGAATCAATAGAAAACCTTAAAAAAACACCAATTTTCTTAATAAACTTATGTAATGTACCACTACCTCTATGCCCTTATTTCTGTTGTTTTTACTTGTTACATTCATTTTAAGTATTTTAACACATGCCAATATCTTAATGTGTGGCCTATGGCGTCAGTTTGACGACCCCCCATTGCTAGAGGTCCACTTTTGATACACGAATTTTAAACTTCTAATATGTAACTTGTAAGTAATATGTATATGTTTGGTCAAGACCAGTCGACAGATTTATCACCTACGGTTGGGACGGAAACCATGCACCCCGCCTTTTCAGGGGATGACTTTCAGGTCATCGAAACTTATCCTATTTTAAAAACAGTATATTTCCATCTTTCATACTCATTAGTTCAATTTTCATTTAACACATAATATTAACTTAACATACGTATTAAAAAGTACATTTTTGGACCAGTACAAAACTGATAAACCTGGTCTTGACTAAAACCTTAACGGTTATTATTTGTAGTGTTTTTTAGTGTTTGTTATATCAATAAATAAATTGAAAGTCTCTGTTGGTTTCTTTCGACAAGTTCAATAATATCACCCAAAAGGAACTACGAGGAATAAACATTAAAACCATCCTAATTTCAATCAAATAAATTCTACACAATCACAAAGTAAAATCAATTAAACAAGAAAACACTACAAAAAAGTGGCGCAGTCGGTAGGATTCGACAGAATCCATTTCGCTGTAGAATTTATCTTGACATCGAGTGTGATAAAAAATTTTGACAAACAACAAAACAGTGACAGTGCTTTCAACAACATCCGGAGACCGTCTTCATAAAGTTTAATTTTCAACGACCAACAACCCCTACGAGAAGATCACCAGCATATCATCCCCAATAATATTGTACTAATTTATCTGCTACCGATTACCCTGCAATAATCACCATCATTGGAAACTTCTGCTGCAAATTTACATCATTATCCACAATCAACAATCGACAACCAGCAACCAAACAACTGAGGAGGAAAGACAATTCGTACATTTGATTCTCAATATAGCAAATCTGTAAGTGAAAAAATTTTCTTTTAGTTTCAATATTCTCTTCATATTAATCAAGTTTATTTTCCTATAATTTTTTATTATTTCTTATATTTGTAAATCAGATTTATTAAAAAACGAAAATGCCAAGAAATAATTCAAACGACAACGATGCCTCAGGCAATAATTTTGGACTTTTAACTTTTGTAATAAATGCTCTCACTAACGTCTTTTTTGACGGTACAAAAATTAATAGTAATTTAGAAAATTTTATTGGAAGTTGCAACCACGCGTTCGAATTGATTCCCGCAGTAGATCACCCTAAGTTATTAGCAGTGGTAAAAATCAAACTTTCTGGTGAGGCGCAAAATCGCATTAAAGACAAAGTACTACCTACTTGGAATGCATTAAAAACATTTTTAAGATCTGAATTCTCCACTAAATCGAATTTCCTACAAGCTCAGATTGAACTGAATTCGTGCAGACAAGATCGCGGTGAAAATCTAGAATCCTATATAAATAAGGTAGAAAAATGTTACAAAAATTTATTGTCTTGTTTGGACCACAACCTCAGTGCAGCGGAAAGGGAAGCAAATACGAGACTAATTAATACTCAAGCAAAGGGTAGTTTTATAATGGGAGTGGATAAAGAACTTAGTATAATAATAAGAGCACGCAATCCTGAGAGTTTAGAAGGCGCTATTCAAATCGCGAAATCAGAAAGCCAAATCTCTGAAGCATATTCAAATAACTGTACATCTTATTCTTCTTCAAATCAATACTGTCATATTTGCAAAAAAAACAATCATACCACTGACAACTGTCGTTTTAACTTTAAGAGAAAACCACAATCGAATTTACGTACCCCAGTACAATGTAGCTTTTGCCAAAATTTAGGACATACGATCCAGGAATGCCGAAAGAAA
Source organism: Pediacus dermestoides (assembly GCA_963942485.1). Taxonomy (NCBI): domain Eukaryota; kingdom Metazoa; phylum Arthropoda; class Insecta; order Coleoptera; family Cucujidae; genus Pediacus; species Pediacus dermestoides. Next base: position 15,140,301 of record OZ012626.1, read on the forward strand.
TCAAATCAAAATCGAAATCATTATTATCAAAATGGCTCTAACAATTTTAATTATCAACATAATAGGCGCGAAGGTAATTCATGGAATAATGGAAATCGAACCAATGTCTCATATCCAAATACCGAAGCCTACAGAAACCCTAACTACCCGAACCAAACCCGAAATTATCAAAATCAATCAAACCGCGTAAACACAATTAACGAATCGTCTTTAAACTCCAATGGCCCCGAGAGCCAAGCCGAACCTCGGGAAGCCATACAAGTTCAGGCATCTATACAATAAATGTAATAGGTGCAACGGCACACGTTAAGTTAGAAGTATCTGACTTAATCAGTACTTCTTCGTTTTTATTAGATACGGGATCCGAAATTTCACTAATTAAATTATCCAAATTAAAACCTCATACTCTTTGTTTTGAACATAATCCTATTTACCTTAGGGGGATAGGCAATGTTCTAAATCTTATTAAAACTATCGGTTATTGCTATTTAAATTTTACATTCGGGTCCGATACAATTACTCACATTTTTCATATTGTTCACGATTCTTTTCCCATCGAACACGATGGTATAATAGGCAACGACTTTCTAAAAAATCACGATGCTATAATAAACTACGAAAATCGACACTTATTAATAAAAAATGCCATAATTAAATTAAATTCTAACGAAGATAGTAGCTCAGACGATAATCCTGACACTAATCATTCTAATCATCAAGTCGATAATACTAGTTCTACACTCAGTGCCAGTGTAACAAATAACACTCCAAGAAATCCAGTTCCAAAATCCAAAGTTACAAAACGCGACTCTCTTGCAGACTCGACAAGGAATCATTTTAGACCTAGGTCAACTTCCAGTTCGAGAATCAACGCGACTTGCGATTTTGTACCGGATCAAATTATTAAAGCACGCACCGAAACGGTAGCCCAAATCAGAATTTCAAACCCGGAGATTATTGAAGACATAACACCAAATATAAGCATAAGCGAAAACGTCTATCTCGGAAATAGTTTAGTAAAAGTCAAAACAAATAAAAACGCAGATGCTTTAAGCAGAATAGCACAAGTAAATGCATTAACTTCTAAGTCACCTCGCGAAACATACGATAATTTTTTACAAACCTTAGGAACTTCCGTCATAACATATAGCAAAATCAACGATCTTAACGACGACATAGTAACCGCACGCGATAATATTGCAGTTTTAATCCCATTAGATCTAAATATAACAGATAATAATTTAAAAAATATTTTCAAAAAATTTAATCACTCGGATCATCTATCAAAAATAAATTCTAACCAATATGAAATTCATAATTTCAAGGAAAAAACTAAATTTGTAATTTACGGATTTTATAAAATAAATCACTATGATTCCGCAACATATCAAGATTATTTCGAAACATTATTAAATTTACGTAGCTTTTTATTAGAAGAAAACATTGAAACAATTAGTATACCTCGTTTTACCGATGTTTATGATAAAACACAGTGGAACAAATTAAGATCAATGATTAGATACATTTTTAAACACACCGATATTACAATTAACATATTTCACAATATTTTAATAACACCCCAACGCGCAGACTTGATTACAATTTTGAAAGAAAATCATGATATTCCCAGTTCCGGCCATTTAGGTGTACACAAAACGTACCACAGAATAAAACAGGTTTATAAATGGAAAAATATGAAAAAAGATATTAGTAAATATGTGAAAGAGTGTAAATCATGCCAAAAGAACAAATTAATTAGGCGCAAAAACCGTATGCCTATGGAACTGACAACTACCTCTAAAAAGCCATTAGAAAAAGTGTTCTTAGACATTGTTGGCCCCTTGCCATTAACTGAAAGTGGTAATAGATTCATCTTGACATTACAAGACGATCTTACAAAATTTTCACAAGCATTCGCGATCTCGAACCACGAAGCCCTAACGGTAGCCCAAACATTCGTCAATAACTTTATCTGCAAATTCGGGATACCTACTTGTATTCTAACTGATCAAGGTAGAGAGTTTAACTCTAATTTAATAAAACACATCTGCAAACTTTTCAAAATTAAACACGTCACCACCACCGCATATCGACCGCAATCAAACGGTGCTTTAGAAAGAAGTCATCTAACGTTAGCAGACTATCTTAAACACTACGTTAATGATCAAGCAGATTGGGAAAATTATCTAGATTTCGCCATGTTTTCGTATAATACTTCGGTGCATGCCACTACTAAATTCACTCCATACGAACTCCTGTATGGCTACAAACCTGAACTACCATCAAGTATAAAAAACACACCTGAAATAAAATATTCTTACGACGACTATACAGAAGAACTGAAATATCGGCTAAGTAAAAGTCACGAAATCGCACATAAGCATTCGATTCAATCAAAAATTGTCAATAAGTCATACTATGATAAAAAAGCAAAGCCGATCACGATAAAATCTGGTGACATGGTTTATTTGCTCGACGAACAGTCCAAACCAGGTACATCGAAAAAATTAAATGCCCGTTACAAAGGACCTTACCAAGTTCAGTCGATAGATTCTAATGTAAACTGCACAATAAAGATTAAAAACAAGAATGTGAGAGTACACTTCGATAAACTAAAGTCAGTCATAGCATAGAAATAGAACCGATTATTTTAACTATAATCATCCCATGTAACTCAGAAATTCGATTTATTAGCATATGGAGACGCCTACAAAAAATGTTTCTCTATGATATTGCGGAAAGAAATACGTAACAAGTGGAGTTGTAAAACATAAAAAAAAGTATCAGTTTTTCTCGTCTAGTATTGGCCGTCAAAAGTTTGACGAAGTGAGAGATTAATTAACAAAATTGGCATTAAAAGGAAAAATAATAAGATGAATATTGCAAAACTAAAATAAAATATGTTTCATTCATTTCATTCATGTTAATGTAGATATAGATATAGAATAGCAATAGAGTTAAACTACACTTAAATCAACTGTGAAGTGCATCCCAGGTTAAAATCCGACGAAGAAGACAAGTTAGTGAAAAACGCAAATCGGTTACCTGAATGTGTTAATTCAGAATGTGTAGTGAAACAAAAAAAAAAAACTTTAAATAGTACCTAAATAAATAAAATTTTGTGAATGTGCAGTGAAAAAAAAAATGACAAACAAAACTTTATAATACATTAGTTTAATAAAATTATTGATGAATGACTTTGCTGTACCTTTGTTCAACTAAAACATTTTTTTATATTTAAAATACAATTTATTTTATATGTACTCTGAGTTGTTGTAGACATCGATGTTTAATTTTAGGAAATGTAAAAAAAAAAATTAAGGAAAGTGATTATTGTTTCAAATTGATAGATATAATATTATGTACTTACCATTCAGTACCTAAAAACAAATTATAAAAATTTTGAATTAACAAAATTTTCATCTTTTAAGGGGGGGAGTGTAATGTACCACTACCTCTATGCCCTTATTTCTGTTGTTTTTACTTGTTACATTCATTTTAAGTATTTTAACACATGCCAATATCTTAATGTGTGGCCTATGGCGTCAGTTTGACGACCCCCCATTGCTAGAGGTCCACTTTTGATACACGAATTTTAAACTTCTAATATGTAACTTGTAAGTAATATGTATATGTTTGGTCAAGACCAGTCGACAGATTTATCACCTACGGTTGGGACGGAAACCATGCACCCCGCCTTTTCAGGGGATGACTTTCAGGTCATCGAAACTTATCCTATTTTAAAAACAGTATATTTCCATCTTTCATACTCATTAGTTCAATTTTCATTTAACACATAATATTAACTTAACATACGTATTAAAAAGTACATTTTTGGACCAGTACAAAACTGATAAACCTGGTCTTGACTAAAACCTTAACGGTTATTATTTGTAGTGTTTTTTAGTGTTTGTTATATCAATAAATAAATTGAAAGTCTCTGTTGGTTTCTTTCGACAAGTTCAATAATATCACCCAAAAGGAACTACGAGGAATAAACATTAAAACCATCCTAATTTCAATCAAATAAATTCTACACAATCACAAAGTAAAATCAATTAAACAAGAAAACACTACACTTATATCGAAAACTCAACCGTTTCAGAAGTTCATTGAAGTTGCATAGGTATTTTTTTTTAATAAATTCAATATCTCCTGAACCAAAGGGAATATTTTATTGAAAGTTGGTGGGTATTATTTTATTAATAAGTACCATATTTAATCATCATAATTTGTTTTCCTATTTCAGGCAGTGGCGTAACCACAGGCTGAGATTATTTCTTTTTATATAAAAAAAGGTACGCCAGTGATATATTTTTTCTACATTTCTGAAATTAGCAGTCGATTTACGAAAAAAAAAATCCTTTTGTAGTTTTTTCCTAAAACGTGTCGTTTTATAGTAAATTTTTAATTAGAATTCATTGTAAGTAATTTATCGCAACAAGACAAGTATAAGTACATGTACTTCAAACAAATAAATTAAAAATAAAACAACTAAATTTATTTTACAACAGAAACTTAAATCATTGGAGGAACTGCTCAAAATAAAAAAAAAGTTCAGGAGATATTAAATTTATTAAAAAAAATATGTAATTTTAACACCCTGTATTTCGGAAAGGGTTGAGATTTCGATATAAGTTTATTAAGAAAATTGATATTATTTTAACAATTTTAATTGATTCCCAAATTATCGAAGGTTCAATTCGGACCACCCTGTATACTTGGTACTTGTCTTATTGCAATAAATTACCTACAATGACATCTAATTAAAATTTAACTGTATAACGATTTTTTTACGAAAAAACTACAAGAAAACTTTTTTTTCGTAAATCGACTGTTGATTGCAGAAATGTAGAAAAAATGTATTATATCATTGACGTACCACTTTTTTTTCTATAAAGAAATAATTTCACCCCCGTGGTTACGCCACTGCTTGAAGTAGGAAAACAAACTATGATGATTAATATGGTACTTATTAAGAAAATAATATCCACCAAATTTGAATGAAATATTCCCTTTGGTTCAGGAGATATTAAATTTATTTAAAAAAAATATGCAACTTCAACACCCAGTATTTCTGAAACGGTTGAGTTTTCGATATAAGTTTATTAAGAAAACTGAAGTTTTTTTAAGGTTTTCTATTGATTCCCAAATTATCGAAGGTAAAATTCGGACCACCCTGTATAATAGTAATCGTCAATTTCAAATTAAAAATCGATTTGTTTCAGAATTTTTCCTAAAAGTTCATAATAGCATTAATAACGCTTAAAATGAATTTATTTCATACATAGTATGGATCGTACTTACTGTATACTTATTCTGTTTTATTAAACACTAGTTTAAATCAGCTTAATATGTAAGTTATATTTATTATAACTACAACGATACAACCCATCCCGGTCACCATCATCTCACTCAGCTCAGTACAGTTTTACTGAAACGGCAGCATGCCAACATTGCACACTGATCGTACGTGGTGCATTTCAACTTTCAACCTATCTATCTTATCTAGTTGTGCTGGATTGCGTGACGCTATACTAGTGTGTCATTTTTATGCTGAACCTGAAACGATAAGTGTTTTCAACACTAAAAATACAACTTCATGTCATAACCTAAAAATTAAAACACATTTTAAAAATCTGTTAACGCCATTTCTCTAAATTCACAAACAACCGAAATATAGACATACATCGAAATCTCAAAAAATCGAATTTTCGTCCATAACTCGAAAACAAACGATGATCGCTAGATTTTGACTTCGCCATCGAGGGTTTGTCAAAAAAAGAGCTAGACGATGCGCGCTCAGATTTTCAATACCTCTTATGGTTTAAAAGTTACCCTATAAAAACATCGAATTTTGCCAACCCTGTACTGTTTTTAAAAAATATTTAAATGTAACAGTTCATATTCCAATATTTATTAAAATACCATACATATTGAATAAAAAACTTGCATTACGAAAATCTATTACAAAATTAAAATTTTCAAACCGAACTTAGGGTCTATTCTGTAAGTAAAATGTTAAATTTTAGGCAGTGCCTCCGCTGCCGGCAACGGCACCCGTATGAGCTGCCGGCAAAGAATTTTTAGGTTTTGCCGCGTATTCTATTTTTATCAAGATAATGTTTTAAAGATTTCTAGGTTTCATTAAAATCCAACATTCTGGGCTAATTTATAATATAAATGAACAAATAAAAAAATGTTTTGTGGTTTCCTCTACTTGAATTTGATTAACACTAGTTGCCATTGCATTTGCACTTTGTTGTATTTGGGTAAAACTGCCGTACCACGGCTTTTCTGAAAATGGCTTATTTTGGCAAGAGAATAAGCTGTTTAAAGTCCGGGGAGCATTTTTTTTTAGAAAAACATTTTGTTTTCATGAAAAAGGAAAAAAAATCCTCAATTAACAACCCAACCAGTAAAAGTAGGTATATTATTCTTTCACTTCTCAGAGGTGAGGTTGTTAATTGAGGTTTTTTTCATTTTCATTAAACAAATTTTTTTCCAAAAAAATCAGGCTCCTCCGAATGTAAACAACTTCTCTTTCCAAAATAAGCCATATTTACAAAAAAACTAATTTTTAGGTATTTTTCGGAAAAGCCGTGATACGGAAGTTTTACCACAATTTGTTACAACATTATTATCATCAATGAATGTGTTCGTTGCTCTCCAGAAAATCGTCTTTGAAAATGTCCTTCAAAATTTCACCTTGCCCTTCTTCCCAATGCTTTATGATAGATTTAATGATTTTCAATATCTCACGAAAAATTGGAGGGGAGACTTCACTAAACAACTGAGCCATTTTTTACCTTGATCATCCATATAAGCTTAAACTTAGTGTGATTAGTCATATATTTATTACGCGATTGCTGTTTACGAGTTACATACCTACAAATTTTGACGGTTATGATTGCCGGCACCGGAGCCAACATTGAGGGGGCAACCGGCGCCGGCAGCCATTAGTTTATTTTGCGGGCACCGTTGCCGGCAGCGAAGGCACGGCCTAAATTTTAACGTCGGCTAAACAGGAAAACAAAGAGAGGTTATTATAGAATTTAATAAGTTAAAAGAGACAAAAAAATAAGCAGGTGTTAAAATTTAACATTTTGCTTACAGAATAGACCCTCTTGTCGGTTATATTGAAGTATTTAGAATTAAATATGTTAATAATATGTATACAGATTACTAAACCTCTTTTACGTTGTATAAGTCAGGTTTCTGTGAAAAAACTTCTTATCTGTATGAAAGTTCTCAGTTGCCATCATCAACCACCATTAGATCATAATGGTTTTCTAGGGCCCTTGATATTACTCCTGGTTTCTAAGTTCTGATATCTTGAACATAATAGAACCGTAATTTCTCCCTCAGATCACAGCTTAAAAAATAATCGACATAGTTGCAGTAAATCTCTTATCATTATTGTGTGGGGATTCAATATTACCAGAGTGACAGAGATTCTTTAAAAACATCCAAGGTTAAATAAAATTTACAAGCATAACAAAGAGATTGTAAAAGTCAACATTAAAATCATTTTTATGGTCTATTATGTACTGTAGAGAAAATAAAGGCAAAACGACTGTAAACTTTGTGAAACGTCAAGAAAAAAGTATTACTTCCTTATGTTTGTGATAAACTAGGGGGAAATGGTTCGCTTAATATTTTAAAGTGTCAAAAATGTAACTAGAATAATCTACTTAAACTGGTGAAAACTCCAACACCGCCAACGATAAGAAGACAAAATGAATTTGTGAAGTTGGTGTGGTAAATTATTTACACTGTGAGTAAATTGAGACAAAACTAAAGGGATATCTAAAAGTAGGTTACGTAACCTCGGGGAAGGGTTGTCGGCATTAGAAAGATAAAATTAGTACTGGTTCATGAACTCACATCAGATTTGGAAAGGACAGCTTTTTAGTTCGAATATCAAAAAGCGGGAAAGGTTTGGGTAAAAATGTGAGTTCATTCAAAGGTTAACCTCGAGAGTTTACCATAAAAATTTTACTACGTTAGGGTTAGGGTTTAGATCATCAACTGAAACTGATTCCACACATAAAACTTTTTGACAGTAAAATGATGGCATGCATTTAAATTAGATCGGGACCTAGGAAATAAATTCTTAGTTTAAAATAAAAAAATTTGTAGGGAAAAAATTATTTATAGTTTTAATGGTTTCGTTTGAAATTATTTTTATATTATTAGTAATAAATAACTAAATGATGAGCCCCAATTTTATATGGAAACAGTCAGTTAGATGTACAGTAATTTCTTATAGTATAGTGCGGATATAATCCAGTTTCATGAGGCAGTGGATTTGGTATTCCCCGGTTGTATTTCAACAAAATCTCAACTTATAAGAAACAATTGAATTTAGTTGCTAGTGAAATTCGTCGAAAAATAAACTTATTTCGGCTTATTTGCTTGTGCTCTTTCGTATTACATTGATTTATCTTTTTTAATAAACTTTTAAGAGGAAAACCCTGCTTTTCTACTAATATCTTAATTTAATTTGTTTAAAAGCAGTCTGCTGCGTATTATAAATACAAAGTACAGCCCTTCAGCTGCATCAACGGAGCAGTGTAATGTATATTTTATTTCTTTTCTTTCAAAATGGTGTACTAATTACAAGACCAATAGATTATCATAATAGATAATAACAAAAATAAATGACATTGATTTAAAAACGATTTAGCGGCAATTTGGAATAACTTTCTTGAAGACGCGTCTATGTGAATCTTAAGTTGTTGTCTCTAGTAGCCTCAAGTTGTTGGTCGTAATTTCAAAGAAAAGACCAAGTTGCCTATAATAATTTGTCTGTACAGGGTGTCCAGATTTAGTTGTAAATGCGGGGTATCTCGCTTACTAGCAGAGATAGAGAGATTCGGTTTTCACGACACGTTGCTACTTTTTTGTGAAATGAAAGATGCCGTCAACGGTTTTTTCATAGCCCCCTTCGTTTTTAAGATGGCAGTGGATATTCGTCCGGTTACCGGACGATTTATTTAGAGTTAGTCGTCCGGTGACATGCTTAAATTAGATTGGCGTGGAAATTATTGCCTTGTGGCTTGTGGACAAGGGTAATCTCGGCAACCGGAATCATATTTACGGTACCGATTTATGCTATTATTTAAAGGAAAACAAAACCTATACATAATAACCTAACCTGATATAACCGCTCCGAATAAATAACGCGTATACTTAAAATAAAAAATCTCGAAGTCGAAAAAAATCACGATTACTATACTTTCTTATTACTTCGTATAAGAAACTAAAAAGAAAACCTAGCAAACCTAGGGAATCGAACCAGCACCACTTTGATTACAAGGTAGATTCTCTAACCACTACACCACGGCGGCTTATACCTGTCATGGTATTTGTCTATTTGTTCTGAACAGTAAAGCTTATGACAACCTGCATCCAACTAGTGAAAAACATATAGGGTGTTCCATTTAAAATAACGTAAGTCTAGTAAATATCTCAAAAATTATCGCTTCAAAGAAAAAACTGAGTACGCCACTGGATTCTACGTAAAAATCTGTATAAGATGCAGTTTTTACCTTTCCAATATCTTCAGCCGTTCCCGAGATACGAGGTATGCCCAAAAAGTGCAAATTTTCAATTTCGCCCTGTATCTCAAAAACGGAGGGGGCTTTGAAAAAACCGTTGACGACATCTTTCGTTTCACAAAAAAGTAGCAACGTGTTGCGAAAACCGCATCTCTCTATCTCTGCTACTAAGCGAGATACCCCGCAATTACAACGAAATCTGTACACCCTCTACTGTAAACCGTAAACATACAGTCAAATTTATTCGTGATGGCGAGGGACCATGGTGCGCACACGTTTAGTTTTCAATTTTATCTCTCTCCACAATGAATGTGACTGTAATTAGTGTAATAACCATGACTTAAAAAAAAATAACGGTTTTATAGTCTCTTACCTTGAAACTTAATGCAAATGTGAGTTCAGGATGACTAACCTAGGACGCTTACAATCTTTTATCTTCCCTTTGGAATATTTTTTTGTCATATAGTTTGTTCACCGACAAATATTTTAGGGGCTGTTGTTTATGGTTCATTCTGAGTCTCTGACAGATAAATATTAGTTTATTAAATAGATATTTCTATTGCAGTAAAGTAAATTCTACAGTTTCAAACAATGTAGAATTAAGAAATAAAAAAATATTTAACTTTATTTTATTTAATATAGCCAAAAATAATTAAATTGTACGCTAGCATCGTACTTTGCACCCTTGTCACAAAATCATTTATGAATTTTTATTGTAACCATATTTAATTTCAAAACAGAATACAAAACAATTTAAAATTTCTGTCTGCAATACAAGAAGTTGGGTGTGAAAATAATTAAGGCTGTTTTGAGCGGCTGACGACGTTTGACGTAGGCGTTGGAGTGACACCACTTTGTTAGCACCACATTGCCTTCAGGGAGAGCTCAGAGCCAATTATTGGGAGTCCTTGTCGAGGTATATTGCGCAACATTTTGGTTATCTCTTAAACAATGTTGTGCATAGGAACTGTTTACATAGGAGTATATTTTAAATCTGCATACTGAAACAGAATTTATAGACTTCATAAAAGGTGCTTTAATAATAATTACACGAAATTAGGATTTGGCGGTTTACTAAACTGAAATATATTACAGTAAGGTCCGGTATTTCAATGTCAGTTTAAACCAAATTTTGATAAACTTCAATTAGAATGTGAATTTTATCATTTTAAATTTGTATATTCTAAACGAAGTTCGAAGTTTACACAAAGTTTAAACTGACATTAAATACCGGAGCTAAGCGTTTAAAATTATGTCAGTACCTATTAAACCAAAATTTCAATGTTAAAATCAGAACAATATTTTTCGCCTTATTCATGTCATTACATTTTTAGGTGTGGGGACTGGATTGTTTTAAATGATAAAAAAAATATTAATTTGAAAAACGATGTACAGTTGGCGCCATGGCAAATGGGACATGTCTTGAGACAAATTTTGGCCTTTTTCTAGTGGCGTTGAGCGGATTTCTACCTGCCAGATGTTTCTCTAGTTTTTTTTTCTACCCGTTGTAAATTTTAGGTCAATAATAAGTTAGGTACATGAAGCAGATTTTCGTTTCCAAAAGCTTTCTTGATATTTTGAGAGCTAATGCTTTATACATAGTTATTTGGTCATAATTATTTAAAAAAAGCATAATTAATTAAAATCTAATTAGTTACTGTTAGTATAATTAGTAACTTGATTAGTTGAAATAATAATAAAATTTGTTATAATTTCATTTTTATAAAACGATTTCCAAACAACTAAATCTATTCCATAATTTTCATAGTATTCCCACAAATGTTGGAAATTCCCAATTTTACCACCAGGTTCACATGCAACCACCTAACTCAAAAAGGTGTATCTTTTTCCCGTAAATATAAAAACGAACGTTCCATAATAGCAAAAAAAAGTGACTTTCGGTTCTCAAACCGGAGCCTCAGTTCGAAAAAACTTCAAGTCCAGGAAGAAAAGCCCGCGAGCCGTCGATGCAGCGACGCATCGATGAATTTTCCTGGCTTCTCAGAACATGTTTAATGGGTTTTAATTTCGAAAAATAACACCTCTATTGTGCCCGCATACCCTCAAAAATTTACGACGTAAAATGTAAATGAGTTATGAGGAAAATTCAAACAGAATTCATAATTGTTAATACCAAATTACTAATTTATTATAAAGAAGGTTGAGTTTTTAAGTAACTCATTTTGTTAAACAATCTTCTACGAGGGTTTTGTAAAAAATCCCGATCGAAATTCATTGATTATAATTGAAAAATGCAATTGTTCATCAGCGGTGCTAATTGCAAATTAAAATATCTGAAGTGCCCAACACATGACTTTCTTATACTTACGGATAGTATCACAATAATTACTTTTCCTAAAGAAATTAAGTTAAATTTCTTGTAAAAATTTTGAAGGTTTCCAGCAATTTTCAAATAATCTCTGTCGCACTTATTGCAATACGCATAAATCTGTCCTTGTCCCAATCATTATAACCGAATTTTACGACAAAAATGTGTTTTATTTTAGATTTTTGACCTATTATTCACTTAAAAAAATCTCCCGGTATGAAATTACATTTATTTATTCATTATTATTGTTTTCGGTACCATAGAAACTAGTAAAATAAAAAAAAAACTAATGGTCCGGTCCTTCTGGGATTCGAACCCGGGACCTTCCGTTTGGCAGCCATATAATGAGACACATGGTCTACCTCGACCATCGGACTCAACTATCAACGCGCGCTATGAGAAACAAAGTGTTTTAAGAATGTCTAGTTTTTTTGAAATTTTTTTCACGGAATTTCAAAAAAAAGTTCAAACAAAATTTGTTCAAAATTCAATTCTAAATCAATGTTAAAGAATAAAAAAATTTCATAAATTGTTTATTTTTCAAGATATTCCTAAAAAACCTAAAAATGTCTTCAGGTAAGTGTCACTTGTTTTGGTGCTAGATGAAAAACATTGAATGTGGCACCCACAATTTTGTTCAAACTCTTAAATATGAAATTTGAATCAAATCCGATAACTCGTTTTCGAGTTATGGTGGATAGAGACAGACACACAGACAGACATCATGGCGAAAATGGTCAGAATGGATTCAGGGATCCTCAAAACGTGTAAATCCATCAAAATCTCGAAGTCGAAAAAAATCACGATTACTACAGGGTGTGTCACGACGAGTTGACAGTAGACATAACTCTATTACTAAACACAATTTGGTTCTAAAAATTGGTACACTCCCATTATACAATGTGCTCTATTTAATGAAAATATTGCCACCTTTCTGGTACTTCCGGTTATACCGGAAGTAGACACAAACTTTGTTATTTTAAATGGAACACTCTGTATATTTTTGACTTTTTAGATTCTACACTTCATTCTAGACATAAAAGTATTAAGGTTGTATGGTCCTAACATTAACGGTATTATAATTATTTACACTTTTTCATTTTTTTTTTACAAAAACATAGATGTAAATAAAAAATCGAATCTTGACAATGACACATTTTTTCCAAAGTTTTTTTCTTACGTTTGAAGTAGGAATATACAAGCAATAAGCTGATATAGTTTTGGAAAACTTGCTTTATATAGGGTGTTGGTGGATGTCCGTTCATTTTTAAAAACTTTGATCAATGATAACTTTATTTTTTTAAATTGAACACCCTATATATTTTCACATTTTCGAATTTAACAGTTAATTCTAGACATAAAAGTATTAAGGTTGTAAAGTCTTAAAATTAACGGTATTATAATTAATTACGTTTTTTCAAATTTCCAAGGCTTTTAAAAATTAACGATCAACCATAAGCACCCTGTAGATATAAAATAAGTTTTTCAAAACAATATTACCATGTTTATTGTACATTTCTACGTCGACTAAAATTAGTTCTTTATTATATTTAATTTAATATTTTTTATTTTTATTTATTTTATTTATTATAATTAAGTAATTATGTTTCTTCCAATTTTTTCATACCAAAACTTCGAGTCAAACATTTTCATATTTTACTAATGACACGTTCTTTCAAAAAACAAACCAAATTTTAGTGGACGCAGAAATGTACAAGAAACATGGTAATATGGTTTTAAAAAACTTATTTTATACAGGGTGCTTGTGATTGACCGTTAATTTTTAAAAAACGTAATTAATTATAATACCGTTAATTTTAAGACCTTACAACCTTAATACTTTTATGTCTCGAATTAAGTGTAGAATTCTAAAATCTAGAAATATATAGGGTGTTCCATTTAAAAAAATTAAGTTATCATTGATTAAAGTTTTTAAAAATGAACGGACAACCACCAACACCCTGTATAAAGCAAGTTTTCCAAAACTACATCAGGTTATTTCTTGTATATTCCTACTTCAAACACAAGAAAAAATTTTTGGAAAAAACGTGCCAGTATCAAGATTTGAATTTTTATTTACATCTATGTTTTTGTAAAAAAAAATGAAAAAGTGTAAATAATTATAATACCGTTAATGTTAGGACCATACAACCTTAATACTTTTATATCTAAAATGAAGTGTAGAATCTAAAAATTCAAAAATATACAGGGTGTTCCATTTAAAATAACAAAGTTTGTGTCTACTTCCGGTATAACCGGAAGTACCAGAAAGATGGTAATATTTTCATTAAATAGAGCACATTGTATAATGGGCGTGTACCAATTTTTAGAATCAAATTGTGTTTAGTAATAGAGTTATGTCTACTGTCAACTCGTCGTGACACACCCTGTATACTTCCTTATACTTCGTATAAGAAAGTAAAAAGTGACCATGTGAAATATCTATTTAAATATCTTTAAATCTTGCAGTTGTAAATTATTTGCACCCATGTTTATAATGACGAAGTGAGGTTGTAATTTTTCCCGAACAAACGCTTTTTTTTTGTCTAATATAACTGAACTATGATGTAATTGGATGTTTTGAACTAAAATCCCGTTTACACAGGGTAAATTTTTGTGTTCCATTTTCCATGGCACCAACTGTACATACCTAACTAGTTTTTTGAAATTTTCCGTCGCTATATTTCTAAAATATTAATGCCCAGTTGCATGCATAAAAGCGAGTTAACTAATTCCGGAGTAACGATTGTTAACAATAATATGATTGCTATGATTTAACTCTGAGTTAACCTCGGAATTAAATAACTCGCTTTTATGCAACTGGGCATAAGAACAAAATTGTAGAAATTCCCTACTACTTCAATCCTATCAATTTTTATCATAGCACTTATCAAAAAGATATTTTGGAAATAGTTATTTTTGTAACAAGTACCAAAAATTTGACGTCTTTTTTAAATGAACGCCCGTTATAGGGGAGACCACCGAAATTCTACAAGTAAACTAAAGATGGCACAGAGCTACCGAGTGAATGATCATTACGTGGAAACTCCATTGCTTAGGTAAATACAATTTAGTAAAATTTTCCGCTCATAATGTGAAGCTTATCATTATTATTAATATAACAATTGTTATTTATTACTCCTATACAAGACGATTAAATTGTATTTCATAGTGTATTTAAGATAATGAAATGTTATTGTCGTCTATAATAGAATTTTTTTCTATAGCAGATATTATAGTATATTAAGTATGTAGAACGGTAAGGGATTTTTACCATTCGAAGACAATTGTTTGGAGGAGGAGCGACGCGACGACTCCAATTATTGTCTGAGAACGGTAACCCTTAACGTTCGACATGCTTATAACATTTTTTGCACGATCCGTCAAATTCACGTATTTATGGGTTTAATTAATGAATAGTAACCAAACTAAAATTTGTTCATGTCAAAGTGACAACTATAAAATTATCTAAAATCAAGTGACAAAACTTTCAAATGACATTACTTACCGTTCAGTAATTTGTAAACAAAACCTACTATGCTTTTAATTAAACCAGTAAATACGCGAATTTGACGGTTCGTGTAAAAAAGAATAAAAATAGGAAAAACCAATTACAAATTAAATTATTATCGAGCACAATAGGGATGTTGCATTTTTTTAAAATCCCGATATTTTCTGTTAGAAATGTAAAACGACTATATTAATAATACTCTACAGCAATAGTTATTTGTATTGCTAGCCTTGAAACTAGAGTTTAGCGAGTGCGAGTAGGGTTTGCGAGCAGAGGCCGTAGGCCGAGGCCCGCAACTACGAGTACTCGCAAAACAGTTTCTAGGCGTGTAATACACACTATTTTTTGTGCCGAAGTTTTTTAAATAAATAAAATTTACAAAATATTTGTTTAAATATTTGGTATTAGGGATTTTTTTTTATTGGTAACACGCGATACTTAAAATTGACACTGACAGTAGTAGCCGAATAACGGAAATAATAATCCGTTTCTATGGAAAATACAAATTTTCTTTATGATTTCAATGATGCCAATCGATAAACTAAAAATTCCTAGTTTTTGCCGGTCTAGCCCGGCAAAACATGAGTTTCCAGCCGATTTATACGAATGCAAAATGACTAATGCCAACCTGAGGCACAAAAAAATATTTTTTTACACAATATTTGCACATAAAAAAACGATTATAAATTGACCGTAATTCAAATATATTATTGCCGCCCGAAAACGCTTTGAGATCGGAGAGTCCGGTGTGACGTCACCAATCTAGTTGACATTGGCATGTCTAAATATTTTTTACGCGTTTGACATTTTTCGAAATAAGTCAAAATGCGGCGTGCTGCACTGTGGACTAGATTCGTGACGTCAGCAGTCTTTTGAGCCGATTCGGGCGTTTCCGGGCAATACGTGGAAATTTCAAATTTTGCAATACTTTTTATTTATTTACTTGGAAAGTACGGACCAAAAAATATTTCCAAATATATTGATAGTGATAATTTGGTATCAGCTTTAAAAAAAAAATTATTTTGAAAATCATGCAAAGTCCCTATTTAAAATCTCAGTGAATATTATGAGTTATTGTTGCTATGGTGTCAAAATCAACAAGAATACCTTTTAGTTCATTCATTTAATAGTTATTTTTGTAACAAGTACCTAAAATCATGTTTTTTGGGACGAATCGTTACTGTTTCCGCAAAGCAAGGCAAAGCAATGATGTTTGGTGATTGAATAATTTCAACAATCTTTCTGTGTATGAAAGCTTACCAAAAGCCAAAATACTAAAACTTTTACCTTCCTGTCAAAATCAATTAATAAAGAACTGTCACATTAATAAAACAAAAGACTCACACTCACACTCACTTTATTTTCTGAAATGAAGTGTTTTAAATTATAAATAATAGGAGTACTATTTATTAACAATTATTAAGAGTTAATAAAACTAGTAGAGAAAAAAACTATGTATAAACCACGGTAGAGAAGTCTCTAAAATAGCCTTCGGGTCTTATAAACCTCCACGCTACGCGCCTCGCAATCTAATGTTGGCCCTCTGTCTATAATACTGCCCTTCTCTACCTTGGCATATAATATACTATTATCAACCCTTGCGGTTAAAGTGCTACTTTATCTACTATTTTTTGTTGATAAAAGCACACTTTAACATCTGCTATAAAAAAGTCATTTTAGTATTACAATAATTACAAAAAAAATAATGGTTTTTTTTTTGTACGGTAATCATTCATCATTTAAAACCAACCTTTAAACTAAATAGTTTCATAATAAATTATTGTCGTTAAGTAAAAACTTCTTCCTTATACTTTTAAGTTTTTATATAAATGCGACACTTTATGAAATAGTAGAATAAAAAGCAAGAATAAGTTTCTGATATAGTTGAAAGCGGTTCGATTTTGACGACCGATGGTGTGCAGGTGTGCCTGATATCGTGTGATTATTCCACTCTTTGCCCCGAAATTACTACTTTGCTCAATAATCCGCTATTCTTCTAGCAGACGTTTTTCTTTCAACAGAAAAACTCGAGGGACCTCAAGAGGTTTGAAATTAGTTTCTTTATAGAATTTACATTCATTTGCAAACTGTTAAGATTGGAAAACCTTGACACGCAACAACCTCCTCACACTCTTCTCTTATTGATTTATTTAGACTTCTCTAGACTTTAATTAAATGGCTGCACAAGTTTATAGAATCGAAATTTATTGGTACGCATGGAGGAAAACGTATTTGAACTCTAATTAGTTGTAGGAAAAGTTTAATCACAGCAAATAACTACAACCAAAAATAATTTAAATTACATCAAAGAAAGTTTGTTTAGGAAATAATCATGTCATTCGTATATTTATAGCATTTATCGTTTTGTAAAATGAACTTTACGTTTCTAAATAATTGTTAGCTGGGAAAACAAAATCGTTTCTGGTCGGTTTAGTTATGACATAGACAGAAAAATATGAACTGATAAAAAGTGAAATGTCTGCTTATGACATACTAATTAATTTTTATGTAAGTAATAAGTTAAAAAAATGTGTGTTTATTATACTCGTACATCTAGTGAAGGTAAATAATATGAATAAACTTTGTAAATATATTTTTTTATACATTATTTTGTATTGATGACAACCAACGAAGAAATGACTAAAGCACTTAAAAGGTTAACTGCAAAACCCTCAAACGAAAGTTTCCTAATTTAAATTTTAAATCAGACTAAGTAGAAGACCAATGTTATCGAACAGAACAAGACTAGAATACCTACCATAAAATATAAATAAATTGAAACTGTAAACTTCCCAGCGTACATTCGTTTTATTCTGTGCAAACTCTTAAATTCGCTTTAGTGTTCAAAGCTTTTGCAAATTCCTCACGGCCATGATGCTGCAAGATCGTTTTACGCACGTCCACCGATAGTATCAAAACTGACTACTGTATGTGCCTTACGTAAAATGTGCAGTGAAACCTCTTGGCAGCAGGAAGGTTTCGATGTCGACTACTGGGAATAAAACGTTTCCCTTTATTTTTCTGAAAGCAATTTCTAGCAAACATTGAGGTCAAGCGAGCATGTAATGACAGCCGTAGCATCTTCCAATTAATGAGAATGGAAGAACTTATTTTCTAATCTTTAATGTTGAGCTTTTAACATCGCAGTTGCAATTCTCATTGAGGTTAAATTTTCTATTTAAGAATGGCATCTTTGCGTTTTCGTAATTTCAATTCAGATGGAAATAACTGGAAGTACTTGTAGGTTTCTCAACATAATTTGTAAATCTATTCTAAAAATATAGAACATTTTTCACATGCAATCTTATTAAAACGTGAAAGTTTTATAGATCGAGTTGCTTTCAGATGAGTTAAAAATATTAAAGAGGAAAATTGTAAGTTTTAGCAAGCATTTCTTACTGTATGCTGTAAATTCAACAAACAGTGTAACAAATTGCCAATATGTGCTTTGCAGAGAATGAGGTAGATGGTAGATAACAATGAATATTGGTTGAACAAAATAAACACGTAGAAAATTGAAATTTCGATTTTATACAATCTCTCAGCATTTGAAATTTTATGTTAAGAACAAACAATTTTTATATTGTCTAATCGATATGACCTAATGGAGCTTACAGACAAAACTTCTATATATTGTTTCCTGGTCAATTTTGTAATCAAGATAAAAGGAAACCAATATCTTATAACATCCGGTAGGTATATCAAATTACACTTAAAAATTTCTGACTTCAAACAATAAAATTTCAATTTGGTGCTCACAGGAAACATTGACAGATTTCGCGATCCTTGTAACAATCGGAGACATTGGAAATGATAACACCATATATGAAACATAATTATTAACTGTTTATTATACACGCAAGGTTATAAATATAAACAGAACTTTTTAGCATTTTATTTTTGAAAAACTTAAGTATTACTAATAGACCAGGAGCTGGACGTTAAAAATGCAGGTGATTTAGTAACGGCTGTAAATTTGTCCCATAGTAGTTTATTAGTTTCTTAATGCGAATGTCAAGGGCTGGCTGCTGTAAGTTGGGTAATTTTACGCTCGCGCAGAGTTAAAGTTAATAAAAATTCCAAAAATTAAATTTATATAAAAAATACGATCGAAATCCCGATCATTTCCGAGATACAGGGTGATGAAGTTTCATATTTTTTCAATTTAAGAAGCCTGGCATAAACCTGAGACCTTGAACTAATGTAGTACTTGCGGGTCGTGGTTATTTCATCAAGGAAGACAGGAAAATAGCTACAGAAGAGGCAGAATCATTGTTCGACTTTTTAATTATACAGTAAAACAATATAGGACCAACTAACCTACCTAACTTCGCGTCTCTATCTTAAACCGTTCTGCAGATACCTAAAAAATTATTGAAAAATGCATTTTTAGCACCCTATATTTCACAAACGAAGCGTTCTACGACCCATGTTTATATGAACTTTTTTTCTTAAAAAAAAAACCTCTATCAATTGTTCAAGTTCTGTTACAAAACAGTGGAAGTAAAAGGATAAGAGGTTATTCTTTGTTTTATGTTTAGAATTCGTTTTTACATACTACATTTAATTTTGGCTGTCCAGTTACGAAACACCCTGTATAAACATGGATGGGTTAAGGCAGATGGACTTAGAAAAATCAGGATCACATACACTCTATTTTTTTGGTATTCAAAGTCACGTATTTTTACTTTCTTAAACGAAGTAATAAGGAAGTAAGTATAGTAATCGTGATTTTTTTCGACTTCGAGATTTTGATGGATTTACACGTTTTGAGGGCCCCTGAATCCATTCTGACCATTTTCGCCATGATGTTTGTCGGGGTGTGTGTGTGTGTATGTGTGTGTCTGTATCCACCATAACTCAAAAACGGATTTGATTCAAATTTCATATTTAAGAGTTAGAACAAATTTGTGGGTGTCACATTAAATGTTTTTCATCTAGCACCAACTCAAGTGACACTTACCTAAAAACATTTTTAGGTTTTTTAGGAATATCTTGAAAAATAAACAATTTATAAGATTTTTTTATTCTTTAACATTGATTTAGAATTGAATTTTGAACAAATTTTGTTTGAACTTTTTTTTGAAATTCCGTCAAAAAAATTTCAAAAAAACTAGATTTCTTAAAACACTTTATGTCTCATAGCGCGCGTTGATAGTTGAATCCGACGGTCGAGGTAGACATGTGTCTCATTATATGGTTGCCAAACGGAAGGTCCCGGGTTCGAATCCCAGAAGGACGGACCATTAGTTTTTTTTTTATTTTACTGGTTTCTAGGGTACTGAAAACAATAATAATGAATAAATAAATGTAATTTCATACCGGGAGATTTTTTTAAGTGAGTAATATATAAGAAATGTATAAGAAAGTCATGTGTTGGACACATCAGATATTTTTGTTAGGATTTTCGAGAAAACCTAACTTATTCAATATGATTTCTACTGTTCGTCTTCTTTTTTAAACCTTTTCTTGTTTCGGCACAAAATTATTGATATATGAGTCGCCATTACAATTAACTCTTTAATACCTACTGCATTTGACAGTCTTGACGTTAATTCCCAGGACCGGCTCTGATTCAAGTAAAGGTCCCGTAGTCCCTCCCTGTCCAGGGACTGAATGTCGAGGTCTAAACATTATTCTTACTTAAACAACACTTTCCACCGCTATTCTTCTGTACAAAAAGGAACAAAATTTCCAAGCATGTTAATTTTCCTGAAATTTTGCAGTTATAGGATAATTTTTATTCTGTATAACTTTTCTTAATTGAATATTTTTTCAGAAAAGATTGTTTACTTGAAAAAACTGCTTACTTTATCTCTCCAAAATTCCAAATTCATTTGGACTCACAAAAATCGGAACGCCACTAAACATTACTTTGAATGTAAATCGAGATGAACATCGAAATGTACATAGCAGGATATTATTATTTTTTGATATTTTGAATATAATTTTTGAACTTAAAACTTAAAAGTTATAATTTCTTTTTATATAAAGACCTCTGTTCAAAATGTTATGAACTGATGGCAATAAATCATGTTACCTCACTATACAACCCTACAAAATGTAAATTAATAACTTTGGAAGCAATTTAACTTTGGCATTATTTACCAAGCGTCTAAGTATTAAAATAAATATTCTCTACCTATCCTACATTTTGAAAGGGTTGTTTATGTTGGTGGTTATAACTAATAAAGCGTCATCCGATATACATTGAACACTTCAAAATATTTTAAAGTAAGCTTAGATACACTTAGTATCCTATAAAGTTTTTACTCATATTCTTGCTTATGGCTGTCGAAGCTTGTGTGGTTTATTTTGGTGATAAAAAAGTTTTCTTTGTTAGGAAACTTCTAGTGATGGAAGTTTGGTTTGACGTTTCCATGGGAATCGATGACGTCGGGCACACACTGCTCTCTCGTTAAAAGTAATTCCATGAGAAATTTGAAATCTTTCAAAATATTTGTCCACAAGATGTTTGTCTTAACAGTTACAACAACTTTGGCTTTGATTCGCTAGAAACTTTGGTAGATGGTTAAAAGAACAATAAAACTAGTTTCATGTATTGCAAATTTTTTTGTAGATTCATTTTGAGTACTAGCATACGCTTAGCCGCATTTTAATTGAAAACGTATTTAAGTTAGGGAATTAAAAAAGTTGCTTGATATACTCGATGGTTCTATGTCTAATTGCCAAAGGATTTGTGTTATAAAAAGTTTAAATTAACTCAGTTGAAATTGAACGAACTAACATATCCTGCAGTCAGTAAAGAACACCGATAATTTTAAAACGTATTTCCATTAAACTCTATAAAACGGATTTATTTTATGTACATAGAAGGTTTTTTTAACGCAGGGCTTATATTGCAAAAACGCCGAGCAGATCGTACAAAAACCAAATGAGAAAATAAAATAATGCTGCCATTTGGCGGCTTTCAAAGTGTTATGTACTTACATACAATTAGGAGAAATGATTGAAAATATAATGATGTAAGATTTCGTAAGTACATATGTACAGGGTGTCCCATTTTCGACACTTTTAGGGGGTATTGGCGTTATTAAGATAGAGTGTTGCGGTTTTCGCCTTCCTGTCCTACTTTTTCACGAAACGAAAGATTCCGGGGTCAAATTTGTCATGGCTCTCTTAGTTTTTAATCTACAGAGTGATTCTGAAAATATTTGTTTTTTAGACACCCCTCGTATTTTCGTTATGCGTCTACTTATCAAAAAGGTGAAAACTGATCTTGATAGAGCTTTTTACGTAAAATTCAGTGGCGTAGGCAGTTTTTGTGTAAAAGGTTTAGTTTTTGAGATATTGCAGTAACTTATGTTTTTTTAAATGGGACACCCTATATATTATCTTTTATATTGATTAAGCAAAATTTGGGCTTTCCAAAAATATATAATACTTAATATTTATTTTGAAAACAAGCTCAAAATTTGATATTTTTACTAATTTTCTATATTTATAACAGTAGGCTATGGCTAATTTTTTAAAAACAAATCCAAAATTTTCACAATGCGTAATTATTTTAAAGCTAAACACTTCCAAAGATAATTTTAATGCATTGTATAAAACATACCAACAATATAATACTTCTCATAATTATCGTAAATGGCCATTGTAATAAAAAATTAAAAGTAAAATAAAAACTCCTACGTAACAAAAATATTTCATCAATAATGGAAATCTGACAAATCTGTCAAATTTTGCATTTGTTTCTAATAAACTAGCCATGGCCTACTGTTATAAATAAAGTAAATTATTAAAAATATCGAATTTTGAGCTTGTTTTTCAAAATAAATATTAAGTATTATATATTTTTGGAAAGCTCAAATTTTGCTTAATCAATATAAAAAATAATATATAGGGTGTCCCATTTAAAAAAACATAAGTTCGGGCAATATCTCAAAAACTAAACCTTTTACACAAAAACTGCCTACGCCACTGATTTCTACGTAAAAAACTCTATCAAGATCAGTTTTCACTTTTTGATAAGTAAACGCATAACGGAGATACGAGGGGTGTCTAAAAAACAAAGATTTTCAGAATCACTCTGTAGATTAAAAACTGAGAGAGCCATGACAAATTTGACCCCGGAATCTTTCGTTTCGTGAAAAAGTAGGAAAGGAAGGTGAAAACCGCAACACTCTATCTTTGATAATAACGCCAATACCCCCTAAAAGTGTCGAAAATGGGACACCCTGTACAGGGTGGAGCATTTTAGATGGGATTACAGGGTATCTAGGATTTCTGTTGCAGTTAGAAAAAAACGGATAGCACATTTTTGGGTCAACTTTTTAAGACAAATTGAATGGTGAAAACACGAAATGTCTAACTTCTTTTGTTTTTGAGTTACAAGCAAAAACTGATTTTTTACCGAATTTCTCAAGTCAATGTATCTCGGTTAATTGAAACGTTACAAAAAATACTTTATATGTTTTTTATAGAGATTTTAATTTGAAACAAGATGATATAATCAAATTTTAATTCCGTTCAATTGTTTTTGAGTTATGACATAAAGTTGTATTTTTTTAAATGGAAACCATAGTTGGCTATGGATTCATTAGAAAGGATTATTTCTCAGCTTTCCAAAAATATATAACATCATATATTTATTTTTATAAATAACAAAGTTATTGCATATATTACAAGATAAATCAAGAATCATGATGTGCCATGACTGCATGATTGTAAAATAAACAGTAAAAGCTGTAGAAAAACGATGTCGATTATGCATTTTAAAGAACGGACTTTTAAATTTTTGTTACGTTGTTTCCATTTAAAATTGGTTTGGTTATTTGTTTAATTATTTGTTTAATAAAATGTTTCTTTTATTGTAATTTTTAGTTTTCGTAACAACTTAGCTGAGACAGTCATTTTTTTCACAAACAGATCAATCACGGCACATCTATAATAGATTTATTCTTTTTTAAACTGAAAATATGCAATAACTTCGTTATTTATAAAAATAAATATATGATGTTATATATTTTTGGAAAGCTGAGAAAAAATCCTTTCTAATGAATCCATAGCCAAATCCATTAACATCCAATCCATTAAAAAAATACAACTTTATGTCATAACTCAAAAACAATTGAACGGAATTAAAATTTGAATATATATTCTTGTTTCAAATTAAAATCTCTATAAAAAACATATAAAGTATTTTTTAGTAACTTTTCAATTAACCGAGATACACTGACTTGAGAAATTCGGTAAAAAATCAGTTTTTGCTTGTAACTCAAAAACAAAAGAAGGTAGACATTTCGTGTTTTCACCATTCAATTTGTCTTAAAAAGTTGACCCAAAAATGTGCTATCCGTTTTTTTCTAACTTCAACAGAAACCCTAGATACCCTGTAATCCCATCGAAAATGTTCCACCCTGTACAATTTTAGTATTAGTTTGTAAATTTGTAATGTAAAGATAAAAGTTACTTCATATGATGTATAGTCGCACTACAGAATCTTTTGTGAATAATAACAAATTTCTATACTTTTTCTGTATCTCAATAAGGAAGTATTTTTGTGAATTATTTATATGACAATTTATAGATAGTCGCCTAGGGGTCGTTCATAAAAGACGTCTGCACTCCGTGGACTAAAATATCAAGTTAAAAACTGGACAGTTTTTCATAAAAAAAAAAATTTAGGGGGGTCCTTCGTAAATTCGGACTCCCTTTAATTCAGACATAATCGGAGAAGCAGTGGGGAGGGGTCGAAGTCGCCCCAAATTGTGGACGTCTTTTATGAGTAGATCTAATATTTCTGACTTTATAAGGTGTCAGAAATGGTTTAAAGCAAAAAACAAGTTCATTTTCGCGTAAACAGTTCGATTAACGCAACTTACATAGTATAAGTAGTTTTATTGTATCTTTCATAATTTTGGTCACCTTTTACAAAATTACAACATTTTAATTCACAAAAAAGCTGAGTAACCTTCGATACATACCCCACTGAATCATATATTTGTTTTAATATTCTGATCTCTATCTTAAACAGTTCTAGTGGTTTACTGAAATATGAAGTGGTAAAATCGTATTTCCGAAACGAAGTGTTCTTCGATTCATATTTCACATTTATAAAAACTGTTCTTCTTAAAAAAATCTTCTATCAAATATTACACGCACTAAAAAAAAATCAGCAATAACATGGGATTTTACTGGAAATTTGCTCCCTAGATGCCGTAAGTGACGTTTTTAAGAGATATCACACCAATTTTTATTACTTTCTTATACGAAGTATAGTAATCGTGATTTTTTTCGACTTCGAGATTTTGATGGATTTACACGTTTTGAGGGCCCCTGAATCCATTTTGACCATTTTCGCCATGATGTGTGTGCGTGTTTTTTAAATTCCGTCAAAAAAATTTTAAAAAACGAGATATTCTTAAAAACACTTTATATTTCTCATAGCGCGCGTTGATAGTTGAATTCGATGGTCGAGGTAGACCATGTGTCTCATTATATGGCTGCCAAACGGAAGGTCCCGGGTTCGAATCCCAGAAGGAACGGACCATTAGTTTTTTTTTATTTTACTGGTTTCTATGGTACCGAAAACAATAATAATGAATAAATAAATGTAATTTCATACAGGGAGATTTTTTTAAGTGAGTAATAGGTCAAAAATCTAAAATAAAACACATTTTTGTCGTAAAATTCGGTTATAATGAGTGGGACAAGGACAGATTTATGCGTATTGCAATAAGTGCGACAGAGACTATTTGAAAATTGCTGGAATCCCTCAAAATTTTTACAAGAAATTTAACTTAATTTTTTTAGGAAAAGTAATTATTGTGATACTATCCGTATAAGAAAGTCATGTGTTGGGCACATCAGATATTTTTACTTAACAATCAATATCCCTTTAGGATTTTTCAGTGTAATAATTTTTTTATTGGTTAAAAAGGGGTATTTTTTTATAATATACATAGATTAGGTAGTTGTGGTAATATTAGAAAAGTATGCTGTTCTGTAGCATCTATTCGTATAGAAGTGCTTGTACTATTTCTCGTATAAGGTTCCATTAATTTTTCCGCTTGCTGGCATACGAGTAGAAGCACGACCGAACATGATTGTTAGACACTACTACTAAATCCGAATTTTCTGTGCTTCTGTCATATGTTCTTGTTATCTCGCAGATATAATGAGAAAAATTTCCGCATACATAGGTATAGTAAAAGTAGATATCGCTCATACACCTACAAAGGAAATAGATATGCAAATTGGTTTGATGTCGTGTTTTGAGCTAGCGAAAATGCATGTACTCTTAGCAAACGTTTATATATATTAGTATATAAACTGTAATAAATAATTACTTAATATCTAAGTTTTCTTAAATCAGCAACATTAAAAATATAGCGATATTTGAAAAATATGGGTAGTTCCAAATTTAAATTATAATCTAGTATTGACTCGAAAGAAAACAATTCTTTTCCTAATACACTTCAAAATAATTAAAACCATTTGCTATCTGTGCTTATGGAAAACTGGGCGACTGTACTTATACCTGCTGCTGCTACAACAGAGTTTCAAGTTTTGTCCACCGTCCTTTAAAATTTGATCATAAGTTTTGTAGGGATTCAACATAACTTAATACCATATCAATTAACTCTTGATTACTATGAACATTGAACATGTGCCATTTTCACAGTGCAGTTTTGTAACAAGTTCATTATTTGTGGTCAGGTACCAAGCTAGATGTTTTCAGGTTCGGAGTTGATTCTTTTGCGAATTACAAACAGCAATGTTAATGCACAGTCCTACGATGTAATATTAATTTATTGAATTACATAACGTAAAATTTCAAGAGTATTTCATAAAGTTTGTGTTACTTTTGTAACACATGTAATAGTATTATAGGTAAAAATATTTATATATATTCAAATTAAATCTCCTCTGACGTGGGAGCTCAAGGCATTGCTCCCTTTTTATTAACTAGCGTTCAAAAAAAGTTCAAACAAAATTTGTTCAAAATTCAATTCTAAGTCAATGTTAAAGAATAAAAAAATCTCGTAAATTGTTTATTTTTCAAGATATTCCTAAAAAACCTAAAAATGTCTTCAGGTGAGTACCATTTGTGTTGGTGCTAGATGAAAAAGATTTAATGTGGCTCCCACAATTTTGTTCTAACTCTTAAAATAAATATGAAATTTAAATCTAATCCGATAAGTCGTTTTTGAGTTATCGTGGATACAGACAGACAGACATCATGGCGAAAATGGTCAAAATGGATTCAGGGGCCCTCAAAACGTGTAAATCCATCAAAATCTCGAAGTCGAAAAATTCACGATTACTATATAGGTACTTACTTTCTTATTACTTCGTATAAGAAAGTAAAATATCTGATGTGTCCAACACATGACTCTCTTATGCGGATAGTACCACAATTACTTTTCCTAAAGAAATTAAGTTAAATTTCTTGTAAACATCGTGTTTAAATTTTGAGGGTTTCCAGCAACTTTCAAATAGTCTCTGTTGCACTTATTGCAATACGCATAAATCTGTCCTTGTCCCACTCATTATAACCGAATTTTGCGACAAAAATGTGTTTTATTTTAGATTTTTGACCTATTACTCACTTAAAAAATCTCCCGGTATAAAATCACATTTATTTATTCATTATTATGGTTTTCGGTACCATAGAAATCAGTAAAATATAAAAAAAATGGTCCTTCTGGGATTCGAACCCGGGACCTTCCGTTTGGGAGCCAAGCCTCTATGTATGTGACACTAGTCTACCTAGACTGTCAGATTCAACGATCAACGCGCACTATGAGAAATATAAGTGTTTTAAGAATATCTAGTTATTTTGAAAATTTTTCGACGGAATTTCAAAAAAAAGTTCAAACAAAATATTACTTCGTATAAGAAAGTTAAAATAGATGTTTGCATATAAATTGTTCTACCTAAATCATTTTCACCTACATACTTACATCTCTCATAGAAGACACTAAATAGTTTGATGGGTCATTCACCAAATAAGAAGCTCATAATACCCATAAGGTCTATAAAAATGTTTTCGAAAGAAAAGTTATATAAATGGCCAAACGGTGACCAGTCTTTTATCGTTCGTTACTCTTTTATGATCGTCTTTCAGTTTTCTAGTTATCGAAACCTGCTCTGCTTTTCAAGTTTCATTCAAGCAGAATATGTTTTATTGATCCATCCAATTTTTATTTAAAGGTAAATATTTTTATCAGAAAAGACAACGATCTATATCTACTATTTAGTTATATAATGTTATAATTATTGTCGATTTATTCACTTCTGGCTAATATACAATAATTTGTTTCTGTATTAGTTCAACACAACTTGACAAAAATATTATTAAACTTTTCAACACAACTTCAACCCATTTATTAGTATTTATTTAAAAATTTTCTTTTTAATAACTTGATTTTCGGATGGGCTCCGTTATGCCAAAACTATCAATTTTAACACGTACGAGCAGATACTGGATATGTTGCTTTAAAAATCTCAGTTTTGACATAAAATTAGTGGGACCCGATAAAAAATTAAGTTTTAAAACGAAATACTTAAATATTTATCTAATTATAAAAGGAAGATTGAAGTTGAATTATAAAATGTAATAATATTATTATTAAGTTTACAAATATATGTTGAACTAATTCAGAAATGTCATTAATAAAATATTTTTAACGGAATTAAGTTAACGGGCAAATTACAGAATATGCCCGTTTAGCTGTCGAATTCCTAAGTTAAATATTGTTACGACACTGAAAATCAACAAATGTATTTGGCAGATAAAATTACTGTTACTGGAAAGGTGGAAATATGAATAAATACCGGCGTGTATTAATTCTATGTGAATTTCATTAACTGAAAATAAAATCGTGAATATGTTCGAGTGTAGGGATGCAGTTGACTGTGAGATATAAAATAGATAGCAACTCCTTCCGATCTAGTTTTACAATTAGATATAAATTATATCATGCAATCGAAAATTTTTCACCTTGCACTTGGTTTTTTTCTACAGTAAGAAAGTCCATAAACGTGATTTTTTCGACTTCGAGATTTTGGGGTCCCTAAATCCATTTAACTATTTACGCAATGATGTCTTTCTGTCTGCTTCTGTGTGTCCGTCACTGGCAGCTTAATCGATCTGTATATGAAAAACAACTAATAGTACCTATAGAATTTTGAAAATTTGCAGACATAACTTAGTCAATTTGTTTTTTTTTAACTAAAATATTTTCTAGTATTTGCAACTTCCAGTTACATCGGAAGTGGCTGTCAATTTTTAATTTGAATGGTACCTCTCAGTTTTTAGTACATTTTTAGATTCTTCGTAGAAGATGAACATATTTTCCTTAACGGATATATTTATAGTTAAAACTTAATTTTTGAGTTTTTACCATTTTTTACAAAATTCCAAATTCATACTTCACTTCAATGTTGTTTCGAAAAATTTGTTGTGAAATAATGAAAAGGATGGACCACAGAAGGTACTGATGACTGTTTGTAATTAATTATAACTTTAAAAAAAATACTATCTATACAAGAACTGTATGTACCAATATAATAATTTTTCTAATAACATCGATCTTATACGCATACCTGGCAATTGGAGTCAGTTTTTGGTAGTGGGGATTCAGCTATTGAAACTAGTTGCGTTAGTTCCCTGAAACGCCGCCACAGACGCTGTAATCGAAGGACTTGAAATAATTAACGTGCATCAGCATCCTTCGATCACAGCAACTCTGGCGATGTTTAAAGGAACTAACACAACTGTCATAGCGTAGTCAACTCTACTCCTCCACTTGCCAGACCTATGTTTAAGACCGTGGTTTTAAAAGTTTTTGAGGAAAGCAGATTTTTTTAAAGAATACCTATTTCTCGTAAAATGTATCTGTACAGGGTGATCAGTAATTGCCGCACTCGGAGCATACTGTGATAAACTTTACGTATTAAGAATGACGAATTTTTTTACCGCAGTGCTGTAAGTCCTTTCTTTACAAAGATATGACCATTTTTGTGAAAATAAAAGTGGCAACACTGCATTGAACATGTGAATAGGTTCGATGAGAAAATAAAAGAGAAACGTTCAATATTTTATGATGCGAGAACTTGTCAAACTAATTTAGTACTGTCAATTTTATTAAAAAACAGAATCAACAATTGAAATTCAATATTAATATTTTCATGGCAATAGAAAGTATTTTAGTTTATCCCAAGGGGAGCTTGACAGGTTGCCAAACTTCAAAATTCTCTCAAATTTAGGTATTTTATTAAATTTTAACATTTTCAATTTTTTGTATTAGAGGTTTTGTGAAAAAAATTGAACAAATCATATTGCATTTTATCCAGAGATTATAGTAGCATGAATTATTCACTCATTTTTGTCTTGGTTATGAAAATAATTAGCTTGTAACTTGGATGAGGGAAACTCTATAACTCGAAAACTAACCATCAGATTTAATTTTTCCTTGCAGATTATCCTTAGTTTTAATGTGCTTTATAACGCCCTGTATTCGAAGTGCGCCAATTACTGATCACCTTGTATATGTACACTTCTGTGCAATAAAATTAAGCACAAGTCTTATGACTATTTTTCACAATATTCTAGTTGTATAATTCGGGTCTATTTTAATTGCCTAGCAGCTGTTTCAATAAATGATAGGAGTAAAATTTTGACATTAAGGAAATTGACAAATTTACATATTTTTGTAACTAGGAAACTCATGTCCGCTTTAAACTATAACATATTTAATGTGCTTAATTTTATGGCACAGAAGTGTACATACAGGGTGTTTCAGGATTAACTGGACAAACCTAAAATCTGAATTCAGGACCTCAAAATAACAGAAAAAGAAAGATAAAAAATTAACTTTGGTAGGGATTTTCTACTAATGGAAACGCTTCTAAAGAATATTTTTTGAATCATCCCTTATCGATAAAAGGGGTGAAATCAGCATCCCCTCTTTAATTTTTTTATTGTAACTCTTTAACGGATCCGAATTTTGTCATATAAAAATTTGTTCTGGAAAGCTAGATTCATTTAGAAAGTATTTTGTCTCTTTCATTTTTTTCATAGAACTGACAGTTTATAAATAAAAAAATAAAATATTTCCGATCCACATGGTTATTTTGGAAGTTATTGCATTATTTTATAAAATGGAAAATGGCCAGCAGATTGCTGTCAAATAACTATACTTTGATAAATTTGTAGTAAAAGGTGACTAATAAAATTAGTTATTACTAATTGTTAGTAACATCGGGTTATTTTCAGCAAATAAAAATTATTAAAGTCATTTTTACTAAAAGGGTGCGTTTTACTAATAAATTAGCTAATAAATAATTATTAGTAGTAACTCGTTCCTAAAGGTTTAATAAAATACGGATATCTATTTGACAGCAGCCTGCTGGCCATTTTCCATTTTATTAAATAATGCAATAATTTCCAAAAAACCATGTGGATCGGGATTATTTAATTTTTTTATTTAAAAAGTATCAGTTTCATTAAAAAAATTACAGATACAAAATACTTTCTAAATAAATCTAGCTTTCCAGAACAATTTTTTATGACAAAATTCGGGTCCGTTAAAGAATTTCAATGAAAAAATTAAATAGGGATTGCTGATTTCACCCCTTTTATCGACAAGGGATGATTCAAAAAATATTCTTTAGAAGCGTTTCCATTAGTAGAAAATCATTTTTTATCTTTATCCAAATTTGAGAAAAAAATTAAAAACCTTATTTTAGCCACCATTTTTAAAGGGGCGTAACTCTTTAACGAAACGTTTCCGGACATACCCCCATAGAAAAATTTTTCCTTATTTTGAGGTCCTAAATTCAGATTTTAAGTTTGTCCAGTTAATCTTGAAACACCCTGTATATAGGTACTTGAAAACATTTTCCTATAAGTATCTGTGTAACTTTATCCGTGGACACACTGTAAGAGAAAGAGATGAAATATCCGAAAAAATATAATAATAATTACGTAACCATAAATTTAAATATTAGTTTAAGGTGCCAAAATATGAAGACTCATTTCAATCATCTTCAAGACATTTTGTGTAGGCAATAACCGGACTGATAAGCTGCTTTGCCTATAGGTATAGAGATATTCGGTGATTTGGGTTACTGTATTTGTATTATTTTTAAAAAATGTGCATATACCCCATTACCACCCAATAAAAAATTACTTTATAACTAAATATAATTTTATTCTATTTCATGTACAATATATACAATTTTTAAATGGGATACCTTATATACATATGTACCTATAGGGGTCTGCATGAGTTTTCCATATATTTTTTATTAATATTACTTAGATAACCATTTTCAATATAAAATATGCTTTATCATTAAATATGCATAACTTAAAAATATTGTACCTATACAGAGTGTTCAGTTTTTGCAGCACACCAAATTTCTTGTTACAAATGGAGATACAGTATATTTTAAATTTTTAGAATCTTCGATTAATTCTAAGCATATAAACTACAAAGATTGTACATATTTACTTAAATTACATAATTTTCGAATTATGTATTTCATTGTTACTTTCTTATACGAAAGGACCCGAACAACCCTAATTCTTTTAAAAAAAATTACTCTTATTACCGCTAATTTTTTACATAATTATTGTTTAAATGTTTCCGAATTGATACGAAGATATCTGATCTCACTCGATATAAAATAATAATTAATATTAATATTAATAAAATGTTGAATCTGGATGTATGACTATTGGCTATACGGCTTCAGTAGTTTCCAAAGATCGGAATTAAATCCGTATTATATATAAGAAAGTCATGTGTTGGACACAGATATTTTTAAAATATATTCACAGATGTTGACTTCTACAAAAAAATATTAATATCCGTTTGAAAAAAAAAACAAGTAAAAATTATAAAAAGGAATATCTGGAGAACATTTTGATGTTGATTATCTTATACAGGGTATTTGTAATTTATTTAGAAATATCGCAAACTTCAATCGATGAAAAATTTATTTTTACAAATATGGAGTTGAAAATTTTTAGCTAGGATTAATAAAAAAGACATGGAAGACCTACCCACTAAGTGAATATCCTCTATATTACATTAAACTGTTATATCTTTTCCCATTTATTATAAATACAATTTTATTCTCTTTGTATGTATGTACAATTTTTTGTAAAAGTTTTACAGTCTACATCATGCTATATTTTTCAAATAATTTTATTACTTGATTTCAAGTAAAGTCAAGTGGCTTGAATATCAAATCAAGTCGTGTCTCTATTTCAAGATAATAATGGAACTGGACCACTCTGTATATGTACAGAATATTAAGGAATGATATTTTACAACAATATTAAATAAATAATTTTATTACATATTTCTAAATAAACATGTATTTGTACTGTTCGGTAAGAGATGATTGGTGCGAAAGTGGTGAGATGTAGTGTAGTAGGGCTGAATATATAGGTGGAATAAATGCAGATACAAACCACTTTTTAGTTTACAAGTTGTTAATGTTAACAATGTGTCAATTAACAGTCCCAGTCTTCTTTTATGTCCCGCGAGTTGTTATACGAGAATAGTCTGGAATCTGCAACAAAAAAGTAATAAGGTGTAATTTGGTTGAAATAACAAAAAAACAATGTATTATTTTAAATAATTTCTATACAAGGCGTTCCACTTAAAATAATATTGTTCAGTGGCGTACTTATAGGAAGATGACTTAGCTGATATTTTACTTCTTAAAAACCAATTAAGTATGTTTTCTATATAATTAACCGAGAACTTTATCATAATCCTTGGATTTAACAATTGACTGGAAATTGCAAACCTATGTAGAAATCTTAACAGTTATACACAACATTACAAGTAATTAAAGAAAATAGCATTATAAGTGAATACTTTTGGACAATTACTATTAATTGCAGTTGATTCCGAATAACAATAACTTTAGCTTAGAATTTAATATCAAATTAATAAAGTCTCAAACAAATCGTTACAATTATTAACAATTTCCATATTAAATCGTCTTTTATTTAACCAATTAAATTTAATTCACCACTACCTAATCCAGACGTTAATAATTGAGATGGGATTCTAAAATATGTATATGCACTATGCACTTAAGGGAATCAATTACAGAGAGTTTATAGTTTTGTTAAATTTTTATGAATTATAATTAAAGAATCGTTATAGTGCGAATTTTCAGAAACTACAATCGAAATGAAAACTTTTATTTGCCTCTTCCAAAAAAATACATATACAACATAAGTACATAAATTTAAAATTCTAAGACAAAAGTATGACCGGATATGCTTCGTTTTCGAAATATAGTGTGTTGAAAATGATTTTTCCAAATTATTTTTTAGGTATGTGTAACTAGAGAACGGTTTAAGATAGAGATCGGAAATTTTCTGAATCAGCTACAATCTGATATTATTATAATAAAAAAAATATTTTTCAGTAGCGTACTTTTGGAAGCGTGATTCAACTATTTTTCACATATCTTGTTAGGAATTGAAATGTTTTAAAAATAACTGTGAAAGACAGAGTTCTAGTACACAAAAAAGTTGTACCTACTTGTTAAATTTTTATAAACCAAACGTTTAAGAGAAACTGAAGTAGGAATTTTTTCTATTTTAAATCATAACTGACAACCTAGAATAATTGGGTGACTGCAATACAGAAGTTGTAGGACCCAAAATAAGTCTCAATTATCTTATAAACTTACATTCAAAAATGCTTCCTTGGTGAGATATAATATGAATAAAAAAGAAAACATTCGGCATCCTATATCTCTGTAAGAAAACATTTTATTACATCTGTTTATAGAATGATTTACACTTAGTTTGGATTCCAGAATCTACTTTATTACACTGATCTATTAATTCTGACTTTTAGGATGAATTAGTTATTGTTCAAAGCAAAACAAATTAATTATATCTTAAATAGTTTGGTTAGTCATATCAAACAGGTTCCATTTTTTCGTATTGTGACCTCATCTTTCTATTTTGGATATTTTTTTATTAAATTTGAAGTACCTACCTAAAAAGTTCTGACCAAAAACTATGTGTCTCTTCCATAAGTGCACCAATGACGAATTAATTTTTGTTATAATACAACAGACTATATTGCACTTAAAGATTGAATATGCAACTAAGTTTTAGATTGCTATTTTTTCGTTCTATCAATATACCCAAAATATAATTTGGAAAAATCACCTCTTTCAGTTTGTAACAATAAAAACGGAACATCCTGTATATTGAGATGGTAACAAAAGTTTAAAATCACAAAAAAGCAAGAAAAATCATGAGAGAAAAAATTAAGGACTAAACATTATTAGCTTGAGATGCACTAAGTAAAACAATGGTAGGTAACCAAAAAGATTCAGTTAAGGTTAACTATTGATTGAAAAGCTGTATATCAATTACTTATATTTACAATTTACATTTTGCATTTTCATAACCATATTAAACCTATAACATAATTAAATTTTAGTACTTGTATAGTAGGGTGGCAGTTATTTTGGCGATGTCGGATTTTTTGTCATCCTCTCCCGAAAATCAATCCGGGTATTATAAAAAAAAATTGGGTAAAATTTCGAAGGATTTTGATATTATTAACTCGTGCCCCAGAGCGGTTGAAATTTTAAATGGGAAAATACATGTATTTTTTGCATGTTTTACTTGAACATTTCTAACTTTTATAAAAATGGTCGGAAACATCTGAAACTTAGCAGAGTTTTAGTACATGATGGAAGGTACAACACCTAATTTTTTCAAATTTTTTCATTATCATTATCTCTATGTCCCGGGCTCTTGCAAAATACACCTTGTTCCTGTTTTATCATCTATCCTGTCATAGTGATAAAAAAATGGTCATGAAAAAATTAGGTATTGTACCTTGTACTAAAACGCTGCCAAGTTTCAGATGATTCCGTCCATTTTTGTAAAAGTTAGAATTATTCAAGTAAAACATGCAAAAAATACATGATGTGTATTTTCCTATTTAAAATTTCAACCGCTCTGGGGCACGGGTTAATATTATCCACGTCCTTCCAAATTTTTCCCATTTTTTTTTATAATACCTTGATTGATTTTAGGCGGGGGGGTGAAAAAAAATCCGACATCGCCAAAATAACAAATAACTGCCACCCTATTGTATAGGTATAGTTTATTAGTTCAAAGTTTAATGCAGAATTTCTTTAACAGTAAATGTACAGATAATAAAAATATATAAAACCATGATTTAAATTTGCAAAGTTTATGATTGATATCTCAAAATGAAATTCGATGTAAAATTATTACAGCTTGGACCTGAAGCTCATATTTTAAAACGTAGATAAACAAATTAATTTCTGATGTTAATTTATTATTATACCTAAATATTACGAATTTTTTATAATAATCATTCGAAAATTCGGTCTCTAACGGGTTCGTAATTTCGTATTCTCGAGTTATTTAAATTAAATACAAATGAGTGTTATAAAATCTCAAACTTATTGTTTACTTTTTGTTTGTAACTTTCCTTTCACATAATTTGGAAAATTTGGCGAATGTGTACCGGAGCGATTTTGGAAACATTTTGAAATTACTTTGTTAATTAAGATCTCCTGATTACGAAAATGCTAAAAATAAGCGGCGGTCTCCAATATTTCCAAAGTAATAGCAGTTTGAAAACTTTAAACATCCAATGTTTGGATGTGTAAATTAAGCATTTTTATCCACTTTTATTCACTAAAAGTGCACTCAATAGAACCTATTGTATTAACTAATGATTAATCTAATCAATCATTACAGTTTTGTAAAAACGATTTATTACTCTATTTCGCCCCATTTATTTTGAGACACTAAATCTAATCTTAAAATGAAAGATCGGTTTATTTCTTAGTAATGGGGATTGGAAAGGCAAATTCATGTTGACAGTAAAACAAGAATAAAAATGCCTTAAAATAGGGTTTTCATCAATAATATTAAATGGTAATGATTCATTAATCAATAATTAGTGTAATAGGTACTAGTGAGTGCATTTTTACTGAATAAAAGTGCTTAATTTACATATCCAAACATTGGATGTTTCAAGTTTTCAAACTGCCATAAGTTTGAAAATATTGGAGAAAGCCGCTTATTTTTAGCATTTTCATAATCAGGAGATCTTAATTAACAAGGTTAATTTTTTAAAAATTGCTCCGGGACACATTCGCCCAATTTACCATTAATCTTAAAAGTTCATTCATGAACATATTTCCAAGTCAAACATATGATAGAAACCAGTTATTAAAGATGCATACAAACAGTAAACCAAAAACTAAAGTAATAATAATAGTAATAAAAGCTTTAAAAAAATTACAATCTACCACTACATATTACAAATTAAGTTTACTTACATTATTGGGAACAGAGTATGTATGGTCCTGTAATGGATCATATTTCTTTCGTAGCTTTTTGATTGTATTTAAGACTCGTTCGTAACCACTAATAAAATCTTCAGTATAAATTTCATCGCTTTCCCTTTGTAGCCTTGTTATAGACCTTTGTAACTGATTTATTCGTCTGTCAAGATTTTCAAAAATATCGTATTCTAAATAACCAGTAGTTTTCTTCAAATGATACAAATTAATTTCTATATGCACAATGGCTTGAAGGATACCCACTTCGAACTTGTCAGGCAAAGAATATTCTCCACATTCCATTTTTAATTTTTTGCACTTGTGTAGTAGTACCACCAGATAGTCTGGCATATCTTCATAAAACTTATGTTCATAAAATTCCATTGTAACTTTTCTAGATTTCACAAGGAACACTTCTGCACTGGAATAGTTTTGCAACTGACTACCTAGTACCTAAGTACCTAAAGCTTTAAAGTACTTGCATATAATTTGAATATTTTGGCAACTCCCACTCTTTTTAAATACCTTGAGGCAGAACGGTAGGGATTTATTGTATTTAACTTCTGGTGTAATAATTCTGTCTGGGCATGACAAACATACCCTGCACTTACCCCCAATAAAATCTTTACAAAATTCAATTTAGAAAATGAATGCAAAACACCTATAGTCTTGCTGTCATCTGAAATTTGTTCAAAAGGGTTTAAATTTGATTGATTGATTTGATTATTGTTTATAATACCTATAATTTTCATATTATATTTGGGACAAAAAATAAATAGTATGAAACACATTTTCATTAATGATAATATGGAGAATATAGACACAATTTATTTAGACATAATAAGTAATACAGGTTGTTCGATTTTTTGATAGATATATTTTTTAAGAAGAGAAGTTCTAATGAACATGGGTCGCAGAACTCTTTGTGAGATACAGTGTTAAAAATGAATCTTTCAATAATTTTTTTGAGTATATATCCAGAACAATTTAAGATTTAATCTGATGGTTCATAACAAAAGTAATATTATTCAGTAGCGTACTTATAGAAAAGGTCCTATATCAACTGTTAAAGTTCAGCTAAAAAAACAGCCTACCAATCCTACCATATCATTAAAACGTCGCCCCAAAAATAGTGATTCACAAGAGAAGCAACGCACGTCACGGATTTATTTTCAAGCTGCGCGTTACGTCGTTCACATCCACAGAAACATTTTACAAAGCAATATCTAACTAACTTCGGTTGATAT
Organism: Pediacus dermestoides; assembly: GCA_963942485.1. NCBI lineage: Eukaryota > Metazoa > Arthropoda > Insecta > Coleoptera > Cucujidae > Pediacus > Pediacus dermestoides. The sequence continues at coordinate 15,179,307 of OZ012626.1, forward strand.
GCAGCCTCCCGCTCATGACAAAGACATATATATTTCCGTATGTCAGCATTCGGTGAAGTCGACAATTGACAGTTCTGCACTGTCCTGAATCAAGCGATCCGATCACGGACGGACGTCCTTCGCTTAGGTCGTACAGTTTTGAACGATGACGTGCGTTCCTTCTCTTATGAATCGAAGTTATTTGACTATACAAATAAGTATTTATAATAAATATTTGGACTTTAAACAAAGTTTAAAAGTGCATTGAATAAATAATGTCGAAATGAAACTAATTAAAAAATCTTTTAAAATATCTAATGTCCTACCTAAACAGCTAGTTATACTATCACTACAATAAGATTTTATTACATGCAATAATACCTACCTACCTAGGTACCCAGCCTTAGGCACTATAAAAAACTGTTTACTAAAATTGTTTGGGTTTAGGGTTCTCAGAAAAATATACGGTCCTGTACACTGTATTCATAAGAAAACTATGAAATGTAGGCATTAGATGACACAAAACCATCATTTTGTTGGCGCCGTGAAAGAACTACATAAACAATAATTAAAAGGAAACTGTAATAGTTTTGTAAGATTACCAAGGCTTTTGTATATTACCTACCTAAGTACAAACTACATACCTACGGTTCCATAATCACAATAAAAGTTGACTTTAATTCAATAAGGTTTAGACTGCGATGTGTCATAGGTACGTATCGTATCACCTATGAAAATGTGTAGGTATTTCTAAACGCTATTTACATAAAGTCGATCTTTAATTGTTTATAGAACTGTCCCTCTGGGACAGATTTTAAAGTGAATAATTGAGTTTCTACGTATAATGTTAATTTGCTAAGTAGCTTTTTGGAAAGTATGTAGGGTGTTCCCGGATCTACTGCAATATAGGTGTAAAGACAAAAAATGTCGATTTGAAATTTGGTGTTTGAAGATGCAGGCTAGCAGGCTTGATTTATAAGTCACTTTAATAGTTTAACCTATCGTTAAAACGATTCATTAAAGAATTTAAATGTACAAAAAAATTAGCAAATATATTCTCTAATGAATGTAGGAAATTTATTAATTATTAAAAAGAGCTTTTTATAGGCTCAACAGGGCGTTCCCGATTTTTCCTCAATCAAAGATATAAAATTACTGTAATAAATATTTTTTCATAATTTCCCAAGGTAATTTACGTTTATTCTTTACAGGAATAGTCTTTCTGATAATATATATTTTTGGTTAATTATCAGGTAATTTATGCTTTTAGTGGATTGCCACACAAGTTATATACAGGGTGGTTCAGAGTTTACCTTTCAAACATTCAATCTTCAATATGTGATAAAACTCGCCAAAATAATAAGATTTTTCATTTGTAAGTTACAGGGTGTTATGATATAAATAACAGCATACTCATTTGTGAAAAGTCTTGACATGTCGTTACATAAAATAACTACTCCTATTTAAAAACTTACTTACAGCAATTAATCGACATTTTATTTTATTTTTGTTTACCATGGCAACCAGGATTACGAACTTGCAATTTAGTTAATTATTTTTTCGGAGGTCACAACTTTTAAATGTAGCCAAATTTTAAAAAATGCAAGAGTATTAAAAGTTAGAGAAAAGGCCTGTCGATTCTAAAAACAAGTTAGAGTGATTATTAACGTATGGCCCACCAGAAAAAGAACAGCCAGTACATAAAATATTGTTACTGTTCGTATCAAATTTGAAATCAATAGCCTCTTCTGTTTTCGAGTAATTTCAAAAAAACTGATAAAAAACGTCAAATTTAACACCATGTAGCTTCCAAAGGAGGCGTTTATATGAAAAGAGGCAAATGAAAAATTTGATTATTTTGTTGAAGTTTGAAAGGTAAACTCTGAACCACCCTGTATATACATACATACACAGTGGGAAAAAACATCTCTTGGTATATGCTCGAATTGTGCCGCTGCTAAGAGATGGGAGACAAAGTTATAATTTCTACGAGCTAGCGCGGTACGTGTTTAGCGGCTGTTGAGTTCAGTCGAAGACAACGAATTCGCAACGGCTACTGGCGAAGTTATCCTATTATTCTATCACTATTTGAACAATGCGGCTATTTTCTCTGTGCTCTGCGATTTGCTATTCGAAGATTCCTTTTTTTCCCAATGTGTATAAAGTAAAACATGATTATTGCGTTATTGCCTTGACAATTATATATATAAAAATTTAATCGCGATTTTTTTTAAATACGCTTATTATTAATTTTGTACGTTTATATACAGTGTATCTCAGATCGGATATTATAAGAGGTGTGATCGACTAAAATTTTATGACTGTCAATTTTATCTTTTGGAATTGGCTAATTTGTTTTGTACCTATAGATTTTAATTTTCTACACGTTGCTTCCCTGGAACGTGTTAAAACAAGCACTGTAAAGTAAACTTTGTCCTCTGAACTTAGATTTTTGTTATTTTTTGAATTTCAACACTGCCATTGAAATTTTTATTTAAAAATAACCTTGAACCAAGTTTTCTTTATATTGAAATTTTAATATTATTTTTTTTTTGATATACATTATAGAGCAAAAATGTTTATTTTAAGCCTTCTCTAGAGCTTTAGACTACAGTCTGAGAAAAAAATTAAATATATATTACAAACGAAACCCGGATTGTATATCCATTTGTGTTTACTTGAAGTTTCTTTCCTTGTCGGTTTCGACAAAAAGCTTTTGTTCGAATATTCTAAAGCGACTTCTTAATCATAGGATAATATAATATACAGGGTGTTCTACAAGCTCTGTGACAAACTTTGGCAGATGATAGCTGGGTTAATTCTAAACATTTTTTTATGAACATGGGTCCGATTCGTTTTTGTTTAGAAGTTATAAGCATTTAAAAAAATATATTTCCATATTATAATCAAAAACTTAGTGTTTTTTATTGACTATAAAAATTGTTCAAAATGTCCACCCTCGGCTTGAATGCAAGCCTCACATCGAAAACTAAAAATTCCGTCACTTGACAGATGAGATTTGGATCAGTTCTTATATCTGGTTGGCTGCATCCTGAATTCTTTCAGTTGTTAATAAATGCATTTTTTTTTCAGAACTTTCACACTAAGTTTCAAATGAATAATCATCATGACACAAACAATAAGTATTGTCATATCATCCGGCATTTTTATTTATCAGCCTACTTTTGATTAAAATATTATGGAAATATATTTTTTTAAATCTTTGTAACTTCTAAACAAAAACGAATCCGTCCCATGTTCATTTAAAAAAATGTTTAGAATTAATCCAGCTTTCATCTGTCAAAATTTGTCATAGAGCATGTAGAACACCCTGTATAACATTTATAAATTTTATTTACAATACGTTTTACCATTATTACCTATACAATACTTTTCTTTAGCAACATTTGGCTATATTATGAATGGAAAAGGTACTTTACCTGAAATGGAAAAATGTATTGCTTAGGATTTTGTTTTATTGTCAAAATCGAATTGCTTTACTAAAAATTTCCTTTTCCACTGAGGGGCAAGTCACCTTGGAATTATGGTGTAGGTACAAGGAAGTGCAATTCCATGGAATTTCAATGAATTACGTGGAATTACGTTTTAAAAACTTAAAAACCTCTCTATGTTATTCGGTGGAGTTCCATAATAAAGGAATAATTATTCCTCCCCACCCACACGCCTTTAATTGAATTATCTATTTGAAATTTAGAAGTTATTAATCACCAAATTTCAATTTGTTTCATATTTAATAAAACCAAAAAATTATATGTAAATTCAGCAGCCTGTAACCCAGAATCGATTGATTCCCGGTAAAAATTATTATTTTTGTTTGTATTGATTCCAGAAGTATTGAAACCAAAATTAACTACGGTCAACTACAACATTTATAAGGTAGGAGACACGGTTTTGATATAACGGAATAATTAATGATAAAAATTGCGGAATTATCTATTTAAAAGATTTTACGATCACTTTAGTCATTGAGTAGGTACTCATCAAATTTCAGTGAAATATACATATATACTTACCTTGCTTTGTTCCGCGGATAAAACGGGATATAATAATAATATAATGTTCGGACCACCCTGTATAAAAGCTTTAGTGTAGGTTCTGCCAGAAACATTTTTTCAGCGTTGATCATACATCAGTTACAAACTAGTCAGACTGTTTCGCAATTTGATTGGTTCTGATAAGTTTCAAATTTATGTTATGAACAAATCTTTTGTTTTCGAATTTGTTAACATTGTCCCTCAACATATTGAAAGTCTAAAAGAATCCTGATCTTAATTAGTTAAAACGCTTCATAACAATAGTATATCACTTCTAAGAAAAAAAAGGCTTAACAAAAAATGTGCGGGCTTGTGAAGATAAAAAAATACTGTTACATATTTTTGGCTATTATATAAACGGGTTGAGGTTTTGGTCAGCTCTAAAATATTTTCTGCCGGCAAATATAGTCAGTTGAGCCGCCACTTGTAGTCAGCAAGTAGAAAAAGATTGATCAGCAAATAATGTCTCTAAAATTATTCATTTGCAGCAATATAAGTAATAAAGAGGCAAATCGTAAGTCAGATTTAATAACATTTTGGCAAGCTGTAACACTACCACTTTTCTATAGTGTCTATAGCTAACCTAATGGGGCAAGGCAATGCAAACACATAAATATTATAGCTTATGAATTTTATTTAGTTGCTGATGAATTTTATAATCCTGTTTACCAAGTAATTACTTTGTTTCATGACTATTTATTTTCAATACGCATAAATATTAAGTTGACTAAAGATGTGTTTACTTGTTGATACAATTGCATTTGTTTGCTAATCCACGTATTGATTCCGATATTTTCTTACTGCCGACAAAAACTATTAGTATGATGTCCTGATGATTTCATAGTTGTTTTTTCTTGCTAACCCATTATTTAAATGGCGAACCATTTAATTACTTCTCCGTATTTTTTAGTATTTCAACTGTTCATAGTAATATTAGACAATTAATTCAATTAATTCAATTTCAGATATTTTATAATAAGTTATTGTTTAAAACATTGACATAATATCGATAAGGAATTTTTTGCGCTACCGACTCATTTTTCTACGCTTACTAGGCTTGTGGATTGTCACGAAAATATGAACATCCCGGAGTTATATTGGTTGTTACGGAAACATGATAAGCAAGACCGTTATATTCATAACAGTCGTGTTTATAACGGGTGTCCAATAAGTCTTTCAGTCAGGGTGGCTATATAGAGTATTTTGCTTTTCTTAATAAACACAAAACTTAAACCGTTACCTCACCTCAAACATTACGACAGAATTAATGTTTTATGATGGTTACATGAAATACTTATTGGACACCCGTTAATTCATAACGGTTCTCATACGTGTATTTGTTTGATTCAGTCATTGTAATAATTACAATTATTGTCAAATATATGTATATTTTTTTAAATTAAGTCGGAAAGCGCAAAAAATGTTATATGATACATGATGGGTAGACGCCTTTTAAACAGGATTGGAAAATTAGCAAAACTCGACCCTTCGGGTATCGTTCTTCTAACTTTTTCTCTTTCTGTTATAAGGCACCTACCGATCCTGAATCGTAATATACTATATTGGCACACTAAACTTGTAAATTATTAAAATTGTTCTAGGTACAGGTCATTGTTATTTTATTTCTATTATACTAAACTCAGGTAAATGTTCACTTCAAACATTTTAATAACTGTGACCATGTCGAATTCTTTTAAATAGCAAAAACTCGAAAATGGCAGGGTTTAGATGTTTAGATGAAGTGTTAGCAGCATCCATTTCAATGAAAATCGGAATTTGCAGATACTTTAAATATATTTTAAATATATTTTTAAATTCTACAGATACAAGTAGTAGTTTTAAATACAGGATGAGGACTCGTACTATGTTCATCATTTGAACACCGATCAACTACACCCACTGTTCCTGTTAATACATTATTAAACACCAAATCAAAAAGTTGAAATTTGATTAAATTATCGCGACACATCTCTCATTTCAACATTATGTTTCAAATAAATTAATCTAAAAATAAATGTAAGATGTCTTCAGTTGGTTCATACATATACCTGTCTTTTCAAAATTATTTTCAAAGTATATTTCGTAGGTTAGTCGTAGATTCGTCCCACATATTTTAAATGAATATTAAATGTATATAATTTAAAATATATGAAAATTTCTGTCGAATTAATTATTTACACTCGTAATTTAAAGTTGATTTTGTGCTAACAAAATATAATTGTTGCAGATTCCAATGATGTATTCCTATTAATGAAATAATGCTGCATAGAAGCACATCATCAAGAAGACGAAGGGCCTCTAGAAGTGCGGCCGCGTCACCCCAAACTAGAGGCACACGCTCGGCAGCCACAAGCCCTGGCAGACGAGCAAGCATCGCCGTGTCTCCGGTGGACAGCGAACGAGCTTCTCGAAACACATTAGCTCCTGATATAAACCGCAGTCCGCGTCATAGTATCATTCCAGACATATCTCTAGATACCCAATCATTTCGAGATAGTATCTCTTCCGAAATTACATCAAACCGAAGCCCCAGACATAGTTTGGCACCAGATAATATTATCCTAAGCCCCAGAAACAGCCTAGTACCCGATTCATCCTCACATCGAAGTCCCAGACATAGTTTAGTGCCAAACGAATCCTATTCTCGTAGTCCTCGAAATAGTTTAGTACCGGATTCGGCTTTAAGTCCGAGGAATAGTTTAGTACCAGACCAGTACAACCGTAGTCCTCGAAATAGCTTAGTACCAGAACCTAATAGAAGTCCGCGGGTTAGTCTGACTCCAGAGAATAATGCATACGGTTCAAGATTAAATATTTCGACAGACTATAATCGCAGTCCAAGAAACAGCCTAGTTCCAGATAGCAACAGAACACCACGGCAAAGTTTAACTCCCTCAGAATCCACTACGTGGAATCCTCAAGAGGAATGTAATAGAAGTCCGAGGCATAGTATTATACCGGACAGTAATAGGAGTCCACGGGGCAGTATTGCACCTGAGAGTTTTTGCATAAGAACAAGTCCTAGAGGGAGTATAGCTAGCGAATATGTGGGTGATCGAAGTCCTCGGGGAAGTATTGGGCCAGAAAATATCGAAAATCGTAGTCCAAGAGGCAGCTTGGCAAGAAGTCCTTTGACGGCAGATGAATACGGAAGAAGTCCAAGGGGGAGTCTAACTCTTACGTTTCAAGAGCCACCTGCTACTGAAAGACGTGCCAGTGCCGATAATCCCTTAGGTAAGATTGCATTAATAATGTGTTCTTTCACTTTATACATACAAAAAGTAAAAACAGCTAAGGACCAGTTCCATAATCAAGTAAAAGTCGACTTTAACTTTAATGGCTTTTAGAAATGGTCGTTTTTATTTTTGGTACATATAACATATCACAGTCTAAACCTCATTTAACTAAAGTCGACTTTTGTTTTGATTATGGAACTTACCCTAAGTGTTATTCAAAATAAAATAATCATTTTTTTCAAACATTACATAAAATATTTGTGCAATTAACAAAAACTCTTCTAGACTTATATTTAAAATAAAAATTTGATTGATTTGTATAAAGTACCTACATTCGCAATTTTATTTCAAAGGTGTCAACTGAAAAATGATCGAATATTTGGATCAAAATTGATAGTACTTATAGAATTGACAAACATTTCTGACTGTAAGGTCTTATGAGAAAACATACTCCTATTAATATTAATTACATTTAAGCTGCAACTTGATCCTATAAACTCATGCTACAGGACGTCATGCAGTGCAAAGTTCAAGGTTGCAAATTTTCAAGTCTATTTCAATGTCTTCGTTATTTATTCAACTTTAAATATAATTCTATGCATTTTGTCTACCCATGCAATCCAAATCGACTTGTTGGACAAAAAATAAAAAATAGCGATTTTTGGTAAAATGTTGTATTTAGAGTGCCTTATTTATCTCGATAATCACGCTTATTTTGATGAATATTGGTTATCATAAAAATGTTATGGATACAATTATTGTTACAACTATGAAGATTCTTGTAGTTTCGTTTTTCGTTCCAATCTCAATCATGGGTAATAATCGTAGGTAATAAACCTGATTGCGATACAGTGTAGGTCCATATAAGTATACATATTCATATTACATACATATATTAAGTATTAATGTTTCAGTAATCGTTTTATAATTAAGAATTATAGATTATAATTTTGTTCTTAGTGTTTCAGATTGTAATCATGATATATGTTATTGTTTGTTTCTATTTGAAATTATACAATATTATTACGCTTTAACATACGTAATTAGATATTTTTATTACATTTAGCTCGTTTTTGTACTTCCACAAATAATAATCTATGTACAAATGTAAATAATTTCATTATTTATATACTCCTTTATTCTATTTTCTTAACACAGCTGTTGGTAAATAAAAAGTTGTTAATTTAGTGGTCTTAAATTACCGAGCAGACTTTTAATTTACACTAATTAATTTTGATAAATTCATTTGTAAGGCGGAAGTTACTTCAAGACGAAAGCTGGGGAACTTTTCAAATAAAATTACCTGCCATTTAGATGATCGATAACAGTTGCAGGAAAGCTGTGAAAGCCTTTTTCTACAAAAAAAGCATGATTAAGTAGCAATCTGTGGTTTTTTGGCACGGCAGCCAATTACACTGTATACGAAAAGTATTAATTATAATAGTAATCGAAAACTTTCTTCATTTAGATTATTTTAAGTTTAGTGTAAGGAAAAGTTTATGAACTGATTTATAGATACCTTTCTTGCATTTTGACTAGACAGTAATGTTAATGTACCTACTGGTAGCTTATTATAGTTATTCTTCGAATGAGAATAATTCACTTTTTATCTCTCTTCTTAAATAACAGTTATAAGCTATTTTATATGACTATCGTATAAAATATTATACGGAACTGTAGTTTGCATTTTACCCTTCCATCCATAAAGAGTCTTCATAATCTACACTTATATCAATTTGTTCATTCTCGATGGTATCATAAATTTTGTTAAGTAGGGTATATTACGCTATCTTTTTCAATATAAATTTATATTGCTTGGTATACTGTATAAAGAAGCTGGAGTAAAAACCCAGCAGCTTTGTTTTTACAACATTCAACATCAAAAATTTAAGTATGTCTCTAATAATCTTAATTAATGTGTCTGCACATACCTAAGCCCATATGCATAGGCTTTTTCGGTCCTGAAATGTCTGATTTTTTGTGTTAGATAATAGCGACAATTAGAAAGTGAGTAATAGATATTACACAATTTCTATAAAACTATCTTGGTCTACTAATTATTATTAACGAAATGCATACATTGTGCAACATTCCTGATTATCAGCCAATTTGTAAACTGAAGCTTACCTCTATTATTTTATCTAGAGTATAAACTAATGTATACCTAAAACAGGAAATTATTTAAGCTCTTGTTTCAAAACAATTTTATTCACAGGTTCACGGGGTCGCAGTACGTCTCCTTATAGATCGGCCTCTAGGGGCACTGTGAACATGGGTTATAGCGGTAATTCCGGATTTTCTGAGAGCGGTTCCAGAAGGGCTAGCAGTTCCGTCAGTCAGGTAACTATCTTGAAAACCATATGTTACATTGTATAACTTTCTCTAAGCTTCTGCATTTTGCTGCATATTTAAATCTTACTAAAACTTAACACTAATTAATTTAGAAATGCATATTTTGTATTGATATAGATTAATTTACTCATTTGAAATAGTTTTCAGCATGTTGAATATTTTCCACATAGATATATTCTATGTATAATAGATAAATAATATATATTCTTCGTAATTTTTTATATTTATGCATAAAATATACGTTAACCTGTCATCCTAACATACATGTCTTCAGCATATTCGTAAGATATTACACTACAATTTTTCTATTCTCTGATGCTCTTGAGTATATCGCAGATATTCTTCAGCATATACCCAAGCTGAAGAATAGTAGATTTTACTCTATGAATATGCATTGAATACGTTAATAAAAATTATCTAATGTATCCAGCACATGACTTTCTTATGCGATACGGATTTAATTCTCATCTTTGGAGGCGCAGCCAATAATCTACATTCAACATTTTATTAATATTATTGCAAATTAATTTAATTATTATTTTATATCGGGTAAGATCGGGGGTCTTCGTATCAATTCGGAAATATTTGGAAACTAATAAACAACAATAATTTATCAAAAAGTCGCTTATGAGTTATCGCGGACACAGACAGACAGACATGGCGAAAATAGTCAAAATGGATTCAGGGGCCCTCATACCGTCGTATAAATCCATTAAAATTTCTAAGTAGAAAACAATCACGATTCTGGTTGTTTGTTGTTAGATACTTCGTATAAGAAAGTAAGAGCAGAAAAACTTTTAAACGTTTTATTTTTGATTACTAATATGAATATCTACTGCTATACGACTCTTGAAAATTGTAGTATTTTATATTTTTAAAATAGGTTTAGTTATTGAACATTTTATACCTACATGTTCACATTATGTTGATTGTAGAAAATTCATTATTAATGATAACGTTTATGTAAATTTGTAATTAAAAAATTATACATATAAAGAAAAGCGGCGTGTAGTCATTGTGGAAGGCACAATATGGCACTTGAATTTTTTTATCTACTATTCAATTGCCCATTAAACATGTTTTTTAACATTTTACCATGAAGGTTATTCAAAATTAAAAGTTTCGCGAAATTACACAAAATTATTTGCCTTCTGCTTTTTTGTGTAGGTATAATTAATGTACCTTATAGTATCTACTTTTTTTCCAGTTCCGCAATTAGCTGATTTCTTTAACAAATAACATGTGATTTTGCTATTACCGTCCTGTTTCATGTTTGGGACTATTTTGAATACGTTAAAGAATAGAAACAGATTGAAACATGTACATTTTAAACATATATCAATATCAAATATGTATAATGACTTGGAGATTTTTTGTTTTATATAAAAAATATCAATATACTGGATGGAAAAAATCTAGAAAGAATATTCTCTGAATAATTTATCTTATGTGGAATTATTGCAGCTGCAATGCTCAAAACTATCACATCTTCACTGAAAAAATTAAACTTTGGTAATAAGTATTTCACTATTTAACTAATAAAAATATATCTTCCTAATTTTTCTTCTTTTGATTGTACTTAAGTACAGAGTATAGTTGAAAAACATTGATATGCTAAGTTTAAATAATAATTTTATTTTTTACTGATCAATTACAGTTGAATATTGTCTTAATTACGGTAACTATAAACATACTCATAACTCCCTTGGGAGTTATAACTAGGCAATTATGAATCCTTAACTCCCTCCGATCGAGGGCAGTCCCAGCTACAAATTTTGGGGGGTAATTTTCACATATATTACTAATTTCTATGCGTAGATCACGAATCTGAAATCATTTTACGTCGGACACTTTTACTTTTCGAGGTATGACTGTTTAAAGTTGTAACATTTTTACTATTAATTTTTGACGTTTTATTTATGGTTGTCATTTAATTTAATAATATAATAACGTCCTTATAATTCACTTGATACATAAATAACTATTATAAATATTATCACTTTCTTTAAAATATTTAATATTTATATACATTAACATAAATACAGTAAATTCTTCAAGTGCTCACAACTTTCTACTTATACAGTGTATACCTACCTACATACTTGTAAAAATCCCAACTCTGAAAAGATTCTTTTGTGGTACCAAAACCAAAGAAATCGTTTCAATTCTTTAGAAACGGGGAAATGTTATTCGTAGTTTTGTAAAATCATAATGTGGGAAAATCATAAATGTATACCATGTATGACAACAACAAGATATGACTATGCATTACATGTGAACATTTTCGTTTATGTCACATAATTGTTAGCTGTAAATTGCCTGATAGGGAAATTGTTTTGGGTAAATGAGTAATCCTGCAAACGGGATTAGTCTCCGAGTTATTAGTGCTGAATGGAAGTTAAATATTGAATAGATATTGATTTAAATTACATTGGAATATTAACTAACCAACACATTATGGATAAATTAATAATACGTTATTGTTTCCTGGAGTCCTGGACGTTTTTACGATATTATTTATTTGTTGACGACACTTGTGATTGTTTCCAAAAGATCAATATTTAATCATCCTAAAAAATCATAAAACTTTTACAATAAATGCTGTTTATTATGAGTCATATATGGACTATAAAACCTAAAAGTGTTAAAATACACTGTCAGTTTCCCACAGATATGAATAATATCAAAATGAAATAAGATTTCAATAGCGATAGATACTCAACAAGAAATAAGAAAATTACTCCTTTATTAATAAATTTAGATAAATGTATCACGAAAATAATTAAATTAAAATTAATTTAAAAAAATAGAAAACCTAGGTACCTGCTTAAAAATGTTTGAATTTCACAGTGTTAAATAGCTTTCAGTCATATTTTAAAAAAATTACTAATAAAAGTGTTTCTTATATGAACCAAATTTTCTTGGGTTCACTGTATAAAGCTCAACACTTCTCTATACATTTTTTTATTCATTCTTATATACATATCTAATATTTTTACAACATTCTTTAACTTTATCAATTTATTTTCATCATCTGTCACTCACTTTTCACCAACTTTATCTGCTTCCACAATAAAACTTTGACATCTTTTCAACTCTATATATAAATATTAAAAAAATGCTTCTGATATATTTACATGTCACTCTTTTGCGTGAATATGCTTTCTGGCTGGCATTGCTCCTCTGCTTAGTAGCTACATAGAGTTAAGGTTAAAGTGGAGGCAGGATAGTATCACTTGGCATAAACCCTTGACTGACAGGTGGGACTGCCGCAGGTGTCCGGTGATGAACAACGACGTCTTTGTGCTGACCAAAAGTATGCAGGAGAACCGGGTATTGGATTGGGACTGTCACTTACTACTTATGGTTCCGTGGCCTACCAACTCAAAGATGCTAATTTGGAAGCGACTGGAACATGCGACTTTGTGTGCAAAGCTTTGAGCATCGTTAATAAGACTGGTAAGTGATTCATTAGTTTGCACTTGCGGGTTTGTTTTTGTTTTATATATTATGCAGGCTTGTGGTGTGGTCATTTTATACTTGATGCCTTTAATCATTTGACCTATTGAAATATAAATACCTACCTACTAAATTTAATATTTATCTACTAAAATTTTGTCTATTACTTAGAATTATTTACCATAATTATGATGGAAATAACAAAATACACTAAAATGTCTATTAATAATAAGTAGCAAATTGTATGCCTACACATATACAGGGTGGGTGAAATTCCGTTGCCAGCATGGGGATCTCGCTTATTATAATAGGTAGACCATAGGTTTAAATTTGGCAAAGTTGCCAAATTTGGTGCTTCAAAATAATTCGAAAACAATTTTGAATTATTTTGAACGGTATGTTAGAAAACTGAAAAAAACTGAAAATTACGATTTTAGAATTTCGCTCATAACTTCGTTACTTCTGAACTTTTTTTAAATCTGTAAAAACATTCTCAAAGCAACTTTTTGTACTCTATCGATCAGTGATCATCGTTTCTTTAAACATCGATTCGTTTTTGTTTTTTTAACACCAACTTTAGTTTTTTTTATGGGCGCACTTTCTACTTTTCACACCATCTGATAGTACTTTTTTTCCAAATTCGTCGATGTGCTACACATAGTATTCAGATTCAATTTTAATTGTTAAAATAAAAAAAATGGATTCAACACACCAATTATCAGAAATCGAGTAGCTCAATCTCGTTTATTTTGTGTGGTTACCATGGTAACAAATTCAAAATTGCTATGTTAGAATTTGTTCGCGCGTTTCACGCAAAAGAAGTGGCCATTTTCGTGTAGGTATGAGAAAAAATAGAGTATGCTAGGCGGGTGGAAGTGATACTGACTCGTGTTCTTGCGCTCTCGCTTCGCTCGGCCCCAATTTTCACACTCGTCAGAATCATCTCCTTCCTACTTTGTTGCATAAACATCTATTAAATCCCAAATTATAATTTTACAAGAATTGTAATTTGGCACTGGAAACACTAGTCAAGGTTCTTCAATTTTGAATTTGTTACCATGATAACCACACAAAATAAACGAGATTGAGCTACTCGATTTCTGATAATTGGTGTGTTGAATACATTTTTTTTATTTTAACAATTAAAATTGAATCTGAATACTATGTGTAGCACATCGATGAATTGGGAAAAAATGTACTATCCGATGGTGTGAAAAGTAGAAAACGCGCCCATAAGAAAAAATGAAGCTGGTGTTAAAAAAACAAAAACGAATCGATGTTTAAAGAAACGATGATTACTGATCGATAGAGCATAAAAAGTTGCTTTGAGAATGTTTTTACAGATTTAAAAAAAGTTCAGAAATAGCAAAGTTATAGTCGAAAATCTAAAATCGTAATTTTCAGTTTTTTTCAGTTTTCTAACATACCGTTCAAAATAATCCAAAACTGTTGTCGGATTATTTTTGAGCACCAAATTTGGCAACTTTGCCAAATTTAAACCTATGGTCTATCTATTATAATAAGCGAGATCCCCATGCTGGCAACGGAATTTCACCCACCCTGTATTTCAAATCTCGACAAGTTAATTTATTTATGATTAGACAGAAATTCATATTAAATCAGATTTTGCATTTTGATAGGCAGAATTCAACAATTTGATTTGCCTAAAATTATTTGTACAATTACAGTTACTCTCTGGTAAATTATGTAGATAACGAGAAACATTAGCAGTGGAATTTAACATAGAGCTCAAAATAGATCAAAGCAAAGGGCATGATTGCTTTTTATGTAAAATATGTACATCAGAAATATCAATAATATTCTGCTATATCTATGTATCTATCCGTTAAAAATTTGATATAATAAGTAGTGTACAAAAAAGACAGTTTTGATACATTTTATCAATAGTAATATAATAAGTGCTTTGGATTTTCCGATTAAATTACGAAAACTTGTTGCACAGCAACAAAGAGTGTCAGTTTGACAGTTTAAAAATACCGAGTGCGAAGCACGAGGTATTTTCTGTCAAACTGTCACGATTTGTTGTTGTGCAGGAAGTTTGAGGAATTTAACCATCGGAAAATCCAAAGTACGTATTATATTCGTTAAGATAATTTTATGAATGTACACAACAGTTTATTTTATTTCATATTAATGCAAGTTACAGATCATAACAATATATAATTACAAATTAATTCTTATACAAATTTTGTAATTTATATTGTTACTATGGAAAACCTACAATTAATTTTATCGAAATTTTATCAGTAGTAATACTATAAGTACTTCAAAATAATCGGTTATACATCGATAACTTGTTGCATAGTTACAAAGAGTGTCAGTATGACAGTTAAAATAATCCGACCGCGAAGCGGGAGGATTATTCTGTCAAACTGACACGATTTGTAACTGTGCAGCAAGTTTGAGATGTATAACCTTAATTATTTTGAAGGACGAATTGTATTTGACACGATTATTTTTTGAGTTACTATGGAAATGTAAATAATTTAAAAATTTTGATTGGTAAAGCTACCCCATGTTTTATCAAATATTATCAGTAGTAATATCACAAGAGCATAGAAAATAATCGATTATACTTCCGAGTCACTAGACGTATTCTGCGAAACACCACGAGAGCGTTAGCTCGAGTGGTGTTTTAAGGATATACGTCGAGTGACGAGGTTAGTATAACGATTATTTTCGTTTGCTCGAGTGATATTCGTTACGATTATATAAAGAATTGACAAACAAATTGTTTTTCTGACGTTTATTAATAAACATCAAAAAATGTTACTATGACAAAATTCACATTGTTGGAGGAGCGAATATACGAAAACGGTTATACCACGTCGTCAAGGGGTATATTCGCTTATCAATACATAGTAACTATGTAAAACTTGTAATAGCTATTGGCTAAATTTATGATGAGTTATATAATCAGTAGTAATATCACAAGAGCATAGAAAATAATCGATTATACTTCCGAGTCATTAGACGTATTCTGCGAAACACCACGAGAGCGTTAGCTCGAGTGGTGTTTTAAGGATATACGTCGAGTGACGGTTAGTATAACGATTATTTTCGTTTGCTCGAGTGGTATTCGTTACGATTATATAAAGAATTAACAAACAAATAGTTTTTCTGACGTTTATTAATAAACATCAAAAAAATGTTACTATGACAAAATTCACATTGTTTAAGGAGCGAATATACGAAAACGGTTATACCACGTCGTCAAGGGGTATATTCGCTTATCAATACATAGTAACTAGGTAAAACTTGTAATTGCTATTGGGTAAATTTATAATGAGTTATATAATCGAAATTATACAAGCTAACTTAACTATTTTAGACGTTCTGATTGGTTGAAAATCATACGAAAAAAATAATCGCTGGAAAACCATGTAGGTTGGTCCAATACTGCATTATGATTGGTCGAAAGTGCTATGAATAAAATTATCATTGCAAAAGTTTTGTTTACGTAATGGAATGTTATCATAATTTGGTACAAATTGCCAAACCCCAGCTTACATATTATTTGCTTACTCCTTGTTTACTTTAATGTAGGTAGAGGTTGTTTTCTGAACAAACATTGCTTGATAGAAATTTAATAATAATTACTTATCATTTAATATTCAACAATGTTTAATTGAATTATTATTATAATAGGATTTCTAGAATATACATTGTATGTTGTAGGTATAGTTATACTAAAGTAGTTTACAAAGGTATCTTTTTAAGGACACATATAAATACAAAATAGGTATCTGCTAATTATACAAGGTGTTTGGTTTGCACTGCCTGAATAGAATACAAGGATTGGATGTTACAGTATGTTAAAAATAATGTTACAATTAAATTTTTGGGTGTTACACCGAGATTCAAACTCGATCTCATCATTACAATTTCGTAAACAGAAACAGGGTCTCTAAAATAGGATATACATATAGTTTGAGAAATTTGATGTGTAAAAAGAATCTGCAATGTTGTAATCAATGGCGATTCTTAATTTTTTAGGTTCAGTTATATTATCTTAACCAATTTTAATTTCGTAAAATACAGGCTGTTTCAAATTCGCTTTTCACTACAGGGATCTCAGAAACGGTAACAGATACAGCTTTGGTTAAATTGGGGCAAAGTTGCGTAATACTATGGCCAATAATAAGCCGTTAAGATATCGAAAATATCTTTTGTAGTTCTGGAGATTTTTAAAAAAATTTTTGCCCTTATTTTTCAAGATATCGAAAAACTAAATGCACTTTGTCGTGGACACTTTTTGTGTTTCATAAAATGACGTTAAATTTTTCCTCATGCGACGTTTCGTTTTTGCGTGCTATAGTTTTTGCGCTGACGTCAAGTCAGTTTTTTTAAATACGGTCCTGGATTTTTTTCATCGTTTTAAGTAGCATTTTTATGTTCTAGAAAATGGCGTTTACATTTTTTCCATACGACGTTTCATTCTTGTTTTATTTTTGAGAAATCACCATCAGGTCCATTTTTTATAATTTTATTATTTCATGATGTTTTTGCACACTCTTTAGAATGTATTTCTTTTAAAGATTCTAATTTACGTGAAATATGAATGACAGACAATGACTTCTTATGATCCCAATAAAATCTGATATTTATTCAACAAAAGACAGTTATAAAAAATAAAACAGTAGTTTCTTATCGTTTGTTCATAAATCTATACATTGTTTATATGTTTATAACGTCATGGATATTACAAATTAGTAAATATATATACAGCGTGTTCCTCTTTTTACTTTCGTATACGAATTAATAAGGAAGTAAGTATAGTACCTAATCGTGATATTTCTCGAATTTAAAGTTTTGATGGCTTTACACGTTTTGAGTCTGCCTGAATCGATTTTGACTATTTTCGCCATGATGTCTGTCTGTATGTCTGTAGATCTTTGTCCATGATATCTCAAAAATGACTTAACGGAATTAATATAAATATCATATTTAGGGATTTTAACAAAATCTTTTTTTTAGTACCACTTCAAGTGGTATCTACTTACCTAAAAACATTTTTAGGTTTTTAGGAAAAAACTTGAAAAAGAAACAATTTGTAAATTTTTTTTATTTTGTAAAATTGATTTAGAATGAAACGTTGAAGGTGACAATCAAGAAGATATAAAAATAGAGGAGAGAAAGCTCCCGGATGGGTGTATGCACAAATCCGTTGCCAGTTGCTATGACAGTGACAAACCAAAACAAACACTTGACCAATAACGCGCCTTATTGACTGCTGGCGCATGCGTAGAAACTATCAAGTACGCTTGAGTCCATTTGAACGTGCAACACTTTGTGATCCACGAATTCAACCCCCACCCCGGGGATCTTTCTGTCCTTGGTCACAATTATCCTGCGTCAATACCACTTGATTGTCAGCAACATTTAAATTAAATAAATAGTGCTCGTTGATCAGAATACCCATACCATCACATGATTTTTTCCAATTTTCTAGTACTATATGTACGCATTAAACAGTAACGGTGATATACTAGTTATATTACAGTCCTGGCGAAGTCCCTTTGTAGTAATAATTGGTGCTTTGCTTTCCAACTTTAAAATAAGATACGCTATTTGTATATAACTCTATGACGGTTCATAAGTTGCCGATCTACATTCAGCAGTTGTAGGGCTTTTTACAGTTTTTCTCTTGTGATAGAATCGTACGCTTTCTGCAGGTCTATAAATACCTTTCTTTTCCGTCATTTGTTGTAGTACAAAAGATTATCCATGCAAGATCTACCTGAAACCAACCCATTCTGGTCTTCACTTATTCTGTTGCCTACATTCGCTCTTTGAATCTTTTCTGCTTCCTTTTTTGAAGATAGATCGAATATAAGAAGTTTTCCATTATTGAGGTATCCTAATTAATATACAACATTTATTTATAAGATTAGCTAGTTGAGCCACAATTTGTCTTCCTCTATTTTTGACTAATTCAATCGGAATATTTCCTGGTCTCGCTGATCGGCGATTCCTCATTTACTTAGTAGATTTTTCTAGTTCCTCTGTTGTTATAGTCTGTTACCATGTCTTTCGTTATTACGGCTGTCTGGTTGTCGTGATCTATTTCATCATCGGTGTTGATATTTGTAGTCTCTGTTGTCTACGATCCTCCGATCAAACTTTCCATTTCTGTTCCCAATATTGGTTTGCGATTTTTTTTTAGTTTGCTTACTTACTTCCCGATTTGTTGTTTTATATAATAGATCTTTTTATTTATTAATGCGTTCCGCCATTTTTTGCGGACAGTTTCTATGGGAGAAAGAGAGCAAGAGTTATCGGTTAAACGTGTCACACTTGAATAAATGTCCACAAAATAGCACTTTAACAGTTGATCGAGGACATTTTTTAAACGACTGGGTTAAAGCAAATCAAGCAGGTATTGAACAAGAACATTACCAGCGTGCGAAAGGCGGCGCTAGTAAATCAAAACAAAAATGGCCACCGTCAGAGACAAAATCGGTAACTGTCGAGACTGGAAATGTTTCATTTTTATTAAATCTAATAGCATTTAAGAGGTGTAAATGTTGAATTTGTCGTTGGAGGAACAGTATAATTACGTGAACGCGTTATATGAAAGAAGGTCAAGAAGTCATAAATTCTGGGCTGATTATATCACGTGCGGTGTCAGTAAAAGTACACAAAATAAAATAAAATAATATTATTTGTGTGTGCAGACAAGTGCCAAGACATCTGAACCAAATATTGTAACTGGGATCTTAATCATTGTTCCTCGAGGCAGCTATCTTTATTTGTTCGCGCGGTGACCGCTAGTGTCGCATGATATTTTTAAAGTCACAATAACTGTTTTAGTGTTTGACTATATCTTTAATAATTTTTAGTAGTTTTTCAAAAGTTTCATTCTCCAAAGAGAAATGTCTAAAATAAACTAGCATCACCCTTCCATAAATCCGCATAAGTAGATAAGTATTATATCTTTGTTGTAATACCGTAGATTTCTAATTTACTAAAAGACTAATTTACCTACCGAATTTCGGATATGTTTTAAATGTTCTGGAGGTATACCTAAGAAATTTATGGAAAAATGAATTAATAACATCATGTATCTCACGAACGAAGCTTTCTACGACTCATGTTTATAAAAACTTTCTTCTTAAAAAAGAAACTCTAATATGAACTGTTAAAGTCCTGCTACAAAAAAGTGGAACACCCTGCATTTTCAGTTTATACCTGTGTCTTTGAAATTGAATTTTAAAAATCAATTGCCCATTGTCACAGCTTCTACTTTAAGTTTGAATTATATTATGCTACCTATTACTAAATAGTATAATTTTAAGTTAAGCACCACATATGCCAAACTTACATTTGAAATAAAGTTAATGAAAACGGGTATTATAATGTCTCGGAAATAACCTTTCGTTGGACATTATAATTCATACTAATATCGAATAAAATTTCTTATCAACATGTAATAACGTTATAGTATTACGTTTTTTCGCTTATCAAATATACGATCAGTAAATTTTTCGCATATAAACTTGTTTGCAAGGTAGCAAAACCCATAATTTTTTGTATATAGGATACCGTTTCAGAAGTAGGTAATAGATTGCTTTATTATTGAAAATGATTCAATATCAAATTCATCAATTACTACTGAATTATTTTCAGGTGGCATGCACGTGAGACTCTCCCTTTATATTGTTCTCAGAAGAGCCGAGCTTAAAATTTCCTATAAGATTTTACTATAACTTTATCGCTCGAATTTGAAATAATAGCTTTAAAAATGTTGAAACCGAACCAATCAACGGTTAGATAAACCTTTTCTTACTTCGTTAAAATTGTACACGTTCATTTGTGCCTAATTCCACTTCTGTTTTTATTTGGTTGAGAAATTATTATTAATTAATTCAAATATCATGCGAATTTCAGATTTTTGTAGATAAATCTACATTTTGTTTTAAACTTTGTTACTTAAAATCGACTCCAAATTTATTTGTGTGCTAAATATACAGGGTGTCCTTGAAAGGTCTGTACAAAAAGCTACCACAAGTTTTTGGGCTCAAAATAAATCGTCTGAACCCAATGTACCTCAGTCCAAAAGTCCTTCCTTAATGAGTTACAGAGGGCGCTAAAAAATAGCTTTTCAAATCGTGTTTAAGTATATCTACAGAACGGTTTAAAGTAGTGATTTGGAATTTGGTGGGTTAATAAATCTAGAAGGAAGCTACAATATGTTGGTATTATAATCAAAATAATATTGTTCAGTGACATACTTATGGGGTGGGGCTCACGGCTTTTTTGAATATTTTTTGTAAAGGACTGTATTTTTTTTACAAATTAACAAGAATTATGATAGATACGCTCAAGACACGTAAAAAAGGTATACATACTTGTTTGACTTACGTTAACTCAATAGGCCTTTTTATTTCCTCTATGCGCAAGCGCAGTCCCCATTTTTTTACGGACATTTCTTCAAGTGCGACGTTTATCCAATCACTCTTGTTCTCTTTCTACCATAGAAACAAAATTTGGCGGAACTCATTAATAAATGAAAAGGCCTATTGTTTGCGAGTTATTTAACTTAAAATTTTTTTTGCTATTAAAACAATTTTTACCTTACTTAAAGTCAAATATATTGGGTTACTTTAATACAGCTGATTCTATGTCCAAAACTAAGCACAAAAATATTTCATTACTAAAGCGTAGTTTACACGGGATAGTAACTTGCGATAGAACTTGTGAGAGTAACTTGCGCTAGTGTTTACATATAAGCAAGTTGTCAAGGCAATTTCTCTCAGCAAGTGCTCTCTAGACATAACTTACAGCAAGTGATTGCATGCGCGTTTACACGGTAGAGTAGGTATATTCAAGTGTGAAATGTCACGTCGTAGAAAGAGAGCTGCAACCATTGCTGTTCTCATTGCACAAAAAGAGCGAAGAGGGGATAGAAAAAGGATAGGGGGCAAAGAATAGATAACCAGAAGGCCTACTCTTGGAGCTTCGATGTTATTAAAAGAGTTAATAAGTGAAAATCCAAATAAATTTAAAAAACTACATTAAAATCCAACCAGTAGAACCCAAGATATAAAAAATCATCCTTATCACGTGACACACAAGCAAATTTTGTTAGATTCTCGCGGTTCAGAGCTTTATCAATGACCCTCGACTTGCTCTCAAAAATGTGGCCATCCTGTCAACTTTGTAGATATTAGGTAATTTTTGATCTAATTTGACTGGGCTAGTATTATGTACGAGTCTGTATGTACATATTTAAACAAATTTTTAAATTAATTTGGGGGTTTGCAGGCCGCATGCAAAAAAATCTTGTATGCAACACATACGCAAATAGTTTTTGGGGACTTCTCACGATTCGTCCCCAAAAACTCTTGAAATACTTGATACATAAATAGCTATATTAATGAATATAAGTTGTTAATTGATAAAAATGTATAAAATATTCGAGCGTGTCGCTGCAACTTGCACACAACTGTCAGTAAAATCGAAAAAAAATTGTAACTTGCTAGAGCGCTCTCCCAATTTGTTTAGACGTGCAAGTGATTATTGCCGCAAGCACTTGCCGCAAGTTTTGCGATTTGCTGAGAGAACTCTCGGGCAGTGTTTACACTACGCAAATTATTTGGAAGTTGCTCTCAGACATTAACTTGCGATAGTTTACTTGCTCGTGTAAACTACGCTTAAAATACAGAGTATTGAAAGTTATCTTTTTTATTCTCCTTGTATCTTTTTAAGCACATCTACAGAACGATTTAAGATTGAAATTATGCTTGGTTTTGAACGTAGAGAATCAGCTGTATTAGAGTGACCCAATATTTTTGACTTTACAGTGTAAGTCACAAATTGCTTTAATAAAAAAATTTTCAAAATTAAATATCTCGCAGACAGTTAACGCAAATCAAACAAGTATACATGTTTTACGTATCTTGAGCGTATCTATCATAATTCTTGTTATTTTGTAAAAAAATTCAAAACCCTACAAAAAATATTCAAAAAAACCTTAAATCCTCCCCTGAAAAATATAATTTTGTTTGTAATACCAACACATTATAAACTTCCTAACAGAGTTATTAAACCACCAAATTTCAGATCTCTACTTTAAACCGTTGTGAACCTGTGGTAGCTTTTTGTACAGATCTTTCAGGGACACCCTGAAGCTAGTAACAAGATTTTGTGTAAAATGAAGATTTATCGATGTAGTTACATCTGCTTCTTTAAATTTACACAATCCTGGAAGTAATCGGATATACAAAGTGTTAGATTAGTTAACGGGAATATTTGAAGGTGAGGCGTAAGAAAGGACAACGAGAATAGAAAAATTTTTTTAATGTCTGCGTTTCGGAATAACCAGTTGTTTGTTTTGGTTGTCATGCTAATGTTAGGCTGATCTACTTATATAAAAATTATTTTTAAATTTTTATTTTAAAGTTTTGGGTGTTTTTGCTCAAGTACACCAACAAATAGCATGTTCCACACATAAAAAAGTGATTTTACCTTGCTCATGAAATTTTCATCCTCTCGCTTCACTTCACTCGCTTGTAAATTAAATAATTTCACTCGCTGGAAAACTACTACTTTTCTTTACCTATAGAACAATCTACTAATATTTCCAACACTCGCTCCGCTACGCTCCGCTATGCTTCGCTCGTGCCTAATAAATCTCGTTACTAAAATGCCGTTTATAAAACTTGTACCATAATATACTATAAAAAAAATGTATAGTTTCTAATTCAATTTATAAATTACAGTATCGTAGAAAAAATAGTAGTTACTACTCGACATGAAATACGTTTTTTTTTCGTTCGTGAAATTGCCTCACTCGCTGCTACACAGCCCGTGTACAATTCTCTTCTCACCTCACGAAAAAAAAACGGTATCTTCATGTCTTGTTGTAAAATATACTATTCTTATACATATACTCGACTAACATTAAGTTTTGAATAAAATAATTATTTGCTTTGTTAAATATAGGTTTAAACTTTATAATTAATAGTAATTACTATTCCTTTTTGATTTTTTTCGAAATTTGACTAAATTATTTACAAATGTGCTCATATATTATAAATTATTCATTAATAATTATTTACTTAAAGCATATTCCAAATAAGTTCATCTGTCAGATAAATTGGTTGATTTTCATTGTTGTAACAACTGTAACCTTATCATTTATCTGCAAAGTATAAGGTTATTCAGAAGTGAACAAATTGATCGATCTTATAATTAATAAATTAATACTTTTGCATGTACCATACCTCAATGAACATTTGGCGATCATTTTGACCCAACTAATTTTGTTCAGTCTTGTCTGAAATAAACCAACCGAAGCTACTCCGGTCCACAGCCATGTTATCTATTTATCGTCTCAAAATTAAGATTATAAATTGTATTAAGAGTCGGCTTATTCTTCCTCCCAGTAACTTTATCTCCTAGATAAATTTGTTGATTTTCATTATTGTTATAATTGGATCCTAGAAATTAACTGTCAAATAAAGTTACTCAGAGATGAATAAACTTAAAATTGGTAATAAAAAAATGTTATATAATCGACTTTAGTGTAATTTTGTATTCTTTTTTTTTCAGTTATTGTAACAATCGTGTTGGTGTGTTTATCCGTTCTACCTCTCATAATGCTTATCATGGGTAAGTAGCGTGTGTAAAACTCTGAAGTGCGTGTGGCATGCAATTCTCCTTCACTTTACAGGTTAATAGTGTTATACCTACTGTATACACATCATTGGCATTTGTAGACTTTTAATAATTAATACACAAGTGTAGGTACCTATATTTTATACCTACTACTTTTAAAAACATCATTTCTTAAATAATCTTGTAGGTGTTAGGCATTTTATTTTAGCTTATCTTCTTACACGTGCGTGGAATATTAAACTACTTATTCTTTAATGTTTAATATTTCGGTAGGTATATCTTTTTCTTTAATTTACACAAACATAAAAGTTTTGAAAGGAATTTTTTACTAGTAACTATTTCCTTAACTTTATTTTAAATCTCACGAATTACTAAATGGTTAAGCAAATACTTGGCATGTTGGTACATACTTTATATTTCAATATAAAAAGGCATTGTAACACGACCACCTTGGTTTAAATTAAAATTGTGCCAAGAATTTTCAAATGAAATTTTTGTCTTTAAATCGAAGATTCCTTTACATCCTCGGTAGATACTTTCCAATACCTGCTGAAATCCGTTCACTATTCTATTATAGATGCGATTACCTAGTTGGATGTAAGGAAACGCTTCTAACAAATTCAGAAGAATTAATAAATAAAGAAACTAATGATTTTATATATCTATAATAAGTTATGTAACCAAAAATGATAAAAAATACTCTCAACAATAAGGAAATCGATAATAATTTTGCTATTTAAGAAATAAATACAGAGAGCTGCATGAAAAACAGACAGAGCTGTAGAATCGTTACCTATTCATCTGATTTTAAAAATTTAAAGACGAAACTAAATGGTTCAAAGTCCACTATAACCTGACAGTGAAAATATTTTATTCTTCGAAATGCCTCTGAGTAATGACAGTCAACCTGTTTATTTTAAATGACAACTTGAATTCAGAAAAATTAGCAGAATCCGGTATATGTATGTACAGGGTGGGACAGAAAGGACGGCTAGTACTGAGCGCTAGGTAAGGGGCCTAATGTGTGGCAGGTGGCGCTAGATTCGTGAGATCTTAGCATTTTGTTTAGTTGAAAGTTGAAGCCATGGGAATCGTGGACGATCGAGCTTACGACTGTTTTTTAGTATATTTTCGAAGACGATAATGGGTAACAGCATCGTGAACTCGGAGCGCTATATCGAGATGATCCACAACTTCTTTTGCCTGAATTACGAAGAAAACGTAATCCTATGCGACGTGTGTGGTTTCAGCAGGATGGAGCGACAGCTCACACAGCCAGAGCATCAATGGACGTTATTCACCCTCTCTTTCCTGATCGCCTCATTTCCAAGTTAGGTGGCATTCATTGGGCTCCTCGGTCTCTTGACTCCATGTCTTCAACTGTAAACTAAATGCTAAGATCTCACGAATCTAGCGCCACCTGCAGTCCTCTCACTTAGCGCTCAGTACTTGTTTCAAAAACGTCCGTTCTTTCGGCCCCATCCTGTATATCTTGAAAATAAGTTTTATTTGGTATTTCCTGGTTTTTGGTTGATCCCATGAAAAAATGCGTTAGAACAATTTAGTAGTGAATAAAATTTAAAACTACTCCTACATTTTTTGATAATTTTGTTTTACTATTGGTATATTAATTTTTTGTTTTCGTCATTACTTATAAATTTACAGTTGCAAATGTATGTACCTAAGTCAAAAAGGTTGGTCCGAACTTTTAAGTTTGGAAATGAATACAACACATAAAAATAATAGGAGTTTGCTTAATAAACTTACATCTAAAAAAAAACACCATCGTTTCCGTAATACATTCCGAATAAAAAATAATTATAAAATTGTACGAAAATCATCAACATTATTTTTTTCTTACAAAATAGCAGTATACTGGGTGATCAGTAATTGGCACACCACTCGGAGCATACTGTGAGAAACTTTAAGTGTTAAGAATGACCATTTTTTTACCGCAGTACTGTAAGTCCTTTCTTAACAAAGATATGACCATTTTTGCGTAAATAAAAGTGGCAACACTGGATTGAACATGTGAATAGGTTCGGATAGAAAAAAAAAGAGAATCGTTCAATATTTTATGATGCGAGAACTAAAATTCATTATTAATATTTTATGGAAATAGAAGGTATTTTAATTTATTCCAAGGGGAGTTTGAGAGGTTGCCAAACTTCAAATTTCTCACAAATTTAGGTATTTCATTAAATTTTAACATTTTCAATTTCTTTGTATTAGACGTTTTGTGAAAAAAATTTAACAAATCATATTGCATTTTTTTCCAGAGATTATAGTAGCATGAATTATTCACTCATTTTTGTTTTGGTTATGGAAATAATTAGCTTGTAACTTGGATGAGGGAAACTCTATAACTCGGAAATTAACCATCAGATTTAATTTTTCTTTGCAGATTATCCTTATAGTTTTAATGTGCTCTATAACGCTCTATATTCGGAGTGCGCCAATTACTGATCACCATGTACAGTGAATTTTTTTTATGAGTCTCCATAGGGATTTACATGGTAAAATCTTTAACTCGTGTTAACGGTTTTTCTACTGCGAATTTCAGAATGATTTTTGGCACACTATTAGTTTGCATCTTTTTTTACATGTTCTAGTAGTTCTTAAAATGTAAAAAGTAAAATTTATTTATTTAAACGGGAAATAAATTACATAATTTTAGCTCGTTTTCACATTAAAATTTATTAAGTAAGGAGGCTTTGTCCACTGACAAGCAAATAACTATTCCAAAACTGTCACTTTATTTGCATGTTTTATTAAGTTTGAAAGACTTTCAAAACGTGAAAATGTCTTTGTACACCATCGAAGAAAAAGTAAAATTCATTACGGCGTATATTAAAGGTGTCTCAAGTAGAGAGATATGATAATTTTGCGGTGGAATATCCAAATCGACCCATACCTTTAAAATTCTACAATAAATGTCAGTGGACAAAGCCTCCTACCTTACTAAATTTTAATGTGAAAATGAGTTAAAATTATGTAATCATTTTCCCTTCAAAATAAAAAA
Source organism: Pediacus dermestoides (assembly GCA_963942485.1). Classification (NCBI taxonomy): domain Eukaryota; kingdom Metazoa; phylum Arthropoda; class Insecta; order Coleoptera; family Cucujidae; genus Pediacus; species Pediacus dermestoides. The sequence goes on from OZ012626.1 coordinate 15,207,053, forward strand.
AATTCACTTTTTACATTTTAAAAACTACTAGAATATGTAAAAAAAGATGCAAACTAATAGTGTGCCAAAAATTATTTTGAAATTCGCAGTAGAAAAACCGTTAACACGAGTTAAAGATTTTACCATGTAAATCCCTATGGAGACTCATAAAAAAAATTCACTGTATATTAAAAACTCAAAAAGACTATTTATTCAGTGGCATGCCACTTTTCCGTTTCCAAGAATAATTCATGCGCCCGCCTGCACCTCTATGATTGAAATATCTATGTGAAATCAAGAATGTAATATACATAATAGTGTTATAGAGAAATATTTATTCTTCAAATATGTAAATTTAAAATATTTCAATTTTCTCCAGAAATATTTCATAAAAACTAAAATAATGTGTAACTTCCAAATCCACTGTGTCTCGAAAATGATCTAGTTTTTGATACAAATTTATTAAACATACTCCTACTATTTTCATGATTGTGTTCTATTTATTATCGAAGTTTTGAACATAAATAATGTACCACCGTATATAACTTATCTACTTCTAAATCACTATAATTCCATACATAATTACAGAAATTAAAAAATATACCAGTTTGTTGCTCAATAAACGTTCTACAAAAAAGATAAGAACTACTTTTTCCATAGAATTGACCATAACCGAACTGGATTTACTTACTCAAAACTCTTGTCTTTGCATATCTTAGTTTTGGAGGATCATAACTTCAGTAGCATTGATGCCACGTCAAAAAATTATTAACGAAAATTCTAGTAAATTGTACTCTCTGCAAAATTGTTCTTACATTTACATTTTGCGTGAAAATAACCAGTACCGAGAAATAAAAAAAAAACTGTCGGTACCAACTTTTATTTTCAAAATGGCGGCTGAAGTAGCACACCTGTGCACCCGAAAGTAAACATAAATTGCTTCACGCTTCACAAATTCTATCTCAGTAAGGAAGTATTTTTGTATGATTGTTTAATATTAGAATTTTGACCTAGTTTTGGTTCTAGAAGACGTTATATTACACTGTCTCAATATTTATTTCTGTCTAGACGGAATAAAAATGGTGCATAACGTAAAAAATACATTCAAAGTTAACTATGTCGTAAATAGCTGAGTTAACGCAAATAAAGAAAGTATAACTTTTTTTTCTACTGTCTTGTTTGAAAGTAGGCTATTTCTATAGATATGAAAGATGAAAGGTGACATTTACAAAAATGAGTGGTCTAATGGAAATTTTTCCTCTCTAGAGAAGAAAGTAAAACATTTGATACTTAGCAAATTCAGAGTTGCCGCATTTGCGACCTCTTCAATGTTCTTGCCTACATCACTACTATTTTCTTCGTCACTGGATTCCATTTTTACTAAATCATTTTCTAAAACAGACAAATAAATACCTTTTATAATATATATAATATGACAGAGTTTCTAAGGGTACGATCAAACTTACCTACTAATTTTTCTTGAAAAACTGTTAACTTTTTTAGTTGGTAAATATCGGGTGTTCATTTAAATTTCACCTCTAGTTGGCGTTGAAGTGTCGTTTATGAATGAAATTTCATTCTTTTTTTATTGCAAACGTATTGTAGAATCGTATGCATAGGTTCTCAGTAGGAGAAATCGAAAAAAATTGAATTTCGTCGATAATTAATTTTCCTAAAGAAATTAAGTTAAATTTCTTGCAAAAATTTTGAGGGTTTCCAACAATTTTCAAATAGTCTCTGTCGCACTTATTTCAATACGCATAAATTTCTCGTTGTCCCACTCATTATAACCGAATTTTACGACAAAAATGTGTTTTATTTTAGATTTTTGACCTATTATTCACTTAAAAAAATCTCCCGGTATGAAATTACATTTATTTATTCATTTTATTGTTTTCGGTACCTACCATAGAAACCAGTAAAATAAAAAAAAACTAATGGTCCGTCCTTCTGGGATTCGAACCCGGGGCCTTCCGTTTGACAGCCATAGGTATAATGAGACACATGTCTACCCTGACCGTCTGATTCAACAATCAACGCGTGCTATGAGAAATATAAAGGGTTTTAAGAATATCTAGTTTTTGGAAATTTTTTGACGCAATTTCAAAAAAAAGTTCAAACAAAATTTGTTCAAAATTCAATTCTAAATCAATGTTAAAGAATAAAAAAATCTCGTAAATTGTTGATTATTCAAGATATTCCTAAAAAACCTAAAAATGTCTTCAGGTAAGTGTCACTTGTTTTGGTGCTAGATGAAAAACATTTAATGTGGCACCCACAATTTTGTTCAAACTCTTAAATATGAAATTTGAATTAAATTCGATAGGTCGTTTTTGAGTTATGGTTGATACAGACAGATATCATGGCGAAAATGGTCAAAATGGATTCAGGGACCCTCAAAACGTGTAAATCCATCAAAATCTCGCAGTCGAAAAAAATCACGATTACTTTACTTTCTTATTACTTCGTATAAGAAAGTAAAAAGGCAGTGGATCAGATCCGGGCAGCCAGGATCTGTAAATATAAACTTAAAATCCCGGCAGTCGGAATCAGAACAGTTCAGAACAAATACCATCTTTAGTTTAAGCCCATTTAGTGTAGTGGTTAGAGCGCCTGCATCGTAATCGGTGTGGGTTCATGTGGTTTTGGTTCGATTCCCTAGATTTGCTACTTTTTTTTACTTTCTTATTTTAATTATTTTATCCACAACCAGTATATTATAAGGTCATAATTCCACTATTAGGAGACGTCTTATGATATTAATAAAACACATGTGTCCTATAATTAATACCCATGACTACCTACTCTTTAATAAAAATTAATTCTACATAAAATGACAAAAGTCACTTCAAAATGTCAAATAAAATTTTTCCAAAATATTAATTTCAAAGTCTCTGGTCTGGTTGTGGATAAAACGTTGTATTGCATACATGTCTTAGTTGTATATTATCCACTTTAAGAACGTTAAACGTTCTTGCGTGGATAATATACTACCTAAGACACTTGTGGAAAGCTTAAATTCAAAAACTCGGGAAAATTCTCGTACCCATTTTTTGGGAAATCGAAGAAGTGTTTGGATTTGATTTTACGCGAGAATGGTGAGTTGCAGAAGAAAATTTTGTTAATAAATATTGTAGAGGGCAATATTTTCTACAATTTATCTCAAAGAATCGATGCGCTACGACGAAAAATGCCAAAAGTAGAGGGCGCCAAAGTACCCAAAAATGAATTTTTTCATTTTTTTACGCCCAACTGTAAATATAAATGTTGCCAAGCGAAGAAAAACTCACAATTTTTATATAAATGTTTTTTCTCTACGATCTACCGTTTCGTGGATACAGCATCCAGAGTGGAAATGTTAATCGTGTTTGTCTACTATTTTTACGATGTATTATTATTACTTACTTTGAAAATAAAATGTTCTAATCTTTTTTGCGTTGTTTTCAGATAAGTGTAATAATTAAAATATCGTTCATTACACGTCCAGAAATGGATTTTCCGTGCTTGCATGACTTTGTGTTCGGCTTCGCCTCCCACAAGAATTTGTCACGCGCGCACGGAAAAGTCTTTATTTCCAGACTCCTAATGAAATATACTATTGTCTAACGACAACAACAAATATCAAATATCATTTAATCAATTTTCTTCAAACAGACCTCCAGGCTGTTGGCTTTGAAGTTCAGCAGGCGTTTGAGGATGCGAATCGTCTAATAGTCGAGACAGCTCTCCAAAGATCTACTGAGTATGACTCTACTACAATAATTGACGAAGACAATTGACCTTTTAGTATTGCTTGCCACTTTGGTAAGAGCAGAATGTACAACGTACTTGAAGAAACCGAGCCATGGAAACACTCCCGAGCGAATCTACTACTTTCCACAATCTTTAAAGAACGACACTTTAATTTCACGTGCTTTTCCTTCATACCTTCAATGGTGTGTGTATCGAAATACACTACTCGAAACTCTGCATGCTGTATCTCCGAAACGCTGGATCGTAGAGAAAAAACGTTTATATAAAAATTGTGTGTTTTTCTTCGCTTGTCAACATTTATATTTACAGGCGTGATTAAATTTTGATTATGGACATTTTTTTCGTAGAATGCTTATTACTCGAGATATTTGAAAGTTTCAAGTTAAAAAAATCATCCAGTATAATATATATATTTACTATTACTTATTTTGATCCTCTTTAATAATTTTTAGTACTTTTCAACAGTTCCGTTCCTTAAAAACTGTTAAAGTCCGAAGTCCTGTTAGAAAAAAAGTGGAACACACTGTAGAATGTTACAAAATTTTCAATACAGAATAACCCCATAAATCTTAATTAAACTGGCTTGATATTTTCTTAATTAATGTAAATCCTTATTTACGTTTTAGTTTTCAGTAATATGTTCTCGGTCTAGTAAATTATTCAATTCGGTAATGGTCTGGTTTCATCCAATCCATACATAGATAATCATTTTAATTGCACACTAGAACTCGTAATTGTAATTTTATTAATCCCTTAGGGTTAAATACATGGCATGTTACAAACAAATCTTGAAACAAAATAAATCATTGGGATATCCATTTTCTATTATTGTTGGCTCTTTTCCATCGGCTCATATAAACCCTAAACCCTCCAAAACCGTGCGTGTCATTAATAAAATACCATAGGTATAGATTTTCCACCTTTACTTTTGTCTTGTTTGACGTTATATATTTTCGCCTCTAGATTTTAATTACTATGAACATTGCATATACTATATACTTCAAAATAATTAATTTCCTAACTAAATGATATTTACATGTTGTAATTATTACATGTAGTTGTTAAAAATTTTAGTCTGAAGCAGAGTATGAATTGAATATTGATTCATTCGGTATACCAATATGTATTTTTTTATTACTCTTAAAAGTACAAAATTATAAAATCCACCATGGAATTTTGAAATTGCTTCCATATAATATTTATTATATTTTATCCCTTATTGTCTTGTCAAACCTTCTGGGTTTTGAATGACCTTTATTGTATTATCCTGGGAGAGTTTCTCTCGAAACAATTTAAAACTTGTTACGAACTACAGCAATTTCGCCAACATAAATAAATATTTTTATTGTACCCACTTGAACCAGTTGTTCTAATTACTGTTTGTTAATCCTTTAAAAGATTTGCAAAATTAAAACAAAATTGCATGTCAATACTGAATTGTGCATCAATTTATAAATTGGTAAATAAATACATAGGTATTATCCCTTTACTGATTTAATTTAATTTATTTTAATTACATTAATTTTATCTGGTACTACAGTGACGTAAATAAAATAGGTATAAGGTACAACATCGATATTTTTTCTCATTACAAATGCAATTATAGTCCTTTCCCAATGAGCGACTTTATTGTCCCCGAGTATGGTTGAGATTTAAAATGAGTGATAGTTATTCCAGATAACTGCGTAGAGCTATAAAAAGGCTATACTTGTGGGGTTCTTTATTGGCAGTTATCACGAATAGAAAGAGGATCGCTAATAATAAAATACTAAAAATGGCAGTCAGAAAGTTACTGACGCAAAGATGTGCTAATGGTATCTAAGTACAACACTATAATACATATTGTCATTCATAATTTATTTCATTCAAGTATAAACGTTATCATTATCACCCTGTTACAATTTTATTGAATTAGACACCTAAATCGGTAAACTTCCAGTAAAATTAGTCTATTTTAAATATAGAATGATGCCGTGATGCCGAGGGTATCTACTTTGATAAATTAAAATGATATGTGACCAGGATAAACTATTTAGTAATATTGATATCATTGATGTTGAATTATACCTATTTAAAAACTTTACCTACGTCATTTGAATTTCTATTCGATGCTCTGTAGTGACAAGCTGATTAAAACAAAAATCATTTCCATATAATTGGATTTGTTTCTAAAAATACCCGAAATCTAATTAAAATTGTTTTTTGTTGCCTATTTTACGAAGGGATCAAAATATAAACGAATTAGTCAGTCCGGTACGAATTGAGAGTCCATGCAATATCACAATTTAATAAAGTATCTCTCTGTTTAATTTATTGTCCACCAGAGTGTGTTGAAGAGATTTTTGAATTTAGGAAATTTTTTGAAATTATTTGACTATTTTCAGCAAAATATAGAATTTAATATCTTACTGAAATACTATTTAAGTATATATGTATATCACTCCTTTTGTTATTATATACCAAATTATAAGCAATTTTAAATTAGTAAATAACAAATAGAAATCCAGTAATATTTAAATATAACTACCTAATAATTTTTCTTAATTTTTGACTCTTCCAATTAAAAATTCCCCTTCCTAGTTATAAAACTACTCCAACTATTCATAGTAATCCTTTCCGTAATTGAGTAGGACTGTATTATACGATTTAGGATTAAATTTGGGATTAAATTGGTTTGCATATGAGATTCACAATACATAATTTAACAAATAAACTTATTTATTTACGGTGCATAAACCCCCAATTGCATTAAATTTCGCTGTTTATATGTCATGCCAAGAATACTTTGCATTCTACGGATTAGACGAAATATTCAGAGATGTTTGCATGTTAAGTGGTAGTTTTCATTCTGAAGTTATGTCAGCTGCGAAGTCTACTTCCTATTCCTCTATGAAAGTACCTAAATTAAATAAATTTTATTTGTTTGTTTGTAGAAAGTTTCGTACATAACCGAAGTTGCACCTAATAGATATCAATCGATGATTTTTAATAAATTATATTTCCATTTGAAAAAAATTCTCTTTAGAAACTAAATACGAAACAAACTGACCCATAAAAATTAAATTTTAACTACTTATCCATAATTATATTGCATGCAAATGCCAAAATTATTACACATAAAGTGGAGAATTTATTAAGGTTATGGCAGTTGTCCACAACTAAAATAATTGAATGTAGAATTTAAAAACGTAGTAATATACAGGGTGTTCCATTTAAAAAAACGAAGTTATGGTCTACTTCCGGTATAACCGGAAGTCGTAGAAACTTGAAAATGTTTCAAATAAAGAGATCATATGCTATTTAGGCTATAACCCAATTTTCAGAAAACATGTTAACTACATTTTGTAAAGCGTCTAACCAACGGTTTCGGTGAATAACCCTGTATAAAACGGTTTAAGATAGAGACCTATAATCTGTGATAATAAAATAAAATAGTATTGCTCAGAGGCTCATCGTTTTGGCTATATTTTTTTAGATAACTCAAATTTTGTAAAAAAATAATAAAAATTACGATAAATGCAATCAAAACACGTGAAAAAGTTGTCCCTGTTTGATATGTCATTTTTTTATCATGGCATTATGATTATAAAAATTATGATTTGTTAAATTTAAATAAAGACAGGATGAGAGACTTCAATCAATATAACTCGGTTATGGTCAATTTTAATCGATGTTACTTTTTACTTTCTTATACGTAGTATAAGGAAGTATAGTAATCGTGATTTTTTTCGACTTCGAGATTTTGATGGATTTACACGTTTTGAGGGCCCCTGAATCCATTTTGACCATTTTCGCCATGATGTCTGTCTGTCTGTGTGTCTGTGTGTGTGTCTGTGTGTGTATCTGTCTGTATCCACCATAACTCAAAAACGACTTCTCGGATTTGATTCAAATTTCATATTTAAGAGTTTGAACAAATTTGTGGGTGCCACATTCAATGTTTTTCATCTAGCACCTAAACAAGTGACAGTTACTTGATGACATTTTTAGGTTTTTTAGGAATATCTTGAAAAATAAACAATTTACGACAATTTTTTATTCTTAGACATTGATTTAGAATTAAATTTTGAACAAATTTTGTTTGAACTTTTTTTTGAAATTCCGTCAAAAATTATTTTTCATATAGTATCACTCAGTTACAAAAGTACTTTATATAAATTACAGAAATCTATACCGTTGAGGAAATCGATTGTAGCAATATTATTATTTGAAAAGATCGACGGCTACGGCAGCATTGTGGTGGCGAAACTACCACCGGTTGTTACGCGGTCGTTGATTTGTGTTATTTGTGTCATATTGTAATATGTACAGTTAATAGGAGTAGCTAATAGCAGTAAAGTATTCCGTGTACTCTTCTTATCCAGAACAAATACCACTTCTAGCACAAGCCGCCGTGGCGCAGTGGGTAGAGAATCTGCCTAGTAATCCACACGGTGCTTGTTCGATTCCATAGATTACCCTTCTTTTTTTTTATTTTAATTAAATGCTTTATTTATTCGGAGCGATTATAAGTCACGGACCAGGTTAGGTTGTTTTATATAGTTTTTTTTCCTTTAAATAATAGCATAAATCGGTACCATAAGATGATGCCGGAATAACCCTTACACGTGACCTTGAATTTGATGGAATACTTTGCTGCGATTAGCCTCTCGTCAGTTAATTTCACAGAAATTAGGTTATTTTTTATCATGAGTCGTTCAGTAAGTTTTGGCATTTTGATTTTTGGCGACGGATGCAAATAAGTACTTAATTTGCCAATTTGACAGTAAACGTCAATCAAACAAAGGCATTGTAACACAGGGAATCAGGGAAATATTAGGTGTAGTCGATTTCTGTGAAATTAACTGTACCTATAATTATTATTGAAAAAATCGACGGCAATGGCAGCATCGTGGTGGCGTGTTTTTTGTGTAATATTGATATATTGTAATACAATTAAATATTATTGAAAAAACGGAACAAGACAGAAAACTATCGTGGGGCGAAGCCCGCGGGGGACAGCTAGTAATAAATAAATGTGATTTTATATTAATAACGTGTTGAATGTCGACAGCATGTGATTATTGGCTACCCCTTCAGTATTTTCCAAAGATTAAAACTGTATCATGGCAATGTATAAGAAAGTCATGTGTTGGGCACTCAGATATTTTGTACAGCGTTTATTAAGCAACAAATTGCTGTATTAATTTTTTAGTTTTAGCCATGATTTATGGATTTACCATTGCAAGAGTATATACCTATAAATATAAATAAATACCTAGTTTTAAACCGCTGTGAAACCATATATAATCAATAAATTAATAAAACAATTTGATTCGTAAAACAAAAAAGGTAAGAACGATTTTTTTCATAGCGATTTATCTTGGACCAAATCTCTTCATCGCCAAAAATGCTTTAAAGAATTAAAAAAAAATTCACAAACGAAAACGTTATGGCCGATATTCTAAAATCGTAATTTTCAGTTTTCTAAAAAACGGAGATAATTCAATTATGTATTATAGGGACTTTGCATGATTTTCAAAATAATTTTTTTTGAAAAGCGGATACCAAATTATCACTATCAATATTTTTGAAAAAAATTTTTGGTCCGTACTTTCCAAGTAAATAAATAAAAAGTATTGCAAAATTTGAAATTTTCACGCATTGCCCGGAAACGCCCGAATCGGCTCAAAAAACTGCTGACGTCACGAATCTAGTTCTCCAGTGCAGCACGCCGCATTTTGACTTATTTCGAAAAATGTCAAACGCGTAATAGTATATTATACTACGACGCTATAATGAAAGCTATTATTCTTGAGGATGAAAATTACAACTCGATCGAGCGAAGCGAGCGAGTGTTGTAACATCTTAGGGAATAATAGCCATTATAGCGAGTTGTATACTATACTTTATCTACGACGAAAATCCATCTTCAATATCATTTTCCACATTTTCCATTATAAAATGACACAACACGTACAACACTATCAGTATTTTGACAATTATTTATTTACACTGACATTTTGTTTGTCATGGTTTCCAAGGCTATTTTCAATTTCACAGAAATTGTGATTGTTATACTATTTTTTCATTGGTTCACAAGTATGGAATAATGGAATTTATATGGAATAATGAGATTCATTATATTGCAAGAACCACAAATATAATACATATATTATATATTAGTCGTAGATAATAGTTATTTATATTATAAGTGGGATATGAACAGCATTAACATAAGAGTCTGAAAATTGCAGAACGAGTCGTAGACGAGTTCTGTAATCAGACGAATATGTTAAAGTGTGTATATCCCACGTGTAATATACAAGATTTTATCTACTACCGTCCAAATAATTAAAAATGAATTTTGAATTTATTTCCAGCGACATTGCTCAGTAGTTGTTGTCAAGTTGTCGTACTGGAGTACCTAACCTAAGTTATGTAAAAACTAGCCAGCGCTACAGAACAGTTAATTTGAATTATAAATTTTGAAATAATTAAACAATTTTAGACAAAAAAACTCGGGGACATGGACCGTGTTATGTTTATTACTAAAATATAAAACTAATTTTTTATAAAATAAAACTATAAATTTTTTCAGTTATCTAACGTGAAGTTAGGGTTTTTTCTATGTAGATACGCTATTATAAAATTCTCCAGGTTTCAAAAAATCAAACTTAAGAGTATGAAGTGTCATTACTCAGTGTTAATAACAAATTTTAAAGAATTAAACAATTTATATTATATTAAAATTAGACATTTACAAATATAAACTTTCCTATAATGATACTAAATTGTAAAAATTGTGTTGTAAATACTTGTAAGAAAGAATTTTCTTGTTGAAATTTCAGTGTGGTAATGATTTCTTTAAAACACATGTTGCGTAATAATCTGACTTACGTTACTCAAATTAATGTCAAATCAAGGCTATTATGAATTGGTAGTAGATAAAAAATATTTAGACATGCCAATGTCAACTAGATTCGTGACGTCACACAGGACTCTCCGATCTCAAAGCGTTTTCGGGCGGCAATAATATATTTGAATTACGGTCAATTTATAATCGTTTTTTACTTTCTTATACGTAGTATAAGGAAGTATTGTAATCGTGATTTTTTATGTACAAATATTGAGTAAAAAAAATAATTTTTGCTGTAGAGTATTATTAATATAGTCGTTTTACATTTCTAACAGAAAAACACGGGATTTTAAAAAAATTCAACATCCCTATTAAGCACTAAATTTAGCAACATCAGCAACAACAATTTGAACCAAACCTGTATCTCTTTAGAAATTTTAATGAGAGATCCCTGCATATTGAGAACCAAATTTACAACAACCTGTATAGCAGGTACCTACTGAAATAAGGATATACATACAATGGACCTTTTAAACAACACCTCTGCATGTATTATATTAGTTATCTATAGTAAAATTTTGACAAAAAATCAGCTTACTGAAAATTGAATTTTATTGCAGGTATACAATTTTTGCGAGATTGTCCTCGAGAACCGAACATTCCTATCTACATGGTGGTAGGTGGTAGTGTAGGTTGTGTGAAAATGGGGCTGACCCTGTGGAACCAACTGCATACTCGTCGTTTGGACGTAGCTGCAATGAATGCCACAACAATTGGATCAAAAGTTGCATCAGTGGCATTAACCGTATTGCTCATTGCCTGGTTTGCGTTAGGAAACTATTGGATTTTGCGGATCAAGTGGCCGGATTTTACGCCCACATTATTCGATCCAAACCGCTGGTGCCATCGTACGTTGTATGTGTTCTCGCTTGTCCATTTATGCATCATTTATTCACTTCTTGGAATTCTGTTAGTTCTTATCGTGGTTTTGGCCGGCTGCCAAATGTTTGGTTGCCCATGGCTGGGACCTGCTAGATACAAATAGCATAACCCGCCCGATTATTTTGAACTGTGGGATGTACCCAGAACTTACCATTGACTGTTTTTGCTCAATGTAGGGACTCTGTGTGTGGGATATTGCTCTACTAGCGGTTACATAAATTCGTATAGTTTATTTATTTATTGTGTAGTAACTGCCAAAATGGTATTTCCGTTGATTTTTAATATGAATAATTAACTTCAATTCGTGCATAATTGCTTGCATTTCAGTAAAATAATAATAAAGCACCAACATTTTACAATTAAATTTTAGTTTAATTGAACTTAACCAAACTCAAACTCGTACAAATTTATTTTAAATAAATTCATTTTATCATAAACCTACACACAATTTTCACTGGCTATAATTTTTAACAAAATAATTGTCTCTGTTGTTATTGGGCTTTTATATCAATAAAGCATTAACGTTCTTCCATTTTTTTAACAATAGTCATAAAATCAACGCCATAAAATTAATTGGCTATGAAATTGTAACTGTATATAGAGAAATAAAAATCATAGAAATAAAATTTATAGCAATGGAGTAAAACAACAAAAGGTTAATCGCGTTTATCTTAGCACAAAAATAGAACAATACACAATGTTGGTTTCAAGGAAAACTACTCATATAAGGATTATGAATGATTTAAAACATGAAACTGAAAAGTTTTAAAAATTTTTTTATTCATTTGGTGAGGGTGATAAAAAATTTAGGTAAAAGTGATGGTCAATTAGTTCAATTTTACAACCTAAAGTGCTTATTCACTCAAAATACTTCTGCCAAACATAAAAAAAATCCGGTACTAACGGGTGTCCAATAAGTCTTTCAGTCAGGGCGGCTATGGCGAGTGTTTTGCTTTTCATGAAAAAACACAAAACTTTAACCGTTACAACCTCACCTCAAACAAAACGTCATTTAAGACGACATAATTAATGTTTTATGACGGTTACATGAAAATTATATTTTAGGTTTTCTGTTTCTTAATGAAAAGAAAAATACTCTATAGCCGCCCTGACTAAAAGACTTATTGGACACCCGTTAGTTTCCTTTATTTCAGCAAATAAATTTAAAATTCACTAAGAAACGGTTTTACATTTAATAAGAAGTCCCGTAGCCAAATGCTATATAAATGGTAAATTTTAAATGGTCCGTTAATTTTACGTGGAAGTGTACCAAATTTATACAGGGTGTTACATATTTAGGGAATGATTTTACAAAAAAATATGAAAAAAAGATTGCAAAAGTTCCCATAAACACAGATCCGAAAATGCATATTAAGGTAGATATTACAGTTCTTCAAAAATACGGGAAAATAAGTAACGATTAACCACAGGTATTCTTGAATTAAGCAGCTAAGGAATGATAATATCTATTTTGGTTCAAAGTATCCAGTGGATTTTAATATTCGAATGGTTTATAGGTACATATGGGACTAGCTTTATTATCTTTTGTCTAGGTAACAGCAGGTAACACGTTACTTTAACTTTTAAATCTCAAATGGCAACATAGGTCATATTGGGCACATTGAAAAGGTAATTTTTCATTTTTTAGTGATTAAAAAGCTTTATATATCTGGATTCACTAATTAACAACACAAATAATATAATGAAGAGATTCAGTGTCGCATTAATATGGCCAGCAGATGCCTCTGCGCCCACCATAAACACTTCTGTTCACGTGCCCTTCAACGATCACCAAGTTGACGATGTGGGGCCAGTCCTTGTATATGGTGCAGGGACCTACACGTTAGGTCAGAAAGGTGAAAGGGCGTTGGGTATCTTCGAACCAGTACGTGAACCAAGAGAATGGCGCAGAAGGTACAACTTCGAATTCTATTAGCTTTTCGATGAACCGGACATTGTAAAGTATGTCAAAATATCACGACTGAAATGGGCGGGCCATCTAATGCGAATGCCAGACACTAGAGTACCGTAGAAACTGACGTAGACATCGTCGGAGGGAAGGAGAGGCAGAGGCCGTTCCCAGATGAAGTGTATAGATGATGTAGAGGAGGATTTGAAAGTCCTGAGAGTACGTAGATGGCGGGAGGTTACGAAAGATAAGATGGAATGGAGACATCTATTGGAGCAGGCCACGATCCATGCAGGATTGTCGCGTCTATGATGATGAATGATTTAAAAATTTCGTTGGATCACATACACAAATTAAAAAAAAACTTCAGAGCTAACCATCAGTTTCAATAACTATCGATTTTAACTATTTTTGATGCAAACAAAAATACGCCGATTTATGGGTTTAAAATCAATTGATTGAATTTTAGGTTTCATCCCCTCACTCACCTATCCTTACTTTGACATTTCATCTTGTGATTCATCATTTTAAAGGTAAACAAAGAATTTAACCACCTTAAAAAATCGGATTCACTCGATTCATTTTCAAGAATCAGATAAAATGACTTTCTTGTTTTCAAAGCATTTTTTCCAAATTTCCCCATGAAACTTTTCTCAGTTAATTTGGGTAAAATTAAACGGCAATTGCAAATGAATTTAAATCAGATTTAAGAAAGTTGTTCCTTATTTTGTAAAAATGGATATTCCGTAAAATAAAAAAATAAAAAAAAATAAAAAATATCAAGGTAAAGAGAAGAATTACATCTCCACTGATATGATCCAAGTCGCTATTTGAGATTTCAAAGTTGATGTTACTTGAAATTACTTACGGGTTTTTCTACAACTCAATATTTCTGAATCGTTTTAAAAATATTTTCGAATTACTCTGACTCGCCCTTTTGCCTCGATCTAAAATAGTAATTAAATTAATTTCTATTAATATTAATAAAATATTACATGTGGACAGTACATTTATTGGCTACAATTTCAGTATTATCCAAGGATACTATATTCCGAATCTCATATAAGGAAATCATGAGTTAATCATTTCAGCATTTTTCAGAAAATAAATTGTATGTTGTAATAAACGTGGTAAAATTTTGATATTTTGAAGATCTTTTTAACAAAAAATAGAGCAACCTAACAGATATAAAAAATATAAGCTCTAACAGATTGCGCTACATTTTCTCTTTAATTCGATATCCAATAAATGATCTTGCGATTAAGATTAGCCTGAGAATGGAAATAAGTAGACATAACTGGATCTTATAATTGGAACCTTAAGAAAATGTTTCCTAAATAAACAACACAACAACACACAATTACAAATCTTTAGAAAATCTGCAAAATAACAAGAAAATCTAGTGTAGTTTATATTTATATAAAGTGTTTGGCTTCCATATACGTTATTCGTTTGATTTGCGTTCTAACTAACTTAAATCACGTATTTTTGAAGAAAATTTTTATTACAAATAATTTTTTGAATAATTGACTAACATTGTTATTTAAATACATATAATTAAATGAAATAAATTATTGCACATCTCCTTCTCTGGAATAAATATATGTAATTTTTTTAAATTATATACATTTTAATTACAAAAATATGTAAACTTTATATATTACCTAGCAACATGAATTATAAAGTCAATTAGATTTCATATTAGGATATAATTGATTGTGAGCTGTATTTTCAAGCATTTTATAAATGGAGAGTGTAAATAAATTTTTATGATAATGGATTAGGAAAACGTATTCTACATTATTCCATCTAAGTCCAATACCTAAACACACATTTAATGAACATAGTAGTAGTCTTTATACAATAATGATAATAAATTAAAATCATACGTGTGAAGTGTTGTTTCTGTTAATGTTGCTTATACCGCTACTGCTTTATACGTGCTCAAACTATAATTTTCAGTGTTATCATGGATTGTATAACTTCAAATACGGAATAACATTGATGAATCTGTAGGCGATACAAATGTTTCTCAGTTCAGATATATCAATGAAAATCAAAACTATCTATAAGTTTTTAATTATTTTTTAATACCTCCAACGCAATGACCTATACACATATGTGTTTATTTGTGGATTATGAAATTATACATGTGTAGTTGTGTAGAGTGTAGATAATCCCCAAAAATGACTTTTTGTTAGCCTACATATTCGTAATATCTGATAGCGGCAATACTGGTCAGAATCTCAATAGATTTTCCTGGGTCTGCAAAATGACTCTCGGCATTCATACAGGAATTGGTTTGCCAGAGGATCCTTAGCGATACCATCTGTCTAAGTAATCATTATACAGCCCGCACATCCACACACAATTTTAGACCACTATACGGACAGGCAATAGATTGATGTTTCTCATGGTAAGGAAATTTTTATATTTTATTTAAATATATTTCCAGATATGATGCTAGCTATCGTTTGATTCCTGTACATTTCTTTCATTATTAATGCTAAAAAATGTCTTATGAATTTTGTCGAACTCCTGGAAACCGAACACTCTGTGATGTAATTTAAACTAATTTGATGTTTTCTTCGACTATAAAACTATGAATAAACACATCATTTCCTTAAAGAATGATTCTATATCATTTTAAACTCTCAAAAAATGTGCTTAGCATTTTTTTATTGTATAATTACATTTATTTTCCGATATTTTTGGTATGTGGCGTACTATAAGAGATTTTTAAATTACATGCCTGAATTAAATTAGAATTATATACCGACCACGAATAAATCGAACCTGAAGAACAGTTGTAAAAATTATACCTGAAAAATTTTAAATTAAAAAACAAGTTTGATATTCCGTATTAATTTATAGAATATGTTTTGATGGATTTACACGTTTTAATAAACAACATATTTAACTTTACAATTTGAATTATAATAAGAACGTGTATAGTTTTCTACTGGGGCGTCAGCACTTGAAAGAAGACAGTTGATTCTTCCATATAAAATTTAAAATAGAATACGTTTTCAAATTATGGCGAATGCGCCGGGGAAAACTAAATTTGAAACATGAAATGTTATGTGTGCGACATTTATACATTCCTATTATATACATATACGTAGGTAACAATATTTATCTACTTATCATAACTGTAAACTTATCATAACTGTAGACAAGCTGAAACTGTATATTTATTCTTAACGCAAACCAACGCAAGTTTCACAACACGGGTTCATATTTTGTGTCTTATCACACGCCACGGTCCAATGCAAGCTTTTCACTTCTAGTCTTGGGGAACAATTTAATATGAATTGCTTGACGTGTTTATACAATTTTTATAAAACTTTCTCTTTGTAATGGCTTGCGCAGTTGTGCTATGTAGGATGTCTAGTGAATAAAACATATTTTCCTACTTTTTGAAACTGGCTTTTGAATACTGTGGGATAAGATAGGAGCTCTTGAAACTCCACGACATATAAATGATAATTAATTTGCAAATCCTGCCTAGGTGAATTGTTGTTCCTGCATTTGACCTAAATTCATTATTGTGATGAAATTTCAAACACATTAATAATGTTTTGTCAGTAATTTTATACTGGAATGTATGAAAATATTCTTTTTCTCTCTACCAAACGTTAGTTTTTAAATAAACTGATGACAATAAATTATTGCATAATGCTTATTAACTCTAGTACTTAAATGGTAATTACATAGGATGTATTTAATTTATAAATTTTTAACATATCAATATAATATAGGTACAATTGTTTACAAACACCAAAGATTCCTATAAATTCCTAAATGTAACTACAAATAATTATACCTATATATTTTTGTAAATCCTCCACATATACAAAAGTAAATATGATAAAATTGTAAATTTGATACAACCTAGCAGTAAAATATTTTAAATTTTTTATCCTGAGTTTTTATTTTTGTCCTACACTCATTATATAAGCTGTTATAGGACAATAATTTCTGTCTATAGTTAAAACTAAATGTGTTTCCCATTTAACTGTTTTTCGTTGCATAATAATTGTAGATGATGTATTATTACAAAGCCTTTATAAATTAAATCACATATTACAGAATCAAAATTTACTATGACACATTGTAATTTTGTTTGATGCAAAATGATATACACACTCAAACTCAGAAATGCACAGAAAACTGCTTATTTTGTTAAATATAAGGACGTGATATGATAACGTCGATATATGGTAAAAATATATCTTCCTCCAATGTTTCATTACGAATAAAAATTCTTCGTCCACAACAGGGTTCACTAGTAAAAAAACACCAACACAGAACCGTTTTAAAAAAATTTCTTATGACGTTAAAAGGAGCGTACAAATTTGTTATGTTTAGAGGTTTATTCGTGCTGATTAATAGGTATAAAAATACAGACATATTATCTAGAGTGAATATCGTTGTAAATGTGTATTGTATAAATTAATATTAACATTATTAGTTGATTTATAATGCTGTTGTTAGAAAATACGACAGCACATAATGCGGTCCAGGCTTTAAAATATGTAAAACAATAGGTATCATTCGAAATTAATGAAACAGTCTGCTAACTACTCTAATTATTATTATACTATAACCTGGAAACAAATAATTTTAATTGCTTTGTTAACGAGGATGTTCATCATGATTAAAAGAACGGGCTTGATAATGAAATACAAAATAATTGCTAAACTAGAAACTTACAAAAAAACAAGGAACTGCTCGAGTGTCTTCTTCAATTAGCAGATACAGTTCTTAATCTAAGTAAAGTAAAATAATAATTATTGTTTATACATATTAAAACTTTAATTAAAAGATTTTTTGTATAGCAAACTGTTTCATAATTGTATATAAAAATATTTGAATGTACCTGTTTTCATATTATAGATTTCTATAATTAAGTATCTGTAGACTAATTTGAATGTAATGATATTGATCTGTCTTATACATACACATATTATTATAAAAGAAATATTAATACATATTATTGTATACTTCTGACAAAGGCACATTACATCGAATACAATATTCAACTTATAGTTTCAGTAACATTTCATAGAGTGTATCTTGCATACATATAGAATATTTATATAAATGGATATGTATAGATGTAGAATGTTAAACATAAAGTATATTTTATAACAACTTTAATCCCAATCAAAAAAATGGAAACAAATATGTGTTTCAATATTTACGTATTATATGTTTACTCTGTGATAATTGTGTAAAAATGTTTGTTATTTTATGTTGTAATTCCTAAGTTAACAATGTAAAGTTTATTTGAAAAATAAATTAATTTCTTTATTAATTTTACCGATTTTTATTTACATCGAAATGTAAACAGTTAATAATTCAATTGAATGCTAAAATATTCTGGCAGATTTTTTTTTCTTTATAATTAAATAATTTTTAAGACGACGGTACTTATTGATTTTAATTAGATATTCCTTTTAACTTTGTTATTCTCTATTGGTGAAATTTAAAAGGCTTTAGAATTTCAATTTAGAGCATATATTAATTAAAGTTATTTTAAGTAATTATTAGTATACTTATTAGAAGAAGTAGGTATCAATATATTATGTACATTTCAGTGGTGGAACCAGGATTTTGAGGATGGTGGGTAGGGATTCAGGTCTTTCTGATTTTATAATAAAGGAACTGGAAATTCTTCTACCGTTTCAAGCGTAAAGATAAAATTGAAGAAAAACATCTTGTAACGATTTTTATGTTCATAATTATAGCGTTAATTAAACACACAAAAAATATGATAGCTACCGATAAAAGTGGGTAACAGAAAAATATCGATCCTTTAATTTGAGAAGTTGTATCTCTATAGTATGTCTATACAGAGCACATTTTGATCGCTGTGTACAGGACTATAAATAAAGTATGCATTTTTGCCGTCCAGGACCCAGACACAAACTTCTAAAGTAAAATCTAAAATCAGGTACCTACTATTTTTTTCATTTTTCAGAAATGTTTGAGGCGCTATATCTCGGTAAGTATTGACAGTAGAAAGTTTAATCTTGTTTTTTGTTCATAATTTTATGCCCAAAAATAAAAAAATATTATATTGTACGAACTTGTGGAAGTTTTTTTAATTAACCGAAAAAGTACCACTTTGAGATCCACATTTTCAAAACATACTTATGTGAATATTTTTTTGAAAAGTTATTCCTTATCGAAATCTCTGGCAAATCACCTAAATATGCATTACATACATACTAAATTTCAATTTGTAGTAGGTTAAAGATAGAAATAGATTATAGTTTTCGTCTTTGAGAAGCAACTTTCACTAAGTCATATTAGGTTAGGTTCGAACACTCTTTGAACCCCAGAAATATACATATATCTTTAAACTAAACCTTGGATAATTCTTTGCGAGATATCCTGAACTATTAGGTTTATTCGTGAAACAGTTTCAAATGAACCATAACTAATCAAATTCCAAGCAAATAAACTGCTGGCCAATTGAAACGTACCAAGCGAATTTTTAGGTTGAATTTAAAGTCAAATATTTTGAAAAGGAGAAAAGATATCAACATGAGGTTTTCAGGATTCAAGAGATAATTTTATTGCGAAAGCAATAATGTGACCCGATTTTTTTACTACGTTTTTAAGTACGTTACTATCTACAGGGTATGAAAGAAAGTCGTCTTTTTTTTCTCAAACTTTATACCTACCGGAATTCCACAAAATTTTTTTTATATTTTTTTGATGTCGATTTTTTTAGTCCCTGGTTAATGAGGAAAAAACCAATTTCTCAAATTTTTTATATCCCTCTTATTTTATAAAATACCGAATTTTTTATTAAATTTAATATTGTTGAACAGGTTTTTGCAATAATAATTATGCTGCCATTTTGACAGCAAATGTCATCATGTGATGTGTCGATAAAAAGGTAATTTTAAGTAGAATCTAATTCTTACGGAAAAAAATATACAGGGTTGTTTTAAAAAATTTTGAAAGTTAGTAGGTGGCCCTTCCGTTGAAACCGGAAGTGTCATTAGATTGTTTTAAACGTCAAAATGATTATTCTTTTCAACAATCAAACCATGCCAAATTTCAAATTAATACAGTTAAATGTAACAAAATGGTGGGGGTTGTAAAACGATTTTGTAGCCACCCGGTATACACGAATATGAGCAAATTTTTAAAAAAGTGAAAAACCCGTTTCGAGGATATACATAAGTCACTTAAACCAATGGTGAACATAAACTAACTAAATTCCATTCTATTCCATTAAGAAAATAGCCTCAAAAAAGGAATTCAAAAAATTTACCAATTAGCGAACGTGTACCGATTTTTGATAAGCCACTGGTAACCAATAAATAAATGAAAGTACAAAAGGTGTACTTTTTATAAGAAAGCCATTCATAAGTTATCATAATCAACTACAGAGATTGGTTCTTACAAAACACAATATGGCCGAACGACAAAAAACAAAGAAAAAATCAAAATTTCAGCAAAAATTCGGTATTTTATAAAATAACAGGGATATCAAAATTTTGAGAAACAGGTTGTTTTCCCATTAAGTAAGGACTAAAAAAATTTACATAAAAAAAATATAAAAAAATTTTTGTGGAATCTCGGTAGTTATAAAATTCGACAAAAAAAAGAAGACTTTCTTTCATACCCTGTAGATAGTAATGTACTTCAAAGTAAAAAAATCAGGTAATACTATCGTTTTCTCAATTAAATTATATGTGAAATCCTCAAACCGCGTGTTGATATCTTTTCTATTTTTCAAAATATTTGACTTTAAATTCAACCTTAAAATTCGCTTGGTACAATTGGCCAGCAGTTTAGTAATTATTTTACACTGGCGCATTCACCAAAATTGTAATTCATCATACCCCATTATTGTTATAGGGAACCTACTCATACTATAAATGCTTAAGTAAGTTTAATTGAAGAAATATAATTTTAAAATTATTGTTTATTTATTTATTTACCAACAGAAACATACACTTCCATACAATATAGAATAATAGATAATCATAATTAACTCACATATACAATATAAAATATAAAACAACATCCAAGAGTAATTAAAACATATTAATATTATTTTGGTAATAAGCGTTTTAGAGAGTTAAGCCCTAAGTGAAAAATATCCAGGTTAGCATCACCATCAATAAGTTCATTGATCTGAGAACAGCCTCTATCAATTGGATTAACACTATAATTAGTTGTGTGACTAGTAATATAGAATACATCTCTATTACGGGTACTTTGTTGGGGAACTTTTAAGTTAATTTGTTCTAGTAATCCACTACTATCAATAAGATTATTTAATATCTTATACACCAATATAACTTCCATATTAGTTCTTCTAGTCTCTATCTTAGTAATATTAAAAGTTTCCCTAACTAAATTGTTATTGAAATGGAAAGTACGGGGAGTGTTTGCAAACAATTTGGCTTTAAATGCTACAAATCGCAGAAATTTATTTTGCACTCGCTCTATGCGTATTTTATAGATATTGTACGACGGTGACCAAATAGTAGCTGCATACTCCAGAATAGATCTAACATAAGAAAAGTATACAGTTTTTATTGCATCGATGTTACTCATTTCGTTCATGGAACGTTTCACAAAACCCAACATTTTTAAAGCTCTATATGAAATTTAGCTTAGAGTCAAAAACTATTCCCAAATCTTTAATTTCTTGGACACATTCTAATGTCTCGGCGAAAATCCGGTAATGAAAATTGATTTTATTTGTTTTAATTCTACCAAAGACTATAGTGTGACATTTCTCTGTGTTAAGTTCCATAAAATTATCCGTACACCAATCAAAGACATTATTCAAATCGCTCTGCAAAAGTAAACAATCCTCTAAGCTTTCTACTGTTTTATATATTTTCAAATCGTCTGCAAAAATTGTGAAAGTAATGCGAGAGTAATACCTTTGCAATATAATATAGCA
Organism: Pediacus dermestoides; assembly: GCA_963942485.1. Lineage (NCBI taxonomy): Eukaryota > Metazoa > Arthropoda > Insecta > Coleoptera > Cucujidae > Pediacus > Pediacus dermestoides. The sequence goes on from OZ012626.1 coordinate 15,229,418, forward strand.
AAATTTACGAGAACTTGCGTGCACGTCACAAATATTTAATGACGTTACATTCTACTGCGTTTACATTACTCATCTTTTTATTTGTTTTAAAACAAACCCGAACAAAAACAGCACCTTATCGAGCGTCGATCATCGTTTTAGAAGTATAATGTAAATAAGTAAAAAATAAATAAATAAAAATAATAAATGACGTGCACCCAAATTCTGGTAAATTTTGTTATAACAATGGTGTTATATAACTGAGTAGGCAAGTTTAATTTCTATGACACCACTCTTGAGCGGCGTATAAGTACTTATACTCCGGCGGAGTATAACACGTTATCTGCAGAAATGTATGACAGTTGCAAAATTACTTATTAAATTGATTGTTATCCATAGAAATCACCACAATAGACGCAAGACAACCTAATAATATTAGTATTATTTTCGTATTTAATATTTCTAACTAGGATGATTATTACGATTAGAATGATTCCATTTGAAAATAAAATATTGTATTTTATTCGAAATATAAGCCCCGTTATGTGACTCCGTATGCATGGAGTGGAGTTAATTCGCCTCACTCTGCTCGGCGCTTACACTTCCATACTTCGTCACATTAAGTTTCGCTTATACTCATAATAAAGTAAATATCTATTATTTAACAGTCTAAAATTAAAAACTGTCAATCTAAAATACTTAGTTACTGCTATTGACTTTAGCATCACCACTTTTATTTAAATTCGTATTATTTGGTCATGACAAACTTTAAAAGTGACGCTTTTGGTAAATTAGTGGAGAGATATTGTTACTTAATACGGACTATCATCTTCCAATCCAAATATTTCATAAAAATAAAAGATAACCACAACTATGTAATGCAGAGGTTCAAAAGTAACAAGAAATAAAAGCTATATGATTATCTCAACGAACAGGGCTTTTCGTTGCATTGTCAGCAAGTTGAAGTCGAACATGTTATTGAAGCCGGCGACTCAAATGCTGATACGCTGATCCCAAGTTTCCGTTTTGGTGCAATAGGATGAACTAATGAACAACTACCCTCAAACACACTCCGTGCACGTGTCCTTTTCATTTCAATTTACAATTAGCGGACATACAAATATTTTCATAATTAAATATCTTGTTGTATGTGCTGAGCATATGCTGTGATAATATTATTACATTTGCTTCAAGCGCTTGTAAAATTTAATTATTTTGTAAAGAGATGTGGTGGTGTGAGTACGTATGGTGGTTGATGGAAAGATTAAAATGAATTTTTTGGTCTCTGTTGAATTTCATATAATATAAAACTTATGGAGCCAAAGTAAAAATGGTAAAAGGTATATGTCGTTTTATTAATTTTGTTATATGAAAATTGAGCGCTTTTGCTTTATTAAAATTTTTATTTGCATGCATAAATATAATATTTTAATGAAGAAATATTTATTTTAATAAGTATAAAACGGTGTAAATGAATATTTTTCTAAAAAGCTTCAGGGTTTTTTAGTGAATGCTTTTTTACTTATGTATAGCCTAACTATTATTTTCAGTTTTACCTAAAATGTTTAATTTCTTACTGCTTCAATGAGAATTCAACTATTAAAAAAGTGAATGAAACAAATCAACATGAAGGACAATAGAAATATTAAAATTCCTACACCGTATAGTGCAGGCACATGAACATTTTTTCAGAATTTTTCTTATTTAATCTAGGATTGATAATCAGAAAACTTGTTGTTCATTTAGTAGATTTAATGCCGTAGACGTAGTTCCTTATTTTTTATTTAGACAGATGAGTGAGTTTCATCAAAAATCTGTATTAAACATTTTACAAATGTTGACCATAAAGAAAGAATACGTAATGGAAATCCTACGTGAAGTAGTGTCTTAACAAAGTAATAAAACTGCAATAAAATTGAATAAATAATAAAATTGCACCCCATATGAGCATAATAAAATAGGAGCCCGCAGATTGAACGTGTGAGTTGAATATAACTTCTTCTTTTTTCACTGGAATGTAAAGACCACTTTACAATACAATGTATCTCACAGTAACCTGAGTCAGCTAACACATTACCGTAGCGAAATATCTTGTTGCACAACGGGTACAAATGCCTAAAGTGGTGCAAATAATGTGTGAAATAAGTTAGAAGTGAATAAAAGTAGGCCCTCGAGAGGTGCGAGACTGGTGTGTTATGTAAAGGGAATCTTCCCACCGTGAAAATGGCTGTTGGTGCCGATGGAAGAAGTTTTTCAGACGGCTCAAGTTCTCTAAGAGAATTATCTACGGTGCCGCTTGTTTCTAGCCCCCAAACTATAAACTTCAAATGGTTTTGATCCGACGATTCTTTGAAATATTTTATTTAGAAGTGTGCAGAAGAAGTTGTGCTTTTACAACCAGATGTTGTTTCTATTTTTTATTAAAATTTTACGCCACGGTTTTTATATTCAAATAAACTTAAACACATTTTCATATAAAATTTTTAAACTGATGTACCTGTACTTGAACATGTAATAAAGTCGACGCTCTACTAGCATATATGTACATGCACGTCAACTTTAATACAGTTATGTCCAATTCTACAAAAAAAAATTGTTGGTTGAAATTTAATATAGATTAGCTTTAGCTATTTACTTATACATGTTTGCGGAATTGGGCATCAATGCTTCTAAATCAGTAACTGTCACCTGTAATATTAATTTTCAAAATATGATATAAAACTAAGATAAATATGGTAGAAAAATCTTTAGATGACGCCCTTAATTAAAGTAAAAGAAACGTATATCCGCATTATATGATATGCTATTATGAAAACTCTTGGGAAAGTTTACAATAAAAACGGTTATTTCAGCTTTTACTGCCTTGCGGCTTCCACTTTAAATAAATGTGTTTACTCTCTGTTACCTCTATATTCTAGAGGTGTTACAAATCCAGTCTCATTATAAAAATACGCAAAGAAGAAACTTAATACACCATTTTTAATAAAGGAAAATGTAAGCCGGAATATATCTTTAATTTACACGCCAACTTTTATTTTTATACATCACTGATAATTAAACATATAATTTATTTGTAAAATAATGGTTGATTAAGTTATTCTATTTTCGTAATTAAATACGAAACTAAATTTGAATAAATTAATATTAAATATTACGTAGGCTTGGTTTCTTTTCCATGAAGAATTTGTCCAACACATCTGAAAGTAAGACTAATGGTGTTATTCTGTATCGAAAATGTTAGATAACATTCTGTTAAGTTTATGTTATTTGACGTTTGAACAATATAAAACATTGTTAAAACGTCAAATAACATAGATTTAACAGAATGTTATCTAACATTTTCGATACAGAATAACACCATTAATTCTTATTATGATATTTTAATAATCAATTTTCCTTAATTTTAAATATTTGCAGTATATAATTTCAAAAATCATATGGTCCTGATATTTTAAATTTGGAACAATTAATTTTTGGAGATATTTTAATAATGGCCATAATAAGAGCCGCCGTTCATTAAGGGCCAGTATTTCAATATGCGGTTAACTCAAACCCATAGTTTATTTCTATAGAAACAATTGTTACAAAAATTAATTATAATGGATATACATCATTAGTTACAGTTAAACGTATATTTAAATAAGGGTGAGTAGTAGGTACCATATTCGTTAAATATTTATACAAGCCTGAATCCACAGAAAAAATTGTTATCACAACGGTTTAATCTTATTTCGGTTAATTTTAATTATTGATTAAAGGCCAGTGAATGGATTATTTAAATAATTGTAACAATACAGCTTTTAATCAACTAAACTATTTCTGACAGTTCGTAAATTGGACATTTCGATTAATTTGTCTTGTTTGTTTCTGTGAGCGGTGTGAGCTAATCAAAGTCATGACTTAAATTTCCATGGATAACTAGAGCTGAAATTGAAATGATCATCCGGTAAATCTAACGTGTGATTCTTTAAATTTCCATTCTAGGTAAGCTTTGGAATTTGAACGTATGCCCCGAATTGATTCATCTGTTGGTGTCAGTTTCAAACGACAACCAGAAAACCTAACTTTTTTGAGATTTAAAGAAATAAGGTGTAATCAAAGACATGATTTTTTTCCACCGCCTACCCAGAATGGAAATTTAATGAATCACACGTTATTATTATTGCATATGAATTTCACAAAATATAAAAGTTGTTTGCTAATTAAGTACAGCGTGATCAAGAATGACTGAATCTGTTGGTATTAAAATTAGGAATTTTTTTTGTAGTATGATTTGCAAACCTGATTGTCACAATAAAAAATGTCAGTTTACAAAATCTAAGGTTATATTATGGTGAAGTATTGTTGTTCAGAACTGTCAAAAGTTGGCAGTAAAATGTGCGCGCCAACGCCTTTGCGGTAGTTTGCGTCAGTAGTACCAATCCCACTAGTTATTTTTTCAATACCAACAGATTCAGTCATTCTTGATCACGCTGTATTAGATACAAAATAAACTTATATCCGTATTTGGAAAATTTGGCGAATGTAGCTTCCAGAGATTTTGGAAATTTTTTGATATTACCTTACTAATTTAGATCTACTGATTACGAAAATGCTAAAAATAAGCGGCGGTCTCCAATATTTCCAAAGTTATAGGAGTTTAAAAACTTGAAACATCCAAAGTTTGGATGTGTAAATTAAGCACTTTTTTCAACTTTTATTCATTAAAATTGCACTCAGTAGACTCTATTGCACTAACTAATGATTAATCAAGCATTGCATTTTAGTAAAAAAGATTTATTTGCTCTATTTCGGCACGTTTATTTTGAAACACTAATCTAACCTTAAAATTTAAAATCAAGAATCGCTTGATTTCTTAGTAAGGGGAAGGGAAATTCCTTTGACAGCAAAACAAGAAAAAAGAAAATGCTTTAAAAATAGTGTTATCATAAATAATATTAAATGGTAATGATTAATTAATTAATAATTAGTGCAATAGGTACTAGTGAGTGGATTTTTAGTGAATAAAACTTGATAAAAGTGCTTAATTTACACATCCAAACATTGGATGTTTTAAGTTTTCAAACTGCTATAACTTTGGAAATATTGGAGACCGCCGCTTATTTTTAGCATTTTCGTAACCAGGAGATCCTAATTAATAAGGTAATTTCAAAAATTTTCCAAAATCTCTGGTAGCTACATTCGCCAAGTTTACCCCGTATTTATTTAATTACATGACAAAAATTGTTTGTTATAGTTTTTGTCTTTAGGTATAGAGACAAATTTTAGAAATAGGTTCAAATGTAAAATTAACAAGAATACGAACTGAAAACGCATTACTCAAACTCAAATTATTAAAACGTTTGCCAATAAAAACTATGAATTAGTCGAGTAAACTCTATTATCGAATTAAAAAGCATTGTGGTATTTTATATTCGTCTTTAGCTTACGAGTATGTACAGCGTCCGTACGAGAAATAGTCGTGCATTTTCAGTATTACCGTCGTAATTTCCTCGTTATGTGGTTCATAGTCTCCGTTACCGCCTGGCTGTGGCTTGAAGCCCTTGTTTGCTAATATTTCATAGTCAATCTATTGCACAATGAGACCAACTTAGGGTGAACTACCCGCTTTGCAAACGTCATAAATATTTCCGCCGCCGGCAAAATATGAGTTATAAGGAATCATGTTTTATATGTTTACATTAAGTATTTAGAATCTCTTTGTATATTGATTTGAAAATAAATTTATTACATGACCAGTTTGTTTGCACCGGATGTTTTTATAACAAAGTTTTAATACATGACTAGATTTATCGTTACTGTTATTTTGTAGTTAAAAGTAAACAAAGAGCTTAAAAGTATTTATTCATTATATTATTGCATTATTTGAAGTTTATTCTAGAAAAATATTATTGGATTTACATCATGGCATAATATTTATACATAATAGATAAATTGTTTAAAAAGCATAACATTCAAAAACAAATTATTAAATATACGAGCTTGTTAATTGTGTATAATATTTAAAATGTAAAATGATTATTTCGAATCCAGTTTCCAATTTAATAAAGAGCGTAGGTATTTGAAATAACATTTATATTTATTATTAGTTAAATTTAAATCATTGCATAGATATGTTTGATGCAAAACTCCCACAAGCAATATAATACCACAAAATAACGTAAAAAGGTAATTTGATACATTTAACACGTTTAACTTTCAGTATCTGTGAGATAAGTGGGGTGGAATTCAACGACAGATACGAGTAAATCTCGAAAAAGGTCAAATTTATCGAGCTCTATAACTTTAAAGAAGATAATCGTACCGTAAGTCATGATAGGCAATACCATCAATCTGAGTTGATACTATTACAATATATCTAAAAGAACCTTATATCTTCCTGGGATAGATAAAACAATGAGAAAATAATCAAGTCGTCAATGACGGTGTATTTTATGCGGAATAACATTTTGTCTACTAAACATTTATTTAAAGAAATGATATTTAGGATTCTTGGTTTTTCAAGAATAAATAATTTATTTTAAATTTTTGCCTTTAAATTTTCTTAATAGATCTTTTTATTTATTAATGCGTTTCGCCATTTTTTGTGGATAGTTTCTATGGGAGAAAGAGAGCAAGAGTGATCGGTTAAACATGTCACACTTGAATAAATATCCGCAAAAAAGTAGTAGTACAGTAAACAGGGAGTTGAAATAGACCCCACAGCCAATTTTAGCAGAATCTTGTAGAGGGTCACCCTATAAATTTAAAACTGAGTTTTTGTATTCGTAGACCCCGCCGTTCCTTCTCACTAGCCCTTAATTAAAGTTGATTTTTTTTATTTGTTAAATAACTTCTTTTCTATTAGATTTCCAAAAAAAAGCATCAGCACAAAGTAGTAGAGAAAAATATTTCCTACAACTTTCCTTTTAACATTTTTTTGATATTGTGAATATTTAAAAAGTTATTCAACAAATAAGTTGAACATTTTTGGGAAATTTTTCTCTAGTTATGTACTACTTACTACTCTTACTCCAAAATTGTCAACTTATTTGTTGAAAATAACTTTTTAAATATCGTCAATATCGATAAAAATTTAAAAGAAAAGTTGTAGGAAATATTTTTCTCTACTACTTTGTGCTGATGTATTTTTTTCGGAAATCTAATAATAAAGAAGTTATACCCTAAATAAAAAATTCAACTTTAATTAAGGGCTGGTGAAGAAACGGCGGGGTCTACGAATACAAAAACTCAGTTTTAGAACAGGGTGACCCTCTACAAGATTCTGCAAAAATTGGCTGTAGGGTAAAAAAAGTCTATTTGAAGTCTTTTTTCTTGTTTTTTGTTGTTGTAATATGTTGACAATTAACATGTTTTGTTTTGTCTATGCCTACTTTATTTTATATAATAAGATTTACTTTAGTATTTGAGGGAAAACTCGGCCTACTGTTAAAAATATTTGAAAATTTAGTTAGAACAGAAATAATTTAAATTTTTAAAAAATAAGAATAAAAAAAATCGGTTCTTAGAAAAAATACTCAAAATTAAAAGACCTTTCCAATGATATAATAAAAGTGGTACGTTGCTTTAAAAAAAAATTTGGAACGTCGCGACGCCTAGCGTCATGCATATTAAAGTCTATAATTCTATCCTAATTTTTAATGACAGCCAGTAGGTATATAACACTTTTTTCAGAATTTAATTCCCTTCAGTCGTTTACAAGAAAAACGCATTTCCCCAGATAAAAGAATCACCCTGTACTATAGGGATTGCGTTTACGCGTAGAATAAATAAAAAGGTCTATTATCGTATTTGATACTTGGGTGTTTTATATCACTTTAAAAGCATATTCAAAAAGATTTAAATATATCTAATTTAACTCCTAATCATGTTTAAATTTTATATAAAAATATGTCTTATTAAAATACGACGTTGGTTCATTTAATTCTAATTATAAACATTGTATGTAAATAATGTACCTAATTGAGTATACTGCAATTTAAAATGCCACCACTTCCAACAATTTAAGTAAATCAACCCAAACATGTTTATCGCTTCAAATAATTGTTGGAATGAAACCAGGAAGTAGTTTCCAAGATTGGTGATTCTGGCTCAAATCCAGTATGCATTGCCAAAGCTTTGGTAAAGCTTTAATAAAGTTGATTTGAATTCAGTCCATTTAAGGAACAATTTCACATGCCACCAGAAGAAGCTTTCAATATAATTAAATTGATCGAAATTTACAATCCGATCGACATTTTCTAAAGTTATTTACAGGTATTACATACATAAGACTATAACCTACATAAAGTAACCATTGGGGAAATGTAGAAATTAAGAATAAATAAATATTATTCAATTTTCGATTAAAGTCTGTTTAGTTTAGATATACACTGTTGTTAACAGTTAAAATTATGTATCCAACGAAATTAGTTATTTACGAGGTTATTTACATTACTAGGGTAAAAAGTGATACCTTACTGAACGAGAAGGTAGATTTCAGAATGAGCGTAACTAGTGCCAGTAGAGCCACCTTTCTCGTATGTTACAATCATGTACTATTTTTTCTATAATCTTTTTAGAAAATACGTATTTCTAAACTCTGTTTAGTTTAAAAAATGGAAGATTTCTAAACAATGACCTGGCGGTAAAAAAAGTAATATAAATCATATAATGTTGACGGTTGATGGCTTCATAAGCGTTATATATTTCGATAGTTGGCTTATTTTATACCAAAACCTAAAATTCCACTATTCATAAATTCCATTAATTTTCATTAAAATGTTTCATTGCAGGATCAATGAAATTTAAAACTAAAACCGAGTCGATAGATTTTAAAAAGGTTACTCTTCATTCAAATTTATATACATAATATATTTAACAATTAGGTAAATAAATTCAATTACACATTAAATTAAATCGATAAATTATGCATAAAATCTTTTTCATCCTTTTCATAGTGCCGAAAAAATTTGCATATAGTAGATAAAGATGATAAGCATATTTCTTTTATGGCATACCGCTAACATGTCAGGTCTTATAGCAATTGCAGCTCTGTAGATGCGATTATTTCTAATTGTGTGATGATTAATTGTTGGTTGAAAATTTACATCAATTTTCAATTAAGTGAAATTGATGTTTTATTTAAATTATATATTAAATGATATATTTCCTGGACATTTGATTTAATTGATATATATTATACTTGCTTTGTGATAGGACAGTCATCAACGAGTAACCAAGGAATCTTTTGAAGTGTTTCAAGTACAAATCAATAAATTATAATTTGTATATGTAGGTATATTGGGTAAATACACAAGTACAAAATTTGATCCACGTTTATTTTAGATTTAACATAATATGAATAGATATAGTGAACATATTTTTATTTGCGTTAAAATATTATTCTGGTATACAGAATGGATCGTTAGTTGTTGAACATTTTGTTTTCTTTAAAACTTAAATATACAGGGTGTAACTGAATTGCTTTGCCAAACTTTATTATATAAAGAAATATATAAAAAAGAAATTAATAACATATTTTCATTTCAATATTGCAAACATTTTCTAAAAAATTCACGTGACAATTGTCTTACCCATGTTGCTTGTGATAATGTTCAATTCTTAAGTGTAACTTTACTTAAGCTAGTAATTTTACACATTAAAGGTTAATTGAATTTCGCTAGGAAATAATTGTAAAATTACCGTATTTGGTTAGGTTTTACAGTTTATTATGAAAATCCACATAGCACATTTAGTAAGCAGGTTTTTGACAATTCTGTAAGTACAGGGAGTCTCATTTTTGACACTTTTATTAAGTATTATATATTTTTGGAAAGCCCAAATTTTGCTTAATCAATATAAAAAATAATATATAGCGTCTCCCATTAAAAAAACATAAGTTTGAGCAATATCTCAAAAAATAAACCTTTTAAACAAAAACTGCCTACGCCACTGAACTCTACGTACGGTTTTCACCTTTTTGATAAGTAAACGCATAAAAAACAAGAATTTTCAGAATCACTCTGTTGATTAAAAACTAACAGAGCCATGACAAATTTGACACCGGAATCTTTCGTTTCGTTAAAAAGTAGGTAGTACAGGAAGGTGAAAACCGCAACAGTCTATCTTTGATAATAACTCCAATACCCCCTAAAAGTGTCGAAAATGGGACACCCTGTACAGGGTGGTCCAGTTACGGTGTCCTCGTTATTATTTCAGAAACTATTGGGCCCAGGAAAAAAGTTTTATATAGAAGTTGTACAGTCTATAGCATTCTACATTTTTGAAAAAATATTACTTATACAGGGTGAGTCATTTTCATGTGCCGATATAAAGTTGCATTTTTTTAAATGGAACACCCTGTGTTTTACGCCAAATTATGATTTGTCATCCAATTTACGATAAAAAATATATAAGGCTTAATATGCCTATTATTGATAGTTTCCAAGATATTCGAGAAAATATTTTGAAAAATAATATTGTATGTGGGTGTAGCTTCCACCAGGTGTGTTAGAGCAAGCTATTTTATTTGTTTCAATTTCAAAAATACTCAACTAAAACATATTCTTTATTTAGTTAGTTTATAATAAAAAACAAAATATTTAAAAAATTTAACTATTTATTTTCCAATGCCTACCTGACAGAGCATTATTATTAGCTTCTAGGTCTACTCTATAAAATAATAGCTTTTTGTCAAATACTACGACTTTTTCTTACATATGATATCAATTTAAAATTTACTTGATTCTTGAGACCAGAAATAAAATTTTCTAGCTAAAAAATAGAACTAACCCAAGCAACACAGACTAGTCTGACCGACGTCTCAGCGACGTCGCGCTCAGCGACTGGTAGTCAGTTGTTGACGTCGAAACGTCGTCTTGAAGACCAAAATGGGCAATAAAAATGTTGGTCGTGAAGACGTCGCAAGCGCGACGATCAGTGTAGAAATCCGACTACTTTCGCCCTCTTTGCGACTTGTGAATGAATGCTCCTCCCACTCTCAGTCGAAATTAGTAAATATATTTGGATAGTCGAAGACTTAAAATGACCAAAATTTGTACTAAATGAAGAGAATACTATAAGTCGTCCTCTCTTTTTATTACAATAATATCCATTGCTATGTTATTTGATATTTGGGTATAGTTAATAGGTATTTTTATACATGTTGTGTTGTCATAACTACCGCTCATATTCTAAAACGAAAAAAAAATTCTGATGAACAATTAGTCGATACTTAGAAAATTCACTATACCCTTTTAGAACAATGCCTAATTTACAAAAAATAATGTAATTTTTTTTTACCACTTTCATTGATTTTTAATATTCAGACATAAAATCTTTTGAAATACTTATCATATGACTTTTTTTTTAATATACAATCATTTTCTATACAGAAAAGGTAAAAAATTCGGGAAATTTGTTAAAAAATTATAATGTTATAAGAATGGATGCCGTTCTTATACTTATTTCTTTGTGTAAATATGGCGTAGTCGGTATATTCGACATAAAATGACTATAACCGACTATAAGTCTTCAACTGACCCACAATATCTTACGAAAAAACTAAATCTGACCAAATCTAGACTGGAAGTCGTACACAGACCTTTTTTACGACGTTGCCGACGAATCTACGTCACGACATCCGCTCTATCTTGTGTGACCACGAATGCGACTACATCATGACTACATCATTACTACATCATGACCACATGTGACTAGAATACGATTACGAACGACTAACCTATAAACAAATTGGTGGTAATTTCAAAATTAACATGGCAGGTTTTAAAGTGGTGCTTATTGAAGAAACTAAATAGAAGTCGAATTAGGTTATGAAATGTGGATGTCAAGGTCTTTAAAGTCGTAGACCAGTACTAAATATGACTGATGTGCTTAAGAAAGAAAGGTCGGTTGGCGACGGCATGAAGACGTCGCCATGAGATTATAAAAGACGTCGCAAGACGACTTAAAGACGTCGCGGGATGACTTAATTTAAAGAGAGAAGAATGAGTCTTCTAATGACGTCCTAACAACGTCTGTGTGAGACCACTCTACGACTACGACGATGAACCATTTTACAAAGTCTTAAGGACGACTTCCCGACGTCGTAGACTAGACTAACCAATAGAAGTCGTACTGCGACTAGATTTTGTAATAAAATAGACTATCATGACTGATTTAGACTAAATCTGGATAAAAAATGACTCTCTTTAGTCAGGTATTGGTCGGTCTGTGTTGCTTGGGAACATTGCTCATATAAACAGGCAGATATCATAGTATTTCTAGATATTTTCTCGAATATCTTGGAAACTATCAATAATAGGCATATTAAACCTTATATATTTTTTATCGTAAATTGGACGAGAAATCAGAATTTTAGGTAAAATAAAGGGTGTTCCATTTAAAAAATGGACACTTTATATCGCCACATGAAAATGACGCACCCTGTATAAGTAATATATTTTCAAAAATGTAGAATGCTATAGACTGTACAACTTCTATAGGTAAAACTTTTTTTCCTGGGCCCAATAGTTTCTGAGATAATAACGAGGACACCGTAACTGGACCACCCCCTACATGTAGGTATGTATGATTAAATGAAAATATAAAAATACAACTCTAAATTTAATATTTAATAGTTTCAATAAAAGTGTAGATAACACCACAAAACACATTCAGTTTAGTGGATGTGATACTAGTGAAGTGGTGTTCTACTTGAAGACGGTTCCAGTTTTCAGTATTTTATGAATATCTGGAAACTGGAACAATTTATTATCTTCTCTTCAGTTTTTATTGAGACGGAATTAAATTTTGTATTGAGTTTAAAAAATCAAAATATATTAACAACGTTCTTCCCTTATAAGAGGAACACCATTAAGAAGTACATTTGATTGCGATGGCTACTGTCTTTTTCATTTTATATGTAAATAAGTAAATCATTTTATGAAATAGAATTTTAGTCTTATCTATTTTATTATAATTTTTTGTCTCCTATTGAAGTCAGAAGGTATCTTATTTAAAACAGTAATAATTAGTTACAAAACTTTTTTATTTTTAGATAAGTCGTTACACTTAATTTTAGAATATTTTCAAAATTCCGCAATTTTAGACACACTATTGTCCGGTTGCACCAAGCTCTGCTAAACTAGCAGCGTGATAAATATTGAGCAGCGGCGTATTATTGGTTAAATGATTGTTATTTGTTGAATTGCTTAGCAAAAAATTTAAAAGACCCAACAAGCTGCTGATGATAAATTTTAAACGCGCAATTAGTTAATTGAGAATTTAGCAGAACTTGGAGCAACCAGATATATAGTTTGTAGAGTTCTATAATTGTTGAAGAAATTATTGCGAGCATAGAAGACAATGAAAAATAGATCTATTTCAGTTTCTGTACAGTATTTAGAATATATTTAAATATTAAAGGGATTAGATCTTCAAATAAATAAATTTATAATTTTATAAACTGTATACCTAACACCATATCAATAAGTTTATTTGCAATAAACCCGAGAATAAATCTTTATGACTTAATAACAATATTATTTATATTTGAGTTTACGTTCGGTTGTGAGATACAACGACTTGATTTTTTATTTGATTGCTCGATTTCTCATGGATTTGAAGTTGCAGTAGTCATTTGTTGTAAATGACATACATTCAAAAACGATTCCAAAATTGCCAAAATTATAGTTCTGTAAATGTGCTACGTATTGAATTGACCCATAAAAGATACTATATGTGACGACTTTAATTTTAACATTTTGTAGTCATTTTTAAGGACTAATGTTTTTTGGCATCTAGGCGCCTGTTCTTTAAAGCACTAACGTTTGACGCTAATTTCAATATTTTCGAGACACTTTTTAGGCTACCCCAAATTAAAAAAAATATATTATCGTATTTATTTTAAAGATATCAATAGCCATTAAAGAAGAATAGTAGTTTATGCAACAAGATAGGAATTGAGGCAAGAACACGCAAGAACACGAGGCAGAATCAATTCCTCCCGTGTAGCATATTCTATTTTTTCTCATACCTGTAAGAAAATGGCCACTTCTTTTGCGTGAAACGCGCGAACAAATTATAACAGCATAACATTGACATTTTTGCTTGACACTTTGCGGTGAGAAAATCACCTTGACAACCATAAACAAACACAAATAACTCCTGCATATCATTGACGGAATGGTTACCCAAGTGAGAAATGTTACCCGCACTCCTATTTTTCGCGACTACCCTAAAAAGGCGACTTTGTTCCCGCATTTCAGGCAAATAAAGTGGCCATTTTCGTGCAGGTATGAGAAAAAATATTTTTGACAAACCACCAGGTACTAAGTTTGCATATTTATGATTTTAACTAAAAGTATACTAAAAAAGAGCCGTATTTAACCAAATTCTCCAAAATTAACAAAATAGCAGTGATTAGAAATATAATATACAGGGTGTTCACGCGAAGTGTAATAGTCGTATATGTAATTCTAATTTATAGGGTGATCACAGTACTTGGCGCACTCGGAGCATACTGTGAAAAACTTTACGTTTTAAGAATGACCATTTTTTTACCGCAGTGCTGTAAGTCCTTTTTGTACAAAGATATGACCACTTTTGTGAAAATAAAAGTGGCAACACTGCATTGAACGAGAAAAAAAAAGAAAAACGTTCAATATTTTGTGATGCGAGAACTTGTCAAACTAATTTAGTACTGTCAATTTTATTAAAAGACAGAAACAACAATTGAAATTCATTATTAATATTTTCATGGCAATAGAAGGTTATTTTAGTTTATCCCTGTGGTTTATCCCAAGGGGAGCTGGAGAGGTTGCAAACTTCAAATTTCTCTCAAATTTAGGTATTTTATTAAATTTAAACATTTTCAATTTCTTTGTATTAGAGGTTTTGTGAAAAAAATTGAACAATTCATATTGCATTTTATCCAGAGATTATAGTAGCATGAATTATTCACTCATTTTTGTCTTGGTTATGAAAATAATTAGCTTGTAACTTGGATGAGGGAAACTCTATAACTCGGAAACTAACCATCAGATTTAATTTTTCTTTGCAAATTATCCTTAGTTTTAATGTGCTCTATAACGCCCTGTATTCGGAGTGCGCCAATTACTGATCACCCTGTATATTGAGTTTCTTATCCTAGTATCCTTCGCTGAGTTGGACGCGTGTAATAAAAGAGAGACAGAGCATCTCGAAATGGGCGCTAATGCGCTTGCGTATCATTGTCGCGCACTTTTACGAATACCTCGATTGATTCTCATTTCGAATTCGAGCGAACGCACTCGCGAGTGTGCGAACGAGAGGTTGCTATCGTCTACACCGTTTTTCTTAGCGCTAGCAATATATTGTTGTATTTGTTGTATTTCATTTCAATTATTTGCTTATTAGTAAATATATGTAATTCAGTAAAATTTATTTTATCCATTCAACATACTGCAATTAAATATAAGTTTTCAGTTTTGATGGTTCTCTTTGAAATGATACATAAAATTGGAATGATGCACAAATTAAAATATCTCTTGCGCAAGGGGAAGAGAATGTTAAATTAAACTAATATATCACATATGCTGGAAATTACTGCGGGAAAAAAGGATTAAAATACACATAGGGCATTGTCTCATAGTTTTAAAATTTTCAGTCTTGTAAATTGGGCGAAAGGTTATTTTTTAATAAGTAAAGCAACTTTTCTCAAAAAAAGGAAGGTATCAACCAACATCAACCATTAAAAGGTAAAAATTACAATATACCAAGTAACAGATTGTCTTTTTCGACCTATCGTTTTATTTATCCAATTACCCTCAAAGGTTCTAATGTTGTTTACATTAGAGTAAATGGTTCTGAAAAAATACTTTTGAAATATAATTGTTTACATATTAAACACAATAAAGCAACATTGAGATTTATATGATATCGACAAACAACAGTTGAAATATGGGTTAAATACTATACCTATCGATTTCATTTGTTTGATTGTGTTTCATAAAAGGTGCACTGGCAGTATATTTTTCTTACCATAGTTTTAGTGGCACAATATAAAGCTCGCGTTGCTGCATTGGAAGGCTTCATTCAATCGAACAATGTATTGTGATTTTATAATTGTGTTTAAAGTGAAACCCTCTCGAGGTTTGGCAAATAACAATAAAGAGATCCACCCATGTGAAAGAGTTTAATAATCGAGTTATGATGTTTGTTTGAACTGTATATAAAACTCCCTATATACCTACACAACTGTATTTTTTCATAAAAGCTGTTAAAAGTTATACCAGACTCAGTCACTATATCAAAATGCCTTAATTATGTTTTTAATAATTAATAGGGTATACATATAAAATATTAGTTTACGAAAACAGGAAGTGTACTTGACACTTTGTTGTGGTTTGAGTTGTGGGATCCAATATTTTAATCATACCATGGTTTAGTAAACGATAACATGTTGTCCTTATTAACAAGAAGTTACTTAAACTACTTTACTGAAAATAATGTGGTTTGCTAATTAGGTACCTTTAATTATTGTTTGCTTTTAATCACATATGCTGGAAATTACTGCGAGAAAAAAGGATTAAAATACACATATGCCCCTTGAAATCTAATACACAATAAATATTTTCTACATGAGTTCAATTAATAGGCGTGAACTAAGAGACAGCTGTGTATTTTTTAGAATTTTTCAAATTGAAATTTGAAGCATTGGTGTGACGCAAACTTTCGTCATGCCCCGATTATTTATATAGCGTTTACATGAAGCAGGTTACTATTTACAGGAGGGTGGATTTTAATATAACAACCCCCTTCAGTGATATAATTCTATACGCCCAAATGACAACTTGCATAGCTAACACGTTTGGAATTTTAATCTTAAAAACATTGTCCTGACCTGTTTTATTATGTTTTTAATAAGCTTTATGTCGCATTCAATTCCATTGAGTTTTTTCCGCATTGATTTGTTCTGAATATCTAATGGAATACAATTAATCAAATAATCCAGCATTTGGAGGAAATAGGACTGTAAAAGCGAAATTTAAACGAGATGGTAAATACAAGTTGACGGTTTAAACGAAATTAATTTTGTAAAGTGCAAATTGAGTTGGAATTGTAAAGCTAAACAATTCTGATTAATTTGTGGAAAAAATTATCATACTAAAAATGAAATGGTTTCAAATTAATAATTTCTTATACTATTAATGTCGATACTGAAACTATGCATTCTTAGAGTCATTCTGATTCAATAAGTTTTATTATACACATGACATTCTCTAAGAAACATTGAAAATTTGCCACGAATATCTGTCAAACATTTAATAATCGTTTAGGGTTTCTTTGTCTAATAATTAAGAAATACTGTTTAATTATTATTTGCACATGTACATATTTCTTTAACAAAGTTGAAAACGATATACTTTAGTATTATTTGTGTATTATTAAAACTTTTTGATTTATATAACGGAACACCCCTAACAAATATGATGCAATTCGCTATCGTGACTACCTAAATATTAGGTACATAAAATTTAGTAGCAAAATTAAAAGTTATTCTATTGACGTAAAATTTACGTTGACACAGCGTAAATTAGACCTAATTTTTATTTTTAAGGTTTTAACAGAAGTGGAGTTTAGGGCAATTTAACAGCGTAATTACTTACAGTCATCAGTTCCACAATCAAAATAAAAGTCGACTTTAATTAAATGAGGTTTAGATTCTGATGGTGTGTCATATTTATCAAAACAAACATTTCTAAGCGTCGGCTTTTACTTGATTATAAACCTTGCCCTTAAATAAGTAAATTCCACTTTAACCATGTTGTTAATTTTAATGAAAATGTTTGCTTATTAAATTACTTATCATTTTTAAACTACTTACTTAATCCTTAACCTTTCTACCTTGCAGTGTAAGGTTATTAAAATAATTGCAAGTAAAGAAATACTTGTAGATACTACCTTTTTAAACGAAATATTTCTTATAATATACCAAACGTACATATAGAGAAGTTGCGGAATTACTTAGTTTTATTACTCAAAAGCCTATAATTCAAGTTATCCGAAAAACAAATGTGTTTAATGATAGCAACTTCTATTAACATAACGTTATTCGTCTTAATTTTAAGACAAGTCGTAAAATCTTCGATCCCGTAAAACAAGTTAAATATTTGCCATTAATTAAATAAATTAACAGTAAAAAGTTACGGCATAAAACAAAATTTAAAACTATTAAAGAATTAGAAAAGCTAACATCACTCGACGACTTACGACTTTCACTTTTAATGACTTAGAAATTTATTGTTTGATCAAATATTTGCATTTCGGCGAAGCTAATTTTGCTTGCTAAATTAATAGAATTGTTGGAAATTACTGCATTACTATTTCCATATAACAATTATAGCAATTTTATTTTATTATTTATGCTTGATTTCAGCAACACTAAATAAATGTTTAATCAGAGAACTAGCTATTGTTCTTACTGACTGAAATTTAATATAGAATAGCGACTGACCAGTAGGAGTCAGTAAAATACAAATTATTCTAAAAGTTTAACACACGCTTTTGAAATCGAGAATTAATAAGAATTAAAAAAAATTTTTTTTTACCTGTAGTTAAAGTGTGCTTTTATCAACTCAAAATAGTCGATAAACTAGCACTTTAACCGCAAGAGTAGATAATGTACTTTAATTTTTTTTTAACGGATGAATTAAAATGTACTACTGTTGATTTTGACACTATAGCAACGACTCATAATATTCCCTTAGATTTTAAATTGTGCTTGATAATAATTTAATTTGTAATTGGTTTTTCTTTTGGTTTTCTTTAACATCTGCTATAGAAAATTTTTTTTGTTATACATCAGCGCTAAAATCGCTCTCGAATATAAAATACAGTTTTATCGTCTTGTATAATAATAGCTTTTTATTATACCTTGAAAAAAGTAAAAATTATGAAATAAAGTTAGTTTATTTCACGGTTTTGAAAATTAGTTACTATTTTCCGTAATTGCAGACAGTCGTAGAAAAAATACTGTAGGTATACAACACTTGCATAAGGTATCTAGTTTCACTCATGTTCAAATTTCCGTTCATGAAAGAAATTACTACATTATGCACTTGTTACATAAATAACTATTTTTGCTTTATTCCAATTTTTCCTAATGTTGGACTGTGAAAAAATGTAGGTAAGTAATAATAACAAAATTCACTTAAAAAACTATGTGCAAACTAGGACTCCTCGTGTTGCCCTGCAATTTTCTGATATGATCAATGGATTTTGCCGCCTGCTATATTTTTTTCTACCGTCTAATAAACTATAAAGAATTTTCTACTAAAAAAGCAGAGAAGAAAAAAACGACGTCTACAAAATATTTCAGTTGAAAGCGGCAATACAATACACGGTTTAGATTTTTCTGAACAGCATTGGGCATTAGATGGGATTATGGGATTAGCCGGTATCCTACCACAAAACAAACGTCTAAACAACCGATCTGGTCGCCTTGAGCGTCGCGTTACACGAGTATAACATCCCCGGCGTGAGATCGGCAAATAAAAGGATTCTAAATGAAATTTAAAAATACCAGAACCAATCTAAGAAGTTGTTAGGGTTCGTGAAATTAGTTGGAAAATAAACCAATTTTTAAGTTAATTGAGTTTCTTATGATTTATTTCAAAGAAGTGTATTTAGAGGAAATTAGATTGCATTGCTTCCGATCATTTTCTTGATAGATAACTAAAATAAGAAATAAAAAGCGTGGAAAGTTTTTCAACTCTCTCATATTGGGTTTTTGAAGTATTCGTCTTTTATATAAAATGTTTAACTAACAACAAGATAGATATATTTTAATAATAGTAGAGTAGAGACAAATATGCTATATTAAGGGTAAGGGTTGAATAAATTAATTAAACCTCCATCTTAAAATTACTGGTCTGTATCAAGATGACATCATGCAGCTTCCAACTAACGTTATTATCCACATTATCTGCAATTATCTGATGGTAAAATGTATTTGTTAGTCAACATGAAGCCTTAAACAGACAGTAGACAAGGGATGAACCCCGTGTTCCACCCATCAATGTCAGTTTGAATTAGCGGCTATGTTTGCCAACTATTATTGCCTTGCTAAACTACATTCGTTCTGTCCTTTAAAGACTACCTTTATTTTGCCGAGTTATATCTGCTGCATTATAATGGCTACAGTTCAGTTTCCATTAAAAGAGTGCCCCTCCTTTTGTAAGCTTTGTTGATATGTTGTGGGAGACACCACCGAATTTTTATTTGCTCTTCAAAGGATTGTTTTATTCTATTCTTGTTTCAATTTGATACTTTCCATGGCTCGGTGTGCTTTACGATGGTGTGTTTGTTTTCTTTTTTATGAGGTTGGTAGTGATACTTACGAATAAAAGGTTTTGTTTGTATATGAGTTATTCCTGGTAGGCTTAACCCCTGCACTAATACAGAAGAGTAGGCATTCTGATGTATGTGTTTGAGAGACAATATATTGGTTTCATGTTATGTAGGATATAGGTACAGTGATTACCTATTGAAGTAGTTTTAATTATTATGTACTTAAGCGTCAATGTGACGTCTAGAAGCCACGCCCGATCATTTTTAGAACCAAGGAATTTTAGAGGAAATATTCTTGTTCATACAAGATTCAAGTACTATCTTTAGCGAGAATTGCAGTATTTGACGAAATGAATTAGATATAAGATATCTCAAAAATGTTTGATAAATTATAATTTCTTCTCATCAATTATTAGAAATGTATGCTCTTTCGCCTTCACTAATGTTGCGAACTGGTTAAAAAGTGAAGCGATTTCTTGTTAATTAATTTTACAGCGTATTATCTATATTTCAACGCATAAAAATATAAAATATATTATTGATCCGTCTATTTAGGGAGGAGGGCACCACATTAGATTTCATTTATGTAGGTAATACTACGCCAAAGTGATTAAAGAAAGTGTGCAGTTTCTACTAGTACACCACTGCCAACGCAGTATTAACTTTAATCTACTATTATTCTTGTCCATGTCTCAGACTAATGTGTAGAGCTTTAATTAGATTATATTCATTTAAGAATATACTGCCGATTTTGATAGTGGCGAAATTCAAAGTTTTTAAATAGTAATCATTGTGCTGCGATCCTTTGCTATTTCCATTATGCTACACTTCACATGAAACCATTTTTAATAGAAACCTATCATGACGAATATTTTATGGAAATAGTACTTTAAACAGTTTTGGCAAATTCATTTTTTTTTCAAATGGTTAAGTACTTACTAATAATTAAAAGTTATCGATATAGAAATAGAAAAAAATACTGTCAATAATTTCAAGACTCTAAGAGCAAGAATAATTTGTATAAATATCTAACATTTAGGTTCAGCTATAAAAATTATACTAGGGAATAAATTACGTTCTAAACAATACTCTATTGTTTAAGTTTAATTTATTTCTCAAATCTTCGTCATCCAATCTCTGTAACATTTCAGGTATTTTATTTGAAAGCTTGCCTCCTGGCTTATGAAGATTTTGTGAAATGACTGTAGACTTCTACGATACACGATCGGTAGACGCTTTTTATAACGGGATTCAAAAATTATAGAAAAACTGGACCTTTCGGGTCTCGATTTTTTAACTTTTTCTCTTTATGTTATAAGACACTGATCTTGAATCGTAATATACTATAACGTTTAGGGATTTTTTCTACTCGTATATTTTTGTCTGGAAGCAGGTTGGTTAGGTGGCCTTCAGAGAAACTTCCATACCTACCCTGTTTCCCCAAACGTTGCTATTTTTTCCTTTTGTTTCTAATCCCAACTGTTTCCATCCGCCTTCATCGTTGGAATTTGCCTCAAACATTGGCATACTTATTTTTCCCTTCTCATTTTTGTTGTCAAGTAGCTCCTCTTCTGAGTGTCATTTCTGTATGATGTTTAGATATATTGCAAAAGTACAAGATTCTAACCACAAATTTTAATTTTTCAGTAATTGAAGGTTTGATCCTCAGTTCGATGTTACAAATGACTCAATGACTTTCTAAATCTAAAGGATCTACTTAGATAAAAAGAGACAAAAAAATAGGCAGGTGGTAAAATTTAAGATTTTGCTTACAGAATAGACCCTTAAGAGTGCCAAAAGTGGAATTTGACGCCTGATACTGTCCTGGTGCTCTTAGTGCGGTTTCACACCAAACCGGTTTGCAGGATGCAGGATGCGGGATGCAGGATGAATATATGCATTTACACTGACTTCAAAAACGGATCCTATGTGAACCAGCTTATTTAAATATGTGTGCTGTTAACTGGATCCTGCATCCTGCAATCCGGTTTTGTGTGAAATCGCACTTAAGGTTTTTATCAGCATTCTTAAAGCGTAATTTACACGGGATAGTAACTTGCGATAGAACTTATGAGAGTAACTTGCGCTAGTGTTTACATATAAGCAAGTTGTCAAGGCAATTTCTCTCAGCAAGTGCTCTCTAGACATAACTTGCAGCAAGTGATTGCATGCGCGTTTACACGGTAGAGTAGGTATATTCAAGTGTGAAATGTCACGTCGTAGAAAGAGAGTTGCAACCGTTGCTGTTCTCATTGCACAAAAAGAGCGAAGAGAGGATAGAAAAAGGATAGGGGTCAAAGAATAGATAGCCAGAAAGCCTACTCTTGGAGCTTCGATGTTATTAAAAGAGTTAATAAGTGAAGATCCAAATAAATTTAAAAAACTACATTAAAATCCAACCAGTAGAGACCAAGATATAAAAAATAATCCTTATCACGTGACACACAAGCAAATTTTGTTGGATTCTTGCGGTTCAGAGTTTTATCAATGACCCTCGACTTGCTCTCAGAAATGTGGCCATCCTGTCAACTTTGTAGATATTAGGTAATTTTTGATCTAATTTGACTGGGCTAGTATTATGTACGAGTCTGTATGTACATATTTAAACAAATTTTTAAATTAATTTGGGGGTTTGCAGACCTCATGCAAAAAAACCTTGTATGCAACACGTACGCAAATAGTTTTTGGGAACTTCTCACGATTCGTCCCCAAAAACTCTTGAAATACTTGATACATAAATAGCTATATTAATGAATATAAGTTGTTAATTGATAAAAATGTATAAAATATTCGAGCGTGTCACTGCAACTTGCACACAACTGTCAGTAAAATCGAAAAAAATTGTATCTTGCTAGAGCGCTCTCCCAATTTGTTTAGACGTGCAAGTGATTATTGTCGCAAGCACTTGCCGCAAGTTTTGCGACTTGCTGAGAGAACTCTCGGGCAGTGTTTACACTACGCAAATTATTTGGAAGTTGCTCTCAGACATTAACTTGCGATAGTTTACTTGCTCGTGTAAACTACGCTTAAGGCTCGTTTACACGAGGCCAGTTGGCAGGCAAGGCAAGTGACAAGTAACTTGCTCCAATTTGATTGAGGCAAGTAGCCAGGGCAAGTGGCGTTCACACACGTAAGTTTGTTTAGAAGCTAGTGAAGTGTCAATTCTTTGAGGTTCCATGGAGAGAAAGAAGAGATATCGAAAATGTATTAAACACTTTTCACAAATGTTGCCGATTTCTCCATTTTATTAAACTCCTGATTATATGTATGTTGCTCTTAGACTTTTTATTGTTTTATTTGCATCTTGCACTGTGAAATTTTCCAATCTCATGTTGTGCACAATTACGAGAAAAGCGCTTTGCCTACGTCCTTTTATTTTATAAGTTGGAAGGTTCATATTCCATAAACATTCCTGCTCTTTATATAACTCCACAAACTTCCATGTTGTCTCATCATTCCAACGTTCAGGCATTGTTAAAAATTAAGCAATTTTTCAAAACCACTGTTAGATGAAAAATTTCTATTATGAAATATTTAAAAATTCAACGAGATTTCTCAGTTTATCTAGAAAGCTCTACTATGACCACGTTACCATGGAGATTTAAATCACATATAAAACAAAATCGATATAATATCGTCACTATCATTAAACAAACTAAAGTAATTATTTCGAATGCAATAGTTTCAGATTGATTTGTTATGATTCTAACTTTTAATTCCATTTGAGACATTTTGTAAAACTTTTAATACATTTATAAAACAAATCCATTTTCGTTCACGATACTTCACAACTAACAGTTATACCAAACAGATAATCGATTCACATTTAAGTAACTTAGGCTTCCATAAACTGTGACAATGCTGAATTATAAAATGTTATCATGACATTATGTAAAAATCAATAGTGTGTTGAAGAAGTTCTGTAGGTCTCTGAAATAACGGAGCAAAGAAACTATCGGAGCAAATTTCTGCATCACATAATTTGAATCGAATCGTCAATCATGTTTTCGAAGGCTGACCCGTATTTTCTCGCATCAAATCAAACATAACCGACAGTTGATAAGCATCGAAGCAAATATCAAGTAAGCGGCAACAGCAAAGGGTTTAGTTCAATAGTAATCATTGGCTTTCTGTGTACGAGATCGTTCAATTCAATCATCCTCACTTAATATGCCGTTTAGGATAGGTTTGGTTTGTATTATAATACTGCGATTTGGCGATCTTCATTAGAATGCATGAACGCTTTGGTAGATTTCACAACAATTAGAAACGACAAAGAAAACATAAATTCAGTATTATACGAGATGTTTACATGTTTTTTATTCATTGTTCGCATCCGTCGACTACTTTAGCATGTTTCTTGTTATTTAAATTTAACGAATTTAGTGTAAATATAAAAAAGCGAAGTTGCGAAGGTACCTATGTACAAACTATTTTTTCCCATACCTACACGAAAATGACCACTTTATTTGCGTGAAATGCGGGTACAAAGTCGCCTTTTTAGGGTAGTCGCGGAAAATAAGGAGTGGGGGTAACATTTCTCACTTGGTTAGCCATTCCCTGACTGATATGCGGGAGTTATTTGTGTTTGTTTATGGTTGTCAAGGTGATTTGCTCACCGACAGTGTCAAGCAAAATGTTCGTGTTATGCTGTTTTAATTTGTTCGCGCGTTTCACGCAAAAGAAGTGGCCATTTTCGTACAGGTATGAGAAAAAATAGAGTATGCTACACGGTAGGAATTGATTCTGCCTCGTATTCTTGCGTTCTTGCTTCGCTCTGGCGCAGTTTTCACACTCGTCAGAATCTCTCAATTCCTACCTTGTTGCATAACCTACTATTTTCTCATACCTGCACGAAAATGGCCACTTTATTTGCGGGAAATGCGGGTAGAAAGTCGTCTTTTTAGGATAGTCGCGGAAAATAAGGAGTGGGGCAACATTTCCCACATTACTACCTAGTAGTGCAACGTCAGTTTTGTAAGCTGATTGTTGAACATCTCGACATCAAACCATTAAATTGTAGCTTTTTCAAATTTTCTTTATAGATTTTAGTCAATGAAATACTTTTATATTTGTAACATCAACAAAATATTATAGTATTGTACATTGATTTAAACCAGGTTTAAAATCTAAGTAAATTAATTATTGAGACCATTATAACTTTACATAGATTTAAGTTAGGGATTAGTTATCCAACGATTTATATACTGATTCTAATGCCCATCAGTTTTACAAACATGTATTAAACCAATAATTAACTATTCTCTAATTAATTGGAATTTTAAGAACTCCTATTGGTTAATTACTAATCTATATTAAATTTCAAGCAGCAAAAAAAATAGTTGATCCTATTCGCCAATTAAATATTTATTTGACGTTCGTGGAATCGGGCTTCAGTGTTATTCCTTCTTCTAATTGCATCTGAAATGTAGGAACACATTCAGCAACCAACCAAGTGACGTCACTTGGAAATTCTCAATTTACTTCAATTCTTTTTGAATAATGGCATAAACTTTCTGAACAAATTACCAATCTAATGGATTATCCTTGTAAGTATCGACGTTTGTTCTAAATTAAACTTTCAATTATCACACGCTAATTAATTACAGACTCTTAAATAATGATAATCAAACAATTCTTCTTAAAGAATCGGGTCCAGTCAACAGCATCAATAGTCCCCGGGGAGGTAATTCATATAATTAATGATGTAATAAAGTGGTGTAATATTGGCTATACTGGGGTAGATTAATCTATTAACGTTAGGGTAGCAGAGAACAATGACGGCCTAGCATATGTACAAGGGAGTAAGGTGACCTATGCAGAAATAGCGCCCCAAATTTATGTAATGTTGATTTTGTCCACACATCATGAAATTGTTAGAATAAGTTTGAAAGCAAACACAAATTACGCATAATATTATCAATTAGGCTGCAATCACTACACAACTCTACGTAAAATCGTTATATGGTAAAAAAAAATATGCCTATTCAGTGTAATTGGTCTTTAGAAATATGTATATGAAAAGCAAAGTAAATCATTAATTTTGTTAATGTTACAACAGTTTTTTTATCAGACTGAACTTCAACAGATTAACAAAAAAAGTATCCAAATTAAAATTAAAACGTTGCATGCTGTAAAACGAAATGAAACCAAAACAACACCCCACGGAACCATTCACATTTATGAATGAAATTGTGAAATGAAAATGTAAATTTTGTTTTTCTTTTTAGTGTATGAATACTCGGACGTTTTTAAACAGGCAATTGCTACAAGAGTTATTTTGGTTTTTAATTAATGTAATTTGAATATTGAGTTCGTGAAAAATTTCTTATTTTTGACATGACATTATAATAGTAAGTAGCATATAACATATTGTTACTTATTATTTAATATCATTCATTTATACGAATAGAACAATATTTTGATGATGGGAGTTTTTTAATAAAAATCCTCATGATCCAGATTTGTCCAGATACTTTCAACGTAAATGGGTGCCATAGATAACAGATAAGATGCAGAACTTATGGATATCTAGCTGCATATCTGCAGCGCTTCAGCATCAATTTGAATCCCATGAATATTCTGTCTGAACGTATTCTAATTTGATCAGGGGGTGTACAAAATTATTGAATTGGAAATGACCGGTTGATTAACGTAACAAAATATTTTTTAACTATGAGCAAATATACAACATCTAAATGTGTCGGAGTCAAATCAGATTGATTTTTTGTTTTAACCAAGAAAGAAAAGCACTTTTAATAATTTAATTTAGGTAGTTACTTTTTTGAATCCATCAATGAAACTGAATAACGACATTTTACAGAAGTTTCTTCACTTTTCTGACTTCATTAGAAATATGATAATAACCATCAAGTTACGAATAAAATTTTCCTCCAAACTCAGAGAACTGATTCAAATATCAAAGTTATGTTAATGTAATGTAAATAAAAGAAAATACCAAATTAGAAACGCGTATAACGTAGCTAGACAATTGACATAAAATAAAGAACTCTTGAAAGGAGCTCTGTCGCAAAACAGTTTGTTCTATGAACAACTTGCAATTTATTTTCTCTTGTGATTCAGCGAAGCAATAAGATATTTTATAATCCATTTTCACTTCATATTATTGCAAGTTACAAATTTACAATACGCCTGTGAGAAACACCAACCTAGTGGTTTTATTTATGCAACAATAACACGATATTAGTGAACAATTTCAGTCATCTTAAATATGGATGGATAATGACGGTAATCTGTTGGTTGGCATTGCCATAGAACGTACGCTCGAGGCATTTACATCCCATCAGGAGATTGCACTTGAACGTGTGGGAAACATCAAACACTCACAGTAGGAAACACATCCAAGCATATGTTGGTCACGCGGCCTTTAACAAAGCTGTGGGGGTTGTCGAAAACAGGCACTATGCTTGCTATACACTACATTTTATTAGAAGAGTGAAGAGAGAGTCTATGGAGCATCCTTGACGCGTGCCAGCTTCGGTCTAATTGGGCAAACATTTCATTAGAAATAACTTATTTACGATATCCGCATAAATAGCATCAATTAGATGCATGAGTAATTACACCTTCATGGTAGGAAATTTCCACTTAATTTATTATTGCGGTCGAATTGGAATCAAACCGAAATACATAGACAATATGGGATCGAGTGCGAGATACCTTCTACTAACAATTATGGAAAACAGAACTATTACTTTATAAATAAGTATAATTACTTTAGTAAATATCTAACATAACCACGGCATCAGCATTACAGCACTGCTAACTTAGTTTAGAAATTGAACTTACAGGATAATTGTTGCCTTGAGCTGTACATGACTACCACCACTTCGGTGTATTTGTTAAACAAGACGTTCATTACCTGATCAATCTGAAAATGAAAAGCAAACAGTTCCTAATTGAATGGAACACAATGGGGAGAATATAATCGCCGGGTTGCTCGAAATATTATTATCATCTTTGTATTTTTGTTGACTCATTATAGAAAGTAAGATTAAAAAATTTAATATAATATAATCAGCGAAAACATTCCACAGAATGTAGTAAGAATTTATAATCATATACCTGCGGTTGAATGAAGAGTAATAGAAATTTTAAAAATGTTTTAGAGGCAACTTCGATTGATAGATGTTATGATATGTATGACTTTTTTGGGGATTTTTTGTAGTATGTTTAATGTTTATATCAAGAAGACTAGAAACAGGAGAGCGAACTTACCATGTTGCAATGTACACAGCGATGGGACGCTATGCGACGATAGCTCCCCTCTCAATCGCCTTTCGCTATGTGGGCCCTGCTTTTAAATTGCTGTACTGCGCATATGTCATGTGAGGGAAGATGTTGCCTTATATCGGCCTTCCCTTTCCAAGTGAGTTCGCTCTCCTGTTTTTAGTCTTCTTGGTTTATATATTGAATTTTTTGTATATTTTCTTGTAAATTTTATACAGAGTTATTATTATAAAAGAATATAACATCCCAGTGGGGTGTGATATTTAATAAACTTACAGGGGCACTCAAAACATGTTAATCCATCAAAATTTCGAAATCGAAAACGGTTCCCGAGTTCTTTAGTTCCATATTACTTCGTATAAGAAAGTAATTAAGGGAGGTGAAAGATATTGCAGTTTGAGCAGTACATCAGTTAAATTTTAATGGTGATTATAATTATTTCTAAGATCCGATATTCAAAACAATTTATGGTCAATTTAAGTCTCGTTTCTCAAATTTTATAAGAATTGAGTCCAAGGATATTATGTTATGTAGAGGCTTTTGAAAAAATCATGTCAAAAAATAGTTATTTATGATACAAGTGTTAAAAGTAGGATTTTATTTTGAGAGTGGGGATGATTGCGGAATGAGCGCAGCGAGTGGAGCAACCCTACGAACAAAATAAAATCACTTTTAACACGTAAATCATACACTATTTTTTCTACAAACACAGTAAAATGCATTTCAAAGTCTTATTAAAAATTCCAAAAATTACCTAAAAAAATAGTAGTCTGTGACATTTACGGAAAAATCTTAAATGTGACATGCTTGTCAAAAAAGTAATCACCTCAAAAGTAATTAAACTAAAGATGAGTTCCAACGCAAATCCAATAGAAAAACATTCCAAAACATGTAAGTCTTCCAGTTTTCCACGCTTGGGCTCATTACTTGATAATAAAGGCAATGTTAAGTCATATAACCTAACCTCACATTTTACTTTTAACACTGGTGTTAAAAGTAAATCACGTGATTTACTTTTAACGCGTTTTTAATTTAATATGACACTTTTAATTGCAATATACCGTGTAGAAAATTCAATTTTTACTAACGTTCGTAAAAAAAAAAAATAAAATTTAATTTAATAATAATAAGTGCTTAAGTACCTAATGGGTCGAAAATGAAATCCAGAGAACTTATAATTTTTTCATAAAGGGTAATTTCACGTAGTCCAAATGAATTCAGATTTTTTATAACTTCAATATTAAAATAATTTGAAGCTGCACGTTTTCTTTTTTTATAATGATTTATATGTACTGTCGTACCTATTACTTAGTCTATAAGTCAAAAAAGGAAACAATTGCTCGTTAATTGTGAAAGGTTTAAATATAGGCATTTCAATCGTGTCTAATGTTCTTATTATGTAGAAGGGTTTGATGAATCTAATTTATTTACGAACATCCGATTCGATACAGGTAGCCATTATCACACTCGATTTGCATATATGTATGCAAATGAGACATGCAGAGGTTCTAAAACCCTTCAACGTACAATAGAAGGATGTTGCCAACTTGACAAATCGATTAAGAAGTGTTGTAAACACTTGTGTTAAAGTATTTACAAACATGAATGTGGCCTTGTGCATGGAAACATTTTTATCAAATATGTTCAAAATAGTTTCCATACGTAAACAAGAAATTATAGAAGCTGTTGCGGATATGCGATCCTTGAAGCGTAAACAAATGTATTTATGTATATTTTGTGGGAATTTCCTTTATAAGATTCTGGAATCGCAAGTTCTTTATTTAAATAAATAAATAACAAACGATTTCTCAGAAAATTCTTCATATATGATATCAAATCGAATAATCCTTTTTGATGTGGAAAAATGTGCTAACACTTTTAGAAAACAAGGAAGGCGAATTGGTAATATTTTTTCTTGTATAGGTCCTCCATATTTATTAGATTTTGTTGGAGGAAAAACTGCAAGAAAAGAAGCTAATCCGTAATTCTTTGATTAGATTTGCGCACCAAGCCATTTCCGATATTCGTCAGTCAGGGTGGAAAACGAGGTAACTTGGGGCTAGAATATCTCACAGCTGTGTTCAACATGCGCATCTCATTACAGGCCCCAAACAACAGATTTTTTATTGCTTAATGCGACATAAAAAATCGACTTAATTTATTGTGCGCCACTTTAGTGCGTTTTCATCAATTAAACGAATCGTATATCAACAGAGACGTGCCTACGGCTGTAGGTACATAGGATTAAATTAGCTTCTACTTTGTTTAAGCACTGGTCCATTTCAGTATCACATAATTCATTTCTTTTTTCATTTTGTTTTATTCCTCATTGTGTGCCATTGTGGCTATATGATTTTACAACACCACTTATGGGCTTATGGCACTATAAATTTAAGGTTAAAAGTCATACATCCTTTTTGTATGTTTAATTAATTGACTCATTGTATGTCACCAGTCTATACTACTTTTTATGCCGTTAATATCTACATAATATATATGTTATATCTACAATTCTTAATTTTAGTATATTGTAACCGTTTAATAAAGTATGTTTACTTATATATATGAAAATATAGAATATATTATCAGTGGTATAAATACAAACTTTAAAATACCCAAATAACAAAATTTACAGTAAATATTAAAAATTGGCATTCATACCAGGGTATGTAATGTAATGTAATCAAATCTAATATTTTTATACCTATGTTTTTAATTAAATCGTATTTTAAATGAAGTAAACCAGTACCAATATTTTTATATTTATAATTTTACCACTCTCATTTGCTTCTATGAAACCATACTACTATATATTTAGATCAAAGCGGACATTACAATTTAAAAATGTTTATGTTGATTAAGTTTTGTGTCACAGTTGTAAAATATCTAACAAATTTTCAACTTTATTCCAAATGAAAAGTATAATATTTTAAATTTAAAATAATTTCTAAATAGAAACCAGCTTTACATTAATATGTATTCATTTAATGAAAAGGGAGAAAAGCACCACTAAGCTGAAGAAAGTACCGAAAGCAACATTTTACTTCAGTATTCATTTTTTCAGACTTACTAAAGGATACGCTTAACATAAGGATGTTCGTAATCTAATGAATATAAGATGAGGTCGGATGAGGTTACAGCGAAATGCTAATGTAATTATTGGCATCTTCGCATTTACTGTCAAATAAAGTCCCATCAAATTTGTGGGAAGTTTTATCTTTTTTCATAATGATGCACGTAACATGATTTTAAATTAAAGATAGAGTAAAATAGGAAGAAATGGAAATGTTAAATTAAATGAAATACAGTAATATGAGCCATTATTTAAATTTTATATTTTAATATTGAGTAAATAGAACTGTGGACCTGGCCATCAAAATATTATGTTTTAGTCAAACTATAGGTATTCCAAAATTGATATAATAATATACATTTTTGTCGATCGTTTATTAAAGATCTAGTTAATGTAATAAAAGGAGTGTAGTAATAACTCAGTTTAATGCATACATGCACATTAAAAACATTGTTGAGATTATGAGATTTGCTAGGTAACCAACAATATATTATATTATTGAAACATGCATTTGGAAGTGACACCTGCCGAAATTAATTAATTATGTCAGTGGTATTTTGACTTATTGCATATTATGTCAGAATTTGGATTTTGCCATGGAACAAAATTAGATTATTTTCATTCTAATAAAGAGGGATCGACAAAAAAATATTGTAATCAACATGAGTGTTAATCGGCGATTAATAATCTCGACTCATTAACGCGTGAGCGCAGCGAGCGCGTTAAAATCGTTTCGATTATTAATCGCTCTTATTAACACTCTTGTTTATTAAACTACTATTTCATGCTATTATGATGATAAAATAAATCAAAAATCTGAAAAGGCGCAATTTTAATATAATTGTTCTGACTATTTAATTCATCTGTCATTTAATGTTCATAAACGAATGAAAAAACTTAATTTTAGTCATTTCCATGGTTACAAAAAAATTGCAGCGGTAATTGTATGTACTAGTACAAATTAGATCGATAATTGTACTAGTCCTTTTGGTGATAATTTTAAACAAATGATTGTGTGGGACGTTTTCTGACACTTATGACACTTACCGAATATTATTAGTTGTTCTTACAATAACAATCATGAATGGCTCGATTGATAAATTATTTAATTTGCATAAAACGGGTTTGAGGTATTTGAATCATTAAAATAGTCCTCCAAATACGACTCGTAGTCAATGTTATGCAGATCATTTTTGTGGTAGTTTCACTCATGTCAACTGCGCTTTCGAATTCGACTCGTGCAAGCATTCGTCAAATTCATATGCCAGCGCAGTTGACAATCGTAAAACCACGACAAAAATAATCGGCATAACATTTAGTCCAGTCAATCTGTCGAAATTTCTGGAAAAAATTACCCGGTAAACTTTCTCTTCATAAATCGTCAGGGGGTCATGTGGAAAGCTTAAATTCAAAAACTCGGGAAAATTCTCGGACCCATTTTTTGGGAAATCCAAGAAGTGTTTGGATTTGATTTTACGCGAGACCGGTGAGTTACAGAAGAAAAGTTTGTTACTAAATATTGTAGAGGGCAATATTTTCTGCAATTTATCTCAAAGGATCGATGCGCTATGACGAAAAATACCAAAAGTAGGGGGCGCCAAAGTACCCAAAAAAGAGTTTTTTAACTTTTTTACAACGAAAAAAATTGTTTTACGCACAACTGTAAATATAAATGTTGACAAGCGAAGAAAAACACACATTTTTATATAAACGTTTTTTCTCTACGGTCGACCGCTTCGAAGATACAGCATGCAGAGTTTCGAGTAGTGTATTTCGATACACACACCATTGAAGGTATGAAGGAAAAGCACGTGAAATTTCAAAGTGTCGTTCTTTAAAGATTGTGGAAAGTAGTAGATTCACTCGGAAGTATTTCCATGGCTCGGTTATTTCAAGTACGTTGTACGTTCTGCACTTCCCAAAGTGGCAAGCAATACTAAAAGGTCAATGTCTTCGTCAATTATTGTAGTAGAGTCATACTCAGCAGATCTTTGGAGAGTTGTCTCGACTATTAGACGATCCGCATCCTCAAACGCCTGCTGAACCTCAAAGTCAACAGTCTGGAGCCTGGAGGTCTGTTTGAAGAAAATTGATTAAATGATATTTGTTGTTGTCGTTAGAAAATAGTATATTTCAATAAGGCAATAAGGATTTTTCCGTGCGCGCGTGACAAATTCTTGTGGGAGGCGAAGCCGAACACGACGTCATGCAAGCATAGAAAATCCATTTCTGGACGTGTAATGAATGATATTTTTTATTATACTTATCTGAAAACAATGAAAAAATGATTAGATGTAAATTTAGAACATTTTATTTTTAAAGTAATAATAATACATCGTAAAAATAGTAGGCAAACACGATTAACATTTCCACTCTGCATGCTGTATCTACGAAAGGGTAGATCGTAGAGAAAAAATTGTGTGTTTTTCTTCGCTTGTCAACATTAATATTTACAGTTGTGCGTAAAAATTTTTTTTTCGATGTAAAAAAATTAAAAGACTCATTTTTGGGTACTTTGGCGCCCTCTACTTTTGGCATTTTTCGTCGTAGCGCATCGATCCTTTGAGATAAATTGTAGAAAATATTGCCCTCTACAATATTTATTAACAAACTTTTCTTCTGCAACTCACTGTTCTCGCGTAAAATCAAATCCAAACACTTCTTGGATTTCCCAAAAAATGGGTCCGAGGATTTTCCCGAGTTTTTGAATTTAAGCTTTCCACATGACCCCCTAATGAATTATGAAGAGAAAGTTTACCGGGTAATTTTTTCCAAAAACCACCCTTTTTCCCGACAGATTGACTGGACTAATTGACTACTTGTCGTATTATAACTGAAAAAAGTTTTTTATTAGTAGACCGTTTCTAATTTTACTCCATCTCACACCACATGCTCATCTGGTTATTTTAAAATCTCAACTTGCCACCTTTAAAATAAACTGCTGGCCAATTGAAACGTATCAAACGAATTTTTAGGTTGAATTTATAGTCAAATATTTTGAAAAAGAGAAAAGATGTCAATATGGGGTTTTCGGGATTCAAGAGATAATTTAATTGGGAAAACAATAGTGTGACTCGATTTTTTTACTTTTACTATCTACAGGGTATGAAAGAAAGTCGTCCTTTTTTGTCAAATTTTATAACTACTGATATTTCATAAATTTTTTTTATCCACAACCAGTATATTTAAGAACATTAATGGCTCGAATTTCGTTTTCGCGTTTAAACATTCTTGCGTGGATAATATACTACCTAAGACACTTATACAATAAATAACTATTAATATTTTTTGATGTCCATTTTTTTAGTCCTTGGTTAATGGGAAAAAACCAATTTCTCAAATTTTTGATATCCCTCTTATTTTATAAGATGCCGAATTTTTGCTGAAAACTTTAATTCTCCTTTGTTTTTTGACGTTAGGCCGTATTGTGTTTTGTAAGAACCAATGCCTGTACTTGATTGTGATACCTTTCTTATAAAAAGTACATTTTTTGTACTTTCATTAATTTAATGGTAAGCAGTGGCTTATCAAAAATCGGTATACTTTCGCTAATTGGTAAATTTTTTTAATTCAATTTTTGAGGCAAATTTCTTAATAGAATAACATGGAATTTAGTTAGTTTATGTTCACCATTGGTTTAAGTGACTTATACCCTCGAAATGGGTTTTTCACTTTAAAAATTTGCTCTTATCCGTGTATACTGGGTGGCCACGAAATCGTTTTGCAACCAACACCATTTTGTTACATTTAACTGTATTAATTTGAAATTTGGCATGGTTTGATTGTTGAAAGGAATAATCATTTTGACGTTTAAAACAATCCAATGACACTTCCGGTTTCACCAGAAGGGCCCCCTACTAATTTTCAAAATTTTTTAAAACAACCCTGTATATTTTTTCCGTAAGAATTAGATTCTACTTAAAATTACCTTTTTATCCACTTTTTATCCAAAATGGCAGCATAATTATTATTGCAAAACCCTGTTCAACAATATTTAATTTAATAAAAAATTCGGTATCTTATAAAATAAGAGGGATATCAAAAATTTGAGAATCTGGTTTTTTCTCCATTAACCCAAAAAATGGACATCAAAAAAATATTAAAAAAATTTTGTGAAATCTCGGTAGTTATAAAGTTCGAGAAAAAAAGGCGACTTTCTTTCATACCCTATAGTACTTCAAACTAAAAAATCGGGTCACACTATTGTTTATTGAAATTATCTCTTGAATCCTGAAAACCGCATGTTGATAGATATCTTTTTTCCTTTTCAAAATATTTGATTTTAAATGCAACCTAAAAATTCGCTACGTACGTTTCAGTTGACCAGCAGTTTAGTTGCGGTTTTTAATTATAAATTTCTGTTATTATACAGGGTGAACCATATTTTAATCGAGAAACTGCAACACTGCAAAATAACATGAATTTGTCACATAAGTTTCAACGGAATCCATTCGAAAACTTATTTTTTGAATTTATATGACAAATTAATGTTATTTTGGATTTTTTGTGTCTTCTCTACAAGTTACCCAATTAAAATCTGGCCCACCCTGTGTCAATTTTGAACAAAAAGGTATAGCGTATGGCAAGGACGTAGCCAAAAATTAAGTTCGGGTGGTGCCGAGATGTTTTTCTTCTGAAAATTACTGAGCGATGCATAGTAAAAATTCATCACGTAAACCGACCACGCGATTTCAATTTTAATCGTTCATAATTTTCTGGAATCCTTGGCTACGTCTCTGACGTATGGATGTCACTAAAATTAACCATTGTCGCGGTCTGTATACAATAACAAAGACAATAAAAATACATTTATAACTATTATTCCTCCTAAACACATATGGTATTGTTAGTAATTTGATAACGTTCCTAAATTTAGAATTTATCCAGTTTAAGTGCATCAAACAGCATAAGACATCAACATAAAGTTTCCAAATTAGAACCTGTAAACCAATAAACATTAAAGTCGAACTAAATCTACCGACCGCTTAATGATAGTTAAACTTTAGCAATTTGAGGTTTATCTACACTCAAACGTAATTGAAATATATATATATATATATAGAGTGATTCACAACTTATTATTTTTTTTAAGGATATATGCATATGCACATTGATAAATTTGACGTTGTGGAATAAAATATCTAAGTACGAAGCCGCTCGTCCGACAAGTGCTAATCCACAATATGGCGTACACTATACAGAATACTCAAATGGACAAACAAGTGGTATTAATTATTTTAAAGGCGTTTTTTTTTTCATTTCTTTTTGTGGTATATGTTGGACATCTCTGAAAATTCAATAAGTTGTGAATCACCCTGTATATCGTATATAGACTTAACATAATGATACATAAAATTAAATCACGTTGCATTCATTTTATAGAAATTATTAAGTTATTGTCGACCATTTCTCACATTTAAAGAAAATAAAGGAAAATGTGCTATCCGATAATATTCAGGAAATTTCTCCATTTAATAGATTTTTACTGTTAGATGTTCTTATATTGAATTTAAGGCCCACAAATCTACTACGGGACCGAACTAAATCTAATTTCATAACACTCTAAACTTATATGATCCTATATTATTATACCTATACAGTATTATCTAAAATACTTTTACCTTTATTATTAGATTATGAATCCAATGTCAATGTAGCGTAAAATGTCATTTCTTATAGAACGCGTGAGGACAAAAAGGCGGAGGACTTTGTAGTCCGTTCCAAAATGCTCCTCATAAATACAACCTAATTTATCAACGCCTGTCATTTTATTTTGATTGTTGGAGGTGAGCATGGAAGGTTATTTTTCTTGTATAGGTTACAAAGGTGATATTTTTTAACAGAAAACTTTGCATTAAATCCAGCTTTTAAATTCAAAAATATTGAATTAATAATTTATTAAATTAATTTGTTTTTTAGTTATAATTATCTTATGCCAGCAATTCCTACTATTGTTGGTTTCAACTTTGAAAACAAAACATTTAACACATTTGAGCCCTAACCAGCACACAATGTCCAATAAGGTGACACTTTAAAAATGCTTTCTTTCCTAAACCGAAAGGAACTCGAGTATTATGAATGGACTATTGTTGCACTTTTCCACTCGAGTAAATGATATCTGCATTGTAGTGTCCACTTCATTCATGTATTTAGCTTCCAGATGGCATTATGTAATTCAAGAAGTCAAAGACACAAATAAGAAATATTCATTGGATGACTTTAGTTTCATTTAGGTCTATTACGGGCTATTTGAATGAACAAATTCCTTACAATTTCATAGCTCATTGACTTTTTAAGGAACACGTGAAAAGTTTGTGTGCATGACAAATATGTGACGAAAATAAATCTTGTTTACCTGGAACGTGTTCGAAAGCATTTTATCATTTCGTGATTGAAGTTTTTTCTATTTTTTGTTTACACGCCTCAGTCTAACTGCGTTTAATATTTTAAAAATAAGTCTTTACAAATAGTTTCCATTAATATTAATTTAATTAAAACATATATACGAGATATCAGATGAAAGAACTTTGGTTGTGAAGTATTAAAATAGGGAGACATTAAATGAATAAAATAAAACACAAGGAAAATAACTTATAGTTATTGATGGAAAATTTGGGTTTTAAACACAGAAAAAGGAGATACATACCGTAGAAATGAATATTAATTATAGATATATGTATATGTAGATTGTTTGTTGCAGGTATGAAACTCCAAGGAAATGGTATTTTTATTGACTTATATAAGATGAGCATGAAAAAAATTATAAAAATATGACATGTACATTTACAGTTTATTGTCGAAAGTACAGGTACATCATCATCAACAATCACTAATAAATCTTGCTAGATGACTGACAACCCCACACTGTTGGTGATTTATCGCTTACCATCAATAACGTACCAAGCGGTGAGTGTATCATTGCATTGAATTACATGGTTAAATATCACTCAAATGGCAGCTACGTGATCATAGTTTCTTAACAGTCACAAACCAGTAGCTCCGTATATGATGGGTCTGAGTAACTTGACTATATTTTTTACCGTTTTTCAATTTACCAGAAATTTTTTTTGTCATGAATGAAAATACAATAAAATAATAAGAATAAGAAATAAAATTACCAGTTATAAAAATATTGCAAAAACGAGCTGGCTACATTCAAGTTATTTTCTTCATTCGAAAACTTCAATTGTTAAATTTGTATATTTATACAATAACAATCGTACAAGCGATATTTCAATTTGCATATTTAGTTTTAATACAGAAAAATTATAAAAAATACCTTCTAAAATTACTTAAATCAGTCGTGCTTTTAATGACGGGTTAGATCTTTATAAGGCCCTTTTTTTTTGAGGAGGGAAAATCTTGTACCAGACACCCTGGGCTTTGCTGTTCGGGCACCAGGGTAGTGTCGGGCTGGGAGACCTCTCTTGAGGTCCCGATCTACTAAAATCCCTCCTTTCTTTCACCACGCACTTGCATCAGTGCCTTTCGGTTTTAAACTTCATGAGGTGATTGTGGTCTGTTGTTTCTTCTTCTATATATGTTTCTGTCTTTCTTCCTTTTCTATCAGGCTTATTATTTTTATTATAACGTTCTGTATCTTTTTCCAGTTCTCCTCAGAGTGCAGCATCAGTATCACCAGATTTTCAGGACTAATAGTTTCTTCCAGTTGTTCCCTCAATTATTCCCTGGCATCCGTCCACCTTCTACACTCAAATAGGGTGTGTCGGGGGTATCTTCCTTTTCATAGTACACAAGTACACACATATAGGGTATGTTGCTTTTCCAATTCTATTCAAGTACCTTTGAAAGCATCCATGTCCTAAGACCCTAGGAGCAATGTTAACTTTACCTAATGGAAATGAAAGAACCATTAGAAGAGACTTTTAATAAAGACAAAAGAGTAAATTTTATTTGTCACCAGAAGCTGGTTATAAAACATTACATAAAATAATGTTCAACAAAAAATGTTATTAAATATTAAGGAGTATTAAAAAGGTATTATAATTTTTTGTTCAATAATTTATTCACTAAGTTCTGGATGATTTAAACCATGATGTAAATACATAGGTGTGCTACGACGCAGCTTTATTTTCTCAGCCAATCAAACGATTGACCCAATCGTGTCCATCTTTAATTTCGAACCAATGAGCGTACGAACTAGCGAGCGGTACTTTCTAAATCTCATACAACCGTTTCTAAGAGTTTTTTCAAAACATTTTGTATCTAAAAAGGTGTAATTTTAATGAAATTGAAACGGAAAAATACTTTCAATTTCATATATTGGAATTGACAATAAACATTGTAAACAACTTTTCGTTTTAAAGAAAAACCAGCTACACTTAAATATTCCAGATTCCAGGATTTCGGCAAAGTCTTCAAATGTGCTGAACACACGTGCTGTATGGAAAAAATTTGTTTCAATAAATTTTGAAAACATCAGCAGGACAAATATTGCGAAAAAGTGTTTTATTCTCAATACACTTAACTTACCATTTTTAAGATTCGCGGTTACAAAAAGCGATCCATTTATGGGCGAATTCTGCATGTTTGGGAAATCTAAAGTAACTAATATTGTAATTTTTGGTCTTTGACGACCAATTTTTACAATTTAAAACGGATCAACTGGCATTTTAGTCAGTTTATAGGTACTTAATTCAAAATTCAGTCCTGATTCAGTCGAAAGATTGAAGTTTGAATTGTTTTGACACCTAGACAATATGGCGGTGGTTGGGCCAATGCGCAGCAAGTCGCAAAAACGAGCTCCCGTCGTAGCACACCTTATGTATTTACACTATGATTTAAACCATGCATGCGTTGTGACGAATGCCGACACTGTAATTGTTGCCACAAAATCGGACGATACTGATCTTGGCAAAGTTAAGTATAAGATAAAGAAGAAGCAGATTCCAGAATTTTGGTAGGTACATGTGCGTTATGTACAGTTGACGACACGGAATAGTTTCCAGGCATTTTTTTCCATTGTAAATTAAATCATGTTCATAGGCTCGATAACTGCTTAGTGGCATTATTAGCAGTCATATTTGTGTCACAATATTTTATGTAAAGTATTTGAAGTAAAACGCCTAGAAATTTTCTTACTGATGCTCAAAAAGGCGCAATTGTGGCACAGCTAGAAGGTAGTTGGTCAAGTAGACAAGTAAATGTATTCTAATGAGATCTTCGCCTGTCTCCACCACTGTCGTTAAAAGAAATTTTGATTTAAAAAGTCTGATTTATAATGCTAAAAAAATTCAAAAATCGCTACTTTGATCAATTTGTCTGGAAACTATTCCGTGTCGCCAACTGTACATACTATCGACGCCAGCCAAATTTGAACGGTTAATTTTTCAATTGTAACTTCCAGTAACTTCATAGGCGTACTGTAATGTGTCAGATTTTCACATTGTAAAAATTAATCTGTCATCAAAAAATTCCATAAATTTGCCGACAAATATAACCACGGCATTTAACAGAAGCCGAAAAAGCAAGGGCCATAGCCAAGTTAGAAGAAAACTGGACGTTAAGTGAAGTGGCAGCTGATTTAAACGTGTCTAAAGGCTGCATATTTTATGTTCGGAAAAGATGGCAAGAAGAACAAATTTCAAAGGCCAGCGAGACAGGGTATCGGGAAGATCTCTAATGGGGTTGAAGACAATGCGTTAATTGAATATCTTAACCAGAGTCCTTTTGACAGCGCTATAAGAGCTAGAGAAGAAACACACATTTCAGGATCTACTAGGACAGCACAGAGACGTCTTAAAGAGTCTCATTTAAAGAACGGCGTTGCCGCACGCAAAATATTCTTGTCTGCTGAACACAGAGAAGAGTACAATTTGCAAATCATTATTTGAACATTAATGAGGAATTTTGGAACACCGTTGTATTTTCTGATGAGAAGACTTTCCAGTCCTGTAATAGTGGAAGACTACGAGTATATCGACACTCTGCTAAAATAGTATATTATTATACGAGTTTTATAAGACGATATATTGTGGCACAAGTTGTTTGAAGTACGACGAGCAAAGCGAGGAGTGCTTCAAAGGAACGAGTGCCACGATAATGTCTTATAAAACAAGTGTAATATACTATTTTTTCTATTTTGCATCTATTTATACTTTAAATTTAAGAATATGTGCAAAATATAAACCTAGGAATATTTGGAATGATTTGACAACGATTGGTAACACCAAACATAACCAAACAGTAAAACAAGGTTAATTTGAAATTAGTTGTCAATTTTACTTCACAACCAACAACAAGCTTTTTTGGCATTTTTGAAATATGTAAACAAGCAAGTATAAGTAATACACCACCTGAACTAAGAAAAAGACCCCAATTAGCTATAAATGATTTACTTTCGAAGAAATAATAATAAAATGTTCAAAATTTCACTATTATCTTTTCTACAATTTTGTGAGGTTGGCTTTGGCTTTTGACGCTGCGTTACCCACATGTCATTGGAAATTAATGTCAAGCAATATTACCACTATGAAAAAATTAAAAGCCGGAGTTCATAATGAAACTATTGTAAAACTCGTTTGAGTTTCATAATGACTCTGTTAGAGACGCAAAATATAAAAATAGTAGTTTAATAAACAAGAGTGTTAATAAGAGCGATTAATAATCGAAACGATTTTAACGCGTGAGCGCAGCGAGCGCGTTAATGAGTCGAGATTATTAATCGCCGATTAACACTCATGTTGATTACAATATTTTTTTGTCGATCGCTCTTTATTAGAATGAAAATAATCTAATTTTGTTCCATGCCAAAATCCAAATTCTGACATAATATGCAATACGTCAAAATACCACTGACATAATTAATTAATTTCGGTAGGTGTCAGTTCCAAATGCATGTTTCAATAATATAATATATTGTTGGTTACCTAGTAAATCTCATAATCTCAACAATGTTTTTAATGTGCTTGTATGCATTAAACTGAGTTATTAATACACTCCTTTTATTACATTAACTAAATCTTTAATAAACGATCGACAAAAAAATTATTTTTTGCACTTCCGGGATTAAATGTGCTAATTTAATCCCTCTTTACAGGGACTGAAGTGACCTATTTAATCCCAAGGGATTAAATTTACATTGCGAGGTTACACGAGTATTTTTTGTCATTTTGGACGGTATTTTATTGTTGTTGCCGACACGTTTGTCACTTTGACAAGCATAAATTTAGAATGATTTCACATGCAAATGCTTCGGAAGTGCAAAAAATAGCGTATATACCACGGGATTGAGGTATCATTTAATCCTTCGGGTGAATTATTTCCCTCGCTCGCTTTGCTCGCTCATGAAATTTAATTCACCCTCAGGGAGTAAATGATGCACCTCAATCCCTTAGTATATAATATACTATAAGTAAACTTCAAAGAAAAATAAAATTGAAGAATTATTATATAAAATAGTGTTTGCTTCGAGGTTTGCTTATATTTTCACTGTAATAATACACCACTGGCGAAAGCCGTTTTTAATCTAGTAAAAATCGCAACAAATTGCCCTGGTAACAAATTCGTTTAAATTTCGTTGGCGCCGACCGTACCTATAGTCAAAGTTGGTGCTAAGAAAATTTTGATACGAACGTTGTTTCCTGGCCATTTCGAAAGAACTGGGGCTAGAAGAATCATGGTTGTACTTTACTGGATCTAGAACCCAACTGCACTTGTCAGTGCATGGATCTCGAAAATTTGCAGAATTAGAGATTTAAAACTGCAAAAGGTATGGAACATTTTAAATCAATGCGTGATGGAAGAATACCATTTAATTTGATAATACTTATTCTTCATAAAAATAAGCAAAACCTAGTCCATTATTTGATGGTATAGAATAATCTTTTATTAGTTAAAATATTGACATAATGAATATAAGAATCATTTGAGAAGTAGAATTTTTTAGTATCATCCTTTAAACAAGTTATTTTTTTTATATCTTCGAGTACATATTTAATTTTTCAGGTTTGTAGTTTTCGCCCCTATTGTATGTACGTTTGTGTGTCACGCATAATAATCCTTTGTATCCTTTGTGTTCAAAACCCAACTAACAAAGTAAAGAATATAAAATTTGTCCCTAATGTTAAAACAGTCCCTTGTAAAATATGTAATAGACCATTCAGCTTCTTTACACTGAAATATCGTTTAAGTACCTGTCAGTCAGCGATTATTGCCATACGAGAAGTGTCGTGCCCTCGAACAAAGCCGTTACAAGGGCTTGGTTACATTGATTACAACGTTTAGTTTTCAATTCTGAAGTCATTCACTCATGTAATTATTTGTTTGATGACTTAAATTGAATGTAATCCATTATAATTTATCAATTCTGTCAACAAAAACTATTGTATTTTAAGCAGGTATAACACACACACTTATTGAAATTAGCACAAAACAAGTTAAGGGCATGAGAATTATGAATAATAATAATCGTACAAACCGTTGTGGATTAATAATAATGGAGATTTTAGTCTTGGGTTGTGTTGCCTATCAACCCTAATCAATTACCTTTTTAATTCGTTATTTTTCGGTTGGATATTGATATACTCTTGATTGTATCTACCTACGTACAGTATATATTCTAAAAATAATACTGCTAAGGGTAATTTTGAACTAGAAAAACAATCTAAAAATACAATGTAGGTATTATTCTATCGTTAGACATTTTCAATTATTACACTCATACGTCACGAGACATAAATAGGCTGTTGATGATAACAATCTGATATAATAGCAATTATCGATTGCGAAAACTGCATACTATAGTCGATGTATGTATTTACAGTTGCAAGACATTCTTTGCATGGTTAACCATAATCCCAGATAATTGATATTACG
Source organism: Pediacus dermestoides (assembly GCA_963942485.1). Classification (NCBI taxonomy): domain Eukaryota; kingdom Metazoa; phylum Arthropoda; class Insecta; order Coleoptera; family Cucujidae; genus Pediacus; species Pediacus dermestoides. The sequence goes on from OZ012626.1 coordinate 15,273,870, forward strand.
TTAGAAAAATGCTTCTAGACACAACATAAACACAGTTCAATTATCGGGAAAATTGTCAGGTACATGTTATATTACTTCAGAAATTTATTATTGTCAAGCAATAAATAAAAATTTGTCAATGATTAAATGTTGTTCTATATAAATTTTTTGACGTTGATGGACCTTAACAAATTGAAGTAATCTTGTTAAAAATCTAGCTACAAGCTGAATTTTGATGGGATGATGAAATACTTCTGAATTATGCTGAAGCATTCCATCTAAACAGCCACCCCCTGCTTGTGATTATTATCCCTTGAATTTTCTAGCACAGCTTTTAAAAATGAGAACCTTCTTGACATTATTATTTCTGATGTGATTATGGAGATTAATCTTTATATAGCAAGTAATAATGAAATATATAATATTAGAGAAGAAACTTTTTGATGTGTCAGTTTAATTTTAATGAAAATGTAATTTTATTTTATTCCTTGTTGCTGCAATTTAAATAATAAATTTAATATGATAGACACTGTGTAATTGTAAAATTTTAGATAAATTAGGTATAAAGAATAGAAAAAAACAGTGAGCTTCATTTTACATTTATAATTTCATTAGTTTTATTCTTTTATAAAGATTACTAGATATCTATGCTTTATTTGTTCACAATATTTTCTAAAAATGAATTTCAAAGTCATATTTAAATTAAAAAATCTTTACTTATTTAAAAATTATAGCTGAAACCGCTGAAATTGTTGCACACAATTTCCACAATCTAAGGCATACAGGTACCTAGGTATGTACAAAAAAATTAAATTTAACAGATGTACCGATTATGATTGATTATAATATTTATATGGTCATACGCAAAACATATAAACATAACCTTATAAAACATTATGTTTTAATGTTATTTTAAACTATAGAAAGCATTTTCCCAATTGAAATAAATTATTATAAAAGAAAAATGTTGTTTTGTTGAGATTCCATCATAAATCTACTCGATGAATAAATAATAAATTTGACTCAACGAAAGAAAAATGTAACTTCTTTATTTTAAGATGTTCGTTATTTAAGAGGTTCGCTTTATGTGGTTGACCCCAAGACCCCAAATTTCCGTCATAAATGTAAAGTACCCACAAGACGGTTTTTATCATTCCTTTCCTTACTTCTGCGGTCCAAACATAAAAAAATGTTTTTCTTTATTTCCGTTTCTATTCAGAAGATTCATTCATGTAATGTTACAAGATTTTTCTTTCAAACTTGGGGATATAAATTGTAACCACTGTTTTTCCACAAAAATATTTTCCCTAAGGGTTGAATTCTCGAGTAAACAAACATTGATCTACAATCAGTTATAAAATTTTATGTATGTTATTATCGTTTACAAAGATGCGACTTGATATCTATTTTATGGTAGTAGCATTTGTGTTATTTACGAAGAAAACACATTAAAATTTACAATAATCTTATTATGGTCTCATGTGGTAAAACCATAAAAATATGCGGAACGATATAGGTGTAGGTCCTAACATCGCAGACGAGATAACTACTTGAAATGGCAATTGTATTTTTTGGGTCATGTTCAGCTGTTGCAATTCAAACTATACAATATTTTATTGTTACCTTTGCACTCACTTCAAGACCCATCTGAACAAAATATAACTAAGGGGTGTGATATTTTTAATACGATGTGTAAAAAGCCTCTTATTGGACAATTCAATCACACTTGAATTACAAACACATTCCCACAAGAATGGCATAAACTATAGTTAGTATACTAAGGAAATCGTGACATATTTCTGTGTTTATGTAATTAAATATTGCGTGATGTTTTTTACGTATAACTGTAGGTATATAAAAGTGTTTCGTTTTCAGCACTTTTACATAATAATTTATGGACCTGAAAATCCAATTTTTCAAATTGAAAAGAAAGAATTTAATTCTTTTGAAGAGTTGTAAAAATAAAAGTGTTATACGTTTTCGTACGCTTTTAAAGTTTAATGTTACAAAGGATATAAATCTAATTTTGCTAATGTATGTTTCACTCTCAGTTAAAACATTAGCTTTTATTGAAAAGCATAAACTAAAATATTTTTTTCGTATAAAATTAAAGTTGTTTATTTCGTATTTCAACATAATCAATCAAAATTAGATTTCATAATAGGTATGTATGTAATACAATTTATCATGGTTAATTAGTCATTTAATTCTGCCAGTGCCAAAAAGCAAATTTTTGTAAAAATAGCATATGAACATTTTATATTCTTCTTATGATGAACAACTAAGTATTTATCAAGTTTAAAGGTATTTTCATATGTTCTACTATTTATTTTAATTTTTCTTACAATAGGTATAGTATGTAGTACCTATCTTATTGTCATAATTTTAGCCCCAGACCACAGAAGTAGTATACCCCAGACATCGAGACATCACCAGAAAATTGGGAGAAATGAAACTTACATATATTCATTCATGATGATTAAATTTATTTATTATGTACTTATATCATTTATCTTCCACAAAATATTGAAAAATTGTACATTATAAGATGTTTACACTGATGTGCATAGGTAATTTTTATTTTTGATACACTTTTTTCTATGAATTGATTTAAAATCTATGAAATTCAGGTAATGGTGTACCTAATATTATATAAAAATGTTCATTTATACATTTAAAGACAAACTTAAAGAAGTGATTTCAAATAGTTATTTACATAATTAGTTATGAAAAGTGTCATATAGTTTGACGAGTCGTAATAATTGCCAAAACGAGGGAAGCGACTTTTCATAACGTATTCTGTACAACATTTCATCTAATTCCGTCAGAATAATTTTATCCATTTTTTGAATGAGAATATTTCTCACATTACATAAAAAAATCAGCTGATGAGCTTATAACCATCAAAACAAGATTGGGCTGAAATAAGCCAATGTCGAATTTTCCCAAAAACTCACAACATTGATTAGCTTTGAAACATGGCCAGTTACGTAAAGTTTTTACGTAAGTACTTTACGTAACTGTTATAAAAAATGTGACTTTTCAAAACGGAATTAGATAATAGTATATTATTTTATGAGGAGCTTAAATGATGCTTTATGTGCAGAGGCTGGTGTTTGAGCAGCCGAAGCACATAAAGCGACTTAAGCTCCGAATAAAATATGCTATTTTTTCTTCAAACGCAAACAATTCATTAAATTGTATAATTATTAATTGAAATTTTAATAAATAAATTTTGACAATTAACTTGACATGACCAGCGGCGCTTATGTAGTACTTAAGCGCCGGCGGCAGATAAAGTAGAACTTTACCTGTCGCCGGCAATAAAGTGACACTTAAACATAATCAGTACAGCAGGATAATGTCACACTTAAATGACGTTTGAAGAAAATAGTATATTATTTTATGAGGAGCTTAAGTGATGCTTTATGTGCAGAGGCTGGTGTTTGACTGACGAACGAAGTGAGTCAGATCAAAGCATCACTTAAGCTCCTCATAAAACAATATACTATTAATTGAAATATATAACAAGTTCATGGAGAAATGATGATGTTTGGATAAATATTATTAGGGACCTCTCTTTGCATCTCTAATAATTATTGTTACAATAATGAAAATCCATAAATTAATCTTCTAAGATGGTTATTTGATGGAAGATGAAATGAAAAGCAAAAAAAAAATTTTATCTATCAAAAGAGATTCAAAAACAGCTTCTCCTTAACGACTTAAAGTATTTTCATGATGTCGAAAATCAACAAAACATGACATAATTTAATCCGCTTTATCCAGCCTGCTAACTTGTCATAGAAACTCTGCGACCAGAGAATGGACACATTCGAATCTTCCTCTTTTTGACAAAATAAACAGGATTAGGAGGTACATTTTCTGAGTATCACCAAAGGAACTTTTATATTTATGAATTCTTCATAATACATATAACAAAAATTATGCAAAATTGTAACAGCACTCTGATTGAGAAAGGTTCGAGACTCAACATAATTCCAGGGTTTTCTCTGAGATTATTATAAAAATTTCGGCATCAAGAGTGATGTATACTTCAAAATTTTTAAATCTATCACTACATTAACCGTTACTTCATCGTTAATAATTTCAGCCGGACCACAAGAAAATTTTGGAAAAAATTGTTTTAAAATCGTAATATATATTTTCATAAGTTTACCCTTTACCTAACTTAAAATTAAAATGAAGAAAACAGAAAGACAGACAAAAACAATAGTAAACAACTAAGTGTAAGTTAATGTGGAAACATATAGAACATTTATTTTTGTTCTTTACATAACATAAAAATCTTCCGTTTGTAATCCCATTGTTTCAATTTAACCTTATTTAAATTACGAACAGTAGGTATATACTAAACCAACAATTAAAATATCTGATGAGCCCAACACATGACTTTCTTATAACGTGTGATTCATTAAATTTCCATTCTGAGTTGGCGGTGGAAAAAAAAATTATGTCTTTGATTACACCTCATTTCTTTAAATCTGAAAAAAGGTTAGGTTTTCTGGTTGTCGTTTGAAACTGACAGCAACAGATGAATCATTTCGGCGCATACGTTTAAATTCCAAGGCTTACCTAGAATGGAAATTTAAAGAATCACACGTTACATTGCCATGATACAGTTTTAATCTTTGAAAAATACTGAACAGGTAGTCAATTATCACATGCAGTCGACATTCAATACGTTATTAATATAAAATCACATTTATTTATTTATTATTATTGTTTTCGGTACCATAGAAACCAGTAAAATACAAAAAAATAAAGGTAAACTTGGCGAATACCAGAGATTTTGGAAAAATTTTGAAATTACCTTATTAATTAAGATCTCCTGATTAAAAAAATGCTAAAAATAAGCGGCGGTCTCCAATATTTCCAAAGTTATAGCAGTTTGAAAACTTAAAACATCCAATGTTTGGATGTGTAAATTAAGCACTTTTATCAAATTTTATTCACTAAAAATCCACTCACTAGTACCTATTGCACTAACTATTAATTAATTAATCATTACCATTTAATATTATTTGATGAAATTTAATGAAAACCCTATTTTTAAAGCATTTTCTTTTTCTTGTTTTGCTGTCAAAGGAATTTCCCTTCCCCTTACTAAGAAATCAAGCGATCCTTTTTAAATTTTAAGGTTAGATTAGTGTTTCAAAATAAACGTGCCGAAATAGAGTAAATAAATCTTTTTTACTAAAATGTAATGCTTGATTAATCATTAGTTAGTGCAATAGAGTCTACTGAGTGCATTTTTAATGAATAAAAGTTGAAAAAAGTGCTTAATTTACACATCCAAACATTGGATGTTTCAAGTTTTCAAACTCCTATAACTTTGGAAATATTGGAGACCGCCGCTTATTTTTAGCATTTTCGTAATCAGGAGATCTAAATTAATAAGGTAATTTCAAAAATTTTCCAAAATCTCTGGTAGCTACATTCGCCAAATTTTCCAAAATAAAAAGTAATGGTCCTTCTGGGATTCGAACCCGCGACCTTCCGTTTGGCAGCCAAGCCCCAAACTCACTAGTCTGTCTACTAGTCGGATTCAACGCGCACTATGAAAAATATAAGTGTTTTAAGAATACTCGTATATATCTCGTTTTTTTGAAATTTTTTTGACGGAATTTTAAAAAAAAGTTCAAACCAAAATTTGTTCAAAATACAATTCTAAATCAATGTTAAAGAATAAAAAAATCTCATAAATTGTTTATTTTTCAAGATATTCCTAAAAAACCTAAAAATGTCTTCAGGTAAGTGTCACTTGTGTTGGTGCTAGATGAAAAACATATAATGTGGCACCCACAAATTTGTTCAAACTCTTATTACTTCGTATAAGTAAGTAAAAATTTAAAAATTTATCTACCTTGAACTTTCTATCTACATCCTTATTATTCAAATGAAGTAAATTCATGTTCAATATACAATAAAATGCACAATTATAATAGCTTTCAAATTAGCTACTATTGAATTCAACAGATATGAGTCCAAATACATTTGTTTGACTTGATTAACTGTTTCTAACAGACTTATCTTGGTCAACAGCCCATCAAATTAATTTATTTTGAATATAAATTAATAACGTGGTCTATTCTGTGGTGAATTTAATAGTACTTTATATGTAAATGGTTCAATTTCATACACACAAATAAAAATTTCAAAATATTGGAACAGAAACAGACATTAGTAAAAACGACAAGCATAGATAATAAAAAGCTTTGAAGGTTTGAAGCCACACGGCTATACACCGTCTGACATTTAAACCTCTTTTGTTCGCCTGGTAATACAATACGACTGGTTTTAACACCCCGGAAATATATTTTAATTTGTCATGCAGATCTATTTGAGTTTCAAATAAATTTAGCTAAATGACTTGCATTTCTATTCTCTTTATGCTGATTATTTTGAGAACCTATAACGTCTCTTTCAAAATGGCAAAAGATAAGCATCAAAGCACTTAGCTAAAGTATTTTTAATTGCAATGGTTAAAATATATCGTTTAATAGTTAAGTAGGGCAACAGACCATATTTCATCGTATTCTCCGTAACCTACTGTACAAATTTATTAGGATAATAAATTTTAAGAAGCCTGACTGTTAATAAATATCGAAATACGTTTGCTAAAACTAAATCATCAAATAATAATTAAATGGAAAATTCTAACTAATATTAACTTTATCTCGATAGAAGCTTTCGATATGAAAACTCATGTTTACAAATAAATTATAATTTATGTTGTCTATAATTATATCAGTAATTAAGTTGAAATTGCATTTTTATACCACATTAATTGGACGAAAGTAAAGAGAATTGTTAAAATCATTTTTATACTCACTAAAGTTAGTAGGTTGTACCTAACTTAACGATTGCTGTCTGGGCCAACTTCAACGCACGCGTTTGATTCTTATCTTACCTTAACAACCCTCATGTGTAAATAATAAATCGTTTAAAAAGCTAGTGACCTTAAAAAAGAATTATGTAATAATAATCGTTATTGTCACGAAAGGCCTTTAAATTTCGACAACAGTTGTGATGTTAACTATTCAAAAGGATCAGGTTACTCACGAAGGGATAGCGATGTGAAAGAGAAGCAGTTATTTATCCACTATTAAGTACGTATATAATTACTGGATGTGCAAGCAATATTGTAGCTATTAAGATGATAGATAGGATTGAGTTGTAACTTGCAGCAGAAGGCGTATCTAAAATTGTTATGTAATTTATTTGTGAATAACATTCATATAGGAAATCGACACGACTGAATAAGAGGAATAGTATGTTCAGTATAGGTTTTAGTGGGAGTAAATCAGAACTAGAAAAATTTTTACAACTCGTACAATTGTTCTTCACGGTACTTTCTATATAAATTTTATTCTTATATATATATATATATATATATATATATATATTTATTCAACATATATAATTTTTTATACGTTACAATACATAATATATATATATATATATATATATATAGATAATATAACATATAATTTTGTATTTTGGTCATGATGTCGAATAGGCCATCGACCTTGGTCTTTCAGCCCTGGTAAATTTACATTAAGGCATCAATTTAAGGGGGGAAGGGGGGTTTAGAGAAAGTGAGAAAAAAGGATTGTTTGATGGGATAACAAATTAGGGTGGATTATTTGAAATATTTTGGAGAAATTGAAGGAGAGTTAATGAGGGGAATTTGTATTTTGAGGAAATGTTGGGATTTCGCTTATTGCAGTATTGGTCGAGTATCGTCCTGTTGTAGTCTTTGTTGATAAATTTTTTCGCTAGTGTTACATGTCTATCTGTTACAGGAGTTATATTAGTCTGGTGATAGAGGTATAGGTTTGAGGGATTGTAGAGTGGGTTGTATGGATGTCGGATTTTAGTAATGGATCGAAGGGAGGCTCGTTCGGTGACATTAAGTATTTTGAGGTTGTGTGGTTTGGCTTGTAGGAACAGGAGAAAGGCATATTCTAGGAGGGGACGACAGATGGATTTATAAATGTGGGATGCTGTTTGGGTGGATATTCCAAGGTTTCTGTAGGTAAGGGACCGAAAGTGGGAAGCTCGTGTTTTCGTTTTTGTTTGGGTGGTTTTAAAATGTTTGGTAAAGGTTAGTTTGGCATCAAAAACAATTCCAAGGTATTTGCAGGAAGTAGAAGGGTGAATGGTATCATTATGGAGAATTAAGTGAGGGGAATTATCATTTATTTTGTGAAAAGGAATGAGGAGATGAGTTTTTGCAGGATTAGCAGAAGTGTGCCATTTAAGGAACCAGGAGTTAAGAGCATCGGTTTGGTTTTGCAATTGTACAATTGCTAGTTTCAGATTCCTGGCATGGGAAACTATTGTGGTATCATCGGCGTATTGTAGAATATATTGGTGGGGATTGAAGTATTCAGGATCGGGATTATATAGGTCATAGCAAAATATATTATAAAGGAGAGGGGAAATAGGGGAGTCCTGAGGGACAGCTTGTTCTGGAGAGAAGCTGGAGGAGCAAGAGGAATTAATTCTGACTATTAAGGATCTATTGGAGAGAAAATGTTTTATTATATGTATCAGGTATGGTGGAATGTTTAGAAGATTCATTTTATAAAGGATCCCCTGATGCCAGACGGAGTCGAAAGCCTTATTTATGTCCATAAACAGGGCACACGACTTACCGCCCTCAAGTTGGTTGGTTTGTAGGTTGGAAGTAAGTATCGTGAGCGGATGGATTGTGAATCTTTGGGGGCGAAACTCGAATTGGTATTTTGGAATGAGATGTTCTACATATGATAGTATTTTCGTTTTAAGAATAGATTCATATATTTTGCCAAGGACCGGGAGTAAGGTAATAGAGCGATAACCTGTAGGGGATGAGAGATCTGAATTAGATTTGGCTATAGTGACGATGATGCCTTTTTTCCATTCAGATGGGAAGAACTGGGCTGAAAGGCAGTAAATAGTTATAAATTTTTATTATATAAATATGAATAGGATTGACTATAGGGATTTCAGGATTTTTCTGTTAATTAAATCGTAACCGGGGGAAGAGTTTTTACCACGATTCAGGAGTTCGAAGTAGGTTTCTGCGTCAATAAATGCATTATCGGGTGTGTCGTATAAGACATTGTCAAATGTGTTAAACCAGTTGCTCACACATAATTCGTTGTCAAGGTCAAAGTCTACTGAATTTGAAAATTTAAAAGTTTCGGAGTAATATTTTGCAAACATGTCTGCTGTTTCTTCGTCATTCTCACAAGTTTTGTTAGTAGTTGGGTTAATAGGTTTAGTGTTTGTTTCCGTCATTTTGTATTTAGTCAGTTTGCGAATTTCATCCCAGTACTTTTTACCATTTGATTCGTTGATTTTATTGCATGCAGTGAGCCATTTATCTTGTTTGTATTCAAGAATTAGCCGTTGTATATTTTTGTTTAGCGAGTTGAATTCTTGTTTGACATGAGGTTCGTTTAGTTGTTTGAAATCTCTGTAGAGTTTTCTTTTCTTTTTTATCAGCTTTAGAATAAATGGTGGCAATTCGTAGTTGTACGTAGTTTTCTAATTCCTAGAAATCCTTTTGTTTAGTTGTTGTAAACGAGAGTAAATCTTTACAGGATGCACCCGCGCAATATAGTAAGGGTTTTGGGACAAACTTTGGTATCTCAATTGGGTATAGCAATTTGTTCCGAAATGCTTCTCAAATAAAAAGTAATTAACAATTTTTTATACAAGAAACATCTACTTTTATATGTATTTCTGAAATATCCCGCAAAACTATCGAAGATTAGGTCAAAAGCTTTACGTAGCTTTTTTGTAGAGCAGAAGATTATCTACAATAAAGATATACTGCCAAGTCAGTCATTACGTTTATACGCGGGTTCAAAGTTTGAGTTTCAAAAACGCCTAATTTATGTTATGTATTTATAGCGGTATTAAAAGTTAAAAAATATCATACATCACCAATTATTATCTAAAAACCCTGAAAAATACTTTTGGTGGCATATTTTTCATTATGTATTTATTTTATAGCATGTAAATTACATTTTTTTCTTGATGTGATTACGCATCGTTATTAATACTGAAATTTAAACAACAAAAATCTCTTCACATCACGTGGCACAAACAGTATGGTTTGAATCCATCTCCATTCTACCTGAAAATACTGAAATAATAATTAAATATAATGAAATTACAAAAGAAAATACTTAGTGAAAAGCAAATAAAGAGTAATATCTCCTGGGAGAGCTTCTTGGATATGAAAGATGCTGCTGGTGCATTCTCTGATATCCACGGCGTCCTTCTGGAATTACTGGATAATTGGTTCCCTGCAAAAGAAAAGAAAATTAATAAATTGTAAAATTGTAAAATACAACAAGTTATTATTGGAATGAAAGTAGCAATATATCGATGCTCGTAGAGATGTACTTTACATCAACAACATAGTCGATCAGGACGAGTCGAAAAATGTAAACAAATATTATAAAAATAAATATATCTACCTAGTAGTGACCGAAAACACAATAAAAGATTGAAATGATATAGAGTAGGTACATAGAAAACCACTATAAAAGATTGAAATAATGTACAGTACATAGAAAACACTATGAATAAGGAAAAACTTTCTGGAACCCATTAAAGAAGAAAAATACATTAAACAACTTCTTTGCTAGTAGTGGTAAATCTACAGTGATGAACATAGACGACACGAACATAACACCATTGGAACTTTCGGAGGTAACAGATCTCGATACGTTATGATCGTTTGATTTATTTGAAAATAGTAGCAATGAAATTAGAAACGTTTTTCAATAGTTAAAAAATAAAAAATATTAATGAGATTTGAACAATAAAAATAATAGTTGAAAGAGTAACGACATCAGTTACAATACTAATTAATACATGCTTCCCAGAGGGATACTTCCCTGGTACATAAAAGAATCTATTTCGATTTCGTCTGCGCATTCGAAAGTTCTCTAATCGCTCGTCAAAAGCAAACTATTTAACTTCATAGAGCAAAGTCAGCATGGTTACAGGATCGAGAGATTGCGTAATTTCAGAAAATTCTCATAAAGTACTGTCCAGTTCATGAAAGAGACAAAATAGTCTAATTCGTGAATACAATGCATATAAACCGTGTCCCGAATTGATGGACACAACTATAGGTAGGTATATACTTCGTTCAAATCCAAGTGAGCGTGCGAATAAACAACCTAAAGCTTTTCTGTGATTGAATGTATAAAATAATAAAAATAAAATAAAATGTTGCTTGTTCAAATTAATTTTTTCAAATCTTTTAAATAAAAAACATTTTTAGTGCTACCTTGTTCACTTTGTTCACGTGCAGGCGTTTTGATCCTTGGACAAAATATCCCCGACAAAATATCCTTGTTAAAATATTCTTGAGACAAAATATCCTCGAGACATAATATTCTTGGACAAAATATCCTTGAGACAAAATATTCTTGGACAAAATATATTTGTGACAAAATATTCTTGAACAAAATCAAGCACCCAAAGATTTCTACATCGTTCCCTCGATGTTGTGTATTAATATGTATTTATATATTGTGTAATATTTTGAAATATTTTATTAAATTAAATCGTAAAAAGTTAATTCTTTATATTAAAATTTGAATAATCCGCATTAATATTTGAATTATTGGAATTGTGGTTAGTTGATGTTTTTTTATCTTTCTATTTCTTGTTTTTTTTTTGTATTTACTAATTAATATGTTCAGTATTGAATGTAGATATAATCTGATAATAATAATTTTTTATTAATTTCATCCAAGTATATTTTATCTTAAAGATATTTCGTCCAAGTATATTTTGCCTTCAATATCTTTTGTCCAAGGATATTTTGTCCGAGGATTATAAGTCATAGAACACGTGCAGAGCGCATGCTTCTTTTTACGCGCACTCTTCCTTGGATTTGAAAGAAGTATAGTGTGATTCACAAAATTTGGAGTGGATATCAAAAAAAATATTAAAAATTATTATAAAATCCTAATAGATCGGAGGTAAAAAATTATTTGTAATATGCTGATTGAACTTCATTTAGCTGGACGACTAAAAAGGGAATGCCTTCATTGGAGACTTTCTGAAATAATCTGTTATTTTTACGTTATGGAATTCAATAAATTGATATTACAACGTAGGATTGTCCACAAAAATTGTTTTAAATTCACAAAAGAATCAACCCTGAACCTGAAAACTTCTGGCTTGGTTCCTGAGCATACATAATGAACTTGACATCATTTCTTTAGTCTGTGTTTTGCTAACTATTAAGCGATAAAAGTCAGTTTTTCTTTCAAAAAGGTGGTGCACGACCTCATAATACGAGATCAGTTAGAGAATTGCTTAACTCAAAATTCATAGATAAGTAACTGGATTGGTACCAATGCGCCAGTAAATGGCCAACAAGGTCGCCCGATTTGACACTTCTAGACTTCTTTTTTTGGGGACATATTAAAGATAATGTATATAAAACTAAAAGTAGAAATACAGATGAACTCAAAGCCAAGTTTATCCAATGCCTTAATTCCGTGTCATGAAAAGTGTACGGCAGTTAATGGACTTAATTTTTTTAGTTGTTTTATATAGATACGAGTATTAATTTTAGACACTGTTATGTTTATATGTATGTTTCGTTTTTATTTGACAAGATTTTTTAAAATTTAATTTAAAAATTTTTGATTTTTTTATTTTTCAAGAGAAAATTGAAGGAATAGACCCTACATATTATACATATTTGAAAAGAGAAAAAAATGCTCTTTTCAACAAAGTCACAGCCCAAAATAACTTCCATATAAAAAAATAAAACTTTATGTCATAACCTAAAAAATTAAAAAACATTTTAAAATCTGTTAACTCCATTGCATTCTCCTCAAAAAGTGCCGTAAGAACGTGCAAACGTCATTTCTCTAAATTCACAAACAACCGAAATATAGACATAAATCGAAATCTCAAAAAATCGAATTTTCGCCCATAATTCGAAAACAAACGATGATCGCTAGATTTAAACTTCACCATCGAGGGTTTGTCAAAAAAAGAGCTCGACGATGCGCGGTCAGATTTTCAATATCTCTTAGGGTTTAAAAGTTACCCTATAAAAACATCGAATTTTGCCCACCCTGTACATAGGTATATCGCTTGTTACAAAACTGTACTGTGAAAATGGCACATGTGTATATAATAGTATATTAAGTATGGAGAACGGTAACCCTTAACGTTCGACATGCTTATAACATTTTTTGCACGATCCGTCAAATTCACGTATTTATGGGTTTAATTAATAGTTATTTATATTATAAGTGGGATATGTTAATGTGTGTATATCCCACGTGTAATATACAAGATTTTATCTTCTACCGTCCAAATAATTAAAAATGAATTTTGAATTTATCTCCAGCGACATTGCTCAGTAGTTGTTGTCAAGTTGTCGTACTGGACTACCTAACCTAAGTTGTGTAAAAACTAGCCAGCGCTACACAACAATGAATTTGAATTATAAATTTTCAAATAATTAAACAATTTATACACCAAAAAATCTGGGACGTGGACCGTGTTAAATTTATTATTAAAATATAAAACTAATTTATTATAAAATAAAGCTAAAAATTTTTTCAGTTATCTAACGTGAAGTTAGGGTTTTTTCTAGGTAGATACGCTATTATAAAATTCTCCAGGTTTCAAAAAATCAAACTTAAGAGTATGAAGTGTCATTACTCAATGTTAATCACAAATTTTAAAGAATTGAACAATATATATTATATTATAATTAGACATTTACAAATATAAACTTTCCTATAAAGATACTAAATTGTAAAAATTGTGTTATAAATACTTGTAAGAAAGAATTTTCTTGTTGAAATTTCAGTGTGGTAATGATTTCTTTAAAACACATGTTGCGTAATAATCTGACTTACCTTACTCAAATTAATGTCAAATCAAGGCTATTATGAATTGGTAGTAGATAAAGAATAGTAACCAAATTAAAATTTGTTCATGTCAAAGTGACAACTATAAAATTATATAAAATAAAGTGACAAAACTTTCATATGTCATTACTTACCGATCAGAAGGCAAAAAAGTATTTAAAATAAAGTGACAATAGGTCATATATGTCATTACTTTCCGATCCGAAGGCGCTACTCTAATCGCTAAGATATCTTACCGATCAGTGATTTGTAAACAAAACCTACTTGACAGATCGTGAAAAAATTACTATAAAATGTGTGAATACCTACCTCGAAAACGGTGATTTTAAAAGTATGGAAACTTACTTCTTCGCCTAAAATTAATGTAGATTTTAAAAATGCAATAACATAGAGAATGTTTTATTAAGATGAGGTACTTGGTAACCAAATTATAGAAGAGAACCTAATTAATTTCATATGCATAAATTTTGTTCTTTAGTTGCCAAATAAGCAGGAAAAAGATGAGATCCCTTTTGCAAATAATTTAACTACAAGTTAACTACAAGTATTTAATAAAAGCAAAAAACTCGAAATTTCCCACACATTCTACCATTCAATGAAACTTAGATATCAATGGCATTCTTTTACAATAGTCACCAATAAAATTACAACAAACGTCTGATATATGTAGTGCCGCTTTCTATAAGTACTTGACTTGGCATATTGAGAAGAATTTTACAAATTTTTTTTAAGAATGAAATTTTCTTGAATGGATTTTTGTACCTGCTACCCGATGAATAACACCTACACAAAGGTAAAGACTTGACAATATCCACTAATACATTTTAAATGCTGTTGTTGTACACTAGCTTTGTTAATTGTCATATAGACCGACATTGGTGATGGTCGATAATCGTTTACCTCTCTCCATGTAGCTTTTGAATGAACGTATATTTTTGCATAATACAAACTTTTGTGCACAGGTGTTTAAAACTTTTCGCCCGTCAAAAGTTTACTATTGATATTCAATTCAATAGTGTATACAATTTATATGGAATTTCTGTCGAAATGTTAAGTTCAAGTTTATAGTTTGGTTTGCTTCTGATGTTTAGGTAGTGCATGTAGAAGTAACTTTTCATATTACAATAATTTTCGCACTGCAGTTTGCTCACTTTGTAGTATCTACTTATGAGTAGATATGTATCTGATTGTGAATAGTTTAACCAAAATTATATGACAGTCACCTACCTATAAGCATAGCATTATTTTAAACAATATCCATGGGGAAAAAGAATTTCCTATTAAATTAAAAAAGCAGGTGAATTGTGAAGAGTACTTTGATGTTGGATATTAAAAATAAAATTAACAAGTCATTCAAAGAATATTCAAATTGGCTTCACATGGAAAAGTAATGTATCGGGGTGTTTTTTTATGAAGCCTTTTGTGTTCAGTGAAGCATATTATAAAACATTTACCATTTATATAATCATCTTTATAAAACAAATTTTACTACAGCCTACAAGTATCTAATAATACAAAAAAACTTCTGTCACCTGCGAAACCAGTAGACACAGCAATTATATTTTCTAATTACTTTGTACGTGACACAACACTTTTGTTTAATTTGGTACTAACAGCCTGAAATCAGAACAATGCTTGAAACTGTAAACTACCTTCGTCTTTCACTAATCCACAATTTCGATGTGATCAATACAAAGTTATAATGAAACTCACATGAACTGTTTAATGGAATTAGTGGCCGTAATCTCTTGCTGAAGTCGTTGTTTTCCTATATATTTTGTTTGGACGCTGAATAATGTTTAATTCATCCGTTGCGTGGCTGGATATTTTTCTAAAAGTCTGAAACTTGGTAAAAGGGTCTATTCACTTCACATTAAATTAAACTATAACTATCTTCGTAACATTTGAAGTAAAGTGGTTAAGTGAGATAAATTAACACTCTATAGATACTTTTATATCTCTTTCTGCATACAGTGTGTCCCCGGATTATCCGGATCGAGGTAAAGATAGATATAAAATACAAAAAAAAAATAGCAGGGATTTCTGTTTCTGAATTCTCGCTCCGCTTTAATAGAAAATAACTTGACATGTTGTCATGTTTTTATATTTAGTCTGCCTTGACAGTAGAGAAACAATAATTTATCTTCATCAGGTAAAAGTGTCTTTTTGTTGAGGTATAACGCAAAATGTGGTCCAGAAACGTTATGTAGAATTGAAAATTATCCTATTATACAAATATCATGAAAATTTGAACATGATAATTATTTTCCAAAAAATGTCATTATTAGTATATTATGCAATGAGCATTTAACGATACCTATTAAGACGAGTCGTAGATGAGTGTCGTAATAAATACAAGTGTCTTAATGGCCATTAAATGTGAGTTGCATAGGTACACAATTTTTTGTTTTTCTACGACTAGTCAAAATATTTAAAAATAGTAACAATAAATATTATGGCAACTTTATTATAAAATCAGAAATGTCAGAAAATCAAAATGAACTATTAATTTTTAAATTTTAGGTCTGTCAGGTGTTCATGGCAATATTTGATATTAACAGAATATTGCTGTAATGTGCATTTCTATTGGTTATAAACTTGTATCATAATGAATCTCATTACAGTACAGGTAGTAAATCAATTAGTTAAATATTTACTATGTCCATTTTAATAGTACCTACCTACAAATAAAAACAACAATATTCTTAATCTAATTTTTATTTATTAGTGTATTTTACAAAATTTATCACAGTAGACTTCTTGAAATTTTAGATAGTAAGATATAACTTACTTGATCACATTTCGCAATATCTCTCATAAAAAGATAGTACTATGAAGTCGCACACTAGATTAAAAAACTAAAACATGCCAAAAATTACTTTGTATAAACAAGCAGTTATTTTATACGTATTGTTGTATAAATCCGGGGACACACTGTAGATATAAGAAATTCTTAATACACCAAAACGTGAAACGTGACACTGAAATAATGAAAGGGTAGTTTATAAATATAATTATTGATTTCAACAAAAATATGCCGCAAATAATTTTAGATATTTTAATTTGTGGTATTTTTGAAAAGTAGGATCAGTAGGTACACGTATAGTTTACATTTTTATTTCTGGAGGATTACAAATAACCTTTTGCATTAACTAAATACGTATAGAAGCAAATGCAAATAGTAAATGTACTTAAAGCCACAGAATGGTTCAACCGCGGCAAGGGTCCTTTCAATTGACAACGAAGCGGTTACCTTACATTTAAATAAATAGACCGTAGTTCAAATCTAAATTTCTATAAATTTTTATTTTATCTTTGTGTTACTGAGAAAATTACACGCCTCAAAAGCTATAGTTAAAATTTTTGATAATTATCAAATTTCAACATGTAATAGGTAATTAGTGTAGATTATGGACACTATTTACAATTTTTCGAACATGCAGGGATGGTATATTAAAACAAAAAAATGCCACATTTTAACGAAAAAAGAGAAGTTTAAGTTAGACTTCTATTTATTTGGTCAGGTATTTTTTTATTAATTTATGGTTAGTATTTCTTGAAATAAATAATAATAATAATCAGTATTTATGAATAGTTTGATCAATAGTAATAATTTTTATTTTTAGATTAAAATTAAAATACTGAGCGATTTTTTACTGTAAGGTGTAATACTGCCATTTATATTATAGGTAGGGGAGACCAGGGCTAGTTTAGAAACTTTTGACTTGTGAATTTTTTGTATATTTTCGGTAATTTTTTAACTTTCGGTCGTAGAACATGTCCTTGGCTGTTAAATGGAAATTTTTTGGACATTAAAAATTTAGTACAGTGGGTAAGTCGCCGATGCTATGCACAGAAAATGACAGAAGCAGGAAACTGTTTTACCACTAGTACAATCGGACGAAGGAAAAACATGCAATTTGTATATAGTAACTGCGAAGATTTAAGTTAAAACACATATTTCGTATCAACAAATTATATTTCATAACGAGAGAATATTTGCATTGTTATTTCCTACAAAGTGAACTTTGCTCTTAGACATATTTTTCTATAATGCATCAAAATCCCTGCATATCCCACAACTAGTTTTCCAACAAACTCAAGCACCCAATATTAGCAAAAGTTGTATATAAGCCGCTAAACCCATTACCATTACAAGGGGGCACAAAATATGTTATATGTTATCTAGAAACGCATCATAACATCATAACGAAATAATATATTATCCAAGTTTGACGTATAGGCAGTTGGTAAAGTTTGGTGAGTACTACTCGCATGACAGGGATGAAATCATAGTAAAATATGAAGCTCTCAAGCCTGCTGGTTAGGCAAGCGATCCATTGACATTGAATTAGCCACGGAACACCATAGGAGCTTTTGTTAAACTGCAACAATAAGCAGTTTACTACTCCACCAGAGATAGATACTCTAAAATAGATTATTTTATACATTGTATTGCAAAATGTAATATTGGGATTTCCAACTGAAGTTTACAAAACCGCAATTCATTTCATTCATTCACTGTTTGTGGTATAACAATTTTAAACCGTTGCCGATAATATATATTTCGTTTATATTGAAATATCGCATTTTACAGTACAATAGCAATTATACAAACTATTTTAAAAAGTTGAAACCCTTTACAATTTTTTATGGAACTGAATTGAAATTGTCAACAATATCACGGCAAATTAGTTTTATGTTACCTATAAAAAGGGTTAAAAAGCGACCGCCTCCTTTTAAAATTTATCTGGTACAATTGTCATTAATCTAAAAGATTTTGATCTGATATAATTGAAGCAAAGGTTATTGTCATTGCGTTTCCAAGAGAAACGTTTTCTCATGGAGCACTAAAGAAACATTGAGGGTGCTTCAATTTGCAGAATGCGGACATTAGAATGTAAGTGCTGTAGCAGTAATTCTGGATGTTAAATTTTTAATGAATATAACTGCAGGTAGAAGGACTTACGGTGTTGAAACAAGCGTCGCATTTTAAATCTAAAATCCAGCTTTGTCTAATTCAACTGCTGTCCTTGCTGTGCATAAAAATTTGCAAATTAGAAGTTTAACTAATGCATAGTCTATGTAATTATGTAAAGTTAGTTTCCAGAAAGATTATAGATCGACAGGAAAGTTTTGTGATTTATGTGATAGACAGGATATTAAAAACTACCTAGGTGTATGACGAAACTACTTAGAAAAATATATAAAGTTTCAGAAGTAATTTTTTATCATTAAATTGTTTAATCGATGTTTAACTTCTAGTACTTATTGCTTACTCGTCATAATGAAAATTGTGTTACAAATCACTTGGAGTGAAGACAGTCAGTCTCTCATGAAATGTTAGAATATGAATGGACATAGAATAAAAAAATTTTTTCTACTCTTATACAACGTGTCCCAGTTTATATCGTCAGGATTTCACCAGTCGATAGTTTAGCGAAAATTAAAGGTGGTTTGTCTAATAAACTATGGTCGAATGTTGCTTCCTTTTTGATGTACAGATGATGTAAAGAAAATAAATTATTTTAACTAATTTGATATAAATCAATAACAAAAAAAGTTAGTCATCTGAAATTTTGCATAGATCTTTTTTTTTGTATTCTCTTATTAATAGTGATTGCAATTATTTTATTTAGAACACAGAGGCGTGCGTACGGGTTTCTTCAAAAACATTTTATTGAATAAAACGTACACGACTGTTTTTTTTTTGCATCACCAATACGCAGAGAGTATTTTCCATTCAATTTAGAAACTTTTTTGTATCTTACAATTTCTTGATAACTTAACTTTTTTTTCTTATTTATTAAAGAGATTCTTCCCTATTAGATTTCCGAAAAAAGCATTAGTACAAAGTTGTAGAGAAAAATATTTCCTACAACTTTCCTTTTAATATTTTTTTGATATTGTCAATATTTAAAAAGATATTCAACAAATAAGTTGCAAATTTTAGGTTAGGTTAGGTTCTACTTACTACTACTTACTACGCTTTCCCCAAAATATTCAACTTATTTGTTAAATAACTTTTTAAATATCGACAATATCAAAAAAAGTTTAAAAAATAAGTTGTAGGAAATATTTTTCTTTACAACTTTTTACTGACTCTTTTTTTCGAAAATTTAATAGGAAAAAAGTTATTCAATAAACAAAAAAATCCAACCCTTAATTGAGGGCTGGTGAAGGAAGGGCGGGGTCTACGAATACACAAACTCAGTTTTAAACTTTCAGGGTGACCCTCTAGAAGATTCTACAAAAATTGGCTGTAGGGTAAAAAAAGTCTATTTGAAGCCTTTTTTTCTCCCTTATTTACTGTACTATTAGGTTATTTTGAGCTAAGTTATCAAAAAATTATAAGATACGAAAAAGTTTCTAAATTGAATGGAAAATACTCTCTGCATATTGGTGCTGCAAAAAAAACAGTGGCGTACGTTTTATTCAATAAAAAGTTTTTTAAGAAACCCGTACGCATGCCTCTGTGTTCTAAATAAAATAATTGCAACCACTATTAATACAGAGAATACATAAAAAAGATCTATACAAAATTTCAGAAGGCAAACTTTTTTTGTTATTGATTTATAGCAAATTATTTAAAATAATTTATTTTCTTTAATGGCCTGTACGTCAAAAAACACTATATGCACTAAATTTACATAAATTTTCAATATCAATTCATTCACTTTTCATGAAATATTTTATATATAAAGCTTAAAATAGTTAAAATAAAAGCTAATAGGTATATAATTTTGACGTTTCACTTGAAAACTGTGACCTTAATAATTTAAAAAAAAAGTAGTTTCTAATCCAATTTATAAATTACAGTATCGTAGAAAAAATAGTATGTACTACTCGACATGAAATACGGTTTTTTTTTCATTTGTGAGATTGCCTCACTCGCTGCTACACAGCTTGTGTACCTACAATTCTTACCTCACGAAAAAAAAACGGTATCTTCATGTCATACTATTTAAATAGTTTTGATTTCAATATTAATTAAAATTTACCATAATTTATAGATAAGTTCTAATATCTGTATAAAAAGAATAATTTATTTTGGAAAATTATAGTATTTGTGCAACCATTCTACATGTTATATTATTTTCTATAAAATAACAATAAATTATTTGTTTCCACTTTTTAAAAACGTAATAAATATGCCTACTATAATTGGGTGAAATTTAACTAAATGGTAATTAAAAATTAACTTGATGTTTATGAACTACGATTTAATCCATCCCATATCTATTATAACATATTTTTATAGTACGTACGTAGCTAAGTAAGCTTTATTAAACTAATTTTAAAAAATTATAAAGCAAAGACCCTCCCGTTTTTCTTACACAATGGGGCTACAACAAGGGGCGTGGATTTGGGGTTCAAAAGTGGGGATACATTTATATACACTACAACTACACACTTTTCATTCAGTTAATCCCAACCACCCTTGTAGTGCAGATAAATTGTGTACAAAAATGAATTTGTCAAGATCGTTTTTAGTAGAATCCTTACTCAATAAAGGTCCTAGAGAATTTGATCCGGGATATGCCAGTGATACCAGACCTTTATTACCATACCAACAAAACTACTATCTGAATAATTATTACATTCTTCAACAATTGTCCTTGGCGTCTCAGCAACAACAACTCCCAATTCATTCTCCATTTAGTCATCGTAATCCACCAGTGCGACCCATAGCAACTCTACCAAAGACACCACCAACGATACATCGAAAACAGACATTTACGTCAAGTGCACATAGTGATTTACCAAGTTCTCTTCTTAGTACTCCTGTAAGCCAATCACGAAACCCTTCACCAATCTTCAACAGTCCAAGTGCATCTCCAATCGAAAGAGCATCACCTTTGCATCATGGTGAAAATCGGGAAAGTAGTCCAACACCTGATGACGATACAAGCAGCAACTCTTCAACTAAAAGAATTCGTACAGCCTTCAGTAGTATGCAACTGTTGGAATTGGAAAGAGCTTTTTCTGTAAACCGGTATTTGTCGCGGTTGAGACGGATTGAAATTGCAACGAAATTGAGACTGAACGAGAAGCAAGTGAAAATTTGGTTCCAAAATAGACGAGTAAAATCCAAAAAAGAAAATGAAGTAGATAGTTCACCCACAGTTTGTAAGTGCTCCAGAGCTTGTTGTAGTTCTAGGCAAACCACGTCGTCTATGTCATCATGCGAAGATATTGACATAACGTAACACTTCGTAGTTGATAACTAATTTAACTAGAGTAATACTTTGTTACAAGTAGTGAAATTTGAAACTTGTAAAAGTGATTCAGACGATATCACTACGATCTTCAAGAGATCCCCTAATAAAAGAGTGGTTATGTCCACTAAACAGAGTCCAAATGATATTACTATTAAATAAGCAAATTTGTAGTAACTGGAACAGTCTTAACTACCTTAAATTTTATCTCTTGTCTTCTATATTTCCAAAAAATGTACCTATTGTTTTATATAGATTATAATAACTATTTATTAATACATGTATAATAAGAGACGTATTTTGTATATAATAATGTATTTTTGTATTGTACATATACAAATGTATTTAAATAAATATATATTTTTCATAACATCAACATTTCTTTAGATATCCCTCATAACATATTAATAAGTAATTCAATTTAAAATCCAAAAAATATAATAATTATAATTTCCTTTTTTGCTATTTATGCTAACATGTTAACAGATCAGAGAGTCTTCTAAGAGATCAACACAGGGTGTTCCACATTTATTGTTGTCAACTGATACCTACATGTGATGTAATTTTAACACAAAAGTTCCCTATTTAAACATACAGAAAAATATTGTGTTAAGGAGCTAATTAAAGAACATTCATACTTCTGTTAATGGTTCTTTCCCATTTTACATAAATTTTCGAAATTTATTTATTTTTCAGTCAGGGGGTCACAAACTATTACACTAACAGCCAAGAGAGTTAGAACACTTTTTATTCTACAAACTTCCATATTTAGGACGCCTCTTTATAATAAAACTAAATCCGATTTACAAGCCGGTATAATATTCTTCTGAAATATTGGGAAAAAACATTAACAAAAGTGGTCTTTGATGGCCTGTCTTTCCCTTAAGAATTTCCGATACATGTTTATAGGAAATTTTTGGTTAAAAATTCTTCTATTATCTATTTCAGTTTGTAACAGTCAATAATGGGGCTAAGGATAGCTAATTGGATAGGCAAAGGTGGAGGATGATCTCTTCCAATCCATGACACCGCTTCGCTAAATTCAGATCCAGATACTAAAGCACGTTAAAAGTGAAATATGTAAAAACCCCGCCATCCTAAGACCATGTGCCTCGTATTAAGTTCAAAGCTACATCATGTAAAAACTGTGGTAGAACATAGGTAGCAAGAACTGGATATAATAGGAACCATTCAAATGAGGCGGCAGATATTCGGACAATCAAAGTCACAGCCACAAGACCAAAATGTTAGTCTTTTCTTACTTAGATGCATGAACATTCATCGTCTCAAATGCGATTGTTGAAGAAAGTATGTTCAAAAATTGAGGTATTTAGGTTGATATAGAAAATTAATTGTGTTTTTAATACCTTATTACATTTATAAAAATATACAGGGTGTTCCAGAAAGGTGTATTAAAAAAGGAACAGCAGACATAAGTCAAAATATAAGCACCTAGTGGACAACATTGATCAAATCCAACAGTTCGTTATTACTGATGAGTGATGAGATACACGATGTTGCAAGTATTTTTCTATTCATATTTTGGGTAGAGGTTTAAGATAGATATTGTCCGTGGCGTACTCTTGTGAGGAGACGACTCAGCTTTTTTATTTCTTTTTAGGGAATTGACATTTTGTAAAAGCAACGAAAATTATATGAATGATTGATCAAAATATTTAAAAACCTATACTTGTTTGATTTATGTTAACCCAATCATGAGAAAATTAGCTTTGAAGGTTTTTCGTATTACACCATTTTTGACTCCCTTTAGAATTTATTGGGTCAATGTAATACTGCGAATTTCAACACTAAATTGTCCTATAAACAGACACAAAAATTCTTCGTTATTGATGTACGGAGTATTGAAATTTTGTTTTATTTACCCATGTTTCTTAATAACGAAGCATGATTATAGGGTAGTTTATGCTTACTTTTTCTCCTAGAATTTGCTGTATTATAGTAACACAATGATCCCTATTACGAAATTATAAGTATCAAAATAATTACGTTATCTTTAGCTTTGCCACTTCGTTTGTATTTTGTCATGGCAACTTTAAAGACTATAGATCACAAGACTTCGTAACTCATTCAATTTTATATCTCTGTCAAACTAAAAATCCATCAAAATGTGTAGCTTGATTTGATTTGAAAATCAAGCTATAGGTAGTTGACTTGATTATCTCGTTATTGGATATTGATATCAAGCAATCTCATTAAGCTGCATGATTAATTGATAACGAATCGATTATTTATGAAAACATACGATTTATTGTGGAAAAGACTAGAAAGTTTTTTCCAAACATAGCAGTCATAAAAAACAAAAGTAGTTATTTATCAACCCCAGAAACTTCAGTTTTTGTTGAATGACAGTTTTCCTAATCTGCATTAACCTTCAATGACGATATTTAAAAATACATTTAAATATGCTATATGTACTTGGTATCAAGTAAACTCTAAATTTCTATCTTGACCCATAGATATATCAAATATACTGGGGTGTCCCAGTGGATGTTGGATTGTATGGGTATCTTTTTTATTATTGTCATTTCTATTATGTCATTTTTAAATATGGTCATAACTTCTTTATTTGTGGTCGTATCAAGAAACCGTTTTGACATTATACAGGCACTTTTTATGTAGAATTCAATGATATAAGTTTAATTTTTTTTTGCCAATGGTTTTACTGGATATAAATCAAACTTTATTTTTTTTATGGATTTATACATATTTGAAATCAGCGATTTTTTCTGAGTAATTTGATATACCACATTTCTACTTCTTTGTCTACGAATTATTAATGAGCATACAAATTTGCACTACTTTGCACATTTAACCGACTTTCTATCTCCAATAATAACAAAGATACCGATACAGTCCAACGTCAACTGGGACACACTGTATGTCAATCATGAAGATCTTTTGGATATAATTAAATAGACCTCTACAGAAAAAGATTTTGTCACACCTATCAGAAACCTGTAGGTATGTTTTATAATTGAGGCGATATAAGATACAAATGAATTAGGAGTTATAAATTAAAGTTTAGCATGATATTTTAATTTGAAAGTGGTTCCAGCACAATAAATTTATCATAGTTTAATTGCAAAAAGTTCTAAAATATCGCGTGAATTAAATTTGAAACAGAAAATCATAGTCAATAATATATTGAGAAATGATTGTTATTTCGATTTTCTACTGCTCCTGCATTATTTTCCGATTTAATTTTTTTTTTAATCACAATACACGTTAATATAATAGACCAAACTAATTTCATAATTACTGTAATACGAATAAGTATTGTCATTGCACTAAAGTATTATTGTTTTAGGGAAGAAATAATAAAAAATGCCATACCGAGTTAATAACATTATCGTCGAGTGTTAGAAAGTTACGGATTTTCATATTATATTTTACATGTGAACGAGACACGTGAACCTACGCATCAATGTAAATTTACTCAAAAACTTTACTTTTTGCCATTTATGCTGATTCCTAGGTATCATCTGATATATCAGACATTTTCTGGGGCACATCGTTTTATCGATATATATGTAGTTGTCAACAAAATATAAAATAGGAGACAATTTTATATTCTGACTAACAATAAGTTGGACATAAAAAATATAAGTTTTAGCTATCCTCAAGATGAAGAGCCCATTTTGTTAGATTAAATTTATAAAGTTTACTGTTAATGAAGGTACCTACCTAAGTATGTTTGTGAAGATGAAAACCTCGTTAAAATTTCCTTTACCATATATTACTGGAACTTTAAATGTAGGTATATAATGATGATGTGAATAGAAGTAAACACAACTTCAACGTAAAATACACACAAAACTTTGTAATTCGCTTAATCATGCTAGATCATTAACCAAAATAAATCGTTAACATGAATTTTTAGATTTTTATTATATGGAACGAGTGCCTTTAATTCCTGTGTAAAGAGCACTAAATATGCATGATGAATATTCAGTGCTAGGACAAATATTATTTTGCTTCCCAAAAGTTTTTTGATCATAAAATAAGTTTTTATACATGTTTAAAAATAGAATCAATATAAATATACATAGAGGTAAATGTACAATATCAAACATACAACAACATAATTTCTTTTATAGCTTTTTTGCAACGTACATGTCTAGATCTTCATTTGTTAAAATTAGATACTGTCAACACAGACAAATTACGCCTGTTTTTTTTTTATCTTGTTAACATCATACGGTCGAGCCCTTCTGCTACATTATTATCCTTGTTAAATAAGCTCCACCCATAAGTTATGATTAAAAGGCTTTGTTGTGATTCGGCCAATGGGGGCACTGACTTAAAGGGTTGCACCCTTAACGAATACTAGCAATTATTTTTAAACACGTCCGTTATAATAACATTTCAAATGTTGTCGGGTAATTCGGTAGATATTTAATTGTGTTGCTATTGTACTTGAAAGATCTTTATGAATATATGAATAAATAAAAGCACCCCAACAAAAGGAATATGATGAATTTAAACCGCATCTTGGGGATATTGTGTCAATGTGTACGTATTGTATTGATATGAGAATGTCGGCTTTTATAATGTTCAATATTTCCACAAGGAAAGTATACGTAAATCTAAATCAAGAGGAAATTTATTCGGAATTGAAAACCTATGTATATTTATTCCTGTTTTATAGTAAGTAAATTTGTAATTTAATTGAAATGTGTAACATTAATCTTATTTACACGTTGTCTAAACGTATAGAGAGTGACCCAATTGGAAATAAAGATTCAATATAATGCCGCTCTGGGAGATGTCGAATAAATAACTCGTAGATTCAATTGATTTAGAAGCCTGTAATGGAATTTTCCTAGGTTGAATATTCGATTCAGTATTATAACAATACTTAATTACCTTAGCTGTTTGTCAAGAAATAACTCATAATATAGATGTATGGATAATAATTAGCGTGTATGCTTAATAAATAAAAATAAACTCAAATACAAATTCAAATGCAACAAATTGCTAGATATTATTACAGGGTACCAACGTCATCGTCAAACTATTTTTATATGAATTATGAAGCTCTATTAGAATATTGTGTGTGTAATAGGATACGGTATCAAAATATATAAGAAGATACCTACCAACCGACAATGCCTAAACAATGTGTTCGTAATCCGATAGAAAAAGGGCAATATGTGCAGAAAATTGCTATTAAACTGTATACATTACCAGCTCATACTTATTGTTAGTAAATCCCGGATTATAGAAAATGTGGATGTCAGTATATCCTTTTTAGACTTATTTTCTGTCACGTGTATCCTGTCAAACACGATTAAGATTAATTCAACAAAAATTGTTTAGATATTACGATAAAATGTATTTGGTATTATAAAACTAAATATGAAAAAATACTAAGGGTTAGTTTTTCCATCGATGGTTATGTACTAGTTAAATGTAGATATTGGTTACCAATGTTTAAACAGAGGAACGATTAAAAAAGTGATCTTAAAAGTTAATACTTAGATAAAAGTGTTTTATAATAATGTTAAATAGATCATGCCCGTTCGCTCATTTTTGTTTCTTTTTCTTCCTTGGAGAACATCTACTTTACAAATACACGTGCAGTTGGACCACTGCCGCAGTCCTTCCTTATTTTTCCTACTATACGCCTTTTTCGATGCCTTCCTTTGCAAATGTCTAGTTGCGCCACTGAGTTTACATGTTCCAACATAATGCAGATATGACATCAGATTCTAGAGTTTTTCAATCAATGTTTACTCTTATCTTCTAGTTCATTGTCTTGGTTATTATTGTCTAAGCAAAGATATCTAAGGAAATTAACTATTAGTTGAGGATAACCATCGAATAAAAAACTGGCCCCAATAATCCGCTACTTACATCTAAACAGTTATTCTATATTTTGATGTTGAAGTCTCCGAAAAGTCATACCAAAGAATTATGCCAGACATCGTTTCGTAAAATAAAAGTTTCTAAGGATACCGCTATTAAGAAGTCATCCGGTGATTTTGGAACACTCTGTATTTAACAGTATAATACCTAATAAGTACAGGGTGGTTCAGTTACGGTGTCCTCGTTATTATCTCAGAAACTATTGGGCCCAGGAAAAAAAGTTTTATACAGAAGTTGTACAGTCTATAGCATTCTACATTTTTGAAAAAATATTACTTATACCTACAAGGTGAGTCATTTTCATGTGACGATATAAAGTTGCATTTTTTTAAATGGAACATCCTGTGTTTTACCCCAAATTATGATTTCTCATCCAATTTACGATAAAAAATATATGAGGCATAATATGCCTATTATTGATAGTTTCCAAGGTATTCGAAAAAATGTAAAAAAAAATAATATCTATTGTATTATGTGGGTGTAGCTTCCACCACGTGTGTTAGAGCAAGCTATTTTATTTGTATCAATTTCAAAAATACTCAACCAAAACATATTCTTTATTTAGTTAGTTTATAATGAAACACAAAATATGTATTTTAAAAAATTTAACTATTTTCCAATGCCTACCTGACAGAGCATTATTATTAGCTTCTAGGTCTACTCTATAAAATAATATGTAGTTCTTTGTCAAAAACTACGACTTTTTCTTACATATGATATCAATATAAAGTTTACTTGATTTTAAGACCACCAATAAAATTTTCTAGCTAAAAAATAGAACTAACATTGCTCATATAAACAGGCAGCTATCATAGTACTTCTAGATATTTTCTCAAATATCTTGGAAACTATCAATAATAGGCATATTAAACCTTATATATTTTTTATCGTAAATTGGACGAGAAATCATAATTTTGGGTAAAATACAGGGTGTTCCATTTAAAAAAAATGAAACTTTATATCGCTACATGAAAATAACACACCCTGTATAAATAAATGTATTTAAAAAATGTATAGCATGCTATAGACTGTACAACTTCTATATACAACTTTTTTTCCTGTGTTTAATTATTTCTGAGATAATAACGAGGACACCCTAACTGGACCACCCTGTACATACAATAATAATAATTTCTATAGAAAGTTGCCTTTGACAGGTCATTCAAACCGAAGTCGTCCTCATTATTTTAGAATATATTTATGATATGTAAAGGTTTCTGTATAATGCAACAAACATTTTTCCTAGAATTCGCTATACAAAAACAATGTTGGAAAAATACATATCAAAAGCACTTTATAAATTCGTTCTGCATTACACCGTGACAAATAAAAATGACCCGCTGCATAATATATTGACAAAACATTCTATTTCCAATTAAAGACTTTTAACTATATTTTGAAATATTATGTCCGGTTGTTGATGGTTATTTCATGGACACGTGACTTGTGGAATTGAAATTGTACGTTCTTTGGGGTGGTGCATAGTGAATCCAATGGGTCGAACTAGTTGACAGGAAGTACAAGGCACGTGTTGAAGTCCTTCCCAATGTTGTGAACAATTACTGCATTATTAGTCTTAACACCCCCTTCTGTGTCTGCAAAAGTCATGACTCGTGAGATTGGCTAAGGCCATTTATCACTTGCTAATCAATGAATTAGGCAATGTGTCCGAATCACGCATTTTAAATGCCATACAAATGCGGGAAATTTTAACATACGGCTGATGAATCGTCAAATTGTTTAATTAAATAGAGTGAAGTCTATTGAGCCGAACAGTAGTTTCTTCAAATGCAATTATTTTACTTGTCTTCTGCGTGGTTGTCCGTATCTCTATGAAACGGCGTCCACTCTTCAAAAATCCAATTATAGATATTGAATATGGATTAGCTTTAATAAAGTTACTCTTGCCATGGGAAAAATAAACCAACATAAATATTTATTGTGATAAAGTTTGTTTTTTCTTAGGTATATGTGAAATTTTAACTAAATTAGATTTTATTAGAATATTATTAATTAGAATAATATTACCTACATAATTTAATTTCTTTAATTGTAATATTACATTCGGTGCGATTCTGTAAGTTTTTAACCACCGTGTTTATTAATTATTGTGGTTGTTGCTATGATAACTACCAATCAAAAACGTCGTACCGTAACAACAACCACAGTGGTTACATAGTCACGGTCGTTAAAAAGTTATAGAATCAGACCGATTGTATGTGTAATAATTTAAACACAAACTGAGTAATTTCACTGATCATAATTTACCCTTAGATAGAAATACACAATTACAACTACTTTTTCTTAGATTACATTTTGACCAACTTAATTTAATAAAAATATTTATTATTCATTTCCATTCTAAGAATAAAATTTATAAAGTATGCTTTGACAACTTAGGTAGGTGGATTTCACACAAATATAAATAGAAAAATTCTTTTGTATATACAAGTGGTAAACATCCATTCGTTTAGTCCGCATTCGTAATATTATTTCCATGACAATAGGAAGATCTAACATCGCTGAGTGTCATCTGCCAACCCTCCAGTTCCTTTCAATATATTATTGCAATTCATTCATTATATTAAATTTATTGGCCAGCCATCAGGGACCATCACGAAATAGAAGGTATTTCATTACGTTATTAAAGTTTATAAATAGCGTCATACTTTTCATTCTTAATACTTGCAGAACCATACTTGGAAAGAACAATCCTATAAATTCTTATAATACTTATATTGCACCATTTATAAGATAAATACATAATTCGTTTTATAACCATTATTTAGGTTTATAAAGTGTTAGACTAGGTACTGTTAAGTAATTATATTGGTTATAAACCCTTTGAACGGGGTGTCCCAATGAATTACGACATTATTATTCAGAAAATCAAAAGAAGTCATTAATAAAAGTTGTACATAATCATGCATTGTATAAATTTAAACATTTTGCAAACATACTTGATGTTCCGTTTCAAAGTGACATATCTAACTTATGTTTTTTAAATGAAACATCTTACATATTATTACATTTTTGGATTCTACAGTTAATTTTAGATAGACTAAGGCCCGCTTGCACCACATTGACTTATGTTTTGGACTTAGTTAAGACGGTCTTAACTCTAAGTCAGGCTTACATTTGATTCGTGTTGCACCCAATTTATAAACAGCCAACTTAAACTACGACCGACTTACGGTTTGCATCTAGGGAATTTTGTATGCCAGTTAACTTCATGTTTATTTATTTTATGGTACTTTTATGATTTGCATGTGAAACTTGGTAACTGAAATAATTATTATTCACTCGAGTGTAAGTAAAACATGGATATTGATGCTGTTGATGATGATCTGGAAATACTAGAAATACTTGAAGTCGGTATTCCACGACAAGTGTATGACAAAAGTGATTATTTTCAGTTTGCCTGAATTACACTTTAATCGTCGATTTAAGTTGACAAAAAACACAGTTTTCTATTTATTGCAATTAATATAACATTAATTAGAGTTTTTCTATGACAAATAAATTACATTTAAATTTTGGAATATCACAGAAGTTGATAGAAATTGTTTATTAACAAATTATTTCAGATAATTTTAATAACAATAAATTTCAGAAGCTAGTTCAAAAGTGCACATAAGAAATAATTAACACTGATGGTTTGCCTAAAAAAAAAACAAAAATTAAGATTTTGTTTAATGCTTTAAATAATTTTATATAGAATTAAAAGAAAAGTAATATATTTACAAATTATAAACACGATTTTATAAATGGAAAATTTAAAGTAAACTTGTTGTAATACACTGGTGGTAGTTACCACAGGTAGAGAGAAAATTTAGTCTTCACAGACGTTTTATGCTTATTATCGCACAGATGTTTTATTTTATTGATGCAAAAACACAAGTCAAAAATTGTAAACAGAAGTTCGGGTGGATCAGAGGTTTGTGTGCATGCGCAGTCTTCTAGCGCTGACTTTAAACATTGGTCTTAACCACTAAGTCGACCCTGGAGCTCGACTTAATTTTAAGAGCAGATATCGATATTTAAGACCGACTTAACGTTTGGTGCAACGGATTTAAACTTTTAAGTCTAACTTAACCGCTAAGTCAACGTGGTGCAAACGGGCCTAAAGGTCCTACAACCTAAGTTCCGGTTATACTGGAAATGGATATCAACTTCTTTATTTGGAACCCCCTAGTTTTTACTGTTTTTAGCATATTTTTAGATTCAACAGAACAAATTAAGACATTTTCATTAACAGATACAGTGGGCCTAGTGGTAAGTCGCCGATGCTATGCACTGAAAATGACAGAAGCAGGAAACTGTTTTACCACTCTAGTACAATCGGAGGAAGCAATTTCCGTAAAACACGAAGGGCAGAATGAGTTTAAAAGAAAATGCCACTGAACTGATATTAAATAGTATTAAGTAATCGGTTTGTTTATGATTAAAAACCAGGAATGTAGGTAAATATGTACGTAAAAATACCTATATGCAAAAATTTGATTAATGCCCCAAACAAATTTCTCTCCAGATTGTACCAATGTTTTTGAGGCAAAATACGCATGTTCTACATAGTGACGAAGATGGGGAAAAAGGATGCGCACACAATGAGATCGGCGACTTACCACTGGGCCCACTGTAGATATCTATACCAAAAACATTTTTATTTTTAAGTTCACACAGCTTTAAAAAATGTTACTCCTATATTTTAGCACTGCTATATCGTACAAGTTCTTAGTAAATTGTAAAAACAGAACCACAGAAGGAACCTATCAATTTGCTCAAGTAAATTTTTCTCATACAAGGTGTTTGCAATTAATCATTTTTCTTAGAAATTCAAACTATAACTACTTATTTCAAACGAAACCCCCGAGGTTTGTATTTTTATTCTGTTGAAGAGAATTAAATTTTCCAAATTTTTCATTACCTAATTAATTCCTACACCGAAACTCTATAGGTATTTTAGGAGACATTTTCTGAAGTTCGTGGTGTGAAAGCTACTCTGTAAGTGAATTATAAAGTTTGAAATTGTTTTTAAACGACAGGCAATACAATAAGAATCGTTGATCTTAAATTATCGAAAAATTGGTTTTAGGCCTTCCAGAGAAAATTATGGCGACTCAGCTATTTGACCATGAATTGTGAGATTCATTGAAAGACTATGAATATTTAGAGTTCGAAACCACTTTTTTCGCAAATCTTTATTTTCTGGAATCGGGAAAAAATTAGATGTTTTTACAGTCGTATTTTTAGATTCGGGTACAAAATACCACTTATAAGTTGGTTTTTTATCCATTTTGCAGATTTTTATCTCATTTCAATGTGAAAAGCGCTTGTGTTTACAACGATGTGACATCACGCGAATCTTCTGTTATACGTATTCGGCTGTTTCCGGAACGTCTTCGGTTTATTAAAAAAATATGTATTTTAAACATTAAGTCCTAGGTAATTTATTAAACGTGTAAAAATTACAAAACAAATAATTTCAAGTAATTATTTAAGACCTTTTTTTAAAAATGTGCAAACTCCCAATTATATTATTTGTAGAATAGCTTCCAAGCAATCCGAAACATTTGGTAGTAGAATCGGACCAATCAATCCATTGGATTTTGTTAGAATCCAGGCATCAGAGTACCAGTTATAAAAATTAACTCTTACTTTTCAATTCCAACAAACTTCTAATGATCAGGTTCCTATCACAGGGTATAATGTTAAATTGAAAATCAAGAATTGTATGAAATTTAGTTAATCTTATGTTACGGCATAATAAATAAAATTATATTAGGTTCAAAGGCCTAAAATATAATATTTTTACAAGGAAATTTTGTGTAAACCATTCCTAAATAGTGATAATTTACATTTACATATAATTTAACAATTTTTCGATCTTAAATACACATTCAGGCGAAGCATATAAAAACTTCTGCCTGGTAAAGCGCAAGAATTTTACAAATGTGAACAAACAGTAATAAATCTTAGTGATAAAAATTACACGTGTTGGATTAAGTCCGCCTGAGAGAATCCAGCATGCTTGGATAATTTATTACCTCCTATAATTTGGTTTTTGTGGAAACTAAATAGATGTATTAGTCGAAAAATGAGTGGCTGGTCAAAAAATATACATCACAACAACAGACCTAGTCTAACGATAGTCCTCTTTCATAAATCCAATAGACTAATAAAAGGGCATCGCGCGCGTTTTGTAAGCGAACCTTCCACCTGGTAGCAGAGGCACTCGGACGTAAAATTACCAGAAAATTGCAGAAAAAACGTATGCATTTTTGGGGTGAATCTGAAAAAAGGTAATAAAATATGTTGAATAAGTCGGGCCACCAAGGGTACTTTATTGTTTGATTGCACCTCCTGACTTTAGATACTACAGATAGTAATGTAGTGAAGCTAATTGCGGGTCGGATACAAATACGTGTAACTAATACTAAATGTTGCGTTGTTATTCAATAACCACTTCACGTAAGAAATATACAAGGGGT
Source organism: Pediacus dermestoides (assembly GCA_963942485.1). Lineage (NCBI taxonomy): Eukaryota > Metazoa > Arthropoda > Insecta > Coleoptera > Cucujidae > Pediacus > Pediacus dermestoides. Next base: position 15,308,391 of record OZ012626.1, read on the forward strand.
CTAGTGTTGGTTCGTTAACACTAACACTTTAAACTTGAACCTGAGTTATTTGCTGGCAAAGAATTTCACACATAAATATAGAACGACTAGTTTAATCCAATAAAAGTTTTATAGAATTAACAGAGCTATTTTATGTAGCTTACGTTGTTCTATCTTATACTTCTTACTTTCGTATACAACAAGGAAGTATTGTAATCACGATTATTTTCGAAACTGACTTTTTGATAAATGATGCCTGTGTGTCTTGTCTATTCACGATATAACTCAAAAGTTTCATATTTCAGAGATTCATTAAAACTGTAGAATATGGTGGATGTTAACCGCCAAAAGCCTCGCTTATAGTAGTTTACCTAGTTGAAGACGTTTTTAATTTTTTCTATCAAAATATAGAAACTAACATAATATAATGTTATACAATGAAAATATGATACGAATTCTGAACAATGTATATATAATATTGTTCAAACGTCAAATTACATAGATTTAACAGAATGTTATCTAACATTTTCGATACAGAATAACACCAATAGTTTTTAAAATTCCATCTAAATTGTTACTTTATATAAAAACTACTTCTATTATATTAATAGGTACTTATAAGAATATCATTCCCACGTCAGATATTTTTAATTAAAACATTAATACTTCTCGATTCGGCGAAGTGGCGAAATTAAATTATGATCCTTTTCGGTTGAATAATTATGAATTAAGCATTAGCTTTTGCTTATATAAGTAGTATTGTTCTGCACTTGGCTTCAATTATACCTGCTGCTCTTTGTAACGATAAGTAGTTACTAGCATTATATTCAGGCATGCAAAGAAAACAACTTTGTATTAAATCAATAGGAAATTTACACTGGAAAAATAGCTCTACAGTAGTGTTTGTAGTGATGCATCCATACCTACTAATTTCTTTTGTACTTACTTCTACTTTCATACTTCATGTATGAACTACTAGGTATTAAGGTTTTTAATTTTCTGAGTAGACACAAAATTATATTCCACATTTATTACTTTTCCTATTTTATTCTTTTACTATTTTTTTGTTATTTTTGTGAACATTGTTAATTCACTATAGTAGATGGATAGTATAAATTATGGCGTAAATTTCTAGATCTCTTAATTACAGCTCCTAAGAAAAAAATAAGTCAAGAAGGATAACTACAAGAAGGATAACTATTATGTTTATTTATTTTACGCTAGTATGATTTTTTTTATATTTGATATTGTAAAAAATATTTAATAGTATATTAAAAGACAAGTGTCATAAGGCATTCTCTTAATGTACCGAGTCCATCAGGTTTGAAAATTGAGGCAGCGTAGCGACCGAGTTGTTTGAGTTATTATTGTGATAATTTTATTCATAGCAATTTCGACCAATCACAGTGCAGTATTGGACCAACCTACATGGTTTTCCAGCGATAAAATTTCGATAAAATTAATTGTAGGTTTTCCATGGTAACAATATAAATAACCACATTTGTATAAGAATTAATTTGTAATTATTTATTAGTATGATCTAATACTTGCATTAATATGAAATAAAATAAACTGTTGTGTACATTCATAAAATTATCTTATCGAATATAATACGTGCTTTGGATTTTCCGATGGTTAAATTCCTCAAACTTCCTGCACAACAACAAATCGTGTCAGTTTGACAGAAAACACCTCGTGCTTCGCACTCGGTTTTTTTAAACTGTCAAACTGACACTCTTTGTTGCTGTGCGACAAGTTTTCGTAATTTAACCGGAAAATCCAAAGCACTTAGGTCCGGTATTTCAGTGTCAGTTTAAACCAAATTTGGGTAAACTTCAATTAGAATGTGAATTTTATCATTATAAGTTTGTATATTCTAAACGAAGTTTACCCAAATTTGGTTTAAACTGACACTGAAATACCGGACCTTATTATATTACTATTGATAAAATAATTAATTTAATTAAATTAAATTAAATCAGGTGTGTGATATAATTAGTTGCATAGCAAAAACTCGCAATGCATTGATCTGTGCTTTTTAAAATTGAACATGTTCAGAGTTAAAAAAATGTCGCGGTATAATGAAAATAGCTTGATTTGGGCCTAATTGTCGCAAATAAAAACTTTTTATCTACTACCAATTCATAATAGCATTGATTTGATATTAATTTGAGTAAGGTAAGTCAGATTATTACGCAACATGTGTTTTAAAGAAATCATTACCACACTGAAATTTCAACAAGAAAATTCTTTCTTACAAGTATTTATAACACAATTTTTACAATTTAGTATCTTTATAGGAAAGTTTATATTTGTTAATGTCTAATTATAATATAATATATATTGTTTAGTTCTTTAAAATTTGTTATTAACATTGAGTAATGACACTTCATACTCTTAAGTTTGATTTTTTGAAACCTGGAGAATTTTATAATAGCGTATCTACCTAGAAAAAACCCTAACTTCACGTTAGATAACTGAAAAAATTTTTAGTTTTATTTTATAATAAATTAGTTTTATATTTTAATAATAAATATAACACGGTCCACGTCCCAGATTTTTTTGTGTATAAATTGTTTAATTATTTGAAAATTTATAATTCAAATTCATTGTTGTGTAGCGCTGGCTAGTTTTTACACAACTTAGGTTAGGTAGTCCAGTACGACAACTTGACAACAACTACTGAGCAATGTCGTTGGAGATAAATTCAAAATTCATTTTTAATTATTTGGACGGTAGAAGATAAAATCTTGTATATTACACGTGGGATATACACACATTAACATATTCGTCTGATTACAGAACTCGTCTACGACTCGTTCTGCAATTTCCAGACTCTTATGTTAATGATGTTCATATCCCACTTATAATATAAATAACTATTATCTACTACCAATTCATAATAGCCTTGATTTGACATTAATTTGAGTACGGTAAGTCAGATTATTACGCAACATGTGTTTTAAAGAAATCATTACCACACTGAAATTTCAACAAGAAAATTCTTTCTTACAAGTATTTATAACACAATTTTTACAATTTAGTATCTTTATAGGAAAGTTTATATTTGTAAATGTCTAATTATAATAGGTAAACTTGGCGAATGTAGCTACCAGAGATTTTGGAAAAATTTTGAAATTACCTTATTAATTAGGATCTCCTGGTTACGAAAATGCTAAAAATAAGCGGCGGTCTCCAATATTTCCAAAGTTATAGCAGTTTGAAAACTTAAAACATCCAATGTTTGGATGTGTAAATTAAGCACTTTTATCAAGTTTTATTCACTAAAAATCCACTCACTAGTACCTATTGCACTAATTATTAATTAATTAATCATTACCATTTAATATTATTTATGATAACACTATTTTTAAAGCATTTTCTTTTTCTTGTTTTGCTGTCAAAGGAATTTCCCTTGCCCTTACTAAGAAATCAAGCGATCCTTGATTTTAAATTTTAAGGTTAGATTAGTGTTTCAAAATAAACGTGCCGAAATAGAGCAAATAAATCTTTTATACTAAAATGCAATGCTTGATTAATCATTAGTTAGTGCAATAGAGTCTACTGAGTGCATTTTTAATGAATAAAAGTTGAAAAAAGTGCTTAATTTACACATCCAAACTTTGGATGTTTCAAGTTTTTAAACTCCTATAACTTTGGAAATATTGGAGACCGCCGCTTATTTTTAGCATTTTCGTAATCAGGAGATCTAAATTAGTAAGGTAATATCAAAAAATTTCCAAAATCTCTGGTAGCTACATTCGCCAAATTTTCCTTATAATATAATATATATTGTTTAATTCTTTAAAATTTGTGATTAACATTGAGTAATGACACTTCATACTCTTAAGTTTGATTTTTTGAAACCTGGAGAATTTTATATAGCGTATTTACCTAGAAAAAACCCTAACTTCACGTTAGATAACTGAAAAAATTTTTAGTTTTATTTTGTAATAAATTAGTTTTATATTTTAATAATAAATATAACACGGTCCACGTCCCAGATTTTTTGGTGTATAAATTGTTTAATTATTTGAAAATTTATAATTCAAATTCATTGTTGTGTAGCGCTGGCTAGTTTTTACACAACTTAGGTTAGGTAGTCCAGTACGACAACTTGACAACAACTACTGAGCAATGTCGCTGGAGATAAATTCAAAATTCATTTTTAATTATTTGGACGGTAGAAGATAAAATATTGTATATTACACGTGGGATATACACACATTAACATATTCGTCTGATTACAGAACTCGTCTACGACTCGTTCTGCAATTTTCAGACTCTTATGTTAATGATGTTCATATCCCACTTATAATATAAATAACTATTATCCTAATGAATGATGAATAATAATTGAAATTCTTTCTGATATTTATTATTATTTAATTAATTATGTTCTATCATAACAAGTACCATTTTTCAACAAAATATATTAATTAAGTATACCTTCTACAAAAAAAGAATAGGTAATTAATATTAAACATGTTTTTAAGTTAAGTCGAATATCATTCTTTACACAAAGAAAAACATTATTATGGTTTTCCTAATGTTTTCCATAACATCTGCCTCTTCTGTGCAGTTATTAAACATGAATCCGCAGCCCATTTACTAGGGCATCCATCCAAAGTAAAGAAACGAACAGGATTAGTGCCCTAACCTTTTCTGATTTTTGGGGTAAAATTGGGAAATGTGCAACCATCAATAAAGAGCAAGCAAAGTACCATTGTTCAACTTGGTTTATTCAATAGTTACCTAACAAAAAAAAAACTAAATTTACCCTATATATGGTACATCAATAAAGTAAATACATTAACACATACGGATAAAATGTAGGGCAAAATCGATAAAGAATTATTATTGCAACATAGTGTATTGTAGGAATAAATGATACTAATAACTATTACATAGTACAGTGTAAAGCACTATCCGTTTTATTCACTTAATTAGATGTTTAAAATACCTTTGAAAAAATCGATATTGTCAACGGTTTGGGATGAACGTATTTTGTTAAGAAAATATCGCATTTTAAAGTTTTAATTAGAATATTGGTAAAAACAGTTATTTCCTTGTTAGTTAAATAACTGTTTGACCTAGTTTAAATTAAAATTAAAATACAATTTCAATAGAATAAGTATATACGTATTCAAATAAATGAGATTTATAAGTATATTGAAATTTTTGATGTGTGGGTACACTATAAAGTACCTATATACGTCTGTATCGTATTTTACCCGAAGCCAATATGTTTATATACTACAGAATTAGAAAAAATGACTCGAATATAAAAGGAAAACCATATGTATTCATGTATGTATATCAAATGTATTTCTTTTTCACAATGGAGATCAAAGAAAGGCGAACCTGCACCAATATCTTACATTATTGTAAAGTGTGACTTTTAGATAAAAGGAAATAACGACTCGAAAGTTTAAAAAAATACACATTTTAGTTTTCCTACTTTCAGTAGGCAATGTAAATCAATTACAGAATAGTATATTAAGTATGTAGAACGGTAAGGGATTTTTACCGTTCGAAGACAATTGTTTGGAGGAGGTGCGAAGCGACGACTCCAATTATTGTCTGAGAACGGTAACCCTTAACGTTCGACATGCTTATAACATTTTTTGCACGATCCGTCAAATTCACGTATTTATGGGTTTAATTAAAGAATAGTAACCAAACTAAAATTTGTTCATGTCAAAGTGACAACTATAAAATTATCTAAAATCAAGTGACAAAACATTCAAATGACATTACTTACCGTTCAGTAATTTGTAAACAAAACTTACTATGCTTTTAATTAAACCAGTAAATACGCGAATTTGACGGATCGTGCAAAAATATATTTTCGACGACTATGTAAGTATGTATTAGATACCTATATGTATTAATATAATAAATTAAAAAGAATATTTAGTTTATACCGTACAATGAACTAATACATACATTTGTGGCGATTACAGAAAAGGTTCTCTAGGTCTTATAGGATATTTCAAATATGAAATTGTTTTCACTGACAGTCACGAATTTAAAAATAAAGTAATGCGTACCTACCCAGTAATACGTTAAGTAAATAGTATAAATAAGTAATAATTTTTACTGATACAAGACAACTTAATCCCTTGGTAATAGGCGTCCCATTTGTAAGTATTACGACACTAGCTCTACGTCTGTTGTGTTATATTATTTGACAAAGGATTAACTTCCAATCATAAAAATTTTATTTGCTCAATATGGTAATAACATTACGACAATTTATGTCGTTTGTAATCCCTTCTACCACCACTTCATTGGATTACACATGACTTATTCATCTCTTATTATTATTTAGGTAAGCATTTTGAACATGGAGCACCCTCTATAGGAACTGATATAAATTGTAGTGGGTTGGTAAGCTACCCCACTGTAGAATAAGGGTTCTAAGTTTGTACTAAAGGTGATTTCTTTGTTATGGGGTGTGGTTATTTTCACTTCTGAACGTTAGATGGTAGGGACTATTTATCTTAATATATTCACAAAAAAGTAAGTAGGCTCTACTTACCTATTGCATATGAAAACTTGAAAACATTTTTATGTACAACTGCATTATAAAGTACTGTTTATGACGTACTTTTGCGTGCGTAAAGTGGCTCTTTATACACTAGTGTATAATGACACTTTATTTTACTATTATTGTAAAATATAAATATATCAGCTGTCAATGTCACAATAAATACTGTCAGAATGAATTTATTACTGTCATTTATAATTTTTCTAAATGATTAAAAGGTAATTTTCGCAGTTGAACATAAAGCTTTGTATGGAACTCGTATATAATCCGACTTTATTAACTCGTCCTATTTATTAGCCTCGCTCGCAAGCTCGCTCTGCCATAAACCAGACTCGTCAATAAAGTCATAGATTATATACTTGTTGCATAAACTACTATTTCCCGCTCAATTCAATAAGTAGATTATAATGATATTTTTGATAGGGACGTAACTTGATTTTACCAAAATGTTATTGGTTGTTATAGTATAGGAGCTTCACTTACGTCCCTAAGGAAGTTTGGAGCTTGTGAATGATTCAACTGAAAACTATTAATTAATAGGTATTTCAATAACTTATATTTATATGGTAATATTACATTACACAAACTTGCTCAATCAAAAAATAATATCAAACTTATAAAAAAGCAGTAGCGTGTTCAAATTTTTCTTTAAAATATTTAGTTAAGATGCCCCACACGCCGCCCCTGGAATAATTAAATTCAATCTAATTATGTCAAATTAAGCCCCTTACTTATTATCTACTAGAAACGTGCCAAATTTTATCAAAATCGGCTAAGTAATTTTTGAGATATTTGAAAAGGAAGGTTTTTTTTTATTAACTTTAACACCTTGTATATCGAAAACGAAGCTTTAAAGCATATACACAAGTTCATATGAACTTTTCTTTTTATTTTTGCTAGTTCTATCGTCTGTTAAATTTTCCCGATTAAAATCTGAGACACCCTGTATAAATATTGAATTATTCCTGTTTTGGTTTTCTGTCTACTTTTTCATATAAACAACGAATAATTCAAATTTCGTCCGCATAGCCACAAGGCATCAAAGTCTACATATTTCTTTTGTCAGTTTGTGGTAGGTATATGTCGAATATAAATTATTGAAATATGAACAATTAAACACGATTTTTTACATTATATGTGAACTTCGGGAATTAGAAATAATTAATAAGCAATTCGGAAGGTAAGTGCTTGACCAGCTTCGGACTTTATTGTCCGCCCACGCTATCGCTCAGGCACAAACTCGTCCTCGACTGGTAAATACATCGTAGGTGGCTGTGAATTTCTCATCTATTAAGGATTTGTTTATAATGACACTGTATTACTTACCTCCCTTAATGCTCAAATAAGTATTTTCTACTCTTATACACAGAGTTTTTTTATCAGTCTCCATAGGGATTTACATGGTAAAAATTTTAACTCGTGTTAATGGTTCTATTGCGAATTTCAAAATGATTTTTGACACACTACCTATTAGTTTGCATCTTTTTTTATGTATTCTGGTAGTTTTTAAAATGTAAAAAAAAAATTTATTTATTTAAAAAGGAAAATAGGTAATTACATAATTTTAGCTGGTTTTCACATTAAAATTTATTAAGTTAGGAGACTTTGTCCACTGACAAGCGAATAACTATTCCAAAGCTGCCAATTCATTTGCATGTTTTTATTAAATGTGAAAGACTTTCAAAACGTGAAAATGCCTTTGTACATCACCACTGAAGAAAAATTGAAATTTGTTACGGTATATAGATATTAAAGGTGTCTAAAGTAGAGAGATATGTAATTTTGCGGCGGAATATTCAAATCGACCCATACCTTGTCACAATAGTTATTTATGTATCAAGGGTATAATGAAGATGTTTATATTCGAGGGCAACCAAGTTATAAAGTCGAGGGCCTTTGGCCCGAGAGTTTGTAAGTTACCCGAGATTTATAAACATCAAGTTATACCCGCGATACATACAACGTTTTATTATTCACTTTAGAAAAACCTGCACAAATTTGAAGACAGGAGAAAAAAATTTCCGCGTCAAAGCTATCAGTGAGACAGTTCTATGGGGCTATTTTCAGGAATAGGGCGTAATAAGCGGGCGTAATCATTACGCCCGTTTTTATAATGGATTTGTTTATATATCTCGTATCCAAGGTATTAACAACGAATTATAGTCAAGTGAAAAAGAAAACTATTTTAAAATTCTACAATAATTGTCAGTGGACAAAGGCTCCCAACTTAATAAATTAATTTTACTTTTTACTTTTTAAATACTACTAGAACATGTAAAAAAAGATGCAAAATAACAATGTGCTAAAAGTCATTTTGAAATTCGCAGTAGAAAAACCATTAACACGAATTAAAGATTTTACCATGTAAATCGGTATGGGGACTGATAAAAAACTTACTGTATATGAAAATAAAGTAAAATTTGAGACAATAATCGTTGTACTGCCAAACGATTTTCTCTTAAGAGATCAAAACATTTTATTTAGATTTTTTATTTTTTTATATCAATTTATTTCTATTTTTTTTAAATTTATTTATTAATTTACATACCTTAAAATTTAAAATTATGATAGTATGACAAATTTCTGTACGTCTACATGGATGTTAAACTAAAGTAAAGTTTCTTCTTAAGGCTGTGGGACCTCTACCCAAAACATTTTTATAGTACGGTGGCCCCGTTTTTCAAGAAACTTGAATAATTTTTTACACATAGTACTTAAGATAAGTTTGAAATATTTTCATAAACTTTCACTTCGAGTGTGATATCTATGTTATAAAGATGAGTTTGGCCTTTCTGATAATTATTAATAAGAAAGTATCAATTTCTTTATTCATAATTTAATTACTAATTATTAATAAATCAATTTAATAACTTAATTTATATTTGAAATGATCTTTTTTTTTTAATGTTGATGATAGCTAATGCTAAGAATAATATGTACAGACATTATTAATACATAAATTTTATTTATTTGCATAATTACATATAATATAATAAAAAATGCATTTTAACATTTCATAACAAAAAATTATAATTTTGTACAAGGAACATGACAATTGATAACTTATTTAAGCAAGCTACTATTACAAGTATTTAAAAATTAATTTACGCTAGTGTAAAAATGGACCTCTGTAGTGAATGGGTGCATTGGACAATTGGCACTTGTATTTGCAGATATAAAAAAATAAACCGTATTTCACTGTAACACTTAATGTTTAACCTAATAATAGAACGTATAAATAAATAAATAAATAAATAAATAACTGATATCTTATGTTTTATTATTTTAGAATACCACTACTAAGTATAAATAATAAATGAATCGTCAAAATTTTGAGAGTGCCTCGCCCTTTATACAAAACAACTATGATCTAATTACCTACAGTTTATATTCACAAACATTATTTTTGTTTGACTAGAATAATGACTATTATAAATTCTTTCAACCAACATTCAGTCTCATTCAATCTTTGCAATCCTGAGTTAACTTTTGATCATATTGCCTCAATAATGCCATTCAGTTGCAGTCTACATTAAGAACCCATTTGGTAATTCTGATATTATATTAAACATTTTAACCTCAATAAATTTGTCTCTGGTCAGTCTTAACTGGAAGATAAAACATTTGAATCTTGATATGCCATATCAATATTGCACTGATTTTCAGTCCATTCCCTTTCATCTTCATCTTCATCGACGAATTTTATCTCGTCTAATATATTACTATCAATACTGGGTGATTTCTCAACTTTGGTTTCTTTTTCCATATCCGGTCGATGTGGCTTGGAAACTAGTTTGCTTTTTGGAAATTCATGTAGTTGAATATTCACTTTGCTTACCAAAGGCTCCAATTCATTTTCATCTAACTTATCTTTGTTTTCCACATCAGAATTAAAAGGATGCACCTTTTTATTCTTTTGCTTTAAAAGTGGTGAAAACTTTGGTCCGCCCTCACTTATTGAACGCTTTCTTGACTTCGGAAGCAACATTTCCTCCTCAGGTGACTCTTTATTACTACCCGGGTCAATATAAACTCGAGGTCTAATGTCTTCCATTTCGTGGTAGTTTCTTTCGTCCTCGGGCAAGATTTCCCCGGATTCGTCTAGAGGAGGTATCCAAACCAGGAAGGCGGGATCCATTCCCAAATAAGAACCAGGTGCAGCACCTGCGTTGACAACGTTATAATCGTAGTAGTCCATCTCCAAATCCGTATCCGGTCCTACAATGGAAAATTCTGAACCTACTGGGCCAGCTAGAAGTTTTTCCCGATTTCGTTTGTCTTTAAATTCTTTAGCAGTTGTACTTCTTATGGTTGCTCTGCTAACTGTACTGGCTGCGGGTGAGTAACAACCCTATAAAAATAAAAAGTAATATAACGATACAATATGGGAAATATTGAAATATTATTAATGCCTATAAGTTGCAGAACAATAAGTTAATATAATTTGAGGTCAGGTAAGTCGCCTATCTGCAGTTAACCTCGAATTAAGTTAACTGATCTTTCTACAACTGGTCATTATTGATTCAAATTTTGAAAAATATTTGTATTGGTATTTTTGAAATTTTGAAAAATCCTTTCTGAGTTACCCTAGAAAGTCAAAATTATTGATCTTTTATAATACATCAGAATCTAGGACCAAAATTGCAAAATTGAGTCGAAACTACCCTATGATTCCTTATTGACAGAGTGAATAAACAAAAACTTGTAGTATTTTTTGCGTATCTATATCTGATTTTGGCTTAATTTTAGCCATAGAATATGCTGTATTAAAATGATCCAATAATTCTTTCTAAGGTAACTCAGAAATTTAAAAAGATCTTAGTTGAGTTTTCCAAAAAAGTGACATCAAAGAAGTTACGAAAAAACGCGAGATATCGCGAAATGTGATTCGGAATAAGAAGTTTTCATACTATTTTTAAAAAATTTCCAGGACATAAGTACTTTGATAATTTGATGGAATTACAAATTTTTATTTAAAAAAAAGTTTTGTTGTGCAGTTCTCTTATCGTATGTTTTTAATGTACCTAATGTATTTGTGTATTTTACAAAAAAGACAAATTTACCAAAGGAGGCCGATGTTCTTGAAATTGTATGTTGGATCACGACGAGCTATATTATAATTCGCGTGTCTGGACACAAGATATTAGTCACGTATAAATACTAATGCAGATATTTTTCAAAATGAGAATAAGTTGCGGCCTCAAATATTTTACACAGACTGTGAAAGGTGGGTCAAAATAAAATGAGCTCCAAAAAGTGCTCTGGTGAAGAAACAGAATTAATTTCTAAAGTTGCAAGATTGTGCCAATTGTGCTAAAAATGGTTACATTGATACAGTGACTTTTGTGGTGGTGCAGTTAAAAGTCATTGGAAAAATACTTCACCGGATCACTTTTAGAACACATTTCAGACGAATCCCTCACATTCGTCAGAGTAGCTGTACTGACGTTACTTAATCTTCTGTCTTTTGATGATGTTCTGCTTTGTAATTCGTCCTTTTCATTTGATCTATCCTTTTCACTGGTTAGTGTCGATGAGCGACGCAATGTCCTGTGTTCGTAAATTTGTGGTGAACTTGGCAAACTACAAGTAACCTCTTCCATTTCACTTGCGGTTTGTGGCAATGCGCTTGTTAAAGTTTCTTGTTGAGTTAAAGTTGTTGTACTACTAATACTTAATGATTCTTCTTCTTTTCTGTAAGAAAAACTTTCGCATAGTTACTATGCTTAAAACTTTTCAAAGCCAAATTGGAGACCATTTATTAAAAACTTATTTTTAAAATTTTGTTTTAAAAAAAGTGATGGATTGCAGGGAAGCTTAAAATGTTTAATGAGTCATCACTTGCATATAATAATTGCCACTTCTTATTGATTTGAGGGTACATAAATAATAGATAACTCACGCTAATGTTACTTCTTGCTCTCCTTCCTCCTGTTCACAATCCATTGATTCTCTCAAACGACTATGCTTATTTCTTGTCTTGATGTGCGGTCTCAATCTCGTTAAGGAAATTACTTCAGATAAGAGTGTTGCATTTGATGATGCTCGTGTAGTTAGCGGCAAACTTGTATTAGACGCTAAAAATAATAATAACAATAATATCTAATGACAAAGTTACAGCTAAGAGGTTTTCGCTGCGAAATGAAACAAGAGGTTACATTCTCAAGATGCGACGAGGATGTAATTATATTGCACATTAGGTCATACTGTATTTATGCAGGTCATTGAACCGACTGAAGTTAACACTTTGCATATTCGTGATTTAACCAGAAATACATTAAGAGAATTAAATTCCTAATTAATTCCTAAATGAATTGTATTAGTAGGTACATACACCTACTTTTGAAGTTGAAAGTTGTTAGCTTTTGATAAATTCCTCTATTCATTCTAATAAAAAATGTTTAATTACCTGTAGGATCCGCTAATGAATCTTGATCTTCGGCTTGAGCAACATGATACTTTCTATATCGAAATAAATATTGCGCGCCCAATAAAGCCGTGGCAATTAATAACCCGCTTAGAAAAAATATGGCAGCAATATGAACGGCAGTCAATTTTAAAGCTACATCCGGAACTACTCCTATACTCTGAGCAATTGGTATTCCGGTAATATTGCCCTTTAAATTTCCTGGAACATAGAAATGATTTCATGAACATAAAATGTAATTGAATTTCAAGTTATAAATAATAATTAATTACGTTCCTACAATAATAATTATAAGTACATTTTTATGGAAAGCTATCTAATTAGTGTAAACTACTCATACCTATTTGTGTAGCATGAGCTAGAAAGCCCCCGTCACATAGAGGTCCACCAACAGTAATTTCACTGGAATAAAATTCCAAAAGTAAATTTGATCCCGTCGAATTCACAATAGACGGGGTAGAGTCGGGCGCTCCGGACAAATCAGCCAGCAAATTAGCAGACAAAGAACTGCCATCTCTAACTTTTAACCATTGGGAGCCGCAAGGTAAATGAAATTGTTCCACTTTGAATTTTATTATGCAATTTTCATCAGCCTGAAAAATCAAATTACTTAGTTCACTGAAAAAAATGGTTGACTAGTTTTTTTGATGTCTTTGATGTTGTAAACATATTCAACTTCATTGTTTTATGTTTGTAAGTTTTTTGAAGATGAGTGTAAGAGTAATATTGAAATTAATCAAGAAAATAAATGCGTTTGTAAAAATGCAAAAGAATATTTGTTGTTATAAAAGTGAGACGTTTCTAAGTGAAATTAATAGTGTTGGCGTGATTGCCGGAACATTGGCAAATGAAAAGGGACAAAACAGATTTAGCCTTGATTTTCCTCCCTTGTTCCAGCATTCTCTCTAGAAATGAATCACTTCTACGTGACTGGACAAATTCGTTTGTGCTAAACCACCCATTTATTCCTATTAACGCGAAAATTAAAAATTATAATCAATATTACTCTGTATTACAAACAAATTGTTTTCGTTACCTTTATAAAGTCATGAGATATATATAGTTACCTGAATGAGCCAAAATGTTCTGCCAGGACAGCTTTGGGAAGATGTTGCAAGAAGACGTTTTGGTTTCGCTTGACCTAGATGAACAACACATCCACATCTGCAGTATGGTCCAACTTCTGCTTGTACCTCAGGTATTTCTGCTGCCACATCCCCGACTGATGAACCACTTCCATAGAAACATTCCCAGCTTTTTCCAATGCTGACGCCACATTTTTCAGTTTCTACTGCTTTACCCTGTTAAAGATAAATATATGTCGTAGGCATAATGTAAATTCAGGCATTTTATAAAAAACCTAGGGTATTTTACAAAAAGCCGGCATAACGAGAGGGTTAGGACTTTCTCGCGTTAAGCCTACATGTTTGTAGGCAAATTGACAAAATTCCGGCAAAACACGAGTGGAAGTATATGTATCTCATTATGTCTTCTTACTTTCAGGCATTTTATAATTTGCCTAATGTGAGTTAGTCAAAACACACGAGCCCACCATTATTGTTCACGCAGACAATAATATAACCTAAAAACTACGATTATTGAGTGCGGCTTGTGTTATACCTACCTGTGTTCGTTTTATACGTAGGTATATTATAACTAGTGAAAAATGTGTGATAATCGCGAAAACATGCAAGTAACAAAAGACAAAGAAGACTTAGAGGCTATAAAAGTGCAATTTAACAAACAGTTAGAACAACTTTACACTGAAAGGGAAAAAAAGATGTAATCAAGAAATCTTGGATAGTAGCTCGAGTTAAAGAGGTGATTGAAGAAATCAACGCCGGTAAATTAGCTGAATCAAGGCGTATTAAAAGAACCAATAAACAGTATCATTCAATGAAAAAATACGATGTCGGCTCTGTTGGTAATATTGAACATCTAGTGCTAAGGCGAAGCTCAGTTGATCAACCTATAATTTATGTAATACCCACGGAACAATACTTTGATGTATTATTGGAGTATCACAGATCTACAGGACATGGCGGACGGGACAAAATGCTCTTCGCGTTACGAAATAAATATAACATTCCTA
The DNA here is from genome assembly GCA_963942485.1 of Pediacus dermestoides. Taxonomy (NCBI): domain Eukaryota; kingdom Metazoa; phylum Arthropoda; class Insecta; order Coleoptera; family Cucujidae; genus Pediacus; species Pediacus dermestoides. The sequence continues at coordinate 15,323,442 of OZ012626.1, forward strand.
GAACAGCGATTGAAATTTTTATTTCGCATTGCAGGGAGTGCGACCTTAAAAAGGCACAACCACGTAAGGGATTAGTCGTACGTCCAATTCTTTCCCAAGATTTTAATGTTCGCGGCCAGGTCGACTTAATGGATTTTCAATCTGCTCCTGATGGGAACTACAAATTTGGAACTGAACCAAAAGTTGGACTAAAATCGGCAAACCTTCCAGACTCTTTGATAAAGGAGCTGCGTACAGAAGAAGACCTCGAAAATATAATTCACGAACAAGCAGAAGGTAAAGAGGACAACGAAATGCGCGAAAATGATTCTGATACGGAACAAGAAGTTGAAAGCAGCCTGTTTAATACAGAAGAAAATCTATCAACAGACAGAAACGCAGATGGAACAAACGCGACTCCAAGTGATACTGTAGTGTGTTGCTGCTTGAGCAGTGGCAAAATAGATGACGAATCTATATTATTTTCATCATCCAAGTTGGAATTGAAATGTACTCTTTGTACAACTGAGAAACTTATTGAAAATGAAAGGCAAAAATGTTTTGCTGGTCAGAAGAGAGCGGCTGAGAAAATGACTGAGGGATCCAACAAGAAGTTTAAGCCTATTGAAGTCGGATCGTTTGTTTCTGTAGCAGTTCCGAAGGTTGATCGGGGACCTCTCGATTCGCAGAATTTCATAGGAAAAGTGAGAAATGGTCTTTACAAATTAGGTACTCCAAGAGGAATTATCAAAACTTGGGTTTCAAGAAATGATATTCAAGAATCTTCGGCTGGTTTCTCAGATGAAGTATCTAATCGACTAATTACAGTGAGAGAGGCGGTTACACTTCACTCCAAATTCGGCGGTCAAGGTTTTCAGAAATGTTCGTGTAAGGCTAGCAGTAAACAGTGCAATACAAAGAAATGTGCCTGCTTTAAAAGTAAGAATTTATGCTCTTCTAAATATCATGGAAGCTTGACATGCAATAATAAGTAAATGATTTTGTTCCCGTTATGCAAATTTTACTTTTTTCAAGAATATATGTTTTGTTTACATTTGATATTTTTTATTTCTAACACTTGTGTATGTACCTGCCTAAAAATTGCCGAGAGAATTGCAGTTGTCAGCGTTACCACTCTATACGCTAATATTTTAAGAATTGTTTTGTTTTTCCTTGGATACTTACTTTTACTTACCTTAAGCGATAATTATTATTCTTCATTCCAAAGATGTGTGTTTATGTCATATCATTTCTTATTTTTATATTACATGCAAATTATAGTCTACAATATTTCTAAATAAAACTTTTGACTACTTATGAGGTTATTTATTATATACCTACTTCAGACTTTGTGTTTTGACTAACTCAGATTAGGCAACTTATAATATACCTGAAAATAAGCAGACATAATGAGATACGTACACCTCCACTCATGTTTTGCCGGCATTTTGTCAATTTGCCTACAAGTATGTAGTCATAACGTGGGAAAGTTCTTAACGCACTCGTTATGCCGGCTTTTTGTAAAATTCCTAGGTATTTTATAAAATGCCTAAATTTACATTATGCCTACGACATATACATTTTGAAGCAAAAAATCAAGTTTTATCCTACTTTTCATCGAAAGCGCAAAATTTTTTAAGTATCATACATATTTACAGAATAAATTAATATTTTGAAGTTTTATTTGAATTGAATTTCCTGGTTTTCAATTAAAGCTAACAGCGGTCTAGAAACACTCATGGATTGGGAGTGCCTAATAATAAAAATTTCAATCTTTAACATATGTACGGGATGTATACTTTCATCTTTTATGATCATTATTATGATATTGAACTGGATGAGTGTACTTGTATAAATCAAAAGGACACGGAATTATTTATGATTATGAATTATTTATTTCCATCTGATATAATTGGCACCTTTCGATATAACACTGGAATGTTGTACTTTTTAAAAAAGAAAAACAACAAATACTTTTATACGAACATTATGAATTTTCAAATAGGTATGTTAATAAAGGCTGATTCATTGCAGTTTAGTACTTTTAATATTTACTGTCCAAATGTATCACTTGTAACAGATAAAAATGAAATAGAATTGCATTTGATCATCCAATAGGAGAGCTCTAAAGATAAATGTTTTTGGTTATTTATTTGAGATGGATATACAAAAATGTTATAACTCGGGTTATAATCAAAAATAAAATAAAAAAATAATTTTGATAATTCATACATATAATCAAAATAGTCAGAATTTCTTACAATCCTTGTTGTTTATTATGAGTGAATTATGTGAGATGTTTCAAAATATTAATTTGTCCTCAACGATTACACTTAATAGTTAAAAGTGTCATACATTTTTATAGGACTTCTGACATAAAAATGAAGGTGGATGAAATCGTAGTTAATATAAAAACACATGTCGATTTTAGAAAGTGTTTTATTAAATAATTTCAACCTCTGTAATTTGCAAGGTAATAACAGCAAATTTTAAATCTATTCAATCCTAAATATTTATTTTTTACTAAGAATTGTATCGTGGTTTATACATTTAGTTTTGACTTTATGTCGGTTAGAATATATTAATTAATTTGATATAACACTCGGGTTTATGCTAATATTTACGTTGTAGCACTATGACTATAAAATTAGTTCGTTCTGATAAAATATTTAGGTAGGACATGTAGGTACTTAGTTGAAAAAATGATAAAATAAAAATGTGATAAATTCGAAAATCTGGAAAACCCTTGATGTGCATAAAATGGTTAAAAACTACACCAGGGCAGGGGCATGGCATACGTATTGTTAATCATAATAAGTTTTAATGAGATGTATGCCTCTAGAACTTTAGATCTAGAGGATCCAAACATATTTCATGTATACTAAATTTGAATAAAACATTTATAATCATTTCCTATGTTTTAAGTATTTTCAGATATTTGTTTTCTCAAATTAGACACTCTTTATTTTGAAAACGAAGTAGGTATAAAGTGTGTTCACTGAAGAGTCAGCACACATGTACAAATATGCATGTAGAGCAATTTACGTCTAATACACACATAAAATATACCTTATACTGAAACACACTGTATAAAGTGTACCTATATAATTTAAAATATGCTACAATTCAGCAAGATACTGAGAATTTTTAAATGCACTCACAAAAAGTAAATCGAAAACTTAAAATAAAAATTGTCCCATAAATATTCGCACAATATTTTACATTTATTTTTGATAATTTTCTTGATTATGTATAATTAAAATTTTGGAATCATCATATCACTTCTGACTAGCATTATCATCAGGTGGCGGCGAACTGTCCTCAGGTGGTGCTGTTGGCGCTTCAGAAACTGAATCCATTTTTCCAGTCGACGGTGTTATTTCCACTTGAGTTTCTGAAAATTGAACTGAACTAAACTGTCGTTTTTTAGTAGATTCAACATCTAGTCGTGAACTGTGCTTTGAAGTCTTGTCTTCATCACCCTCTTTTCTACGAATTGAGATATTTGACGACTTTGCAGAAACAATCGAACCTACATTCTGAAGATGAGCAAGTGATTCTTTGGGCATTTGTTTTAAACTCGCTCTATAAACTGCTGATCCTTTCTGTATTCCAGTTTTATCTCCATCAGTGGTTGCAGAAGAAGAAGCACGTTTTTTGAGTGATTGCATTTTCTTACTAGTTTGAGATCGTCTAAGTTTTGCAGAGAGCACAGATGGTTTATTCTTATCAATATTTTCCTCATCCTCTTCTTCTTCTTCTTCCTCCTCCTCTCCTAAGCTGATAATTTCATTTTCGTCAAAGAACAAAATACTCTCTTCTTCGCCAAATATCTCCATATCAGATTTAAATTCACCACCATATTGGAACGATTCACTAGATACAGGAGATTGATAATCTTCAGTTTCCATGAAAGCTAAATCTAAGCTGGTGCCTGTCTGAGATTCAATATGTCTCTTTGTGGGTACCGTACTTCTTAATTCAACTTTCTTTGGTACGAACCCTAGATCACCTTGTGCATAAGTGGCATCAAATGACTCAAGAGACGATAATGATGGTTTTCTGGTTTTGTTTGTTTCTGCTGTATTTAAAAGAGTGTACAACGAATTTAACAGACTTTCACGTCTGTATAATTTGAGAGCTGGATCACTATCAGTTTTCACTAATAATGCTTCCTTTATGCACGTAGTTGCTTCAAGCAAAATGTCTAACAGTCGTTCATTTTCACCTTGATAGTATAAAAGTTGTGTTTGTAAATTAGTTCTTTCACTACGACTAGCATGTAGGTTCTGTTCCAGAATTTTTGTTTTATATGTTAAATTGTAAATGTCTTGTTGAGCTTGAGCATAATTTTTACGAAGATCAATAATTTCGAGTTCTTCCGCTTGATATTTCTGTATTCTGTGGTCTAGATACACATAGTTTTTCTGTAAATCACTTAGAAGCCTTTTTTGTAATTTTGCCATGTTAATCGCTTTGTTTCTCTCTGTCTCATAAAGATCATTTTGTTGTCTCAACGTTTGGTCACGTTGTTTAAGAATGTCGTTTTCATGTAAAATCTCTTTTTGTGTTTGTAACATAATTTGTAATTCATTATTGACCGTTATATTTTCTCTTATAACTCTGTGGGTTGTTGCTGATATTCGAAGTTCAGTAGTATTGTGAAAATTAGTTGATAGTTGAAACAGATTGGTTTCCATATCCCTTTTCATTCTATTTTTACTTATTATAAACTTTTTTTCAATGTCATACAACTGTTTTTTATGACGTTTTTCTTGTTCTTCCAGTGCATTTTCTTGATTCGTAAACTTTTTCATTAGGTCTTCACGTTGTGCTCGAAACTCTTCCAAAGAGTTAATTTTACCGTCTAACAATTTATTCTCAGATGTCAGCTGTTCGTGCATTCTCTTATATTCACCTTCCATACGAGTCACTTGTTCCACATGTTCTTCTTGTTCGTTAACTCTGGTTTCTTGTAAAGCTGTTATTCTTTCTTGAAGTTCTGATATTTGACTGGACTCTTCTTCCATCTGCCGTTTAAGGTACGTAATAACATCTGCACGGTCTTCATCAAGTGTTTGCAATTGGGTTTTCAGATCTTCGTTTTTATCTTCTAATTCTGATGTTAATGTTCGCAACCGAGATAATTTCCGATTAAGGTCTGTTATAGTTAATTCATAAAATGTTCTATCTACTTCTGTAAGTTCATTTGGGTCTATTTCTAGTTTCTTTTTCTTCCCTTTTGCTTTTGCCTTTTTAGGGCCCATTTTACTAAACACGTTTACACCAAAGACAAAAATTAAACTGATTAACCAAACTTCAAAACAAGAAATTTATTAGGTTTCCATGACAACTATTATTGATTAGAATTTCTGTGAATTCTTTACCCCTAGCGTGCTACGGTGCAAAGGGAGACTCATGCCTTATAAATTACTTACGACTACAACACCAATGTAATATGGATACAGTACTCTTTGTTTGAGGGGTTCCTTAATAATTATTAAAAATCGTTTTCTAAAAACTAAAGATAATATATTTTCCTAAAATTAATGTAATTTATAAATTATTTAAGTACTTATACACTATCTGTAACCTAATAGAATGATGAATGAACTGTCACTAAATTATACTAGTAGTATTATACCAAACCAATTAGGAAAGTTAAGATCCTTACCTCACAGAACTTTGCACCATATCGTGGTGGTGGTGAATCACAAAAACGATAACGACTTCTCGTTCCACCAATACAAGTACTTGAACACGGAGTCCAGGGACTCCAAACGCCCCAACCACCGCTCTCAGTATCTGAAAACAAACCAAGTTCATCATATTAAAATCAATATCAAGTACTATTGCTACCACATGAAGTGTATATTGTGTGAGAGTATACTATAAAAAAACAAACAGGCTTTCCTACACTTACGTCAAAAGCATAACTATGTACATAGCGAGTATATATCTTTTATGCACCCCTACGAAAATCTACCCAACTTATATTAGTCTAATCAGTTTACTGTTTTATCTCCCCTTTTAACAATATGCAGAAGAGAGGGAAATGAAGGTGGGTAGTCGCCTCAGTAAACCAGAATTTGTATACTAAATTAAGATGTAATTATCTAAATAAAATAGAAAAGGGAACTGAGGAACTTTATAAATCTGACAAACTTTGCTTCTTTTGTCAATAAGATTTTATTCTACTTATACACTCGAAAGATCATCAGAACATAATTAATTAAACTTTCTTAGCATTCCTTCAGATTTAAATTAAGCATACTTCAAATATTTTTAATCATTTGATAATATAATCCTTACTGTATTTCACGCACATATTAGTTATCAAAACATACAAAGGGGATATTTTTCAATGGCAGTATGGAACATGTAATAGTTGCAAAGTAGAAACCTAATGGAGTGTACTAACTGAGAATTTCAATAAACCGTTTTCGTGTCGTTTCTGTTACTTCTTATCATGAGTCTGCAGGCATTCGATCTCATATGTAGGGAAATTCAATTCTTTTCGTTATTGTTTTACAGGCTAAATCGTATTTTGAGGCGAAGGAAAAGTAGATAGGCGTCTCCCATCAGGAAGATTTACTACCAGCTAATATTACTAATTCTATCAACGCGTTCTCGTATCTGTTCAATTGACGATCGGCGTGTGATACGGTACGAATTGTATGATTTAGGATAAATTGACAGTGGCGTGTACGTGAACACATCATCTGGCAATTTCACACAGCTCTATTGTTCCAATAAAAATCATACTACACTTTCTATCTCTTATATAAACTATATACGACCATGAATTTTAAAATATTTTATAGATATCTCCTATCAGACTATAAAATGGTAGGTATTAGGAAAAATACTACGGATTAAACTGTGTCTAAATTTGCTAAGAAAAGAAAATGAAAACCAAATCTATATGTTTCACATTATAAGCCTTTATTATCATAAAAAATAATTACCTCTACAGTAAAGTTTTTGAATACTATAACGAATTGGAAGTAACAATTTTTGAAAGAAAATTTAAATTAATTTTCCGACAAAAGTCGCTAAATAACCAATCAAATTAATGTATTTTCCTACAAATATTGTTAATTCCAATTCTCTCGAATAAAAAAATAGATTTTATAACAAATTCTTGAAAGACCTGCTGTAAAAAATATGAATAACAATTTAATTTATTACATTTAAACTCAGACCAATGGCAACTTGCGTATTGGCAAACAACTTAATCATTTCTCTTTGTTTTACACCTTCTTTGAGTATTTGTTTGGGTTACATTCTAACAGCTGTAACTCTGATACCAATAAAAATTGGAGACATGTTATATAGAATTTTTTATTCGAATTAGTTAGTCTTTACTACCGCCTAAAATATTTACTGTTCCTCCTGAAACACCCTGCACAATTTTGAAACTGGAAACTGTTTTTTGAAAAACAATTTTTAAAAAGAAAGCGTTAGTTTCAGAAATATTATGAAGAAACTGAAATATTCAAATTTCTTTTTTTGCTCATAACTTTCTTGTTTATAATTTGTGAAGTAATTTATGTACACACATTTTAATCTTCTGTGACGTATAGAAATAATTTTTAGAAACATTTGAATCTTAACAGTGTATTCGAACATATTATTAATTTGGTAACAGATTATTTTTAAATTTTCTCCCATTTAAGCAATATCTATGTTGAGAAATTTGAAAGGGAACACCCTGTAGGTATGGTTCAAAATATTTTGAAGTTATGCACATATAGTAGAGTAGTAATGAAGTATATTTGAAAATTTACAGAAAAGTAAACGATCTGATCCAGGTTGTAGAGAATTAAATAAATATTCCCTGTACCTAAATTTGGTAGATACTTCTGTAAATATTTTGAAGAAAAATAAATAGAATTTGAACCAACACAAAATTTCAGATAATTTTCTACATTCACATTTAAGACGTTATAAATAGTTATTTATGCAACATGATGTATCTAAAGCGACATTTTTTAATTCTCACAAGTGCAAAAAAAGCTTTAGATACAAGTTGTATACATATTTTTTTCGATTACCACTCCTAAAGAGATTAAAAACTATCAACATCATTCAAAATTATTAACTCACTTCCTATAGAAGGCCGATATGTCACAGTGACATACGTCAAAAGTGTTACTTTTTTGCACACTATGCAAAAATATTTATTTCTGCACCAGTATGCAAAAAAGTAATGCTTTTGACGGATGAGAACTGTCACAAAACGGCCTTCTTTAGGAAGTGGTAATCGAAAAACAATACGTTATAAAAATAGTATATTATATACCAAGGGTGCATCATTTAATCCCTGACGGTGAATTAAATTTCATGAGCGAGCAAAGCGAGCGAGGGAAATAATTCACCCGAAGGATTAAATGATACCTCAATCCTGTGGTATATACGCTATTTTTTGCACTTCCGAAGCATTTATTGGCATGTAAAATCATTCTAAATTTATGCTTGTCAAAGTGACAAACGTCGACAACAGCAATAAAATACTGTCCAAAATGACAAAAAATACTCGTGTAATGTAGCAATGTAAATTTAATCCCTTGGGATTAAATAGGTCACTTCAGTCCCTGTAAAGAGGGATTAAATTAGCACATTTTATCCCGGAAGTGCAAAAAAATTTTAATGTAATTTTTTCGTTTTAAATAATGAAATTTATCTTATCTATGTATACCCATAATTGAAATATCAAACTAAGTAGCACATTAAATTTGTGGTTTTTTTATACACAAACATAAAAATATCTAAATAAAAGTAAATAATATACAATGTTTTCCAAGAGTGATATTAGTAGGTACATTGATATTTTTAAACGAAAAGGGTAGTTTAGATAAAAATAAATAGTCTTTGTCTGGTACAAGCTTTATTGTCAAGCCGACTTGATTTGTGAAAACTAAAAATTAATTTCAAAATATTTTCCGACTGCCAAGGTTTAATCTCAGAATATGAAATCGAAGAAGTTAAAAAGTTTGTCGATTTTGGAATAGATGGCCTAAATAGTATATTGTAATACAAGTGCGGAAAACGCATCATGACAATACGAGTGTAAAATTTGCAACGCGAGCGATAGCGAGTGCTGCAATCACACGAGTATTGTCATGGGCTATTTCCGCAAGCGTCTTACATACGATTTTTTCTACGAAAACGTGGAATTCTTAAAAAATAAAATTATTTGTAAATCTTTTTCTAATAAAAAAAAACATCAAGTGAGTTTGTTGTCATAGAACTGAAAGCTCATAGCTGTTGACAGTTTATAAATTGTGTCCTGTCATCGAAATAATTTTGATTTTGAAATCAAATTACGTGAATATAAACATGGAGTTTCAAAACTAAAGCGAAAGCGATGAACTAATGTGCACTCCTCCGGTTGTTAGATATTAAATAAATGTTACAATTATAACTAAACGTAAGTACTTCTTTATGTTTTTGTTTGCGTGCGGAAAGTTTAAAAAATGTGTGCGGAAAAAAATTTCCACATTAATTTTCCGTAGAGTAAAGTCGGGGATTATGGAATACCACTTTTATTTTTGGAATTATTTTGAAACGTATTGAGTGGAATATAAATAAAAAAGTGACAATGGCTGCGCCAAAGGGTTTATTATATCGTATAATGGTCACGAAGTTAAAAAATTATGTAAATGAAAAATATTTCTAATAATGAAAAAAAAAGTACTTTTTTGCCTGCCGAAAAAATGGTCGGGTAATATGAAATACGTATATGAGTTAATATGGAATACTGTTATTTTCGATATTTTCAACAAAAATCGCTAATATAGCAATCCCGTTTAGAATCGGCGTACAGTTTGTGTGCCCAAAGCTCGCACCTTAGGCACTGTATTCAAATTTCTCTTCTTGAGTCAACCGCAAAACGTTGTGAACAGAAAAGACATTCTGTATCATCTTTTGGGTTACTGTTGTTATTCGGGAATTCTTCATCATCAGTCGAGTCATCTAAGGGTGGGATATTTTTTAACTGATCTAAGCATTTCTGAAAAATGAATCCAGTTTGAGAACTTTTATTTTTGAATCAGGTAATATGGAATACTCTTTCATAATTCCCGCCCATATAAGATTGGTGGTTAGGTCGGATAAAAAAATATAGTTGTCTAAAATGAGCGATATCTCTACACTAAAGCTTTCCTACATAATTCATCTACTTAATTAAATAATAATATCAAATAAAACTACTTTCAAAAGTGTATAAAATAAAACTTTTATGGACTTACCAAAAAATTTCACGTGCGCCGTAGTCACTTTTACTGTCCGAACAGCCAAATGATTAATGTTCGTAGACTAGGCAATCTTGTGGAGGAATTTTGAACTTATTCGAATGTTATTATAGCTAATGAGCATAGATCGCGCTGGTAGTTTTGCAAAAAAGATGGTATTGCATATTACCCGGTATATTCCATAATCCCCCCCGTTACTCTACTAGTTTTTCAAAAGCCTACTTTCAAGTTCGATTATCTTGTCAGAAAAAACGTCATTCCGCATTTTCGTAGAAAATAGTATATTGTAATACAAGTGCGGAAAACGCATCATGACAATACGAGTGTGAAATTTGCAACGCGAGCGATAGCGAGTGCTGCAATCACACGAGTATTGTCATGGGCCATTTCCGCAAGCGTGTTACATACATTTTTTCTACGAAAACGTGGAATTCGTAAAAAATAAAATTATTTGTAAATCTTTTTCTAATTAAAAAAACATCAAGTGAGTTTGTTGTCATAGAACTGAAAGCTCATAGCTGTTGACAGTTTATAAATTGTGTCCTGTCATCGATATAATTTTGATTTTGAGATCAAATTACGTGATTATAAACATGGAATTTCAAAACTAAAGCGAAAGCGATGAACTAATGTGCACTCCTCCGGTTGTTAGATATTAAATAAATGTTATAATTATAACTAAATGTAAGTACTTCTTTATGTTTTTGTTTGCGTGCGGAAAGTTAAAAAAATGTGTGCGGAAAATAATTTCCACACTAATTTTCCGTACTAGTTTTTCAAAAGCCTACTTTCAAGTTCGATTATCTTGTCAGAAAAAACGTCATTCCGCATTTTCGTAGAAAAAAAATTTTACAACTTCTGTCGTAAAAACATTCGACATTTATTGAAAATATGAGCTGAAATAATTTTCAACTTTTAATTTATGTAAAATCTACTACATACAAACAATTACAAGTTAAACATTTTATTGTAAAGTATAGTAAAATCTGTAGTAATAATATTAATAGTTATTTCTTATAGGCAACAACGGAGAAAAATTTCTTGAACACGCTTTACGAAATTGTAATACATGCGAACCACAATAATGTAAAACTAAATTAAAATTCCCCTACAAATCTGTCAGCTACTGCAATTTATTTCAAGTTTAATCTTGTTTCGCGTAAAAATACAGTGTATTACATAGGAAAATAGTGATAGGAGAAAATGTAAAAAGAAATATAAAATCTAGAGAAAAGCTTTGTCAAGTAATAAAAAAATTATGTTAATTTCATTGTATACCCGCACCTTTCAAAAAATATTTGGTATGAGTATTCATATGACTTTCTAATACTCATACTAAAAACTAGTTTATGGTAAAAACATGCTTGATATTATTACCGGAATTTTTATCAGCTTGATGTAGATACCAATATTTGCATACAATTGGAAAATGAAAGAAAAAAATGAGGTGTCCCAAGCAAGGTTTGAACCAATGCTAGTTATATTCGTATACAAAAATAAAATATCTGATGTGCCCAACACATGACTTTCTTATACGGATAGTATCACAAAGTAAAAAGATTTGCGTATACAAGAAAGAGCTGGAAACTTAAGTTAAGAACTTATCGAAATTGATTCAAATTTTATCTTTAAAGGTTTGAAAAAAAAGTGGATCCGAAGAATACGAATATACCAGGAGTCTTTTAGATAAAATTATTACTGCTGAATTTTTTCCGGATGCCTTTTCCGTACAATGCAATATTGCTGAATCGATTCCAAATATTTTCAAATTGATACGAAGACGTCAGGTTCCACCTGATATAAAATAATAATTAAATTAATTTACATTAGCATTAATATAATATGGTTATTGGCTACGCCTTCAGTATTTTTCAAAGATCAGAATTAAATCTGTATTGTATAAAAAAATCGTATGTTGGGCACATTAGATATTTTACACTAATTTGGAGTAGTAAGTACCTACCTAAATATTTAAATCTAAAATGTCAAATAAAAGTGACTTTTAATTACTCGTAGCACTTCTAAATAAGAATATATTAGCTCTGGCAAAGTTAATTAAACAAGCTTCATTAGAGAATAACTTTAAAGTACTCGAGCTCAATAGATGAAGAGAATAAATAATTCATAATTTACCATTATACTTTTCCCATCTAATAATTGGGTCCTACCTGTTGAATATACGAAATATTTAAATTAATAACAGTATCCTCACCTGTGACTGGCAAAGTAGGTACACAATCCATCCGGACATCGGCTACAGCTCCATTGATGGCTTGACTCACATACACAAAACAATATTCCACATATCTTTCAGTAAACAAATCACAATCAAAATGTAAACTGTGTTGGCCTCTTGTGACTCGTTGTTCGGAGACATATTCTAAAGATGTTGGAGGTGCTAAGGAGGCAACATTTGCCCGCAGTCTCGCAAATAAACGCACACGGTCTCCAGTAGCTAATATACAAGATGGATACTGGAATAGGACTGTTATGCCACCATTGTGTACATCACATGGAAATATGCTGCGAGCATGGACGTTAAACACAAATTGGTCACTCCAGTCCGCCTGAAATTACCATAAAAAAATTTCAGTATTTTGGAAAATATTTAAATATTTTGGTCATGCTCAAAAGGATAACACTCCAGATGTGACAGTAACATAGAAACGACTCATTTGAACTAGAAATGTTAATTTTATTTCTACATAAATTTTAAACTAATCATTGTCAATCAATAAAATGTAAGAAAATAAAACAAACTTCGCATGTCATTATATGATCTCGAAAATTATAAAAGATAGAGCTTTGATTAAATTAGGACAAAGTTGCATAGGTGTCAAATAATAACCAGAAATGAAATCTAAGATGTTTTCTAGGTCTCAAAGTAAGTCGACCTGAAGCTTGAGAATTTCTTTCTTCTCGTATTAAGTGGTTATTTGTAGAGACATCAAAAAATGAAAAACATATTTTTTCAGAACTAGTTTTTGTTCTGTATCAGGATATGCAATTGGATTTAAAATCTATTGTTTCGAAATCTTGCAACCACCACCACTTAATTTTTATTTTTTTAGGTAGGTACTTATAAAAAATAAGATAATATTTTAATCGTCATTTTTTTCTTCCTCGAAATTTTGATAGGATTTGATGATCCTGACGAATCAATTTTTGTTTTATGTTTAGAATTCGATTTTACATACAATATTTAATATTGGCTGTCCAGTTACGAAACACCCTGTATATTACTGAATCTGCCAAACAACTTTAGAACTTGATATCTATAACTAATCTCACAAAAAGAAAAACTCCTGAAATTAAAGTTACATTCAGATATTTTAGGAACTAATCAAAATGTCTTAGATTTCTTGCCTGGATATTGTTGAGCATTTAGTTACGCAACTTTGCCCCATCTCTTGCTCTTTCTAAGATCATTGTAGTGAGAAACGAATTTATAACAACCTGTACAGTGTATAATTTCACGTATACCTACAAAGTTTTTTACATAATAAAAGTATACCTAAGTTATTTTTTGTGGACAAGCATGAATGACAGTTCAAAGTGCAATATTCTTCAGGCAATTACCTTTACATAGCCGGCAGTACGTGGTAGAGCTGGGGTAGGAACAGTAGGGATCAGAAAGAGACCATAATGTCCAGCCAGACCAAACAATTCGCAGCTTAAAGTGAGCACGCGACGGCCTGGAAAACCGCGCACCTGCTCCAAATACAACACCTACAAACATGACAAAGTAATTAGTACAAGCTAGTCAACTGCACCTTAACCAGAGGAGCATAGTAGCTGTGTATGTTAATGATTAATTCTGCGTCCCATGATTTATCTACTAATGTACATCAAACTTAATTACTTAGGCTTAATTTCACTGAAAAGTTTTTATATTGTGCTATTAGGCTGTCAAGATAATGTTTGCCTATAGCAAAAACTTTCTGAGGCAAACACTAAACAACAAAAAGTGAAATTCGAGGAAACTAAGTGCCCCAGGGATAAATATATTAACGATATTTTTTAGCCATAAGTATACAAATTTATCAAACGAGACAGTTGAAAAATGTTATAAAAAACATCATACCTGGGGAGAAGTTTTGTTCCTCTCGGCATTATTATTATCGCAGGTGGCTAAAGAATGTCCGCAATAATGCAGTTTCAGCCAGAACTCAGGAATGGCACTTGCAGGACTATCTGCAACTGGAGGACAAACAACTTCAGGAAATTCCAATATGGCCATAACAGGCCCTTCTGGATAAGTCTGCAGATGTTCTGGTGTTAAAGACAATTGAGGCATAGGCCACCGAACATCTAAACTGCGCATAATCACTGCACTTTGCTCATCCTCATTTTTTGCTGTTGCATTATCACTGTGTCCAATTGGTTGCTTTTTAAGAAGTACATAGTACTGTCCAGCTTTAGAAAAGTATCCGCACGGGATTTTAACTATTGTCGTGTTTAAAGCGAGTGCTCGTGCTTCCGGTAAGACGGGGAACGTCGTCAAGGGTTGAGCAACGTTGCCTTCCAGTCGGGATAATTGGAGGAGAAGTGGTGGAAACGATGACGATGTAATTTGAATGTGTAGATCTCCGCTTAAAGCTGTGTGAGATGGGGGCATGGATAATTCTATTCCTGGTATGCCTCCTCCTGCAACAGATGTAAACTTAATTTAAAAATGAATGAAATTGTTTTGAATTTTTTTAATTAGGAGTATTTGCTAAATTTCACTAGAATTAGAGTGAATATGGAAATAAGTAATAAAACTGTTTACCTACATACATGAAAATATGAGAAAAATAATTATTTAAATTTAGAGCAAAATAGGTACCTACTCTATTATTAAATAACCTAATAAGTTCTTTACTTCATATATCTAACACTGATTTGAAACTGTGAGCATAAGTATTTGCAAATAATAACTATGATTTGTTGTATTTACGACTGACACACAAAATGCCAATACTTATTTCCGATGTCTCTCCAAAAGCTAAACATTTTTTATGCTGGGATCTTCAGAAAGTATTTTCTTTAAAATGCTATACAACTTACAATGAATGCAGTAAAATATAATGTGTGCCTGTATATTTGGTTCAGAGGAGACAGATGTAAAAATGTAGAAAATGCATTGAAATTTGTATCTACAATAAATCTTAAAGCAACATACAGAGAATAAATTATAATCTAGACAGCAATTAAATTAATAAGAACCGGCGCATTCGCCATAATTTTTATTATTGTACTACAGAATAAAAGAGTTGCATTTTAACAAATTTTAATAATATTTTACATCAATACCTCGTCAGAATAAATATTTATAATTACAGAGGAGAACCGCAACAACGGGATGCGGGTCATAATTAGAAGGAACACACATGCTGTTAATAACTCTAATGTTCGGTGGAAAATACAGGCATAATTCCGAGAATAATTCATTCCAAATTTACTATTTGCTAATTTACTTTCTATGTAGTCAACACTATTGCTATTGTCAAAATGTTTTTTACTGTAGTATTTCAAGTACACTGTGTCCCAATTTGCTTGTAATTGCAGGGTATCTCTGTAATTTGTAAAGATAGAACATTGAGTTTTCGCGAACCTGGGCCACTTTTTCGTT
Organism: Pediacus dermestoides; assembly: GCA_963942485.1. Taxonomy (NCBI): domain Eukaryota; kingdom Metazoa; phylum Arthropoda; class Insecta; order Coleoptera; family Cucujidae; genus Pediacus; species Pediacus dermestoides. The sequence goes on from OZ012626.1 coordinate 15,339,291, forward strand.
AAACTTTTAATGCCGCAAACAGTACGCCACTGGATTCTACGCAAAAATATCTATCTAGAACAGTTTTTACTTTTTTTCTAGCTTACATGGTGTGTGAGATATGGCAGCACCCCGGAAAGTGAAAATTTTCGTTTTCACCCTGTATCTCAGAAACAAAACAAGTTAGGTTAGTTCTGTTTGTGGCATTAAAAGTTTAAGGAAAAAGTGGCAGAGGTTCGCGAAAACCGCAAAGTTCGATCTTTACAAATTACAGAGATACCCTGCAATTACAAGCAAATTGGGACACAGTGTACAGAGTGTCCCATTTTCGACACTTTTAGGAGGTATTGGCGTTATTATAAAAGATAGAGTGTTGCGGTTTTCCCCTTCTTGTCCTACTTTTTTACGAAACGAAAGATTTCAGGGTCAAATTTGTCATGACTCTTAGTTTTTAATCTACAGAGTGATTCTGAAAATCTTTGTTTTTTAAGTATTTCCGTTATGTGTCTACTTATCAAAAAGGTGAAAACTGATCTTGATAGGGTTTTTTACGCAGAATTCAGTGGCGTAGGCAGTTTTGGTGTAAAGAGTTTAGTTTTAGAGATATTGCCCAAACTTATGTTTTTTTAAATAGGACACCCTAGGTATATATTATCTTTTATATTGATTAAGCAAAACTTGGGCTTTCCAAAAATATATAATACTTAATATTTATTTTGAAAAACAAGCTCAAAATTCGATATTTTTAATAATTTTCTTTATTTATAACAGTAGGCCATGGCTAATTTTTTAGAAACAAATGCAAAATTTTCACAATGCATAATTATTCTAAAGCTAAACACTTCAAAAGATAATTTTAATGTATTGTATAAAACATATCAACAATATAATACTTCTCATAATTATCATAAACGGCCATTGTAATAAAACATTAAAAGTAAAATAAAAACACCTACGTAACAAAAATATTTCATCCATAATGGAAATCTGACAAATCTGTCAAATTTTGCATTTGTTTCTAATAAACAGGATCCTTAATAACAATTAATAACAAGTTCCATAAATTATAAGATATTAGTGAATACCATTACTTGATTCAATACTTTTGAATTTTCCGGATTAGGCAAAAGTATAGGTAAAATATATGTCAAAGTTATTTCGTCGTAAACAGTAGGTAACGTTAAAGTCGTGTATAATACAAAATTTTTTTCTATAGCAAATGTTAAAGAAAAACCAATTATAAAGAAAAACTACTTACAAATTCAATTATTATCAATGAGAATTTAAAATGTCAGTGAATATTATGAGCTTGTCACTATGGTGTCAAAATCAACAGTAATACGTTTTAATTCATTCATTTCGAAAAAATCAAAATTTTTTATCTATCCTTACGGATAAAGTGCTACTTTATCTACCCTTGCGGTTAAAGTGCTACTTTATCTACTATTTTGAGTTGATAAAAGCACACTTTAACATTTGCTATAGAAAAAAAGAAAAAACTTATCTTACTTATTTTTGCTTTTTTACAACATTTCAAATGAATAAAAATGCCAAAAAAGCTAAACCACCCTCCCACAAGTGGTGCATAAGTTATTTTTCTTATATACAAAAAATTATACGAGTATAACAAAATTATAGAGTTCTACCTTAAACCGTTCTATAGACCCAAAATATAAATTAAAAAAAGATCTTCAACATCACCCAATATCTCAGTTGTACAGAACTTCAGGGACACCCTGTACACAATTACAAACTATTTCAAACAAAATTAATTCCACCTTTACCTTCAAAACTAATTTAAAACAAAATTAAAAAGATTTGAAACTCGAGAATGACTTCTATGGTTGGTGGAATAATTAAAAACTGATGAACTTCCAGTTCCGGATCATAAATCTTCAGTAAGTATATTAGAAACGGATGAGGTATCTTAAAAATTAATGAGTCGTTCTTGGTATCATTTGATTATCCAAGTTTCCATCCAATAGAAATTACTAAATCGTTGAGTTACAACGCATTAAGCAAGCATGTTCTGAAAACATTCCAAACATACAACACCCAGCGTATGCTTTTTATAATAATATAGATAGAGCATTCCTTTCATCTATACACCTATCGTAAATCATAAAAACTTTACCAATACCACAGGAATGTGAAAAGTTATGAGTACACTTCGAGAAAGAAAATGCAGACTTCGATTTCATATTTGAAAAGAATTTTCTAAGTGATTATGCGCGCAATTTCATCCGTCAAGTGCATTACAGTTTACCAGTAAACCATCATAATTCGTTTAGAATATTAAAATATGCAAGTTATAGATTCAACTACGCTACCAATCACTAACTAATCTTAAAATATGTCCGTTAACATCAAACTCATTTGTGTGTAAATTGTAGGCAACTGCTCACGATAATTCTGACACAAGCCCTGCCTGAAGGATTAATGGAGCAAAAAGATTTTTATACCGAGAACTTCATAATAGAGTTCCAACCTGCGGTTTTTAATGTCGACGTAATTCAATTCACTTTTTGCTATCACGTGATCACTTAGCGTACCTAATAGCATTACGATGTCAAATACGAGGCGGTTCAGATATGGCACAAATCATTCTATAGAATTTATTCCAGAAACGGTTAAAGTAAAGTGTAAATCTATTTAGAGAAATGACCCATCCTACTTGGCTTTAATCCAGACCTCCACTTCTATTCTGTTCTCTAAAATCCACAATCAATAATAAGTAGTGATTATTGTGTGATATAAAAATATAATTTTTATCTATTGGGTGTAGGAAAATAATAATGATTTAAAAATTCCTTTGGTACAATAATATGTGTTTCTAAATAATTGGATAAGATTGATATATACTGGATATTCATTTATACAAAAAAATTTTGCAGTATGCATTTTCGGAATGAATTAATCTGTTCCACTTAAAACAGTCCCAATGTTCCTGCTATTTTGACTTAAAACCTTTTCAAGGGCGAAATATTGCAATATAAAAACAGTTATGAAGAGTTATTCAGAAAAGATGATTTGTTGTTAGTTTTCATTTGCCGGAAAATTTTATTTGTTACAAAAGTTAGTGCAAATTCTTTAAAATTGACTTATGTGGGAAAACAAGTTTTGTTTAATTTTAAAGTTTCCATAAAACCTTATTAAAAATATGGAAAGTTTATAAAGACATTTAACATTTATGTACTTACGACTTTTGTATATGAATCTTTTCTCAATAAAATATTATACATCATAATAATAACCACCCTCCTTTAGACGAATCAGGTTATTAGCATGGTAATCGGCGTTTTGATCCTTGAGACAAAATATTCTTGGACAAAAGATATTGAAGACAAAATATATCTACTTGAACGAAATATATAAATGATATACAATGGTAGTTTTGTTTAGGTTAGGTTAGGTTAGGTTTTTTATTTTTCATTTTCAAGTTTTGTTTCAAAGTTTTAGCCCGGAACCGAAATAATTACTTAATATAAATAATATTTTTTAATGTTTATAATGGGTTAATAAATTGAATTAAATTAAAAAATATATATATATATATATATATATATAAAATGTTAAGGATATTTCATCCAAGTATATTTTATCTTAAGGATATTTCGTCCAAGTATATTTTGTCTTCAATATCTTTTGTCCAAGGATATTTTGTCCGAGGATTATAAGTCATAGTACCTATTAGCATTACATCTTTTAGCGAAATGATTTTTTTAAATCGTTTTATATTAAACCATTCTAGAGATTAAGATATATGTTAAATTGAATAGGAAAAATGAATTTCAACACCCTATCTCAGTAAAGAGGAACTTTTGCGTTAAATTACTCGATTTTGACTTATGAATACGTGATGGTAAATTTTTGTACAGATCTTTGAAGGGACATACTTACTGTAGTGTATTTGTATATTTTTTCTAATAGCCCTTAACTTTTCCTAGAAAAAAGTTGTAAATTTGTATTTTTAATCTTAGATGATTTTTTTACCAAAATTATAAATAAAATCTCGCCAATTTCAGTTAGCTAACAATTTCCGAGATTTATAAATAAATGAAATTAAAAGTGCAATTCTAGTAATGTTTGCTATTTACAATTAAATGTAATTACTTTTAGTTAATACCTCTAAATATACTTTCATAGAGATGCAATCGCTAGAGAAAATTAAGGATAAACCGTTGCCACGGGTTCTATGCATAGAAATACCTGGAGAATAAGGCAGCATAATATATGCAAATAACTAGTGGAAAGTGGCGGATTACTAACTATGATAAATTTTATAGTTTAAATTCAAAATTTGTATACTAGACACATAAGCTTTCGGGTTTGGATTAGATAAAGTAATTTTAAATGATGCTGATAATTACTTAAATATTAGTAAACTGGTTTGTATTCTATACATGCACATTCTGACTAGACTGCTAAAAATCTTTAATATGTATTCGGCATTTCACAGCATATTTGGCACAATGTAAAGTAAAATATTAAATCTGGTTTGAAACTTTTTTTCGGTATCGGCAAAGTTATTAAATATTAAAATACATAATGTATCTATCTTTCCATGCAAAGCCTGATGGGAAATAATATAATAATAAAAATCAAATATTCTATCTTCATGAATATCATTTCTACTTTATTTAGTATGTAAAAGACAAAGTGGCTGAATAATACAAAAGTTGAGAGGGCCACAACATGTTCCAGAGCCTGCTGTAAAATGCATGGATCGTTATTGGATACATAGGACTATTGACCACGTCTTCGTTATATGGTATTTTCGCGACTAGCACTCTCGCTTTTTCGGTCCATTACCTCACCACTTCTCTTATCTCATAAGATCTCTTTTATATATAAACCACCATTACACTATACCACCCTTCTAATCTAGCATTGAAAATTTAACATTTATCTTAAATGTTTACGAAGAATCAACATAAGGAACACATATTTTATGCACTAATGAGACAGTAGGTAGTTAAATGGCCTATAAATAAGCTTAGATATCAATTGGTTAGATACGCGTATATTCATTAAGTATATCTGAAAAGTTGCATTAATGAAAAGTCGATTTTAATTGAAAAAGATCAATTTAATCACTGATGCTAAGTTACATACATAGGTACCGGGACATTTTTTTAACTTTGAACATAGTCGGCAATAGTCCCTATGTTCAGTTTGAAAAAACACACCTCAATGCATCTATTTAAGCAATCAAGTAACCAATTTTACGTGAAAATAACTTGACAAGTAAAAAAAAATAAATATCAAGTTGCTGTTTGAATTATTATTGTCATAAAATAAATCAAAAACATGAATTTAACTTAAGAAAAAATACACATAATGCATATTATAACATGCCAATCAGAGCATAAGACGTTTTTTCAGTCACTTATCCCGATTATTAAAAATTTAATTAAATAAAATTAAATCAGGTGTGTGGTATAATTGGTTGCACAGCAAATACTCGCAATGCATTGATCTGTGCTTTTTAAAATTGAACATAGCGAATATGTTCAGAGTTAAAAAAATATCCCGGTATGTATATATTGCATATAAAAAAGAAATGTAACAGTAATTTATACACTAGTCAGAAAAGACAAGGTGGTGTAATGTACAACTGCAAATTTCATATGCAGCGAGTTGTTAAATAATAATGACATTGTTTGAACATGACGATCTAGTCCATTACCTATATTGTAGTATATATGCTAGACAATAGAATATGACCTATTTCTAGTCTAATTTTTTTAACAGAATCATATTGTCAATGTAACATTTTCTTGTTATGATAAAAATACTTCTTAGTTTACCGATAATATAGAACAGTACCTAAAACTAATAACCATTTTTGTTTATTTATTTAATAACAAATGGATTCTATATTTTTCATCAAGTATATCCATAAGATCTAGAATATTAATGAAAATAATTCTGTCGCGTCGGTTTCAATTTTTGTTAAAATCTATACAGGATCCATCAAAACCTGACATTTATTATATAAATAATATACTATAAAAAAATAATAAAATAAATAAATATATAAATTGGTTAACTTTACAAATAAAAAATATCAGATGTGTCCAGCAGATGACTGTCTTATACGATACTGATTTAATACTTTATAAAGTACTGAAAACGTATCGAATAATCATATTTTATTATACAGGGTGATCAGTAATTGGCACACTCCGAATACAGGGCGTTATAGAGCACATTAAAACTAAGGATAATCTGCAAAGAAAAATTAAATCTGATGGTTAGTTCCCGAGTTATAGAGTTTCCCTCATCCAAGTTACAAGCTAATTATTTTCATAACCAAGACAAAAATGAGTGAATAATTCATACTACTATAATCTCTGGATTAAATGCAATATGATTTGTTCAATTTTTTTCACAAAACCTCTAATGCAAAGAAATTGAAAATGTTAAAATTTAATAAAATACCTAAATTTGAGAGAATTTTGAAGATTGGCAACCTCTCAAGCTCCCCTTGAAATAAACTAAAATACCTTCTATTGCCATGAAAATATTAATAATGAATTTCAATTGTTGTTTTTGTTTTTTAATAAAATTGACAGTACTAAATTAGTTTGACAAGTTCTGGCATCATAAAATATTGAACGTTTCTCTTTTTTTTTCTCGTCTAACCTATTTATATGTTCAATGCAGTGTTGCCACTTTTATTTTCACAAAAGTGGTCATATCTTTGTAAAGAAAGGACTTACGACACTGCGGTAAAAAAATGAATCAATCTTAAAACGTAAAGTTTATCACAGTATGCTCCGAGTGTGCCAAATACTGATCACCCTGTATATAGATAATGCGAATTAATAATTATTTTGTATAAGATGACATCGAGTGTATTCGTATTAATTCGGAAATATTCGGAATCGATCCAACAATATTGTGTTGTACGGAAAAGGCACACGAAAAAAATCAGCGGAAACAATTTAATCAAAAAGACTTCGGGTATACTCGAGACCTTTCAATAGTAAAATTTTTGACGGGATTTTGAAAACAAGTTAAAACAAAATATGATAATTATAAAAAACCTAAAAAGATCCTCATGTATGTACCATTTGTGCTGGTATTAGATAAAAAAGATTGAATGTGTGATCCACAATTTTGTTCAAACTCTTCAGTTTGAAACTTGGATCAATTTCGATACGAGTAATAATGACACAGTTAACCTGTAATGAGTGTTCGCATCAATTTTCAGAAAGTTAAAACGACAACTTTATATTGTTTAAATTAAAACTCCTGTATACTTCTATCGCCAACTAGAGGTGAAATTTAAATGAACACCCGATATTTTATATTGTACAGAATTAAAGGATATCTAGATATTAAAATCAAAATGATTGTATAGGACCATGTAGGTACTACGCCTTTAATAATAATTAGCATTATTAAAAAAAATATTTATAATTATTTCACTTCCCAATAGGTATCTGAGTTTTGCAAATGGCATTTAAATAAATTACGACTTATTGAATGAATCAATACATTTGATAAACTTCTAAAACTATCGTCTTAAAACATTTTTAAAGTAAAGACTCAGATTCAATTTAAACTAATATAAAGTATAACAAATATGTTAATATCAAGGGACTTTAGATAGTACAAGATTCCGAAAGTTTATTACAAACTTTCTAACTTACCTACAAATGAAGATTTATTAAATTTTCATTCATTCATAATAAATCTTTGGAATTCCTGAAATGTGTAAACTTAAGAAAAGTTAAATGGTTCATACGAATTTTCAGGAATTTATCATTACCTATTTCTAGAGAGTCTACAAATTCTTATAAGATTTGATTAAGACAAAAACTTCTAAACAGATGCCGGAAATACGTATAATTTAGAAACAAATATTGAATTCAGAGTCATCAAAGATACTGGTTTTATTAACACGAATAACATTGGCTTAATCAGAATTATAAGAAAAAATAAAAATATACTGTACGTGTTACGATAAAAACGGCACATAATGTATCGAAAAAACAATAAGTTTTCCGTCGAATGGAAGTTTTGAGAGTTTAGAATAAGAAATGTGGCTTTATGATCTGTATTACCCCCGGAAAGCCCTACCTAGGGAAGCGGAAAAACCAAAATTCTAGTAAAAGCGACGTGAACTACACACCAGTGTGAGAACCGTCTGTCTGTAAAGTACGTCGTAAAATACAGAAGATACGACATATCCGAATGACATTTTGCGATGCAGAGTAAAAACACTGTTGTGTTTATATGAACACAATTTCAACCTTTAGAGAATTAGTCAGCTTTTTCAACAATTTAAAAATTTCATTCATGTTAAAATGAATAGGTAATTTTTATGCTCCTTGAAACAATTATATTACATTTTTTGAACAATGACGTTAATGCACGATAATGAAAAATTCAATATCACATTATAGAAGCGCAGGTGCTTGTGTATAATTGTTAAAAATTATTGCAAAAATATGTCTACAGCATTCTTAGGTTATTGTAATTATTCTTATTTCAATCAATTTCAAACACTTTCTTGAAATTTTAGTTAAATCTATCAGGATTCTTTACATTAGACATGTATGTTCGGGTGTCCAGATTTTGTTGTATTTGCGGGGTATCTCGCTTATTAGTAGATAGAGATAGAGAAATGCGATTTTTGCGACACGTTGCTACTTTTTTGTAAAACGAAAGATACCGTCAACGGTTTTTTCATAGGCCCCTTCGTTTTTGACATACAGAAATTGAAAATTTGCACTTTTGAGGCATACCTACCTCGTATTTTGGGAACGGCTGAAGATATTGGAAAGTTAAAAACTGCATTTTATACATATTTTTACGTAGAATCCAGTGACGTACTCAATTTTTTCCTAGAAGCGATAATTTTCGAGATATTTACCTACCAAACTTATGTTATTTTAAATGGAACACCCTGTATATTTTTCACAAGTTGGATCCAGCTTGTCATAGGCTTTACAAAAATATAAATCACTAGTTATTTTCTATATTAAGCTAAAAACTAACAATTTTCCAAAATTCCGCAACACTTTTATAAGTAGGCCATGAAAAATAACATACAAAAATATCTGATGTGCCCAACACATGACTTTCTTATACTTACGGATAGTTTCACAATAATTACTTTTCCCAAAGAAATTAAGTTAAATTTCTTATAAAAATTTTGTAGGTTTCCAGCAATTTTCAAATAGTCTCTGTCGCACTTATTGCAATACGCATAAATCTGTCCTTGTCCCACTCATTACTGCCAGATTTTAGGACAAATAAATAACAGAATACTTATGAAAATTCCACAGTGCGAAAAATGCTTGATATCTTTGAATTTGCTGTAGCTAAACTTTAAAGATTTATAAAATACTTCTCAGTTTTGGTCAACGTTTCACTCAAACAAACTGTGCAGTGCACAATAATCCTTCTCATCAAAATATTTCGATCTTTTGCCTTTGACAGCTGTTTGACTAACAATCTCTTCTTCTTCTTCGTACTTGGATTGCAAAGCAATGTCAAGTTTTTGGTGTTTGGCACTTATTGCAATACGCATAAATCTGTCTTTGTCCCACTCATTATAACCGAATTTTTCGAGAAAAATGTGTTTTATTTCAGATTTTTGACCTATTACTCACTTAAAAAAATCTCCCGGTATGAAATTACATTTATTTATTCATTATTATTGTTTTCGGTACCATAGACCAGTAAAATAAAAAAAACTAATGGTCCGTTCCTTCTGGGATTCGAAGCCGGGACCCTCTGTTTGGCAGCCATATAACATGGTCTACCTCGACCATGGAATTCAACTATCAACGCGCGCTATGAGAAATATAAAGTGTTTTAAGAATATCTAGTTTTTTTGAAATTTTTTTGACGGAATTTCAAAAAAAAGTTCAAACAAAATTTGTTCAAAATTCAATTCTAAATCAATGTTAAAGAATAAAAAAATCTCATAAATTGTTTATTTTTCAAGATATTCCTAAAAAACCTAAAAATGTCTTCAGGTAACTGTCACTTGTTTTGGTGCTAGATGAAAAACATTGAATGTGGCACCCACAAATTTGTTCAAACTCTTAAATATCAAATTTGAATCAAATCCGATAAGTCGTTTTTGAGTTATGGTGGATACAGACAGACAGACAGACAGACAGACACACAGACAGACAGACACACAGACAGACATCATGGCGAAAATGGTCAAAATGGATTCAGGGGCCCTCAAAACGTGTAAATCCATCAAAATCTCGAAGTCGAAAAAAATCACGATTACAATACTTCCTTATACTACGTATAAGAAAGTAAAAAGGAAGACCTTTTCACAAGAACAAATAAATGTTTGAATACACTTTACAGAAATTGTTCAAATTGATTTCCGTTATGTCTCAGACACATTTGGCATATTTTTCTTATCCTGCGTAAAGCATTCAGAATTATGAGAGGTTGTGCCTGTAAATTCCTAAATTATCTTTCTGTGGCAGCACGTATATCTTCTAATGTATGAATAATGGCATAGCTTTCTTATATTTCATTATATTTCTTATAAAAATTTGGCTGACTTTTTCAAAATTGTAATTTTCTAACTTAATATAGCAACTAACTATAGAGTGTTTTATATTTTTGTAAATACTATGACCAGCTGGACTCAACTAGTGAAAAACATACAGGGTGTTCCATTTAAAATAACATAAGTTCAGTAAATACCTCGAAAATTATCGCTTTTAGGAAAAAATTGTACGCCACTGGATTATACTTAAAAATATGTATGAGACGCAATTTTTGCCTTTCCAATATCTTCAGCCGTTCCCAAAATACTAGGTATGCCCCAAAAGTGCAAATTTTCAATTTCGCCACCAAGGTCGCCCGATTTGACACTTTTGGACTTATTTTTTTAGAGACATACTAAAGATATTTTATATAAAACTAAACGTCGAAATACAGATGAATTCAAAGACAACTTTACACAATGTCTTAATTCCGTATCAAATATTCGCATAGAAGTGTCATGAAAAGTGTATCGCAGTTAATAGACGTAATTTTGAACTTTTTCTTTCAGTTGTTTATATAGATATTAATTTTAGACAGTGTTGTTTATATGTATGTTTCGTTTGTTGTATTGTCATTTTTATTTGATAAGTTTTTTTTTTATTTAATTTCAAAAATTTAGAATTTTTTATTTTTCAAGAAGAAATTGAAGGAATAGACCCTACATATTATATATATATATATATATATGAAAAGGGACAAAAATGCTCTTTTCAACAGAGTCACGGCCCACTAAGACTTCCATATAAAAAATACAACTTTATGTCATAAACTAAAAATATATTTTTTTCAAAATCTGTTACGCCATTGCATTCTACTCAAAAAAGTGCTTTAAGAACGTACAAACGTCATTTCTGTAAATTCATAAACATCCGAAATATAGACAAAAATCAAAATCTCAAAAATTCGAATTTTTGTCCATAACTCTTTAACTTCGCTATCAAGGGTTTGTTAAAAAAAGAGCTCGACGATGCGCGGTCAGATTTTTAATATCTCTTATGGATTAAAAGTTAGCCTATAAAAACATCGAATTTTGCCCACCCTGTACGTTTCTCTTAGTTTCCTTCTCCCCGTCGTTTGCCTCTCTTGAGATCAAGAGAAAGGGAGAGTGTTCCGCACATATCTACTGAAAATAATTCTATACAGAATTAATAATAGTTACTACTAAATTTCTATATGAATATATTGAATATATTACAAATCAAGAACAGTAATCCCATTTCCTATAATCCTTCTCATTTGATACTCCATGAACTTTGACACAAGAACCTGTGCTGTTAACTGTTATTCTATCTTAAGTGTGAGTATTCAAGTAAGTAGACATGTGTTAGTTCAAGATTCAGAACGACACTTAACCTGAATGGCATATTGAAGGGTCTTGCCAATATGTTAAACAAAAGGGGATGGCTTCCGTAGACTATTGTCACTGTATGTGGTGGTTTTGTTGCTGCTATAGGCCTGTGTGGGTTATCTGACTATGTTATCTCCTCCTTACTAGTAATGTAATCAAAGGAATTTAATCCAAAATTAATACATGATTTTTAATCAGGCAGATACCTACAGGACAATTTAATGTCAAATTTATATTATTGTGATTAAAGGCTGAAACCTGAAACAAAACATTTGAATCGTTGAAGGCAATTTTCTAAAATCGGAATTTCCAGTTTTTGTCAGTTTTCATCAGATCACTCAACATTTTCATATTTATCTTAGGATTATTTTTGAGGACTATATTTTGCAATTTAGCCAAATTTAAACCTATATCTATTATAATAAGAAAGATCCTCATGCAGAAAATGGATTTCAGCCACCTGTATAATTAAATGTATATAGAAAAATAACCTGTTGCCAACAAAAAGATAGGAGTACCTATCTAATAGTAAACTTCAACAAAATAAAATTTAATAGTTTATTATTATATGAGCGATTATTCACGAAAATGATGTTTGAGCCCACGAGCCGTAGGCGAGTGGCGCAATTCATTTGAGTGAATAATGGCCATAATCGCGAATGTAATACTATGCTTTTTCCACACCTATTAAAGAAATAAATTAGACTCAAATTTGATAATTTTTTTGACACTTACTTAATTACTGTCAAACTAGTCGATTGTCAAGTGCAGAAAGATTTGATGGGGGGCGATTTAAAATATCATTGGTTCAGCAACATTGAATTATGAATTTGTGTATTTGTGATTGGCCGGATACGCAGTGAATAATAAAAGTATTTCACTATTCACTGTATTGAATTATGGACACGATTTTCCACAAAAAAAATACGAATAATTGACATATAATTAAACAGGTGTGGAAAAAGTCATATAAGCTTATGCTAAATATCAAATTTCTCCCTCCATCAACAACTTTGGCGAAACTGCGTTTAAAATTTTGGAATCATTTCCTAATTTTAGAATGACTATAATATTTTGTATGAAATATGTACATATTTTTTTTTTAAGTCAGATTTCATTACATTAATATTATACAGGGTATTTCACCAGTGACAATGAGCCTTATGGAATTGAAAATGCAACCCACAATACATTTGCAAAGTTAACGTGGATAGTGGTTTTTTGGTTTAAAAAACATAAAACTTAGTTAACTGGGCAGTTTCGTAAATTTAAACATTAATGTCATTCGCTTTTGGTTAAATGAAATTGTGAAAATGTCACTTGTGACAAATAAAGCTACTGGAAGCAACGCTATCATGGATTCATAATTTTATTTTAAAACATTAGGATATCTAAAATAACCACGTTAACTTAGCAAATGTATTGTGGGTTGCATTTTCAGTTTCGTCGGGCTCATTATTACTCGTGATATACCCTGTATTTACAAGAATTAAAAAAATTGAATTCTATAATTTACATATCCATGTTAATTTATAATCAAATGTAAATACCGTATGATCAAAAATTATTTAGATAAAGGGTGGCTTTGGAATTCTGAATTTACCTTGCATGTTTGATTCATCGTCAGTAGTTGAAATTATATAGGTTTGTAAGCTAATCAGCTTGTCAAATAAGACTTATTTATTAAACTACGGGTTTATTTTCTATTTTTTTTTATTTATTATCTATTCGCCATGGCCACCCTTTATCTAAATAATTTTTGATCATATGGTATAATCTTCAAGACGTATGAAAATTATTATTAGTGAATTGTCATTACATAATAATAAAACTTTAAGATTAATAATCAAATAAGTAAAATATCTGATGTGCCCAACACATGACTTTCTTATACTTACGGATAGTATCACAATAATTGCTTTTCCTAAAGAAATTAAGTTAAATTTCTTGTAAAAATTTTGAAGGTTTCCAGCAATTTTCAAATAGTCTCTGTCGCACTTATTGCAATACGCATAAATCTGTCCTTGTCCCACTCATTATAACCTAATTTTCCGACAAAAATGTATTTTATTTTAGATTTTTGACCTATTACTCACTTAAAAAAATCTCCCGTTATGAAATTACATTTATTTATTCCTTATTATTGTTTTCGGTACCATAGAAACCAGTAAAATAAAAAAAAACTAATGGACCGGTCCTTCTGGGATTCGAACCCGGGACCCTCTGTTTGGCAGCCATATAATGAAACACATGGTCTACCTCGACCATCGGATTCAACTATCAACGCGCGCTATGTCACAAAATATAAGGTTATATTTTGGTGTAGTATTGTTATGTTGGGATTGTCAAAAGTTGACATAAAATGTGCGCGGCAACGCCCTTGCAGTTGTTTGCGTCAATAGTACCAATTCCACTAGTTATTTTTTCAATACCAACAGATTCAGTCATTCTTGATCACGCTGTATAAGTGTTTTAAGAATATCTAGTTTTTTTGAAATTTTTTTGACGGAATTTCCAAAAAAAGTTCAAACAAAATTTGTTCAAAATTCAATTCTAAATCAATGTTAAAGAATAAAAAAATCTCATAAATTGTTTATTTTTCAAGATATTCTTAAAAAACCTAAAAATGTCATCAGGTAACTGTCACTTGTTTTGGTGCTAGAAATTTGAATCAAATCCGTTAAGTCGTTTTTGAGTTATCGTGGATACAGACAGACACACAGATAGACATCATGGCGAAAATGGTCAAAATGGATTCAGGGGCCCTCAAAACGTGTAAATCCATCAAAATCTCGAAGTCGAAAAAAATCACGATTACAATACTTCCTTATACTACGTATAAGAAAGTAAAAAGTAACAGTTTTTTAACCTAAATAAAATTAATTAATCATTTTCTTTGTTAGAAATGTATTGTTATTCACAGCTGGTGAGGCAAAAGAGAAGCTAAGAAACGTGATCGGAAGCTAAGTTAACAGCTTTCAGTCAGTTTTCTACTTAACGATCATGAAATTATGAAACGAATTATTATTTTGAAAAGCATTACAAATGTAAACGGGTAAAATTTAAATGCAGATTTTCTAATAATGACAGAGCATTTGCAGCGGATTTCGAGATTTTAGTAAGAATTTATATGTAATTTACTTTTTGTTCTCGACTAAAATCCCAAAAAGCATTTGGTTCTACATTTATATGCATATGTGGCTCTTACTGTTTAATGGTTTAATTTCGTCGCAAGTGCTCCATTTTCATTAAAATATAATCCGAATCATTCATTTTAATATCAATTTAAATAGAAGCTTTTTATGACAGAATATATATTTATTATTCTAATTGCATGTGATTAAAAAAGTGGACTGAAATACTTTAAATATGTTTCTTTTTTGTAGTTTGATAGTTAAAGGACGGTTGATATAGGTAGTTGTAATTGTCGTTAGGAATAAAAATGAAAAGGACGAACAGTATGGAGGTTTCAAGAAGGACGAGAGAAGCAGCACTTTTCATAAAAATCTAACAACTTTCATCCACATTTTTAAAACCGATTAATTCAGTGTAATTTTTTTAATAATAAGGAGGCATTAACGAAACTGTAATTGTTTATAAACAATATAATAACTACAACAATTAATTAGCCACTAAAAAAGTGATATTTTAAATTTTAATTTATATGTACACTTCTGTTCACTGAAAAAGCATACAAGTCTTGAGAGCGATTTTTGCATTTTTTTAGCTTCGTAAATTTGCCTTACATCTGTTTCCATGTTTGCAAACGATGAATGAACACTTTTTGAAAATCTTGGATATGAACTGATCGGATATTACAATTGTTGTCTGACAGTGACATTAAAGTCAAGTTACACAAATAAAATGTAAGTGTAAGCATTTTCAGTGAACAGAAGTGTACATACAGGGTGTGTCACGACGAGTTGACAGTAGACATAACTCTATTACTAAACACAATTTAGTTCTAAAAATTGGTACACGCCCATTATACAATGTGCTCTATTTAATGATAATATTGCGACCTTTCTGGTACTTCCGGTTATACCGGAAGTAGACACAAACTTTGTTATTTTAAATGGAACACCCTGTATATTTTTGAATTTTTAGATTCTACACTTCATTTTAGATATAAAAGTATTAAGGTTGTATGATCCTAACATTAACGGTATTATAATTATTTACACTTTTTCATTTTTTTTATAAAAACAGATGTAAATAAAAATTCAAATCTTGACAATGACACGTTTTTTCCTAAATTTTCTTCATGTGTTTGAGGTAGGAATATACAAGAAATAAGCTGATGCAGTTTTGGAATACTTGCTTTATACAGGGTGTTGGTGGTTGTCCGTTCATTTTTAAAAACTTTAATCAATGATAACTTAATTTTTTTAAATGGAACACCCTATATATTTCTAGATTTTCGAATTCTACACTTAATTCGAGACATAAAAGTATTAAGGTTGTAAGGTCTTAAAATTAACGGTATTATAATTAATTACGTTTTTTAAAAAATAACAGTCAATCACAAGCACCCTGTATAAAATAAGTTTTTTAAAACCCTGTTACCATGTTTCTTGTACATTTCTGCGTCCACTAAAATTTGGTTTGTTTTTTGAAAGAACGTGTCATTAGTAAAATATGAAAATGTTTGACTCTAAGTTTTTGTATGAAAAAATTGGAAGAAACATAATTGAGATTTTCAATAAAACAACGTTCTCTGTCCGTCCTGACGTCACAAGACACTCTAATGAGCGTTGCCATTGCGCATATCATCTATCTCTCAAAATTGAAAACCTTAATTACTTAATTAAAATAAATAAATAAAAATAAAAAATATTAAATTAAATATAATAAAAACAAATTTTAGAGGAAGTAGAAATGTACAAGAAATATGGTAATATGGTTTTGAAAATCTTTTTTATATCTACAGGGTGCTTAGGGTTGATCGTTAATTTTTAAAAACCTTGAAAATTGGAAAAAACGTAATTAATTATATAACCGTTAATTTTAAGACTTTACAACCTTAATACTTTTATGTCTAGAATTAAGTGTAGAATTCGAAAATGTGGAAATATATAGGGTGTTCCATTTAAAAAAATAAAGTTATTATTGATCAAAGTTTTTAAAAATGAACGGACCACCACCAACACCCTGTATAAAGCAAGTTTTCCAAAACTACATCAGCTTATTGCTTGTATATTCCTACTTCAATCGTAAGAAAAAACTTTGGAAAAAATGTGTCATTGTCAAGATTCGAATTTTTATTTACATCTATGTTTTTGTAAAAAAAAATGAAAAAGTGTAATAGTATATTGTAATACAAGTGCGGAAAACGCATCATGACAATACGAGTGTGAAATTTGCAACGCGAGCGATAGCGAGTGCTGCAATCACACGAGTATTGTCATGAGCCATTTCCGCAAGCGTGTTACATACGATTTTTTCTACGAAAACGTGGAATTCGTAAAAAATAAAATTATTTGTAAATCTTTTTCTAATTAAAAAAAACATCAAGTAAGTTTGTTGTCATAGAACTGAAAGCTCATAGCTGTTGACAGTTTATAAATTGTGTCCTGTCATCGAAATAATTTTGATTTTGAGATCAAATTACGTGAATATAAACATGGAGTTTCAAAACTAAAGCGAAAGCGATGACCTAATGTGCACTCCTCCGGTTGTTAGATATTAAATAAATGTTATAATTATAACTAAATGTTAAACTAAACTTCTTTATGTTTTTGTTTGCGTGCGGAAAGTTTAAAAAAAGTGTGCGGAAAAAAATTTCCACACTAATTTTCCGTACTAGTTTTTCAAAAGCCTACTTTCAAGTTCGATTATCTTGTCAGAAAAAACGTCATTCCGCATTTTCGTAGAAAAAATATTTTAAATTCCGTTAATGTTAGGACCATACAACCTTAATACTTTTGACTAAAATGAAGTGTAGAATCTAAAAATTCAGAAATATACAGGGTGTTCCATTTAAAATACCAAAGTTTGTGTCTACTTCCGGTATAACCGGAAATACCAGAAAGGTGGCAATATTTTCGGTAAATAGAGCACATTGTATAATGGGCGTGTACCAATTTTTAGAAGCAAATTGTGTTTAGTAATCTCGTTAAAATATACGAAAAACAGATACAGTGCAACCATGTGTGAGAATAAATTGTATTGCGAAGAGCTTTAACACTCTGATAGCAAAGTGAAAAGAAAGCTAAGACGTTATATAATGGTTCTGTCTACTGTCAACTCGTCGTGACACACCCTGTATATAAAAGCTGAAACAATCCTTATGTAGCATTTTTGTCAATACCAGATTAACCAAAATCTTAAATTCGAAAGTTCTTATATTCATATAAGTTCCTTCAATCTAATTTAAGTATCTGCATTTGAAGTTGTTAAAACCAAAACTCATTACGACTAATATTTATTCGTTAGTATTACGGACCTGTTAGCATGTAATATACGAACTAAATACTCATATAAACTGAATTGGATGCCTATAGTGGTACATTCTGCATTAAAACAATTAAATAGAATTATTGCACTGTCTACAAAAATTCTATTTAAATCTAGATAATCATTGTCTAGGTTTTATTTAATAATTGTTGTGTACGTACATCACATGCATCCTGTGGAAAGCCATTTCAGGGAAAAGCAATAAAGTTATCTTTTGTAAATTATTTGTAATATCTGTCAGCGGTTTCACTGTTATATTATGTTACAATTTATGGTAATGTTAACTATACAGTGTTATAAATTTGCTTCCGAAAACTTGCAAGAGTATAAATATTTATAGAGGCAATTAGTGCGTTAAAATTTGATTCCTTTCACCCTTTTACAACGATCGTATTTCATGTCGCATTTTACAAGGCCATTTTATTATCTGATGTATCCGTTTTTACATTTTCATTTCGCTGTAGATGGTGAAAAACTCAATTAATTTTAATTCAGATAATTTGTTACAGAATATTAATTAGTAAATCTATATTGAAAAATTTCGAGAATTCTTTCGATTTTATAAAGTTTGTTTCATAACATTATACTCTACAGTTATTATCAACATGTGGACTATTGCGTATAGAAACTATTTTCAAAAAAAATCTATTAAATTTAATTAGTTGTAAGTGATATGGGTGATTCCAAAACCAATTGTGTGGTACATACATACATAGATTTTGCAATGTATTATTAATGGAAACATTTCCATTTCAGTGCTCTTCATTACAATTGTCAGTAGAGTAAAAGAGAATTTTAATTTATACTATTGTAGTTTGCAATGTTCATATAACTGTTAAATAAACATGGGCTGTAATTTTGTAGTGTAACGAATTTATTTGTTTAGTTTATAATCAAAATAGTTTCCCTTCTCTAAGTATTAACCATTTTCAAACCTGTATTAATTGTAATTTTTTCATCCACAACAAACAAAATAAAATTGAAATTTTGACTATGTAAATTTATAATTACCTAATGCTTAATAACTAAAATGAAATAGATCAAGGTGTCTCAGAACTCTAACTCATAAATCAAACCACGAACCTTACAAAGACACTTGAACGTAACAATTTAAATTAGTAACAAGTTCTATGGTACACAAAATTGCATTCCTGCATCTAGATATTGTCAGAAGGGTTGCCTGAAATTTACTTTTCCATTATGTTATCTGTCATAACTCGTGCATCAATCAAGTTTTATATGAAATCCGACAAATATATAATTAGAGTAAATTAAATTTTTAATTTACTTTTAATTACTTATAACTTTTTAATATAATTTTAAATTAATGATTACATTATTTGGTATAGAGGGATATTCACCGAAACCGTTGATTAGATGTTAAACAGATGTAGTTAATATTTTTTTCTGAAAATTGGGTTGTAGCCTAAACAGCATATGATCTCTTTATTTAAAATATTTTTAAGTTTCTACGACTCCCGGTTACACCGGAAGTAGACACTAACTTCGTTTTTTTAAATGGAACACCCTGTATATTACTATCTACATTTTTAAATTCTACATTCAATTATAATAACATTTTGTTAAAACAATTTTTCTCTAAAGCATTTCGTTTAATAATTACAGGATGATTTTTTAAAAAATGTCCAAAAATGGGCTAACTTTCAAATTTTATTTTCTAGCCTTCTAATATTAAAATTGAAATGCGGTTTTGGCAAGATGTTAACAAAAGTGTACTACTTGCAATTTCTTCATTACAACAGCTCAATGTTCTACAAGGGGTTTATGATTTTGGTGCCATTCAGAAAAAACTCAAAACGGCATAACTCATTTTTTTCAAATGGAACACCCTGTATATCGATACAAATTTGGATTATTCATTCAATTTAAAGGTAATTTTGTTGCTTTTTTGTATTAATGGCATAAATATTACTTCATCACTATGATGAGTATGATACTTTATCCAATATGCTGATACCAATACACTAGTAAAAATTCAGTGTGAAAATCAACACGGAAAAGGGTCTATATGAGGCCACCGTTTATAGTGTAAAGTTTAACAAAAGCATATTAGGTGAAATTTTCTTTATTCTTGCTCACACCACACATGATGTAAAAACTACCACATAAAATGAAATCATACTGCAGAGTGTAAATATTCACCAAATATTTTGAGGAAACACAGATGTGGGTGGACATTTAATCGGACAGTGATTGAATAAACAATATATCCGTTTCACCACAGTTACATTAGGGTTAAAAATCTCTATTTCACTAAATTTGGTGTAAAATTTTCACCAAAACTGTTTTACCACTCAAGTTTGGTGAAGCAACGTCCTCAATTTTTACTAGTGTAGTACCAGTCAAATTGAGTCTATTGATTCTATTTGGTGCCAAAAGTTAGAATCTCCGATTTTTTGGTATATTATTCACAGGTTCAGATTCCTTTACTGTTACATGTAGATAATTGTTCGATAGTCCAACGTTTTCAATTCCAAAAGAGTTAAAAAATGTTGAATCCGTCCAAATATATTTTGGATAAAAGCGCATATTTCAAATTTGTATCACTTCTTGCAAAACATTTCTAGTAAATTTGAAATGTATTAAAAACAAGTATGTTGTGTTCTGACTAGTGGCAAATATAATAGATCTTACTAATGTTAAAACATAATAACATAAGTAATTTCTTAGTAATAGGACTTTCAATTAAGCTATTTTGGACACCATCAATTACCCACACAGAGTTAAATTAATTTCATATTATAAAATTTTATCTCTCCTAAACGGTTAAGATATATTCACTTTTGGATATCAATATTTAGTGTCTATAGAATATTGAAATTTCGCAAAACTCGTGTTTAAAAACATTTCTCATACACATAAACGGTGTCTAAATATAAAATTGTAAAAGTTACGAATGCTACCAAAACTACATTACTCAACTGCTTAAAATTCAAACCAAAATTTACTGTAATAAGTAAGGATAACGTGCAGAACACCATAAATACATAGGTACACCCTCTTAACGCTCGTAAGGTAAAGGATTCCGTGAATGCAGAAACGGGAACCAACCAGGTTAAGGCCAATAAAACGCCTGAAAATGTCGCACTTTATTACGAATAGGAAATTTATGTCGTGTCCTAACAAAATTTATTTATAGACTCAGGCAAATATAAAATATATCAAAGGTCACCGATAATTCGAATTTTATGTACGTTCTTTATTACACGAAAATCTAATAAGTACCTTGAAGGTAATAAGTGGAACATTAACTGGTTCTAAAGATGAAAAGAAGGTATACAAGTCAAATCCAAAGAAACAGTAAATTTAAGTATATATACATATATAATAGATTGCAGCAAATAGAGTGATCAAGAAAAATTATTTTTCAGAGTTCGAGTTGTTATTATTAAGACATTTGTATCTTCAACAATTTGAACTTGCATAAAAATGAGTACCTATTCAAAGAATTAAATTCAGTGTATTAAACAATCATTGGCTAATATACCTACTACTTTACTCTCTAAGAGTAAATTTAGAAAATTTCTCATCCTTTCGGCTGCTACTTCTACTACCACTACATTATTATTCAATAAACTAGAAAGGAAAACCGTGTTTATTCCACAGAGAAAAACTAACCTTAATAAATGCGCCTAAGCACAGAGTTAGCCACATATTTACTATCCACTTTATTTGTATTTCTGCCTAATAAATGAACTTCAGCAACATTTACTCACCCTCGACTTTCCTATTGTTATTAAATCTTTCGCTCAAAACATTTATTGACACTTTCGAGGAAACGTATCTATAAGTAGAAACATATATCAAGTTTTTGTGTTGGACAACATTGCAAAACTTTGTTCGGGCGTTATCTTGTTGGCTGTCCCCAGGACATTGTTTGGGGTGTGCTTTGTTATATTCATGGTCAGTGTATTGTGAAAAGTATTTTTCGATTTATTTTCCTAACACACAACATTTATTATATTAGTCATTCAATGTTTTTTGTGATAAATTAAGTTGATTTGTTGTGGGAGTATACTAAAGTGATTCTATGACATACAAATTCATCAGTTACAAACATAGTTAGAAATTTTCTGATTTTTTTTCCTTCCTAAAACCTAAAATAAATTATATTCACTAAATCAAATATGTATGTACTATGTACACATTTATACGATGAAATATTTTTTAGGATCAAAAACAATTAAACAACTATCGAAAAAATCTTAGAATAAAAAGCTATAGGAAGTAGCATTTTCTATCTAGCCCCACAGAATTACGAGAGACGGAAGTCGCCAGCTTGATAACAAATATGACTCACATATTTAGTGTTACTGTTTAGTTTTGCGCAGATTGGTATGTTAATAGACAATTCGCAAAATATGAATGTTGGAAATTGAGTTTCTTGTGTTTTTATACTATTTGTGTGAAATTTTACTGGGTTTTAGAATGTTAATAGTGTAAATATTTTGGCAACCGGAATCTTTCTGACCGCCATCTTTGCCAGTCACTCAAAATTTAGTAAATTATCCTTCCTCTCATTATATATTCAAATCAAAAAACAGTCCATTTATTTTTATATAATAGGAGTAATATATTTTATTATAGAACAAAAATTAACTTTTTAAGTATGCTTAAGTAGTTTCAAGAAACATTCCTCTGTGTCACATAATTCCATTTGACATAGATACCATACTGTAATGATCAATGATTCAATGAACCAATTGAACATGTATTATTTAAATCATTTATCATAGCTATTCTTGCGATTGGTGGAATGCAAGCTGAAAAGTAAATTGGACACATATGGTGCTAATATTGTATCCTGTGGTGCACCACACTGCACCGCGTCTAAATCGCTAAGCCGAACAACCAAACCACTGTTTCCTGTCAGGAAGGCACGGCTTTCAATTAATCTTAGTGCAGTGTTCGTGTTCTAATACTTTTCAAAGCACATTATTATTTACTTGGTAGTGTAGTCACATAACAGATATTCGGTTGTAGGTATAAGGAAAATGTTTCTCTTGAGTTATCGAAAATTATAGATGGTGTCCATTCCATTGAAGTCCTTATTTACAGATACAATGATATTCTAGGTATAATAAAATTTCAATATGTTTCACTAAGGAACACAAGGATGTCTACTTTTGGCAAAATCTTCGCCATAGGAGGGTTTCAAAAATTCAAAGTATCATAAAGAAATTGTTGTTAAATGAAAGGAACTGCATATTTTTAGAGTTGCATATAAAATCTTTATACAGCAGTCCGTATAAGTACAGGTATTCCGGTTTAATTGTTACAAACTGAAACAGATTATTCAACATGTAATTTTAAAACATTGAAATATTTTTTCTAAATTATATATTGGGTTTATACCTACATAGGTCTAAAATTTGGTCGCTTAATAAATCTTTAGTGAACTATAATGTGTACATTATAACAAACACAGCATTGATCAGTTGCGTATGTATAAGATGACTTTTTGGGCATTGAAATTCTGTAAAGAGTACCCAATTATTGAAGATTGAATAATACGTGAAAAAGTTATACCTGTTTGATATGCGTTAACCCAACAGTTCAAGAGAAAATTAACTTTGATTTCTTTTTGTTTTGTCCAATATCTGGCTCACCCTAGAAAGCCAGAATTAATGGGATATCAGATTGTAGTTTACATAAAAACATACTGACTTCTCAGAAAATTTCAGATCTCTAACTTAAACGTTTCTCTAGATATAGCCAAAAAATCATAAAAATAGTATATTTCATTACCAGTCTGGAAAAAAGGATTTTTTCGTGCGCGCGTGACAAATTCCCATGGGAGGCGAAGCCGAACACGGGAAGTCATGCAAACACGAAAAATCCATTTCTGGACGTGTAATGAACGATATTTTTTATTATACTTATCTAAAAACAACCCAAAAAAGGATTAGAAGTAATTTTAGAACATTTTATTTTCAAAGTAATCATAATACATCGTAAAAATAGTAGGCAAACACGATTAACATTTCCATAGCAACGACTTGTTTATTATCGGCGATGCTTTAGTTTCTGTCATATTTAGTGCACGGAAAAAAGAATAGGAAATCGGGAAAAGTTTTCCGTGCGCTGTTCTGAAAACGTCACATTTACGTCATTGCAAAAACAGATGAAAACAAGGTATTTTCAGATAAGTATAATAAAAAATATTTTTAACACCCGGTTTCTCAAAAACAAGCAATTCTGGACATACCTTCATAGGAAACTTTTGACTTAAAATTACATGTTGGGCCATATGTTTCAAGTGTGTAACAATAAAAACGAAACATCCTACATACAGTGTTAAGTGTTTATGATTAATTTTTTGAAAATATGTTTTTGGCATTATCTTGGTGCTTATTCTACATGGTTAGATAAAGCAGTCATGTGACATTTGTGCCTGCCAAATTTAATATGTATTTAACATTGATGGCTCCCTAATAAATACTCATTTTTACCGATTTTTATGATTCTGATTCTTTTAAAATTTAATAATACCTCTCATATTTAGAACCGCCTTATTCATCTTCCCAGTAATTTTGTGCCAGATAAATTTATTGATTTCCATTATTAGTAGCATCATCTAAAGAGAAAAAAATATTTCCATTATTGTAATAATTGTTACCTAGAAGTTAACTGCCAATAACGTTGCCCAATAAGATTTTGGAAATTGAAATAAGGAAGATAAATTAAAGTTGGTGTTGAAAATAATTCTTATTCAAAATTTAAAAACTAAACATCAGCTTTGGAAACTGAGACTCAATAACGCACTATGAATTAATATATTTTCCTATTGATTTTTCAACACAACTAAACTAGATATTTGACAGTAGTAATTTCATTGTTTGATAATTGATCAATCATTTACCTATCTTTGTAATCGTGTTGTTACTATAAGTAGTATAACTGGTATAATGATTGTCGATAATCATACATTTATTGCTTATAACAATATTAACAATGTTTTATCATACTTACTTCTTTTAACATGAAGAATGATATCTGCTATTTATCGGTTGAATTAAATAGGTCTTTATTTTACTTTCCAACCTCAAAAGTAAGTAATTTTAAGTAGCTAGAGGATTTCTAATACCAAAAATCCTATAAATATTACTAGTTTGGTTTTGAGGAGAAACGATTGTGCTTTTTACTTTCTTATACGTAGTATAAGGAAGTATAGTAATCGTGATTTTTTTGGACTTCGAGATTTTGATGGATTTACACGTTTTGAGGGCCCCTGAATCCATTTTGACCATTTTCGCCATGATGTCTGTCTGTGTGTCTGTGTGTGTGTCTGTCTGTATCCACCATAACTCAAAAACGACTTCTCGGATTTGATTGAAATTTCATATTTAAGAGTTTGAACAAATTTGTGGATGCCACATTCAATGTTTTTCATCTAGCACCAAAACAAGTGACAAGTGATGACATTTTTAGGTTTTTTAGGAATATCTTGAAAAATAAACAATTTACGACAATTTTTTATTCTTAGACATTGATTTAGAATTAAATTTTGAACAAATTTGGTTTGAACTTTTTTTTGAAATTCCGTCAAAATTTTTTAATTATTAACATATAGTAGCGCCATCTATCACTCAGGTACAAAAGTACTTTATATAAATTACAGAAATCTATACCGTTGAGGAAATCGATTGTAGCAATATTATTATTTGAAAAGATCGACGGCTACGGCAGCATTGTGGTGGCGAAACCACCACCGGTTGTTACGTGGTCGTTGATTTGTGTTTTTTGTGTCATATTGTAATATGTACAGTTAATAGGAGTAGCTAATAGCAGCAAAGTATTTCGTGTACTCTTCTTATCCAGAACAAATACCATTTCTAGCACAAGCCGCCGTGGCACAGTGGGTAGAGAATCTGCCTAGTGATCCACACGGTGCTGGTTCGATTCCATAGATTTCCATTCTTTCTTTTTATTTTAATTAAATGCTTTATTTATTCGGAGCGATTATAAGTCACGGACCAGGTTAGGTTGTTTTATATAGTTTTTTTTCCTTTAAATAATAGCATAAATCGGTACCATAAGATGATGCCGGAATAACCCTTGCCCTTACACGTGATCTTGAATTTGATGGAATACTTTGCTGCGATTGTGTAATATTGATATATTGAAATACAATTAAATATTATTATAAAAACGGAGCAAGACAGAAAACTATCGTGGGGCGAAACCCGCGGGAGACAGCTAGTAATAAATAAATGTGATTTTATATTAATAACGTGTTGAATGTCGACAGCATGTGATTATTGGCTACCCCTTCAGTATTTTCCAAAGATTAAAACTATATCATGGCAATGTATAAGAAAGTCATGTGTTGGGCACATCAGATATTTTCGACCTTAATTCAGGCGAAGCGACGCCTATAATCACTTCATAAATTACTTTATAATAAAGCAGGCCTGCATCCCCAAACATCAAATTTCAAAAAATTTCGTCATTCACACCTATATTGCAGACAACCCGTATACTTTTTTTGATCATTTCGGAAGTATTGTTGGAAAAATTTTACTGCATTAATTGCCAGTGGATACTTGCACCAATAAATAAATATAGTTATACAAATATTGTTAACTATTTCAGTCAATTCAATTAAATAGTCGTTATCTTTTACAAAATCACTTTGCAGTTCTGCGTTCAAGTAATCAAGGCTAACGAGCAACTTCATTTCTGTTCTTTGTCTACCCAGCAATAACTTGTTTCGATAATTAAACGCACACTTTATTGTAGTCTTGCAGAGCCAATCATTTGTAGGATTGTAGATACCCTTTTAAAATAATGCAGGAGAGTTTGCACTTCCTTTGAAGTGAAACTGAAGCAACTCAGTTTGTATCGTATTTAATATCTTCTGATATACACTGAAATAATAAGCGTATCGAAACGATTTACAACCTGCTCCCACCCTATGGTTTTGTTCATTACTATTAACAGAGAAAGTTATACGTTAGTGAGTGTGCAATGTCAGCAAAACAAGAATATTATTGTTGGTAAGGGTAGGTATTGTAATCGTGCAAAACGGGGGTTTTGGTATTCTCAAGGGCACAATCAGCAGTTCATACTTATGGTCCTGAACAAGGCGACACCACTCAAAGTTCAACAACAGTTCTTGGCTTTTTATACGAACTTGCCTTTCAACGTTTTACTTAGAAACAATGCAGGCAAGGATGGAGGATCACTTTAACATAACGTTATGCTTAGGGTAAAAAAACGGGAAAAAGAACAAAACGGAAAAAATGCCAAGAACGTTATTGTTATTCTACTAGAGATTGATTTGGTCACATTGAAAAGCTCATATTTCAATATCAATGAATAGACTCTTTTATTAACGCGGGTCTACCGCGAGATATTTAAATATAGCTCTATACAGGGTGTCTCAAAATTAGATCGAGTAATTTTTGGTACTTATAAAGAAGATCTATATACAGATTTTGAGTAGGTAGGCAGTTCTGAAAAAAATCTTAGAATTTGTAATAATTCACTGTTTTCAATTTTTATTTATCAAATATGTAGTTCAAAAATCAATTATAAAAAACAAAACAGACTTATATAATACTAAGGAATTAATCGTGTCGTAAAGTTATTCTTCATTATAAACAATTTATACACACAGACAAATGTTGATAATTTAAAAATAAAACATTAATAAATTAAATTAATAAAGATTTTATGTTTTCTAATCTTTCATTTTTTAGTTGAACTTTAAGTAAACTGACACGGTTCAATGGTAAATTATTTTTTTTAATAAAAAAATTATTTTATTTTCATACGGCGTATAACATGGTGTTATAAGACTGAGTAGGCAAGGTATAAGTTTCATTTCTATGACACCAGTCTTGAGCGGCGTATAAGTAGGACTTATACTCCGGCGGAGTATAAGTTATATCATTATCTGCAAAAATGTATGACAGTTGCATGACAGTTGCAAAATTACTTATTAAATTGATTGTCATATTACGATTAGAATGATTCCATTTGAAAATAATAGATATTTATTTTATTATTATTATTTATTATTTTGAAAATTTTGAAAATAATGGATATTTATTTTATTATTATTATTTATTATTTTATTTTCAAATGGAATCATTCTAATCGTAATATGACAATCAATTTAATAAGTAATTTTGCAACTGTCATGCAACTGTCATACATTTTTGCAGATAATGATATAACTTATACTCCGCCGGAGTATAAGTCCTACTTATACGCCGCTCAAGAGTGGTGTCATAGAAATGAAACTTATACCTTGCCTACTCAGTCTTATAACACCATGTTATACGCCGTTTGAAAATAAAATATTGTATTTTATTCGGAGTATAAGCACTTTTATGTGACTCCGTATGGAGTTAATTCTCCTCGCTCCGCTCGGCGCTTACACCTCCATACTTCGTCACATAAAAGTTTCGCTTATACTCCTAATAAAATAAATATCTATTATTAAAATTTCGTAAAAATTTTATACGGCGCAAAAAATTCGTATTTTAAATTTTTGTCCATATAAATTTGAAGTGCATCTTTGGCTCTGCATTTTAATAAAGTATATTTGAGTTATTTAAGAAATAATATGTGCTAACTTTTACACTCTGAACTGAATATTTTTCCTTTTCGTGTCAAAACTGGTCATTTACGGTCTCATTTGCAAATACATTTTTGGACACCCTATATAATAAAAATTTAACTATAAATGTCTATATCTATCTGTATTTGGTTGGATAATAATAATTATCATAACTGAATATTAGATATAACTAAACAGCGTATTTTTAATTTAATCACACTGCGGGATAATGTAATTTAACCAACTGAAGTTGTAAAAATAAATGCCTACCTGCATCTCCACATTCGGTTAGATAAAATAGCAGTAGGAACAACGGGAACCTCGTAAAATGGTGATGTATGATATTCTTCATATCCATTCTCTATTTTAATCCACATTTTGCGTTCGTTTATTTAATAGTTCTCCATAAACTATTTTTGAATGGTGAGATAATTTGAATGTGCATGCTTTGTTATTTTGTAACTTTACTACATTTTCATCCACTGCATCTGGAACAATAAATTGAAAAAATGTTTAAGTACCTAATGTTTAAAGTATATAAAATGAATATGACTGTAGGTATATTTCACCTTTGTTATTACTTTGTTAATTATTTTGAAATTAATCATAATTCAAAAATTGGAATTTCATTTCACTTTCATTGAATTAGAAAATTTATAATATTAGAGTGTAATTTAAATGTATAGAATTTTTAATGTGATTCCAAAATTGAATTTAATAATTACATTAGATTTTAATTCAATTTGAATATTTACTACTACCAGTATGTAATTATTCGAAATAATTTCAAGAGAATACAATCAGACAACAAATAATGCATACATATAACACCGTCAGCATATTATTCATAAATCATGTTCAATTTATCAATAAAATACGTAAATACAAAAAATGAGTACCTAAATGATGAGTGAGTAAATCAAATAGGTACACAACTTTGTTAATTAGATATATTTGGTTAAATAAAAGTAAGATCTTCAAATTGGAAATACATTTAAATAATATCGTCATACACGATTATATTTTTCAAAGAACTTAATCTCAGTTTGTATATAGCTTTATAAATACGGTTTAGAGCTTCTTTTTTTTAATGTTTTCAAATATGTAATAAATAGAATATGGTTGGATACCTGTTTATGTTCTACTATGTGTATAGTGTATTTTAGTATATTTATTTTAAAATTGTGAATAGTTTAACCTATATATTTGCGAATAAAAATATTTTGTCACAACAGAATTATTTTGAGGTAAAATTATTTTAAATTTATGTTCTAGGTTAAAGTAAATTAATTTTATTGTATATTTTGAAACAAAAAATCCATGCCTGAATTGAAGTTCTCGACACAGTGTGTAATGTTTACATAAGTACCTACACATAATATTTTAAACCTTGAATGTGTAAAACGCCATGCTTTCACACTATGTATCAATGTATAGCAGAATTAATTTCAGTAGATAGATTGTCGCACTATCACCATCTATCTCACGTTCGCCTTACTTGAGAGTGCGAGATAGGGACAGGAACATAATTCTTCCACATGTATGTCCAATTTTTAAAGACGTTATTACCTTCAATATAAAAACTTGTAATGTCATATCAATGGTTACGTACAATTTAAGTAGATATGTTAGTATTTTCTTAACATAACATTGGTAATTTATTCTTATGAAAACCGACACCGTAGTCTGCCATGGCCTTACGATGAAAATTTTGATCAAGAGATACAGACAAAACCTTTACTATCATAAGACCAACGCCTGAGCCATTGCAGACACACATGCAGACTCTAGCATAAGCAGTCAGAAATCCATACAATGGAGGTCTGGAGGATTTCCTGCAGGGCCATGCAGACATACTTAATCCTTCCTTGGAGCGCTAACCCTGCGAAATATACGTAACAGTCACCAGTGTCTTCTAAGGCTTCATGAGAAGATTCCGATGTCTACTGCGCACCCATTGGCACCCCAACAAAAACAAAATTTAGGCCCCAATTGTTCTTAAAATTTGATATGTATTCTCCTTTGGTCTACTATTTAAATAAATTATATCCTAGAGTTCAAGTTTTTTGTGTTAGCTAATAGATGAACAACAAATGTGGTAAATATTGATCCAAGAATGATGATTGCAGCAGGAGGCTAGACACGACAAGCAGTTACACACTGGTCGTTGGCTCCCTGCCGACACCCCAATCTCTATTACGCGGCCGGCAAATTACTAGTTTTATGGCTTCATCTTGCACCCTCACCTTTACGTTCCACTCTTACCTACACGCTTGCGACTCAAATTGCAGTCTATCGTAATCTAAACTGTACATGTAGGTACTTCTTGCGCTTCTCGTAAATAAGTTTTAGAAACTCAAATTGTGTTTTTGCTATGTACACTTAATGCATTAAAAAGTTTAGAGATGTTTATGTGATACACACATTTACTTTATGACTTTCGATCGGATCAATGTCTAATTATTATTTAACTGCAACAAGGATTATGCGTGCTGTAAACAATAAGGTAATCGTGTCATCTGTAGGATAATCATGTTTTGTGGTAACCCAGCCTTCAATGCTGATAACATGATGGTCAACAATAAATTGCATACAGCTCACATAATAACCATGTGCATAATAAACATACGCGTTTAGATATTATAATCCGATTTAGGATTTAATGTCAATAATGTTATATATTTACACTATTATAAAATTAACAATTTATAATAATTCTACAGTAATCACCAGAATTAACTTGATAATGCCCACTTTAATAAAATAGTTGCAAATTGAGGTTGCTATTTCTGGTTTTAGAACATAGGTAAATATTCACTAATTCATGTTACATATTATAACAATGTTAATATCCATAAATTCATTGCATATGTTTTTTTTATGGCTTGGGAATCGATAGAATAATGAAAATTAATCGATCGCGCAGGTCAAGATACTCGGCCAATCCATTATTCTGGGAAGAAATTGAAGTTAATTTAAAGAGTACTTCAAAAATATCCGCCATGTAATGAGCAGACATTAAATTGGGTATTACTCCATAACTTAATACTTATAGATAAGGACGAAAATCAAGAAACTGGCAAGAGGTAAAAAAATTGCGGAAGATTCTGAATGTTTAAACTCATAGGTACATTAGTGATGATCATTGGTGTAGTACTGTAGTAGACTAGTAGATATAACATTGTTTTCATCTCTAAACATTCTTTTAGTTTTAGATGACTTCTACAAATCTATAGAAATATTTTAATAATAGGATTTAGAAAAGTTTCCCTTAGTAAATTGTGATGCAGAAGTTTATACAAATTTTGAGTATGTAAATACGAACATTTTTAATAATGCTTAGTATTAAAAAATATTTATATAACTAATTATGTTTTCAAACTGGGCGCTTTTAAGTTTTCGGAAAAATTCTCTTGTGCAAGACTAGCGAAAAATTTTGACCATATACTAGGTATATACAAATAAACTCTGCCTTTACATAATAATATATTATATATTTTATGAGGAGCTTAAGTGATGCTTCGGCTGCTTTTGTCTGACTCACTTCGTCCGTCAGTCAAACACCAGCCTCAGCACATAAAGCGACTTAAGCTCCAAATAAAATATGCTATTTTTTCTTCAAACGCAAATAATTCATTAAATTGTAAAATTATTAATTGAAATTTTAATAAATAAACTTTGACAATTAATTTAACTTATGACCAGCGGCGTTTAAGTGCTACTTAAACGCCGGCGGCAGGTAAAGTAGTACTTTACCTGTCGCCAGCAATAAAGTGACACTTAAACATAATCCGTACAGCAGGGTAATGTCACACTTAAATGACGTTTGAAGAAATAGTTACTTGTATAACAAGGGAGGAAAGCCATGTATTCTCTCCCGCGGGAGAGAAGAAAGCTCTTTCCTCCAGTGTTATACATATAATTTTTTCTCCTATGCTCCTATACTCCCTAAGGGAGGACATTGCCTACTTTGGACCCTAATTTGAGGGAGCAAAAGCCTACTTTCTAAACAAGGAGTAGAAAAAAAATTTTTTTTTATTTACTTATTTAGTTTTTTTACTAGTTTAATGAATCGTAAAGTTGCACGACATAATTTTATTTTATTTTTGACTCGGAATATTATAAAGAATCCGCCACTGAAAACTGCTCCTATAATTTTGAGACACCATGTATAAACAAACGAAAATATACATTGGTACATAAACTCCTAGAACTATTTTCCAAGTTTGCTGTTTACTTGGTTAACATCTTAAATATATTTACATACATGTAGAGAGCTTAGGTAAAGCATCTGAAACTTTGTAAATCTGTCTCAAAATACATTTTATTTAAAATGAGTTTTAAATATCGTTTTATATCTATTTATAAATGATAAGTGTTTATGAATGAATTTTATAACATAACCTTTTTTACATGTTAGTACGAGCATAAAAACAAGTACCTAGATTACATTTTAATGAAACCTAAAATAAATACTCTTAATACTTTATTACCAATTGCAGTAGAAGCCTTTGATTCAGTATTAATCGTATTGCATTTATGTTACATAGAAACCATGCCAGTGAAAATAGTTTTCCACTAATATTTACTTTAGTCGTTTTTGCCCTAAAGGATAAAGAATAAAAAAATAGTACAAACAATTATTGTTGGGTTTTTAAGTTTGTTGATATTTACAAAATATTCTCAAATCCAGAAAGCTAAAACATATTTACATTGTAATTATGGCGAATGCGCCGGTTTCATCCTTGTATTAGTAAACGTGCTACCAAATCCCATTAAATATTAAACTCTCATCTTCTTCCAGAAAGGGAAAAAGAATACAGACAAAACAATAAATTAAAATTAAAAATAAACTTTTTCTACTTTCGGTTTATACGAATGTGCGTATTTTATAATAAACGTAATGCACTCTGTGTGAGGTAAAACACCAAGTTTTCTGTTCTTTAAATATTTACAAAGCTTGGCGTGAATCGAGCAATCCACTTCAGTTCTTTGTTATAGGAGTCTAGATGCAGCTAGGTATGCTTGAAGAACATTACAGTTCCCTTAGGAAAATGCATCAGAGTTCAGTGGTCGTTCACACTGCTTTCATTAAACGTATGGACGTAGGTGCATAGACTTTGACCATATCACCCTCATGTTGTTCATTATTTAGATTGAGTTTAAGTGATGTTATAGGAAAATACATTAAAATTATATTTACCTTTATACCATTATCACCTAAAGCTTATAGCATATTAACAGTATAGTGAACACATCAGTAAAACGTAATTTAATATTATTGAAATTGAAGGAAAGTTAGTTAATAGTTAAACACTATGTTGAATTATTACCCTTTGAAACAGCAGTATCACCATTGTTATGGTTTAATTAAAAAGTTACTAAAGCTCTTATAATATAGGTAGATATACCTAGTTATATGTATGTTGTATGAGAGTATTAATTTAATTTGTATTTATTTATAACACTACAAAATAATTCTTAACATACAACAACATTACATTAAATGTAAAAATAAACCTTTCAAACCACATATTTTGTTCTGCTCTAATAAAAAGGTTTTCAATGATTGCAATTTAATTAAAATAGCTTTGTTGATTTGAACATAAAAAAATGTTTGAACATATATTGAGCTTTCCAGCAACATATATGTATAGTTTTTGCTGCTTTACGTTTTCGTGATAAAAATGAGAAATGTGATTTAACCCTTAACAAAAACAGCATTTATCCAGGAGTTCGTTATATATCTGGTCGCGTTAAATTGATATAAAGCTAGCGATAGTTCCTTTTTTACCGAACCTTATATCATTCACACGCAATTTTAATTTCCATCGCCCTTTTATATGTATAACATTATTACAGTAAATCATTATGATAAAAGCTTTTTCTTATTTCCAATTTCCTTGTACACACATAAAAGTTATTTATTTTCAGCATGTGTTTTATTATGTATATTTTATTTTCCCTCTACCTACCAGTTTGGCTTATTTCAGTGAATATATTTGACAAAACGTAGGTTTCAAATTTTGAATCTAAAAAACTAGCTATGATACACCTAATAGAAACCTAATTATCCTTTCAATTTCTTATTTTTGTATTCAAATTAAGATGTCGTACTAACAAAAATCAAATTTGATTTTATCCGTATCGATTTACATTAAACTGCTTGTTAAACATCGCAAAGTATTCTAAATGATAATGGAATCTGTTCAACATGAACCTAGGTAATTACTACAAGTCGGGGACGGCGAAGAAACTGGATAAAATTCCTGCAATTTCTAATACAGACCAGGTATACAGACTAGTGTAATAAACCTGCGTCACCCCTCGTCGGAAGTCATATCATGCTGAAACAAATGTAGCATAATCGGAATTGCAAGATGCGGAAAACCTGGGGAGAAAATTACAAAGAGAATCTTGCACAGATCAAGACAGATATATGAAATGTGCAGTTGCAGGGTTTTCAAGTTTGACAAGTAAAAAACCAACTGTACATTCTTCTAGTATTTACTCAATTTAATAATAAAATATTTAGCATACTAAATCTTATAGAATTTCAAATATTTGCATTAAAATAAATGCATAAACAAATTAATATTTGATAATATTTTTTGATTCAACTAGCCACATTATTTATCCTAATTAATTTGTAATATTATTTAAAAAAGCGGCTAGTCCAACGAATTGAAATTCGATCATGATGCACCATTAATCATTTTATCCTGATTACAACTCAACCAGGTTTATTGGAAAGCGTTATTTGATTACAGTGGATTTTATTTTTCAACTTTCCTCTATCGATACATTTTATGATTTGCAAACAATATTTCGTTAAAAACTTTTCTTTGTTGCACATTACATTGAAGCGTTTACCTTTGTTTTATTTTCGGTTCAAAATTCAAGGGACATAAAATAGAAAAGTAACATATTATGTACCTACTCATTAGTTTCATTTTAATCTGTATATCTGTCTCTTTTTATTTTGTACTGCTTGCCACTTATTTTAAATTGAACGTGTGTTTTTATAATATTAAGGTTCTTTTAACTGTAGAATTTGACTAATTTTTCTTTTTCTTCTGACTAGTTTTATGTCAATCATGTATTGATCTATTGAAACAATAAATGATCTATATTTATCTATCACACATTAAAAATCTGTTAAATTACAAAATGTTATTTTGTAAAAGTTTTAAAAATATTTGCTGAATTAAATTTAGTTTGTAGATGAAGCATATTTTAGATAATCAACAATGGGGTTCGTGTACCTACTTCGGAAATACAGAAGATGATAGGTGGTGGTTTGCCCGAATTTCCAAATTTTTCACTTAATTTGTACCTCTACGAAATTAAATTTCATTCACACTATAAAGGTCGTGTCACACTACCGGTTACGGTTCACGATTACGATTGCCGTTGCCACTCATCAGCTCAGCGCTCAGCTATTCGCGGTTGCCGTAGCCGTTGAAATATTGATTGGTCGACAGCGGCAACGGCAATCATAATCGTGAACCGTAACAGGTAGTGTGATACGACCTTTAGACTCTTTATTTTAAAAAAATCCTTTATCACCATAATAGTTATTTTTGTAACAAGTACCTAAAATCAAGTTTTTTCGACGAATCGCTGTTTTAGGTACTGATTTAGGTACGTGTAACAAACAATATTTTTTTGTTAAAGGTCCCTAAAACACTTAAAACACATTCAAACCTTTTATTATGTAAGATATGTCTTTGACATATCATACATAATACAATTTATGTCAATGTCATTACAGCAAATATTTCTCAAAAATAGTGAACTTCGGATTTTAATTAACGTTATCATAGTAACCAGACTGAAATGAGTCCGTAAAATAGCTATTTTAGGGACTGTGTACAAAAAAAGTCATTTTTGGCGTCATCTTATGTTTTGGTACGTTTATCGGGGTAGCGTAATCCAGAAATTCTCTAATTTGCAAAATTTCATGACTGTTTGTAGCAAAAAATACCCTATCCCTGTACTAATAGTATTAATGCAGTTTTCAGTTTCATTTTAAGAATTCAATTAAGCTGCATCCCGTTCGCTAAACAGAATATTCCATTTAATATATTCAAGAAACAGACTTTAATTCTATATAAATGAAAACAGCTGTGATAATTTTTGATTGCAAAGTAATTTAAATGTTTCCATCGCTCTCTTTGTTCGATGCCAATCCTGGAGAAAGGAAAATAACAAAATGAACTAACTGTTCGTTTGATTGCCTCTGTTTGTTTATAAGTCCAGCAATCAAGTTACAAAAACATACCTTTTGTAATTTTTTAGACAAGTTCACTGAATTCTGTAATTTAATTTTTAAATTAATCTTTTGATGTATCCAAAACATGGAAAAACATACATTTAATTCAAAGCCATTTAGCTGGAACGAAAACTATAACTGATGCACATTTATTTATTTAGTTGCCAGAGTTTTATTCCAAAATACCCAATTATCTAATGTAGGTAATTTAACAAGGCTTTTTGTGTCTTTTTTAAAACTGATCCTCTAATAAGAGTGAAAGATGTATAAATCTTTTGTGGTGTCTTAAATTGCGTGTTATTTTTCGATTTGAGTGACAAGAAGCGCTTTGTTAAACCTCTAAGGAGATGAGCTGCTTAAGGAAGATGGAAGTAACTAACTCAGTTGAGTGATTAGTTTTAGAAGCTGTAAGTATTTTCAACGAGCCATTCATTTCTCTTTACATTTGATTTATGGGATATTTGTTTGTGGTTTCAATTTCATTTAAATATAGTTGCAATCAAACTGTCTTAAATTATACCTCAGCAGTAAACGAACTTTTTAGTTCGTTTACTGCTGAGGTATAATGTATGATGGAATCTTATATGAGAGTATACATATATGCATTTGTAAAATAAAATACTGTTTTATACTTATTTCAATTAAAACACAACAGTTTTCACCTTTCCATTAATAAATTTTAGTTATCTTGTATTTTAAAGAGTTTATTTTGAAGTTGACAAAGGAGGCTTCAGCTTGTTAGCGAAGAGAGTAATTAAAGAAGCTTATGTCGCGCCATGTGCTTAACACTGGCGTAATTCGTACCAATGGGCGGTAAAACACCCTATTTCATTATGAGTTCTTGTATAATTACTAACAGTTTTATCCTCATTAAAATTCGTCGCTGTACTGAACACTGGTAATTTTTTGCAATTTGCTGTGTTTGGTAAACACAAAAAGGGTTATATGTATAGTCCGCATGTACGCAAAAATATAGAATTGTATTCGTATATCAATGAAGAGGGTCGAAGCGTGCGTGGGATTGTTTGTTTTTGTGTTCACTGCATGAAATAAACTTGGAAGGTACCTAGAGACTACTTTTTGTAAATATAATAATTAGAAACCTGAATGGTAACTGAATACCAATTAGCTGCTAGTATATAAAATGAAAATTATTCGAACATTGTCCCAAAGATCCTTGCCATTCCTTTTATCCGTTAGGTATATCAAAAATAACATGGTCATGGTTGCATTGTTTACCTTCCAAATTTAGCCTAGAGGCATAATATATAAGTTGCACAATTCTTTTGCGCCACTAGTCATTCTAAGCAAACGTCAAGATAATGAGATTTTTTGTATTTTTTGCGGCAGCTGTAGCTGCAGTTTCATGCAAAACAGAACAGCTAATTTACAGTTCAAGGTATGCAAATGTTTATTACCAGGGAAGCCAGGAAGGGCGACGAGCTGAATTAAATTTAGCCGAGAAGAAACAGGGTGAGTATATTAAAAAAAACTTATTTTGGGTGGAGGAATATGCCAATATGTTTTTTTTGCGAGAACATGCTTGCAATTTAAATATGAAATAGAATAATTTGAAAGCATTTATTTTACCGAATTTTTAACAAAGTTTACAGTCTAGAATTTGCTTGGATCTTTTATGTTTTTTTATTACTAAATTGTTATAGGTAGGTACTACCTAGCGCATTGTCTTTACAATATAAAATATGTTATTTAAAAAAGTCTCATCCTGGTTTCGTGGAATAATGCATACAAATTAAAATTATTTTATTTTATACATATTTAACTTTGACTTATAGGTATTAGCAATATTCCAAAAGACGTATAATTTATTTAGGAAAAAACCTCTCTTACAGTTTATTTAAAAAAATGTCTTCATAATTTTTTATTACCAATTGTATGAAGAGTAGTTAAACCATAATCAGTAGATAGGTAAACTTGATTATCTATGTTAATTATTATTAAATTGCTTATTAATTAAAACTGAAACTTATTCTTATAAATTCTATTTAACTCTAAAGCAAATTGTCATTGATTAATTACCCAGGCTTTAAATTAAAAATATCTTATCACTATAATGAAGGGCAAATAATACATTAAAACATAATTATCAAGTTATTAATTAAATTTGTCTTATTTATGTTTAAGTGCCCGAGAATGTGGAACTCCTACCCAACACTGCAACTGAAATCGAAGATTTAACAACAGTATCCAACAAAACGTCTGTACCAGAAACACCGAAATCAAACACAGATTTTGAAACAAGTACAGAACCTGAAGCTGAACAAATAAATTTTGCCAAACCTGAAAAATTAACTGAAGGCTCTGAAGCAAAAGAAAAAGGAGTTTACTATATATATCATCCCAACGGTCTACTGCAGAAGGTAGTTTATGCAACCCGAGACGATCCAGACAATATGGAATATGTAGCGCAATTAAATTATGAAAATGTAGAACCTATAAGTGAACCTATTTATACTTATGACCCCAACACTTTTGTTTTTCAAAGGTTACAATTAGCAAGTAGCTAAGAGAATTATTTATGAATTGTTATTGTTATTTTTGTTTAATTTATTATTGGGGGAGTTAATTTAGACTAACCCATTACTTATTGCAACTAAAACTGTATATAAAAATTGAAGCTTACTATACCTTTTCACTGTACGTCTACAAAAAACGTTCAAATGTTTTACTTTTAATTGTTAAGCAGATATAATGGATATTTATATTATGATTGAAAAAATGTATTACTGCCGTCAGTTATAATTAATAAAATTGTAATATAAAACATGCTCTGAATCCAATTAAATTAATTTACAAACTTATCGTTAATTCTTGAACTTTTCTGTACTTTTTAATTAGTTAAAAAAACAATTTATTTGCCCAATAAGCAAGACCTGATTTATTATGAAGTCACTCAGATAAAAATAATCTTAATATACATTTTTTGCAAGCACTGTTCGCTTATTATCCTCCCACAGGACATTTTTGTTGTGTAGAAAGTTTGTTGAGACAATACAAATACATTTGAAGCTTAGATGATCTATAAATTTAGAATACATATTTCTATTCACATAATATTCTGTAAAAAGTTATGAATACTCGATGAGAAGCTCTCATATAGTCTCCTGGTCAAGAAAATTGGATTCACTCGATTTAGGACACAATAATCTGTTAGGAGGGTTGCTGTTTACGATAGCAATCTATGTGTGTCCGGTTTTTGACATCTGATAAATTAATAATCTCCTGAATTTATTTTGGATTTCGACATGTTGTTAGGTGTTGTCATAATAATGTAGCTTCCAAACTATATCCCTAGCAAGTAGTATTTTTTTTAAATTTAAATGTAAGATTGCAGAACTTGAATAATGTCAACAATTTAATTTTCAAATAAATTTTTAATAAACAAAATCCGCACCAACATTATAATTGTATTTTTTTCATAGGACATTATTATTATCGACATAATAATTAACGGTTCTTGCAAAGACACAGCCGCTTTTCCCATTTGCCTGACAAATATAATTATGGTTTGTAAATCTGTGGAAAAATATAATGGACTGCTGTAATTTGAAAGTAAAATTGAAAAGGAAATCTAAATAAAATTGTTGTTTACCACTTCTTCCATCGACACAAAGTATTAGATCTGCATTCAAGCGATCGTAAATATTTATGTGCACGTTCAGAAAACAAAAAGCGTTGATTTATAAGTTGACAGGCTAATATTTCACAAGAAAATCGGTTGTTTCTTATACATGAACAAGTAAATAAATAACGGACTACCTGGTACAATAGTGAAAATTCCCAATGATACACAGGGGTATAGACCTCCTACTGAGAGGGCCCAAAGGAAATCAAACACGTTCCGGGAAAACCATTTCCAAGGAAAATTTATTTAAGAACACATTTAAATTGAAGTCCTTTAAATTTCAATTATTGAACTGTTTCGGTAATTATAAATATAAATTGGCGGATAAATTCTGTTTCACTTGAATTGGTAGGAGTTCCTCGTTTTAAAATAGAATAATTTTAGTACGTTAAGAGAGAACGAAGAATTCAATCAAAAAATCACCCCAGTCGACGGTGGATATACAAAATTGTGACTAAATAATGAACTGCTTTATTTCAATTATTTAGGAAAATAAATCGAAAAATTATATATTTGGGAATTTGTATAGTAAAAATAATACATATGACGTTGATCAGTATTTGTGTCTTTCAAAATTGAATATACTAGGTATCTTAAATTTAAGAAATAGTAAGAAAATCATACTTCTAGTAAAAATAAATAGTATACACGAATTATTAAAGTAAATTAGCAAGACAATTAGAATAATAATTGTGTACTGCTAAAAACATACCCTATTTGCCTACAAAGCAATTAGGTATGCAACAAGTGCAATAATAATTTTTTATGAATGAGAAATGTGTTTCATACAATATTTTTTCTAGTTGTCTGAAATAAAAAAAAACTATTAATTTTCTGCTTAAAAAAACTATGCTTTTTGTAGTTCTACTTTTATCATTATTACAAAATGTGACAATTTTGTGAAATAAATTAATATTAACAGCGGTAGAAAAATAAAATTTAAATTGGAAAGTTTTTATTAGTTATGCCATCGCTTATCTTCTAATGAAGCTTTCTTTACAGATTATTAATAAGCATAAAATTTAACAACTTTCCACTAACTGAACGTTCTTATCTCTTGCCATTTATGTAATCGTAGTGGGAGTGATGAACTTTAAATGTCTCGGTATGACCCTGTATATCTAAATCTAGGCTATTTATGTACTTTGATGCCAGCTACACTTATCTTTCTATTCGCACTTGCTGAAAATTAAAAATTAATATAAAATAATATAAGTGTAGTAAGTTCCCCATTATTTCATGTTAGGACAGTCACCAGACACACAGAAAATGAGTAAACACCGAAAAAATAACAGCAACAAATTTATTCCTCATATTCTTAAAATGATCAACTCTTCATAGAATGTTGGCTTCATGGTAAAAATTCACGCTACAGGACGTCTAAAGTACATACCTACTTTCAGGCTGCGAGTCTTCTACCTAGTTCAAAATCATCTCCATTTATTCTTTATTAATTAGTCAATAGTCAACTTTAAATGATGTCATATACACAGAGTGGGGTATTTAAAGTGGAATGTTGTCACTATATAGAGAGAACAATTCGCTCCTGCGTGCGTAAAAGGAGTTAAGTCAATATTATTTTGGTGAATATAATTATTATGTAGGTTTATGTCGTGAAGCGAAATATTTTTAAAATGATTTTTACATTAAAATGAAATACCCTAATTAAGTTTACTTGAGAGAATTGGACAATTATATAATTTCCACAGAAGCCATACCTAATTTGCACATCAAACTTCTAATCTCTTTCTCAGGGTTTGACTATTTTTAACTTGACTGCTGCGTACAGCAGCGAATTATTCTTTTTTCATATTCTCTGTTTTAAAAGCGCAACCTAAATTTATCTCAAAATTCACCCCTAAAGTGGAGAATGGGGAGTACCTAACGTTTGAATTTCAAATGGCTCCTTATATATTTTTTCATGTTTATACCCCATTAAGACAAATACATTCCATTTTTTCCATTTTTTTTTCCAAATTTTTATACTCTCAACTTTGAGTGAAAATTTAAATATACAGGGTGTCTCAAAATTAGCCTGCCAAAATGTACCAGCTGCTTCTACGTTAAAAAATAATGCAAAAAGTTTCAATAAGTATAGGTTGAAAAATGCTTCCTAAGTAGGCTACAGCCCCCCGAAAGGGTGACCCCAAAGAGAAGTTTTCTGTAATATCTTTGTAACTGTTTGAGCTAGATTCATAAAATTTGGTGAGTTTGAAGCTTTTATTATTTACCACATATTTTTTTTCCCAATTTTCAGAAATTTTGCCAGGGGCGTCACATACAGGGTGGGTGCCCCATATTTTTTGTGTGGATAATTTTTAAATTTTTTATATCAAATTATGAAACTTGCTTTATTTTTAAACAAAAAAGGTCGTTTCAGTCGATCTTTGTATCTTGAACCGTTTTCGAGTAAAATCGTTTTAAAGAAGTCACGTCCATAAAAACTACACTAATAAAAATAATCACAAAATTGAAAA
Organism: Pediacus dermestoides; assembly: GCA_963942485.1. Lineage (NCBI taxonomy): Eukaryota > Metazoa > Arthropoda > Insecta > Coleoptera > Cucujidae > Pediacus > Pediacus dermestoides. Next base: position 15,382,602 of record OZ012626.1, read on the forward strand.
AAAAAATTTTGATTTTGATATTTTGTTTTTATTATTAATATTTGAAGAAGAAATGCGAAACGAAGTAATAAATACCTATAAATTTTAATCCATTGTCTACTTTTGATAAATTTTAATTTAGTGATTATTCTTATTAGTGTAGTTTTTATGGACGTGATTTTTTCAAAACGATTTCACTCGAAAAGGGTTCAAGATACAAAGATCGACTGAGACTACCTTTTATGTGTAAAAATAAACCAAGTTTCAAAATTTGATACAAAAATATCTGATGTGCCCAACACATGACTTTCTTATACTTACGGATAGTATCACAATAATTACTTTTCCTAAAGAAATTAAGTTAAATTTCTTGTAAAAATTTTGAAGGTTTCCAGCAATTTTCAAATAGTTCTCTGTCGCACTTATTGCATTACGCATAAATCTGTCCTTGTCCCACTCATTATAACCGAACTTTACGACAAAAATGTGTTTTATGAAATTACATTTATTTATTCATTATTATTGTTTTCGGTACCATAGAAACCAGTAAAATAAAAAAAAAACTAATGGACCGGTCCTTCTGGGATTCGAACCCGGAACCCTCTGTTTGGCAGCCATATAATGAAACACATGGTCTACCTCGACCATCGGATTCAACTATCAACGTGCGCTATGAGAAATATAAAGTGTTTTAAGAATATCTAGTTTTTTTGAAATTTTTTTGACGGAATTTCAAAAAAAAGTTCAAACAAAATTTGTTCAAAATTCAATTCTAAATCAATGTTAAAGAATAAAAAAATCTCATAAATTTTTTATTTTTCAAGATATTCTTAAAAAACCTAAAAATGTCATCAGGTAACTGTCACTTGTTTTGGTGCTAGATAAAAAACATTGAATGTGGCTCCCACAATTTTGTTCAAACTCTTAAATATGAAATTTGAATCAAATCCAATAAGTCGTTTTTGAGTTATGGTGGATACAGACAGACAGACAGACAGACACACACACACATACAGACAGACAGACATTATGGCGAAAATGGTCAAAATGGATTCAGGGGCACTCAAAACGTGTAAATCCATCAAAATCTCGAAGTCGAAAAAAATCACGATTACAATACTTCCTTATACTACGTATAAGAAAGTAAAAATGAATTTTGAATTTATCTCCAGCGACATTGCTCAGTAGTTGTTGTCAAGTTGTCGTACTGGACTACCTAACCTAAGTTGTGTAAAAACTAGCCAGCGCTACACAACAATGAATTTGAATTATAAATTTTCAAATAATTAAACAATTTATACACCAAAAAATCTGGGACGTGGACCGTGTTATATTTATTATTAAAATATAAAACTAATTTATTATAAAATAAAACTAAAAATTTTTTCAGTTATCTAACGTGAAGTTAGGGTTTTTTCTAGGTAGATACGCTATTATAAAATTCTCCAGGTTTCAAAAAATCAAACTTAAGAGTATGAAGTGTCATTACTCAATGTTAATAACAAATTTTAAAGAATTAAACAATATATATTATATTATAATTAGACATTTACAAATATAAACTTTCCTATGAAGGTACTAAATTGTAAAAATTGTGTTATAAATACTTGTAAGAAAGAATTTTCTTGTTGAAATTTCAGTGTGGTAATGATTTCTTTAAAACACATGTTGCGTAATAATCTGACTTATCTTACTCAAATTAATGTCAAATCAAGGCTATTATGAATTGCTAGTAGATAATAGTATATTATACTACGACGCTATAATAGCCATTATAGCGAGTTGTATACTATACTTTATTTACGAAGAAAATCCATCTTCAATATCACTTTCCACATTTTCCATTAGAAAATGACACAACACGTACAACACTATCAGTATTTTGACAATTATTTATTTACACTGACATTTTGTTTGTCATGGTTTCCATGGCTATTTTCAATTTCACAGAAATTGTGATTGTTATACTATTTTTTCATTGGTTTACAAGTATGGAATAATGGAATTTGTATGGAATAATGAGATTCATTATATGGCAAAAACCACAAATATAATACATATATTATATATTAGTCGTAGATAATAGTATATTATACTACGACGCTATAATAGCCATTATAGCGAGTTGTATACTATACTTTATCTACGACGAAAATCCATCTTCAATATCATTTTTCACATTTTCCATTATAAAATGACACAACACGTACAACACTATCAGTATTTTGACAATTATTTATTTACACTGACATTTTGTTTGTCATGGTTTCCATGGCTATTTTCAATTTCACAGAAATTGTGATTATTGTACTATTTTTTCATTGGTTTACAAGTATGGAATAATGGAATTTATATGGAATAATGAGATTCATTATATTGCAAGAACCACAAATATAATACATATATTATATATTAGTCGTAGATAATAGTATATTATACTACGACGCTATAATGAAAGCTATTATTCTTCAGGATGAAAATTACAACTCGAGCGAGCGAAGCGAGCGAGTGTTGTAACATCCGAGGGAATAATAGCCATTACAGCGAGTTGTATACTATACTTTATCTACGACGAAAATCCATCTTCAATATCATTTTCCACATTTTCCATTATAAAATGACTCAACACGTACAACACTATCAGTATTTTGACAAATATTTATTTACACTGACATTTTGTTTGTCATGGTTTCCATAGCTATTTTCAATTTCACAGCAATTGTGATTGTTATACTATTTTTTCATTGGTTTAGAAGTATGGTATAATGGAATTTGTATGGAATAATGAGATTCATTATATTGCAAAAACCACAAATGTAATACATATATTATATATTAGTCGTAGATAAAGATAATTAAAAACGTTTATTCCTGCATTATTTATTTTAAGATTTTGAATCTTTTAAGTTTAAAAAAGGGAATGAACATAAATAAGATCGAAGTTAGAATGAAAAAAGACTACATATTATCGTATAGGTATCGGAAGTAAATCATAAAGTGCCAAATTTTTAATGATACAGGAAGAGCACTGCAAATGAATAATAAAATAGACCGTCTGCCACTCGCAAGTGGCAACCCTAACTTGGAGGCGGCCTAAAAAAGGGGTTTTAGAGGTTGAAGTATACTTAATCCACGGGATACAACATTTTTACAAAAATTTTGACGAAACTAACCGTCTGCCATTTGTAAGTGGCAGTGCGATATGGTCGGGTCGTGTTTCAATTTAAATTTTGTCCACCCAAACAACAGAAATTGAGATGTTGCCCAAAATGTATAAAATGGTGATTTTTTAATAAAATATCGATAATTCGAGTACTTTAAAGCATCCTATTGGTTATTAACAACTTTCCCAAAATAATAATTCACAAACTTTCTCACTTTTTTAAATGGCAAAATATATCAACTAGAATAGCTTTATTTTTCTCCTCATTATCTTATACAAAATATACACAATTATAAAATACAAATTATACTTACACATTCTTGTTAACCGACTTAGTACGAAGATACACCTAGAAAAGACGTAAAGTTTTAGTTAAAATATAACAGTAACAATAAATCAAAAATATAAACTGATTCTAATTAAATAGCAATTAAATCTTTTTTGTACAATGTGGGATCGTTCGATAACTATTAAAACATATAAGTTGATTCTGCACAATCTGAAATTATTTCAAACTCTACAGGGTGTCTTCTTGTCAGAGCTCTCTGTACGTTAAAAAGTTAACTAAACTAAAACAGCAGAGACTAGAAATTGACAGCAAGTGCTTTTATAGGTCAATTAAGGTAAAACTTCTAACTTTTTTTCCAATAAATGCATTGAAAGCAATAATTGCTCCCTGACATGAGAACCGTAATAAAACGGTAGTAAAAAACAGTAATTAAATATTAAACACAAAAGCTGCACTACTACACTTCATATCATAATTAAGTCTTCAATTATAATAAATTTCAGTTTGCCCATAAATAAAATGTTGAATGATTTTTAAATATTCACTGTAATGTACATGGTCTTTCACATAAAAGTTACACCCCCCTTATTTTCTTATCTATTGAGATATTTTAATTTTTCAAAATCATACCTAGTGTCGTTTTTTCTGAAGTTTTCAAATATGCCATCAAAACTTTTTTAACTAGAAAAATATACAGGCTGTGCAATAAATGGCATTTTTTCTTATGGAACACCCTATATATTTTTACATGAATCGATAGATCTTTTTAAACTGATTCCAAAAATACATATGACTTTGACATTTAGACCAAAAGTGACGGAGATATTAAACGTCAAATTTGTAAAATTTGAGAAAAGTAACATTTCTTTTTTTTTACCTTTTAGGATATTTTAATTTTTTGAAATTCTATCTGCTTTATTTTTTTCTGTACTATTCAAGTATATTATTAACTTCTTTTAATTCAAAATAATTTTATTAATAATATAAATTATACAAGATTGCCTACAATGTTCCTAGATTCGCAGATTACCATGCATTAAAAAAAAGAAATAAATATATGCAATACAACCAAACAAATGTAAAAAAGTAGAAGAGAGCTTAGTTTATAACTTTTTGTCTACGTTTTTATCCAATATGCGTTACAATATTCAAGAAAGGTGCGATATTTTTGAAACATATTTCCTCTAATAAAAATGCAAATATCAAAGTAATATATATTTTTGGAATCAGCTTAAAAAGGCTATCGATTCATATAAAAATATATAGGGTGTTCCATAAGAAAAAATGCCATTTTCTGCACAGCCTGTATATTTTTATAGTTGAAAAAGTTTTGATGGCATATTTGAAAACTTCAGAAAAAACTACACTAGGTATGATTTTCAAAAATAAAATATCTTAATAGATAAGAAAATAAGAGGGGTGTTACTTTTATGTGAAAGACCCTGTACTATGTAGGTAGTTCTAAACCGAATTTTACTAAAACAAAACTAACTTTTTATGTTCTATATGTAACAAGAAAGTAAACAATTCGATGTTTTGATTTCGAAATCTCGTCAAACGGTCTTTTTATACCACGATATTTTATTATTATGTTATGTTTAGCATATTTTTTGTAAATTCAATCATATCCACACTTCATGTATATCTTTGATTTGCGGAACGTTTATGAAAGAAAGACTAAAAAGACGTGTATCTGTTTATAAAGAAATAACAGCCCGCAGCCAAAAATGCTTTCATGCAAACAAAGTTCTTTTAGAACTTTTGAAATATAATAATTATTTACACATTCATAAGAACAAAAATTAAGATTATAATACTTTCATCTGTTATTGCTATTATTAATTTCACAGCTCAAAATTATACCGATATTGATTATGAACTAGCGAAATTAGTGAAAATGACATTGGCCTCTTAAATTAATATATAAATATGCGGTTGACTTGACGACGGCAGCTAAAAGGTTGGGTCACGTAAAGGACGCATTGTACTCTGAATAGTAAATTGTCAAGACCTAATTCACTTTATTAAATGATGAATAAATGAATAGGTTCAAAATAGGGATATTTTTCTTACAGTATTTAGGTATCATTAAAGGAAAACGTTAAAAACTAAGAAAATATTTACAATTGTAAACAATATTGTAATGAGATGATTATCTATATATTAATTAAATTATCTGAAAGAAAAGTTCTAATAGATAAGTAATTCTACTTTTGTTTTTAATTAACAACCTAGGTATCTTAGTTGAAATTTGACATTAGTTATTTTAAAATAATTCGAATTCATAAGTCATTCTTCGTATTATTGAACATGTTCGGAATATTATTGTTAATTAAATGTTTACGGGTCATTGCCTGTCGTAGTACAATAATTATACTAATGCATTTGTAGAAATAGTATAAAAGTGAATTACTAAAATGAAATCGACAGTACAATTCAAAACAGCAACACCAAAATGGTATCCTCAGTCTCGATATACATTCCTGCACTTATCGCAATTATTGCAGCAGTTAACGCCGTTCCCCAAAGACAAAACTCCAAATTTTTTAAAGAATTCGATAGAATAGAGGCTTCGTATCAACCAGAAAATGGTTTTCGTGTAACTGCAAACCAGCAACAATTTCCACAACCGCATGCAGTTTACGGACCGCCACCCCAAGAATATGGACCACCTGAAAAACCAGTAGATAGCACGACCGAAGCTGACATAACAACTACAGAGGCATCAGATAATGTGAATAATACAGAAACGCAATTAGGACAACTGAAGGAAAATGAAGATTACACCGAACAGGGTGTGTATTATATTTATCATCCCACCGGTGTTTTGCAGAGGGTTGTTTATGCTACCAAGGATGATGTCAGCAATATGGAGTATAGAGCTCAAGTTAAATATCAGAATGTTGAGCCAATCAGGGAACCTATTTATACTTACGATCCTCAGACGCTAGTTTTCCAAAAACTACGTGTGTAGTTTAATTATGGCAATACGTATTTAACTTATTTATTTATGTTCATTTAAAATTATTGTTAATATTATTATAAATCAAAAGAAATATATTTTAAATGCTTTCGTCTAATTTCCTTTTCATTTAAAAGTATATTGTATATAGGTACATTACCACCCTAAACTTAAAAATAAACAAGTGATGAGCACTTTCACTTTGTTTTTATTAGAAGAACTAATGTTCAAGTAGACATTGAAAATGACGAAAACAATTATTATATAATGACATGCTTAATCATAGAAAATAGTAAAGAACAAAATTTTATAATAAGTAAGTAGATGTTTCTGTTATATTTTTTCATCATTTTCATATTTTACTTGAGCATTATTTCAATAAATATCCGAAAGTTAAAGTGCTTATTACTTATTTTAAACTTTTTTTCAGAATTATATTTTATTTCAAAATATGTAAAGAGACACAGAGTGTTCTATTTTAAAAAAAGTTAGTTTTGCTAATATCTCGAAAATCAAATTTTTTGTTGTGTCTCTGTTTTCATCATTTTAATCGGTGGAAAAAGTGGAACCGACTTTGATTGCTTCAATAATAACGGATTTATTGATAAACGAATAAATTTGGACACGGAGTATAATAAATATCATAACATTTCAAGAATAATATTCACAATTTTATTCCTGCCCTTACAACAAAAATTTTAAGTTTCATAAATTATACTCCCTCTGTCCAGAAATAAGTATTTTTACGAAACACAAGTTTCTTCAACTGTGTGCTCACCAATTTATTGACAAAACACTTTAAGACCGTAATATATAAAAAAAAAAACATTCATCCAGTAATTTGCCTACATATTATTATTTAGGCATATTACCCGATGCGGCATATTCCCCCGCTTTATTCTACTTACAATACAAATAAAATAAAGTTTTACCATTTCTTCTGTCAATCATTCGCCACTTTTTTATTGAATATTATTTAAATAAAATGTGGTAACATAGCATACGAGTATAGTATTGCAAATTATTCTTAGATATAAGAAGACAAACTTGCTCTGTTTAGGTGATTTTTACAGCAGACTTTTCGACTTTTAGAATAATAAATACAATACGTTGTTAGACAGGTTGCCAACATTTTATTTGCCAGAATAATTTTCACAACAGAAATGTCAAGCAACTAAAACTTGCTAGTGTGTGGCTTTCCTTATCATTGTTCTTTTAAAAGCCAATTAACTGATCCATTTACAATTTTCGCACATTCCCGTTTTAACTGCTATTATAATTTAGAACTATAAATGCATTTTAGAGAAAATCTACGTCAAGTGGAAATATGACGATTTTTGTACGTCTTCAACCTTCAAGTAAATATTTGAATAAGTACTCGTTCTTGTCTTGTTCATCCTATGAGAATCTCAATTAAATACATATTAAAAGGATATCGTGCTTATTTAGGGATTTAGTGTTCAAATCCAAATATAATAGGCCAAAATAATGATTTTTAACCCATTATAATCGAAACTCTATTATAAACGAATTAACATAATGGTTGTTTTTACAATTATAATATTTTGGACCATTATAGACGAATTTCGATTAAATGCTAGTCCATTATAACCGAATTTCACCGTATTTGTTTGTAACATGGCCAAACAAGACTTGTTTTATCAAATGAATTATTATCATACATCAGTTACAGGCAATATGAATTTATGGTTATCTTATCATGATGCCTATCATTAATATTAGTTAATTAGACATACATATCTTATCAACTCACAAAGATGGGACGGAAATATTCAAAAATGTATTGCATATTTCGTAAATGTATATAAATAAGGATATTTATAAGGATAATTTTTTTTCTAAGATTTGTTAAACTGGCAGTCTTTCGATCCATTTTAAACCGGAGCATAACCTCACGAGAATAGATTTTTATTCGAAGAACTTGTCTACGACATTGGAATTACATCTTTTTTGTGACCTGCAAGATTCAATGTTCATCTTTATTTGAACTATGAAACTCAGTATTTAACAAATAAACTCAATTACTTATTAATTGCGAAATGTATCACGAAATGTTCGTACAGAATTTGACCAAATACAGTTAACTGTTGAAAAGTAATATAATAAAAGAGTTTCTTATAGGTAGTCTTAAAAAAATATTTGATATTTTGAGTGATATTCCCTATTTCTATTTTTTGAGCTACCTAAATTCACCATCATTAAATTGAAAACAACTTTATTTACGATTATAACAACTATTTGAAATAATGAAAATTACATCAACTAATTAAATATTAATTTAATAACACATAATCATGTAGTGCCTTTGTTTATGGTAAACCTGCATTGAATATTAAATAACAAACGCATTGTCATATATTTCGCCAAATGAAATATTGTTTCTCAATACATTACTTGTTTGGAGCATTCGTAAAGATATATAAATAAAATATTGCCAGTATTAATCAGTACAACATTAGTCCTCAATAAGTTTACCAAACATGAAGTCTGCAATCATATTATTAGTTGCTGTAGTCGCAATGATTAGTTGTGTGCCACCTAGACGCAGATTTTCACCACGTTTCCAAAGAATCCAAGAAGCACCACCGGCAAGTCAAGAACAAGTTCCTCACACTGTCTATGGCCCACCTCCTCAAAAGTATGGACCACCACCACAGGAATATGGTCCACCTACTACAACTGAACAAGAGGTTACAACCACCGAACAACCAACAACCACGGAGGCAGCTACTAGTACAGAAAGTCAAAATCAAAAATTGAAGCAAAATGGAAAAATCACTGATGAAGGTGTTTATTACATCTATCATCCCAGTGGAGTTTTGCAAAAAATTGTGTATGCTACCAAAGACGATGTGAGAAACATGGCGTTTACGGCTCAGCTTAAATATCGCAATGTCGAGCCAATCAGAGAGCCTATTTATACGTATGATACTAATACATTGGCTCTGCAGAGAGTTCGTATTTAGAATTGTTAACAAATAAGCATTTGTTTTATAATAAATTATTGAAATATGTTTCTGATTATATTTTTTATTTATATGAAGCTAAAAGACTTCCTGTTAAAAATGTTATTCTTAGATGTTGACCTAGGAAAATCAGCTGATAATGAAAATATAGCCAATTATAACATAATGACAGTTCATTTTGGACAACACTAACATTTTATCGTAGTTTCCTGACGAGGATGACAAACATAAGAAAACTCTTATTGTATACCTAAGTGTGAATTATTCTTTCTTATAATGATCAAAATTTCAAAAAGTTTCATTAGTTCATATTGTCAAAAGATTTTGTTGCATACTGTTGTTGTATTTATAAAGATATAAAGATTCAATAGAGAACTACCTTTATTTTGACTTTCAATAAAAATGTTAAAATTATTAAGATACTTCTTGAAGACACGTTTGTGCACAGATAAAGTAAATTCAATAACATGTGCGTATCTCTGTAAGCCATTTATTTTTTGAGATAAAGAATCTTATTTTTAATATAACACCCTCTATATTACCAGCTTTTACACTTATGTCTGTATGTACATAACAGTATTTAGACTATACATATTATCACGTATTTAAAATTAATTATTCTCCTATTTCTGCGATTTTTTCAAAATATTTCACAGGTGCAGAGTTCGACAAACATAATATCTTAACAGAAATACATTGTTTTCGAAAAAAAAAGTTTAGATTTATAAAAAAGAAAGGCTAGGAAACATTTTCATATACATGTCGAAAAGTAACTTAGTAGGATGTTTGTAATTAATTGTTAAGGTCAACTTCGAAAAGAGTTAAATGCTCTATCTTTTTGCCTTTTCATTAAGTATCAATTGTTTATTTGTAATAAGTTTTCTTAAATGAATTTTACGATATCTTTAGGAAATATAGCAGTGTATGTACAGGGTGTCTCAATTTCAATGGGAATGGGGGGTTTCACCCATTTCTAGGCGAGATAGAAAAAAATGGTTTTCGCAATACTGTGCTCGATTTTTTTGAAAAATCGATTGGTAAAAACCACATCTTGATATCTCTAACCGTTATTAAAATATCTTTAAAAAGTGACATTTAGCCGATTTTTAAAAAGTGTCATAACTTTTTTGTTTATTAAAATATTTTAAATCTGTAAAGTGTTTGTTATAGTAGTTTTTCACGTAGAATAATGTGCACTAGAAATTTTTGTACTAGGTTCAATATATTTCGAGTTATTACACCTAACTTTCTTATTTTAAATGCAAACCATAGTTGGCTATGCCATTAAAAACTTGCTTATTTTTTTATATTTTCAAAAATATATATCTTGGTATACTTATTTTTATATCTCACTGAATTATACGTTTTTTTATTTTTAAATTCGTAAATTAAATGTTTTGAATATTATTAGTAGGCGTTGTTAAAGAAAAATATATCAATGAACCAACGTCGAATAGTAACAACACAGCCACGTTAATATTAATCAACATAAACTTAAGATTTTACATTTTTTTATAGAAATCATTTTAGTAAATTATAAACATGTTAAACAAATAATTGTTTAATTTAAATATTCAAATTGCTGCTGATACTGTTGCATTGCAACATGAATCACGTTAAAAATCTGATTTGGTTTTATATTTCTAATTATTTGTAATCTGCCTCACTCTATTCTCAATTTCTTCCTTTATGTTCGATTTATTTAAAAAAAAGTATATTGTCCTTGCCAAAAGTTTATGTGTTCAACAGAACGGACAACAACTTGCACATTTAATTCAACAAATTCGTACTATAATGTGTTGCAATTGTTTATTTATTAGTTCTCTTTCAGTTATATATTTTGTGTTTCTGTTTATTTATTGTTGATTTTTTACCTGTTAAATTTGATATATTATTGTTGATAAATGGATTTTCCTATTTGACGCTGGTTTATTGATATAACATTTTCTTTAACAACGCCTACTAATAATATTCAAAACATTTAATTTACGAATTTAAAAATATAAAAACGTATAATTCAGTGAGATATAAAAATAAGAATACCAAGATATATATTTTTGAAAATATAAAAAAATAAGCAATTTTTTAATGGCATAGCCAACTATGGTTTGCATTTAAAATAAGAAAGTTAGGTGTAATAACTCAAAATGTTTTGAACCTAAAACAAAAATTTCTAGTGCACATTATTCTACGTGAAAAACTACTATAATAAACACTTTACAGATTTAAAATATTTTAATAAACAAAAAAGTTATGACACTTTTTAAAAATCAGTATTGCGAAAACCATTTTTTTTGTCGATCGTTTATTAAAGATCTAGTTAATGTAATAAAAGGAGTGTATTAATAACTCAGTTTAATGCATACATGCACATAAAAACATTGTTGAGATTATCAGATTTGCTAGGTAACCAACAATATATTATATTATTGAAACATGCATTTGGAACTGACACCTGCCGAAATTAATTAATTATGTCAGTGGTATTTTGACTTATTGCATATTATGTCAGAATTTGGATTTTGCCATGGAACAAAATTAGATTATTTTCATTCTAATAAAGAGCGATCGACAAAAAAATATTGTAATCAACATGAGTGTTAATCGGCGATTAATAATCTCGACTCATTAACGCGCTCGCTGCGCTCACGCGTTAAAATCGTTTCGTTTATTAATCGCTCTTATTAACACTCTTGTTTATTAAACTACTATTTTCTATCTCGCCTAGAAATGGGTGAAACGCCCCATTCCCATCGAAATTGAGACACCCTGTACATAACAAAATATAAACAATATTCTAAGAGTATTGCTACATTATATCTAGGAACACGGAATTCAACTACGGACACAATAATGTAGGTAATATAATACAAAATAAGTTTTAAGCTACAACACTAGATTCCAGGAAATTGGGTTGTTATATCAATTTTTATATCTTTTCTAACCTATAATAAGACCAATTTACTCTCTGTAAATGCTAAATGTACCTCAACAACAATTTTTCTATTTTACGTCTAATTTTACAGAGAAACAGTTATTTATTACATTATCAATGGTATTCAATAAATATGAAATATTACAAATTATCCTTTACTTTATCTACCCCTGTCCAATAAAACACCGCACAAACTTTGTGCATAATTATTTAAAAATCAATTTTTTTATTAAAACTTTAACAATTAATTATTGTCATATTAATTTCAATCCAATGTAAATCGCATTTGTAATTCATTTAAAATTTACTGCAATGTTCACTGATGCGTTTATCCCTTTTCTACTTGTTCTATTGACAGTTACACTCTACTTTACATTTTGTTACCTGACAATTTAAACCCATTTGTTGTTCTAGAATAGTAGCAACTATTATAAAGCAGCGTTACAAAACTAATTACCATGTAACCTCATCCTTATATCTATTTATACATTATTCTGTCCTATTCTGTTTTAATATTATGAACACGCCTGCATATGAAAATAATAAATCTTTCAAGTTCACGGACATATAGGTACCTTTTAAAAACCATTACAAAATCGTTTCTCACAACTCCTATTTGCAGAACCATAATCTGAAGAGTGTGTGTGACTCAAAGGCATATTTTAAACAAAGAAAAGAACAATAATAAACAGATGACTCATATATCGATAAAAATACTGCATGTTTTTTCAATAAATCTATAAAATAGGGTGATTTCGGCAAAAGACCCATATAGAGCAGGATGAAAATGTCGTAGTTTCACGCATAACCGCTCATGCGGTTGCGGTCTGTTATGGCACGCTTGAGCTCGATGTCGCAAGGGCTACAAGCAACGTTTGTAACACAACGCTGGTGTCAACCAAAGCCTCAATTACTCACTCATTATTAATTATTGCCATGATAGGTTTAGCTGGAAAATCCACTTGAGTCTTGCTCTTGTGGATTTCAATTGATTGTAAATAACTTTATTAAAGCATACGTTCAGAAATCCATAGATGGATTTGTATGGTTCACAAAATAGGAATTTTAGAATTGTAAACAAAGCACATAATATTCAGAGGTGATTAATTAGTAAATTTTGATGTTTTTATGTTAAATTATTAACGCATTAACTGCGCTGTTTTCAGATAATACCTTAAAAAACCACTTTTTAATTTAATTTTTGTCTTGGCATACATAATTATCATCTTAAAAAATGCTTCTAACTTTATAGCAAATTTTTATGCCTAGTTTTTATTGGAACACGATCCTGCTGAAATTTTGGTGTTATACAGTCAAATAAGGTAATTATAGCAGAATTTTTTCATGTTTGTGTACTTATTAAGTCCAATTTTAAATTAAATACACATAATTATTTTTATTAATATTTTTTTGTGTTTAGTAAGTATAAATTAAGGAACAAACTTTTGCCCACATCTGATATTACCTTCATTTTACAGCAAGATATTAAATTTGTATCAATACGGAATGTACTTGAATATTATTAATGGATAAGATAAGAAAATTTTATGATTATAACAAGCAAATTTAATGTGTGTTCCTAGATTGAGTAGACATAATTTTTGCTATGAAGCAAATTAGAATTAATTTAAAAAAGACATGAAACCAAAAGAAATTGAAGCTGGGATAAAATGACGTCAAATTGTGGGTTAAGGTTATTCGAAAGCAGAAAATATTTAGTAGGTACGCTAAGATACGAAAGAAAATATATTTTGTATACTCATTACTCAAATATACTCTATTAGCAAGTAAGTGTAAAGAAATGCTCTTATCAGAATTTAGAAGAGCTTATTAAGGTAAAAATCCCTCAAATTAAAGTTCCAAACTTATGTTTTTACTAACCGCAAAAATATTTTAATGATGAACGCTGTTCGCCATGATAACTCTTGGCTATTTGCAATTAGAGATGTTATATACTATTTCACACCAGAATCTATTAAATCCGAATTTGGGCGGAATTGACTGCATTTTACTAGTTACTGTTTCCAAACTAAGTACATTTTTAATGTATTTTTAATTTATTTTAAAAAATGTTACTACTGCTTGACGTCAAACATGAAAACAGATTTTCTTGTTATCACTATAAAGCCAATACAACCGCTTGACGTCAATGAAATTGTAAATCTGAAAATCTGAGACAAATAGTTACTATGAAGTTATACGTTTTCTGATATCATATCTAGATTAGGTATTCTGCACCAAAGCTTGAAGCTCTAAATCGCTGTGAAAATCCTTTTCTCCTAATTTCTTTTTAAAGCAACAAAGAGGTAAAAATCACATGGTGACACATCTGATGGGCTTTAAGATGGACGTGGCATGTGGTCTTGCATGATCGTGCAGAAGATGATCCCTATTGACGAAGTCATTTCTTCTTTTTCACCGAAATATTAAAGTTATATAGTCTTCTTACCTTTACATATTTCGAAGAGCGAAAACCCACTGGTTCAGTTTATTAAATAAAGTATCAGAGGCGTGATAATAGTATATTATTTTATGAGGAGCTTAAGTGATGCTTTATGTGCAGAGGCTGGTGTTTGACTGACGAACGAAGTGAGTCAGACAAAAGCAGCCGAAGCACATAAAGCGACTTAAGCTCCGAATAAAATATGCAATTTTTTCTTCAAACGCAAACAATTCATTAAATTGTAAAATTATTAATTGAAATTTTAATAAATAAATTTTGACAATTAATTTGACTTATGACCAGCGGCGCTTAAGTAGTACTTAAGCGCCGGCGACAGATAAAGTAGAACTTTACCTGTCGCCGGCAATAAAGTGACACTTAAACATAATCAGTACAGCAGGATAATGTCACACTTAAATGACGTTTGAAGAAAATAGATATTTATTTTATTAGGAGTATAAGCGAAACTTTTATGTGACGAAGTATGGAGGTGTAAGCGCCGAGCGGAGCGAGGAGAATTAACTCCATACGGAGTCACATAAAAGTGCTTATACTCCGAATAAAATACAATATTTTATTTTCAAGTGGAATCATTCTAATCGTAATATGACAATCAATTTAATAAATAATTTTGCAACTGTCATACATTTTTGCAGATAATGATATAACTTATACTCCGCCGGAGTATAAGTCCTACTTATACGCCGCTCAAAAGTGGTGTCATAGAAATGAAACTTATACCTTGCCCACTCAGTCTTATAACACCATGTTATATGCCGTTTGAAAATAAATTATATTATTTTTAAATAGAGTAAGTAAGTAAATAATAATTACTTCACCTAGTTTATCTACTAGCGTAGCCCTTTTATTTATATTTTTTCAATCAAATAAATAATAGTTTTAGTTGAGTTTGATGAATATTGTTTTGTTATATTAATCTACATAATATTGTCCAAACACTTTTCATTACTAAACAAATAATACAATGCAATTATTTCAACATATTTTTAGGACCTACTCTAGTATTAATTGTAAATACGCAAAAATATAATCATAATAAATTCAAAAGCATTCACATATGTTGTCCATAAATTTTATTTTAATATATTGCATGTAAAACACTTAAGCCCGAAACACATTTTACATTCAATTTAATTGAAATAAAATATGTTTCAATAATTCCAAATTTAATTCAATAGTTGATTTACATTTTCAGTGTGATTACCATATAAAATAATTCATGAACCATTGAAAATTGTAGTTATATCGAATTATTAAATATACCATCAACTGTGACAACATTTTGCCCCTGTAACAAAATTAAACGATTAATATACTTCCTAATGACTTCGTATAAGAAAGTAAAAATACATAAGAGGAGCTTCTAATATTAATTTTATTAATAAAACTATGTAATAATCTGCTATCTGTGTATAGTAAAGCCTACAATGTAATAATTTAATTTACAATGTCAAATTCCTTATATTTGGTATGTCCTGAAATTAATTGGAAATGTTCGATGCTATTGCGGAATGTATCATTGAAGAAGTTTTCAGTTCGCATATAGAGGCAAATCTCTAAGTAAAAATCTGAAATTCAAGCCTTAATGGAAATATCCATTGTATACATCTAAATGAAGCATCTGAAGGCAATATTCATCTGAACAAATAATGAACGTTTTTCATCAAAATGAGTGTGAGTGGTTCTTCCATTCTTTATTAAACCATGTGTACAGCTAACGCATATTATTATTATAAATTTTATTATGTGAATGTGACTGTGTAAAATAACAGCAGCTATAAGTATTTGCATTCTTTAAAAAAGTTCTTTTTCCAGATTTAAATTATTCGGAACATCAGGATATAATCATGATAACGAAAAGAACAACGTTATTTACTGGTGTGACTGTGATTACCTGAGGAAAATGAATAAATTATAATATAGAGAAAACTTCTTTGTTATGTATTTTTTGTAGAGGATTGTTTTATTCATTTGCATCTTCTTTATTACTTTGAGCGTAGGGAAAAACATCAACTTTTAAATTACGAAGAGAAGAAAAAATATTTTGTGTTCGACAAATACCCAGTTAATTAACTTGAACATTTACTGTAAGCACTCAAATAAGTATTATTTAATTAATCAGGTGTTTAGGTTTATTGTACTGCATTCAACACAAAATTTTAATTAATTTCGTATATGATTATAACATTATTTTCATAATTGTAATAAATATGATAGTAAAATTCATAATTACTTACAATTAGATATATGCAGTGGTTCATTCATATTTGTTGGAAATTAGTTTGTAAACCCATTTCTGTTGAAGGCTATATAAAATTAATTAAATAAATGGGCAATACTAGCTGTCTACTTTGCAATATTCACACTACAAATGACTGGGATAAACATGAAACTCGCCAATTTCACGGTCTTGATAGACTTATTGTGGTTTCTTTGGGGATATTAGTTTTACTTAGTTCACACAGTATAAATTTATTTACAGCCTGTAACAACAATTTCAACAGACTGTTAATTTTCGCCTGCAATTAAATGAAATTGGCTTAGTGGAGAAACAAATGTTCTGTTCATGGTGCAGGATTTTACTTAAGTCTCAAATTATTGCACTATATAATAAGAAAGATTTCATTGTTTAGACTCTGAATATTTATTATTATTAGTATTAGGTATTATCTTAAATTTTTGGTTTCTTTTCGATGACATTTTCTATTTATTTCCAAAGGAAACTATTCTCGAAACAATGACATTATTATTTAATTCATAAAATAAAATAATCTATTGCAACAAGGAACTACAAGCTAATTCAACTTATTTCATTAATATTAATATTTTACATTTAGAATCCTAAATTTCAACCTATATTGTTAAAACTCTTTCAAAGATATAATAAAACTATTTTATATTACGTGTCTCCTGGATATTTATTTTATAGCTTATTTATGTAGCTATGAGAATTTATTATTTCATCTGGGTTTTAGCTAAAAGACACTCCAGAAGCAGATATTTTTATTAGTATAATAAAAAACAAATATACATACCAAATCGAGTCCCAAATATTATATCCGCATTCTGGAACAATGTTTCGTATTAAGTTGAAATGAGAATACTCAGTTTTTTGTTGAAACAGGGCCCTTTTGATGCTCACCACATAAAATGACTATTTAATTAAAGTTTTTGCTGGACAAACATTGCATTGTAAGTAAATGAGAGATTGAATATATGTATAAATCAAGCTTTTTATGTTTCTGTGTATTTCATTTCATTCTCTTAGGTATAATATTCAAACGTGTAATTATTATATCCGTGCTTTATAATAATAAATACATATATTTATACTCGTTATTAATTAACGTAAATTAAGTGATAAGTAATTATTGATTTCTGTTATATTCTTACAAATACTTGATTGCATGTGAATTGTAGTAGAAAAACACCTGGACTGGTCGCACATTTTGCTTGTAATTGTCTGCTTAAAAATCAATTTTTATTATTACAGAACCAATTCCAGAATGAAATAAAGTTTTCCATTCACATATAAATACATCTACAGCAAACTTTGGATGATCTCGCGCTTTAATGATTTCCTACATTTATCTGCGCGTCCTAATTACTTAGTTAACTTACACAAATTGTAATATTTATATAACCCTTGCTTCTATTGTATTGTGTATGAATGATTTGTGTAATCCATCCAGTAGTAAGATCGTGCTAAAATGGTATTTCAGAAACTGAGTAAAACTGCTTGCCACAGTTATATATCCTCAAAGAGACTTAGGCATATTGTCTGTTAAATAACTATATCCAGTCAAATAAAGATTAATGCTGTGTTGTGGGTTCAGCCTAACACATCATTTCATACCTCTCGGCGATAAGTAAACAATAAACCAAATTTATGGTTGAGTAACAATGGAACAAGATTATAGATTATGTACAGCAGTTTGGAGTTAAAGCATTGACTTAAACTTAAAATTCTGCATTCTATTGTTACAATCCTCTACCATTACAATTAGTTTTCGATCAATTCATAACACAGCTCCACAAAAAAAAGATTGGTATCCCGACGGACCAGACTAGTCAACTCTTACGTATTTTGAGTCGCTGAATCCGAGTTCGAGGTCGGAATTCCGAAGTTGGCTCTTGTTTTTTTCTTAACCTCAAAAAACATACATTTTTCGTACATTTTTGGAGGGAGGGGGACTAGATTAGTCATTTTTTATATTTTTGAGCTACTGAATCCGAATCCAAGAACAGAATGATTAAATTAGCACGTGTTTCCTTCCTGACTTTAAAAAAAACACCAAAAAATCAGTTTTTCCAAGACAAACACCGACAAAAACAAGAGCTAACTTGGGGATTCCGACTTCTGATTAGGATTCAGCGACTCAAAATACGTAAGAGTTGACTAGTCTCGAGTCTGGTCCATCGCTAACGTCGCTTCATTAAATAACTTCCTGAAAATTTATTTTGTGGTGTATTTCCGGCTTTATATCATTATGCCCCGCTCTTACTAATAGAAAGAAAGAAAAGAAGAAAGAAATAGGCTTTTTGTTAGTTCTGAACACAATATGTACGATATGTATCGTTAGTGAGACAGATAATTTCAGGTGGATAAAATACAAATAGTTATTCAACTTACAAGTTGTATTATTGTGGTTTACAACAATTTCAGAAACATTTAGTTCATGAAGTAGAATGTTGACGGCATTAACCATTGAACGTGAGCACTTTAATTAAATGAAAGTTGTTTTCAGAGAATATGCAATTTATTATATTCCAGTAAACCGACAGTTTAATAATTTGGATTTAAATTTTAAGATAAATTCCTAGATACTATAAGGAGCACCTTTATCAAAAAAAATACAAATAAAAATATATCACGTAAAAAAATAGTATATTATTTTATGAGGGGCTTAAGTGATGCTTTATGTGCAGAGGCTGGTGTTTGACCGAACGAAGTGAGTCAGACAAGAGCAGCCGAAGCACATAAAGCGACTTAAGCTCCGAATAAAATATGCTATTTTTTCTTCAAACGCAAACAATTAATTAAATTGTAAAATTATTAATTGAAATTTTAATAAATAAATTTGGCGTAGTACTTAAGCGCCGGCGACAGATAAAGTAGAACTTTAACTGTCGCCGGCAATAAAGTGACACTTAAACATAATCAGTACAGCAGGATAATGTCACACTTAAATGACGTTTGAAGAAAATAGATATTTATTTTATTAGGAGTATAAGCGAAACTTTATGTGACGAAGTATGGAGGTGTAAGCGCCGAGCGGAGCGAGGAGAATTAACTCCATACGGAGTCATATGAAAGTGCTTATACTCCGAATAAAATACAATATTTTATTTTCAAATGGAATCATTCTAATCGTAATATGACAATCAATTTAATAAGTAATTTTGCAACTGTCATGCAACTGTCATACATTTTTGCAGATAATGATATAACTTATACTCCGCCGGAGTATAAGTCCTACTTATACGCCGCACTTATACGCCGCTCAAGAGTGGTGTCATAGAAATGAAACTTATACCTTGCCTACTCAGTCTTATAACACCATATTATATGCCGTTTGAAAATAATAACAATTTATTTTGAACTTAAAAAAAATTAACCGAAAAGGTTTCGCTGCTTTACCACACATATATGTTAAATATAAGTTTGTCCAGCTTTTACAGTCATTTAAAATAAACTTTAGCATGTTAAATCTCACGTTAATCGTCTTAGAATCAATGTATTTTAGGCGTAATTATTATTGAAATTCAATATTCAATATACAGATTAACAAAACTTTAAGTTTAAGAAAACTGTGGAACTCCAAAAGGACAAATACGAATAATAATGCGATAAAAACTTTTTAAAACAGTCTTTGTTAAAATGCTTACTGTAAATTGACTGGTAGATTAAACCAGACATTCTAAATTTGGATTTTAGTTAGAAACAAGAATAAAATTGACCTTTTCTGCAATAATACAAAATAAGCACAATAAATGTATAAAATAAAAAGAAATTTGGTGCCTTTATACGTATATACTTATATACAGTTTTAAATAAATACTAAAGAAATTAGGAATTTCCATAAACGAGAGAGTTGCTACTCTGCTTAGTCACTAGTGGTAGGTATTTTAAAACTTGATAAAATTATAAAAATTAATGAAAAAATGTGTGTGTGTGTTATGCAATTTAAAAAGTGATTTAGAATATCATGTTCTCGTTTTATGTTTCCTCTGTAGCCTAATCATAAATTCATGTGAAACCTGAATACAAAAAATCCCATAATAAATCAAGTTTTATAAGAAAATCTCGTTTATAAAGGAAAAAGAAATAGGTACATGTTGAGTTGAGGAAAATATAAAGATGGGTTTAGTAAATAAATAACAATGCTATCATCACAAGATGGAATTTGTTACATGTGAAAGGTTGATACATTCCCAATAAAAATTGAGAAACCAAAATTTTTGTTAAAAATAAAACTTCGCATCCATTCACTATTTCCAATTCATTCATGTGATGGTTAAATAAGCCGTTCTGAAAAGTACTTACTCGTACTTGAATAGTTGTTAACAATATGAAGCTACATGCAGTTGGTCGAATATAGAAATTATCTAAAATTATACAAGCATGGTATAGTGAGGGAGACTATTGTAGTATATGATAATACAGGTTAATTCCGCTTTAAATTAGCTGCTCGGATTGGCTGAATATATTAAATGCACTTTATATTCTTACTTCCATTTATCGACAGACCATAAAACAATGAATCTATAAATAGAAATTAATCTAGTATCTGCTTTGCATTTAAACTTCTAGAATGATTAACAGAAAACCATATAGCATTTGCAAATGAAAAATCCACGTTTTGATCTCAAGCAAACATATAAAAAATCGATTTTTAACTAATTTAACATCACACTAGCATTTTGTAAACGAATACCATCGGTATTATTGTTTTTAACTACGAATTGTTTCCATATTGCCTGTCGTTAAAAAAAAACACATTTCATTAATTTATACAGGGTTATTCACTCAAACCGTTGGTTAGACGTTCTAAAAGATGTAATTAATATTTTTTTCTGAAAATTGGTTTATAGCCTAAATAGTATAGGATCTCTTTATTTAAAATATTTTCATGTTTCTACGACTTCCAGTTATACCGGAAGTAGACCCTAACTTCGTTTTTTTAAATATAACACCCTGTATATTATTACATTTTTAAATTCTACATTCAATTATAATAACATTTTGTTAAAACAATTTTTCTGTAAAGCATTTCATTTATTAATTACAGGATGATTTTTTTTTAAATGTCCAAAAATGTGCTAATTTTCAAATTTTATTTTCTAGCCTTCTAATATTCAAATTAAAATGCGGTTTTAATAAGATGTTAACAAAAGTGTACTACTTGCAATTTCTTCACTGCAACAGCATAATGTTCTACAAGGGGTTTATAATTTAGGTGCCACTCAGAAAAAAATCAAAACGCGGCATATCTCATTTTTTTTCAAATGGAACACCCTTTATATCGATACAAAATTTGATTATTCATTCAATTTAAAGGTGATATTTTGTTGAATAGACTGTATACCCAACTCTTGCCGTTTTCGTGAATTATCAATTTTTATGGTACTTACACCTAGTATAATGATTAACAAGAGAAGTTTTTTTTTATTAATTTTATTATATGATTAATTTGACTATATTGTTTAAGATGCTTTACTGACAACATAGATTGCTTGATCCAATAATAACGGCATAATTTTCAATATTACCAAAAAACAAAATTTCACGAAAACGGGAAGAGTTGGGTATAAAGTTTATTCAACAAAATTACCTTTAAATTGAATGAATAATCCAAATTTGTATCGATATACAGGGTTACGGAAATATGAGCTGTTTCATGTTTCTACTACTTTAGTTAAGAAGAGGAGGAAGGTCTGTTGCATGGCCTGCGAGGTCACCTGATTTACTCCATTCGGCTTACCTCTTTGGGGTTATTTAAAAAATTTAGTGTATATCGTTCTTGTACATAACCTGGACGAATTAAGACAGAGGATTGATCCAGGCGTTTAAACAATTCGGCAAACTGGGGAATGTAGGGAGGACACTTTGAACATCTTCTTTAAATCATTTTTAGGTAATTTAGTTATTTTGTCACAAAATCTATTACAAATAAAAAACACTTAACTAAAGTATTAGAAACATGAAATCGTTAATATTTCCGTAACCGTAGATTTGCGGACCTATGTTTATTAAGACTTTTCGATTTGTTTCGGTCCATACTACATACCCTTAAAAACTTTTACCCTTTTTTTAAACAACCTTTATAACCTTTCAAAAATGCTCTGACTTATTATTTTGTGGAATTACAGGACTTTACAGAATATTATCTAATATTTTCGATACAAAATCACCCCATAAATTTATTATTTATTGATATATGTTGCTTTCGATTGTTGAACTTGCCAATGTGAAATCAAACATGATGTTGAAAGTCCGTCTCAAAAATGTTTACCTATTTCAAAAATTTCTGTTATAATGCACAAATATCCATATTTAAACTAAAATATCAAAATATATTTCTTGGAAACTAGTCGTAACATACTCTGTATATTCTATTTCCATTTTATTAACTTCAAGCCACATGCTGATTTTCATTATAAGACAAAGGGTACTTACTTTATATTAACTATTTAATGAAAGTGACCAGCTAATGAATTTTTACCTAAGCCCTTCCCGACTACTACTAATCTATAAAAAAATCGTGACGTTTTTATGTTCTCACGTGACAATATGGTATATTTATAACATCATTCATCAGTCTGATATTTGTTAGATAGAACAAAGAAAATGCGTACTATCAAAATCATTTTTAGGAGAAATTTATAAAACCACATAGGTATTTAAGTGGCGTGCAAAGTCTATTACCTTTATACAGGGTGTCCCAAAATTAGCTTGCCAAAATGAACCAGCTGATTCTACGTTCAAAAATAATGCAAAAAGTTTTAATAAATATAGGTTGAAATATGCTTTCTAAGGGAGCTACAACCCCCCGAAAGGGGGGCCCCAAAGAGGAGTTTTCTGTAATATCTCTGCAATTGTTTGAGGTAGATTCATGAAATTTGGTGAGTTTGAATATTTGCCACATATTTCTTTTTCCAATTTTCAGAAATTTTGCCAGAGGCGTCACATACAGGGTGGGTGCTTGGTAAATTAGGCCCCATATTTTTTGTGTGGGTAATTTTTAAATTTTTTATATCAAATTATGAAACTTGGTTTATTTTTACACAAAAAAGGTCGTCTCAGTAGATCTTTGAATCTTGAACCGTTTTCGAGTAAAATCGTTTTGAAGAAGTCACGTCCATAAAAACTACACTAATAAAAATAATCACAAAATAATTTTTTTTTTATCTTGATATTTTGCTTTTATTATTAATATTTGACGAAGAAATGCTAAACGAAGTAATAAATACCTATAAATTTTAATCCATTGTCTACTTTTGATACATTTTAGTTTTGTGATTATTTTTATTAGTGTATTTTTTAAAAACGTCATTTTACACGAAAACGGTTTAAGATACAAAGATCGACTGAGACTACCTTTTATGTGTAAAAATAAACCAAGTTTCAAAATTTGATACAAAAATATCTGATGTGCCCAACACATGACTTTCTTATACTTACGGATAGTATCACCATAATTACTTTTCCAAAAGAAATTAAGTTAAATTTCTTGTAAAAATTTTGAAAGTTTCCAGCAATTTTCAAATAGTCTCTGTCGCACTTATTGCAATACGCATAAATCTGTCCTTGTCCCACTCATTATAACCGAATTTTACGACAAAAATGTGTTTTATTTTAGATTTTTGACCTATTACTCACTTAAAAAAATCTCCCGTTATGAAATTACATTTATTTATTCATTATTATTGTTTTCGGTACCATAGAAACCAGTAAAATAAAAATAAAAACTAATGGACCGGTCCTTCTGGGATTCGAACCCGGGACCCTCTGTTTGGCAGCCATATAATGAAACACATGGTCTACCTCGACGATCGGATTCAACTATCAACACGCGCTATGAGAAATATAAAGTGTTTTAAGAATATCTAGTTTTTTCGAAATTTTTTTGATGGAATTTCAAAAAAAAGTTCAAACAAAATTTGTTCAAAATTCAATTCTAAATCAATGTTAAAGAATAAAAAAATCTCATAAATTGTTTATTTTTCAAGATATTCTTAAAAAACCTAAAAATGTCATCAGGTAACTGTCACTTGTTTTGGTGCTAGATGAAAAACATTGAGTGTGGCACCCACAATTTTGTTCAAACTCTTAAATATGAAATTTGAATCAAATCCGATAACTCGTTTTTGAGTTATGGTGGATACAGACAGACACACAGACAGACAGACAGACAGACACACAGACAGACATACAGACATCATGGCGAAAATGGTCAAAATGGATTTAGGGGCCCTCAAAACGTGTAAATCCATCAAAATCTCGAAGTCGAAAAAAATCACGATTACAATACTTCCTTATACTACGTATAAGAAAGTAAAAATTAATAGTTATCCCCACAAAAAATATGGGGCATAATATACCCAGCACCCACCCTGTATGTGACGCCCCTGGCAAAATTTCTGAAAATTGGAAAAAGAAATATGTGGCAAATTATAAAAGCTTCAAATTCACCAAATTTCATGAATCTACCCCAAACAGTTGCAAAGATATTACAGAAAACTCCTCGTTGGGGTCCCCCTTTCGGGGGGCTGTAGCCTCTTTAGGAAGCATTTTTCAACCTATGTTTATTGGAACTTTTTATACTATTTTTGAACGTGGAATCAGCTGGTACATTTTGGCAGGCTAATTTCAGGACACCCTGTATAACAACAGAACATTTTTATAGGTAGGTTTTCTTCTTACAATACAACTATTAAAAATATTACAGCTCGATTAAGGTGAAATTCCCTAGGAGCGACCAATATTCACGATCTCGATCGTACTCGCATCTCGGCCCTATCATGGTTTCTTGGTAGCTCGCTATTGTGTAACCCGTGGTCGACAGTCACATAGTGGCCATCCAGCATACACGATACAGTTTACCGGAAGGCTAACCCTTCTAACTCTCTGCCCAGGTATACAAGCTAAGTATTTGGAAATGATTCTATTAAGTTCTTAGCTGAACCTAACGTGACGACGTGTACATTGTGAAGAAGATAATTGATGTTAATAGGACTGGTCGTCATTTCGCAGCGAAAGAAACGAAATTAAACCGCAAACGTTCAAAATTGGTGAATAATGAATAAGTGTACTTTTATTAAGCATTTAATAAACGAATCGCAAATGGAACCAAATAACTTTGACGTATATACAACGATATATAAGTCAGTAAGACCAAGTTATCAGTCATTATGAAAATTCTTAAAAATACCCATGAGCTGAGGCTTGTACTTTCACTCTAACCAATACACGTTACGGGTTGCAAGCTTGAAAGCAAAATTTTCAGCGCAGGCAGTTTCTTGGAAGGCTTCAGGTCGATCTATTCACTGACGATTTGACTTGGTTTCCAGTAAAGAGTATATCGTCTATGACCACCCATAAGTCAAAGTATCTGGTATTGAAAATTTCCAAACTGCATCAAGCCGTTGATGCCAGGCACGTTGATGAAGACTTCTGTATTATAACTTTTATTCCGTTGTGTTATATTTTTGCTGCAAATAGTTGAGTTAAAACTGAATCACATGAATATCAACGTAATCAGACGATTTTGAAAAAAATTGTGTTCGAAAGAGTTTTGTATCAAGAACTCGGAAGGAACCTTGTTCCCAGCGCTTGCTCTATGTGTCATTGTGAAAGTTGACGCTGGTCATTTTCAAGTTCAACTTAAAAACGCTAGATTTAAACAGCACGGTTAGAGCTGATTCAGTCATTTGAACTTGATCATGCAAGAATTAAGTAAACCTAATTGAACAGGGTAATAATTCACCGAGATTCGTGTCTAAAACAATTGATGTTTCTCAACGTGATACTTCCCGCATATGAAATCGCACTTTAGTCTGTGAAGTGGTAGAAAACAAGAAATTACCAATGACAACCAGAATTGGTACATCTGACGATCAACCTTCCTATGCTGAATTCAGCGTAGATATCATAAAGAGACGATGAGATATCCAACCTGAGTTCAGGTATCTGTTGTATCTATGTTGTGAAGAAAAATTGTTCGAGTTGGCTTTGAGAGATTTCAACGTCCAGTACGTGTTCCCAGCTGTATGGACAACAATGCTAGATCTACTTTATATTAGAGCTGTCGAAGACTACTTGAAGGAAGCGCGAATCAGAAGACCATGTAACCTCTGGTGGACGGTCCACGGTTGAAGAATTTGTAGTACTAGCGATCAGCTAGTCTTTTCTACAAGGGATACATGACAAAATGTCTCCCAGGAAGCAATTACCAACCTTATAAGAAGTATGTGATGCTGTCCGTGGAAACATATAATAATAAAAATCATATTGATTATTTGCTACATACTTAATTTTGTATTCTAAGCCAGAAAGTTTTCTGTCATTCGTGGTATCACTTTCCGATAGCTGTGAAGAAGAAAGTTCATTTTCGAAATTAATTTAATAAAGAAATTTAGTGGAACTAATTTATAATAAAATGCAGTAAATATTTTTAAATTTAACTTCTGTTTTCGACATAAGAGATAATCATTAACTTCTCAAGAATGCAATGTCCTGCAGATTCCTGAAAAAATAATAAAAATAATTTATGTAATTTTTATCAACTGATTATATTTATATTTTATTCGCGACTAAAATAACTCATTTCAAAATCAATATGTCTACAAGTGGACATAATATTGATGGACAAACAAAAACCAACAAATCAATTCAAAAAAAAATCACTCTTTAATTAATTTTTAATAATTTTCGTATGTCCGTCTAGTTTCCCCTATCCGAACAAAAATAACAAATATATTTTCCAGACAAAACAAAGTTCATAACATCAGGAGGGTGGCATGTCTGCCTGGTAGCAAAGTCGAAAGTTGTTAAAGGGGAGTGTATAGACCTCGGTCACGCTAAAGTCACGTCATGGTATTGACCCACCCCCGAATTGCCTTTGTTCAGCTATATACCCCTCTTCACTAATTATTAATTCTAATGACCTTTATCTTTATTTAGTTCCCGCATTTCTGTTTGCCCACTGTTTTCAAAGCCATGATTTATATTGGTATAAACGCATTAGCTCCAAATTATACCACCAAAAATGGGGACAAAATTTACAGGATAAGTAAATATTTTTCTGTAACAAATCGATCAATATCGATCGTGTTTCCATTCTAGAATAAAGAAATTCTGTGAGCAAATGTACGTGACACCTAGATTATACCTAATGATATTAAGTTATTAAGTATTCAATTTATTTGTTATAACTTAACAGAACAGTTAGGTAAAAGTTTGAACCATTTTCTAAAAAATATTTAATCATTTCTTGTCACAACTATACTAATATTTCCCACAAAAATAATGAAGTTTTCCGGATGAGAAACTTAAGAGCGACGAGAAGTTATGAGGATTTCGAGAACTTGTAAATGGTCAATTTGTTAACGTTATCAAATTAAAATGCCGCTTTTTAGTCACTCATTAAAGTTTTTAAACTAATTAAATGCTTTACTAAATGGATATTATTTTTGTGCTAAGAAAATAAATTGAGGGGTCATAATACCAAAGGAAAAAAACTAAGCGATTTAAAGCGTCGTTTGTTCCCAATTGTTCCTGCAATGAAATTATCTCAAAAGTCATTTTTTAAGGACTACAATTTCATTATTTTTAGCAGGATATTTTTCTTTTTAGCTCTACTCATGCAAACGATGTTTTTAAATTGTATTTTTATGATGGTATTAATTAAAATTACTACAAGATTTTCCTCTACGATATAAACACTTTAACAGTAGGTATTTTTTCAAATGGGAAGATATAATAGAAATAAATTTCAAACAAATGCAAAAGGAATTTTAGAATTGGAATATAAACTTTACGAACGCCATTTTAATTTAAATATTAATCACACACCAATAATTTTAAAATTAAACGTAATTTGAAAATATTTTAAAACTAATAAGTATGTGTTCAAAACTACTATTTAATTAAAATCCAGAATCTGCAGACAATATTTATAACAAATTCCTGTTAAGATGACGTATTAGTTAATAGTTAATACATTTAATACGTTTATTTATGCGCCAATACGATTCAATAAGGATTGGTAATAAAATTCAAGGAGCTTGATATTATTTAGTTCATTGAATTAAGGAATCGCCGTTCTAGTTGGAAGCAATAAAAGGCGATTTGATTCCGTGAATTTCCTCATATTTCATCTCGTTTAACACTATATATCTAAAGATAAAATTATAGTTCTTCATGTTTCTCCAACATCATGTTCTTATGATTTATTATATTAATTTTAAATTTATTTTCGAAGAATTCCAGCATAACTCGTTTCTGCATGACTGAAAGTTCTAATTTGTAAAACCCTAGGCATTGTAAAAAGAAAAGTTTAATACAATATTTTTGTTTGATTACGTGCTTACAAAACGTAAAACTGTTAATGAATAAATTTTTAAAAGTTCTTTTGAGTTAGCCTCGGTTTCACTGCAAAAATATTTACTTAATTTTGAACCTAAGGAAAAAAAGTTTAAACAAAGTTTCCACTTTCTCACTTTTGAAGACTTCGTTCTTGTTAAATATATATTTTGTTTAAAACAATTATTTTAATATAATTAAAATTATACAGGTTCACTTGGGTAGACTCACAAATAAACTGATTAAACTTCGTTTTAATATTGTCAACCATCACGGAGGATGAGACGAAACTGTAACTAAAAGTATTCTTATTAATTTCTAGAAAACATTTTAAAAATCTATCTTGGTTTTGTATCTAAAGACATGTACATACGAGTAAATAAGCAGTGTAAGTTATTTTGTACCTTTTCCAGCAATGCAAAAGTTCCCAGAAGCAACAAGGGCAAAAACATACATTTTAAATACAACATTTTTCGAATAGGTAACTTAAAAATGTAATAATAAAATTGTTTTGAAGGTATAATATTTGTATTCGACTATTAATGATTTTTCAAGAGTGCCTGTTCATACATATTATAAAAGTTATTTCTCATTGAAATATAACTGGATCACGTATAATTTAAAATTTATGAAACATCCAACTAATTGTAGAACAATATAAAATTGAAACTTGTTAATTAGCAGTCCCTCATATTTTATAAAGACCCTAAATTTAGTTAACAATAGGCATTAATACTTTACACCTAACAATTTGCATAGTATTAAATTAAAAGTTTTGCGAGTAGTGTTAAAAGCCTCCTTCAACGAAGCATTATGTAGCTAAAAAGAGAAACAAGTCATCTGAATCACAACTGATTTGTTCATGTGTTAAACTCGATTCAGGAAACCTCCTCGACATCCAATTCACATTAATACGATAGCTACAAATCTACTGAAGAGGCAATTTACACAGTCCAGCTGTTCGAAATTCGATGCTTATAAATTCAAAAGGTCCTGATATTGTCTGTAATATCCGCAATAGTGCCTTAGTTTTGCATATACACATTCAGTAATAATTAAATAAAGTGGACGTGGGCCTATATTCCTTTGCCCGAGGGGTTAGGTTACCTTGGCAACAAGTGCCGCAAATAAGTCACGGTAAGTGCACTAGTATAATTAAGGATTATTATAAACTGTCAGCTTGGCGATGGACTAACTTAATTTGGGATCAAGTGTGCTTCTAATAAGGCTATTCCGCACAGGTGTTCTCCTAAAATTGATCTTTTTGTATGGAAAACGAGATGCTGTAATATTTTCCTTAAGCTGTTAACAGAAAATTGTATTACATTATTAAATAATCAAATTTGTCCATGGAATTTATTGAGCATAAAAAAGTGTCGCTTCTAAAATTTCTATGATGATTTAAAAAATTACACTCTCAATATTTTCCAAACCTCCAACAAAAACATTCACTTTCCCTTCATTAGAGAACGCAAGACGATTTGTTGATTTTAATACTTCTAGAAGGTAGGATGTATTATTAGGTTTACATAATTGGAATAAATTTTGTTCGGGAACAGTTGCCGAAATCTTCGAGGCACATTCAATTCAACCGTCTCTCTATTATCTTTTAGCAGGGGAGTTAAATGTAACTGGTAGTTTTAATAAAGTAAGATTCTATTTATAGAGTATAAAATGTAATAAATTGAAGCTGAAACTTTCATAATAAAAGATTTTAAGATGTAAGGAAATGTATATACCTTTTGTACTCACTATTAAATCTCTGGAGGATGTACCAAC
This sequence comes from Pediacus dermestoides, assembly GCA_963942485.1. Taxonomy (NCBI): domain Eukaryota; kingdom Metazoa; phylum Arthropoda; class Insecta; order Coleoptera; family Cucujidae; genus Pediacus; species Pediacus dermestoides. Next base: position 15,413,747 of record OZ012626.1, read on the forward strand.
TCGTTGGAATTGTGGCAAGGTAATTTCAATCATGTTATTAATGAAAGTAAATTTGTACTTAGAAGAGATTTTACACGGAATATAAAATCAAGATTCGTTGGTTAGCAAATCAGAAATGATGTTATACAAAGTAAGAATAGAAATTCGTATAATCCCTAAAAAATCTTGTATTTATCTGCTATACATGTAATTATTACAAAATATATAATATTTATTCAAAAATAGATTTATCTGAATGACACGAATTTTAGCAAAGTTTTCAATCAACGATAAATCAGCCTTAATTGAAAGATGTATTGTGTATTCTAAGTACATAGCAATTAACTATCGGTTTGAAATTAGTCCCTAAAGCCGATTCACACTTGACGGTCAGGTCAAGGATTTTTAACATGATACTTAATTATCTATGCTTTATTTCTAAATGCAATATTTTGATACAAATACAAATCATTTTGGATTTTTATTACCTATATTTCGATTTTCAAATCTGTTTGATTTAAAATTTCTGTCACGATTGATGATTGATAGTAAAAGACATATAAAAAACACGTTCCAAACTATCGGTAGATCTCGATTAACTGGTTGGTTAACATAACATAACATTTGAACCATGTAAATGCATACAATGTTAAAATACAAGCCTATACCGTTCTACATATTTACGCTTGAAACATTTAATTTGTGGTGGATGCGCCGGTTCTAATTGAATATTTTAGGAATAGTTGATAAATTTTTCTAAATATCAGTTTTCAAACCAGGACCAAGCAAAATTAAGTAAACAAAATACTGTCATCGTCCCTACAATTATCATATGCAATTTTAATTAATCTATTTTTTTTCTCGTAACTCAAAATGATAGTTTAAATTATCTTTGTAGTCAACCGCCATAAAAGATACAATACAATTCGTCATTTCCACAAGCTGTTAGATGCAGGAGGTTCTTTATTATGTTCTGTATTTTATGCTACTAAAATTATTCCTGTCGCTGGAATAAAGTTTCTTCATTAATTTAGTGTATAAATTTACTCTTATTAAGACATTACAGTTAGGTACTAATGTTTAAATGCAGTGAAATATACGATTTACCAACAAATGTGTTGTTTTTTACAAATTAATATCTATAAGTATTGCAAGTCTACTGCTTAATGCATACTTTTAAAAGATTGTAAGTACCTACATCAGAACTTTGAAATATTTCGTCTCCTATGTGGGTATAATTATTATTCATAACCATAAGCAAGAAAGTTTCGTTGATGCATTAAACGCTCGATAAATATTAATCTATAAAATATTGACAAGTTTGCGCCCTCTAATATAGATGTAGGTACATTAAAGCTGCATCAGGCGAATGTGCAAATATTCCATTGAGGAAAGGTTGTTCTCTCTTTAGGGAGATATTCAAGTTGATGACACTTAAGGGACTGTCTTTGATTTTACTGAAATTTGATATTTGACTCATGCTGCGATGCCAAAATTAGGTACGGTTTCCACATGTGCGTTGTGTGTTTGTCAGTTTGTAATATCCTGTATATAGTTTGTTGATATTTCAAATTCGATCATATCTTACGAGACGATTTTAAATGAGGTATCAAAATGTGAAAATAATTTATGTACCTACCTATTTGTAATTTACGCACATGTCTCGTTAGAAATTAAATTTCCAGTTAGAATGCTCATGTTCGATTGCCTATAACCAACTTAGTAAGCACATAGCTCTTTATTTTTTAAACTATTTCAGAAATATTGATGAATATCTAAGTGTCAGTTTTTAATCAATAGTTAACTTTAGCTAAGAGTTAATATTTTTGGTTCACCATTGTTTTAATTAATAACTAAATAAATTTTATCCGCAACCAGTATATTATAAGGTCATACTCCTACTATTAATTCAACATAAATTGACAAAAGTCACTGCAAAATGTCAAATAAATTTTTTCCAAAATATTAGTTTAAAAACTGTCTGGTCTGGTTGGTGGATAAAACTTTGTATTGCATACGTGTCTTAGTTGTATATTATTCACTTTAAGAACATTAAACGCTCGAACTTCGTTCTCGCGTTTAAACATTCTTGCGTGGATAATATACTTCGTAAGACACTTATACAATAAATAACTATAATTTGTAGTGAAAAATTAAGATTAACTACCGGTTAAAAAACTAAATCTTAAGGTATAGCGTATAAAAATATATAAAATTTGCATTATTAAGGGCCGGTATTTCAATATCGAGTTAACTTTTTAGTTTCGTAAGTGTCAATAAACTTTAATCGATAATTTATTACGAGTTAACTTAAAAAGCGTATTTCCACAAGATTCTAGGATCCACGTTAGCTAATTGCAAGTTAACTGAAAACATGTGAGGTTGGTACTGTTGAAAACTAGCAGAAGTATCAAAAATGTCAAATACAAAAATTTCATAACGTCAAAATCACCGGTTTTCAGTGGTATTTAGTGAATTTATAAACAAATTCGTTTCATTATGTCTAAAGATGACTGTAAACGTACGCCCAACTTCACCTACAAAGAAGAAATGCTACTCACAAGATTAGATGATCATCACAAACGTATCATCGAAAATAAACAAAGTGGTGTAGTCTACTGGAACGATAAGGAAAAAGCTTGGAAAAGCATTGAAGAAAAGTTCAACGCGCAGAGTGGAATGTGTATCGCTCGGTAACAATTTTAAAACACAAATACGCCAATCTTAAAAAAAATTGTAAAGTGAACTTTAGTCAAAATAAAACGTCTTCTAATTCCTCAATCAAATTTTCCACGGTTCTAGTCGACAGGCGAAAACGTTGAAAAAATTCATTTTGATCCCACTTTTCAAAATGGTTAATTCGCTCCCTGACTACTTTGTGCTTACGAATAGAAATTTCTTCATATTCACTAAATGCATTGATATCGAAATCGTCCCATATATCCATAATAATAGTAGTATTCGAGATTAAATTATTTCAAAAAGTGACATCCACAATATAATTACTAGTTAACTCATACCTCAGGCATGAGTTAACTTTCCATGCACTTTTACTAACACTTTGTATGTCATCTCAGATTGAAATACAGAAAATTATTTTAACTAAAAGTTAATCGGGACTTTGAAAGTTAACTCTATATTGAAATACCGGCCCTAAGTGTTAATACTGTTAATTTAAATATATTTTGAAATGCACCATTAGTAATAAACAGTGCGTTTTGGGCTATACTTAACAATACCTGATTACTAAATCTATCAAATAATTGTTCGATTCGAATGGTACTTTTGTGTGAGTAAGCTTCTTCGAGCGTAATGCAAATGTTTGATGAGGCAAAAAATCGAATTGGTAACAAGACTTGATGAAGTGTGATTGTGTTGAGAAATTTGAAATAATTCAGTCAGTTGCTTTTACAGTGATGTGACACTTATCTAATACTTGCAAATTTCATTAATAGTTATTTAACTTATGATAGGGATGATGCTTTGGTTGTTTGGAGCTTTCGCAACCTTCATCATCACAGATTGTTTTGATAGTCGTTCATACAGTCGTTGGATATTCAAATCCATTCTATGAACATTGTTCAGTGATGAAGGAAATATAATTTTCTACGTTGGTATTTTGACAGTAAGCTAAGTAAAATAAAATCTGTATTAGGACTACCTTTAATCATATAAAAATATGGCAAAGCAAATAATGATGATAATGCTAGTGAACTTCTTATAATTTTAATAAAATACAGCAAAATATTTTTAAGTGTGATTGATTCTAGATTTCTAATCGATGTTTTTACTTTCTTATACGAAGTAATAAGAAAGTATAGTAATGATGGATTTACACGTTTTGAGGGCCCCTGAATCCATTTTGACCATTTTCGCCATGATGTCTGTCTGTGTGTCTGTGTGTCTGTCTGTATCCACGATAACTCAAAAACGAGTTATCGGATTTGATTCAAATTTCATATTCAAGAGTTTGAACAAAATAGGGATGTTGCATTTTTTTAAAATCCCGTTTTTTTCTGTTAGAAATGTAAAACGACTGTATTAATAATACTCTACAGCAAAAATAATTTTTTTTACTCAATATTTGTACGCAAAAAAACGATTATAAATTGACCGTAATTCAAATATATTATTGCCGCCCGAAAACGCTTTGAAATCGGAGAGTCCTGTGTGACGTCACGAATCTAGTTGACATTGGCATGTCTAGATATTTTTTATGCGTTTGACATTTTTCTAAATAAGTCAAAATGCGGCGTGTTGCACTGTGGAACTAGATTCGTGACGTCAGCAGTCTTTTGGGCCGATTCGGGCGTTTCCGGGCAATGCGTGGAAATTTCAAATGTTGCAATGCTTTTTATTTATTTACTTGGAAAGTATGGGCCAAAAATTTTTTTCAAAAATATTGATAGTGATAATTTGGTATCAGCTTTTCAAAAAAAATTATTTTGAAAATCATGCAAAGTCCCTATTGTAGGTGCCACATTAAATCTTTTTCATCTAGCACCAACACACGTGGTACTTACCTGAAGACATTTTTAGGTTTTTTAGGAATATCTTGAAAAATAAACAATTTACGAGATTTTTTTATTCCTAAACATTGATTTAGAATTGAATTTTGAACAAATTTTGTTTGAACTTTTTTTGAAATTCCGTCAATAAAATTTCAAAAAACTAGATATTGTTAAAACACTTATATTTCTCATAGTGCGCGTTGATTGTTGAATCCGACAGTCTAGACTAGTGTCACATAGAGGCTTGGCTGCCAAATGGAACGTCCCGGGTTCGAATCCCAGAAGGACCATTATTTTTTTGTATTTTACTGGTTTCTATGGTACCGAAAAAAATAATAGTGAATAAATAAATGTGATTTTAAACCGGGAGATTTTTTAAAGTAAGTAATAGGTCAAAAATCTAAAATAAAACACATTTTTGTCGTAAAATTCGGTTATAATGAGTGGGACAAGGACAGATTTATGCGTATTGCAATAAGTGCGACAGAGACTATTTGAAAATTGCTGGAAACCCTTAAAATTTTTACAAAGAAATTTAACTTAATTTCTTTAGGAAAAGTAATTATTGTGATACTATCCGTATAAGAAAGTCATGTGTTTGGACACAGCAGATATTTTTGGAAGGCGTTTGTGAAAAATTAATAATAGATACCTATTTACTATTTGATGTGAATTGTGGTCAGAACAGAGACTCAAACTTAACCTATAACTTATATTCTGTATTTAATGAAAGATTTAAAAAGAAAATATACTGTTGCAAAATTTTTTAGGTATTTGAGAAACAGAAAAATGAAAACTTATTTTTTATGTAATCAAGCAAAAATGAAGATTAAATTTATTGAACATTTAAATTTAAATTGAATTTTCGCAAACGAAAATATCTATTCAGAAGTTAATTACCTCCATGTAAAATATTTCTAAATGATATCATATGAACCAAAATAATAATAATCTATAATATATTATTTTTCTATACAATGAAATATAAAATATTCTAAAATTCATTAAGTAGGTACAATAATTGATTTCATATATCATTACATTTTATAATAATAAGCGAAAATGTGTGTCTCCCTAAATATTGCGCCCTAATACGAGTAGCACGCCATTAAATTACACATCTGCCACTGCATGGACCAAAAGTACTACTTTATACATAATTAACTAGTGGATTTGATATTCACATTAAGCAAACAATATATTACACATATTGACTTTCTGATTATTGATTTTTCACATCAGATTATTGGTTGTAACTTGTGTCGAGACTAAACGATGTGTCATGTGTCGGGAGTGACTACAAAAGTTATTTACACCGAATTACTCAACAAAATAATGACTGAATAAATGATATCGTCTTGTCATTACCTATACAGGGTGTCCCTGAAAGGTCTGCACAAAAAGCTACCACTAGTTCTTGGGCTCAAAATAAGTTGTTTGAACCAAACATACTTCAGTCCAAAAGTACTGAGTTACAGGGCGTTAAAAATATGTTTCGAAATCATTTTTTAAGTATATCTACAGAACGGTTTAAAATAGAGAGCTGAAATTTGGTGGGTTAATAAGTCTATAAGGAAACTACAATGTGTTGGTATTACAAATTACAACCAAAATAATATTGTTCAGTGGTGTAGTTATAGGGAAGAACTTAGGGTTTTTTTAAATATTTTTTGTAGGGAATTGATTTTTTTACTTTCTTATATAATAAGAAAGTATAGTAATCGTGATTTTTTTCGACTTCGAGATTTTGATGGATTTACACGTTTTGAGGGCCCCTGAATCCATTTTGACCATTTTCGCCATGATGTCTGTCTGTCTGTCTGTGTGTGTGTGTGTGTGTGTGTGTGTCTGTCTGTATCCACGATAACTCAAAAACGAGTTACCGGATTTGATTCAAATTTCATATTTAAGACTTTGAACAAAATTGTGGGTGCCACATTAAATCTTTTTCGTCTAGCGCCAACACAAGTGGTACTTACCTGATGACATTTTTAGGTTTTTTAGGAATATCTTGAAAAATAAACAATTTACGACATTTTTTTATTCTTAGACATTGATTTAGAATTAAATTTTGAACCAATTTTGTTTGAACTTTTTTTTGAAATTCCGTCAAAAATTTTTAATTATTTTTCATATAATAGCGCCATCTATCACTCAGTTGCAAAAGTACTTTATATAAATTACAGAAATCTATACCGTTGAGGAAATCGATTGTAGCAATATTATTATTTGAAAAGATCGACGGCTACGGCAGCATTGTGGTGGCGAAACTACCACCGGTTGTTACGCGGTCGTTGATTTGTGTTTTTTGTGTCATATTGTAATATGTACAGTTAATAGGAGTAGCTAATAGCAGCAAAGTATTCAGTGTACTCTTCTTATCCAGAACAAATACCACTTCTAGCACAAGTCGCCGTGGCGCAGTGGGTAGAGAATCTGCCTAGTAATCTACACGGTGCTGGTTCGATTCCATAGATTTCCCTTCTTTTTTTTTTTATTTTAATTAAATGCTTTATTTATTCGGAGCGATTATAAGTCACGGACCAGGTTAGGTTGTTTTGTATAGTTTTTTTTTCCTTTAAATAATAGCATAAATCGGTACCATAAGATGATGCCGGAATAACCATTGCCCTTACACGTGACCTTGAATTTGATGGAATACTTTGCTGTGATTAGCCTCTCGTCAGTTAATTTCACAGAAATTAGGTTATTTTTTATCATGAGTCGTTCAGTAAGTTTTGGCATTTTGATTTTTGGCGACGGATGCAAATAAGTACTTAATTTGTCAGTTTGACAGTAAACGTCAATCAAATAAAGGCATTGTAACACAGGGAATCAGGGAAATATTAGGTGTAGTTTAACTTAATTTCTTTAGGAAAAGTAATTGAGGTATTATCCGTATAAGAAAGTCATGTGTTGGACACATCAGATATTTTAATTTCTGAAATAAATCATTTTTATATTGTGAAAACTTTCTGCTGATCCTTAAACAGAAATATCTCCCAACCATTGTAAACAAAATGGTATAGGTACAAGACGAAATCGAAACTACGAATTAGCTCTACTAGAGTTCTATTGTAAAAAAAAATTGAAGAGGAAAGTTGTTTAACATCAAAATTTATCCCCAAATATGAAGTTTCACTGCTATTTCATAAAAAATATATTTTACCGTTTGTTTTTCGAAATACACTTTATAGTGAATATAGCAACATGTACTAACTATAAGCATATCAAACAAATATTGTTTAATTTGGAAAAAGTGCTATTCTAAAAATAATATTTTACAATATGGAGATTTTTATCGTTTTCCCACAACTTAAAAAATTTCGATTTGACCAGTTTTTACAAGAAGGTCTTCATTTACAAATTATTAAAATAGATATTGTTAATATAAATAATATAGTCCTTACTTATTTGTAATAACAGTATGTTATGTGATCATAAATGAATCGGAACTGATTCAACGAAGGAAGGTAAAAAATTACCGAAAACCTGATTTTTCATATTGATGGTATATGAACAATCTACCCTTTGAAAATCAAAGAAGATGAATCATATCTATCAATATCAATTAGATAATACCGATATCGTGTGAAGTCCTATACATATGACGGGATAATTACAGAAAGCAAACAATAGGGTGTAGAGTAAAACATCCAAATATCTCAATTACAGTCCTCCGCTGAGATTAATTAAAAGGAGATTTCGTAGAATCAATAAATTACTTTGGGAAGCTCCATAAGTTTTATGGTTCTCTTTGTCTGTTAATTCTTATTATAGACATTGATTTTTTGTCGTAGACACTAGATACTATAGTTTCGATAAAACGTATAAAATTTCACAACTTTTTTCCAAGCACGAAAACGTTTAACTTAGTAAATAACTCATCACATAAAATAAACTGACGAGAATAAATTCATATCAAACAATAAATAAACATTCCAATGAGATATAATAAAATCTAGTACACATAAATTACAGAGAAAATTAAACCGCACTATAAATTACGTATTCAATCCTAATCCACAAAACAAATTAAACAAAATTAATAGTGCTTCCTGATAGCTGTTTCCAAGATCGAACTTTGAACATTAACTTCTTCTACGAAGCAGTGTATAAAAAATTCCCCGGCATTTACTACATGTTCAGTAATTTGATTATATTACCTGTAGAAACTCGACAAACCAATTTAATACAAAAACTCTTTAATATGAATTGTTAAATATTGAGTTTTAGTTCTATTTATAAAATAAAGCAAGTAAAAAAAAACAGTCTAAAGTTATAATCAATCTTAGGACATCCTTTTATTTGTATTTTTAAATGCACACGCTTCTTTCACATCATATACCATGTTTCCTCATTGATCTTCATATAAATCGTTTCATATTTTTCTTGAGCCAATAGCAAAACTGAAAGCATCCATTCAATAGATCTTCCTTGGAGGAATGTGCAATATAAAGTGCAGTCCTTTTATGTTCTTATCGCCATGAAGTGTGTCCTAAGCATGTAACTAGATAACCATGATATAGGAATGGAATAGATACAAGAAATTATGTGGAGTCTGCCAACTAGTTCAAGTATTATGCTGTGCAATAGCACAGGGGTAAAATTTACCCCTCGAATTCACCCCCTTGTCATGACGCGTGCCCGTCCCTGTACAGTTTCACATAAATTTTGTTATGTTATGGTTTATTTTCGTACGTGATAGAAATAAAGCGTACATATTCTACTTAAATGAATTGACATTTAATTTTACGCATCAGTTGTTGAATACATTTTGGGAATTATTATTCGAATATATTTATTTTAATATTTAAATTACATGCTAAATCGTTACCAAAATTAAAATATACTGCGGATGTTTTAATATTCCGTGTACATAACAATTATTTATATGTGAATTAATTATAGAAATAGAAAAGCAATAATTATTAAATGTTAAAATATGGAAAAAGTTTGTGACAGCGGTGGGATTCGAACCCACGCCCTTTCGGACTGGTGCCTAAAACCAGCGCCTTAGACCGCTCGGCCACGCTGCCTTGTGTTAGTGTTTGGTAAATACTGCTATTAATTCAAACAGCTACACTTTATTTTATTTTATTTATTCTTTGATAAATTTTATCAACTGATAGATTATACATAACTATTCAATTAATTTAACGATTTTATCAATATTATATAAGATAAAACAAAACATTTTTCGTTGCTAAAAGTGGTTCAATTTTCGTTTTCGTAGTGACAATTTCATTGTTATTGCAATTTTTTTTTTGAATAAATATTATTAATTATTCAAACAGTATTCGTTTCATTTATAAAACTATTACAAAAATGCGAAAAATTCGACCTGAATCTATTTTCCAATTTGCGCTGCTATATTATTTAAACAATAAGAGAGAGATATAAAAAATGTTATAAACAAAAAATATGCTGAATTTAATTCTCTACAAAACTGTTATCAGTCACTTTTTCGAAAAAAGGGACGAGTTCCGAAATATAAAAAAGTTGACTATCGTTGCTCAGATGCATTTTGAACAAAAAAATATTATTTACTGTGAGATTATAGCAGGCTTTGAACCATTTAGTTTGGTGTTTGAATTTTGAAAATTGGATAACTAGTAACGATTCTACAGCTCTGGCCGTTTTTCACGCAGCTCTCTGTATGAGAGTAGAAAAAAATTAAAAATCGGCTTTTTAGTTTTTTTCAGCATAACTCAGGAAAGAAAAAAGATTAAACAAACATATCTTCATATTTTGACCTATTTAACTATTGCTGATAGTTTCTGAGGACAAAATTTATATACACTGAAAAAAATGTTGGTCATAATATCAACAAACTCCGTTTATTGACTAACTTTTCATTGAAACAATGATTTTTTTCATTAATATGAACAAATTTTATTATCAGTATTTAGTTAAATAATGGTTGGGTTCTTTAATAATGTGAATTGATATTTGTTATATTAACAAATAATTTTACATTAGTCAATATCAAATATTTATTCTGGTAACAAATTTTACATAAGACCGATGAACAATTTCATTGCAAACATTAATGTATTTATTAATTTTTATTAATAACTTTTATAAAATTGTTTTGTTATAATAATGTAACAATGTGTTAAATGATCATCTGTCCGTTATTTTAATGTATTGTGATTTATTGTCGGAATGATAAATAACATAACTTGATTAACAGTAAACATTAAATTAACGAAATCATTCATTAAAACAATGTAATTAATTGTAATGTTAAAAAGACATTTTATGATGTATACAGTATACATGGATTAATAAAACGTATTTATTACATTAATGAGCGTATTCATGAAATCAATGTACTTTCTTTTAATGATCAAGAATCATAGTATTAATGTACAGAAAACATCGATTTATGAAACATCCATTGTATTAACGAAAATGTTCATCAAATTAACGTACTTGTACAACCAAGTTAATGAAATGTGTGTTTGCCCCAATGTATGGGTTACATTTCCTTAACACATCTTCACGTTGAAACAATAACTAAAATAAGATATAGCTTGTTTTTTCGCATCATTTAATATATTTAAGCTCGCTATACACAAATAATATTGAACTGGTGAGGTGAAGACTGAAGACTGTCCTATGAAAGGTGCTTAGAGACCGCTTCTTTTTAAGAAAAAAGGTAAGAATACACATATGTACAGGGTGGCCCATTTTCGAGCCATGAGAATACAATTTGAACTTAAATATTATTTTTTAGAATCGGAAGATGATGCCGAGGCTTGCCTCAGATCCTTAAAGTTCGACAATTTAACAGCTGAGCAATTCGACAGCACCTGGAAGGCTTGCAGTCAGTATCGCCTAAAAGATTTAAAAAGTCTTTGAAATACTGCTGCGATAATCCAAAAATGGCCTTATTATAAAAATCCAACGGGCTTTCGATTGGTATGTTGTTATTTAATCTTAACATGTGGGTGTGCGTATCTAATTTTTTTTTACTTGCAGATCCACATGGATTTTAATGTTGCTTTCGAGAATGCGGATGGGCTACTAAGTAATTGGACTTTGAAATTTAACAAGCTATTTCAGTTTTTAAGTAATGACAATCACGTTAAAGACAAAAATATTAAAGCGTTGTTAGAACACCTAAACAAGAATGATAGTATTTCTGAGAGTAAGTAACATTTATACTTTATATGGTTTTTTAAGGGCGGTGGACATATGTTTTAAAATATTTTACGTTTTCGATCTGGATTTTCCAGCAGAATCTTCTATGTTTTACAGTTTTATTGAAACATATTTCTTCAAGCTTAAATCCCAATCAGCAGAGTGATTATATGAAGTTAGGTTCAGAATATTTTTTTCTTATATTAGATTTAGTTTCAAGCTTGTGTATTGTTGTATACAAAAATTAATAAATAAAAATAAAACAAAATACTGTCTATTGTTTTTCTGTGTTCTCAAAAGTCATTCCAATAATTATTAATATTAACAATTACTAAGAACTTTGCATCAATGAAGTAGGTTTATTACACTAATAATATTATTCATTGTAACAATTAATAAAATTCTTTGTATTAATAATTTCAATAATTTAACTATTACTGTATCAATGAACTAGATTCATTGTATTAATAAAGTCATTCGTTCTAACTATTATTAACATTCGTAAGTTTGTGAAATGTATACATAAAATGAATAAAGAACAATTATTGAATCAACAAAATTCAGTTTAAAAATATGTATACCTACGTTATGGCAATACTATGTTTCATTAAATAAATGAAACTTATATTTTCTTTAAAATGAATTTGTTTCATTAATTCAATAAACATTTCATTGCTTCATAAAAGTGTTTATCAATTTATTAAATGTTTTTCATTAATTTGATCAACTCGTTCGTTGGACCAATTTCAATGAACAATTACATCAAGACAAAGAATTTTTTCATTGTATATATGGTCATTTTTGGTTCAGTGTAGGGTGGTGAAATTTTCGAGTCTCATCATTGACATCTCGGAAACTGTAAGAGATAGTGGCACCGGTTAAATGGGACAAACTTGAGAAATTTCATTCAATGTGTAAAAAGATTCTGTCATCAAAACTTTGAAATCTCTTTTCGATTCAGAATTATCTTGAATAAACTGAAAAAGTCTCTTAAGTTTGGTTACATTTTCATCAATTTTAATTTTGTATTTATAAAGGTCAGGTAAGAAAGACATTATAAATTTTTATAACTTGAGGTACCTACGCCGGGTTGGTGTGATAAAATTTATCTCGAAGCAATTAAGAAATTATCGAATTTGATTATTTTACCTAATAACTAAAAGTAATCGAAAGCGACAAATTTTAATGTGAAAACCAATTAACTTTTTTATTACGGTGCTTTTATAGGTTTCACCGTTTAAATGCTCATCTCATCCTAATTTTTTTAAACCTTCCCAGCTGTCTGCCGCTAATTCATTTGTATTATTATCCAATAATCAATTACACCAGTGCATTATTCTCCCCGATGTTTGCCATTCACTGAAAAAGAAGTAAACAAAAAGCCGGAAAGGAGTATTGTTGGCAAACAGAAAGGTCAGGCCAATGCAAGAAACTCGTAAAATAAATTCACGCTGTGGCAGTGGCTCCCCTATTCCCCATGTCCTCTTCATGACCCGTAACTCCTCTATTGTTATCATATTTTTAAAATGTTATTCCATCAAAAAACGACTTCTATCAAATTGCATATTCAATAGCTTTTATGTGAAAGTTTTCATATTACGGATAGAGTGCATGTATATCCACCAACTAAACATACTTATTATAATAAGAGACTAAGTGAGGTGCTTGTAATACCTACATAAAATTTCCAATTTATGTTTTATAGTCAGAGGGTAAAAATTGAAAGAGTCTTTGGGCTAGACTAATTAATTTTGTTGCTGAAACTTTATGCAGTAGGTATATTCGCAAATATTACTTGAGAGTTATTAACACTTCAGTCACTTCTTCTAATTAAATAAACCAGATATAGGCAGTAAAAGTTTAACAACCTTTATCACTACTATTTGTTATAGATTTTATACAACAAAAGGCGCTGAATTGAATGTAGATGGTTAAATATGCACCTTTTTTAATAAAATTCATTAACTTGAAGTAAATGTTTGTATTAAAAATTGTGCCGAGAAACTTTGGTAATTTACTAAATAAGGAATATTAATAAATATGAAGTAAGTACTATACGTTATTTATTAGTGAAAAATTGTAACTAAAATATTTGATAGGAAATTTAATAGAAATTTATGCAACAAGGTAGGAAGACTCGTGTTCTTGCGTCCTCGCTACGCTCGGGCCTAATTTTCACACTCGTCGTGTACTTTATTTTTTCTCATACCTGCACGAAAATGGCCAGTTCTTTTGCGTGAAACGCGTGAACAAATTCTAACAGAGCATGGACATTGACATTTTTGCTTGACACTTTGCAGTGAAAAATTGCACTAACAACACAAATAACTCCCGCGTATCAGGGAGGAATGGCTACCCAAGGGAAAAATGTTACCCACACTCCTTAATTTCCGCGACTACCCTAAAAATTCTTCAAGTCTTTTTCAACTTGCTTAAATTCAAAATTATGATTGTTTGGTTTTAATAAATTACTATTCCGTTTTATGACTACTTGATTTTTAAGAATTGCAAACTTTTTTTCAAAATAACTCGCTTATTTTAAATTATAATAAAAAAAAATTAAGGACATTTTTTGTACAGAATTTAATTTGTCATCGATTTCTGCAAAAATATATAGGGTGTTCCATTTAAAAAAATGTTATTTTTGTGAATATCTCGAAAACCAGATGGTCAATTATTTCTCTGTTTGCACCAGTGTAATCATCGGAAAAAATACTAGTTTGCTAGTTTAACCGACTTTGTAGCTCCAATAATAACGAAGTTAGCAATAGTGAGCCACTTCGCGCGAACACCCTGTATAGTTACAAACAAACAACAACACAAAAAGTGTCTTGTAAAGTCTTTACCAGACCAGACTAGTCAGGGAATAGTATATTTCATCACCAGTCTGGAAATAAGGATTTTTCTGTGCGCGCGTGACAAATTCTCGTGGGAGGCGAAGCCAAACACGGGAAGTCATGCAAGCACGGAAAATCCATTTCAGGACGTGTAATGAACGATATTTTTTGTTATACTTATCTAAAAACAACCCAAAAAAGGATTAGAAGTAATTTTAGAACATTTTATTATCAAAGTAATAATAATACATCGAAAAAATAGTAGGCAAACACGATTAACATTTCCATAGCAACGACTTGTTTATTATCGGCAATATTTCATTTTCTCTCAGATTTAGGGCACGGAAAAAAAAATAGGAGATCGGGAAAAGTTTTCCGTGCGCTGTTCTGAAAATGTCACCTTTACGTCATTGCAAAAACAGATGAAAACAAAGTGTTTTCAGATAAGTATAATAAAAATTCAATTTCCCTGTGCGTATACATAAGCAGGGAAATGTTGTTTCTATGACGATTTCCGGAAAAATATACTACATACATTATTCGGATTTAAATGGTCAAACAGCTAATCAAATTAATGTAATTCAGTTCTGTCTACTGAAAGAATAAACTTCAGTAGTGATTCTTAAGTACACATAAAAATTGAAGGGGATATTCGAAATTTTTATATTCGTTGGACACTCTCCCTATAATGTAAAAATGAAGCAGTTTATGGCATTATGGTCATAGGACTTCTCCGTCCTAAAATAAGCCAAGGAATAGGCCCCTTAATTTTCTCTATTTATAAGAATCGCTTTGTATTTATTAACCAAAAAAATATATATTCCAAAACAACAATCCGTGGGTTCTTATCGGTTCAAAAACATTCAGTGTTGGGTAGACTAAACAAGGTATAGAAATGCGGATTTTGTTCTAAGACAAAACGCGAACTTTACACATATTTTTCGTATAAATATCTTCGAGTTTTGTTGGACTAAACACAATTTTTCTAGGTGATATTAGACAAACTACATGTATGTTCAATTTAAGAAAGAAAATGTATTGAGAATTGAAGTAAAGGGGGAGGTTAGATTGACAAATGACAATGGGTGTGTACCTACCTACTTTCTCCTGAAAACCTAATCGGAATCTCCCCTCAAACTGGAAATTATGATAGAATTGTAGTTAGACAGAAGATTAGATTAGAGAAGAAATGACATGTATTGCCTCCTAACAACGTAACTTTTCCACAAACCCAAAATTATGACAAAATTATTTATTTTTGGATTCTATATAGCTCAAGGCCGTGTGTAGGATTTCTTCAAGGGGGGGAGTTTACACCTAATCTTACGCATTCCCGATATTTGAACGATTTTTTCAAGTATTTTTTCAAGTCCAGATTTCTATTTGTTCATGTTGAAAAAAATAATACGATAAAAAGACCTATGACTATAACACATTCACACTTTATTATAAAGAAAAACGCCTGGTTTTGAATAAAATCTAAGAGGTTTTCTTGATTTGTTCCTAGTATTTCTTGGTTGGTTCGAAAACCTGAAATTCGTAGACTATAATATGGAAATCTCGTTTCGGAATTGTAAAAATTTCATGGGAGGGTTTGAACCCCCAAAACCCCCACCCTGTGCGCACTGCCCTGATACAGCTTAACATTGAAAAAATACGTAGTACCTATTTAAAAACACATTAACAATAACAACAATATCAGTTTATTATATTCTGTGATTTCTACATGTTAAATTACGGACATCAAGTATAAGACAATAATTATTATAAAATGTAGAAAATACTTTCAGAATACGTTCCTTTGTATAACAAAAGCAAAGTAAAGTAAATTTCCAATGAAGTTTGATTAGCTATTTGTTGAGAGATCGTCGTTTTCAATATCGCATAAATTCGAAACTTCACTTAAAGTAAGTTTTAATTCATGTACCTACTTATACGAAGATATTTATGTTCTTTTAGTGAACTATAAAAGATGAAAGTTGCAACAGTAATATATTCACAAGTTCATTATCAGGAGTTGTGGCGTGTAATAATGGTTTGCGTGCAGTTGTTTGATATTATCGGATAGTTATTTTTCCTTACCAGTATTCTCTGGTTAGACACCAGTTTCCTCAAGTCCCAAGTACAATATTTGAGGTAGGAAAGCCACAGTAGTATAACAGAACAAAGGACAAAAGGGGAGGTTATAAATTTATAGTAAAATACATAGGTAATGAGTTAGGTACATTTTGAATCAATGAAGACAAGGTTATAGGATTTTAGTTAATATATAGGAAGTTTAAGGCCACTCCAGAATTTATTTTAAAAATCAATTTAATAATTAATAAATCAAATAGATAATCATCACATTGAACACAATTATTTTGTCGATGTATTTTAGGATTTCTAATAAGTACAGTTGTGTATATTAAAAAATGAAATTGTTGTGTGAATCGAACTTATTAATAAGTATTTTTGAGCAAGACGTTACTATAAATTTATTTATACTTTTTTGAAAAAAATTATATATTTTTTTTGAGCATATGTAATGCAAGAATAGTCTCTTCTTTGTACACAACTGTACATTTACCGCATTTACGATTAGAATTTGTCATTGGATCTGATTTTCGTGGATCACCCTGTATATCTATATTGTTTTAGGATACAGGAACCATCAAAGTTCAAGTATACCTACATCGTACATAATATAAAAAATATCTAAATTAAAGATATGGCGTTCTTATTGATCATCAGGTATTTTCTGATATTTTTTTACTATTATTAATAATTAATCATATATTTTATAAATGTACCCATATATGGTGGATCTTTAACAAGACATAAATGTAAGATGTAAACTAACTGCAATATATTTTTAACTTCAGTAATATATTCCAAATTAAGACATTAAATTATGGTCTAAATTGCAGTAAATTCTAGGGTAAACAACTATAGTTACATGAGAAAGTTACAATTGTTTATTTAAACTTAATTACACAAGTTTAATTTTATATTAAGACCAGTGAGATTCAACATTGGAATAGTTAGTAAAGTAATTTTTATCATACATTTCGAAATGTTGGTATTCTCAATATAATAATTTCGATTTCATTTCAATTATTTACATTGATTAGAAGTTAAATAACAAAGATTTAAAATTTTTCAATTTCGGTCTCGAAACTAATGCGATACAAAAAAGCATTTTTTTAAGGAAAATAAAAAATAAAAATGATGGTATATTTCACAACTAGATTGACTTCTGAGAAAATACTAAATTATTGTTTACTTAAATTTAACTTTATGAAAGAGAAATTTCAAATGTTTTACGGTAAGAAAAAACCGATTTGATAGATACTATGGTGTATTTTTAATTCATTAAATACCATATGCATATAAAATCTGCTATGCTTTTAAGCTTAATTACTTTAACGTCGTGAACATTTTAAAGCTTAAAAAATATTTATATTAAAATAAAAACGTTGTTATTTTTTTATATAAAGAGATTACACAGAAAACCATTATACGTGTTTTCTGTTTAAATAATTCTACAGTTTTCTGTCTAAAAGGTTTGCTTTTATGAAAAATGTTCCAATATGCAAGCAGCAAATATCAAAAAACATTATAGGAACCTATTGTGGTTTCAGAAAAAGCAACGAAATAAAACTGTTTGATTATTGTGTTTGTTTCATCATTGTCCCTAAGGGTTTTTTTAAGCAACGAACCCACAAGCAATTAATTTAAGATTAACCTAACCTAATTACGAACGGACGTCTGTGGTCCCTTAAGGCTTAACAGGGCAAGAAAGAAATGGATTTTCCAGCACATATCTCATATTTGATATTGTCACACCCACCACCACCAAACAGCAATAATACAGTAATGAATAAAATTACCAACCATGCAATAAGAAAGGGACATTAAAGAAATTCAAATTAAATTACATAAGCCGAGGAAACCCCACAATATAAGGTTAAACTTTAGAAAATCCTGTTAGGCGTATTGTCTGATGTACACCCTCTTTAGATAACAATTACAAAGGTTCCTTACGCTTTTTCCACTGCAAACCATAATATTTGAAGGGAAGAGCAATTAATTTTCGTTTAATATTTTTGCCCCAAGTTCTTCACGCCTATTTTATGAGAAAATGTAACGGCTTTTGTGGAATTGACGAAATTACTTTATAACAAAGAATCACTTTTACGAAATGATAAATCAATATTTCCTATAAGAATATCTGTTTTTTAATTATTCTGATAGACATGCATATTAGAGAAGTAGGTATGAATTTTAATTGTAAAAATAATATCTGTACCTACTGGGTTTCGTAATTATTTGTTATTAATTATTTCAAAAAGTTATTGCACACAAAACAGAAATCAAAAATCAATTCGAACCCAATGTATATTTTTAATTAAATTAAAAGGAATTAAATGCTATTTAACGCGATTGTATTTGGAAACTTGTAAGCTTCTTCAGTGCAGACAAATGCTGCAATACCCAGAAAAACAATGACATATTCTTTGTTTTCGTTTATCCGTTTTCTACACATTCTTGTAAACAGCTATTTGCTATTTACACTTGTACAAGAAACTCTAAATTTACAAAAGTTTGAAACAGAACAGTAATCTTACAAGCGAGCAGTAGTAGGGTGTTGAAATAATATTTGCATGGGTTTCCAAGGGTGAATGTAACTTTTACCGTTTATATCTTTATATTTATTCTATTTTTGACCATAATCTACTTTATTCTATTTTAGACCAATAATCTACTCTATAGGCCCGTAAATACGGGCGTAAAGTGGACTTTATGGCCCGATTAATAAAAAATTGCTAAAAAAAGATTGATAATGGCCCTGGAGAAATCAAAAAGCTTTAAACATTCCCTCATGCTATAATCTCCCGATTATGCCCTTAATGCGTAAATAACTATTATAGGCCCGCAAATGCGGGTATAAAGTGGAATTTATGCTTTATGGTCCGATTAATAAAAAATAGCTAAGCAACGATTGCGGCTGCGAACTATATTTGCTATTGTGCCATTGTGTTAAGACAAAAACAAACTGTCAATTTTGATGTATTTAGGATATAAATAACCAACTACCTAGACAACACTAAAATTCGTATCGGCACAACTGTCACAAACTTGACGCTTGCCGGACATATTAATATTTTTTACGCACAACTTGATCGAAACTGATTGTTTACGCCTTAATTACCATGGCTGAAAGTACCACATTACGTCATGCGGGCTGTAAAATAGACCAAAAGTCCGTTGTGATCGGCGACGGGGCGTAAAGAATACGAAATATTAAAATAATAGCTATTACGTATAGAAGGCCAACTGATATTTTTCTTGTTATTTTTTCAACGTCAAACACTGCTGTCAAATTAATTTTAATTGAATAACAAAAAATCCAATGATATTCAGATTGAGTTGTGCGTAAATATTGTAGGTACGTACTTCAGGCCGAAAGGGATTACACCCTTGGACGATTGAAAAACCGGTTCTAATATACGAGTATAAATTGTAAATATCTCGAAAAGAGTTAAATTTGCGATATTAAAACGTATGACTTTTTTTCAATTTCAAGTAAGGGCTTGAGTAAGATATCTAGTGACTAGAACAATATTAGGAACATATTATTTCCCATTCTGAAAATCATACGTGTACCAATTTTCATATCAATACATTAAAAACTGATTATGTTGTGGCAAAAAGTCAAATTTAAAATTTCTACTTCAACACCCTGTATCTCTTCTAATATTAACTACGGTACCTTGTATATTAATTCAATAATTTCATTTAAGGCCGGCCTTTTAACCTTTCAAATAACTTTATCTGGCAAATAAATTTCTTGATTTGTTTTGTTGTAACTTAAGAATGTATCTGCTAAATATATTTATTAAGGATAATGAAAAATTGGGCTTTAAGTACTTAAGTAGGTACCGAATTGTTTTTAAAACAACTAATTTAAATAATCTTGACATTTTTCATATAGAATTATGTGAATAATTAAGTAATGGAAGAGAAGTTGCTATCTCTAGGGAGAACGGCAAATGTAGCTTATATTTTTTAATTACGTTTTTATATTTTTTTATCAAAATTTCGTAGGAAAAGACGGTTTGCCCCCGAAGTAATTTGATGAGAGTATATATAGATATTCAGCAGTAAAAAAATAATTAGAAAATGGTCAAATAAAAAAGAAAGATTACTATTAAGACACCGGTTTTTATTGCGGCTGGTGTTAATTATAAACGATTTTTTTATAAGGTTTAGCTTTCAATTAAGCTGAACTAATATCTAGTAATTTTTTTATCATTTACTGAGAACTTTAAATTTATCAATACAATAAATCCAAATTATTACAGTATTGAATTCAAAAGCTAATGAATAAATAAAAATAATATTCTAGAGGACGGTTATGATATCTAGATGTATATTAAAAATAAAGCTATTGACGTAAACTCAGCTTTAAGGATTATGTCTTCAAACTGGTCATATACCTAATATCCAAAATTTACAATATTCTTCAACTAAATGACTATCTAGGATACTCGACCCAGTAAAACATTCAAATAATAAACAATATTAATGTTCGGAACTTAGACATAAACTTTTTATCACACTGTTGCATTATAATTAAAACAGGTAATCACATGAAGAGCCACAAAGTAGCACAGATCACCGAATCATAAAAACGTTTTCATCCTTTTCCGGAAATGAGACTATACTTTTAGCATATCGTATAGTTACTCATTTGCAAATTGCACTTATTATTATTACTTTCAGTTATAATCGATATATTAATAAAATATTATACACATACTATATAATGATTGCAAAAAACTTACCTATCGTAAAAATTGTTGACAGCAACATTTATAAAAAAAATACAAGATAAAATATGTCACGTTATTTAGTTTTTCACAATCGTCTTAATAAACGAATTATGCTACATTAGAATTTAATAAATTAGCGCAATATTAATATTTAATAAAACAAACACAGCTCTAATAAATTAAGCACCTCTCTAAAACCACGTAATTTGAAGTTTAAAGACCGCGTGTTCGGCGCGAACTGTGCTGTGACGACGCCGCTGCAAGTGGGGACGCTCACCCTATTGTAGGACGGACGCTCTCCCCCACTTGGATTATTCTCGCTTCATCGTCCCGACGCATCAACATAACACACAAGTTTAGATATTTTTTTTAAATATGAATTTATTAGTTTATGGTGAAAGCCATTAGGTAATTTTTGGTGGCTTTATTTCGTTATTAATGACATAGTTAGGTAAATTACATTTTATAATGGGCTTAAAAAATGAACTTTAGAAGTGCCTCAAAGTAATGGATACGGATACTTCAATAATTTTGATACACCCAGCTGTATATCTTAAATAAGTGGTAATCCTGTTTCAAGTTTAAGACTATTGAAAACAATTTGTAAATTTTAAATAATTTCGAGACTTAGGCCCAGTTTGACAAATATCAGAGAATAGTTTTGTTCCTCATATTGCCTAAAATTTAGTATAATGTAGATTAGCGATTGATCTATCCGAGAAGTTTGTAAAAATCAATTTGATTAATTTTTTATGAGTTAACTCTTTAACGTAAGTTGTGGAACTGGGTATAATTTCATAATATGTGCAAATTCCGTTTCTTATTCATAACAACATTGTTATACCTACGCTATATATGGATATCTTTGTTATTATTGGTGATGGAATGTCGATTAAATGGAAAAGTAGTGCAGATTTGTATGATTATAAATAATTGGTCGAGAAATCCGTTAAATTACAAAACGTCTTCAAGCTATTAATTATGAAAATATTTGAGTCCAGCACATGAGTTTCTTATACGATACAGATATAACTTTGTACTGTCCACATCCAATATTTTATCAATATTAATGCAAATTAATTTAATTACTATTTTAGGTCGGTACAATAGGGTGCGATCAGGATCAGGTGTCTTCGTATCAATCCGGAAATATTACGAAACGATACAGGAAAAATTCAACAGTAATAATTTTATCAATAAGACGGAAGGTATATTCGGATCTCAAATAGTTTCCTTTTTACTTTCTTATACGAAGTAATAAGAAAGTACTTATAGTAATCGTGATATTTTTCGACTTCGAGATTTTGATGGATTTACACATTTTGAGGGCCCCTGAATCCATTTTGACCATTTTCGCCATGATGTCTGTCTGTCTGTATCCACCATAACTCAAAAACGAGTTATCGGTTTCGACTCAAATTTCATATTTAAGAGTTTGAACAAATTTGTGGTTGCCACATTAAATCTTTTTCATCTAGCACCAACACAAGTGGTATTTATTTGAAGACATTTTTAGGTTTTTTAGGAATATCTTGAAAAATAAACAATTTACGAGATTTTTACTTTCTTATACGAAGTATAAGGAAGTATTGTAATCGTGATTTTTTTCGACTTCGAGATTTTGATGGATTTACACATTTTGAGGGCCCCTGAATCCATTTTGACCATTTTCGCCATGATGTCTATCTGTCTGTATCCACCATAACTCAAAAACGAATTATCGGTTTCGACTCAAATTTCATATTTAAGAGTTTGAACAAATTTGTGGGTGCCACATTAAATCTTTTTCATCTAGCACCAACACAAGTGGTATTTATTTGAAGACATTTTTAGGTTTTTTAGGAATATCTTGAAAAATAAACAATTTACGAGATTTTTACTTTCTTATACGAAGTATAAGGAAGTATTGTAATCGTGATTTTTTTCGACTTCGAGATTTTGATGGATTTACACGTTTTGAGGGTCCCTGAATCCATTCTGACCATTTTCGCTATGATGTCTGTCTGTGTGTGTGTCTGTCTGTCTATCTGTATCCACCATAACTCAAAAAGAGTTATCGGATTTGATTCAAATTTCATATTTAAGACTTTGAACAAAATTGTGGGTGCCACATTCAATGTTTTTCATCTAGTACCAAAACAAGTGACACTTACCTGAAGACATTTTTAGGTTTTTTAGGAATATCTTGAAAAATAAACAATTTATGAAATTTTTTTATTCTTTAACATTGATTTAGAATTGAATTTTGAACAAATTTTGTTTGAACTTTTTTTTGAAATTCCGTCAAAAAATTTTCAAAAAAACTAGATATTATTAAAACACTTTATATTTCTCATAGCGCGCGTTGATAGTTGAATCCGATGGTCGAGGTAGACTAGACATAGAGACTTGACTACTGCCTACTTTTGAAAAAAAGTTTGCAATTCTTTAAATTCAAGTAGCCATAAAACGGAATAATTTATTAAAACCAAACAATCATAATTTTGAATTCAAGAAAGTTGAAAAATACTTGAAAGAATTACGGAAATATTGAAAATTTACAAAATTATCATTTTCATGGCTTATACTTGATATTAAAACTTTGAAAATTGTTTTCAAAATAACTCGTTTATTTTAAATAATTGTCAAAAAAGCATAAAAACATTCTTTGTTCAGAATTTAATTTATTATCGACTTTTGCAAAAATATACAGGGTGTTCCACTTAAAATTTTTTATTTTTATGAATATCTCAAAAACCAGATGGCCAATTGTTTATCTGTTTTCACCATTTTATTCAGCGGAAAAAATGCTACTAGTTTGCTAATTTAACCGACTTTGTAGCTCCAATAATAACAAAGTTATAGGAATAGTGAACCACTTGGCGCAAACAGCTGTATATTAAAAATATTAAATAAAATAGTAATATGTCCGTAATTCTTTCAAGTTATTTCAACTTGCTTAAATTCAAAATTATGATTGTTTGGTTTTAATAAATTACTATTCCGTTTTATGGCTACTTGATTTTAAAGAATTGCAATTTTTTTTCAAAATAACTCGCTTATTTTAAATTATAATAAAAAAAAATTAAGGACATTTTTTGTACAAAATTTAATTTGTCATCGATTTCTGCAAAAATATATAGGGAGTTCCATTTAAAAAAATGTTATTTTTGTGAATATCTTGAAAAATAGATGTTCAATTGTTTTTCTGTTTTCACCATTGTAATCAGCGGAAAAAATGCTACTAGTTTGCTAATTTAACCGACTTTGTAGCTCCAATAATAACGAAGTTAGCAATAGTGAGCCACTTCGCGCGAACACCCTGTATATGTTTTGATATCAACTTTGAAATAAAACTGTCACCAACTGTCACAAAATTCCCTAAATTACCAAAATTGATTTTACATATTTGTAAAAAAAATGTATTTAACACGTTAACGGTCAGAGCGGCCCCTAGGGACCGCCCGAGTACTTTCCTGCTGGGCCGTGGCGGTCCCTGGGGACCGCTGGTACTAAACTTGGTATTTATTTTCTCTGGGCCAGCCCAGTAGAGTAGGTGGGACATAAGAATTTTTCAATTTTACATTTTTCATTTTTTGAGCAAGTTGTGCCAGTCCCTATGGACCGCTTTCAAATTTTTGGAAATTTGGGTACAAAAATTCGCCAAAATGATTTATTATTATGTTTTTTAACATTTGAAGGCAAAATTACACTAAATAAATTTTTAAAAAATTTGGCCCAGTGGACAAATATACCAAAATCCTGATGGCCGTTAACGTGTTAATATTCAAATTAGAAAAAATAGTATAAAAAACTCGTTTTGTAAAACTTAAGAGTACTGGTACTAGGCACTCCTGCCTACGGCAGTCGTGCTGCAAACCTATACTCGTATCTTAATATAAGTTTTACAAAACTAGTTTTTAAGTTTTTAATATACTATTAAAAGGCACTTCCGGTACGATTTGCTCAGGCAGGATTGCCGTTCCATGGTTGCACTTATTAAAGCCATATATTAAAAATAGTCTCTACACATAACTTGATAGGGGTAGTAAAACTGCGTCCGTCTCCCGGACTATTATGCATTTCTGGAATATAAGTTAGATCATTATCATTTTGACTGACGCAAACCACCACCAGTGCATATAGGTATTGTGGGTTGCGTACAGATGCGGTACCACAAGGAATCAAATGACGCCACAGGACGAGAAATTGGCCTTAGCGGAGCTCCCGGAAGCAACAGGAATAGTCTACAATGGTACATGAAAGATATCAGTTATCTAGTCACACAATACTATAATATTATTATTATCACATTATCATTCTCACCATTCATATTCAATAAATGAAACGATAGAATTAAGTCGTGGATTACTTTTATTCACAACCATCGACATATTTCACTGACAAAGATCTATCTAAATTTTATTGTATTATTGATATACTTATATATACATATACTTATAATATTTATTGATAATTATTTTTCTCCCTTTATTTATTGTTCCTCTATCTCTCGATCCTCCTCTTCCAATTCCTCTCCCATTCTCCCTCTCATCCTCTCTTCCACGTCCCCTCCATCCTCCTGTACCTCTCCAACTTTCTCTTCTTTCCTCTCTTCCACCTTCCCTCCTCCCTCTTCTACCTCGCCAACCTCCTCTTCCATTTTCTCTCCCGTTCTCTTTATATTTTAATTAACTTTTCTCTGTAATTTTTTTCAAAAAATGAAGTGGTAAATAAATGTTTTAAATAATTAAAAAAACAAATGTATTTTTCGTGTGTTTAAAGGAAAATTTTCTTTAAAAAAAAACTACAAAAAGTGCTATTTTTCATTTTGCAGAAATTTTTTCCTTTATACATTTTTATCTGAAATCGGCAGTAAAGAACTCCGAAATCGGCAGCAAATTAAGTCGATATTGTACGATTTTTATGTACGTTGGCTTGCATAAGTAGTCAACAAATATACTAGTTGACAGCCGAACGTGGTAAACGTCTATGTTGGTTATATCGTGTTTTACTCGTGCTTTTCGTTAAAATTACCTATACTTCGGTGCCTACTTCAAATTGTGTCTGGACTCTGAACGTTAAATTGAGCGATTTACTTAGTCGATTTCAGATAAAATTTAATGTGCAACTAGGCAGTAATAGTATATTATACTACGACGCTATAATGAAAGCTATTATTCTTGAGGATGAAAATTACAACTCGAGCGAGCGAAGCGAGCGAGTGTTGTAACATCCGAGGGAATAAAGGTTATAAAGTTATAAAGTTATTTTTCATCACTCATAGCTCGGCTTCGGCTCGGCAACTAATATCCACATTCATGATGAAAAATGCAACTTTACTGCCTTGTTACACAAATAACTATTATATACTTTAAAAGCGTTAAAATGAGGGATATGTGGTAAAAAATTTGAAGGTTTTGAAAATGATGTTTTATTATCATGAGAGTAACTGAAATTTTACATAATTTTCTTTTTAATAATATTTAATACTAAACTTTAAATTTATAATTAAATTGTTTTATTTTCCATCAAGTTACGATTTTTCTGATTTTATGTTTTATTTCTGTAATGGATTATATTTTCTTGGTCAATGTAGGAAACTGAGATATGATTCTGACTGAAGTTCGGAATCTCTACAGAGTATAATAACAAATTTAACTGATATTTTCTAAATAGAAATACAAGTGACCACTGAGCCACCTTATGGCCACTGTACTCCACTCTACCATAAGTACTTTTTTAAGATAGGAAATAATTTTTTTACAATTAAAAATTATTGTTGTATTTGTTATTAATGTAAATATAGTTAATATTTGTATTTTTAAATTATAATATTTTTAATAATTTTGTGAATATTCAGAGAATTTAGCGAATTATCATTAAAGTACAAATTTTTATTTATTTGAAATAAGTTAGTAAAATAAATATTTACCTGATTAAATTTTCTTACGCTTCATTTAATTTTAACATTAATTCTTTCTTGGTAAGGGTAAGTTCATGTTCCTCCTCCTCAAGTTCCTCCATATGGACATCATGCTCATCATCGTTAAGCTGTTTAAAAAAATTATATAGTTAATATACAGGGTGTTCTGCAACTCGATGACTATAGCAAATATACAAATTCCTAAGCTCATCCTGGACCAAAAAGTCCTTATGAACATATACCCTTAAATGAATTGTTTCCAAGTTATGGGTAAATTAAAATTTCAAGTGATTACAACATAACAATATCTGAATATACTACTCCTAACATTTATTGTACTTCTAACATTTAAACATTTGATATTTAAGTTTTATTTAGTTTTAATCTAAATTTGACTCAAAATGGATAACAATAACAATGAATAAATAAATGTGATTTTATATTAATAATGTATTGAATGTCGACTGCATGTGATTATTGGCTACCCCTCAGTATTTTCCAAAGAATAAAACTGTATAAGAAAGTAATGTGCTGAACACAACAAATATTTTGAAATAGAAAAAAAAACAGTAGGTACAGTAAGTATAAGTTTTCATATTCTCTTCATATTATATTCGAAATATATACAGGGTTATTCAATAAGGGTGACCTATTAGAAATTTATGGGAAACCGCTGGATCAATAAGGCTGAAATTTTGTACACACAAGTTTTGAAGGCTGTTCTATCGAATGAAAATAATGGCAAGATTATGGCACTTCCGACTATACAGGAAATAGAAACTAACTTTGTTACTTTAATTGGAACACTCTGTATATTTTAACATTTTTATATTCTACAGTTAATTCTAGGAATAAAAATACAAAGGTTGTATCCACTTAAAATTAATAATTTTCCTTTTTTTTTAATTTTTCCTAAATATTTCACAGATTTATAATTCTACAAAAGTAGATAATATCCTAACAGAAAAAATCTGATGTGTTCAACACATGACTTTCTTATACAATGCAATAGTTGCAATACAGTTCTAATCTTTGGAAAATACTGAAGGGGTAGCCAATAATCACATGCAGTATCTCCGAAACGGTGGATCGTAGAGAAAAAAGGTTTATATAAAAATTGTGTGTTTGTCCTCGCTTGTCAACATTTATGTTTACAGTTGTGCGTAAAAAAATTGTTTTCGATGTAAAAAGGTGAAAAAACTAATTTTTGGATACTTGGGCGTCCTTTACTTTATTTTTCGTCGTAGCGCATCGATCCGTGGAGATAAATTGTAGAAAATATTGCCCTCTACAATATTTATTAACGAAATTTTCCTCAGCAACTCACCGTTCTCGCGTAAAATCAAATCCAAAAACTTCTTGGATTTCTTAAAAAATGGGTCCGAGGATTTTCCCGAGTTCTTGAATTTAAACTTTCCACATGACCCCCTAACGATTTATGAAGAGAAAGTTTACTGGATAATTTTTTCCAAAAACGACCCTTTTTCCCGACAGATTGACTGGACTATTATCGTGGATACAAACAGACAGACATCATGGTAGTCTAAGATCCGAAGTAAGGTCGTCCTTCACCCATCTGTTTACCGGATGAAACTGATTTTATATCAAAAGTAATGTTTTAAGAAATATATCGCACATAGGTTACCTAATGGAATATGGTCATGGCTATCTTTAATTTCATAAAATGTCATACATTTTTTTTTAAATTTTTTCACTTAATTGCTTACCGATATAATTTAATACCAGTCAGAAAAATAAAGTATAAGGAACATAAAAAAAAATATTTACAAAAATTTATTATAAAACGATTGAAATACAAAAAAATTTAACTTGAAAATTTTTAAATTACTGAACTTTATTCAAGATCCGATTCATCGGAACTTACATGACTATTATCTAATTCTGCAAATTCGTTTTTATTTTCTTTTTCTGTCATTTGCAAAATATCGTCTATTTTCAAAGGCGTCTGGTCTCCAACAAATCCTGTTGGTTTTAAATAGCCGTCTAAAAACCAACAGCAGTTTTGAAAATAGGATATATTTTGCAAATGACAGAAAAAGAAAATGAAAACGAATTTGCAGAATTAGATAATAGTCATGTAAGTTCCGATGAATCGGATCTTGAATAAAGTTCAGTAATTTAAAATTTTCAAGTTAAATTTTTTTTGTATATTTTATAATAATTTTTTGTAAATATTTTTTATGTTCCTTATACTTTATTCTTTCGATTAGTATTAAATTATATCGGTAAGCAAGTAAGTGAAATAATAAAAAAAAAATTTATGACATTTTATGAAGTTAAAGATAGCCATGACCATATTTCATTAGGCAACCTATTGCCCGATTGCACCAAGCTCTGTTAAATGCTCAATTAACTAATTGCGCGTTTAAAATTTAGCAGCGGCAGCTTATAGGGTCTTTTAAATTTGTTGCTAAGCAACGCAGCAAATAACATGCCGCTGCTAAATATTTAACATGCTGTTAGTTTCGCAGAGCTTGGTGCAACCGGACATATGTGTGATATATTTCTTAAAACATTACCTTTGATATAAAATCAGTTTCATCCGGTAAACAGATGGGTGAAGGACGACCTTACTTTGGATCCTGTACTATGGTGAAAATGGTCAAAATGGATTCAGGGGCCCTCAAAACCAGGGTTGGCATGATTAAATCATTTTGAATAAAATCACGATTTAATCACTGATTTAAATCAAGTGATTTTTTTATTTTAATCATTGATTTAAATCAATGTTTAATAAAACACTACTGAGAAAATTAATTTTGAAAATATAACATTTTGTTAATGTCTTGTAGAGTCAGTAGAGGTACTTTTTGCTAAATTGTTGGTTTTGAAGAAAATTCTAACATAATATTAAGATCAAAGCTGAGACCAGTCTGTATAACGAAACAGAATATTTATTAAAAGTTTAAAACGGACAAAGATTTAAGTAATTATATTGTCAAAAAAAATCACTGAGGTATGTAGGTATAATTACATAATAATTAAATTCTCTGTATCTGGATTCTGGGATTTAATATATTCATTGTAAGCATTACCATTACAAATATCTGATGTGCCCAACACTTGACTTTCTTATACATTGCCATGATACAGTTTTAATCTTTGAAAAATACTGAACGGGTAGCCAATAATCACATGCAGTCGACATTCAATACGTTATTAATAACGTGTGATTCTTCAAATTTTCATTCTAGGTAAACCTTGGAATTTGAACGTATGCGCCGAATTGATTTATCTGTTGCTGTCAGTTTCAAACGACAACCAGAAAACCTAACCTTTTCTGAGATTTACAGAAATGAGGTATAATCAAAGACATGATTTTTTTTCCACCGCCAACTCAGAATGAAAATTTAATGAATCACACGTTATAAAATCACATTTATTTATTTATTATTATTGTTTTCGGTACCATAGAAACCAGTAAAATACAAAAAAAAAAAAATAATGGTCCTTCTGGGATTCAAACCCGCGACCTTTCGTTTGGCAGCCAAGCCCCAAACTCACTAGTCTATCTACTAGTCGGATTCAACGCGCACTATGAGAAATGTTTTAAGAATATCTCATTTTTTTGACGGAATTTCAAAAAATGGTTCAAACAAAATTTGTTCAAAATGTAATTCTAAATCATTGTTAAAGAATAAAAAAATCTCGTAAATGGTTTATTTTTCAAGATATTCCTAAAAAACCTAAAAATGTCTT
The DNA here is from genome assembly GCA_963942485.1 of Pediacus dermestoides. Lineage (NCBI taxonomy): Eukaryota > Metazoa > Arthropoda > Insecta > Coleoptera > Cucujidae > Pediacus > Pediacus dermestoides. The sequence goes on from OZ012626.1 coordinate 15,444,666, forward strand.
CAGGTAAGTAATACCTGTATTGGTGCTAGATGAAAAACATTGAATGTGGCACCCACAAATTTGTTCAAACTCTTAAATATGAAATTTGAATCAAATCCGATAAGCCGTTTTTGAGTTATGGTTGATACAGACAGACGGACATCATGGCGAAAATGGATTCAGGGGCCCTCAAAACGTGTAAATCCATCAAAATATCGAAGTCGAAAAAAATCACGATTACTATACTTCCTTATTACTTCGTATAAGAAAGTAAAAACAATTTTATTGAAGGCTGCTGCGTGTTTTCCCCAGTATTAAACAACATTTTTACTTTCTTATACTTTGTTACGTGTGATTAATTAAATTTCCATTCTGAGTTGGCGGTGGAAAAAAAATTCATGTCTTTGATTACACCTCATTTCTTTAAATGTCAAAAAAGGTTAGGTTTTCTGGTTGTTGTTTGAAACTGAGAGCAACCCATGAATCAAATTCCAAGGCTTACCTAGAATGGAAATTTAAAGAATCACACGTTATAAGGAAGTATTGTCTAATACAGCTGATTCTACGTCCAAAACTAAGCGTAAATGGTTGTAGAAACAGATCCTCAAAACTTTCTTTACTAATTACTTATCGAATTTTTTTTCTTTTATACAGGGTGTTTTTGAAATACACTACCAAAAAAAGAACGGTAATAGGTGATGAAAAATAGATGCCATTGACAAAAAAACCTTGAATAAAAGTCTTTTCGTTTTCGAACTAAAATTAATCGAAAATTTGGTCAAAATTTCCAGTGCGCTACTGGGTTAAAGGTAACTACATAATTGAAATCGTAATTATTTTGGTTGTTTAGTAACAAGAATAAAAGGTAGATGTGATTTTTTCTGTCACACAATTCAAATTGTCACCGTATAATTGTCAGTTTTGAATTTTGAATTTCCATATTTATTCTAAATGGTTTACACAAATTCCGAATTGATCGATATGGTGTTAATGTATGGGAGAGCACTGGGGAATGCTCGTGAAGCACAGCCTCTCTACAGAGAAGCATTTCCTAGACGAATAGTACCCGACCATCATACATTTACTACCACTGTGCAGCATCTCAGAGACAACGGTGAATATCGTCCCCAAACTAGATATAGAGGCTGACAGAGAACTGCAAGGGTATTAAATGCTGAACCTGATATATTAAATACTGTGGAAGAAAACCCCGGAATTAGCGTAAGAAAACTGTCGTACAGAATTGGTGTTTCCCCATTTATTGTTTGGAGAACATTAAAAGAACAGAGGCTTCATCCCTACCATTTGCAGCGTGTACAAGCACACAAAGAAGAAGATCTACCCGAAGGATCAGGTTTTGTGAATGGATATTGCAAAAAAATGATCAAGATCCAGTTTCTTGAAAATTTGTTGTCAACCGATGAGGCAACCTTCATAAGAGATAGAGTCTTTAACTCCCATAATTCTCAGTGTTGTTCGGCAATATGAACAATTTTTATAAATAAATTATGTATTTCACTACGTATTTATTGAATGCTTGAACCATAATTTAAAATCTAGCTCTCAGAATTGACTTTCGACTTGTCAGTTCTGACTTTAAGGTTACTATGGCTATTTACTCAAAATGATTTAATTTTAGTTACCATGGCTTTTTATTGAAATCGAACGCAATCAGTTTTACGTGTATTTTCATCAGTGGCGTTCTGGTTTTATAAGTAAGGGATCAGAGGTTATTTTTTCTTATCGTAAAAAAAAAATAAAAGGGTCCATTCGCCTCCTTAAAAGTCCCAGAGACTCCGTTTCACTTTTGGTAGTGTATTTCAAAAACACCCTGTATAACAAATAGACTAGTCTACCGAGGAGAAAAATAGTTATTACCTTTTAATAAAACTTATTGATGATAATGTTTTTCGTTACTCCTTCTCGCCCCCCCTCTTCTTCCTCGCCAATTCCCCCTCCCCCCCAATTATTTTTTCTTTCTTCCATTAGTTGTTTTATTAACTTCTCTCTGTAATTTTTTTCAAAAAATAAAATGTTAAATAAATATTACTAAATAATTATTTTTCGTGTTTAAAGGACTTTTTTTTTTATTAAAAAACAACAAAAAAGTGCGATTTTTTTTTGTTTTGTAGAAATTTTTCTTTAAGAAGGTATAAAAATAGAGGAGAGAAAGCTCCCGGATGGGTGTAGGCACAAATCCGTTGCCAGTTGCTATGACAGTGACAAACCAAAACAAACACTTGACCAATAACGCGCCTTATTGACTGCTGGCGCATGCGTAGAAACTATTAAGTACGCTTGAGTCCATTTGAACGTGCAACACTTTTTGACCCATGAATTCAACCCCCACTCCGAGGATCTTTCTGTCCTCTATTTTATACGTCCTTGTTTTTCTTTTAAACATTTTTATTATATACTTTAAAAGCGTCAAAATGATGGATATGTGGTAAAAAATTTGAAGGTTTTGAAAATGATGTTTATTATCATGCAATAAATTTATTTGAAATAAGTTAATAAAATAAATATTTAATCAAATGTTCTTACGCTTCTTCCAATCTCCTCTCCGTCTCATTTGTTTTAGTTGATTCTTGAAGATTCTCATCTTCATTAAGCTGTTTAAAAAAAATTATATAGTATTTCGCAATTCGAGGATTATAGCAACAAAAATATACAAATTCCTAAGATCATCCTGGATCAAAAAGTCCTTATTTTATTTGTACCTATATTTGTTGTATATTGTATTATATATTATATTATAATATATATAATATACAATATACAGGATGATTTTTTTTAACTTGAAACTTTCAAATATCTCAGAAATAAGCACTCTTCGAAAAAAATTTCCATAATCAAAATTTAATCATTCCGGGGATGTAATACATTAATAATAATACGTTCAATCCGAGGACACCATGTATATTAGGTGTGTTCCAACACGCAGTTTTTAATTTTTCAATGATGGATGATGTATTGTAAAAAAAAATCACGATTACTATACTTCCTTATTACTTCGTATAAGAAAGTAAAAATGTGTAATCTTGAGAATTATGAATACAAACAATATTAATCTTTAAAATAGGTAGGTATATCAAATGATCCAGCACTACGTGTTGAAATGGTAGACTTCATAAAATATATTAGTATGAAGAAAGGGGTCGTCCATAAAAACGTTTGCGAAATTTCCGGAATTTCAGACCCCCCCGTGCTTGTTCTATTTTTGTCCGATTTCCAGATCCACCCCTTACAGTCACATCAAATTCATTTAACCAAAATCAAGGAATCAGTGTAGCACTGCAGCAGGCAACTCTATACAAAGAATTCACCTCTAAACATAGAATTATATTGTTAGAGTTTTTAATCATTTGTAAATTGGTATTATTGAATCTCTTGGCGAGAGGAGGAAGAAGAGGACGGTTGGATAATTTAGAAGCAGGAACATATATAATAAGGACCAGAAAGTCCGTATGCCGAGCTATAGGCAGCCGTGGCTGAAATGACGCAATGACGGCGTCTATGTCAGTCGTTGCGTCACACGCTGCCCGAGAGAAAGAGACAGACTAATGCGCGGTGACACTACGCAACGACTCGCTCGAAAGTGTAATCGACATAGCCGCCGTCTCCGTGCCACCGCCACCCTCGAGTTTCCCGTGCTTAGTATATATGTTCCTGTGTATATCACTAGAAACGAATTTTTATCAGCTGTGAATTCAAGTGTTTTGCGCATGTCCCAATATGGGTAACGGTTGTCGTAAAGGATGTAAAAATTTTCGCGCAGGTCCAAGCCTGTAACGTTCCATCTTTGATATAGTTCAGTGTTTTGCACATATATCTTACTCTTTCTAATTAGAAAGCTAAAGCAAATGCGCAAGTACAAATACCCCCGGATTCACGATTTTCGACCTTATTGAAATCTTCAATTTGTCGTACTTTTTCATCGCGCAGCCCATATGCTTTAGTTATCTATTTAGAAAGAGTAAGATATCTATGATACAGACAGACACACAGACACAGACAGACATCATGGCGAAAATGGTCAAAATTGATTCAGGGGCCCTCAAAACGTGTAAATCCATCAAAATCTCGTCGAAAAAAATCACGATTACTATACTTCCTTATTACTTCGTATAAGAAAGTAAAAAATCAATAAAATCAAATAAATCATGATTTTTTTAAAAAATCGTTATTTTTTCCAACCCTGCTCAAAACGTGTAAATCCATCAAAATCTCGAAGTCGAAAAAAATCACGATTACTATACTTTCTTATTACTTCGTATAAGAAAGTAAAAATGTGAGGTTATATAAAATTGGTTTACATTTTACTGTTATTATGGATTAGTGATTAGTTTGCTAATAAAAGTACTTACCTATAGAATTTAAACCCCTTGCTTGAATTGTTTGAACAATTTAGAGCCGAACAAACAGTCATTTTCTCTTAAATTTGTACAAACACAAAATGACAGTAACACGGCGTATCTTTATAGGCTTTAAAATGGCGGACGAGTAAGCTACGCGCTACGCAGGCTACGCTACTTTTTATCAAGTGCTGTTTGGTGCTGTTTGTAGGTAGTTGTAAAGTCCTAGAATAGAAAGTCTGGACATTTACCGGAAGTGGCTGAGAAATAACTGCAGCCATATGTTCTAAAGTTAAACTCTTCTATTGTCAAATTCTTGCAAATAAATTACTTTTTCGTGTACAATATTTTCGAGTGGCCAAAAGTGGTGAAACGTGAGTAATTGACTTCGTATAATAAATATACGTTCAAGTTGGAATATGCGAATAAAATGGTTATGGTCGAGTCGATAATACAGGAGTGCAAGACAAGATGAATGAGCAGGTTGCTAACTGACCGACTTATAAAATTCGGTTTTTATACTCAAGTGGTTAATTACTTGTAAGTGGTAAAGTAGTAACCAGTAGTAACTGAAATAGTAACTCTCTTATAAAATCGCACTGATTAATCACTTTACTCCGTCAAATTTTTATCAAATTAAATTCTAATTTTCAAACTACGCGCCAAAGCAGCTTATTGCCTATTGGATCCGCCATTTGTCGGCCACTTCCCCCTTGCACCAATCACGAAATTGACCGAAATAGCCAGACTTTCTATTCTAGGGACTTTAGTAGTTGTAACAGATAAGCCTGTTTACATCCACTTAACGTAACGTACAGAAAATTAAATCTAAACTGCTGGCCAATTAAAACGTACCAAATGAATTTTTAGGTTGAATTTAAAGTCGAATATTTTGAAAAGGAGAAAAGATATCCACATGCTGTTTTCAAGATTCAAGAGATACATAATTTAATTTAGAAAACAATTAATAGTGTTACCCGATTTGGTATAACTCTATATAATTTGAAATTTTGGGGTCTAGATAAACTTTTGCAATATAAAAAAATATTCTACAGTGTTTTTTTACATCTAGATTGCATTAAGCATGTTTTCAAGCGTTTTCATTTTTGACCGGATGACTCTATTGAAATTTTTTATAGTGATAAATAAAAACTCTCTGAATACGAATATAAAATTATTTATCTGCGGACGAAGCTTCTTATGAACTTGTATTAATGTTTATATCTGTAGATTGGAACAAAAAATTGCCCAAATTGATGAAAGAATCAATCCACATAATACACATATACAGGGTGTTCGCGCGAAGTCGCTCACTATTGCTAACTTCGTTATTATTGGAGCTACAAAGTCGGTTAAATTAGCAAACTAGTAGCATTTTTTCCGCTGATTACAATGGTGAAAGCAAAAAAACAATTGACCATCTGGTTTTCAAGATATTCAAAAAATCATTTTTTTAAATGGAACACCCTATATATTTTTGCAAAAATCGATGGTAAATTAAATTCTATACAAAAAATGATCTCATCTTTTTTTTATAATAATTTAAAATAAGCGAGTTATTTTGAAAAAAAGTTTGAAATTCTTTAAAATCAAGTAGCCATAAAACGGAAGAGTAATTTATTAAAACCAAACAATCATAATTTTGAATTTAAGCAAGTTGAAAAAAACTTGAAAGAATTACGAAAATACTGACCATTTACAAAATTATAATTTTCATGGCTACTTGATATTAAAACTTTGAAAACTTTTTTTCAAAATAACTCGCTTATTTTAAATAATTATCAAAAAAGCATAACAACATTCTTTGTTTAGAATTTAATTTATCATCGATTTTCACAAAAATATACAGGGTGTTCCATTTAAGAAATTTTATTTTTGTGAATATCTCGAAAACCAGATGACCAATTGTTTTTCTGTTTTCACCATAATAATCAGCGGAAAAAATGCTACTAGTTTGTTAATTTGACCGACTTTGTAGCTCCAATAATAACAAAGTTAGCAATAGTGAACCACTTTGCGCAAACACCTGTATATTAAAAAATATTAAATAAAATAGTAATATTTCCGTAAATCTTTCAAGTTTTTTTCAACTTGTTTAAATTCAAAATTATGATTGTTTGGTTTTTATTCCGTTTTATGGCTACTTGATTTTAAAGAATTGCAAACTTTTTTTCAAAATAACTCGCTTATTTTAAATTATTATCAAAAAAAGATGAGAACATTTTTTTGTATAGTATTTAATTTACCATCGATTTTTGCAAAAATATATAGGGTGTTCCATTTAACAAAATGTTATTTTTGAGAATATCTTGAAAACCAGATGGTCAATTGTTTTTCTGCTTTCACCATTGTAATCAGCGGTAAAAATGCTACTAATTTGCTAATTTAACCAACTTTGCAGCTCCAATAATAACGAAGTTAGCAATAGTGAGCCACTTCGTGCGAACACTCTGTATAAGTGTAGGTAGGTACAACTAAAGTCCCTAGAATAGAAAGTCTGGCTATTTCGGTGAATTTTTGTGATTGGTGCAAGGGGGAAGTGTCCGACAAATGGCGGATCCAATAGGCAATAAGCTGCTTTGGCGCGTAGTTTGAAAATTCGAATTTAATTTGATAAAAATTTGACTGAGTAATGTGATTAATCAGTGTGATTTTATAAGAGAGTTACTATTTCAGTTACTAGTTTACCACTTACAAGTAATTAACAACTTGAGTATAAAAACCGAATTTTATAAGTCGGTCAGTTAGCAACCTGCTCATATATATATATATATATATATATATATATATATATACAGGGCTAGTCATGAGTGGTTTATTTCTGACCAGAATTAGAACGCAACCCAAAATACTAATTAATCTGATCACTTGATATTATTTTTTATTTGATTAATAAGTCGGATCAAAGTGATTTGAAATTTTGGAAAAAAACGTAAAAGTGACAATTTATTAAAATGACAATACAACAAAGCAAAACATAACATATTTAAATTATTTACCGAAAAAATTGTTCAAAATGTGCCCCATTGCGATGTACACAAACTTCAATACGATTAAAAAACGATCGCTGAACACGCCGTAATGTTTCGGGCGTTATAGCCATGCATTCTTGGCGAATTCTGTCTTTTAACTGTTCTATTGTAAGCACTGGAGTTTTATACACTTTTTCTTTCAACACCCCCCAGAGGAAAAAATCTAATGGAGTCAAATCGGGACTTCTGGGTGGCCAAATATTGTTCGATCCTCGTCCTATCCACCTGCCTCTAAAATTTGCATCCAAATAGTCTCTCACAATTTTATGGTAGTGCGGTGGGGCACCATCTTGTTGAAACCAAAGATGCTGCCTGGTATTTAAGTCCACAGTTTCTAATAACGGGGCCAGTTCCGTCTGTAGAAAATTATGGTACATTTGTCCATTCAAATTTCCTTCAAAAAAATGGGGTCCAATAATTTGCTCATTTAGTATGCCACACCAAACATTTACCGAAAAGATATTCTGAAAGTGTGTTTCGCGAATCCATCGCGGATTCACTTGGCTATAATAATGGTAGTTATGCCTGTTTACGGCCCCATTATTGCTAAATCTAGCCTCATCGGAGAACAATACTTTCTTTATGAAATTATTATCTGCATTCAGCTTTTCTTGCATAAAACGGCAAAATTGAACTCTTTTAAGAAAATCTGTCGGCTTTAATTCCTGTACCAGGGTCAAATGGTACGGGTGGAATTTATTTTCTCGAAAAATACGCCCAACTGAAGACTGACTAATACCTATTTGTCTTGCCAATGCAGTCTGACTAACGTGAGGATTTTCTTCTATCGCGTCCTTGCTCTGGTTTCAAGTTAGTGTGTTATAGGGTAAATGCTACAGTAATTGGCCAGTACACAGTAATTGACCAGTATGGACGTAAACCACGGTATTATAAGATTATTCGAAATCCTACTCTAGTGGTATAGGATTAGAGTTTACTTATAGTTTCCTATTTTCGGTTTAGTTGCTAATTCAATCTCTAGATGGCAGCACAATTTGTGAATTCGACTAACATTTTTGTATATCGAGATCCTTCATTTAAATTTCGCGCCACTTCTAATAGTAAAAATGGTGGACATTAAATCTACCCGGTCGGACGTCTCTCTTCCCCTTTCTACTAATCCAATTCTGTGAACCTGCTCGTTCATCTTGTCATGCATTCCTGTATTATCGACTCGACCATAACCAATTTATTCGCACTATTACACATATTCCAACTTGAAAGTATATTTATTATACATAGTTTACTCACGTTTCACCATTACTTTTGGCCACTTGAAAGTATTGTACACGAAAAAGTAATTTATTTGTAAGAATTTGACAATAGAAGCGTTTAACATTAGAACATATGGCAGCAGTCATTTGTCGGCCACTTCCGGTAAATGGCCAGACTTTCTATTCTAGGGACTTTAGGTACAACAACATTTAATTTAATTTAACGCACAGATTTTGTTAAATTGAAGTTGATGGAACTTTTTGTTAATTTCATTAATTTTTTACTGATCTATTATTAGAATGAGTAATATGTACTTTTCTTAATTACTAATTTTTCGTACGTTAAATTAATTTAAGTGGATGTAAACGAGCCTTTACTAAAGCCTTGCTCTTTGTGGCCGTGCGCAGTACCTGCGTTGCGCATATCCCTTGATTTGTGATTTGACTTGTTTTCGCCATTCGCCAGTCGACAACAGACATTTGTAATCTTTACCTCATCTACGATTTGTAATTCTAGTGCTGGTTGAAGAAGTGATATTTTTCGTGCAACGCATTACATTCGTTATACGGTGTTTGTATGGTTTTAAAGTATAATGGCGGCAATCGAAATTCCTCTACGCGATACCGACGAGGTTTGTACAAATTAATCTTCGGACACTAAAGAAACAACTGATTCTCATAATACCTGCTTTATTTCAGGTTATCGAGCTTTATGCAGACCAACTTCCTGAAGGACAAGAAGTTCTGGGTATCCTACGCCAAGAAAACAGTATTTTGTCCATATGGGTTAATCTTGCAGTAAGTGTGATTGAATTTGAATCTACATAAATTTTCGATTTGCTTTACATACTTAATGATATTTTTTAATTTACAGTTGGAATATTACAAACAAAGTAAAATAGAGGACTTCATTAAAATACTTGAGTCTTCCCGAATAGATGCAAATATTGATTACAGAGACTATGAAAAAGATCAAATGCGTGCTCTCGATATGCTTGCTGCATATTACGTGCAGGAAGCTAATCGGGAGAAAAATAAGGATAAAAAAAGAGACCTATTCACAAAAGCTACATTATTATACACAACAGCAGATAAAATTATCATGTATGACCAGGTAAGTTTTCCACAACGTAGATACATACTTTTCTAAAACCAATGATGAAATATTTTAGAACCACTTGCTTGGTAGGGCATACTTTTGCCTACTGGAAGGAGATAAAATGGATCAAGCCGATGCTCAGTTTAATTTTGTACTAAATCAATCACCCAATAATATTCCGTCATTGTTAGGTAAAGCGTGCATCGCATATAATAAAAAGGATTTCAGAGGTGCTTTAGCGTTTTATAAGAAAGCACTTCGAACTAACCCCAGCTGTCCAGCAGCAGTTAGATTAGGTAAGCAAGCAGTTTATCAATGTTTTTCGTTTATCTAACCAACATTATTACGCAGGTATGGGCCACTGCTTCATGAAATTAAATAATCAGGACAAAGCTAAATTAGCCTTTGAAAGGGCGTTACAATTGGATCCGAAATGTGTGGGAGCTCTGGTGGGGTTGGCAATATTAAAACTGAATTTGCAGCAACCGGAGTCCATTCGGACTGGCGTTCAAATGCTATCTAAAGCATACACTATAGATTCTTCCAATCCAATGGTTCTGAATCATTTAGCTAACCATTTTTTCTTCAAAAAGGTAGATACTTATTTAACGATTACACTTTTCCTTTTATTCTAAATACAATATTTGTATTACAGGATTACAGTAAAGTGCAACATTTGGCATTGCACGCCTTTCACAACACTGAAAACGAGGCGATGCGAGCCGAGAGTTGTTATCAGCTGGCAAGAGCATTTCATGTTCAAGGTGATTGTGATCAGGCTTTTCAGTACTATTACCAAGCTACACAATTTGCACCTGCAGCTTTCGTCTTACCTCATTTTGGACTTGGACAAATGTATATTTACAGAGGCGACACAGAAAATGTAAGTTTATATTTTCCGTTACACAAACGTTAATCATTTAATTTAATTATAAGATACATTGGAAATACATTCTTAATATTATGTGAGATTTACAAGATATTTACAAAATTTTACATTTTAAAAATTAATCAGTAATTAATGCTCCAAATTTAAAAAACCTTATACTGCTGAATAGAGAATCAAAATCCCTTCCGAAGGAGGTGCCACACGACCCCCTTCCTAATTTAATATTTTCAAAGGGGTTGTCATAATTCAGAGGGGTGAACGCGGGCGGTACTATTTTCATGCTAAAAAATTGCAATTTCAAATTAAAAATCAATCTGCTGCAGGATTTTTTCTAAAAGTCCATAATTACGCTTAAAATGAATTTATTCCATACATATTATGGACCGTACTGTATAGGCGCCGTGCAATCCTTCAAGTGCTGCCCCCTGTGTCAGCTATGCTAAAAGTATCGTGGCCAGATGAACCGTGCTGTCAAAAGTGTCAAAGTATATTATAATAAATATACATATAAAGATGAATCGTTTTTACTAAAATGTAATGATTGATTAATCATTAGTTAGAGCAATAGGTTCTATTGAGTGCATTTTTAGTGAATAAAAGTTGATAAAAAGTGCTTAATTTACACATCCAAACATTGGATGTTTCAAGTTTTCAAACTGCTATAACTTTGGAAATTATGGAGACCGCCGCTTATTTTTGGCATTTTCATAATCAGGAGATCCTAAAATTAACAAGGTAATTTCAAAATTCTTCCAAAATCGCTCCGGTACGCATCTGTCAAATTTACCAATGTAAGTAGGTAATAACTAATATGTACAGTACCTATAATAGTATTTTTTTAGCAGTGGAACTCGTTAATTCCAGAAACATTAAAATAATTATGCGGTTTTTTAATCCGCATAGAACGTGTTCTCCGTTTGTTTACATGTTAAAATTGAACCCCCACAGGTCTAGGTACTTTCAACTAACGCCGCCTTGTGCGCTCGTATAACAAATCGAGTAGACTGCACCCACCTGCACAGCGCCTATAGTAATCTTCATTAAGTGGTTCCTTATTTGTATATCGATTTTATAGTTTTTCTATTAAAATTAATAAAAGGATCTCATAATATTGGTTGCATATTTTCATCACACAAACTCTCTTTAGTTCCCTCCTACATACATTGTCTCAGTGGCGCAGTGACCGGGTATTTACTGGGGTATTTGCAAGATAAGGGCCCGTAATGGCAATTTTTTTAAATAAAAAAAAAACTGTCAGAGAAATGCAAAAGGTATGGAAGGTTTGATAAAATTTACAACTTGTACATGATACTTTGCTCTTCAACCTAAAATGCAACAGATTTAGTATCTGAAATGTTACAGGACAAGCAACAAAATATAAAGGATGCAGCAAGACTGTTGACTGCAGCACACAATAATTTGAAATCCTTGCGCGAAAATTTTGATGGGGTCAAAAATATGATCCCAACTTTTTTGTATGTTGTGTTTTTTTGTTTTTGACACGAAATTATTAAATGTAATAGTTTTTTTACAAAAAAATGATCCACTTGTTTAATTTCGATGCCATGCACCGTTTTTGAGTAAAATCGATTTGAAAATTTTAACATTCTCTGAACGTGAAGCGTTTTTTTTTATATTTTCGAAATGAATGTAAAATATTTAGGAGCATGTAGAGCAAGTCAAATGATGAAGAAAACCTTCATAAAATTATTTTCTAAAGTGCTTTTTAAGGGAGTTACAGCCCCTAAGAATATGTTTTTTATTAAATATCTCCGAAACCGTTTGAAACACTTCAGAGAAAAACTTCATTAAGGTTTTCTTCATCATTTAACTTACTCTACATGCTCCTGAATTTTGTATATTCTTTTCGAAAATAAAAAAAAATAAAAACTTCACGTTCAGAGTAGGTATGTTAAAAATTTTCAAATCTATTTTACTCAAAAACGATGCATGGCATCGAAATCAAACAAGCGCACCATTTTTTTATAAAAAACTATTAAATTTAATACTTTCATGTCAAAAACAAAAAACCAACATACAAAAAAGTTGGGATCATATTTACCCCCCGCCCCCCACCTTGACACCCTTGAACAAAATTTTCAGATGATACTAATTTCACCTTGTTAAGCATAAAAGAGATAGTGGCTGTACAAAATTTTATTATTATATCTTAAACGGTTTCGGAGATTTTTAATAAATACCATTCTTAGGGGCCTACAATTACGGGGCTGTAACTCCCTTAGAAAGCACTTTAGAAAACAATTTTATAAAGGTTTTCTTTATCATTTGACTTGCTCTACATGCTCCTAAATTTTGACCACCTATTTCAAAAACATCTTGTATAAACGAAGACAGAATTGTCTGCGCTTGCTATGAGCATTGACTATGAGGTTACATGTAGCTAAGAATATATACAAAATGAACAAGAAGCGACACTCTCGTCGGCACCTTTGATATTTTGATAACCAGATTCGGTGACCTTGCGCCATTTTGTGGGGGTGCAGAAAGGGAGGGAAATTCAAATTTAAATCCTTACCTTTCTATATTGTCTTAAGGAAATCGAAAGAAACTTAGTGTACCATCGTTGCGCGAGGAGCAAGCTTTAACCGCACACGAATAACCACGTTTACGTACTTTTTCCATGATTGAGATTATTGCCAATTAAATACTTATTACTAGTTATATTAAAATTAGGTTAGTGTCTCTGACACTGACAACCTAGCTGACAAGAGTCAAGAGATAGTTTCTGGTCATGATACTATTAACCAGGTATGTTCTTGCGCATCTTGGGTAGGACTGAGGCAAAAACCTACAAACTTCAAGCAGCGGCATCCAGGGCGACCATCTAGGATTCCCCTAGGTTAGGTGCCTCGTTGCAAATTGCAAATATTTAATTAAGGTAAATATAAAAATAAGCTAAAGATAATTTACACAGTAATGTTTCGTTATTCGAGTTATATTTTCATGTAAAAATCAATGATTTCTTGCGTTTTATAAAAAACGCAGTTTGAATTTAAGGCGGGAGCGAAAGAAGACGACAGCCTGGGATGATGCGCAGACTGAATCCAAACGCGTCCGCGGGAAGCACATACCTGGTTAAATAGTATCATGGTTCTGGTAAACCTGCGCACTGGAAAACGGTTTACCCCCACTACGCGACTGTCGGTTCTTGTTCATTTTGTCTATATTCTTTGCATGTAGAGTAACGTATTTGTTTGAAAATTTGTCACTGGAAAATGGCAGCTCGACGTCACTCTTCCCTAGTCAATAGGCAATAGCAACTACGTCCGACCAGAGCGTTAGACCGAGACTTCATTAACCTTTGTTCCATCGAACTATAAAATATAAGAAAGACATGCATAATATATTTTTTTATTATTTATAGGCTGCTCAGTGTTTTGAAAAAGTATTAAAAGCTCAGCCGGGCAATTACGAAACTATGAAGATATTGGGATCCTTGTATGCTAATTCATCGTCACAATCTAAAAGGGACATAGCAAAGAATCACCTAAAAAAGGTCACTGAACAGTTTCCTGATGATATTGAAGCCTGGATAGAGTTAGCACAAATATTGGAACAATCAGATCTCCTAGGTTCTTTGAGTGCATATGGAACAGCTATTCAAATTTTAAAGAAAGACGTGCAAGCCGAAATACCCACAGAAATTTTAAACAATGTAGGATCTCTGCATTACAGGTATGTTCATCATCAATAATTACCATTTTATATCCAAATAAATCATATTTTTTTATTTAAGATTGAACAATTTGGAGGAGGCAAAGAAAAACTTGGAAGAGGCATTAGTGCGAGCTAAAACTGAGGCCGAGCATGATCCGCAATATTACAATTCAATATCCGTTACAATAACATACAATTTGGCTAGACTGAATGAAGCTTTATGTCTATTTGATAAATCCGAAAAATTGTATAAGGATATCTTGAAAGAACACCCGAATTATGTTGACTGCTACCTGAGATTAGGCTGCATGGCTCGAGACAAAGGCCATATTTACGAGGCTAGTGATTGGTTTAAAGAAGCTTTACGTACCAATATTGAGCATCCAGATGCTTGGTCCTTGATTGGTAACCTTCATATAGCTAAAGGTGAATTATCGCTTGGGCAAAAAAAATTCGAAAGAGTATTAAAGGTATAGTAAATTGCTTGACTATCACAACCAGTTTAATTTACATAATTGTTTTTAGAACCCTGCAACTTCTCAAGATTCTTATTCGCTTGTAGCGTTAGGTAATACTTGCCTTGAATTTTATCAGCGATCGACCGACAAAGAAAAGGGAAAACGTCATCAAGATCGCGCTCTTTCGGTGTTTAAGCAAGTGCTTAAGATCGATCCAAAGAATATTTGGGCTGCAAATGGCATTGGAGCTGTTTTAGCGCATAAAGGCGCTGTAAATGAGGCTAGAGATATTTTCGCACAAGTTCGAGAGGCCACTGCTGATTTTTGTGATGTTTGGTTAAATATTGCACATGTTTATGTGGAACAAAAACAATTCGTTAGTGCTATTCAAATGGTATGTTGAAATTGTATGAGATTATGTTATTTTATTATTAACAATTAATTTGTTTTGCAGTACGAAAATTGTTTGAGGAAATTTTTTAAATACAATAACGTCAAAGTTCTACAGTATTTAGCTAGAGCTTATTATAAAGCAGGAAAACTAAAGGAGGCTAAAATGGTGTTGCTTAAGGCTCGACGAGTTGCACCGCAAGATACTGTTTTGCTTTACAATATTGCTTTGGTGTTACAAAGGCTAGCTACGTTTATCCTAAAGGATGAAAAATCCACTTTACAAACTGTATTGCAAGCTGTACACGAATTGGGACTGTCTTTGAAGTACGTAATAACAAATACACATCCCGAGAAGGTCTACGGAAAAAGTTACCACGGAAAAAGTATTTCTGAGGTCAAAACAGGTTGATTGAATCCAACTTACCTCTAACCAAAAGTTTTTCCTTAGTGAAATCACATGCTTCTTTACTGATAACAAACCCAGAGTAAATAAAAAAAATTTTTCGATAATTTGGGAATCAACAGAAAACCTTAAAAAAACATCAATTTTCTTAATAAACTTAAATCGAAAACTCAACCGTTTTAGAAATTGAAGTTCCACTTTTTATTTTAAATAAATTTAATATCTCCTGAACTAAAGGGAATATTTTGTTAAAATTTGGTGGGTAGTATTTTCTCAATAAGTACCATATTTAATCACCATAATTATTTTTCCTACTTCAAGCAGTGGCGTAACCACAGGGGTGAGATTATTTCTATTTAGAAAAAAAAAGGTATACCAATGATATAGTATATTTTTTGTACATTTCTGAAATCAGCAGTCGATTTCCGAAAAAAAAGTCCTCTTATAATTTTTTCGTAAAACGTATCGTTTTACAATCAACTTTTAATTAGGTTTCATAATAGGTAATTTATTGCAATAAGACAAGTACCAAGTATACAGGGTGGTTCGAATTGAACCTTCGATAATTTGGGAATCAATAGAAAATGTTAAAATATCAATTTTCTTAATAAACTTATATCGAAAACTCAACCGTTTCAGAAATTACATATTTTTTTTAATAAATTAATCTCCTGAACTTTTTCTTTGAATTTTGAGCAGTTCCTTCAGTGATTTAAGTTTCTGTTTTAAAATAAATTAAGTTGTTCTATTTTTAATTTATTTGTTTGAAAGACATATTTTGTTGCTATACATTACCTACAGTGAAATCTAATAAAAATTTTATGTATAGGTATGTATATGAATGTCAGTAAGGAAGAACTGTTTGGTAGAGGTATATTGGATTCAATCAAAATATTTCGTTGCCAGAAACCATGCTAACTTTTTGTATACCTAGACCTTTCAAAAACACCCTGTATACTACATAAATCTAATTTCAATTTTTCTTGCAGATACTTTACATATCTAGCAGAATTTGGAGATAAGTTGCGATATGATGTCACTCTGGCAGGTATGGAGGCGCGGCAATGCAAGGACTTGCTGTCCCAAGCCCAATATCACGTAGCCAGAGCACGAAGAGTTGATGAAGAAGAGCGGCAATTGCGCCGTAAACAAGAAGATGAACGTACTGCTTTTAAAATGCGACAAATAGAAGAACAAAAGAAAATCGAAGAGGAACGTCGGTTGACAAAAGAAACTATGCTACAAAAACGTCAAGAATACAAAGAGAAAACCAAAAATGCCCTATTGTTCATGGAGCTGCCCTCCGAAAGCAAGAAAAGCAAGGGTAAGGGCCGTAAGGATCAATATGTTAGTGATTCTGATAGTGGTCAAGAAAACCAAGCAGAAGGGGAAGTTCGGGAGAAAAAAGAAAAGAAGGAACGCGGTAGGAAACGTCGCAGTAGTAATGACCGAAGAGATCGTAAGAGAAATAAAACTGGGGGTAGTGGTAGAAAACGCAAGGATAGAGGTAACTCAGACTCCGACGACAGCACCAAACCAAGATATAAACGCAGCAAAAAGAGGGGTAAAGAATCAAAGGACGATGGGCTTAGTGCAAAACAAAAGAGTCGAATTGTTTCAAAAGCAACTATTTCTACTAGCGAGGACGATAGTGATGACGGCAAACTTAAAATCGCTAGTGGAGACGAAAGTGAAAGTGGACGTGGGCGAAAAAGAAGAATTTCATCTGGATCTGATAGTTCCAGTAGATCACGAAGTCGTTCAAAGTCGGGCAGTAAATCAAGATCTAGAAGTGTCTCGAGATCCCGGTCGCGTTCCAAGAGTGGTTCAAGATCTAGAAGTGTATCAAGATCCAGATCAAGGTCCAAGAGTGGTTCTCGTTCTAGATCCAGGTCTAAGAGCGGTTCAAGATCTCGTTCAGGATCTAAGAGTGATTCTCGGTCAAGATCGAGATCGAAGAGCAGATCACGCTCAAAGTCTAGATCAAAGAGTGGCTCGCGTTCCAGATCTAGGTCAAAATCAGCTTCTCGTTCCCCGTCTAGGTCCAAGTCACGATCTAAATCAAAATCTAAGTCGAGATCTAAATCCAGGAGTAAATCCAGAAGTAGGTCTAATAGTAAATAGAGATCTTGAATATTTATTTAGTCACGATAATTCGTAGCTTCCTTCAAATGTTTAAGATTTTTCTTAAAGAATTTTTTTTCGCTTTTTATTTTTATTATATAAATTTATCTATGAGACTCTGTAACTTATTATAATTTTCTTCCAAAGTAAATGGTTAAATAAAATAGCATGTATGAAAGACTGATTTGGGGTTATTTGATTTAGATCGACTATTTACTAATCAATAATTAGTTACAGGGTCGCAGTAAAATGGCACATGAGTGGGAAAAGGGGTGTTATGGAAATTGAGTTTGGAAGATGTGGTGCTTGCATTTTAATTAGTTTGTAGATAATAAAGAAATGATAATTTTTGTATCTGTTTAGAAAAATTATTTATATTATTTATTATATTAGTTCAAAAATATTGTGGAGTTAACTCAAATTTGGAATTTTTCGACTTCTAACCGTTTTCCCACCCATGTGGCAACTATCTTTGATTAAAACCAAATGTGACTGGGATTTAATAGAAATGATATAAATGTATTTATAATCAGACTTCATTCATTGTGTAAAATATTATACAATATAAATGTTAACAATATTAGTACGGTATTAAACTGAACAATAAAAAGATGTTAAAATTCTATAAATATGTTTTAGTGGTTTGCCTTTGAAAAAAATACAATACAAATGTAGAAAAGTTGTTCGTTGCTATAAATTCGTCGACTAGTACAAGACTACTAATAATGTTTAATATTATACATAATTATGCGCTAGTTGTTCGAGTATTTAATATATCGTGACTACCATAGAAGGAAGTAAATGTTGTGTTTGTACTGTGGCTTAGGGGAAAAGTATCATTGCTATTTAACGTGCCAAACGCTGACAGAATTTCGTTGGTCCTTTCGGGACTATCTGTTATAATGTGCTCCCTTAACTGACATTCAGATCTGTATAATAAATTACATTTACATTAGTTAATTATAAGATATGTAATGTCAAGCTTTCTTACCTATTAACGTTGTTTAATTCCGTGGTCTGGTTAGAAGGCAAATATTGAGTTATAATGGGTGTCTGCTTTATAGCATACACATAGACTCCAGTCATCGATAATGTGTATGATAGAAAATACAAGGCATGGAACTGAAACAATTACATATTTTATAATATTAGCTGATCTAGAAAATAAAAAAGTATGTAATAAGAAAGTATTACGATAAATAAAATAAGGGCCGATATTTCAATAAACGGTTAACTCTAACGTTAACCGTATATTGAAAATTGAAATGCTAGCTATTAATTTTACTATTTTATTAGATATACCATATTTAGTCCAGGAAAAATAGATTTTAACATGGAAAATAGTAGTTTATGCAACAAGGTTGGAATTGAGAGATTCTGACGAGTGTGAAAATTGCGCCAGAGCGAAGCGAGGGCGCAAGAACACAAGGCAGAATCAATTCCTACCGTGTAGCATACTCTATTTTTTCTCATACCTTTAAGAAAATGGCCATTTCTTTTGCGTGAAACGCGCGAACAAATTAAAACAACATAACACTGACATTTTGCTTGACACTGTGCGGTGAGCAAATCATCTTGACAACGCATAAACAAACACAAATAACTCCTACATATCAGTAAAGGAATGGCTATCCAATGGGGCAATGTTACCCCCACTCCTTATTTTCCACGACTACCCTAAAAAGACGACATTGTACCTCCATTTCATTCAAATAAAGTAGCCATTTTAGTGTAGGTATGGGAAAAAAATTGTTACAGGCTGAATTTTTGCATGCACCTTAGTATTATAGCCCTCAATAATGTGTGAAAGTTCCCCATCGATTTGATGGCTGCTAACTGAGTTACTCGAGGTCAAAGGTCGCGATAAACAGTTTTTTGCAAATATTTCGAGAACGGCGACCTTTATTGAAAAAATATAGAGAGCTAATTTGTAGCTGAGGCGATTTGCTATAAAAACTTATTAAGAAGTTTTTTTGTAGGGGCAATCGTTCACGAGATATAGCGTTTCAAAAACTAAGAACGTAGAGGACTTACTTCACTACGAAGAATAACGACTGATCTTAGGATATGAAAGTTGTATAATGAATTATTATTCAATATGTATATTTATGGCGTTTTTTATTTATTTGTGCATTTATTGCATTTATTTGGGCATTTATGATACAGTAATTAACTTTCTTCAGTTTCGGTAAGGGATTGTTCCGTCACCAAAGTTTGGACGAGAAAATGCGATGGATCGATGTCGTTATCGATCTCCTCGTTATCAATATTAAAATTTTCCATGTTCATACATGTTTGGCCATTACATTGGCTACAAACTACAGAACAGTTCAATTCTGCTTTTCGCCGACATCCACAATTGGAATGGAGAAATTGATCCTCAGGACTGGGGATGGGTACTACAAAATAATATTTTAGAGCCAGTTTCAACTCTGCTCCAAGCCGCTCCTGATGCATTACTCAATACAGTATTTTGTAAGTGCAAGAAAGGCTGTGGTTCCAATTGTGGATGTCGGAAAGCAGGGTTGAACTGTTCTGTAGTTTGTAGCCAATGTAATGGTCAAACATGTATGAACATGGAAAATTTTAATATTGATAACGAGGAGATCGATAACGTCATCGATCCATCGTCTTTCCTCGTCCAGACTTTGGTGACGGAACAATCGCTCTCCGAAACTGAAGAAAGTTAATTACTGTATCATAAATGCCCAAATAAATGCAATAAATGCACAAATAAATAAAAAACGCCATAAATATACATATTGAATAATAATTCATTATCCAACTTTCATATCCTAAGATCAGTCGTTATTCTTCGTAGTGAAGTAAGTCCTCTACGTTCTTGGTTTTTGAAACGCTATATCTCGTGAACGATTGCCCCTACAAAAAAACTTCTTAATAAGTTTTTATAGCAAATCGCCTCAGCTTCAAATCTCTATATTTTTTTCAATAAAGGTCGCCGTTCTCGAGATTTTTCCAAAAAACTGTTTATCGCGACCTTTGACCTCGAGTAACTCAGTTAGCAGCCATCAAATCGATGGGGAACTTTCACACATTATTGAGGGCTATAATACTAAGGTGCATGCAAAAATTCAGCCTGTTACAATTTTTTTCCAACTCAGCCTTTTTTTCGTCTATTTTTCCTGGACTAATTATATTAATACATAAAGCAGTGGCAGCGAGACAACGACTTTAGTCATCATTATATTTAAAATACACGAGTTTGATTGGTTGTCGGTTGTCTCATCGGCCCTATAATATAGAATAAAGTACACCCATATAGAGATACTTTTTGACTTTTAATATAAGTACTGGATTAAGCGATGATTTTGCGTGAGAAATATTAAGACCAGTAAATTTTTAAATCATCTTATTGAATGGAATAAAATTAATTCAAAAAATAAATGTTTCTCGTTTAGTGTTAATTACCTTATAATTAAAAAGAAGAATCCCTACGATAAGAGTATAAAAGTTCCCAGAAAGAAGGGACAAGTGTAAGGCTGTTGTACCCATATTCAGTAAAAATACGGATGAGAAAGTACAAAACATGAATTGACATGCCGAAAATGACGATAGTAAAGCACTTGAGCTCCTCCAAGTAGAAGTGATCAGAGTTTGTTTTTCCAAAATTAGCCTAAAAATAAAACATTCATTGTAGGTACAAACTCAAATCCTTAAACAGTTAATCATTACATTTGGACTCCACTCACTATACTGCCAAACAACCCCAATAAACCCAAGTACTCAACAATATCAGTGTTTTTAACAGAAAGTTCTTGTAAAACTGTTACAATAGCAAAGAGGACTGCTCCTCCCAAACAGAGCATATCCCCAACCAGTTGGTTTTTACCTGTAAAAGAGATTAAGTTTAGACAAGTAGGTATATATCTAATTAGAAGAAGCATAAAATACCGATTTTAGTATCTTCAATATTAGCCCGAACGAGGCAACCCACCCCAATGAGACATACAGAAACAGCAATAATATGCACCATGCGGTAGCGTACACCAAGCACTAGACAACTTAATGCCAATGCTACAGGGATGGCTACACAACCTAGCAACTGAAAGCGAAGAAATGTAATAAATAAGAATAAGTAAAAAAGATATATTCATATGTTATCTTTGTACGAACCTGTATGCTCGTCAAAGTGGTAAATTGATGTGCAGTACTCATTAGTGTATTTGCCTGCACATCAATTAAACAAAGCAAAAGGTAGCGCCAACCCCGGGCTTTAATAATAGAAATCAGACCCTTATCGCCCCTACGAAATGCCAACCAGCTAGTATAAATTGCACATAAAAACATGTAATGCGGAAAAGATTGTCCTGTAGGTAATACTGTAGGTAATGCAGTTGTACTACTTGAGTTTATATAATGAGCTAGAGTATTTATTGCACATAATATTATAGACAGAAACTGGCCAAGTATAATGTTTTGCCACACTCGCCTAAAAAATTATAGAAAAATCAATTGCTCTAATTACATTACATTTATACGAGTATGTAAGTAGATGTAATGAATCTTACCATTTGCCTAATTCAGATAAATTGTTGCCTATTTTATCACAAATACCCACGGCATCACCCATTGTATTAGTAGTTTAAAATATTTAAAAACCTACATCTGCATTGACAAAAGGGCGGGGCACCCTTTAAAACTACCCCATATTTACTTTCAAAATAAAATTTCCGCGCAAGCGTTGCAAAAGTTAAAGGACACGATGTTATCTGCTAGACAATTACAATACTTTCTGATTTAATAAAATTTGTTAGAAATTATTGTATCTGAGTTTAGTACATCATTTTAGCCATTATTGTTCAAAAAATACTTTCAAGTATTATATTCGATATAAATATATAATGACTAAAAATTTTGGTGGTCCTACAGATTTCTTTCTTACTAGGTAATTCAAGCTATTAGCACAGCATAAATACAGGGTGTGTCACGACGAGTTGACAGTAGACATAACTCTATTACTAAACACAATTTGGTTCTAAAAATTGGTACACACCCATTATACAATGTGCTCTATTTAATGAAAATATTGCCACCTTTCTGGTACTTCCGGTTATACCGGAAGTAGACACAAACTTTGTTATTTTAAATGGAACACCCTGTATATTTTTGAATTTTTAGATTCTACACTTCATGTTAGACATAAAAGTATTAAGGTTGTATGGTCCTAACATTAACGGTATTATAATTATTTACACTTTTTCATTTTTTTTTTACAAAAACATAGATGTAAATAAAAATTCAAATCTTGACAATGACAAGCTTTTTCCAAAATTTTTTTCTTGTGTTTGAAGTAGGAATATACAAGAAATAAGCTGATGTAGTTTTGGAAAACTAGCTTTATACAGGTGGTAGTCCGTTCATTTTTAAAAACTTTAATCAATGATAACTTAATTTTTTTAAATGGAACACCCTATATATTTCTATATTTTCGAATTCTACACTTAATTCGAGACATAAAAGTATTAAGGTTGTAAGGTCTTAAAATTAACGGTATTATAATTAATTACGTTTTTTAAAAATTAACGGTCAATCACAAGCACCCTGTATAAAATAAGTTTTTTAAAACCATATTACCATGTTTCTTGTACATTTCTGCGTCCACTAAAATTTGGTTTGTTTTTTGAAAGAATGTGTCATTAGTAAAATATGAAAATGTTTGACTCTAAGTTTTTTTACGAAAAAATTGGAAGAAACATAATTACTTAATTAAAATAAATAAATAAAAATAAAAAATATTAAATTAAATATAATAAAAACAAATTTTAGTCGACGTAGAAATGTACAAGAAACATGGTAATATGGTTTTGAAAAACTTATTTTATATCTACAGGGTGCTTATGGTTGATCGTTAATTTTTAAAAACCTTGGAAATTGGAAAAAACGTAATTAATTATAATACCGTTAATTTTAAGACTTTACAACCTGAATACTTTTATGTTTAGAATTAAGTGTAGAATTCGAAAATGTGGAAATATATAGGGTGTTCCATTTAAAAATATAAAGTTATCATTGATCAAAGTTTTTAAAAATGAACGGACAACCACCAACACCCTGTATAAAGCAAGTTTTCCAAAACTATATCAGCTTATTGCTTGTATATTCCTACTTCAAACGTAAGAAAAAAACTTTGGAAATGTGTCATTGTCAAGATTCGAATTTTTATTTACATCTATGTTTTTGTAAAAAAAAATTAAAAAGTGTAAATAATTATAATACCGTTAATGTTAAGACCATACAACCTTAATACTTTCATGTCTAAAATGAAGTGTAGAATCTAAAAATTCAAAAATATACAGGTTATTCCATTTAAAATAACAAAGTTTGTGTCTACTTCCGGTATAACCGGAAGTGCCAGAAAAGTGGCAATATTTTCATTAAATAGAGCACATTGTATAATGGGCGTGTACCAATTTTTAGAACCAAATTATGTTTAGTAATAGAGTTATGTCTACTGTCAACTCGTCGTGACACACCCTGTATATATGCTGTGCTTAGTACAACCCAAATTTTTAAATTAAGATACTTATTATTGAATTTGTATACTCTTTCATTATTTTTAGTTTCTTATACGAAGTATGTAAGGAAGTATTGTAATCGTGATTTTTTTCGACTTCGAGATTTTGATGGATTTACATGTTTTGAGGGCCCCTGAATCCATTTTGACCATTTTCGCCATGATGTCTGTCTGTCTGTTTGTCTGTATCCACCATAACTCAAAAACGACTTCTCGGATTTGATTCAAATTTCATATTTAAGAGTTTGAACAAAATTGTGGGTGCCACATTCAATGTTTTTCATCTAGCACCAAAACAAGTGACAGTTACCTGGAGACATTTTTAGGTTTTTTAGGAATATCTTGAAAAATAAACAATTTATAAGATTTTTTTATTCTTTAACATTGATTTAGAATTGAATTTTGAACAAATTTTGTTTGAACTTTTTTTTGAAATTCCGTAAAAAAAATTTCAAAAAAACTGGATATTCGTAAAACACTTTATATTTCTCATAGCGCACCTTGATAGTTGAATTCGATGGTCGAGGTAGACCATGTGTTTCATTATATGGCTGCCAAACGGAAGGTCCCGGGTTCGAATCCCAGAAGGACCGGTCCATTAGTTTTTTTTTATTTTACTGGTTTCTATGGTACCGACAACAATAATAATGAATAAATAAATGTAATTTCATATCGGGAGATTTTTTACTTTCTTATACGTAGTATACTTACTTCTATACAACATAATTTAATTTATATTTAATAAATTAAACAGTTAATTACTAGAAAATAAGATGTGGCGTGTTAATAAATAACTTTATCTTTTTTCTACAATACCAAATTTAGTAATACTTTAAACTTTAATATTGTTTTATTTTTATCTACCGAACATTGATAAATTAGGTTGGTAGAACTTGCTCAGAAATAAATTTAATTCGAAAATTCAAGTCCTGTTAATAAATAAATAAAACTATGGAGTCAACAACAAGAACTGAGTTTTATGAAGATTTACCAACAGAACGACACTCTGAAATTGTTGAGGAACCCGAACAAACCTTCCATGAAGAAGCTCCTGTTACCCAAGAGACTACTGTACCCCATGAAGTGGAAGAGCAAGCCAAATATCACAGTACAGCTGCAGCATGTCTTTTAGATGATGAAAAGAAGCATATTATAACTACAAAGGTATAGTAGAATTGTTATTTGTGTCCACATTTTATCATACTTCTTCTAGGTTATATCTTACACAACACTCGATGAACTTGTGTTGAAAATCGAAATGGTTGAGGAAGAAATAAACGAAACTGCCAAAATTATGGATACTAAAATATCAAGGAATGAGCAGTTGCGGATAAAAATGGAAATAGAAAATTTACAACTAGCTCAGATGGAAAAGGATCACGATCGATCTGTTGGAATTATTACTGAGTTATCCACTTGGATAGATAACCTAACGACAAAGAAAAATAGCTTAATAGTTAAACAAGAAACGTTTTTGGGTTTGATTAATGAGAAAAACAAGGAATTTGCCAAACGTATGGATACCTTTAGGAATAAATATGCAAACTTGAGTAAAGAACTAGAGTTGAATGAGCGATTCGAAGAAAATGGGTGTGATGGCGTACGCGTAGCAATTGAAACTGAGAGATTATTGTTGGGACAAAAACTGGAAGAAATTCAAAACAAACAACTGGAATTAACGCAAAAAAAAACGGGACTAGTAAATAGTACCACATTAATTAAAGACAAAATACGCGAAGTTAACAACGAGAAAAATGATATCTTAAACAAAATGAACGGTAAAGTCTTAAAACAACAGGAAATTCAAACGTTCAAAGAAGATAAGTTGAAAGTTTTTAACCAATTTAAAACTGAATTGAATAATGTAGAACTAAATGTAAACGATATTGTTACAAAAAGGACACTTACTGAAGAAAGCGCCAAAAAGGAAGCGAAGTTGGTGGAAGAACACAATCAGATTGTCTCAAAATATTCCAAAGAATATGAAGAGATCGTTGATGCGTTAAATAACTTGAAAGTGGAATTTGAGAAGAAACAAGATGAACTGACTTCATCTACAGAAAGTTACAACGTACGTTTTAAAGAAGCTGATGCGGAGATAACGCGTATTAACGAAGAGCTTGTGAAGGTTCGGAACGAGAGAAAAAGTTGCGTTGATGTAAGTATTATTTTCGATCTTAAAAACATTTAATTAAGTAAGTTTGATAAATTGTAGGCTTTCGAAATGTCGAATACAGACTACATGCTGAAACTTGAAAAACTAACCAAGATTACTGAAAATAAATTGGAACTTAAAGGGACTGTTCTTAAGAATGAACTGTTTTTAGAAGAAAAGCGCCATGAACAATTAATGTTAACGAAAAAGCTTGAAAATACCAAAAATGATCTGGATATTCAGTTAAATGCTGCAGATAAAAAATTGGTACAAGTTCAAGGTGACATTAAACAAATTCCAGTGTTAACCAGAGAAAATCTGGACAAGATTACCAAAAATCACACGGAAAGCGTAACAGATTTCGACAAGAAGATAACTTACGCAACGTCTTCCTCAACTTATTTAACTGAAAAAATACAAAGTAAGAAAATCGATTTAGAAAACGCTGCGACAATTGCAAATGATAAAAAACACCAAATCGCAGAAACAACTGAGAAAAATAATACCACAAAAAAGAAAATAACCACCATCTTAACAAAGAAACGTGATAAACTTATGGAAGATTACGCAGAGTTACTAAGAAATGAAACTAGCAGTCATGAGATTGACTCACAAAGTCAACGAGCAATTTCGGAAATTTTAAAGTGTCCTGGGGGAAAAAAGAGACCACGAACTCCGTCACCTAAGAGAGTGCAGTTTATTGGATTATCGTCGATCTCCTCCAGTTCTACAATTGAGGAAACTGAGACTAATGATCAGATGGTTGGGCTTTTCATATAAGAAGTTTTCTGAAACTAATACGATTTTTTTTTAGATTAAAACTGCTAATGAGCTGTTCGAACAGTTGGTGAATTCCAGTGTTTCCGATGAGGTTGTCGGAAAACAAAGGAAATATATTTAATAGTAGCATAAGTTTCGCTTTGTGAAGTTATCATTGTCTTTTAGCTTAATTATCACAGTTAAAGAATATTCTCTTATTTTTCATTCTTTTATTTAAAAAAAAAGAACATTATTTATATTGTTGTTTAATTATTATTGAAAAATAAATTCTTAGTGAATATTGATCATATATTTTAGTATTGTTTCCATTCCAGCAAAAATGATCAAAGTGTTATAACATTGTTGATTTTTACTTTCTTATACGAAGTACCGAGAGATCAAAAATTATCTTGGTCAAAGGTGGTCATGGATTTTAAAATAATTGTCGGAGCTAGTATCGTGTCAATACTTATTATGGCACATAACTTGATAAACTTCAAAAGGATGATACAAGCTAAGACCGTCGTTTTTCATTTCATGACCAACTTTGACCAAGATAATTTTTGATCTCTCGGTATAAGGAAGTATAGTAATCGTGATTTTTTTCGACTTCGAGATTTTGATGGATTTACACGTTTTGAGGGCCCCTGAATCCATTTTGACCATTTTCGCCATGATGTCTGTCTGTCTGTGTGTCTGTCTGTCTGTATCCACCATAGTCCATAACTCAAAATCGAATAATCGGATTTGATTCAAATTTCATATTTAAGAGTTTGAACAAAATTGTGGGTGCCACATTAAATGTTTTTCATCTAGCACCAAAACAAGTGACAGTTACCTGAAGACATTTTTAGATTTTTTAGGAATATCATGAAAAATAAACAATTTATGAGATTTTTTTATTCTTTAACATTGATTTAGAATTGAATTTTGAACAAATTTTGTTTGAATTTTTTTTTGAAATTCCGTCAAAAAAATTATAAAACACTTATATTTCTCATAGCGCGCGTTTTTAATTAAATCCGATGGTCGAGCTAGACCATGTGTCTAATTATATGGCTGCCAAATGGAAGGTCCCGGGTTCGAATCTCAGAAGGACAGACCATTAGTTTTTTTTTTAATTTTACTGGTTTCTATGGTAATAATAATGAATAAATAAATGTAATTTCATATCGGGAGATTTTTTTAAGTGAGTAATAGGTCAAAAATCTAAAATAAAACACATTTTTGTCGTAAAATTCAGTTATAATGAGTGGGACAAGGACAGATTTATGCGTATTGCAATAAGTGCGACAGAGACTATTTGAAAATTGCTGGAAACCCTCAAAATGTTTACAAGAAATTTAACTTAATTTCTTTAGAAAAAGTAATTATTGTGATACTATCCGTATAAGAAAGTCATGTGTTGGGCACATCAGATATTTTTATTTCTTATATTAAATTAATGTATATGTGCCATTGAATATATTAGATTCAAACGATTTATTGTGATATGCAAGCTGAATCCTGATGACTAAAAAATTCAACGAGCATTTCCTTTTTCACCTACATATTTAGCGTAGTGAATCTAGACTTTTTCAACCGATTAATTCAGGACTAAATTTTTTTAAACGCAGTTTTGTGTCAACCACCCTGGAGATGTGGAAGGTACAGTTTTACAACTAATAAAGTAATTGTTTTCTCCGCCATCTTTTATTTTTTTGGCGATTATCCCGGTTATTTTGCATTTATCGATGAAAAAGGTTATTACCAAAGTGGTAGAGTATTAAATTATCTACAAATGTATGCTAAAGAAAATAGGAAAAAAATATTAAATGTAAATAATACGCGTCAAACGCGCGAGAGCGGGGCTGGGAAGCAGTTTTTAAATGCAGTTTTGTTGCAGTTGTCTGATCTGATTCGAGAAACACTGTAGGTACCTACTTACAGAAATTTCGCTTATACATACTTGAAGAGATACAGAAGCTTCCTGAGATACAGCTTTAGTTAAATTGAGGCAAAGTTGCACATACCTAACTGGTGCTCAACAATATCTTTATAAGAAATTTAAGGTGTAATTAGTTACCTATTGAAATATCTGGAAAAAACTTGAGAATTTGTTCTCATTTTGTGAGATTATTTTCAGTTATCGAGTTAAAAAGGTGTTGACAAGATGGCAAGGTTTGTACTTATCTAATTTATCGTACTCCATCTGAATGTGTAATTAAAAAGTATATTCTTCAATTATAACATACGAGTATATTATTACCTTCATTTCATTTTTTGTTACGTGCCATAATAAATTATGCAGACAAATATTTCTTATTTTATTTTATAAATCATTCTGGTCGTAAATAATAATCCCATCAGGCACCTATCTGAAATTTGAAATATTTTGTTACCTTACTTTACGAAAAACGTAGCTGTCCCTGAATTTTTTTCAAATAAAATATTGTATTTCACAGTGTAAATTTACGACGACCTACAGTAAAAGAAGCAAAATAAAATGGTAAAAATTAATATATTTCATTTCATTGACATTAATACATATTTTATATCAATTACATACATGTTTTTTGTAGGAAATTAAAAACAAATTGTCAACCAAAACAGAACCTCAATCTAGCTATACACCTGCAAATCAATCAGTCCTCAGTAGGAGTACCGAAACATTTCGAACAATAAATTATTTATCTTCTGATGAATCCAGTGTGTGTACGCAGTCACTTCATAATAGCTCCAAAATCATGGCCACTTCATCAGAATCCACATTCGACTCAGGTTATGCAAAGTCCATAAACCCTTGCATTGGCAAAAATAAATATGATCATATTAAAAGCAAAGTGAAAGTGTACATAGAAGACATAAAGCACCAGGAAAATCAAAGGAAGCAAGAATTACAAAATAATCCTAAAGTAGAACTTAAAAGTGACATTGACCAGAGAGAATCTCAATATGATGATGAAGTTATTCTAGCGATGGATTGGTACAAAAGCAAATATCTTGACGAACTTGTACAAAACTCAAACAATCAGATAACAATTGATGACCTAAAATTCCAGATTAATCAACTAAAATTAAAAGTTAATTTTCTAGAAAATAAATTAAACGCTAACAGTACCTATAAAACCATAACACCTGCTTCGATTCGAAGTAGAACCTTCAATCAAACCTTTTTTAAGACACCAATTCAAAATTTAAGTGAAACTTTGTTGAGTCCCTTTAGAAGTGTTAGCAATATCACTACTGACGAGGGAACAAATGATGGTGAATTAGTAGCGGATTTATTATTAGACCATAATGGTACCAGTTTGAAAAAATCAGAAACAACTGAATTAGTGGAAGCACAAAAACCATCTAATATGGAAAATCAAGAAATTTCCTTGACTAGTGCTGAGCCCTTAATTGTGAAAAAGAGAAAAAGCCGATTTTCTGTCATTAAAAAAGTCATGCATGTGTGGATACCTTGCCGATTTAACATGGATAGTAATTCAGAGTGCCAGGTAAAACAGAAAAAAAGAGCTCGATTCAACAACAAAGTTTATTCTGAAGCTGGAATTATTACATCAGATACTAATGAAGTAGTTTACGATTCTTTAGTTTTCGTTTCGCCAGTTCTTAAGAAAACTCAACATCTAGAATGAATTTATATACTTATTTTAATTGTAGTTTGAAGATATTAAATGTTTATTTAATATTTATGAATTTCATTATTTATTATATTTTCCCACATTATTTAACTTTCATTATGAGTCCAAAACTTTATTTCAATTTAATTTGAACAAGACACAAAAACGCGCACGATTTTATTATACCTATAGGTACCTCATATTATTTAAAATTAATGTAAATAATAAATTTAAAAAATATACAGTGTGTCCCAGGATAGACACGAAATATTTGTAGGTGTGATTCTTGAATAAATTCTGCATTGTCCTGTATAATTTTTTTATCTCCAATCCGGGTTAATTTTCGAGCAATTATCTCTTGAATGTTGAAAATTGCAGATTGAAAAAATAAGACAGAACTGTCAGAAACTGAAATAAAAACTGACGCTTAATATCATAGATAAAAATTAATTTTTGATTTTTTCTCATACCTGCACGAAAATGTCCACTTTATTTGCGTGAAATGCGTGAAAGTCGCCTTTTTAGGGTAGGCGCGGAAAATAAGGAGTGGGGATACCATTTCACACTTGCGTAGCCATTCCCTCCCTAATATGGGAGAGTTATTTGTGTTTGTTTATGGTTGTCAAGGTGATTTTCTCACCGCAAAGTGTCAAGCAAAAATGTCAGTGTTATGTTGTTATAATTTGTTCGCGCGTTTCACGCAAAAGAAGTGGCCATTTTCGTACAGATATGAGAAAAAATAGAGTATGCTACACGGGAGGAATTGATTCGCCTCGGCTAACGCCTCGGACGCAAACAACAGATTTGACCAAAAACATCACCTTTACGGCCTTGATACACAAATAACTATTGGCTTACTCCCATTTCACTATTACTTCCATAGAAAAGGCATTTTTTACTTAAAGACAAACTAGTATTTCTCATACCAGCACGAAAATGGCCACTTTATTTGCGTGAAATGCGGGAAGAAAGTCGCCTTTTAGGGTAGTCGCGGAAAATAAGAAGTGGGGGTAACATTTGTCCCTAATATGCGGGAGTTATTTGTGTTGTCGGCATAACATACCCTGCGATCCCATCGAAAATATTCTACCCTATACATTACAAATAAAACAATCATTAATTTTTCTCAGAGTGCTTATTACCTATTTGATACAAATACAAAAACTGAAAATACAGAATGTCTGTTTTTACCTATATCCAAAACTCCAAAGTTCTTCCTTAGTCAGATACTGCATGGGTGTTTTTTCCCATTCATTTTTTAGTATAGGTATCTATAGAAAAGTATTTGTACAGGGTGGGCAAAATTCGATGTTTTTATAGGGTAACTTTTAAACCATAACAGATATTGAAAATCTGACCGCGCATCGTCGAGCTCTTTTTTCGAGAAACCCTTGACGGTGAGGACAAATTTTAGCGATCGTCGTTTGTTTTCGAGTTATGGCCGAAAATTCGATTTTTTGAGATTTCGATTTGAGTCTATATTTCGGTTGTTTGTGAATTTAGAGAAATGGCGTTTACACGTTCTTAAGGCACTTTTTTGATGCGAATGCAATGGCGTTAACAGATTTTGAAAATGTCTTTTTATTTTTAGGTTATGACATACATTTTTATTTTTTTATATGGAAGTCATAGTGGGCGGTCACTTTATTGAAAAGAGCACTTTTTTCTCTTTTCAAATATACAGGCTGTTTCAAATTCGCTTCTCACTACAGGGATCTCAGAAACGGTAAGAGATACAGCTTTGGTTAAATTGGGGCAAAGTTGCGTAATATCGTGGCCAATAATACGCCGTTTAGAAATCGAAAATATCTTTTGTAGTTCTGGAGATTTTTTGAAAAAACCAAATTTTTGCCTTTTCGTTTTTATTTTTTTCTGCTCTTATTTTTCAAGATATCGAAAAACTAAAAGCACTTTGTCGTGGACACTTTTTGTGCTTTATAAAATGACGTTAAAATTTTCCTCATGTGACGTTTCGTTTTTCCGCTGACGTCATTAACTCCATTTTTTTAAATACGGCCCTGTATCTTTTTTGTCGTTTTAAGTAGCATTTTTTGTGTTCTAGAAAATGGCGTTTACATTTTTTCCATACGACGTTTCGTTCTTGTGCAATCATTTTCAGATCATTTTTTAAATACGGTCCTGGATTTTTTTTACAATTTCATCAGTATTTTTCCTCACTTCCTCATATCCACACATTTTGGTAAACTTTAATAATAATAAATTTTCTTTTATAATAAATCAAACTAACCTATTATTTATTGTTAGTAGGAATAATAAGAACAATGGAAGTAATTTTTTTAAATAATTTTATAAAATAAACATTTATGAAATCGTCAATACTGATAATGGGCTGTACAATGAAAAAAAATACTGATCAAATTGTAAAAATAACCCAGTGCCGTAGCCATTCAAAAAATGATCCGATGATTACACAAGAACGAAACGTCGTATGGATACTTAAACGCCATTTCATAGAGCATAAAAAATGCTACTTAAAACGATGAAAAAAAACAGGGCCGTATTTAAAAAAATGGAGTTGATGACGTCAGCGGAAAAACGAAACGTCGCATGAGGAAAATTTTAACGTCATTTTATAAAGCACAAAAAGTGTCCATGGCAAAGTGTTTTTGGTTTTTCGATATCTTGAAAAATAAGAGCAGAAAAAAATAAAAACGAAAAGGCTAAAATTTGGTTTTTTCAAAAAATCTCCAGAATTACAAAAGATATTTTCGATTTCTTAATGGCTTATTATTGGCCACCATATTACGCTCCTTTGCCCCAATTTAACCAAAGCTGTATCTCATACCGTTTCTGAGATCCCTGTAGTGAGAAACGAATTTAAAACAGCCTGTATAATATGTAGGGGCTATTCCTTCAATTTCTTCTTGAAAAATAAAAAAATCTAAATTTTTAAAATTAAATTTAAAAAAATCTTATAATAAAAATGAAAAAAAATACAACAAACGACATACATATAAACACCACACTATCTAAAATTAATATCTATATAAAACAACTCAAAGAAAAAGTTCAAAATTACGTCTATTAACTGCAATACACTTTTCATGACACTTCTGTGCGCATTCGAAATGTGAATATTTGACACGGAGTTAAGCCATTGCGTAAACTTGGCTTTGAGTTCTTCTGTATTTCTACTTTTAGTTTTATATGAATTATCTTTAATATGTCCCCGAAGGTGTCAAATCAGGCGACCTTGCTGGTCATCTAACTGACCCATTGGTAACAAACCAATTATATCTTAATTTTGAGTTAAGCAATTCTCTAGCTGATGCACCATCGTGTTGTAAGAAGTACTAACTTCTATCGCTGAATAATGATTTGTCCAAATATTCATCAACAATTTTCTCATTTAAATATTGGTAGTACCGTTCACCAGTTAGATTTCCCTCATAAATCTTATATGCCAAAACTTGGTTTTTCATTAAGGCACACCAAACACTAAAATAAAACCAACCCTTATTTTGGATCTCAATGGCGCACCGAGGGTTCTCATCATGACATTAGTCTACTGCGATAAATATGCGTAATTACATATTATTAATTATATATAATTATATAATTATATATAATTATATAATTATATTTTTTACGAAGAAATTGAAGGAATAGACCCTACATATTATATATATTTGAAAAGAGAAAAAAATGCTCTTTTCAATAAAGTGACAACCCACTATGACTTCCATATAAAAAAATAAAAATGTATGTCATAACCTAAAAATAAAAAAACATTTTCAAAATCTGTTAACGCCATTGCATTCTCCTCAAAAAAGTGCCTTAAGAATGTGTAAACGCCATTTCTCTAAATTCACAAACAATCGAAATATAGACATAAATCGAAATCTCAAGAAATCGAATTTTCGTCCATAACTCGAAAACAAACGACGATCGCTAAATTTTGATTTCGCCATCAAGGGTTTGTCAAAAAAAGAGCTCGACGATGCACGGTCAGATTTTCAATATCTCTTTTGGTTTAAAAGTTACCCTATAAAAACATCGAATTTTGCCCACCCTGTAATATAATATAGAAATCTGATATTTGGTAAGTATTAGATTTGAAGCAATCCATAATTTCGTCCGATAACTGAATATTGTTCGCTGATTTGGGTACATCATTTGAATTATTAGGCCAGTCAAATAAGAAAGAACCCGAAAGTAATTGATAAAGAGTTCAAAATTTGATGAAAGTTCTAAATTGATAGGTATAATAGAATCAATGTACAAATTTTTGCGCCCTCCAAAAATGACGGGAATGATATTAAAATTGCAAAAAACTAAAAATTGATTTTACTCACTTACAAATAATTTAAAAGAGGGGCAAGGTACGGGGTAAGGAATTCTTCTCATTATATTTTATTTTCTATTAATTTTGCCAACTTTTAAAACAACGGAAACATTAAATAGTTATTTATACAACATGTATCTAAAGCGACATTTTTTTGCACGGTGAGAAAGTTTAAATACCGAGAGCCGAAGGCGAGTTTTTTATAAATAAAAACGTTAAAAATTCTTAAGTATTAATGTTCCCGTTTTTTGAAAAGTTGGCAAAATTAATAGAAAACAAGATAAAAATATACAAGAATTTCTTACCGTACTCTTACCTCTTTTAAATTATTTCTCAGTGAGTAAAATAAATTTTTAGTTTTTTGAATTTTAATAACATTCTCGTCATTTTTGGAGGGGGCTAAAATTTATAGTTTAAAATCTAGGATATCAATTTATAACTTTTATCAAATTTTGAACTCTTTATCGATTATTTCACGGTTCCTGCATTATAAAAGCTAAATTGCCTGGCCTATATTACTCTCTTCCTGATGTAAATCAACGCAGAAGGTATTTTGAGATTCTGTTACTTTTTAAAGTTTTAAATAATATACATATTTATAATGAAATCCCCAAAAATTCTTGAACTTTATACGTTTAATGTTCTCGTCCAGTCGTCCACTTAGATGTTTGTCCACTTTTAAACATACACTAAAATCTATATTAGGTATGCTTTGTTGTACTTTCTGTTTTCCAAACTAGGTAGGTATAGGGGTACCTGGTCACTTTTAAATAGAAATAAAATATCTGATGTGTCCAACACATGACTTTCTTATACGGATAGTATCACAATAATTACTTTTTCTAAAGAAATTAAGTTAAATTTCTTGTAAACATTTTGAGGGTTTCCAGCAATTTTCAAATAGTCTCTGTTGCACTTATTGCAATACGCATAAATCTGTCCTTGTCCCACTCATTATAACCGAATTTTACGACAAAAATGTGTTTTATTTTAGATTTTTGACCTATTACTCACTTAAAAAAATCTCCCGATATAAAATTACATTTATTTATTATTATTGTTTTCGGTACCATAGAAACCAGTAAAATAAAAAAAAAACTAATGGTCAGTTCTTCTGGGATTCGAACCCGGGACCTTCCGTTTGGCAACCATATAATGAGACACATGGTCTATCTCGACCATCGGATTCAACTAACAACGTGCGCTATGAGAAATATAAAGTGTTTTAAGAATATCTAGTTTTTTTGAAATTTTTTTGACTGAATTTCAAAAAAAAGT
Source organism: Pediacus dermestoides (assembly GCA_963942485.1). Taxonomy (NCBI): domain Eukaryota; kingdom Metazoa; phylum Arthropoda; class Insecta; order Coleoptera; family Cucujidae; genus Pediacus; species Pediacus dermestoides. The sequence continues at coordinate 15,480,931 of OZ012626.1, forward strand.
TCAAACAAAATTTGTTCAAAATTCAATTCTAAATCAATGTTAAAGAATAAAAAAATCTCATAAATTGTTTATTTTTCAAGATATTCCTAAAAAACCTAAAAATGTCTTCAGGTAAGTGTCACTTGTTTTGGTGCTAGATGAAAAACATTGAATGTGGCACCCACAAATTTGTTCAAACTCTTAAATATGAAATTTGAATCAAATCTGATAACTCGTTTTTGAGTTATGGTGGATACAGACAGACAGACAGACACACACATGGACAGAATGGCGAAAATGGTCAGAATGGATTCAGGGGCCCTCAAAACGTGTAAATCCATCAAAATCTCGAAGTCGAAAAAAATCATGATTACTATACTTCCTTATACTTCGTATAAGAAAGTAAAAACGTCTTCTCAAGTTCTCAACGTTAATATAAAAATATTCGGATTAGCAAGTATTTTTTGCTTTCAAAAGTTTGAAGTGGATGGTTGATGGTGATGGCGAGACGTATGAAAAAGTCCTTAGAAATTTCAAAAATAGAAATAATCGCAAAGTCCTACATAAAATTTTACTTAAATCGATTTACTGAATAAGAATCAAGTTTTAATCTATCTAATTTGCATTTATTTACGTTTTAATAAATGTTAATTGTTTTTGTTAATAGCTACTTCAGAATGGAATTTATGACTTGCATGATTTTTTCGAAAATTTTAGAGATCGCCCTGTATAAATTTACAGGAACCTTCAATACCGGCATGTATCACCTTGACATGAACAGTCCGTCACTTGTCAGTGTAGTGTCAACAACAACTAAAATACAACAAAAATAGTCTAGAATCACGTTTTAACATTTACATATTAATATTAACGTAGTAATGTTATAAAATGGTAGAACCAATATTCGATTACCAATTCCGTCTAATCCTAATAGGCGATAGTACAGTGGGAAAAAGTTCTTTATTAAAATATTTTACAGATGGTAAATTCGCTGAGGTATCAACTCAAAATACGCACTTAAATTAAACAAAGGTTAACTAGTGTATCAATTTTTTAGTTATCGGATCCCACTGTTGGGGTTGACTTTTTCGCCAGACTAATAGAAGTAAAGGATGGTACTCGGATAAAATTACAACTATGGGATACAGCTGGACAAGAACGATTTCGTTCAATAACCAAATCGTACTATAGAAATTCAGTTGGTGCTCTATTAGTTTACGATATTTGTAATAGGGCCAGTTTCGAACATATTTCGTTGTGGATGTCTGAAGCTCGTAGACACATCGAACCACACAGACCTGTATTTGCGCTGGTGGGTTGCAAGTTGGATCTGGTAAACAATGGTGGAACCAGGGAAGTTTCTAAAGAAGAGGCCAAGGCATTTTCGGATCAACATGGTTTGTTTCATGTTGAAACGTCTGCTAAAAATGGTATGAATGTGGAAGAAGCGTTTAGATCAGTTACGCAAGAAGTTTATAATAGAATACAGACAGGGGAATATAAGGTAGAGGATGGCTGGGATGGAATTAAGACTGGATTTGCTAGACCTAATGGATTAGGTCTAACAAATTTGGTTGAGGCTGAGTCTGCAAATGCGTCTTGTTGCTAGGTGAAACTAACTCTTGTAAATATATTATTAATTAGTGTGATGTTCAAATTCATAAAGGAGATTTCACTTTTTTATACATATAAAGTACCTACCTACATACTGAGCCAATGACATAAATTTGTAGGCTTCCTTTAGAAAGATATATAAATTATATTATCAGATACCTATGTACTTTATTTAGTAGACAATGTTCAACAAACACCAAAGGTTCAACCATTTTGATTACTTGAGTAAATAACGACAGTTTGCTCTAACATAGAGTGTTTCAAAAATACGTATATGTATTGTTTAAATTTTACGGAAATTTTATATAACAATTTTTTAGATTGTTATCATTTAATTATATTTACCAGACAGCAATATTTTATTTTAGTAACTGGGTATTTTGCTTAAAAATGGAATATTATGGTTGATTAACTTCCTTCGGAGCCATTTTTCAAATGTTGTCTTTCTTCGTGAGTTTCTGATTAAAATGTTTTAATTTTTTAAATACTATATCTACTTGCGGTGTTCGCCTGAAAAAGAATTTTATCAATGCCTCCCATTTTCATTTAACATGCTATGTTTGGAACACTCTGTAATCTTAAATGTAATAATTAATTGCTTAGCAAACTTATTGTTATTGTTATAAAAATTCCCATAAACATTTAAATGGGCTAGTAACATGTTTTTACTAATTATTTTCCGAAAATACATTCACTTGCATCGTGCTCTACGCTTTGTAATTGTTGTTAAATTTGAACAAGAAAGTGTGATACCTATTCAAAATTGCAAAAACATCTGTCTCCAAATAATAATATTACCATTTGCAACAACGGATTGAGGTTAATTATCCGGCGGGGAAAATGATACTTTTTTCAAACTTGAATAATTATGGTTTTGTTGTCCTTTCACATTTTTAGGATCTTAATAATCACTATTAAAATTAAATAAAATCAAAATTAAATATTCTCTCAAACCACAGAGAATTTGTCTTTCGAGTAACGATGACATGTTTTTTTATGGTGTCTACCCACGACTAAACGCTGCAACGAGTTTTTAGTATTTCAAGTCAATATCAAAGTCAACTAGTGCTCCTATTCTTAAACTTAAATAGTAATTCTGATTTTTTAATATTGAAGTTACCTCAAGAAAACCATTAAAAAATATAATTAAAAAATATTCTCTTTCCTACATAGTTTAAATAACATATTTCCACGTGTTACTTGCCCATTATGTATGTTGTTTACTATTAATTTGCCTGAGTTAGGAGATATTAAAATTAATTCAAAATTTGTTGACATCTCAAATCTGTATTTAATTCAATTAATTTAATTAATAAGTGCTTTTTTTAATTATACATAGGTATAGATTTAAAATCAATTTATTAAACGTATTTTAGGTATTCAACTTTTGTATTTTCTGGCAAAAAAATAAACGTAGGGTCACACCTAAGAGGACCTTTCTGACAAAAATATTGTAATTGAGCAAATATCTTATCGAAAAGCTTGCCTAACAAGTGACAACTCTTCACATTGTTGAAATTTAACATTTTTGAATTGCACATAACTAAGGAATTTTTATGGTTTTCTGCATCTTTAATGCATATCATCGAAATTTTGTTTCGAATACTATGGCCCCATATCCACTGTTACATACGAGCATTTTTCAATATTTTTTCGGATGTTTGTCAAAGATTTGAAATAAATTCGGAATACTTATAGTTATTGAAACCATAATATAGTTAACAATTTAAGAGAAAATCAAATTTGATCTACATTAGTTGATGTGTCAAGTATATGTTTTTCTAATTGTAAGGTGTATTGACTCAAACATTTTTTATAACAGAAAGTTACCCTTAAAGTATGACCCTATGTTTACGGAACATGTAATTTCCATTGCATCACATACCTTCATCAAATAATGTATTTGAAAATACTATACTATATCTAGTCTTGGATTGTTCATATTCATTTAATTTTATTGAGGTTGTTTATTAGATACTATAGTAGGCTATTTTTTGTAAAATAATTTGTACTTTTAGCACTGTTCATGACGAAGAAAAATAAATTTATAAATTATTTTATATGTTTTTAGTGTACACCATATTTACTGATGATGAATTTATTACTTTTTGAATATACGAAACAGTTTAGAAATAAGTGTCATAGAAATAAATAACTAAATATACCAAGTGACATTAAAAAAAGATCTCCCGGTATTTATAGATATATCATAATAATTTTCTGGATATATACTATTGGACAAAAGTAAAGCAACAACTATTCATTTTGAAAAATGTGAACAGAAAGTGAAACTTACATTTGAAAAATAGAAAAATATGATGTAATTAGTTTTCTATAGTCCAAAACATTTGATCTGGAGATTCATACTTTTATAATATTTCTTATTAAGCTCGATAAAAAATGAAAACCAATTGTCGGAAAAAGGAGTCGGACAAAAGTAAAGCAACATTTCCATTTTATTGAACTAACTGAACACTGACATATGAAACAAGTAAACAATAAATATAATATTTAGTAATTTATTGCATACCCATTATTTGCAATAATTTTAACGCATCTTTTTGGCATCGAGGAGATTAATTTTTGTATAACACCTTCCGGAATATTCCTCCAAACATCGCTGATTTTGTCGATCAACGTTTGTTTCTAAATAATTCCGTTCTAATTCGTCTCTCAACCTCTTTCCACAGATTCTCTATTGGGTTGAGGTCAGGTGACTGGGCTGGCCAGTCCAAAATTCGAACACGTTCTCTTACTCTGTTACTATGCATGATTTGCGTTTTTGGTCGTTCTCATGTTGGAAAATGAAGTGTAAGGGCATTTCCCATTCTGTATAAGGCAGCATTGTGTTTTGGAGAATGTCCCTATAAGCAAGCCCATCCACGATGCCATCATTGAAATGGGCGGGGCCGACGCTATTCCATGAGAAAAAACCCTATAAGAACACGCTTCCATGGCCATGCTTCAGGGTTGGTGTAACAAACTTTGGATTAAACCGCTGACCTACGGAATTAAAAATCGTGTACCGGGTTTCATCGCTAAAAATATTTTGTTCCAGTCGTCCACGGTCCAATTCAAGTGAGCAAGTGCAAAGGCAAGTCGGGCGGCCCTGTTTTTTGCTGAAATTAGAGGTTTTTTTGTAGGTCTTCTACTGAACAGCTTTAGAGCAACCAGCCTCCTTTGAATAGTCCTGCAACTAATATTTAGGCTCGCGATTTCTGCTTTAATACTTGGAATTGATTTGAAAGGGTCATTCTGACTAATTCTTTTAATTAATCTATCCGTGTGGATTGTGGTTTTCCGTGGTCGTCCGGATTTTGGTGCAGTCTCTAGATGTCCTCTTTCATTGTAGTTGCTAATACTCCGGAATTATTTAGAAACAAGCAATCGTTTATCGACAAAATCAACGATATTTGGAGGAATACTCCGGAAAGTGTTATACAAAAATTAATCTCGTCGATGCTAAGAAGATGCGTGTAAATTATTGCAAGTAATGGATATGCAATAAACTACTAAATATTATATTTATTATTTACTTGTTTCATATGTGTCAGTGTTCAGTTAGTTCAATAAAATTGAAATGTTGCTTTACTTTTGTCCGACTCCTTTTTCCTACAATTGGTTTTAATTTTTTATCGAGACTTAATAAGAAATATTATAAAAGTATGAATCTCCAGATCAAATGTTTTTGACTATAGATAACTAATTACATTATATTTTTCATGTTTTTAAATGTAAGTTTCATTTTCTGTTCACATATTTCAAAATTAATAGTTGTTGCTTTACTTTTGTCCAATAGTGTATGTATATTTGTTTAGATTAAGACAAAAAACGATCAGTTTTTCCACCATATCGAGACATTGTTTTTTTTTTAAGAAAAAACACCATAGGCGACAATAGGCTTTTGTAGTTAGAGTGTCCTTTCTGTTCATTATGCATACAGTGAGAAGACGTGCAAATTCTCATCAACTTAGTGAGTTTAATAGGGGGCGAATAGTGGGTCTGCGAGAGGCTGTTTTATCCTTTTGAGAAATTGCCACTAGGACGAATAGGAGTCTAAATACTGTGGTGGGTTCCAGGAAGCCGAGCACGAAGAGCAGGAGGTACAGGACGTCGCCGAGCGAAGACCGCCGCCTTAACACTTTTGGCTCTAACAGACCGCTTCACTCCCACAAGGGCGATTGCGGACCAATGATTTACAGAATGCGGGTGCGAACCGTTTATGGCCCTTAAGAAGTTTTGGATTGTTTTCATAACGTGTGTTACCCCTCACCCCTGAGCATCGACGTAACCGACTGGAGAAATACAGAGAACGGCTGCAGTTGAACCAGGAATTGAATACGGTAGTCTTTAGCATGAATCCAGATTCTATATGAGTATGCACGATGGTCGAGTAAGGGTGAGAACGCGACGAGGTGAAAGGCGTGATCCTCAATTTTCTGCGGAAAGGCATGTGCTCCGCACCGTTGGAGTTATGGCAGGCAACATGACCGCCCAGCCCTACATTCAGGAAGCAGTGGAAACAAACACATGTTCTGTACTTCACGACCTTCCCCATTCCACTTTTTCAACGAGACAATGCGCGTCCACATGTAGCCAGAGTTAAATTGGACTACTTTCGCATAATCAATTTGTAGCCTTGGCCACCAAGATCTCCCGATCCTTAACCCATTGAATACGTCTGGGACATTATGGGTAGAAGATTGCGAAATTTACCTCATCTCCCACAGACTCTAGCGGCATTTTGTCGGGATGAGATATCTCAGGAGGAAACATCACCTCATTACAAGTATGTCCAGACGTGTTCATAAGGGCATAGCACACCATTATTATTTTTTCGCGGGTTCTAACTGTCCGACTCTTCACATTTTAATCGTATTACTTACCTTACCATAATTAACATATATACCAAAAAATATTGAAGTAAACTAATTATTAATGGGTGTTCTTTTTTTAATGTCAGTATAATTTATACGATAAATAAAAAATAAATAATTTAAATTTATTTAAAAATAAATTTCACATAATATTATACCATAGATAACATTTCAAATTCATTTTTGTATTATCCACCTAATAATTTTACATTATATTAATAATATTTTACATAAACCATAAAATATATCGTGAAATTAGAATAATTAACAAATAATTTAAAAAACGTGATAAAGTTACAAAAAAACTAATTTGGGATTTTATACGACATGGGAATGGCACTGACGTAATCTGTATTAAACATCTGTGCCCTTATATATCCTTCTAGATCACTAGGAAGTGGATGTATCGTGGTGTTTCCTAAAAAAAAATATTCGTTCATCTCATCTATTTGCAAATAAAACGTAAAAACAAACTATTACCTTTCCTGTCGGCATATTCTAGAACCCGTATCGCAATTTTTACGGAAGCTTCTGTAATATTTTTTAGAGGAGTATAAATACTTCCTTTCGCTAAGTCTTCTTCTGTTACCAAACTAGCCAAAACCTAGAACAATACAAATAATTTTAATTTAAGTCAAATGCAGACCAATAATGACGTACCTCCGCCGAAATCAGGAAAAGATCCTCACCAATAGTACGAATGCCGCCACAAACAGCAGCTAAACCAACACCAGGGAAAATGTATGCGTTGTTTCCTTGTCCAGTATAGTAGGTTTTTCCTTTATATTCAAATGGTGGAAAGGGACTTCCAGTAGCGAAAACGCATTTTCCCTAAAGAAAACGGTACATTTGTATATATTTATTATTAAGCAGTTTTTGTAATAAAACAAATGATTTTCCTTAGTTGAGTTTGGACTTGAAACTACGTTTAGGCAAGAATCTATAGAGACAGGATATGCGGCCAAAAAAAAGACATACAAAGAAATATTCAGAACTTACATCGGTTTCAGTGTATGCTTCTGCTGCTGTGCATTCGGCTTTATGAGTTGGATTACTGAGTGCAAATATAATGGGTCTCTCATTATTCCTAGCCATTTCTTGAAGAATTTCCTTGTTAAATGCGCCACCTTGAGCAGACGCTCCGATAAGAATTGTGGGCTTAATAAATTTCACAATTTCGGTTAAATCCGTCATGACCTGACCGGGGCGAGCGTAACGCTCTTTATGACCAGTAACTCCACCATCAGGTCTATCTTTAATGATCAAACCTTTGGAGTCGACCAAATAAATTTTGCTTCTTGCGTCTTCCAAGGACAAGCCTTCTGCTACCATGGCCATTTCACACAATCCCGCAATACCCAAATTAGCCTCACCAGCCCCTTGGAACAGTATGACATTATCAGATAGTTTCTTCTTTGTTATACGAAGTGCCCCTAATAGGCCAGCAACAGCTACGGCTGCGGTTCCTTGAATGTCGTCGTTAAAAGTAGTGAACGTTTCTCTGTATTTCTCCAGTAAGCGAAAAGCGTTTGAATTGCCGAAATCTTCGAATTGAATGAGTGTGTTTTGGCCCCATCTTTGAACAACTGCAATCATGAATTCTTCTATTAAGTCATCGAATTCTTGACCCCTAAGACGTTTTTCTGGGATCCCGATGTAAAGTGGATCATCCAATATAGATTGAGTGTTGGTCCCTACATCGATAGTTATTGGCAAACACTGATGGGGTTTAATACCGGCAATTGCGGTATACAATGACAGTTTACCAATTGGAATTCCCATTCCAAATGCCCCTAAATCACCAAGACCCAAGATTCGTTCACCATCAGTAACTACAATTACACGAACATCTGTTTCAGGCCTAAAATAAAGAAACGAATTGAATTATAAGCATTTAAATTTGAATAGTTAGGATTACCTCTTGATTTGTACAGTTTTAGTACAACAAACAACAAAATTTATTTTAATTAGTTGATTTTTTCTAAACCGCAATTTTATAAGAAATAGTCCAGCGTTTTTTATATCTTGTCTTTTTTGGTACATTTTTCAAATTACTATTTTTATTGTGGGCGATTGTGAGGAAACAATTTTTCTTACTCATTTTCGAATGAACGTTTAAATGAGCTCAAAATAGTTTTTGATACTACTTGAAATTATTACTATATTAAACAGTTTTACATTAATTCTGTACAAACTGAATGTTCGGCTTATTGTTACAGTAAAAATTCGCTCACTTATCTACAAACAAATATATCTGTTTTGCTAATTTCAATGAAAGTAATCAAAATATTTTTCAGATTAAGCAAGCAGATAATACCAACTTACCAGTTTTTCAGAACCTCATAGACATGCCCCTTATCGTATTTGGAGATGTATAGTCCCTTCGGTCTAGCATAGCAAAGTCCATACTTTTGACACGCCAGGCCCACAGTTGGTGTATATACTAAAGGCATGATATCGAATATATTTTCTCGAACTAGACGATAAAATAGTTTATCATTGCGATCCTGTAAGTAATGAATACATTTATTAAATAAGTTTGAAAGTTGAATAAGTCACAAAAGTAACTTACAAGAAGGTCTTGCAAATACATGTACTTGTTCAGAGGGTCCTCTAGTCTATCCAAACATATTTTGCAGTGCGCAACTTGTTCCTCTTGAGTTTTAACTCTTGGAGGAAACAAACCGTGAATACCAAGGGCTTGACGTTCTTCCACTGTAAATGCCATTCCCTGAAATCAAAAGGATATTACAAAAAAGGGTAAACAAGTTAATCTTTTACTTTATTGAAGAATTTTATATCATTATAAACTTTATATTCAAATAGACATTTAAATTACGATAGTTTTATAGCGTTAGATTCAACATACTAAACTGCTGGCCAATTGAAACGTACCAAGCGAATTTTTAGGTTGAATTTAAAGTCAAATATTTTGAAAAGGAGAAAAAATATCAACATGAGGTTTTCAGGATTCAAGAGATAATTTTATTGCGAAAGCAATAGTGTGACCCAATTTTTTTACTTTGAAGTACGTTACTATCTACAGGGTATGAAAGAAAGTCGTCCTTTTTTTTTCAAATTTTATACCTACCGGAATTCCACAAAAAATGTTTTATATTTTTTTGTTGTCGATTTTTAGTACCTGGTTAATGAGGAAAAAACGAATTTCTCAAAATTTTTATATCCCTCTTATTTTATAAGATACCGAATTTTTTATAAAATTTAATATTGTTGAACAGGTTTTTGCAATAATAATTATGCTGCCATTTTGAAAGCAAATGTCATCATGTGATATGTCGATAAAAAGGTAATTTTAAGTCGAATCTAATTCTTACGGAAAAAAATATACAGGGTTGTTGTAAAAAATTTTGAAAATAAGTAGGTGGCCCTTCCGGTGAAACCGGAAGTGTCATTAGATTGTTTTAAACGTCAAAATGATTATTCCTTTCAACAATCAAACCATGTCAAATTTCAAATTAATACAGTTAAATGTACAAAATGGTGGGGGTTGTAAAACGATTTCGTAGCCACCCGGTATATACGAATATGAGCAAATTTTTGAAAAAGTGAAAAACCCGTTTCGAGGATATAAGTCACTTAAACCAATGGTGAACATAAATTAAGTAAATTTCATTTTATTCCATTAAGAAAATAGTCTCAAAATATCTGATGTGTCCAACACATGACTTTCTTATACTTACGGATAGTATCACAATAATTACTTTTCCTAAATAAATTAAGTTAAATTTCTTGTAAAAATTTTGAAGGTTTCCAGCAATTTTCAAATAGTCTCTGTCGCACTTATAGCAATACGCATAAATCTGTCCTTGTCCCACTCATTATAACCGAATTTTACGACGAAAATGTGTTTTATTTCAGATTTTTGACCTATTACTCACTTAAAAAAATCTCCCGGTATGAAATTATACTTATTTATTCATTATTATTGTTTTCGGTGCCATAGAAACCAGTAACATAAAAAAAAACTAATGGTCCGTTCCTTCTGGGATTCGAACCCGAGACCTTCCGTTTGGCAGCCATATAATGAAACACATGGTCTACCTCGACCATCGAATTCAACTATCAACGCGCGCTATGAGAAATATAAAGTGTTTTAAGAATATCTAGCTTTTTTGAAATTTTTTTGACGGAATTTCAAAAAAAAGTTCAACCAAAATTTGTTCAAAATTCAATTCTAAATCAATGTTAAAGAATAAAAAAATCTCATAAATTGTTTATTTTTCAAGATATTCCTAAAAAACCTGAAAATGTCTTCAGGTAACTGTCACTTGTTTTGGTGCTAGATGAAAAACATTGAATGTGGCACCCACAAATTTGTTCAAACTCTTAAATATGAAATTTGAATCAAATCCGATAAGTCGTTTTTGAGTTATGGTGGATACAGACAGACAGACAGACAGACATCATGGCGAAAATGGTCAAAATGGATTCAGGGGCCCTCAAAACGTGTAAATCCATCAAAATCTCGAAGTCGAAAAAAATCACGATTACAATACTTCCTTATACTAGGTGTATAAGAAAGTAAAAATGAATTAAAAAATTTACCAATTAGCGAACGTGTACCGATTTTTGATAAGCCACTGGTTACCAATAAATTAATGAAAGTACAAAAAGTGTATTTTTTATAAGAAAGCCATTCATAAGGTATTATAATCAACTACAGAGATTGGTTCTTACAAAACACAATACGGCCGAACGACAAAAAACAAAGAAAAAATCAAATTTTCAACAAAAATTCAGTATCTTATAAAATAACAGGGATATCAAAATTTTGAGAAACAGGTTGTTTTTCCATTAAGTAAGGACTAAAAAAAACTACATCAAAAAAATAATAAATAAATTTTGTGGAATCACGGTAGTTATAAAATTTGACAAAAAAAAGAAGACTTTCTTCATACCCTGTAGATAGTAATGTACTTCAAAGTAAAAAAATCGGGTAACACTATCGTTTTCTCAATTAAATTATCTCTGAAATCCTGAAAACCGCATGTTGATAACTTTTCTATTTTTCAAAATATTTGACTTTAAATTCAACCTAAGAATTCGCTTGGTACGTTTCAATTGGCCAGCAGTTTAGTTAGACTGCTTATATGAGGGTAATTTTAGAAATGGTAAAAAATATAGGTACACAGGTACAGGTACATATTATTTTATCGAAGTGAAAATACCGCTTCACAGTCATTTTAAAATGAAACAGCCTAAGACCCCCGCATTCCCTAAAGCCTCAGAATAATTAGTTACCGAAAATGTAATTGCCTTTCAAATAATTTTGAGAATATAGTAAGAAATTTTCGTTGTTGCGTAAAAAATTAATTTAATAAAAACATTAAAAAGCTGCAAGATAAAATAACAAATTAAACACACTCCCACAAACATCGATCCTTGTGCCACCGTCATGATCAAATTCCGTAAAAAATCCCGAAGGTTAATTTAAGGACATGCAGGGAACTCTATAATAACCAGTGATAATAACCCACATCATTTAAACATTTCCATCATGCACATTGATAAAATAATTAATTTATTTTCCAAAATTGATTTAATTTATTTAACTTATTTCACCGATTGCAATATGCCGATTTATATTTACTGAAAATTTTTATTATTGCTTTGTACATTGTAAAGGACGAGGAACGTTAGAGAGACGACCTTGTCTGCATAAAATGATAAGTTGATAACAATTTGTTTCATTTATTTACATCCGTCGCAACTATACTTGTGATCCCATGTCTATAAGAATTGTTACACAAACAATTGATAACAATTATTTAGTTTGTTATGGCTATAAAGGTTACAACAAAAACTATTTTTAAAACTGTCTTTATCTGCAAGGCAGGTATACCTATTTAAAGACAATCAAGGAAAAGAATAATTTTATGTACTTACAATAATTATAATTATTTGATAGGGACTACAGTCTATCCAAAGTAGCCTCTAATGACAATTTTCTCTTTTTCCCATTTTAATGACTTACGTAGTTTCTTTACGAACTTAAAAAACCAATTAAATATTTTAAACTTTCCTTAATCTCATTGTTTAAAATGGCTCACCAACACATATTTGGTTAATTTTAAGAATGAATATATTTCTACTTTCACTGTTTATAACATTATAATAAAATTCCAATTAGAGATCAAGATCAGGTTCACCATATTATTCATATTAATTTATTTCTTTTTTGTAACGATTTGGGTTGCTAATGCTATATAATATCTTTGCCAAGGAATCAAAGTATCAAGTGAAAGGCATTGTGGGTGTGTTAACAGCTGATGATTTGTTAAAACGATAAATTTTCATTATTAGGGTCAACTGGATGCTTTTATAATATTAATAGTAACTGTAACTTAATTAATGCATTTAAATCTTTGCCATAAAATTTTAACTAATTTGTTAAATGGGATTACGTTTCATATTACATAATCTCGAAGTGCTAATGAATAATGAAATTTATTTTGTTGTCTGTAGTAATTTTTAGGATTAAATCGTAAATCCTTGATCGTTCGCTTGGCGATTTTTATTTTTAGAATAATTTTGTTTATGTTTAGATCTCAGTTTGTTCTTACGGCTGATGACTAGGCAAGAAAGGGTGTTCTACACGTTAATTTAATTGTACTTTGCTCGAGGTTAAATATTACTCATGAAACAATAATAATCATTTTTTCGCCTTTCCTAATAAATAATTAACCATACAATTCTATAGAGAAGGTCAAAGAGTAAATTGAAACTGTGATATTGTTAAATAAAGCTCAAGCTATAGGTTTTCTACATATTTCGTCAACGGAAATACCAAAAAGTAAATAGTAGGTATTTACCTGGATTTTATATTCTTCCTTGTAATAAATGGAAAGGATTAACAATATAAATTTAAAGGTGAACAGCCTCCAGTTTTTTTAGAATAATCACCCTGACCTTGCTCTGATTTTTCATTATCAAATTGTTATTTTTAATGACTGTCAAGATTATTTATTAATACAAAATTTTGTTTAATATGTTAAACCTTGGTGCACTTTCCAGGTTGCATTTGATCAACCTAAAGCTAATTCAATTAGTAAAACATTTTTTATTTAATGTAATTAAACCATGACTTCGCATTATTCGTTAAATTAGTAATTATTATCACTTTTACACTATAAATGTTTACAAATCAGTGAACTTCATTTTCATTACCAACTAACGTAATAAGTTTTGTAACAGATTGAACAACATTATTTAAAAATAATTTTATTTACTTAACAATGTATTGTATGTAAAAATTGTGTACGTTGTAAGTCTACTTTTTGTTACTTTAATATAAACAGCATAAGATTTTAACAATATGAATGTTTATTGTTTATTAATAAAATTTGAAAATAAAAAGAAAAATAACTCGATGCCGAAAGTACATTTATGTTAAGTATACTTACATAACATGGAAATATGGAACCGTCATATTTAATAAGTTTATTGCAATAAAAAAAAATTGACAAGGCAATTTTGTTAACTTTTGCCTATCATATATTTGCAGATTTTAACATCTTTTCTAATTTCTAAATACAATTTTATGATACTTTTAATATCAGGTCGATTTTCGTCAATTTGTAATTTAATATCTTAAACTTGATAGAGAATCATAATGTCACGGGACTACATCATCTATCAAAACAAGCACTTAAGTAACATTCTAAAATAATATTTTAAAAAATCTAATAATAAAAATGTAATACATTGATTCAATCACCACTAGGTATTGTAATTAAATATTGAAAATGGCAAAAAAGTTAAGTATCTAACAATTTGATAAACCCTAAACCAACGCTACTAAAATGTTAAAACATAAATAGGTATCACAAATTTTCAAATAAAAATTAATTTTCTATTTAAAAGTACAACAGTTCTATCATTTTCAAATTTGTAATGGTACGTATGAGAATTAGATTGAAAAATATACCATATCATTAAATTTTTATGAGATATTAATAACAATTTTTTCGTTTTTGCTTAAAATCGTTTGAAATCCGTAGTAAAATCAGAAAATAAACCATAATAACGTTTCCCAATTAACAAAAAAGAAACCAGCTAATACCATGACAGAAGTTGAACATCGTAAGATTATTAATACAAATAATCACACCTCACACCTCAAGAACAGTGTAGACTGTAGATCTGTAGATAATTGATAATGAAGTGTATAAAATGTCAAAACTTATTGTGAGATTTCTCCATTGTAGGAATTACAAATCATGTACTTCTTCCTTCTTCTTTCCCAGTGAATTCTTTCCGAAAATGAAACATCGATCGTGATGAACAAAAATTTGTGATACGTAAACTTTTAATTTCAAATGAAGTTGAAATAGCAATAACTATCACCGGAAAATTTTGTAACACATATCCTTAAAAACTAGTTTTATTTAGCAAGGTCTCTTATCAGAATCAGAGGAACATTTGTGGTGGTTTATTTCCTTTGCGATTAAATCAACATCATACATAAAATAATTTCCGTTTCTATTACTTCACTTAATAATACTTGCTTTAGAAAATAACACTAAAATAAACCATACTCGTAAATCACAATAATATTAAGGAAGTTAAATGAGAAATAAAATATTGATTTGACGTATATCTGACCTAATAGAAAACAGATTTAAATTCAGTGTAATTTATATTTAATATGTATGTATCATTAATGTAAATCAACATTAAGGGAGTCAACTAAAACAGCGACTCGTAAGTTTTGAAAGAATATAAAATATGTATTTACATGTATCGCACCAACATTATAAAGTATATAATTTCAATTTCATATTTTAAATTGCTACCACAATTTGTTGCTGATTACCATCGACACAATGAGTCATGTACTTTTCATAGAAAATAATTTGTTTTCCTTATACTTTTCGGCATTTCGCTGATTACGTTTTCTATATTAGTTTTTCTACTTATAATTAAAATCCAAAAATAAATGTAGGAAAATTAAAAACAGTGAAACACATTGATGTGAAATTGAAATATCCTGTGGGAGGTGAACATCGAAGGTTAACAAATAAAATTATCGTTAAACATTTTCAAATCTTTCCGCAAATCGTGGGCAGTTCACCCAACCTTATCCTGGAATGATTGTTTACAAACCGGGTATCTGGAAAAATGGAAAAACGCTTACCTTATTTAAATTTGAATTTTTCATTCTATCTAATCCTGATGTTATGCTGGGCAAAACGTTGTCACCATTGCCCCATAAACCAATTCGATCTCGTCCCATGATAGGTAGTTGAGCTCCAGCATATTGAGCCTTTTGCCCTTCAGCTCCAGCATGTTGAGGCTTTGCTCCACCCCTTGAACTTTTGTCGCTGTAAGACATTTAAAATTAAAAAAATTAATGAAATATATTTTCAGTTGAGCAGTGTGTTTATTATTAAATTGATGATATGTGGAAAGACGCTTGCGCGAAACACTTGGCAAGAGGATGCCATCAGCTGACGACGCTTAATAAACGACGCCGACTATTTACGCAGAAAATGTGTATACATATTAAGTTACGACAATAGCGGTTTAGTTTTTGTTGAATTTTGAATAATACAGAACAAACATTAATGTATCCAATAACTGTTCCATATTTACTGCATAGACATACTTGCTATACAATGCACTTTTTACTTGCGTCAATATATCTTTTGAAAAATAAACAACCGCTTTTTTTGTAGTAAGTACTTGTATGACAGATGTTGACTGAATTTAATCGCTGTTTCAGTTGTTTCAGTAATTTTCTTATTTGAAATAATTTTTAAGAACAGCTCTATTTGATGGCCTAAATTTCAACTAAAATATATTTCTACGAGTATAATTATTACTTAATTGAAAGATAATCGCGGTACATATCCTTGTAGATTTAATTGCCTGATAACTACAATTTCATTTAACAATTTAGTCATATTTTGTCAACAATCTTTTTAAACTGTTTATTTTCGACGATTTAAGTACCACCATATTTTATCTTTTTTTATATTTGTATAACTTCTGTAAACAAATAGTAACTGGTGTAAAACCTCTTCTACTCCTTGGCCTTAGGTAGGCAAGGTATAAAATATTAATTTCCACATCGACTTCTACTCCTACAACGAACACTAAAGTAACTCATTCTTTAATATTTTGAGTAACATACACTAAAATGTATGATTCATATTTCTTCTCCTGAAGACAAGTTGTATCTCATAATACATATAACATTCACAAATTAATTCAAGAACAAAAAACTTTTCTATAGGTACTGCAACTGTTACACTTGCAATATACAGGGTGATCAGTAATTGCCGCACTCGGAGCATACTGTGATAAACTTTAAGTTTTAAGAATTGCGAATTTTTTTACCGCAGTGCTGTAAGTTCTTTCTTTACAAAGATATGACCACTTTTGTGAAAATAAAAGTGGCAACACTGCATTGAACATGTGAATAGGTTCGACGAGAAAAAAAAAAGAGAAACGTTCAATATTTTATGATGCGAGAACTTGTCAAACTAATTTAGTACTGTCAATTTTATTAAAAAACAGGAACAACAATTGAAATTCATTATTCATATTTTCATGGTAATAGAAGGTATTTTAGTTTATCCCAAGGGGAGCTTGAGAGGTTGCCAAACTTCAAAATTCTCTCAAATTTAGGTATTTTATTAAATTTTAACATTTTCAATTTCTTTGTATTAGAGGTTTTGTGAAAAAAATTGAACAAATCATATTGCATTTTATCCAGAGATTATAGTAGCATGAATTATTCACTCATTTTTGTCTTGGTTATGAAAATAATTAGCTTGTAACTTGGATGAGGGAAACTCTATAGCTCGGAAACTAACCATCAGATTTAATTTTTCTTTGCAGATTATCCTTAGTTTTAATGTGCTCTATAACGTCCTGTATTCGGAGCGCGCCAATTACTGATCACCCTGTATATGTATAATGTGTCCCTGAATTCACGCAAATATAGATGTAAAAGACTCAATAATTTTGAGCAAATTTCTGTTTCGAAAATTTGGACCTGTTGTGATAACATGGTTTAATAAAACGCATTTGACTTGCTCTAACTTGCTCCTAAATCTTTAACATTTATTTCAAAAAACAGCTTGTACCTATTTTTATGCTCTTTATACACTAGTGTATAAAGTTACTTGATTTTACTGCTACTATAAATTCTCTATACATCTGGTGTCAGTGTCAGTGTCTCAGAATAAATTTATTACTCGGTCATTTATAAATTTACTAGATATGTAATTAAAAGGTAATTTTAGCAGTCGAACATTAAGCTTTGTATGGAACTCGTATATGTATAATCTGACTTTATTTACTCGTCCTATTTATTAGACTCACTCGGCCATAAAACAGACTCGTCAATAAAGTCAAAGATTATAATACTTGTTGCATAAATATAGCTATTATAATTTAAATGATATTTGAAATAGTTTTAGTTTTCAACTTACAGATTTGTGGCACTTTTCATGCGACACATGGTACATAAAATGACACACAATTTATTCTATGAAATAGATAAAAATATCTCTTATTTCTAACTGGTAAATATTGATTCTCCGCTATCAAACAATCGAAACGTCTTGAACATATATACTTTATCTACCTAATAACATTAATTTGTGCCGCGCTTAGAACAAAAAAATAAATAATTAATAGTGTATGTTATTTTAGTTCGTTAGTATGAGAAAAATATCTGATGTGCCCAACACATGACTTTCTTATACGGATAGTATCACAATAATTACTTTTTCTAAAGAAATTAAGTTAAATTTCTTGTAAACATTTTGAGGGTTTCCAGCAATTTTCAAATAGTCTCTGTTGCACTTATTGCAATACGCATAAATCTGTCCTTGTCCCACTCATTATAACCGAATTTTACGACAAAAATGTGTTTTATTTTAGATTTTTGACCTATTACTCACTTAAAAAAATCTCCCGTTATGAAATTACATTTATTTATTCATTATTATTGTTTTCGGTACCATAGAAACCAGTAAAATAAAAAAAAAACTAATGGACCGGTCCTTCTGGGATTCGAACCCGGGACCCTCTGTTTGGCAGCCATATAATGAAACACATGGTCTACCTCGACCATCGGATTCAACTATCAACGCGCGCTATGAGAAATATAAAGTGTTTTAAGAATATCTAGTTTTTTTGAAATTTTTTTGACGGAATTTCAAAAAAAAGTTCAAACAAAATTTGTTCAAAATTCCATTCTAAATCAATGTTAAAGAATAAAAAAATCTCATAAATTGTTTATTTTTCAAGATATTCTTAAAAAACCTAAAAAAGTCATCAGGTAACTGTCACTTGTTTTGGTGCTAGATGAAAAACATTGAACGTGACACCCACAATTTTGTTCAAACTCTTAAATATGAAATTTGAATCAAATCCAATACGTCGTTTTTGAGTTATGGTGGATACAGACAGACAGACACACACACACACACAGACAGACAGACATCATGGCGAAAATGGTCAAAATGGATTCAGGGGCCCTCAAAACGTGTAAATCCATCAAAATCTCGAAGTCGAAAAAAATCACGATTACAATACTTCCTTATACTACGTATAAGAAAGTAAAAATTAGAGAATCAACTTTTTCCTGCTATATCAGGTCATATAATTTTGAAATTTCCTGTAGTAAAATAAAATTGAATTATTGGTACATCCCATATTGAATACAAATATCAATAAATTATATATAAAAACAATTGTTATTATTATACTTAAGAACTAAATTAGAAGAATTAGTTGTGTTTCGTTTATTGGGTATAGGTCAAAATAAGTCGATTTATTCAAAATTAAGTACGGTATACAAAAACATTGACTATAATAGTCAATGACAAAAGCATACATCTGCAAAGAATTTTGCTATTGAAGTTGCAATGTTCTAAATAAAATTTTTTGAGATAACCTTTTACTTATCTTTGAACATTTTTGGGTAAATGACATATTATAGATAGGTAGTTATGTGGGACTGTGTATTCGTATCTTCGATAATACTTTTGGAGGCTTGAGTTATAACACCCTACACTCCTAATAATAGGGAAAAAAATTTAGTTGATTTTTTCAACTTTTATGATAACTTTCAACGGAAAGAAACCGTTATTGTTAATTCGAAAACATTGTCCTAACTAGCTTCAAAAAATTTGATGGCAACTCAAAAATTTATCAAAATGCACTTAAAAATAAAATATGTATCACGCAAAATCGATTTTCAATATTCATCTTCAGAACGAGTGTATTTGTATACAATATACATGCACTTTTGTACAAGGTATCTACATATTCGTATGTTTGATTAAATCGATTTATTTTGACCTACCCTACGATCTTTTAATCCTTAAAATTATTCCACACATTCACAGAACACTCGGTGTACTTATTATATGTATATTTAAAATTATAATATTATGTAGGAATTTTTCTTAAAGAAACACTTGGTTTCCCAGAGCATCTCATTAGTTTCGGAAATTTTATAAATCAAAGAAAATATTCCATGACTAGGACAATCGATAATAATAATAGGTATACCGAAGCATTGATTATTTAAGGTCAAATGTTATTTTTAAGTCCAAGGAGCACAATACTTTACTATTTAATTTATTTAATTTACCACGACAGTATTGACAGTATTTTTTTAAAAATGCATTATTTATGTAGGTACACTATAGGTATATCCTAGGTTATACCCATAAAAATTCCAAAATTATGTCAAAAAACGAGAATATAATTAAATCTACCTATTGAATAGTTGTTTCATCCTTTCCGTCTATAATCTACATTCTGTGTTTAGAATTTGGTTTCAGAAATTTTGAGTAAACTCTGTGCAAAGAATGCTCTACGAAAACAGACGCAATTTTATAAAAACTTCCAAAAATATAATGTTAATAAAGGATTTTTTATATCTCGAAATACAATACCTACCTATACTTTAATGTAAATTGTAAGAAAGTTTTACGTGGTGCATCAAAATAAATCAATAGTACCTAATTTGTCAAAATAATTGTTGTTTTGATAAAAAACACTTACTTATCTAAATTAACGTAGTACTCAAAAAGCATGGCAGGTAAGTAATGTTCACTGTTTTTGTTGTTATGATCTACTCTCAACCTTCACAACTTTACCACTAAATTACACAAAATGCATAAGTGCTTTATACCTTCGTTAGGTAGTATGTTCTATATCTATAGTCACATGTTCAATGGTTTTGTAGTGATATTGAATGGTTGAGAAACGCTTGCGCGGACCCCATAGCGTGAGAGGGAAATCAGCTGACGACGCTACAGGCGTCTTGCTTTTGTGTTCTGCGAATGTACATAGGTAATTTAGGAAGTTATGTTGCGTAATCTTACAAACACAAAGATGGAAGATTTAATCTGTAAAGTTAAAAACAGAAGCCTCCACTTTTCAGCTTTTGTAAATTTATAATCTACTTTTCAAAGATAATCAGCGAGGAATTGTTTTTAAATGGGATTATACTAACAAGATCCGAAAGAAAAACACAAAATAAATGTTTTTTATGGTTTAAACTATCGTGGTTCAATAAGAATAAAATTCTTATATAGCATGATACTTGCTAAGTAAAAATTAAATTGTGTAATATTTATGGCAGAACAAAATTGATTTGACCTCTAAACGACATGAAAATAGTTTTTAATTCCATCTGCATTTCTAAAGAAGAATAGAAATACATGAACTTAAAAATTCATTTTACTAGTCTATTTATCGACAGAATCAAATATTACTTTGGATAGTTCATACGCTTGAATTTTTTATACAATCATCCCAATAAAATAAATTTATTCTTAACGTGAATAAGCAATAAACTGCTGATCACCTGCCTAAAAATTAAAGTGCAATATTGAATGAGGCAGTGACTGCAGATAATAAGAGATTTGGATAAATATACAGTTTTCAAGAAAAAGTCATTTTTCCAAAACCAATATATTTTTCTCAAAATATCCAATTTATGGCTATAGATCCCTGGTGATTATAAATTTAAAAACAAGAAAATGTTTTGACAGAATTATATTCGTTTTTACTTACTCCTTATTAAACAAAAAATAATACGCGATAAAAAGTATAAGCATAAATCATTTAGGTAGGTAGGTACTTGATTATTATTATTTCTTAAAATATTGCTTTATTGTTGTAAAGTCGAAAGAGAATTTTTAAATGATATAAGGTGAATATTTTCTTCTATTGTAGGTACTAATTTATGAATTTTAAAATAATTTTTCTACATACTGATTTAATAAAATGAAATATTCAAATACTGCGCTTTTATTGGACTATTGAACACTGCATCCATTATTAAGTAACATCCTGATAAACCAATCAATCACTTACTTAACATTTAGTTAATATTAATAATAACGGTACTTACTTGTGAGAGGTGTGTAAATTCACGTAATAATCAAAAATGATGGAACTCATGTTTGTGCTCTTATCTTTACACTGTCTATACAGAACGCGACAATTATTATAAACCTTTAAATTCGAAATCATCCTATTTATACCGATTTTAATTATCATTATACAAGTAGTAGTATACTTTCCACAAGCTGATAGATAATACAAGTATAAACAGAAAAAAATGTGTTATCTCGTTTTAGTATTGAACATTATTGCAAATTAGAATGATCATGTAAATCATGCGATGTTTTATGTCAAAAATATATATACGGACATTTTGTCCTAAATTTCAAAAAGGTGTGCTTTGCATTGTCCTAAATTATTTTATTAAATTGGTGCAGATCCAAAGTATAATTTTCTAAATTGTCTATGCATTTTATATTCGATCAGTTAATTTGTCATAAATTATACGTAAAACCGATAAAATAGTTTTGTATAATTATATGGAATCATTTAGGCAATAAAATAAGAAAAAAATTATGTTTTAAAATATCAGGAAGATAAGTCATAGTGCTTTAAAAAAGAAATGTTTTTAAAAATAGAATAATAGGTATTTATTTAAAATTAAAACTTCATCTCCTTAGCATTGGAAAATAATATGTATAATCCTTGATTTTGGTAGAGGTCATAATTATATACATTTTTCATCTAATGCAGTGTGATCACGATAAAATACATATAAGTTTGCATCAAACCAGAATAAAAAAAACTCAAACTTATAGAAAACAATAAATGAAATAAATGTTTATTATTTTGATTATATATAAAAGATCTCGATTATTTATTAATATTCTTAACATGAAAACGTGATGTATTGATAGCATCTTTCTTAGTAATTACAATTTTCCTTAACCCTATTACTTTTATAGATTTTATAAAATACTAAAATCTTAACACTTACTTATACTATTCTCTATTGAAAATGTTATATAACATTCTGTAAAATCTCTGTAATTTGACATTTCAACAATGTTTTATATTGTTCAAACGTCAAATAACATAGATTTAACAGAATGTTATCTAACATTTTCGATACAGAATAACACCAATAATTATACATCGGAAATTTGATGATACTTCGACAGATTGCTAATAAACTTTACTATTTAACTATTTAGCAATATAGCGGTAGTTAATAAGGTAAAACCGGGTAACATTGACACATCTTCATAAAATATTTTTTTTCTCACTTATAATCATAACTAGAAATTTGCAAATCTGGTTTTAGTTAAAGCAGTATGTTGTGTATGTGTATTGGGTTTCAGTTTCGAGAGTGAATTGCAATTTTCAATATTACAATTTTTTTAAAAAGTCTGTAATGTGTCAATGTTGCCCTCAGGTCGGATAACATTGACACCCTCTATAAACTGCATTATAAGTCAATCTTTATTAAGCGTAGGGTATCATTGACATAAAATAAGACGTTTGCACACAATTTTTAATAAAAACGTTTTTTTTAATTTTTTTTTTGAACACAATAGGAACATAAAATTTAAATGAGCAAAATAATCCGTCACTAAAAAGCAATAGGTGACTTTCTGTCTTTAATTAAACAACTGAAGTCAATATTGAATATATGCTTGCCCCGACGAATAGTTGGTTCTGGAAGAACCCTTGCAACATCTTTAAGCAAGATTCTTGCCCCATCTCTCACGTTCGGATAAACAAAACACTTTTTCTTCCTTATTAAAAATGTCACGATTACCTCGCGATCTTCAATTCTTCATCAACAATTTCTATTACCTCATCAATTTTAATGAAAAACAACCTACCTTGCATAAAAAAATATAAACTATTAATAAATATCGTATACACACAAAGTTTCGTTTCCGCGCAAAAACCTCTTTTTCGAAAGTACGTACTGAAGGACTTACAGAAACCTTATGCACCAACAAACCCAATTTTCAGCTGTTCTGACTAGAGGGTGGTATCATAAATGAATTTTTAGAAACGCTAAAATCGCGTTCTTCTTGAACGCCCAGGCACTAGGCGAGATATTTGAAAATGTGTCAATGTTAACCCCTTGTCAATGTTACCCGCCGTTACCTTACACTAGTTAGTACCTATACAGGGTGCCCGTTTTTCGATCGGCACCATGGGGATCTGTTTCCAAAGCACTCTTCGAAAAAACGAATAATTTGGAATTTCCACCAAAATAACTACTTTCAACTCTTGGAAATGTACATGCTTTCCGTCCCCTCGGCGGTGGCTCAATGTTATTAAATTAATTTAATACCCCTGTAGTGGAGCGCTTGTAGTTTGAGAACCACTGTATACAGGGTGTCCCAAAATTAGCCTGCCAAAATGAACCAGCTGATTCTACGTTCAAAAATAATGCAAAAAGTTTTAATAAATATAGGTTGAAATATGCTTTCTAAGGGAGCTACAACCCCCTGAAAGGTGGCCCCAAAGAGGAGTTTTCTGTAATATCTCTGCAATTGTTTGAGGTAGATTCATGAAATTTGATGAGTTTGAAGCTTGTATAATTTGCCACATATTTCTTTTTCCAATTTTCTGAAATTTTGCCAGGGGCGTCTCATACAGGGTGGGTGATGGGTAAATTATGCCCCATATTTTTTGTGTGGATAATTTTTAAATTTTTTATATCAAATTATGAAACTTGGTTTATTTTACATTTACCATTCTACTAAAAATGAATCTAAATATTCGTCACAATAAAAAAAAAATTGGCCACTATGTTGGTCGAACGCTAATTTTGTTTACTAATTTACGGTTATGTATGAAAATATTGAAAATTTTAAAATAACAATTTTCCCAAAAATGTATTTAAAAATCACTTCAATCTATAGTTAAATTATGGTGAAAATTTAACAAATCGTACCAAAATTGTTTCAAAGATGCTGATATTTGAAAAATTGAGGCTTTTTTTCAGAAAATGCCATTTTCTGGTAAACTGAAAATGATTTGACGGATTCTAGATAGCTCACTTTAAGTTTTCAGACAATTCTATAATAAATTTTATTACGGTGCAGACTTTTTGGTGATGTCTTTAATATTCTGTTTATTTGTTAGCGCGAGTGAAATATAATAATAATTTACTAACTTACCCTCTGTTAGTTTTTTTTTTGTCAGCATTATCACCAAAATCGTCACAACAAAGTTTAGCAACACTCGCTGCGCTACCCATTGTATTATTAAAACAAAGGAAAAAAATTAAATAAAATTCGTTTCGACGTTATACTCAAAATTAGGTCCATTTCTACGAACACTCCATTTCAACTAAGGTTGATTTCAAGGTTTCTTAGTTAATATTTTATTGCATTTGTTCATTTGTAACACATAATAATTACATTATTAAATATTAATGCAACTATAAAGGAAACTATTAGAACATCTCCGATTTGTGCAACTCGAATATAAAGGAAATTTATAATTGCTTAATGTCGACAATATTTTAACATTTTTAACAAGGGTTGATGAAATTTTAACACAATTTTCACATGTGTATGACTATTGACTGTATGATGAATGGATACTTTAACTAACAAAAGACAGGTGTCCGTGAGGAAAAATGACCTATATCAGCTAGTGATCAATTATATTGATTTCATAATGTACTGGTATTTAATTTATTGGTGAAATTATTTATTTTCTATATTGTGAATAATTGAGGTTTTAATAATAAACTAGAAACCCGATTTACAATATGCATTTAAAATGACTGTGGCTCAACTACCATTAAATTTATATAGTTAATACTTACTAATATGTAGTCTAGAAAAGATCTTCAGGTCTTCTAGTTTGTTATGACTTCAGTTGCTATGGCAATAATATAAAACTTCATAAATATAGAATCTGGATATCATTTTGTTAGTAGAGACACTTGGAACAAAAATAATATGAGGGAAATTTAAAAAATAAGAATTTGATTAGCTGTTTGACGACCTAAATCATCAACCAAAAAAATTAGGGTATTTTAAATTTTCAGCCAAACATTTTTAGTCAACGATTCAACAATATTGAATTTTATGTAAAAGAAAAAATGTTGAAACAAAATATGCTCAAAATTTAATTCTAAACCAATATTAAAGAATAAAAAATTCTCGTAAATTGTTTCTTTTATTAAGATATTCCTAAAAAACCGAAAAGTGTTATCAGATAAATATCAATTGTGTTGGTACCATAAGAACTAAATTTTTTGTGGTAGGTACCCACAATTTTATTCAAACTCTCAAATATGCAATTTCTGTCCATTCGGATAAGTTAAATTATCGTAGGATACAGACAGACATCATTACGAAAATAGTCAAAATGGATTCGGGAGCCTTCAAAACTTGTAAATCCATCAAAATTTAGAAGTCGCAAAAATCACGATTACTTTACTTCCTCGTACTTTGTATAAGAAAGTAAAATTTGTGCTGAGTTTTTCTATTTCTGGAGTCTAGAGACTCTGGAGGGTTGGTATTCTCAAGAACTCTACCAAATATCAAGACTGCTGTTAAATAATCATGAATCAGACTTATTTTTCTTATTAAATGGTAAAGCCGATCAGTATGGGTTACAAATTCCCACGAACGAAACCAACATGCATAGACAATGAATTTTGAAGGAGAAATAGTCCAGGCAATCTGTCGAAATTTGTGGAAAAAATTACAAGGTAAACTTTCTCTTCATAAATCGTTAGGGGGTCATGTGGAAAGCTTAAATTCAAAAACTAGGGAAAATCCTCGAACCCATTTTTTGGAAAATCCAAGAAATGTTTGGATTTGATTTTACGCGAGAACGGTGAGTTGCAGAAGAAAATTTTGTTAATAAATATTGTAGAAGGTAATATTTTCTACAATTTATCTCTAAGGATCGATGCGTTACGACGAAAAACGCCAAAAGTAGAGGGCGCCAAAGTACCCAAAAATGAGTTTTTTCACTTTTTTACATCGAGATACAGCATGCAGAGTTTCGAGTAGTGTATTTCGATACACACACCATTGAAGCTATCAAGGAAAAGCACGTGAAATTTCAAAGTGTCGTTCCTTAAAGATTGTGGAAAGTAGTAGATTCGCTCGGTTTTTTCAAGTATGTTGTACGTTCTGCACTTCCCAAAGCGGCAAGCAATACTAAAAGGTCAATTTCTTCCTCAATTATTGTAGTAGAGTCATGCTCAGCAGATCTTTGGAGAGCTGTCTCGACTATTAGACGATCCGCATCCTCAAACGCCTGCTGAACCTCAAAGCCAACAGCCTGGAGCCTGGTGGTCTGTTTGAAGAAAGTTGATTAAATGATATTTGTTGTTGTCGTTAGACAATAGTATATTTCATTAGGAGTCTGGAAATAAGGATTTTTCCGTGAGCGCGTGACAAATTCTTGTGGGAGGCAAAGCCGAACACGAAGTCATGCAAGCATGGAAAATCCATTTCTGGACGTGTAATGAACGATATTTTTTATTATACTTATCTGAAAACAACGCAAAAAAGATTAGATGTAAATTTAGAACATTTTATTTTCAAAGTAATAATAATAGCTACATCGTAAAAATAGTAGGCAAACACGATTAACATTTCCACTCTGCATGCTGTATTTACGAAAGGGTGGATCGTAGAGAAAAAACGTTTATATAAAAATTGTGTTTTTCTTCACTTGTCAACATTTATATTTACAGTTGTGCGTAAAAAAATGAAAAAACTCATTTTTGGGTACTTTAGCGCCCTCTACATTTGGCATTTTTCGTCGTAGCGTATCGATCCTTTGAGATAAATTGCAGAAAATATTGCCCTCTACAATATTTATTAACACAATTTTCTTCTGCAACTCACCGTTCTCGCGTAAAATCAAATCCAAACACTTCTTGGATTTCCCAAAAAATAGGTCCGAGGATTTTCCCGAGTTTTTGAATTTAAGCTTTCCACGTGACCCCCTAATGATTTATGAAGAAAAAGTTTACCGGGTATTTTTTTCCAAAAACGACCCTTTTTCCCGACAGATTGACTGGACTAAAATACCCATATGATAAAAATATTGATTGTTGTAAAAAATTGTCGTAGTCATATTAGGTACTATTTTAAAATAATTATAAATAGTTATCCAATTTATATATTACCATTCAACGGTGTCGGCTTATATTAATATTCATTAAGGTCTCTTTTGATTTCCGTAATCAGTTGTCATTTCCTAAATTTTTAAAAGTGAACAATAAATGACTGTGATTGATCTATTTTTTCATGTATTTTTTATATTAAAAACTAATTTTTTAGTCATTTATGGTAAAAGCGTACTGTTTTGGTAATTTAGGTAAATACCTGCGACTGTCAACATAATACACCTTAAAAGTAGTAGGTAAATATTTAAGAAAATTACATACCATGATACATCGGCGCAGTGCTTCATTTTGAAAATTAATTTCTACAGGAGTGACGAAATTCTAAATGTAGAGATATTCAAATAATTTTTAATGGAATTTTATTTCTGTACAGTTGACAAATTCAATTTGTTTTACATTAAATGTCATAAACAATTATAATTTTAGTCCATGTCATATCATTGGAAATGCATTTTTATTTAGATTTATTCAATTACCCGTTACCAATGAACTGGATGTTATGCACGTGAATCTGCATTAATAAAACAAGTAAGGACTGTTTTTATCGAGGTTTTTATAGAAGATTTTCTAAAATCTTGTCTGTGTAAGCAGCTTCGGGAGTGCTCGAAAATTTGAAGCACATACACCATCATGTAAAATGTAGGTATACCCACAGATTAATTGAATAGGGTATACCTAGTAATTAGCAAAGAAAAGTCAGAGTGTAAGTAAAAGAATTATTTAATATTACTTGTAATTAATAGGAGTACTTATGTATAATATGTATAAATTTCTAGTACTTCTTCCCTTTATAATTAATTGTGTTAGTCACAGACTTCTTTTCTGTCAGAATTGTGTCACTTTTGTTACTAATTAAAGTTATGTGAATACCACTCGAGCATTTTCTAAGTTGTGAGTTTTGAGGTATTTCTTTGAATTATTTGAAGACATTTTTTCCCACAACCTTTTCCTTTGAAATCTAGTTAATGCAGTATGTTCATATCAGGATTTTTTATATTTTCTACTTTTCGAAGAAAAGTCATTCTTGATAAAAAGTTTTGCTTGGAAAAAATTATTTTACCATAGAGAAATATAAAATCTAATCTTCGGGGCAGTGGCGTAACTACCGCCGGTTAGGCCAGTTAGATTGTCTGGGGCCCTGAGCATCACCACTAAAAGTGGTGAAACAAAAATAAAAAAAAATTGCTGTGTTGACTATTTTTTCAGAATCGAAACCATAAAAAAGTGGTTAGTGAAAAAGCTAATTTTTCAGTTATTTATATTCGTTATCTGGCTTCTATATTTTTACATTTTTCATATTCTAAATTTCGAATTCGCGCGCCATCGCGGACGCGCATATGTTTTCCTTGTTCCGCCAACCTTACTTTCTCGCTCACCCGAATCGGACCTCTTTTTTCATATTCTAGCCAATGAAATCGCGGGCCGCGAGCCGCGACATTTTGTTTCATTTATTAAGCAACTTGCGTATTTATTAATTATCGAAAATGCTGCTTTGTCTACGAGTTTTCAAGTAGTTTACACAACTCTGATTTTGTTTTTTACCATTCCGGTCACAGTTGCCACGGATGAGAGATCGTTTTCTAAATTGAAAATCATTAAAACTTACCTGTGAAGTACTATGGGGCAGAAACGTTTAATAAGTTGCTTGAGTATTTTGTCCATTGAACATAAAATAGCCAATCATTTGAGACGTAACCTTGATCAAATTATTCGCATGTTTGCTGATGCAAATGTCAGGCGTATAAAGTTCTAAAGTCGAATATCAAAATTTCGAAAACTTCAAAATTTGGCGTGTTATTTACTATTTTTGATTTTAGTATTGTATCACGAATACATTTCTAAATTCAAAGTAACAAATATTATTGAGGGAGGGGTTGAAATGAGTAAAAAAGTTCCCTGGTAAGGGCCCCCTTCTGAAAAATTGTCTGGCTCCCATTTGTACGGGGTGATCCAAAATAGACAAATTATAAAAATTGTTGTTAATAAAAGAAAAATTGTTATCACAAACTACAAAGAAAAATTATACAAATAGGGTATTTGCAATTGAAAATAATAGTCTATATAAGTACAAAATTTTTAAATCCAAATTAGGAACTTCATGGAATTAATCAAACGAAGAATACTTATTAGAGGAAGGATAGGTAACTACAGTCTAAAGTGGTGGGCCTACTTCTTATGGCAATGTGGAGCCCAGTGGCGGATTTACGGGGGGGGGTTTTCGGGTTCAAACCCCCCCCCCCCGTGGAGGTCGTTGTTTTTATTCTACTGATGTTTGAAAAAGAGATATGTTAGCAAAAATTACTTGTGACGTAGATTATTCTAAATTATTTTATCCAAACCCCCCTCATGGTAAAATCCTGGATCCGCTACTGGACTGGAGCCGCTCATAATCCGAAGATTAAAGTCTCAGTTCCTTCTTATTAATCTCCGATAAGGTTTGGACTTCATATCTACGACCCCTTCCGGATTAGTAGTGACTACACAGGGTGATTTTTAGCGTATGGAGGAGATTGAAAGGGCAATTAGTGGAGACTAACAAACTGTTTTTGCATAATAAACTTTTCACGAAAACCCAATAAAATAAAAGTTAGAATGTTATTGCAAATTAGCAAATTACTGAAACGTCAGTTTGATCCTTGATTACATTTCAACGCCAACTTACTATTTGCTATTTTGTTTAATATTCAGCGGCTCTCAACAATGGAAAATTTAGGACATTAAAAAGAAAAATTGCGAAGGAGTAATTTTCATTGTACAAGTTTCTTATAGTTTCTTGAACTAAACAATAGTTCAGTCAATTCAAAATACCCCAAATATAAAATTTAAAACATAAATTACACCTATTATTTTTTTGAAAACTGCTAATAATTCATTTATCTACTACCAATTCATAATAGCCTTGATTTGACATTAATTTGAGTAACGTAAGTCAGATTATTACGCAACATGTGTTTTAAAGAAATCATTACCACACTGAAATTTCAACAAGAAAATTCTTTCTTACAAGTACTTATTTACAACATAATTTTTACAATTTAGTATCATTATAGGAAAGTTTATATTTGTAAATGTCTAATTTTCATATAATATAAATTGTTTAATTCTTTAAAATTTGTTATTAACACTGAGTAATGACACTTCATACTCTTAAGTTTGATTTTTTGAAACCTGGAGAATTTTATAATAGCGTATCTAGATAGAAAAAACCCTAACTAAAACCCTAAAAACCCACGTTAGATTTTTAGTTTTATTTTATAAAAAATTAGTTTTATATTTTAATAATAAACATAACACGGTCTATGTCCCCGAGTTTTTTTGTTTATAAATTGTTTAATTATTTCAAAATTTATAATTCAAATTAACTGTTGTGTAGCGCTGGCTAGTTTTTACCATAGATATCTTACTCTTTCTAAATAGATAACTAAAGCATATGGGCTGCGCGATGAAAAAGTGCGACAAATTGAAGATTTCAATAAGATCGAAAATCGTGATTCCGGGGGGTATTTGTACTTGCGCATTTGCTTTAGCTTTCTAATTAGAAAGAGTAAGATGTATGTGCAAAAGAGATGGCTACAGGGGGTAAACATAAAAAAGCAAATTCCCTAAAATTGGTCTGGCAACCAACATTACAGCACGGTATTGAAATGTGATTTGGACCTATTATAATATTTTGTTTGAATTCGCGGGCGCAATATTTACTTGTGCGCAAGTCCAAATACCCCCGTGTGCAGTTTCAATTCGGCTCATTCATGGTTTTATGCAATGGCTATCTATTTAGAAAGACTAAGATATCTGTGGTTTTTACATAACTTAGGTTAGGTACTCCAGTACGACAACTTGACAACAACTACTGAGCAATGTCGCTGGAAATAAATTCAAAATTCATTTTTAATTATTTGGACGGTAGTAAAATAAATCTTGTATATTACACGTGGGATATACACACTTTAACATATTCGTCTGATTACAGAACTCGTCTACGACTCGTTCTGCAATTTTCAGACTCTTATGTTAATGCTGTTCATATCCCACTTATAATATAAATAACTATTAATTGTGCATTGATGTAACTTCATAATTATTAAGATTTTGTGAAAAGTTTATTAATAAAACTTGTTTATTTTGAGCCCATCTATCTACCTTTTTATTCTCCTCCATACGTTATAAATCACCCTGTATAGAAATTATTTACAAAATCCAATTTTTCAAGATATGAAGAAAATACATAATTTTATTCTTGTAAACAAATTATTTTATTTTCTTGATTTCCTAAAGATATACAAATACTTACTTACTAGTTAATACAATATTTTATTACCATGCCTAATATAAAAAAATACTCCTTCCGTCCGAAAATATGGTATACATTTTATAATGTAAATAAAATTCCAAATGTAGGTATACCTACCATATTTTCGGAGGGAGGTTGTAATATTTAAAAAAATATCAAAATTTGTAAGTTAGAAAAAAATTAATTGCGCTATATTCAAATCACAAAATTATTACGTACATGTAGTACGTAACCTCATAGAATAGTGGTATAGTGAAATACGCCATTTCGTAATAGGTCTGTCTAGCTTTGTCATGAAATGATGGCGAGTGGCGAATCATATAATATTTAGATCGTCTCGTTTCAATGCATGGAGTTCCGATCGCTCAAAATTCAGTTTATTCTCCTATATATATATATATATAGATGAATCCGCCAAATTGGCATTCTTATCCCCATTCCCATCTAGTGAAGAATATTGTTAGAACGAACTGAAATACACAACCCATATATCTTCGAAAAACCAAGTGTTGAAGGGTTGAAACGAGATCATTTCATGAAAAGCCTAGGCATCTGCATTGTAAAGAATTTACCGGCAGTTCATGTAACGCCTAGGACAGATTCTACCACGTCTTTTCGATACACATTTGGCACATAAATTATTCCGTATTTATCAAAATTTATTAAAATACTTAAATAGGACATTTTATTGCTATAATTATCAAATTTATTAGAGCAGTGAATTTGTAGGTCTTATTATATTTTCCTAATAAATAACATTTAAACAAAAACAACAAAGACAAATCATGATTTTTATCACATAGAGTCGTAATAGTATATTGTAATACAAGTGCGGAAAACGCATCATGACAATACGAGT
Source organism: Pediacus dermestoides (assembly GCA_963942485.1). Taxonomy (NCBI): domain Eukaryota; kingdom Metazoa; phylum Arthropoda; class Insecta; order Coleoptera; family Cucujidae; genus Pediacus; species Pediacus dermestoides. The sequence continues at coordinate 15,514,044 of OZ012626.1, forward strand.
GTGAAATTTACAACGCGAGCGATAGCGAGTGCTGCAATCACACGAGTATTGTCATGGGCCATTTCCGCAAGCGTGTTACATACGATTTTTTGTACGAAAACGTGGAATTCGTAAAAAATAAAATTATTTGTAAATCTTTTTCTAATTAAAAAAAACATCAAGTGAGTTTGTTGTCATAGAACTGAAAGCTCATAGCTGTTGACAGTTTATAAATTGTGTCCTGTCATCGAAATAATTTTGATTTTGAGATCAAATTACGTGAATATAAACATGGAGTTTCAAAACTAAAGCGAAAGCGATGAACTAATGTGCACTCCTCCGGTTGTTAGATATTAAATAAATGTTATAATTATAGTGTGGAAAAAAATTTCCACACTAATTTTCCGTACTAGTTTTTCAAAAGCCTACTTTCAAGTTCGATTATCTTGTCAGAAAAAACGTCATTCCGCATTTTCGTAGAAAAATATTTTTACAGTCAAATTCAAATATAGCTCATTTTGGAGTAACTACAGATTATTGGCGGGATATTCAAAATGTATTAATTTGATTGCCTGCATAGCGCCTTAGATCGGAGAAGAACTAACCAAATTCATGTATTTTCAAAATCCCAAAAATTAGTTTCAGTTATCTCAAAATATGAACGGTAGGTTTTTCTTGTCAATATCATCCCATTTAGATGATTAGATCTTTTCACAAGTCTGATGCCCGATTCCACAAACGTCATGTAAATACAGGGTATTAAAAAAAAGGGTAAACATTTTTAAGGGTATGTAGTATGGGCCGAAGCAAGTCGAAAAGTCTTAATAAACAAATCTACGGTTTCGCGTTACGGAAATATTGGCTATTTCATTTTTCTAGTGGTATAGTTAAATGTTTTTTATTTTTAATGGATTTATTTATTTATAATTGATAAAATAATTAAATGAAAGATAATTACATTAAAAAAGATGTTTAAAGTGTTCCTCTTCCATTTCGGTGCAAGCAGTGCACCGTCGTTCTAAGAAAATTCGGGTTCTTTCTAAAATTCCCGCCGTTTGCCAAATTGTTTACACTCCTAGATCAATCCGCCGTCTTAATTCGTCCAGGTTATTTACAAGCACGCTATACAGGGTGTTTTTGAAATACACTACCAAAAAAAGAACGGTAATAGGTGATGAAAAATAGATGCCATTGACAAAAAAAAAACCTTGAATAAAAGTCTTTTCGTTTTCGAACTAATATTAATCGAAAATTTGGTCAAAATTTCCAGTGCGCTACTGGGTTAAAGGTAACTACATAATTCAAATAGTAATTATTTCGGTTGTTTAGTAACAAGAATAAAAGGTAGATGTGATTTTTTCTGTAACACAATTCAAATTGTCACCGTATAATTGTCAGTTTTGAATTTTGAATTTCCATATTTATTCTAAATGGTTTACACAAATTCCGAATTGACCAATATGGTGTTAATGTATGGGAGAGCACTGGGAAATGCTCGTGAAGCACAGCGTCTCTACAGAGAAGCATTTCCTAGACCCGACCATCATACATTTACTACCACTGTGCAGCATCTCAGAAACAACGGTGAATATCATCCCCAAACTAGATATAGAGGCCGACAGAGAACTGCAAGGGTATTAGATGTTGAACCTGATATAATAAATACTGTGGAAGAAATCCCCTGAATTAGCTTAAGAAAACTGTCGTACAGAATTGGTGTTTCCCTTTTTATTGTTTGGAGAACATTAAAAGAACAGAGGCTTCATCCCTACCATTTGCAGCGTGTACAAGCACTCAAAGAAGAAGATCTACCCCGAAGGATCAGGTTTTGTGAATGGATATTGCAAAAAAATTATTAAGATCCACAGTTTGTTGAAAATTTGTTTGTCAACAGATGAGGCAACCTTCATAAGAGATAGAGTCTTTAATTCCCATAATTCTCATTGTTGTTCGGCAATTTGAACAATTTTTATAAATAAATTATTATGTATTTCACTACGTATTTATTGGATGCTTGAACCATAATTTAAAATCTACCTCTCAGAATTGACTTTCGACTTGTCAGTTCTGACTTTAATGGTTACTATGGCTATTTATTCAAAATGATTAATTTTAGTTACCATGGCTTTTTATTGAAATCGAACGCACTCAGTTTTACGTGTATTTTCATCAGTGGCGTTCTGGTTTTATAAGTAAGGGATCAGAGGTTATTTTTTCTTATCGTAAAAAAAAATAAAAGGGTCCATTCGCCTCCTTAAAAGTCCCAGAGACTCCGTTTCACTTTTGGTAGTGTATTTCAAAAACTACTAAACTTTTTAAATAACCCCAAAGAAAAAAGTCGAATGGAGTTAAATCAGGTGACCTGGCAGGCCATGCAAGAAGTCCTCCTCTTCTTAATTAAACTAGCAGAAACATGAAATCGCCTATATTTCCGTAACCATGGATTTGCGGACCTATAATGTTTATTAAGACTTTTCGACTTGTTTCGGCCCATAATACATACCATTAAAAACGTTTACCCTGTTTTTGAACACCCTGTATAATAGAATAGCACTAATTATTGTTCTTATTGGTTGAAATTCAATACAGATTAGCGATTGATCAATAGGAGTTAGTAAAATTTAAATTAATCAGAGAATAGTTAATCATATAACTTTAACTTAGTTACGTTTGTGAAACCGGGCATAGAAATATAGAAATCTCGGAAATCGGACATTCATTAAATATAATTGTTTTTGTTAATATGAAAGAATTTTTAAAATTCCAAATTTGTTTTATATTCAACGAGCATTTAATTAAATTTATTTTACAGCGCATAATAATTAGTTTTTATACAAGAAATAAAATTATTGATTAAATACTGTATTAATTTAAATTTGTGGTTTTCTGGTTTTCTCTTTTAAGTTAGGGAACACTTACTTATACATACATGCATACAACTTCAACAGCTTAATTTAACGCTTTCGTTAAGCAAAATTTTTTGTAATGGAATTTTTGCTAAACCTTTGCAACATTGAAAAGTTATAATACTACAAAGGGAGTTAGAATAATTGGCACAATTATTTAGCATTCTCGGCAATACATAAAAGGTAATAGATCGTTGGAAAATTTTTAAACATTCAGATACCTATGTATTTAGTTTTCTAGGTAAATTCTGGAATCTTACATGATGTGCCATGTACATATTACATACCTATTAGAAAACCATAAATAAAACAGACATGTCAAAGGAAATTGCAGAAAATTTTCCATCAGATATCCATTATAATATAGAAGACATATTATTGAGGCCATTTTCAAAATATTTCCTTAGGTTGCTCGGAAGATTGCAGATTAAAGTAAGTAAACTAGAATAAAAACCCATCGAAAGTTCCATTTTTTTTTCTTATTATGTAGGTATATGGTACATAAACCCACTTCAAAATTTGTCTAAATTTTAGACTTTCTATCCAAACTATTTGTCTTAACACTTAGAAAATCGAACAAATATACTTGCAGTTTTCTTTGTTACTAGAAAATTAAAACAGAATGAAAACTGAGCGAAAATTCCGGATGTTAATTTACTTACTATGCTGTATAAAATTGTCAATTATACAAAATTTTAATATGAAAACTATCGTTTTATATTAAAATTGGTGCAGGGAAAGAATTTACAAAATGAACTCAATTTTTTCTTTGTTTTTTGCAACTTTACCCATATTTTCCAAAATTTGTACAAAAAATAAGTTCCTCCGAGACTGATTTCTTACCCGTCACTTTGGAAATTTGGCGAAAAGAATTTTTGTTACATTTGCCCCTACTCTATTAAATGCATCCAATAACGTACTTTCTGCAATATTCTAGCTCACCCTGTATATTTTTTGTCTACTTGCATGCTAGAACGTATGCAACCAAACATTCCTATCGGATATTCGTTGTCCATAAATACTATGTTTAACTTTTAACAATTAGATAACATTTAACACTTATCATAATATAAATATAAATTATGTTATTATTCATGATGATTTTCAAGTAAAAATATATGTATGTATTATTTAGAAGAGAATATTCTATTTTCTATTGCAGGTTAATTGAAATATCTTAAATTGATTTTGACTCTACCAGAGTTTACTGAACTTTGTCTTTATACCTAGTCCAATACTATACCAGGTAGTTAGCGATATTTAAGTACATAGGTACATGTATTTTTAAGATGCAAAAAATGTTCTAAGGAGTGATTCGAAATAAGGGTTATTTTAAGATCATTTAGAGTGTAAAAGACATTTTCCGCATAAAAAACGAACCTTGAAATACATCACAAAATATTCATTCATCATCATCATTATCTCCATCATCGTTATGGTCAGAGTCATCATCGTCGGGGTCCCATCTAGTGGTATATGGACGGTAATCTTGGAGATGCTTCTTATTTAGGGTGTCCTGTACCCAGTCTACAACTACGTGCCTTGCACTGGATGGACAATTAAAATTCGGTCGCCTAATAATGCCATATAAATGTAGTACATGTGTGACTTCATTAATGTTTTTCTTAGTTAAAACCACACCTCCACATGTGATAAAACTTCTTATCAATTCGGAGTGTGTGGTTTGCAAACCGTCATCCAATAAAAGTTTAATCCCTTTAAAGTAGTTAGGTTGGGGTTCTTTTCTTTTAATTTTGGAGGCGGATTTTCGTGAAACATTTCGCACTGGTTTCGATTTTTTGTTTTCAGTATTTTGAGTCTTCTGCAACTAAATTTATTTTTTAAAATAGTTATTCATCAAGTTTATATACCTTTTTACTAGGGTGAAGCTATCCATTCCTTCGTAATTTGCTACAGGACAGATTGAGCTTGATGCTTAAAGATATTTGATTTGACAGAACTGTAGATTTTTACTTAAAAAAAACAATGGTTCGGGAAGAAATTTATGTCAGCATAAAATCAATCATTTTGAAATTACAGATCCCTGTTTAAATATATTTATAAACTATTTTTTAATATATTATGAATATACCGTGTATGTGCATAAGAGATTCATTCGATGATACCGCTTGATTTGTTAAAAAAATTGATTAAAATTTTATTACATTTTCTATGCCGAAATTGTAGGATTCTTCTTAAATATCTACAATTTATTAAGCTATTGGGAACTGAAATATAGAATACGCCACCTGGCGGTACAAATTGTCCCCCGTGAAAGAGAGTCACTTTGACATTTCAACATGTGAAGTATAGCAGGCTGCACAAAGTTAATTTTCTTGTTAAATATGATAACTAATAAAACGTTAAGATTTGTTTCAAATATTGCAGATAAGGCACACATAATTAGTGTTAAATACTTGTTATATGTTTATTATTACAGTGTAATGTGTAACGGAGAGCAAAAAGGGCCGCCTGTTGTGTTTAAAACCGGTATGAACCAGAGACTTTTCTCTGGATGAACTGCAAAGTTTTTTGTTGTGTTAATGGTTGTAAGTTGTAACAGCAAAGGGAAAAGAAATTGACAACTTAGTTTTCATTTATTTGTTATTTATTTTCTTTTTATAACAAGGAGTTTCACGGAGGGAAATTGGCTCATATTTTTCCAAAACAACTTTCCTTTTCGACCATGTGCATTTCATATCAGTACCAGATATGTGATCCAAGTGTTTTATATCGTGCCTGAAACAGAAAGCAAACCAAAAAGACCAGAAAAATAAAATTGATAGTATGTATTAACAATTGCAAACGCCATGATATTTTTGCCAACGAAGATGTTTGATAACATCCAAATATACATGTATGTCTATTAAATGATTTGTTGTTACATTTTCCCTTCTTCCAACTTTAACTAAATTAATTGCTTTTTCCATAAAATAAAATAATAAGAGGAAAAATAAACCTAACCTTGCAAATAGTTTTATTACTTACCTTCTGTTAAATTGCTCGAGTTCTGATGCATCTAGGACCGAAATAATTCGATTAAACTGAGTTTAATTGTGGTAATTTACTTATTGTAAAAACACAAATAAAAGAATCACACACAAAAATTAAAAAACTTGCGTTAAATCTCGACACCGTTCATATAAACATGTGTAAATATTTGTGCGACCTTGAAAGCGACTCTCTTTCAAGCTTACGACTGCAGCGCCCCCATCGGTCGTTTCAGTTCCCAATTAGTTTTCTTAAGAAACGTGACTGTTAACTTTAGGAATATCAGGAATATGTAATTGCAAAAACGTTGCAATGATCAATTTATTAAATTCCAAATTTTTCTAGACCACTTCTTTTATGGATTGCAAATTAGTAGATGTTTTGTTACAGTGGCTGTATTAAAACAGTGGCGACAAGTATGGCTAAGCCCCGCCCCTCCGCCATGAGGAGGCTAATTTTAAATTGAAAATAAAGTAGTGAGTTAGGAATCCAGAAAATAAATGAGTTTTGTTGGTAGTAAAAGAACATAATTTATTGAATATTTCCAATAAACGTCCACTTTGGTTCAAAATATATTAATTTACTGGTTAATGTATAGCATAGAACAAACCACCTTTTTGCAATAACAAGTTCAAAGTTAGAAATTTGTTTAAAATATAGCAATACGAGTATAATATTATAGAGTATAAAGTATTGGCAATAAAATTGGTTCTAAGGAAGCTGAACTAATAAAATGATTATAGATTATAATTATTACATTTATTAATACAAAGATAGGGACCAGTGGCGGATCCAGGATTTTACCATGGGGGGGGGTTTTGGATTTCTATTTCTTATTTTTATTAATTTTTGCTAACATATATCTTTTTCAAACATCAGTAGAATAAAAACAACGATCTCCACGGAGGGGGTTTGAACCCGAAAACCCCCTTCATAAATCCGCCACTGATAGGGACATACAATAAATAACATTTCACAATACGTGACCATCAGCAATAGATTTACTGGCAAATTTTTTGTAGCTTTGTTATTTTTGTTGTAATTAATTTTTATATTAAACACAGCATAATAATCTGTTATCTGTTAATAATTTTACATTTTAAATATTCTATGATGTCCCCCAATTTTATTAGAGCCTGGCAACCCTAAAAGCCGCCCTTAACGTGCACGTTCGCGGTTTTGGTATTTCACCGCAAAACGGTTAAGATTTCGCAATTTTAGCCTCTGTACAAAATTAATCCTTGTAAAACTCTGCAGAAAAATTTTATTTACCACTTTTTCTTATATAGGTACAGTAGTTCTCAAACTGCAAGCGCCCTAATACAGGGTGTAACTGAAATGCTTGGCCAAACTTTGCGAGCGTGTTGAAGGGAACAAAAGTATGAGAAAAGTTCCTATAAACAAGGGTCCAGAAATGATTCCTAAGGGAGGTACAGCTCCCTAAAGAGGGCACATTGACGATGTTTTTTTCTAAATATTTTCTAAACGGATTGACATAGAGTCATGAAATTTGGTATGATGAATAAGCATTAAATACTGAACAAATTTGTGTAAACAAAATTTTTAAAATTTAGCCAGGGGCGCCCCTCAACGGACAACAAAAATTGGCCAAAATTTACTCCCCAACCTTTCAGGTAAAAAACGCCGCTGACTAAATTTTTTAAATTATGTTTACAGAAATTTGTTCAGTATTTAATACTTATTCATCATACCAAATTTCATAACTTTATCTCACAATCCGTTTCGAAAATATTTACAAAAAACCATCGTCAATGTGTACTTCCCTTAGGAATCATTTCTGGACCCTTGTTTATAGGAACTTTTTTCTTAGTTTTGTTCCATGTAACACGCTCGTAAAGTTTGGCCAAGCATTTCAGTTACACCCTGTATAGGGGTAGTTAGTATATTATTTATTATTATTAGTATACTCCCTACAACAAACCTTCTGCAGCGAAATACTTTCAGGTCTTGGAAATGTACATACTTCCTATCCCCTCGGTGCTTGCTCGATGTTATTAAAAATTAATTTAATACCCCTGTATTGGCTTGAAAATTGGGAACCACTGTATATAAGAAAAAGTGGTAAATACACTTTTTGTGGAGAATTTTATAAGGATTATTTTTGTACAGAAGCTAAAATTGCGAAATCGTGACCGTTTTGCGGTAAAATGCGAAAAACCACGAATATGCACGTTGGGGGTGGCTTTTAGGGGTGCCAGGCTCCAATAATACTCTAATACAGTTTATAATATTGTAGCACTTACAAGGGTCACCTTAATAGACCTGATTGACACGAAAAATAATCCACAAATTTTACATGAAATGGTAAAATTGAAGATAAATCCTATCAAACACATGTAAACAAACGCATGATTCGCCTCCTAATGGCGGACGAAACCACGTGACTACAGGAACCAATTAAAAATGGGATGTCTACTTGTCGCCACTGCACTGTATGTTTTGTGGGTTGCAAGCTCCATCTGTTGTTGACGTTCTCCGTTCTCCAAATAGTCCAAATTATTTGACAAATTGAAAAGTAAATGCGCAGAATCCAAATTGACTAAAATTATGGCTAAAATACGCTTGCGCATCTCGCGAATATCGCAATTTTATTATGGGAGTTTAGCTTCCGCGGAAATATCAGCTGTTATCCTCAACCGACTGAGGAGGAATCTAAAAATGTTCGCTCTTCCCCGGTCCCTAATGTGAGTACCGGCTGCATTTATTTACATTTATATTTCTAATAGTGTCAATTTAATTGTAAGTACAATTTCCGATTAGAATTGGGGTATCGTGATGTTTCTTTTGAATTGTTAAAAGCAGAGTATTAAATTTTGTGGATCAATATAAATAGCGCGCCTATATACAAACATCGTGTGTGAAACAATGCGCCGCGGTGGTTCTAATTTTCAAAATAGAAATTAAATTATGTTAATACGCGTATAAGACTACGTAATAAATTCCATATATAATTAACAAGTTTTTCAGATAAGATAACAATTATTATTTTCTGTTTTATTGTAAATATCTGCATTTTGCACGAGAATATCGTAAATTTATTTTTAAACTGTTGAAAATATGTGGAACAAGGTGTGCAGTTTACTATGTGATAAAAATGTCATTTCCACTAATTAAATTTGAGCAAATAGGGAGTAAGTCGAAAATCATAAAATAAATATTATCTAACTTATTTGTTACTCAGTTTTGCAATAGGTACGCTACACCTATAAGCAGATTTTAAAGTTAAACGTGGAATTTTCCATTATGCCATAAAAGGGTCTTTTGGTATCACTTTTGTCTGCAAACCAGTCTGCAAATCATTAACTACAGTTATTTAAAGTGAGTTAGATGACTACCTTGATCTTCGAAGAATTACTCTTACTATCCTAGGGTCGTAACCTTGAAATATCAGTTTTCGCACTCATTATACTATTATTCAAACAATATACACATGTGCTGAGTTGATAAAATAATTTATGTCATCATTTCCCATCAGTACGAACGTGTGTATGTAATTGATATTAATACGAGTATTATTTTGTGTCATTGTGTTTTTCACAGAAGTAGTTATGGGCAGATAAAAAATTGTTAAAGATTAGATTATAGAACTGTAATGCATTTAACAATTAATATTTTGGATTTTATTAGTTTTGTATAAAAATATATTCCTGTTTGTTTTTCTTCATGCCAAAACATTTGCGATGATGTGTAGGTGTTCTATAATAAAATACAGCGCTTCAGAATTTATTTTGTTTCGGATGAAATAAAATTTTAATATTTTTCATTTCGTAATGTCCTAATCTCCTAATGTTTAAATTAACATAAAGACATCTGGAGAAAATGATTTTAATGTTAAATAATCAGTGGATAATACCAAAGTCCTTTAATAGATTTAATTTTGGACAGGTGCCAAAGAGTGATAAACTATTTATGAATCTTCTTAGATGGTGAAGATGCAAAGTGCAATCTAATTTTTAGCTTGCAAATTTAAAAATATACTTTTTTGTACTCGTATGTATTATAATTGTTAAAATTCTATTTTATATTTAATATGTAACTACCTACAAAAAACACCATAATTTATTGTACATTTTAATGAATATGTAAGTGTATTTATTGTATACCGGGTGTCCGTTTTCAAACTCGCACATAGGTATTTAGCATTGTTTTTAACACTATTGTGAATTCCTGCCAATTCGGCCTAGAGAAAATATTTTGGTATCAGTGGAATGAGAAACTTTTTGCGCATCGATTGACATCAAAACTACATTAGTTGTTGATGTTATTCAATGTGCAATAAATTTCTCATTCCACTGATACCAAAATATTTTCTCTAAGTCGAATTGGCGAGCAGAAATTCACAATAATAAAGAGCGATCAAATAAATTTGTAATCGAGTCATCCATGAACCCGAAATCGTATGTCGTTCTTGAACTGCATTACAATAAAATGTCAGTTGAAAGCTAAAAAGGTTTAAGTTAAAGAGATACGGATTCAAATCCATGGATGACTCGATTACAAATTTATTTGATCACTCGGTATTAAATCCCTTATTAGTGGGAGTTTGAAAACGGGCACCCGGTATTCTGTTGACAGAGCTAAGTACCACAAATTTTTTGAGTGAAAATGAGTCGATTGGACCAAACATCTTAGTCTAAACTAAACCATTCAAATTTAATTCGTATTTTAAGTACGCTTTGATTGTTGAAGAGGTCAAATTTATTGTGACATTTTATAACAATCAAATCGTATATGATTCCAATTCGAATAAGTTGAGAATAAGGACCCAGAGGTAATACACTACACACCCCAAAAAATCATTTTTTTTAATTTCATACTTTTTACATAATTTTTTCGAATTCGGGATTTTGATGGATTAACACGTTTTGAGAGCGCCCTGAATCCATTTTGACTATTTTTACCATGATGTCTGTCTGTATTCGTGATAACTCAAAAAGGACGGAATAGATAGATCCAAATTTCATATTTAATTTAGGAGATTTTTCATTCTCTAAAAAACTGGTTTAGAATTAGATTTTGAACATATTTAATTCGAATTTTTTTTTTATTCATTAAAAAAATTCTTATCGAAAGAACCCGAATTAACCCGACATCTTTTTGATAAAGTTGTTACCCACGAAGCGATATAAGGAGAGTAAACTCCCTATCTCATCAGCATTGATGCCGTGGGTTTAAAAACGGCGGCCGAGGTAGGCGTGCCTTAGCCAACTGTTCGTGCAACTTAGTAAGGTTTGGCACGTTTTCGGTGTCTGCGGGTCATCCAGCTCACGTGCTGTTTGGTTCAGTTTGTTTAGGGAGCTGCGCATAGACTACTGCGCGCCTCCCTAAAAATTTCCACACCTACCACGGTATAAGAAACTATAGTAGTGCATCTTCTATCTTAATATTGAATACAAATAATATCTGGTACCACTGGCGACCACCAGTGCGGCGCTATCGGCAGATCAAACACTCGCTCTGTGTAAAAGGAAAATTCTCGGGGTGGCGTAGGCACAAATTCGTTGCCAGTTACAGTGACAGTGCCAAACCAAAACAAACACTTGACAAATAACGCGCCTTACTGGCTGCTGGCACATGCGTAGAAACTATCAAGTACGCTTGAGTCCATTTGAACGTGCAACACTTTCTGACGCACGAATCCCAAGGGATCTTTCTGTCCTCTATAATCTATACGTCTTTGGTTATACACAGAGCGAGTGTTTGATCTGCTGATAGCGCCGCACTGGTGGTCGCCAGTGGTACCAGATATTATTTGTATTCAATATTGAAGGTGATAAAGTATAGGAGATGCACTACCATAGTTTCTTATACCGTGACACCTACTTATGCGTCCATTTCAAGATAGGGAATGCTATAACCGAGCTTAGTCTCCTTATATCACTTCGTGTTGTTACCGCTGAATTTTTGTTACCCACAATTTAGTTCAAACTCTTAAATATAAAATTTGGATAGTTATACAGGGTTGGGCATATGTGTCGCAACCCCTAATTTCTGAATAAATGTTTTTATTATTATTATTACTCTTAAAATGAATATTTGTAAGTAGGTTTTTTATTCTATTCAGTAACATATACTTTGTTGTTAAAACAGCTACCTTATTTTTTGTTTAATTAATTTAATTAATTATTATTTAATACTCTTTATTTTATTCTTGAATGATTTTATTTAATATTTAAAAAACCACAAGTCGCACACCCACCAAACCTTATATCATTGTAATTGTTGAAATATTGTCTATTTGAAAAAAAATATATACAGGGTGATCCATTAAAGAAAACTGCCGATCACTTAATATCTTGAGAAATCGAGTAGCTGTTGAAAAACAAAGTACGTCACTGAATAGAATAAAAAAAAACTACAAATATTTCTTTTAAGACCAATAATGATAATAAAAAAGTTTAGTCAGAAATTAGGGGTTGCGACACATATGCACAACCCTGTATATCATATTGGTACAAAATCTCAAAAATAATTATTGAGAGCTTTGAAAAACGCACATTTATTATTTCGAAAAAAAGGCTTGTGTGGTGCTGAAAACAGTAAATAAATCTACAAAAATTTGCAGCATCACCAAAACTGACAATTTTCTCTTTTTTTCTGAAAATGTGTAAAGAAAATACAAAACATGGTTAGGTACCTATAAGCTATTTTAAGTACTTATTTGTTTCGCTCTACCGCTAGTTGAATTACCAAGAACAAGGTTATAAAGTTAGTGGCTTGATTGTAGAAAAGCTATTGTTTATGGTGGTTACATTATTTTAATGATGTTTTAAACTCAAACTAAATAGCAAAAAATAATAAAGTACAATCATTGACCTTGTCACAAACTTACAAATCGATTGATTCACTGAACGGTGAAAATTATAACTAAATTTTACTATTATTCGAAATAAGTCAAAATGTTATACATAATTTATTTTATACTCGTATACCTCCTAATCACTCCTAATTATATCATATATCTATTTTCCTTATTTGTTATTGTTATCATCACAACTACAAAAAATAAACGGGTTTTTAATTCATTATACCTACGAGTAAGTATATATAATATTTTGTCTAATTCTGGACGAAAAATACTTAATCCTCAATATTCGAATGTTAAAGAAACTGTTTGTATAAACGTGTGAACTTCAGTACTGATTATCACATATTCGCTGATGATTTTTAACATGTTCAAATTGTAAGTTAAATATTTAAGACCTAGATTTAGTACAGACAATAGGTAGTTTAACCTTACCAAAAATGGTGGAAGCTATCTTATTTATGGGATAAGTATGGGAGTCGGCCCCGAATTTTAAATCCAAGATTTCGGGTACGGGGGTGTGTCGTTCCAGCCTCTCGAAAAAAATATTTTAGGACAATTTTGAAGTGAATACAGTTTTCTACAATTTTTGGTAATATTTACTTTTTTGACATAGCACCAATATTTTACCACAGTCTACAGTCTGGACACTCCCTGCATTTTGTGTTTTGGATCTTCCACTCCGACAACAAGAAGCGTGATATGAACTTTAAACTGTTAGGTCCGGTATTTCAGTGTCAGTTTAAACCAAATTTGGGTAAACTTCGTTTAGAATATACAAATTTAAAATGATAAAATTCACATTCTAATTGAAGTTTATCCAAATTTGGTTTAAACTGACACTGAAATACCGGACCTTAGAAATTTGAAACACCAATCTCTTCTCATGAATCTTATGTGCTGTCGCGTTGCAGGGTAGCTTAGTAGTATTTTTCTCATTCTGCACAACTTATAAAAAATAACCCCTCAATTCACGAACTTCAAAGTGCCGACAGCGAGTGTCCAGACTGTATAGACTGTGATTTTACTAAAGTTATAATGCGTTCAAGTTAAAAAATACGGGAATGAAGATATTTGAGTCAAGAGAGCTGGCTTATTGTCAATCCTATGAAAAAAATCGCCATTACTAATCTTTAGAACAATTATTAAGCAACAAACTGTATATTAATTTTTTAATTTCGATAATTGTAGTGTGTCCACATAAGTATAAGAAAAAGTTTCTTAAAATGCATTTTACGAAAAGAGATTATTCTTGATAAAAAATTTTGCTTTTCTCAAAATCTCTGATAACTTAATCAGGTGAACTCCCAATAAGATTTTGATATAAACATACAGGGTGGGTATAAATTAAGAAAAAATGAAAATGGTTCAATAAAGAAATACCTCTATTTTTGATTTTCCACAAAAATATTTTAAGAAAAAATTGTTTACACTCGGAGTGGCACCCCTACTCATCCTGCTAATAAAATGGCTTTTTTGGAAGGGTGTCCCTTTTTCAACCCTCTTTTGACTGTACTAATATTTGAAACTTATTTATTTAGCGTCTATTTGTATAATTTGTTTAAAGCTTTTGCCAATTTGTACATTATAAGTCTTAAAAATCGATTATTTCATATTACGAAATAGTTATTTCATATTGCATCGCTTTCGATAAAGGTAGGCAATACAGAAGTTTGATAAAAGAAAGTCAGATAGTTTTTGTATAATAACTTTTGTTTTAACTTTTAATAATCAATCAATCATTTGAAGTTTTTAGTTGGATTATAATATGAGACCGTACTTTATGAGATTTATTAATTTTTTTGTTTAACTGCTACACAAATTTATTAGAATACATTTGATATAACTATACTTTTTGTTTCTTAAATGTAATAGAAGCAGATCGGCTCGATCTCTGGGAGCCTGCAAGACAAATCCAAATGGTAATACAAATGGAGTTTGCCCAACACAAATTTTAACAAAGGATTACCATGAAGTGGTGGGTGATGTCATTACCCCGTCGCAAGTTATGGGTATTGACCATCTAAGAGATCCCCGGCTTAACAAGGTAGGCAAATGTATGTAAACATTGAACTTTTGATTTTTTTATTAATTTTTTCCACACCTGTTTAATTATATGTCAATTATTGTTTTTTTTCCCTGGAAAATCATTATTCACTGTGTATCCGGCCAATCACAAATACACAAATTCATAATTCAATGTTGCTGAACCAATGGTATTTTAAATCGCCCCCCATCAAGTCTTTCTGCACTTGACAATCGACTAGCTTGACAGTAATCAAATAAGTGTCAAAAAAATTATCAAATTTGAGTCTAATTTATTTCTTTAATAGGTGTGGAAAAAGCATAGTATTACATTCGCGATTATGGCCATTATTTACTCAAATGAATTGCGCCACTCGCCTATACGACTCCTGGGCTCAAACAATATTTTCCTGAATAATGGCTATCATAATCGCTCATATAATAATATACTATTATAGGTAATATGAGGAGCATGATGCATGAATATAATTATAAGGATTTAAAATTATTAGAAAATAGCCGTTTTGTTGCAATTTATTAGAAGATATTAAGATTTTATCAGTTAGATATAAGTAGTCTAAATTGCATTACAATACTTTTTAGAGCCTAAAATGTGTTACATACTTCAGTAATCAATAGTTTCCAGTTCATTTTAGAATAAAAAAAGTTTTTTCTTTTCAAATTAATTATTACAACAAAATTCTACATTCCATATTTTTAAGTCATTGTAGATTGAATATTAATGAGTTCGCACCTATTAGTCGTAGAAAGTTGTTCCATGTCTCATTTTTCTCATTATTTAGTAAACTTTTCTAATAACCGTATGTGGATTTTCATCACCCGCCTTGGTATAAACTAAAATATACGGGGTTTCAGGAACCGCACAGGGTTTGTTTCATTCAATACACAATTTTGTATAAGTACTTAGTTATCAAAAACTTTTGACGCAACTTTTACCATTCTTCCATTATAAGGGAAAACCTACTAACATGTAACTGTGGTTGTTGATACTTTTTCAACGGACCAACTTTGTTAGACAACTTATATTATTTCATGTTATAGATAGAATTTTTCCTAGTTTCATATATGGACCAGTTTTATAAAAGCGAGTTAACTAATTCCGAGATTAACTTGTCTTTATCAAACTAGACGTTTAATAACCTACCCGCAGTTACTGGCCCACAAATTAATATAATAACCATCATGAAATAATATAGAAAATTGCCAATAAATATTTACCTTAAATTGCACAACTTCAGCATTGGAAGTTTTTTCACTCGCTGAAATCGATTATGACGATTGCAATCTTTTTGAAATGTCAATTATCTTAAGTAACTGAGGACTTATTAACTAGAAAAGTTTTATAAAAGCAATGTAATGGGCTTTGTAATAAATATCAACACTATAAATGATTAAATTAAAGTGACAACTTATATTTTATCATACCTGACAAAATAGACTTTAAGGACATTACAAAAGTAATTAGCTGAAGTTAAAATTATCCGGTGCTAAACCAACGAATTGCTATACTGTTATACATATACAGTGTGTTTTACGGGAAATGGTAACACCTCAATAACTCTTTTATTCTTCGGTAAAATTAGAAATTTTTCTTTCGTGACTAATATATCACATTCCACACTTATATAATAAATATCTATTACTAGTAGTGAAAACCTAGCCTACTACGATAAAATATCTGATGTGCCCAACACATGACTTTCTTATACCTACGGATAGTACCACAATTACTTTTCCTAAAGAAAGTAAGTTAAATTTCTTGTAAAAATCGTGTTTCAATTTTGAGCGTTTCCAACAATATTCAAATAAATTTCGGAAGTCTCTCTCGCACTTATTGCAATACGCATAAATCTATCCTTGTCCCACTCATTATAACCGAATTTTACGACAAAAATACGTATTTTATTTTTTTGAAATTTTTTTGACAGAATTTCAAAAAATCTTCAAACAAAATTTGTTCAAAATTCAATTCTAAATCAATGTTAAAGAATAAAAAAATCTCATAAATTGTTTATTTTTCATGATATTCCTAAAAAACCTAAAAATGTCTTCAGGTAAGTGTCACTGCTAGGTGAAAAACATTTAATATGGCACCCACAAATTTGTTCAAACTCTTAAATATGAAATTTGAATCAAATCCGATAAGTCGTTTTTGAGTTATGGTGGATACAGACAGACAGACATCATGGCGAAAATTTTTACTTTCTTCTCGGATTTGATTCAAATTGCATATTTTTTTTCTAATTTTACCGAAGAATAAAAAAGTTATTGAGATGTTACCATTTACCGTGAAACACCCTTATTTAAATTTCAATGGAGATACTTGGAATAAATTGCGACAATCATCAGAACATAAGTAAATTATTTCAATGATTTAGATATACCTAGAAGATATAGAATATTTTATACAATAAAAGAGTTGAGGAATATACAATGGGTTTCTTCTTCGATTCCTGAGATCTTCCAGGTTCCGAATAAGCATAGTATATACTTATGAGTTAGTAAATCAGGTCCCTACAGAAAAATCTGATGAATTTAAATTCGGCCACAGCTGGTTTAACATTATAACTGACTGACATTTTGAATACCTTGTTCGATTCATCATTTCGCAAACTTCCAGTTCCATAATTGATGCTTAATGCATAAAGCATATTTGAATTCTAAATACACCAAATTTGAATAAAGTATCTCTCTGGTAAGTGTTTTCTACATTTCATATACCTTTTCTCAACTTTGATGCCCTATATTTTGAAAACGAAGCAGTTTACAGCAATATGTTTTGTTTCAAAAATAAGTCATAGATAAGTATTTAAGGAATATCTTCTTGGTGAGTATTTAGAAATCGCCCCTATATGTACTTATTTGGGAATGTATAGCTCTTACGCACTTGCAATACTTGCATCCAATCCTGTATATTTGATTTTGGATTTTTAATTGTTATTTGTGTTGTTGTGTGTGATTAGATTTAGTACTGAAAAACCAGTTTCCATCAAATTTACATTTTATTGATGTATAATAATGCAAGAAATTTATCAAACCATACAAAATGCTGTTTCCATCTAAAAATAACTTTTATAGCATTAACCATTGCTACGTAATAATTAAACATCTATTCCGTTTTTCTACGCTCGCTAATTACAACTAACGAACATTTTTGAAAAAAATACTACCCTTATCCTGTAGGGGTGAAGAAGTACATACATGTTTATATACATATAAACTTAATCTCAATTTTTTTTCCATTAAATTAAATGTTATAAAATACTTGTTTTATTAATTGATTTAACATAGAAATATAGCAACAATAGTATAACATTATTAACTATTAATAGTCCAGTCATTTTAAATCCGAGTCCAATGAGATTTTGAGGGTTAGTAAATGGGTACCAACGGAACACTCCACCTCGTTTTTCACCGGTACAATACCGTAACGGTTTTTTTTTTAATTATAGGAGTGAGTTCGATTATCTCGGTTAATACATATGCATTTTACATTAAAAATGCGTATTATAGCAAAATTTACCAGAACTTGCGTGCACGTCATTAATTATTTTTATTTTTATTTATTTTTTATTTATTTACATTATACTTCTAAAACGATGATGGACAATCGATAAGGTGCTGTTTTTGTTGGGGTTTGTTTTAAAACAAATAAAAATGTAAACGCAGTAGAATATAACGTCATTAAATATTTGTGCCGTGCACGCAAGTTGTCGTAAATTTTCCTATACCAATATTGTAAAGGAACGAATTCCCAACAACTTTTGTTTGAAACTTTTTTTCATATTATTAATATTTACAAAGTTATAAATTTCCAAAAAGGGCATGTCGGAGGTGAAAATGGTTTTTTGGATTTTATAGCCGAACAAAAATCTTTGTTATTCAAAAAATGTTTAGCGCCTTTTCCCTATACGCTTGAAAATACCATATCGTCCCTTTCCCACCCATAAATATCCTATTTCTGTCCTTGTCTACTCCCTCACTTTAACAAAATTTTTGTTAGAAATAAATTATACAGGGTTGGGCATATGTGTCGCAATCCCTGATTTCTGACTAAACGTTTTTATTATTATTATTACTCCTAAAAGAAATATTTGTAGTTTTTTTATTCTATTCAGTGACGTATTTTGTTGTTAAAACAGCTACCCTATTTTTTATAAAGTTTAGGCGGAAATCAGGTGTTCCCACGCATATGCCCAACCCTGTATAATAATAATAATTAGTCCTTCAGTTATTTCGTTTTCACATTATCGTGGTGGTCCTCCAAGTCCAATCAAATCACACTTTGTATGTCAGAGTGCACCCTCGTTCGGGTATTTTTTCTTGGATCTTGCTGATGAGGATCAACCAAAAGTTATTCAACCCAGATTTGATTATCATTAACTATATTATATAATTTGTTTAAGAAGTGTTAATGAATTGATCTTTTTTACACACTGGAGCGTGCGGATACTTCCATATCAACAAGCATTGTTCAAATGTACTCGTAACATCTAATAAAGAACCGAATTATATGGGAAAGTCAATCTAAATTGGGTCTTAAATTAAAAGAAATAGATACCTACCTACCACTTCTAATGTTAATGGTCCAAAATTAAGAGACAGCGAGTGGACTCTAAAACCTAGTGTATGTACTAAAACGCCATTTGATGATTTGATTCAACGTTTTATAGAGTTTACTTCAAGTTGTAGGTAGGTACCTTACAATTATGGACAAAAAAAGTCAAAATATTAATTTTCAAGTTTTACAAAATCATGTATGGAATAATATTTTTAATTAATTTGTATTTTATCCGATAATAGTCTATTTGTCTCAGCATTAATTGAAAAAAAAAACTAATATCGTAATATGTAAATAATCCCACAATGTATTTATAAAAAAACATCCAAACCAAAAACAGTACTTATCTCTATAATATTATTATTTAATATTACGGTAAGTATCACTCTTGCCAAGTTATTATTTATACCATGTAGTATTAATCAGTTAGGTACTCAAATTATTCAAGTGTTGTTTTAAAAATATTGCGTAAATGAAGACTTTCTGTTTACATGCTGCATTGTTAATCCTGTCTATGGTTATATCTTACATTATTTTGCATGCATGATAATAAACAGTGTTATCTGATAAAGCAGGTTTTGTTGTATTTTTGGATATCTACCTATATGATATTGTATATTGCATAATTATTAAAAAAAATCCTAGTACCCGGTGTAGTAAATTTACTCTGTACGTTGTATAAATATAAAATATATAAATAATAAATAAAATAAATACTCGTACACTGATAAATAGTTTGTAGCATTAAATTATTAAATGTAACATTGTAAATTTGTAAATATATTTTGTTATAAAATGCTTTGTTGCATCGACATCGTAAATATCTAAAATACTGTTCATTTTGGAAAGTTATTTTTGTGGCTTCAAAAATTATTTTAAATTTTCAATTTGAACTCTAAAAATGTGTGCACGTTAAGCACTGATTAGTACTTAATTATTTCTTTTCAGTTTAAGAGTCTATAAAAAAGTGAACTCTCTACGACAAATACTTTCGTAGACCTGGCACTCTGAAGGCGGCTCCTTGATTTGAGCATCTTTACAAATATAATTTTTTTACATTTTGGCGAACAACTCCATTCCTATTCCCGGGTTCAGAAACTAATATGAAATATGACTGGACTATTCGAACTTTTAGTCCCCAAAATTAGACAAGACATAGGTATCCCCTCGAATTTTTTCTATTTAGTTTTTTAATTACACTATTTTTTTGTGGATTTCATCGATTTACGAAGCAGAATTATTATTTCATTTACGAAAATATCTGATGTGCCCAACACATGACTTTCTTATACGGATAGTACCACAATTACTTTTCCTAAAGAAATTAAGTTAAATTTCTTGTAAAAATCGTGTTTCAATTTTGAGCGTTTCCAGCAATATTCAAATAAATTTCGAAAGTCTCTCTCGCACTTATTGCAATACGCATAAATCTGTCCTTGTCCCACTCAATATAACCGAATTTTACGACAAAAACCAATGATTATTTTTTTGAAATTTTTTTTACAGAATTTCAAAAAAAAGTTCAAACAAAATTTGTTCAAAATTCAATTCTAAATCAATGTTAAAGAAAAAAAAATCTCATAAATTGTTTATTTTTCAAAGATATTCCTAAAAAACCTAAAAATGTCTTCAGGTAACTGTCACTTGTTTTTGTGCTAGATGAAAAACATTGAATGTGGCACCCACAAATTTGTTCAAACTCTTAAATATGAAATTTGAATCAAATCCGGTAAGTCGTTTTTGAGTTATGGTGGATACAGACAGACACACACACACAGACAGACATCATGGCGAAAATGGTCAGAATGAATTCAGGGGCCCTCAAAACGTGTAAATCCATCAAAATCTCGAAGTCGAAAAAAATCACGATTACTATACTTCCTTATACTTCGTATAAGAAAGTAAAAACTATGTAGCCGACAAAAAATTAATGAAATCTATTATGTAGAGAAACTTACATCAATTATAGTTTCCTTCGTCTGACATCTCTATATTACTTCGTGACGAAATGAACTTGTATTATACTACTACTGTTTGTCAGTTTGCCTGATCGTTACTTTAGCATCTATAATAATTATACAAATTTATTTGTACTTTTTATACATATAGTATATTGATAAATTCTCGTTTGTATTGTTGATGTAAACGTTGCTTTTGCTTATCCTAATATATTGTAATTATTTTTTTGACTTGCCTTGTAAATTTTTGGTATTTAGGTATCAATTATTTAGATACCTACTTAATTTTTCCTATATTTGAAAACGTGAAATTTGAATAAATAAGCTATATTTATTACCTATTGTTTCTATAAATTAACGTATAGCTTAATTGTTTAATTGAAACAAATATAACATGCAAAAGATGACGTAACTCAACAAATTTTACACTACATAAAATTATAGTTTTAGTAATATAACCATTGTAAACTATTATAAAATTTGTTGTTGCAGGGACTGGGCTTCACATTGGAAGAACGACAAGCTTTAGGCATTCACGGTTTGCAGCCAGCACGGTTTAAGTCTCAAGAAGAGCAGCTAGAACTCTGTAGAATATCTATAGAACGTTACCAAGAAGATTTGAACAAATATTTGTACTTGACAGAGCTACATGATCGAAATGAAAAATTATTTTTCCGTCTGCTATCAGAGAATATTGAGCATCTTATGCCGATTGTTTATACACCCACCGTAGGATTGGCTTGCCAGAAATTTGGTCTGATTTATCGACGACCAAGAGGATTGTTCATTACTATCAATGATATTGGTCATTGCTTTGATGTGTTAAAAAATTGGTTAGTAGAAATTGAAGTCAATTTATCAAAACATTTTGATAGAGAAATCAGAATCCATCATGGATGATTCACATTCTTTTCTCAGTCTCAATAGACTACATATATTTTTTAAAGTTTTTATATACAGGGTTGGGCATATGTGTGGCAACCCCTAATTTCTAAATAAACGTTTTTATTATTATTATTACTCTTAAAACAAATATTTGTAGTTTTCTTATTCTATTCAGTGACGTACTTTGTTGTTAAAACAGCTACCCTATTTTTTATTTAGTTAATTTAATTAATTATTATTTAATACCCTTTATTTTATTATTGAATTATTTTCTTTAATATTTAAAAAACCACAAGTTGCACACCTACCAAACCTTATATCATTATAATTGTTGAAATATTGTGTATTTGAAAACTTAAAAATATACAGGGTGATCCATTAAAAAAAACTGCCGATCACTTAATGTCTCGAGAAACCGAGTAGCTGCTGGAAAACAAAATACGTCACTGAATCTAGTAAAAAAAGCTACAAATATTTCTTTTAAGACCAATAAAGATAATACAAAAGTTTAGCCAGAAATCAGGTGTTCCCACACATATGCCCAACCCTGTATACATATAGCTACTTATAGTTTAGTAGTAGTATAGACTAGTGGACTAAATGTAAATATTGACGTTTTTATTTTTACTATGAGTAGAAGATGTTGCGCTTTAATTTTATCTTGATAATCGAGATAATACACTATATCAGTAATAATTAATATAATTATTTGTCTTTAGGCCAGAACCAAACGTGAAGGCTATTGTCGTAACAGACGGCGAACGTATTTTGGGTTTGGGTGATTTGGGTGCTTGTGGTATGGGTATTCCAGTAGGAAAACTTGCTCTTTATACTGCTTTAGCAGGTATAAAACCACATGAATGTTTACCAATTTTACTGGACGTCGGCACAAATAATACGGTAGGTAACACTAATCTCGCATTTTTTTCTAATTTACTTAAATACCCCACAATTTTCTAGGCACTATTGGAAGATCCTCTCTATGTAGGTTTAAGACAAAAACGCGTTACAGGCAAGTTGTATGATGACTTCGTGGATGAATTCATGGAAGGTGTTGTCCGACGTTATGGCCAGAACACTCTAATCCAATTCGAGGACTTTGGAAACCACAATGCCTTCCGTTTTCTGGATAAATACCGTTGTCAATTCTGCACATTTAACGATGACATCCAGGGCACTGCCAGTGTAGCTGTAGCTGGATTAATGACTTCCAAGCGAATCACGGGCAAAAGTGTACGTGAACATAAGTTCTTGTTTCTTGGTGCCGGTGAAGCTGCCATTGGCATAGCAGATTTGTGCGTGAAAGCTATGGAAGCAGAGGGTTTGTCAACGGAGGAAGCCAGAAATAACATATGGATGGTGGATATTGACGGTTTACTTGCTAAAGGCAGGCCCGAGGGAAATCTAGAAGGGCATAAGGCATTCTATGCCAAAGACCATGCTCCGGTAAAAGATTTTGCATCTGTGGTGAATGAAGTTAAACCGTCTGTTTTAATTGGTGCGTTATAATAGAATATTATGTAAGTTTTGAATTGGACTAAGTTACTTATTGTAGGTGCGTCTGCTGCCGGTGGAGCTTTTACACCACAAATTCTTCAGACAATGGGTAAAAATAATGATAGACCAATAATATTTGCGCTCAGTAATCCAACTAGTAAGGCCGAGTGTACTGCAGAAGCAGCATATACAAACACGGAGGTAAATATTTTCCCTAGCAGGCGTTTGAATAAGCTAAAAAACAGCTTAATTATCCCAAAAACAATTTTTGATTATAAATGAACATCTAAAGGCAAGTCTGAAGGGGCACATTCTATGTAATTAAATTATCCAGTTTTCTGCAATCTTGGGAGCAAACTTTAACAAAAGAAGTAAATGTACATGTACCTATTATTCATAATAATTCTACATCACATTTTCGTAAAATTTTATATTTAATTGTTAATATTTTTATCCAAAAAATGAAAATGTCTTCAAATAAAGTACCACGTCTGATGGTACCACATTCACCAAATTTCATATGATGCATATAATTTTACTCAGTCTTAAATATACGACTTCTCTAAGATCTAAGCTACATTTACACTACTTACTAATTGTAAAAAGTGCTAAAAGTAAAAAGATTCAATTGAGTCGCCCTAAAGTTATTTTTCTATTTTTCAGTTATGTAAAATTTGCACCTTCTGTACCTCATTTCAAGTATAAAGTAATAATTTATCATTTTCTTATAGGGTCGATGCCTGTTTTCCAGTGGATCACCATTTCCTCCAGTCACATTAAATGACAAAACATTTTATCCTGGACAAGGTAATAATGCTTATATATTCCCAGGCGTTGCCCTTGGCGTACTTTTAGCTGGTATTCATCATATCAGAGAAGAACTGTTCCTCCTAGCAGCAGAATGTGTGTCCTGCAATGTGACTGATGAAGACTTAGCCAGAGGTGGACTCTACCCACCATTAAAATCGATAAGGGAATGTTCAATTCAGATTGCGTGTAAAATCTTGGAATATGCATATGAAGAACGTAAGTATATTGCGTAAATAACTCTTCTTTTTATGAGTATTTTTATTTGAAAGTATACAATTGAAAAGTTTCGAGTAACAATATTAATTATGGCTTTGGAATCATATTTAATAAATAATAGACATAATTTTTGTTATGAATAAATTTTACTAAGATTTTCATTTTATGAATACTTTTTTTCTTGCAGGTATTGCAACAGTTTATCCTAAGCCCACCGACATGAGACAATACGTGGAATCGCGTCAATACAATTACAACTATGAACCATCTTTGCCCCAATTGTGGCCTTGGCCTAAAGCTCCCTATATTAAAACGAGACCAATGGAACCTACAAAATTGAAGGCTTAATTTATTTCATATAATAGCAAATTGTATGATTGCTGACAGTGATAAATTATTTATTTTATAAAATATCGGCAGTAAATTACAAATGTTCATTTTATACTTTTTACGGACAATTATGAACTATTATTGTTGTTGTTAGATACAGAGTGTAACTGAGATTATAATAATTAATTATGGTTGAGATTAAATTTGCAATTTTTCTGTGCAGTATTTGTGCCATAGAGAAAAACATACATTTCGTTTGTACTTAATTGTTTGGTATTATTTTTAGCAACTAATTTTGTCAGTATTTTATTGTCTGATAGCTGTCGAACATTTGAGATTTTTGTTTTATTTATATTAATTGAATATAAGGTACAATTAAGATAACCAAAAAAAAAATCAATTTAGCAATAATAATTTATATTAGTTTTATTAAACAGTATTGTGTTCTGGTCATTCACATTACCAGTTAATTGGTATTCTTGTAAGAATATTTAATAAATGTTATTATTCTGTTGAGATATTGTCGTTTCCTTCCAATAAGAATTTTTTGTGTGTAAAAGATATCGCGAAATGTGATAAAGAATCTTATGCAAAATTTCACAAGTATAGGTCTCTTTTAATGAAACTCAAATGTCCTGAAACTATTGAATTTTTCGAAGTGTAAAGTAAATATAAATATCTGATGTGTCCAACACATGACTTTCTTATACGGATAGTACCACAATTACTTTTTTCTCATACCTGCATGAAAATGGCCACTTTATTTGAGTGAAATGCGGGTACAAAGTCGCATTTTTAGGGTAGGTTCAAATAGTCTCTGTTGCACTTATTGCAATACGCATAAATATGTCATTGTCCCACTCATTATAACCGAATTTTACGACAAAAATGTATTTTATTTTAGATTTTTGACCTATTACTCACTTAAAATAGAAACCAGTAAAATACAAAAAAAAATTGTTTTTCAGGGATTCGAACCCGGGACCTTCTGTTTGGCAGCCAAGCGTCTATGTGACACTTGTTTACCTAGACTAGACTGTCGGATTCAACGATCAACGCGCATGTGAAATATAAGGGTTTTAAGAATATCTAGTTTTTTTGAAATTTTTTTGACGGAATATCATAAAAAAGGTTAAACAAAATTTGTTCAAAATTTAATTTTAAATTAAAGTTAAAGAATAAAAAAATCTCGTAAATTGTTAATTTTTCAAGATATTCCTAAAAAACCTAAAAATGTCATCAGGTAAGCGCCACTTGTGTTGGTGCTAGATGAAAAAGATTTAATGTGGCACCCACAATTTGGTTTAGACTCTTAAATATGAAATTTGAATCTAATCCGATAAGTCATTTTTGAGTTATCGTGAATACAGACAGACATCATGGCGAAAATGGTCAAAATGGATTCAGGGGCCCTCAAAACCTGTAAATCCATCAAAATCTCTAGTCGAAAAAAATCACGATTACTATACTTTCGTATTACTTTGTATAAGAAAGTAAAAATTGATCACCTGGCTACCGAATGATGCACAATAAATGAGGAACTGGAAGCATCAAGAAACAGGCTTCAGATTGGTTGTGGAAATTAAATATTTTAAAATGCGTAATTTGTTTAATAAATATTTTTTAGTAGGTATTTTGAGGATATCACGTTTTAAATGAGGTCATTTCATAAAAGAAAATTATAATTTGAACGCTAAATTTATTGGTCATAATAGGTAGTATATTATTTTATGAAGAGCCTAAAAAATTAAAAAAAGCCGAATTCCCTAAAAATTTCTAATTGTACAAGACTATTTATTTCGGACAATTTTCTTATGCAAACTTTCTATACCTATCTTCAAAAATAAAGGAAATTTAGGGCTAGTCCATAATCAAGAACAAGTCGACTTTATTAGAAATGGCCATTTTTATTTTCGATATGGAACATCATTTAACTAGATTAGATTACATGGTGGGGGTCCTAGTAATATATAGCGATCCTTTCTTCACCTCGACCTAAAAGATCTTTTGTGCTCACCCTAAGGCTACACTGTTATTTTTCAAGGATGCCTATCCTGTTAAGGTTGGTTATCTTATAGGTCTGTGATCCGACCTTTTGGGGCTCGCAAAATGCCCTTCCTAGTGTCTCTTGCCTAGTATGTTAAATTTTTACGCAGAGACATAGAATGTGTTCAGAGGTTTCATCCTCTGAGTTGCAGAATCTGCAGGTCCTTATTTCAGAGTTCCTCATTTTGGTGAGATGATTTCTCAGGATCTCAGAGAACAGTGGCCAGTTAGGAGCTCAACCATTAGATTTATGTCTCCTTTTGGTAGGTCGAGAAGCATTTTTACGCTTATGTTGGCTTGATGAGTCTTTTCGCCTGTCTTAACCCAGAGAGATTATTCCAATAGAGCAGTTTATGTTCATTTTTCCATCCCATGCCAATATTTCCACGTAACTAAAGTCGACTTTTATTTTGTGATCGTTATTATTTAAACTTTTTTTAAATAAAGTCGAAAATAGTTTATAAAATAGCTTGTAGGTATATGATGTGTATGATTTTAAAAATTTCAAAGTACGTCTTAGTTTTAGAGCAAGGAGTTAAATATAAAGTATAAACGCTCCAATTAAAACCCTTAAAATAACAAAAATCAACCATCATGAAGCAAATTTGAAAATCTGAAATTATTATTAAAAATACAGTGTCTACGTATAGGAATTTTTTTAATAAGGATACATTTATAAGAAAAAGTTGTTCTTGATAAAAAAACTGGGCTTTCTTTAAAACCTTTGAATACGCATAAATTAAGAAAACAATATGGCTCAAGAGACTTTCAATAAAAATATTATAAGAACTTTTTTGCTATTGAAGTATAGATATATGTACAGTGTGATTCAAATTCGATCCTCACCATTACGATCTCGTAAACCGTAAGAGATACAGGGTCGGTTAAATGGGACAAAATTTGAGGGATTCAAAGTATAAAATGAATCTGTCATCAAAACTGCGATATCTCTTTTCGTTCCTTAATTATTCTGAAAAAACTAAAAAAGTCAATTTTTTATTTTTCTGTCTAGTTCGGTTATTTCATAACCGATTTTAATTTAGTAAAAACATTATTAGAGCAACTTTTTATGGTCTACACGATTAGATAAAAAAAATTCTTTTCGGCGTTTCGTTTTTGTGAAACCATCATCAGGTTCATTTTTTCTTATGGGCACCATATTTGATTTTGATGTCATATTTTAGCATATTTTTTCCTGATTTTACTGATGTATCGCACTTCATGGATATCTTTGATTTTTAGGATCAGTTTTTCAAAAAAAATGTTTAATTTGCAAAAAAAACTTATGAAACAAATAAAATAGTACACATAACGAAATAAATCATTTTGAACCGTTGCATCAACTACGAAATTTATTAATAATAAATCTTTTTTCAAAATTTTATATTATTTTTAATAATTTAATAAATTATTAGGTAATAGTTTATAAACAATAAGGTATGTATGTAATAAGAATAAGAAAAAAAAGAAACGTAGGCTATGCATAACAAAATTAAACAAATAACATGGGTAGATATTGTAGTGGCCAATTGTTATTGTAATTAACATGAATATAATTTATAAGAACGAAGACAAAATTAATATCTACTTACATCAAATAGAGACGTATTACAGTTAATGCTTGTTATGAATATCATAATTTATACCCTAAAAGAAGACACCCTCATATTTAAAGACTTAGAAAGAAATTTAAAAGAACATGGATCATTTTGTGCCCCTAGAAGAAACTACGGGTATCGCCAAAATGTAGAAAATGTTATTATTCAGTCTGTCCAGGATAATCCCACAAATTCAATTAGGAAGATTGACGATGAGGTGGATACATCATATTCAATTGTTTAAAATGATTTATTTCGTTGTGTGTACTATTTCATTTGCTTCATATATTTTTTTTGTAAATTAAACATTTTTTTTGAAAAACATCCTAAAATCAAAGATATCCATGAAGTGTGATACATCATTGAAATCAGCAAAAAATATGCTATATATGACATCAAAATCAAATATGGCGCCCATAAGAAAAAATGAACCTGATGATGGTTTCACAAAAGCAAAACGTCGAAAAAAAATTTTTTGTATCTAATCCTGTAGACCATAAAAAGTTGCTCTAATAATGTTTTTACTAAATTAAAATCGGTTATGAAATAGCCGAACTAGACAGAAAAATAAAAAATCGACTTTTTCAGTTTTTCAGGATAATTCAGAAACGAAAAGAGATATCGCAGTTTTGATGACAGATTCATTTTACACATCGAATTTCTCAAATTTTGTCCCATTTAACCGACCCTGTATCGCTTACGGTTTACGAGATCGTAATGGTGAGGATCGAATTTGAATCACACTGTATACATAAATGAAAATACAAAATTTGAGATACAAATTAGAACCTCAATTTCTTTCCCTAAACATCTAAATGGAAATAAAAGCGTTTGCATAATATTAACATCATTTTGTCTTATTATTGTATTTGCTGTTCACGACTTTATTTTATATACTTAATAGATAAAATAAAATAAGTAGTAACTCAATGTTATTGGTTATCCAACACTGTACCTATATTTTAGTATTTTAGTTACAGAAAAATGTATCTATACTTAATCGAAAACTATACCAGTACAACTATTGTAGTCTAAACCAAAAATATAGTAGTAGAATAATTTTCATGTTTGATTTTATCGTTTTAGTTTACAAACTATAATAATTACCTATATTTATTGTCCCTGAATGTTGTCGCTAGTTACTACCTATTTTTTTGGTAAATCAAATTAAGAATAATTATCTGACAAAATCAGCTGAAATTTTTTTGTCATGCGCGTTGCTTCATCAGTTCCGATTTAAAAGAGTGAGGTACTCTCCAAGAAAATTATTCTGTTTCACGGGTGTCGCATCGCTGACATCGAGTGACTGATTCTTTATACGTGCTTCACGAACCAACAAACCGAATTTTCAAAATGGTAAGGATAACAAATTTATTCTAATTTTTACATATTATTTTATTGCTTGAATTATTGAAATATCATATCTAATAATTTTGCTTTAACATTAACATTTAGATATAAATATATTTACTAATCTTGTAATAAGTATTAAATATTATTTTCATTTTGAACCGAAAATTAATTCTTCGTTGAAAATTAACTTGTTACTATTTTAAAATTTATTTACTCCGTCGTTAATTTAATATTTTTGATTTAGGTACGTACGTGTTACAAACAATATTTTTTTGTTGAAGTTCCTTAAAATACATTCAAACCCTTTATTATACAGGGTGATCAGTAATTGGCGCACTCCGAATACAGGGCGTTATAAAGCACATTAAAACTAAGGATAATCTGCACAGAAAAATTAAATCTGATGGTTAGTTTCCGAGTTATAGAGTTTCCCTCATCCAAGTTACAAGCTAATTATTTTCATAACCAAGATAAAAATGAGTGAATAATTCATGCTACTATAATCTCTGGATAAAATGTAATATGATTTGTACAATTTTTTTCACAAAACCTCCAATACAAAGAAATTGAAAATGTTAAAATTTAATAAAATACCTAGATTTGAGAGAAATTTGAATTTTGGCAACCTCTCAAGCTCCCGTTGGGGGAAAATATTAATAATGAATTTCAATTGTTATTTCTGTTTATAATAAAATTGACAGTACTAAATTAGTTTGACAAGTTCTCGCATCATAAAATATTGAACGTTTCTCTTTTTTTTGTCGTCGAACCTATTTACATGTTCAATGCAGTGTTGCCACTTTTATTTTCACAAAAGTGGTCATATCTTTGTAAAAAAAGGACTTACAGCACTGCGGTAAAAAAATTCGTCATTCTTAACGTAAAGTTTATCACAGTATGCTCCGAGTGCGGCAATTACTGATCACCCTGTGTATGTATGATGTGTAATTATTGTAATTGACATATCATACATAATACAATTTATGTCAATGAGCAAATATTTCTCAAAAATAGTGAACTTTGGATTTTAATTACCATGTTACTATAGTAACAAAAATAATCCGTAAAACAGAAATAATCCCGAAAAGAGCCATTTTACGGACTGAAATGAGTCAGTAAAATAGCTATTTTAGGGACTGTGTACAAAAAATACTTTATTTACCATTTTAATTTTCTATCCATTTCGGTTATTTATATGAAAATACGTAGGTTTTACCTACACAAAATTGTAACTATTTTAATAAATATGTTACAGTTATTACCATCTTCAGTTACAAATTTTAAATTTAAATATTTATATAAAAATCTTTTTATTTACTTAAAAATAAGAGCCGTTTATTTAAACAGAATTTTTTTAAAGCTATTTGTTTCTAAATGTTTAACAAAGAAATCCTGAAAGGATAATAAGCACCTACATTGTATCTTTTAGCATGTTTTATTTATATCCATCTTAAAAATCACCTCAATTTACAGTTGAAGTATCTCGCAAGTGGACTTGAGAGACAGACGGTGAACGAACTAACATGGTCTATTTTAATATTAAAGTACAACACATTTCTGGAATTATTTTGCACATCCTTTTAAATATTTTAACCACCTAACATTTTTGCTTATGAGGAAAAATTAATAAACTGATTGTTTGTTTAGAGAAATATAAAGGTATATGTACTCGTGATCATTCATTCAAATAATTCCTTTCTAAGCTTACGTTTACTTTAAATAGTTTTCTATAAAAAATACAGTTGGTAATAAATTAAGCGCTTATTGACATCTTTCCAAATAAGAAGCTACTTATAAAGCTTTATTTTTTATATAAAATAAATAGATAGGTGCAGCTAAGCCATTACTTTATAATAGTTTCTTTAATAAATAAATTCATTCAATCGTAAATAATTATCGACTATCCTTTTTATTCTATCCAACGACTTTTTGAACCCTAACAACAACTGAATTGGAAATAATTGATAGAGGGCTACGCCAAAACTAAGATTTAATATTATTAACACAAATGATTAATATCGACCAAGGCTAAATGAAAAATTGTCTTGGACATTGTAAATTAGCTAATGTATTGTAAAAATGTATCTTAAATATCATGTGAGCTAATCTGATGATATAATTATGTGCAGCTACTCCACCCTGCAATTAAATTAATTAATTAATTAAGTAATGAAACTAACTACATGTTGTACATTTCGGCGGTGATGTAATTGAATCATAAACTATAAGAAAAAAGTAGGTATATTTAAACAGTCTTTTAATCATATAGTCACGTAAAGGTGCCTACTACCTATACTTACTCCTTTTGAAGGGAAGAAACATAAAGAATAATTTATTTGCTAGAATACTTTATTTGTTATAAATTATTGTATTAAAAATTTGTAGGATTTCAGAAATAGAAATTCAAATTGCAAACATTAGATACCTAGTTCAGAATATTTTCTTTTACATGAGCAGTAATCAAAATTATCGATAATAGATATTTATTTTATTAGGAGTATAAGCGAAACTTTTATGTGACGAAGTATGGAGGTGTAAGCGCCGAGCGGAGCGAGGAGAATTAACTCTATACGGAGTCACATGAAAGTGCTTATACTCCGAATAAAATACAATATTTTATTTTCAAATGGAATCATTCTAATCGTAATATGACAATCAATTTAATAAGTAATTTTGCAACTGTCATACATTTTTGAAGATAATGATATAACTTATACTCCGCCGGAATATAAGTCCTACTTATACGTCGCTCAAGAGTGGTGTCATAGAAATGAAACTTATACCTTGCCTACTCAGTCTTATAACACCATGTTATATGCCGTTTGAAAATAAAATGTAATTTAGATGTAACATATAAAATTGATTTGTTGTTGTTGCTATTGTAACCGTTATCATGCCATTTTTTCCACATAACTGATTTGTGTTTCTAAAATATATTAAAATTCTGATTTAAAATAAATTCTGTTTGGATAGTTATTATATCTGATAGAATAAAATAGGTCAGAATACCTGGAACATAATTTAATAGTTCGAGGGAATAAAATCGATTCGGAAAAATATTGAGCGCATTTGAACGCATTATTCAACTCACACGAAAGAAAATTTTTGTAAACAGACAACAGTCAATCGATTTGCACGAATATAATTTACTATTATTTAATATGAATATAGAATATTGTGGAGCGTAGAACAGACTGAACAAATTGTTAAATATCTATTAAATATATCTACTAAAACGCGATCGTTAAAAATGTTTGATTTAAACGCAAAAACCAACAAATTCGAAAAAACAAATCAAACTTATTACTTATTTATCACCTATTACTAGGCATAATTTTTCAGTTATTATGTTTATTAATTCATAAAATAGATATTTAAGTATTTTATTAGGAGTATAAGCGAAACTTTTATGTGACGAAGTATGGAGGTGTAAGCGCCGAGCGGAGCGAGGAGAATTAACTCCATACGGAGTCACATGAAAGTGCTTATACTCCGAATAAAATACAATATTTTATTTTCAAATGGAATCATTCTAATCGGAATATGACAATCAATTTAATAAGTAATTTTGCAACTGTCATACATTTTTGCAGATAATGATATAACTTATACTCCGGCGGAGTATAAGTCCTACTTATACGCCGCTCAAGAGTGGTGTCATAGAAATGAAACTTATACCTTGCCTACTCAGTCTTATAACACCATGTTATATGCCGTTTGAAAATAAAATTATTTATGCTTTTATCATTGTAATAAATAAATTTTAATTGTAATGCTAAATACATTTTCGCTGAAATATTTTGGTATCTAACAAAGGGAATATCTTTGTTATGTTAGTAATAATTTCCTAAAGTGAAATTAAATATAAGTTGTATATTTATAACTCTGTCAACATAAAAATGCCAAATTCTTACAATTATTACGTATTTCCGGTGGCTCTAATTTTAATCTGAAGTCATCCAGGAAATGCTATTGGGACTTACCAATTTCACATAGCTAATCCAGGAGCAATCTGGCGTCATCTCATTATGTTTTTTTTTGATATTGGGTTTAATAACTGTTTGTTATATGCATACAGTATGTCTCAGACTCACATTGAGGTTACAACAATTATATTCGAATAAAAATTTTTCAATTTCAATTTCATACCGGAGAGAATTTTAACTTTTTAGTAATGACAAATCAAGTCCACCATGACAATGAAGCGAAAACTATTTACTCTCTTACTCTTTTTATAATACGACAAAATGTTACGATGAAAAGTTATTGCGAATATGAAATTATGCACAGAGCTGCTTGAAAAACGACCAGAGCTGTAGGATCGTTACTAAGTAGTTATCCGATTTTCAAAATTCAAACACCAAACTAAATGGTTCAAAGCCTGCTATAACCTCACAGCAAATAATATTTTTTTGTTCATAATGCCTCTGAACAACGATAGTCAACTTTTAATTTTTTAATGTCATTTTCGATTCCACGAATTTTGCTGAATTAAATATCAATATCATATTTTTCTTCATTTGTTTCAAAGAAAAAAATTAAAGTTACGAAATTTTTACGCATATCAAATCATACAAAATTTAATCAAGTAGGCTGTGTACAGCGTATGGTGTTCAAATATAGTTAAACGGTAGTTACCTAAACCTCAAACCGTAAACCTCAATTACGTTTGTAATACCATTTTTTCTAATTTGATGACGTAACAAAGCTATTACAGCACTCGTTTTGAGTGTGTTAATATCCATTACGAAACCCCCCCAAAATCTTGTTAATTTTTTTTGGTTGATAACACATATTGAACGAAATGTCAAATATCAGTGTGAGTTTGATGTTACTATTTTCTATTGTTTTTCGTATTTATCATGAGATTTTATCGGCAGCAAATTAACCGTGAAATTTTATTCATTTCGCAAAAAATGACAATTATGCATCTACTTGATTCAGATTTAAAAGTTTGCTGTAAATATCAACTTTGAAATAAAAGTGTCACCAACTGTCACAAAATTACCAAAATTAATTTTATTTGTAAAAAAAATTTATTTAATTTGCAAATTAGAAAAAATAGTATAAAAAACTCGTTTTGTAAAACTTAAGAGCACTCGTCCTTTACAGGCACTCCTGCTTACGGCAAACTTGGACTCGTATCTTAATATAAGTTTTACAAAACTAGTTTTTTAATATACTATTACCTATTTTTGAACATCATACTCTGTACACAGCCTATTTTATTAAATTTTTTGTGTGATTTGATATGCGTGTAAAAATTTCATAACTTTAAGTAATACCTATACTAGTGGTCGAGCTGGGGTTTCGCCAGAACGCACGCACTGCTGTCGGTGATTTTATACTTGTCAGCCTGTTTTTCAAAATGTCTTTTTAAGCTATATTATAGTTAAAAAGCGTTATTTATTTGCCGGTCTATTTTCAAGAAAATACAGAAGAAATATAATTTCATTTGGTTATCGGATCAAATTTTAGATGAATTATTTAAAATAATATCTGTTGAGCAAATTTAACAAAAAAGGAGAACTTATAAAAATAATGTTATAGGACAAAGAAATTTTGTATCTGCCACAAGTGTTAATATAGAAGCAACAAAAATAAAATGTTAATTAAACAACAAAACAATAAAAAAACCAGACCAAATTACATACCTAGTTAACAAGCATTTTTTTCTCGTAGGTTCATAAAGTTCAGTTACCTACTAGGAGTAATGTATAGTAAACTAGTACGCCAGAGGTTCAGGATAGTTGCATCACAAAATAAAATTGCACATGGGCGACACCTGAAAAATTTCGAAGGATTTCAAAAATTATATGCATGTACCAAGGCCGTGCGCCGGATTTCTTCAAGGGGGATTTTCGGATTCCCGATTTTTGAACTGTTTTTTCAGGTATTTTTTCAAATCTATATTTATATTTGTTATCTTGGGAAAAATAATACGATAAAAGAAAACTAAGACTATAACACCTTCACAGTTTATTAAAACGAATTGAAAAACGCCTGGTTTTGCATAAAATCTAAGGATTTCTCTCGGTTTGTTTCTAGTATTTCTTGGTTGGCTCGACACCCTGAAATTCATAGACTATAATATGGAAACCTCGTCTCCAAAGTTCAAAAATTTCATGGGGGTGTTTGAACACTTAAAACACACCGTGCACACGGCCCTGGCATGTACCTACTTATAACATCTTTATATGTTATGGACCAGAGAAGAAATGTAGACAATTCGCATTTTGTCCAGACAATACCCGAAATGTCTAGGACGTTTAGACAATAAGGAATAGAACGCTGCCTTACAGAGCAGAACTAGTTTAAGTCACAAAATGGAATTTTTACACCTTTTAGGTATAACAATTACTTTTTTGTCGTGTTTCTTTCAAAATATTACTCTTAAAACAATCTATAGTTTAGTTTAGTACCCACCATAGCTTTATTATAGGTTTTTTGAGTTTAAAAAAATAAAAACCGATTTTCGACAAAATGAACTTAAGCTAGTTCTGCTCTAAAGGCAGCGAGTGTTATTGACAATATTTAAGTTAGGGGGAAGTTTATAGGTTGTCAGGAAAAACGATCTCGAAATTATGACGGATTTATTAATTTTCGGTTTCTTTCTAGCTTTTATGCAAGTACATAGTTTTCTAACTTATAACATAGACAAAACATTTTGTGTGGACTACACAAGAAGAGATCGGACTAGTCTAATACTAGGTAGTAGACGTTTCCGATTTCATCTAGTCAAAATGCGATTTGTCTGCTTGTATTGTCCTTAACATATACAAAATTTGGAAAAATAGAAATTACTTTTAAGTAAAAGCGATATAAAATATTTTCATGAAAATAAGTTGAAAATATGGACTTTCATAATTTTCCAGGGGGTCCTTCCTCGCGTCGCCCATGGAATACTGTATTTATATTTATTTGTCTGTTCCTCTTATGTTGTTTCGATAGTTTGCAATATGCTATATGTTAATATTGGAAATAAATAAGACAAATAGCAGACATTTATATGTATGATTTATTAGAACGTGTGAGGTCAATACTCGTATTGTATTAAAACAACTTAGTGCATATTTTAATATTTCCTCTGTTAAAATTTGATCTCCTGACGGAAAAAATTAAATAATGTATAATTCTTTCTTTTCTTAATGTATTTTAAATAAAGTGTGATTTTATTACTTAACTTGCATTATCTAATAGTGTTGTCATAGATACTTTGCGGGATTTGCAGCAAAATAAATCTTTAAACCTCTTTTTCAAAATGTTATCATGTTCATGTTATCAAAAATGCAATTTATTTCCTACAACTGCAAAGAAGCACATAAATTTTGTTTCGTGCTGATGCCTTCCAAAATAATTGGAATAGGTCAAAGCTCTAGTAGTTAGGAACTAGAATTTTTATTAAAGACGTTGATTGATTTATTAAGAACTGAAAGGAGACTGGTACAAAAGGAAAAATATACTCAAAGTTTGCTTTATGTGCGATGTACCCGGTACCAATACATATAAGAAAGAGCGAAACAAACACTAATTGAACTACATTATTTTTGACCTAATACCTTTGAAAATTGATTAGTCCCACTCACCCTGTTTATTAAAGAAGCTTTTTTGTTTTTATTTTCTTTGTGAGTATTAATATTTTATGAATAGCGTATTTATATATTTCATTATTAAATTTTCCAGAGAGAATGTATTTCCGTCCACATAGGCCAAGCTGGAGTTCAAATTGGCAATGCTTGTTGGGAGTTGTACTGCTTGGAGCATGGCATTCAACCTGATGGACAAATGCCATCCGACAAGACCATAGGAGGTGGTGATGATTCGTTCAATACGTTCTTTAGTGAAACCGGAGCCGGAAAACATGTCCCCCGTGCGGTTTTCGTTGATTTAGAGCCCACCGTTGTTGGTAAGTTAATCTTTTTTAATTAACAAAGGGGTGACGGCTGAAATCCTACTTTAAGGCACACCCTAGTTGGGCAGCAGCTAGCGTTCACTGACTTCCGGTACATCGATCAAATTAATTTGTGTATGACAAAATTATAATACGTGTATACTTGCCTTATCTACAAACAGATAATAAAAATCTGAACATTATACAGAGAGTCCAATTTTTCCTCGTAGAATTTGTCATTATTAGAAAGCCATTCTGATTAAAAACTGCTATAATATGGACTAATAAACAAGTAAGCTGATTTGTGGTGTGAATATTAGCATGACTTGGTACGGGACATGTCGTGCATCGAGCTTTTGTGCATGTTTGGGAAGCATACTCGAACTTTTTAATTTGAGAGATGTTTAAAAACAGGACAAAAATATTCGAAAAAAGTATTGAATTTTTGATTTTGCGGGAAAAAAGCGAACACCCTATATAATATAGGTGGTACATGTACCAACTTATCTGCGCTACATAAAAATTATATTAATTATTATGTTCGATGCTGATGTTTCGTGAGATATATGCCGAATCGTTCCTGTTTTAACTAGAAAGGAAATATTTCTTTCGACTGAAACTACATTTCATCAAAATACACATTGCGTGTCTACAATACTATGATAATGATATAGGATGGCAATTATAAATTTAACAAACTGTGGTGGTGCAATTAATCCTTAATGGAAGATTGCCAGATTTTACAAAATATTAACTTGGAGTACTTGGAGTAACGGCTTTATAAAACAATATCAGTAGTAGCTATTTATTTTGGATTAAAAATATGAATCAGTACAATAGCAAGAAGAATATGTTTCTGAAATTGTTTCAATGAATGGTTGTTGTAGTCAAATAAAGTAAAATTTGCGTTATTTTGGGTATGTGTTTCAAGTATGGTTAATAGTCCAATTTGTTTTAAATTAAAAATCAAATCAAATTTTTTTTTTATTTAATGAATAGCCGATTTCAGAACGTTTTAGGAAGGTGTCTTTTTTGTATCCGTTTTGATTTATTGAAAATGTCAGGTTACCATCAATCTGGATTTATTTTATAATATTTTTGTCGTATTATTCAAATTTATACTTTTTATATCATTTTTGACAATGATGGTGTTAGTCTCCTAGCTTTTTAATATAACAAATTTTTGTTTGTTATTCTCTTTATTATTTATATTTGAATGAAAACGAATGTTATCAAATTTCATTTTTAATATTTTGATTGATGATTTAACATAATAATTACATTAAATTACGTGACGCGCAAGTGTTACTTTACTACAGAATGTTTTTATTATTTTGCGAACTACGAATGGGGTTACATTCAGAAGACATCTTTAATGTACTTACATTTTAGAGAATAGTGGATATAAATTAATATTATATATATATATATATATATATATATATATATTAATATTTTTCTTTAACAACGCCTACTAATAATATTCAAAACATTTAATTTACGAATTTAAAAATATAAAAATGTATAATTCAGTGAGACATAAAAATAAGTATACCAAGATATATATTTTTGAAAATATAAAAAAATAAGCAATTTTTAATGGCATAGCCAACTATGGTTTGCATTTAAAATAAGAAAGTTAGGTGTAATAACTCGAAATGTATTGAACCTAGAACAAAAATTTCTAGTGCACATTATTCTACGTGAAAAACTACTACAACAAACACTTTACAGATTTAAAATATTTTAATAAACAAAAAAGTTATGACACTTTTTAAAAATCGGTCAAATCTCACTTATTAAAGATATCCTAATAACGGTTAGAGATATCAAGATGTGGTTTTTACCAATCGATTTTTCTTAAAAATCGAGCACAGTATTGCGAAAATCATTTTTTTCTATCTCGCCTAGAAATGGGTGAAACTCCCCATTCCCACCGAAATTGAGACACCCTGTACTTTTGACTTTCAACAAAAGTGTGATAAGGAAAAATTGATTATAATTGTAAATTTTTTAATGCTAAAACGGGACATACCTACTAAACTTCTTCTGCAACTAGCATGTAAGAAGTAGACTATAACTGCCACTTACAATGAAATATATATCTGCCATACATTTATTGTATATAATAAATTAATAATTTATGCAGCAACACACTTTATTGCTTCCTACATTAACTCATTAATGCTACAAAAATACAGTAATATTTTAAAAATATAGGACAGCAAAATTAAAATACGCATTTAATATTGAATCTTATAATTACTGTGGTGTTTTAGATCTAGATATGTAAAGGCATATAATATGGAATTTATTTTGTTGCAATTGAAAATTAATATTTAATTATAATGTAGAAGGAATAATCTATTTCTCGTTTATTTTAGATGAAGTACGAACCGGCACATACCGCCAACTCTTTCATCCGGAACAGCTTATTACTGGAAAGGAAGATGCCGCCAATAATTACGCTCGTGGTCATTATACAATTGGTAAAGAAATTGTTGATGTTGTTTTGGACCGTATCCGCAAACTTGCTGACCAATGCACAGGATTGCAGGTAGATATATCTTCAAATACTTAATTTTGTGTACCTAATAATTTGGAGGTGAGCATGGTAAAAGATCAATTGCACATAATATTATTCACATGAGAGAGAGTGTTTTTAAGATTTTTCAATTGTAGATTTAGTTATTTTCAAATATTTGAAATATCGGGGCCATTCCGAGACATTTATTGTAACTTTTAACATAACAATCCAGTGATTGCTTTTTCTGTCATCCAAAACCGAAAACAAGCAAACTGTACCTACCTTGCATGGTACAAAGATGGGGGTCTTGTAAAACCCCGGTCAACCCAACACGAGGAAACTCTTATAGACCGCCGTCTTGAAAAATAGGGATGCAAATTCATATTTATTATACGTTTTTTTAAATATCTCCGTTCCAGTCGCTCTTAAGATAAAAATAGTTATACACAATCTTATGTAGAACTTGATTGTGTCACGTAAATTACATATTAACACATACCTACAGAAAAATTTGTAAACAAAATTTGCAAATTTTAAACTAGTTTCATAATGACTAAATATATATGTACAGGATCGACTCTGGATGGAAACTGCGATATTCTTTTCTACTAGCTAGACTATAAATAAAGATCATCTGATTCTTTTTCTTCATAATTTAAATTATTTGTTTTTATATATCCAATTAATTTCAAAATTATGTTATGTCGAAATTTGTATATTTATACTGACTATTATTTTCAGGGATTTCTTGTCTTCCATTCTTTTGGTGGTGGAACGGGATCAGGTTTCACCAGTTTATTGATGGAAAGGCTTAGTGTGGACTATGGAAAAAAATCCAAATTGGAATTTTCTATCTATCCTGCTCCTCAAGTATATTCTACATTATAAACACATTTTTCACATTAGTAATTTCTTTTTTTTTTTGGTTTAGGTTTCAACGGCTGTGGTAGAACCATACAACTCAATCTTAACAACACACACCACTTTAGAACACTCAGATTGTGCTTTCATGGTGGACAATGAGGCGATATATGACATTTGCCGAAGAAATTTAGACATTGAGAGACCAACTTATACAAACTTAAATAGGCTCATTGGCCAGGTGAAAAAATTTAGAAAAATATGTTTTTATTATGTGTCAGTTTTAAACCGCTCACCAAAATTTGAATAATTTACGTTGAACTGTTTTGAAAATAAATGTTCAACTTTTTAAAGAGATTTTAAAGAGCTTTCAATCAATCATATCTCGTAAAATGTGCATCCTATGTCAATACAATTTTAGGTATCGCTGAAACATAGCTTTGTTCGTTCAATTAATTTTTTTCATAATTTTAATTTTAAAATTTGGATGTTATATAGTCAAAAATGTGACTTAATAGTGCAGGCGCCAAAGGTACTTGAGTATGCATAATATGAGGACCGGCAACTATGCTCGGATTCTTATATCTGAGACCTTAAATAATAAAAAAAATCATGTTGCCGGCGAATCGGATGGTCCACTTCAATTCCCTCGCCCTCTTATTATGTTATCACTATTATTACAGTCAATCAGATATTTGAGATTCAAAAACTTGCGGGTAGGCTGAATTTTTTATGTTGTTTCTGATGGTCCGAAAGGTAAAATCTCAAGTTGGCGTATCCCCACCTGTTTCGGAATCCCCGCCATCTAGAAAAATTTTTGGAATCGATTTTTGGATTTGCCCTTTTGTCTTACGCTGAACTCTCTGTAGTTAGTTCCGAAAAAGATAGAGGGCGCCAAAATTTCCAAAAATGCGCTGTACCTATGTGCCTGTTATATGTCAATGTTTTTCTGGTATTTGAGTACTTAAAAGTGTTTTATTCAAAAAAAACGTGAAAAAATGTCGTTTCAAGTGTCCAATTTGAAAAGAAAAAGACCGAACGAGTTAACGTGTTTGTTTTGTGATACAACAGGAGACTTATTTAAAAAATCAAAATCTCAATCGTGGATGACTATTATAAGAGCAGCAGATTCAAATTTTTTCGCAATATATCCAGTGGTGTCGACGATTGGAGTGGAAAAGTGGAGCAGTCCCCCAGTATCTACGCCACTGGACATTTTTTTTATAAATAAACCGCATCATTACTAAGAAATGTACTACATTACTCTGTGTACAAAATTTAATGAAAATCGATCGAGTGGTTTAGAAGTTATGGTAACAAAACGAGTTCTTATCCTATACTTTGACACCCTGTATCTTTGTTATAAAACATTTTTGAGCAAAGTTTTTTCATTAAAGTCTACTTATTTTT
The DNA here is from genome assembly GCA_963942485.1 of Pediacus dermestoides. NCBI lineage: Eukaryota > Metazoa > Arthropoda > Insecta > Coleoptera > Cucujidae > Pediacus > Pediacus dermestoides. The sequence goes on from OZ012626.1 coordinate 15,556,735, forward strand.
TGATGCTCTATCACCTCCCAAAGTTAATGAAGTTTAACTTTTACCACCCTGTATATAAAAATATAAAAGGTGTGCGAAAAAAAACTGGACCATATGATGGAGCGGCCACATCCAAAATATTAATTTTTAAGCTGTTATATCAATTGATAAAATGCGGTCCTCATATTATGCATACTCAATTCCATTCAGCTCCCGGTCTATAATGTTCGTTCGGTTATTTTTTAACGTTGATTAGGTTATACAATTTAAAAATTATCAGAATAAAAATTAAGGATATAAGTATAAATACATTGTCTAAATATGGACAGAATGGACAAAAAAAAGATATGAAGGCACATTTTTTAAATGATAACGTAGATTTTGGACAAACATATTGAATAAATTACCACATATTAAAAAAATATTCTTTTAAGTACTGCAAAAGTTTACATTAAACTAATAAGCGATTTCCGAAATACATAAGACCACGTAAAGTTTAATGCCATGAAATTATCTTTAAAAACTGGTAGGTACTTGTTTTGGTATAATTTAAGACTTAAAACTTCATAACATGTTAAGTTAAGTTATTTAAATTTCGGTGATTGTTTCATGTAGACACATAATAAATAGGTACCTACACAATTTTATAAATTTTTTCGCCCCTTCGTTTTTGAGATATTCGCTTTGAAGCGAAGGCTCAAATACATTAAATTTGAATCGCATAGCAGTTATAATTTTAAATATCTTTCTAGATTGTGTCATCTATAACAGCTTCACTTCGTTTTGATGGTGCTCTTAATGTCGATTTGACTGAATTCCAAACAAACTTGGTTCCGTATCCCCGAATTCATTTCCCATTAGCAACTTACGCTCCAGTCATTTCAGCCGAAAAAGCGTATCATGAGCAATTAACGGTTGCTGAAATAACAAATGCATGTTTTGAACCTGCTAATCAAATGGTAAAATGTGACCCAAGGCATGGAAAATACATGGCTTGCTGTATGCTCTATCGGTAAAAATATACACTTAAATTTTTAACGAGTCTAGTAAACAAATGTTTCTTTTAGAGGGGATGTGGTTCCAAAAGACGTAAACGCAGCAATTGCCACAATAAAAACTAAACGCACAATTCAGTTCGTTGATTGGTGTCCAACTGGTTTTAAAGTTGGTATCAATTACCAACCACCTACTGTGGTACCAGGAGGTGATTTGGCCAAAGTTCAAAGAGCTGTTTGTATGTTGTCTAACACCACGGCTATAGCTGAAGCTTGGGCTCGTCTTGACCATAAGTTCGATCTTATGTATGCGAAACGAGCCTTTGTCCACTGGTATGTGGGCGAGGGTATGGAGGAAGGAGAATTTTCTGAAGCTCGCGAAGATTTGGCTGCTTTGGAAAAGGATTATGAAGAAGTTGCTGTTGATTCTGTTGAAGGAGAAGCTGACGAAGGAGATGAATACTAAGCTTATAACGACTTGATCGCGCCGAATTAGAGTAGTGTGATTTTTTACTATTGAACTAATTGATATAAACTTTTTTATCACATCATCGATGACCTGCACAATTAAATAACAGTTGTGCTTTTTTATATTTTGTTTTTATTTATAAAATACTAATTGCACCCTGATTTTACAATAAAGTTTTGGCAATTATTGCACTTGTTATTTTTAAAACCTTTGAAACTTCACCACAAAGTTTTGGTTTTTGACGAAACCAGTAGTTAGAGTAGTTTTCAACCTAAATGCAATACAAAAAACAGGTTCTAGAATACAGGGTGTGTCACGACGAGTTGATAGTAGACATAACTCTATTACTAAACACAATTTGGTTCTAAAAATTGGTACACGCCCATTATACAATGTGCTCTATTTAACGAAAATATTGCCACCTTTCTGGTACTTCCGGTTATACCGGAAGTAGACACAAACTTTGTTATTTTAAATGGAACATCCTGTGTATTTTTGCATTTTTAGATTCTACACTTCATTTTAGACATAAAAGTATTAAGGTTGTATGGTCCTAACATTAACGGTATTATAATTATTTACACTTTTTAATTTTTTTTTACAAAAACGTAGGTGTAAATAAAAATTCGAATCTTGACAATGACACATTTTTTAGAAATTTTTTTCTTACGTTTGAAGTAGGAATATACGAGCAATAAGCTGATATAGTTTTGGAAAACTTGCTTTATACAGGGTGTTGGTGGTTGTCCGTTCATTTTTGAATACTTTGATCAATGATAACTTTATTTTTTTAAATGGAACACCCTATATATTTCCACATTTTCGAATTCTACACTTAATTCTAGACATAAAAGTATTAAGGTTGTAAAGTCTTAAAATTAACGGTTATATAATTAATTACGTTTTTTCCAATTTTCAAGATTTTTAAAAATTAACGATCAACCATAAGCAGGCTGTAGATATAAAATAAGTTTTTCAAAACCATATTACCATGTTTCTTGTACATTTCTACGTCCACTAAAATTTGTTTTTATATTTAATTTAATATTTTTTATTTTTATTTATTTATTTTAATTAAGTAATTATGTTTCTTCCAATTTTTTCGTACAAAAACTTAGAGTCAAACATTTTCATATTTTACTAATGACACGTTCTTTCAAAAAACAAACCAAATTTTAGTGGACGCAGAAATGTACAAGAAACATGGTAATATGATTTTAAAAAACTTATTTTATACAGGGTGCTTGTGATTGACCGTTAATTTTTAAAAAACGTAATTAATTATAATACCGTTAATTTTAAGACCTTACAACCTTAATACTTTTATGTCTCGAATTAAGTGTAGAATTCGAAAATCTAGAAATATATAGGGTGTTTCATTTAAAAAAATTAAGTTATCATTGATTAAAGTTTTTAAAAATGAACGGACAACCACCAACACCCTATATAAAGCAAGTTTTCCAAAACTGAAAGGGTCCTGGGGGAATACCAAGCGGGCTTTAGAAACAATAGAGCTACGACAGATCAAATTTTCACCCTCAAAGAATTGCAAGTTTCTAATTACGAATATAAAACAGAACTCCATGCGTTATTCGTCGACTTCAAGAAAGCATATGATACAATAAGTAGGAGAAAAATGTATGAAGGAATGCACCAGTTAGGAATCCCAAAAAAACTCATCAGAATAACGAAAATGACTCTGGAGAACACAAAAAACAAAATAACATGGAAGGGAGAAGAGTCGCAAGAGTTTGAAGTAAGAAGAGGACTCAGACAAGGAGACCCCCTATCAACAACATTATTCAATTTGACACTGGAAGTAATAATAAGAAATAGTAAAATAAAAAATGAAGGGACGATATTTAACAAGGACAACCAATGTATGGCCTTTGCAGATGACTTAACAATCATAGCAAGAACGAAAAATGAACTAATAAGGGTCGTAAGAAGAATAGAACAAGAAGCAAAGAATTTCGGACTGGAGATAAACCAAAATACCTATATGGTTATGGGACAAACACAAAATCCACTACAGAACCAAGGCAACCTGACCTTGATAACAAACAGCAATAAGGAATGTGTCTTCGAGAGAGTGAAAAATTTCGTATATCTGGGGGTAATTGTAGAAGAAAATGGTCATGAAGGTCAAGAAATACAGGCAAGAATTGCAAAAGGTAACCGAAAGTACGGAAGCCTGAAAAAGCTAATGAAATCCAAATATGTATCGAGAAAGACAAAAGAGAGAATATATACAACAGTTATGAGGACTACGGCCACATATGCCTGTGAGACGTGGGTGATGAATAAAACGGAAGAAAAAATGAAAAGATGGGAAAGAAAAATGTTACGTGCTATATATGGAGGAATAAGAACGGAGGAGGGATGGAGGAGAAGAACAAACCGCGAATTGGAAGAATTAAATAAAAACCCCAGTATCATAGCAGTTATCAAAGCACAAAGGTTAAGATGGCTGGGACATGTGGAAAGATTGACTAAGGAGAGATTACCAAAATTAGTTCTAAGCAGAAAACCGATAGGAAAAAGAAGAAAGGGAAGACCAAGAAAGAGATGGATAAATAGCTTGGAAGAGGATTTGAAAGTGTTGAGAGTTAGAAATTGGAAAGAGATAGCAACAAACATAAAGGAGTGGCGAGCAATAGTGCAGAGAGCGCTCCAAGAAAAATGGTGAAAAGTAACAGTTAATCGAGTTATATAATCATGTACTTAATAATAATATAAAATGATGTATAGTATTGATATTTTGTAGCCCTAGGCCTACACGGCCTGTAGAGCAAATAAATAAATAAAATCATCAGCTTATTTCGTGTATATTCCTACCTCAAACACAAGAAAAAAATTTTGGAAAAACGTGTCATTGCCAAGATTTGAATTTTTATTTAGGTACATGTATGTTTTTATTAAAAAAAAATGAAAAAGTGTAAATAATTATAATACCGTTAATGTTAGGATCATACAACCTTAATACTTTTATGTCTAAAATGAAGTGTAGTATCTAAAAATTCAAAAATATCCAGGGTGTTCCATTTAAAATAACAAAGTTTGTGTCTACTTCCGGTATAACCGGAAGTACCAGAAAGGTGGCAATATTTTCATTAAATAGAGCACATTGTATAATGGGTGTGTACCAATTTTTAGAATCAAATTGTGTTTAGTAATAGAGTTATGTCTACTGTCAACTCGTCGTGACACACCCTGTATAGTCGATTTGTTTGAAAAGTTTTTGAGCTATGTAACTAATTTTTCCGTTACAATCTCAAAATAAGCTCAAATTTAACTTGGCTGTCCCTAGGTTCTTGGGGTTATGTTTTTATGCCATGTCAACTCAACGAGTATGTTGTAGAGGAAAGTAGGGTAAAACGGGGTACCTAAACTATTTCCTGTAAAAGCTAAAAAAATTCTTAATCTTGATAATAGTAATGAGTCTAAAAACAATACTCAAAGAACTGATACTTTCGCAGAATTTCCTCTAGGGATGTAGTCGATGTAGAAAAAGTGTAGGATTTAGAGGTATTGAAAATTAGAAGAGTAAAACGCGGTATTTCAAAAAAATTAGGAAGAATATTGCTATTCGTAAATTTTCCATTAGGTACTTTAAATTTTAAAGTTGACAATACAATTAATCTTCTTCTGTGGATGACGAATCGCTCAATGTTGTCACTTTGTTTGGTCTTCCCCTAGTTAATTTCTGTTTCGTGGTTTCGTCATCTTACGTTTTTTTATTATAAATTCGCGTATTTAAAACAAAATCTGTCTTTTCACATTGTAAAATGATTGTTAAAGTTGTTTTACAATTTGATTGAAATGTGCAGGCGTCTTAAATGAAAATACTTCTGGTAATTCGAAAATACAATAATCTGTAATCTACTCCTCTGTATTCCACTCTATTATATTCTAATCTCTAAAATTCTCCCTACTGTCACTTATTTTTGTAGTTCTTCATAAAATCGTTCATTAATGAACACATTATGTAGCTCCTCTACCATTTGAATTTAGGTGGCCACTTTAAAAACAGTCAAACGACTATTCGCGCAATCTTGGATACTCATTTTACAATGAGACTGAGAATACCTCGGCGTTTTATAAACCGCCTAAAAATTCAGTTTATTTTTTTCTACGGTTATGATTGGATGTTATAAATAAATTCATACGATTACAAATGAAACTTTAGACTTTATAAAACGTAGTTACTAAATTAACATTTACTTGACTAGAAATAGAATACAAAGTAATAACAATAAGTAAATAAAAAATACATAGCAGTGATTTCTTGTTGATGAACTTACGAATTAGGTACAAGATATGTTTAAAATCTTTCATGAGTCTATACCAAATAACAATAATAGTGGGGTAGATGAGCGTAAACTATTGACTATTCACATAATTGATAAAAGCATGAAATTTAGTACATATCAGAGTATTTTAAAAACTGCAGAATGAGGTGCTAGAAAGCTGAGGTAGTAATTTACCAAAATTTTAGCCAAGATACTTTCCCTACTTAAATTTTTTGCAGTTTCTCATGATCTTAATTTCATTCTGAATTTTTTAAATCTAAAATGTAAAATTTTCTTAGACTAAAATGTGAACATATAGGTAGTTAGAGTATTAGTCGAGCATGTTTTTGAAAAACACTAAAAATTCTGTTGTGAAAATTTTGGGGTGTTCTGCTAAATAACTTTTGTTGAAAATGTGTGCAAATCTGATATATTTCAGTCGTGTAATTGAATCCCGTTTGTTGTTATAAAAAAAGTGTGGTTAAATTGACTGACTTTGACCCACATGGCTTTAAAATTACGCTTCCTATTAACAAGTAGATGATTAAAAGTACGCAAATGCATGTTATGTATGTATAACATGTGTGTTTCATTTAAGACGAATACATCTAAATACCTTTTTTACTTTTCAATGACTTTGATTTATTCTTGCACATACCAAACTGCTTTAAAAAATGCAAAAACATGCATTTTTTATCAAAACATTTTATTAGGAAAAGTTGTTCATATGTAGAGAACTCATTTACTGTCCCTTTGAGGGGTTTATATTATGTAAAAAAATAATTTTAATTGACTGAAAAATAAAAATGTTATTTAGTGAATTAAGAGAAACATAATATTCTTAGGTAAAATTTGAAATCTATTGGGAAGAAATTCCTTGATACAGGACACCCTATATAATACAATGGAACTTTTTATGTTTTTATCACAGTATGCGTGATAGGTTAGCTTATTAACCCCACTATAAGGTTTACAATAGTTTCAAAACAAAATAACACCTTCAATGTTATTGATCTGATTAAACTGCCACAGCCGTAACAAAATTAATATAAAAAATGTAACAAATACTGCACAAGTACATTCACTTCTTTTTCTTTTCTGAAGAAGTATACTCAGGTAAAGACGAGTCAGTTTCTATCATTTCTACTGCACATTTTCGAGGAAACCACCCTCTTAGTCTATTTAATGATTCTTCACCACTTGGAAGCTCTTGTACCTTTTCTCCGAATAACCAATACCTAGGGACAAAATGTATTTATTTTTCACGCTATATTTCAATACGGCTAAAAACATACTTCCTCCACCTAGTAACCATAACTGTATCTCCAATCTCTAATTTCAATCGAGACTCGTCAGTGCAGGGATAATGGATACATACGCTTATGCCTTGTGTTATTGGAAACCAATATCCAGATGCACGTTTTACAATGGTGTAAAGTTTGGTTCTTTGTTTTTTCTCGGATTTTTGTTCTAATTGTTCCCGCTGTATAACATTACAGATCAGTGCAATCATATTGAATTTTATAGCTATAAACTTACTGTTAGAGTAAATTGATCACATCCGTCTACCACAGGCCAAGAAACTCCATCTCCAATTGGTTGGCCACTAAGATTAATCACTTGAAAAAAGTTGTTGTATACTCCTAAGTCATATGGAAATATAAATTTTTCTGAGTCTCTCCGTCGATAGTTAGCCTTCTCTAATATCCAATCTTCAATTCCAGTTCTATTTCGAATAATACTCCTCATCTAAAAAATATAGAGATACATTTTTTTAAATATTGGATTATTTAAGTAGTTTTTAAAAATTATAATTTTTTAAATTGAAACATCTCTCATAATTATAGACGTTTTTAAAAGAAAACTTCCTTTCCTAAATAGTGTCACATCAAAATTTAAATACGAGGTATGTGTAGTTTATTTTTAGGTTTATACCTAAGCCAGAACCTATCCTGCATTTTAACTGACAATTTGAATTTGAAGAAGAGAACTCATAATAATTTTTATTAAAAGATGCTTTTTTATTCTCATCAGTTTTTGGTGATAGAAATGATCAGTGATGAGCTCCGATGAATATGAGGTTATTTAATATTTAAATTTGGATACACGGCATCCAAATGAGTCGGAACACTATCGTTCATGTGTCGCATTTAAGTGTCTAACACATAATAGCATATTTTCCAGCAGCAGAGGTAGATCATTTTCCATGAAATGGCGATACGTCCCACCATCAAGTCGTAAAGGAAGGATGTGGAGTCCAATCAAACAATCGTCTGACATTTACGGAAATTTAATATTGCTCCATAAGTGATTATTGTGGAAATTATTACGGCATCCCTAGAGAAGCTAGCTTCATAAGTGAGAGGCTTTGGGTTGAAAATAGTGGGTCTTCCGCTACCCTTTGGTTGAACTATTGACAAAAAACAACTATTTGTGGAAAAATACGAGGTAACAGCGCGTGGACTCGCTGAATGTGGAATGGATACGACTGTTGTTTTTTAGCACTCCCAAAACAGTTTAGTGACTCACATTCAGGATGGTAGCAATTTTTCTCGTACTTGTTTCTAGCTCTTCTTCAATTTGACGAAGTATTCCTTCCTCTATCTGCGGCGTTCGAACTTCTCTGGGTTGTTTTTTGAAATTTCCCATTTCATGAATTGGTTGATGAAGGCGCGTAAATAACTCATGATGTGGCTTAACGTACTGGGGTTACGTAAAGACTCAAAGTTTCTAGCGAATTGCGAAATTGTATTGTCGTACAATAAAAACGCAAGAGACAATTTGTGTGCAGATTTTACTGAACTTTTCATGGAAAATTAAAATGTGAAAACATTTGATGCTTTTAACAACAAAAATCATAAACCGATGTTCATACCCCCGCCACTGGCATCATAAAAAGTTGAAACCAACCAAAAGATAACATGTAAATATCATAACAAATTTCATAAAATTATCTTAAAGCATTTCCGAGATTTTTGGAAGAAATTTATTTTTTTTCAGACCTCAAGTAAACTAGGCCGTTTAGGAGCTAGAAGCTATGTTCATATGCACTTTTTGTCTTAGAATAAGCTCAGAAATCACCCCCTGAAATATTTTGCAATCATTTAGGACCACCCTGGACAAAAAGTTGTCCATGTGTATTGTGTATTGTGTAATTTTAGGCTATCTCTACTGATTATCCAAATACAGGGTTGGGCAAATGTGTCGGAACACCTAATTTCTGACTTAACTTTTTTATTATTATTATTACTGTTAAAAGAAACATTTGTAGTTTTTTTATTCTATTCAGTGACGTACTTTGTTGTCCAACAGCTACCTTATTTTTTATTTAATTATTATTTAATATTTAAAAAAACACACGTCGCACACCCACCAAACCCTATATCATTGTAATTGTTGAAAAATAGGGACTTTGTATGATTTTCAAAATATTTTTTTTTGAAAAGCTGATACCAAATTATCACTGTCAATATTTTTGAAAAATTTTTTGGTCCGTACTTTCCGAGTAAATAATTAAAAAGTATTGTAAAATTTGTCACGAATCAAGTTCCACAGTGCAGCACGCCGCATTTTGACTTATTTCAAAAAATGTCAAACGCGTAAAAAATATTTAGACATGACAATGCCAACTAGATTCGTGAGGTCACACAGGACTCTCCGATCTCAAAGCGTTTTCGGGCGGCAATAACATATTTGAATTACGATCAATTTAAAATCGTTTTTTTATGTACAGTTGGCGACACGGAATAGTTTCCAGACAAATTGATCAAAGTAGCGATTTTTGAATTTTTTTAGCATTATAAATCAGACTTTTTAAATCAAAATTTCTTTTAACGACAGTGGTGGAGACAGGCGAAGAGCTCATTAGATTACATTTACTTGTCTACTTGACCAACTACCTTCTAGCTGTGCCACAATTGCGCCTTTTTGAGCATCAGTAAGAAAATTTCTAGGCGTTTTACTTCAAATACTTTACATAAAATATTGTGACACAAATATGACTGCTAATAATGCCACTAAGCAGTTATCGAGCCTATGAACATGATTTAATTTACAATGGAAAAAAATGCCTGGAAACTATTCCGCGTCGTCAACTGTACAAATATTGAGTAAAAAAAACATTTTTGCTGTAGAGTATTATTAATATAGTCGTTTTACATTTCTAATAGAAAAAAACGTTAAAAATATACAACGTAAGAAAAAAACTTTAAGGCATATTTTGGCGAAATAACTACGAATAACCATAGTTAAATAGTTACTGGTCATAGTATTTTGGCGATTCGGTTTAATAACTATGACGTCACGTTAAACTTAACCATACAATTAGCTTTCGAAGCTGGCTATTAGATGTAGTTTATTCTCTGTCTCTTTTTAATATGTTATGAGAGAACAGAAAAAATGGCATATTGAAAGATTAAGCAATTGGGACACATAAATGAATATAATGTACTTAAATATAAATAAATAAAACAAATCTATCATATTTTGAACTTTTGTCATAAGGTCCATGTCAAAGTTAACAATATTAGGTACCATCCCATTTTTCCTGAATCGGACACTGACAGAAGTGAGACTAGCTGATTGATATTTCAAATATCGCGGTCAATATGGCCGGCCGCTGGGGATTGGCTCTCCACCATCTAACATGCCCGAGATCATACCTTGTCTTTTTATTGCCATGGTTAAATTATACTTATTACTATATACAGTCGGACCAGGCTATCAAAATCAAAAATGGGCGTGTACAGAGCTGCAGTCGTTTTACTGGTACATTCAAAAGTAAAATGATGTGCCGGTAAATTTGAATGACAGTGAAATGAAATGACAACTGTCAAGCATTTTTGCCTAGGGGATTAAAACAACGTATAGTAATGAAGCAATGTTTATTCTATTTATAGTAGTTTAATAAACAAGAGTGTTAATAAGAGCGATTAATAATCGAAACGATTTTAACGCGTGAGCGCAGCGAGCGCGTTAATGAGTCGAGATTATTAATCGCCGATTAACACTCATGTTGATTACAATATTTTTTTGTCGATCGCTCTTTATTAGAATGAAAATAATCTAATTTTGTTCCATGGCAAAATCCAAATTCTGACATAAATGCAATAAGTCAAAATACCACTGACATAATTAATTAATTTCGGCAGGTGTCAGTTCCAAATGCATGTTTCAATAATATAATATATTGTTGGTTACCTAGCAAATCTCATAATCTCAACAATGTTTTTAATGTGCATGTATGCATTAAACTGAGTTATTAATACACTTCTTTTATTACATTAACTAGATCTTTAATAAACGATCGACAAAAAAATATTTTTTTGTCGATCGTTTGGAACTGACACCTGCCGAAATTAATAAATTATGTCAGTGGTATTTTGACTTAGTGCATATTATGTCAGAATTTGGATTTTGCCATGGAACAAAATTAGATTATTTTCATTCTAATAAAGAGCGATCGACAAAAAAATATTGTAATCAACATGAGTGTTAATCGGCGATTAATATTCTCGACTCATTAACACTCTTGTTTATAAACTACTATTCCTGTAGCCGTCGCAGTTATTTCAGTGTCTTTTTGTAACGGGTATGTCCATTCTATTCACCAGCTTGTTTTTGTCTATCAAAAAAGTCGATAACATTCCTTGCTTCGGAATGAATAATTTTTCGTGTTTTGCATTTACCGCTCATTTTCACCAACTCTGTCTTCAAAAGTAAGCATAATGTGAACATTTGTTTAGTTTTCAATGGTTTAAAATAACTTACCAAGACCGAAAATGCTCGTATTTGGACACAAACAAAATAACGCAAACAGGAACAAGTAACAACAACAGCAATAGAACCAAAAATTCAACCATAAAACGCAAATTACTTAATTAGCGCAACCGAAAATGCTCGTATTTGGACACAAACGAAATAACGTAAACAGGAACAAGTAACAACAACTGCAATAGAACCAAAAATCCAACTACAAAACGCAAATTACTTATTTAGCTAATTTAATAAATATTTGAGTTTCAATTCTGACAGTTTTGACTTTTTGAAACGAGTACTAGATATGGTCTTTTATTGGTCGGAACTTTTCCCGCCTAGAAATATTAAAAGTAGTTCGCATATTTTCCGGGGCTTTTGTTAGTTTGGTGACACTATAGTTATTACCAAGGACGTATAAAATAGAGGACAGAAAGATCCCCGGGGTGGGGATTGAATTCGTGGGTCAAAAAGTGTTGCACGTTCAAATGGACTCAAGCGTACTTGATAGTTTCTACGCATGCGCATGTTTGTTTTGGTTTGTCACTGTCATAACAACTGGCAACGGATTTGTGCCTACACCCACCCGGGAGCTTTCTCTCCTCTATATTTTATACCTTCTTGGTTATTACTTAGGTCTGCAATCTCACTTTTAAGTTGGCCATCTGTGTCTTATAACTATGACGTCAGGCCACTAAACTATGACGTAAATTACTATTTAACCATGGTTATTCGTAGTTATTTCGCCAAAATATGCCTTTAAAAAAAATGTGTCATTGTCAAGATTCGAATTTTTATTTACATCTGTTTTTGTAAAAAAAAAATGAAAAATTGTAAATAATTATAATACCGTTAATGTTAGGACCATACAACCTTAATACTTTTATGTCTAAAATGAAATGTAGAATCTAAAAATTCAAAAATATACAGGGTGTTCCATTTAAAATAACAAAGTTTGTGTCTACTTCCGGTATAACCGGAAGTACCAGAAAGGTGGCAATATTTTCATTAAATAGAGCACATTGTATAATGGGCGTGTACCAATTTTTAGAAGCAAATTGTGTTTAGTAATAAAGTTATGTCTACTGTCAACTCGTCGTGACACACCCTGTATTGTATCTATACAATACCTAATCATTGAATACAATGATATTTAAAACGAACTGGCTAAAACCCGTAAAACAATAAAAATACTTAAGTTGATCAAACTATGAAACTTCGCATAACTAAACTAAAACTTACCTGGAAGAAAAGTAACATTCCAACTGCAGCTACAACTCCAATAGCAAAACCTAATGCGAAAACAGTCATAATCATTCCATAAAGCCCTAAATTGACGATAGGTTCCAGCCCTGTTCCATAATTTAAGTAGTAAACCCTGTATATGGCCCTGAATAATGAAAATCCTAATATTATAGATGCGTGAAAGCAACCCAAAGTTGCAAATGTCAGGAAGAGAGTGAAATGTGCGTGATTTCCCCATCCTACACAATTATTTATCCAGGGGCAATGATGGTCCATTTTCATAACACATCTTCCGCCTACAGAAAACCAATTTACTACTTGTAATTTGCACTATCATTGTGAATTACTTACACTTTCTGCAATGATGTGACCTAGGTGCTTTGTAACCGTGACACACTCCACACCATTGTAGATATTTACAGTCGTGTTCAACAGCCTACAATTATATTAATTTAGATAATTCTACGTAATTAGTTGAACAAATAACGTTTGCAGGTACCGGTTTCCAATTTAGAGGCAAATAACCAGGCCCATGATACATGGAAGATAGAAAATTATACAATGTTAATCCAGATAAACTCATGAAACAGATTGTATTTAAAAAACCACTAAATGTATTTGCCGGCCACCACATTCCACTGCAGTGAATGGTCATACCAGTAACAAGCTTTATTATTCCTAAAAAATGTTAACACTTGTTTTGTTTCGGAATAAACCTTCTGGCATATTTATTACTTACCCAAGGCCGTTAAGGGTCCCCAGTGGCATATTCTGGAGAATGGTCCGAAGCACATTTTATTTATTGCATATGTATGCGACTCAAAATGATTCGAAAAATAAGTGAGAAACAAAATTATACAAGGAATGATACCAAGTCAAAATAGTTCAACATAACCTCAACTTTACTTACATCGAATTGAAATCATCTACGAACTTACATCGAATTGTTATAGGAGAAAGAATTCTTTTCATATACATGTTCATTTGTATTTTATGAGGGGTTGCACTAGCCTCTTCTACTTTTTCACGACAGGGCCGTTATTCTCGACTTATTTGAATTTATTGTTATAATTTAAATGTCAATTTTTGATGCTTTGTAATAATTAAAATTATACAGGGTGTCTCTAAAAGGTCTTTACAAAATCCTACCACAAGTTTTTGGGCTCAAAATAATTCGTTTAAACCAAACATACCTACCTTAGTCCAAAAGTTCTTCCTTACTGAGTTACAGGGCGCTAAAAATATTTTTCAAAATAATTTTTTAAGTATATCTACAGAACGGTTTAAAGTAGAGATTTGAAATTTGGTGGGTTAATAAGTTAATAAAGAAGCTACAATTTGTTGGTATTAGAACGAAAATAATATTGTTCAGTGGCGTACTTACCGAAGAGGTCTCAGGGATTTTTTGAATAATTTTTGTAGGGATTAAATATTTTTACAAAATAATAAGAATTATGATAGATACGCTCAAGACACGTAAAAAATGTATACTTGTTTGTTTTGCATTAACTCACCTGTTTGCGAGATATTTCACTTTGAAAATTTTTGTTGCTATTAAAACGACAATTTGTGACTTATCCTGTAAAGTCAAAAATATTGGTTCACTCTCAGACGGGTCATTCTACCTCCAAAACTAGACATAATTTCTATCTTATACCGTTCTGTAGATATACCTAAAAATATAGAGGGCGAATAAAAAATACATCTTTGAACACCCTGTATTTTAGTAAAGAAACATTTCTACAACCATTTATGCTTAGTTTTGGACGTAGGATCAGCTGTATTAGAGTGACCTAATAATTTTTACTTTACAGGGTAAGTCACAAATTTTTATAGCAAAAAAAATTAAAGTTAAATATCTCGCAAACAGTTGAGTTAACGCAAGTCAAACAAGTATACCTTTTTTACATGTCTTGAGCGAATCTATCATAATTTTTGTTATTTTGTAAAAAAATTCAATACCCTACAAAAAATATCCAAAAAAACATTGAGTCCCCCCCTATAAGTACGACACTGAACAATATTATTTTGGTTGTAATACCATCACATTGTAGCTTCCTTATAGACTTATTAACCCACCAAATTTCAAGTCTCTACTTTAAACCGTTCTGTAGATATACTTAAAAAACGATTTGGAAAGATATTTTTTAGCGCCCTGTAACTCAGTAAGGAAGGACTTTTGGACTAAGGTATGTTTGATTCAATCGAATTATTTTGAGCCCAAAAACTTGTGGTAGGATTTTGTAAAGACCTTTTAGAGACACCCTGCATTATGGACTTCCTTTATTTCAATTAAATACCTACCTACACCTTATTTATTTCAAATTGATTATTTAATGAGTTTGCATTCGAAATCCGAACTTTGAAGAGCTGTAATTTTGTTAGGGAAGCATTTTTACCTACGCTTGATTCAATCATCTTATTTTTCTGTTAAAAAGCTGCCCTGTGTTTGCGGAATCCCCTACACACTCAAAATATTCTATTCCGAATATTTTTTTTCAAATACCCCATTTCAAAAGTTTATTTGTACTTTTTATTGGGATGCAGTCTCTATATTAAACTCATTTCAAAAGCATGCATTCTCACTGATTGATTAGTTGCTATTCATTGAAAATTGGTTAAAAATTACATAGTTTGCTATCAAAAGGTAATTGCAGCAATATAATATATGTTTGTACTAATATCATCTGACTCACTCTGAAAAATGCAGATAAAAAATATACAATATTAAAAATACACAATTTATTATTTGTTTGACAACAATAATACAAAAGCTACTCATAATAATTAATAATCATTAAAATATGTAAATATATATATCAACATAATTAGGCTCAATGAAATAACCAGCAAACATTATCTGTAAATATAAATTTGGAAGTAACATGGAGTTAATACTTATAAGAATCAGGTTCTCTTATGAATAGATAATAATCAACATGAACAATTTTGCGCTGGTGGTGAATTTAAGTCTACATCATTTGGATCCCTTGGTCTTCCTCTACGTCCTGGAAGCATTGCCCTATCCACGGCAGTTTCCATTCTTATCATTACTTTTTCCACTAAGGTCTCAACGGCTCTAGTGACATTCTGGCCTGTTGCAGCACTGGTTTCCAAATACGATAGGCTGTAGTGTAATAATTCATAGTATGCGATCAGTTTTACGTTATACATATTATTGTATGTCACGAAAAGCATTCATAAACCAACTTGACCAAATTACTCGTTGTCAACTAAATAAGAATATTAAAAGAGAGGGGCGAGCTTTTAGTCTAAATCCAAGTTTTCGATTTTCTGATGTCGTTCCAACTTGAAAGTAAGCAGTTTTTTCGATAGGTACTTAATTTCGACTTGATCTGATGATAATTTTTTACTATGATCCGACAAATTTAGGTAGCTTCCTTATGGTCAATTCAATGGAAGAAATCGATCTTACATTTTATAGAACACTTATTTAAGTGTGTGATAAGTAATATATTAATTTTAGTAATTTTTTAGGGATTTACAATTTTATGTATGGAACTTCAGAGATAAGTAGAACGCATCAAAATAAAAGTCTTTTTTTATTGATTTATCAAATCGAAACATTTTAATGATATTTGGTGTGACTTACTTACTTTCGTAACGCTGAAAATCCATAATTATAGAAAAATATTTAATTATACCGAGAGATCAAAAATTATCTTGGTCAAAGGTGGTCATGGATTTTAAGATAATTGTCGGAGCTAGTATCGTGTCAATACTTATTATGACACATAACTTGATAAATTTGAAAAGGATGATACAAGGTAAGACCGTCGTTTTTCATTTCATGACCACCTTTGACCAAGATAATTTTTGATCTCTCGGTATTAATAAATGCTTTATAAAAAAGTTAAAGCGATTTGCTCCTTCGAATTGACCATAAGCAAGCTATTTTGACTCAAAACTCATCAATTTCGAAAGAAACTGCTTGCATCCTTATTTTCAAGATGGCAGCTGAAGCGGAACATCTCCGAACAAAAAACTTGGGTTTAGACTCGTTTTTGCAAGACTAACTCTTTTTCAACACTTCATTGATTGTACTATACAGTTAACAAGTTTTCTGACATGTAGATTTAGTTCAGATATTTGTCATGTAAGTTGTATAAAATTACCCGTATTTTTCAGCTAACTCCCTTGCTCGCCATTCAGTAATTACTCTTCTGTCCTCTAAATCAGCCTTGTTTCCACAAAGGACAACGTCGGGAGATTCGCAGTATGCATGTAACTAAAAAAATTTCAAGAATGGTTAATACTAAGCAAAAATAATAAAATTCAGTTTCAATCCTCAAAACAATGTTACCTTTAATAAATTCAGTTAGATTTGGCGTTCTATCAATTTAATATGGGACTATAACAATTTTATAAGATATTAATGTGCATAATATATTCTGCTTTCAAAAAAAGTGCAACGACATTAAAACGTGAACCAATTTTGTTGAAATGTTTACAGAATATGGGTTTTAACAATAAAATTATTAAAATTTCAGAATTATAGGAGCCGTAGTGTTGTTCTTCATCCTGATAAGATAAAATTCAAGAAATGATTCTGTTATTTCTTCTTTACTATGTAAAATTTTAAATTAATTTGTTGTTTATTAATTAAAATTAAGTAAAGCAAAAGTGATAAAATGCCAAGAGTCCTCAACTTCGACAATTTAATCATTTGACCGATTTTCTCCACCACAAATGTTTGTGGTGGAGACGGGCGCACGAGGTCAAATATCGCTGAGGAAGTAGATCGATGATCGTCTTCGACGAATTCGCCCTGTTGGGTTTCATCATTCTTACTATTTACTCTTAAACTCTAATTGTCACTCCTGATCACCAGCGAAGACTGGGATGGGCTCAAGAATGGCATCATGAAGTCTTTATTAGCGATGAGTCCCACTTTTGTCCTTGGAGGGAGGGCGAGGCACTTTAAGGACGAGTTGAAAAATCCAGAAGATAGATTTGGGGATCAGTTGTGGTGAATAGTATGCCATGGAAGCAGGTCATTGAAGGAATTTGGCAGCTGATGCAAAATGCTTCAGGAGCTCGATGACCTTTTTTTCAGTAGGACTATGTGTGTCTTGTACGGCAAGCAACGCCAACACTCTATTAATTTGTTAATTTCTTCTTTAATTTTCATATTACTACATATTTTAAAATTTGTATCATTAGTTTGCATTAAATTAAATGAAATATTTCATTAAAACTGGTTCACGACTTCTTGGAGGTAGAATATTTTTTACTTTTTTATATTTTCTCTGGGAAGAACATTGATTCTATCCTTTTTTATAAGCACTATAAGCACACTACCTTTCGTATAACATTGTTTTGAGGAGAAAAATTATAGAAAAAATATGTGACTCGCATGATCGAGTTTCAGTTGGATTCTGTGACGAAATTTCGATTTGTGAAGAATTTTTTTGGCACTAATTTATCCCATTCTTGTAGATACTGAAGACAAAATTAAAGTATACTATTGAATTCACGAGAGGTAACAGTAGGTTTTGGTTTTTGTGTTATTTATTTTAATTTATTTAAAGTTTTTCTTTGATTTTTAAACTCCACAAATACTCGTATAAAAAGTTTTTACTATTGCATTCACCAATTTTGAGAATCACGTTATAAAATGTACCTATTAATTTGATTGGTAATGTAGCTACGTAAGCCAAGCACATGTATTTTAAATATCTCGGTGGATCTCATCTTTGGTGAAATCAACAGTATTTAAATATTTTGTTGTGTTCTAGTAATTACTTTATAAATAATACATTAGAAATATGAAGGTATTATCAGCAACTGCATTTAAAATTTAGGTCAAGGTAAATTCAACAAAATTTAAAATTCAAAAATAGGATTTTATTAACAGTTAAATATAAGTAAGTACATTTAAAATAGTTTTGATTTGGTAATAAACCGCTTTATTTCGAAATTTCGTCATAGGTTGTCATTTAAACATGTAAATTCCAACTGAACATTGTGCGAAAAAAAAGCAAAAATTAAAAATAGCGTGCAAGTCAGAAAATAAATTAACAAAAGCTACTTTTATACAAAATGCAAATAAAATAATAAAAAGGGTACCTATACATTGATATTTAATGCGATTTTCATACCCTTAATTGTTCTATCCAATTACGTATTTCAATAAATGACTGCTCGCTAGTTAGATCAAATAACAGTAGGAAACCCATTGCATCTCGATAAAATGCTGTTGTTAAACTGCGAAATCTATTATAAAAGTTATAGTAATTTTTATAAAATATCAGTATACTGCGCAAATTGCTTTAAAATTAATCGAGGAACATTGTAGTTCTCTTTTGATGAAGTTGTTTTCGCATCAAGGCTTTTATACAGGGTAGGTGAAATTCCGTTGCCAGCATGGGGATCTCGCTTATTATAATAGATAGACCATAGGTTTAAATTTGGCAAAGTTGTCAAATTTGGTGCTCAAAAATAATCCGAAAACAATTTTGGATTATTTTGAACGGTATGTTAGAAAACTGAAAAAAACTCAAAATTACGATTTTAGATTTTCGCCTATAACTTTGCTATTTCTGAACTTTTTTTAAATCTGTAAAAACATTCTCAAAGCAACTTTTTATGCTCCATCGATCAGTAATCATCGTTTCTTTAAACATCGATTCGTTTTTGTTTTTTTAACACCAACTTCATTTTGTCTTATGGGCGCGTTTTCTACTTTTCACACCATCGGATAGTACATTTTTTTCCAAATTCATCGATGTGCTACACATAGTATTCAGATTCAATTTTATTGTTAAAATAAAAAAAATGTATTCAACACATCAATTATCAGAAATCGAGTAGCTCAATCTCGTTTATTTTGTGTGGTTACGATGGTAACAAATTCAAAATTGAAGAACCTTGACTAGTGTTTCCAGTGCCAAATTACAATTCTTGTAAAATTATAATTTGGGATTTAATAGATGTTTATGCAACAAGGTAGGAAGATGATTCTGACGAGTGTGAAAATTGGGCCCGAGCGAAGCGAGAGCGCAAGAACACGAGTCAGTATCACTTCCTCCCGTCTAGCATACTCTATTTTTTCTCATACCTACACGAAAATGGCCACTTCTTTTGCGTGAAACGCGCGAACAAATTCTAACATAGCATAACATATTGGCATTTTTATTTGACACTTTGTGGTAAAAAATCACACTGACAACAGTGACAACACAAAAAACTGCTAAAAAGAAATGTTACCCCCCTCCTTATTTTCAAATAAAGTAGCCATTTTTGTGCAAAAAAAAATGTCGAATAATGAAAAGTGTGATATGATGCGTATTTTTTATTCATCACATAGAAACTCTATTATATCAAAACAACAATAAGCCGAAACTTATCCTGAGAGAAGACAACCGTCTTGGAGATTATTTTCAACATTGGGCAAGAATTTAATGGAATTTGGCGCCTTGGTAACCACACAAAATAGACGAGATTGAGCTACTCGATTTCTTATAATTGCCTTATTGAATACATTTCCTTAATTTTAACAATTAAAATTAAATCTGAATACCATGTGTAGCACATCGTTGAATTTGAAAAAAAAAGTACTATCCGATGGTGTGAAAAGTAGAAAACGCGCCCATAAGAAAAAATGTAGTTGGTGTTAAAAAAACAAAAACGAATCGACGTTTAAAGAAACGATGATTGCTGATCGATAGAGCATAAAAAGTTGCTTTGAGAATGTTTTTACAGATTTAAAAAAAGTTCAGAAATAGCAAAGTTATAGGCGAAAATCTAAAATCGTAATTTTCAGTTTTTTCAGTTTTCTAACATACCGTCCAAAATAATCTAAAATTGTTTTCGGATTATTTTTGAGCACCAAATTTGGCAACTTTGCCAAATTTAAACCTATGGTCTACCTATTATAATAAGCGAGATCCCCATGCTGGCAACAGAATTTCACCCACCCTGTATAATGTAGAACCATGTGAGCGAGTTGACAAAGGTAATTACTATTTAGAACACAAAGAAATAACGAAATATTGTAACTATGTGTGAGGGCATAATAAAGTTATTATAGTTTTATATTGTAAAATCAAACTGGGGATGTAACAAATAATAATACTCCAATATTTAAGTCAACACAACTTTGTTAAGTTCTTCGTTATTTTTGTAACGAAAACACTATATGCACAAAATTTACATAAATTTTCAATATCAATTCATTCCCTTTCCCTAGAATATTTTATATATAAAGCTTAAAATTTAAAATAGTTAAAATAAAAACTAAAATAATTATGACGTTTCACTTGAAAACTGTCACCTAAAATAATTAAAAAAAAAATTGTAGTTTCTAATCTAATTTATAAATTACAGTATCGTAGAAAAAATAGTATTTACTACTCAACATGAAATACGTTTTTTTTTTCGTTTGTTAGCAGAGATAGAGAAATGCGCTTTTCGCGACACGTTGCTACTTTTTTGTGAAATGAAAGATACCGTCAACGGTTTCTTCATTGCCCCCTTTATTTTTGAGATACGGGGCGAAATTGGAAATTTGCACTTTTGGGAACGGATGAAGATATTGGAAAGGTAAAAACTGCATCTTTTACATATTTTTACGTAGAATACATAGGCGTACTCAGTTTTTTTCCAGAAGCGATAACTTTCGAGATATTTACTAAACTTATGTTATTTTAAATGAAACACCCTGTAGGTTTTTCACTAGTTAGGTTCAGCTTGTCATAGACTTTACAAAAATATATAAGACCATGTACTTATTTTGTAATTTAAGGTAAAAAAATTAAAAAATGACAATTTTCAAAAATTCAGCCAATAATTTTATACGTAAGCTATGAAAAATAAGAAACACATGTCATTATTTATACAATCGAAGATTTACGTGCTGCCACAGAAAGAGAATTTAGGGATTTACAACCACAATCTTTTATAATTCTGAATGTTTTACGCAGGATCAGAAAAATGTGCGAAATGTGTCTGAGACATGTAACGGTAATCAGTTTGAACAATTTCTGAAAAATCTATTCAAACTTTTATTTGTTCTTGTGAAAAGGTGACTGTCTTGCTTCCTTCCTTGTTATTTTTCATGGACTACTTATAAAAATGTTGGCTGAATTTTGGAAAATTGTCATTTTTTAGCTTAAAATAAAAAATAACTACAGTGTTTTATATTTTTGTAAAGCCTATGACAAGCTGGACCCAACTAGAGAAAAACATACAGGGTATTCCATTTAAAATAATAACACAAATTTAGTAAATATTTCGAAAATTATCGCTTCTAGGATAAAACTAAGTACGCCACTGGACTCTACGTAAAAATATGTAAAAGGTGCAGTTTTTACCTTTCCAATATCTTCAGCCGTTCCCAAGATAAGAGGTATGCCCTAATAGTGCAAATTTTCAATTTCGCCCTGTATCTCAGAAATGAAGGGGGCTATGAAAAAACCGTTTCCGGTATCTTTCGTTTCACAAAAAAGTAACAACGTGTCGCATCTCTCTATCTCTGCTAATAAGCGAAATACCCCGCAAATACAACGAAATCTGGACATCCTGTACAAATCTCACTTCACACTTCATGTCTTGTTGTAAAATATACTACTATGATTATGTAGGAATTATGTTGTGTGTCTTTACAATTTTTCTTAAGATATGTTTTTCGCCAATTGGAATAATAGTAGAGTAATCTAACCTTTAGATTTATTTAAAAATATCTGTCTGGACAAATTTAATCCTCAATAATAATTTTATTTACACTGGGTGTTAAAATGCCTAGTAAAATTCGATAGAGTGCATATTAAACCATTTTTCTACGAAAATGCGGAATGACGTTTTTTCTGACAAGATAATCGAACTTGAAAGTAGGCTTTTGAAAAACTAGTACGGAATATTAGTGTGGAAATTTTTTTCCGCACACATTTTTTAAACTTTCCGCACGCAAACAAAAACATAAAGAAGTACTTACATTTAGTTATAATTGTAACATTTATTTAATATCTAACAACCGGAGGAGTGCACATTAGTTCATCGCTTTCGCTTTAGTTTTGAAACTCCATGTTTATATTCACGTAATTTGATCTTAAAATCAAAATTATTTCGATGACAGGACACAATTTATAAACTGTCAACAGCTATGAGCTTTCAGTTCTATGACAACAAACTCACTTGATGTTTTTTTTAATTAGAAAAAGATTTACAAATAATTTTATTTTTCACGAATTCCACGTTTTCGTAGAAAAAATCGTATGTAACACACTCGTGTGATTGCAGCACTCGTTATCGCTCGCGTTGCAAATTTCACACTCGTATTGTCATGATGCGTTTTCCGCACTTGTATTACAATATACTATTTTATACTCTTAATAGTTAATTTGCGATTGATTCAGAAGGAAACATATTTTGTGTGTAACTAAGTACGTAATTTTCTTTCAGAGCATCAGAATAAGTTTTTAGTTGAATTTGTGTTTAAAACACATCGAATTACAAAAATGTGTTTCCCTTGATTGATTGATACAGTATAAGAGGGGTGATCGACTAATATTTTTAGAATGTTTTTTTGATCATTTTAAAAATGACTGCTTCATCAATTAAGCAGAATTTTTTAAAATTTTGCAATGAAATAAAAAATGTTTAGCCCATCAAACTTGTAACATGAATCCTTGGGAGATATGGTAAATAAATTTTTCCCTCCATCGAAATAAAAGTTTCGCACACAATTTTGCATTGGTATTAAGATTTAGTAGTTATAGCAAAATTTAACAGAACTTGCGTGCACGTCATTTATTATTTTTATTTATTTACATTATAAAGAGCGATCAAATAAATTTGTAATCGAGTCGTCCATGAACCCGAAATCGTATGTAGTTTCTTGAACTGCATTACAATAAAATGTCAGTTGAAAGCTAAAATGGTTCAAGTTAAAGACATACGGATTCAAATCCATTACAAATTTATTTGATCACTCGATACTTCTAAAACGATAATCGACGATCGATAAGGTGTTGTTCGGGTTTGTTTTAAAACAAATAAAAAGATGACTAATGTAAACGCAGTAGAATGTAACATCATTAAATATTTGTGACGTGCACGCAAGTTCTCGTAAATTTTGCTATACCTACGGTTCTATAAGTACCTACGTAATTACACGTACTTAGGTACCTATAATATTCAATAAATTATCTTATTATAAAATTGTTATACCTTTCTTGGCCTGCTGTATCCCATAGTTGTAAATGAATTCGATGATTTCTACCTTTAGACTGATAAATCTAAAATAAAATTAATATCGTTAATGGGAAAAATCACTTTTGTTTCTACTTACAAGTCTTTTTTCCCTGAAATCAATTCCAACGGTGGAAATAAACCTTGAATTGAACATTCCATCTGTATACTGATAAAGAAAACTAGTTTTTCCAACTCCAGAGTCACCAAGTGCAAGGAATTTAACTAAATAATCATAGTCCATCTAGAAGTGGAATTATTGCAATAATGCAATCTTAAATTATTATGTGGTAAGTATAGTTGTAATATTAAATACGTTCGGTTAATTACTTTACCTTAGATATCTGGTACAGATCAATAAGTTGTGTATGTTATATTTATTTGATTGACTACAACACCTGTTGCCCACTATAAACTAGAATATAAACAAAAAGGAACAATTACTTTTAGGAAACCACCTGTCAGATTTCAAGTTTGCACTAAAGTTGTCCCACAGAACACATTAAACCTTATACTATTCGTGCTAAAAAAGTAGGTTATATGGATTTTCGTATAGTTTTTATTTCTGGTATACATCGACGCCTCACAGGATCGAAATATTATTGAAGCAAATAGCATGTATATAAATGATTTTGCGGCAGTGTTACTGTGGTTACAGTATAAGCAGGGCCGGCGCAAGGTAATATTTGGATACAACTTCTATTTTTCATATTTATTAAAAAAGGACATTTGTTAAAAAATAGCAGAAAGAAATTGGTAATCAAAAATATACATTTTATAATTAGGTAACTTTTACATAATAATGAAAGCTACAAATTAAATGTTAGGTAGGTAGGTATCCATAAAAACAAATTCAAAATATGTTTTTGTAGACTTATTTTCAGTGTAAATTCGGTTATAATTTGACGTTAATTTCGTTTAAAATATTGCCTTTAATCCAATATCCAATCAAATTGAACCCCTTTGTCAATATTTCCGTAACCGTAGATTTGCGGATCTATGTTTATTAAGACTTTTTGACTTGCTTCGACCCATACTACGACATACCCTTAAAAACTTTTAGCCTTTTTGAACACCCTGTATACATTGCATCTATCTTTTTAAATTACCAAGATTTCTGTAGTGTACCTCGAATTTTACCAACTTTGTATAGGTATCCGCATCTATACCACTGAATTTTGGTTTCATCACTAAAATATGAGAAGTTTCTGAATAACTTGATTGTTTATCTTTTTTATATATAGGGTCCGTCAAAACCCTGGCATTCTTCTATGAATTCGTTAGGTTTGGAAATAGAAAAAAATTTTAAAGAGAAAAGTTGTCAGAAATGTACTGCTCCATAGCCTAAAATTATTTCCATTTATACAGGGTGTTTAATTACGGCTGGACAGCTACTTACTTCGTTATTTTAAATGGAACACCCTGTATATTAATAGATTTTCAGATTCTACACGTAATTTTAGATGAAGAAGTGTGAAGGTTTCATATTTTTAAAATGAACGGTTTTCGAGATATTTACACTTTTAAAAAATAATTCACAAAATTAGAGATTTCAAAAAACGCGTTTATTTTAGTTATACTTTGTAGTTTTTTAAAAATTATTTCGTAGTTCTAAAAAGTAAGGTCTAGGGAATATTGTGATACAAAAATCTGAAATTTATAGTATACAGGGTGTTTGCAATTGACCGTCAGTTTCCATTGATTTCAAACAACGAAAACTCAATTTTTTCAAATGGAACCCACTGTATATTTCTGACGTAGGTTGTAGAGATTTAAATTCTCTACCTTTTTTATAAAGTATTCCCTATACGTAAACTTAATATTTTAAGGGATATTTCAAATAATTTATATCGTATGAAAAATTCTATTCTATTTATTGAATTTAGATTGCCATGGAATTAAAAAATGCTTTATTCATTTTAAGGTTGTAGAAAACTACTCGTATACTCCGTTTGCTGAACAAAATGCCAAAAATGTTTTTTTCAATACTGCTTTTCTATTTAATGGAGAGAGTAGAGAAGAGAAAATGTCGACATTTCTCAAGTCAGCTGAGCAGACTTGAGAAGGTAGTTTAAGTACTTAATTTATGCCAAAAGTAAATCTGAATCGCTGTAGTACCTATATTTAGTTTAAAATTATAAAAAAGACATATATAATAAAAATTTGGATGGCTGCAATTAATCATCAATTTTCAGAAACAAGAAAAGAAACCATTTCATAAAATCATAAAATTAAATAAGTACAATAAAAAAATTTACAACTGAAAGTCAATTAAGCAAGTGTTCAAAGTGACGTCCGTTCTCCTGAAGACACATACCGATTCGACATTTAAAAGAATCTTGAGTATTTAGGAGAACTTGTGGAGTTATCTTTCAGACCTGAAGGCTGTAGTAATTCTTATTATCTTCATATTATTTGCAGTCGTTGGAGGTTCCTGATAAACTAGTTCTTTAATATAGCCCCATAACAAAATCTATAGATGTAAGGTAGGGGGACATAGTCGTCTAACGAGTGGGTCCTCCTTTCCCTAAAAGCATTTTTTATTTCCATGACAATCTAAATTCAATAAATAGAATAGAATTTCTCATACGATATAAATTATTTGAAATATCTCCTAAAATATTAAGTTTAGGCATTACCTATAAAAAAGGTAGCGAATTTAAATCTCTACAACCTACGTCAGAAATATACAGGGGGCTTCCATTTGAAAAAATAGAGTTTTCGTTGTTTGAAATCAATGGAAACTGACGGTGAATTGCAAACACCCTGTATACTATAAATTTCAGATTTTTGTATCACAATATTCCCTAGACCTTACTTTTTAGAACTCCGAAATAATTTTTAAAAAACTACAAAGTATAACTAAAATAAACATGTTTTTTGAAATCTCTAATTTTGTGAATTTTCTTTTTAAAGTGTAAATATCTCGAAAACCGTTCATTTTAAACATATGAAACCTTCACACTTTTTCATCTAAAATTACATGTAGAATCTGAAAATCTATTAATATACAGGGTGTTCCATTTAAAATAACGAAGTAAGTAGCTGTCCAGCCGTAATTAAACACCCTGTATAAATGGAAATAATTTTAGGTTATGGAGCAGTAAATTTCTGACAAGTTTTGTCTTTAAAATTTTTTTCTATTTCCAAACCTAACGAATTTATAGAAGAATGCCAGGGTTTTGACGGATCCTGTATATTATAGATAATATTTGTCACAATAAAAATTGATATTCTAGGTTCAACAAAAATATTTTTAGAACCTCTATTGCTTGTAATTTTTAGGATTTGCAGAAATTTTAAGAAAAGGTAATACGCATATAAATAAAAATAATACACTCCCACAGCAGATGAAAATATTTATTGTATATTTCAACGAATGAAAACTTACTTACATAATAGTAATAATGTGTTTTGGTTTAAAATTCGATGTTGTTATGTACACTAGGAAATAATGCGGAATATAATAATAATCATATAACAGTGTCGACATTTAATAAAAAAGTTACTTACATAACTATTACAATATGAGTTTGAATAAATATAATAGATTAAACAGTAATGGTGCTCTCAAGTAATTAAAAGGCATGAAAGCCAATTAAGGTACTAACAATGTATTATTGGCCCTATACGGTTTTTATTTTAATATCAGTAAAAATATTTTCCGAGGTCACTTTAAGCTGCAGGTATAGCGTTATATAAAACTTTTATTGATTTGCATCTTTATCATCGTGAAAAAGGAGAAGAAAATTAATTAAGCATAGAATTTAAAATGACTTACATACGTATAATATTATGATAGTGTGTGAGGTACGGTGCTATTCTTAATGAAGGTGCTTGTACAAGGTTTAAATTCCATGCTTATCTAAAGTTTTATGTCTCATACAAAAAATACATAATTTCTGGTGCATTTATTGCATATCCTATTAATATCTAAAGTTATAAAATTCAAACTTTTAGGTGTTTATTTTCGTATACATTATTATACCCAAATTTTTAGTTTTCGATTGAATTTAGATCTAACCTAAATCACTCACAGGTTTCATTCATATTTTTTTCCAATAAACATGTATTATAAAATAACTCGAATTTATCTTCTATTTAATTATGAAAAATAAATATAACTTAGACTCAAAGAACCCTCAATATGTGTGTATTTTTTGCGTGAGACAATAACAATATGAATAAAATTTATTTTTAGCTCTAGAATAACGTTACCTAGCATTTAATAACTTTATAATATTAATTAGACATTTATAGTTATTAAAATTGGTTCAAAAGCTGCTCAGTCGTCATCACAGTATCCGCTCTATCGTGCATGATGCCATGCTACGTTACTATTCTAATCGATTAGAGTTCAATATAAATTCTAAAGATATATTTTATTTTATCTATGTACATAATAATTATCAAAGGTTTTTTATGTAATAAGTATATGAATTTTATCTAGAAAGATTTTAATGTGAACAAATGTAAATATGGTATATTACGAAACAAGATCGGTAGGTGCCTTATAACAGGTTGAGAAAAAGTTAGAAGAACGAGACCTGAAGGGTCGAGTTCTGCTAATTTTCGAATCCTGTTATAAAAGGCGTTTACCGATCGTGTATCGTATAACATTTTTTGCGCTTACGACTTAATTTAAAGAAAAATGTGTTTGACATGTTTGACAATTATAATGACAGAATCAAAAAGTCAACCGTAATGAATTAGGCACATGTGCTATTATGAATCTATAACGGTATTGTTTATCATGTTTCCTTAACAACCAATATCAGTTCAGTATTTTCGTCTTTTCGTGACAATCAACAAACCCAATAAGCATAGAAAAATGAGTCGGTAGCGCAAAAACGTTATGAATATGAACAAAATAGTATATTGTAATACAAGTGCGGAAAACGCATCATGACAATACGAGTGTGAAATTTGCAACGCGAGTGATAGCGAGTGCTGCAATCACACGAGTATTGTCATGGGCCATTTCCGCAAGCGTGTTACATACGATTTTTTCTACGAAAACGTGGAATTCGTAAAAAATTAAATTATTTGTAAATCTTTTTCTAATTAAAAAAAACATCAAGTGAGTTTGTTGTCATAGAACTGAAAGCTCATAGCTGTTGACAGTTTATAAATTGTGTCCTGTCATCGAAATAATTTTGATTTTGAGATCAAATTACGTGAATATAAACATGGAGTTTCGAATCTAAAGCGAAAGCGATGAACTAATGTGCACTCCTCCGGTTGTTAGATATTAAATAAATGTTACAATTATAACTAAATGTAAGTACTTCTTTATGTTTTTGTTTGCGCGCGGAAAGTTTAAAAAATGTGTGCGGAAAAAAATTTCCACAAAATTTTCCGTACTAGTTTTTCAAAAGCCTACTTTCAAGTTCGATTATCTTGTCAGAAAAAACGTCATTCCGCATTTTCGTAGAAAAAATTTTTTTAGCTAGAAAACTTTAGAACGAAGTATAAAAACAAATCTTCCATCTTTCCAGATAATATTAAAAATATGATAATCTGAGCTTTTTCAGTGACTTTTGGAATGTGATGATTAATGTACTTAATGTATAATAAATATGTTATGAGTAGATATCTATTTAAATAAACTTTTAAATTACAAACACACCATTAATATTTTGATTTTTCTTCATCAATCAACAATCTTCTTTCCTATATTCCTATAGTTGGGAAATGAAAGGAGCTAAATAATTTCAATATAAGTAATTTCATTATTTAAATAGAAGTAGATATGCAATAAACAATAACAGAATATAGATTTGTGAATTTGCATGGCAATATTCAATTATTTTATGTGAAACAATCTTTTAAAAGTAGTATTAATTAATTTTATATGATATATTAATTTTCCATATTTTTCAACTTAGGTAGATTAAATATTGTTATTAACAATAATAAATAAATTGAACATTTTTTCCAACCACATCTGTTTATTAATAAATTGACCCAAGGAATTTTTTTTTTCATTAAAATTTAAGGTCTCAATTAAAAGACATGAAATCTAGTGTAATTATTTTGAGGCAAAGTCGTGCATTCCTTTCACCTCAATAATATTTGTATTAAGTACACGTTCAGTGCCTCAGTGGTGTCACTAGTATTTTTGGAGGGGTTATTATTGCTTCTTAAGGAATCGAAAATGATTGTTACATATAGCACAACTTGATTCAGCTTCACAAAATTAAGAAAAAACCTTAAATAAAATGAAGTTGTCGTTTGTGGATATTGGCATTAAGGCCTCGCCTCATAAGCTGTGCTGTGACATGTCTATGCTATTTTTCATTATTAATGAAAGTGGTTGCTATGCAGTTAATAATAAAAAATAGCATAGACATGGCAGAGCATAGCTTATGTGGTGAGGCCTTTAAGCTTCGTTTTCATTTTCATGGCCTCTTTATAGAGTTGGCTAGCGTAGCTTGTCAATATCTCAATTACTGATAGCTACGTATGCTAAGGAAGTCACGATCATTGGTTCAAAGATTTGCAAGCGCGTTTGCCCAATTTACCTACAAACGTAGCTTAATGGTCAAATAAATATTTAATTAGATTAATTAGAGAATAGCACTAATCATTATTTTTATTGGTTGAATGGTAATATAGATTAGTGGTGGACCAATAGGAGTTCATAAAATTCAAACTAATCAGAGGACCTATTTCATTGTGAGTTTAAAACATATTTGTGGAATCTGGCACTAATCTTTGAAATTCAATTGTGTACTGCCAGGGAGGACTTGAGTTAATATCAAAATAATTTATGGAATAAATATCTGTAAAAACCAATTTAAGAAGAGATTATGTTTTTAATAAAGGATTAAGGAACCGGCCATAACATTTTAGTAAAGAAATTGGACTTCATTGAAATTATAAAAAAAATATAGAATTTTTTAAATGTTGTTAACTACCCTTCCTCAGGTTGCGTAATTTACTCGTAAATTATAATTTTATGTAGGTATCTACTGAATACATAAACTGGAAGCTGTTAGTATGTAAGTTTTTCAAGGCTCTTGAAATTTCTTAGGGTACGATTATATTGCAATTTGCATAGTGGCTAGATGTTAGAGGTAGGTACGTGTTCAAATTATTTTTCATGTGTTTGTTTGTATGGCGTTATCATGAAACAGCCGCTTTTTCCAAGTGTAATCGCATCCTTAACAAGCTCGAGCCCCCTTAGCACCCCACTGATGGTTACGATTCCTTTGAGGCCATTTCATTGCCGATTCTCGAGTTCAGTTAAATGTAGGTATCAAGATTATACCGAGAGATCAAAAATTATCTTGGTCAAAGGTGGTCATGAAATGAAAGACGACGGTCTTAGCTTGTATCATCCTTTTGAAGTTTATCAAGTTATGTGCCATAATAAGTATTGACACGATACTAGCTCCGACAATTATTTTAAAATCCATGACCACCTTTGACCAAGATAATTTTTGATCTCTCGGTATTATATTACACAGGGTGTTTTAAAGTTCACGTAAAAATTCTAAAGCGTATACCGGACGTCAAAATATGAAACAACAGATAGTTGATAATTGAAAATTGAAGAAAAAATTAACATATTTTACTTTCCTGAAAAACTATCCTTTATAATAATTTATGTTATTTGGTAGAGTATGGTACTGGCTCATGAGCTATAATCTAGTATAGAGATTTCATATCTGTAACAGTAGCAGAGGAAACTTTTTCTTTAGTGCGTGAAATTTTTGAAGGATCAATAAAGTTTACATTTTGTAACATTAATCGCACTTATTTAAAAAATGTGCCAGAACTAGCTCACTTTGAAAACTTATAATTATTAATTTGCTCAAATTAATAATAACTATTTATGCATGCAACAAGTATATAGGTACCTACCTATAATCTATGACTATATTGACGAGCTTGCGAGTGAGGCTAATAAAATAGGACGAGTCAATAAAGTCAGATTATACATATACGAGTTCCATACAAAACTTTATGTTCGACTGCTAAAATTACCCTTTAATTATTTAGTAAAATTATAAGTGACGTAACCAATCTATTCTGACAGTATTTATTGTGACATTGACAGCTGATATATTGATATTTTATAGTAACAATAAAATAAAGTGACTTTATACACTAGTGTATAAGAGCTACTTTATGGCCGCAAAACTACGTCATAAACAGTACTTTATGATGCAGTCGTACATAAAAAAAATTACATAATTTGTTTATTAATTTAAATAGTATATTTCATTACCAGTCTGGAAATAAGGATTTTTTCGTGCGCGCGTGACAAATTCTCGTGGGAGGCGAAGCCGAACACGTGAAGTCATGCAAGCACGAAAAATCCATTTCTGGACGTGTAATGAACGATATTTTTTATTATACTTATCTAAAAACAACCCAAAAAAAGGATTAGAAGTAATTTTAGGACATTTTATTTTCAAAGTAATTATAATACATCGTAAAAATAGTAGGCAAACACGATTAACATTTCCATAGCAACGACTTGTTTATTATCGGCGATGCTTTAGTTTCTGTCATATTTAGTGCACGGAAAAAAGAATAGGAGATCGGGAAAAGTTTTCCGTGCGCTGTTCTGAAAACGTCACCTTTACGTCATTGCAAAAACAGATGAAAACAAGGTGTTTTCAGATAAGTATAATAAAAATAATTCTTTTAGATTACAAATTACATATAATAACAGATGCAGTCAGAAAAACAACAATTCAATTTAATTACTAAATGTCCAAATAATATTTTCTATTTAAAATAAGTTGAATATAATTATAGGTGTAAATAAATTTATTACATAAATAAAATTCTAAGGCATCAGGTACACTTTTACATAAATAACAATTAATCACAGAGATTATAGAATATCAAACATAAGGATTTGTTTCAAATGGCACAGTACTTTGGTCACAATAATAAAATACGAGTAGATATAAAATCTAGTAAACATAATTAACTTTACAAACATTCTTAGTTTATAACCTGTTTTATTATTTTTAGTTTTTATTGATTGTTTGTTATAGTATATTGAATTTGTTGGTTTATTCTAAGGGTAATGGTATTGTTCTATAACTAAAAGTTTCGTCTCGTCATAATTAATATTTTTTATAATATAATTAATAATATAAATCTGTTATTATATTTACTAGACTTTAATATGAATAAATAATAATAAATATTGGAGACATTTCCGTAAAATGACACCCGCATTGTATAGTATGTATTAGTATAATTTTAATATTTTAATGGTGCATCTGAAAATTCTGTCCAAATATCGTACTTAAGATTGAATTTAAATTTAAGCTGCTAATGAAATATAAATCAATAATCAGATAAACCATATAAAAAGACATTTGGATTAATACCATGAACTATAAAAATAAATTCGCTAGCTAACAAAATTATTTTGAATACAAGGCAGTGTTTCTTTCATTTGGTTAAATGATATTTGAACAGTCACAATATTTTTATCGTTTATTATAATGAATTAAAATGGTTAAGATTCAACAAATAAAGTATTCGCGTCGTGTAATATCACAATATATAAATTAATTGCAGTTTCTTGCTTGTCTTATGTATTAGTAACGAGTAAGTAATAATACGTTGTGAATGATGGTAATTATAAATATGTTGACAAAATATTTTTATATACAGTGCTTCAATAGCTACACGTTTTGCGAACCTTCAAGATGCAAAATTGCAATAAATTGTAAAATAAACTACACTTACTTTTTACACTATAATCTTTAGCTTTTTCCACTGGTACGTTAAGTTACTAACTTATTAACCATTCCATGTTTTTAGGTTTGATATGTACTTTGTATTATAAGGATATCACGCAACATTTTTTTTTGTTTTTAATATTTTATTATTATTATTGTTGTTGATGTCGAGTTTAATCTCATTGCTGTGCGTTGGCGAAGCTCTTGTAGTGATAAAAGAAAAACATCAGAAAAACTGCAAAGGCTGTGGGAAACGTTATTCTAGCTATCACGTCTATAGTCTTTGCAACTCGAATCGGATGAGGTGGTTCTTTTTTTCTCACCTGTAATAAACATGACTACTCCAGGTTAGATTATTATGAATGGGGGTTTAATTTACACTTAAAGCTCACACAAAACACAAAACAACTTTGATTTGATTGTGCTGGACTATACATATGTTCGATTGATTAAATCATGTTAAGGAAGACATAAACATGGCAAATGTAATCACGGACCTTGCTCATCAAACATTAAATGTACCACATTTTTTTAGAATTATATAACCTATAATTATATCATTAAATAGTCTGAAATTTTTAAACAAGGTGTGTCCTTGTTAAATTTAACTCTTTAAATCTTTGCTCGTTTTCCCTTCATAATTAAATACACGTTTATATTTTAAGATTATATAGAAATTTTGCATCGGATCAAGTTTACGAAAGGAATTTTTTTTCATTTAAAAATAACGAAAAAATATTCTTTCTAAAATATTTTGATAGTCTTGGGCTTTATTTTATATTTATTTGTGAAAATATTTAAAAATGATATTATTAAATAGGTATTGCATAGAATTGAATTTAACTTTAATTTTCAAGTTTTGTCAACAAAGGATAACATCAAAATTTGGTTCTGAAAGTTTGTGTTAAGACTATTTGTTTAAATTCAAACAAAGTTTTTCTTTTACTATTTTTCTTTAAAATAATAAATAAAGATGTACCCTCCTTCAACCATTTTCATGACCACCATGTGCTTATAGTCAATTTTGAACACCACTATAACCTAATAGTAGCTTTTCAGAGCTATTAACAAAGAAGACTCTTTGTTCTTTGGGTTTCCAAATTGCTTGTCATAGTACAGGGCATTTAGACTTTGCTGGGAAATAATTCCGAGACGAATTTGGTTTTCGATTTTCGAAATGTATAAATATACGAGCCGGAAAACACATTTTGCACAATTCTACCCGGTGGTGCAATGCCGCCATCTTGTTTTTAACAATTGTTTTAGTTTTTACAAGAAAATGTTTTAATGAAATTGATTTGCAAATTGACTTCTCTACAAAATTGCACTGATGACTTTTTTCGCAAATTGTAATTGTTTACAAGTTACAGTGCAATTTGTTACAAAAATATGAGATTATTTTTTATACTCGGTATATCTTTTTTTATGTTGCTCTAATCGAAAAATTGTACACATAAAATTGTAGAGCTTTCAATTACCTATATTTTTTATGAAAAAAGATTTTGATGTGACCAATACTTCTCCCTCTGCAGCACATGGAAGATGAACATATTTTCATAGAGCTCGATCCCATATGAATATATGTATTTATAATTATTGGAATTATTTCGAGACGAATTTTGTATTCGAATTTTCAAAGTGTATACAAGCTGGAAAAAACATTTTGCACAATTCTACCCCGTGGTGAAAAGCCGCTATCTTATTTTTAAGGGTAGTTTTAGTTTTTCGCGTATAAATCGCGTATTTTCGATTTTAGAAGAAAATTTTTCAATGACATTAGTTTGCAAATTTCAATCTCTACAAAATTGCACCGACGACTTTTTTCGCTAATTGCAATTGTTTACAAGTTACAGTGCAATTTGTTATAAAAAAGAAAATTATACAAAATACCACTCAGGACAGTGATTAATTGATTATGTTGACTTTCTCTATTGGTAAAGTAATGCGACCGGATTTTTTAGTATTAATTTAAAAAAATCAGAATAGAGACTTAAACAAAACCATTTGCGTTATAATATTTTATTGTTATAACATCATCAGGAAATTTATGCGTGGTAGGTTGCGATAAACACTATTCGCATGATTGAGTTCAAAGACTTTTTATCGAAACAATTTTTCGATTAGAACAATGTAAAAAAAGATATAACGAATATAAAGAAATCATCGCCTATATTTTTTGTAACAAATTACACGGTAACTCCTAAACAATTGCAATTAGCGAAAAAAGTTACCAGTACAATGTTGTAGAAAATTCAATTTGCAAATTAATGTCATTGAAACATTTTCTTCGAAAATCAAAAATACGCTATTTATACACGAAAAACTAAAACTACCCTTAAAAAGAAGATAGTGGCTTTTCACCACGGGGTAGAATTGTGCAAAATGTGTTTCCCAGCTTGTATACTTATACACTTTCAAAATTCGCATGCAATATTCGTCTCGAAATAATTCCAATAAGAAAATTTCGCGATGATTTTTTTATGGATATATATACTTATTCATTTGCTTATATGGGATCGAGCTCTATGAAAACGTGTTTTTTTTCCGTGCGCTGCAGAGGGAGAAGTATTGTTCACATTAAAATCTTTATCCCATAAAAGTATAGGTAATTGAAAGCCCTACACTTTTTATACGTACAATTTTTCGATTAGAGCAACATAAAAAAATATATCGAGTATAAAAAAATAATCCCTTATTTTTTTATAACAAATTACACTGTAACTTGTAAACAATTGCAATTAGCGAAAAAAGTCATTAGTGCAATTTTTTAGAGAAGTCAATTTGTAAATTAATTTCATTGAAACAAGATAGGGGTTGCACCACCGGGTAGAATTGTGCAAAATGTGTTTTCCGGCTCGTATACTTATACACTTTCGAAAATCGGAAACCAAATTTGTCTCGGAATTATTTCCCAGAACACCATGTACCAAAATCTAAATGCCCCGTACTATCAGTATTACACTCCCTCGAATTCTACAAATCCAAAGTATATAATTAGTTTGCGAACTTTCATTCAATAGGTTCCACAACTTGCAATTTGTGTGGAACTCTATTTTATAGGAGTGTAATTTAGTTCCACAATTTAAGGAACTCAACATTTTGGGTTTTTTTGGAAATTGAGCATTACAAATTTATTTCTTTTTTGTCCCTTCCGTGGATGCTATCAAGAATATATACAAAACGACAAAATAGAGACAAAAGTAGAGATATTATAGACATTTGATAAAATTACACAAAGTGACTTTATAAATTGTTTAAAGTCAATGAATTACAAATTGCGTGTAACAGGGACAAGCGAAGTAAAAATTATATGAAGTGTAGTTACTACAGTTAATTCTCTCATTTAAAATTTCCATACACTCAATACGCCAGCTAACATTGTAAATTACGTATATTGTTTTATACAATTTTAACCAATTTGTCTTTCATACATTTTCCATTGCGTTTTTTTTCAAATCGATGATAATGTAAGTTCTCTTTAAAGAATATTTATTTATTTATTGTAGACCTTAGTCTATGTCAACTTTACTACATAGAGCAAACATGTTATATAATTCTTAAAAAAATGTGTAACCTTTTTTCAACCGCAATATATGAAATATTTACCTCTGCTGCACAACCGTTGTTTGCTGCGTGTGTGCAAGGATTTGGTCCACAATTGGTACAGGAAACAATTTCGTTGGCCACTGTCGAGTCCCTCTTTTTATCGCCCTAAAGAAAACGAGAGTTAATAAAATTTCTCAGAAATACACCAAGAATACTCATTAATCAATAATCTGTACAGAAAATAGAAAAGGTTAGTAATAGAACGGAAAAGATTAAGGCAAATAAAAACAGCTTTGGTAAATTAAACTATACCTAACAATTACTTTTATTGTACTTTTGTTCCAGGTTTTTAATTCAGGTTTTAACAAATAACTTACTCTATTATTCTGAGGACTTTCACAGAATGTGGAATAATATTCTTGTTCAGCAGACTCCTAACAATTAAAATAATAAAATAAAAACTTGCTATAAAATAAATTAACATAATGAAGAACTTTTACATAACATCAATTTTTACGAATAACATCAAGTAAGTATTAGGAAAATACATGATTTTTTTTTCGGTAATTTGCATATTTTATAATTATTAACAAAAAAAAAACACAAATTATATAGTGGACAATGATATTGTGGAATGTTTAATTCGCATTTTAAAGCATTTTTATTTAAAACTTTTTGTGCAGTCTAATCTAGTTTTAATATTTATCAACATTAAAACATGCAAACGGCAGTGGCTTATTGTAGTGGGTAAATTCAGTAGCGTCACTCAGAAATTCATAATAGCAATTAAATGTGCATTTCAGTAATTTATTCCATATAAAATTGATTATGAATTAAATTGCTTTGCTACTTCAGAAAATAATTAACACAAAGCCTGCACTTTCATTTGCATAGTGGTTTTAATTGTGTTTATTATTTTCAAATTCAAGCAAATTACAAGCGTGTGTTGTAGTAGTACAATAGTCCTAGTATTAACTAGATTACAGGACAGCTATATGCCGGAAGCCGGAAGGATTCCTCGTTTGGTCGCACAACTACAGAATATAAAAGTATATTTATTATTCTGTGGCACAAGGTTGCATCAAAGGGGGAAGAATAGGAGAAGCAGTCGTACCGGATCTTTCACCTCAGTACGAACTAATAGATAAACAATCCACTGCCCTCTATTAACGTGAAATTGGGGTCCTCTTAAGCAACCACTTGGATAAGACTGTGATAATGGGTGTAAAATTAAACTTATATTTACAGCTGTGTCAGATAATAAATATTATACCTAAAACTAAATTTTCAGCACTTTTTAAACAATAATATCTTTTATGAAAACCGATGAATAAAAATATATTCCAATAGTTTTATAATTCCAATAATAACTATCTTAAATTATAACAGGAATAAAAACCAGAAATTTTTGAGGTTTAATGCCATATGAAATTTCCTATAAAATATATAAAATAAAATACAAAGACAAAATTCGTATAGTCTACAGCTTTATACCCAATTTTCTGTAAACAGTGTTCAACGCTAGTCGAAAATGTAACAATTATTCTCAATTTTTAGGTGAGATTTTTGCTTTCAACTTTCCTCTCATTTAAACTATTTTCATAAAGATACAGTTGTATGGGAATATGATGTGAAAAAAAAACCAGGAATACAAGACACATTAATGTAAGTGTGTGGGGATCAATTTCAAAATAAAACTCTGTTAAAAAGCAGAATATCCTAAATATAATACAGCACATTTATGTGTAGATATGTCGAAAAGGTATATATCGTGTAATTTTACAACGTAGTTTCGTATGAGGAAACTTCACACCCTACACCGTTTCAACATAATAAACTTCTTATAGGTATACTTATAAGGTAAAAGTAAAAATAACTTTTTTGTATTCTGAATATGTATTTGGTCCAGATATATTTTGTAAGGGGTCATGCGCATAAACAATACGCATAGTCATGCGGGCAGGGGAGTCCTGGCAAGTGCACAGTGCTTCAGGCTTGGGTACTATTTTAGCTAAAGTATCCTAGGCTTACCAAGGGACTGGCCAGAATTATGCCTATCCTGCTGAGAACAGCGGGTAGTCGCTGCAACATGACAGACCAAACAACGTACAATCTTATGAGGAGTAACTGGTATGGGCCAGTACCCAAAATTTTCCATTGAATTACCGAATTTATTTAAAAACATTAACATATTAATAATGAATTGTTAGTACGGGTTTTAATAAATGTTAAAATTTTGGCGGAGGTGCCAGTTCGAAAATCTTTATTAGGTGGAAAATAAGAATAATTTGGAAATATAACAAATATAGTTTTCATTTTATGAAGGTTAAAGATTTTTGGTTAATATTGAAAGTAAATTTAAAGAAAATATGTATAGTCAAATTTTCAAAATCCAGGAAGAAATATAGGTAGCTAACTGTTTACTTCTATTCGCTTTATCTTATAATATATCCAGATTTTTTGTTAGCACAATATACAGTGTGTTTCAATTTATGATTTATTATTGTGCCCTTTTTTGGATTGTAGACCTCTGAAAGATGTCTCTTCCCATAGGTTTTCATATTTTTGTTATTAAGGTGGCCAACAAAAAAAAGGGTTAGGATTATAGTCAAAATGTAAAATTTTATAAAGTCCTTTTTCTCTTTCTAATACACTAATCATGCAAAAAATTACAGGAACAAAAGAGATTCGTTTATTTTGATTGATTTTCTTATTACAATTTTTCGATAAAAATAATGAGTAATATGATTTTCGGAATTTAGGAGTTAATTTTTTGGATATACCCCAATGTACTGCAAAAATTAGCCAGATTTAGAGAAAGAGTGGTAGGGCATACACTAGCTAGTACGCTGTCGCGTGTTGGTCGCCGGCTTGGCTCAACTGTGCATGAATTGCACTGTATGTATACGTAGTAGTACATCCACCTAGAGAGCAAAAATAAGAAATCCTATAATAAAACACAATCATATTCTACTTAAGATGAGGACACCCAGATATTTTCGTTATTTTTAGGAGTATGGATTTGACTTTGTGCAAAGTCACAATTTTCTCTAATAACTTTTTTAGATATGTACCTTTATCCCAAAGCAAAAAAAAATGTGCAAAATTTGCACTGTTCACAAGATCGCAGTAGCCTCTGATTACAATTGATTGTGAGTGCCTAAAAAATGCGTCTCATAATGTTCTAGGCAAGGATCTATGGAAATAGGATATGCGGCTTCGTATACCCAGCACTGTACAAAAACGTGCCGTATGGAGTCGAGGAGGTGGGTGTCTTAACTCCCACTTTCGATTTTTTATTTCTTTCGTATATACAGTGTGTCCCAAATTGGTGACTCCACTATGGGTAACTTCTTTATTATTGGAGATACAAAGACGGTTAAATTAGGAAAGTTTTTAAGAATTTCATGGCCATTTCAGATTAGTCAACAGATTTTGAATGTCTCTTTTAGTTTTCGAGATATTCGGGAAAAACCAAAATGTTGCATTTTCTTTAATGCTAAATATTTTCTTTATTATCGATTTTGTGCTGTTGAGACTTTGACATTCTACATGCACTTTTTTAAGATACTTCAAATGGTGTTGTCAGATTTTTCCCAACTCCTTTGTTTTTTGAAATACGATTACCAACTTTTGTTTTTCTTATGGACGTCAATTGTTTTTTTGGCACTGTCAAATAGCATTTTTTATTACCTTTCCAACGATGTATCACAACATGAATAAATGTTTTAAGTTTCACAAGAAAAATTCGAAATTTGTATTTTTCAATAAAAAAACAAAAGACATCCCAGCCATAAATAAAAATCAATCACTCTATCGCTGCATGATAAATGTATGAGATATCTCTTTTGCTGCAAAGCAAAAAATGTCGCGTTAAATGACAGCTAACGATAAAACTCGAAAATCCAAAGGAACACGTATGTATGTGGAATCTGGACGCCAAAAAAATACAATAAGGTGGTCGTGGAAACAATTACTAAGTACAGTTGTCAAAGAGTTAAACATGTTCAGAAGTAGAATTGCTAAAAAGAAATCGAGAATGGCACGCAATTTTTCTAACGGAGAAAAATTTAACATGCTCGTGATTATTTCAGACAACTTGCGACGAATTTGATCAATTTTGGAGCATTTGAACAAAAGAGGGAGAATCGTTATGATATGAAGAAAATGTTAACAACATTCTTGAGACAGTAACCGATGCACCGAGCTCTTCAGTGAGACAGATTTCAAGAGTAACTGGCATAGCGAAATCAAGATAGAATAGTTGCAAACAAAGGACCAAGTCTGTGGCCTGCTAGGTCGCCGGACTTGACGCCGTGCGATTTCTACGTCAAAAATGAAATCTACGAATTCGATACACCAGAAAATAGACAGGTTCTAGAAGCCAGAGTGATAGATACATTGAACGCCATCAACAGAAACACTCTACAAAGAGTGACAAATTCCGTTTTACAGTGCTGTGGAAAGTGCTTAGAAAAAAATGGGGCTCATATCGAGAAATAATTTACTTCATTTTTATGACAATTTTTATTTATGTTTTTATTCGTAGAGCTTTCTTTTGTTTTTTATTAAAAATACTTCTTTTTTGTGAAAATTGGAATTTTTCGTCATATTGTGATACATCGTTGGAAAGGTAATAAAAAGTGCTACTGGATAGTGCAAAAAAAAACAATTGACGTCCATAAGAAAAACAAAAATTGGTAATCGTATTTCAAAAAACAAAAGAGTTGGGAAAAATCTGACAACACCATTAGAAGTATCTTAAAAAAGTGCATGTAGAATGTCAAAGTCTCAACAGCACAAAATCGATAATAAAGAAAATATTGACCATTAAAGAAAATGCAACATTTTGGTTTTTCCCGAATATCTCAAAAACTAAAAGAGACATTCAAAATCTGTTGACTAATCTGAAATGGCCATGAAATTCCTAAAAAATTTCCTAATTTAACCGTCTTTGTATCTCCAATAATAAAGAAGTTACCCATAGTGGAGTCACCAATTTGGGACACACTGTATACATATAAAATTTGACAAATAAACGAAATTGTCAATTTCTGACATTGGCACCATTGGGCATACGTGACGTCACGAGAAAGCTCCACCCACCTCTTCGACTCTATACGGAACGTTTTTTCGCGCAAGACGCATATCCTGTTTCTATAGATCCTTGCTGCTAGGATTGCAGATGAATTTAATTCTTTACTTTTAAAAATAACACGCTGTATAATTATATATGTTTACGACGTGGTAATTAAATTTTAGAATAAAATTTAGAAATTGAGATAGAAGAACATGTCCTTTATTAGGTATACGTTATTACTTATCGTTTCAAAAAGGTTTCCCCATTCTTCAATTTTTCCGAACTTAAAATGACTGGACTATTATTACTCATGAAACTTTCGTTTTTCATTTTAAAATTAAATTTTTTTTAATTAAGCTAAAAACCTCTTCTATTTTCATACATGGCGTTATACAGGGT
Source organism: Pediacus dermestoides (assembly GCA_963942485.1). Taxonomy (NCBI): domain Eukaryota; kingdom Metazoa; phylum Arthropoda; class Insecta; order Coleoptera; family Cucujidae; genus Pediacus; species Pediacus dermestoides. The sequence goes on from OZ012626.1 coordinate 15,599,421, forward strand.
GTTTCCTAAGTACGTACAGATAACTTAAGAGCATATTCTTTGGCCAAAAATAATACTATTTTTTCAAATAAATATAGGGGCTTTAGGCTTTCGTTTCCGAGATACAGTGCGTTCAAATTTGAAACTGATTAGACATGGATTTGAAGGAATGTCAAACAATGCTAAAAATTACTGGTTGTCACCTGCCATCATGGCACACTTGCTTTTTATGCGCACTTCGTCATAATTTTGTAAAATGTACCTAGTAAGAAAAATCGCAATTTGCAATGAAACGGTGGCAAATGTTGAAAAAACGCAGGAGACAACTTTTGTTCAGAATTAAATTGTACATTTAATAGTTTTCAAATTTCATTTTCTGTGGGGCCGTATTGCTATTATTTTAAAAATAATATTACTAGTTAATCATATCTCCGCCACTGACTAATTACCGAATTTGATTTTTTGCTTTGTATGGCATTCAATTAGGACAAGTGGTATACCAAATTTGGTTAAAATATCTTGCGTGGAATACTCTCTTAAGTTATCTGCATGTACTTAGGAAACACCCTGTATATGATGAAAATGTAACGAATCATTGAAAAAATTTCAAAAAGATAAAATTTTTCCGAAAAATCGAGGATTTTTGATAATTCGCTTAAGGATGTTGATGCGTTACGTCTGATCCAAACACAGATTTTTATGCGAGAATATTAATAGGATTTGTGGATAGCCAAAGAATTTTTTTAACAATTTCGTTTTCAAAATATGATTACCTATTTAAAAGTTTCTAATTTAAGATCGTTTATTGTTTTGCTTTTCACATAGAAATACTGTCGAGGCATTTCATAAAGTTTACTGTTTGGTTCAAGATAAAATCATATTTTATACATTATTGAGTTTAAGTCAATACATTATTGATTAATCGTAGTTTCCTGCTACTTATCGCATTAACATCTTTAAAGTTTTCAGGCATGCACAACTACTGGCGCACTTTTTTTTAAATCAAAATATTTTTGTCCACATAATATGACTATTTGACGGTCACGACATGTACCATTGTTGGAGTATTACTCATTATTAATCTTTTAGAGTTAAGAAGTTAAGAAATACCTATTTAAAATTTTGAGATATATATGCATAATACTAATTCATGTAGGAGTATTATAATTATGTAATATATTTACAACGTTGGCGTTGCTATAACAAAAATTATCTTATGAAATCCAGCAACTCACTTACACTTACCTTCGATACTCTTAGGTACTATGTTCTTGATTTCGCTTAATGCTCATTCCAGATTGCGAACCGAATCGCAAATGCGCATTCTGTTTTTTGAAGCTCTGATTCATATTCCGAAGAGTTTATGCAAAGAAATTTAAGGGTAGTCTTATTTTGGAATGCGCGCTAAACGAAAGCAAACCTAGTAACTGGAATTTAAATGAACATAATTAAGTAGGTATAAACTGAGAATTTATTTTGTTGAGTGGTTATTAAAGTTCCGTTCCGAGGGCATTTGAAGAAAGTAATCGATGAACATCCCCAATGGGATATTTATGAAATTGATCTCATCTGATCAGGTGATTCTTTGTATAGTCTAATACTTAGTATGGTGGACTAAAATAAAATAGACAACGACACAGCCTAAGCGGTATAAATTGCAGCGACTTGTGTGTTTGTGAATAACACGAGTCATGAATACAACCCCAACTGCAGCTGTAAACCTTATTCAACCTTATACCTCGGCAGATACTACTTTCTAAGAAAACCATCGGAAGAAATGGCCAAAAGTCAAACAAACAATCAAAACCTGACCGTTACGTTTGGCTTGCCAAGGAATATAATAAAGCGCTCCGAGAAGATGCGAGAGAAACGGAGGTGGCCGGTAAAGTAGCACTCGAAAAACAGCTTATAACTTTTAAAATATTAGGCGAACAATTTTTTCACTTTACCACATTAAAGAGCAATAATGGAAGATTCTGAAACGATAATAATCTGATAATTTATTCGTTGATGCTAAGGACTATTTTATCGGAGCGGGTCACATAATATCTATACATAATTTTTGATAGCCAAGCAGCGATGTCAGCTCTAAACACCAAGTATATGGACAATAAAATTACTCTGATCTGGGTGCCAGGTCTTGAGGGAACAACAGGAAATAAAATAGCCGACAACTTTGGAAGAAAAGGTTCACAGACTCTATCTTTAGGATCTGAATTTCTGTGCCTTGAGTAAGGCACATAGGAGAGAGAAACTTCGCCAGTGGGAAATGAAGGCTATAAAGACTTACTGGGCCAACGTTTCAGGACAAAGACAGACGAAAAAGTTTACTTATAATTTGACTCAGAAAGACAAAGCTTATTATATATAGTTTTCTCACTGGACTACTCCGTGAGATATTTTCTTAATTTTGGGTCTGGTTAATCTTCGACTTGCACACTGTGAATCAGAGACTGAAATTGCCGAGAAAATATTTAGTACAGTAAAATTATCTTTTAAGATCGGAATCGCCCGGAACAGGATCAAATTTTAGGGGTTGTTAGGGGGCCTGAAATTAAGTAATTTCCCAAGTTTGCGACCTCCAACTCCTTGCGGATTTTCCGCCATCTTGATTTTTAGGGTTGACTTGGTTTTTTGTATTTTTCGGGCTTATATTTGATATTAACAAAAAAAGTGTCGATACCTTTTTTGTAGAAAATAAAAATCCCCACAAAATGATATAATATAATTGTATACAAATTCTCATTAGTAAACAAATTATGGTAGTTTAAAAATCCAACAAGTGGGATTTAAAAGTTTTTTATTTTCTTATTTCGGTAATCGTCCATATTAGATAAAAAGAGTTTAATCAAAAGTTGTAAAGCATAAAACTCCCTATAGTTTTTGTTTAAGCAATTTTCTTCCTGTGTCATTACTTTTTGAGCTACAGTAAGTGAAAGGTTCACGGGAACTGAAACGGCGTTCGCGCTTGCCGCATCGCTCTAAAACCTAACGCCTTTTTAGGCGTTTATTTTCAAATATTTGTTCCTAAATAAATTTTTAAATTTGTTATGTACAATATTTATCGAATATATTGTATACAGGGTGTTAGCGCGAAGTGGCTCACTATAACTAACTTCGCTATTATTGGAGATACAAAGTTGGTTAAATTACAAAACTAGTTCTCACCTTAACTCTCAGGATTAGGTTTTCATTCGATAGTTATCTTTTACTGTTAGTTAATTGTCATAATAGTTAAAGATAACTACCGATTGAAAAATTGGGCCTTAGTGAGTCGAGGATAGGTGTTAAGGTGGAAACAGATTGAGCAAACATTGTTGAACAGTTGGTCAGCTGTTGACAAACACGTATACATTGACCGAACTCCTGTGTTGCACAACTGTTGTTCAACAATGTTTGCTCAGTCTGTTCCCGGCTTTATAAAGAAAAATATCATTATGCACATCATTGCAATCTACGATAAAAACCTCAGCAACAAATCTTAACGATTTGGTTTATTTTTCTCTGTCCTACTCCGGCAACAACGTTCACCTTATCCAAAAAAGTCAAGCATTTCAAAATAAAACTTTTTCAACTGGAGAACAACTAACAAAATATTACAATTTATAATCGGTTAATGTCGGAAATATTCTTGTATGGCCCTATGAAGTTTTCATAATTTTACAACGATGCCCAATATTCACTTATATAGCCAATAAAAAACCGAGATAACAATAAACGAACAATATTCTAGGGGACGAAATGTACTAGAACTCAGCATTATCTTATACATTTTTCAGAAATAAATTGCATTGGTTCCGAAATTTTTAAGAAAATATATTTTACTACTTTCAATTGATTTGGGCCATTGCTCTATAAAGCAATAAATCAAAGAAAATATTTAAATAGGAAATATGTTTTATTAAAAATTTACAAATCATAGGAGTACAAGATCCTATATTCAGCTTTATTCTCGTCATATCAGCGATAAATTTGTATAACATGTTCTTAGAAAATGTTTACTTGGACTACCATTTATAAATATAACCTTACCTAACCTAATCTGTACTGTCGCATAATTTGTAGCAATAATTTGTGTAGAAACTGACAGTTTTTAAGATATAATTTTTACATTGGAAGTAATAAACTTCATAATTTCGAATTGCTTAATTATCCATTAAAATTTACATTATAGATAAATTAAAATCTCATATGTAAATATAGTACAAACATAATTTAATAAAGTATTTGATAAATACTTTTAATACATGCAATTTTATAATAAGTTACTGAATTTATAATTTTTGAAACAGGTTTTAGATAACTCTAACTGTTAACATCAAACTGACTTCTCTAACAATAATTGTAACTAATACTATTATACAATACATATTATTGTACATATTCTAGTTAGAGTTATTAAAACATGGTATCATCGGTTGTGAATAACTAATAATTATTTTATTTATTTATGCATAACTATTAACATTGTATAGGTGCACAAAACACCAAATAATGTGAGAGGAAAATCTAATTGGAATGTGTATTAATGGAATATACCTTAAAAATATTTGGAACAAAAATCACGTACACACTAATGTGAACAAGCTATAAGTTCTAGTTTCTTCTCTTAGTCCTTAATAACAAGTCAATTGAGATTTGCGGAGAAAGTCAAACAATATTGATTAATAATATCCATGATTATCAATTTTACAATACAAATACATACTGACATAAGTAAATAGTTACATATACAAAAAAGTCAGATTTAACATGCATATTACTCGAATTAAAATTAGATTAAACTGCTTTGTTTTAAAGGCTAGTTTAAATATGAGTTTTTATATTCAAATTATGAATATTTTTAATGTTGAAAAATTGTGTAAAAATTATATTTACAAATAGGTAACATCAATTAATTAATTTGTTACTTTAGAATTGAATCCATAAATAACTGACTACAAAATTGCAAATAGAAATTAAATGAACATGGAATTATTTATTATTTTACTTTTTTAAAGAATATGTACCAAAATTAAAAAATAGTGCTTTCATTAATCTTTTCCTCGAAGAAAAGTTTAGAAAGATATATTAAAAGTCTCATGTTTATACTTTTGTTTAAATATTTTCATTAAGTATATTTTTGAGGTATATTTGCTACAAATATTAATTTTGTAAAATTACAAAGCATGCTTCACTAAAGATCATGCAAATAGAAGAGAAGAAAATAGAATATAGAAAAATTGCAAGAAATTAGGTGTATTGAACAGACACGTTACACAAACTGACACAAAAAGTGATTTATTATGAATGATTTTTAATATCCTTATTTACATTTGAGTGTAAATATGTTATATGAAAATAAAAGTTTTAAAAGGAATAATTATTCCACATAATTCTCTGTACAATTTTGAAGCAAGGAATATTAATAATATAATGGCATAAGAACCTAGATAATATATGAATAATAAATAATTTGCGAAAATTTAAAACCAACGGAAAAATAAAACTGGAAAAGATCTACAACCCTGCAGAAAGTTTTTCTTTTAATAATATAGGTAGGATTTTAATTTATATCTTTAATATTATACTGACCTGCGTGACAGGATTTTCTCCTGGTCGATAAACAACGTTATGAAGTGGTCGTTTTCTTCCTACATAATTTACGCAAACGAATTCTAATAATGATGCGTAAATAAAACACATGCATACACCATCCCATACATTCATGGCTGTAAGATTTGATACCACTGGCAATGTTGAACGAAATCCATTGGAGGTGGTGAAAAAATTGAGCATTGTTGTTACACCTGAAATATAAAAATTAAGAAAATCTATTAATATCCAAGTTTTCCAATATTTTTTATTAATTACAGTAAAACAAATGCGTCGAAATTCATTAGGTTAAAATATATTAATTTGATTGAACCTAGTTCGAAAAAGAGCCAATCAATTTAATTAATTTTAAATTTCCTGAAAATATTTTTCATTCGATAAAATGGATTAAATTATTTATCAATCTGACTGTATTATGCTTTAAGTAAGTACTTGAAATTTTACTGATATATTTCCGCATTTTTTATCCTCTCATAAATTAATGTATGTACCTACTGACTTCTTGAAACTTTGCTATTTATGCATAAATGGCAATTTTACGGTACCATGAGGTCACCTTTTTTAGAAGTAGAGCAAGTCAAATTTTGAGGAAAACCTTAAGACATTTTTATTTTCTTATACGAAGTATAAGGAAGTATAGTAATCGTGATTTTTTTCGACTTCGAGATTTTGATGGATTTACACGTTTTGAGGGCCCCTGAATCCATTCTGACCATTTTCGCCATGACCATAACTCAAAAACGACTTATTGGATTTGATTCAAATTTCATATTTAAGAGTTTGAACAAATTTGTGGGTGCCACATTCAATGTTTTTCATCTAGCACCAACACAAGTGACACTTACCTGATGACATTTTTAGGTTTTTTAAGAATATCTTGAAAAATAAACAATTTATGAGATTTTTTTATTCTTTAACATTGATTTAGAATTGAATTTTGAACAAATTTTGTTTGAACTTTTTTTTGAAATTCCGTCAAAAAAATTTCAAAAAGACGAGATATTCCTAAAACACTTTATATTTCTCATAGCGCGCTTTGATAGTTGAATCCGAGGGTCGAAAAGTAATTATTGTGATACTATCCGTATAAGAAAGTCATGTGTTGGGCACATCAGATATTTTAAGTGAGTAATAGGTCAAAAATCTAAAATAAAACACATTTGTTTTTTTTTTTATTTTACTGGTTTCTATGGTACCGAAAACAATAATAATAAATAAATAAATGTAATTTCATACCGGGAGATTTTTTACTTTCTTATACGAAGTATAAGGAAGTATAGTAATCGTGATTTTTTTCGACTTCGAGATTTTGATGGATTTACACGTTTTGAGGGCCCCTGAATCCATTCTGACCATTTTCGCCATGATGTCTGTCTGTGTGTCTGTCTGTATCCACCATAACTCAAAAACGACTTATCGGATTTGATTCAAATTTTATATTTTAGAGTTTGAACAAAATTGTGGGTGCCACATTCAATGTTTTTCATCTAGCACCAAAACAAGTGACAGTTACCTAAAGACATTTTTAGGTTTTTTAGGAATATCTTGAAAAATAAACAATTTATGAGATTTTTTTATTCTTTAACATTGATTTAGAATTAAATTTTGAACAAATTTTGTTTAAACTTTTTTTTGAAATTCCGTCAAAAAAATTTCAAAAAAACGAGATAGATATTCTAAAAACTCTTATACAGGGTGGTCCAGGTTGAACGTCATTAATTTTGGGAGGTGATAGAGCATCATGAAAAAAGTAGACTTATATTAGAAAACTTTGCTCAAAAATGTTTTATAACAAAGATACAGGGTGTCAAAGTTTAAAATAAAAACTCGTTTTCTTAACATAACTTCTAAACCACTTGAACGATTTCCATTAAATTTCGCGCCCAGAGTAATGTAGTACATCTCAAGATAATGATAGGATTCATTTATAAAAAAAATCTCCAGTGGCGTAGATACTGGGGGCCATTCCACTTTTCCCTACAATTTTTGACGCCACTGGATATATTGCGAGGAAAATACAATTTTTGGATTGTCTGTTTAATTTAGAGAAAATAGTTACTCTCTACAAATTTTAATTTAAGGTTTCATTTTTGGGATATTTGAGTTTGAAGGTTTGGAAACACAATATCAAATGTCGTGCTGAATTAAAGAAAATTTCGGTTAGCGATTAATTCCGTGGCTAAAAAAGCTCGAAAATGTATCAAAGCCTATTTTGAGAACTTATTATTTTCGAGAGTAACTATTTCCTCTAAATTGAACAGACAATCCAAAAATTAATGACGTTTAATCTGGACCACCCTATATTTCTCATAGTGCGCGTTGAATCCTAAATCCGACAGCCGAGATAGACTAGTGACTAAAGGGACTTGACTGCCTAACGGAAGGTCGCGGGTTCGAATCTCAGAAGGACCATTATTTTTTTTTATTTTACTGGTTTCTATGGTAACGAAGACAATAATAAAAAACAATAATAATAAATAAATGTGATTTTATATTAATAACGTATTGAATGTTGACTGCATGTGATTATTGGCTACCCCTTCAGTATTTTCCAAAGATTAAAACTGTATCATGGTAATGTATAAGAAAGTCATGTGTTGGACACATCAGATATTTTAAGTGAGTAATAGGTCAAAATTTTTAAATAAAACACATTTTTGTTGTAAAATTCGGTTATAATGAGTGGGACAAGGACAGATTTATGCGTATTGCAATAAGTGCGACAGAGACTACTTGAAAATTGCTGGAAATCTTCAAAATTTTTAGAAGAAATTTAACTTAATTTCTTTAGGAAAAGTAATTATTGTAATACTATCCGTAAGTATAAGAAAGTCATGTGTTGGGCACATCAGATATTTTCTAAAGTGTTTCCTAAGGGAGGTACCGCTCTTTAATGGTGGTTTCCAGAGATGGATTTTTAATTAATATTTCCGGAACCGTTTATAAGATGCAATACCTACCTAATGTACACACAGTAACTTTTTACTTTATTATACGAAGTATAAGGAAGTATAGTAATCGTGATTTTTTTCGACTTCGAGATTTTGATGGATTTACACGTTTTGAGGGCCCCTGAATCCATTCTGACCATTTTCGCCATGATGTCTGTCTGTGTGTGTGTCTGTGTGTCTGTCTGTCTGTATCCACCATAACTCAAAAACGACTTAACGGATTTGATTCAAATTTCATATTTAAGAGTTTGAACAAATTTGTGGGTGCCACACTCAATGTTTTTCATCTAGCACAAAAACAAGTGATAGTTACCTGAAGACATTTTTAGATTTTTTAGGAATATCTTGAAAAATAAACAATTTATGAGATTTTTTTATTCTTTAACATTGATTTAGAATTGAATTTTGAACAAATTTTGTTTGTACTTTTTTTTGAAATTCTGTCAAAAAAATTTCAAAAAAAATAAAACATTGGTTTTTGTCGTAAAATTCGGTTATAATGAGTGGGACAAGGACAGATTTATGCGTATTGCAATAAGTGCGAGAGAGACTTCCGAAATTTATTTGAATATTGCTGGAAACGCTCAAAATTGAAACACGATTTTTACAAGAAATTTAACTTAATTTCTTTAGGAAAAGTAATTGTGGTACTATCCGTATAAGAAAGTCATGTGTTGGGCACATCAGATATTTTTATTCAGAATCACAATCGTCGTCCAGCTGGAGGATAAGCGGCAAATATGACGCAAATTTTATGTATGTTTCATATTTTGTTTTAGATAAATTGTTAAATATAATTTCTCTTTAAGAAAAAAGATGTACTTGTTTGACTGCATGAACTCAAGTGTTTAAGTAAGAAAATATATTCAAATATATGTAGAATCTCCAGTTGTCTTTTGTCTATAATTTAAAAAACACACAATCTAGGTATATGATTTTTAGGAAAAGTGTAAAATTTGAAGTAGGCTTTTTGATTTGAAACTGTCAGCTACTCTTTATAGTAAATTTTTTAGATACTTCTTAAAGAAAAGCGATTTTACCATTTTTATTTTAAGTTTTTTTTTTGTGTACACATATATTTTAATTAATCCTGTATATAAATAAATAATCTTAAAATGAATGAGATACATAAATTCATCATTGAAATCAGAAGTAAAAAGCCAAAACGACATAAAAATTAAATGCGGCAGTCAAATAAATTTATAAATCGACTTCTGTTTCTTCAGGATAATTCAAAAAATAGACAGAGATGTAACACCTTTGATGACGGATTCCCTTTATGCATCAGTTTTTTTATTCCAAAAAGAGAAGCGATGTTAAATTTAAGTTGTAGGAGATTTTTTAAAGAAAATAAGAACCTACCACATAATTGATTTTTTGACAAAAACTTTATTAAATCAATATTTTTTTCATTTCATTCATTTAGAAAGTGTACTTATATATTTTGATTTCAAGAGGTATAAGATTTACTGTTGAATTTTTTTTGGAAGCATCGAACTTTTTCATAAAATTTAATAATTTCTATGAATTTTTATAATTAATGATGGAAAAATTGAGACTCACCAATCATTACTCTTGCAGGCACAGCATTCCATTCCAACCAAAATGTAATGAACGATGACGTTACTAATATAATTCCGGGTATAAATACTGTAGTAAAGTAAAAAGCTCGATCTCTTGTGAATATCAAATCTACTCTAAGACAGCTATAATTACCTGTAACAAAAAATTGACTTTGAGCCACAACAATGAAATTACATTTTTATCCTTATACACCAACAATTTTATTTAAATTTGTACCGTTTTTAGGAGAATACTGAAAAAAATTTAATTGCAGCTGTTTTATTATAGCAAACTGATACCCAAGCGGGAAACATATTTTTTATGACTTAATTTAATTTACAGAAGGATATTTTCAGATAATTATAGAAATATAAACAAAACTTCTGTTTATTATTCTTTAAAACAGATCTAAAAAAATAACATTTAAAAAGTTTCCATAAAAGAATATATAAAGTGAAATAAAGTTTAATTGTGTTTGAAAATAAACGTGTTTGTTTGTTTTTTATGGTGTGGCCAAATAGGTAGACAAAGTAAAAAGATAAATATGTTGTAACGGTACACATGGATTAAATTGAAATTTACTCGTGTTTCGGCCAATTGAAATTGTCAAGCGAAACAATAACAGTATAAAATAAGACATAAACACAACATTTTTACATACTTTTCAACACACGGCGATAAATTCGGGTTGTAATAAGTGTACTTGTATCTATTTATAAAAAAGCGTATTTAACAATTTTGTTTGTTAGGTACTTAAGTACCATAGAATTAAATTGAACTCTTTTTCATACAATAATGATATTGTTTTTATAAATATTGTAATATTTATATAATACCTTCTTGTAAATCAAATCGTTTTTGGCATAGTTCACAATTGGATAACTTTTTACCATCTTGGACTCGTCGACCATTGCCTGTTAAAATACACAATCTAACCACCCACTTTTGAAAAGATAAAAAGAAAGCTTTCTTACAGCAGTGAAAATTGAAACTAAAATCTAAAATTATTGGACACTGTTTTGTCACTGGTGCATAATGTTTAGTACTTGTGGTTTGTTCACATTCAATGATTTGTAGAAGCGTTTGTGGAAATTATTTTTCGAATTGCACAGGTCGAACTATTTTCTAATTGAAATTGAAGGTGACAGCCAGATGAAAATTCGTGGGTCTAAAAGACTAAATCAAATTATTTTGTAATTATAATTTGTGATTTAAGTAAAATTGTAGATTATTATTACTATATTATATAGAGTTTGTAGTCATGCTAATAATATTTTGTACATTAAAATAGTCTTACCCCGCCAAATCGACTTGATGGGACATATAAGTGTTTGATTATTGATAAGGTAAGCATTGAGTGTTGTCAAACTTGGTGACTTCCGTAAAACATCTTCATCATTCTTCCACACATACTTTATTGACGTCAGTTCATAAGATACTAAAATAATAAAACAACTTTAAAATATTTCTTAAGACCAGTCATGCAGAGTGCTTTTAAATTGTAAATATGAGTACATTTACATAGAAAGGCAGCAAGTCATGTCAATCAAGTCTTATCCAATCTACAACTAGCGAATGATGTAACTTGTCCTTTTTACAAGTTGAAAGCTCTCCAGTATATAAAAACCTCCTCTACTTACTACTTTCCATTGAAAACGTGCACAGCGGATCGTCGAATGGAAAAATATTTAAATTTCCTTGGCAGGATAGAATCAAATGCCTCCTGAAAAATATCCATATGGTTTTTGTGGTAAAACTATCTACTATAAAATAAAAATTTTAATTTACCGCATGAGATAATTAACGCTGCCATTTCTATATATTCGTAATGAGAAATGTACGGGTATTAGAGGGTCTTTGAAATCACCGTGCATGATGAAGTACGTATCAGGTAACCAAATGTCATCGTGATGATGAATTGCATTCAAGTAGTTGTATTGACTTTGATTTGAGTACCGTAGTCGAGGATCGTACCATTGTTGTTGAAGCAAAAATTCGACTTCGTATTTCTGGAAAAATAATAAAGTAGTGTAACAGAAATAATTATTAGCTGAGTTAAAATGTTTTATAATTTTTTTCTGTGATTTTTATAGTGTCAATCCTTACGTGAAATTCTTAGTTTTAGACCATTGTGTGTACTATTATAATACCTACATATTTTCTATCATCTACATTTCTGTGGTGGATAGGATGCAGAGAAAGCAAGTAGTTACTTAGGTTTTAAAATAATTTTTTTGTCGATCGTTTATTAAAGATCTAGTTAATGTAATAAAAGGAGTGTATTAATAACTCAGTTTAATGCATACATGCACATTAAAAACATTGTTGAGATTATGAGATTTGCTAGGTAACCAACAATATATTATATTATTGAAACATGCATTTGGGACTGACACCTGCCGAAATTAATTAATTATGTCAGTGGTATTTTGACTTATTGCAATTTGGATTTTGCCATGGAACAAAATTAGATTATTTTCATTCTAATATAAAGAGCGACCGACAAAAAAATATTGTAATCAACATGAGTGTTAATCAGCGATTAATAATCTCGACTCATTAACGCGCTCGCTGCGCTCACGCGTTAAAATCGTTTCGATTATTAATCGCTCTTATTAACACTCTTGTTTATTAAACTACTATTTTTTTGGAAAACTCCAAAATATTTTCTCTATATCATTTTCAAATACATTATATACGAGTACATTACTATAATAAATGCATAATTGCAGGCAAATTAACACTTACTAAACTAGATTCGTCCGGGGAAGCTAAGCTAAGAAGTAAAACGCTCACGTTTACCGTTAATGAACCTGAAATAGAACGAAAACATTATAAAAATTGTATCTTATACATTATTTTATACATTTTGTGGAAATGCCAGGTTCTCATAAAATCCATGCATAATCAAATATTTAGTTTTAAGCTTTTAACAAATATTAATATTCGATGAAACTACATAATCACATTACATTCAAGTGGGTACATGTACATGTATGTACATTAAATTAGTTTCATCCAATGGCGTAGTCTGCACTTCTGCAGTAAATTAATTAGTTTTGTTCATATACTGAATATATTCTTTCAAATGATTGTGTGTATATGGATCGAGTACATACGAGTAATTATTGACTAGGAGCCAAAGTGAATTTTGGACACAAAAACTTTACGATTTAGTCAAACATTAATTCAAAAGTTGAAATAAAAGAGATACTAAAATCGAAATTTTAATTTAAATTTTGCGATGTAATTCTTAAGATATCGATATTCAAGTTCGTAAACAATTATCGATTCCTAGTTTTACATAATCGCTTTTTTTAATAACTTTTAAATTAGGTACTTAATAGAATTTTATAAAAAGTCAATATGATTTACACTACTAAGGACCTCTTGAAATAATGTCCTTGACACATATCTAGCTTGTTTAGTTTACCAGGGGCAGACTAAGCTTTACACCTTAATGCTTAAACTTTTAACACCATGCGTGAAAAAGACTGAAAACAACAAAATCAGGTAGCTTGAACCTTAGACTAAAGAAAAGCTACTCTTGTTTATGATAAAGTGAACCGTTTTCGAGAAAAAGAATAATAAACGAATTCATGTTTTATTAAGTCATTAAAAAAAAGTCTCATGCTGAAAAAAAATCAAAATTTAAAAAACGTCTGTAGAAATTTTTTTTATAGAAACTTGTCATCGTATTTTTTCATGCTCTATCTGAATCCGAGAGATTTCTCCATTTTTTCCGAAACACCCCGTAGATAATACATGGATTGTCAAAGTGGAATGTAGAAATAATTAGAATTAATATAATAATTTCCTTTAAAAAATCTTACTTTTTATATGGTATTTTATTTATGTCTACTGTCGCTATTGGTTTAGATAAAATTAAATATATTCAGAAACAAAAGTATATTTACACCAATATTTTTTTAACACTTTTTTCCAACAATTTTTGTTCTACTTTTGAATGTTGCCTAATATCGCAGTGTAGTAGGTATGTTTTTCAATCAAAATGAAAACGGTAATTAAATTATCAAGTATTTAAAAAATAATCAGAGGGACTGAATTCAATTTAGACTGAGAGCATAAAAATTAGTGGTAGGTATATGTATTTTTGCCCGACGGCACCCCTACGTCATCGATTATTTATATTATTCAAACAGTATATCATTTTATGTTTTACGAAACTTTTAGCCACAAACCCGTATACATACATGAATAAAATGGCGGTTTTCCCTCCAACATAAATATATTACTAACCACCATACTGCCAAATTAATTTTATTTTTGGCTATGTAGGTATGCTTGTTATGTTAAATTATGAAATTAATGTAGCATAATTTAAAGTTGTATACATGTTCGTGGTGAATGAGCTTGCAATATTGCTCGAATTTCGAATTGTAGTTGGAGTTACACAATGCAATTGCTTTGATTAAAATGTAGGTCAGGTTTAAGAGCCATATTTAATGTCATCTAGATGAGTTAATTAACTAATGCGGATATATCTTACAAAATCATCGCATTCTCTTTGTGGTAAATTGTACATGAATGAATGAGAAACGACTAATATAAAATATAATTTTTATCTTAAATCGTGAAGATACAGGCCGAATATAAAAGATAATTTTCAACACCCCGTATTTTAGTAACGAAACATTCTTGTGGGCCGGTTTCTACAACCATTTATGCTTAGTTTTGGACGTAGAATCAGCTTTATTGGAGTAACCCAATATTTTTGACTTTATAGTCACAATTTGTTTTAATAGCAAAAAAATTTTCAAAGTTAAATATCTCACTAACGGTTAAGTTAACGCGAGTCAAACAAGTATACCTTTTTTACGTGTCTTGATCGCATCTATCATAATTCTTATTATTTTGTAAAAAATTCAATCCGCTACAAAAAATATTCAAAAAAATCTGAACTGAACAATATTATTTTGGTTATAATACCAACAAATTGTAGCTTCCTTATAGACTTATTCGTTCTGGAGCTATACTTAAAAAATGATTTGGAAAAATATTTTTATTGCCCTGTAACTCAGAACTTTTGACTGAGGTATGTTGTGTTCAAACCACTTATTTTGCGCCCAAAAACTTGTGGTAGGATTTTGTAAAGACCTTTTACAGACACCCTGTATAATCTATGTTATCATAAAACAAATAAAATTAGCGTCCGACCCAAAAATTAATAAGCATTAAAAAAATAAACACCCATCACAAAGATAGATTTTAACGTATTCTATAGACTCATGCCAAATTTTAAGTACATATTTCAGTAAGGAACCATCTTAGTTTGGCTGTTTAATATGGCGATTTGTATATCTAGACTTAGTTGTAGGCCTAAAATCTGTCAAA
Source organism: Pediacus dermestoides (assembly GCA_963942485.1). NCBI lineage: Eukaryota > Metazoa > Arthropoda > Insecta > Coleoptera > Cucujidae > Pediacus > Pediacus dermestoides. Next base: position 15,614,864 of record OZ012626.1, read on the forward strand.
AAGTAACAAAAACCTTTCAAAATTATTATTCTCATAATTTTATTTTTTGCAAAATTGCAAAAAAGGTAAGTCAGTATTACTTTTGTTATAATACTATTTATATTCCCAAAAAATTAAATTAAAGAAAATCACACCATATTTATATCTTTTGTATCTTGGAATAAGGCTTGTTATAATATATTATGTTATATAATAAATTAGGCGGATGCGCCGGTGATAACAATGTTTTGATCGTAGGAAAAGCAAACATTGTATAATTTTAGCATCTTTTGAATTACGAGTAAATTCATATATTCATGCTAATGATTAGAGTTAAAATTATCATAAATTAATACTCCTAGTAGTTTTTGATATGTGGGTACAGCTACGTGTACCTAATTTGGAAATAATGAAATAAAATAAATCTTATCATTTCTTAATTTGTGTTACCTATGTAAACACATAATTATAGTTTATGACTTTTACTAGATAGATTTAGTTTTTGCATTTTTTGAGAGTTTCGTTAATAGTATAATAAATATTCAAGCCAATGGATGCGGTATTTGGCAATACACTTCCTATATTTAAATGGATTGAATAAAAAATATTTCTGTACGAACATCCTGCACTATAATTTAACAGTTCGTAATATGATAATTACATTGTCTTTATTATTTAACAACTTAAAAACGTCATATAAATTACTCTCATCAGAGTTGAACACGTAAGCATTTTCAAAAGTCCTTAAAGCTTTTATCCTTAATAGAAGTATGCATAAATTAGCAAGTGCATTTTCATGTAAATTTATAGCCATTTATTAAAGAGTACTGATTCAGATGTTAATATTTGCTTATGAATTTCCTGTAATATAAAACAATTTAATTACCATATTCTTAAATAAAAAACAGGCGCTAAAACTGTTTATTGCACAAGTTCATGGAAACTAAATGATAATGATTATGGTTTATGCAAATTGCTCACGTCATACTATTTACATATTATTTCGTCTTAGAAAAGAATATGTAACAGTTATATTTTGAAGTTCATGTACCTAATATTATACCTACAGATTGCGTTGTGAAACTGTTGTATACGCATTTTTCCCGAATGCATCATTCCTTGTAATCTAGATTCTAGAGTATTAAAGTGATCCTTTGTATGTACATCCTTTAATTTAGTTTCACATTCATTGTATGTACTTGTACAACTTAATTAACGTTAGTGTTATTTGTGACATCGGTTTGCCATAAAAATACAAACTAATATAGTAAAAATTGATTTTGCGCTTATATTGTTAAATCTTGTTTGTCTTGGCGAATTGTATTGAACTCAAGCGGCCACACAATGGAGATGTAGTGGTATTGGGGAGACATTTTCTATTTGTCTGTTCATAGAAAGCTTAATAAAAACTTTTAAATCGTTTCGCTATGTCATGAAAAATGCACAATCTTTGTGCAGGAACTGATATAAACATTTGAGGTCCACTGTCCACAATGCAAGTTAATATTAATTAATTTATAAAAAACATGCACATAATTTTACACAAATTATTGAAGTGATTTATTTAAAATTCTACAAAAAATTATAAAATTACTAATTCAATGCAGAGAATATTCCCAAAAATAAAGGTGAGAACTATATACATTCAAAAATTCAATATATTATGTTATACGCCACCCGCCCACCCGTAAAAATATCAAGCTTTATTTTCACTCTATCCCTTTGTTTTCTGTAATTAGTTTAATTTAACAATGTATTTTATGTCCCTGTTAATAGCATGAAATGGAAATTAAACTCTTGGTTTTAAATTAAAACAGCGCAGGGGTATTGTTGTTTGTGGTCTGTTAATAAACTTAGAGTATACATGAGATTTCTATTTTTAGAATTATCCAACTGAATTTTCCGTAAAAGTATTATATTCAGAAGCCAAGGACAGCTAATGACACATAGTTTAATTACCTTTTCCAAATTATTTATTATGCTAAAGTTAATATATTGGACTGCGCTGTACAACATTTCAGAATAATTACACCAGGTGTGAATATAAAAGTAAAATAGAAACGTTTAGAAAAAATGGAGTATATAATTTGAGAATTTTCAGATTTATCAGGTATAATTGGAAATTAAGTAATTAAATAACGAGTATTTTTTCTAATTTTATCTGTTTTATTTATTAATGGATCATTTGAATTAGTTTTAGACAGCAAAAATAAAAAATATTTTTTTTTCTAAATACCGTCAAATTATTCTAATAACTACTCACGATACTTTTACAGCTTGCAAAGAATTTAGTATTCTAGACTAAATTTGCTATTTTTCATATTGAAAATGCAGTCCTGATGTCTTATCTAATTTGCTTTCAGTTCACAGAGCCAGACATTATTTTGTTATATCCAAGAAATCAACGAATTTCATGGAGCTGTATACTCGTAACCCATATATTGAAATTCCAATCTTTGGCACTTTGCTTTGAGCACCTTCATTCTTTTATGTTTTTCTAGCACTGGTTTGTTTAGAGGTGATATCCAGTGGACTCATAAAAGTTTACGTTTCAGGATAATCGGATTATTTTTTCCTATTTGATGGAGTTACTGGATTTGAATGGATACTTTTCATTAAATCAAATACACTTAAAAAATGTAGCAATATAATATTTACACTATATATATTCACTATAAATTATAATAAATAACTATTAATACGGAAAAATTACCAACAGGATTCTGATGGAGCAAACTAGAAAATATGATATAAGAAAGTATAGAATTACAAATTGCTCCAAAAGCAAATACCTATATTTTATAAATCAGGCTTATGTGTAATTGAAACTGTTGTAAAAGTGAAAAAGCTTCATTTTTACAGCCTGTCTACGTTATATGATTTTTCATATTATTTTTATTAGTTTTAAGTTAAGTATTTTATGAAAAAACCGTATTTAAGAGTGCTTATTTCTCGTTGCCATCTTGCATTCTTGATTCAAAGAGGAAGAAAAACTTTTTTCCAAATATTTATCTCGTTTTCGGTTGTTCCTTCTCTAAAAATAGTTATGAAAAAAGTTGTAAATAATAGATATTTATTTTATTAGGAGTATAAGCGAAACTTTTATGTGACGAAGTATGGAGGTGTAAGCGCCGAGCGGAGCGAGGAGAATTAACTCCATACGGAGTCACATAAAAGTGCTTATACTCCGAATAAAATACAATATTTTATTTTCAAATGGAATCATTCTAATCGTAATATGACAATCAATTTAATAAGTAATTTTGCAACTGTCATACATTTTTGCAGATAATGATATAACTTATACTCCGCCGGAGTATAAGTCCTACTTATACGCCGCTCAAGAGTGGTGTCATAGAAATGAAACTTATACCTTGCCTACTCAGTCTTATAACACCATGTTATACGCCGTTTGAAAATAAACACAATTTTTACAACTTTTGTTATACACAGTTTATTGTACGATTGAAAACTGCCGAGTTGCAGTAGTGAAAAGATTGAAAAAAGAGACTGAAACAACTTATGGTTGGGACTTTTTTTACCTACATATACAGATACCCTAAAAAGACACTCTTTGCGATGGGTAAATCACGACAGCTGTACACAGGGAAGGGCCGCCATAAAAGCACCATCCCCAAAAACAGCCAAAATCTGCCTACGTCTAACTAGGGACAACCTTAGGAAACTCGTAGGGATATGGACTGGACATTGTCGATTGAACAAACACCTCTACACAATGGGAATCGTAACTGATCCCACTTGTCGGGGGTGTCTAGAAGAGGATGAAACTGTAGAGCATGTGCTACGCTACTGCTCCGCACTTGCATCGACCCGAGGATCCATACTGGGGGACTTCTGGCCGAGTATGACCAGCATAAGCAACACCTCACCCGGAACGATTCTTGAACTAATCAACTCTGTTCGTTGGCTTGATGAATAGTCGGGGAGCAGGGAGTTGCTCCGGAGGGGTGGCACAATGGGCCCAGACAAGTGGCCTAAGTGGTAGCATGACACAAGTCATACACCCTCCACAACCTAATCCAGAATCCAGATACAGGGTGTTTCAAAAATACACCAAAATATTTCAAGGGGTGATTCCTGAGATCATTCTAATAGTACAGGATCCGAAGTAAGGTCGTCCTTCACCCATCTGTTTACCGGATGAAACTGATTTTATATCAAAGGTAATGTTTTAAGAAATATATCGCACATAGGTTGCCTAATGAAATATGGTCATGGCTATCTTTAATTTCATAAAATGTCATAAATTTTTTTTTATTATTTCACTTACTTGCTTACCGATATAATTTAATACCAATCGAAAGAATAAAGTATAAGGAACATAAAAAAAATATTTACAAAAATTTATTATAAAACGATTGAAATACAAAAAAAAAATTAACTTGAAAATTTTTAAATTATCTACTGAACTTTATTCAAGATCCGATTCATCGGAACTTACATGACTATTATCTAATTGTGCAAATTCGTTTTCATTTTCTTTTTCTGTCATTTGCAAAATATCAATCACTGCACCCGAGCAAATGACGCGAAGTATCGCGTTTTTCTTAAAAATTATTCTGCTAAAGAAGACAATGAACAGTTTGTAAAAAAAATAAAATCTTTTGACTCAAACACTATACCACCGTGCTGGACATCACTAATTCAAAAAAATTTGCGTACTATTTATGTCAATTCCATGTGGCTTAATGCAACTGATGCTGATTGTGTAAAACTGCTCCATGAAAACTGCGGTTGGTTTTTAGACGGATATTTAAAACCAACAGGATTTGTTGGAGACCAGACGCCTTTGAAAATAGACGATATTTTGCAAATGACAGAAAAAGAAAATGAAAACGAATTTGCAGAATTAGATAACAGTTATGTAAGTTCCGATGAATCGGATCTTGAATAAAGTTCAGTAATTTAAAAATTTTCAAGTTAAATTTTTTTTGTATTTCAATCGTTTTATAATAAATTTTTGTAAATATTTTTTTTATGTTCCTTATACTTTATTCTTTCGATTGGTATTAAATTATATCGGTAAGTAAGTGAAATAATAAAAAAAAAATTTATGACATTTTATGAAATTAAAGATAGCCATGACCATATTTCATTAGGCAACCTATGTGCGATATATTTCTTAAAACATTACCTTTGATATAAAATCAGTTTCATCCGGTAAACAGATGGGTGAAGGACGACCTTACTTCGGATCTTAGACTATAAGAAAAAAAGTTCATATGAATGAACATTGGTCTGAAAATGCTTTTTTTTTGGTGAAAATTTCAAAATGATTTACACTCTATCTTATTAAGCCTAAAATCATTGGTGGATGTGGTGAATTTCATCATTTTACCTTGAACAGTTTCGGAGATAATAAATGAGAACCTTCTTCAGGGTCCCAAATTTAAGGGGCTATAACTCAGCGGGTAGGCATTTTCGGAACCATGTTCATATGAACTTTTTTTTTAGAATGATTTCAGGAATCACGCCTTGAAATATTTTGTTGTATTTTTGAAACACCGTGTAGAATCAATAGAAAAGAATATTTTTCAAATTTTTGTGCTGATATAATTTGTAAATATTTAATACTATGTGTATAACAAAAGTTTAATAAGTATTTTGTTGTATAGGAGCAACTACAAACGAATGATTTTGAGTGAAGATAGCGGCATTCTTCAATACGGAAATTTGGGTTTTTATAAAGGTACCAGGCGAACAATATTTTGGAATAACATTGATTCACTTGAATTTTGTATCATATCAACTTTTGGGTCTAAAATGACTGGTCTATCTAAAGATGAAAGTAAAATATTATTCATCATGGAAAGCAGGTATCTGTCACAAATAGTGTAGTAGTAGAAACATCTCGAAGATAACTAAAGCCTAAATGTTAGCACCTTTCAATTTTTTTCTGTTTTTAGCTTATTGAATTCTATTTTTTTCTGTTTTTGCGGATGCTAAGTTTTACATTTTGGTTACCGAATCGGTCCTATTATCTTATTTTAATATTCATTTGTCCACTTAAAACCCTCTATCTATCTTCTGGACCGGTCTACTGTTAAACTGAAACAAATCGCTAATAACTTTTGTGCTTGCGCTTTTTTAAATTCTTTAAATACATACTCAAAGTAACTTCTGATGCTCTACATTATTAAATAAAAACGGTTTTTTTGGTGTTTAGTTTTTAAGGTAGTACCATATTTGTTATTTCTTCTTATAGCCACCATTTGATTTTTGTAACATACCTAGATATTATTTTAGTACTTATATTTTTTTCTGATTTTAATTTTTTTGTAAAAAAATTAATTATTAAAAACAATCAAAAACCGAAAATAATTTAAATAAATTTTAATTTAACACTTCAAAATTAGGTTCTTCCGCTAGAGATTCTATTAAAAAAATTTTTTCGATTCTATAAAACGCTTTAAATTTGTCATTTTTCAAATTTTACAATATGACAAAGATTTGATAGATTATCTAAAAACATACCAGGTGTTCTATTTAAATATCAAAAGTTGATGCCACAGAGGTTAGTGCGCTTTTAAGAAATATACCTACTGTATGTATTCAGGAATTCACAAAATTACTTCAAATTATGTTGGGTCATCTTGACCGTATACTGTTTATACTTCAAAAAAATAAGCTGTGATGGATACTAGCTGTCAAACCATATGGATTGAACCGTATTTATCTATATCCAAAAGTTGTTCCTTCCTTACTTCATTTTTGAATTCAGTTTTTCGCTGTATCTATAATAATAGGCGACTGAATTTAAGCTCGCAGCGCTATAGTGGCAGCTAATGGAACTCTTTTCTCCATGATAGTTGTTTATTTAATCTATTCACCTCTCCTCAATTTTTCACGTTAGGTTGTGGTCGTGTGCGATTAAAAAGTTAAATACTTATCGGAACAAGTGTAGACCGGTCTCAATTTCTTCATAATGTTTGCCGGCTTTTGGAAATAAGTGGAAACTTATTCCGGAATTTGTTTTCGACCACGATGTACACTGAGGAACTGAACAGTACGAATTACTCGTAGAACTCATTGTTAACGAAAAACTGGGAAAAATTTCCCGGTATAACCACGAAAAACCTCCACTTGACACTAAAGAAATAATTTATTTATACTGGAGAAAAGGGTTCGTCGATATCACGATAGAGGGCGTAGTCCTTATTTTCAGTTGCCTATATACAGGGTTATTCACCGAAACCGTTGGTTCGACGTTTTAAAAGATGTAATTAATATTGCCTTAATAAGCCTTAATAACAATATTATGCATGGAACAAAATTATTTATTTGATTTAACAATATTTTAACGTTAATAATTATCAAATTTGACAAAATGAATTTGCAACTAAATGCTGGGATAATTTTTAATTTAGGACCATTAATAAGAGGTTACGTCTCCTGCTTTGGCTTTAATAGCTGCCGGTATTCTAGCAGGCATTGTATTTATCAAGTTTTGGTACAATTATGGCGTGAAACTGTCCCAAATTTCTTCTATGTTGTTCATTAAATCCCCAATGGTTCTTGGGGGATTATTGCGTAGAATACGTTTAATTTTATGTCAAAGAGTTTTAAAACCATTTCAGTTCGGACTGGATGAGGGCCATGAATGCACCTTTATGTCGTTTTCCCCGGGTTCCAAAACTGTGATTTAAAAAAAAAGTCGTTTGAAAATTACGTCACATTTTTCAAGTGCAATTTTAAAGCTACGAAATATGCCTAAAATCACCAAATAAAGACTTGGGGATTTTTTTGTACATAAACCCAACATCCAGCTTTGCAATAAAGTAAATTTACCAAAATCCAATCTGCGGTTCCAAAACTGTTATTATTTTAATGTAGGTAACACCCTCAAAAAACACGTTTTTTGAAAAGTGAACTGTACAACTCATAAAAAATGCAAAAAAATTCATATTAACATTTCAGAATTTTTTCAATATATAGTACAGTTATTGAGCTTTGATTTAAAGGTTTTTTGACACAAATCTAACCAGCGGTTTCAAAAATGTGATTTTTTAAAACAGTTACTATAAAATTCTATTATTTTTAAAGATGCAACTTTGAAGCTCCGATAAATGCCTAAAATCACCAAATAAAAACTTGTGTAATTTTTTTGTAAAGAAAACCAACATCCAGCTTTGCAATAAAGTAAAATTCATCAAAATCTGACTACTAGATCCAACGTTTTGAAAATAATAATTCTTTGTTTCTACAATTTTCCCATCCTGCTGGGTTAAAGAGCCACAGATTTGGAACCGCCGAGTGGATTTTTACGAAATTTACGTTTTTATATAACTAAATGTTGGCATTATAACAGAAAAAACCATCAATATTCTGGAAGTTAATTTAGATAACTTTTGCGCGTGCAGAAAAAAGACAATCAGATTTACTTTTGTCCGAACATTTAGTTGTTAGTGCTCGTACTACCTATGTGTAAGTATCATACAAATTGATATTTCACGAAAACGGCAAGAGTTGGGTATACGGTTTGTTCAACAAAATTATCTTTAAATTGAATGAATAATCCAAATTTGTATCGATATACAGGGTGTTCCATTTGAAAAAAATGAGCTACGTCCTTTTGATTTTTTTCTGAAGGGCACCTAAATTATAAACTCCCTGTAGAACATTGAGCTGTTGCAATGAAGAAATTGCAAGTAGTACACTTTTGTTAACATCTTGCCAAAACCGTATTTCATTTTGAATATTAGAAGGCTAGAAAATAAAATTTGAAAGTTAGCCCATTTTTGGACATTTTTTAAAAAATCATCCTGTAATTATTAAACGAAATGCTTTAGAGAAAAATTGTTTTAACAAAATGTTATTATAATTGAATGAATAATTTTAAAATGTAGTAATATACAGGGTGTTCCAAAAAAAGCGAAGTTAGTGTCCACTTCCTGTATAACCGGAAGTTGTAGAAACTTGAAAATATTTTAAATAAAAAGATCATATACTATTTAGGCTACAACCCAATTTTCAGAAAAAAATATTAACTACATCTTTTAAAACGTCTAACCAACAGTTTCGGTGAATATCCCTGTAGAAATATTCTGCTCGAAAAACTTCCACAAATACACAACAAGGTACAACTGAACAATATTATTTTTGCTATAATACCATCAAATTACAGTTTCCTTCTAGACTTAGTAATCTACCAAATAGCAGATTTCTATTTTAAACATTTATATAAATATACCATATACCCAAAAAAGTAACCGATAAAAAAACTTTCAATATTCATAGTATTCATTCATATAAGGAAGAACTTATGGATATAGGTAAATGAGGTACAATCCATTTGTTTTGATTTCTAATATCTACACCTATTTTTTTAATTGTGTTTCTGACTTGTCCGGTATGAATTATTGCTTCCACTCTATTTGAGTAAAAAAATCAATAGATCATTTCCTATTATTAATTCGTTTTCAAATATTGACATTTAAAGCAATTAAATTAATGAAAGTACATCCAGATGATATAATACATAAATTATCCAATAAATATTTAAAATGTAATTTACCAAAGCAACTGAATTGTTCATAGATTTGAAAAGGGCGAAATCAATTGAGATAGTATCTGAACTAAACCACAATTATCTATGCCTGTGGTACATTAAATAATGTATGAATACAGAGGGAAACAGAACATACAACATTTACAGGAAAAAAGAGCGAACGATGCAGTCACAACATCAATTTTCTAAAAATACAGCTATTGAACTACAGAGTTTTCTATTTATGCAGAGCAAAACGAAATTATAAATGAATACCTAAATAAACAAATAAATAAATGGAAATGGGTATAATTATAACTGAAGTAGGTAAACAAACCAATTATTTATAAATTGAATGCGATATGATAGCTGAAGTCAGAATTAAAGTCTTAGTTAATTTTTAAATTATTATTAATATCGAATAAAAGTCCATTCACAACCACTTTGCATACGTGACATAACAAAAAAACATAACGTTCGATCAATAGAAAATCCTAAACATTTGTCACTGTCAATTATTATTGGCCACTATTGGTCGAACCTTATGTTTTATTGTTATGTCACGTATGCAAAGTGGTTGTGAATGGGCTTTAAGTGAAAGTGTAAAATTAAAGGGAATTAAAATGTTGCAGAAACTTAAATTCAGCAACGTACTTTTGTGACTCTATGTCTATAAATGTGCCATATTGTTGTAGTAGTGTTTTTTAAATTTTAATAATATAGCTTTATGTATAATGTAACATTTCAGCGATTAAGTAAATAATGAACAGTGTAATAGCTATTTCAATGTTATAATAAATAACATTTAAGACTCAGTAAAAAAATAAATCATTTAAGGGATACTTTTACTTTTTTAACCTGGTTTGAAAGCATTATAATTCAGCTCAAATTTTTCTAAATTTTTGCTAATTTTGGGATGTTGATGTAAACAATTTAAAGTCAAATAAAAATAGTTTGAATAGCTGCAAATTCCTTATAAAATTAAAATATTGTATAATAAGTGTTCTCTAAGAAAATCAATACCAGTGGAATTGCAAATTGTGTTGCCAGAGTATACTGTAAGCTAACTACGGCCCTGGCATAATAAATAATAAACATGCTGCAAGATAAGTTTGGGTTAAGAGAAAATGTAAAGGAAAAGCCGAGCAACCATTATTCGTTTCTAATTCGTTTCTAAATATTAAATGTGGAATTGTTTTTCTACAACGAGAAAAAAAATACGGAAAATTACTCTTTTGTCGAGGTTAATCTCACTTCATTAAAATGATAATATTTAGGTATCTAAACTTTGTGCATCAGGTGTTCTATGTAATTGAATTTAACATCAGATCGGTTATTCAAGTGAAAAATACTCATTCTTGAGAAATTGTTGCTGACTATTATTAAAAATATCCGCATAAGCAAATAAGTGGTACTTTATTTTTTTTTAGAAGCCTCGCATGTACACTGCATAAACTTTTATTGTTTGAAAATGGACATTTAAAAACCCTCTGTAGTTCTTTAATTAAAAATAAATAAAAAAGAGAAATGTAACTAATATAGAGATCAAAAAAGAGTGTACTCTAACAATGAGGGACATATAACGGACCACGATGTTTGCTGTTTGGCAGGATGTTGTGAGAGTCATATTTTCCATCCTCTGGTGACTGCAGGCCACAGCAGAAGTCCGTATCTGCAACAGCAAGAGCGTCAGCACTTCGTCCACGTTTTAATTATATTAAGTAGGTACACAAGTCTCATAACGTTAAGCGCTAACCCTTCTGCATACTTGAATTAAAACATTTCGTGAGATAGTTATTGTAGGACAAGGGCTAGATTCCGCTCGTTTTGTAAAATTTCATACTTCAGTATATTCAGCCGGCTCGTATATAATAATATAAAGATATAATACCTTAAATCTTAAATGATATTCTATTGAATACAAACTGAATTAGTTATACTTTTATTCATAAAAATTAAAATAAAAAAAAATGTGTGTTAGGATTATGAACAAATATTTATGGTTCTACACAGGGTGCCCAAGAGAAATACGAAATCTGTTCAGAGGTGAATATATAATCGTTGAAAATATCTGACATGGCCTTGTGAAAATATACCTACACTAGTTTTTAAACAATCATAGGTTTCATCTTTCATCTTAATTTTTATTCGTTTCAATAGCAATAAGAAATGATAATGTTTCCAACAATGTATGGTCTATGGCAGCGGTTCTCAACCTGTGGTACATTAAAGAACACCAGGTGGTACGCAAAATATAACAAAATATAAGGTCCCTTCCATAACTTTATTATTATTTCCTACTCACCGCAGCGCCCGAGAAAAAACGTCTCTGCGCGCCGACAACACCCGATTTTTATGCGAACGTGAATTCGCGTGCGAGATTTATTTTAAGAATGTATTTTTTGTTGAATAAAAATATGAATAAAAAGTAAGCATTTTTTTTTAAATGCTGGTGGTACTATAGTATATGTGATTTCCTTATGGTGGTACGCGATAAACAAAAGGTTGAGAACCGCTGGTCTATGGGAATCCACCAGGACAAAAGGCTGAAATTTTGAACGAACTATAAAAAAAAATAATTGCAACATTGTTTCGCTTTTATTAAGTATCCTCTACACTCCACTTTTTTTGGTGTTTAGTTTTTAAGGTAGTACCATATTTGTTATTTCTTCTTATAGCCACCATTTGATTTTTGTAACATACCTAGATATTATTTTAGTACTTATATTTTTTTCTGATTTTAATTTTTTTGTAAAAAAATTAATTATTAAAAACAATCAAAAACCGAAAATAATTTAAATAAATTTTAATTTAACATTTCAAAATTAGGTTCTTCCGCTAGAGATTCTATTAAAAAAAATTTTTCGATTCTATAAAACGCTTTAAATTTGTCATTTTTCAAATTTTACAATATGACAAAGATTTGATAGATTATCTAAAAACATACCAGGTGTTCTATTTAAATATCAAAAGTTGATGCCACAGAGGTTAGTGCGCTTTTAAGAAATATACCTACTGTATGTATTCAGGAATTCACAAAATTACTTCAAATTATGTTGGGTCATCTTGACCGTATACTGTTTATACTTCAAAAAAATAAGCTGTGATGGATACTAGCTGTCAAACCATATGGATTGAACCGTATTTATCTATATCCAAAAGTTGTTCCTTCCTTACTTCATTTTTGAATTCAGTTTTTCGCTGTATCTATAATAATAGGCGACTGAATTTAAGCTCGCAGCGCTATAGTGGCAGCTAATGGAACTCTTTTCTCCATGATAGTTGTTTATTTAATCTATTCACCTCTCCTCAATTTTTCACGTTAGGTTGTGGTCGTGTGCGATTAAAAAGTTAAATACTTATCGGAACAAGTGTAGACCGGTCTCAATTTCTTCATAATGTTTGCCGGCTTTTGGAAATAAGTGGAAACTTATTCCGGAATTTGTTTTCGACCACGATGTACACTGAGGAACTGAACAGTACGAATTACTCGTAGAACTCATTGTTAACGAAAAACTGGGAAAAATTTCCCGGTATAACCACGAAAAACCTCCAAAATATAACAAAATATAAGGTCCCTTCCATAACTTTATTATTATTTCCTACTCACCGCAGCGCCCGAGAAAAAACGTCTCTGCGCGCCGACAACACCCGATTTTTATGCGAACGTGAATTCGCGTGCGAGATTTATTTTAAGAATGTATTTTTTGTTGAATAAAAATATGAATAAAAAGTAAGCATTTTTTTTTAAATGCTGGTGGTACTATAGTATATGTGATTTCCTTATGGTGGTACGCGATAAACAAAAGGTTGAGAACCGCTGGTCTATGGGAATCCACCAGGACAAAAGGCTGAAATTTTGAACGAACTATAAAAAAAAATAATTGCAACATTGTTTCGCTTTTATTAAGTATCCTCTACACTCCACTTTTGTACAATATTTTGATATTATTTTAATTTAATTTTAGTTTATACTGCTATGGAAATAAATTATTTGTTAATGATGATTTCCAAGTTACATAACAGCTACTGAATTATGTAATTATAGAAGAAAACACACTTAGTAATTGAACACTATTCTATTCATTGTTGATGTCATAAATGCTGTAAGCTCAATCAAAATGTTACCTAAACTTTTCTTTTTATGATTTGTAACTACATAGCGAATTTCTGTTAAGATATTATTATTTTTGAAGATCTCTACATAAGAGATTTTTTGAAAAAAATGTTAAGACTCGAGTAGCGTAAATTTAAAGAATATAGAGTCTTCGTAACTTTATACCTAAAATTAGATGTACAGGATGTACAACTAAGAATGGTCGCCGGCTGTATCTCAGAAACTATTTATCGTACAGACTTCGGAAAAAAATATTTATAGTAAAAGTGGCCAAAAGAAATCGCTGGAAATTATTTTCAAGTTTCTAGCTTCACCGCTAGGGGGCGTACCAGCCATGGCAAATGATAAAATCATGATTTTCTCCAAATTATAGGCAATTAAGATAACTCAAAAAAAAAATATATATATATGTAATCGTTAAACCTTAGTATACCCGAAGGTGTTAAGGATAAAAGTATAAATATTCAATTATAAACAAAGTCTCTCCATTTTTTCTTGTTCTGTGCCATGATTTTTCCTTCTGTCCACGTCTTGGTTTTCTTCTTAAAATTCTCAGCAATAACCTCATTCCACTTCTTTCTTGGTCTGCCTCTTTTCTGTTTTTGGATTGACTTTGCTTCCCATATCTTTTTTGTTTGCCTATTATTCCCCATTCTTACCAAATGACCAAACCATCGTAATTGTTTTCTCTCTATGCTGTCCATTACAGGTTCTACTTCTACTTCTTCTCTTATTATGTTGTTTCTTATTTTATCTCTTTTTGTGATGCCCTTAATGCCTCTTAGGTATTTCATCTCGATGGCTTATATTTTGCTTTTCTGTTGCTTCGAGAGTGTCCAACTTTCGCATCCGTAGGTTAAAATGGGTTTGACTATTGATTTGAATACCGTCAACTTCGTTTTCTTTGATATCTCTTTTTTCCAGATGAATGTTTTGTTGAGTGAATAATACAGTTTTGTTGCATTTTCTATTCTACTATTAATTTCAGCTTCGTTCTTTCCATCTTTTTGTATTGTTATTCCAAGGTATTTAAAACTGTTTGTTTGTTCAATTGTTTTGTTATTTAAATTTATTGTTGCTTCTGTGTCGTTCTTGCCTATTACCATTATTTTCGTTTTGTCTATATTAATCTTTAGGTTTCTTTGGTTAAGTGCTTTATTCCATATCTCTAAATTTCGTTGTAGCTCATTTTCACTTTTAGCGCATAACATTAAATCGTCCGCGAACGCACATTGAGTTATATATACTGGTTCCATATTCCAATATCCAACACACAGTTTTTTAGTTTTATCTTTTACTTCTTTTATCACGTCGTCTAATATTATGTTGAATAGTGTTGGGCTTAGTACTCCGCCTTGTCGTAGTCCTTCTTTTGTTATGAACTCTTCGGATTCATTGTTGTTCGTCCTGACATAATTTCTTGTATGTCTGTATATAGTTGCGATGTTCTTTCTTAAATTTTTGTTCACTCTTCTTTTTTCCAGACTGCTCCATATCATTTTTCTTGGTACGCTGTCGAATGCCTTCTCTAGATCTAAGAAAGCCAGGTATATGTTGTTCGTGTAGTTTTTTTCCATCATTTGTTTTATAGCGAATATATGATCCTGGACTCCCCGTCCTTTTCTGAAACCGCACTGTGACTCGTCCATTTCTGGTTCTATTTGTTCCTTTAGTCTGTGTTCTAATAGTCTTTCGTACAATTTGGCTACGTTACTTAACAAGGTTATTCCTCTGTAATTGTTGCAGTCACGATTATTGTTTTTTTTATGAATGGGTATAATTATGCCTACCTCCCAGTCTGCAGGTATTTGGTTTTCATTTGAAGCTTTGTTAAGGAGATTTGTTAACGTTGCAATTCCGTTGTTTCCTAGGTTCAACAGCATTTCGGGAGTTATTCCATCGTGGCCTGCTGCTTTGCCTCTTTTTAACAGTTTTATTGCGTTTGATACTTCCTCTTCTGTGAAGTTTTGTTGGTCGGTGTGTTCTTCTAGTTCGGCAACGTTATCTTGTTCCTCTGTATCTAGTGCTTGTGTCGTATTTAGTATGTTGTCGAAATGTTCTTTCCATCGTGCCAGTATTTCTTCCATGTCCGTCAGTGTTTTTCCGTCTTTGGTTGATATATATGTCTGCTTGTGTTGTTTGCCTTTCCTGAGGGTTTTTAGCATCTTGTAGAAGAGCTTCTGATTGCCGTGGCTGTCTTTTTCCATTTTTTCGCCAAACTCTTCCCAAGTCTTTTGTTTTGCTTTGTTAACTATTTCCTTTACTTTTAATCTTTGGATTTTGTATTCGGTGTAATTCTCATTGTTTCTGTTTCTTAAGTATTTGTGCCATAGCTTCTTTTTTGTTTTTTTAGATCAATGTTATCAAGGTTTATTTTGTTTGCACTTAATTCCATTTCGGTTAGTTCTGTATATTGTTTTGCTATTATGTTTTCCCTTAACTTATATGTTCTTATTGTTCTCTTCACTTTATTGTTTTTCTTATTGATCATATTCGCTCCTTTTTGTGGTGTTTTTATTCTTATTTTTGACATCACTAGGTAGTGGTCCCTGTATAATTCTGCTCCTCCTCTTACTCTGGTATCTAGTATTTGACTTATATTACTTTCATTTATGATCACATAATCTATTATTGATTTTTCGTTCCTACTTATTACTTCCCTCGTATACTTATGAATATCTTTGTGTTTAAAGTATGTATTTGATATTACTAGATTGTTGATTAGGCAAAAGTCAATTAGTCTTTTTCCATTATTGTTTTTTACATCTTCTCCATATCTTCCAATTGTCCCTCCCGTTTCTTCGTCTTTTTTCTCTACCCTGGCATTAAAGTCTCCTATCAGTAACAATCTTCCCTTTACCGTATCGATTTCTTCTGTCAGTTGTTCCCAAAACTCCTCTTTTATTTGTGTTCTCTCATCTTCGCCAGGTCCATATACTATCATTACTGTTGTTTTGTTTTTTTCGTCTATTTCCATTTCTATTTTTAACATGTTTTTGTTGATTGCAGTCCATTGTTTTAAGTATTTCATATTTGAGTGTTTTATTATGCATCCAACTCCTTCTCTTGCTCTTTGTTTTTGGTCTACGCCACTGTATATAAGATGTTTCCTTTCTCTAACATTTTTTCTCCTTTTCCTTTCATTTTTCTTTCCGTTATTCCTAATATATCTAGGTTTGTCTTACTAAACTCCTCCTCCAGTTCCTGTTCCTTCCCATTAATGCTCCGAATATTCCATGTTCCAATTTTCCAAATATTTTCATTTTTCATTTTTCACCATGTACGTCATCTTCATGTTGTGCCTTATCTTTGTTTTCTAGTTTTTTCGGATATTTCGAGTTATTTTTCTAACTTGTTCCTCGAATTGGTCTCCTTCTGGTGATCTCTCGTTTGCCGTCCTTTTTCTTTGCTTTTCCCTTCCATTTTCCGTTTCCTCTTCTATCTCAATATCCTTTGCTCCATATATTTCGTTGTTAATTATCAGCTTGTTGTATCTTATTTGTGCCCTGTGTCCTCTGTCCCTTGCTTCCTTCATTTGTGGTATTAGTATTTTTCTTTCCTCTTGCACCTCTTTAGGGTAATCCTCATCAATCCATATATCCGTACCTTTTAATATTTTTGCATTTTTGAAAATCGTTAATCTTATGGATTCTTTGGTCAGCTTGATCAGTATTGGTCTATTTCTGTCTGTCTTGAACTTTCCGATTCTTCTCGCTTCATCTATATCATCCTTCATGTTGATGTTAACTCCCAACTTCTGTATTATTGCACTAACCTTGTCCAGTGTTTCATTCTCATTTTCATTTTCTTTATCTGTTATTCCCTTTATTATTATATTTTTCTTCCTTATCTCCCTCTCTAAGTTATTTATTCTCCATCCTGTTTGGCAACCTTTTCTTTTAGCTTCGTATTTTCTTCCTTTACCAGCTTCATTTCTAGTATGGCCGAATCTAGTTTCGTATTCATATTATTTATGCTCACATTAATTTGTTCAAACATTCTTTCTATTTTTTCCATCTCGCCCATTTTATGCAATATATAGATTTAGTATCTACAACTTATTTAAATGTCTGTGTTTCCTTTCAGGGACACCCTGTATATTTCAAAAATTTTATACAAATATTTCAAAAATTCCGAAAAATAAAGTTCTTCTGTACGAAAATGCTTATAACTTATGATTAACTTTATAGAATTTGGCAAACTTAGTATCGTTTGAAAAAACTTTTCTTGCTTCAAACGATGTTCGATAAGAGAAGTTGTTTTGATTCATATATTTTTTGCTAGGTGGCGCTTTCTGAAAACTTATTAATTTTATCGATTTTTCTTGAAAATTTTAAATGGACTCATATATATTTTTTAACATTATTATAATTAGTATAAAATATCGAAAATATTAGTGAAAACCGCAGATCCGTATCTTTTTTTGTTCGGGAAATATGGACAAAATAGTTTTTACCTGATTCACAACGTATTATTGTTATCACAAGTCGTTTTGCGAATTTAAGTGGTAGGCTTTGGAACAAAAAAAATGCAATTAGCCCTCAAAAATAACTTTATTGGAAAGCTGAAACAATTATACACAATTGTGGTCTCACACTTTTTGCTCTAGCTCATCAAATAAGGGTGGGAGGAGAGGGTGAATTCTTCTGTACGAAAATGCTTATAACTTCTGTTTATCTACTACCAATTCATAATAGCCTTGATTTGACATTAATTTGAGTAAGGTAAGTCAGATTATTACGCAACATGTGTTTTAAAGAAATCATTACCACACTGAAATTTCAACAAGAAAATTCTTTCTTACAAGTATTTATAACACAATTTTTACAATTTAGTATCTTTATAGGAAAGTTTATATTTGTAATTGTCTAATTATAATATAATATATATTGTTTAATTCTTTAAAATTTGTGATTAACATTGAGTAATGACACTTCATACTCTTAAGTTTGATTTTTTGAAACCTGGAGAATTTTATAATAGCGTATCTACCTAGCAAAAACCCTAACTTCACGTTAGATAACTGAAAAAATTTTTAGTTTTATTTTATAATAAATTAGTTTTATATTTTAATAATAAATATAACACGGTCCACGTCCCAGATTTTTTGGTGTATAAATTGTTTAATTATTTGAAAATTTATGATTCAAATTCATTGTTGTGTAGCGCTGGCTAGTTTTTACACAACTTAGGTTAGGTAGTCCAGTACGACAACTTGACAACAACTACTGAGCAATATCGCTGGAGATAAATTCAAAATTCATTTTTAATTATTTGGACGGTAGAAGATAAAATCTTGTATATTACACGTGGGATATACACACATTAACATATTCGTCTGATTACAGAACTCGTCTACGACTCGTTCTGCAATTTCCAGACTCTTATGTTAATGATGTTCATATCCCACTTATAATATAAATAACTATTAACTTTATAGAATTTGGCAAACTTAGTATCGTTTGAAAGAACTTTTCTTGCTTCAAACGATGTTCGATAAGAGAAGTTGTTTTGATTCATATATTTATTGCTAGGTGGCGTTTTTTGAAAACTTATTAATTTTATCGATTTTTCTTGAAAAATTTAATGGACTCATAAATAATTTTTAACATTATTAAAATTAGTATAAAATATCGAAAATACTAGTGAAAACCGCAGATCCATATCTTTTTTCGTTCAAGAAATATGGACAAAATAGTTTTTACACGATTCACAACCCGTATTATTGTTATCACAAGTCGTTTTGCGAATATAGGGCTTATTGCATTTTTTTTGTTCCAAAGCCTACCACTTAAAATAGTACGCCTTCAGCGTAACTGACAAAGTGCGTCCTCCTCCAGAAAATCATTGAAGACAGTTTTCAATCTGTCAATTGATTCAACATATATTTTTCTTTCACATTGTTGCTAGTTAAACATCAATTATATCAATTTATTTAAATTGCGATGTGAGCAGAACCCTTGGTGAGGTCATTTATCCGTCCTATGCGAAAATGTGATTTTTTGGTAATACGCGTTGATTTGCGGTAAATAGGACAATTTTTATTCGATCTGTTTGTAATTGGAAAGTTTTCGACTGAAGGAAATTTGAAGGAAATTGTCGAAGTTACAACACTTTGAATTTGACAAAACATGAAATTTCAGCTGAAAAGTCGATGTTTTTGCGCTTTGAGCAAAAACGATGGTCATTTTCGAATTCAGCGGGTAAAAAATACCCTCGAAAATACCCTAGAAAGAGTTATGAGAACCATGAAATATTAAAAAAAAATTGTGGACCAGTGAATATTCTTCAAACATACTTATGTTAAGGTTCAATAAACTATGGAATATTTGTGACAAATATTTAACCATTATTTATTCAGTCAACTATAATTCCTCAATTATAATACTCGTACGATTCAGTTCGTACTATGTACTATTTTTTTTTCAGTGTTTTTTTAATCGATAATTTAAGTTCACAAAATTCAGTGTTTTCGAAATTTTGTAGCAGGTATTTCAATTTTTGAAAATGTGTGGCATGGTGAGAGCGCAGATTTGTCATGTTAGAGAAGTACCTAGGTACTTTTTCTGCCGATCAGTGTAATCTACAAGATGTCTACTTAGTACATAGGTCGTAGGTCTTCAATGAAAAAATTTCAAGATCAAATATGCTTCATTACAAGGACGCATATTTATTGTTATTTGTTATTGTTACTTATTTTTGTTTATTTTAAATGGTTCAACCTGTATTTTATTGAAGTTTTGGCATTTTTCGCTCAAATCAAAGCATAAAAGTATACCTAATAGGTTGTAGGATGTATCTACTTTGATTTGAAGTAATGCGCAAGCAGTTCCGGATCGGTGGTGGAGCTTAGAGGAGGGGTTTTAGTGGGTATGCTTGGATGCGAGTCCCACACTACCTGGAGCCGGTGGGTCCAGGTGTGCATAAAGCATTTCCCCTCCTCCCAAAAAAAAGGATGTATCTACTTAAAATTAGTAGCAACAAATTTAATTTTTCTCGATTTTTCAAAAAATTTTACGGATGTAGACATCTACAAAAATTAATATCTTAACTGAAACACCACTTTTTGGAATAAAACAAGTTTAAAATTATAAAAATGATTGGCTGTGTAACCACCTAGATCGAGCCAAGCAAATTATTGTATTTTAAATATCGTGCATAATACAGATAATATTCTTACGAATTGTAGGATACATCATTTTCCGTTATTATGCACTTTTAGATTGGTGTATTCTAAAACAGATTTTCCCAAGATGATGTTTTCAACTTCTATTGATTTACTATCCTTGAAGAAAATAATGCAATTTATTCTAATAAGCTTTATTTCTCGTTGTCATGTTTAATATTATTTACTTTTAAGACCATTACAGTCATAAAATATTAACTTTTATTCTTTTCAAACAACTTGTACGAGAACACTTTATAATGATGCCATGTTACAATTTTCTTAGAGAAACTCGAATTCTCCAAGATTCTTCAATTTTATAGTTGTAAACTTTAAAACTTGGATATTATTCCTCAAGTATTAGTATAAGTATATCCTTTTAATATAATCTTCTTCCAAAAATGTTTCCATATAATCACAAATACATATTAAAATCATATTTTTAAATAATCGTGGGTTTTTGTAATTATAATATTGTAAACGTATTAAAAACAGGAAATTATAATAATTTTAATGGTTTCAAATTAACTGATGTTGCATTTATCCGCACATGTTATAAACTTTTATAGTCAAGTTTAAAGTAACTTTTCTAGAACGATAAGAAACTTTGCTTGTTTAGGCAAACCGGAAGATAAAGTTATTAAGGATCAAAGAACGTGAAAGTTTCAAATTTAACCAGAAAATAACTTGGATTTTATGATGGCACGTGTGTAAAAATACTTTTTGTATTCTTTCTTTTATATCATTTTTTCTGTGTAAAGAAAATTATATAAAGTATATAAGTTATAGGAAAGTTAACAAAAGGATGTGATTTATTATTGTTAAGGATTATTTTTCTATAGTATTTTTGATCCCTTAATGACACACGTCGTATCCCTAAATGATTTACTACAGAAAAGATTTCTTATAATAATTGGTAAATTTGAAAAAGAATAGTAAGAAAAGTGAACGCAAGAATGTCTACAAAGCTATTAAAACTGAAATTATATGAATATAATATAATAGATATGTATAAAGCACGCTCAAAAACAAGCTCATGTATTTTTTTGGTATTTGATGGTGTAAAATAAAAAAAAACATTAATTGCAAAGTAAAGATTGTGACAGATAAAAAGGTACAGTTATATATATACTTTCAATAGAACATCAATTAAGTACAACGAGAAGGACCAATTTTAATTTTGAAATGTTTATTATCAAGCAAATTTTTACGCAAATATAAAGCTTGTGCTCATTTAAGCATATAAAGAAGTTAATGTAGCTTTTGCAGATAATCAAAATTAGTCCGGTTATGAAGCACAACATACTAAATTATTACTCTAGATATAAATAAAACTAAAGATATTTAAACTGATCATGCCTCATAAGTACCTACCTAGGTACATGAAATAAAATTTAATCATAAGCAAAATCATTATTACTATGTTGATACTAACCTCTAACTGGAGGCAGTAGCCTTTTGTCATAGCGGGTGGTCCGCAAAAGATTATCCAGGATTTCCTTGTCGGATTTCCCCTCTTCAAAGCTGCAACACATGTTGGCGTTACTAAAAAGGTACCGGACGAGGCAAACAGATAAAAACGTACATATGACATGAATTTTAATATCCATTCTACTAGATAGCGTATACCGTATATTTACCAAGGATTTTTCGATATAAAAGATGTATGGCACATTTGTGGATATATTGTCATTTCCATTAGTAAAAACACCCAATAAACTACCTAAAAGTGATATTCTTTTTTAAGCTAATTTGCAAGAATAATAGTTTGGCTTGTTTGGAACCTTGTTGATTGTGCGTGAGATATGAACTTTCATTTTGCCAAATTGGTTAGAATATAGTGAAAGTCACACGAAATAAAGTAAAAACTAATATGTAAATAAATCTCATGTTAATGTTACAAATTTTTTGCATTAACATTAAATTTAATTATTAATTTATAATCTAGAATTGTTGTATGTACCACTGAAATATTAACAATGTACAATACATTCTAGGAACATAAATTGTTCTATAAAAAGAGATACACAAAAACATTTCTTATTGGGTGTTTAAAGTTATTTTTTTATTCATCTTGTTATAAAGTAATATAGGATCACCTTTGGTCGTAGATTCTGCTGTATAGTTCAGGAAACAGAGACGAAACAAAAGACTGAGTTAGAAAAAAATTGTAACAGGCTGAATTTTTGCATGCACCTTAGTATTATAGCCCTCAATAATGTGTGAAAGTTCCCCATCGATTTGATGGCTGCTAACTGAGTTGCTCGAGGTCAAAGGTCGCGATAAACAGTTTTTTCAAAAATCTCGAGAACGGCGACCTTTATTGAAAAAAATATAGATATATATAATTTGTAGCTGAGGCAATTTGCTATAAAAACTTATTAAGAAGTTTTTTTGTAGGGGCAATCGTTCACGAGATATAGCGTTTCAAAAACCAAGAACGTAGAGGACTTACTTCACTACGAAGAATAACGACTGATCTTAGGATATGAAAGTTGGATAATGAATTATTATTCAATATGTATATTTATGGCGTTTTTTATTTATTTGTGCATTTATTGCATTTATTTGAGTATTTATGATACAGTAATTAACTTTCTTCAGTTTCGGAGAGCGATTGTTCCGTCACCAAAGTTTGGACGAGGAAAGACGATGGATCGATGTCGTTATCGATCTCCTTGTTATCAATATTAAAATTTTCTATGTTCATACATGTTTGGCCATTACATTGGCTACAAACTACAGAACAGTTCAATCCTGCTTTCCGACATCCACAATTGGAACCACAGCCTTTCTTGCACTTACAAAATACTGTATTGAGTAATGCATCAGGAGCGGCTTGGAGCAGAGTTGTAACTGGCTCTAAAATAGTATTTTGTAGTACCCATCCCCAGTCCTGAGGATCAATTTCTCCATTCCAATTGTGGATGTCGGCGGAAAGCAGAATTGAACTGTTCTGTAGTTTGTAGCCAATGTAATGGCCAAACATGTGTGAACATGGAAAATTTTAATATTGATAACAAGGAGATCGATAACGACATCGATTCATCGTCTTTCCTCGTCCAAACTTTGGTGACGGAACAATCGCTCTCCCAAACTGAAGAAAGTTAATTACTGTATCATAAATGCCCAAATAAATGCAATAAATGCACAAATAAATAAAAAACGCCATAAATATACATATTGAATAATAATTCATTATCCAACTTTCATATCCTAAGATCAGTCGTTATTCTTCGTAGTGAAATAAGTCCTCTACGTTCTTAGTTTTTGAAACGCTATATCTCGTGAACGATTGCCCTACAAAAAAACTTCTGAATAAGTTTTTATAGCACATTGCCTTAACTAAAAATTAGCTCTCTATATTTTTTTCAACAAAGGTCACCGTTATCGAAATATTTGCAAAAAACTGTTTATCGCGACCTCGAGTAACTCAGTTAGCAGCCATCAAATCGATGGGGAACTTTCACACATTATTGAGGGCTATAATACTAAGGTGCATGCAAAAAATCAGCCTGTAACAATTTTTTTCCATGATAAAGTCTATTTTTCCTGGACTATGTATTACAGTGATAGAACAATCATGAGTTCCTAGGGTGTCAGAAATTCTTATGAAATGAAAAAGTATTCAAAGTTAATTTTCTCTTAAACAGTTGGGTAACGGCAAATCAAACAATTACGTATTTTGACAATACTTTTAAGAATAAGTATATGCATTACCGAACCATATTATTTTTGTTGTAGATTATAATTTAATTAAAGAATTATTTATAATGCACATACATCTATTTTAAACGGTTCTAATATAATAAATGCGCCCGAAAATGACAAAATCATTATTATTAACTCTTTGCCCTATATATCAGAAATGAAACTCTCTATGACTTATGTTTATTGGAAAATTCGTAAAACTGATGCCCTCTAAAGGACTGTCAAGTCCGATAACCAAAAAGTGAGGCATCCTGTTTTATTTTTTATCCCATTTAAACCAAACTGATCTCAAATAGAGGTTGTTAGGGTCTACTTATAGGACTGCAAAATCATTTACCGCCTTCTTTAAATACCTAGTCGTGTAAGATGGAATACAAACCAAATTTTGGATTCAAGTTTTTTGAATAATTTCAGCAAACTTGAAATTTGAAAATAATTCTTTTGCACGATCCGTCAAATTCGCGTATTTACTGGTTTAGTTAAAAGAATAGTAGGTTTTGTTCACAAATCGGTAAGATACTTACCGATCAGATTCTCGCCTTTTGATCGGTAAGTAATGACATATGAAAGTTTTGTCACTTTATTTTAGATAATTTTATAGTTGTCACTTTGACATGAACAAATTTTAATTTGGTTACTATTCTTTAATTAAACCCATAAATACGTGAATTTGACGGATCGTGCAAAAAATGTTATAAGCATGTCGAACGTTACGGGTTACCGTTCTCAGACAATAATTGGAGTCGTCGCTTCGTTCCTCCTCCAAACAATTGTCTACGAACGGTAAAAATCCCTTAGCGTTCTCCATACTTAATATACTATATGAACAATCTATTTTAAATTTTATTCGTCTTATTTTTTATTTAAAAAATGTATCTACCACACGACTTTCTTAAACAACTTAAAATATTAAAAAGTGTGATACCTACATACAATAAAGGGTTTTTCTTTGAAAAAAAAATTATATGTTCATTCAACAAATGAATGAGATTTGTCCATGTTTCACGTTATTCTTTGTCTCATAAGGTTATATCTAAAATTAAAGTTATAACTGAAATATCTGATGTGTCAATACATGACTTTCTTATACGATACGGATTTTATTCGGATCTTTCAAGCCATATAGTCCAGTCAATCTGTCGAAATTTGTGGAAAAAATTACCCGGTAAACTTTCTCTTTATAAATCGTTAGGGGGTCATGTGGAAAGCTTAAATTCAAAAACTCGGGAAAATCCTTGGACCCATTTTTTGGGAAATCCAAGAAGTGTTTGGATTTGATTTTACGCGAGAATGGTGAATTGCAGAAGAAAATTTTGTTGATACATATTGTAGAGGGCAATATTTTCTACAATTTATCTCAAAGGATCGATGCGCTACGACGAAAAATGCTAAAAGTAGAGGGCGCCAAAGTACCCAAAAATGAGTTTTTTGACTTTTTACATCGAAAAAAAATTTTTTACGCACAACTGTAAATATAAATGTGGACAAACTAAGAAAAACACACACTTTTTATACAAACATTTTTTCTCTACAATCCTCCGTTTCGGAGATACAGCATGCAGAGTGGAAATGTTAATCGTGTTTGCCTACTATTTTTACGATGTATTATTATTACTTTGAAAATAAAATGTTCTAAATTTACATCTAATCTTTTTTGCGTTAAATGATATTTGTTGTGGCCGTTAGACAATAGTATATTTCATTAGGAGTCTGGAAATAAGGATTTTTCCGTGCGCGCGTGACAAATTCTTGTGGGAGGCGAAGCCGAACACGAAGTCATGCAATCATGGAAAATCCATTTCTGGACGTGTAATGAACGATATTTTTTATTATACTTATCTGAAAACAACGCAAAAAAGATTAGATGTAAATTTTGAACATTTTATTTTCAAAGTAATAATAATACATCGTAAAAATAGTAGGCAAACACGATTAATATTTCCACTCTGCATGCTGTATCTACGAAAGGGTGGATCGTAGGGAAAAAATGTTTATATAAAAATTGTGTGTTTTTCTTCGCTTGTCAACATTTATATGTACACTTGTGCGTAAAATTTTTTTATTCGATGTAGAAAAATTAAAAAACTCATTTTTGGGTACTTTGGCGCCCTCTACTTTTGGCATTTTTCGTCGTAGCGCATCGATCCTTTAAGATAAATTGTAGAAAATATTGCCCTCTACAATATTTATTAACAAAATTTTCTTCTGCAACTTACCGTTCACGCGTAAAATCAAATCCAAACACTTCTTGGATTTCCCAAAAAATGGGTCCGAGGATTTTCCCGAGTTTTCGAATTTAAGGTTTCCACATGACTCCCTAATGATTTATGAAGAGAAAGTTTACCGGGTAATTTTTTCCAAAAACGACCCTTTTTCCCGACAGATTGACTGGACTAATATTGAAGTCATATTTTATTAATATTAATGCAAATTAGTTTAATTATTATTTTATATAGGATTAAATAGAGTGTTTTCGTATCAAGTCGGAAAGATTTGAAATCAATTCAGCGTTATTGCAAAAAATCTATGCAGAAAAATATCAGATCCTTTCGTTATAAAATATTCTTGAAGCAATTAAAAAAAAAGTATCAAAATATGTTCAAAATTTAATTCTAATGTTAAAGAATAAAAAATCCTCTTATTTGGGAGTTTGCACATTTTACAAAAAACGTCTTAAAAATACTTTTTTATACTTGAAATCATTTGTTTTGTAATTTTTAGACGTCTTATAAATTAGTAATTAATGTTTATATATATACATATTCTTTTAATAAACCGAAGACGTTCCGGAAACAGCCGAATATATCAGAAGATCCGCGTGATGTCACATCTTTGTAAACACAAGCGTCTTTCACATTGAAATGACATAAAAGTCTGTAAAATGGATAAAAAAGTGGTCTTTTGTACCAGAATGTAAAAATACGACGGCAAAAACGTCTAAACTTTTTTCCTGGTAAACCGGGTAAACACTGAGCAGACGACCATACATTACTAAAATGTGACGTCATAACCAATCAATTGAAAATTTCAAATATTGATAAATTTTATATTCTTATAAAAGAGTACATTAATATGGAAACATGATTGTAGTTATTTCATTTATAACGTAAAATTTATGTTTGCAATAAAGGATAAAGGGGTACGTACTTTTTAGAAAATGCAAACTCCCCCCAATTGTTTCCTTTTCAAGATAATCGTAAATAACCTAAAAATGTTTTCAGGCAAGTACTACTTATGTTGGTACTAGATAATAAAAATTTAATGTGGGACAAACAATTTTGTTAAAACCCTTAAATATGATATTTGGATAAAATTCGATAAATCCTTATTGAGTTATCGCGGCTACAGACAGACAAACAGACATGGCGAAAATAGTCAAAATGGATTCAGGGAGTCTCAAAACTTCCTTGTTACTTCGTATAAGTCAAATTATTTTTCTTACTTTTCCATTTATGCGTTTAGCTAGATGCCATGAAAGTTCATAAGAAAAACGACACTTGATGTTTTTGGACAAACGAAACGTCGTCTAGGTAGAATAACAAGTAGAAAAAAATAGTATATTAAGTATGGAGAACGGTAACCCTTAACGTTCGACATGCTTATAACATTTTTTGCATGATCCGTCAAATTCACGTATCTATTTATGGGTTTAATTAAAGAATAGTAACCAAACTAAAATTTGTTCATGTCAAAGTGACAACTATAAAATTATCTAAAATAAAGTGACAAAACTTTCAAATGACATTACTTACCGATCAGAATGCGAGAATCTGATCGGTGAAATTACTTACCGTTCAGTAATTTGTAAACAAAACCTACTATGCTTTTAATTAAACCAATAAATACGCGAATTTGACGGATCGTGCAAAAAGTTACTTAAGAAATACATATATTTAGAAAAAAGTTTATTAAAAAAGCAAAAAACGAAATTTGGATTTTCTATTTCAGTCAGATAATTTTCAAAACATTATTTTGTGCAACTTATCTCAAAAATTTAATCAACATCGAGGTCCCCGAGAAATTTGAACCCATGCATATAATTTGTTCCAGAATATGTTTAAAAAAATAGATATAATTACAATGTTCAGTAAAGAAAATTATTTATTACAGGCGATGTGTGGTACCTTCATTTATTTTGATTTAATATTATTAATACTTTTTTGGTTCATTAAATTGAGAATAAAAGTGTTTACAATTTATTCTTTAGATTTATTAGTCTTATTAAAATTTTAAAAGCATCGGGTAATAAACCCTTGTACCCATTGTACGATATTTCAAGATAAAAAGTTTCCATTGTCAAAGTTCAATTTGTTACAAATTGAGTTTCATTAGAAATAAAGGGATTTTCTGATATCACCGTATTTATTGCCTAACTGACCATTATTGATTTGGCAGGTTAAAAAATGTATTTTCTTAATTAAATCTAAACAATTCTTAGACTTTATATAACTACTTTATTATATACCTACCTAAATTTTCAATTTACATATTAAAACGAATTACTTAATGAGTGGAAGTCAGTTAAGAATTCTGAAAATGAATTTAATTAGTGAACTACACATAATACAGATACGTGTATTGAAAATGTATCAGCAAAATAAATTGGAATCGATAAAATATACATAATTAGGTATTCATGATAATTTTGCTAGTTGAACCTGTTCAAAAACTCTTCTTGTATGTATAATACTTACATGTCAGAGAGGGCCAGAGTTTGCCTTGTCACTAGTAGAATAGCAGCCGCCCGAACAAGCATCCAAGGCTGACCCATATTAGGACATCTGTAATGTTAATTAATTGTTATAAAGGCAGGATTCGAATGGAGTTAAACAACTTTACTAATACAATTACCTAAGTTCCCTACCCAAGATAATTTTTGAAAAGTAACTTACGGGTGCCGTTTATAAGATCAAAATCAAATGAGAAATGAGTTGTTTGTTAGGTAACTTTTGAGAGATAGGTATATATGCATGTGTTATGTAATGTAAAAACCCAATTTGATTTGTTACTGTCCGTGTCTTTCATTACAGCAATTTGTCTAGGTGTATAAATCTAAATGTATTTACTAAAAATACGTATTAAATTTAAGTGCCTATTTTTCCTAATGTATATAATAATTATAATAAAAATAATATACGTTTAGGATGAAAAATGAGATTACCTTGAATTTTAAACATATGTATACCTGTATACATTACAAATGTGTTGGAATTGACCTATATAAGGTAGAATAGTTTTTTGAAATGTCAACCAGAATTAATTGCTTATGCTGTTTTACAAATCAATATAAAAGAAAAGCCGCAACATTGCCGTTTAAATATAGCCATTCCATTTCATCGAAAAATCTCAATTGGCAATAAAAGCTGTTTTATGACATTACTCTCAACACATTCGTAAAACGTACTCAAAGGGATTAACGTATATTTAGGGCTGTGTTTGTTAAAAGCTGTTTATATTTACCTTTTTCATGGTGTATTGATCCATAACAATATAAAATTAACCAAACAGCATGAAAACATGGGTGGAGTTCATATAAGTTAATTGAAAATATTGAGTCTATTTTTAGTTTTTCCACTAATGTACATACATAAACATAAAAAAAATGTATAAAGGAAAATATATAAATACAAATGCACTAAAAGGTCTGCTTGTTTTAGTTACTCAAATTTTTATTTTAAAATTAATATTTATGAAAAAAAATTGAGGTAATAATTATCAATATATAGAACAATTGGGTAAAAATGAAAAATATCTGCGTGATTTTTGTTCATTATTTAACATCACTTTAATATAAGAACATCATTTAAAACAATGGCGTAACTAGGAGGAGACTTAAGGGCACATGCTGCATCATCTTTATAAATTAAAAATAAAGTAATGTGTAAGGCGATATGGGAAAAATAATCAAATTAGGCCACTAACAAAAATTAGTCCTTCTCTAATTGAAACACGCACACTGTATTTTCTGATTTAGGTGAAATTAAAATACAAAATTAAGGCAGACTTCATATAAATATGTATTAAAGAAGAAAGTCGTAAATAGATATCCGGTTTTACCCAAAAAAATTAAATAAATAAACAAATACATTTATTATAGCGGGTGTTCATTTAAATTTCACCTCTAGTTGGCGTTGAAGTGTCATTTATGAATGAAATTTCGTTCTTAAACGACACTTCAACGCCAACTAGAGGTGAAATTTAAGTGAACACCCGATATTATAAACTTTCTAAGGTAAATTAAAATTTAGGTGAAAGCGCCGGGTTTTAGAATCAAGTTTTTTATTTAATTGCCTCAAAAATTTTCATTTCTGAAACATGTGTCTGCTTTTGTTTTGTAAAATAATGAACGAGGATGACGATATCAAATCATGTTGACGTTTTTCTACCTTGACGAAGGCCATCTGTTTAGTGGTCCTGGATGCTAGGTATTTTGGGGCTCCCAGCATCTCAAATTCATTAGTAATAATTTTCTTTATATCACTCACATTTAAAATAAATTGCTATAAACTTCATGTTTTGCAAGATAATTTTTAGATTGCATTTGCTTGTACATACATTAACTTCTTTCATGTGAAAAAATACACCATTCAATAAAATCACAAAAAAAAAAGTTTTAATGAAATAATTGAAAAATTGAAAATGTCAAAACTTACAACAACTCTAAAATGAAAAAGTCTTGTTTAATTTTACAATTCATTATCTTTTGTGTCCAAAAACTTTATCTGCACATTTTATGATAGTTTTGAAAAAGAGTTGAAAAATTTCAAAGGTCAAATAAAACTTTCTAGTTTTATTTTTTTAACACATTTTATATTGGTTTACATTTTCTTGAACGTTATTATCTATTCCATAAAAATACCGTTCTGTTTGCATTTTGGAAAGTTTTAATTACAAAATCTATGACAGTTTTAACGGATAGTGGAAAAATTTCAAGTTTAAAACTTTAAAATTGTCCTTTCGACGTTTAGTGATATACATATGTTTAAAAAATTTCCAAGATATAAGTTTCTTTCAAAATAACAAACAAATTTCTGTGGAGTATAAACCAATCACCTAATTACCTACATTATAGGCAAGAGATCTATCGATAAGTACCTATGTCATTTACCCCAATCGCAGAAGACCCAATAAATAAAATAAAGGTAGCGCTAATATAAATAATAAAATGTGATTAATGATGTAATCGATTTCTTCAAAAGAAGAATAATATCACTTAGCAACTAAATTCCAAAATTTTAGCATATTTTGACTATTGATAACAATAAGTGACATATCAGAGCTAACCGTAAAGGTTTCAAAATTGTAAAAATTAAAATCTCTAAGGTTTGAACAATATGATGGTAAATTGGAATTTTTCTGGAAATAATTTAAGAGTTTCGTG
This sequence comes from Pediacus dermestoides, assembly GCA_963942485.1. Taxonomy (NCBI): domain Eukaryota; kingdom Metazoa; phylum Arthropoda; class Insecta; order Coleoptera; family Cucujidae; genus Pediacus; species Pediacus dermestoides. Next base: position 15,646,725 of record OZ012626.1, read on the forward strand.
ACGATGTTAAGTTTCTTTAAAAGTACAAAAAGTGTAAATATACCTAACTCAAAGTCTTTCCTTCCAACTCCGTGAAGTACAAAATGATCGCTCAAGCAGCCAAGTAAAAATGAAGATATCGATAGGCACCCATCCACGTGACTTAAATTAAATTACGCTGCTGTTGAATCTCTTTCTAACATACCTATTCGTATATTTGGAACAAACTCTTAGCGACATATTGAGACAATTTTAGAAAGAAAACATAAGATTTTATTGCAATTATGTTTATATTTCTTACGTACGTGTCTTTATAAAATGGACATGTTGGCAATATTTCATGTATTGTCCAGATCTCGGCCTGGAGTTTTCACGAAATGGCTAATTTCATTAAAAGGCCACGAGCTACGAATTGGACAAAATTTCAAATATCAATTACTATTATAGGTTTAATTGATATGAGCACTAATCGAACTAAAGCTAGTACAAATGTGTTATTATAATAGAGTTCTTAATTTTTAAACTTATTATTACAAGAGCCGAATGTCAGATGATCTAATCTAAATTTTCTAAACTCAATGAACTGAGCCTTGCGCTGTCTCATTTAACAAGTCAAACTTTTCATCTTATGTATAAGCTTTGCATTGCAGACCTAAAAGAAAACGACCATCTATTTTCATCACCAAAAATTTTGTGGTTATAATAAAACTGTCTTATTTATCCAAGTTTAAATTCAATTTAAAGAGACAGACTATACTTTCCGGTTCATAACACGCGTAGGTAATATTGGATAAAACCAATTTAAGAAGACATCCCTTCTCACTTCATAAAATGATAACGAAAAATTATAATGGAATTCTGATTACAATTATACCGACAATGTATTACCAATACACTTTAAATCATTTCCTTATCTTAAGCGGTATTTCTGAAATCGGCTATAAATAATATTTATGTAGATACCTACTGCGTCTTTTCGAAAGAAGCTATTTTCTTTAGATGCATATATTTTGTTTAAACCATTGCAATACTGATTGTTTTATTTAATACAGCTCCAATAAAAATGTAAATTTGCAATTTTAATGTGAGAGTTTTCTCAATGAGGTTCATTTAATAAGTATAGTATACATTAAGATTCATTTAATTCGTTAGTAGATCAATAGCGGATGTACTTTTAAATGCTGGAGAATTATAAATTTTATGTACGAGTTTTCGGTTTTGAAGTTTTTATACCTATTTGCTCAGGGAAAAGAATGTACCTGGTTTCTATGAGGTTTTAGAAAACTTTCCTGATTACTGATGGCATAAAAGACTAAAGTTTGAGTTGAAAGAGGCGTCGACCTGGCGAGGAATCTTTAAATACAACGTTCATTAGTTGTTATCGAATTTCTGAAGTGCCTTTAACTACTTCCACTCTCCTATTGCTGTTTATCTTTAGACTATTACGATTAAGAAATATTATTGGACTTCAACAAGATCAATGTTGGGAAAATTAATTATTAAAATAACATAGTTTTAAATGTTGTATATGAAAAATAGGCTAACTTAATGTTTGATGAAATTAGAGCTGAAACAAGAGCTGAAGAACTTATTCCGCACTATACAGAGTAACTAATGCCAACTAGCACCACGATTGCGTGAGACGAAGAGCAACACATGGTCTCTGTCCTTGTCTTAGCAGTCGACTAGCTGGTATTCAGGTATATTGTCAAATATGCAAATTTAAATTTGCAAATTTAAAAGAACGGAAATGAGTACATATGACAAGTTCAATTCATAGATTTCAGGATATTTCTAGGTACTATCAACTTCCTATTTGCGACTGTGCTATTGTGAAGGATTCAATCACAGTTCACGTAAGAGTGCCAATCTCAATAAAAAACCAAAAATGGGAATTATAAGAGTTAATCTGGACATTAAGTATTCCACACATAAACCTTACTTCTACAAGACAAAATCTGGAGGAAATTATAAACTCTATTAAATAAACTTCTTTCCCAAGTATTTCGTACGGTTATAAATATTGTATGCATGGGGATTCAATCTTATTAGCGTGGAATCTAATTTTGACCATTTGAGTCAGTTACCTCCTGTTCAACAGAAACAATGTTGGCGTTGTAGTAGCAACAGCATCAACATCACATGGAATGGGACGAAACACCAAAATTTTAGATGAACTTTTAATAATTACAATACTAATAGCCTTTATTATTTTCATTTTGTATTTCATTTTTAGAATTATAGCAAAATATTTATCTAATCGTCCCGTCCAAAAACATGGTAACCAGGAAGAATCAAACTCTGAGAGAGATAGTGGTAATAACATGGAAGAAGTTGCAGAACAAAATTCAAGAGAAAGTTCCACAGGAGAAGAGAGGAGTCGACATTTTGTACTCGAGCTAGAAGACGAGCGTTTCCTGTCCTTGGCCCAAGGAGAAAGTATAAATGTAAGGTTGCATAGAAGAAACTAAGACAAAGGAGTTTTGTTGTGATTTTCAGGAACAGTTGAAACTGGAATTGGACCGATAAATATTTTGTATGGAGATGTTTACGTAACCTACCACATCGTTCCATTTCATGCAAGTTCCATTCACGCAACCAAGAAACAGGAAGCAACCTTTATGCCCTACTTCCAAAATAATGCCACCCAGGAAGGAATATTGTTCCTAACTTTCAAATCGCCATTTTGGATTACAATTCTATGAAAGCAACAGCGACCAGCCAGATAGAAGAAGCTGAAATGGAAACATCTTAAAACTAACAATATGGAAGTAACGATGGACTCACCACGAAATCAAATGGTAACCGAAAGGACAATCAACGTTAACAGAAAGTCAACCTGAAATTTCACTGTGCTCTGTCGATTTCTTTTCACCCACACTGTTCTAATTTATGAACCTAAACCACAGAATAATATATTCTGTGCCTAAACAATGCTGAAAACCCACGGCATCTCGCAATGTAGATTCTGCAGCATCACCAGTAGAGCAGCAACAATTGCAACGCCATCCAGCGAGAATTATTATTCACTAATTACTACAAACAATGAAGTGAAAAAGCATGTTCCGAACTACGACCGATCAACAATACAAAGACACCAGCTTGGGGCAGTCCCGCAGATCATATGTTTTTTTGTATCATATTTCAAAAAATTATTAAGATAGTAAGAATTAGGTCAGGATTGTGTTTGTTTGGTTTTAAGCAGAGTTAGGAGTTAGATTATTTTAATTCATTGGGATAGGTTAAGATTGGTAATTAGGTTATTGTTTTTATCAGTGGCGGCTCGTAGTCATTTAGTCGGGTGAGGCAGTTAAAATATCTGATGTGTCCAACACATGACTTTCTTATACGGATAATACCTCAATTACTTTTCCTAAAGAAATTAAGTTAAACTACACCTAATATTTCCCTGATTCCCTGTGTTACAATGCCTTTATTTGATTGACGTTTACTGTCAAATTGACAAATTAAGTACTTATTTGCATCCGTCGCCAAAAATCAAAATGCCAAAACTTACTGAACGACTCATGATAAAAAATAACCTAATTTCTGTGAAATTAACTGACGAGAGGCTAATCACAGCAAAGTATTCCATCAAATTCAAGGTCACGTGTAAGGGCAATGGTTATTCCGGCATCATCTTATGGTACCGATTTATGCTATTATTAAAAGGAAAAAAAAACTATACAAAACAACCTAACCTGGTCCGTGACTTATAATCGCTCCGAATAAATAAAGCATTTAATTAAAATAAAAATATCTGATGTGTCCAACACATGACTTTCTTATACGGATAATACCTCAATTACTTTTCCTAAAGAAATTAAGTTAAACTACAACTTATATTTCCCTGATGCCCTGTGTTACAATGCCTTTATTTGATTGACGTTTACTGTCAAATTGACAAATTAAGTACTTATTTGCATCCGTCGCCAAAAATCAAAATGCCAAAACTTACTGAACGACTCATGATAAAAAATAACCTAATTTCTGTGAAATTAACTGACGAGAGGCTAATCACAGCAAAGTATTCCATCAAATTTAAGGTCACGTGTAAGGGCAATGGTTATTCCGGCATCATCTTATGGTACCGATTTATGCTATTATTTAAAGGAAAAAAAAACTATACAAAACAACCTAACCTGGTCCGTGACTTATAATCGCTCCGAATAAATAAAGCATTTAATTAAAATTAAAAAAAAGGGAAATCTATGGAATCGAACCAGCACCGTGTAGATTACTAGGCAGATTCTCTACCCACTGCGCCACGGCGACTTGTGCTAGAGGTGGTATTTGTTCTGGATAAGAAGAGTACACTGAATACTTTGCTGCTATTAGCTACTCCTATTAACTGTACATATTACAATATGACACAAAAAACACAAATCAACAACCGCGTAACAACCGGTGGTAGTTTCGCCACCACAATGCTGCCGTAGCCGTCGATCTTTTCAAATAATAATATTGCTACAGTCGATTTCCTCAACGGTATAGATTTCTGTAATTTATATAAAGTACTTTTGCACCTGAGTGATAGATGGCGCTATTATATGAAAAATAATTAAAAAATTTTGACGGAATTTCAAAAAAAAGTTCAAACAAAATTTGTTCAAAATTTAATTCTAAATCAATGTCTAAGAATAAAAAAATGTCGTAAATTGTTTATTTTTCAAGATATTCCTAAAAAACTTAAAAATGTCATCAGGTAAGTACCACTTGTGTTGGCGCTAGACGAAAAAGATTTAATGTGGCACCCACAATTTTGTTCAAAGTCTTAAATATGAAATTTGAATCAAATCCGGTAAGTCGTTTTTGAGTTATCGTGGATACAGACAGACACACACACACACACACACAGACAGACAGACAGACATCATGGCGAAAATGGTCAAAATGGATTCAGGGGCCCTCAAAACGTGTAAATCCATCAAAATCTCGAAGTTGAAAAAAATCACGATTACTATGCTTCCTTATACTACGTATAAGAAAGTAAAAAGATGCGAGCGTAGCGATCCTAAAAGCGCCGCAGGCAAAATTTTTTTCGTGGTTCAAGGTCATTCTTTTTAAGGGTACTTTTTGCTTAATAATCTTGCTCACGTCCCATGCCTAAGGTTGCCTTGATAGGAAAGTTTTTTATCATGTTTTATGAAATTTAGGAAAAGGAGCTCTACTTGGTCAGAAAAATATTTTGCATAAGTACCTACTAAATACAAACTCTTGGTTACAAAGAAAGATACAAATATCGATTAATCTGTTTAAAATTTCTCTATTTTTTCTTACTGAATCATTAAATCTTTGAATTTCGATTTGACGAGCTGAATCTAAAACGGTTATTATATTTTGTTTGCCTAAAAGTTGTAATTTACACGTAGATCGAATATGCTCTTGACTTTTTGAATGTCTCTCAATCGCGCGACCTAAATTTTTCAGGCAGCCATAGCCAAATTTTGACCAAACTTCTTCACCCCGAATTGAAAATAAAACACATGGCCAACAAAACAATTTTTTTAAAATGAAACTACCCGTTAACCATTTACATTTACTGTACCAATGATTAACCAAACTACGAGGCGGTTTACCCTGATTAATTAAACACTTACTTAGGTCTGGATGAGGAACCTCTAGATCTTCGTTAAAGATAACGAACAATTTATCATCGTAACTCAGCCGGTTAAATTTGAATTTGATTAAAAAGTCAACAATGTCTTCACAATTTTTAATATTAGTTACTGTGTCACTTCCCTCCCCTTCCATTTTAACAGTAAACTTTTGATTACTGATTACAAACAAAAAAAACACAAATACCTAACCTGATTCACCTCACACTCGCACACGCAGGCACAAAAACAAACAACTGTTACATAAAAAACGCAGGCGTAAACGCTTGTTCCTTGTTCACAACAGTTTCTTTCGTGTTTAAAAAAAAGGTGTTTTTGCCTCCAATTTTAATGTGCAAGGACAAAAAATAGTAGTAGTAACTAAAACGCAGGCGTAACAATCGTAACACATGTTCACCACAGTTTCGACTGTTTCGAGGAGCGCCTCGCAGTCCAGAGCGCAAGTGCGAGTGTGTGTGAAACAACACAGGCAGAAGCGCAATTCGACTCGTAAGTGGTGACAACACCACAGTCGTAACTGGTGTAGAACCACAGATGAGAGAAATATAGAACAGCGGCCCATGAAGTTAACGAATATTTCGAGCATTTCAACTGTAAAAATTGTTAAATTAGATCTATCTAGTATCTATATTTTAAGAAATTGAAAAAAACATTTGTAAAATAAAAATAAAATAAATTAATCTCCATAGAGTAGGCACTGCCTCCCCTGCCTCCCCTGCCTCCCCTGACGAGCCGCCACTGGTTTTTATGATTATATTCTTTAATTCAGTAGGTCAGGTCCGACAATGTGTATGTATATGGATACTTACACTGATCGTTCGTAGTAAATGGATACATTATGGGCAAATCGTTTGTTAAAAGAAGTGCGCCTATTACACAGGTTTATGAAGGGAGTGAGTTCGTACATAAACCTGTGTAATAGGCGCACTTCCTTTAACTTAAAGGATTTGTACATATATAATGTATCCATTTACTACAAATGATCTGTATAAATAACTCAAACTCGAGCTACAACAATGAATGTATTTAAAAAAATTTAATAATTCGGTGCAATTCTGTTTATTTATGACAACATTGCTACGTTATAATTATGGTTGATAACAGGTAAAAAAGATAATCATATATTATATTCCTAAACATGAAGACACGATGCAGAAACATTGTTATCATAACAATAAAATTTTAAAAACCTTATAATTTTTTTCTAGTAATTATACAAAAAAATGCATTCAAATATCTTGGAAAATAAGACCAGGATTGGCAAATACTCTGGAATAATTTGGAATAATAATCTGTATCTGTGTAAAATCATATGACAAAGTTGACTTGAAAATATCCATATTGAACAATATAACAAAAAACATTGTTGCAAATAACAAATAATTTATTTGCGATGTAAAAATTTAAAAACTGTTTAATGAACGTCTATATTTACTCTTTTAAAGTGATTTTACTGTGAGACTTATCGAAAGATTAGTACACAGTAAAAAATTTTAGGGTAAAAGGCAGACTGTTGCTTTAGTAAAATGCTTGGTGTAAAAATAGTGCTAATATTGGGTAAAAAAACTAATTGTTTACGCCAAATGGGGAGAACGTATAGCTAGTGTCATTATTTACTTTAAAAATACAAAGTTGTAAATAATTTACCTACAAATAACTGAGTTTACTAAGTGCATAAAGGTACATTTTCTACTCTGGTGTGGTGTGGACTTGAATTTGCTCCGTGTGGTGTAAAATTTTACACCATATTTTTTAGAGTGTAGAACGATAAAAAGATTCGACAAGTCTTTTGATATTATGTTATAATGAAGCTCAGCAGTTTCTCATTTAAATTATGGAGCCTTTATTTCCCCAAATTCAATAGAAGACTGCAATATAAATCTACATTATTGACACTCAAAAATGATAAATCATCTTCTTTGATTACCTAATTTTATCCTTATGGAATATGTAACTATACCATCTTAAAATCATAATTATCTGATGTTAGAATTTTATTAGTGGAATAGTATTGCAATTACAGATCGATATCGATACAGCCATACATTCCTAAAGTTTGGAACTTATTGGTGTGTGAGATTGTAACAGAAAAATTTAAACATGTCATTATTGACAAACAGCATGGATTTTACACAGGACGGTTTAGGGCTACAAATCTATGTTTATTCATTGACTATGTTATGAGTGCCTTCGAGGAATATTTGGAAGTCTATGTAATATATTCCGATTTCCGAAAGGCTTTCGATACCGTCAATCCTGCCAGACTTATGTGCCAGCTATAGCGTATTGATTCCACTGTTTTCTTGGTTTATGTCACTACTACTCAAGTTGTGAGGATAAAAAACTTTTAGTCAAGTGAGTGAAGGGTTGAGTCTGGTGTTCCTCAGTGGTTCCGCCTTGGTCCATTTCTCTTTGAATTTATATTAATGATATACCTGAATATACCTAAAATGTGTTTAAATTTTTTATTGTTTACAGATGATTTAAAGACGTTTGTAAAATAAGTGACTTTTCGAACACTATTAGACTATTAGACTTCAATCAGATGTAGATAATAATCTTTCTTTGTGGTGTACGTACATCGAACTTGAAACAGTAATAATAATTATTAGAGACTTAAGAGTCTTTTGGATACAAATAAATTTTAGCATGCATATTGATTCTATTATTTCTAAAGCAAATCGTGTGTTAAACTTTCTCTGTAGAAGTAGTAATGATTTTTTAGTTCAGTTATTGAGTACTGTTCTATTATTTGGTCTCCACGATATGTAAGTCGCATTCACCGTTTTGAAAGCATATAGAAGTTTGTAAAATATTTGTTACAAGACAGGAATATTTTATAATGGTGACAATTACTTACAGATCTTATCTGATTTTTGATTATGTTTACTTTCTGCAAATCGTACATATGATATTGTTTTCCACAAACGGCTATAAATGGTTATTTAAAGTGCCCACGTATCCCGCAAATATTAGAATTCTCGTCCCATCATTTTACAGACGAACAGAAACAATTTTTATTTGTAAATGTTGTAAATTTCATCGCACTAATTATGGCTAAAACTGTTCGTTAAATAAGTTAATCACAATAGTTTTCTTTTGATTAAAAAATCTGAAATTCACATACGTTAAGAAAACAGTTCACAAAATTTAATCGTTATAAAAAGTTCAAGTATTATTTTCTAGGTATAAAATAGAAGTATTAATTAAATAAGTCAAAAATTCAGGTAGTCGGTTTTTCAATAAGTAGGTATCATATCATACCTTAACTTTTTTTTAATTTGTGAAGCGCAAAACAGTATAATATCAAGAAAAGTTATCTCTGCGATTATTCCAATATATTTTAGCATTTTGCTGTTAGTTACTATGAATTTGTTCCATCAGTATCAGAAATTATATTGATGAATGATGAAGACGAAACAGCAGTGGAATTTGGAACTTTCGATACGATACCCCGCTATCGTCAATAGACGACACTACTTATTCCGTACATAAACAAAAAATCGTGAATAAAAGTATCTAGGTTTGGTATCGGCACTTCAAAATCCCAGTGCAAGATGTAATAAAAATTAAAGATTTATATGAAACATGATATGAGCCAATTGGATTGTATTTTAAAATGCACCAAATAAAAATTTATAACAGAACATATTTTCCTCAAAATATTTATTTTCATTATTTAAGAAACTTGAGGTTAAAACTCTTGAGATTCCGTTGTATAAGGAAGTATTGCAGACAGCGTTGTTCGATAAGAAATGTGAAATGATAAATGTTATGTTACACTTTCCGTTATCGAAAGGCTACACATTATCTTGGTTTTTGTCTACAAGTTTCGTCTACGTAATAAATAACATCCATCACGCCGATACAATGTTGATATTTTGTATTTTAATAGGTTATACGCCGATATTGCATTTACTTAATAAATCATATTAATAGTCTAATATCTGAGATTCATCCGCGAAATTAAATGTGAAACTCAAATTAAAATAATGCCACATTATTATATAAAATATTATGCTTTCCTCTAATCTACCTTCCATACAAAACTATTTAAAAAAAAACAATTCATAACCCAGTAGATATTGAAGTAGGTACTATTAATAATAACAAATTCTGGATAAAAATAACTACGAGTAGTTTGTGATTGATTATTATTTTACGGGATGACAGGTAATTTAATATTGGAGTAATAACGACCTTAACTATAACTAACACACAGCACGCAAATTTTTATTTATGATTCAAACATAATTTTCTGGTTTCATAACATTTTCATAATGCATTTTTAAGAGCAATTGTACTTAATCTCAAGAAAATCATTGATAACATCAATATACGTAGGTAAGTCAGTTAACATCGGTTGTGATCATTTGGCCTTCGGCGTTGTGGTCGACCTGATCAATAGCGTGCTGCGGAACACCACATGTCTGCATAGATAAAACACTGTTAACATTTTAGGTCTTTATGTTTGTACATTTATCACAACTAAATAATTGTCTTTTGTTAGTTTGATTGACATCGCTCTATTATGTAAACTAAAATAGAATTTTAATTAGCCGAATACATTTTCGTTCAATGGAAACAACCGGAATTAATATTTCATCACACATAGTTCAAAATGTAGTCAGCAATGAAATAATAGTGATTTTGCTGGAGTATCTACATACATACAGCTACAGGGTGAAGGCTAGATTCAGAATAGAGGATTAATCATCAAACCTGTGAAAGAGACGAAACGGGTGTGAGTGAAGTTATGAATATTTATTATAGAAAATAATTATAAATAGGATTTTGTTGCAGATTATTAAAATTTAGTGCGTTTTTCATATGTATGCTTTGTAACGTTTTATAACAGAACAATATTGTAATAATAACTCAAATACAAAATCAAATAAAATTGATCGAATTAGACTCCAATATTCATATATAAATTTGGCAATAAAAGTTTTTAACACAATGATGATTCTTTTGTAAATTGAAAATTATATTTGAACCAGGAGTTTCAATACGAATATATATATATATATATATATGCAATGTGAAACATAACCTCACCCCCCATTGATTTTATTTTCAGGTGCATCATGAATAGACTTTAAAATTGCAAGAGAGATACTAATTTAATAACATGCAAATATATTATTTAATTATTATAAATTTAATATGATGTTTTAATAGTTATAAATATGCATATACCTAGGTATCTACATTATGATTTGGTACTAAAAAATTCATGGCCCTATTATAATATTGATTTATGTGTTTGGTTCCATAACTGTTATTTTTGCCGTATTCACATTATTAGCGTTTTTATGGCATAAATTCCCTCGAGGTACGGATAAAATGGTGCTACTTTAATCCTCCCATTTACCTCGGATTCCAATAGAAAACAAAGTACAAAAACAATTCCGGATAAAAGTTATAACGCCGCATAAACTAGAAAGTTTACCTGCAATTGTTGTTGGAATAACACAACAAAGAAAGAGAAGTGGATATAAAAATCAATGACAGATTTTTTAAAACCAACGAAAAAAGAATGTACATTTACATAGCATTATAATATTAAATTTCTTTGTTAGAAATTCATAACGTGCGCATCGATAAGACTTTCACAATCTAACCTTACGACGCTGTGTACTGCTAATTTATTCCAGCGAAAGATTATACTTAAGCCTAAATGCGAGATGGAGTCACACTAAACCCAAAATAATATCCATAGAAACTAGACAGCAGATAGTTATTTTGTATAAAATATAACATAATTTTAAATGTAAACTATGTTATAGCAGAACATAACAACATAACATAACCGTGCGTTATAATATCGGACGAGTCATAAAATTGTTGCCGATTTTTAACCTTCAACTTCCAGATCGAAAGACCTCGGAGGATTATTTCATAGAAACTTTCCAAAACTCAACAACATAAAAATTAAAATAGATTCTCGGAATTTTATAGGCGGAGTCCAACGATTTTTTCCTTATTGATCGACAAATCGTAGGTTTCGTAGAAATATTATAAATATAACTGGAATACGAGAAATTACAAAATGAAGAGGTCTTTTATTCGTTACCTATCTATACCAAAAGAACTTATTGAGATGATGACTTATATAGACCGATTGCTTTATTTGTGAAATGAAAACAAAGTCAATTAAATTTTAAATCAGGATATCTAAATATACAAAAAAAGGTATAAGTTATTTCCAAATGTTTCTGGTTAATTAAGCGTTTAACTTCTTTAAGTGGATTCCGATAATTTCTTCCTTAATTACACATACTGCCAACAACTAATTAAATTTACATCTAATTAAACCCTCGAATGTTAGAATCCCTTTCTTAATGCACACAGTTTAATAGATTTTCTGCTTAACTTGCTGATGTGGTGTGTTTTTTACATGGTGGAACTAGAGCGAGGATAACAAAGTTTAGCGATTGGCAGATTGTAAAAAGGATGCTTTTATAACTGTTTAGGGATTTGATGGAACTTTGGTTGGGAATAAAACTTTTTGGTGGATTTGCCTGTCAATATCAGTTAAACTGTTATCTAGTTGAGTGAAAAAACACAAACAATTTGTAGCTTTTAAAACTTTTCAAGTACATTTGGAAATTATGGTTTGAATTAATTTATTTTAGAGTTAGCTAAAGTCAAATGAATGGATTTCTGTTAACTATAAAATTTGTCCCTAGTTGGACATTCTCTTTTGTACCTCCTCCTCAGTGACCAATATTTCATTCAGTTGCTGACTCAAATGGAGAAGGTCATCTAGGAAGTTGGATATTTGTGGTTTGATTAATTTGGTCTTGGGCACATTGATTAATTACTATTGTTAATATTTGAAACATACATTTGCAGTAACGTAAAACATTGTAATTCTACAATATAAACACATTTCACAAAATTAGGAGAAAATTTAGTGCTCACATAAATCCTCTTTTCATACAAAAATAGCATGTACCTTCCAACGATCTTTTAAATATTTAATGATGGCCAAACGAAGAGGTACATACAAAATATGTTAAATTGTCATGTCAAAATGGTTAGTACGTTATGAAATTGACACAGAAATTGAGCTTTAAATTTTTATACCAACATATGTGGCAGATGTTTTCCATCTCTAAAGTAAATGTAACGGATTAGATAAGTAGGGCGAGCGAGGACATACATTTGAAAGTATGATACATCTGGTTCATATACTCATTCATTTTGGTTTTAGTAATGATTTTCATACATCTCCTTAAATTCGCATTTTTACGGAACATGTTTTAAGTTTTAAAGCACAGCGTCGTAATATGGGTGTATTACACAGTGGAAAAAGATAATATAATCTTATCACATACTTCACCATTAGGACCAGAAAGTTTTCCTTGTCATCATGAAGCAAGCTCCACCTTTTTTAAATCAAATATATTTAGTTAGAAATTCCTTTATAGGTACTCGTAAATGTAATTTTTGAATTGTGTTAATTAATATATTTTTCATACTTTAATTGATTCATTAGACATGTACTACCTACACTGTAATGAGATTCATTATTATACAGATTTTTCATTATAATACAAGTTTATAACCAATAGAAAAGTACCTAACATTACAGCAATATTCCGTCAATATCAAATATTGCCATGAACATCTGAAGGTCCAAAATTTAAAAATTGACAGTTCATTTTGATTTTCTGACATTTTTGACTTTATGATAAAGTTGGCATAATATTTATTTTCTTATTTTTCATTATTTTGACTAGTCGTAGAAAAAAGTGTATGTTACTCACATTTAATGGCTATTAAGACACTTATATTCATTACGACACTCACCAACGGCTCGTGTCGTAATTCTGATGCACGTGTCTTAATAGCTATCATTAAATGCTCATTACATAAGATATAAGTATAGTGAATTTAATATTAGAAACTAAAAACATCCCTTAATGTCCAGTTTCATAAAAGCGAGTTAACTAATTCCAAGATTAATCTAGAGTTAAATCATGTCAACCATAGTTGTCAATAATAGTTGCTATGATTTAACTCTAAATTAACCTCAAAATTTGTGAATTCGTCTTTATGAAACTGGATATAACTGAATGATTTTTTACCACCCCAACAAATGTAAAAGTAATTAGCTAATTTGTATTAAGAAATCTGCTTTTTTTATTGAACTTTTATTAAATATTTTTGTATATATCTACTGTGCATGTCGGTTTACGTGTAGAAGGGTGTCTCCCGAACTGTTTCTAAACTAAACACAGAAGGTTGCATTTATAAGAACATGTAGAGAGCCTAAATGGATATGAAATAATTTAATAAAGTTCGTTACCTTTCCAGAGAGGCAGCGCCGCTGTATGCGGTGAGCTCAGCCCACGTGACAGGGTTCTTTCAGCATCTCAACGCCTTCTCGACCTCAACCAACAGCGTTGCTTCAACCTTCAACGCCATAAACCCTAGAAAATTATGGTTACAGTTAAATACAATCTCGCTTAACTAAACTTCTACAAGTTATGATACTTAAGTTTAACTAATAGGCTATTACAATAATTGGGCAAGTTTGTATTTTAAATTATTATATTGAAGATGAGACGATCTGAATATTTGTTATTAAATCACGAGATGCTTCAATCAATTTTCAGCGAAGATGTAGTAACAATTATTTTCAATCGAAAAAATGTTTTGTCGTTGTTAGATCCAATTTGCTTTTAACATAGCACGTTCTTGTATTTTCGGGATTACTCGGTTATGAAAGAAAATCTAATTTTCAATTTTGAAATTGTGAAGGAAAGACGTTAATACTAGTAGTTTCTCTCTGACTTCTTGAAATGTATTGACATTCCATAAAAAAATTGAAGAAATAGATAAATGACAACACTAAAAGTAACATTTGAGAAAAACTAATATAAACATATAAGATTTAATTCTAAAAGAATAAAATAATATGTAAATCTATTGCTACCTACATTAAATGTTCTTTAAGTACTATTAAAGAATAAATTTATATTATTTTAAAGAACACAGTATCTAAAAAATTCCAGTAGGTATATAAAATAAAATTTAGCTTCTTCAAATCAGTTTCCCATTAAATATTTCAGAGGAACGGTTTTATTAAATATGCCCGGAGCTATGTATTATTTATTAAAAACTGTTAATGACAAAATAATTGGAACTTTGTGTCAAAATTTGATAATCTATAGATAAATTCTTAAATTACTAAGAATATGTATAAAAAATTAATATCTAACAACTCAGTTTTCAGTCGAGGGAAGTACTTGTATATACGTTATAAATTGAGTAACAATAAGTGCATTCTAATAAAACTTACAGAAAAATGTTGCCCCTGTTCTCTAACGAAAATGTAAAATTTTATAAATTGTAAGTTTTTGTTATTTTTACTCCTGTGGACTTTTTTATTTTTTAAAAATAGATATGCAAACTTATGTGATTGTAAACAGTAAATAGTTAGGAATACGATACGCGTATACAGGGTGTTAGTCGCAAAGTAGCACAAGTTTGCAAATCGAAAACTAAAAGTATTTCAAATTACAAAGATAAAATTAACAAAACGCAATCGATTAGGTATATGTATGTATCTATACCTATGTACTCACATATTATAACAAGGAATAGAACCGGCGCATTCACCAAATATTAAATTGCAGAAATATAAACAACTTAATCGTTGCAAATTATATCCTCTTTAAAAAAATAATGTCAGTGCTCACAATTCCAAAACGTGGTTGCCGACAATAAGATTCTAAAATAGTTGGTTTATACATTATAATACAGTTTCAATCTTGTTGGCGCTTTCCACTGTATATAAATAATGTTTTCAAGAAAAATTTCAACACAATGTGTATTTTTACCAAACAGATTTACATAGACAACTACATTTGATATTTATTTTAAAATAAACAAAAATTCGTAAAAAAATAAATAATAATATCATCATATCTGCTCCATACTGGCATTTTATGTAATATAATATTTTTATGTTGGAATATCCGTATTTTAATGCAATGGAACAAACCAAAATCAAACTCATTTTAAACGTTACTCTAGATGTGCGATGCATTGGAATCACATCTTATACATCTTTGACAAAGGAACATAAAATATAAATGAAACACTGGATTCAATACTGAATAAAAGTTGTAAAAAATAATCAGGACTAGTTTAACAATATAAAGTAAGTAAAAAATATATGTACCTACTGCATTATAAAATGTACAGGGTGTGTCACGACGAGTTCACAGTAGACGCAACTCTATATTACTAAACACAATTTGGTTCTAAAAATTGGTATACGCCCATTACTTAATGTGGCCTATTTAATGAATAAGTATATTGTATATTTTTTATATTTATATATTTTTGAATTTTTAGATTCTACACTTCATTTTAGACATACAAGTAGTAAAAGGTTGTATGGTCCTAACATTAACGGTATTATAATTATTTACACTTTCTCATTTTTTTTTACAAAAACATACATGTAAACAAAAATTCAAATCTTAACAATGACACGTTTTTTCCAAAGTTTTTTTCTTATGTTTGAAGTAGGAATATACAAGAAATAAGCTGATATAGTTTTGGAAAACTTGCTTTATACAGGGCGTTGGTGGTTGTCCGTATATTTTTAAAAACTACATTTTCGAATTCGACACTTAATTCTAGACATAAAAGTATTTATGTTCTAAGGTCTTAAAATTAACGGTATTAAAATTAATTACGTTTTTTAGTCATAAGAATTTTTTCAGTAGATTCTTAGTAATACATCCATTATAACGTTTGACTGCGTTAACTAACAGAAAAAACGTGTTATTTCTGAATGGTTAGTTGTTATGTGAGGCATTCACTGAACTGAAAATTTCCTTACATGAAACAAGTTGTTTAAGGCTTTGGACACATCTGATGATCCCTATATAGGGTTTAAATAACACGGAAGGGATATGAAATAAGGATATCCTGATAACGAATAACCAGCATTTTATATTTATTTACATACATTATAAACCAAGTTTGTTCATAAATTTATTTCCTTTTTTCTTTAAACAATTATTGACGTACACGGGTATACGGCGTATATTAATTAAAGTTCGTTTGGCATCAGTTACCGAGAAACCCCAACAATTGATCTTATTTCATGGACGCTTGATTCTGCCATTTTGTTTTATACCACCGATTTTCTGTCCGAAAAATTCACCATGTAATTTACTGCTCGAAGTTAAACCATGATTATATCATTTCAGTTGCATTCGAAAACATGGAAATTTAAGAAACAATTATTTATAAATTTCTTGTCTTTTGAAGTGGATAGCTGAAAATAAATTAACTGAATTTGTAATAACGCTTACAACCGAGCTTACAACTTACCTACAATTTAGTATAGGTACTGAAAATATGATATTTATGTTTATTTTGAAGAACATTATTTAATCCTTCTAAGGAATCTCAGGAATACCTGCCTATATAATAAAACTTACATTTCAAAGTATTAAACAACGCAGTTCTACAAAATGAATATATACAAAATAATTGCACGTCGATATCTCTTGTCAATTTTATGAACGTGCTATTGATTAGCATTTGTGAAAGCAAACCAAGTGTAGAATAATCAACAGAATAGATCTACGTGCTTTCATGTTATATATAATGGTTGACTGTCCTGGCAGTCAGCTGATTGTATATTTGCAAAATTGATAACCATCTCTGTGCTTTTGAATCATATTTCCTTGGGGATGCATGGGTAAATGTCAACTACTGTTTTATGAAGTTGTGATACGCACCATCTCATTTATAAATAATGTAATTCTTTGCTTCTAGGATATTCTGAGTGCAAATTAGATTTATTTTCTGAATGATTTTTTTCATCAAAGTTCTTAAGTACAGCTACCAAAAACATTAAAACTTCTTAGAGGTATAGGAATATCTACTGGCCACTATAATTAAGGTCAGAGGATGTCTTAGAATTGATGTAGGTATGCTATTTTAATAGTAATATCAGGAGAAAAATTAAATTTGAACAAAAAATGTTGAACTTGTATACCTACAAGATGTCCACTTAGTGGGTTGATCTTCAGTAAAAAAATTTCAAGAGAAAATATGCTTCAATACAAAATATTTTATTATATATAACTAAAAATAATTTTAATTATACAGAGTGTTCGGTTTTTTATTATTATTCTTATTATTTATATTTTTCTCTCAATTCTAGATAAGTATAAAAGTATAAAGGTACTTAGGTACTTATGTACCTACTTAAAATTAATGATATTAGATTGTTTTCAATGTTTACAAAAAAGCTTTAGACTTTAGAAAAATATTAATATCTTAAGAAGAAATCATAATTTTGAAAAAAGTAAGAATTATAGAAAGGTAAGTGTAAAGAACGTTTTGGTGTGCTTTTACTAAAATTATCTTAATAAAGGTGTTATTATTTAATTGTTAAATATCTGAAACCTTAAACGAGGAAAACCTATTTTTTCTAATGGAACCGTCTGTATATTCTCCGTTGTAACAAACTAAGTTTTCTATTTTTTCATTCGCATATCTAAACGTATTACTTTTGTAGATATTTTATATCTCTGTTAAATATTACAAACTTCAAACTTAGAAAAAAGTCACAAGGACTCAAGTCGGGTGAATAAGGAGGCTGGGGGACCACAGGAATGTTTTTACTGGCCAAAAAATTGTTTATTGAAACTACTGTGTGACAAGGCGCATTGCCTCAGCACCTAATTGTTGTTGATGTTTGGTCTCACACGCAGGACCCCTTTTCGAAATCTTTCAAAAACCTTTCAAGTTTGCAAAAGTTTCCGTTGCACTGTACCCAAGTCTCAAGCAAACCCTAATAGCACATCGTTGCTCGAAATTGATGTCACTCATTTTCATAACGCACCAAAAAATAATTGTTTCACGAAAAAAATCGCTACGGACAACGTAATGACTCGAGCGAGTTCAAACTCGTACCGAAGGCGTATCACATGTTCACCTGCCGCCCCTCCAAGTCCCGAGTCAACTGTGTTGCCAGATTGAACGCTACGCTACTAATCTCATTAGTTAATTTACACACCTCGTACCTACTCTAAATATAATACATTTGTCTTAGAAAATGAAAAACACTTGCACTCGATCCTCTATTTTATTTGCACTTTTGAAAAATTTATATTTTCAAGTTTAATCGAAAAAAGAAATACTTAAAATGCGGCATATTTTGAAAAGTAAAATAATAGAAGAGACCTATCTTGCTCCACTGAGAATACATTTTCCATTCATATTGTGGGGGTTGAATGTAGGGACTCCAATATTAAAACAAATTCACTATAATGTAAATAACCATGAAAATATGCATGCTTCTATCAAAAGATTGTTGATTCTTTCGAATTTTAAAATAAGCATCCGAATTATTGTATGTGAACTTTTTTTGAAAATTTACTAGTTCTTATTACTATGCTATGATTGAAATGTTAAGCGCATGATGAATTTTTTATTAGAGTGAAAGGAACAGAGCAGTTAGTTAGTTGTATATACCTTGCCACTGAAGCATCTCAATTAATTTCACTATGTTACAAAGATGTGACAATGTTTAATGCGTTTTACTCTTGCTAGTAGTGAATGGCAATGGAAAATGATAAATTTTCCAATAGTTTATAAGCCTGTAAAAATTAATGTGTTTAATAATTTTTGATTATGGTATGGTATGGGAATACATAAATCATGCTTATACATATACATATAACAGTATATTCATGTATAAAAATTAATTTCGAAAATACCTACACAAAATTTATTATCCAGTATTATCAACACAAAGGCAGCATGCGTTCATATAAAAAAATATAAACAGTAGACCTTACAAGCGCAAGTGGTGAATGAGTCCTCTGTCCGCTTTGAGATAATTCCAACTGAACTTATATCACCCTTGAGACAAGAGGGGAATGGCAAATGAAGAATCATGTAGGTAGTGTTGAAAATGTAATGGATGGTCAAGCTTTATTGTATGAACGTCCATATATTATAAGAAAAACAATTACCTACATAGGTTTGATTTGAAGGAGTGTATGTAAGCAATAAAAACATATTATTTCCCATTAACTTTTATGAATTTTCTTTTATTTTCTACTACGAGTAGTTAGAGGTAACTTTAAAATATTAGGCGTAACGCAGATAGAAAATAATTATACTCCTGGTCAAAATTAACGCATCACTTAGAGTTATCATTTTCTAATGACTTTTGAGCTTTTTATAAGGGGGTTAGTTAGTTGTTTTTTCTATAATATGCTTTAAGGTTCTCAAAAATTTGATATAATGGTTACTTTCCTATGTTTTATACCCAAAATTTCCTTTTGAAATTCTCTCATTTATTACTTGATGCTTTAATTTTGACCAGGAGTATATTAATTATTAAATAACTAATTCGTATAAATATTAATAAAATATGATTATTGCCTACGTCTTGTTGTTGCACACATCAGATATTTTCTTTTATCACAAGTTCTCTCAGCAGCATATCTTCTTCATTTGATCATCTGCAAATTTTTCCTCTATTACGAGACTCTCAAATGTTGATATCACAAACGAGTTTCAAGAAGGATATCTCGATCAATTTGTTCGTCACCAACGAAAAATAACAAAAATTCTTTGATAATAGACCTATAATCTTAAACTACATAAATTAGCGCATTGCTCCTTGCACTGCAACCTTCTCGTTACTCTTCTTTAAAAGCCTGTATAATATTCATACACACTAATACTTGCTTTTCAGGAAGCTCTTTGTAGTCAAAATTAATTAAATTTAAATTCAAATCACGGAACAAAAAAGTTACTCCCTGAAAACTAAACATGTATGTTTTGAAACCGGTTTAATTAACTTTTGATTTTACCTTATGCAACGTTTTTATTTAAAAGTGACTGAAAAAACCAAGCCTACATAAATCTTCCCTAGCACTTTCCCCTGTGTTATTTTTTGTGTGGTAATTAACTTTATAGCAATTTTTTATTACTCGAATGCGGTAGATGTTAACAAAGTTTCTTGGCTTCAGAATTTAATGTTTTGACAAATTGCATTTATAAATGAGCAGGGAAATACTGGCATTTCTCTTGATTGTACAGTTAATTCATCACTAATTTAAGATTCATATTTCTCTACAATTTATCACTTCCACTACATTCAAAATTTAGTCAACGATCCCAACCTTCAGTTACACGACATGGTGATATTATGTTGACTAAAATTAATCAAAATACAAAGTCGCTGTTCTGTTTTGTGCATTTGTACTACAAATTATTTTAATTCTATTTAATATTAATTGTATGGATACTGTATGGTTAACATGTGGGAACTTCAGTAGATTATTTTAATAATTGAACCACATTGAAACTGTTTGAGATAACCAACCACGTGATAAACTTTAATTAAGTTCAACGAATATGCAAGTTTAGAGAACAAAGTTTCAACTGACACAATAGTGCTTAGTTGTTTATCAGCTACTCACATATTAATCAGTGTGAAAGTACGAGTACACTAACAATTCAAGATAATTCTCATCTGAAATTGTAACAAAACGTATTGACAGGGAGGCGACAAAAACTGTAATCAAATTAAAATTTGTGGTAAACGTTTGAGCTTCGACGTATTTATTTATGTAGTAAATCTTCAAGTAATCAGTGGTTATTATATGATGTTTGTTAATAGACATCACATGATTAGCTACTAATGAGCAACCTGAAATTTTTGAGGAAAACATAAATGAATTAGGTCAAATATATCCGGAACTGCGATATGATATTTTGGTAGCAAATTCTAGACTGAAAATTAAAGGTAAATTTGAAAAAAAAAATGTTAAGTATCGTATAGTATTTAAATGGTAAGACATTTTAGCTGACCAATCACATACGAGGTTTGTTAATTGTCTTTGCTTTCTCATAAAACTGTTTGTGTTATTTATAATTATAATAGCAAACTTAGAAATGAAATGAAATAAGGTGAGTTTACTTAAGGAAACAAATAACAAATCTCGACATTTTTTCTTTCACATTTTCACTTCAAAAATTTTTTACATTCTGTATATTTATTTAACTGCTTTTTCGAAATTAATACTAGATAATAGAGAGTTCAATTAATCTGTTTTTTATTCAAACATAACTTAATTTATATTCTGTATTTATTGTATATGTACTTATAATAAAGTATTATAGAGTATGTTCTAATCTTTAAAATTTCCAGTTTACGAATAAATGCGTTTTTGTCGCTTTGGACAGATTGCCTCCACTAGCACGAGCGATCAGATTAATTTGTAATCGAGGCATCCATGAATCCGAAATCGTATGTAGTTACTTAAATTGCACGCTTGAATTGCATTACGAACGTGAAATAAAACGTCAGTTGAAAACAAGGACATATACTTATATAGAGGACAGAAAGATCCCCAGGGAGGGGTTAAGAATTTATGGGTCAGAAAGTGTTGCACGTTCAAATGGACTCAAGCGTACTTGATAGTTTCTACGCATGCGCCAGCAGCCAGTAAGGCGCGTTATTTGTCAAGTGTTTGTTTTGGTTTGTCACTGTCACAGCAACGGGCAACGAATTTGTGCCTACCCCACCCCGGGAATTTTCTCTCCTCTATATATACCTTCTTGGTTAAAAACTAAAATGGTGGCAAGTTAAAGACATATGGATTCAAATCCATGGATGACTCAATTACAAATTAATTTGATCGCTCGATACTTTTGAAGGACCAATATCCGGATAGCGATTTGGCGAAGAATCTTAGATCAATGACCATACACTTCTAATCCATCAGATCAGCATGGGTGTAGTAAAGGAAAATAAACAATTCAGAAAATATAAATATACTTTAAATGACAGGACAGGACAGGACAGAAAGGCGAGAACTTGACTTCATTCTAGAATTGATCAGCTACTCGTACCCTAAGTTATATCAAATGCTCAAATCAATTTGTTTGACTATCTACCTAACAGTAAGAACTGCACAGCAGCATATAAATCGTTGTCTTACGAAAATTTTCAAATTGAATTTCAGTCAACCAGCGATTCACAGTCAGATTCAGGATTCTGTGTGTTGATAATAAATAATGATTGTGATATGTATCTACTGTAGGTAACTACACAATTTGTCTTAAAATCTAAGTAGGTACAATTGGGGTGCCAATTTTAATTTCATTTGCTTTGAAATTGCTAAATAAATTCTTCCTTATCAAAATGTTTGTTTTTCTACACATTTATCTTCACCGAACACTCAGAAAGTTATCTAGGCCGCATTCTTCAAAAGTACTCTCAGTCTAGTTCTTTCAGACCTACTTTACGCTTCATTATGACCTCTACACCATGCGAGTTGCTAAACCTTTATCGAAATCTCTGTTGATAATCGCAGGTGAATTTTGCCTATTAAATAAAAACGACTACCATCTCCAACTTTCATAAAATCGAGTTAACTCATTTCGGGCTTAAACCAGAGTCAAACCATGGAAACGATTGTTGTTTAAGTCTAGATTAACCTCGAAATAAGTCAACTTATCTTATAAAACTGTCTATTACAGAGCCGTTTAATCCAAATAGGGCATCTTTGAGAATATATCTGTTTTTAAGTTATTTTTTTCGTATTTATCATGAAATTACAAAATAAGTTAAACTGAAAGAAGAGTATACCTATGATCGTTCATTTTGAACTAGTCACGAATTTG
Organism: Pediacus dermestoides; assembly: GCA_963942485.1. NCBI lineage: Eukaryota > Metazoa > Arthropoda > Insecta > Coleoptera > Cucujidae > Pediacus > Pediacus dermestoides. The sequence goes on from OZ012626.1 coordinate 15,670,016, forward strand.
TCTTTGCATTTATATTCATAACTTGGTTACAAGTTGGACACTTAGTATAATATACATAGCTTTTGGTTACACAAATAAGAGTCTCCGAAATTATGCTATGGCCACCATCTTGGAAAATGATGGCGAAAATTCTATTTTCTACACTTTTCCTGGGAATTAAAGAAACTATGAGTATTATTATGAAATATAAACATTTTGGAATATAAAAGGTTGCTTATTTGTTAAAAACAGTGGAAGTCATCAAAATGAAGACGACTGTCGTCAGCTCTCTACATATCTACTCATTTTGAAGGATCTTTGTCAGAATAAACTGCCTTCTGCCTTATATTTCAGAAATGAAATGATGCAGAAAGTTTATAATTTTATGCTCATGCTTATTTATTGTTAACTTATTATATTTTTTAGTTTTTAACCGCAGGTGTCATTGGCACATTTTGACCTAAAAATAAATATTATTAAAAATGCTAAGAAGAGAAAATGTAGAATGTCATGGTAAGATTCCGAGAATAGGGTGGAAAATTAAGTTATGGAAACTATTTTCAAAGATGGCGGCCGTAGCACGAGATTATCTAGAGCGATCAAATAAATTTGTAATCGAGTAATCCATGATTCCTAAATCGTATGTAGTTACTTGAACTGCATTACAATAAAATATCAGTTGAAAGCTAAAATGGTTCAAGTTAAAGACATACGGATTCAAATCCATGGATGACTCGATTACAAATTTATTTGATCGCTCGATATTTTGAATTTTAGTATGTTAGTTAGGGACATTTACATCCAGTAAGAATTTATTCAGCTTATTGCTATTATTTTTTACTAACGGCCAGTTTTTTAATCGGTGGTTATTCTTAACTGCTAGTTAATTTCCTTAGATACCACTGTGAAGACAATGGTAACCAAGACAGTTAACTAGCAGTTAAAAGATAATATTAGATTGAAAAACTGGCCCTAAAATTACCACATTATTATAATTGCTTTTGATGTATTAAATATAGCTGAAAATAATCATTCTGGAACTAAACAGTTTAAATGAAATTTTTTCGGGTTATTTTTAGACTTGAATATTTTAACAAAGATATCGTCGCCGTTAGGGAACAATAGCAAAAAGGAAATGTAGCCAAAGAACTTGACAGCAAGGATTTGTTAAGTATAGGAAGCTGATTAAGGATTTTTTATACAATTCAGGCATTATAAATAATATTCCATTGAATCGTAGGAGAGTTGCAATAAATGTAAAGCACGATTGCGATAAATAATTATAAATACTTTAAAATAGTTTTAGTGTTGAAAACACTTATCTTACGCAGCATTCCCGATCTGAAAGACACGCTCAAGCGTCACACAGCGCAGTTAGATGAGATAGATAGGTTGAAAAGCACCACGTACGATCAGTGTCCAATGTTGGAATGTTGCCGTTTCAGTAAAATTATTATATTGATCAGAGTGATGATTATGATGAGATGATGGTCACCTGGATGGGTGGGATGTTCCTGTATCGTTGTAATATTAACAGACTGGGTAATTTAAATGAATGAAAAAATTTAAAACTAGTATTTTTGAATAATCACAGCGTATAATCTATTAATCTAAATTCCAAAGCTGAAAAGCACTAAATTTGAGTAAGTACGATTTTACTTAATAAACATTTCTAAATGTTATTTAAATAATTATTTAAAAAAAACTTAAAATTTAATAAGAGTAGAATTTTCTCGCTTTAACATGAAAGGGTTCAATGCAACAAACTAAACCAGGTAGTTCTGAATTTGTTGAAAACATGTAGAAAACAACACAAACACGTTTATACGATTACTATTATACAGGGTGGTCCGAATTTTACCTTCGATAATTTGGGAATCAATAGAAAACTTAAAAAAAATCATCAATTTTCTTAATAAACTTATATCGAAAACTCTACCGTTTCAGAAATACTGTGTGTTGAAGTTGCATTTTTTTTTAAATAAATTTAATATCTCCTGAACCAAAGGGAATATTTTATTGAAATTTGGTGGATATTATTTTCTTAATAAGTATCATAATTTGTTTTCCTACTTCAAGCAGTGGCGTAACCACGGGGGTGAAATTATTTCTTTTTAGAAAAAAAGGTGGTACGCCAACGATATAATACATTTTTTTCTACATTTCTGAAATCAGCAGTCGATTTACGAAAAAAAGTCTTCTTGTAGTGTTTTTGTAAAACAAATCGTTATACAGTAAAATATTAATTAGATGTCATTGTAGGTAATTTATTGCAATGACAAGTACCAAGTATACAGGGTAGTCCGAATTGAACTTTCAATAATTTGGGAATTAATTTAAAATGTTAAAATAATATCAATTTTCTTAATAAACTTATATCTAAATCTCAACCGTTTCAGATATACAGGGTGTTGAAATTACATATTTTTTTTAATAAATTTAATATCTCCTGAACTTTTTTTTTATTTTGAGCAGTTCCTCCAATGATTTAAGTTTCTGTTGTAAAATAAATTTAGTTGTTTTATATTTAATTTATTTGAAATACATAGTTACTTGTCTTGTTGCGATAAATTACTTACAATGAATTCTAATTCAAAATTTACTATAAAAAGATATGTTTTAGGAAAAAAACTACAAAAGGACTTTTTTTTCGTAAATCCACTGATAATTTCAGAAATGTAGAAAAAAATATTATTTCACTGGCGTACCTTTTTACTTTCTTATACGTAGTATAAGGAAGTATTGTAATCGTGATTTTTTTCGACTTCGAGATTTTGATGGATTTACACGTTTTGAGGGCCCCTGAATCCATTTTGACCATTTTCGCCATGATGTCTGTCTGTGTGTGTGTGTGTGTGTGTGTGTGTGTGTGTGTGTGTGTGTCTGTCTGTATCCACGATAACTCAAAAACGACTTACCGGATTTGATTCAAATTTCATATTTAAGACTTTGAACAAAATTGTGGGTGCCACATTAAATCTTTTTCGTCTAGCGCCAACACAAGTGGTACTTACCTGATGACATTTTTAGGTTTTTTAGGAATATCTTGAAAAATAAACAATTTACGACATTTTTTTATTCTTAGACATTGATTTAGAATTAAATTTTGAACAAATTTTGTTTGAACTTTTTTTTGAAATTCCGTCAAAAATTTTTAATTATTTTTCATATAATAGCGCCATCTATCACTCAGGTGCAAAAGTACTTTATATAAATTACAGAAATCTATACCGTTGAGGAAATCGATTGTAGCAATATTATTATTTGAAAAGATCGACGGCTACGGCAGCATTGTGGTGGCGAAACTACCACCGGTTGTAACGCGGTTGTTGATTTGTGTTTTTTGTGTCATATTGTAATATGTACAGTTAATAGGAGTAGCTAATAGCAGCAAAGTATTCAGTGTACTCTTCTTATCCAGAACAAATACCACTTCTAGCACAAGCCGCCATGGCGCAGTGGGTAGAGAATATGCCTAGTAATCTACACGGTGCTGGTTCGATTCCATAGATTTCCCTTCTTTTTTTTACTTTCTTATTATTCATATAGTAGCGCCATCTATCACTCAGTTGCAAAAGTACTTTATATAAATTACAGAAATCTATACCGTTGAGGAAATCGATTGTAGCAATATTATTATTTGAAAAGATCGACGGCTACGGCAGCATTGTGGTGGCGAAACTACCACCGGTTGTTACGCGGTCGTTGATTTGTGTTTTTTGTGTCATATTGTAATATGTACAGTTAATAGGAGTAGTTAATAGCAGCAAAGTATTCAGTGTACTCTTCTTATCCAGAACAAATACCACCTCTAGCACAAGTCGCCGTGGCACAGTGGGTAGAGAATCTGCCTAGTAATCTACACGGTGCTGGTTCGATTCCATAGATTTCCCTTTTTTTTTAATTTTAATTAAATGCTTTATTTATTCGGAGCGATTATAAGTCACGGACCAGGTTAGGTTGTTTTGTATAGTTTTTTTTTCCTTTAAATAATAGCATAAATCGGTACCATAAGATGATGCCGGAATAACCATTGCCCTTACACGTGACCTTGAATTTGATGGAATACTTTGCTGTGATTAGCCTCTCGTCAGTTAATTTCACAGAAATTAGGTTATTTTTTATCATGAGTCGTTCAGTAAGTTTTGGCATTTTGATTTTTGGCGACGGATGCAAATAAGTACTTAATTTGTCAATTTGACAGTAAACGTCAATCAAATAAAGGCATTGTAACACAGGGCATGAGGGAAATATTAGGTGTAGTTTAACTTAATTTCTTTAGGAAAAGTAATTGAGGTATTATCCGTATAAGAAAGTCATGTGTTGGACACATCAGATATTTTTATATAAAATGAAATAATCTCAGACTGTGGTTACGCCACTGCCTGAAATAGGAAAACAAATTATGATGATTAAATATGGTACTTATTAATAAAATAATACACACCAAATTTCAATAAAATATTCCCTTTGGTTCAGGAGATATTGAATTTATTAAAAAAAAATATGCAACTTCTGAAATTTCTGAAACGGTTGAGTTTTCGATATAAGTTTATTAAGAAAATTGATGTTTTTTTAAGGTTTTCTATTGAATCCCAAATTATTGAAGGAAAAATTCGAACCACTTTGTATAGCTGGAAGATTTTTTTATATCCTTAAATTTTAGAAGTTAGCTGAAAAGGGAGTTTTGAAAAGTACCTATAGTATTTTAAACTAAATATGAAATTGTGAAACTGGACCACATTATGTTGGTTTGTTGTCAATGGTTATAGTTTTGTATGTGAGTTTTAGATAAAGAGGGTATTCTGTGGTTTTAGAACAGTATGGTAGTGTTCAGGGTTGTTTATGCTAAACACGTGCAAGGCGGACTGGATTTTAATGTTGTTAATATAAACAGATATACTCATTTATGATTTTAAAGACAACGGATGGTAGGTGCTATCTGCTTAGAAATAGTATATTACACTATAAGACAGTGGTCTCCAAACTTTTTTGATCTCGTACCCCTAAGGGAGAAAAAATAAATAGCGCGTACCCCCAACTAATTGAAAACAAATTTATTGTGCTAAATACCATTGCTATAAAAAAAATTACACAGTATTTTATTTTATTAGGAGTATTATTTTAATCATGTCGTACCCCATTTTGGAGACCACTGCTATAAGAGAAGAAACTGACACTGAGTAGAAAAGTTGTAGCCCGAGGCGATAGCCGAGGTCTATAAATAAGTTGGTTAATTAAGAATGATTTTTATTATTTCTTACTACCTAACTCGTAAATTGAGATGTGTATAAGAAGTATTATATTAATTAGTACTACTTAAGTTTTTCAAAAATAAAATGCTAAAAATGTCTATGTTTATAATAATCTTGCGTGTATAATAAACAGTTAATTATGTTTCAAATATGGTGTTATGATTTCCAATGTCTCCGATGGTTGCAAGGATTGCGAACATTTTTTATCATGATTATACCCCCAAGATACTGCACAAATTAGCCAGATTTAGAGAGAGAGCGGCAGCAAGCGAGACCGGCGATATGGTAGGGCACATACTAGCTAGCGCGCTGTCGCGTGTTGGTCGCCGGCTTGGCCCAACTGTGCATGAATATCCCTGTATATTGTGTTTGTTTTCAACACCCTCCGATGGTTGCAAGAATTGCGAGATCTGTGGATTTTTTTATTTGATTTAATGATTTATGTGAAATATATATAGGTTGGTCAGAATTTAACCTTTGATAATTTTGAAATCAATAGAAAACCTTAAAATAATATCAATTTTCTTAATAAACTTATATCGAAAACTGAACTGTTTCAGAAATACTTATAGACTTTTTGTTCGTAAATCGATTGCTGATTTCAGAAATGTAGAAAAATATACTATATCATTGGCGTACCTTTTTTTCTCTATAAAGAAATAATCTCACCCCCGTGGTTACGCCGCTGCTTGAAGTAGGAAAACAAATTATGGTGTTTTAATATGGTACTTATTAAGAAAATAATAGCCACCAAATTTCAATAAATTGTTCGCTTTTGGTTCAGGAGATATTAAATTTATTTAAAAAAAATGCAACTTCAACTGTTTCTGAAAGGGTTGAGTTTTCGATATAAGTTTATTAATAAAAATTGATGTTTTTTTAAGGTTTTCTAATGATTCTCAAAATATCGGAGGTAAAATTCCAACCATCCTGTATTTTAGTAAAAAATGTTTAATTCTCTCAATTATTTTTTTTAAATGAAGTCGTCATGTCTTTTAAATAAAAATGAAAATTAATTGATAAAGGGATTATTTTTTCTACAAAGTACAACAGTGAACTTAATAATGAGAATGTCAAAATCGTATCGATAGATTCGAAATGCTAAATTGTAACTTTATAATGATTTATATTTCTTATATGGCTAATAACATCACAAACGCTTCAACCGATCACGTCGTGGTTTAAATGCGAACTAATTTGAATGATTTTTAATATTGAATAATTTAAAATTGACCGATAAAATTACACTTTTTTCTATGCTTTTATAATTTTTTTAGCCTAATCTTTGCAATTAAGAAATAAAAAAAGGTATATCAAAAATATATTACTTTCTGATTATTTATTTATTTCTCGTTTGTTGAATCGGGCATTGGAGAATTTTCAAATTAAAGAAAACACCCTTTCAAATCACTTCGCTTATTTTATCTTGTCTACAATTCTGAAAATCTTATACAAAGAATTACAGTATAAATCATAATACACAATAATTAATAGAATTTTGCAGATACTATATGTATAATTCAAAAAGCATTATAAAGAAAATCAATAAAATAATATAAATAGCATAATTACATACCATAGTCTAAATATAGACAAAATATGTTAAAAATTGATGTATTTTATTTATGAATTATTGTAAAATTGAAAAACTTACTACGATTAGCTACGAATTATGGTTCATATCATATTTATTAGAATATCCACTCTAGAGGATAATAGTTCTATATCCTACAATTTGAGAATATTTGATATATTTTAATAATTTAAATCTAAATATTGAAGTCAATAATTTTTATATAAAAAAATAAAATAAGTTAAATAATATGAATATGATAATGATTTTTTTATGAAAATATCGACGTTATGTGAGAAAATGTCATATAGACTACCTTTACCTCTTCTTCGATTTATGCTTAATATTAATGTTAGACAACATCTAGTACAAGTTAAACAAATCGATTTAACGACATCGACATACATTTATACAAATTTAATGTTAAATCGATAGGGTGGTATTTTCTAGTTTTGGTGGGCTTCGTAAATTTTTTGTTTGAAAAAGAGATTTATACGCAATCCACGATTTGATAAGATAGCAAAACTAATTTTGATGAAAGCAGAGAAACTCATTTATGGAAATTGTATTTTTGCCGAATGAATTCGAAGTATATCTAAAATATGTATTATAGCGACAACATTTGTAAAGATTTTTCGTCCTTTTGTTTTTGTTTAAATTTGTAGCAGAGAATTGGGCTAATTTAAGTGATAAATAAAAATAAATAATAAATGAAATTAATCTTGCGACATCTTAAATTGTATAGGTAATAAAGGAAACAAGATAAATAATACTAACTATAATGCCAAATATTTACGTTTTCTTCGCCTTTTTGCAACATAGGTACGTATTAATATAGGTGTCAGTCGACTGTGTTTACTCATTATTAAAATAAAGGCGCGTACATAAAAAAATATTGCATGCTAGGGTTGTATACATTTCAGCTTTGTTTGTTCAGTCTGCTAGAATAAAGGTGAAGATTTCAATGTGGAGCTCGTCAAAAATTCATGTACTTGGTTCAGTTCAACGACTCAAACATGCAAACTTTTAAATGATATTTGACTCTGTTATAAGGGTTTATTGCGTTTAAATTGACAATTTAAATGTAGCCCCCCGTAAAAACATATCGATTTTATCATAAATCAAGGGTTATAGTTTTCTTCTAAGCTTTAGCACTGCAGATATCATATAGGCAGCCTCTGAGGATATGTCGACAGTTATATGTGCAGCAATTTTATCTTCGACGGTAATTTTAGAATACTCGCTGTAGGGCTGTTATGTTGTGTAATTTAAATAAACAGTGCATTACAATGATCAACGGTGTTTTTCTTTTTTAGAATACATCATCAATTTACATGTTAAACGTATAACTCGAGTAATGTGTTTACCTTCATTTTTAGCTTAGCAAACAGAAGGATTAAAAACGCAATTTGGTAAATGAGATGGAGGAAGATATTTTTATTTTATAAACAGAAGCTTCAACAAGTGCACAAAGTACTAATTTTTATCACATGACATGGACGGTTTGACAGGTGAGTTCTGTAATTCCAGAAGTGAGAAAAAGGCACCCTTATACAGTTTCATACCACACCATTTTCTGTAACTACAAAAAATTACACTTTTTTACGGTTTTGTACTCTTTTCACACAAAAAGTGATGCGTGTCAAACTGAAACTCAACTTTTTCTAATAGTGTGATAATCCTTGAAAACGGTTAGGATTTTTGGAGGGTTGAAGTTGTTCTCCCAAAATTAAATTAAAGCTTTTTTATCTGACATATCAACAGTTACAATAAATAGTGATAGAAAATGTATATTGTTGATACAAATATTATGAAATATGAATTAAGGTGAGTGGTACCGTATTCGCCGTTTATTTGTTAAACCGAGAGTTATTTCATACAGACAATTTTTATGATAATGGTTTATGCTAGACTAAAATTTAAACGAATATGGTACAACTGACCCTTAGGCAATCGAGGTTAATATTATTAACTTACAAAAGACGTAAAATAGTATATTATGCTACAAGTTTTATAAACGAAATTTATTAGGCACGAGCGAAGCATAACGAAGCGGGTGTTTAATAATCGACTTTCTAGAGAAGTTTATAAAACGAATTGCATACTATAAGTACTTTTTCTACGAAAATCATAAAAATACTAAAATTTTTGAGTACCACGAGTTTCACTTGACTTGAAAGAATTCTAACTGTGAAATTGACAAACGTCAGTTAAGTCAGTTTCGCATTCAGATTTACGTCAACAAAATTCAAGCCGTGACTTATGAAACTTCGAGGGTGCCGAAAACATCTGAAGCGGCCCAAGCCGTGACCACTTAGCGTCATGGAAACATGCAATAAATGTAGAAAAAAATATTTAAAATAATTATACTAAACTGCATTTTATAACTTTTTAAACGGTCCATCTTCAGGGTTTTAATACGCAATCTATATAAGTTCTTCAATGAATATTGAAGAATTTTCTAGTAAGGAATATATAGGGTGTTCATTTAAATTTCACCTCTAGGTGGCGTTGAGGTGTCATTTATGAATGAAATTTCATTCTTAAACAACACTTCAACGCCAACTAGAGGTGAAATTTAAATGAACACCCGATATTATTCCATCAAGAAGGTATAAAAATAGAGGAGAGAAAGCTCCCGGATGGGTGTAGGCACAAATCCGTTGCCAGTTGCTATGACAGTGACAAACCAAAACAAACACTTGACCAATAACGCGCCTTATTGACTGCTGGCGCATGCGTAGAAACTATCAAGTACGCTTGAGTCCATTTGAACGTGCAACACTTTTTGACCCACGAATTCAACCCCCACCCCGGGGATCTTTCTGTCCTCTATTTTATACGTCCTTGTATTCCATATATGAATTATAAATCTACTTATAATGTCAGATACTAAAATTTTATATAGTGCGCATAGAATAACCGATTGAAATTTGACACGTTTTATTTTTATATTTTCAAAGAAGTTTGTAAAATAAACTTGAGTTTTTATAATTACTAAACTATATTTAATTAAATAAATTCCACAGAAAATTTAGACTGTAACTTATATTATAATGAAGTTTACAAATTGTTTCCTATACTTCAGATATGTAACTAATTTTTGCAAGGCTATAATTAAAATATTTAATACCACATTTCCAACCCTCTATTGTTTTTATAAACATAATCATTATACACTGTGGTGCACGATGAATAACATAACATCATGGCTTCAAGTTACTAAATTAAAAAATATACGCTTTGAAAATTAAGCAAAAACAAGAGTTATTACAGCGAATGCTCCCAACTCATTTGTTACCCTATCAAATCGAGATGTCAACGTAAACACTGAAATTGTCTAATGCAATTAGCGCTGTGAATGACTTCTGAACATAGCGTATAATACAATAACATTTTCCCCCATGTTTTTTAATTACAGGATTCGAGTTAACAAAATAATATGAATTGGTTAAATTATTTCAACATTGAGTTTCATTAACTCATTCTTGTAAACCTATAAAATGGAGCTAAATAAAATAGTCAAGTGAATTTTACAAGTAGTGCTTTTAACGATTAACGTTGTCAAAGACCGCAAGGCAATATTCTAAAAGTTAAGTGCTATTTAAAGCAACCTCTCTCTACTATCAATGACATCAATTACAGCACACCTTCATAATACATTTAGTCTCCTGAAAAGTTTCCACAATATTCCTGCACAGCAGTTTATAGTTAGTTACTTGTTGCCAGTAAATTGATTGCTAAAATTACATATGGGTAACTTCTTTATTATTGGAGATACAAAGACGGTTAAATTAGGACAGTTTTTAGGAATTTCATGGCCATTTCACATTAGTCAACAGATTTTGAATGTCTCTTTTAGTTTTTGAGATAATCGGGAAAAACCAAAATGTTGCATTTTCTTTAATGCTCAATATTTTCTTTATTATATCGATTTTGTGCTGTTGTGACTTTGACATGCACTTTTTTAAGATACTTCTAATGGTGTTGTCAGATTTTTCCCAACTCCTTTGTTTTTTGAAATACGATTACCAACTTTTGTTTTTCTTATGGACGTCAATTGTTTTTTTGGCACTCTCAAATAGCATTTTTTATTACCTTTCCAACGATGTATCAAGTTAATATAACCGTTTTTTGACCAAAATAACATTTAACTATCTAGTCAATACGGGACAAACTGTATACTACATGATATTGATATAATGCATATCGTTATAACCTTTTAGTGAAATCGGCTGTTCCATGAAAAGGCTGGATCTCGAGGTCCCCTACTATACATGAAATAATATTGCCTATTCGACAGGCTTAGGTCGACAACGCTCGGTGTTTCAATGTCGGTTTAAACTATACTTCATTTCATGAGACTTTGCAGTATGAGCCGGGATAGGGAACAAAATACGCACTAGTAATTGGTGTATACGGTGATCACATGTACGACAAATGTACACAGGCAAATAATTTCTACCTGTGGCCGTGATCTTGTTGCCCACAACAGCGCAACCCTCATTGCATATATTATTCAAATTTTGTAAATTGTACACAAATGATGTGAGTATTTGTTAAAGTTTTATATTGTATTTCTACTGATAATCAATAAAACGGATTTCTTCATTTTTAAAAGTAAGGAAAGTAATGAAGTAAATATTTATAACGCCTAGTAATAGGCAATTCACAATACATAATCTTTTGGCTACGTTAACTTTTGTGAATAGGACTTGCTAAGTCCCACCCACCACTGCAAAGTCTCATGAAACGAAGTATAAGTTCACTTAAAATTCGTTTAGAATGTACAAATTTATAATGGTGGAATTCACATTCTAAACGAAGTTTAGGCAAATTTGATTTAAACCGACATTGAAATACCGGGCCTTTCTGAAGCAGTTTTCTTTTTAAAAAAATATTTTATAATTAATAAAAAGTATAAAAACTTACATAAATTAACCCGATCGAATAAATAACAATAATATGTACGTATATACGTTACATTTAATAGTCAGACTTTTCATGAAATGGCAATATTACAATCATCATAGATATTTTAATAATCGGTATTTTAAATGTAAATCTGTTAACAAACAGTCATATTGTTTCATGGATTTATTGTACCGGATTACATAATGATATTAATTTGTCATAACAAACTATTTGGGTTGGGATGTTGGGATTGTTGGGAATAAAAATTCCACAACTTGAGTTTTAATTAATGTGGGACCGGCCCTGGCGCATGCCTCGGGCAGGATCGATAAATCGAGCCGAGCATCGACCAGTAGTAGTAAAAATTAATAAGACGAAAGACGTAAAGACGTAACGACGGTTGTGTTGGTGTTTTTGTTTACCGTGACAAAAAGTAGTTAATTTAGTGTTTCATTTGTTGTGTTTTGTTTAATATTCTGTGTTCTTCCTAAATTTGTTAAATCTGCCTAATTGTTCTTAAATATATAATTCCGTTGAAAATCTATAAACTTGTTAAAACTAGTTATTTCTTAAACTAATACCTAAATCCATTAAAAATCCTACAAACTTTGGGGGCTCAACCGAGATCGATCGCGAGTGACTTGGGTGAACAGAAAACTAGTGTAACGGACAAATAGACGATAAAAACAATAAATAAAGTTGTGTTAATAAACTAAAAAGCGCGGGAAACCAACTCGTCGTGCCGCGTCACAGTGAAGTTAGCGAGGACACGAACAGGGCTGTCCAATATCAGACACCGGGGCTGTCCAAAATTGCGTTTCACTAATCACGCTTGGTTTGTTGCCTGTATTAGCTTACGAGTAGGAAGGAAACAACTGTAAGTACGTAGTTCATAGTAAAAACATTGTGAAATACGTTATAATGGCTACGTTGGGAAAATTTTTGGAGAGAAACTTAAACACAGCTCCTGTAAAAGCAGTAAAAGCGTTGCACTTATTAATATTTGAAGACGACCAGGGCAGACGAAACAGAAAAAACCTAAGAGAATTTGATGGATTTGATTTCGAAGATGGATCAGAAGAATTCGAGGCTAAACTTACTTTTGCTACGGAAAACTTGACGGCGGGCGATTTAATTTCGATTTGCAACATTCTGAATTTAGATTACGCTGGCGCTAATAATGAATTGTCGCGAAATATTGTACTAAGACTGATGGATCTGCAAAACTTTGAAGATAATGACGAGAGCGAAGACGATACGGAAGACGACGACGCAGACAACATAGAAGAGAATAATAAAGATGAAAGAAGTCAAGGTGCCAAATTCGCAATTACATTCAGAGATGTCGAAGAAACTATACGAAGTTTTAGCGGGAATGACTACCCTGTAGAAAGTTGGTTGGAAGAATTTGAAGAAAACGCTACACTTTTGGGGTGGAACAGCTTACAAAAATTAATATTCGCGAAAAAGTCTCTTTCTGGTCTAGCCAAATTATTTGTTCAAGGAGAAAGGGGAATTTCTTCATGGACGCAATTGAAGAAAGCGCTTAAGGAAGAATTTTCGGCAAAAATTAACAGCGCCCAGCTGCATAAAATGTTGGCTAATAGGCACATGAAGAAAGAAGAAACAGTACACGAATATTTTTTGTGTATGAAAGAGTTGGCTGGTAGAGGAAAAATAGAGGATGATGCCCTAATCCAGTATACGATCGACGGAATAAACGATGACAGCGGTAACAAGATTATGTTATACGGAGCTACGAGCATTAAAGAATTTAAAGAAAAGATAAGGGTTTATTCACAAGTAAAGAAGAACTACCATCAACCAACGAAGTCTGCCAAGACAACTATGGGAAAACTTCAAAATATACGAAGCACTGAAGAAAAGACTCAGAATAGAATTTTGCGTTGCTACAACTGCGGTGAAAAGGGCCACAAATCAATCGAGTGCAAGCAGAAAGATAAGGGTATGAAATGTTTTAAATGCAATTTGTTTGGCCACAAAGCCGCTGATTGTCGCAAACAAGAACCTCAGAAGAATTCAGCGATAGTCAATAGTTGCACAAATATTATGTCGAATCAAATGTACAAAAAGATAAGAATTGAAGAAGTCGATATTAATGCCTTGATTGATACAGGAAGCCAAGTAAACTTAATTAGAGAAGATATTTATAAGAAAATGAATTCTCCGGACTTAGACGAATCCAGTCTAATTTTAACGGGAATTGGACTTAACCAAATTAAGCCGCTTGGTTATTTTCAAAGTAAAGTTGTAATTGATCATGAGGACTTTCCTTTGACGATCTACATTGTTAGTGTCGATTCTATGAAAATGGAAGCTGTAATCGGTACCGAAGTAATTAATCAGGCCGAAGTTATCATTAATCAAGAAGGTATACTTTTTAAGAAGACTATTTTTGCCACGCTAATGCATATCAATACGCTGGAGGATGACGAAGAAATACTGCTTAACGAAAATATCTCTGAAGCCAAGAAAGAAGAGATATACGAAATTATTTCTACATATGAACCAAGAAAAGAAGAGAAGAAGAATACCAATGTTCAAATGACTATCATAGTAACGGAAGATACACCTATCTACCAAAGGCCACGACGTCTACCATTCGCCGAAAGAGAAATAGTCGACAAACAAGTGACAGAATGGATCAATGATAAGATTGTGGAACCATGTTCTTCCGAATATGCCTCTCCTGTCGTAGTTACCAAAAAGAAGGATGGGAACCCAAGAATCTGCATTGATTACAGAAAAATTAATAAAATCATAGTAAAAGATCGATTTCCACTTCCTCTAATCGAAGATCAGCTGGACAAACTACAAAGTGCTCGAGTGTTTAGTACCATCGACCTAAAGAATGGATTCTTGCATGTACCAATAGAGGAAAATAGTCGAAAGTTCACTTCTTTCGTAACACATGACGGACAGTTTCAATTCCTGAGAGTACCGTTTGGTCTGTGCAATTCTCCAGCCGTTTTTCAACGTTACATAAATTGCATATTTCGACCACTATCAGTTAAAGGTATCGTGTTAACCTATATGGATGATCTCATTATACCCTCCAAAGACGAAGATGAAGGTATTGACCGCTTAAGAACAGTTATGAACACTGCCAAGGAATACGGATTGGAAATACGTATGAAAAAATGTCAATTTTTGAAGAGACGAGTGGAATTTCTGGGACACGTCGTTGAAGAAGGAAAACTTTATCCTTCTCCACTTAAGACAACTGCCGTGATAAAATTTCCCGAACCGACAAATCTAAAGCAAATACAAAGCTTCTTAGGCCTCACTGGATATTTCAGAAAATTCATCCCGAACTACTCTGTTTTAGCGCGACCTCTGAGTGACCTGCTGAAGAAAGACCAAGAATTCAAGTTTAATGAAGAGGAAAGAAAGAGCTTTGAAATATTGAAGAAAATCCTATCCGAAGAACCAGTATTAAGAATTTATAATCAAGATTATGAAACAGAAGTTCACACAGACGCATCGAGAGATGGTTATGGTGCTATGTTGCTACAAAGAAATTCGAGTGACTTTAAATTTCATCCCGTATACTACATGAGCAAAAAGACGACCAATCCTGAAAGAAATTACTCGAGTTACGAATTAGAAGTTCTGGCAATCATAGAAGCCTTAAAGAAATTTAGGATATACCTTTTAGGTATTAAGTTCAAGATTGTTACTGACTGTTCAGCCTTCCAAAAGACAATGGATAAAAAGGACTTGACGACCAGAATTGCCAGGTGGGCATTACTTCTAGAAGATTACAACTACATCATCGAGCACCGACCCGGATCGAGAATGAAGCATGTAGATGCTCTCAGTCGAAGTCCCGTAATGGTAATTACTATTGAAGACATCATTCCAAGATTAAAGAAGGCACAAGATTTAGATGAAGGAATAAAATCAATAAAAGAGATACTACAAGTTAAACCCTACGAAGACCACCTTATGAAAGGAGAACTTCTGTATAAGCTTTCTGAAGAAAGAGAAGTTTTAGTAGTACCAAAATCCATGCAACACGAAGTAATCAGAAGAGCACACGAAAGAGGACACTTTGCTGTGAAGAAAACCGAGGATATAATTAAACAAGACTTTTATTTTCCAAAGATGCGTTCAAGAATTGAAAAATACATCTCTAACTGCGTACCATGTATACTGACGAACCGAAAGACTGGAAAACAAGAAGGTTATCTCAATCCCATACCGAAAGAAGATACTCCTCTACAAACATACCACATAGATCATTTGGGACCTCTGGAATCAACTCACAAAAACTACAATCATATCTTAGCGGTAGTTGACAGTTTTACAAAGTTCGTTTGGCTCTACCCGACCAAATCGACGACGACAAAAGAAGTTATTGACAGACTTAATCTACAACAGAAAACTTTTGGGAATCCTAGAAGAATAATTGCCGACAGGGGTTCTGCTTTTCGTTCCGAAGATTTTAAAATTTATTGCGAAGCAGAAGACATAGAGCTACATTTAATTACAACCGGACTACCAAGAAGTAACGGCCAGGTCGAACGACTAAATCGAACGATAATTCCAGTCCTAGCAAAGCTTTCCATTGATGACCCTTCGAAATGGTACAAGTTTGTTGACAAGCTGCAACAAGTTCTCAATTCAACCTATCACAGAAGCGTGAAAAGCACTCCATTCGAATTGCTTTTCGGCGCAAAGATGAAAATGTCAGGTGACATCGACATAAGACAAATCATTGATGAGGCCGTCGCCGAAGACTTCAAATCAAAGAGAAACGAGATGAGAAATGAAGCCAAGAGTCAAATCCTCAAGGTACAAGATGAAAACCGAAAAGCCTACAACCTAAGAAGACGTCAACCCGTTAGGTACAAACTGGGAGATCTAGTGGCTGTCAAAAGGACCCAATTTGGGCCTGGCCTCAAGCTTAAGCCCAAATATCTCGGGCCATATCGAGTTACGAGAGTGAAGCCGAAGGACACCTACGATGTCAGAAAGGAAGGTGTGCACGAAGGACCTCTTAAGACCTCAAGCTGTGCTCAGTATATGAAGCATTGGGTACATGATTCAGATTTTTCTACGTCAGCCTCCGAGACGGATGCCGAGCAGGATGGCCGAGTTGTGGGACCGGCCCTGGCGCATGCCTCGGGCAGGATCGATAAATCGAGCCGAGCATCGACCAGTAGTAGTAAAAATTAATAAGACGAAAGACGTAAAGACGTAACGACGGTTGTGTTGGTGTTTTTGTTTACCGTGACAAAAAGTAGTTAATTTAGTGTTTCATTTGTTGTGTTTTGTTTAATATTCTGTGTTCTTCCTAAATTTGTTAAATCTGCCTAATTGTTCTTAAATATATAATTCCGTTGAAAATCTATAAACTTGTTAAAACTAGTTATTTCTTAAACTAATACCTAAATCCATTAAAAATCCTACATTAATAACAATAAATTGAAGAGATGGCTATCTAATAATTTATTTCTGTGAATTAATAATTAAAATACATTGTTTTATTAGTATGTAGTGGGTTGTACTTTAAGAACTGGGTCAACAATGTGAATTCAGAAACATCCCAAAACACAAACTTTGTATTGTATGAACATAATTACGAATATATCGATATTTAGAAGAACATAGTCCCAAACTGTCTTCTGGGAATTATTATTGCCATGAAAGGCATTAATATTAATTATGTTATTTGAGTAAATACCTAACTAATCACAAATTTACGAACTGTTATTTTTAGTCCTATAACCAACATAAAATAAGCGAGCACAAATTTAGTTATAAAAAGAATGGTCGTTGTCATAATTATTTGTAATAATAAATAAAGATATCAGGCCAATTTAAAAAACTCACTTTGTGAAAATATACCATAGCCCTACAGGGAGTTTGAATTAATAATGTCTGTATCTCACCTTACCACGCATTTCTGCCGTTAACAAGATAAACGTTAAACTCCTTAAGTTAAATATTTAATGATAAATTTGCCTTCGACCACGAAATATATCACTTAAAATTTTCATGTTGAAACTGATCGTTCAACTAGTCAGCAGATCGTAAATATGGATTTATATAGTTAGCACCTTATTAGAGGATATCATTTTTATTTCCTTATTGTATAGCTTTAAGTTTGAGATACGTAAATAACATTTTATGAATTTAAATTTCAGTTAAGATCGTGTTTTGTAAATATTTTGGTTAGAAAGTCGTACGATAAGTATTTAAGTATTATTATTGGATTCAATACCTATAGAGAGTTCAGTAAATCAACAATGTTAAATAATGGTACGATTTTCATAGATAACTAAACCATGAACTAAACACTGAACATACTGTTGTAATAGTTATTTGTGTTACAAGTGTAGAAAACGATCCATTGCATTACGAACGGCAATATGGCGTGAGATGTAGTCGAACGCTATATGTGAGTCAGTAATGCAATGGAATTTTCAAAAAAGCAACATACAATATTTTTTGTGCTGCTTTTTAAAAAAAAATATTTATTTATTATACAAGACGATAACATTGTACTTTATCTTTGACAGCGATTTTAGCGCAGAGGCGTCGGCCGAGTCGCTCCTAAGCTCGAGAAGATAATGACATGTTACTTACAAATTAAATTATTATCAATGACAATTTAAAATGTCAGTGAATATTATGAGTTGCCACTATGGTGTCAAAATCAACAGTAATACGTTTTAATTCATTCATTTTAAAGAAATCAAAGTTTTATCTACCCTTGCGGATAAAGTGCTACTTTATCTAATATTTTGCGTTGATAAAAGCACACTTTAAAAAATATTTTTTTCTATAGCAAATGTTAATCATTAAAATAACAAATAGTACCTACTTGAACAAAATTATGTTGGTTTTCAATTTCTCACTAAATTATTATGTGAAATGTCAATCTGTCAGTGTTCGAATTTCAAATTCAAACTCGAATTAAAATATCTGATGTGACCAACATATGACTTTCTTATACGATAGTAGGTACCACAGTTACTTTTCCTAAAGAAATTATGTTAAAATCAAAATCTCGAAGTCGAAAAAAATCACGAGTATTATACTTTCTTATTAATTCGTATAAGAAAGTAAATTTAAATCGTTCGACAAAATAATTTCCAAAATTTTTGAAGAACTTTTGCGTGGGATGAAATGGCGAAAATGATTTTTCTTCATTTTTAATAATATGACAAGCTCTAGATATTTCCTAAATGAATCGAACCTCATAGTTTTATAAATTAATGAAATAAGACGGTAATGAGAAAGAGAAATTCCTGGATGTTGCTTGATAATCTTGGCAGGGATCCCATCTGGATTCATGGTTTAGTTATTTTTCAGAGTTTTGCACGCTATTAATATATCTGATTGGTGGAAATAAATAAACACATAACAAAAACTTCAAGTTAAAAAGAGTGCGCTAATTAAAAATGCACAGATTAATGCTGGTGAGTGAGCGAGTATATTCGTGTTTGTGAGGTACCCACCAAACCGCTGCGAAACAATTAGGAATGTAGGAAGAGTTTTAAGGAATATCTAAAAAGATTTGAGAAATATTGTTAACTTAACCAAAAATTAAAAAAAAATGGGAACTCTACAAATAAACGAACTAAAAGATTTTGCCTATGTGTCCATTTATCTCGACCAGTCTGTATATCAGGAATATTATGAAGAAGCAATAAATTATTATTAGATGTTCTAGTCATTGTTATGTGATACAATAGTATCTAGTTTATGCAACAAGGTAGGAATTGAGAGATACTGACGAGTGTGAAAATTGCGCCAGAGCGAAGCGAGGGCGCAAGAACACGAGGCAGAATCAATTCCTATCGTGTAGCATACTCTATTTTTTCTCATATCTGTACGAAAATGGCCATTTCTTTTGCGTGAAACGCGCTAACAAATTAAAACAGCATAACACTGACATTTTGCTTGACACTGTGCGGTGAGCAAATTACCTTGACAACCATAAACAAACACAAATAACTCCTGCATGTCAGAAAGGAATGGCTACCCAAGGGGGCAATGTTACCCCCACTTTGTACCTGCATTTCATTCAAATAAAGTGGCCATTTTCGTGTACGTATGGGAAAAAGATATAAAACAGTTTACACTCGGTCTATTAGCAATGTAAACTAAGTTGGAATTTAGGCAATGTTTTGTGTCAAATGATCACATATATACGATGTCTATTTGTAAATTAGTAAACATTTGAATGTTTACATTGCTAACATATTTCGATTTTTTTATACTATCTACTCATTCGTAGGATATAAAAATTCTGAAAATTGTTCTTCTTAATAGTAAAAATATAATTTTCGTGTAATCATATAACTATTAAATTAGAACAAGATGAGTCTGTGTGACGGTTACTTTTGTGGTTAATAAACTTAAATGACCCAAAATAAAACTTCTCCCTTATACTTCCTTTTTATTGTCTACAAATTCCTTAATCTAGAAGAAGGTCTATACATTTACCAAGAAACAAAAAGCACTCGTCGTATAAAAGTTCTTATAAAATACGGTTATCTGTTTCTTAGCGAAAATGTGTAAGACTAAGACACAGAGAAAGTCGTGCTTTTAAAAATTTATTTCATTAGCTATGTAAATAGATACAGGTGAAAGAAGCGGATAGTACCCAGGAAAATAAATTTTAATTATCCTTATATACATATATTCATACAGCAGTATCTTAAATCATCATTGTTGTTTAGAGATGTTTGCCTGCTTCTAATTTTTGATAGTTCGAATTAATAAATTAGTGTCCTCATACATAAAATTACTATCCTACTCCGGCTAGAACAACTATACCTATCCAGAAATTCAAGCATTTTATGGGTGAAAGACTTTTCTAGAAATAATTGTGTAAATTACTAATAGATATAAACTTTGATATTGTAAGTTTTTAATAAAGCGAACACCTATTGTAAATGACAATACAATTTGAAGCGGGCACACCCTGTACCTATGTCTCATACAAAAATAATGACCACCACTAAGTTATTCTTTGTCATGTTTTATAGCAGAAACTTGAAATGAACAAAATCGATATTTCTGCTAAGTTTAAATGTTAGAATCTCGTGAGTACACAAAATAAAATGATTAAGCTTTTAAAATATGGCTTGAGGACTGTTAATATAAACAAGTTGGGTATAACGATACTGAAAGACTCTACCTGCTAAGTTATATGACTAATAAATTAAGTTTTCAAATATAAAAAATATAAAAATTATGAAAAAACATACTCCTAGTTATGGTCGAAGTATACTCCTAGTACTTATTTTATAGTGCTTATACGATAATTACTAATAAAGCATGGAATGTAGGTAATAATATATTAGAGAAGATCGAGTCTGACACAATCAGATTTACTTACCCACTCAATTCAGAACAAACATGGAAAATTCATTCGCAAATGTAAAATAATGTAAATTTAACTCGAACATTCGAGGAATGTTTTTAGATAATCACGTTATTGGGATTCTGGTTTGTTATCATCACATTCAACCTCTATATTTTTCATTAACTATGAAAATATTGGCACTTATACCGTAATTTTATTTTTATAAATTTTGTTTGCTCACAAATTTCTTAGGGATAATGGAAAATAGGGTCAACTGTATCCTATCTGGACACTAGACAAACAAAATAAACGGAAATATTTGAGAAAGAAGGGTTTCAATAATATAATTTTGTAAACGAGTAGGTATCTAGCATTTTATTTGTTGGCTAGGTTCAATGAACAACAAATACAAGATAGCCAAAGTAATTTTAAATATAAAGAAACTTTCATAAAAGCATAACTAACCTTTTGTGGAGGTACCTACCTATGTGGAATGTGCGAAAATGTAGTTGTTATGATACACGTACCTGAAATTAAAAAAAACTAATTTAAGAATAAGTCAGTAAACTAGAGTACAATATATGTATATTTTAATATTCACAATAATATGCACAGTATAGTATGTACTTAAATGTTAAAACTGAAATAGAAACAGAAGTAAAATGATATTAAATTTATTATACGAACTCACGGGAATATCCTAACACTTAGAAGAATTTATCTAAGCCATTTCATCTGTACAATCTTCTAATGGGCTTACTAATTAGCAACCAGAGGATACAATTTCAACTAACTTAATATTTGTTTTGAATTTTTTCCCATTTAAATGGTTTGTATTTAATTTAACTCGTAATGATGAAACCCACATCATTTTATTACTTAAATAAAATTATTTGGTTCGCATTCTACATCCTAAAGTCATTCTCAAAAATTAATAAATATACATATAGAACATTTACGATAATGTTAAAAAACTGTAACCAAATATTTATAAATATCTGATGTGTCCAGCACATGATTTTCTTATAAGATAGGGATATAGGTTAGATCTTTAGAAAATGTTGAAACCGTAGCCAATAACCATGTGCTGTGTGCTGTCCACATTTATTTTATTATTGTTAATGCAAATTAATTTAGGTTAGGTTAATTGCATAATCATCAGTTATATGATACCTACCACTACTTGGTTATGATTTTCTTAATAATGGTAACCAAGAAAGTAGAAAAATATACAACTAGCCCTAAGTTGGCAGATTTTCTTTTTATTTAAAATAACTTTTCTTAATCATTTTGCTATATCTTTTAAAAGAACTTACCTGACAAAATAACGACTTTTGCTAATGTGCATTAGCCTACTTGAAATCTCACTCAAAAGTACTTTGAAGGTAAGCAGGGATGAATCTCCAAATATGAAAATGATATTTTATCTCATGCTCGACTAAGTTGGACATTCAGACCACTGAATATCAAGAAGAACGAAGTGAATGATCTAGCGAATGTAGACTAATCAGCCAGCCTGATGAGTCATGCCTTGAAAATAAATCACGATCGACTGCGTGCAAATCGTAAAGTACAGATTGGAAAAATTCAATTTGAATTCAGAAAGGGTATAAGAACAAAAGAGACTTCAGAGTCTATGTGTATGTATTTAGACCTTGTATTCAAACCAGACCGCCGGAGTGAGGGTAGACAGTAGACATAGTGAGATGCCAAATGAGGTAGAGATTACCAAAGAGGTCAGATATCAGCACACATACCTACTTGTATGTTGATATCTCTGAAGAATCACTTGCAGATATAAAAAAGGTATAAAATAAAAGTTAACGGACATTGGATTAATAACATTAGATATGTTCATGTTACAAAATTAATCACCGACAATATACTGATCGTTCATAGTAAATGGATATATTATGGACAAATCCTTTAATTTAAAAGAAGTGCGCCTATTACACAGGTTCATGATAGTTAGTGAATTCGCACCATGCATTTATTTACTACAAATGATTTGTAGAAGACCTGTACTATGGATTTTTTAAAATAAACATGAACAAAACTAAGCTTGTAATCCATTTCAAGGAATCCGGTTGGTTTGTGGTTGCGGAGTTACCATGGTGGATTATGGATTGAATGTGTCAATGGGTCAATTCAAGTACCTCGGAACGTCACTGCATCAGGAGAGGAATTATGAGCTAAAGGGCTGTATATTGTACTGATGAATATTTCAGAATAATTGAAATTACATATAAATAATTAAAAATTTAGGTATCGGGTTACTTTCGAAAATAGAAATATTCTCAACTTTCTAGTTT
Source organism: Pediacus dermestoides (assembly GCA_963942485.1). Taxonomy (NCBI): domain Eukaryota; kingdom Metazoa; phylum Arthropoda; class Insecta; order Coleoptera; family Cucujidae; genus Pediacus; species Pediacus dermestoides. The sequence goes on from OZ012626.1 coordinate 15,693,395, forward strand.
CTATAATTGTTTTTATTCCTTCATTTTAAAAGTTGTATTGAAACGATAAGTACTATTTACAACTATAAAAAATATATTTTTTTAAATAACATTTTGTAATGTTATATCTTCCTCCTATATGAATTTTCCAGAAAATTTTCATTCAAACTTTAACTAACTTGATACGGTATAAAACTTTGGCTGTTACAAGTACCCGTATTAAGACAACTACTATTTTACCAAAAAAAATCGTGCTAAGGGGACTGTGCTGATAAAGCGCTGACAGCCACGACAGAAATGTGAAGCTTTTATAACTTCAATAAGACAATATTGTGGTTGATATCTTGGTTAAAAGCCCTAGTGTTTAAGACGTGAAAATGTCTCCAAGATGTAGGGGTTCAACAAAGGAATATTCTGCTCGTGACCGGAATACATTTAGTTTATTTTGTTAGTTCCTGAGATGTCAATTTCAGTTATATTTGCATGATGAAACGGAAATATTTCTAATGCCTTCACTTTTGATTGGATCGTAATTTCTTTTGTAAACTAATTAATTTTTTAATTAAAATTATATTCATCTTTCGTACTTAAGTTAGAGATGTTTGTAATATAACTACATTATAAATTGGGTTGTTTCGTAATTTTATTTACAAACAAAAATGAAGCTCAATTAAAGTTAAAATTTTCTTGTGAGAAGTTAATATTTGAAAAGTTTTACAGTTTTATTTCATGTTGCTCTGTGTACTTCGCGTCCAATGTATATGAATTTTATATTTTACACTACCTTTAATTTTTAAATTCTATGCACTAATTCACTATAAATTTTAAAAATATTGCCTCATAAATGTTAGTGAAGAACGCTAACTTGAGAAAAATCCTATACAATATTAATATCTATACAGCCTGTTTCAAATTCGCTTCTCACTACATAATAATGTGGCCAATAATAAGACGTAAAAAAGCGAAAATATCTTTTGTAGTTCTGGAGATTTTTGGAAAAAACCAAATTTTTGCCTTTTCGTTTTTATTTTTCTCTGCTCTTATTTTTCAAGATATCGAAAAACCCAAATCACTTTGCCATGGACACTTTTTGTGCTCTATAAAATGACGTTAAAATTTTCCTCGTGCGACGTTTCGTTTTTCCGCTGACGTCATCAACTCAATTTTTACTTTCTTATACGAAGTATAAGAAAGTATTGTAATCGTGATTTTTTTCGACTTCGAGATTTTGATGGATTTACACGTTTTGAGGTTTTGAGGTTTTATTTTGCGCCGTTTTTTAATAATTATAAATTTTTTTATTTATATTTATATAGTGTTGCCATCTATCTCTGATCTACAAAGTGCATGTTGTTTAGATTACAGAAATCTATTTGTTTTTATACTAAAGATTCTATTTGCATTAATCATACGAAGATCTCGAATAAAGTTATAAAAATTTAAAAAGTGAAAACCAATTAATCCGATCCTGGTGAGAGTGGCTATATCGCCAAACACCAAAAACTTGACATTGCTTTGCAATCCAAGTACGAAGAAGAAGAAGAAGAAGAAGAGAAGTCAAACAACTGTCAAACGCAAAAGAAGGAATATCTTGAAAAATAAACAATTTATGAGATATTTTTATTCTTTAACATTGATTTAGAATTAAATTTTGAACAAATTTTGTTTGAACAATTTTTTGAAATTCGTTAAATTTTTTAAAAAAAAATGAGATATTCTTAAAACACTTATATTTCTCATAGTGCGCGTTGAATCCGACTAGTAGATAGACGAGTGAGTTTGGGACTTGGCTGCCAAACGGGAGGTCGCCGGTTCGAGACCATTACTTTTTTTTTGTATATTACTGGTTTCTATGGTACCGAAAACAATAATAATAAATAAATAAATATGATTTTATATTAATAACGTATTGAATGTCGACTGGATGTGATTATTAGCGCGCGTTGATTGTTGAATCCGACGGTATAGGTAGTCTAGATGTAGAGGCTTGGCTGCCTAACAGAAGGTCCAAGGTTCGAGTCCCAGAAGGACCATTATTTTTGTACTGCTTTCTATGCTACCAAAAACAATAATAATGAATAAATAAATGTGATTTTATACCGGGAGATTTTTTTAAGTGAGTACCTAATAGGTCAAAAATCTATAATAAAACACATTTTTGTCGTAAAATTCGGTTATAATGAGTGGGACAAGGACAGATTTATGCGTATTGCAATAAGTGCGACAAAGACTATTTGAAAATTGCAGGAAACCCTCAAAATTTTTACAAGAATTTTAACTTAATTTCTTTAGGAAAAGTAATTGTGGTACTAGTCCGTATAAGAAAGTCATCAGATATTTTTAAATACGGCCGTGTATTTTTTTTATCCTTTTAAGTAGCATTGTTCATGTTCTATAAAATGGCGTTTAAATTTTTTCCATATACGACGTTTCGTTCTTGTGTAATTATCGGCTCATTTTTTGAATACCTACGGCAGTGGATTTTTTTTACAATTTCATCAGTATTTTTTTCCATTGTACAGCCCATCATCAGTATTGACGATTTCATACTTAAGTGTTTATTTTATAAAATTATTTAAAAAAATTATTACTACTAACAATAAATAATAGATTAGGTTGATTTATTATAAAAGAAAATTTATTATTATTAAAGTTTGCCAAAATGTGTGAATATGAGGAAGTGAGGAAAAATACTGATGAAAATGTAAAAAAATCCAGGGCCGTATTTAAAAAATGATCTGATGATGATTGCACAAGAACGAAACGTCGTAGGGAAAAATAGTAAACGCCATTTTCTGGAACATAAAAAATGCTACTTAAAACGATGAAAAAAAATCCAGGACCGTATTTAAAAAAACGGACATCATAACGTCAGCGCAAAAACGAAACGTCGCATGAGGAAAATTTTAACGTCATTTTATAAAGCACAAAAAGTGTCCACGACAAAGTGCTTTTAGTTTTTCGATATCTTGAAAAATAAGAGCAGAAAAAGTTAAAAACGAAAAGGCAAAAATTTGGTTTTTTCCAAAAATCTCCAGAACTACAAAAGATATTTTCGCTTTTTTAACGTCTTATTATTGGCCACATTATTACGCAACTTTGACCCAATTTAACCAAAGCAGTATGTCTTACCGTTTCTGAGATCCCTGTAGTGAGAAGCGAATTTGAAACAGCCTGTATACTTCTGTATAAAATGTAAATACAACGTGCACTTATTTTGCGCAAATATGTATATATAACAGATTATACAATATATGATCATATATTTAATATATAATAATAAATAGAAAAATTACTGCAAAGCATAACAACATGGTAATTTTAATATTTTTTTGGTGTCAGTGAAAAGAGTTCATTAACAGAAAATATTTCTTCAATTTACCGTCTACATTTTAACTTGTAGTTATACAATCACAAGTGCACGGATATTTGTTATTTAATTTGACGGAATTCACAAATTACTAAATTTACATTTAATCTCAGCACAAAGTTTGCAAGTTTAACTTGTTAATATTAATATATACGTACGTAATTTGGAAATAAAATGCCTATGATTCCAAATTAATGAGGGTAAATATAATAATAAGCAAGATAATGACTTTGGGACACTTAAATATATGTAATTAGGGAGATGATGCGTCAAATTACAACACAATGTTATTTGAAACCCAAAATAAGGGGTAAACTTAATTATTATTTAACCCTTATCATGCTGTACATTATTGTTCAGAAAAGATTAGGATTATCAATTAAAGGTTTGGGAAATTTATGATTATTAAATTTATATAGTGTTTGCTGTATCGAAAATATTGGAATACATTCTGTAAAAAATCTGTAATTTGACATTTGAAGAATGCTTTGGATCGTTAAAATATTATGCCATGCAATCCAATATTCATACAGAATGACTTCATTAGTTTCACAAATATGTAGTTATATTAATATCAGTCATTGATATTGAATGAAAAACATCTCAAAATAAATTAAGTTCAAATGCATCGTAATTGGTAAAGATATTTCAGCCTAATTTGATGGTAATTCCATATTTAATTTTAGGCAAGTTAATATTTATACCTACTAACTACTACTTGCAAATTTTACACAATTTAAATGAATAATTTGCATTTAATGTGTGACAGTAAATATACTTCCTAAAGTTATTTGGAATTTACTGTTATAGCACTACGACTTGGACAAAGAGGTATACTAAAACTTCACTATGTAGTTTAATACTATAGGACGTTATAAAGATAAATGTGCCCTGTGGAAAGTAGATTATACTAATTACAAAGTTAATTGTGCTCTTCTACAGGATGAGTTTTATTTTCATTATTAAGTTGGTAATAAAAAATATCACCGACTTAATAATGAAAATTTAAAAAAATTAAAACATGGATTATGAGTTAGATTATCATGTTTTTATTTTTTTTTAGATATTTTAATTTATATTCTATAACCTTTTTCAAGCAACTGAACACGGTTGAGGGCAATACTTCTGTATGAAAGTTCACGTACTCCAATTTTCTCTTCTGGGATGGTTTGCAGGATCATACAACAAAATTTTACTCGGGTGCTTGCGTCATCAAGTATGGTGGTCGGAAACAACCGGGTCTTTAAGACTTGAACATAGACCAAATTCATCAATGTAGTTCAGTCTATGAATTGGTTAAATATTAAACTGATATATTTATCTTCAAAAATTTTGAAATGTACATACAAAGAGGTACATGAGATGAGTATTGTACTTAATCTTAATTAAATATTTTTCTAGATTTTTTAAATCTCTAAAACACCGAAGGAGTTATTTTTAGATACAGGTAAATTGGGTTAAATCGATATATTTTGGATCCTGGAATATCTAGTCGTTTGTGGTAAAAAAACATCCTAAGTCATAATTATGACAAGCACTGAAACACTGGCGCATCCGCCAAATTTTTAAATGTATGAAGTCTGTATATGTCGCAGCCTTCTAGTGAAATTGGCCGTTTCATGAAAAGTCTGGACATTACATGAAACGCTGCCAAATACTGAAATGAATAAACTTTACATTAAAAGGCTAGCCATTTTAGACGTTTCATGAAATGTTTTACACGTTTCTGCCTTTTAATGGAATAATAGTTATTTATATTATAAGTGGGATATGAACATCATTAACATAAGAGTCTGGAAATTGCAGAACGAGTCGTAGACGAGTTCTGTAATCAGACGAATATGTTAATGTGTGTATATCCCATGTGTAATATACAAGATTTTATCTACTACCGTCCAAATAATTAAAAAAGAATTTTGAATTTATTTCCAGCGACATTGCTCAGTAGTTGTCGTCAAGTTGTCGTACTGGATTATCTAACATGAAGTTATGCCAGCGCTAGATAACAATAAATTTGAATTATAAATTTTCGAATAATTAAACAATTTATAGCTAACATATTATAATTATTATATTTACATACATATTTACAAATCATCATATTTACATACATATTTACAAATTAAAACAATTAGGTACCTAGTAAAGCTATTTTATGTCAAATTTCCACTTGTTCTCAATTAGTTTTAAATTTACTCTTGCCATGACTGTTTTAATAAGTTTAGCGATATAGTCTGTGGTTTAACGTCAGAAACATTAAGAATTTCTAATAAATAGTATAAAATGAGTTCTTCAGATGAAAATTTGCCCTCAGATATTGAAGAAGCACCATCAAACGTTATTTCAGGTCTAGTACCTGAAAAATCAAAATTAAAATATGAACAACAGTATCATCGATACGAAAATTGGTGTAAAGAGAAGAAAGTAAAAAACATAGTGAAGGAACACGCTTTACTAGCATATTTTAGTGAATTGAGTAAAATTCACAAATGTTCATCACTTTGGTGTTATTTTTCAATGTTGCGAACCGAATTCACAATTAAGAAAAATGTAGACATATAAAAATATATTCAGTTAATAGCATTTTTGAAAAGACAGTCAGAAGGGTATAAGCCCAAAAAATCCAAAGTGTTGACCAAGAATGATATAAGAAAATTCCTACAAGACGCAAATAATGAGAAATTTTTATTGATGAAGGTAACTTTCACAAGAAATTTTTTGATACATTTTGTTAACTTATGAAATATATTTCAAGGTTGTTTTGATTTTTGGCCTCGCAGGGGCTTGTAGACGAGAAGAAATCACAAATTTATTACAAGAAAATGTAAGGGATGAAGGAGATTACTTTCGCGTCTTGATACCGAATACAAAAACAAAAATTACACGGGAGTTTTACATATCAGTTGGTAATTTTGAAGATATAAATATGCTCGAGATTGTTAGGCAATATGTTAAGCTTCGACCGGTGCACTGTGACCATAATCGCTTTTTCCTTGGGTACAGAAATGGAAGATGTATAAGGCAACCAGTTGGTGTAAATACCATTGGAAATGTACCAACACTTATAGCACAATTTCTGAAGTTAACTAATCCAAAAATGTATACTGGACATTGCTTCAGAAGGTCCTCAACGTCGCTTTTAGCTGATGCAGGGGTAGATCTTTTAACAATAAAACGACATGGTGGCTGGAAGTCGAATACAGTCGCTGAAGGATACATTGATGCTTCAGCTGAAAATAAAAAACAAAATGCACGGAGAATTTTAGGGGAGAAGGAAAACCTACCTTCCTGTTCTAAAGATATCCAAATACGACCACTACAAACTTCAAATAAAATAAACAGTTCGCAATCACAATCTGGGGTTAATTTGTACGAGTGTTCTAACTGTGTTGTTAATATATATAATAAATAATTTATTTGTTGTTACGGTGTTATATCACAATGTTTTATTGAGTTAAGTCTCTTGTTTTTTTCGGAATTGGTATTATTTAACGAACTATTAACTATCTACAGCTACAGCTAAATCTGCATAAACGTAAAGGCTTCCATTCATATTTCATTTGGTGAAATTTTTAGCAGATACCTACATTACCGACCATCGACATTAATAATTTAAAATGTCATAATAAGTAACCTACGACTGATAAGACAAAAAGCTCGGAGGACGTGGACAGTGTTATATTTATTATTAAAATATAAAACTAATTTTTTATAAAATAAAACTAATTTTTTCCGTTATCTAACGTGAAGTTAGGATTTTTTCTAGGTAGATACGCTATTATAAAATTCTCCAGGTTCCAAAAAATCAAACTTAAGAGTATGAAGTGTCATTACCCAGTTTTAATAACAAATTTTAAAGAATTAAACAATATATATTATATTATAATTAGACATTTACAAATATAAACTTTCCTATAAAGATACTAAATTGTAAAAATTGTGTTATAAAGACTTGTAAGAAAGAATTTTCTTGTTGAAATTTCAGTGTGGTAATGATGTCTTTAAAACACATGTTGCGTAATAATCTGACTTACCTTACTCAAATTAATGTCAAATCAAGGCTATTATGAATTGGTAGTAGATAAAGGAATTTTACACTAGGTAGCTGATTTCCATAGACTTTTCATGAAATGCTGCAAATTCAACTTGGTTCTAATGAAAAAAAGGCCCTAATATTTTGCTAACATGTATTTCAATTATAAAAATAGAAAACCAGCAGGTGTTTTTCAGAATCAAAATAGTAACTACATAAAATAAAAACAAAAAAAATGTGTAATATTATTCCAGTTGGTAAATAAAAATTAGAAAACCACGTTTATTTTGAACATAAATATATTTAAAAAATACAGTCTAAGTTATAATTCAATACACTAGGTATAAAAGATCAAACTAACATTTTTAGACTTTAGTATGCCGTAGTAATTATAAACTATTCTACGTAGAAAACTTAAGCTTAAAATGAAAAAACTAGTAGATTACCTATTTATTTGTAAAAAACATTAGAACGCAAGTTGAATTTGCAGCATTTCATGAAAAGTCTAAGGAAATCAGCCACGTAGTATAAAATTCCATTATTTCATCAACAGGCAGAAACGTGTTAGCATTTCATGAAACGTCTAAAATGTCTAGGCTTTTGGTGTAATGTTTATTCATTTCAGTATTTGGCAGCGCTTCATGCAATGTCCAGACTTTTCATGAAACGGCCAATTTCACTAGAAGGCTGCGACATATATAAACCACTTTAAAACGTTTATTTTATGTTCATTCACTATTAAACAAATAAAATATACAACATAAGACTATTTAGGAATAATCGTAACAAAACCTGAAGACGAAAATTAAAAAAGAGAAAATCTTCAGCTTTATTAATAATAAAAGAGTTATGAAATTATTCCTTAAGGAATGGGATATAAATTAAACATCTACCATCTACCATCTTATGGAGTAAAATTGTAAATGGTGGTCTCTTCATTCGAATACAAAAAAACATTGTTTAGTAAAAATTATAATTATTAATAATCTAAGTAATAACAAAACAATTAGAAAATAAGATGTAAAATCAGAGCATCTGAAAACAATTTAAGGAGATATATTTATCTTTACAAAAATTGCGTGGTCCAATGATTTTCAAATTATGAGCAATAAAATCTACTATATAATTAATAATAAGATAAAATTCAAGATATGAAATTGGTTGCTAAATAAAAGAATAGCAACAACAATTTTTTTTGAAAATTTCATCACAATTTGTAAAGAGCGAGTAAATAAATTTGTAATCGAGTCATCCATGAACGCGAAATCGTATGTAGTTACTTGAACTGCATTACAATAAAATGTCAGTTGAAAGCTAAAATAGTTCAAGTTACAGACATACGGATTCAAATCCATGGATGACTCGATTACAAATTTATTTGCTCGCACGATATCTTATACCGAGAGATCAAAAATTATCTTGGTCAAAGGTGGTCATGAAATGAAAAACGACGGTCTTAGCTTGTATCATCCTTTTGAAGTTTATCAAGCGTTATGTGCCATAATAAGTATTGACACGATACTAGCTCCGACAATTATTTTAAAATCCATGACCACCTTTGACCAAGATAATTTTTGATCTCTCGGTATAATTAAACCATCTAATATGTATACAGGGTTGGGCATATGTGTGGCAACCCCTAATTTCTGAATAAACGTTTTTATTATTATTAGGTATTACTCTTAAAAGAAATATTTGTAGTTTTCTTATTCTATTCAGTGACGTACTTTGTTATTAAAGCAGCTACCCTATTTTTTATTTAATTAATTTAATTAATTATTATTTAATACTCTTTATTTTATTATTGAATTATTTTCTTTAATATTTAAAAAACCACAAGTCACACACCCACCAAACCTTATATCACTGTAATTGTTGAAATATTGTCAATTTGAATATTTAAAAATATCCATTAAAAAAAGTGCCGATCACTTAATATCTCGAGAAATCGAGTAGCTGCTGGAAAACAAAATACGTCACTGAGTAGATTAAAAAAAGCTACAAATATTTCTTTTAAGACCAATAATGGTAATACAAAAGTTTAGCCAGAGAAATCTGGTGTTCCCACACATATGCCCAACCCTGTATAATTAAGGAGTTAAATTTGATTTGTGGCTTTTATTCGGTTATAAATTTAGAAAGGTTTTTGAAAGAATAAATCGTCACAGATTTTGAAGGTAAACTTGCCATTGTTAAGAAGAAGTGCGTGCGTTCGGGAACACACTCTGTATATTCGGGCAGATATTATCAGTATATTAAATATGATTATTTGAAATACCTAAAGCCATTTTCTTTGATTATAGGGTTATAGAGCTTCAATTAATGTTTTTTTTTATTATTTGCATATTATTAAAAATTTTAGCAGCAAGTACATGATCAAAGTAATTATTACTGATATATAAAAACTTAATTATTATGAAATTGAATACATCACAAGAGTTATAATGTGAATGTGTTAACTTTGATAGGTAAAAGTGTCTGTCGCTGGTGGTGTACGCCACTGTTGAAACGGTCTACAAGGCATCGATTCGGTGACTATGCGCCAGTCACGCAAACTAACTCACCAGCAGACCTACACTGTGTTCACTGGTACACGCACTCTTACCTCAACCTCGACCAGACACAAATTATTTTATATATGACCTGATTTTGACCTACATACAACATTTAATCTCTGGGGTAGCATTTCATAATAAGGAAAACGTTTGCCTCATTAAAAATTTTACAATTAACAGGTAAATTGTTTCCGTGCAGGAATATTGTATGCTGCAGTGACATTGTCCCATTAAATGCAATGTGTATGCCACTTAAATTATTTTATTCTCTTATATTTTCATATTTGAAACCTTGTTTCACGTTGTCTAATGCTGAAAACTTGTAACACCTCCTTTTTGCGTCAGGTTATAGATATGATGACGTGTTCTTTTGCCGCCGCGTTCATAATTGAAATTCAATATTTTTACCTGTATTGATACCATCAAAATGATCTTATTTTCGTTGACATATATCTTTTAATTTGACATAATTTGTTGTTTTTTGTCCACTGGAATTGGATAAAAAGAAAAGCATGACAACATTGTAAACCAGACTTTTACAAACCATGAATATTTTAAGAGTTTTTATTCCATTATTCATTCAGGTTGAAAAAAAGAAACAACGGAATTTTAATAACATTAGGTAAATTTATATAATGAAAAGAAAATGTTTTTATAACATTCTAAAACAAATATTTGATGTTAGAAAATATTGTACTAAACTATGGAAACTACGCTCAAATTGAAAGAAAACAGGTAGGTATAATATACAGGGTGAGTCGGGAGGAACGGACCAAATTCCAGGAGTGCATTGTACACATGAAAATAATGTAAAAAAACTCAAATGTTGTTATCCGATTTTTATTTGTTTTTAAGGTATGACGTCATAACAAAAAATCCACAGATCTCGCAATTCTTCGACTGCTGATTTCAAAAATGAAGAAAAAATGTATTATATCATTGGCGTACCACTTTTTTTCTAAAAAGAAATAATTTCACCCCCGTAGTTACGCCAATACTTGAAGTAGGAAAACAAATTATGGTGATTAATATGGTACTTACTTATTAAGAAAATAATATCCACCAAATATCAATAAAATATTCCCTTTGGTTCAGAAGATATTAAATTTATTTAAAAAAAATATGCAACTTCAACACCCAGTATTTCTGAAACGGTTGAGTTTTCGATATAAGTTTATTAAGAAAATTGATGTTTTTTTAAGGTTTTCTATTGATTCCCAAATTATCGAAGATTAAGTTCTTATCTTATCATTTATGTTTATTCCAGTTTTTATGTTTATTATTTCCATCCTCTATAATAGTAATCGTATGAACGTGTTTGTGTTATTTTCTACATGTTTTCAACAAATTAAGAACTACCTGGTCTAGTTTGTTGCATTGAACCCCTTCATGTTAAAGCGAGAAAATTCTACTGTTATTAAATTTTAAGTTTTTTTTAAATAATTATTTAAATAACATTTAGAAATGTTTATTAAGTAAAATCGTACTTACTCAAATTTAGTGGTTTTCAGCTTTGGAATTTAGATTAATAGATTATACGCTGTGATTATTCAAAAATACTAGTTTTAAATTTTTTCATTCATTTAAATTACCCAGTCTGTTAATATTACAACGATACAGGAACATCCCACCCATCCAGATCACCATCATCTCATCATCATCATCACTGTGATCAGTACAATTTTACTCAAACGGCAACATTCCAACATTGGATACTGATCGTACGTGGTGCTTTTCAACCTATCTATCTCATCTAACTGCGCTGCGTGACGCTTGAGCGTGTCAGTCAGACCTCGAATTCTGCATCGCGTAAGTGTTTTTAACACTAAAATATTATTACGTATTTTATTTGATAAAGTGTTACAAAATGCTACACACTTATTCAAATCAATATTCAAGTCAATGGCGGTATTTTTGAACATTTATTAAAAATACACAATGCTTAAAAGCATGTGCGTGAAGAATTTTGTTGTGACGTCGTACAAATAAAAATCGGATAACAACATTTGAGTTTGTTTACATTGTTTTCATGTGTAAATACACATCTGGAATTTGGTCTAATCCTCCCGACTCACCCTGTATAGTACACGATACAGAAACATTAGACCAATAAAATGCACTAAAATTTTCAGTTCTTTCGAACCTTTTGCGATCGAATTGACCCTGAATGTAATAGACCAGTTTTGGACAAGCCATCCCCGTTCCATTTTCTGCCATCTTGAAAATAAATGTGAGTTTGACTTTTTGGGGATACCTGTCTGGGAACTCGTTACTTATTTCGTGATCGATATGTCGGGTCGACTCCTCTTCGATCGCAAATGGTCCGAAATACCCGAAAATGCCTAATGTTCCTGTACTGATGGTATTTTTTAATTGAAACTTACTAGTAATTAGTAATTTTTTCTTTTCTGAAAAATCACATACTCTTGATGAACTATTTCATTTTTGAAGTACTAGACATAATTACTATACTTCACTTGACGTTCGGTTATTACTACTCGAGTTACAACTTTACTTGATCTTCAGACTTCAGTTGATATCAAGTCAAAGAACTTGAATGTCAAATCAAACGTGAATATCTACAAAATATAAATTCCTTATTTTCTAACCTTGACTATGGCAACGTTTGTTGCAACAATTATAGGGTACCATTGGACATGAAAATATTTTCTTACTCAGATAGGTACATGGTCTGCCTTAAAATATACGGTGTAATTCTATCTCATAGGTTTAGTTGCAATCCTGTAATCTGCTCGTAGTAACCCAATCCAAATATTTCTACCTGGAGTCGTATTAAAAAGTTCATATCTCATCAATTACAATCTACATTTGAAAGATGACAATTACTCTACAACGTGCAATACAATATATAATTTTGTTACCACTTATAGCAACAAATAAAACACTGTGTGATATTATATCGCATGGTCAGATTGCACAGTATGTACTTTTTTTAGTAAAAAATTGTATTACTTTGTTCGAACGTCTACAAAATTGTGTTCATGACTCGTCCGAAATTATCATTTCAACGTTTGTGTAAATTTTTCTCACTTATATGGGTTGTGAAACATAGGCCGTAATATGAACACGTGATTTCCGCCCGTATACTGGGAGGGGGAACTTGAAGATATCATAGAGGATAAAAAGAGCTTTCCATCGATGTACAGAAACACTACTTTGAGCACTTTTCCCATTTGTCTGGACCATTTTGGATTTATCGAAAAGCACAGTCATTGTTGCGTAAATAGTCAAAAAAGACTCTCAAAATATGTAAATTTATTAAATAGTTAGAGTCAAAAAGCTCACAATTATAATGCGTAGGTATTTTTTATAATTTTGGTATATGAAAATAAAATCAACTAATTGGCTTTTTATTTTTATTATTTATTATTATTATTGGCAATGAAATATTTCCATTTTTTCATGATATAATGTTCAATACCAAGTGATGTACAAGTAACACCTCATAATATATTTCAATCTAGTGGATATAGTATTTATGTTCTTTGTAAGGGTAAACGTTGACTGCTGACTCACACGACTGATTTTCTAAAGGGCTAATTCGTTCAATTTGTCAATAACTTAACAGGCCGGTACCTGAATTTGTGTAATTACGGTAAGCAAATTTATGTTCTTTCTCATTGACTAATTCCTCTCTATATCCGACATTATTAGTTTCTACTTCCGTTTCTATTATTTAATTTTATAGCACGTATACGTTTAATGTCAAACTATTTCAAAAATAGTTATGTTAAAATTATTTATGTGTAAGGGGCATAATCAGGAGATTATGGTATGAGGGAATGTTTAAAGCCCGACGAAGGAGTAGGGCTTTTAATTTCCCGAGGGCCATCATCGACAATTATGCCCGTGATACATACCTACTACGTTTTATTTTATTTTACTTTCTAAAACATTCAAAAAATATTTAATATTTCTGCCAACTTTGTGAAAGTTGTGCCGATACGAATTTTATTGTTGTCTAGGTAGTTAATTATTTATGTCCTAGATACATCAAAATTGACAGTTTGTTTTTGTCTTAACACAATGGCAAATATAGTTCGCAGCGGCAATCGTTGCTTAGCAATTTTGTATTAATCGGGCCATAAAGTCCATTTTAAGCCCGCATTTGCGAGCCTATAAAGTAGATTATGGGTCTAAAATAGAATAAAATAAATTACATGTCCCATCAGTTTGTATTGAAATTTTTATAATAAATGACATGATGGACTTTTAAATTTTGGATTTTTAAAAGTTATAATATTTTTAAAATAATATAATATAATTATAAATAATTCTAAAATAATAAATCAGGCGTAAATTTAATATTAAGTGTCACTTTTTATTTCAGTTTCTGACAGTTTTGTCCCAAAAAAGTAACATTTGACAGATGTGTACAAAAAAGTAAAACTTTATGGCGGCAAAAGGCGCCATAAAATCAAAGTTTTTATAATGATCGCCTAAAAAAACACTTTTTGAAAAATAGGCAATTAGAAAATTATAAAACTTGAATAATTTTCTTTTATGTAAAACATAATATTTTAGACCAATTTATTCAAAATACTCGTAGCGTATGAATCACAACAGCACTCTAAGCGAAATTGTTTTTGTATAGACAACTTTAAATTGTTTACGATTTGTACATCAACTTGGCAACAATAAAACAATAATAGACTATATAAAAACAAATTTGATGCTATTATAAATTTCGAAATAACAGATAATTTAAAAACATCTTCAAAATTTAAATACATATTTTTTCCTGTTAGTACAAGTAATGGATATTTCAAAACAAAAATTATATAATAACCAGATTTCAATTATCTCATATGCACTGTATGGTAGATATGTATGTGAAATAATTTTTGTCGAATAAGTCTGAGTGTCGCCAGAATTTTTTGGCACAGTTAACAGCGATCAATGAAACTCGCCTAGATATATTACGGCTAAGAATGAGCAAATATTTATAATAGTTTATAATCTGGGTTGGTCTAATAATTAAAGTAGCCAAATGCAATATGTTTTAGTTCGAACTAGTTTAGCGGTGGTTAGAAATATGTTAGTTATTTTATTGTCTCTGTCTATAGATATAGGATACTAAAGCTGTGTTCACAGTGGAAGTGTCGCTATTCAGTTCGTTGCGTTTTCAGTGCTAATAATCAAATATTTAGTAGTACCTACATTCTCAGAAAATATTGATATGTACATCGATCTAGATATCTTCTTCACATGATGTAAACTGTAACTTGTTTTAATGGTTTTTCTAATAGGTACGAATTTCAAAATGATTTTTAGCATATTTTTTGTATAAGTTTCAAAAATATTTAAAATGTAAGAAACGAAAATATTTTAAATGAAAAGGTAATTAGATATTTTTATTTATTTTATATAAATAAAAAAATACGGTTACTTATTAATATAAATAATATAAATAAATAAAATAAGACAATAAAAACACCTCACGTACCACACTTATTATGGGTTAGGTCGGTAAATGAGGGTTTTTTTTATAACAAAGTGCAAGGTTGACATTGTCCAGGCAATGCGCACTTTGCGTTTCTTGTGAACGTTGTCTGTAATATTATACAGCGTGGTTAAATTGTAATCGAGAAAGTTATAGAGGATCGCCAGAACGTTGAAGAGTAATATGAATTTGCATGCTAAAAATGATTAGTTTTTTAAATAGAGCCATTGAAATTATTGGCATGATTATGACATAAAAATCAAGAAGGAGCTTTATTTATTGCAAATATGTAATACTAACATATTGCTAGCATCCTATCCTTCGGTATAAGTTAGAAGCGCGTAATAAAAGAGAGATAGAGCATCTTGAAATGATTATCATTCGAATACGAGCGAGCGCATGCGTACAACGAATAATCTTTCGAGTGTGCGAGCGATAGATTGCTATCATCTACACCGTAATGTTTGCGCCCCTTTTTTCTTAGTGCTAACAATATATATTAGTATTAATGAGTTATTATGGATACTATTTTTTTTTAACTTCTCATTAAAAGATAATTGTTAATTGGGATATACCTAAACGATTTTTAAATGAGTTTAATTCGACGGCTTTGAATTATATCAAATAATTACCCATAAACTTTTTCAGCATTAATGATACCGAAAAAGATAGAAATAATAGCTTAACCCAGTGGCGTGCGATGGGAAGTGTACCAATGTACCCAACATACACCTTCCGACTTTCATAAAAATGTCTTAAGATATGTGAAAATATTTAAAATTTAAGCGCCCTCTATGTCGTAAACTAAACATTTTAGCTATTAGTTTATATAACATAAATATTATTTTGAAGTGTTTTGTCTATTCTCTAAGTTTACCGATCAAAATGTGGCCCTCCCTATATAGTATGTTGTTCGATTCTGTACACATGTAACATTGTTAATCTTCAATACGTTGGCGTTGCGTAATTTTTTGAGCCTATTAAATATTTAGGGAAAAGATATTAAATATCAAAAATTATTTGAGTTAATATTGTGTTATCCCGTGGAGAAATCTGAAATTCCCTTATAAAGTTGGTTCAACTTACGTTCGGTAGGCTGTTATAAGAAGTTAATCCCTGCCTTGTCTTGGGGTTTGCTTTAACTGACGCAAACTAAATAAAGAAATACTATACGTCTTAAAAAAATCTGTTGCCGCTTTTGTAATGCAGAGCTTTAATTTCAACAAGAATAATTAATAATTCTGTTTCTAATTAAAATGAAACTTTAATGTAGGTTACTAGATTTAAATTTCTGATACATCGGCATCTAATGACTGCATAACAACCACAGCTCTAAGCTTAGTTATGTCCTCGATATAGGTAAGGTACCTATGTATATTTTGTATGGAATTTAATTCAATAAATGACAAGTATCACGAATAAAAAATTTAATCTTCTGAATGACTATGTATGTATATCTATAGATATACCTCCAATTTGCCTACCCCATTAAAGAGATAACATCTTCAAAGAGCTGTAACTTGAGCTACAGAAGTTGAGGTTCCAAAAAAGAAGTAAACTTATTTCAGGGACAGTTTGTATTTCAAAATTACCTATATTCAAAATAAATTCTCTGTACAATAATAAAGACAGTTTTAATGTTCAAATAAAAAATATGGCCTTCCAAATTCTAAAATTTAATAAAACCAATAGAAACTTTTTTATTTCCAAGAGATTTAAATATATAGTAGGGCTATATATGAATGTAGGTATGTGTTTGAATATAACAAAAGTATACCTTAGCAAAAGACGTATAATTTACATACAATTCAGCTTGTTACAGCCCTACGGATATTCCGGGGTTACGTATACGCGGCAAGTTCAAATGACAAATGTATTTATTATTCACAAGATTAAAAGCATATTTTATTTGCAATTCAAAATATATAAAATGCTAAAATATCGTACTTAGACTTTTGACATTGGACATATTTTAAAATTAATTACTGTTTTAGACGAGAAGAATATTTTATAAGTACTTACCTACCTACATTATGCTGATGTTACAGTATTTACATCTTTAAGTATGGTACAAAATAAATCAAATTCATAATTATTACTGAAGAGGATTTTATAGCACTAGACTATTTCAGAATTTGTCAACAATAAATATGGTAATAAGAACAATTGTTGAAGTTCTTTAATTCAATTTACCTAAAAGAATACCTACCATCAAATGAATGAGTATTTATTGCATACTTTTCTACTCATTTGCATTGATTTATATTTGGATTTTTATCAGTATACAGTATACAGTTCTAATATACTTAATACGTAGTTAGCTAGTGTTTTTTATTTTTAATAAATTTTGTGGCAAATAATTAAATTAAAGAAGATGTTCAAAGTGTCCTCCCTTCATTTCGGCGAAAGCTATGCATCGTCACTGTAAGGAAATTTGTGTTCTTTCTAAAATTCCCGCCGAATTGTTTACACTGCTAGATCAATCCGCCGTCTTAATTCGTCCAGGTTATTTACAAACACGCTATACACTAAACTTTTTAAATAATCCCAAAGAAATAAGTCGAATCGAGTTAAATCAGGTGAGCTGGCTGGCCATGCAACAGGTCCTCCTCCTCTTCTTCACTAATGTAGTAGAAACATGAAATCACTAATATTTCTGTAACCGTAGATTTGCTGACCTATGTTTATTAAGACTTTTCGACTTGTTTCGGCCCATACTATATACCTTTAAAAACGTTTAGGTACCTTTGTTTTGAACACCCTGTTATATTTCAAGTTGACCAGCAAAAATATTTTAATTTAAATTTCAACATTGATATCTCTTATTTCAATATTTGGCTGATAGAAATTATGAAGCTAAGTGTACTTTCAAATTGCTTGTCAAAAAACCTTCGCCAACAACCACCGCTATCTTCAAGAAATAGGCAGTTTCGAAAAAGATGCAGCGGTTGACACCACAGCTTAAAGAACATCTAACAACTCCTAAATGAAACTTAGAATAATTGTGCCTGACTGTATCCCGATATCTCAAATACTTTGCTTAAATTGTTTAAATAAAATTTTAGGTATAAAAATGTTGTGGATATGGTATTGAAATGTTTATTAAAATTTATTAGCCTCGATCATTTCACCTTGGGAGAACTTTATTTGGCGGATAAATACCTAGGTTTCAATTCTATCATTCTATCAACAAAAATATAGTTATTTGAATGATGAAAATATCGACCTTAAAAATAATCTTATAAATTGTCGAGAGTAGAAGTGACCAGGTCGCTTGCATAGCCCGAAGTTTAAGAAATAACATATCTCTAATATTATAACCATCATATTTATATTTCTCTTAAGTGCGTTTTTAAATTTCTCTTTAATACTTAATAGATTATTCACAATATCACAATATGAAAACCGATAAAACTAAAATTAGATTTATGAAATACAGAAACAGTAACTTTATTATACTTTTCGAACTTGGCAAGATGTTAATCTTATGTCCAGATGGCAGATTTATCATTTTTAAAATTAAAGTGTGAACAGATTTGCAACATAATAGATTACCTAAGTAATGTTTACAATTTAACGTCAGAAAAAATTCTAATACAAAATATAAAAAATGATTAGGTATGTACAATTTTACACATGAAAACTTATTTGATAAAATTCAAATAATAAATAATATACAATAATAATAGGAGCTTAATGACAAGTCAATATTTTTATTTTTTTAAACACCAAGCGAGGTTTACTAATATTCCAGACCACTAAAATGTTTATGGAACGTAGTACGTAGGTACATTATCTTTACAAGCACCTTAGAAAAATATCCGTAAGATACTGAGAATTTGGGAAAGAGATGGTGGGCTAACGATCTTTCAGTTGCTTGCCAAGAAGATGCCGCAAATGCTCAATTGGATTGAGATATGGACTTATTTCAGTTGTCCCAATGAAAACCTGCCAATAAACCAATTTGTTCTATACCTACAATTTTACTATAATTATATTCCCTCGAATAATAGAGATACAAAGCGAAACAAAAAGAAGAGGCTATAGAGTTAGTTCAATTGTAATTGGATGTTATTGTTAGTATACTCCACAGAGTGTTACGAATTTCTAATAATTAAAAAAGTACTGTGGATACATTGTTACAACAGTGAAAATTGCTATAGTTTTGTTTCAGTATAAATAATTGAAAATGGGCGTAGGTTATTATTATTGGATACATCGTTTTCCGAATCATTTTCTAACTTTGTGTTGAAAAAATATACAAAAAAATTGAATACCCTTTTTATATTACCTATTACTCTTTCTTCAACATCCTAAACCCCCAAACGATCACGTAGAAGACTTCGACAGTTTTAGATAAACCAGTCACGTTGTAACAATACCGACATAATGATAATGATACGGTCCTTGTGTATGAACGTATGCGACCTTGACCAGAATTTAAATATAACTGCAAGAGAACTCGGCCTATATAGTTTGCTAGCAAGGGTACCAAGGAAGCCAAGATCAGGTTAATGTTGCACGCGACTGCAGATATCCACATTAAATTACTGGGGTGCATAATAGGTATAGGTAGGTACGTAAAGTGAAACTGTCACCAAGTTCCCAGTTTGGATTTTGGATTATACGTTGAACGTGAATTTAGGAATATATGTACTTTATTATTGAATTTGTAACAAAGTAATACATTAGATTAGAGCAAGTTATGCACAGTTTTCAGTTTATAACAAGATAGCGACATAGGTGTTCGTAGAGTCTGTTCTGCACAAACTTAATTTTGGTGTCAGATTACCCGAACAAAACTTTCGGATACATGATTTATATGTAGCCGGAATAAAAATGGAACATGCATTTGAAAAATGACGTTAAACTTTTAGAAGTACCTTCAACAATTTATCACCTGCTGGTCCTCAATGTACTTTTAGATGTCAAAAAATAATTATTACTACATAATTTTTACATTATTTTTTAGTAGATACGTTGCTTTAGTCTATACGTTTTTCAGTATTATAAATAAGACAACGACTTTAAATATTTTAGTTCTTTTCATAAATATTACCTACGGCAAAATTTCTACAGTGTGATTAAAAATTTGAAGAATCTGTAGAGGTTGAAAGGGAGAGAAAAATACTTGAGGTCAGTGGTTTATCGTTTTTACTTTCTTATACGTAGTATAAGGAAGTATTGTAATCGTGATTTTTTTCGACTTCGAGATTTTGATGGATTTACACGTTTTGAGGGCCCCTGAATCCATTTTGACCATTTTCGCCATGATGTCTGTCTGTGTGTCTGTCTGTGTGTCTGTCTGTGTGTCTGTGTGTCTGTCTGTATCCACGATAACTCAAAAACGACTTAACGGATTTGATTCAAATTTCATATTTAAGAGTTTGAACAAAATTGTGGGTGCCACATTAAATTTTTTCATCTAGCACCAACACAAGTGGTACTTACCTGAAGACATTTTTAGGTTTTTTAGGAATATCTTGAAAAATAAACTTTTTTTCTTTAACATTGATTTAGAATTAAATTTTGAACAAATTTTGTTTGAAACTTTTTTTGAAATTCCGTCAATTTTTTTTATTTATATAGTGGCGCCATCTATCTCTGATTTACAAAGTACATGTTGTTTACATACAGAAATCTATACCGTTGAGGAAATCGATTGTAGCATTACTATTTGAAAAGATCGACGGCTACAACGGCTACGGTTTTATGTTTTGGATATCATGGCAACTCGATTAAAATTTTTTCTAATATATACAATAAAGTCGTGAAATTGTATTATGCATGCAAATCTACATTAAAGATATCGACGCCAAATTTTTTGTGAATGCTCTTTCAATTTTTAGACGTGTCGACAAAGTAACAAAAGTGTTTTATTTTGCGCCGTTTTTTAATAATTATAAATTATTTATATATTTATATAGTGTTGCCATCTATCTCTGAGTGGCTGTTGTTTACATTACAGAAATCTATTTGTTTTTATACTAAAGATTCTATAAACACACGAAAAGCTCGAATAAAGTTATAAAAATTTAAAAAGTGAAAACCAATTAATCCAATCCTGGTGAGAGTGGCTATATCGCCAAACACCAAATACGAAGAAGAAGAAGAGATTGTTAGTCAAACAATTGTCAAAGGCAAAAGATCGAAATATTTTGATGAGAAGGATTATTGTGCACTGTACAGTTTGTTTGAGTTCAAAGTTTAGCTACAGCAAATTCAAAGATATCAAGCATTTTTCGCACTGTGGAATTTTGATAAGTATTCTGTTATTTATTTGTCCTAAAATCTGGTAGTAATAAGTGGGACAAGGACAGATTTATGCGTATTGCAATAAGTGCGACAGAGACTATTTGAAAATTGCTGGAAACCTTTAAATTTTTTACAAGAAATTTAACTTATTTTTATTTAGGAAAAGTAATTACTGTGATACTATCCGTATAAGAAAGTCATGTGTTGGGCACATCAGATATTTTTTAGTGTCTTAAGAACCCCCACTTTACGCCTTTGGTTAAAATGGGGTGATGAAAACAGTAGTGTGAAGTGTATTAATGTACACAATATTTACCTACATCAAGTTTCCTACTCAGAATATGTATAATTAGGTAGGTACCTATTTTTATAGTAAAATTGTAGTTTCTGCTCAATATGTTATATATAAATAGAAAGAAAAAATCAATTTCACTGTACATTCTGTACACAGATATTTACATGAGAATATTTAAGTTTAATCTTTACCTCTCCCAAATTTTTTACTCACTACTCGTCTCTACTATCAACATTTTATTATCGAAATCAAACTTCATATTCTGCGATAGATTATTTTTTTAAAACATAAATTATCCGTTATGACGTTGAAAATGCAAAATTAATTTTACGAATTAATAAAACCAACTCACTCATATATTCATATTTCCTCTAACCAGATTATTTACATTTTTCGGGAAAGCCTTACAAGTGTTAATTTAATAAACTATTGTTCATTCTCTTTAATATTGTTAAGAAAATCCTTTCTCAGTTTTAGATTGCAAGCGTACAACTCCTTTTCACTATCTTTGAACAAATAAAAGTGTGGTTAAACTATTGACGTCGGCAAAACGGCGCCGCATTCAGACTCTATTACAAATATTCTGAAATCTCTGGAGATACGAACAAATATTCCTGTATAAACTATTTGTCTTGAAAAATAATGCTATTTGAAGAAGTGTTTTATTTTTCCTAATATCTTAAAACAATATTGACTTTATTCATCATTGTATTTTTGTCATCATTAGATCAGATCAATCCATTAATGTCTGCAGAAATGATTTTAGAGTGGATACGGCACTATCCACTATGTGCAAAACAAATTTAATTTATTCATAATAGAAAGAAAATATTTCTTCATCATATTATCTTTTAATTTAACCTCTCTAAAAGTAATTCTTGGTAAAGAAGTGGGTGTGTCGAGGGGTGTATTATACAGGGTGTCTCACGCTTGTGGCCTATTAGAAGTATTAAGAGAACCAAATGAGATAGAGAGCTGAAATTTTGCATGCAGGCCTAGCTTCATATAATCTATCAACTGAAAATATTTGCAAGATATCGGCACATCCGGTTATACCGGAAGTTGATACCAACTTCGTTATTTTAAATGGGATACCCTGTATTTATATATTTTTTCTAATTCCCCAAGAAATTCTGAGTCTTTTGACATAAAAAATCCTACACCTAAATTTAACCGTTTTCGAGGAAAAAAATATTATCTAAACTTTTTACAAAAAATCAAGTCACATTTAAATTGTAATATCTTCGTTAAAAGTGCAGATAAAAAACTGAAATTTTCACAGTAGCGTTATGGGACTTTGTGGCTTCTGTCCATGGCAAATTATTTCAAAATTATTATGTACAGGGCGATATTTAATACATAACATTTCGTTCTCATAAAATGTCAAACAACTCATTTTTCTTAAATGGGACACTATGTATTATTCTACATCATTCGATAGATCGTGAAAATATCTATCTATTCATATCAGGTATTTCTATACCTAACTTTAATTGTTTTCCAGTTATTTGCTATTTTATAAATTAGTTACTAACCTCTCATTAAGAAATTATTTATAACTAAAATATTAAAAAAATATCGAAGTTGATACAAAGCATCATCTGACATGATTCTTAAGATATGAAAAAGTAGCATGCATGGCCCCCCATGTTATGTTGACAATCAATCTGTCTACTGTTCTCTAAATCGTGGCTTACTATTCGATTTCTTAATGATAAATATGTAACTAATTTATAAAATCGCAAATAACTGGAAAACAGATAAAGTTAGGTATAGAAACACCTGATATGAATAGATAGAGATTTTCACGTTCTATCTAATGATGTAGAATAATACATAGTGTCCCATTTAGGAAAAATGAGTTTTTTGACATTTTATGAGAACGAAATGTTATGAATTAAACATCGCCCTGTACATAATAATTTTGAAATAATTTGCCATGGACAGAAGCCACAAAGTCCCATAACGCTATTGTGAAAATTTCAGTTTTTTATCTTTACTTTTAACGAAGATATTACAATTTAAATGTGACTTGATTTTTTGTAAAAAGTTTAGATAATATTTTTTTTCTCGAAAACGGTAAAATTTAGGTATAGGAATTTTTATGTCAAAAGACTCGGGGAATTAGAAAAAAAATAGAAATACAGGGTATCCCATTTAAAATAACGAAGTTGGTATCAACTTCCGGTATAACCGGATGTGCCGCCATCTTGAAAACATTTTCAGTTGATGAATTATATGAAGCTAGGCCTGCATGCAAAATTTCAGCTCTCTATCTCATTTGGTTCTCCTAATACTTCTAATAGGCCACAAGCGTGAGACACCCTGTATATTAATAACAATTTATTTCGAGTTTTTTACATGAAGTGTTGTAAAAGATTCTCTTTCCCTTTATAACATCTTAAAAGTTTTGTGAAATGATAATGAAAAGATAAATGTAACCACAAAAAAAATATTTATTTTTAATACAAAATTCAAACAAAAATTTAATAGACTGTTATTCTTGGCTCCAGTATATTTTTCATTAAACATTTCGACATTTTCAGGAATATTTACGAAATAACGTTTAATGTTTTCTAGATGAAATCACAAATTTACTTAATTACCGTTAACTATATTTAATTTTCATACAATTACCATTATAATAATATTTAGTTAGCCTAAGTAAAGAGAATATTAGTTCTGTTATTTAACGAAGTTCATATAATAATCTCGGTATCTACCTACCTTTTAAAGATTCTATTACCTATACATATATGGTTAGTTTCACTGTCCATTAAGGTTATTTGTTATAGTATATTCTATTATAGATATTTGATTATATATTTGATTTGACATGTAATCAGATTGAACATTATTTAAATTAATGTATACTTCCTATAACGATAATGCAATAAATTTTCCACGCAGGCGGTACATTAGACGCGAATTGGATTTTCCGTGAAATCAAAATTCTCGTATCTAAACTTCAGCATAAAGGTTTGTTTTTGACTATGTCACGCAAGTTTTGCGGTGAGAATGGCTGATTTTGGTTATAGATTCTCAGGTAGACGAACTTTTTATTTTATAATTATTGTTTAAATTATTTGCAGATTTGGAGATAAAATACGTTGAAATTATTTTTATATTTATTATCTAAATTACATCGTAAGTTTTAAACTGTTTTTTTGCGATTATTGGTGACAAACCTGGTTTTAACGCTGTTTGGTCGATGACGTCATATATTTAGACAGTCACGAAAATGTACAGTTTTAACACATAGCTTCTGTCATGCGCAATGTGAAACAATGTGACATGTTTCTGTTTAAAAAACACCGATTCGAGGTTGTGCTCTATTCCACACCACTTAGCACTGTCTTGAACCGTCCTTTCAGAGCGTGGCATACTTGATACATGACGTCATTGATTGATCGCAAAAATGGATGGTTTCAAACCGGTTTTGTCCCGTAGCATCGCAAAAAAACAGCTTTAATGATAATATACCTAATTTTTTTTTTTATAGAAACATTAAGGAAAAATTTCAAGATGTACCCATATTTTAATTCTAATTTCAATTATATTTCTCAACAAAAGATAAAGAAATAAAAGGGCTCTGTATTTTGGATTTTTCCGCAAATTTGATAAACCGTGACTGAAATCCAATTTCCAATGAACAGTACAGGGCGTCTAGCTAATGTCTGTAGGTCTTCCAATATAATGTTTCTTTTATTATTAATTCTAGCGAAGATCAAATAAGTTTCGCTGCATTAAACTAAACTGTTAGCCAATTGAGGTTTTCAATAAAACAACGTTCTCTGTCTCTCCTGACGTCACAAGACACCCTAATGACCGTTACCATTGTGCATATCAGCTATCTATCAAAATTGAAAACCTGCAGGTTTTCAATAAAACAACGTTCTTTGTCCCTCCTGACGTTACAAGACACCCTAATGACCGTTGCCATTGGGCATATCAGCTATCTCTCAAAATTGAAAACCTGCATTGAACGTATTTAAGCTTCGTACAGACCTGAGCATTGAGCCATACGACGAGCAATACAACGATCAGAATGGGTTTGTGCTGTTCCCAGAGTTTTTTGCAAACAAGGCAGTGGCATATGTTCATATTCAAACCTTATTGCGTGCTCAGCATATTCGCCGTTTTGCTCGTGGTCCCGTCCAAACCTGCAAACTCATTTGCGAGCTTTCCCTTTGATGTATACCAAAAAACCGATAACTGATGGGAATGGATAGGATTCTCAAATCTGTTAGCAAACGCGTTCGTGGTCCAGTCCAAACTGGTGTTCCGTTCGCTGTATTGCTCGTTGTATTGCTCGCCGTACGGCTCAATGTTCAGGTCTGTACGAAACTTTTGGTTGAATTTAAAGTCACATATTTTGAAAAGGAGAAAATATGTCAACATGCGGTGTTCAGGATTCAAGAAATAATTTAATTGGGAAAACAATAGTGCGATCCGATTTTTTTATTTTGAAGTACGTTACTATCTACCGGGTATGAAAGAAAGTCGTCATTTTTTTCTCAATCTTTATAAACTTAGGTACCGAGATTCCACAATTTTTTTAAATATTCTTTTGAAGTCCATTTTTTTAGTTTTTGTTAATGGGAGAAAACCAATTTCTCAAATTGTTGATATACCTCGTATTTTATAAAATACCGAATGAATGAATTTTTCTTTGTTTTTTGTCGTTTCGTTAGGCCGTATTGTGTTTTGTAAGAACCAATCTCTGTAGATGATTATGATACCTTATAAATGGCTTTCTTATAAAAAGTACATTTTTTGTACTTTCATTAATTTAATGGTAACCAGTGGCTTATCAAAAATCGGTATACGTTCGCTGATGATTGGTAAATTTTTTTAATTTAATTTTTGAGGCTATTTTCTTAATGGAATAAAATGGAATTTAGTTAGTTTATGTTCACTATTGGTTTAAGTGACTTATATGGCGGCATAATTAATATTGCAAAATAATGTTCAACAATATTTTTAATATAATAAAAAATTCGGTATTTTATAAAATAGAGAGATATAAAAAATTTGAGAAATTGTTTTTTTTTCATTAACCAGGAACTAAAAAAATGGCCATCAAAAAATATTCAAAAATTTTTGTGGAATTTCGGTAGTTATAAAGTATCAGAAAAAAAGACGACTTTTTTCATACGTAAATAAATCGGGCCACACTATTGTTTTCCCAATTAAATTATCTCTTGAATCCTGAAAACCGCATGTTGATATCTTTTGTCCTTTTCAAAATATTTTACATTAAATTCAACCTAAAAATTCAGTAGTATCTTCGATTTCGATGTTTAACAATGAGGTACGAAAGTTTTTCTAAAACTGCACTAAACACTATTTAGAGTATTTAGGTTACATGTTGTTAAGGATCATATTCGAACGTGTGCACGTCTACCAATTTCTGGCTGACTTCGCCCATGTACCTACTTTCGTACCCGTACAACTAGGTGATTGGTTTTCAAAATTTAGATTTAACAACTTTCAAATTCAAATTTGGAATAATTTTCTATAACCGAATATCATATACTCCTATAATTTTAAACATAATCGGGTTTCTTTCTAAAATGATTTAATTTTGCATACATATTTGTAAAAGTATGAGATATTTCGCAAAATTTGGAGGAAAAGTAATACGACCTACTCATAAATTGAGTATTTGCAATACTTTGCATCATAGCTACTGAGAATTGAGGATTTTCAGGTCACGACATAATGTTATCAGTTCAGCTAGTCACTAGTATTTCTATATTTTTGAGTTATAATTAGAAAAAACACTACTGAATACAATCCTACTTTTTTGATGTGACAAGCACACGACAAAAATTTGGATAAATTTGGCGAATGTGTACCGGAGCGATTAAAAAAAAGATGGATTATTTGATAACTTGAAAATCCAATGTTTCGATGTGTAAACAAACCAGTATCATCAACTAAAAATGCATTCACTTACCTCCGAGCTTAATTCACTATAAGTACCTATTGCAATTATTATTGAATAATTAATCATTACCATTTAATATTATTGATGAAAACCTTATTTTTAAGGTATTTTCTTTTTCTTCTTTAACTGTGAAAATATCACGTTTCTATGTATCGAGTGATCAAATCAATTTGTAATCGAGTCATCCATGGATTTGAATCCGTATGTCTTTAACTTGAACCATTTTAGCTTTCAACTGACATTTTATTGTAATGCAGTTCAAGTAACTACATACGATTTCGGGTTCATGGATGACTCGATTACAAATTTATTTGATTGCTCTTTATAATGGACCACCCCGACCTATTAAGTTTGAAAAGTTTTTTATGCTAATATTTTGTCCACAAAAAATAAAAAACCTCAATCCTACACTGTTCCCTCTTGAATTTCCCTTCCCCTTACTAAGGAATAAGGCGATGTTTCGTTTTTACTTTTAAATTTTGGTATGAAGAAGAAAATGAATATTTTGGTCGACTGTAATATAAATAAGTCATTTTAAGATTTTTAAGGTTATATTTATGCCCAGTTGCATAAAAGCGAGTTAACTAATTCCGAGATTAACTCGGAGTTAAATCATAGTAACGATTGTTAACAATAATGCTTGCTATGATTTAACTATGAGTTAACCTCGGAATTAGTTAACTCGCTTTTATGCAACTGGGCATTAGTGTTTCAAAACCATAAAAGTAAACGTGCCGAAATAAAGTAATCAGTGGCGTCAAAAATTTGTTTCATGGGTAATACTCGTAGAAGGACAACCTTCAGGAAATTGTAATTTTTTAATGTACGTACACATTCGCCAAATTTTCCAAAATTTATTTGAAAAAATTCTCGAAAAAATTATAATTTAATAGTTTGATGACACAATTACCCCTGTTTTGTATGAATATTGCTATAAAATTTTTGGCGTTTTTATTAGTTGGTTACTACAAACAGATCAATCAAGTTGCTAAAAATCTGATAACATTGTTAAGAATGGATATGATGTTCATAGAGAATAGGGGTGAATGTTTAGCGTTCAGCTGACGTTGCAGACGTACCTACGTATTACTTATTATGTGACTTCGTAAAAATAAAATATTCACACATGTGAGCCCCATCATATCATCCACCCATATGCCATGTTTATCTATATGTATAGTTTGTTTGATAATTAAATTATAATTTACAATTGAAAGAATAAATTTGGATTTCTTTCAATTTTAAAAAATATTGGTAAAATTTAAACGAATTTACAATTTAATATAAATAATAATATAATTAGGTATGTTCAATTTGTCTTTAAAAAAAATTAAAAATTCTATAGTACAGGAAAAATTTATATTAAATAGTAAGTACATATATCTATAAAAATATGTTTCTAAATATATTCTGTGATTAGTCATAATTGTTCTTATTTCCAGTATTAAGAGTTTAAAAAAATATTTATTTTAAAATACATTTCTCCGTTATGTAACTACTACGATTCTTAACAAGACCCCCTGTATACGGCGAAATAATTGGCGTGTGTTGTTAATAACTTATTATTCAATTCTTTCAGTAGGTACTAAAAAATCCAATTATACTTATTACCAAGTTCTTTTTAGCACGTTTTCTTTATAAATCAATACCAATAACAGTAATTACATGCAATATCAAATTAGTTTCTATATTTAAATGCTGTCAAATATTTGTGTACTAAATATTTCCATTAAAAATATATAAATTTATTAAACTTCTTCCTTCTCGCGTTCTATTGAAAGTATACGTATGAAAGAAATTTTATCATTTTGTATTCAAAGTTCACAATTTTTCAAAACTATATAAATATATGTAATCGTAAGATACATCTGGTATTCACTTTGAGAGCTCTTGTCAATGCTGATTTTCATTTACATTTGAACCTCTACTATCCAGTCACTTAGACTTGATGTTTCTTCTGAAGAAGCCAATATCATAAGTGGTGAAACACGCCTCCATATCGATAATAAATCTTGCGATCTCCGTACTTGACAACTTGTATTTATATTTAATAGAAATATCATTGAAATATTATGTTTTTATTTTTTGACCAAAGTTATTAAGTAATTATAAGAGAATTAAATAATTCTAGTGAAACACGAAATGAATCGATTGTAGTTTGCAAATACCTAGCAGAAAATCGTGACGAATTTTAATGCAAAATTAAATCTTGAAGGTGTATACGTGATTATGTTGATATTGATTATATTTTAAAAGTTTTTTCATCAGTAGTTTACTATATAATAAAATTTCTATATAGGTATATACATATATTTTATTGAATCAATAATAATAAGGATATTTCAGTCTTTTCAGATCTAATTAAAGTATACAAATAAGTGGAAAGTAAAATCCTGTTATCTAAATTATTCAACGAATCAATACAATAAGCTGCAGACCTATATATTTTCCATGTTCTTGATAACAAAACTAAACTTAAAGAAATTCAAATTGTACTTCAATCTGGTAAGAGTCAAATAAACTATGTACAAACACAAAATTGTCCAAAATAGCACAAAATGCCAAACTGAAAAAATATCCGCATAATTATGTTTCGAAACCACCGCACAATTTCTCTGCAAAACTTCCTTCTTTGTTCGTTCCTTATACAGTTAATTACAAAAAAAAACTCGCACAAAATATACAAAAGCAACATACGTTTTGGCATAAGCACATTACAAAACTTTTAGTTAATTTCTTATGCATTGTAACTGACCTTAAAATTTTACGTCATCTGCAAAAAAATCGCATTAGTTCCATATAAGTGTATTAAAACATTCGCGGACACAAACAGTGAAACACTCGTGGTAAGTTAGGGTGTACTGAGGAAAACTAGGAAAAGCGCGTCGGAAAACGTATAGCAAGGTATGCTAGCGCTGGCGCGGAGTCATCGCATAGTGTCTACCAGAATATCTACAACCATACTACGCCCACTGCATTAAAGTAATGTTGCTATTTTAGTTGTACTCAAATTGAGAAAGCACAATAGAAATATATAAATATATTAATAGAAAACTATAACTTTATTGACATCATACTAAAATGAATGGCTGTTTGTTTGTTTAAATTGTTTTTGATTTAAGATCTATAAAAATCGCCTTGAAATGAAAATAAATATACATGTTTAATTTCATTACAATTAAAGTTTGCTACAATTGTATTTATTTATTCGAAACGCATAAAAAATTATACACTAATTCAAAATAAACCTTCGTTTTTTTTATACCTTGATCAGATTTAAATAAAAATTCAACATTGTATACGTACTTACAAGAAAGTATTTTTTTAATTCTGAACAATTTTTTGGTGAAGAATTAAATAATAAAAAAAAATGAAAGGTCAAATAGTTGCAAAGAAAAACTAAAAATCGCCTTTTTCAGTTGTTTCAGGATAATTCCGAAACGAATGGACGCATCATTTTTTATGACAGATTCTTTTTACCCCTCAAATTCTTCAAGTGCTATATTATTTAATCTAAACTGTATATTTTATGATTTACAAGATCGTAATGGAGAATCGAATTTAAATTACTTTGTATTTTTGTACCTGAAAATAAAGAATTTGAATTGCAAAAAATTAAATCCCACTCAAAATTATTTTTAAAGATACGAACTTACAAGTCTGTAAAGTATACCCCGTATTTCACTAAAACTATTTTATTAAAGTAAAATTATTTCGAACGTAACATTAGAATACAAAATACCTACATAACATAAGATTTGATCTTGTATAATCACACCGCGAAAGTGACGCTAATTTTCTTATTTCTAGCATCCATACAATTCTAAAAAGTATCATAAATCTAAATTTAGATTGAAAATTCACTTAAAAAATATCCAGAAAATTATATTTTTCTACTCTTATACAGGGTGTGTCACGACGAGTTGACAGTAGACATAACTCTATTACTAAACACAATTTGGTTCTAAAAATTGGTACACACCCATTATATAATGTGCTCTATTTAATGAAAATATTGCCACCTTTCTGGTACTTCCGGTTATACCGGAAGTAGACTCAAACTTTGTTATTTTAAATGGAACACCCTGTAAATTTTTGAATTTTTAGATTATACACTTCATTTTAGATATAAAAGTATTAAGGTTGTATGGTCCTAACATTAACGGTATTATAATTATTTACACTTTTTCATTTATTTTTACAAAAACATAGATATAAATAAAAATTCAAATCTTGACAATGATACGTTTTTTCCAAATTTTTTTTCTTGTATTTGAAGTAGGAATATACAAGAAATAAGCCGATGTAGTTTTGGAAAACTTGCTTTATACAGGGTGTTGATGGTTGTCCGTTCATTTTTAAAAACTTTAATCAATGATAACTTAATTTTTTTAAATGGAACACCCTATATATTTCTAGATTTTCGAATTCTACACTTAATTCGAGACATAAAAGTATTAAGGTTGTAAGGTCTTAAAATTAACGGTATTATAATTAATTACGTTTTATTAAAATTAACGGTCAATCACAAGCACCCTGTATAAAACAAGTTTTTTAAAACCATATTACCATGTTTCTTGTACATTTCTGCGTCCACTAAAATTTTGATTATTTTTTGATAGAACGTGTCATTAGTAAAATATGAAATGTTTGACTCTAAGTTTTTGTATGAAAAAATCGGAAGAAACATAATTACTTAATTATAATAAATAAAATAAATAAAAATAAAAAATATTAAATTAAATATAATAAAGAACAAATTTCAGTCGACGTAGAAATATACAAGAAACTTGGTAATATGGTTTTGAAAAACTTATTTTATATCTACAGGGTGCTTATGCATGGTTGATCGTTAATTCTTAAAAACCTTGGAAATTGGAAAAAAAGTAATTAATTATAATACCGTTAATTTTAAGACTTTACAACCTTAATACTTTTATGTCTAGAATTAAGTGTTGAATTCGACAATGTGAAAATATATAGGGTGTTCCATTTAAAAAATTAAGTTATCATTGATCGAAGTTTTTAAAAATGAACGGACAACCACCAACAGCCTGTATAAAGCAAGTTTTCCAAAACTATATCAGCTTATTTCTTGTATATTCCTACTTCAAACGTAAGAAAAAAACTTTGGAAAAATGTGTCATTGTCAAGATTCGAATTTTTATATTCATCTATGTTTTTGTAAAAAAAAATTAAAAAGTGTAAATAATTATAATACCGTTAATGTTAGGACCATACAACTAAAATGAAGTATAGAATCTAAAAATTCAAAAATATACAGGGTGTTCCATTTAAAATAACAAAGTTTGTGTCTACTTCCGGTATAACCGGAAGTACCAGAAAGGTGGCATTATTTTCATTAAATAGAGCACATTGTATAATGGGTGTGTACCAATTTTTAGGACCAAATTGTGTTTAGTAATAGAGTTATGTCTACTGTCAACTTGTCGTGACACACCCTGTATATGGAAATAGCCATTTTTCCATGACATACTCTACATGAAACTTCAATATTTTGTCTACTGCGAAAATAGTCATATTCTCTCTAGAGTGAAAATATCAAAATTTCAAATTTATGGTTTTCTTCGTGATTTTTTTAAAGAAAACACTATATGCACTAAATTTATATAAATTTTTAATATCAATTCATTCACTTTTCATGACATATTTTATATATAAAGCTTAAAATAGTTAAAATAAAAACTAAAATAAAATTTTGACGTTTCACTTGAAAACTGTCACCTTAAATAATTTAAAAAAAAATTGTAGTTTCTAATCCAATTTATAAATTACAGAATCGTAGAAAAAATAGTATTTACTACTCGACATGAAATTTTCATGTCTTGTTGTAAAATATACTATTTTATTAGCTTTATTAGCTACAAAGATTTTGCCACAAACCTAAGTTTGAACTAAGAATAGACCTCTTTATTTAAACTAATAGTTTAACCATGGTACAAAAGCTATATTTTAAAATTTGCTAAAAAATTGCAGATTATGGAGAATCTTATAGTAGACATATTTTCTGTTTTAACAATAACATCAGTTTGATTTATAACTTTATTCGGCAGATAAATTTATTGATATTTATTGTTGTAACAATATTGTAATCAAGGAATTTACCAATTAGCCAAATAAAATTACCGACAGTTGAGTACAGTTTTTAGGTCAATAAATTGCTTACAAAACATTAATTGATTGATTGTTCTACCGCGATATTAGACAAAAATATGATAAATTGTATACATTTCATTTAATATTCAATATTCATTTTTCATGGCAGATCAAATTTAATGTACTCACATTATTTCAATATACGTATGTGCAGGTTTTTGATCTTACCAATAATTATGTGCTGTCCACATCCGATATTCTATTAATAGGTACCTAAAGCAAATTAATTTAATTATAATTTTATAACGGTGCAACAGGCTGACATCGGATGTCTTAACGATTCAAAGAAATATTTTGGTATTATTATCTATTTTTAGAAAATTAAATGATCGATAGCTATATTTTTCAATTTGGGCATCCCATACTGATCACTCGTACTCAATGGAAACTTATATCCAGCAAATCCTTTAAGTTAAAAGAAATGCGCCTATTACACAGGTTTATGATGGTGAGTGAGTTCGCATCATAAACCTGTGTAATAGGCGCACTTTTTTTTAACTTAAATGATTTGCAGGACATGTATCCATTGAAAAATTAGAACTATTTCAAAACAAAAGTAATTATAATAAAATGCGTTCTATTCCAGCATTTTGTAAATTTCTGGTTTGAACGGAACTGACAACTAAGTTTTACTTTCTTTTTCGAAGTAATAATGAAGGATAGTAATCGTGATTTTGTTCGACTTCGAGAATTACACATTTTGACTATTTTCGTCATGATGTCTGCCTGTCTATCTATGTCTACCATAGAAACCAGTAAAATACAAAAAAAAATATCTAATGTGTCCAACATATGACTTTCTTATACGGATAGTATCACAATTACTTTTCCTAAAAAATTAAATTAAATTTCTTGTAAACATTTTGAGGGTTTCCAGCAATTTTCAAATAGTCTCTGTCGCACTTATTGCAATACGCATAAATCTGTCCTTGTCCCACTCATTATAACCGAATTTTACGACAAAAATGTGTTTTATTTTAGATTTTTGACCTATTACTTACTTTAAAAAAATCTCTCGGTAAAAAATCACATTTATTTATTCATTATTATTGTTTTCGGTACCATAGGAACCAGTAAAATAAAAAATAACGAATGTTCCTTCTGGGATTCGAAGCCGGGACCTTCCGTTTGGCAGCCAAGCCTCTATGTCTAGTCTACCTAGACCGTCGAATTCAACGATCAACGCAATGAGAAATATAAGTGTTTTAAGAATATCTAGTTATTTTGAAAATTTTTTGACGGAATTTCAAAAAAAAATTGTTCAAAATTTAATTCTAAATCAATGTTAAAGAATAAAAAAATCTCGTAAATTGTTTATTTTTCAAAATATTCCTGAAAACCCTAAAAATGTCTTCAGGTAAGTACCACGTGTGTTGGTGCTAGATGAAAAAAGATTTAATGTGGCACCCATAATTTTGTTCCAACTCTTAAATATGAAATTTCAATCTAATCCGATAAGTCGTTTTTGAGTTATCGTGGATACAAACAGACACACAGACAGGCAGACATTATGGCGAAAATGGTCAGAATGGATTCAGGGGCCCCCAAAACGTGTAAATCCATCAAAATCTCGAACTCGAAAAAAATCACGATTACTATATTAGTGATTTACATGGTTACAAAAAAATTTCAGCGGATATTGTACTAGTCAAATTAAATCGAATATTCGGTGCGATTCTGTAAGTTTCTAACCACCGTGTTTATTAACTACTGTGGTTGTTGCTATGGTAACTACCAATCAAAAACGTCGTACCGTAGCAACAACCACAGTGGTTACATAGTCACGGTCATTAAAAAGTTATAGAATCACCCCGATTGTACTAGTTCTTTTGGTGATAATTTTAAACAAATGATTGTGTGGGACGTTTTCTGACACTTATGACACTTACCGAATATTATTAATTGTTTGTTACAGTAACAATCATAAATGGTTCGATTAATAAATTATTTAATTTGCATAAAACGGGTTTGAGGGATTTGATTTATTAAATAGTCATTCAAATACGACTCGTAATCAATGTTATGCAGATCATTTTTGTGGTGGTATCACTCATGTCAACTGCGCTTTCGAATTCGACTCGTGCAAGCACTCGTCAAATTCATATGCCAGCGCAGTTGACATTCGTTAAACCACGACAAAAATAATCGGCATAACATTGACTACTTGTCTTACTATAACTGAAAATTGAATTCTCTATAAAATTGCACTGGTAACTTTTTGCTAATTGCAATTGTTTACAAGTTACAGTGCATTTTGTTATACCTACATTATTCCAGGCTGGTGCACTTTCGAGATAGTTGCACTTTTTCAGACAGCCGCGTTTTTCGAGACAGGTGCACGTAAACAAAACTATTTGCGTTAATTTCAAAAAGTAATCCCCTATTTTTTGTAACAAAATGCTGTAACTTGTAAATAATTGCAATTAACGAAAAAAGTCATTTTTGTAGAGAATTTAATTTGCAAATTAATTTCATTGAAACGTTTTCTTATGTGCGAAAAACTAAAACTACCCTTAAAAACAAGATGGCGGCTTTTCACCACCGGGTAGAATTGTGCAAAATGTGTTTTCTAGCTCGTATATCTATTGTTATTGCTTTGGTAGTGCGGGCCTTAGGGTGAAACCCTTAGTTCCCGTAGACACTGAGACCAAAAAGGCCCATTGTGCACAGCAATCTTTATGCTAGTCTTCGTCCAAAAGGCCAGTCCTAGCTACTAGAGCCAAGATCTTGCCCAAGGGTAATGCACTAGCGTCCTCTGGGGTCAGATATCTGACTTCCAGTATTTGAAATCTGATAGCCGCGATAGCAGCACATTCGGTGATAACATGAATAGGAGTTTCTTCCTCCTCACAGCATAGCCTGCAAGTTAAGTGGTTAACTACGCCCAGCAGACACAAGTGCCTGTTCAGAAGGCAGTAGCCCGTTAAGAGCCCCAGGTGCCAATCTGACATTATTCCTGCTTAAATCAAGCAGTTCTCTGGTGAGCAAACGCGAGGGTCCTCGTATGAAGACCGTCGCCTGTCGCAAATCTGGGGGGTTCAGCCAATGTATTCCGAACTGGCGTTCGGCCCATTCCTCAATACTGCGCTTGACTATGTCAGTGGTAATACCCAGGGCCGGCTCCGGACCAATGTAGGGTCCCTCACAACCTAGCCAATGCATCAGCTCCCTCGTTACACCTAACACTTATTTGTGTGCCGGAACCCACATCAGCCTGGTTTATTGTTATTCCAGGACCTGTTCAGACTTAACTCGATGTAACATTAATGCCCTTAAGGCGGCCTGGCTGTCAGAGCATATACAGGGTGTCCCAAAATTTAGCCTGCCAAAATGTACCAGCAGATTCTACGTTCAAAAATAATACAAAAAGTTTCAATAAAGATAGGTTGAAAAATGCTTCCTAAGGAGGGTACAGCTCCCGAAAGGGGAGTTTTCTGTAGGTAATATCTTTGCAACTGTTTAAGGTAGATTCATGAAATTTATTAAGTTTGAAGCTTTTATAATTTGCCACATATTTCTTTTTCCTATTTTCAGAAATTTTGCCAGGGGCGTCACATAGAGGGTGGGTGCTGGGTAAATTATGCCCCATATTTGTTGTGATGATACTTTTTAAAATTTTTATATCAAATTATGAAACTTGGTTTATTTTTACACAAAAAAGGTCGTCTTAGTCGATCTTTGAATCTTGAACCGTATTTCGAGTAAAATCGTTTTGAAAAGGTCACGTCCATAAAAACTACACAAATAAAAATAATCACAAAATTGAAAAAAATAGTAATGTGTATAACTAGCCTAGAAACTAGAGTTTTGCGAGTGCGACTAGGGTTTGCGAGCAGAGGCCGTATGCCGAGGCCCGCAACTACGAGTACTCGCAAAACAGTTTCTAGGCGTGTAATACACACACTATTTTTTGAGCCGAAGTTTATTTAAATAAATAAAATTTACAAAATATTTGTTTAAATATTTAGTATTAGGGATTTTTTTTTATTGGTAACACGCGATACTTAAAATTGACACTGACAGTAGTAGCCGAATAACAAAAATAATAATCCGTTTCTATGGAAAATACAAATTTTCTTTATGATTTCAATGATGCCAATCGATAAACTGAATATTCCTAGTTTTTGCCGGTCTAGCCCGGCAAAACATGAGTTTCCTGCCGATTTATACGAATGCAAAATGGCTAATGCCAACCTGAGGCACAAAAAATTATTTTAATTTTTGGTTTTTATTATTAATATTTGACCTAGAAATGTTAAGCGAAGCAATAAATACCTATAAATTTTAATCCATTGTCTACTTTGATAAATTTTAGTTTGGTGATTATTTTTATTAGTGTAGTTTTTATGGACGTGATTTTTTCAAAACGATTTTAAGTACTCGAAAACGCTTCAAGATACAAAGATCGACTGAAACTACTTTTTTGTGTAAAAATAAACCAAGTTTCACAATTTGATATAAAAAATTTAAAAATTATCCACACAGAAAATATGTGGCATAATATGTATAACCAGCACCCACCCTGTATGTGACGCCCATGGCAAAATTTCAAAAATTGGAAAAAGAAATATGTGGCAAATTATAAAAACTTCAAACTCAATAAATTTCATTAATCTACCTTAAACAGTTGCAAAGATATTACAGAAAACTCCTCTTTGGGTCCCCCTTTCGGGATCTGTACCCTCCTTAGGAAGCATTTTTCAACCTATATTTATTAAAACTTTTGTATTATTTTTGAACGTAGAATCAGCTGGTACATTTTGGCAGGCTAATTTTGGGACACCCTGTATACAGGATGGGTGAAATTCCGTTGCCAACATGGGGATCTCGCTTATTATAATAGATAGACCATAGGTTTAAAGACTAATAGGTATAAAGTCCTTAGCACAGTCGTAACTAGTACGGCCAGCCTTGGGAATGTAGCCTAGGGCCAAGCAAGCGTGGAGTAATTGGTACAATGGTCTGGTCAGCACCTCCAGTCCATTCTGAAGAAGGGGCGGGAAGATTCCGTCCACCCCTGCACTTTTGAATAGGTCAAACGTCTGTAGGGCCCATTTAATTCTGTCATAGGAAACCAATTTCGAGGCCGTCCTTCAGTCTATTGGCGTTACATCCTCTCTAGAGGTCTCTCTACGGCACTTGGTTCAGATCCGGGGAAGTGAACTTCCACTAGGTGACAAAAAATCTCCTCAACAGTGTCTAAGACAACACCAGAAGGAAGCCTCATTGCCCCCCGTTTGGATCCTGGTTGTTTCGACAAGACGTTTTGCAGTCTTGCCGCTTCAGGAAGGCATTCGATGCTTCCACAAAAGTCCTTCCATGCTTCCCGCTGTTACTTCCGTATGGAGTCCTTATAGCAGCGTTGGGCCTCCTTGTAGGATTACCAGTCGGTTGGTTATTTAGTTCTCGAGGCTCTGTTAAAGAGCCTACGAGTTTCTCTGCGTAGATCCTGAAGATGTGAATTCCACCACGAGACTTTTTTCTTCCCTCTACGCGTCCGCTCGGGACAACAACCTTCGTAGGAGGCCATGATAGCACTCTGTACGGAAGTTGAAAGGTTCTCCGCCTCTTGTTCGTTGCGCGGACTGTGAGGTCGTGCCCCGAGGCGAGCCGAAAGGGTCTCCTTGTAGGAAGCCGACCTCGGATCCCGGTACCTCACCGCCGTTACGGGTAGGCGGAGCGCTAACTCGAAGCATATGTACCGGTGGTTCGAACATGAACGTTCCTCCGATACGTTCTAAATTACTGGGCTAGCCACGGCGTTCCCAGAGTGATGTCGATCACCTCCTGCCTTCTTGTTGTTACAAAAGTAGGAGCATTTCCAGTGTTTAGGATTTCCAAATCAGTGCAGATGTTCCCCTTTGGCGTTGACGTCCGAGCTCCCCCACGTTACATGGTGAGAGTTGGCATCACACCCCAGAATTAGAGCCATCCCGTTATCCCTACAGTAATCCACCAGATCCATCATCTGCCTATTAGGTGGGGGGTCCGGTGAGTCATACGGAAGGTACACTGAGCAGGCCACAATGTTCCTGCGAGTTGAACTCTCCCTAACCTCCAATCTAACTGCTACTAGGTCTCTGGAACAGAAATTGGACATTAGCTGAGCAATCGTGTCCTCGGATGTGTACACGGCCACTCTGGGATTCAGCTAGGAACGGCACAGTGTAGCGTCCCCGCCCCTCTCTGAAGCCCTTTTACAAACTTGTTCACAATCCAAGGTTCCTAAATAAGGAAAACCTCTGTCTGCCCGCGACGGCTCACAAGAAGTGTTGCAAGTTGATCTTTTTTTTTCGGGAGGAGGGGAAATCCTCATGGACACCCGGACAAATCTGTTCCGGGTGGTGCCGGACTCTTACCGGCTAAAACCCCTTTGCCACATAGCCCGCCATTTCTTTGCCACGTGTCCGTAGTTCCAACACCGGTAGCATTGGACTACTTCCACCCGTTCCTCTATTCTTCCTCTACTCGTAATAACCCCAATAGGGATAAATTTCATATCTAGGAGAAGTTGCGCTGCTTTGAGATCCGTAGATACCGTAACTGTCTGCGTATTGTCTTTAGATGGTCTTAAGTTTCCCACTTTTACTTCTCCTGACATTTCGGCCAGTGCTTCTTTCATCGCTTGTTCCACTTCTTCTTTAGTTGCCGTTGCTTCTAGGTTTCGGATGTATAGAGTTTTATTTTCCTCCGATCTTTTACCCGCTCGCCTGACTTTCACATCTTGAATTTGTAGCTCAATTGTCCTTTTTATTTTATCCATTTTTTCCTCGTCTTTGTCCATAATTATAAGTAATTCTCCGTTTCTCGTACTTTTTATTGTTCTGATTGTTTCCGTATCTTCTGTTTCTTTTAGTGCCGTTTTTACCTCTTGAAGTAGTTCATTGTATGCCTTCCCGTTTTTTTCAAGTGTGAGTGCACTTGTGTTATAAGTTGTTTGGGTTTTTCTGTTTGTTGTGATTTCTTTTCTGATAGCTACAATTTGTCTTGGGACGTACATGGCGATTTTAATTTGGATATCTGCGAAAATAGTCTGCAGCATTTTCTTCATTGTTCCTCATCTGGTGTTGTTATTCAGTGGGTTACAATTTTCCCTATACTGTTTTCTTCCGCAAAAACTTTCGCCTTTGTCATTTGTTCCCATATATTTTCCTCGGTACCGCTTGTTTGAATCTTTATTATATTTCGAGCCGTGGTTACATATGTACTGGTCGCCTTTCTTTCTTTTTGTAGTAAACTCCAGCATTTCAAAGTCTGTCGTCATTTCCCCGAGTTCAGGAAAACTGTCTTTATATCTTCTCTGGATATATTTTTCCATTTTTTCGTCATGGGCTTCCGCAATAACCATGCTACATTCCTCTCCCACAGCGCTTATCGGGTTTCCTACTATGATTTGGACGTTTTTGTATATATGGTCTTCCCATTTCAGCTTTTTTATTATTTCGAAGTCTTTGACGGTGTTTGTGGTAATCAATTGTTCCACGTTCACTGTCCATTTCCCTGAATGACTACTTAGTACCCTCCGTTGACTAGTGGCTATTTTCCGTTTGTGTGGAGGTAGTTAATTTCTCCGTGTTGGCTCCGTTCTCGGTTGTCCGTATCATCCCTTGCTCTGAATTTTCTTCTTTCAGCAAGTTCTGCATTTCTCGTGTCATAAGTTGACTGATCATACTTCTTAGTTTTCCCGTATCCTTTAGGGTGACGTTTTCCTCCTTGATGTTTTTATATGCAATTTTAGTTGCCTGTTCTCTTCCTTGACTTTGGTGCAAATGGTAAGTTCTTACAGACCTGAGCAGGTTCTTTCGAACCTGACCAGGTCCGAACCTGGTCGGATACCCCTCGGATACCTACTTATACACTTTAGAAAATCGGAAGCCAAATTCTTGTTAAAAATGGTATCGGCTGTTTTTACTTTCTTATACGAAGTAATAAGGAGGTATAGTAATCGTGATTTTTTTCAACTTCGAGATTTTGATGGATTTACACGTTTTGAGGCCTCCTGAATCCATTTTGACCATTTTCGCCATGATGTCTGTCTGTATCCACCATAATCCAAAAACAACTTATCGGATTAGATTCAAATTTCACATTTAAGAGTTTGAACAAAATTGTGGATGCCACATTAAATCTTTTTCATCTAGCACCAACACAAGTGGTACTTACCTGAAGACATTTTTAGGTTTTTTAGGAATATCTTGAAAAATAAACAATTTACGAGATTTTTTATTCTTTAACATTGATTTAGAATTAAATTTTAAACAAATTTTATTTGAACTATTTTTTGGGATTCCGTCAAAAAAATTTAAAAAAAGATGGGATATTTTTAAAACACTTATATTTCTTCTGAATCCGACAGCC
This sequence comes from Pediacus dermestoides, assembly GCA_963942485.1. Taxonomy (NCBI): domain Eukaryota; kingdom Metazoa; phylum Arthropoda; class Insecta; order Coleoptera; family Cucujidae; genus Pediacus; species Pediacus dermestoides. The sequence goes on from OZ012626.1 coordinate 15,735,834, forward strand.
CAGATAGACTAGTGAGATAGACACTTGGCTGCCAAACGGAAGGTCACGGGTTCGAATCCCAGAAGGACCATTATTTTTTTAAATTTTACTGGTTTCTATGGTACCGAAAACAATAATAATGAATAAATAAATGTGATTTTATACCGGAAGATTTTTTTAAGTGAGTAATAGGTCAAAAATCTAAAATAAAACACTCATTTTTTGTTGTAAAATCTGGTTGTAATGAGTGGGATAAGGACAGATTTATGAGTACTGAAATAAGTGCGAGAGAGACTTCCGAAAATTAATTAAAAATTGCTGGAAACGCTCAAAATTTTAACACGATTTTTACAAGAAATTTAACTTAATTTCTTTAAGAAAAGTATTTGTGGTACTATCGTATAAGAAAGTCTCTTGTTGGACATATCAGATATTTTCGATAAAATAAAAAATACAGCTGCCATTGCAGAGATAAGACTTCACCACTTAATTTAAGAAGGCGGAAAAGCTGCAAGAAGTTGATGGTCGAAAACTCGGATTTAAGCTTTCTATATAGTACCCTAACCCTAACGACGGCATACAATTTTTTCTTACCCAATGAATTGCAATAATAAATACTAAATATACTGGAATAGTACATATATTTCTTTTCAGGATATAGTAAGTTGGATACCTAATATAATTTAAATACTTTAATTTAACACAAGGTATCTCTTCAAATAAACAAGATTCCTGAAAAGCACCTCCAAATTATGTATATTTTGTAATATGTATATTAATATATTTCATTCTTTAAGCGTTTTTCAGATTATCGAAGTTTTCGTATACCTACATATGTTTTTTCTGAAATAAGCACCCAAATAATTTGATAACCTAATTAAAATCCATGTCTACTTTATTATTAAATAATATAATGAAACTACAGTAAGTACAATTTCTACATACAGGTTGTCCGGAAATTAGGAGCAAAAAACTCGGGGAGTGATTCTACTTGAAAAATTAATGTGACAAGTTCCTATAAAATTTTTCCGAAAGCTCATTAATATTAGGGTTGCAGGGCCTTAAAGATTGTTTTTTTAAATTAATTTTTTCCAGTAACTTTTTTTCTAGTGTACCGATTCGTTTCAAATTTGGCACTCTTATCACTAATGTTTATTTGTGTTCTTACACCAAATTTGAGGTAAATCCCCAGTGTCAAAGAGTCGAAACTGACGTTGACCTTCGGATAAAGACCCAGAACTTTTTTGTTAGGCACTTTTTCTAAAATTTGATGACGCCCAATTGAAGAGCATCGAAAAATCTTCAAAAAAAATCCTCTTGCTGCATCACGATAAAACGAGTCGTTTTCGAGAAAAACGCCTTAAAAACTTTGCTTGCATTAAATGAATACCAACTACTTAACTACAGCTCATTTTCAAGATTAAACAGAAGCGCGTTTTTCTCGAAAACTACTAGTTTTATCGTTATTCAACAAGAGGATCTTTTTTGAAGACTTTTCGATGCTCTTCAATCGGGAATCATCAAAATTTAGAAAAAAAGTTATTGGAAAAAATTGAGTTCAAAAAAAAATTTTGTAACCCCAATATTAATGAACTTTCGGAAAAATGTTATAGGTACTTGTCACATTAACTTTTCGAGTAGAATCACTCCCCGAGTCTTTTGCTCCTAATTTCCGGGCACCCTATATATTGATCGGTCATTAGTAATTTAAAATTTCTTTTTCTTTTATTTGACAGCTCAGTATTTTATGAATAAAGTCTAAACAAACAAACAAAGAAACAGAAAATTAATTTTATTGCATTTTACAAGAGATATAAATATGCGATGATCATGTTTTATTCATATCATAGACAATCAAACAAGAATTCATATATAAATTTTAGCAGCTTCCTATACTATAAATAGGAAATTTGCTCTCAACTAATTTAAACTATATCTCTATTTACACCCTATAAATATTTATTTTTATTACTCTAACCCTCAATCCACTTTAAATATTCATTAATGCTGTATAACATTGTTGGATAGAAGCTTTTTGCACACTCAATGAGATTGGGCACGGTGATATTATTGGTATGCATGACACTGCAGAATGAGCTTTTCAGACAGAAAGAGCAAGCAGCGTGTCTGTTTATTATAGTGAAACTCACTTAAAACCTCAGAACGAGTATCTTACCAATAGTAGGTATAAGGCTTCCTCTTTCCATTTGTAATTAAGGAAGAAACAAAAATATTTTGTGACAATAACAAGAATTTAAATTTTATTTCATAAACTCAATTGTTTAGTATTTGTTTTGGAAAGTAAGAACTAATTTGATGATTCAAAAATACATCCAAAAACAATAGTGTATTTAACTGGCTAGTTGAAAAACTGTATTTGTCAATAAAAACCGACATCATATTTATATTGTTGCATGACATGTGCACAGTTCTGTTGTCAGAGTATATTTTATGCTGCAGTGAAACCTCCATCAATTGGAAGACATACACCATTAATCATTCCAGCTTTTTCGCTCAACAAAAACAAAACGGTATCAACGACTTCGCTCACTTCACCAAATCTAAAAAGTAAAATAAATTGTAAAGTAAAAATTACCGGTGTACGTAAATTATTCCGGACACATTTGGACACAACTCACCTTCTCAGTGGTATTTTATCCAACATTACACCAGCTCTTTTCGGTTCAGACCAAAATTCCCTTCCCATATCTGTCATAATGACAGTAGGATTTACACAATTTACTCGGATATTGTATGGTCCATATTCCAGAGCTGCCGCTCTGGTAAAAGCGTCGACAGCCCCTTTGCTAGCTGCATACACCGTATGATACAATAAACCAGCTAAAGATGCTTGTGATGAGACGTTTACTATAGACCCAGGTTTTTTGTGTGCTAAAAGTTTCCTCACTATGATTTGGGTGACATGGATGAGAGCTTTCGTATTTATCCCTAAAACACTACAAAGATTTATCGTTTAGTACATATAATTAATAAAGGAATTTTATTTATGAAAACCTGTCTAAATCTTCTTCCCTTATCTCAGACATGGGTTTTAACCATCCCAAGCCAGCATTGTTGACCAGCAAATCTATAACTTCAATGCTTTTTAAACATTCTTCGGTTTCCTGCCAGTTGTAAAGATCCACAGCAATTGTTTGAATTGAGGGATATTGAGATTTGAGCGCATCTGTAGATATACAATACGTAGATTATAGATAGTATAATTTTTTAATTTCTTGCTGAACAAATATACAGTTGAATACTGTGTTAGTTACAATAACTATAAACATACTCATAATTACTTTGGGAGTTATAACTAGGCTATTATGAATCCTTAAAGTAATGGTAAAGTTTTACAATATGGACACGGGCTCCAAGTTCGTAATCTTCACATATAAGTATTACTAATTTCCATGCGTAGATCACGAATCTGAAACCATTTTGCGTCGGACACTTTTACTTTTCGAGGTATGACTGTTTAAAATTGTGACAATTTTACCATTAATTTTTGACGTTTTATTTATGGTTATCACCTAAAAAAACAGCAAAATTCAATAGGTATTTTAAAGTATAACGTTTACTCTTGTAAGAAATAAAATTATCTATGTATCATGGGCAACTTATACTATCCCTCGGGCCTAACGGCTCTCTGGATTGTAACCCCGTTGCCCTCGGTCATTAACATCCTCATAATTCCCTTGATACATAAATAACTATTAGATACCTATATGGCGTTAAATATGTAATTTAATAGAAGTTACCTACCTAATAATTGTTTGGATCGACCCACAGCAATAACCTTCGCTCCAAATTTTACCAGCTGAATGGCAATGTCTCTACCAATACCTACAAAATTCATATGTAATAATTTCATAAAAAGGCTACGATCATGCTACGATGTCATTACCTTTAGTAGCTCCAGTAACCAAAGCGGTTTTACCATTGAAACAATAGTCCATATTATTAATAATATAGCGTTTCTCTACTTGATTAAATAATATCTTCTACTATAAAATATCAGAAAACTAGAGGTCAATGTTATTGGATAATCTTATACCTACTGATAATATTTGTAAACAGAATTAAATTAAATTTTATAAGAATAACCGCATAAATTATTAAACTCATGTGATGTGATATATGTATGTAATAGTAGTTTAATAAACAAGAGTGTTAATAAGTGCGATTAATAATCGAAACGATTTTAACGCGTGAGCGCAGCGAGCGCGTTAATAAGTCGAGATTATTAATCGCCGATTAACACTCGTGTTGATTACAATATTTTTTTGTCGATCGCTCTTTATTAGAATGAAAATAATCTAATTTTGTTCCATGGCAAAATCCAAATTCTGACATAATATGCAATAAGTCAAAATACCACTGACATAATTAATTAATTTCGGCAGCTGTCAGTTCCTAATGCATGTTTCAATAATATAATATATTGTTGGTTACCTAGCAAATCTCATAATCTCAACAATGTTTTTAATGTGCATGTATGCATTAAACTGAGTTATTATTACACTCCTTTTATTACATTAACTAGATCTTTAATAAACGATCGACAAAAATAGTTATTTATTGTATAAGTGTCTTAGGAAGTACGTAAGAATGTTTAAACGCCAGAAAGAAGTTCGAACGTTTAATGTTCTTAAGTGGATAAAATACAACTAAGACACGTATGCAATAAAACGTTTTATCCACAACCAGACCAGTGAGTTTTTAAATTAATATTTTGGAAAAATTTTATTTGAAATTTTGAAGTGACTTTTGTCATTTTATGTAGAATTAATTTTTATTAGGAACTAGGTATATTGAACGGTGGAATAAAGTTACTTTATCTACGACTAATATACAGGGATATTCACCGAAACCGTTGGTTAGACGTTTTAAAAGATGTAGTTAATATTTTTTTCTGAAAATTGGGTTGTAGTCTAAATAGCATATGATCTCTTTATTTCAAATATTTTCAAGTTTCTACGACTTCCGGTTATACCGGAAGTAGACCCTAACTTCGTTTTTTTAAATGGAACACCCTGTATATTATTACATTTTTAAATTCTGCATTCAATTATAATAACATTTTGTTAAAACAATATTTCTCTAAAGCATTTCGTTTAATAATTACAGGATGATATTTTAAAAAATGTCCAAAAATGGGCTAACTTTAAATTTTATTTTCTAGCCTTCTAATATTCAAATTGAAATGCGGTTTTGGCAAAATGTTAACAAAAGTGTACTACTTGAAATTTCTTCATTGCAACAGCTCAATGTTCTACAGGGGGTTTATAATTTAGGTGCCATTTAGAAAAAATCAAAAAGGAGTAACTCATTTTTTTCAAATGGAACACCCTGTATATCGATACAAATTTGGATTATTCATTCAAATTAAAGGTAATTTTGTTGAATAAACTTTATACCCAACTCTTGCTGTTTTCGTGAAATTTCGTTTTTTTGGTAATATTGAAAAGCATGCCAAACAATTCGATTATTGGATCAAGCAATCGATGTTGTCAGTAAAGCATCTTAAACCATATCGTTACATTAATCATTAATAAAAAATTAATTAAAAAAAAACTTGTTAATCATTATATTAAGTGTAAGTACCATAAAAATTGATATTTCACGAAAACGGCAAGAGTTGGGTGTAAAGTTTATTTAACAAAATTACCTTTAAATTGAATGAATAATCCAAATTTGTATCGATATACAGGGTGTTCCATTTGAAAAAAATGAGTTTTGTCGTTTTGATTTTTTTCTGAATGGCACCTAAATTATAAACCCTCTGTAGCACATTGAGATGTTGCAATGAAGAAATTTCAAGTAGTACACTTTTGTTAACATCTTGTCCACACCGCATTTCCATTTGAATATTAGAAGGCTAGAAAATAAAATTTGAAAGTTAGTCCATTTTTGGACATTTTAAAAAAAATCATCCTGTAATTATTAAACGAAATGTTTTGGAGAAAAATTGTTTTAACAAAATGTTATTATAATTGAATGTAGAATTTAAAAATGTAATAATATACAGGGTGTTCCATTTAAAAAAACGAAGTTGGGGTCTACTTCCGGTATAACCGGAAGTCGTAGAAACTTGAAAATATTTGAAATAAAGAGATCATATGCTATTTAGACTACAACCCAATTTTCAGAAAAAAATATTAACTACATCTTTTAAAACGTCTAACCAACGGTTTCGGTGAATATCCCTGTATAATATATGTATTATATTTGTGGTTCTTGCAATATATTGAATCTCATTATTCCATATAAATTCCATTATTCCATACTTGTGAACCAATGAAAAAATAGTATAACAATCACAATTTCTGTAAAATTGAAAATAGCCATGGAAACCATGACAAACAAAATGTCAGTGTAAATAAATAATGGTCAAAATATTGATAGTGTTGTACGTGTTGTGTCATTTTATAATGGAAAATGTGGAAAATGATATTGAAGATGGATTTTCGTCGTAGATAAAGTATAGTATACAACTCGCTATAATGGCTATTATTCCCTCAGATTTTACAACACTCGCTCGCTTCGCTCGCTCGAGTTGTAATTTTCATCCTCAGGAATAATAGCTTTCATTATAGCGTCGTAGTATAATATACCTACTATTATTCCACTAGTGGATAATAGGTCACTATATGCTTCATCAATATACAGGGTGTCCCAAAATTAGCCTGCCAAAATGTATCAGCTGATTCTACGTTAAAAAATAATGCAAAAAGTTTTAATAAATATAGGATGAAAAATGCTTCCTAAGGAAGCTACAGCCCCCTGAAAGGGTGGCCCCGAAGAGAAGTTTTCTGTAATATCTCTGCAACTATGTGAGGTAGATTCATGAAATTTGGTGAGTTTGAAGCTTTTATAATTTGCCATATATTTCTTTTTCCAATTTTCAGATATGTTTCCAGGGGCGTCACATACGGGGTGGCTGCTGGGTAAATTATGCCCCATATTTTTTGTGTGGATAATTTTTAAATTTTTTATATCAAATTGTGAAACTTGGTTTATTTTAGACAAAAAAGGTCATCTCAGTCGATCTTTGAATCTTGAACCGTTTTCGAGTAAAATCGTTTTGAAGAAGTCAAGTCCATAAAAACTACACTAATAAGAATAATCACTGCAAATTGGAAAAAGAAATATGTGGCAAATTATAAAAGCTTTAAACTCACCAAATTTCTTGAATCTATCTCAAACAGTTGCAAAGCTGTAGCCTCCTTGGGAAGCATTTTTCAATCTATATTGATTAAAACTTTTTGCATTATTTTTGAACGTAGAATCAGCTGGTATATTTTGACAAGCTAATTTTGGGACACCCTTTACCGTGCGTCATTTTTCAATAAAGTGGTGCAAACAAAAGTTATTAACAATTTATTGTTTAAAACGCAATAACTCGAAAAGTATAGATTTTACCGAGCATTTTACCAAAAAAAGTTTCAAACAAAAGTTGTTCAAAATAAAAAGACTCTCTGAAAAGTTCATATGGTATTTTGTCATAAAGTCGCACGGACAAAAGTTATTAACAATTTATTGTTTAAATGTCTAAATTAACTCGAAAACGAAAAGTATACCTACATTTTACGAAAAAAAATTACAAACGAAAGTTGTTCAAAATAAAAAAGCTCTCCGAAAAGGTCATATGATATTTTTTGTCATAAAGTTGCTCGGACAAAAGTTATTAACAATTTATTGTTTAAAATGCAATAACTCGAAAAGTGTACATTTTACCAAAAAAAGTTTCAAACAAAAGTTGTGCAAAATAAAAAGACTCTCCTAAAATGTATGCTTTTTGGTTTGTGCCATTTTAAACAATAAATTGTTAATAACATTTGTTCGAGCGACTTCATGACAAAATACCATATGACCTTTTCGGAGAGTCTTTTTATTTTGCACAACTTTTGCTTGAAACTTTTTTTGATGAAATGTATACTTTTCGAGTTATTGCGTTTTAAACATTTAAACAATAAATTGTTAATAACTTTTGTCCGTGCGACTTTACGACAAAATATCACATGGCCTTTTCGGAGAGTCTTTTTATTTTGAACAACTTTTGTTTGAAACTTTTTTTGGTAAAATGCTCGGTAAAATTTATACTTTTCGAGTTATTGCGTTTTAAACAATAAATTGTTAATAACTTTTGTTTGCACCACTTTATAGAAAAACGACGCACGGATTCGGATTCAGCGACCAAAAAACCTTCAGAAAACACTGCGTCGTCTCATCCCGCTTTTACTTCCTACCTTTTGACCCCTAGCTGAAGAACTATATTGGCTTTTTACAAGAATAAAGATAACTTGTATGTTTCCAATGGGCTCTTGTTTAATGAGTGTAAACTAAGTTGCAATCCTTTATGTTGACTAAATTACACGTGGGACATTTTGGGATTTAGAAATGCAAGGCTAGAGCTAGGAAAAAATTTTATTGGCCAGGGATGTCACAAGATATTCATGATTTATTTCCAAATGCAAGGCTTGTCTAAAATATAGCAGAGCTGTTTAAGAAGAACCATTTTTACAACCTGAAAGACATTCTGTTCCATTTTTCAAAATTGCTGGTGATATATTAACATATGCAGGTAAGGATTATTTAACTTTGAACTTAGATGGACTATTTCAGTAATTGGTTGGATCTAATTCCACTAAAGCATAAAACTGTAGCTGAAATTATTAAAAAATTAAAAGATGTTTTCTCCATGCATGCTATTCCCAACAATTTTATGTCCGATAAATATGCCGTTTCACAGTAAAGAATTTGCAAAGGACTGGGACTTTCAATTAATAGCTTCGAGTCCTCATTACCCCAAATCAAATGGGTTGGCAGAACGAGCCATAGGCATCTGCAAAAGTATTCTTAAAAAATGTAATGAACAGGACAGGACTTTTACCTTGCTTTACCTACTAGAGTACCGAGCTTTGCCGTTGTCTGGTTTAACTGATGTATCTCCATCGGAACTTTTATTTAATAGAGTACTTAAAACAACTCTACCTGTCTCCAACGAAATTCTAACTAGTCCTCCCAATATAAACATAAACAAAACTGAACAGAAAAGGTAAGGAGCGAAAGTGCATTATGACAGACATGCCAAAAATCGAAATAGCTTTCAGGATGGTCAGAGTGTAATGCTCAAGAAAAATGATGTGCAGACACCTGCTGAAGTCATATCAAGACATGACGCACCTAGGTCATACACAGTTCAGGATGAACAAAAAAAAAACGTATACAGAAGAAATTCATCTTTCTTGAAGGCATCTCCTAATCCTTTTCAACCGTTACCCGAATTTGATGGTCTATCAGAGTTGACACAGGGTCCAACAAATATTGGGGATCAATGGAGTAATGTGAGTGCCCTTGCGATTTATAAAAAGTTTGATGATCCTATTGATGGTGCAGACGGTGGTAATGTCTATAAAACGCGTTCTGGCCGAGTTTTTTAAGAAACCTATAAGATTTAGGAATTAATTTTTTAGTTTATTGTAAAGTAGGTGTGTTATCTTTATTACTTTACATATTTAGTTTTTACTACTTTTATCCAATGGAGCTTTCGAACTATTGGGAGGTAAGCGTACTAATAGGTAACTTTAGTGCATGAGTGGGGAGAGAGACGTTCTTGGCGCGTAAAAAGTACAGTTACCCTTGTTATTTTTGAGACCAATAAGTTTGTTTTTCTTTTAAAAAGTGTTGTGTTTTTGTGTTGAGTCCTTGAGAACTTACATTTCAGAAGGGGGATATACGTAATTTTTGTGTTTAAACTAAGTGTCGCGACGTTATTCTGACAAAACTTCTGGTAAAACTTTGATTAAGTGCAAAAAAAGGGTTTAAAAATGAGTACCTAAATGTGAAAATAATGATGGCCAAGCAAACGTGGACGATGCGGAAAGTCTTGATAACAACGTTTCTTGGGTCAAGACAATGGATTTTGTGGATTTGCTGGCGTAGACGTAAATGGAATGTTCCAAACACTAATCTTGGAAAACCGTAGGCGCGATGAATTTTTGGAGAGACTGGTAAGCAGATTGACACCTGTTAACATTAACCCTTCACAGGTGAGTACACCCAGTTCTTTCGCCACTACAAATTTGTCTATAATGCCTGAACTTTTGAGAAATATCAAACCTTTTAACGGCGACAGAAAGAAAGCTAGGGATTATATTGATAAATTGCAAAGTATTCAAGTTTTACACGAATTACCTGATCAGTATATTTTGGAAACTGCGCGGACTCATCTTAGTCTAAGAGCCAGCAACGCCAGCCACAAATATGAAAAAAATCCTCAAGCTTACTGTTATTATGTAGATTATGAAATGGTAGGTGACGGACGTTTTCTTTGTTGCTAAAAGGCGACTGACCATCGTAAACGTTATACTCCAAGATGTGTAAATTAAGCTCTTTTATCGACTTTTATTCACTAAAAAGGCACTCAATAGAACATATTGCACTAACTACTGATTAATTAATCATTACCATTTAATATTATTGATAAAAACCCTATTTTTAAGGTATTTTCTTTTTCTTGTTTTACTGTCAAGATTAATTTCCCTTCTCCTTTACCAAGAAATCAAGGAAATAAAGCGATCTTTGAATTTTTATTTTAAAATTATGAAGTATTGTCAAAACCATAAAAATAAACGTGCCCATAAAACGTGCCGAAATAGAGTATTAAATCGTTTTTACTAATAGCGTTTTCGATTGGTAAAATGAGTACGCATTGAGTGCAGTTTCGTGCAATGCTATTGGTCAAATTCAATCTGTCAAATATTTTTCGCCAATCACGCTTTTAGAAATTGCACGCAGTGCGCACTCATTTTACCAATCGAAAACGCTATAAAACGTAATGATTGGGCGCGTTTAGCGAGTGCAGCTGCTTAGTTAGCGGAAATCATTTGCTGACTTCGCTGACAAGACAGCGCTACTCACTTCTCTGAACGGAAGAAAATTTTGTTGAGGTTAGGTTATTGTGCTGTACGTAAAAAGCGATAATTTCCAGCGCTGACTGATTCCGTCAGCTGCTAACTACGCAGCGCAAGCAGCAAATACCGTTCAACGAATGCAGCTCAGTCAGCTACTCAATATGTTGCGTTCGCTAAACGCGCCCATTGATCAATCATTAATTAGTGCAATAAGCCCATTGAGTGCATTTTTAGTGAATAAAAGTGGATAAAAGTGTTTTTTTTGCAACCGCCTCTTGGACTATAACGTTTAGGTACTTACGATGGCCAGTCGCCTTTTAGCAACAAAGAAAACGTCCATCACCTACCATTTCATAGTCTACATAATAACAGTAAGCTTGATGATTTTTTTCAGATTTGCGGAAATAGGTACGATCTCCACGTTGCTGGCTCTTTGACTATCTAGTCGATGGTGCTTATGACTTGTATTCGGGTAAAAAGGAGAAAATATCAACTTGGAAGGATTTCGTCGACAAATTCAAGAAAACTTTTATAACTAAGGAGAGTACTACGTCGAAATGGCGCAAAATGGTAAATAGAGTACAGAGAAAAGGTTTTGGATACATATTTCCATGAGAAGGTGAAATTGTGTAATGATTTAAATTTGGATTTTTCGGAAGTCAAAACGCAAAGTTTAATTGGTCTTTGGTCAAGAAACCTTTGTGATTCAATGCTACCCCGAAATCATGAAGATGAGGATTATTTATTGCACGATTTACAACAGTACGAGGAAATTGAACGTAGTAGAGCTGAAAGAATTAATAAAAACAGAGATGAGAGAGAAAGAACCACTAAGCCGAATATATCGAACAAAACCAAACCGGATTTTAATGCAGCTTTGAAAAAACCGGATAATGAAAGATGAACCTTTGAATTGCCAGCACATAATGCCGAGAACAAGCCTTTATGTTTTAAATGCAAACGATATGGACATGTTTCAAAATATTTCCGCAATGAAGTACAAATTCGCCAAAAGTGTGGACGTTATGGACATGCCGAAAGGGACTGTAGAGTACAGATTTCTGTTACTCCTATGGCAATTTCTAATCAACAAACCGATAGACCGGATAGATCCGATAAACGAACGGAGCCCCCTGTAGTCCAAACTATTAACCAACCCAATGACTCAAGCGAAAAATTTTTGAGACATGTATTGGTTATACAGTGAATTTTTTTTATGAGTCTCCATAGGGATTTACATGGTAAAATCTTTAACTCGTGTTAACGGTTTTTCTACTGCGAATTTCAGAATGATTTTTGGCACACTATTAGTTTGCATCTTTTTTTACATGTTCTAGTAGTTCTTAAGATGTAAAAAGTAAAATTTATTTATTTAAACGGGAAAATAATTACATAATTTTAGCTCGTTTTCACATTAAAATTTATTAAGTAAGGAGGCTTTGTCCACTGACAAGCAAATAACTATTCCAAAACTGTCACTTTATTTGCATGTTTTTATTAAGTTTGAAAGACTTTCAAAACGTGAAAATGTCTTTGTACACCATCGAAGAAAAAGTAAAATTCATTACGGCGTATATTATAGGTGTCTCAAATAGAGAGATATGATAATTTTGCGGTGGAATATCCAAATCGACCCATACCTTTAAAATTCTACAATAAATGTCAGTGGACAAAGCCTCCTAACTTACTAAATTTTAATGTGAAAGCGAGTTAAAATTATGTAATTATTTTCCCTTTAAAATAAAAAAATTTCACTTTTTACATTTTAAAAACTACTTGAATATGTAAAAAAAGATGCAAACTAATAGTGTGCCAAAAATTATTTTGAAATTCGCAGTAGAAAAACCATTAACACCATGGCATAAAAACACAGGTATGATCTCGCGCATGTTAGCTGGTGGAGAGCCAATCAGAGCCCGCGATATTTGAAAGTCTGTCAGTGTCCGATTTACGAAAAATGAGATGCTAACCTTATATTATTAACTTTGACAGGGACCTTGTGACAAAAGTCCAAAATATGGTAGATTTAGTTTCATTTCTGTAGCTAGTAATAAGCTTAATTAACTAACATTTTTTTAAATGTAATTTGTACTTTAATTTATAAGAAATATTTTTTTTGGAGAAAATGGTTACTTATTTATGGCCAAAAACAAATCTCAAATCAGATACATACTTATTTCTGGACGGAATGAGTATTATTTTTATTATTATTATTTATTACTCCTATTACATTATGTAAATAAATATATACCTAGTATGTATAATAATTTAGTGTATCGCATATCTGTTATAAAATTCTTTAAAAACCTTACGGAAGATGTTCAGATCTTATTATATTAGATTAATCATTCTAGTATAGAGATGCGATAATGAAAGGGTCGAATCAGTCAATAAAAAATAAGACGTAGTTACAACAGAACTTTTTATTATTCTAAATATTCAAATTTAAATTCCTTACATTTTAAAATTATTTACATTGGTTTTGTCTATTAGATCAAGATTAAAACTAAAACTTTACAATAATACGCAATAAAACAAAACACATCAGGCTCACGAGTAAGGGGTAAAATACATAAAATTACAAAACAAATAACAAAATACAGCAATACCACAATAGTACAGCACAGTTTAAAAATTCGTTTTGATTGTAAAAGGCCCTAGAGATAAGAAATCGTTTTATTTTAACTCTAAATCGTAGAATCTAAAGTTCTTTTACAAATTTGGTAGTGTATTGAAAAACTTGTGACAGAGAAAGTTTGGGTCGTTCTGATATTTTTAAGTCTGAAAAATGTACTTAAGTGACTTGTCTGGTTGCATAAGAGTGAAAATCCTCATTTCTCTAGAATAAAAACGGAGGGAAATGTTAAAATATTGAGGTTTATGTGGCTGCCTCTACAGTCATCTCGATATCCAAGTGCAGCAATCTCACAAAAATTCTTTGGTTTTTCTGATTATGTCTTCCTCCCCCAAAAGTTCTAGTATTTCTTGATTTGATCTGGCTCTATACTCATTCTCTCCTGTATGAATTGACCCCAACATCCATCTCAATATTCTTCTCTCAGTTACTCTCAGTTACTCTTAGTTTCTTCTCGCCCTTCTTTGTCAAGGAGATAGGAAGATTGCTTCTGTTGCGTACATCCTCACTGGTCTAATAACGTCTTGTAGCTTATAATTTTTGTCCTTATTGTCAAGATCTTACTCTTTAGAACAGATTTATTAGCATAATAGGTATGCTCTATTTGCAGCCGTAACTTCTTAGTTTATTTCTTGTATTCTTTCTCCCTTGCTCGATACTGTAACTCCCAAATATTTAAATTATCCCTTTCCTCAAATATATCCCTTTATATTAACAGTGGCTTTCTTTACTTCTTTTCCTATTCTCATGAATTTGGTTTTCTCCCTGTTTGTTTTTACCCCAATGACATGGTGGATTCTTGCGGGGCGGCTGGGAGGACTGTTGTGTACGCTGATGACACAAATTTCCTTCTTAGGGGTCATGATGTGAAGGAGCTCTCTGTTAAATGCAATAGGGTCTCAGATGAATTTTGTAGTTGGTGTAATACGAATGGGTTACTGATAAATGTGTCAAAAACTCATTACTCACAATTTACAACGAAGAACAGTGCAGAAACTTTGAGTCTGTTAATAAAAGCAAATGGAAAATCTATAACAAAGCAGAATACAATCAGATTTCTTGGGGTATGTATAGATCACAAATTAAGATGGGAGCACCATATTGACGTGGTGACAGGGAAACTTGGTGCTGTGTGCTTTCTGATTAGATCACTGAGAAACACAGTTTCAAGAATGGTTTTGCTTCAACTATATTATGGGCTTGTTGAGTCTGTGTTCGGCTATGGTATCATATTTTGGGGTTCGTCAGCACATGCAGATAAGGCTTTTGTTATGCAAAAAAGAGTTTTAGGAAGTATGGCTGGAGCACATCCTTTGACCTCGTGTAGGCCACTCTTTCTTGATTACAAAATACTAACCATACCAAGTCTTTACATTCTCATTCTTGTATATTTTATAAAAGAAAATGAAAACAAATTTTTGAAAAATAATGAAATTCATGCCTACTCCACAAGAAATAATGTATTACTAAGACAACCATTTTCAAGGTTATCAGCAAGAAGACTAGATACAGGAGAGTGCACTTGATTGTTGTTCTATTGTTGCCCGATGGGACATATGCGGCGAAAAGCTCCCGACTCTCAATCGTCACTCGCCATGTGCGCCGTGCTCTTAAATTGGTATACTGCGCATCTGCCAAACACATGGCACATTCAAAATAATTCTAAACATGCAAGATGTCAGTCACGTAGTAAATATAGTGAAAATCATTAAAATGTCACGAAAGTTTTTTACCGGGTTCAACAGTAGTGATAATATTTGATTTTCAGGCAGTACTGCCGTGTCTTACAGGAGATGCTTGATCTTTTTACCGTCTCTAAATGGTTTTCAATTTAACGATGTTTCAATTAAAAATCAATGAAGCACGTTGTTACATTTGGTATGAAGGAGAAGCCCACCAAGGGGCAAATGAAAGTGCTTCGTGTGTTTGGAATTACTTGATGTCTTTACAAGAAAACATTCCCACATCAACAGGCAAATCAACATCCTTAGATTTGATTTTTTATACAGACAACTGTGTGGGCAAAAACGAGAATAGATTATATATCTAACACATAAATTTTTGTGTGCCACAAAGATGTCTTCCATTTTAAAAACCTTGTTACCCAAATTGGTATAAAAACGTGTATGTACAAGAATTCAGACGGAGATACAGTTAAAAATGTCAAATATAAAAATCTTTATGCTAAAAAAATACTCTTCTACAAAACTTCTTACGAACAAAAAGAGTTTTTATAAATGTTCTAAATAACCATCAGACGTCAACTAGCTGACTTTTCTTCAGTGATACTGAAGAACCTCTAAACATAAGGCAGGTATTAAAGAAGCAAAAAAGAAAGGATTACTCTCTTTATTCGCCCCCCAGAACAAATCGAAGAAACTAGTTGTCCCTATGTGCTATTTCGACTTTTACAATAAACTATACTACAGCTTAAATAGTTTACATCGACTGTGTACCTACATTGTTTATCGTTTTGTTATGCAGTTTTATAACTAATAAATTTTATTTGCATTTATATTGTACGTAGTTTCTTTATTTTATACTGTTTTATACATAACTCAGTAAATAAAAGTTACAATTTTTTTGGGAAAGACCGTCATAAATTTTAATTAAAGGTGAAATAAGAATTACAGGTAATGAGAAAAATGAAGTTCTTAAATTTAAATGCAGCTCATGATGCCTACTTTTTAAAGCTTGTACCACGTTAGTTTAGCATATTGTTGTATAAAACGTATAATTTAAAAGGCTTCTCCTGAAAAACAATGAATTTTTAGTAGGGACAGTATTCTGCCAAATCAACGATATGTACTTACAATTTTCAACAAGCTCTTACGTTAATAAATTAATGTGTGCTCCTTCCATCGTTTTATAATTTCATTTCCTTCAAAACAATGACTTGTTTTACACTTAGAATATTTGACATATTTGACGTTATTACAGACACACCTTATCGGAAAACGAGCAAATCGCAATAATCCAACCAAGGTATGATAAAAACTATGTAGACTGATAAACATTTTACGAAAACGCGAACGCGAAAGAAATACCGAAGTGCGCGAATACAAACTTATAGACAACAAATTATTCGTGAACAGAATAGATGGAGAAGACAGACAGTTATTTGTAGTGCCCGATTCAATGCGAAATAGTAGTTTATGCAACAAGTATATAATCTATGACTTTATTGACGAGTCTGGTTTATGGCAGAGCGAGCTTGCGAGCGAGGCTAATAAATAGGACGAGTCAATAAAAGTTAGTTTATATACGAGTTCCATACAAAGCTTTATGTTCAACAGCGAAAATTAACTTTTAATTATTTAGAAAAATTATAAATGACAGTAATAAATTCATTCTGACAGTATTTATTGTGACATTGACAGCTGATATATTGATATTTTACAATAATATTAAAATAAAGTGTCATTATACATTAGTGTATAAAGAGCCACTTTACGCACGCAAAAGTACGTCATAAACAGTACTTTATAATGCAGTCGTACATAAAAGTATATTAATTCGTCATCATGACCTAGTAGGACATTTTTCCGTAGACCGAACTATGAAAAGAATTTTTGAAAGATATTGGTTCCCGAGATTAAAACGTTATGCTCGTCGTCATATCGCGAGTTGTATGGAGTGTTTAGTGAATAAACTTCCGCCTAATAAAACGCCCGGTGAACTACATCCGATAACACCTACGAAATTACACTTTGAACAAATACACGCCGATAATATTGGACCTTTCATAAAAACGAACCGAGGTAAGGTACACATTTTGATTATTATCGACTCTTTTACCCGTTTCGTATCAATGTATCCGATAAAAAGTACGAAAGCAAGTGCTATTATTCGAAGTTTTGAAGATTTTATCCTTCGCTATGGAGTACCACAGACTTTGGTTACTGATCGCGGTACCTGTTTCACCGCATATAAGTTCAAAAAGTTTTGTCTCGAAAGAGGAATTCATCATACTCTAAATTCCCCTCGACACCCCCAAGCTAACGGTATGGTAGAACGTCTCAACCGAACAATTATTCCTGTTATTCAAGCTGAGATGACAGATCAAGCAAATTGGGACCTGTGTTTGAAGAAAGTACAATACGACTTGAATTCAGCAGTAAACAAGACGACTAGACAAAGTTCTTTTCGATTATTATACGGATATAAACCTAACTTAGATAATGCGAAAATGAATGCTATTGTTGACATCAATGACGGCCCTCTCAAAGGAAGAACTCCTAAAAAGAGCTCTAAAAGCAATGAAATAACAATCAAGGAAAATATAAAGAACACTATGACAAGAAACATTACCGAGGAGTTTCATACGATATTGGAGAAATTGTTGTAGTTAAAGCACCAACGATGTCTACAGGAGAACCAACGAAATTGCAATCTAAATACAAAGGCCCGTTTGTCGTAGTTCAAGTATTGCCTTCTGGCACCTATAAGATCGAACTCCTTTGTGAAAGTAGTGGTAGGAGAAACGCAGTTATCACTGCCCATGTGTCCCAAATGAAGGGTTACTACAATCAGCAGACAAGTGAAGATGAGAGTTTCGATAATGACGAAGATGAAGAGGAGGTGGTTAATGTAGCTGACGAGGCTAATGAAGAAGAGGTATTAAAGATAGAAGAAGAGGAAGACAATGATCCAGAAGAAGTGGAGAAGGACGAGAAAGATGTGAATGAGCTAGATGTGTGTGATGGGAGACCTAGAAGAAGAAAAATGCCAGGGAAGTTTGATAGTTACATATTGGAGTAGCGAGGACGCTACTATTGCAGGATGGTCGAGTGTTATCTTTATTATTTTACATATTTAGTTTTTACTATTTTTATCCAATGGAGCTTTCGACCTATTGGGAGGTAGGCGTACTAATGGCTAACTTCAGTACATGAGTGGGGAGGGAGACGTTCTTGGCGCGTAAAAAGTACAGTTACCGTTGTTATTTTTGAGGCCAGTAAATTTATGTTTTTCTTTTAAAATGTGTTGTGTTTTTGTGTTGAGCCCTTGAGAACTAGAGAATAACTTACAGGTGTATTAGTTTAAATGTCAATTGTTAATTATATGTTATGGAAGGTAGAGGGGAGGAACGCCGACTGTGTGTATTAAGAGTGTTCGTCGAATAGCATCAAATAGTAGATGGCGCAAGTGTACCATAAGGGTATGATATGAACTTAGCAGTTGTAAACAAAGTGAGTTAAAATAACCTCAAAACTATTGAAGGTAGAAGAAGAAGTGTAGAAGGCAAAGGGAGAAACGCCGACTCTGTGTATTAAATGTGTTTTTTTTTGTTACGTTAATAAATTATAAAATGTGTATTATTTTAATAATTTTAGGATTGGTGAACTTCGTTTAAATTAACAAATTTTTTATTTATTATATTTATTTAATTTTTAATTCACAGAGTCGGCGTTTCTTCCCTATGCCTTCTACACTTCTTCTTCTACCTTCAATAGTTTTGAGGTTATTTTAACTTAACATACTTCACTTTGTTTACAACTGCTAAGTTCATATCATACCCTTATGGTACACTTGCGCCATCTACTGTGACCGTACAGACCCCGGTCACCTACATTTATTTAAATTTCGAGTAAAATATTGTAGGTATATAAAATCCCAGTGAATATGTACTAATTTATCATTATTCGTATGTACTTAACAGAAAAATATCTACTTGAATTTATTATAGGGATTCTAGGAACAAGGGTAAAAGTAAACACAGACACACTTAAAGTTACACGATAATATCTGTGTCACCAATAAAGGTTTATGACCTTTCTCACAATGACCACACTAATATCTGTTTTGACAATAAATAGGTCATCACCTTGCTTTAGACCAGCACTACCCAAGAGGGTGGTCCGAACGGCGCCAACAGGGTGAAACTACATGGCGCTTACTGGGTGAACCACATGGCCCTTCAATAGGTCGAGCAGTACCATGTTACATGCAAATTTCTTCGATAAGATAATTTTACCCAAACCGCCAACGTTATTTCCCAGATGGCCCCGTGGGATCGAGAGTTGATCAACCCCACAATTCTGACGTCACAAGCGTGGGCAGAACAAAGAAATTTCACATATAAATAGAGGGTGCTTGGCTGTAGAAAGGCAGACGATCTTGGTTGTCTCGAAAATCCAAATCTCCTTTGAATTTATCATCGAGACCTGGTTACCTGGCTTCGTAAACTCTGTAAGTTTTACTTATAGAGGCGAGCTATTAAAATCCAAATCTCCTTTGATTTTATCATCGAGACCTGGTTACCTGGCTTCGTAAACTCTGTAAGTTTTACTTATAGAGGCGGGCTATTAAAATCCAAATCTCCTTTGATTTTATCATCGAGACCTGGTTACCTGGCTTCGTAAACTCTGTAAGTTTTACTTATAGAGGCGGGCTATTAAAATCCAAATCTCCTTTGAGTTATCATCGAGACCTGGTTACCTGGCTTCGTAAACTCTGTAAGTTTCTCTTGCAGAGACGGGCAATTAAAATCCAAATCTCCTATGATTTTATCATCGAGACCTGGTTACCTGGCTGCGTAAACTCTGTAAGTTTTATTTATAGAGGCGGGCTATTAAAATCCAAATCTCCTTTGATTTCATCATCGAGACCTGGTTACCTGGCTTCGTTGACTCTGTAAGTACTACTTGCAGGGGCGGGCTATTTCAGTTCCACCACAACCAGATGGAAGGAGGCCAGAACTCCGGGGGAGTCACCACCGCCATGGAGGTATCGGAGAGTCAGAAACCTACAGGTCCGTTAATTATACTTGAATATTTAACAAATGTTATTTTTTGTTCCTAGTTATAGATATATTCGGCTCAGTATAATTTTTGTGTTTGTAAAATTTACCTGTGGGATAATTATTTGTTTCAGTAGATAATTTAACGGTTATTAAACTGCTCCAGAGCTTTCCGTACTACGCACTTGCCTTGCACACCATTTTAATAACTTTATTTATATTTGATTGTACTGGGTGTCGACCTGACTACTGCTTGTATTCCTTAGGTCGCTTAGACTACTTGTACAATCTACAACGAGGGAATACACTGCGAGGCTAATCAACCTCTAGCGCAGTGTGGGGTGCATAAGCTTTATTGTATTTATTATTATGTGTATTAGCTAAAATAACCCCTCTTCGAACACAAGGAGGTGAGATTCATCACGTAGATGCCGCCTACCAGGGGAATGCATACCCAGAATGTGGGGGTTACAACGGGAAGTTAGGAGACCTCAGTGACAATATGTATTTGTATGTACTTTACTAATATTTCCATGCAGAATGATTTGGAGTTTGCTCATTTGTTTATTTATATATTGAACACCAGGTTCGACTTGCAGGTGAACCATTTAAATTATCCCATGGGGCGATTCGCCTTAACTTTGAATTTGAAATATTTAATATAATATGTGTTTTGCTTTAAGGGCCTGAATAAATTGTTTATATGTTGTACCAAACTGTTTTATTTCTCCCGCATACACAGAACTTTAAAGAACACACAACGTAGGGTATTTAAATATGGAATGTTAATTATTTCTCCAGCAATGACTGGGGGCCGTAAGGTTACACTACTATTTGCTGTTATTTGACGGACACTTTTTCAGTTTGATTCCCATATAAGATTGTGTTCCTCCCCTCTACATTCCATATTATACGTGTTTCTTGATGTTTGTTTGGTGGTTTTTTATAAAAAGGAGATGTTACAGTTGGCAACACCGAAGTTGACAACACGCAGGTTGGCAACCACAAACCACAGATATCTTACTCTTTCTAAATAGATAGCCATTGCATAAAACCATGAATGAGCCGAATTGAAACTGCACACGGGGGTATTTGGACTTGCGCACAAGTAAATATTGCGCCCGCGAATTCAAACAAAATATTGTAATATCTCCGAATCACATTTCAATACCGTGCTGTAATGTTGGTTGCCAGACCAATTTTAGGGAATTTGCTTTTTTATGTTTACCCCCTGTAAGCCATCTCTTTTGCACATACATCTTACTCTTTCTAATTAGAAAGCTAAAGCAAATGCGCAAGTACAAATACCCCCCGGAATCACGATTTTCGACCTTATTGAAATCTTCAATTTGTCGCACTTTTTCATCGCGCAGCCCATATGCTTTAGTTATCTATTTAGAAAGAGTAAGATATCTATGCCACAAACAGTGTCAGCCTGCTTCCCCATTATTTCCCAATAGCCAATAGACAAGAACTGCTATGCAAACGGACGAACTCAAGGTCAATACGGATGGAGTTGATTTAAGTTTATCTTTGGTCCGTAAAACGTTGAAGAAGACGAGAATTTTGTGTGAATGTGTGAGTGTGACATTTTCAAATAATTAAAATATTTGATTCGGTCATTTTCTTCTAGTTCTCTTATTAAATTATTACTAAGCCCATACAAACATCTGCTCTGTTCACTGTTCTGTAAAAATAGGTCTTGTCCAGAATTTTCGACGATTTCAAATTGCTCTAGCAATAAATATTGAAGATATAACCGCTTAATCTTTCTTATAAATGCAGTTTTCACAAATAAACGAGATAAAATCTATTGATACTGTAACGAAGTCACTTTTATTGTGTTAATTAATTACAGAATTCTATAAAACCCGAGTCCCCGTCCTACAAACTCCCGTCCCCTCTCCTATAGATGGCACCACTGCATATGTACCCCACCGCTATTCTATCGGTGAAAACGCTAATTCGCGATTCCCCGATAGATGGCTACATTAATAATATCTCACCACTCCTAGTCAAACAAATGCCCTTATAAGGAACCCGGATCAGTCGCACCCTCAGTGCTATCCGTACCACTTTCACAGTACTATCCCGTCCAAGTAGTATACGACTTCCAAGTGCGATACCCGAAAAGTTGTGTGCCATCACCGTCGATATTTACAAGTAAGTATGCTGGGGACTCCCAGGGTAAGCCGAATTTCTGCCGTCGGATTTTCCGATTAGCCGTGTTTGTATGCGATACTGTGCCAACCCCACATTTCCGCTCCCCTGGCTTTCATGAGTGTTGGGCTTTCGAGCCATCCACCAGGAGTCAGTTACCCACCTAGTGTCCGATCCTAGTATATATCCCCGACTCTCTTGAGTGCTGGGCTTTCGAGCCATCCACCAAGAGTCAGGATATACCCTTGGCTTTCATGAGTGTTGGGCTTTCGAGCCATCCACCAGAAGTCATCAAACTCCGATCCTGCTCTAACCTCGGCTCTCGTAGGTGCTGGGCTTTCGAGCCATCCACCAGGAGTCGCCCCCAAAAGTATATTTGGCGAGTATCACAACAACACTGCGGTCTGACGATTTGACTGCCGAGTTCGGAGCCCTGTGATGAACTAGTGTTCTTATCTTCCGCTTAAACACCGCTGCATGAACCAACCGTCATCCCCTTGCTACAACCGTCACCCCCCCCCTACCCTGACTAGAAATTCTGCCCGTTAACGTGGGACTACACCCCCCCCCGAATAAATTTACCTATATGAATAGTTTGTTAATTTATCTTTTTACCTGAATACATTATTATTTTCCTTATTTAAACCAATCGTTTCATTTCCCTCGTATAACATCCCTTCCTGCAAACCGGTACATTTCCTATCCCGAACTCCCTACAGTTAAAGCCTGCATCGGAGTTCGCCGCCACCACAGTCTAGAAGATCTGACCCCTGGAGTACCGTGTCTTCACTGCAGCTACCTGAGGTGTCACGTGGAGTAAACCACTCGAATAAATCTGGCGCTCGAGATCCCCTTTCCCCTTAATTAACCCCTTGCCCCGACGAAGTACGTCACAATACTTATTATTATTAATATTATTATACACAAAAATGTTAGATTAAAAATCATTAAACTGTATTCTTCTTCTTCAGCAGTTTAGTTACGGAGTATCGTTACGGACCATCTATTGGGACGGACAAATTTTACGTACACGTAAAATACCCTACGGACATCCGTAGATACGGATGCATGGGGAAGCAGGCTCACTCATGTTTGTGTTACCTTAACAATGTAATAATAATAAATGTACAATAATATCCAATGTGTGATTTTATTTACATTGTGTTACACATATAGATTAATTTCCCTTATTTAAATTAAATACTTACCTATTATAAATTAATTTGAATTAAAGCTTTTTTGTGCATAAGCTTTGACTTGCTTGAAGTTTGTATTTATTTTTCATTTAAATGTAATTACATCTTTAAGTATTTGTATTTGAGATGTAGTCAGAGATGAAATCGCAATTTTACATGCAATTGTATAAATTAGTACCTAATGTGCGTGCTTCAGAAAAATTTTACTAAAATTTAAAAACAAAAACCATATTTCCTCTAATAACTAGCCCATTTATTTTCTTTTTCTACTAAAAACCCAAAACCATCACAACTATATCATATTGTAAGTACGGTTAATAAACTGTGCGGTTTCTTCGTTACTAATTATACTGAAATGCTCTTGAACCAAAACGATTTCAGGTGTCGACTTGCAGTACTGAAACAAGAACAATATGTCAATTAATATTAGAGTAGAGCTATACTCGTAAATATAAAACATACAGAAGTCAATCCACAGTTGTCATATTTACTGGATTCGGAAGGTCTTATCAGATAGATTTTTCCTGTAACCAACTCATCATTAGGCTCGAATGCGCTAAGATCCTCCAGGCGTTTTCTCAAAATACTAAGACCTATCTCTAATTTCTTCTTTTCGTAATGGGTTAGTTTGCAGTGATCCAATACCAAAGCAACACGAATACTCCAGTCTTGAGCTTGTTTCAGTTTTTTTATTAACTAATGGAGATACAGAAGTTGATCAAAACAGCTATTCTAAATTTAATTTTACTTACATCAGTATCGCTGATACTGAATATTCTACTCAGTAAATTTACTTCTGAAGATGTTTGATCTTCACCTAAATGTTTGACGGCCATTTGTAGAGTGTTTGGAGCTCCTCCGATGAAATAAATGTGAGTTGAGGCATTCAACCGATTTAAATGTCTTGCTATTTCGATGGTTAATGCACCTCCCCAGGCAACGCCTACCAAATTATATGGTCCTTGCGGCCAAATATTTCGAATTTTCTAAAAAAAGTAGGGGTGATTTAGATCTACCCAATAAAATCAAACAAGTCTAAATCACAAAGTGACTGTACCTCCACATAAGCCAGAGCAAGTTCTTCAATTGACAAAGGCGTTGAAGGTAAAACAGCACAAAAAGTAGGATATATTATGTCCTTGGCCAAATTTTCAATTTGATCTTGTCCAGTTAAACTTGGAATAATGAACATGGGAACTAATTCTCTTATTTCTCGGGGTCCATATGTCGTCAATTGAATAATTGTTGGTTCTTTTGGTGCTTCTTTAATCTGTGTAATAATAACTTCTGGACTTGCCGGAATCAGATTATTTAACTCTAAAAATTTCAAATTATAAACAAAATTATTGATGAAAAATCATATATCATACTTTTGTACAGAGCTTGAGTACTCTGCTTATAGACACGATCGCGATCATCTTTGATGAAAATATTTTTAATTTTGTAATTGAGAATTTCGTCCAGAGAGCCAATCCCGTCTACAAAGTCTAAGTCTTTTAGCCATTGCACGTTATAGGTGCTAAAACCAGCTTCTGATCGCATATAACAGATACCTGCAGCTGAGCTAATAAAATTGACCAATAGAGCCTTTGGTGCGGTTGTGCGCAAAGCTTGGTCAATATAATGAACCGATTTGATGTCTGTATTTCTTGACAATGTTGGTTTGGTTGGTAAAATGAAAACACCTTGAAGAGGACCCAGAAGATAAACTTCTGCTAATAGTTCAGTTGCACCCTCCCTAGTATGAATTTTGCTTGGTGCCAAAATTATTTCGACTCCGTAGTATGTTTGAAGTAGAGATAAACGCCGATTAATGTGGTTTTGTTGGGGTTTCAAATCGGAGGATATAACAATTTTTCTTGCACCACGCAACACCAGCCACTCAGTTACATCTGCCCAATATTCCACGTTTCCTCCTAAATTATTTCGTTCAGAAATAAATTAAATTAAGTGTTAGCAAGTGTTACTTACCACATATTAAATATGAACTTTTGGAGTTGCAAATAAACTGTGTGGGTTTATCCACATTGAATTTGTTTAATGTTACACTATCACCGACTTCAATTATGATTTTCCCTATATTTTTGCTACTTTTCAAAGTACTGAAAATAAATAAGAAATTCAAGGTACAAGTTGAAATTCGTTGTCGTTGTGATTGTTACCATAAAATTTCACTTATATTTTGATGATCAACAAATTTTGAATCCAAAGGTGTCACTCTCGAGTCAATTATTGCTTCCATTATTCCATCTTTAATTTTAGTCTTAACATCATCTGGAAGATGCATAATAGCGTCGAAATCAATTGTGAAAAAGTCGACATTACGTAGAAACACGTTCATTCCAATAGATTTATTTTCCTCTAAATCATACTTTCCATATTGTAAAAATCGTCCTTTAAGAGCAAGTGTGCTCAAAGATATTTGTAGCAAGTTGCCTGAAAGACAATTTAAGATGACGTTTGCACCTTTCCCGTTAGTAGCCTGCAGCAGGATAGGTCCAAAACTTGTACTCTCGGATGACAAGATGTTGATGTCGCTGAGCTAAAAAAATATTATGTATCCTAACCAAAAGTACAGTTTGTGATGTAATTTTTAAAATTTTAATTGTTGTACATACTATTGAAATAGGTACTGTATAAATACTGTGTCATTAATATATTCAAATAAGTAGGTCCTTCAAACTTGATTTAGGTTCAATTCAAAATTGTTAAGTTGGAAATACTGCAATTTAGCTTATACGATCGCGTCTGTATGTACGTGCTTTTAAAACATAAAAGATTAGGTAATATATAAATTTTCTTCCACGTACGCCGTACGAAGAAAAGAATGATCTTGATTTGATTTTAAATTGTTGATAAAATATTGATTAAGAAAATAAAACATTGTATTTCTAACATTACTAATGGTACTTACGAAGGGAAATGAGTTCTTAATATGAGCTCTTTGCATGTTGGTAGCCACTGTTGTAAATACGTGACATCGATGAGCAAATGCTAAACTAATTGCTGCAGAACCAATCGCAGAACAACCTGCGTGAACCAAAACAACGTCACCTGATTTTATGTTTGCTTTCAAGAAAAGGGCGTAATAAGCCTGGAAAAATATTAAACAACATAATAGTAAACATACATAATATGACTAATTTTTTAGCTTACACAAACATAGGCATTAGGAATGCCAGCACTATATTCTACAGACCACTTTGTTGGCATGTTCCATTTTAAAATTGGATCAGCGACTAATGTTGACGTGTTCGGATCAAATCTAGCTAGTCCCATTATATTTTGTCCAGCTGCATCGAAGCCAGAATAATCAATGTTACCTAATTCGTTCCTTTTAGGAAACTGTGGATTTATTGTTTCGTCTTTCAAATTAATCCCAATGTATTTAAGATTAACATTCTTGATTATATCGCTTGTCAGGCAGAATTTGTTTGGGACATTATCTTTTAATTTTAAAGGAATTGACAAGTAACAACCTACAATTCCATCCTTGATGATGGTTTGGAAAAGGTTTTGTTTAAATAATATTTTTGTGGAATGTTCATGCGGATTAAATTCGGATGATTTGTTGTCCAATGTGAACAACACTCGTATATTCTGCATATCAGGCAGTTCACGAAGTTCTTGTTGGAAATTTGCAAAACCTTCAATTGGTATCACATTAGAAATTAAGTAAATACTCTGACGTTTGTCATTTGCTACTGCAGCAGCAGATTTTAGTTCGTGCACCCACGATGCTGATCCGCGATGTAGGTCCTTCACACTTAATGAATCAGTTTTGGCCAAAACAATAGCAGGGTCCACGTGGTGTGCCTGAAATATTGTAAAATGACATGGACAATTTTTGTAGAATGTTTTTTAACAATTACTCTGCGAATAACAGAATAGCTAATATCTCCAATATAAAATTGTGCTACTTGCACGATGTCAGAATAGGATAAAATATTCTTATTGGTTTGTACTAAAAGAAA
Source organism: Pediacus dermestoides (assembly GCA_963942485.1). Lineage (NCBI taxonomy): Eukaryota > Metazoa > Arthropoda > Insecta > Coleoptera > Cucujidae > Pediacus > Pediacus dermestoides. The sequence goes on from OZ012626.1 coordinate 15,763,439, forward strand.
ACCGTGACATGATTCCACTAGTTTAGCAACAGCCGATGTTATATGGTCGTTGAAAATAATAAGCAAAGGATAGCTCTCTTGAATTATTATTTGTTTGGAATCTTTCACTGAAACCACATTAGGCTGAAACGGAAATCTTTTATAATTTATATGATATTAAGTATTTACTACTTACATTCAGTTTCTTGTATTCTTTCAAAACTTCGTTAACATTATCTAATAATGATGGATTTTTACTCTCAATTTCAGTAACTATCACATTAGTTACATATTGATCAACGAAATTATTTAAAGTAAGTTGCAATGCAGTATTAATACCATTTTCTATTGACTGTGGAAGAACAAAATAAGTTAAGTTATTACTGGTATAGTTCTACAGTTGTACATACATTATACGTTATATTGTTTAAGGGAATAAAATCAAGACAATTCAAATAGTTTGAATTTTTCGACTTTTCCAAAGTGGTCGTTCTCAAGCCAATAAGTTGAATACCTGGGGTAGAAATAATCCCAGTAGAAAAATTGTAAGTGACTTGAACATCGTCTTTTTCCGCTGGCAGAAGTGTTTGAGATATAGCAATTTTTTTAATAAATTTAGGTGTTTGTCCTTCCTGTTTTCTTTCACCTGCTTGTAATAAAACTTGCTGGATCATGGCTTCTAAGAACAAGTGCCATTTTAAATTCCAATGAATAGAACTAACCGAACCTAAAATATGTTTAATGATCTTTATTTTTTTCAGGTCATTTTTGATAAAGTATAATAACCATTTTCGGTTATAATTAAATTTTTTATGGTTTTAAATAAACCAGAATAATTGTGGCCTCTATGATGCATTTCATTATAAAAGTCATTTTCGGATAACTGAACGTTGTCTTTACCAATCTCAATTTCATCAGTGTGTAAGAGGAATTTGTCATTTTTTTCTGGTATAGAAATCTTACCAGTCATTATCAATTCTTTATTAGAAACAACCTCAAATTCACCAGTACCTTTAAGTACCATTACATGAAGTGGTACAGAACCTGCAATGTTTTGCTTATTAAAAAATTATTAATAAATTACTTATATTTGGTTACCGATTTTAGGGATTTGCAGAACATTTCTAATAAATATATTTTCAAATATCATGTTGGAGTGGTTAACTTGAATATTTAAAAATATTTCAAAGACAATGTTCTAAAAACGGATAACAAATTTATATTTAAAAAAAATTAGAAAATATTTTGCGCATACTAAATAGAAACTGGTAGGTAAGATAATTCTATCATCAAATTGATGTCCAACGCAATCTCGGAATTCTTCACTGTTCAAAGTAATCGAAATATCTCTCAATCCCAAATTTGAACTGACTTGTTTTCCTTCTATGGTGCTTCTCCATAACTCCGTATGATTCCAGTATGATAAGTCAGATAAAGTGGAAGTTCCTTTACTCACGGGATACTCCAGTTTTGGATAAAGTGCTGATACATTTAAGTCGAGACCAGCTAAATACAATCTGAAAATAAAATCACTTTAAACAAAATGTGTAAACTATTATGCTCCGGCTTAATAACTTCCAGGTAATAGTGCAGGCGCCAAAGGTACTTGAGTATGCATAATATGAGGACCGGCAACTATGCTCGGATTCTTATATCTGAGACCCTAAATAATGATAAAAAAAATCATGTTGCCGGCAAATCGAACGGTCCAGTTCAATTCCCTCGCGCTCTTATTATGTTATCACTATTATTACAGTCAATCAGATATTTGAGATTCAAAAACTTGCGGGTAGGCTGAATTTTTAATATGTTGTTTCTGATGGTCCGAAAGGTAAAATCTCAAGTTGGCGTATCCTCACCTGTTTCGGAATCCCCGCCATCTAGAAAAATTATTGGAATCGATTTTTGGATTTGCCTTATGTTCTGTTGGTCGGAGGAAAAAAGTGTAAAGACAAAAATTGTATAGCTCAAAATTTGCAACATTTTTTGTCTTACGCTGAACTCTCTGTAGTTAGTTCCCAAAAAGATAGAGGGCGCCAAAATTTCCAAAAATGCGCTGTACCTATGTGCCTGTTATATGTCAATGTTTTTCTGGTATTTGAGTACCTAAAAGTGTTTTATTCAAAAAAATGTGAAAAAATGTCGTTTCAAGTGTCCAATTTGAAAGAAAAAGACCAAGCGAGTTAACGTGTTTGTTTTGTGATACAACTGGAGACTTAGTTAAAATATTCAAATCTCAATCGTGGATGACTATCATAAGAGCAGCAGATTCAAATTTCTTCGCAATATATCCAGTGGTGTCGAAGATTGGAGGGGAAAAGTGGAGCAGTCCCCCAGTATCTACGCCACTGGACATTTTTTTATAAAGAAACCCCATCATTACTTAGAAATGTACTACATTACTCTGTGTACGAAATTTAATGAAAATCGATCCAGTGGTTTAAAAGTTATGGTAACAAAACGAGTTCTTATACTATACTTTGACACCCTGTATCTTTGTTATAAAACATTTTTGAGTAAATTTTTTTTATTAAAGTCTACTTATTTTTTGATGCTCTATCACCTCCCAAAGTTAATGAAGTTTAACTTTTACCACCCTGTATATAAAAATATAAAAGGGGTGCGAAAAAAATTGGACCATATGATGGAGCGGCAACATCCAAAATATTAATCTTTGAGCTGTTATCAGCTTATATCAATTGATAAAATGCGGTCCTCATATTATGCATACTCAATTCCATTCAGCTCCCGGTCTATAAATCAGTTAAATATTAATTGTCTAATTGTATAAATAATTGTATTCCAGGTAGCTACTAATAGCAAGCAAATACATTTAGTTGAAGGTGAATATATCGAGTCTAAATATCAATAATATTATTAATTCACATCTGAAGTTTTTCATTCCTTTTAAGTGTTTAGAATTTGAGCAAAATAGTGTTTACCTTCCCAAACCGCCAAGCAGAAATTCTACACTACTCTTGCACCCCCTGTTTGTTAAAGGAATGTTCGTGCATCCAGACTTCAAAGACCTCTTCAAAATAGCTTGTAATAAACCATGTGGAGCGATTTCTATTAAAACCGAATCCTTGGGAATATGCTTTAAGCCCTCCTCGAACAGTACGGAACTAAGCAAATTGTTCGTGTGATACTCAGCCGATGAATTTTTGGCTAAATCAGTCTCCCAGTCCTCTTCCAGGTTGGAAGTACTCACCCATTTCGAGGATCTTGGCACTGGTGCCGGAATAACTTCTTGAAGATATTTTAATAACAGTGGGGCAGCTGGTTTGATATATTGGCTATGATATGCAATATTTGAAACATTTACTAAACGGGCAAAAACTCCTTTATCTTGTAACTGTTTCACAAACGTTTCCATATCCTCTGTTGGCCCAGATATTGTTGAACTGTCTGGACCATTATGACAAGCTACTTCAATAGATGTGGGTACTTCGTCTTTGATTTGTTGGTAACCCATCCCGATAGCAGCCATCATTCCCTTAATTAATTGGGCTTCTAAAGAGGCACGACCTCTTGAGTAGGCACTTAAGATCATTTGTTCAGCTGTTAAACAACCATCAGCATATGCACAGCCTAATTCTCCAACAGAGTGTCCGATTATTCCATGAGGCACAATACCAATAGATTTAAGTATGTCAGTTAAACCAATCTGTAATAATTATTGCTCTTTTTATATGCTGATTTTACGATTTCACAGCACTGAAATGTTACCTGAATTGCAGCAATACCAACAAAGGAATGTAAAATACTGTCATATACATGTGAATCCTTACTGGAAATGATGTCAAGTAAGTCTACACCTTTAGGCTTTAAGACATTAGCGCATTTGTTGATGGCATTAGCAAACACTGGTAAGGTCATTAAATCACCAACCATTCCAGTCCATTGACTGCCCATTCCGGAATAAACAAACCAAATTTGTCGTTTGTTGCCAGAATGGTACTAAAACTTATGGAAATTAAATTCTGGTGATCTACCACAAATGCTTGAAAGTACCTCAAATTCCTTTTTCTCATCTTCACCCCCAACTATAGTATAACCCCTGTAGAGATGGCCCAAAATAGATTTCTCATATAAATCTTGAATTAGTTGGAAAAATTGAGGGTTATCTTTATGTTTAGATGTTATCTAGAATTAACAACATTTATTTTTGTAATTTCTTTTTTTGTCCAGCCAATAAACATGTTTGATTGACAAAAATCCGGGCTAATTGAAATTTGACAGACAAGGGTATTTGAGTGTCCGAATGAACCCCATTGAACTATATCAAAAAATGAAAGCTATTTGCCGTTTCTAACCTATATCGAAGACTGCGTATTAAGACTTTTTGACCCCGCCAACTTTAAAAAGTATTCATTATGTTTCATTGTCTGAAGGTGGGTTTCATGTGTTTGCAATAATAAATTTATCTAATTTTTTGTATTTTTATTCTCTCTAGCTAAATGTATTTTCCCCATCATCGGAAATTTTATACTTTTCTGAAGTGGAAAAAAATATGTACCTAGATTATTTGAAGTACTAATTTCAGAAATTAAAAAAAAGCATATTATTGGAACTTTGAGATTGCAAGCCAATTTTGTAAGTTAGTTATATACAATTATTTAGTACAATACACTTAGACATAAGTACCTACATAACTAAATAATAACAGAGCAGAAAAAGTAATAAAATTTGAATTGAAAATAAAATACATAAAGTAGGAGGAGGAATACATTTTTTTTTCAAGCGTATAATAATTTCGATAATATTACTATTCACAACCTTATATTGAAGGAGTTCATTTTTGTGAGGCGGCAGTTTTGTCATTATTTTTGTACGGCGGAGCTGAAATAAATGCATTGAAATAACATGGGAAGAGTGTCTCCCTCTATGAATCGTAAATTCATTCAGACAGATACCTGCGCAAGTAACCTAAAAAGAATGAAATGTGTAAACTGTCATTTGAACCTAATATAAAAATGATGTTACGAAATCTCAAAGAAATATTCTAATTAAAAACTTGAAAAAAGAAATAGTATATAATACACGGCGGCAAAAGCCTACTAATTGCCTCGCATACATTCTACTGCCTCGGCTAGCGCCTCTGCAGTGAAATGTATGCTCGGCTATAATATGAGCTTTCTCCGCCTGGTTTATAATATACTATATTATTGGTTGAGATTTAGCAGCTCCTCAAAAAAAAAAAAAACTAACGACAAAAGAACAATCTAAAAATATTAGGTACACAGTACACACGACAAAAAAGTTGTTGCAAGTTAAATTTCAACTTGAGAGATTTAAGTTTTTAAAAATTTTATTTATATAAAATACGAGTTTACAAATTGAATATAAAAATATAATTATAATTTTAGAATAATATAATACTAATAACGTGTGATTCTTTAAATTTCCATTCTAGGTAAGCCTTGGTATTTGAACGTACGCGCCGAATTGATTCATGAGTTGCTGTCAGTTTCAAACAACAACCAGAAAACCTAACCTTTTTTGACATTTAAAGAAATGAGGTGTAATCAAAGACATGAATTTTTTTTCTACCGCCAACTCAGAATGGTAATTTAATGAATCACACGTTATAAAGCAAGTGTATATCACCAGAAACGAATTTTTATTAGCTGTGAATTCAAGTGTTTTGCGCGTGTGCCACTATGGGTAAGGGTTGTCGTAAAAGATGTAAAAATTTTCGCGCTGGTCCAAGGCTGTATCGTTCCATCTTTGATATAGTTCAGTGATGAACCCCCAAATGAACCTAAAGCCGGCGACTGACTTGAGCCGATCTTTGTAATGTAATGCTCGCTTCGAGCATTACATTACAAAGTTCCTTTTTCTTGGCGCCGCGAATGCTCGTTTTGAATGCTTGGCTCAGCAGTGCTTTACTATTCAGTTTGTTCTAAAATCAAAAGGATTCGTCAAAAAACCGACAGTCAAGTGGAGCACCATTGCTCGAGTTGAGCGGCTCCGCTCGCTGCTCGCTAACCGGCACTGACTAGCGAATGCTCGTGTTGTAACACGTTACATTACAACGTTCTGTTACAAGTCAGTCGCCGGCTTAAGATTACTTAGGTATGTGTTATTTCCAAATTCGGGATTTTAGCCTCCTATATGCGGTGTACTGTCTTTAACTTACTAAATTTCATTTTTACGGAGAATTATCATCTGACTAAAACGGAAATAAATTAGCCTTAAATTAGTTTTACTGCGAATTTCGCGCATATTTAACATTCAGGAAAAGCTGATATAACGGCGCTGTGCGGACAAGACAATTAAGATATTCTCTGATAGCGAGGCTGCACTAAAGACACGCAGCTCCAACAATTTAATTGAAAACTGATTTGGAACTGCCGACAGACCTTGAACTCCTTTGGAAATTCAAACAACCACTGTTGTTTGGGTGCCGGGTCACTCCGGGCTCAAGAGGAATGAAAGGGCCGATGAACTCGCACGGAAGGGTGTGGAATCTCTTTTTGTGGACCCAGAGCCATGCTTACCCATCTTTGAAAATAAGACGGGAATGATAAATATGGTCAAACAGATGACAGATAAAATGGAAGTGTCACTAGACGAGAAAGAGGAAATAATGGACAAAAAAAGAATGGGAAAATCTAATGAAGGCAAGAAAGAGAGACCTCTACTGCTCGAACTAAAATCTAATAACAAGAGAACACAAATGCTAAAAGCATCTAAGAAATTGAAGATAACAAATCTGTTTGTGAGAGAGCACTACCTACTCGAAAAAGGTTCTAGAACAACGTAAACAATTGAAAGTAGCTAGAAGCAGCAAGATAAAAGGTTACGCTTAAATAAATTATAACAAACTTGTAGTCAATGGCGAAACTTTTACACAACCCGGGATTTGGAGAAGATGAGTAAAGGCGAAAATAAGGAAAGGGTAAAGGAGAGAGGGCAATCAGAGAAGGAAAACGTACGAAGTTCAACATATAGCGAAAGATCTCCAACACCACAAAACCGGGATGGTGAAATGGGGAAAATAACAGGAACAAGAAGAACAGGGACAATACCAGGAAAATTTAATTATATGTACAAAAAACAAAAATGACTAGGCAAACCAAAAAGATAAACGAGACGGATAAAGGAAGGAAAACAAGAAAACCAAGTATAATTACAACAGCGAAAGCTGAAAATAAAAACGTAGCAAAGGAGCAGAAAATGAGGGAAAGCCCAGAATGAATTATAAATCTAGGTTCATGGAATGTAATATACGAGACATACACCTCGTAACACTACAAGAAACATATCTAGCAGGAAACGGTGTCCATAAGTTGCGAAATTATACCCTATTTAAAAGCGGAAGCAACAGCAAAAGATTTGGAGTAGGATTTCTAGTAAGAGATGATATACAGAGGGTGACGTACGACACTTCGAACCAGTAACAGATAGGTTGTGCATTTTGAGAATCAAAAGGAGCGGTATAGCGATGTCTCTATTAAACATTCATGCACCAGCAGACGAAAAAAAAGAGGAAGTCAAGGACAGATACTAGAGGCAGTAACCGAAAAAATACCAGATCCCGATCTCACAATCGTAATGGGATATGCGAATGCGAAAGTGGGTAGAGAGGGGATTTATAAAGAAATAGGGACGTTGCATTTTTTTAAAATCCCGTTTTTTTTCGGTTAGAAATGTAAAACGACTATATTAATAATACTCTACAGCAAAAATAATTTTTTTACTCAATATTTGTACATAAAAAAACGATTATAAATTGACCGTAATTGGACTAAAAAATGTTTTTTAAAATATTGATAGTGATAATTTGGTATCAGCTTTAAAAAAAAAAAATTTGAAAATCCTGCAAATCCCTATTACGGGTGGTGAAAGTAAGCATGGGAAAAGCAATGAGAATGGATTTAGGCTTATATTTTTCGCAATAGAAAAGTCATTGAAAAACATGAGAACGAAACTTAAAAGGAAAGGCATCCATAAGGGGACATGGATGATACCGAGAAGGTATGAAACTAATCAGATAGACAACGTACTAATTAAGAACAAGTACACCTGGCTAAGTGAGAACTTTTAGAGGTGCAGAAACTGACTCTGACCACTTTTTAGTTGGGGTCAAGCTAAGATATGGGGAAGAAAAAAAGAAAAAAAAAGAATACAACTGAAAACAAATATAATATGATAGACTGGCAAAAGAAAGCAGTGGTATCTAACTATAGGAGAGATGTTGAAGAAGTATAAGTATAACAGGGATGGCACTCAAATTGATGGGGGGATAGAAGAAATAAGATGGAACAAAATGGAAAGGGCCATAAAACTAGCGGCCCAAAAATAATATAACGATAAGTAACACGCATAGGAAAAAGGGATGGATGACTCATAAGGAATAAGAACGGAATGAAAATTTAAACAAGACTAATACACCGGATGCTGCAGGCACAGACATAAATAGACAAAAGCAATTATCTCGAACAGAGGAAAAGAGTAAAATAAATATATGTGTAGAACACTGAAAAGAAAATTCATGGAAGAAGAACTGCTGAGAGAGGAAGTAAAGGAAATCATAGTAGCATTAAAAAGTATCAAAAGTTCAGGAGAGAATGGCATTTTTGCGGAAAACTTGAAATAGAAGGAGAAATATTACATGATTACCTATATAAATTGCTTAAGGAAATCTGGAATACTGAATAAATGCCACACCAATGCAATCATTGTACTGATTTAGTATAGTACCTATAGTAGGTAATCGTGATTTTTTTCGGCTTCAAGATTTTGATGGATTTACACGTTTTGAGGGCCTCTGTATCCACGATAACTCAAAATAACTTATCGGAATTGATTCAAATTTCATATTTAAGATCCGATATTTCAGTGTCAGTTTAAACCAAATTTGGGTAAACTTCGTTTAGAATATACAAATTTAAAATGATAAAATTCACATTCTAATTGAAGTTTACCCAAATTTGGTTTAAACTGACACTGAAATACCGGACCTAAGAGTTTGAGCAAAATTGTGGGTGCCACATTAAATCTTTTTCATCTAGCACCTACACAAATGGTACTTATCTGAAGACAGTTTATTTTATTCTTTAATGTTGATTTAGAATTAAAATTTGAACTTTTTTTTGAAATTCCGACAAAAATTTTAAAAAAAATATCTGATGTGCCCAACACATGACTTTCTTATACATTGTCATTATATAGTTTGTATATTTGAAAAATACTGAAGGGGTAGCCAATAATCATATGCAGTCGACATTCAATACGTTATTAATATAAAATCATATTTATTTATTTATTACTAACTGTCCCCCGTGGGCTTCGCTCCACGATAGTTTTCTATTTCGCGCCGTTTTTGCAATAATATTTAATTGTATTACAATATATCAATATACCGGGTGCCCGTTTTCAAACCTGAACATAAGGATTTAACATTATTGTGGTGAATTCTTGCTCGCCAATTCAGCCTAGAGAATATATTTTTTTATCAGTGGAATGAGAAACTTATTGCGCGTCAAATGATATCAAAAACTACATTATTTTCATCGATTTTTATTGAAAAATATTAATTTAAAATTTGAATGTCGACTGCATATGATTATTGGCTACCCCTTCAGTATTTTCCAAATATTAAAACTGTATAATGGCAATGTATAAGAAAGTCATGTGTTGGGCACATCAGATATTTTTTCTCGTCGAACCTATTCACATGTTCAATGCAGAGTTGCCACTTTTATTTTCACAAAAGTGGTCATATCTTTGTAAAGAAAGGACTTACAGCACTGCGGTAAAAAAATTCGTCATTCTTAAAATGTAAAGTTTATCACAGTATCATCCGAGTGCGGCAATTACTGATCACCCTGTATAATAAGAAAGTATAGTAATCGTGATTTTTTCGACTTCGAGATTTTGATGGATTTACGTTTTGAGGGCCCCTGAATCCATTTTGACAATAACTCAAAAACGAGTTATCGGATTTGATTCAAATTCCATATTTAAGAGTTTGAACAAAATTGTGGGTGTCACATTAAATCTTTTTCATCTAGCCCCAACACAAGTGGTACTTACCTGAAGACATTTTTAGGTTTTTTAGGAATATCTTCAAAAATAAACTATTTACGAGATTTCTTTAACATTGATTTAGAATTAAATTTTGAACAAATTTTGTTTGAAACTTTTTTTGAAATTCCGTCGAAAAAAATTATTTCTATAGTGGCGCCATCTATCTCTGATTTACAAAAGTGCATTATTTACATTACAGAAATCTATACCGTTGAGGAAATCGATTGTAGCAATATTATTTGAAAAGACCGACGGCTACGTTTTTATATTTTAAAAAAATTTAAATTAATATTTTTCAATAAAAAGCGATGAATATAATGTAGTTTTTGATATCATTTGACGCGCAATAAGTTTCTCACTCCACAGATAAAAAAATATTTTCTCTAGGCCGAATTGGCGAGCAAGAATTCACCACAATAATGTTAAATCCTTATGTTCAGGTTTGAAAACGGGCACTTGGTATATTGATATACTGTAATACAATTAAATATTATTGAAAAAACGGCGCAAAATAGAAAACTATCGTGGGGCGAAGCCCGCGGGGGACAGTTACTAAATAAATAAATAAATAAAAGTGATTTTATATTAATAACATATTGAATGTCGACTGCATATGATTATTGGCTACCCCTTCAGTATTTTCTAAATATTAAAACAGTATCATGGCAATATATAAGAAAGTCATGTGTTGGGCACATCAGATATTTTTCCTTTTTCCTTTAAATAATAGCATAAATCGGTACCATAAGATGATGCCGGAATAACCCTTGCCCTTGTACGTGACCTTGAATTTGATGGAATACTTTGCTGCGATTAGCCTCTCGTATAATTTTGCTTCGTAAAGGTAGCAAATTTTCACGCGCAGGTCGGGTCTTGTGCTCTTGTGTTTATCCAGTAATACCTACATATCCGTGAATAAAACACTATAAGTACTTACAACTTTGAAAAGTATGAATATCTACGTCTATCCTGAGTTCTATCCGTTCCTGTTAACGTTTTGAACAGTCTTCTAACTGTCCGCTACACGAAACACCAAATAAAAAAAATATTATGAAATTTTAACGCTTTTGAAAATGAAACTAAAATCCTAGGTAGCTAAAGAAACAACAAATAACGACCAAATGATATCAAACAACTAAACTAGGTTCCACAATATTTAGGTTGAACTAAATATGTGTATGAAAAACTTAAATTATTAAAAATAAATAACAGAATACTTATCAAAATTCCACAGTGCGAAAAATGCTTGATATCTTTGAATTTGCTGTAGCTAAACTTTGAAGATTTATAAAATGCTTCTCAGTTTTGGTCAACGTTTCACTCAAACAAACTGTACAGTGCACAATAGTCCTTCTCATCAAAATATTTCGATATTTTGCCTTTGACAGTTGTTTGACTAACAATCTCTTCTTCTTCTACTTCGTACTTGGATTGCAAAGCAATGTCAAGTTTTTGGTGTTTGGCGATATAGCCACTCTCACCAGGATTGGATTAATTGGTTTTCACTTTTTAAATTTTTATAACTTTATTCGAGCTCTTCGTGTGTTTAATGCAAATAGAATCTTTAGTATAAAAACAAATAGATTTCTGTAATGTAAACAACAGCCACTCAGAGATAGATGGCAACACTATATAAATATGTAAATAATTTATAATTATTAAAAAACGGCGCAAAATAAAACACTTTGTTCACTTTGTCGACACGTCTAAAAATTGAAAGAGCATTCACAAAAAATTTGGCGTCGATATCTTTAATGTAGATTTGCATGCATAATACAATTTCACGACTTTATTGTATCTATATATTAGAAAAAATTTTAATCGAGTTGCCATGATATCCAAAACATAAAACCGTAGCCGTTGTAGCCGTCGATCTTTTCAAATAGTAATGCTACAATCGATTTCCTCAACGGTATAGATTTCTGTATGTAAACAACATGTACTTTGTAAATCAGAGATAGATGGCGCCACTATATAAATAAAAAAATTTGGCGGAATTTCAAAAAAAGTTTCAAACAAAATTTGTTCAAAATTTAATTTTAAATCAATGTTAAAGAATAAAAAAATCTCGTAAATTGTTTATTTTTCAAGATATTCCTAAAAAACCAAAAAATGTCTTCAGGTAAGTACCACTTGTGTTGGTGCTAGATGAAAAAGATTTAATGTGGCACCCACAATTTTGTTCAAACTCTTAAATATGAAATTTGAATCAAATCCGTTAAGTCGTTTTTGAGTTATCGTGGATACAGACAGACACACAGACAGACACACAGACAGACATCATGGGGAAATGGTCAAAATGGATTCAGGGGCCCTCAAAACATGTAAATCCATCAAAATCTCGAAGTCGAAAAAAATCACGATTACAATACTTCCTTATACTACGTATAAGAAAGTAAAAACGAGTTATTCTTAATACACATATATTTTTCATAGTGCGCGTTGAATCCGACAGCCTAGATAGACTAAAGGGACTTGACTGCCAAACGGAAGGTCATGGATTCGAATCCCAAAAGGATCAATATATTTTTTAAATTTTACTGGTTTTTATGGTACCGAAAACCATAATAATGAATAAATCATGGTCGAAGTATAGGGTCTGTCGGAGCCTCCCCTCCAAATTCTCATGTTATAATGGGCGTGGCGAGATGAACGGGCATTCTTTTTTATTGGCTCGCTTTAGCGCGGTTCTATTCAAATTTTAGGTTTTTTTGAATTTCGTCAATATATTTCTGAATTCAAAACAACAACGACAGGTAACGTGAAAAATAGTGCGATACAGTTTTTTACATTTCCTCATAATCAAGATGTGAGAAATAAATGGATCCAAGCTTGTGGATTACCAACTGACACCGTCATTGATAAGAATAGACGGGTATGTTCGCAACATTTCGATAAGGAACTCGATTACACTTTGGCAGCAAGAATGATTTGTATTGGTGCAAAAACACGATAAACAACCAATCGGATCACGCGTATAGGATGCTGACGTCACTATGCTGGGATACTACGCGGAGGAGAGGGTCAAGTAGACCTGTATTACTTCGACCATGGAATAAATAAATGTGATTTTATATCGGGAGATTTTTTTAAAAGAGTAATAATTCAAAAATCTAAAATATAACACTTATTTTTGTCGTAAAATTCGGTTATAAGGTGTGGAGCAAGGACAGATTTATCCGTAGTGCAATACGTGCGAGAAAGACTTCCGAAAACTATTTGAAATTGTTGGAAAAAGCTCAAAATTTAAACATGACTTTTACAAGAAATTTAACTTAATTTCCATGTGGTCAATGGCGGTTGGTCCATAAGAACTGCAGAGCTGCAGAACTCCCAAAAATATCATCTTATTATTAGTATTTTGTTAATTAAGACCTTTTATTTATTAAATAATGAAATACAATCCAACTACTCAGTGCTTAGGTATTTTGTGGATATTTTCAATAAATAATACTATACATACAGGGTGTTTCAACTCAAAGTGGACAACGTCATAGAGGTTGTAGATCTCATCGAGACTAACACTTTTTTCAAATTATTATTTTTTATTTAAGCTTTTGTTTTCGAGTTATCGACCTTCTTTTGTTTTTACACAAACCTCTTTATCTTCATTATTTATGGCCGGATTTTAAAAATTGAAAGTTTTTTGAAATTGTCAGTTTGATATCAACAATTTTTGAGTTAAAATTAAAAAAAATATATCAACAAACAAAATGGCGACCAATTTTCTTTGGAGCAGACTTAGAGCTATCCAAGTTTAAAAAAGAAAACTGGTCGCCATTTTGTTTGTTGATATTTTTTGAAAAAATGTTTAACGCAATAATTGTAGATATCAAACTGACAATTTCAAAAAACTTTAATTTTTTAAAATCCGGCCATAAATAATGAAGATAACGAGGTTTATGTAAAAACAAAAGAAGATCCATAACTCGAAAACAAAAGCTCAAATGAAAAATATTAATTTGAAAAAAGTGTTAGTCTCGATGAGATCTACAACCTCTATTACGTTGTCCACTTTGAGTTGAAACACCCTGTATACATTTTTTAAGATACGCGAAGCGCGAAATTATGTTTTGCAACATAAATATGTATCAGGCACGCATCAGATTTTACAGCCATTTAGTGGAACTCTCTACTGTCTCTACTATCGTTCGCTAGCTTCATACTTTCGTAGTGGCAAATATATCTTATTTCATTTATGAAATATATTGGGTCGTAGGCCGTAGGTGGTTCTGTGCACTGCCTAGAGCACCCCCGCTGTTCCCTTCACAAACCCGATTGTCTGCGCATTTTAATTTGAAGCAGGCTTGGAGCTGCATTTACCGCATCGGAGCGGCGCAGCGAGGCACACATAGGTACCACATACATACAAAAGTTTCAGTTTTACTTTTAATCCAGATACGGAAGCGTGTGGTAGGCGTTATAATTGCGAATCGAATTACAAAGAATCACATATTTATTATTAGTTTGTGTTTTGGTTGTGCAGTTATAAGTTCTTTGTCACCATGAATGTAGTTTTTAATTTAATTAATGTAAAAAGATTTTTACGAGAAAATTCTTGACCTTCATATTTTTTATTACTCGAAAAAACTTTCGAATCAATTTAATTTTAAAATAATAATTTTTGTGCGATAACTTTTAATGGTTGAATGCAAATGTGCAAGAAATAAACAGGTGATTTATTTACTTAATCTGAAATGCATGTAAATCACATGAGCTTGAACCTACGAGCTACATGGGTTTTGCAGAACACCCACTACATTACACCACGAGCCGCCACTGCATGTGGTTTAATAAGAAATATACGAAAGAATCTAAATAAATCGATTTTAGAAAAAGTTATTTCCAAGCACAATATTTTTTTGTCCTAAAATCTGGTTGTAATGAGTGGGACAAGAACAGATTTATGCGTACTGCAATAAGTGCGAGACACTTCCGAAAATTATTTGAAAATTGCTGGAAACGTTCCAAATTTAAACACGATTTTTACAAGAAATTTAACATAATTTCTTTAGGAAAAGTAATTGTGGTACTATCGTATAAGAAAGTCATGTGTTGGACACATCACATATTTAAAAAAGGAGATATAACAGAATGCTGCAACTACAGAAGCATAGCTCTACTAGATGTGATTTACCAGGTGCTGGCGGCAATAATAAAACAGAGATTAGAACCTCTAGGATGCCGTACTAGGCGAATATCAAGCGGGGTTTCGGAAAAATAGATCTACGACAGACCAAATATTTATGCTAAAACAAATCCTTACTGGATGTTAAGAGTATGAGATCCCGGCACACATGCTATTCATTGACTTTAAGGCAGCTTATGACATTGTACCGAATGATCATTTTAATTTCAGCTCTAGTTATGCATGGAAATTTAAGTCCTGACTATGGATTGAAATGTCAAATTTATGAACTGTCAGTAGTAAACAATAAATAGTGAACTAATCAAAGTCATGACATCAATTTCCATGGATAACTAGAGCTGAAATTGTAATGATCACCCGGTAGATAGAAATAAATTGGTGGAAGCAATGGAGGAACTAAATATTGCAGAAAAATTAATAAGACTAGTCATAATGACACTACGCGAGACAACTTGTGCAGTAAAGGTCAATGAAAAGATATCAAATGAGTTCGAAGTGAAATCAGGAGTAAGACAGGGCGACCCGCTATCGACTACATTATTTATTATGATCCTGGAAAAACTACAAGAGATAGCGGCCTAAACAGGAAAGGCACCCTCTTTAACAAGAGTTATCAATGCCTTGCATATGCAGATGACATACTATTAATAGCACGACCTATAAGGGAGTTACAAGAAATAGCAAGCAAGCTGGTAGTAGCAGCAAACAGAATGGGCTTCCAAATTAATACGAACAAAAGCAAATATATGGAACTACGAGTAAAAAACAAGTTAGGAGCTGCCAATATGAAAATACTTAGGGTACAAACAGAAAATGAATATATGTTGGAAATTGAAGAAGTAGAAGACTACATCTATCTAGAAACCCTAATAGAAAACAAGTGCAGGGAGGAAACAAAAATAGAATTGAGAATAGCAAAAAGTAACAGGTGCGCAGGAAGTATCAACAGAATCTTGAGGGCGAAAGAAGCATCGTGGAAAACAAAGATAAGTTTATACAAGAATATCTTAAGTCCAACTCTGACATATGGCAGCGAGACATGGATAATGAACAAAATAGTGCAGTTAAAGTTAGAAGCTTGGGAACGGAAGATTCTACGAAGAATATTCGGTGGAAAGAAGGTTGAAGGCAGTTGGGAACGAAGAACTAACTCAGAAGTTTATGACTTATACCTAGAACCAAACATAACACAATTCATTAAAGCCGGCCGATTACAGTGGCTAGGCTATGGAAAAGGACAGAAGTGTAAAGTATGTGGGTTGCAAAATATCATAGGGAAAGAGAAAAAGGGGCAGACCGAGGAGAAAATGGAGAGAGGCCGTTTTGGTTGATATAAAGGAAATTTAGTGCACGAACTAGAGGTCGTGGGCAGGAAGAAATGAAAAGAGTTCACTAAGCAATGGGCCTAAAAGGCCTGTGCTATATACAGGGTGATCAGTAATTGACGCACTTGGAGCATACTGTGATAAACTTTACGTCTTAAGAATGACCAATTTTTTACCGCAATGCTGTATGTCCTTTCTTTCTGTAACAGCATGAGAAGATTAAAATCACCAATTAGAGAAGTACCCAATACCTAGTTTTAAGAAACTTTTGTTTTTTAGACAACCCAATGTCTGCTAAATGCAAATTTGCCGGGAATTTTGTAAGCTGTAACCATTTTTCTGCTTTTTTATTTGACTATTTATGCAAATAGAATAATAGAAATATATTTTAGAAATTCGAATGTGTTAAAAAAAGATTTAGACTTTTCTATTTGAAAAATATTTGATATTAGATCGTCGTGAACAACGACTTCATATAAAAGAATGGAATTATATTACATACTCGTACATACAGGGGGATCAGTAACTGCCACACTCGGAGCATACCGTGATGAACTTTATGTTTTAAGAATGACGAATTTTCTTACCGCAGTGCTGTAAGTCCTTTCTTTACAAAGATATGACCACTTTTGTGAAAATAAAAGTGGCAACACTGCATTGAACATGTGAATAGGTTCGACGAGAAAAAAAAAGAGAAACGTTCAATATTTTTTGCACGATCCGTCAAATTCGCGTATTTACTGGTTTCATTAAAAGAATAGTAGGTTTTGCTTACAAATTACTGATCGGTAAGTATTTTACCGATCAGATTCTCGCCTTCTGATCGGTAAGTAATGACATATGAAAATTTTGTCACTTTATTTTAGATAATTTTATAGTTGTCACTTTGACATGAACAAATTTTAATTTGGTTACTATTCTTTAATTAAACCCATAAATACGTGAATTTGACGGATCGTGCAAAAAATGTTATAAGCATGTCGAACGTTAAGGGTTCTACCGTTCCCAGACAATAATTGGAGTCGTCGCTTCGCTCCTCCAAACAATTGTCTTCGAACGGTAAAAATCCCTTACCGTTATACTATTATGATGCGAAAACTTGTCAAACTAATTTAGTACTGTCAATTTTATTAAATAACAGAAACAACAATTGAAATTCATCATGTATATTATCATGGCAATAGAAGGTATTTTAGTGTATTCCAATGGGAGCTTGAGAGGTTGCCAAACTTCAAAATTCTCTCAAATTTAGGTATTTTATTAAATTTTAACATTTTCAATTTCTTTGTATTAGAGGTTTTGTGAAAAAAATTGAAGAAATCGTATTGCATTTTATCCAGAGATTATAGTAGCATGAATTATTCACTTATTTTTGTCTTGGTTTTAAAAATAATTAGCTTGTAACTTGGATGAGGGAAACTCTATAACTCGGAAACTAACCATCGAATTTAATTTTTCTTCGCAGATTATCCTTAGTTTTAATGTACTTTATAACGCCCTGTATTGGGAGTGCCCCAATTACTGATCACCCTGTATAATTGCACAAATAATTAAAAAAGAGTAAAAAAGTAAAAAATATACAGAGAGACTCTAAAATGGCACATAGGCTCTCCGGTACGTTATACTCGTAGGTGATTGTTAGTAGATCATGGGAAAAATAATAAAAATGTTCTTGGTTATCAGTTCATCGAGATATGAACATTTAACTTTTTTCCTCGGGGAAATTTTGAACCATTACACTAGTTACTATTGTTACGGAATTTATCTGTTAAATCCCGGCCGAGTATTATAAACTTTTTTGTGCCTCAGGTTGGCATTAGTCATTTTGCATTCGTATAAATCGGCTGGAAACTCATGTTTTGCGGGGCTAGACCGGCAAAAACTAGGAATTTTTAGTTTATCGATTGGCATCATTGAAATCATAAAGAAAATTTGTATTTTCCATAGAAATGGATTATTATTTCTGTTATTCGGCTACTACTGTCAGTGTCAATTTTAAGTATCGCGTGTTACCAATAAAAAAAAATCCCTAATACCAAATATTTAAACAAATATTTTGTAAATTTTATTTATTTAAATAAACTTCGGCACAAAAAATAGTGTGTATTACACGCCTTGAAACTGTTTTGCGAGTACTCGTAGTTGCGGGCCTCGGCCTACGGCCTCTGCTCGCAAACCCTACTCGCACTCGCAAAACTCTAGTTTCAAGGCTAGTTATACAAATTACTATTTAGTTTAAACGTGGAGATTATTTAAACAATCGCAAACTTTAACTAGATCACTTTATTTCACACTAATAACATAACTCAATAAAACTAGCCATATCACAAGGTATCGCAATCTATCGCTGTCTAAAACACGACTGAACGTCCCTTGCATGCACCCCTAATTTATATGTGAATACATGGAAGGTACTCGAATTATCTAGATATGGAACGCCTGGATGACTCTGGAAGCATGACAACATTGGGCGGTGATCTCATCCGCGCGTATACAGGGTCGTATCACTATAAAGAGTCTTTACCTTAAGTTCAACCTTAACCTTAATCGATTTCTAATAAAAAAATATCTGATGTGTCCAGCACATGACTTTCTTATACAATATACGAATAAGGTTTGGATCTTTGGAAAGTATTGTACTTAAGCCGTTGTCAATATGTAATCATATTTTAACAAATTAATTTAGTTATTGTTTCAAAATTACAAAAATTGTTTAAATAAAAAAAAAAAATTCGTACTTTTTCTTTTAAAGCCCCTTTGCTTTATTCCCATTTGGCGATCCAAGGAAATCACTAATTATTTACACATAATTGAATAAATAAGTCAATCATTGAGAAGTTTAGTCGGAAATATTTAATTACACACAAGTTACGATTAACTACTAAAGAAATTACAATAATGCGTGTTATCGCGAAATAATTAATCAATAATTAAATGGAAGTACCGAACAAAACTTTAGCACACGTACTTTACCGAAACAAGACTAAAAACAAGGGAAATCTATGGAATCGAACCAGCACCGTGTGGATTACTAGGCAGATTCTCTACCCACTGCGCCACGGCGGCTTGTGCTAGAAGTGGTATTTGTTCTGGATAAGAAGAGTACACGGAATACTTTGCTGCTATTAGCTACTCCTATTAACTGTACATATTACAATATGACACAAAAAACACAAATCAACGACCGCGTAACAACCGGTGGTAGTTTCGCCACCACAATGCTGCCGTAGCCGTTGATCTTTACAAATAATAATATTGCTACAATCGATTTCCTCAACGGTATAGATTTCTGTAATTTATATAAAGTACTTTTGTAACTGAGCGATAGATGGCGGACTATATGAAAAATAATTAAAAAATTTTGACGGAATTTCAAAAAAAAGTTCAAACAAAATTTGTTCAAAATTTAATTCTAAATCAATGTCTAAGAATAAAAAATTGTCGTAAATTGTTTATTTTTCAAGATATTCCTAAAAAACCTAAAAATGTCATCAGGTAACTGTCACTTGTTTTGGTGCTAGATGAAAAACATTGAATGTGGCACCCACAAATTTGTTCAAACTCTTAAATATGAAATTTGAATCAAATCCGAGAAGTCGTTTTTGAGTTATGGTGGATACAGACAGACAGACAGACATCATGGCGAAAATGGTCAAAAAGGATTCAGGGGCCCTCAAAACGTGTAAATCCATCAAAATCTCGAAGTCGAAAAAAATCACGATTACTATACTTCCTTATACTACGTATAAGAAATTAAAAATTGTTGGCGTGGCCAAATTTACTCGTACTTAATTTTTATTTTGAACTTTTTCATCAAGGTGCAGTGAAAAAGCATTTGGCAACGATGTTATAGAATCTCCATCCCCCATATCTAGTGCACCTACGTAATTGTCTAATATGGATCTCTGTCAACCTGACATTTTAATATTATCCACCAGAAAATAGTTTGTTCCACAATAGTTATTTGTATTACTAGCCTAGGAACTCGAGTTTTGCGAGTGCGAGTAGGCTTTGCGAGCAGAGGCCGTAGGCCGAGGCCCGCAACTACGAGTACTCGAAAAAAAAAACAGTTTCTAGGCGTGTAATACACACTATTTTTTGTGCCGAAGTTTATTTAAATAAATAAAATTTACAAAAGATTTGTTTAAATATTTGGTATTAGGGATTTTTTACTTTCTTATACGTAGTATACGGAAGTATTGTAATCGTGATTTTTTTCGACTTCGAGATTTTGATGGATTTACACGTTTTGAGGGCCCCTGAATCCATTTTGACCATTTTCGCCATGATGTCTGTCTGTCTGTCTGTCTGTATCCACCATAACTCAAAAACGACTTATTGGATTTGATTCAAATTTCATATTTAAGAGTTTGAACAAAATTGTGGGTGCCACATTCAATGTTTTTCATCTAGCACCAAAACAAGTGACAGTTACCTGAAGACATTTTTAGGTTTTTTAGGAATATCTTGAAAAATAAACAATTTATGAGATTTTTTTATTCTTTAACATTGATTTAGAATTGAATTTTGAACAAATATTGTTTGAACTTTTTTTTGAAATTCCGTCAAAAAAATTTCAAAAAAACTAGATATTCTTAAAACACTTTATATTTCTCATAGCGCGCGTTGATAGTTGAGTCCGATGGTCGAGGTAGACCATGTGTTTCATTATATGGCTGCCAAACAGAGGGTCCCGGGTTCGAATTCCAGAAGGACCGGTCCATTAGTTTTTTTTTTTATTTTACTGGTTTCTATGGTACCGAAAACAATAATAATGAATAAATAAATGTAATTTCATACCGGGAGATTTTTTTAGTGAGTAATAGGTCAAAAATCTAAAATAAAACACATTTTTGTCGTAAAATTCGGTTATAATGAGTGGGACAAGGACAGATTTATGCGTATTGCAATAAGTGCGACAGAGACTATTTGAAAATTGCTGGAAATGTTTACAAGAAATTTAACTTAATTTCTTTAGGAAAAGTAATTATTGTGATACTATCCGTAAGTATAAGAAAGTCATGTGTTGGGCACATCAGATATTTTTATATTGGTAATACGCGATACATAAAATTGACACTGACAGTAGTAGCCGAATGACAGAATTAATAATCCGTTTCTATGGAAAATACAAATTTTCTTTATGATTTCAATGATGCCAATCGATAAACTAAAAATTCCTAGTTTTTGCCGGTCTAAGCCCGGCAAAACATGTGTTTCCAACCGATTTATATGAATACAATATGACTAATGCCAACCTGAGGTACAAAAAAAATTTATATGCAGACATGTAGACATTAGTATTTGGTGAATGCCGTAACAATGGTTTGGAGAGATATCCTAATATAGGAGACATCCCGATGTTAATGTTATTAGAAGATTAAATCAAGGTATCAGAGACACGGATATTTAATGCTAACAGGAAGTGTAGAACTGTAGACCATGGTGGGCTTCGAAATGTATTGATGCCCATAATGGAAGATCAAATTCTTCATACTGTGGAAGATGAACCAATAAGAAGTACCCGAAGTATTTCGCAAGAATTAGGACTATCGCAAACTTATTTATAAGTTTATAATTGGTGAAGTTTACCATCCCTATCACTTCAATAAAGTTCAAGCTCTCTGGTCCAACGACTATAGGTTAATAGTTAATTACTGAAACTGAAGGTTACCTACTTGAAAGAGTTCAAGAAAATGAAGGATTCATTTCTCGTATTTTGTTGACGGATGAGTACCTAGTAGGTACAGTCAGTAGGGACGAAAAATGACCCAATCTGGTAATTTTTGAGGTGAGTCTTTTTTTTTAATTTCAGTTTACAGAGGGTCAAAAGGTAAGTGCAAAACTAAGTTTCCGTATTCCCAACCCCTGCCGTTAAGTCGCGATCTTGAAAAATGTGGTTGGGTTTTATTTTTAATAAAATTCGTTTGTGATCCATTTTTGGAAAAAAAATTAAGAAATCTTTTTTCTAGAGAAAAATACGCTCTACATTTTTTGTTTAAAATTTTTTTTTCTATTGTTGATGTAATTTAAAAATTTAGGGGATGATCCATTTTAGCCATGGATTGCCCGTGAATGGTTAATTTTAGAAAAATGCACCCCAATACTTTTTTGTTGAGTACTCCTTTAGCAACAAAAAACATTTTGTAACATTTAACATCTGACAATTATTTAGCATTGTACAGCGTTCCAAACACAGAGGAGTCACGGAAACTGTACACCCTGTGAGTAAACGACCAATACTGTTTGTTGCCACAATAACTCGTTTATTACTCACTGGTCACTGGACTACAATAGTAGTTTATGCAACAAGGTAGGAATTGAGAGATTCTGACGAGTGTGAAAATTGCAAACACAAGGCAGAATCAATTCCTACCGTGTAGCATACTCTATTTTTTCTCATACCTTTAAGAAAATGGCCATTTCTTTTGCGTGAAACGCGCGAACAAATTAAAACAACATAACACTGACATTTTGCTTGACACTGTGCGGTGAGCAAATCACCTTGACAACGCATAGACAAATACAAATAACTCCTGCATATCAGTAAAGGAATGGCTATCCAAGGGGGCAATGTTACCCCCACTCCTTATTTTCCACGACTACCCTAAAAAGACGACTTTGTACCTCCATTTCATTCAAACAAAGTAGCCATTTTCGTGTAGGTATGGGAAAAAAATGTTTATAATATTTTTTGAGGAGCATAAATAACTGTACAGCATGCACTATTTTTTGTTCTTTTATTCATTATTATTTATGGAATGGAAAATGCAATATAAAAACTATACAGCAATTACATTCGCCTTTTTTTCGATGGACCAGGTTCGGGAGAAATGTCGAAGTCGTCCTCTGTTTCTCCAGCAGTTGAAATCTCCGGGATAGAGATGGATTCTGTTTCGACTTCCGTAGGTGTCAATACCTCGTCGTCGTCAACATCAACTTCGCTTAGCGTACTCCTAACTGAAACATCGTTTTCGCACGTTGACAAATTGACAAATTTCAGTGCATATTAGACCTGCTTTCCTGCAACCGCAATCTCAGCCACATTTTCTTTTGCATTTACAGGATAGCAATTTTAGCAGTTCAGTAGTGGCTAAATCCACATAAAAGTCCCACGAATCGGGATGTATAAGCGTATGCCTTTCTTCCATCTCGATTGTTCATGGTCAATGTCATTCCCAAGCCAAATCTGAACTTGGCAACTTGGTGGTATGTTCTGAAGGATGTTGCTTGTTGGTGGTAGTGACGCTAAATTGAATTTGCTTTGAGTAACTGATTATATGTAGAGTTTGTATCTCAATTGATTCATTGATTCTACGGTGCAGCTGGAGCCATGGATAGAACTGTGAAAAAGTATTCTCCCGATGAAGAAAGTGTTCTATGATCCGCGCCCATTCGTTGAAATACCTCGGCCATTTATTACAGCTGACAATCTTTCTTCATCGCCAACAGAAATTTCAGCTTTCCGACATTAAAAGGCGCAATTGTGTCCCAGCCCGAGAACTAGTGGAGGAATAAAATATTATTTACAACCAGATCACCTTGTCTGTCTAAACTAAGTGGCGAGTACAATTTTTCCGGGTTGCGATTTCTGGAAGGTTTCAAGAAATACATATTTTGTTTCTGTCGTCAGCAAAACAAGGACGTCTGTCTTCGGCGAAAATAGTTACCTAATCGTAAGAGCTGGTATTCTCGATAGCCGTTGTCACAATAAGTGAGTCCGCATCAACCACTGCTTGATCCATAATGAACCAGACTGAGTTAGAGCCTCTTTTAGCATATTGATGAAGGCACTCTTATTACTCTCGTTCGCCAAGAATTTTTCTTGGCTAATCGGTGAACTAACTGTGGCTTGAACAATTACTGAAATTTGCTGAAATGTTTTGGTGATTTCCGATTTCATTCCGAGGAACTAAGAACAAGAAAACAGTGCATACCCGATGCCCATGCTGTACATTTATTTATGCTACTCAAAAAAGGTTAGAATAGTATCTTAAAAAACTAGTTTTGTAAAACTTATATTAAGATACGAGTCCAGGTTTGCAGCACGACTGCCATAGGCAGGAGTGCCTGTAAAGGACGAGTGCTCTTAAGTTTTACAAAACGAGTTTTTTATACTATTTTTTCTAATTTGCATATTAAATACATTTTTTTTACAAATAAAATCAATTTAGGAAATTTTGTGACAGTTGGTGACACTTTTATTTCAAAGTTGATATTTACAGGTAACTTTTAAATTTGAATCAAGTAGATACATAATTGTCATTTTTCGCGAAATGAATTCAGAAATTTCCTGCACTCCGCCAGAAATAGGTACGGCACATTACAGAAAATTCCACGGTTAATTTGTTGCCGATAAAATCTCATGATAAATACGAAAAACAATAAAAAACAGTAACGTCAAATTCACACTGATATTTGACATTTCATTCAATATGTGTTATCAACCGAAAAAAAGTTTTTCTATTTTGCGTCTCTAACAGAGTTATTATGAAACTCAAACGGGTTTCATAATAGCTTCATTGTGAACTCCGGCTTTTTATTTTTTCATAGTGGTAACATTGCTTGCCATTAATTTCCAATGACATGTGGGTAAACGCAGCGTCAAAATCCAAAGCATCCTCACAAAATTGGGAACTGAAGTATAGCATACGCCACCTGGCGGTACAAATTGTCCCCCGTGAAAGAGAGTCGTTATGATCTATGAGAGAGTCACTTTGACATTTCAACATGTGAAGTATAGCAGGCTGCACAAAGTTAATTTTCTTGTTAAATATGATAACTAATAAAACGTTAAGATTTGTTTCAAATATTGCAGATAAGGCACACATAATTAGTGTTAAATACTTGTTATATGTTTATTATTACAGTGTTATGTGTAACGGAGAGCAAAAAGGGCCGCCTGTTGTGTTTAAAACCGGTATGAACCAGAGACTTTTCTCTGGATGTGTTAATGGTTGTAAGTTGTAACAGTAAAGGGAAAAGAAATTGACAACTTAGTTTTCATTTATTTGTTATTTATTTTCTTTTTATAACAAGGAGTTTCACGGAGGGAAATTGGCTCATGTTTTTCCAAAACAACTTTCCTTTTCGACCATGTGCAATTCATATCAGTACCAGATATGTGATTCAAGTGTTTTATATCGTGCCTGAAACAGAAAAAAAAAGAAAAAAAGCAAACCAAAAAGACCAGAAAAATAAAATTGATAGTATGTATTAACAATTGCAAACGCCATGATATTTTTGCTAACGAAGATGTTTGATGACATCAAAAAATACATGTATGTCTATTAAATGATTTGTTGTTACATTTTCCCTTCTTCCAACTTTAACTAAATTAATAGCTTTTTCCATAAAATAAAATAATAAGAGGAAAAATAAACCTAACCTTGCAAATATTTTTATTACTTACCTTCTGTTAAATTGCTCGAGTTCTGATGCATTTAGGACCGAAATAATTCGATTAAACTGAGTTTCATTGTGGTAATTTAGTTATTGTAAAAACACAAATAAAAGAATCACACACAAAAATTAAAAAACTTGCGTTAAATCTCGACACCGTTCATATAAACATGTGTAAATATTTGTGCGACCTTGAAAGCGACTCTCTTTCAAGCTTACGACTGCAGTCGTTTCAGTTCCCCATTGTAGAAAAGAAACTAGTGAAATTTTGAACATTTTATTATTATTTTTTCGAAAGTAAATCATTTATAGCTAATTGGGCTCTTTTTCTTAGTTCAGGTGGTGTATTACTTGTACTTGTTTGTTTACACATTTCAATAGAATGCCAAAAATGCTTGTTGCTGGTTGTGAAGTAAAATTGACAACTAATTTCAAATTAACCTTGTTTTATAGTTTGGTTATGTTTGGTTAGTGTTACCAACCATTGTGAAATCATTTCAAATATTCCTAGATTTATCTGTTGCACATATTCTTAAATTTAAAGTATAAATAGATGCAAAATAGAAAAAATAGTATATTACACTTGTTTTATAAGACATTATTGTGGCACTCGTTCCTTTGAAGCACTCCTCGCTTCGCTCGTCGTACTTCAAACAACTTGTGCCACAATATAGCGTCTTATAAAACTCGTATAATAATATACTATTCTAGATCTGGGGGGGTTTCGTAATGGATATTGACACACTCAAAACGAGTGCTGTAATAGCTTTGTTACGTCATCAAATTAGAAAAACATTTTTGTAGTCCAGTGAGCAAGAAACGTGTTTTTCTACTCCCATGTTTAAAATGCCATTTATTGCATATTTTTCCATGACGCTAAGTGATCTTTTAAACACACCCGTGGCTTTGTGCGTTTTAGTCACGGGCCACTTCGAGTGTTTTCGGCACGCTCGAAGTTTCAGTAGTCACGGCTTGAATTTTGTTGACGTAAATCTGAATACGAAACTGACGTTTGTCAGTTTCACATTCAGAATTCTTTCAAGTCAAGTGTAACTCGTGAAACTCAAAAATTTTAGTATTTTTGTGGTGGTCGTAGAAAAAGTATAGTATGCAATTCGTTTTATAAACTTCTCTAGAAACTCGATTATTAAACACTCGCTCCGCTACGCTTCGTCGTTCCTAATAAATCTCGTTACTAAAATGCCGTTTATAAAACTTGTTGCATAATATACTATATTGTGGCAACACACAGTTTATTGGTCGTTTACTCACTCACAAGGTGTAAAGTTTCCGTGACTTCTTTGTATTTGCAGCGCGGTACAGTGCTAAATAATTGTCAGATGTTAGGAGTGCTCAACAAAAAAGTATTGGGGTGAATTTTTCCAAGATTAACCATTCACGGGCAATATATGGTTAAAATGGATCATCCCCTAAATTTATAAATTTTATTGTTAATAACTTTTTAAACATCAACAATAGAAAAAAAATTTAAATATAAAATGTAGAGCGCATTTTTCTCTAGAAAATAGATCTCTTAACTTTTTTTCGAAAAATGGATCACAAACGAATCATATTAAAATAAAACCCAACCCCATTATTCACGATTGAGACTTAACGGCAGAGGTTGGGAGTACGGAAACTTCGTTTTAAACTTACCTTTTGACCCTCTGTACATACACTGAAATTTAAAAAAAAGATTCACCTCAAAAATCCCCAGGCAAATCCCTACTGACTGTACTAGAGGTCAATTTCGGCAGAGACGGTTTTTTCAAAAAGTATAACAGATATTACTATGGCCTTGAAAATCCTCATTTGCCCCTCGAACGCAACCATCAACACCGCTTTAGCGTTAATGTGTGGGCTGGGATCCTTGGCATTCATTTAGTGGGACCATAGATATCTTACTCTTTATAAATAGATAACTAAAGCATATGGGATGCGCGATGAAAAAGTACGACAAATTGAAGATTTCAATAAGGTCGAAAATCGTGAATCCGGGGGTATTTGTACTTGCGCATTTGCTTTAGCTTTCTAACTAGAAAGAGTAAGATGTATGTGCAAAAGCATGGCTTACAGGGGGTAAACATAAAAAGGCAAATTCCCTAAAATTGGTCTGGCAACCAACATTATATCACGGTATTTAAATGTGATTCGGACCTATTACAATATTTTGTTTGAATTCGCGGGCGCAATATTTACTTGTGCGCAAGTCTAAATACCCCCGTGCGCAGTTTCAATTCGGCTCATTTATGATTTTATGCAATGGCTATCTATTTAGAAAGACTAAGATATCTGTGAGTGGGACCCATAATCCTGCCAGAGCGCCTAAATAGAGTGGAGAGTTTATGCGCCATTTTAGAATCACCCTGTATACGGATTGTTTTTCCAAATATTAAGAATATTATTAAGGATATCAATAATTATTAACTAATAACTGACAGGTAAATAAAATACTTGAATAGTGATAATATGTATAGATAGTAAAAAAAATGTTAAACTTACTGAATCCAAAATTTTTTTTATCCCGTCTTCAGTCCTGGTAGATGCAATTACTAAACGCGGTAAACTGTCTTTTATTTTAATCGGTTTCTTAGGATTAGATTTCAAAAGCATATGACCGTAATATGTATCCAGACCAATTGAATTTATAGCTGCGTATGTACCCTTCCATGGTCGATTTTCTTTTACAACTTCAATCCTTCCACTAGCAATCGGTTCTATTTCAGTATTTGGTTTGTTATAATGAATGTTTGCAGGAATCATTTCTTCTTCCATGGCGATTAGAACTTTAGCTACTGAAAACATACTGGCAGAAGCTTCACTATGCCCAGTATTGCCTTTGATAGACCCGACCAGCAAGGGACTTTTACGATTTTTACAGTAAATGTTGTCCAAAGCTTCCAATTCTTTTTTATCAACTTCCTAAAAAAATGTAAAGTGGTTTAAAAAACAGCAAAAAACCGTGAATGCGTTTTAAACCTTCAAAGCACATCCGCATGCCTCTACAAAATCAACTTCCTCAGGTTTAACTTCAGACTCTTCATAAAATCTTTGGAAGAACTGAATCATATCTTTGGAACTCGGATCTGTTAGTTTGTTATTTCCAGAAATAGAAAAGCACGTATCAACGTTGACAATCGAAGCGTAAATTCTTTTTGCCATAGATGCTCTCTGGAGATAAAGAACTACTACACCATCACTTCGCGTATAACCATCAGCTGGTAAAAGCAATAATTAATATTATTAACCTTTTAGATATTAATTCGCACAATGCTTACCATCCATATCAAACGATTTAGTGATTCCCTCAGAAGATAATACGCCCATATCATTGTAATTCCATTGAACTTCACAGTTCAAAACCAAATTTGCAGTTCCCACTAAGGCAGCCTCACATTGTCCGGTTCTAATTGCATCGTATCCTTGTCTAATCACCTCTAACCCACCAACCCAATTTGCATCATAAGCTACACTTGGCCCTAGGGAGTTATATTTGATTACTTAAAAATGTTCTTGATTATTTTCCATCTCGCTTATTACCCTTTAAATTTAACCAATAAGATATACGATTTGGCATCATTGCCCTGCAGTTACCAGTAACACCAAAACCACCGCTGACAGTTTCATAACACAAGTTATCATTTTCACCAACTGATGAACCCATGAATACTCCAATTCGTTTTCCTTTGATCTCACTTGGATTTACTCCTGATAACATTAAAATAACCACAAACATTAAGACAAGCTTAAGAGATAATTATAATTATATTATGTATACCAGCATCAATAAGGGCCTCAAATGCTTTCTCAAGAGCCACACGTTGCATGGGATCCATGTAGGCACATTGATGGCGATGGATTCCGAAGTAAGCCTGATCAAAATAATCCACAGTAATTTTACCAATTTGATTGGTCACACCCCTTTCGCCTATAAGACGTTATAAAAAGACATCGAATTCATTTCGTTTTTTTTTTATTTATATTACCTGCTTTCCATCGAGAGTCCATTAAATCATCGTTATTGAAAAGATGTTCCTTTAACTCTGCCAAATTTTCGGATTTCGGAAATGCTCCACCAATTCCAGATATAACCACGTCATCGTTGATGAAATTCATTATTTTTGAATAGGTAAAAAATATCTAAAATTTAAAAGCGATTACAAAGTATAATATATTATTATGTATCAATTTAATTCTTTTGAAACTCATTGTCTTAAGTTTTAATTATCTAGCAATATATTCATATACAGGGTTTTTCACCAGTGATAATGAGCCTGACGGAATTGAAACTGCAACCCATAATACATTTGCAAAGTTAACGTAGTTATTTTAGAGATCCCCAAAAAGACATCAGAAATGTTAAATTGGCCACCCCCGTCCCCCGCCCCTTCCGTGTTCTTCTGCGTTGCGACAAAAAAAAATGATATCCCCAATAATCGTTGAAGATGATTATTGATCACTCTGCAAGTAGACTGTGTTGAACATACACAAATTAATACTTACCCATAATCCAGGGGGGCGGTCTTTTTGGATTATGGGTAAGTATTAATTTGTGTATGTTCAACACAGTCTACTTGCAGAGTGATCAATAATCATCTTCAACGATTATTGGGGATATCATTTACCCTGGATTATGGGTAAGTATTAATTTGTGTATGTTCAACACAGTCTTTTGAGTTATGGTGGATACAGACAGACACACACACACAGACATCATTACTTCGTATAAGAAAGTAAAATTTGGTTTATGTTTGCTTGTGTTGTTCTATCTATCAATAATTTCATTACGGAAATGTTGTTTTCGCCTGATTTCTAGTTTAAAGAAGTTAAGATTTACTAAGGTCTCGTGTTCTTCAGATAACTCACTTCACGTCCAAACACGATTGTTTTGCGATTTCGGAAGACCAGGTCTGGACTCCTGTGCTCCACAGTATGGGACACTTACCGTTTTCGAAATTTTTTGTTTACTTTCTTATAAGTACGAAGTAATAAGAAAGTACATAGTATAGTAATCGTGATTTTTTTCGACTTTGAGATTTTGATGGATTTACACGTACTGAGGGCCTCTGAATCCATTTTGACCATTTTCGCCATGATGTCTGTCTGTGTGACTGTCTGTATCCAAATTTTGAACAAATTTTGTTTAAACCATTTTTTGAATTTCCGTCAAAAAAATGAGATATTCTTAAAACACTTATATTTCTCATAGTGCGCGTTGAATCCGACTAGTAGATAGACTAGTGAGTTTGGGGCTTGGCTGCCAAACGGAAGGTCGCGGCTTCGAATCCCAGAAGGACCATTATTTTTTAATTTTTTGTATTTTTCTGGTTTCTATGGTACCGAAAACAATAATAATAAATAAATTAATGTGGTTTCATATTAATAACGTATTGAATGTCGACTGCATGTGATTATTGGCTACTCGTTCAGTATTTTCCAAAGATTAAAACTGTATCATGGCAATGTATGAGAAAGTCATGTGTTGGGCACATCAGATATTTTTTTATTGAAATGCAATGAAAAATGTTTACTTCATATCGTTTATTTATAATTACATAGTTACTTTTTTGCAAAATGCGATTTAAACAGCATCATTTTATCTTACTTCATCCTTTAAAAAATGTTAAGCGAACCCGTATGACCCACCTTCCTACGAAAATGAAAATAATTTTAAAATTTTGATTGGTGGAGCTACTCTATGTATAATCAAATAGCGCGTGTTCATTTAAATTTCACCTGTAGTTGGCGTTGGAGTGTCGTTTAAGAATGAAATTTCATTCATAAATGACACTTCAACGCCAATTAGAGGTGAAATTTAAATGAACACCCGATATAATCAGTAGTAATATCACAAGAGCATAGAAAATAATTGATTATACTTCCGAGTCATTAGACGTATTCTGCGAAACACCACGAGAGCATTAGCTCGAGTGGTATTTTAAGGATATACGTCGAATGACGAGGTTAGTATAACGATTATTTTCGTTTGCTCGAGTGGTATTCGTTACGATTATATAAAGAATTTACAAACAATTTGTTTTTCTGACGTTTATTAATAAACACCAAAAAAATGTTACTATGACAAAATTCACATTGTTTGAGGAGCGAATATACGAAAACGGTTATACCACGTCGTCAAGGGGTATATTCGCTTATCAATACATAGTAACTATGTAAAAATTGTAATTGCTATTAGGTAAATTTATAATGAGTTATAGAATCAGTATAATTTCCACTAGTGTAAATATACATTATTATTTGTTGTTATTGGCTACAAAACGTGCAATGCTTTATTTTTATTAGTTCATTTTTTATAAATGACACGTAAATTGAATAGTCATTAAAATTTATATATGTAATTGTTGTAAGTGAACCTCCGGTATTACTATTTAAAAGGTTCATTACCATAAAATGGTTCCTATATTTCCATTATTTTGTTTGAAAAAGTCGTGTTTGAAAAATTATTTTTTGGAAGAAAAACCCGTGTAGTTATAATTAATAAATAATAAATAGATAAAATATTGTGACGTTTTTCACAGTATGCGTGGGTTTAAAATAACTAAAACTGGTATTAAAATATTACTGTAAACTTTATTGTAACTAAAGATACAATAAAATCAATCATAATTCAAAATCACTGGTTAAATATTCGTATTCCAAACTGAACTTACCTTAAACCGAACTTCTTAAACTGCCCGCTTCCACTCTTATATTTATACTCATGCACTACCTTCCAGAACAACAACCTTCTAGAGTATCTAGAACAATCTAATTCGGGATCATTCTCGAACGCTTCTCTCTACAGTTCCAGTTATTGTTTTCTAGATGACGCAACTGTACAGCTTTACACTGTCCCCCTCTTGCTTCTCTTCGACCTCGAACAGAGTCTTCATCGTCCGAGACGTAGGGCAGCAGTCGGTCCAGGTGTACAACCTTCATCTTCGCCTTGGAACTTCGCTGGATGCGGTAGACCAGATCGTTAATCTTTTTCATTATGGCGTATGGTCCCTCCCAACTCCTCTGTAGCTTCGGCGACCGTCCTTTCTTACGAGTAGGATTATAAAGCCAGACCTTCTCGTTCTTCTGAATCGTCCGTCCATGCATCCGTATGTCGAACCGGGTCTTCATACGAAAGCTTTCCATTTTTTTATCTTGTCCCTTACTGCAGAGTGTATAGTTCGTAATCTACGACGCAAGTCTTCCGCATAATCATTTATTTCAGTCTCGTTGTTCTGTGGGCTGCCAAACATTTCTTTACCCCAAAATGGGCACCCCCAAACCTCCGTGAAATTCTTTCAAGACCTCTTTCCTTCTTGATGCGGGCACTACCGTATGTACCTTCGTCTCCTTTCTATTAGCGCTCACCCCGTTTCAAATAAGTACTCCATACATCATAGTAAGGGAGTCCCACTGAGCCCAGTAACATTTTAGTTCAGAACTTTTGGCTAAAATATCTTTCCAATCGGGCCGTTCTCCCGTTTCCTTCAAGGTCACTATTGGTCCTATGTCTTTATGGTTTAATTGTTCTGACCTAAGAATTGCCGGGCTCCATTCGTCCTCCGGTTGTAGCACAGTCTTCTTGCCATGCATGACTTCTTTCTGCTCTATTTTGCAACAGTGTTTGCAATCTGTCTTGCAGGATCTTCTTGAAAGGGCGTCGGCATTGCTGTGTAGCTTGCCTTTACGGTGTTTAATATTGAACTCGTACTCTTGGAGCCTTTCAATCCATCGGGCAACTTGTCCTTCCGAGTTTCTGAATTTCAGAATCCATGTCAAAGAAGTATGATCCGTACGTATTAGGAATGGCTGTCCATACAAGTATTTGTGAAAATGCTCCAAAGTCTTGATGATCGCTAGCAGTTCTCTTCTTGTAACACAAGAGTTCTTTACATCTTTCGAAAATGTTTTGCTGAAGTAAGCAATAACTCGTTCTTCTCCATCCTGAACCTGTGACAAGACTCCTCCAAGCCCGACATTGCTAGCGTCCGTGTCCACAGTAAACTTGCATCCAGCTGTAGGATAGGTCAAAATCGGTGCCGAACACAAATCATTTTTCAGACGATCAAATGCTTCTTGACAGTTCGGTGTCCACTGAAACGGCTGGTCATTTTCGGTGAGTTTGTGTAGAGGCCTGGCTATATCAGCAAATTCTTTGACAAATCTTCGGTAGTAAGCACATAACCCAAGATAACTTCTTACTTCGTGTTTATCTCTTGGAACAGGCCATGATCTTACTGCTTCGGTCTTCTCGGGGTCGGTCCTCACTCCTTTAGATGAAATTATGTGTCCAAGGTACTTAACTTCTTTCCTGAAGAACTGACGGTTTTCAACCTTAGGTTTGCCGCAGAGATCTTCTCTAGTACTTCCTCTAAATTCTTTAGGTGTTCCCCGATGGTTTTGCTGAAGACTATTACATCATCCAAATAGACTAGACAGCTCTTCCAGTGTAGCGGACTCAAGACGTTTTCCATGAGCCTTTCAAACGTTGCAGGAGCATTACACAATCCGAATGGCATCACTTCAAACTGCCATAATCCGCTTCCTGTCGTAAAGGCTGTCTTCTCCCTGTCTTTCAGGTGGATTTCAACTTGCCAGTACCCACTCTTCAAGTCCAATGTTGAAAACCACTTCGCTTCCCTAAGGGTATCCAAAGTGTCATCGATTCTTGGCAATGGTTAGCTGTCCGTCTTTCTTCTTCACCAGGACGATCGGGCAAGCCCAAGGACTCTCTGTAGATTGGACCACTCCATGGTTTTTCATGTCTTCCAGCATTTGGTCGACTTCTCCTTGTTTGGCCAACGGTACCCTCCTTGGTGCTTGTTTGATGGGTTGATGATCGTCAGTGTTAATGCGATGTTGCACCAGATTCGTCCTTCCAACATCGGTTTCCCCACTAGAAAACACCTCCTGAAATCTTTTTAGCAGTACCTCCGCTGGGTTCTTTTCTTCACTGTTTGACGAATTCCTCGATTTCTTTAGGGATTTGCTTTTTGGCACTGTTGGGTTCTTCTACCTTTTCAGTTGTTACCAGGATTACCTGTTCGCAATGTCCGCTTAGGGTCCCTTTTTGCAATTTTTGGTCAAAATCCTTGATGTTCATAAGTCTAGCCGGCACTGTATTTGTCTTAGCTGAGATTAGATTAATGTCCGCCCGAGAATAATGCCGGGGGTGTTGACAGGAACTGGTTCCAATACACCAACCATGCTATCGTTGTCACATTTAAGTTTAGCAGATGTCACCACCCCGCTGCGTTCAGGCAGAATCAGATCTTTTGTCAGAACAACGTGCCGTATCCCGTTGGTACTCTTTTCTCCCCTTCTCATTACTATCTTCTCGTTTATAATTTTCATAACTCTTTCGCTGACATCGGTGGGAGTCCGTAAAATCCATGCTTAAAATTACGGGATCAGCAATGTCCGCAATAAATACTCTGTGAGCAATTGTCTTAATCCCAATCCGATGGTGATTATTATTTCACCGGAAACGTCCATAGTCTCTCCATTGGCGGTAGTAATGATGTACTTCTTTTCGCGGGTATCATGTCTCCATTTTGTTAGCAGGTCGCTACGAACGATGGTACGTGTGGCTCCTGTATCTACTACCAATTGACAAGGTTTTCCTGCGATGCATCCATCCACAACAAGGCTGTTGTCCTCGCAATGTAGCTGTGACACTTTCAGATGTACTGTTGGGGCATGGGAGTCAGTATCCAGCTTCTGCCCCCTACAACTGACTACGGGAAGTTTTCCGAGTTGTTTTCACCGCCCTTTTCTCTTTTCCCTATCTTCTGGCAGTTGTAGCATCATAAGGGACGGCGTCCTGGTCTCTCCTCCATGTTTGTTGTCAAGTCTTCAAACTTAGAGCACATTTGCGTGAAAAGTTCCCTAAATTCGTCTAGATATTGGTTAGTGCGGTTAGAGGAATCTCCAACGTTTGTTTGTCGTGTTCTGATGTGAATCCCACGGGAACATTGCTTAGCCGCTTCAAATTCCAACGCAAGTGAAATTGCATCTCCCAAGGTTTTAGGACGTCCCATGCGCAAGAACTGGTACATTTCGGCATCGCGTACTCCTTCAATAAACGTTTTTGTTGCGAACTCCTCCAAAACATCGTCTGGAATATTGGGATATGCTAACTTTGATAGACGAGTAATCTCCGCTCCATATTGATGTACTGACTCGTTTGGGCGAGTTCTGAAATGGGTTCCGTAGACATGCTCTAGCCGTTTGTCTCCGAAACGGCGCTCCAAGTTCTCAACCAGGAAATCATAGTCCCTTTCTACTTAGCGGAACGATTTGCAGAATCTCCAATGCTTCTCCACGAAGAGACACCACTAGTGAAGTCGCTTTCTCTTCGTACGTCCATCGGTTGGCTTCCGCTACAGCCGTAAATTGACGCAAATAATTCGTCCATGAATATTTCCCGTCGTAAGTGGGCCGCTTGACCCTGACGCTGCCACTGGGACAGCCTTCTGGTGCGACAATCATTTGTTTCTGGATCTCCCCGATTTTCTTCTCTAATATCTCATCGATTTGTTGTTCGACAGACTGGATGACGTTGCCCTTTTTTAGGTCGTTCTTCAGGCTGTCTACATCGTCTCGGCAATTGTCCAGATACTTCGCCAATGTGTCTCGACGTTTTGCAAGGCTGTTCTTGGCTTCTTCTAGATTTTCCTTTATTTCATCTAGGCGATCCTGATGAGTATTTCCTTGGATATTATTTAGATCTGTCCGCATATCTTCTAGATGATTCTTTAATTCGGTCTTCAGTTCATCTCGACCTTTCTTGATTTCAGCCGCCAAACCATCTTATAATTCAGCGGTTAAGTCTTTTTTAATTCTTGCTGGCTTCTGTCCATTTTTGCGGTCAATTCTCTTACCATGTCCAAGAGGAGTTTTATCTCTTCCTCGACCTTCTCCTGGCTTCTGGTCTTAGTAGACATAATTACTTTTTAAGTCCACAAACACAAAACTGAACAAGTATAAACTTAGACTAGTCCAAATAACACTTCAAAAATTATTAACTTCGGTCCTGGAATGTAAATTTTCAGAAAAACACTTATTTTCTAATTAAAATATCTGATGTGCCCAACACATGACTTTCTTATACATTGCCATGATACAGTTTCAATCTTTGGAAAATACTGAAGGGGTAGCCTTGCTGTCGAAATTCAACACGTTATTAATATAAAATCACATTTATTTATTACTAGCTGTCCCCCGCGGGCTTCGCCCCACGATAGTTTTCTGTCTTGCTCCGTTTTTTCAATAATATTTAATTGTATTACAATATATCAATATTACACAAAAAACACGCCACCACGATGCTGCCATTGCCGTCGATTTTTTCAATAATAATTATAGGTACAGTTAATTTCATAGAAATCGACTACACCTAATATTTCCCTGATTCCCTGTGTTACAATGCCTTTGTTTGATTGACGTTTACTGTCAAATTGACAAATTAAGTACTTATTTGCATCCGTCGCCAAAAATCAAAATGCCAAAACTTACTGAACGACTCATGATAAAAAATAACCTAATTTCTGTGAAATTAACTGACGAGAGGCTAATCGCAGCAAAGTATTCCATCAAATTCAAGGTCACGTGTAAGGGCAAGGGTTATTCCGGCATCATCTTATGGTACCGATTTATGCTATTATTTAAAGGAAAAAAAACTATACAAAACAACCTAACCTGGTCCGTGACTTATAATCGCTCCGAATAAATAAAGCATTTAATTAAAATAAAAAAAAGAAAGGTAATCTATGGAATCGAACCAGCACCGTGTGGATTACTAGGCAGATTCTCTACCCACTGCGCCACGGCGGCTTGTGCTAGAAGTGGTATTTGTTCTGGATAAGAAGAGTACACGGAATACTTTGCTGCTATTAGCTACTCCTATTAACTGTACATATTACAATATGACACAAAAAACACAAATCAACGACCGCGTAACAACCGGTGGTAGTTTCGCCACCACAATGCTGCCGTAGCCGTCGATCTTTTCAAATAATAATATTGCTACAATCGATTTCCTCAACGGTATAGATTTCTGTAATTTATATAAAGTACTTTTGTAACTGAGTGATAGATGGCGCTACTATATGAAAAATAATTAAAATTTTTGACGGAATTTCAAAAAAAAGTTCAAACAAAATTTGTTCAAAATTTAATTCTAAATCAATGTCTAAGAATAAAAAATTGTCGTAAATTGTTTATTTTTCAAGATATTCCTAAAAAACCTAAAAATGTCATCAGGTAACTGTCACTTGTTTTGGTGCTAGATGAAAAACATTGAATGTGGCACCCACAAATTTGTTCAAACTCTTAAATATGAAATTTGAATCAAATCCGAGAAGTCGTTTTTGAGTTATGGTGGATACAGACAGACACACACACAGACACACAGACAGACATCATGGCGAAAATGGTCAAAATGGATTCAGGGGCCCTCAAAACGTGTAAATCCATCAAAATCTCGAAGTCGAAAAAAATCACGATTACTATACTTCCTTATACTACGTATAAGAAAGTAAAAAATCCACAAAAGTTGTAATAAAACCGAAAGTCTACTTTTTACAGGGCAAAACTATTTTTAAGTACTTCCCGCGAATTTTCTCCCAAAAGTCCACTTTCAACAACAGTTTTATCCACTTCCGACACCAATTGCAACGTTTTTTACCGTATGCGTGGGTTTAAAATAACTAAAACTGCTGTTAAAATATTGTTGTAAACTTTATTGAAACTAAAGATACAATAAAATCAATCATAATCCAAAATCACTGGTTAAATATTCGTATTCCAAACTGAACTTATCTTAAAACCGAACTAAACTTCTTAAATTTCCTGCTTTCGCTCTTTATACTATTTATACTCTAAGGTATAAATATAAGAGCGGAAGTGATTTCGTCAGCGCGCAGGCCAAGCAAACCATAAACGTAGGTACGGGAAAAATACACGAAATACAAATGTTAAATAGGGACTTTGCATGATTTTCAAAATAATTTTTTTTTAAAAGCTGATACCAAATTATCATTATCAATATTTTTGAAAAAAAATTTTGGTCCGTACTTTCCAAGTAAATGAATAAAAAGTATTGCAAAATTTGAAATTTCCACGCATTGATTTCCACGCATTACCTGGAAACGCCCGAATCGGCTCAAAAGACTGCTGACGTCACGAATCTAGTTCCACAGTGCAGCACGCCGCATTTTGATTTATTTCGAAAAATGTCAAACGCGTAAAAAATATTTAGACATGCCAATGTCAACTAGATTCGTGACGTCACACAGGAAGGACTCTCCGATTTCAAAGCGTTTTCGGGCGGCAATAATATATTTAAATTACGGTCAATTTATAATCGTTTTTTTATGTA
This sequence comes from Pediacus dermestoides, assembly GCA_963942485.1. Classification (NCBI taxonomy): domain Eukaryota; kingdom Metazoa; phylum Arthropoda; class Insecta; order Coleoptera; family Cucujidae; genus Pediacus; species Pediacus dermestoides. The sequence goes on from OZ012626.1 coordinate 15,802,710, forward strand.
CAAATATTTAGTAAAAAAAATTATTTTTGCTGTAGAGTATTATTAATATAGTCGTTTTACATTTCTAACAGAAAAATATCTGATGTGTCCAACACATGACTTTCTTATACGGATAATACCTCAATTACTATTCCTAAAGAAATTAAGTTAAACTACAACTTATATTTCCCTGATGCCCTGTGTTACAATGCCTTTATTTGATTGACGTTTACTGTCAAATTGACAAATTAATTACTTATTTGCATCCGTCGCCAAAAATCAAAATGCCAAAACTTACTGAACGACTCATGATAAAAAATAACCTAATTTCTGTGAAATTAACTGACGAGAGGCTAATCACAGCAAAGTATTCCATCAAATTTAAGGTCACGTGTAAGGGCAATGGTTATTCCGGCATCATCTTATGGTACCGATTTATGCTATTATTTAAAGGAAAAAAAAAACTATACAAAACAACCTAACCTGGTCCGTGACTTATAATCGCTCCGAATAAATAAAGCATTTAATTAAAATAAAAAAAAGAAAGGTAATCTATGGAATCGAACCAGCACCGTGTGGATTACTAGGCAGATTCTCTACCCACTGCGCCACGGCGGCTTGTGCTAGAAGTGGTATTTGTTCTGGATAAGAACAGTACACGGAATACTTTGCTGCTATTAGCTACTCCTATTAACTGTACATATTACAATATGACACAAAAAACACAAATCAACAACCGCGTAACAACCGGTGGTAGTTTCGCCACCACAATGCTGCCGTAGCCGTCGATCTTTTCAAATAATAATATTGCTACAATCGATTTCCTCAACGGTATAGATTTCTGTAATTTATATAAAGTACTTTTGTAACTGAGTGATAGATGGCGCTACTATATGAATAATAAGAAAGTAAAAAAAAGAAGGGAAATCTATGGAATCGAACCAGCACCGTGTAGATTACTAGGCATATTCTCTACCCACTGCGCCATGGCGGCTTGTGCTAGAAGTGGTATTTGTTCTGGATAAGAAGAGTACACTGAATACTTTGCTGCTATTAGCTACTCCTATTAACTGTACATATTACAATATGACACAAAAAACACAAATCAACAACCGCGTAACAACCAGTGGTAGTTTCGCCACCACAATGCTGCCGTAGCCGTCGATCTTTTCAAATAATAATATTGCTACAATCGATTTCCTCAACGGTATAGATTTCTGTAATTTATATAAAGTACTTTTGCACCTGAGTGATAGATGGCGCTATTATATGAAAAATAATTAAAAATTTTTGACGGAATTTCAAAAAAAAGTTCAAACAAAATTTGTTCAAAATTTAATTCTAAATCAATGTCTAAGAATAAAAAAATGTCGTAAATTGTTTATTTTTCAAGATATTCCTAAAAAACCTAAAAATGTCATCAGGTAAGTACCACTTGTGTTGGCGCTAGACGAAAAAGATTTAATGTGGCACCCACAATTTTGTTCAAAGTCTTAAATATGAAATTTGAATCAAATCCGGTAAGTCGTTTTTGAGTTATCGTGGATACAGACAGACACACACACACACACACACACAGACAGACATCATGGCGAAAATGGTCAAAATGGATTCAGGGGCCCTCAAAACGTGTAAATCCATCAAAATCTCGAAGTCGAAAAAAATCACGATTACTATACTTTCTTATTATATAAGAAAGTAAAAACGGGATTTTAAAAAAATGCAACATCCCTATTCCAGTGAAAAAAATCGAAAGTAATACACAATAGTTATTTGTGTATCAAGGCCGTAAAGGTGAACTTTTGGCCGAGGTGCACACAACGTTTTTTAGGCGATCATTACGAAAGAATTCAAAAATTTGGTTACAAAACACAAAATTAATTTTTTTTTGGACATTTTGCTGAAAAACATAGTAACCTTAGACAACTAAAAACCTAAGCATCTCCTGTCAAATTTAATATTAAGCGTCACTTTTTATTTCAGTTTCTGACAGTTCTGTCCCAAAGAGGTAACATCTGACAGATGTGTAAAAAAAGTAACATTTGACAGATGTGTACAAAAAAGTAAAACTTTATGGCGGCAAAAGGCGCCATAAACTCAATGTTTTTGTAGAGATCGCCTAAAAATATTTTATTAATTATGTTTATACTTAAATAAACTCTGAAACGGCTAAAGAAAACAACAGTATTATCCACTGACGTTGTAACGTACACTTCTGTTCACTGAAACTGCATACGCTTACATTTTATTTGTGTAACTGGACTTTAATGTCACTGTCAGACAACAATAGTAATATCCGTTCAGTTCATATTCAAGATTTTAGGTAGATACTTGTTACAAAATAGTTCTTTTTGTAACAAGTGTGAAATGAGTCCGTAAAATAGCTATTTTAGGGACTGTGTACAAAAAATATCTATTTTCGATTACCATTCCTAAAGAAGGCCTTTTTGTGACAATTCCCATCCGTCAAAAGCATTACTTTTTTGAATACTGTAACGAAGCCGTTTTATTTTCATTAATTCAACCGCCTTCCTTACTAGAATAACTTATTATTTCCTCATTTTCATTTAATTTCTAGTACTTCACCTCGGTATAAAGTATTCCCTACTACCCCTGTACACGGTACAAGCCCGGATCGGAAAATATTTCTCTGTCTCTTTTGCACTCATTGCGTTCACTTCCATTCAAAACTCTCAAAATATATCCAAATGTAGAAGAATGTGTAAAAGAATGTGTCTCTCGCCAACATCGGAATGTCACCATTTCTTTTAGGTTTTTGCAAGGAATAATAGAACTTTCCTCTCTCGCTTTAATGCTGTTTCTATCTTTTGCCCACCCGTTGATTTCAATGGCAGAATTTTCACATAAAAGGAACCAAGAAACACATTCCGAAAAGAGTTTTCCGGTACCCGTTCGTTAAGCGTCTTCCGCTTCCGAGTTTCCCGACAACCGCTAAACACTTGGTGAGTTTCCTGAGATCACATTGCGCAATATTAAGATTAATACCGTAACCTACCCGATTAACATATTATGATACACCGACCCAGTTAATAATTACTTACTTACTAAGTAGTAGGTAATTACCGATTGTACCGTAGGTATACCGTCCCTCAATCCCGGCTCCGACTAGTGGCACCGAAAGCCACCGACACAGCCGCTCCCGTCCCCTAGATGTTTGTTGATATAATATTGTTTAAGATTTAAAATTTTCTTTTATTTACAAATTGCATTTATTATAAATATTTATTTATGTTTACAAATATACCAAGCCAAATGGGTAAGTGAATTTCATTTAAACATTAACACCGACCCCTGGTATTTACTAACTCTCCTCTGTAGCTACCCAGGCTTAGGAGGGTTCCGGGGAAACAACCCCGTTACCAAATTTGGCACCTGAGACCGTCCGAACCGAAACAATACCGGTACAAATCGCCAAAACCGAAAACCTGTTACAATACTGTGCAGAAATAGTTATTTTTGTAACAAGTACCTAAAATCCAGTTTTTTTGGACAAATGGCTGTTTCCGGACGAGGCGAAGCCGAGTCTGGAATACCAGATGAGTCCCACAAAACTGATTTAGGTACGTGTTACAAACAATATTTTTTTGTTAAAGCTCCCTAAAACACTTTCGAACATTTTATTATGTATGATATCTCATTGACATATACGAGTACAATTTATGTCAATGTCATTAGAGCAAATATTTCTCAAAAATAGTGAACTTAATTTTAATTACCATGTTACCATAGTAAAATAAAAATAGTCCGTAAAATAGACATAATCCCGAAAAGAGCCATTTTACGGACTGAAATGAGTTCGTAAAATAGCTATTTTAGGGACCGCATACAAAAAAAATATTTTTTGCATATTGTGCAAAAAAGTAACATTTTTGACGTATGTCACATAACAGCCTTCTATAGGAAGTGAGTTCACAATTTTGAAATGATGTTGATAATTTTCAATCTCTTTAGGAAAGGTAATCGAAAAAATTATGTATACAACTTGTATCTAAAGCTTTTTTTTGCACTTGTGAGACTTAAAATATCTGATGTGTCCAACATATGACTTTCTTATACGGATAGTATCACAATTACTTATACTAAAGAAATTAAATTAAATTTTTTGCAATACGCTTAAATCTGTCCTTGTCCCACTCTTTATAACCGAATTTTACGACAAAAATATGTTTTATTTTAGATTCGTGAACTATTTATTATTTACTTAAAAAAATCTCTCGCTATAAAATCACATTTATGTATTCATTATTATTGTTTTCGGTACCATAGAAACCAGTACAATAAAAATATCTGATGTGCCCAACACATGACTTTCTTATACATTGCCATGATACAGTTTTAATCTTTGGAAAATACTGAATGGGTAGTCAATAATCACATGCAGTCGACATTCAATACGTTATTAATATAAAATCACTTTTATTTATTATTATTGTTTTCGTTACGATAGAAACCAGTAAAATAAAAAAAAACAATACGCATAAATCTGTCCTTGTCCCACTCATTATAACCGAATTTTACGACAAAAATTAGTGTTTTATTTTTTACTTTCAAAAAAAAGTTCAAACAAAATTTGTTCAAAATTCAATTCTAAATCAATGTTAAAGAATAAAAAAATCTCATAAATTGTTTATTTTTTAAGATATTTCTAAAAAACCTAAAAATGTCTTCAGGTAAGTGTCACTTGTTTTGGTGCTAGATAAAAAACATTGAATGTGGCACCCACAATTTTGTTCAAACTCTTAAATATGAAATTTGAATCAAATCCAATAAGTCGTTTTTGAGTTATGGTGGATACAGACAGACAGACATCATGGCGAAAATGGTCAGAATGGATTCAGGGGCCCTCAAAACGTGTAAATCCATCAAAATCTCGAAGTCGAAAAAAATCACGATTACTATACTTCCTTATACTTCGTATAAGAAAGTAAAAATAAATAAATGTGATGTTATACCAGGAGATTTTTTACTTTCTCATACGAAGTATAAGAAAGTATAGTAATCGTGATTTTTTTCGACTTCGAGATTTTGATGGATTTACACGTTTTGAGGCCCCTGAATCCATTCTGACTATTTTCGCCATGATGTCTGTCTGTGTGTCTGTCTGTCTGTATCCGCCATAACTCAAAAACGAGTTATCGGATTTGATTCTAATTTCATATTTAAGAGTTTGAACAAAATTGTGGGTGCCACATTCAATGTTTTTCATCTAGCACCAAAGTGACACTTACCTGAAGACATTTTTAGGTTTTTTAGGAATATCTTGAAAAATAAACAATTTATGAAATTTTTTTATTCTTTAACATTGATTTAGAATTGAATTTTGAACAAATTTTGTTTTAACTTTTTTTTGAAATTCCGTCAAAAAAATTTTAAAAAAATTAGATATTCTTAAAACACTTTATATTTCTCATAGCGCGCGTTGATAGTTCAATCCGATGGTCGAGGTAGACCATGTGTCTCATTATATGGCTGTCAAACGGAAGGTCCCGTGTTCGAATCCCAGAAGGACCGGACCACACGGAGAAAAATGGTTATTAAGAATTATATAATAAAGAATATATATTAAGAATAATAATCAAATATTTTATTGTATATTGTATGAGTTTTTATCATTAAATATACAAATCTTTTAAACCCCAGATGTTATGGACTAAAATATTTTATTTTCAACCTTATAAACATCAGTTATTTGTTTCGGCTACCTAATATAAATATAATACATTTATGTTGTTACTTATTTCTATAAAAATTAATATCAATATTTCATAAACTTATCGAAGTATTATCTAAGATATTAACAGATATAAACTATTTTTTATAATTTTTATTATTATGATACAAATATAATACCCTGATACTATATTTGTAACGCACTATTTAGTCCTTGACATTAGATCATTGTCCACCGAGCTTTTCAACAAATAGCATCGTGTGTAGTAGGTACCTTGTCCTATCTTGTCTGCGCCGATATTGTTTCCAATAAAGAGAAGTTATTGCGTGGTGCAAGGTGCTTATGCTGTATTGTTGTAATAAATGAATTATGGATGATTTACTAAAATGAAGGTAATTTTCATTTATTAACATTTCTTTTAAAGATACAAAAATGTTACATATTTTTTCAGAGAATCTAGAAACAAATAATTTGAATGCTGACAGCTCCACATCAGTTGAATTTTTGAAACATAGTTTTGAACCATTCGAACAAGTATTGTATCATTGGAATATACAATATGTACGTATTTGAAATATACCTAAGTACCTATTATGTTTCGCGTTACGTTTTGAGATATATGGAGCTATTCTCTATTGAAAATGTTATATAACATTCTAACTGTTAAATCTATGTTATTTGACATTTCAACAATGTTTTATATTGTTCAAACGTCAAATAACATACATTTAACAGAATGTTATCTAACATTTTCGATACAGAATAACACCAATATTTTGTATTTATTTATATGTTAGTACCTATGTATATTTTGTTTAGACACATTAGTTATAGTTTTTGTTATTAAAAAAGATTTTCTAATAAATTTTTAAGAACTAATTATGATTTCTTTTATAATATATACATATATTTGGTTTAATAATATCTTGTTATACAACTTAATATATCTTATTATTAATATTATTAACTAAATTACATACACCTTATAAAACTGATATACTTACTTTTAATAATCCTGTAAATAAAACTTATAATACTAATTATGATAATTCTGATTAACATATTATTATTATACGTACTTAATACAAAGACTTATTATATTTAAAGTGCATAGTTTGTAGTTTTAGTTCATATATTCAATTAGAATTATATTAAAAGTTAAGTTAGACGGTTAGCCTTGTTCGTGTACACTTCATATTATTAATCTTATATTTACAAGCTTTTAAGCTTACGGTTTGCCTTTGCCGTTTATAATTATATTTTATAGTGTTAATAATTATATTTTCAAATATAAATTAAATATTGTATTCTTTAAATAAACTTTATAATCTTTTTAAAAACTGAGTTTCCATAAAATAAAAGTTAATTGGCGCAGTCGAGGTAGGATCCTCAGAGAAAATTCTATCGCAGATTTTTCGTCGATATTAATCGTTTACTGAGGATTATAAATTGTCCATCACGGATAAAACAAAGTGAAAGTGAAAATCTAATTTCTATAATAAATATCGGTATTTATGAACAATATAAAGTTCAAGTGACATCGTTCAACATCTCTAAGAATCCAGGACCACATCGCCCGATTCCATAGATTACATTGCCCATTCGCCATCTCGAAGTAGTAAGGACAACATCGCCAAACCTTCAGATCGAGCCAATGAAGAAGAATCAACAGTGAGTATTGCTCAACCCTTTCAAACAATTGTATAAATATTTATGAACGATCCAGACATCGAAAATCTTGCTAATTTATTTAATAATATACTGATTGAACCTCCTCAAATTAATAATCAAAACCCCCAAAATCTTGAAATCATGGCCGAACCACAATTCAATATGAGCTTTCTCAAAGCAATTCCCGAATTTTCCGGAGAACCTTCCAAACTAGCTGATTTCATTGAAGCTACTGATTTCATTTACAACCAATTTTATCAAAGAAATAATCCCAATGCTTTCATCAACAAATTGCTATTAACATCGATTAAGAGTAAATTATCAAATAAAGCACAACTAATTGCCGGATCAAGAGGCTTACAAACATGGTTAGAATTAAAAAACCTATTACAACAAACCTTTGCTGATCAACGAAATGAAGAATCTCTTCTCCGTGATTTAATGCTACTATATCAAACAAATGAAACTCCACAACAATTCTACACTAGATGCATGGATATCAAAAGTTTATTATTTTTCAATTTAATGGTTAATGAACAAAATGCTAACACCAGAATAGTTAAAGGTAATCTTTACGACAATCTTACCCTTAAAGCATTTCTAAGTGGATTAAAGGAACCTCTAGGATCAATCATTAGATCTAGAAATCCAAATACTATTGATGCAGCCCTCACACAAATTCTAAATGAAGAAAATATTAATTATTCGCGCAACAAACCTCATAATTTACAAATGAAAAGAATAACACCAATATCGAATAATTCCAGACCACAACAACAAAATCATTCATATATACCACCAATTCAACAATCAAGACCTTTTATACCTAACTATTTCTCAAGACCCCAAACTCAACATCAACCTCAATTTCAACCACAACAGCAATTTAATCAACGAAATAGACAAAATTGGAATGCACCAAGTACTTTCCAACAACGACAATTCCCCCAAAATTCATCTACAAATTCATACAACAGAAATTCTCAACAACATAGAAATGTATTTGCCCCTCAAAACAGAACATATAATAGACAAAGTGCAATGGATACTTCATCAACAAACACCAGAATTCCAATGGATACTTCATCATCAAATACAAGACGTACTAACCACCCAAATTCAACACGCCATCAAAATCATTTCCAAACTCGCCCAACATTTATAGCCGAAGAATTATTTTATGAAGAAAGTCCCGAAATAAATAATGAATATCAAAACGAACAACATATTTCAGATTATGATTATACGCATGAACTAGACAACAATGCCGTATATTGTGAAGAAACACCCGAGACAGAAACAGAAAATCTAACTCAGGATTTTCATTGTACTCAACCACCAGATGTGACCCCATAATAAATCTTAACAATATTCATACTTGTAAACTTCCATACATTATAATTCCAAATCTAAACGCTAAATTCATGATAGACACCGGTTCTTCAAAAACATTAATCAAACCCTCTTTAGCCCACAAATATTACTCAAAATTTATAAAAAATGAACCATTCCTTATTAAAACGGCTCACACCACCAGCAAACATGACGAAATAATTAAAATACCCCTACAAAGTCTCTTCAAAACAAATGATAATCACAAATTTCATTTATTCAGTTTTAATGACAAATATGGCGGACTTATTGGCATTGACCTTTTAAAGAAATTAAAAGCAAAAATTGACGTCGCAAACAAAAAACTAATAACAGATGCAACAGAAATTCCTCTACACTTCGAAAACGAAACCCAACAAATATATAATAATAATCATATTTTCTCTTTACCACCAAGGACAGAAAAGATAATTAAAGTTCCAGTTACACCTTATCTTAAAACAGGACTAATGAACTATATGCGAATAAATAATGACATTGAAATACCAGCTGCCTAGCAAAAGACGGATTTGTAACAACAACGGCTATTAATAAATCAAATCAATGGAAAAATATTAAAATCACTGAACCTTTCGATTTAGAAGACGTATATGACCCAGAAACAATTCAAATAAATTATACAGATAATCAAATTAATAATCAAAATCGATGGTATGATATTCAACAAAATCTTAGATTAGAACATACGAATTCAGAAGAAAAGGAAGCCATTATAAAACTGTGTCACGAATATCAAGACATATTTTATCATGAACAAGACCCTTTAACATTTACCAACGAAATTAAACACCGAATTCGAACTACCGGTGATACTCCAATATTTACCAAAACCTACAGATATCCACATATACATAAAACAGAAGTTGCACACCAGATAAATAAAATGCTTAATGACAAAATTATTCAACCTTCATCATCTCCTTGGAGCTCACCTGTATGGGTTGTAGCAAAAAAAGCTGACGCTTCTGGAAAGAAAAAATGGAGAGTTGTGATAGACTATCGCAAGTTAAATGAGAAAACGATCGACGACAAATACCCGTTACCCAATATCACAGATTTATTAGACAAACTTGGAAAATGTCAATATTTTACAACTTTAGATTTAGCTTGGGGATTTCACCAAATAGAAATGGACCTCCAAGATATAGAAAAAACTGCTTTCAGTACAGAACAAGGACATTTCGAATATTGCAGAATGCCCTTTGGTTTAAAGAATGGCCCATCCACATTCCAACGTGTTATGGATAACATCCTCCGAGGTATTCAAAATGAAAAATGTTTAGTATATCTTGATGATATTATTGTCTTTTCAGTATCTTTACAAGAACATATTGACCATTTACGACAAGTTTTCGACCGACTAAGAAAAACAAATTTTAAAATTCAAATTGACAAAAGTGAATTTTTAAAAACAGAAGTTCAATATTTAGGCCATATTGTTACACCTAAAGGAATTAAACCAAATCCAGACAAAATTAAAGCTATCCTAAATTGTCCTATACCAACAAAAAGAGAAGAAATCAAAGCATTTCTTGGACTTATTGGATATTACAGAAAATTTATTAACAACCTTGCAAACTTAATGAAACCCATGACAAAATGTTTAAAAAAAGGTGCAAAAATAGAACACACTGACGAATTGTTAGAAAGTTTTAATAATGCAAAGAAAGTTCTAACCAATCAACCCCTACTATATACAATATCCAGATTTTGAACGTCCTTTCATATTAACAACTGATGCTTCTCAATACGCATTAGGAGCTGTATTATCTCAAGGTGAAGTAAATAACGATTTACCAGTCGCATATGCATCAAGGACTCTAAATGAAACAGAACAGAAATATTCCACTATTGAAAAGGAATTACTTGCCATCATTTGGGCAACAAAGTACTTTAGACCTTACCTATATGGACGACGATTTAAAATTATTACTGATCATGAACCCCTTAAATGGTTATACTCTTTCAAAGAACCTAACTCAAAATTAATTCGATGGAGACTCAAACTCGAAGAATATGATTATGAAGTTGCATATAAAAAAGGAAACAGAATACCAACGCAGATGCATTATCAAGAGTTCAAATATATCCTTTAGATACATCTTCAATGAGAGCTAACTATGACCCCGAATTAGACCAACTATTAGACGAACTCATACGTGACGAACAACACTCAAATACCCAAGAAATTACACATGAAATCCCATCAACTTCAAACATTTCATCTCCCATGGAAATAGACGAACTAATTCCAACAATTGACCAAATATTACCAAATTCTCAATTATCACCTATTATCCATCAAATTCAACAATCACCCCCAAGATCATCAATTATTAACGAAAATATTCCAACAACATCTAGAACTGAAACTGCATTATCACAAGATAACGAAACACCCAGTATTCCTTTATCCGAAGATGCTATAGATACTAAAGAAAAACAGTTTATTTTCACATCCATATATTCATCACCGTTAAAACCAACAATTCAAAAATTAAATAACCACATAATCATTAAAGCACAAATGAAGAAAGAAAACAACGAACAAGACATCATTGAATTTCTAATACATTACTGTGAACCGAAGAAAAAATATTATTGCCATTTCGACACTGACAAACTTTATCAAGATTTTTGTCATGTATATACTAATCTTTTCACTGAAACAGACAGACCATTATTATATCGTTGTACCAAACGAGTAATGTACATCACAGATAATGAAGACAAATCCCAAATAATTCAAAACCATTACGAAAGCAAAACCAATCATAGAGGAGTCCCAGCAACAATTGCTGAAATTAAAAGAAAATACTATTGGGAAAACATACAAAATGATGTTACAAAATTTATCAACCAATGTGAAATTTGTAAACGATCCAAATACGAAAGAAATCCACCAAAAATACCATTAAACCTAACAGAAACCCCCAATAAACCTTTCGAACATTTACACATAGATACTTTTAAAGTTGCTAATACAAACTTTTTGACAATTATTGATACTTTCTCTAAATTAGGACAAGCATACTATAAAACAAGTAAAAATGCCCCAATAATAGCTGACAAATTATTAAACTACTTTTCTCATTATGGAACACCAACAAAAATCACATTTGACAACGGAACAGAATTTAATAATGAAACAGTGAAAAACTTATTACAACTTCATAAAATTGATATTCACTTTACAACAGCAAGACACCCTCAATCAAATAGCCCTGTCGAAAGATTTCATTCAACACTAGAACATTATCGCATACTACAAGAACAACATCCAAAAGAATCACCACAAATTACTATACAATACGCAGTAATTGGTTACAATATCACGATACATTCAGCTACTGGATATACTCCATTAGAATTAATATTAGGATACACTACATCCAGAAATCCATTTGACATATTTTGGACACAACCAATAATGGAAGAATATACAAACAACCACAAAGAAAAACTTGACAGAATATATGAAAAAGTCAAAGAAAAATTACAGAAATCCAAAGAACAAACACTCAAAAGAAGACAAACCAGTAATTTCCAAAACACATTTAAAATAGGTCAAATTGTATACAAACGAAATGAACGACGCAAGAAAAATGATCCTCGATTCATAGGACCTTATGAATTAATAAAAATTAACCCAAATCACACATGTGAATTAAAAGATCATCAAAAACAAAATATTAAAAGCACACTTGGATCAACTAAAACAACCTGTTATTCCAGATGCCTCGTTATCATCCTCATCATCATCCACCTCGGAAGAACAGAATTTACTATAAAGAAAATCGAACACAACCCCGGACTTTTTGCCAAGCGGATAGGAAATGCCAAAATATCAAACAACTATTGGACACTGATAAAAATTACTAATTATTCAAAATTACTCCAAGAAATCCAAATTATCAACCAAAACGCAAATCATCTAAACACTACATTAAATAAATATGATCAAGGAGATATTTACAAGGACTACTTCCATATATACATAAACATCATGGAAAACACCCTAAAAGAAGTAAATATAAAAACTCATGAAATTTTCCCCGTTGAAAGAAAAAGAAGCGGAATAATAAATGGACTCGGTTCCGTTATAAAATACATCTCTGGTAATCTAGACGAAAATGACGGACAACGATTTGAACAAGCCATTAAATATCTACAAGGAAATCAAGAAAAACTTAAAGCTTTAGCCTCTGAACAAATTTCTCTTACAAACAAAGCAATATTAAAATTCAACAATTCTATCACAGAATTAAGCAATAATCAAATAATTCTGAAAACCCGACTTTCTACACTTGAAAGAAAACTAACTATTTAATGATCTTCAAATAATATTTGTCCAAATTAACAGTATCGCAACCAATATCTTATCGATACTCGAAACCCTAGAAGACGCTATCACATTCGCAAAATTATCAACCCTTCATCCTTCTATTCTACAAGAAGACGAACTAAAAACCGAAATCCTTACAATGCAAAAATTTCTAAGGAACAACCAATTTCCCGTTGATAATTCAAATCTTCACGATCTTTATAACATACTCAAAATAAAAGCCTATCGAAATTCTTACACCTTCAAATTTCTAATTCAAATTCCACTAGTTGATGAACACCACTTCGAATATTACCATTTATACTCTCTTCCTGTTAAACTACAATTAAAATTAAAATCATTAATCCAAAATCCAAATACCTTATCCTAAATGAGCAATATTACACAGAAACAGATACACCCTGTGAAGAAATTGCCAACAACAACTTTCTATGTCAAAATTTAGACACTTTTCCAGTTGAACACTCACCCTGTGAAGTCAAACTAATCCTACACGAAAAAACAGAAGAATGTCACCCACATCAAGTGAATCTAAATTCAACAAAAATTCAACGAATTTCCAATAACCAATGGTTAGTGATCACTCCAACTCAAACCAACATAAAAATTACTCAAGAAGATCAACACTCTACAATTAACATCAATGGAACATATTTAGTTAATTTACCCAAAAATACAATTGCTAAAATCGACAAATTTATCATGCAAACAAATTCAAACCCAATAGAAAATTTTAAGTCAATTGATATTCCACAAATACAAATTCCAATACAAGAACCCAACAAACCAATCGAACTACAGCACATCCAATTAGATGACATTAAACACATCCAGTCAGAAATGAATAAAGTTCAAGTAAAATATCAAGAAATTCCCAATTTTAACATGCACTACCGAATAAGTCCATATACAATAATATCTATCATTTTGATATTTTTAATCATCGCATATTTAACTAGAAGATTATGGATCCCTGGCCTACGAAGAAAGAACATTCCCCAATCAATCGTCATCCCTCTTGAAGAAATGAACCTTCGAACTTCACCCTGAAGTTCTCTCTAATAAGGGAGGTGTTATACGTACTTAATACAAAGACTTATTATATTTAAAGTGCATAGTTTGTAGTTTTAGTTCATATATTCAATTAGAATTATATTAAAAGTTAAGTTAGACGGTTAGCCTTGTCCGTGTACACTTCATATTATTAATCTTATATTTACAAGCTTTTAAGCTTACGGTTTGCCTTTGCCGTTTATAATTATATTTTATAGTGTTAATAATTATATTTTCAAATATAAATTAAATATTGTATTCTTTAAATAAACTTTATAATCTTTTTAAAAACTGAGTTTCCATAAAATAAAAGTTAATTTTATTATATTTTGTAATAACTCAGGGTACAATACTTAGATAATTATGGTTAATATACTAGTGCTTTGTCACTATATTTAACGTCAAATCTTATAAATTGTATTAAATATATCATATCTCTTATTATCTATTTTTCTCCGTGCATTAGTTTTTTTTTATTTTACTGGTTTCTATGGTACCGAAAACAATAATAATGAATAAATAAATGTAATTTCATGGCGGGAGATTTTTTTAAGTGAGTAATAGGTCAAAAATCTAAAATAAAACACATTTTTGTCGTAAAATTCGGTTATAATGAGTGGGACAAGGACAGATTTATGCGTATTGCAATAAGTGCGACAGAGACTATTTGAAAATTGCTGGAAACCTTCAAAATTTTTACAAGAATTTTAACTTAATTTCTTTAGGAAAAGTAATTATTGTGATACTATCCGTAAGTATAAGAAAGTCATGTGTTGGGCACATCAGATATTTTAAGTGTGTAATAGGTCAAAAATCTAAAATAAAACACTTATTTTTTGTCCTAATATCTGGTTTTAATGAGTGGGGCAAGGACAGATTTATGCGTATTGCAATAAGTGCGAGAGAGACGTCCGAAAATTATTTGAAAATTGCTGGAAACGCTCAAAATTTAAACACGATTTTTACAAGAAATTTAACTTAATTTCTTTAAGAAAAGTAATTGTGGTACTATCGTATAAGAAAGTCATGTGTTGGACACATCAGATATTTTATTTAGCGCACGGAAAACAAGGTGTTTTCAGATAAGTATAATAAATATAACTTACCGTTTCGGAAGACAATATAGCAATGAGTTGGTAGGTTAGCATATATCACCTTTTTATATTCCGATGAAAATGACGTATTAAATTAAAGGATGTTTAGAATAGTGCAAAAATAAATTAAACTACTATTATTTTCATCAGGTCATTATCCACAAAAGAATTGTGTGCCTTGAACCTAGTATATTAATTCAGTTCATTTAATTGAAATGGTTTGATTTGTATTGGTTAAGTTTGAGGATTTATGTAGTAATGTGCGGATGTGCTTTTTTTGTGATAGTAGATCAGAAGAAAAAGAAAATTCTGGTTTCTAAAAGTATATCTATGTACAGGGTGTCCAGATTTCGTTGTAAATGCGGGGTATCTCGCTTACTAGCAGAGATAGATAAATGCGGTTTTCGCGACACGTTGCTACTTTTTTGTGAAATGAAAGATGCCGTTAACGGTTTTTTCATAGACCCCTTTGTTTTTAAGATACAGGGCGAAACTGAAAATTTGCACTTTTAGGGCATACCTCGTATCTTGGGAACTGCTGAAGATATTGGAAAGGTAAAAACTGCATCTTATACAGATTTTTACGTAGAATCCATATTTACTAATCTTATGTTATTTTAAATGGAACACCCTGTATGTTTTTCACTAGTTGAATCCAGCTTGTCATAAGCTTTACAAAAATATAAAACACTCTGTAGTTATTGTCACGCGTTTTTCCTAGGCAAGAGCGGAAGTGAATTTAAAGTAAAATATCTGATGTGCCCAACACATGACTTTCTTATACATTGCCATGATACAGTTTTAATCTTTGGAAAATACTGAAGGGGTAGCCAATAATCACATGCTGTCGACATTCAACACGTTATTAATATAAAATCACATTTATTTATTACTAGCTGTCCCCCGCGGGCTTCGCCCCACGATAGTTTTCTGTCTTGCTCCGTTTTTTCAATAATATTTAATTGTATTACAATATATTAATATTACACAAAAAACACGCCAAAACGATGCTTTCATTGCCGTCGATTTTTTCAATAATAATTATAGGTACAGTTAATTTCACAGAAATCGACTACACCTAATATTTCCCTGATTCCCTGTGTTACAATGCCTTTGTTTGATTGACGTTTACTGTCAAATTGACAAATTAAGTACATACTTATTTGCATCCGTCGCCAAAAATCAAAATGCCAAAACTTACTGAACGACTCATGATAAAAAATAACCTAATTTCTGTGAAATTAACTGACGAGAGGCTAATCGCAGCAAAGTATTCCATCAAATTCAAGGTCACGTGTAAGAGCAAGGGTTATTCCGGCATCATCTTATGGTACCGATTTATGCTATTATTTAAAGGAAAAAAAAACTATACAAAACAACCTAACCTGGTCCGTGACTTATAATCGCTCCGAATAAATAAAGCATTTAATTAAAATAAAAAAAAAAGAAGGGAAATCTATGGAATCGAACCAGCACCGTGTGGATTACTAGGCAGATTCTCTACCCACTGCGCCACGGCGGCTTGTGCTAGAATAGGTATTTGTTCTGGATAAGAAGAGTACACGGAATACTTTGCTGCTATTAGCTACTCCTATTAACTGTACATATTACAATATGACACAAAAAACACAAATCAACGACCGCGTAACAACCGGTGGTAGTTTCGCCACCACAATGCTGCCGTAGCCGTCGATCTTTTCAAATAATAATATTGCTACAATCGATTTCCTCAACGGTATAGATTTCTGTAATTTATATAAAGTACTTTTGTAACTGAGTGATAGATGGCGCTAAAAAAATAATTAAAATTTTTTGACGGAATTTCAAAAAAAAGTTCAAACAAAATTTGTTCAAAATTTAATTCTAAATCAATGTCTAAGAATAAAAAATTGTCGTAAATTGTTTATTTTTCAAGATATTCCTAAAAAATCCGAGAAGTCGTTTTTGAGTTATGGTGGATACAGACAGACACACACACAGACACACAGACAGACAGACATCATAGCGAAAATGGTCAAAATGGATTCAGGGGCCCTCAAAACGTGTAAATCCATCAAAATCTCGAAGTCGAAAAAAATCACGATTACTATACTTCCTTATACTACGTATAAGAAAGTAAAAATTGATCCTCGGACGAGACAAAAGGCTCGACTAAACTCAACGGGGTGGTCGCGGGCTGAGTAAAGATTTACCTATAAGTGGACCTTGGCCAGAATCCTTAAGCCATGTAATAATTAAGTTTTCATCGGATTCAAATGAAACTATACCCAATACTTAATGATAAAATAAAACTAGAATAAACGGTAACAAATATTGATCTTTATTTTGACCTGACTAGTGCTATTATTAATTATGTATGAAATATATATGTATGTATATTATAAAACCTATAGGTCAAGTGACCAATGCTATTTCTAATTATAAAAGGTGTTGACTAACTCCTTTAGGTATTTAAAAACCCTCCCAAATTGTGCGACTGGCGCTTATAAAAAGAATAGTCGTTAACGGTAAAGGAGCCCTAAACCGCTACCCCGCACCGGTTATCGTGTTGTTGAATAATTAACGCGACCAAGTATACACAATTAGCGATGTCATAAATCCAGAGACGAAATACGTAAAAATGTAATAGTCAAGCTATAGCCACTTGATGTTTCAAAATAACATGGTTGTAAATTAAAACTAGTCTAGGTAAAACGTGACAAAATTATGCAAAGTCGATGCCCTTGAATCCCACGACGCGATAATAAATATTGGAAATGTCTGACCTTAATTTTGGAGTTTGCGTTGCCCAAAGAAGATCTGTCCAGATGTCCAAGGAAAGTCCAGGAAGTCAGGCTGGATAATCTCAGTCTCCGAACGGCAAAACCAAAGCGATTGTGCGAAATAGGCGACGAAAAGAGAAAAGAGGAGGGAGAGAGAAGAGAGTAAGTGAGAGGCCTAAAAGAGAACGTAAATTAACTAATTGGAAAACCAGGAATTTGTGTCGTAATTAATTACCTTAGGTGTAGTGTGGCCTCGTGTGAAAATCAATCAAGTAGATTCGTGTTAAATCCTCCGTAGAGTTTTTTAACGCCAATCAAACGAAAATGTATATCATAAATAGAACAACGGTAATCTCAAAAATTGGCATCAATAAAATTTGCAGCACGTGGCAGATGATCCAGAAAGTATCTGATTAGAAATGTGCTACGCAAGTGTGCAGACGAAAGTACGAATTGCGAATGATTTTCACACAAGAATTTTTTTGAAAAGGACACTAAATAAATTCCTAGAATTTTTCAAAAAGCCAAAGAAAAATAAGATGAAAAGAAACAAGTATCGCCATCTAATGGTCACTAATCGGGAATAGGTAGTAATCCTGTGATAGGGTTCCATTTAACAAGATGAGGGAACTAAGTTTTCAATTAATTATACAAATTTGAGATAATAGGAAGTTAGATGGAAGATTGACCAGTGTTATCCATACTTTTAGGAAATATGTTGCTAGTGGAAATTTAACCCGTTACATTATTTTCTATATTAATCTAGAAAATGACAATTTTCAAAAATTCAGCCATGAAAAACAACAAACAAAGAAGGAATACAGTCAACTTTTCACAAGAACAAATACGCTTTATAGAAATTGTTCAAATTGATTTCCGTTGTCTCAGACACATTTCGCACATTTTTCTTATCCTGCGTAAAGTATTTAGAATTATGAGAGATTGTGCTTGTAAATTCCTAAATTCTCTTTCTGTGGCAGCACGTAAATCTTTTGTTGTATGAATAATGACCTTTGTTTCTTATTTTTCATAGCCTACTTATAAAAATTTTGCGTGAATTTTTAAAAATTGTCATTTTCTAGCTTAATATAGAAAATAATTACAGAGTGTTTTATATTTTTGTAAAGCTTATGACAAGCCGAATCCAACTAGTGAAAAACATACAGGGTGTTCCATTTAAAATAACATAAGTTTAGTAAAGATCTCGAAAATTATCGCCTGGAAGAAAAAACTGAGTACGCCACTGGATTCCACGTAAAAATCTGTATAAGATGTAGTTTTTACCTTTCCAATATGTTCAGCCGTTCCCAAGATACGTGGTATGCCCTAAAAGTGCAAATTTTCAATTTCACCCTGTATCTCAAAAACGAAGGGAGCTATGAAAAAACCGTTGACGGCATCTTTCGTTTCATAAAAAAGTGACAACGTGTCGCGAAAACAGCATCTCTCTATCTCTGTTAGTAAGCGAGATACCCTGCAATTACAACGAAATCTGGACACCCTGTACATTTATAGGTACCTATAGGCGCCGTGCAATCCTTCAAGTGCTACCCCCTGTGTCAGCCATGCTAAAAGTATCATGTCCTGATAAACCGTGCTGTCAAAAGTGTCAAAGTATATTATAATAAATATGTATATTAAGAAGAATCATTTTTACTAAAATGTAATGATTGATTAATTAGTAAGGGAGACGGCTGCAGTTTTACTACCCCTATCGAGTTATGTGTTCTGACTCTCATTAATATAGGTATAGCCCTAATATGTGCAATCGTGGAACGACAATCCTGCCTGAGCAAATGCTGCCGGAAATACCTTTAAAAAATTGTTAAAAAGTTATAAAATTTGTGACAGTACTCCCATGTCATTTTGTAATAAATAATACAAAAAAATGTCACGCAACAAATGCTGACCAGCAACAGAATAGAAATTTTGACGGGTGTCGAGCTCGTAAAACTCAACTTTTAAACCAAATATGCAAACTGAATTGCAAAAAATGGTAGCAGCAAGCAACAATGTAAGTAATAATTAAATTCAAGTTACTCACTCAGTTAAGACTTATGGAAAAAGCGTTACAGAAGTTTGAAATTCAAAGATGGGCATAATTAAATCATATTGAGTGATAATTACAAAACGAATTAAAGATTACCTACATATAATCATCTCTGGCCCAATTACTCAATTACATGTAATTTAAAAAATTTCAAATTACTCGATTATATGAAATTTAGTAAGTCGATTGCAATCGATTACATGTAATTTGAAATTTGGGATTAGTTATTATTTAGAACATCTCTGGTTCGAATGATGAAAATGATGTGAATATCTTATAATTCAATTATGCTGAGTAAGGCTCTGCAAATTTTAAATTGAAATAAAGAATCTTATAGGGTGAAATTTCCGTTTCCGCTAATTTATTCCCAAAATACTCCGACATAGCAATAATGTAGTGACAATCATTGTATGTACCATCATTGCAGAATTATAATAATAAAACTATACATGTTGCCGGTCAGCATTTGTTGCGTGACATTTTTTTGTATTATTTATTACAAAATGACATGGGAGTACTGTCACAAATTTTATAACTTTTTAACAATTTTAGTGTTGAAAACACTTATCGTTTCAGGTTCTGCATAAAAATGACACGATGCGTGACGCTATCCAGCGCGACTAGATAAGATAGATAGGGTTGAAAGTTGAAATGCACCACGTACGATCAGTGTCCAATGTTGGCATGCTGCCGTTTCAGTAAAATAGACCTTTTTCTCAACACACTGCGCATGTGCCGCCGCCATTTTTAGTGCCGCGAAATTTGAAATGTGCGGACACTTTCATTCAAAAAGTCAAGCCCGTCAAAGGTTTTACGAATTATTTTTAATGAAAATGTTGTTGATGGTGCCGATCTTGTACACGAAACCGTAGAGGAACGTACCTGTTTCTTTAGGGAGATTTTTACAATGTCGCGATTTGCGAATTGGTGAAAAAAAACGGAATTGGTCGAAAGGCAGGTTAAAATATTTTTTGTTTACATCGTTTTTTTTCAATCGCGAAATAAAATTTTACTTTAAAAATCCTTTAAAAAATTAGTACTATTGATAAGGGGGAACGATTTATAGAAAAAAAGATCAATTCTTCGCATTTGTCGTTTATTTGCTTTGGTTAGATTTGTTAAATATATATTTGATTGAGGATTATCCGTCGTCGTCGTTTTCAAGGGGGTCGGGAAATGCTTCTGATGGACCACTACTGGAAAGTGCAAGGAGCAAATGTATGTGTCCTTCTTGACGTCGTCAATGCGCCGAAACCGCATGTCACCTCGAAGACACGATTTCACCCATGATTTGCACTTAGAGCACTTGCCGCAGTTTTTGATGTGTTTTTGTATTTTCACAGTCTCAAGAAGCTTGTTCCGGTACGTGGTACATGGTTTGGCAAATCGTATGAAATAATATAATCCGTACCCATAAGATTTCAAACGAGAGTTGCTTTTGCAAATTCCATAACAGCACGGCATATGGGCCCCTGGATGATGTTTCGAAGATAAATCACTCATTTTCTACCACCAAACTTCGATTCACAAGTATATAAGATGATGACTCCACTTTTTTTAAAAACAATAACAAAAATGTCCGTGTTTTTCGAAGAAACTTAGAACGAAAACACGACACGCACCTTTGACAATTTATATTTAACGCAGAATGTCAGACCATATTATTGTTCATTACAAAATAATAAACTTAATTTTTTTCTAATTTCTAACACAGCATCTTCCATTCTCCCAAAATAGCAAAAATATACTTTAGTAGGTATATAATGTAACAAAAGCATGAAATGTAGATTTTTTATATAGCATTTTTCGTAAAAGAAAATGCATGAAATTCCAATGATTTTGCATAGTGCATGCATAGTGGCTCGCTCGAGATGTCCGCACATTTTGAAATTGGCGCCACCAATGCGCAATGACATTTTCGATAAATAAAAAGGTCTATTGTACTGAGCTGAGTGAGATAATGGTGACCGGGATGGGTGGGATGTTCCTGTATCGTTGTAGTTATAATAAATATAACTTTCATATTAATTTGAAATTGACGATTACTATTATACAGGGTGGTCCGAATTTTACCTTCGTTAATTTGGGAATCAAGAGAAAACCTTAAAAAAACCTCAGTTTTCTTAATAAACTTATTTCGAAAACTCAACCGTTTCAGAAATACTGGTTGTTGAAGTTGCATTTTTTTTTTTAAATAAATTTAATATCTCCTGAACCAAAAGGAATATTTTATTGAAATTTGGTGGATAGTATTTTCTTAATAAGTACCATATTAATCACAATAGTTTGTTTTCCTACTTCAAGCAGTAGCGTAACCACGGGGGTGTAATTATTTCTTTTTAGAAAAAAAGTGGTACGCCAATGATATAGGTAATACATTTTTTCTACATTTCTGAAATCAACAGTCGATTTACGAAAACAAAGTTTTCCTGTAGTTTATTCGTAAAACAAATCATTATACAGTAAAAATTTAATTAGATTTCATTTTAGGTAATTTATTGCAATAAGACAAGTAATACAGGGTGGTCCGAATTGAACCTTCGATAATTTGGGAATCAATAGAAAACCTTAAAAAAACATCAATTTTCTTAATAAACTTATATCGAAAACTCAACCGTTTCTGAAATACTGGGTGTTGAAGTTGCATATTTTTTTTTATTTATTTATTTATTTATTTATTTCAATGCCACCAACAGAAAAAATCCACTTACTGGTTAAAATTAAAAGATAAAAACACTAAAATCTAAGACAATAAACTTACAATACTACGCTTAAATACATTTAGACTATCACAAAAAATATTACATTGGCCACCCACTACATTAAACTTCTGAACTATTCTCGGTAGTGGAGAATTACAAAACCTATTTATGTGTGGAGTAGCAAACGTGAATAAACAAGTATGATGACGCGTTCTTATGTCCGGTACTTTGACACAAACACTTCCCAGCAGTTCACTTGATTCGATAAATCCATTTATCTACTACCAATTCATAATAGCCTTGATTTGACATTAATTTGAGTAAGGTAAGTCAGATTATTACGCAACATGTGTTTTAAAGAAATCATTACCACACTGAAATTTCAACAAGAAAATTCTTTCTTACAAATATTTATAACACAATTTTTACAATTTAGTATCTTTATAGGAAAGTTTATATTTGTAAATGTCTAATTATAATGTAATATATATTGTTTAATTCTTTAAAATTTGGTATGAACATTGAGTAATGACACGTCATACTCTTAAGTTTGATTTTTTGAAACCTGGAGAATTTTATAATAGCGTATCTACCTAGAAAAAACCCTAACTTCACGTTAGATAACTGAAAAAATTTTTAGTTTTATTTTATAATAAATTAGTTTTATATTTTAATAATAAATATAACACGGTCCACGTCCCAGATTTTTTGGTGTATAAATTGTTTAATTATTTGAAAATTTATAATTCAAATTCATTGTTGTGTAGCGCTGGCTAGTTTTTACACAACTTAGGTTAGGTAGTCCAGTACGACAACTTGACAACAACTACTGAGCAATGTCGCTGGAGATAAATTTAAAATTCATTTTTAATTATTTGGATGGTAGAAGATAAAATCTTGTATATTACACGTGGGATATACAGACATTAACATATTCGTCTGATTACAGAACTCGTCTACGACTCGTTCTGCAATTTCCAGACTCTTATGTTAATGATGTTCATATCCCACTTATAATATAAATAACTATTAAAACCTTATATAGGAACATTACATCATTAATATCTCTTCTTACACACAAGGTCTGATAATCAGCATCCGCAACAGCACAACTACTTGAAGAAGGATAAAAACCATTACTTTTAAAAAACAGAAATCTCACAAATTTTCTCTGGCACTTCTCCAGCAGTGTGTCATATCTATCATAATATGGATTCCACACTTCTGAACAGTACTCCAGCTTAGTCCTCACATAAGAATTATATAAAACCTTCATTGGTGTCTGATTAGTTAAACATCTACAGCTTCGCATAACAAACCCCAACATACGTAGAGACTTGTTTACTACATTATTTATATGAACAGAAAAACTTAGTTTCTTGTCAAAGGTAACACCCAAATCAACAAATTCTGAGTCCTCCTTCAATAGACCACCATTCAACATATATGCACAGTTTATTTCAGTGAATCTGCAGGAATAAACCATAAAAAAACATTTATGCCCGATCTCACCGACAATAATTAAATCTAAGATTTGTTAAGTGTTTCTTAACTTTAAGGAATATTTAAAATCCTATTGCGTTGCACGAGACATTTTAAGATCCATCTTAGGGTAAGAATAGTTCAGGATTACACTATCGAGCGGCACAAATTTATAGTGCAATAAACGATGAAAATTACTATAAATTTGTTTGCCGCTTTATAGAATCATGCAACTATATTATATTCTAACTTAAAACTTAACTTAATGTTTTTCGGCATTTCATTTAATAATGTGTCAAATGCATGTGTACTAACGTAGGTTTGTAAGTATTTTGGTACTTTATCTTTTTTTAGCCGAGATAATCAATTTGAAAGTAAGTAGGTAATGGATTAATATCTAATGATGTAGGAACGACAGTATAACCGGAATATTTTTCAAATATTCAACGTTTCTCTTGGAACTAGGTATAGTTAAAAATAAAATGAATCCACCTCCTTCGAAAAGAAATCATGGATCCAACTACACTTGTTATTAATGTTATTTAATAAAAACAAACACATAATTGAATATAAAAAGTTAATTTGCCTCGGATTATAATTATTCACTATATCTACGACAACGAGATATTAAAAGACATCATTATCGCGAAAAATAAGCTGATTTTTTATTTTATAAAACAGTATTTCGCAGAGTATTTGTTTGGTTTTTAGGTTAAGTTTCAATTTAAACCACCAAAGTTTACGACTTAAATATAAGAATGTCTTAAGAACATAAGTATATCTTAAATGTCTGGTGCAACACTTTAAGATATTGCTTAATATTAAAGCATATCTTAAATTTTAAGTCATGCCGGTAAGATCGGGTATTACCCACATTAAAATGCAAATCATTATCCAAGGACCACTTGTACAAATTGTCAAAATCAGACTGCAATTGTTGACAATCATAAAAGTCTTTTACTTGCTTAAATATTTTCAGATCATCCGCAAACAATAAAATTCTAGAATTACGAATCACGCTAACAATATCGTCTATGAATATCAAAAAGAGCAGAGGGCCCAGATTGGAACCCTGTGGAACTCCAGATGGTGCCTTATATGCAGTCGATATAAAATTATTGTGAACAACATATTACTTACAATCAGCCATATACGATCTAATTAGCCCAACTACATTGGCATTGATATCAAAATTTTTCAATTTACCAATAATTTTGTTATGGTTTACTCTATCAAATGCCTTAGCAAAATCTGTATAAATAACATGAACTTCAGAGTTACCTTCCAAAGCTCCAGAAACATGCTGAGTGAAATCCACCAAATTAGCTACAGTCGACCTTTTTGGCATAAAACCAAACTGAAAAGGCGACAAACAGTTATGTACACAGGAAGAAATATAATTATACAATATCAACTCAAATACCTTAGATACCTTGGACAACAAGCTAATTAGTCTATAATTAGCAACATTCACTTTATCACCACTTTTATGTACTGGACAGATTTTTGAGATTTTCCACCTTTGAGGATATACAGGGTCCGTCAAAACCCTGGCATTCTTCTATAAATTCGTTAGGTTTGGAAATAGAAAAAATTTTAAAGACAAAAGTTGTCAGAAATTTACTGCTCCATAACCTAAAATTATTTCCATTTATGCAGGGTGTTTAATTACGGCTGGACAGCTACTTACTACGTTTTTTTAAATGGAACATCCTGTATATTAATAGATTTTCAGTTTCTACACGTAATTTTAGATGAAAAAGTGTGAAGGTTTCATATTTTTAAAATGAACGGTTTTCGAGATATTTACACTTAAAAAAAAATCACAAAATTAGAGATTTAAAAAAACGCGTTTATTTTAGTTATACTTTGTAGTTTTTTAAAAATTATTTCGGAGTTCTAAAAAGTAAGGTCTAGGGAATATTGTGATACAAAAATCTGAAATTTATAGTATACAGGGTGTTTGCAACTGACCGTCAGTTTCCATTGATTTGAAACAACGAAAACTCTATTTTTTCAAATGGAACCCCCTGTATATTTCTGACGTAGGTTGTAGAGATTTAAATTCTCTATCTTTTTTATAAAGTATTCCCTATACCAAAACTTAATATTTTAGGAGAGATTTCAAATAATTTATATCGTATGAGAAATTCTATTCTATTTATTGAATTTAGATTGCCATGGAAATAAAAAATGCTTTTAGGGTGATGAGGACCCACAGGTTAGCCGGCTAGGTCCCCCTACCTTACATCTATAGATTTTTTTATGGGACTATATTAAAGAACTAGTGTATCAGGAACCTTCAACGACTGCAAATAATATGAAGATAATAAGAATTACTACAGCCTTCAGGTCAGAACGATAACTCCACAAGTGCTCCTAAAAACTCAAGATTCCTTTAAACGTCGAATCGGTATGTGTCTTCAGGAGAACGGACGTCACTTTGAACACTTGCTTAATTGACTTTCAGTTGTAAAGTTTTTTATTGTATTTATTTAATTTTATTATGATTTTATGAAATGGTTTCTTTTCTTGTTTCTGAAAATTGAAGATGTAATCGAGGCCATCCAAATTTTTATTATTTATCTTTTTTCAGCTGACTTGAGAAATGTCGACATTTTCTCTTCTCTACTCTCTCCATTAAATAGAAAAGCAGTATTGAAAAAAACATTTTTGGCATTTTGTTCAGCAAACGGAGTATACGAGTAGTTGTCTACAACCTTAAAATGACAGAATAAAGCATTTTTTATTTCCATGGCAATCTAAATTCAATAAATAGAATAGAATTTCTCATACGATATAAATTATTTGAAATATCTCCTAAAATTTTAAGTTTAGGTATAGGGAATACTTTATAAAAAAGGTAGAGAATTTAAATCTCTACAACCTACGTCCGAAGTATACAGGGGGTTCCATTTGAAAAAATAGAGTTTTCGTTGTTTCAAATCAATGGAAACTGACGGTCAATTGCAAACACCCTGTATACTATAAATTTCAGATTTTTGTATCACAATATTCCCTAGACCTTACTTTTTAGAACTGCGAAATAATTTTTAAAAAACTAGAAAGTATAACTAAAATAAACGCGTTTTTTTAAATCTCTAATTTTGTGTTTTTTTTTAAGTGTAAATATGTCGAAAACCGTTCATTTTAAAAATATAAAACCTTCACACTTTTTCATCTAAAATTACGTATAGAAACTGAAAATCTATTAATATACAGGGTGTTCCATTTAAAATAACGAAGTAAGTAGCTGTCCAGCCGTAATTAAACACCCTGCATAAATGGAAATAATTTTAGGTTATGGAGCAGTAAATTTCTGACAACTTTTGTCTTTAAAATTTTTTTCTATTTCCAAACCTAACGAATTTATAGAAGAATGCCAGGGTTTTGACGGACCCTGTATACCAGTTTTCAAACATAAATTAAATATACGGCATAGCGGAACACACAATACCCATTTACAATCCTTCAAGAAAAACACTGGAATCTTGTCAAATCCCACCGCTTTGGTATTTTTCAATTTTTTATTGCGACATTAACCTCAGGTTCATCTACATTAATTGAGCCACCGAGAGCATTATCAAATATAAACCCGCCATTACCATGGTTAATATGCGAATTCCCAAATAAATCTGCAAAGGCATTGACTATTTCCTGACCATTCGTTAATGTTTGATCATTATATTTCACATTACATGGAATACGCTCCCCATTCTTCCTACCATTCACATATGACCAAAAATCTCTTGGGTTAGTTACAATATTATTCTGCAAATCACACATATACTGATTATGACTAACTTTTATATCACATTTGATTTTGTTTCTAAGATTCATGTAAGTAGTCCCTACCACATTGCTCAATACCACTTGACTTAAACAATCTTCTATTACGTTCCTTGGCTTTTATGTCACAAATTATTTCACGAGTAAACCAAGGGGGATATTTACTGTTCCTAATAGGCGTCTTTGGCATGCACCTATCAAACAAGGCATAAATTACATCATAGAAACTGTCCACCGCAATATTTGGGTCAATTATATCCTTTAAAACATCAGACCAATCAATCTCACACAGCAAGTCATACAAAAGCGGGTAGTTACATCAAAGAACATAGACAAAATGAACAAGAAGCGACACTCTCGTCGGCGCCTTTGATGTTTTGACACCCAGATTCGGTGACCTTGCGCCATTTTGTGGGGGTGCAGAAAGGGAGGGAAATTCAAATATAAATCCTTACCTTTCTATATTGTCTTTAGGAAATCGAAAAAAACCTATTGTACCATCGTTGCGCGTGGAGCAAGCTTTAACCGCGCACGAATAACCACGTTTACGTACTTTTTCCATGATTGAGATTATTGCCAATTACATACTTATTACTCGTTATATTAAAATTAGGTTAGTGTCTCTGACACTGACAACCTAACTGACAAGACTCAAGAGAGAGTTTCTGGTCATGATACTATTAACCAGGTATGTTCTTGCGCATCTTGGGTAGAACTGGGGCAAAAACCTACAAACTTCAAGCAACGGCATCCAGGGCGACCATTTAGGATTCCCCTAGGTTAGGTGCCTCGTTGCAAATTGCAAATACCTAATTAAGGTAAATATAAAAATAAACTAAAGATAATTTACACAGTAATGTTTCGTTATTCGAGTTATATTTTCATGTAAAAATCACTGATTTCTTGCGTTTTATAAAAAACGCAGTTTGAATTTAAGGCGGGAGCGGAAGACGACAGCCTGGGATGATGCGCAGACTAAATCCAAACGCGTCCGCGGGAAGCACATACCTGGTTAAATAGTATCATGGTTCTGGTAAACCTTTTTTTTTTTTTGTGGAGGGGAAATCTGCTATCAGACACCCTGGGCATTGATGTTCGGGCGCCCAGGGTAGTGTCGGGTTGGAGTTCTCTCTTGAGGACCCCGACCGACTAAAACCCCTCCTTTCTTTCCCCCAGAGCAGCGGATTCGCTGCTCTGGGTCACACCTCCTCCCCTTTATCGTCCAAACTCCTTGCCTATCTTCTTACAACCATCTGTCTTTCGTCCTTTTCCTTAGTCCTCATTATGGTTTTCAGCATTCCTGTGATCGCATTAAAATCCTTTTCAGATTTCAGGAGCAATTTCTCGATGGAATCTTTGGTAATTTCCTCACCACATATGCTTGCAGCTGATATTCTGGCATTTTCCCAACGACTACATCTGAATATTGAATGTTCTGCCGTATCCTCATCTGGACAATACCAGCAGGTAGGACTATCTTTTTTTTTTAATTTTATATAGGTACGAGCCAAAGCAGCCGTGTCCGGTCATGGCTTGCGTAACATAAAAATCAACTTCTCCCCATTTCCTATTACACCAGTCCTCTACGTCGCTTATAAAAATTCTTGCCCATCCATCATAATTTTCCCATATCCGTTGCCAAGCTTCCATGGTTATTTTTCTCGCTTCCAGCCTATGTTCCTTCCCCAGACGATACACGCTTTCAATCTCTTCCGCCCTGAGATCAAGTGGTGGCAGAGCAGCGATTACTTGTGCTGCAGCCGTTGATACTGTTCTATATCCGGATATTATCCTAAGCGCCATCTTTCTGTTGAGTTTATCCAACATATTTCGGTAGTATTTATATCGCAGTGCTTGGCTCCATATTGGTGCGCCGTATAAAATGAAGGAAGTGACTGCCGTCACGAGCACACTACGTTTTTTTGTCTTTGGTCCTCCTTTGGTGTGATTGTCATTAACCGCATTAACTGTTTATATGCTTTCTCGCATATCCTTCTGACATGAGTCGTCATACGGGTATCCTTATCCAGGTATACTCCCATATACTTGATGTCTTTCTTACTTTCTATTTTTATTCCATTTAGGTTTAGTACTAGATTCTTTACTTTCTATCTTCCTGTCAACAGGACTATTTCTGTTTTTGCTGGCGCCATCTTTAAATCCATTTTGTTCAGCTGGGAACTTATTCTCATAACAGCATGCTCAGCCTTCGCTTCCAGTTCTGTGCTTGTCCTACCGCTGACGACAACCTCTAAATCATCCGCATACGCAACCATTGTCACATTTTTTCCCACATCCATATGTAAAACTTGATCGTAGAAGACATTCCACAGGGTCGGCCCAAGGATCGATCCCTGCGGAACTCCACACGTAGTGGGTATTCTAGCTCCATCCCTGGTCAAGATAAACCTTTCAGTAAGATATGACTTTATCATTCTAATTAGGTACGGACTTATGTGCGCTTTCTCTAGTGATGCCACGATGTGATCCCACCGGGCTGAATTGAACGCATTTTCAATGTCTAAAGTTATGAGGACGGCAAATTCCTGGTTTTTATACGCCTTCTTTTTGATATTATTTGGGACTTCCATTACCTTTGAGAGAGCATTTATGGTTGATCGGCCTTTTCTAAAGCCATACTGGTGGTCATGGAGTATTCGCTTTTCTCCTAATTCCTCTTCCAGCCGTCTCTTTAGGAGTATTTCCAATAATTTCCCTTCACAGTCCAGAAGACATATCGGGCGAAATGTGGCATCTGCTGTGGGGTCCTTCTTTGGTTTTTCAATTAGGACAAGACGAGAGACTTTCTATATGCTCGGAAATTCTCCTGTGGTTAGACACTTGTTCATAACATTCCGGAACATCTCGGGGTTTTTCTTAGCCACCGTGCTTACCACTTCAGAGGGGACGTTGTCCGGGCCGGGAGCTTTTCTTGGCTTCATGCTTTTTGCAGCGGCAATGATTTCGTTAACTTCGAATAGTTCTACTTCTTCGACAAATGTTTCTCGCCAAGCGATGGCAGGCCGCTTCGGGAAGAGTTTCTTAATTTGCCTTCGCGTCTTCTCATCGTTGATTGTTACTTTGGGTCTCACTTGAAGTTTTTTGGTGACGATTTTGTACCCAAGTCCCCATATATCTTCATTGAGTTCTTCTTGAGTTCTGGTAAACCTGCGCACTGGAAAACGGTTTACCCCCACTACGAGACTGTCGGTTCTTGTTCATTTTGTCTATATTCTTTGGTTACATTTTTTAAAATTATATTCATATAGCTCATATTAGACGTTACAATTTATTTTACATCCTGTAAAAAAATATTTTGCGTAACGAAAAATAAATACAAGGTCCTATTACTCGTTGCGATTTCTCTTGCGAACTGTTTAAGTCGCCAGAAAAATTTGACTGTAATGACATATAAGTTGAAGGGTTGCTTGAACATAACAACAACAAATATAACTTTAAGATCTACCTTTACCACGATAACAAAATGCGTACCATTTTAAATAAGAAGAAAGCGAAAAAAGCGTTTAATTTGTTTAACATTTTGATGTGTGGGTACTATTTGGTGACAACGACGACGAATGCACGGAAAGAGAGGAGATGGTGGGTAAAACCTTGGAGAGTAAGAAGAACAAAAAGGGGCACATTGCATCTTCTTCAACAGGAGCTCCGATACGAAGACCCAGAGGAGTACGGGAATTTTTTAAGAATGGACGACGTCGGCTTCAACTTGCTTTTGAGTAAAGTTAAATACACAATAACAAAACGTGATACAGTAATGAGGAACAGTATTTCGGCAGAAGATCGTTTGGCTGTGACTCTGAGGTTTCTCGCCACTGGTGAAAGCTATAAAAGTCTAAGCCAATCCACCAGAATTTCACAGTCCTCGTTAAGTAATATCATTCCTGAAGTTTGCGACACAATTTATTCTACCTTAAGAGAGGAATATCTAAAGGTAAGTATGCACATGAAACTGCGATTTTTTATTTATTAGGTACCTACATCGGGATGTATTTTATTGCAGATGCCTTCAACAACAAAAGAATGGAAGAAAGTTTCTGAAGAGTTTTATTCGTCATGGAATATTCCAAATACATTTGGTGCCTTGGATGGAAAACATATAGCATTTCGTGCTCCGAAAAGTGCAGGTGCCACATTTTATAACTACAAAGAATTCAATAGCATCGTGCTACTGGCCCTTGTTGATGCTTCGTATGATTTTATGTACATTGATGTAGGTGTGAATGGGAGAGTGTCCGATGGTGGAGTCTTCGACAATTCTGACTTAGCATTTGGATTGAAAAACAACTTATGAAATTTACCAGAGGACCGCCCACTACCTGGAATGCAGAGGCATGTGCCTCACGTTATCGTCGCCGATGCTGCATTTCCATTAACAAAAAACATAATGAAACCATTTCCAAGTCGAAATTTAACGTATCAAAAAAAAATATATAACTATCGTCTAAGTCGAGCTAGAAGAATAGTTGAAAATGCATTCGGAATTTTAGCCAATAGGTTTAGAATTTTCCGAAACACTATTGACTTGGATTATGATAAAGTTGTTAAAGTGCCTCTGGCTTCTTGTGCTCTACATAACTTTTTGAAAAAACAAAGCATGAGCTATAGGCACTATGATAGAGAAGAATACAATACGAGATTGGGAGATGACTTAGAAATTCAGTTCACTGGAAACCGCTGTAGCACTGACGCTAGCGCTGTAAGAAATGAATTTTTGAACTACTTCAATACAGTTGGTGCCGTACCATGGCAAGATACAAGTGTACAGAGAGGTGGTGGTTGAAGCAAAATATTTTTATGAACTCTTCTACAATAATGCTTTGTATTAAACTTTATTTTTGTAAATTTGATTGATACTTAAGTGTTGTAATAGTATTCAGTTTTTGAAATGATAGCAGTGGATATTATTTTACGATTATAAATAGTTTATTTATTTATTTTAAGCAGGTTAGTGAATATTGAAGTAATGAAGAAATACTACATTTTTAAAAACATCACTTGATTGTGTTTCTGTTTACAAATACAAATTTTATTCAATTTCATCTTCTTCGGCCTGTATTTCATGCAGTACTTCCATTATTCGAATTTTCGCCCGCCTTCTCAATTGATTGCTCTTGATTAATGCCATTTCGGCCGTCACTGAGGTACTAAATGCTTCTAAATCTGAAGGAAACTGAGCACCAGTGTTAATTTTTTTCATTTCCGTATGGGCCTCTTTCATTATCTCTACAATTTCTTGATTTACCTGTGCAGTGGATCGCTTCTTCCTCTTTCTGTCAATGATAGATGATGTTGCGGTCTGTTGATTGCTTAACCCAGATGGAGCTGGCACAGTAGTTGTATTCTGTTGTGTGTTTTGCCTGGCTCTGACTTGAGACAAATCAGTTTCATCTTCATCATCACTGCCTGATGCCACTGCACGCGTTAATTCGAGTCCTTGAACATGTTCGGCGTAGTCTTCATCCTCAGGACAACTAGTTGTTTCCTGAGTATCCAAACAATTTTCAATAGCCTCAGGAACTATAGACATTCTAAAATTTGTATTGGAAGTGCCGTTTCTGACAGGGCCGAGGTATTCGGAAATGAAAGAGAGTTGTTCAAAGGCCCACCAAGTTGGTTCGTATGGTTCAACTCCATCTTCTTCGCCCATACCGGTTCTTTTATTTCCCTTCAGCAATTTATTTCCTTTACTGAATGTACTTCTTAATCCAGCGATTTTTGTGGACACTTCCTTTGTGCTCAATTTCAAATTAAATATTTCATTTAATGAGGTCGTAATCTTGTTCCACGCCTCAGTCCTCAAAATTTTGTTTGTGTAATTTGGGCTTGTCACTTTCCATAAACATGGTTGGGCCCTGTATAAACCAATTAACATACTAACCACAGGTCTCTTCTTGAAGTTTTTGTTCTCCATTTTTACCGCGATTTCTAAAAAAAAAAAATTACTAGGAAGGTATGTCAGTAGATCAGTAACAATTAGGGAGTTCTGTAAAATTTGTACATACCTGAATGAATAATAACAATTTTATGTAATTCACAATTCACTCGTACTGCTCAGTGGACATAATTATTGTAATATTATTTTATTAGATTATGTCATTGGAACATTTATGCCAAAAAATTAGAACATGTCCAAAGAAATAAAATCGCATGGAATTTAAAATCTGTTGGGATTTTTTTTACATGTTCATATTACACGTTGCAATTTTCTAGATTTGCGTTGTGAAAAAATGATTTGTAAGATCAATTGCAACGTCTATATGAGCTATATGAGCTTAAAGCTCATATTAGACGTTGCAATTTGCAATTTGCAATTCAAAAAAAAATAGTCACATTTGTATTCGACTTTGAAAAGACAACATCAATCTCCAATGTCACTGCCAGTGGCGGGTGGTGCTGATCAACATTACACAAAATATCTTTAGCTAACACTACTGTACAACTCATATTACTCATTACAACATCTAAAATCCTACCATACACTTTATAAATGTTATTGTGTTGTACAAAACCAGTAAAGGACAAAAAGTTTCTGTACACGGAAAGTATCGTACTATGGCTAACATCATTTAAAACAGGTACATTTAAATCGCCAACAAGAAAAAACTTTTCTCCCAACGGCAACACATACTCCTCTAACAAATCAAAAAAGCACTCATACTCAGTGGCAGATACAATAGGCGCAAGATAAAAAACACAACAAACAAACCGTTTACCACCAGCACCACAAGTACAACACAAAATTTCAAGTTCCTTTATGTTATGCAGAATCACCTTCTCTTCCACTTCCATATCAACATTAGCAGCTAGCAAGACGCCGCCGCCACGGGACTTTCCAGATTTGACAACATCTCGGTCCTTCCGAAAAACACTATACCGATCATCAAAAAGCTCCCTCGAAAAAACAGAATCACACAGCCACGTTTCAGAAAACAAAATAAAATCATAGTTATTAATAGATACATTCAGGTTTATATCAAATATTTTCGAATTCATGCCGCGCACATTCTGATAATATATCGAAAGCTCTCTATCTACCCGTAGAGTACCATTTGACTGTTTACCCGAAAATTTGTGACACGACCAGCACCATTAACACCCTCACCTCTGCCATCACTATCCGAACTATTAACTGACTTTATTTGTCCATCTGCTGTTTGTCCACGTTTAATAAAGAATCGACGCACAATTACTCTTTCAGGCCAAAATTTACCGTCCATTAGTAGATCCAAGAAGCCGAAAGGAACCCCGACTCTGAAAGATCGACTAATACCGGATTTCAAAGACTTCACAGATACGTCAGCGATTTCAGGAGCTTTAGCCTTTATGTGCTTTTCAATTAAGTACTTCTTCAGATGCAGACTCATTACAGTTTCCCAGATACAGCCAGGCGTTCTTACGTGGTGCCGCTGAAAACCCATCAGTCACCTCATTCGCAAGCGACCCAACAAGAAAATTATTGCTTTTTTTATTAGCATCAGAACGCCTACCTTAAATGCAACAAACTTATTCATATTTTCAACTTTATCACGAGTATTTCCAGAGGTTACTATCACTGCCCCTGTAACAGCCTCATCAACTTGAGACAATGTAACATACTGATCAAGAGCTTCAGGTCTACTTTTTGGCGACTTCGCGGTAACAGTTCTAAAAACCTTCTTGTTTACCACCTCAGGTTCCTTGGTGTTCTTTGGGATACGTTTTTCGATACTTGCTCTCTCCTTACACTCCTTCAACGACTGTTCAATACTATCAATTTTTACTTTCAAAATTCGAAGCTCAGCAATAACATTGCAAATTTTTCATTTATTGCCTCCACTATTAAGGCTTTTAGATCATCTCTCCGCAACAACACAATGTCAGACTTAGCACAGCACTCTATATCTCTATTATTTATCACAGCATAATGCTTGTATGCACTTGCACAACTACTGTGATATACAGACATACAGTTTACACATTTTACGGCATTTACAACAGACTTCTTACACTTTGCACAATTCTCATTTGGCATTATACTACGGCACTGGAGCCCAAGCTCCACCCACCCAAACGTTTATAAATATCTCACTAGCACACAAAAATTTATCTTAAAAGTATTTAAACTTATTCAAACCTATTACACAAGGTTCAATGCACCATCAGAAGAACATATGCAATTGAACTTTCCAGTTGTACACAGTTTACACTTTTTTTTTCGTCTTTACAAAATCAAAAACAGAAAACAAATCGCCCACACACACTTGCTTGAGAGCTTCAGAGCAAATAAATTTAATATCTCCTGAACCAAAGGGAATATTTTATTGAAATTTGGTGGATATTATTTTCTTAATAAGTATCATATTAATCACCACAATTTGTTTTCCTACTGCAAGCAGTGGCGTAACCACTGGGGTGAAATTATTTCTTTTTAGAAAAAGAAGTGGTACGCCAATGATATAATACATTTTTTCTACATTTCTGAAATCAACAGTCGATTTACGAAAAAAAGTTTTCTTGTAGTTTTTTTGTTAAACAAATCGTTATACAGTAAAATTTTAATTATTGTAGGTAATTTATTGCAATAAGACAAGTACCAAGTATACAGGGTGGTCCGAATTGAACCTTCGATAATTTGGGAATCAATTAAAAATATAAAAATAATATCAATTTTCTTAATAAACATATATCTAAATCTCAACCGTTTCAGAAATACAGGGTGTTGAAATCATATTTTTTTTTTTAATAAATTTAATATCTCCTGAACTTTATTTTATTTTGAGCAGTTCCTCCAATGATTTAAGTTTCTGTTGTAAAATAAATTTAGCTTTTTTTATTTTTTATTTGTTTGTTTGAAATACATAGGTAGGTACAGGGTGGGCAAAATTCGATGTTTTTATAGGGTAACTTTTAAACCATAAGAGATATTGAAAATCTGACCGCGCATCGTCGAGCTCTTTTTTTGACAAACCCTTGACGGTGAAGTCAAAATTTAGCGATCGTCGTTTGTTTTCGAGTTATGGACGAAAATTCGATTTTTTAAGATTTTGATATATTTCGGTTGCTTGTGAATTTAGAGAAATGGCGTTTGCACGTTCTTAAGGCACTTTTTTGATGAGAATGCAATGACGTTAACAGATTTTGAAAATGTTTTTTTATCTTTAGGTTATGACATAAATTTTTATTTTTTCATATGGAAGTCATAGTGGGCTGTCACTTTATTGAATAGAAATTTTTTTCTCTTTTCAAATATATATAATATGTAGGGTCTATTCCTTCAATTTCTTCTTGAAAAATATAAAAATCTAAATTTTTAAATTAAATTAAAAAAAACTTATAATAAATATCTGATGTGCCCAACACATGACTTTCTTATACATTGCGATGATACAGTTTTAATCTTTGGAAAATACTGAAGGGGTAGCCAATAATCATATGCTGTCGACATGCAACACGTTATTAATATAAAATCACATTTATTTATTACTAGCTGTCCCCCGCGGGCTTCGCCCCACGATAGTTTTCTGTCTTGCTCCGTTTTTTCAATAATATTTAATTGTATTACAATATATCAATATTATACAAAAAACACGCCACCACGATGCTGCCATTGCCGTCGATTTTTTCAATAATAATTATAGGTACAGTTAATTTCATAGAAATCGACTACACCTAATATTTCCTTGATTCCCTGTGTTACAATGCCTTTGTTTGATTGACGTTTACTGTCAAATTGACAAATTAAGTACTTATTTGCATCCGTCGCCAAAAATCAAAATGCCAAAACTTACTGAACGACTCATGATAAAAAATAACCTAATTTCTGTGAAATTAACTGTACATATTACAATATGACACAAAAAACACAAATCAACGACCGCGTGTTATATATTATCTATGGACCGCGTAACAACCGGTGGTAGTTTTGCCACCACAATGCCGCCGTAGCCGTCGATCTTTTCAAATAATACTGCTACAATCGATTTCCTCAACGGTATAGATTTCTGTAATTTAAACATGTACTTTTGTACCTGAGAGATAGATGGCCCTACTTACTATATGAATAAATAATTTAAAAAATTTTGACGGAATTTCAAAAAAAAGTTCAACAATTCTTGTTCAAAATTTAATTCTAAATCAATGTCTAAGAATAAAAAAATGTCGTAAATTGTTTATTTTTCAAGATATTCCTAAAAAACCTAAAAATGTCTTCAGGTAAGTACCACTTGTGTTGGCGCTAGACGAAAAGATTTAATGTGGCACCCACAATTTTGTTCAAACTC
Source organism: Pediacus dermestoides (assembly GCA_963942485.1). NCBI lineage: Eukaryota > Metazoa > Arthropoda > Insecta > Coleoptera > Cucujidae > Pediacus > Pediacus dermestoides. The sequence continues at coordinate 15,841,001 of OZ012626.1, forward strand.
TTAAATATGAAATTTGAATCAAATCCGGTAACTCGTTTTTGAGTTATCGTGGATACAGACAGACACACACACACAGATAGACAGACAGACATCATGGCGAAAATGGTCAAAATGGATTCAGGGGCCCTCAAAACGTGTAAATCCATCAAAATCTCAGAGTCGAAAAAAATCACGATTACAATACTTTATGTTCCATTTATTTAAAAAAAATATATATTGTCCTTGCCAAAATTTATGTGTTCAACAGAACGGACAACAACTTGAACATTTAATTCAACAAATTCGTACTATAATGTGTTGCAATTGTTTATTTATTAGTTCTCTTTTAGTTATATATTTTGTGTTTCTGTTTATTTATTGTTGATTTTTTACCTGTTAAATTTGATATATTATTGTTGATAAATGGATTTTACTATTTGACGCTGGTTCATTGATATAACATTTTCTTTAACAACGCCTACTAATAATATTTAAAACATTTAATTTACGAATTTAAAAATAAAAAACGTATAATTCAGTGAGATATAAAAATAAGTATACCAAGATATATATTTTTGAAAATATAAAAAAATAAGCAATTTTTTAATGGCATAGCCAACTATGGTTTGCATTTAAAATAAGAAAGTTAGGTGTAATAACTCGAAATGTATTGAACCTAGAACAAAAATTTCTAGTGCACATTATTCTACGTGAAAAACTACTATAACAAACACTTTACCGATTTAAAATATTTTAATAAACAAAAAAGTTATGACACTTTTTAAAGATATCTTAATAACGGTTAGAGATATCAAGATGTGGTTTTTACCAATCGATTTTTCAGAAAAATCGAGCAAAGTATTGCGAAAACCATTTTATTCTATCTCGGTTAGAAATGGGTAAAACCCCCATTGCCATCGAAATTGAGACACCCTGTACAGGGATATTCACCGAAACCGTTGGTTAGACGTTTAAAAAGATGTAGTTGATATTTTTTTCTGAAAATTGGTTTGTGCCCTAAATAGCATATGATCTCTTTATTTAAAATGTTTTCAAGTTTCTACGACTTCCGATTATACCGGAAGTAGACCCTAACTTCGTTTTTTTAAATGGAACACCCTGTATACTATTACATTTTTAAATTCTACATTCAATTATAATAACATTTTGTTAAAACAATTTTTCTCTAAAGCATTTCGTTTAATAATTACAGGATGATATTTTAAAAAATGTCCAAAAATGGGCTAACTTTAAAATTTTATTTTCTAGCCTTCTAATATTCAAATTGAAATGCGGTTTTGGCAAAATGTTAATAAAAGTGTACTACTTGCAATTTCTTCATTGCAACAGCTCAATGTTCTACAGGGGGTTTATAATTTAGGTGCCATTTAGAAAAAAATCAAAAAGGAATAACTCATTTTTTTCAAATGGAACACCCTGTATATCGATACAAATTTGCATTATTCATTCAAATTAAAGGTAATTTTGTTGAATAAACTTTATACCCAACTACTTCTTAATAAGCTTTTATAGCAAATCGCTTCAGTTACAAATTAGCTCTCTATATTTTTTTCAATAAAGGTCGCCGTTCTCGATATTTTTGCAAAAAACTGTTTATCGCGACCTTTGACCTCGAGTAACTCGGTTAGCAGCCATCAAATCGATGGGGAACTTTCACACATTATTGAGGGCTATAATACTAAGGTGCATGCAAAAATTCAGCCTGTTACAATTTTTTTCCAACTCAGCCTTTTTTTTTTCGTCTATTTTTCCTGGACTATTCAGTTTAAAATTTCTATTCAATGCCCTAATATTTCAGAAAAATCAAATACGAATGGACCAATTTCATCAAAACCTTGGAGTCAGTAATTCATCAACTTTTAATAACAAAAATGGGAATGAATGGGTCCTTTTGACCGAAATACCTACTTTTCTGTAACTGGTAGAGGTGGAAATTATTATATTTTTTCTTAAATTAAAAACTGGTTCCAATAACGTAATTTTCTAACATTTTATTATGAAATAAACAGAGCAACTGGTAGGCGTTTCGCCGGCTAGTGCGCGCTAAGCTAAAAAATTGCCAGCCGTCGTGGTGCGTTCCGTTGCCGGCTGTTCCGGGCTAGTGCGCGCAAGCCTTAATGGTACAATTTTATGTCATAAAATAATAACATTTTTTTAAATTTACTAGAAACTTTCCTATAAAATCCAACTTACATTAGGCAATGTGGGAAAGAAATTTATTTATATTTTGAACTAATTATATGATAATTAAATTTACTCTCGAACTGTAAATTTACAAAAAACCATAGAATAAGAGAAAATTCTCAAAGTGTATATTATGGGATAAAATTTGAGGTCAGGGGACCTAAATTCACCTATGATGACTGATTTCTGTTTAAAACGTTCAATTCTCAAGTAACTTAAAGTTTTACCTACATAACAATAAAAGATATTAGATAACAATTTCCCCAACAATCCATACCTATATTATAAAATGGGCAGAATTTGGAAGGCCAATGTCAAGTTTTTATGGTAACTAAGACAATTAGGTAGCAGTTAAGGATAACTATCGATTGGAAAATTTGTTCTTAGTTCCATTTCCAATGGCAAATTTAGACACTCATATTTGGTCATAAGGATTATTAAGAAACGAATACTTACATTTAAACAATTTGGTAATACTCGTACGTTCCTTAAATACGAGCAATAGTTAAAAACATTCTTGTTCTAAGTTTAGTTTCAATTAAATAAGTTCCCTTATTCTCATTTTAAAACCAAATGGTTCAATAAAAAGTTATAAATTTCCTTGAATTTAAACAGATTTTTACAAATGGTATCCCATCAGACATTGAACAAATTAGAAATTTCTTAGGGAGTGATTTTCTGACCTATTTTAAGTATAAGTTTATGTATGATATTTAACCTAATGTTCCACGTTTTGTTTCAAAGATATCAAAATTAAGAAGAAAGAATAGTTAATCTCACTCTCAAACTAACAGATTTTGTAGATATTTTTCCAGGAACACCATGTATAACATAAATGTTTAACAACAGAGTATTAGACGATTTTTAAAAATTAGTACAACCTTTTTTAATTATAAAATAAAAATAAACATGTTTTATTTGAGCTTCAAAATAATTTATTGCAAACCAAATTAACAATTGTTAATTTAAATTTCAACTACATAAATCTACTAACTACAAAATATACATAAATTACATATCACTATTTCATTAAACTTTGATCAAATTTTTCCTTGGTTCAAGTTTGATTTTGAATCCCTCGGCACGTTTCAAGATAATGTCACCTTGAAGTTTGAAATCCTTTTCGGATAAGTTCGACTTCACATTGTAATTTCTTAGAATGGTCGACAGAAGAATTTTCAGTTTTAGCATGGCATATTTGCGACCTAAGACGAAAAAAATATGAATATAATTTTGTTGTAATTAAAAACTAGTTACTTACCAACACAGCTTCGTGGTCCAGCACTGAATGGAATAAATGAATAGTAATGCCTGTTGACGGAACGTTCCGGAAGGAAGTTATCGGGATCGAATTTCTCTGGATTGGGATAAATTTCTTCTCGACGATGTACTTTGAAAGTAGCTACCACTACAGTGGTGTTGGCTGGGATTGTATAATTACCAGACGCTTCAAAGACATTTTATATTATAACAAAATTTTTTTTATTGTTGTAACGTACCTAGTGGAATCTCCTGCTTAACCTCACGTGCAATGATTGGCACTGGTGGGTACAAGCGAAGAGTTTCCATAAGACAACGTTCCAAATATTTCATTTCCAAAGTATCGGCGAAAGTTGTTGGTCTATCAGAGTCACCGAATATATCATCCAGTTCTTGAATAACTCTGCTTTGGATGTCGGGGTGGATGCCCATCAACGACAAGAAGAAGCTGCTTCCTGCTGCGGTGGTGTCGTGTCCTTCAAACATAATGGTATCGACTTGTTCTTTGATTTCTTCATCATTAATCACAACGCCGTTTTGGGATGCTTCGATCATCAGATCCAAGAAAGCCAATCTCTTCTTTTCGCCAATGTCCTCATCTACATCCAAATCGTCTTTAAGACCTACTGATTGTCCGTAGGATAAGCCTTCCACTACGGTTTTTAATTCAACTTTGTCGCTGGATTTTGTTTTGAGTTCCTCTGGTACTTCTGCTGTAGATCCACGGATACCTTTCTCGAAATCGGCTTTTTTGGCTCTGATAACTTTACGGGTTAAACTGTGAATTGTGTTGATAAGAGACTTTTGCTTGGTCCCGTATTTTGTTAGGTTAAACAAAAAGTCGGGTCTAAGCCAAACTTTAGTGTGGCGAAGATGGACAATGTCGCACATTTTCATTACAGCCATGGCATAATCGTATCCACTTTGATCTTGGGTCTTCTTACTCACACCCATAGCAGTTTCTGTTAAAAATCCAAATAAAAAATCAAACATTTCCTCAGTTTGGATCCAAATACTCACCAAGTAAAATCTCGACAGTAGCCTCGGACATATAATCGTGACAATCGAATTCCTTTCCTTGTTCCTTATGCAATTTCCTAACTACATCTCGGCTATTGGAATTGAATAAATCGATGAAGGACTTAAGAACATTTAAATGGAAAGTAGGTGCAATCAATTTACGGTGGGATCTCCATTTTTGACCACTGGAAATCAACAAACCGTCACCGAGCCATGGTTTGAAGAAACGGTAGTCTGGGGCTTTGTCAATGTGCACGGAACTACTTAAGATAATTTCAATGTCCCGAGGATCGGTTAAGAATACCACTAATTTGGGACCGATCCATATTTTAATAGCGTTGGTGAACTCGAAGGATTTTGCATATATTTTTTCGAAAATATCTGCGAGAGAAATTATAAAATATTTAATTTTTATAACATTTGTGAATTATCTTCTAGTTTATTTAATACTCCTAACTTTTAATCAGAACAATCTTTTTTATTTCATCTGCGATAAAGTACAGTTTTATGTAAAATATTTCATTGAAGGTTGTAAAATGATCACAGTTATTCTCGGTATTGGTTAAAATTATAATGAGCATTATTCTTGTGTAACCTTTTCTTTTTGATGTGGTTTACCTTAGACCACCACCGAAATGAGCACATGTGATTAACACAACTAGGTTTTTCCAAATAAATAATATTTAAGAAGAAAACCAAACTTGTATAAAATGTAAAAAAAATACCTGAGGAACTTCCTGTAAAATCTAGAGCATTGCCAATTATAGGATAGCCTTTTGGCCCTGGAATTTTATCAGCCAATTCATTCATCCGTCTGCGTGAAATAGTCCAATATGCATAAAATAGACCCAAGGCGGGAAGCAGTAGAAAATAGAATAATGTTGCTGAAGACATGACTGCTGGAGCGACAGCGTCGCTCACGTTTGCCGTTGTGGCCGAAGACATGGTGGTTCGATTTCTAAAATAATATGTAAAATATTTAAATTCTTTAGTGTGTTTTGGAAAGTTAATTTCAATTTAAATTTAAATTATTCGAGCATAATTTTCGCTTAAGTACCGAAATGTTATTAAAATATATTTAAAGAAAATTGTTTACTCATATTTTAAGTTTGCATATTTATTAGGACTAAGCAAAACACAAAAAATGACCTCATTAATAAATTATTTTCGTTTTCCAATTCATATATTTTTGTCTAAGATGCCTGAATCGAAATCTCACTGATTTATTACTGAAATCGTAGTAGTCCAGTCAATCTGGACCCATTTTTTGGGAAATCCAAGAAGTGTTTGGATTTGATTTTACGCGAGAACGGTGAGTTGCAGAAGAAAATTTTGTTAATAAATATTGTAGAGGGCAATATTTTCTACAATTTATCTCAAAGGATCGATGTGCTACTACGAAAAATTCCAAAAGTAGAGGGCGCCAAAGTACCCAAAAATGAGATTTTTCATTTTTTTACACCGAAAAAAATTTTTTTACGCGCAACTGTAAATATAAATGTTGACAAACGAAGAAAAACACACAATTTTAATATAAACGTTTTTTCTCTACGATCCACCCTTTCGTAGATACAGCATGCAGAGTGGAAATGTTAATCGTGTTTGCCTACTATTTTTACGATGTATTATTATTACTTTGAAAATAAAATGTTCTAAATTTACATCTAATCTTTTTTTCGTTGTTTTCAGATAAGTATAATAAAAAATATCATTCATTACACGTCCAGAAATGGATTTTCCATGCTCATGGAAAAATCCTTATTGCCTTATTGAAATATACTATTGTCTAACGACAACAACAAATATAATTTAATCAATTTTCTTCAAACAGACCTCCTGGCTCCAGGGTGTTGGCTTTGAGGTTCAGCAGGCGTTTGAGGATGCGGATCGTCTAATAGTCGAGACAGCTCTCCAAAGATCTGCTGAGTATGACTCTACTACAATAATTGACGAAGTATTGCTTGCCACTTTGGGAAGTGTAGAACATACAACGTACTTGAAAAAACCGAGCCATGAAAACACTTCCGAGTGAATCTACTACTTTCCACAATCTTTAAAGAACGACACTTTGAAATTTCACGTGCTTTTCCTTCATACCTTCAATGGTGTGTGTATCGAATACACTACTCGAAACTCTGTATGCTGTATCTCTGAAACGGTCGATCGTAGTGAAAAAACGTTTATATAAAATTTGTGTGTTTTTCTTCTCTTGTCAACATTTATATTTACACTTGTGCGTAAAAAAATTTTTTTCGTTGTAAAAAAGTTAAAAAACTCATTTTTGGGTACTTTGGCGCCCTCTACTTTTGACATTTTTCGTCGTAGCGCATCGATCGTTTGAGATAAATTGTAGAAAATATTGTCCTCTACAATATTTATTAACAAACTTTTCTTCTGCAACTCACCTTTTTTGCGTAAAATCAAATCTAAACACTTCTTCAATTTCATAAAAAATGGGTCCGAGGATTTTCCCGAGTTTTTGAATTTAAGCTTTCCACATGACCCCCTAACGATTTATGAAGAGAAAGTTTACCGGATAATTTTTTCGAGAAATTTCGACAGATTGACTGGACTATACGAGTAGTATGAAAAATTTTTTTTTTTAATTAAATATCAAACTAAATTTTACATTTAACAGTAATAGTCCTTCAGCTAGGGGTCAAAAGGCAGGAAGTAAAAGTGGGATGAGACGACGCAGTGTTTTCTGAAGGTTTTTTGGTCGCTGAATCCGAATCCGTGCGTCGTTTTTCAATAAAGTGGTGCAAACAAAAGTTATTAACAATTTATTGTTTAAAACACAATAACTCGAAAAGTATAGATTTTACCGAGCATTTTACCAACAAAAGTTTGAAACAAAAGTTGTTCAAAATAAAAAGACTCTCCGAAAAGGTCATATGATATTTTGACATAAAGTCGCACGGACAAAAGTTATTAACAATTTATTGTTTAAATGTTTAAAATGCAATAACTCGAACAGTAGACATTTTACCAAAAAAAGTTTTAAACAAAAGTTGTGCAAAATAAAAAGACTCTCCGAAAAGGCTATATGGTATTTTGTCATAAAGTCGCTCGAACAAATGTTATTAACAATTTATTGTTTAAAACGGAACAAACCAAAAAGCATACATTTTAGGAGAGTCTTTTTATTTTGCACAACTTTTGTTTGAAACTTTTTTTGGTAGAATCTTTTCGAATTATTGCATTTTAAACAATAAATTGTTAATAACTTTTGTCCGAGCAACTTTATGACAAAATACCATATGACCTTTTTATTTTGAACAACTTTCATTTGAATTTTTTTTTTTTGGTAAAATGTATACTTTTCGTTTTCGAGTTAATTTAAACATTTAAACAATAAATTGTTAATAACTTTTGTCCGTGCGATTTTATGACAAAATACCATATGAACTTTTCGGAGAGTCTTTTTATTTTGAACAACTTTTGCTTGAAACTTTTTTTGGTAAAATGCTCGGTAAAATCTATACTTTTCGAGTTATTGCGTTTTAAGCAATAAATTGTTAATAACTTTTGTTTGCACCACTTTATTGAAAAACGACGCACGGATTCGGATTCAGCAACCAAAAAACCTTCAGAAAACACTGCGTCGTCTCATCCCGCTTTTACTTCCTACCTTTTGATCCCTAGCTGAAGGACTATAATTAAAAATATGAATAATTAAATAATTAGAAAGTAATGCTCATATTCTCCAATGAAAATGTAAAATTTTATAGAATGCAATTTTTTTTGTCTTTCTAAAGTCAGTACACAAGAGCAAAAGCACAAATAATTGTTTATAAAATTAAAAATTTTTGTGAATAGAACAATAACATTTAGTCCCAACTGTACAATTTATAAAAAGAGAAAAAAATGCTCTTTTCAACAAAGTCAAAGCCCACTATGACTTCCATATAAAAATATCTGATGTGTCCAACACATGACTTTCTTATACGGATAGTATCACAATTACCTTTCCTAAAGAAATTAAATTAAATTTCTTGTAAAAATTTTGATGGTTTCCAGCAATTTTTAAATAGTCTCTGACACACTTATTGCAATACGCATAAATCTGTCCTTGTTCCACTCATTATAACCGAATTATTTTACGTCAAAAATGTGTTCTATTTCAGATTTTTGACCTATTACTCACTTAAAAAAATCTCTCGGTATAAAATCACATTTATTTATTCATTATTATTGTTTTCGGTACCATAGAAACCAGTAAAATAAAAAAAAACTAATGGTCCTTTTAGGATTCGAACCCGGGACGTTCCGTTTGGCAGCCAAGCCTCGTTTACCTAGACTGTCGGATTTAACGATCAACGCGCACTATGAAAAATGTGTTTTAAAAATATCTAAGTAGTTTTTTTTAAATTTTTTGACGAAATTAAAAAAAAAATTCAAACAAAATTTGTTCAAAATTTAATTCTAAATCAATGTTAAAGAATAAATAAATCTCGTAAATTGTTTATTTTTCAAGATATACCTAAAAATGTCTTCAGGTAAGTGCCACTTGTGTTGGTGCTAGATGAAAAACATTTAATGTGGCACCCACAAATTTGTTCAAACTCTTAAAAATATGAAATTTGAATTAAATCCGATAAGTCGTTTTTGAGTTATGGTGGATACAGACAAACAGACAGACAGACATCATAGCGAAAATGGTCAAAATGAATTCAGGGGCCCTCAAAACGTGTAAATCCATCAAAATCTCAAAGTCGAAAAAAATCACGATTACTATAGGTACTTTCTTATTACTTCGTATAAGAAAGTAAAAAACAACAATAATCCACAATAAAACCTGCACTTTTAACTAATTTTTCAAAACCACTAATACCTATATCACTTCAAATTAAAACCACCAGAAATAATAAATAGTTAGTACCTGCAGTTCTGCACTAGATAAATAAACTAGATCGGTGAGGTGCCACCGGAGTGTGACTATGCAGAACTTGGAATTAAACTTTTATACTCCCAGATTCGAAACCATTTACGTAAAGGCTGAACCTATGTTGTTTTCTTACGAATAAAACAATAGGGCCATGTTAATTGAATATTAAACAATAGTATATTAAGTATGGAGAACGGTAAGGGATTTTTACCGTTCGAAGACAATTGTTTGGAGGAGGAGCGAAGCGACGACTCCAATTATTATTGTCTGAGAACGGTAACCCTTAACGTTCGACATGCTTATAACATTTTTTGCACGATCCGTCAAATTCACGTATTTATGGGTTTAATTAAAGAATAGTAACCAAATTAAAATTTGTTCATGTCAAAGTGACGACTATAAAATTATCTAAAATAAAGTGACAAAACTTTCAAATGTCATTACTTACCGATCAGAAGGCGAGAATCTGATCGGTAAGATACTTATCGATCAGTAATTTGTAAACAAAACCTACTATTCTTTTAATTAAACCAGTAAATACGCGAATTTGACGGATCGTGCAAAAAATATTTAAACAGTGGTATTCGATAATTACAACGTGGTGTGGAATTATATAGAGATTTGACTAGAGATTTTTTGGGTGAGTCGAATTTTTCGATTCCATTGTTTAGAGGCCTTAGAGAAAAGCTTAAAACTGAATTTCCGTATCCCCACCCCCTGCCGTTCGGCCGCCATCTTAAAAAAACGGGTGACTTTAGATTTTTCGTTTATCTCGTTAACGGTCAATTTTTACAAAGAAACACACGACATCATTTCTGTAGAGAAAAATACGCTCTATATTTTATGTCATTACCTTTTTTTTCATATTGTTATTATTTTCGAGTTTATTGAGATCTGACATTTCTGACTCGACATCTCTTGGCGCCAGGCGGAACTGTCGTTAGTACGTCGGAGATGTCAGATTACAAATGTTTAATTTTTTAAAATCTTTTTATTAAAAGTATAAAAATATGAGCTGAGTGAATCTAACTCCCAATGCTTCTAAAGAAACACAATGTTTATTGCGCGATTGTGGCTTGCAATATAAGCTCCCTACTCCCTGTAAAACATTCGAATATATTCTTATTTAAAGCTACATGTAAGTATAGGTAGAAAAAATTATCTGTGCATCTATAACAAACACTAGCATCTAGCGCTCCACAACTTCTAAAAATCATATCATAATATTCATAATCGAACGAAGCATAAAAAAAAATCAATTTGATAAGTTCCAAATTTGAAACTGCACAAAACTAGAATTGTTTATATCATCATACCTAACTATTTTTTTCTCCTTTCTAAGAATAGACTTTTGTACAGGCGATAAAAGTTATAGACCTCAAGAGGATAGGTATTTTTTTGAGTTTTCGACTGCAACTTGAAAACAATCACAAACTTAAAAACGCATTTAGGTACTTACACATTATTTTAGCGCATAAAATGACGCCTAAACGAATTTTATTTACATACACAATAATATGTTTGTTTAGGATTAGGCGATTAATAGGTACCTATACCTCTTTGAAATTTTGCTGGCTTGGATTTGTCTCGGTGCAAGGGCCAAGAGCAAATTTCGGCTGCGGAAATCGACATTAAAAAAATTCACTCCTATCTTTTTACGTGTATTTTAGAAGTGACAGCGTACTAGCGACGGCCATATTGTAATATTTGAAATAAGCTCCGCCCCTATGTCAGATCTCAATTGACGATGATAGCCAAAAAATTAGGGGATGATTTGCTTAAAGTGGGGACAGCGCAAGAAGGGTTGCCTTTTCGACAAAATTCGTCAAATACTTTTTGTAGAGGACTACTCGAGCCACAAAAAATTCTTCATAACATTTATCATAAAACTAATATTTATCGCTGTACAGCGCTTCAAACGCCGCAAGAAGCGGAGAAAAACCGTTCTACTGCTCCGGATCTGTGAGACATTAATGATATGCGCTGTACTGGAATGTTGAAAAAGTAGCAGAACGGTCAAACAATAACAAAAGCACCAAAAATAGTCACAGACACTTCACCTGGCGATAGATTATACAGGATGGATCACGAAGAGGGCCATCGATCTGTAGCTATATGGAAAACTAATTACAGTAGAATTTTGAAAATTTAGTTACCTATCTAATTCAGTTTGCCGGTTTGAACTAAAATGTTTTCACGTTTGACTACTTCCGGTTATACCGGAAGTGGGTGTCAACTTTCCTATTTTAAATGGAGTACCTACTTTTTTATGTCATATTTAAATTTGTTGAAAAATTTTAAGGTGACTTGATGTAAAACACTCTATACGAGAAATGCACCGTTTTGGAAATATCCAAGATTTTCTTCATAATAATCAGTATTTTTAGTTTTTCTTCAATAACTTAAAAAATAATCATTATACACATTATACACATAGAATCGATTGATTAGGAAAAAAAATTGAGAATTCCATTAAAAAAAATGAGTTTCTCAACATTTCAATGAACGGAATTCAAATTGATTTTTTGAACACTCTGTATAACATTTTAAAATTTGCATTCACAATTTTAGATAGCTTTTTTAGATAGGCTGCTTTTATCTGACTCACTTCGTTCGTCAGTCAAACACCAGCCTCTGCACATAAAGCATCACTTAAGCTCCTCATAAAATAATATACTATCAAAATAAAGCACTCTTTGTATCCGTGGCAGCATGGATTTATGGAGTGCCGCTCTACCTCTTCAAACTTGATCTACTTCTCTCAGTACGTCTCGGAGTCTTTAGATAAGAATAAACAAGTTGATGTTGTCTACACCGATATCCAAAAAGCATTTGACCAAATTGATCACAGTATTATGCTGGGGAAGCTCAAAATGTTAGGTTTCAGCCCTGCCTTATTGAGTTTGTTTCGAGACTATTTGACTGATCGATATCAATTCGTTAAATATAACGGTTTCACTTCTCGGTTGATTTCGGTCACCTCTGGGGTGCCTCAAGGTTCAAATCTGGGCCCCTTTTTATTTCTTATCTTCATCGATGATATTACAACTGTTATTAAGGATAATAAATTACTCTTTGCTGACGACTTAAAGATTTTATTTACAATACTAACAATAACAACAAATGTTTTGATGAAAGTTGTCAGGTGAGGATGGACTACCTACCTGTTATGGCAAGTAAATTGAATAAAATGTAATAATTTGAATATATTTATGTCGGTTACTTTGAACGTCGATATTATAGAAAAATATCTGATGTGCCGAACACATGACTTTCTTATACTTACGGATAATATCACAATAATTACTTTTCCTAAAGAAATTAAGTTAAATTTCTTGTAAAAATTTTGAAGATTTCCAGCAATTTACAAATAGTCTCTGTCGCACTTATTGCAGTACGCATAAATCTATCCTTGTCCCACTCATTATAACCGAATGTTACGACAAAGATGTGTTTTATTTTAGATTTTTGACCTATTACTCACTTAAAATATCTGATGTGCCCAACACATGACTTTCTTATACTTACGGATAGTATCACAATAATTACTTTTCCTAAAGAAATTAAGTTAAATTTCTTGTAAAAATTTTGAGGGTTTCCAGCAATTTTCAAATAGTCTCTGTCGCACTTATTGCAATACGCATAAATCTGTCCTTGTCCCACTCATTACTGCCAGATTTTAGGACAAATAAATAACAGAATACTTATGAAAATTCCACAGTGCGAAAAATGCTTGATATCTTTGAATTTGCTGTAGCTAAACTTTAAAGATTTATAAAATACTTCTCAGTTTTGGTCAACGTTTCACTCAAACAAACTGTGCAGTGCACAATAATCCTTCTCATCAAAATATTTCGATCTTTTGCCTTTGACAGCTGTTTGACTAACAATCTCTTCTTCTTCTTCGTACTTGGATTGCAAAGCAATGTCAAGTTTTTGGTGTTTGGCGATATAGCCACTCTCACCAGGATTGGATTAATTGGTTTTCACTTTTTAAATTTTTATAACTTTATTCGAGCTCTTCGTGTGTTTAATGCAAATAGAATCTTTAGTATAAAAACAAATAGATTTCTGTAATGTAAACAACAGCCACTCAGAGATAGAGGGCAACACTATATAAATATGTAAATAATTTATAATTATTAAAAAACGGCGCAAAATAAAACACTTTTGTTACTTTGTCGACACGTCTAAAAATTGAAAGAGCATTCACAAAAAATTTGGCGTCGATATCTTTAATGTAGATTTGCATGCATAATACAATTTCACGACTTTATTGTATATATTAGAAAAAATTTTAATCGAGTTGCCATGATATCCAAAACATAAAACCGTAGCCGTTGTAGCCGACGATCTTTTCAAATAGTAATGCTACAATCGATTTCCTCAACGGTATAGATTTCTGTATGTAAACAACATGTACTTTGTAAATCAGAGATAGATGGCGCCACTATATAAATAAAAATTTTTGACGGAATTTCAAAAAAAGTTTCAAACAAAATTTGTTCAAAATTTAATTCTAAATCAATGTTAAAGAATAAAAAAATGTCGTAAATTGTTTATTTTTCAAGATATTCCTAAAAAACCTAAAAATGTCTTCAGGTAAGTACCACTTGTGTTGGTGCTAGATGAAAAAGATTTAATGTGGCACCCACAATTTTGTTCAAACTCTTAAATATGAAATTTGAATCAAATCCGTTAAGTCGTTTTTGAGTTATCGTGGATACAGACAGACACACAGACACACAGACACACAGACAGACATCATGGCGAAAATGGTCAAAATGGATTCAGGGGCCCTCAAAACGGGTAAATCCATCAAAATCTCGAAGTCGAAAAAAATCACGATTACAATACTTCCTTATACTACGTATAAGAAAGTAAAAATACTGAACGGGTAGCCAATAATCACATCCAATCGACATTCAATACGTTATTAATATAAAATCATATTTATTTATTTATTATTATTGTTTTCGGTACCATAGAAACCAGTAAAATACAAAAAAAAAGTAATGGTCTCGAACCGGCGACCTCCCGTTTGGCAGTCAAGTCCCAAACTCACTCGTCTATCTACTAGTCGGATTCAACGCGCACTATGAGAAATATAAGTGTTTTAATAATATCTCATTTTTAAAAAAAAATTTTAACGAATTTCAAAAAATTGTTCAAACAAAATTTGTTCAAAATTTAATTTTAAATCAATATTAAAGAATAAAAAAATCTCGTAAATTGTTTATTTTTCAAGATATTCCTAAAAAACCTAAAAATGTCTTCAGGTAAGTACCACGTGTGTTGGTACTAGAGGAAAAACATTTAATGTGGCACCCACAAATTTGTTCAAACTCTTAAATATGAAATTTGAATCAAATCCAATAAGTCGTTTTTAAGTTATGGTGGATACAGACAGACAGACAGACAGACACACACACAGAGACACACACACAGACAGACATCATGGCGAAAATGGTCAGAATGGATTCAGGGGCCCTCAAAACGTGTAAATCCATCAAAATCTCGAAGTCGAAAAAAAGCACGATTACTTATACTCCGTATAAGAAAGTAAAAATTAGAAAAGAGAATTTTACGTTCCATAAAAAGTTTGATTTTTTTTGCCGTTAACAATAATTAAAAAGTACTTCGTTACAAAATAAAATAAAATAGGTATTTTTTTAAATAAATTTGATAGCACGTGCTGCGGAATATTTTATAGATTGATATGATTTGTATATTTAGAAACAAATATTTACTCTGGAAAAGTATCATTTTCTTAAATAATTTAAGAAAATGATACTTTTTTTTTATTAATTATTAACAAAAAAAAATTACCAAGGATTTAAATTTAGCTGTTGTGGAATGTAAAAGCATCATAAAATACGCACAACCGTGTCCAGAACCAAGCTTTTTTACAATTTAATCAAAGGTTAACTATATCGAGTGAAAAACTGGCCCCACCATGCACAGGCTGTCAATTTGAAAACTTTCCACCTCGATTACCTGGATCTAACCCAATCTAATTTCAATTTTAAGTAAAAACAGCTCAATTTCGATTTGAGGGGGCATTCAAAACCACTTTAAAATATTTTGGTGGTAAACCCCTTCAATCCTTCCATCTTGAAAATAAGGATGACTTTGACTTTTTGTGGATATCTCGCAAAAATACCTGAGAGAAATTTTTTTGAGAATTAAATTTCCCACATTTTTTGTTTATAACATTTTTTCATATTACTTAATTTTTAAGTAATATAGCAGCGCAAAGTGGAAAAAAGGGGGTAAATAGAATTTTTTCGCATTTTTATTAGCTTTATATGAAAGAAAGGATTACTCTTCGAATAATTAATAATAATTATGCAATTTACAATAACCATTAAATTGTCACTCAGAAAACGAAAATTGAACCAAAAGAACTTCTCATTGTTACATGCATCGTTCCAGTGCCACTTTTTACTGCGTAAAATTTTTTGGTAATAATTTAAAAACAATTAAGCTTTGTATCTCGGTGGTTTTTTCACGATTTCTGCAATTGTTTGGGTCTGAACTAGAAGTAAGGTTCCCAAAAGTTTCGCATACAGTTGTGAGGTGTAGTTAAATGAGCGTTTTTTCCCGTATGGTTTCCCCTGTAGGCCTAATCCAAAATTTGTGCCTTGTTAGTGTCTCGTCCTTTTTGATGCAGTAGATCCGGTGTTTCATCGTCTAAACCTAGCATTGCTACTTGTTTCGGTGATTGGTCTGCTTATGTGTACAAGAGTTGGAGTTGGGAGCATTTTTACAACTTTGGAAGTTGTATTTCTGGTAAATAACAGTGCAGTTTAAGCCAGCCTTACGACAAATGCAAGCTTTGTCCCATTTGTTGGCCTGGTACCCGCAAGAAATTAATTTCAGCAGTTCCAGTTATATTATTTTAACCAATTTATATTAATTTCAATCATTCCATTGATTTTTTTTTATTGAAGCGACCTGAATAAAAGTCCGATTGATAAAACTTGAATGTCTGGGGTTTTATTCCGATGTAGAACCCTTGCATTTCGATAGTTATATGCCACTAATGTAGGTTAATATTATATTTATCTACAAAAAATATTATTTATTTTCAAACGGCATATAACATGGTGTTATATGACTGAGTAGGCAAGGTGTAAGTTTCATTTCTATGACACCGTATGAGCGGCGTATAAGTAGGACTTATACTCCGGCGGAGTATAACACAAACATATTATCTGCAAAAATGTATGACAGTTACAAAATTACTTATTAAATTGATTGTCATATTACGATTAGAATGATTCCATTTGAAAATAAAATATTGTATTTTATTCGGAGTATAAGCACTTTCATGTGACTCTGTATGGAGTTAATTCTCCTCGCTCCGCGCGGCGTTTACACCTCCATACTTCGTCACATAAAGTTTCGCTTATACTCCTAATAAAATAACTATCTATTATTTACAAATTTAGTTTTAAATTTGTAAAAGCAATAATACCTAACCTTCCTCAATTTAAACGATGCAACTTATTTTTTAATATTTATTAAGAAATAAAGAACTGTAACATATTTATTGAAACAATTTATTCTACCAGACGTAATTTTTTAAAACTTTTCGTTAGTAAATTCTTATGCATAATATATTTTTCACCATGTCATGTTTACACATTCGATTTAAATACAATCAGTGTACGTTAAAATTAACTTAGTTTACATTATGTTTATTCATTTTTGTACGATTTATTTATTTCTCTTTAACAATACTAATAACTCAAACAACGTCTACTTTTTCAAATACCTAAAAAAGGAAAGTTACGCAAGTCTTGTACTATAGAACATTATGGTGTACTAGTTTTCTGCCCATCCATCCAGTTCATCATGTTGCAGTTATGGTCATCGTGTCGGACGAAATCAAGGTAAAATGAAAAATAAAAGTACATACTGCGTCTTTGTACACTGTGTTATATTACAAGCAAAAATCACAATTCATGCGATCATGTGACAACAATTGTAAGTTAAACGAATATTTAGCCATATATAATATGGTAGGTAATTTATGAGAAAGAGAGGTACAAATAAAAGACAACAAATTCTAGTAGATAGTATATTTTTATTACTTTCTTATATAATAAGAATGTATAGTAATCGTGATTTTTTTCGACTTCGAGATTTTGCTGGATTTACACGTTTTGAGGGTCCCTGAATTAGTCCAGTCAATCTGTCGGGAAAAAGAGTCGTTTTTGGAAAAAATTACCCGGTAAACTTTCTCTTCATAAATCATTAGGGGGTCATGTGGAAAGCTTAAATTAAAAAACTCGGGAAAATCCTCGAACCCATTTTTTGAGAATTCCAAGAAGTGTTTGGATTTCATTTGATGCGAGAACGGTAAGTTGCAGTAGAAAATTTTGTTAATAAATATTGTAGAGGGCAATCTTTTCTACAAATTATCTCAAAGGATCGATGCGCTACGACAAAAATGCCAAAAGTAGAGGGCGTCAAAGTACCCAAAAATGAGTTTTTTCACTTTTTTACATCGAAACAAATTTTTTTACACACAACTGTAAATATAAATGTTGACAAGCGAAGAAAAACACACAATTTTTATATAAACGTTTTTTCTCTACGATCCACCCTTTCGTAGATACAGCATGCAGAGTGGAAATTTTACTCGTGTTTGCCTACTATTTTTACGACGTATTATTACTTAGAAAATAAAATGTTCTAAATTTACACCTAATCTTTTTCCGTTGTTTTCAGATAAGTATAATAAAAAATATCGTTCATTACACGTCCAGAAATGGATTTTCCATGCTTGCATGACTCCGTGTTCGGCTTCGCCTCCCACAAGAAATTGTCACGCGCGCACGGAAAAATCCTTATTTCCAGACTCCTAATGAAATATAGGTACTATTGTCTAACGACAACAACAAATATCATTTAATCAATTTTCTTCAAACAGACCTCCAGGCTCCAGGCTGTTGGCTTTGAGGTTCAGCAGGCGTTTGAGGATGCGGATCGTCTAATAGTCGACACAGCTCTCCAAAGATCTACTGAGTATGACTCTACTACAACAATTGACGAAGACATTGACCTTTTAGTATTGCTTGCCACTTCGGGAAGTACAGCACGTACAACGTACTTGGAAAAACCGAGCCATGGAAACACTCCCGAGCGAATCTACTACTTTCCATAATGTTTAAAGAACGCCACTTTGAAATTTCACGTGCTTTTTCTTTATACCTTTAATGGTGTGTGTATCAAAATACACTACTCGAAACTCTTCATGCTGTATCTCCGAAACGATGGATCGTAGAGAAAAAACGTTTATATAAAAATTGTGTGTTTTTCTTCGCTTGTCAACATTTATATTTACAGTTGTGCATAAAAAATTTTTTTTCAATGTTAAAAAGTGAAAAAACTTATTTTTGGGTACTTGGACGCCCTCTACTTTTGGCATTTTTCGTCGTAGCGCATCGATCTTTAGAGATAAATTGTAGAAAATATTGCTCTCTACAATATTTATTAACAAAAATTTCTTCTGTAACTCACCGTTCTGGCGTAAAATCAAATCCAAACACTTCTTGGATTTCCCAAAAAATGGATCCGAGGATTTTCCCGAGTTTTTGAATTTAAACTTTCCTCATGACCCCCTACCGATTTATGAAGAGAAAGTTTACCGGGTAATTTCGACAGATTGACTGGACTAAATCCATTTTGACCATTTTCGCCATGGTGTCTGTCTGTATCCACGATAACTCAAAAACGAGTTATTGGATTTGATTCAAATTTCATATTTAAGAGTTTGAACAAAATTGTGGGTGCCACATTAAATCTTTTTCATCTGGCACCAGCACAAGTGGTACTTACCTGAAGACATTTTTAGGTTTTTTAGGAATATCTTGAAAAATAAACTATTTACGAGATTTTTTTATCCTTTAACATTGATTTAGAATTAAATTTTGAACAAATTTTGTTTGAAACTTTTTTTGAAATTCCTTCAAAAAACTTTATTTCTATAGTGGCGGCATCTATCTCTGATTTACAAAAGTGCATTATTTACATTACAGAAACCTATACCGTTGAGGAAATCGATTGTAGCAATATTATTTGAAAAGATCGACGGCTACGTTTTTATTTTTTAAAAAATTTTAAATTAATATTTTTCAATAAAAATGGATGAAAATAATGTGGTTTTTGATATCATTTGACGCGCAATAAGTTTCTCATTTCACTGATAAAAAAATATTTTCTCTAGGCCGAATTGGCGAGCTTATTACTTCGTATAAGAAAGTAAAAAGCACAGTCGACTTTTTTATCAGTATGCAAAAAACAATTTTTTTCTATAGCAAATGTTAAGGCGTGCTTTTATCAACTTAAAATAGTAAATAAAATAGCACTTTATCCGCAAGGGTAGATAAAAAATTTTGATTTTTGCGAAATGAATTAATTAAAACGTATTACTAAAGTTCTAGATATATAAAGTACCGCAAACCGTCCGCCATTTTCGGGAAAAAAGCGGCAATTTCAAAATTTTTGCAAACCCGCCAAATTCAATGTTAACCTTAAACATAACTTTTAAGAAAAACTTTGTTTTTAATGTCTAGAACAGTCAAAACAGACCCACTCGTTGCCATAACAAAAAGTCAATGAAAAACGAAAGTTTCACTCCGTTGACGATCGTTTGATAGACTGACGCAAATGACATTGGGATCGACACTAATTTGACGGCGAAATCCGCCATTTTCGGGAAAAGAATGCTTTCTCTGTCTAACTCATAGCCTCATAGGTTGCGGTACTTTATATATCTAGAACTTTACGTATTACTGTTGATTTTGACACCATAGTGACAACTCATAATATTCACTGACATTTTAAATTGTGACTGATAATAATTTAATTTGTAAGTAGTTTTTCTTTATAATTGACGTATCTCCTTACACCTGAGCTGCGCGCGCAACCTGTGGCGCAAATTTTACATCAATTCTGTCATCTTTGACTGACATATTGTTTATTGGTAAATGGTTAAAAACTGCTGTTTTGTCCTGTCAGATTTCATTTTTCACGTTCCCTAGAACGACAAAATGTAGAAAAAATGGCTAGCTGCTGTTAATCGGACATACGGCGATTTAGGCAGAAACAAGGATTTAAGAATACTTATATGTAAATATCTCAAACGATAACAACAGCTAACCGACTATCTATTTTAGGTAAGTTCAAAGCATTTTTATGCTTCTGATTTTATAATTGGTGGGAATGTTAAGAAATTAAAAGCAACGGCTGTGCCAACCAACATAGCTGAAACCTCGTTTGAAACAAATAAATAAAATATAGTGCCGACAAATACTTCGGTGTCCTATGATATTGACCGTCGGATTCAACGATCAACGCGCGCTATGAGGAATATAAGTGTTTTAATAATATCTAGTTATTTTGAAATTTTTTGGCGGAATTTAAAAAAAAAAGTTCAAACAAAATTTGTTCAAAATTCAATTGTAAATCAATGTTAAAGAATAAGAAAATCTCGTAAATTGTTTATTTTTCAAGATATTCCTAAAAAACCTAAGAGTGTCTTCAGGTAAGTAGGACCA
This sequence comes from Pediacus dermestoides, assembly GCA_963942485.1. Taxonomy (NCBI): domain Eukaryota; kingdom Metazoa; phylum Arthropoda; class Insecta; order Coleoptera; family Cucujidae; genus Pediacus; species Pediacus dermestoides. The sequence goes on from OZ012626.1 coordinate 15,861,923, forward strand.
CTTGTGTTGGTGCTAGATGAAAAAGATTTAATGTGGCACCCACAATTTTGTTCAAACTCTTAAATATGTAATTTGAATCTAATCCGATAAGTCGTTTTTGAGTTATCGTGGATACAGACAGACACACAGACAGACACACAGACAGACATCATGGCGAAAATGGTCAAAATGGCTTCAGGGGTCCTCAAAACGTGTAAATCCATCAAAATCTCGAAGTCGAAAAAAATCACGATTACTATACTTTCTTATTACTTCGTATAAGAAAGTAAAAAGATGCATACTAATAGTGTGCCAAAAATCATTTAGATATTCTGTATGAAGACTGATAAAAAAACTCACTGTATAAATGGAAGATCCACTGAAAGGGCTATTTTTCAATTAGTCTCGAAAGCTGTAGAACACTTAGACTAAAAAGAGAAAACGCGAGCTATATTTCTAGACTTGTCTAAAACTTTCGACGCAGTGGATCATAAGGTACTCTTAAATAAACTATATGCTTTAGGAATCAGACACTACACATATAGTAATTAATCTAAAGTCTTACTTAAGCTGTAGGAAACAGTCGATCATAACAAAACGGGAGGATGGTTGCTTTATTACCTCTGGATGGGCCGATGTAGTCAGGGGGGTACCCCTGGGTTCAATTCTGAGACCTCTGATTTTCGTCATATGAACATGAACGAATTATTTGAAATCCTAGCGGATGGGATTGTCGCCTATGCAGATGACACGTCGGTTGTGGTCTCATCATCCACGGTGCCTAACCTGATCAAATGGACGGAAATATCATTACAAACATCGAAACGCTACTTCAAGAATAATAAAATATGCTTACCTTGAATCTGGAAAAGACTCAAATGATTCAGTTCCGCAGTGTTTATCTGCCAGATGAGGGAGAATTAACCTGCTATGCGTGTTGTGTTATTATCGAATGTGCGGATGCAGTAAAGTGCCTGGGTGTCATTTTGGATCAGAGACTCACCCGGAGGGATCATGTAGACTATTTAGCTTCAAAAATAAATACACTTTACTACCAACTTCGTACCTTAAGAAACCACATAAGTTTACAGAGAGCTCTAACTGCCTATCATAGCTATGTACAGGGTGGACTAAATTGCGTGTTTTGATAGGGCAGCTCGTTACCTATAACAGATATCGAAAAATGGACCATGGAGTCTCGATTTATTTTTTCGAGATAAACTCAATTCTGAAAACCAAATTTAGTTCGATTTTTCCAATTTTCGATACAAGTCTATATCTCGATTGTTTTTCAATTAAGAGAAAAGTTAATAACAGATTCTTCAGCCACTTTTTTGAGTAGAATGCAAACGAGAGCTATAGACACCTGTTGTTTGAACATAAAGGATCCTTAATAATTATGCAGGTAGTTCATGGTCATATAGATTAATTTCCCTTATTTATATTAAATATTATAAATTAATTTGAAATAGGCTTTTTTGTGCTTAAGCTTTGAGTTGCTTGAACTTTCTATTTACTTTTCATTTAAATGTAATTACATCTATAAGTATTTGTATTTAAGATGTAGGTAGTCAGAGATGACATTGCAATATTACACGCAATTGTGTAAATTAGTACCTAATGTGCGTGATTCTGAAAATGTTAACCAAAATTTAAAAACAAAAACCACATTTCTTCTAATATTTATTTTCATTTACTACTAAAAAACCCCAAAACCATCACAACTATATCATATTGTAAGTACGGTTTATAAACTGTGCAGTTTCTTCGTTGTTAATTATACTGAAATGGTCTTGGACCAAAACGATTTCAGGTGTCGACTTGCAGTACTGAAACAAAAACAATATATCAATTACTTAATATTAGAGTAGAGCTATGAATATAAAACATACAGAAGTCAATCCACAGTTGTCATATTTACTGGATTCGGAAGGTCTTATCAGATAAATTTTTCCTGTAACCAACTCATCATTAGGTTGGAATGCGCTAAGATCCTCCAGGCGTTTCCTCAAAATACTAAGACCTATCTCTAATTTCTTCTTGTCGTAATGGGTTAGTTTGCAATGATCCAATACCAAAGCAACACGAATACTCCACTCTTGAGCTTGTTTCAGTTTTTTTATTAACTAATGGAGATACAGAAGTTGATCAAAACAGCTATTCTAAATTTAATTTTACTTACATCAGTATCGCTGATACTGAATATTCTACTCAGTAAATTGACTTCTGAAGATGTTTGATCTTCACCTAAATGTTTGACGGCCATTTGTAGAGTGTTTGGAGCTGCTCCGATGAAATAAATGTGAGTTGAGGCATTCGACCGATTTAAATGTCTTGCTATTTCGATGGTTAATGCACCTCCCCAGGCAACGCCTACCAAATTATATGGTCCTTGCGGCCAAATATTTCGAATTTTCTAAAAAAGTAGGGTTGATTTACATCTACCCAATAAAATCAAACAAGTCTAAATCACAAAGTGACTGTACCTTCACATAAGCCAGAGCAAGTTCTTCAATTGACAAAGACGTTGAAGGTAAAACAGCACAAAAAGTAGGATATATTATGTCCTTGGCCAAATTTTCAATTTGATCTTGTCCAGTTAAACTTGGAATAATGAACATGGGAACTAATTCTCTTATTTCTCGGGGTCCATATGTCGTCAACTGAATGAATTTTGGTTCTTTTGGTGCTTCTTTAATCTGTGTAATAATAACTTCTGGACTTGCCGGAATCAGATTATTTAACTCTAAAAGTTTCAAATTATACCTATACATAATTATTGATAAAAAATCATATATCATACTTTTATACAGAGCTTGAGTACTCTGCTTATAGACATGATCGCGATCATCCTTGATGAAAATATTTTTAATTTTGTAATTCAGAATTTCGTCCAAACAGGCAATTCCTTCTACAAAGTCTAAGTCTTTTAGCCACTGCACGTTATAGGTGCTAAAACCAGCTTCTGATCGCATATAACAGATACCTGCAGCTGAGCTAATAAAATTGACCAGTAGAGCCTTTGGTGCGGTTGTACGCAAAGCTTGGTCAATATAATGAACCGATTTGATGTCGGTATTTCTTGACAATGTTGGTTTGGTTGGTAAAATGAAAACACCTTGAATAGGACCCAGAAGATAAACTTCTGATAATAGTTCAGTTGCACCCTCCCTAGTATGAATTTTGCTTGGTGCCAAAATTATTTCGGCTCCATAGTATGTTTGAAGTAAAGATAAACGCCGATTAATGTGGTTTTGTTGGGGTTTCAAATCGGAGGATATAACAATTTTTCTTGCACCACGCAACACCAACCACTCAGTTACATCTGTCCAATATTCCACGTTTCCTCCTACATTATTTAATTCAGAAATAAATTAATGGTGTTATTCTGTATCGAAAAGGTTAGATTACATTCTGTTAAATCTATGTAATTTGACATTTGAACAATACGAAACACTGTTAAACTGTCAAATTACAAAGATTTTACAGAATGTTATAAGTATAACATTTTCAATAGAGAATAACTCCATAAATTAAGTATTAGCAAGTGTTACTTACCACATATTAAATATGAACTTTTGGGGTTGCAAATAAACTGTGTGGGTTTATCCACATTGAATTTGTTTAATGTTACACTATCACCGACTTCAATTATGATTTTCCCTATGTTTTTGCTACTTTTCAAAGTACTGAAAATAAATAAGAAATTCAAGGTACAAGTTGAAATTCGTTGTCGTTGTGATTTTTACCATAAAATTTCACTTATATTTTGATGATCAACAAATTTTGAATCCAAAGGTCTCACTCTCGACTCAGTTATTGCTTCCATTAGTCCATCTTTAATTTTAGTCTTAACATCGTCTGGAAGATGCATAATAGCGTCGAAATCAATTGTGAAAAAGTCGACATTACGTAGAAACACGTTCATTCCAATAGATTTATTTTCCTCTAAATCATACTTTCCATATTGTAAAAATCGTCCTTTAAGAGCAAGTGTGCTCAAAGATATTTGTAGCAAGTTGCCTGAAAGACAATTTAAGATGACGTTTGCACCTTTCCCGTTAGTAGCCTGCAGCAGGATAGGTCCAAAACTTGTACTCTCGGAAGATAAGATGTTGATGTCGCTGAGCTAAAAAAATATTATGTGTCAGTAGTGTCCTAACCAAAAGTGCAGCTTGTAATGTAATTTTTACAATTTTTATTGTTTTACTGTGTAAATACTTAGAAGAAAAGAAGGAAAGAATAATCTTGATTTGATTTTAAATGGTTGATAAAATATTGATAAAGAAAATAAAACATTGTTTTTCTAGTATTTCTAATGGTACTTACAAAAGGAAATAAGTTCTTAATATGAGCTCTTTGCATGTTGGTAGCCACTGTTGTAAATACGTGACATCGATGAGCAAATGCTAAACAAATTGCTGCAGAACCAATCGCAGAACAACCTGCGTGAACCAAAACAATTTCACTTGGTTTTATGTTTGCTTTCATGAAAAGTGCATAATAAGCCTGGAAAAATGTCAAACAACATAATAGTAAACATACATATGACTCATTTCTTAGCTTACACAAACATAGGCATTAGGAACGCCAGCACTATCTTCTACAGACCACTTTTTTGGCACGTTCCATTTTAAAATTGGATCAGCGACTAACGTTGACGTGTTCGGATCAAATCTAGCTAGTCCCATTATATTTTGTCCAGCTGCATCGAAACCAGTATAATCAATGTTACCCAATTCGTTCCTTTTAGGAAACTGTGGATTTATTGTTTCGTCTTTCAAATTAATCCCAATGTATTTAAGATTAACATTCTTGATTACATCGCTTGTCACACAGAAATTGTTTGGGACATTATCTTTTAATTTTAAAGGAATTGATAAGTAACAACCTACAACTCCATCCTTGATGATGGTTTGGAAAAGGTTTTGTTTAAATAATATTTTTGTGGAATGTTCATGCGGATTAAATTCGGATGATTTGTTGTCCAATGTGAACAACACTCGTACATTCTGCATATCAGGCAGTTCACGAAGTTCTTGTTGGAAATTTGTAAAACCTTCAATTGGTATCACATTTGAAATTAAGTAAATACTCTGACGTTTGTCATTTGCTACTGCAGCAGCAGATTTTAGTTCGTTCACCCACGATGCTGATCCGCGATGTAGGTCCTTCACACTTAAAGAATCACTTTTAGATAGAACAACAGCAGGTTCCACGTGGTGTGCCTGAAATATTGTAAAATTACATGGACAATTTTTGTAGAATGTTTTTTAACAATTACCCTGCGAATAACAGAATAGCTAATATCTCCAACATAAAATTGTGCTACTTGTACGATTTCAGAATGGGATAAAATATTCTTATTGGTTTGTACTAAAAGAAAACCGTGGCATGATTCCAGTAGTTTAGCAACAGCCGGTGTTATATGGTCGTTGAAAATAATAAGCAAAGGATAGCGGTCTTGAATTATTATTTGTTTGGAATCTTTCACTGAAACCACATTAGGCTGAAACGGAAAACTTTTATAATTTGTATGATATTAAGTATTTACTACTTACATTCAGATTCTTGTATTCTTTCAAAACCTCGTTAACATTATCTAATAATGATGGATTTTTACTCTCAATTTCAGTAACTATCACACTAGTTACATATTGATCAACGAAATTATTTAAAGTAAGTTGCAATGCAGTGTTAATACCACTTTCTATTGACTGTGGAAGAACAAAATTAGTTGTTAAGTTATTACTATATAGTTCTGCAGTTGTACATACATTATACGTTATATTGTTTAAGGGAACAAAATCAAGACAATTCAAATAGTTTGAATTTTTGGACTTTTCCAAAATGGTTGTTCTCAAGCCAATAAGTTGAATACCTGGGGTAGAAATAATCCCAGTAGAAAAATTGTAAGTGACTTGAACATCGTCTTTTTCCGCTGGCAGAAGTGTTTGAGATATAGCAATTTTTTTAATAAATTTAGGTGTTTGTCCTTGCTGTTTTCTTTCACCTGCTTGTAATAAAACTTGCTGGATCATGGCTTCTAAGAACAAGTGCCATTTCAAATTCCAATGAATAGAACTAACCGAACCTAAAAGATGTTTATTGATCATCATTTTTTCCAGGTCATTTTTAAGAAAGTATAGGTACCATTTTCTGTTATAATTAAATTTTTTATGGTTTTAAATAAACCAGAATAATTGTGGCCTCTATGATGCATTTCACTATAAAAGTCATTTCCGGATAACTGAACGTTGTCTTTACCAATCTCAATTTCATCAGTGTCTAAGAGGAATTTGTCATTTTTTTCTGGTATAGAAATCTTACCAGTCATTATCAATTCTTTATTAGAAACAACCTCAAATTCTCCAGTACCTTTACGTACCATTACATGAAGTGGTACAGAACCTGCAATGTTTTGGTTAATAAAAAATTATTAATAAATTACTTATATTTGCTTACCGATTTTAGGGATTTGCAGAACATTTCTAATAAATATATTTTCAAATATCATGTTGGTGTGGTTAATTTGAATATTTAAAAATATTTCAAAGACAATGTTCTGAAACGGATAACAAATTTATATAATAAAGAAAAATTAGAAAATATTTTGCCCATACTAAATAGAAACTCGTAGGTAAGATAATTCTATCATCAAATTGATGTCCAACGCAATCTCGGAATTGTTCACTGTTCAAAGTAATCGCAATATCTCTCAATCCCAAATTTAAACTGAATTGTTTTCCTTCTATGCCAGTTCTCCATGACTCCGCATGATTCCAGTATGATAAGTCAGATAAAGTGGAAGTTCCTTTACTCACGGGATACTCCAGTTTTGGATAAAGTGCTGATACATTTAAGTCGAGACCAGCTAAATACATTCTGAAAATAAAATCACTTTCAACAAAATGTGTAAACTATTATGCTCCGGCTTAATAATTTCCAGGTAAATCAGTTAAATATCAATTGTCTAAATAATTGTATTCCAGGTACCTACTAATAGCAAACAAATACATTTAGTATATATATATATATATAATATATCGAGCCTAAATAGCAATAATATCATTAATTCATAGCTGAAGTTTTTCCTTCCTTTTACGTGTTTAGAATTTGAGCAAAATAGTGTTTACCTTCCCAAACTGGCAAGCAGAAATTCCACACTACTCTTGCATCCCCTGTTTGTTAAAGGAATGTTCGTGCATCCAGACTTCAAAGACCTCTTCAAAATTGCTTGTAATAAGCCATGTGGGGCGATTTCTATTAAAACCGAATCCTTGGGAATATGCTTTAAGCCCTCCTCGAACAATACGGAACTAAGCAAATTGTTCGTGTGATACTCAGCCGACGAATTTTTGGCTAAATCAGTCTCCCAGTCCTCTTCCAGGTTGGAAGTACTCACCCATTTCGAGGATCTTGGAACTGGTTCCGGAATAACTTCTTGTAGATATTTTAATAACAGTGGGGCAGCTGGTTTGATATATTGGCTATGATATGCAATATTTGAAACATTTACTAAACGGGCAAAAACTCCTTTATCCTGTAACTGTTTCACAAACTTTTCCATATCTTCTGTTGGCCCAGATATTGTTGAACTGTCTGGACCATTATGACAAGCTACTTCAATAGATGCGGGTACTTCGTCTTTGATTTGTTGGTAACCCATCCCTATAGCAGCCATCATTCCCTTAATTAATTGGGCTTCTAAAGAGGCACGACCTCTTGAGTAGGCACTTAAGATCATTTGTTCAGCTGTTAAACAACCATCAGCATATGCACAGCCCAATTCTCCAACAGAATGTCCAATTATTCCATGAGGCACAATACCAATAGATTTAAGTATGTCAGTTAGACCAATCTGTAATAATTATTACTCTTTTTATATGCTGATTTTACGATTTCACAGCACTGAAATGTTACCTGAATTGCAGCAATACCAACAAAGGAATGTAAAATACTGTCATATACATGTGAATCCTTACTGGAGATGATGTCAAGTAAGTCTACACCTTTAGGCTTTAAGACATTAGCGCATTTGTTGATGACATTTGCAAACACTGGTAAGGTCATTAAATCACCAACCATTCCAGTCCATTGACTGCCCATTCCGGAATAAACAAACCAAATTTGTCGTTTGTTGCCCGAATGGTACTAAAACTTATAGAAATTAAATTCGGGGGATCTACAACAAATGCTTGAAAGTACCTCAAATTCCTTTTTCTCATCTTCACCCCCAACAATAGTATAACCCCTGTAGAGATGGCCCAAAATAGGTTTTTCATATAAATCTTGAATTAGTTGGAAAAACTGAGGGTTATCTTTATGTTTAGATCTTATCTATAATAAACAACATTTATTTTTGTAATTTCTTTTTTTGTCCAGGCAATAAACATGTTTGGTTGACAAATTGAAATTGGACAGACAAGAGTTTTGAGTGTCTGAATGAACCCCCAAAATGATCTTAAATTACTTAGGTATCTGTTTATTCCCAAATTCAGGATTTTTGCCTCCTATATGCGGTGTATTGTCTTTAACTTAGGTACTTAATTTCATTTTACGGAGGATTATCATCTGACTAAAATTGAAATAAATTAGCCTACGTTTTACTGCGAATGTCGCGCATATGTAACATTCAGCAAAATCTGATATAGAACAGCGTTGTGAGGACAAGACAATTAAGATATTCTCTGATAGCGAGGCTGCACTAAAGACACCGAGCTCCAACAAATTTAGTTCAAAGTTGATTTGGCACTGCCGAGGGACGTTGAACTCCCTTGGAAATTCAAACAGTCACTCTTGTTTAGGTGCCGGATCACTCCGGGATCGAGAGGAATGGAAAGAGCCGACGAACTAGCACGGAAGGGTGCAAAATATCTTTTTTTGTGGGCCCAGAGCCATGCCCACTTACAATGGCAAAACGTGCAATCTCAGACTGGGCTGGGCTAAGAGAACTGCTCTCCAGCGATGGAACGAGCCTCGCGATCAAAGACATGCGTTAATTCTAGAACCCACAATGGTAAAAACTCAGGAAGGAAGAACTTACGCATACTCTAACAGGACTCCTCACTGGTCTTTGTAGACTCAAAAACCACATGTACAGAATACATATAGAGAAGGACACTGAATTCCGTCTGTGTACGTTCTGTATACATACCAATTTGCAAACTTTACTTTTTCAAATATAATTTCCTGTATATTTCTATTCTATTCTAGTGAACTAAATTCTCTATATTTTTCATGAATCACCCGTGATTCCTAAACTGTATTTTTACTTTCTTATACGAAATATTAAGAAAGTATAGTAATCGTGATTTTTTTCGACTTTGAGATCTTGATGGATTTACACGTTTTGACCATTTTCGCAATGATGTCTGTCTGTCTGTCTGTATCCATGATAACTCAAAAACAACATCGGAATTGAATCAAATTTTATAGTTAAGAGTTTGAACAAAATTGTGGGTGCCACATTAAATCTTTTTTATCTAGCACCAACACCTGAAGACATATATCTTGAAAAATAAACAATTAACGAGATTTTTTTTAATCTTTAACTGTTGTGTTTGTTTCTATAGCAATGTTAGTAGATATAAGTTTAAATTTGAATTTTAAATTGTTGGACTGTTCTCGGATCGCGCCGAGGTTTTAGTTAGTGTGTCTGTGAAATAGATTTGTTTATGAAAGCAGCGTTCTGTTTCTCTAACATTTTTTAACCACATTATCATCAATCTAAGAATGGAAAACTCCAGCATCACAACATAAAAATGGTCCTTCGAGTCGGATCGGAATAATAGCAACAATTTCGCAATATTTCGCATTTCACAATGCAAAAACCTTCGAAACTCTTATCGCAAACTACAACTACAACAAGTTTTTCCCGTTGGCACTAAACAACAGCCAAAATTCTCGCTTCGGTGGATTTACAAATTTAACACCGACAACCTGTGAGTACCTTATTCATAATATCCTTTGTTATACTTGTCCTTGTCGCATCTGTGTAAGCAGAATCTCATTGTTCGTTTCGTTAGTTTTGGTACTTTGTTGCTAGCTAAAGTTAATAAAAATTTATAATTTAACAATGTCGTCAGACGATGAGAATGTACAACTTTCGGAACAATCTTTAAATACCCTTAAGCGAAAACGTGGCGCTATTAAAGCAAAATTGACGCATTTCGCCAATTATATTGGAAAAATTAGGGATCAATATTACGATCCAAATTCGTCGATAGAAATTTACATATCTGATCGGGACCAAACGGAAGTTAAACACCGGTTAAGTAGCCTTCCCCGAGTATTAAGCGAGTTCGAAGCATGACATTTTGAAATTATTGTTAATCCTAACGCTGATGAAGAGGTCGAAAACAATTCCTACGCGGAATTTCAGGATTTCAGGATTTGTACTATTCAAAGTTCGCAGAAGCAACCGAGTTGCTCTCGTTAGTTAAAAAACCAGATGTCGATCGTTCAAACATTATCGTAGCTTCCACTCTGACAAGTCTTGTGCCTACACATGCTTTACAAAATATAAAATTACCCCAAATCCAATTATACACATTCGCAGAGGATTATGACAATTGGCTGGAATACAAAGACACATTTGATTCGTTAATTCATTCAAATTCATCAGTCATAAACAACATAGATAATTCCATTATTTACGAGCCTCTTTAACTGGTAATGCGCTTCAAATAATAAAAAACAGAATTTTCTTCCGACAATTACAATGTCGCGTGGAAAATGTTGTGCGAACGTTACGATAACCAAGGTTTACTAATAAAAAATCACTTAGGTCCGGTATTTCAGTGTCAGTTTAAACCAAATTTGGGTAAACTTTAATTAGAATGTGAATTTTATCATTTTAAATTTGTATATTCTAAACGAAGTTTACCCAAATTTGGTTTAAACTGACACTGAAATAGCGGACCTTACAATCTCTTTTCGATTGCAATCCTATTTCACGAGGATCATATCGCGAAATTAAGCGCTTACTTGACACATTTACAAAAAACGTTCGTTGATTGAAAACTTTGCAAGAACCAGTAGAACCAGGGGGAACCTTGTTAATATATCTCGCTTGCACCAAACTAGATTCAACCTCAATTGAAGAATGGGAAAAACATAGATCCTTGATAGGGATGGGAACATTAAAATTTGAAAGTTTAGAAAGTTTCCTCAAGTGGCGTGCTGAATTTCTCAATACAATGGAGGTCGCGAAAAGGGATTTGAAGGTATAATAGATATTTATTTTATTAGGAGTATAAGCGAAACTTTTATGTGACGAAGTATGGAGGTGTAAGCGCCGAGCGGAGCGAGGAGAATTAACTCCATACGGAGTCACATGAAAGTGCTTATACTCCGAATAAAATACAATATTTTATTTTCAAATGGAATCATTCTAATCGTAATATGACAATCAATTTAATAAGTAATTTTGCAACTGTCATGCAACTGTCATACATTTTTGCAGATAATGATATAACTTATACTCCGCCGGAGTAAAGGTCCTACTTATACGCCGCTCAAGAGTGGTGTCATAGAAATGAAACTTATACCTTCCCTACTCAGTCTTATAACACCATGTTATATGCCGTCTGAAAATAAAATATATTATTAAGGGAAATAATCGAGCCAGTTCTAAATCTTTGGTAAGTGTTAACAAAACTACTTGTTCATTTTGCAAAGGTGAACATTTCATACAAAATTGTTCGGAATTTTTTAAATTAGCAATAGACCTATTACCTATTTTTCAAAAAATGCTTTTTTGGAAACTAGAGCTCATTTTAGAAACACAAAAATTTTTTTTTTACCAAAAATTACAATGTCGTTTTTAAATAATTAGTATTTAAAAATTGATAATTCAAATGAGCCGAAATACAGTCGAAGGCACACGATGACTAACTGTGCTCTAGTGACGTCAAATGGAATATATCCAGGCTTCAAAAAACGCGTTTTGACGTCTGCTTAAGGTACGGTTACACGGCGCGAGAAGTGGCACTCCCGGCATGTGAACTGATGTGGAGTGGCAAGTTAATGACGACCGCGTTCACACGGCCTGTGGTGGATTGACAAGCCTGTGTGATTGCTACCCCAGTTCCATTCAATACGACGCGTGCGGCGCGTTTCCTTTGAACTGTACACATTTTACCGACAATCGACGGGAAGAGACGCGCCGAGTCAAGATTGCCACGCCGGCCCGGTTACACGGCGCGTTGAGTGGCAGTTCCCGCGCCGTGTAACCGTACCTTAATATTCCATTTGACGTCACTAGAGATCAGTTAGTCATCGTGCGCCTTCGGGTGTCACCAGGCGTCAAAAAACGCGTTTTGACATCTGCTTATATTCCATTTGACGTCACTAGAGCTCTGTTAGTCATCGTGCGCCTTCGGCTGTCATTCGGCTCATTTGAAAAATTCAAACTTTAATTTGTTATTAAAAATTATTTACAATACCAAAATATGGATGTTGCCATAGTGTAAATATATAAGGTGTGCCACGACGGGAGCTCGTTTTTGCGACTTGCTGCGCATTGGCCCAACCACCGCCATATTGCCTACGTGTCAAAACAATTCAAACTTTAATCTTTCGACTGAATTAGGACTGAATTTTGATTTAAGTACCTATAAACTGACTGAAATGCCAGTTGATCTGTTTTAAATTGTAAAAATTAGTTGTCAAAGACCAAAAATTACAATATTAGTTACTTTAGATTTCCCAAACATGAAGAATTCGCCCATAAATGGATCGCTTTTTGTACGCGATTCTTAAAAATTGTAAGTTAAGTGTATTGAGAATAAAACACTTTTTCGCAATATTTGTCCTGCTGATGTTTTCAAAATTTATTGAAACACATTTTTTCCATACAGCACGTGTGTGTTCAGCACATTTTAAGGATGAAGACTTTGCCGAAATTCTGGAATCTGGAATATTTAAGTGTAGCTGGTTTTTTTTTAAAACGAAAAGTTGTTGACAATGTTTATTGTCAGTTTCAATATATGAAATTGAAAGTATTTTTTCGTTTCAATTTCATTAAAATTACACCTATTTAGATACAAAATGTTTTGAAAAACTTTTAGAAACGTTTGTATCAGATTTCGAAAGTACCACTCGCTAGTTCGTACGCTCATTGGTTCGAAATTAAAGATGGACACGATTGGGTCAATCGTATGATTGGCTGAGAAAAGAAAGCTGCGTCGTAGCACACCTATGTATTTACATCATGGATGTTGCATTTTTTTAAAATCCCGTTTTTTTCTGTCAGAAATGTAAAACGACTATATTAATAATACTCTACAGCAAAAATAATTTTTTACTCAATATTTGTACATAAAAAAAAACGATTATAAATTGACCGTAATTCATAGTATATTATACTACGACGCTATAATGAAAGCTATTATTCCTGAGGATGAAATTACAACTCGAGCGAGCAAAGCGAGCAAGTGTTGTAACATCCGAGGGAATAATAGCCATTATAGCGAGTTGTATACTATACTTTATCTACGACGAAAATCCATCTTCAATATTATTTTTCACATTTTCCATTATAAAATGACACAACACGTACAACACTATCAGTATTTTGACAATTATTTATTTACACTGACATTTTGTTTGTCATGGTTTCCATGGCTATTTTCAATTGATTGTGATTGTTATACTATTTTTTCATTGGTTTACAAGTATGGAATAATGGAATTTATATGGAATAATGAGATTCATTATATTGCAAGAACCACAAATATAATACATATATTATATATTAGTCGTAGATAATAGTATATTATATACCAAGGTAGAGAAGTTCAGTATTATAGACAGAGGGATCTAAGGCCCGAAGGCTATAAGAGACTTCTCTACCGTGGTTTATACATAGTTTTTTTCACTACTAGTTTTATTAACTCTTATAATTGTTAATAAATAGTATTATTTATAATTTAAAACACTTATTCAATTCAAAAAATGAAACAAATGTCTTTTGTTTAATAATGTGACAATACTGACAGTTGTTTATTAATTGATTTTGACACAAAGGTAAAAGTTGTAGAATTTTGGCTTTTGGTAAGTTTCCATACACAAAGAGATTGCTCACATTATTAAAACACCATACATTGCTTTTAAGTAGTTCTGCTTGCAATAGCCTAATTAATAACAATTTTCTCTCTACGTTAAATATGATGCTGTCCATTGATTCAAGTTAGAATCCGTGGCGGCAATTCAAATTATATGGGAACTTTTAAAATTAAATTTATTTATATTAAGCGATTTTAATTCCTAAAAAACCAATAAATAGATTTTCTTGGCCCTACTAAATCATATTATAAAGTGTTTTTCGTTAAAACTCTTACTGGATTATCAAAAAATATGAATTTGTTCATTATTTACCACTAGTAAATAATGAACCAACATTATTTACTGGATATTGACAAAAGGTAGAGAAATCAAACTTCACGGCATTCTAGTATAGGCAATAATGACGCCTTCTATGACTAGTAGTGAAAAAAATATATTATTGCCGCCCGAAAACGCTTTGAGATCGGAGAGTCCTGAGTGACGTCACGAATCTAGTTGACATTGCCATGTCTAAATATTTTTTACGCGTTTGACATTTTTCGAAATAGCCAAAATGCGGCGTGCTGCACGGTGGAACTAGATTCGTAACGTCAGCAGTCTTTTGGGCCGATTCGGACGTTTCCGGGCAATGCGTGGAAATTTCAAATTTTACAATACTTTTTATTTATTTACTCGGAAAGTACGGACCAGAAATTTTTTTTCAAAAATATTGTTAGTGATAATTTGGTATCAGCTTTTCAAAAAAAATTATTTTGAAAATCATGCAAAGTCCCTATTGATAAAAATTTGCATAGAACTTTGAAGTGGCGTATACTATCGAAAAAAACAATAAAAAAGGTAATTTAGAAAAAATGCAACACGTCTATTCCTGATCGGATTCTGCACGCCAAAGAACATAAACTTTTCATAATTGTTTAAGGGGTGGATATTACATTGAAAACTGCAGATCTGGTAATTGCAGACATTGCAATGCGATGCATAATTCGCTCCTCCACTTAGCGCCGCGCAAAACAACTTCAAACGTAACTGCTGTTGTCAAAAATGACCCAGAAACTGAGGAAACTGTTTCGGCAGTGTCTTCTTTGCCTGTCACTCAGTCAAAAGCGTTCTTCTCTTAACAGCCCAAGTTCACGTCCTTGATCATCAAGGTCGGGGGCATTCGACACCAGCGTTATTGGATAGTGGCTCTCAGTCAAACTATATCACATCTAAATTGTGCAAGTGTCTTCAACTTCCCAAAGAAAATGTTGAAATTCGAATTGATGGAATTAATAATGTTTATTCTACTGTCAAATCAAAGTGTATTGTTCGTTTAAATTCGACATTCGCTTTCTTGTTTGATTCTACCTCAGGTAACGGGTTCTATTCCTAATTTCTCGGTCGCATCTACGTCGTTACAAGTTCCTTCGGATTTTCCACTCGCAGATCCAACTTTTCATGAAGAAAATGACATTGACATGCTCATTGGGGTAAATTGTTTAGGATGTTGCTGCGTGTAGGGCAAATCCAATTCCCAAGGGATTTTATCTTTCAAAACACAGCCTTGGGATGTATCATATCCGGTCCTATAAATTCGGTTACCAATTCTTTGATCGTTCAATGTAATTTATCCCTCAATCACGAACTTGATATGCAATTACAGAAATTTTGGGAGATACACGAACCAACACCTTCGCAATTATTTTCTACAGAAGAAGCTGCATCTGAAGAACATTTCATAAAAAACACCTATCGTGATACCACGGGTCGGTTCGTAGTTTCAATTCCTTTGAAAGATTCTGTGGATAACTTAGCAGATTCTTTCAAAGTCGCCAAAAATCGCCTCTTCTCTCTCGAGCGTAAATTCGATCACAACAAGGTTTTTAAAGTTCAATATTGTAACTGTATGAAAGAATATGCAAACTTGGATCACATGACAAAAGTCTCTAACGAGGAAATTCATAAACCATGTTTTTACTTTCCACACCATGGTGTTTTAAACGAAAATAGTTCGACTACAAAGCTTCGTGTCGTTTTCAATGCTTCTTCTGCTTCGACCACTGGAGTGTCATTGAATGATCTACAGATGGTAGCTCCAGTAATACAAAACGATCTCATATCAATTCTGATAAGATTTCGTACCTGTCGTTTCGTAATTTCTGCCGACATCGAGAAGATGTATAGGCAATTTCTTGTGAATCCAAGTCAACGTTGTCTTCAGAGAATATTATGGCGAGATGATAGCTGCAAACCGATTGACATCTTTGAGTTGAATACGGTAACTTATGGAACTACAGCGGGATCTTTTTTGGTCATTCGTTGTCTTCAACAATTGGAAATCGAATGCAAAGAATCGCACCACAACATTTCGGTTATTATTCAAAATGATTTCTATGTAGATGATTTGCTCACTGGATGAGCCTCTACTATTGATGAAGCGCGTATGTTAGTTCAAGGTTTGTTGTCTATCTTGGAAGGGGAAAGATTCCCTTTGCGAAAATGGGTGTCAAACTAGCTTGCTATTCTTTCGGAAATTGACGAATCAAACAAAACATCTGCCAAGATAGATTTAACTCTCAATGACAGTGTTAAAACTCTCGGTTTGTATTGGAATCCTGTTGCTGATTCCTTATATTTCTTTATTAGTTGCATTACTGATCAAAGGGTACCCAAAAGGTCAGTGGCGGCTCGTCAGGGGAGGCAGGGGAGCCAGTGCCTACTCTATGGAGATTAATTTATTTTATTTTTATTTTACAAATATGTTTTTTTAAGTTTCTTAAAATATAGATACTAGATAGATCTAATTTAACAATTTTTACAGTTGAAATGCTCGAAATATTCGTTAACTTCATGGGCCGCTGTTCTATATTTCTCTCATCTGTGGTTCTACACCAGTTACGACTCTGCCTGTGGTTGTCAGTGGTGTTGTCACCACTTACGAGTCGAATTGCGCCTCTGCCTGTGTTGTTTCACACACACTCGCACTTGCGCTCTGGGCTGCGAGGCGCTCCTCGAAACAGTCGAAACTGTGGTGAACATGTGTTACGATTGTTACGCCTGCGTTTTAGTTACTACTACTACTTTTTGTCCTTGCACATTCAAGTTGGAGGCAAAAACACCTTTTTTTTAAACACGAAAGAAACTGTTGTGAACAAGGAACAAGCGTTTACGCCTGCGTTTTTTATGTAACAGTTGTTGTTTGTTTGTGTGTCTGTGTGTGCAAGTATGAGGTGAAACAGGTTAGGTATTTGTGTTTTTTTTGTGGGCAATCAAAAGTTTATTCTTAAAATGGAAGGGGAGGGAAGTGACACTGTAACAAATATAAAAAATTGTGAAGACATTGTTGACTTTTTAATAAAATTTAAATTTAATCGACTGTGTTACGATGATAAATTGTTCGTCAAAGATTTAGAGGTTTCTCATCCAGACCTAAGTAAGTAGGTATTTAATTAATCAGGGTAAACCGCCTCGTAGTTTTATTAATCATTGGTACAGTAAATGTAAATGGTTAACGTTTAGTTTCATTTAAAAAAAATGTTTTGTTGGCCATGTGTTTTATTTTCAATTCGGGGTGAAGAAGTTTGGTCACAATTTGGCTATGACTGCCTGAAAAATTAAGTCGCTCGATTAAGAGACATTCAAAAAGTCAAGAGCATATTAGATCTATGTGTAAATTACAACTTTTAGGCAAACAAAATAATAATAACCGTCCTAGATTCAGCTCGTCAAATCGAAATTCAAAGATTTAATGATTCAGTAAGAAAAAATAGAGAAATTTTAAACAGATTAATCGATATTTGTATATTTCTTTGTAACCAAGAGTTTGTATTTAGTATGTACTTACGCAAAATATTTTTCTGACCAAGTAGAGCTCCTTTTCCTAAACTTCATAAAAACATGATAAAAAACTTTCCTATCAAGGCAACCTAGGCATGGGACGTGAGCAAGATTATTAAGTAAAAAGTACCCTTAAAAAGGATGACCTTGAACCACGAAAAAAATTTTGTCTGCGGCGCTTTTAGGCTCGCTACGCTCGCGTCTTTTTTAACTGCCTCCCCCGACTAAATGACTACGAGCCGCCACTGCAAAAGGTCCATCCTCTCAACCATTTCTCAAATCTTCGACCCTTTATTATTAGGCCCATATACTATAGTAGCAAAAATTCTCGAGCAACATTTTTCGCTAAAAAAACTTGGCTGGGACTCACCACTACCTCTTCATTTAGATCGAAAATGGGTAACTTATCGTGATCAACTTCCACTTTTGAATTCATGCAATATTCCTCGTTCTGCAATCATGTGTACACAGTATTCTCGCTTAGAATCACATGGATTTTCTGATAGTTCGGAGGCAGCTTATGGATCTTGTGTGTATTTACGTTCAGTCAATGATAATGGTCATGCATACATTTCATTATTAATTTCCAAAGCAAAGGTCGCCCCCTTGAAGAAAAATACCATCCCTCGTTTGGAATTATGCAGAGCCTTGGTAATGGCAAATCTGATAGAAAAATAAAAACATTTTGGACTCGTAAGATTGATTCAGTGTATTGCTGGACCGATTCAACCATAGTACTCGGATGGATAAAAACTGCACCAAAACAATTACAAACTTTTGTTGCCAACCGTGTTGAACAAATTCAGACACTAACAAGGGATTGTTACTGGCGTCATGTTTCCACTAAACATAATCTAGCCGATGCATTGTCGCGTGAGGAATAATATGCAGACATGTAGACACTAGAATTTGGTGAATGCCGTAACAATGGTTTGGAGAGATACACTAATAGGAGACATCCCGATGTTAATGTTATTAGAAGATTAAATAAAAATACCTCATGTGCCCAACACATGACTTTCTTATACATTGCCATGATACAGTTTTAATCAGTAGTAATACTATAAGTACTTCAAAATAATCGATGTATCGATGTATAACCTTAATTATTTTGAAGTACGAATTGTATTTGACACGATTATTTTTTGAGTTACTAAGGAAATGTAAATAATTTAAAAATTTTGATTGGTGGAGCTACCCTATGTATAATCAAATATTATCAGTAGTAATATCACAAGAGCATAGAAAATAATCGATTATACTTCCGAGTCACTAGACGTATTCTGCGAAACACCACGAGAGCGTTAGCTCGAGTGGTGTTTTAAGGATATACGTCGAGTGACGAGGTTAGTATAACGATTATTTTCGTTTGCTCGAGTGATATTCGTTACGATTATATAAAGAATTAACAAACAAATTGTCTTTCTGACGTTTATTAATAAACATCAAAAAAATTTTACTATGACAAAATTCACATTGTTTGAGGAGCGAATATACGAAAACGGTTATACCACGTCGTCAAGGGGTATATTCGCTTATCAATACATAGTAACTATGTAAAACTTGTAATTGCTATTGGATAAATTTATAATGAGTTATATAATCGAAATTATACAAGCTAACTTAACTATTTTAGACGTTCTGATTGGTTGAAAATCATACGAAAAAAATAATCTTTGGAAAATACTGAATGGGTAGCCAATAATCACATGCAGTCGACATTCAATACGTTATTAATATAAAATCACATTTATTTATTTATTATTATTGTTTTCGGTACCATAGAAACCAGTAAAATGCCAAAAAATAAAAAATACTAGTCCTTCTGGGATTCGAACCCGCGACCTTCCGTTTGGCAGCCAAGCCCCAAACTCACTAGTCTATCTACTAGTCAGATTCAACGCGCACTATAAGAAATATAAGTGTTTTAAGAATATCTCGTTTTTTTGAAACTTTTTTGACGGAATTTCAAAAAAAAGTTCAAACAAAATTTGTTCAAAATTCAATTCTAAATCAATGTTAAAGAATAAAAAAATCTAATAAATTGTTTATTTTTCAAGATATTCCTAAAAAACCTTAAGACAGACAGACATCATGGCGAAAATGGTCAAAATGGATTCAGGGGCCCTCAAAACGTGTAAATCCATCAAAATCTCGAAGTCGAAAAAAATCACGATTACCTAGTATACTTATTTTTTATTACTTCGTATAAGAAAGTAAAAAGTAACAACAAAGCCATTTATCAGCCCACCAGGTCATACTTGATGTCTTGCCATATTTATTGATTAATTTTTCTTTAATAATTAAAAAAATAAGGCATATATAGAGTTTTTAACTAATTTTATCTGGCTCCACTAACGATCCCCTACAGCATACCGCCATTTTAGAATCATCCTGTACGGATTGTTTTTCCTATTAAGAATAATATTAAGGAGATCAATAATTATGTTTTGCACGATCCTTCAATTTCACGTATTCACTGATTTAATTAAAAGAATAGTAGGTTTTGTTTACAAATCACTGATCGGCAAGACATCAATTACCGATCCCAAGGCGGTAAGTAATCAAATATGACCTTTTGTCACTTTATTCTAGATAATTTTATAGTAGTCACTTTCACATGAACAAATTTAGAATCATTTTAATTTGGTTATTGCGTGGATCGTGCAAAAAACGTAATAAACATCACAAGCGTTAAGGGTTACCGGTGTCAGGCAACAATGGAAGCCTTGGTACCCTAGGCCACCAAACTATTGCCTTCCACAGGTAACATATCCTTACCGCTCTTAATGCTTAAATAGTAGCCCAGTCAATCTATAGAAATTTGTGGGAAAAATTACCCGGTAAACTTTCTCTTCATAAATCGTTAGGGGGTCATGTGGAAAGCTTAAATTTAAAAACTCGGGAAAATCCTCGGATCCATTTTTTGGGAAATCCAAGAAGTGTTTGGATTTGATTTTACGCGAGAACGGTGAGTTATCTCAAAAGATCAATGCGCTACAACGAAAAATGCCAAAAGTAGAGGGCGCCAAAGTACCCAAAAATAAGTTTTTTCAGTTTTTTTACATCGAAAGAATTTTTTTACGCACAACTGTAATTATAAATTTTGACAAGCGAAGAAAAACACACAATTTTTATATAAACGTTTTTTCTCTACGACCCACCGTTTCGGAGATACAACATGTAGAGTTTCGAGTACTGTATTTCGATACACACACCATTGAAGGTATGAAGGAAAAGCTCGTGAAATTTCAAAGTGTCGTTCTTTAAAAATAGTGGAAAGTAGTAGATTCGCTCGGAAGTGTTTCCATGGCTCGGTTTTTTCATCGTTTGTATAATAATACATCATCTACAAGATTGATTTTTCAGTCTTAAAACGTTTAAGTGACAGAACTGGAACAGAATCAAATGGCAAGACCGGCAATCTTAGATCCAATATTCCATTTTTAAAAAATGTGAAAGCTAGCAGCCGTTGTAAATTGTATTTTTGGTTGCTTTCTAATTTTGTTCAGAAATAACCCTCTCGTGACTAGCCCTGTATATAATAATAAAACATCGTAAAAATAGTAGGCAAACACGATTAACATTTCCACACTGCATGCTGTATCTACGAAAGGGTGGATCGTAGAGAAAAAACGTTTATATAAAAATTGTGTGTTTTTCCTCGCTTGTCAACATTTATATTTACAGTTGTGCGTAAAAAAAATTTTTTTCGGTGTAAAAAAATGATAAACTCATTTTTGGGTACTTTGGCGCCCTCTACATTTGGCATTTTTCGTCGTAGTGCATAAATCCTTTGAGATAAATTGTAGAAAATATTGCCCTCTACAATATTTATTATTAAAATTTTCTTCTGCAACTCACCGTTCTTGCGTAAAACAAATCCAAACACTTCTTGGATTTCCCAAAAAATGGGTCCGAGAATTTTTCCGATTTTTGAATTTAAGCTTTCCACATGACCCCCTAATGATTTATGAAGAGAAAGTTTACCGGGTAATTTTTTCTAAAAACGACCCTTTTTCCCGACAGATTGACTGGACTATAGCTAAACCAATAACTGACAGATAAATAAAATACTGGAATAGTGATAATATATATTGTAAAAAAAATGTAAAACTTACTGAATCCAAAATTTTTTGTATCCCGTCTTCAGTCCTGGTAGAGGCCAATGCTAAACGCGGTAAACTGTCTTGTATTTTAATCGGTTTCTTAGGGTTAGATTTCAAAAGCATATGACCGTAATATGTATCCAGACCAATTGAATTTATAGCTGCGTATGTACCCTTCCATGGTCGATTTTCTTTTACAACTTCAATCCTTCCACTAGCAATCGGTTCTATTTCAGTATTTGGTTTGTCATAATGAATGTTTGCAGGAATCATTTCTTCTTCCATGGCAATTAGAACTTTAGCTACCGAAAACATACTGGCAGAAGCTTCACTATGCCCAGTATTGCCTTTGATAGACCCGACCAGCAAGGGACTTTTACGATTTTTACAGTAAATGTTGTCCAAAGCTTCCAATTCATTTTTATCAACTTCCTAAAAAAATGTAAAGTGGTTTAAAAAACAGCTAAAAACCGTGAATGAGTTTTAAACCTTCAGACCACATCCGCATGCCTCTACAAAATCAACTTCCTCAGGTTTAACTTCAGAGTCTTCATAAAATCTTTGGAAGAACTGTATCATATCTTTGGAACTCGGATCTGTTAGTTTGTTATTTCCAGAAACAGAAAAGCACGTATCAACGTTGACAATCGAAGCGTAAATTCTTTTTGCCATAGATGCTCTCTGGAGATAAAGAACTACTACACCATCACTTCGCGTATAACCATCAGCTGGTAAAAGCAACAATTAATATTATTGACCTTTTAGATATTAGTTCGCACAATGTTTACCATCCATATCAAATGATTTAGTGATTCCCTCTGAAGATAATACGCCCATATCATTGTAATTCCATTGAACTTCACTGTTCAAAACCAAATTTGCAGTTCCGACTATGGCAGCCTCACATTGGCCGGTTCTAATTGCATCGTATCCTTGTCTAATCACCTCTAACCCACCAACCCAATTTGCATCATATGCTACACTAGGCCCTAGGGAGTTATATTTGATTACTTAAAAATGTTCTTGATTATTTTCCATCTTGCTTATTACCCTTTAAATTTAACCAATAAGATATACGATTTGGCATCATTGCCCTACAATGTCCAGTAACACCAAAACCACTGCTGAGAGATTCATAAAACAAGTTATCATTTTCACCAACTGATGAACCCATGAATACTCCAATTCGTTTTCCTTTGATCTCACTTGGATTTACTCCTGATAACATTGAAATAACCACAAACATTAAGACAAGCTTAAGAAATAATTACAAGTATATTATGTATACCAGCATCAAGAAGTGCCTCAAAAGTTTGCTCAAGAGTCAAACGTTGCATGGGATCCATGTAGAAACTTTGCTGACGATGGATTCCGAAGTAAGCATGATCAAAATAATCCACAGTAATTTTACCAATTTGATTGGTCACACCTCTTTCGCCTATAAGACGTTATAAAAAAGCATCGAATCCAGTTCGTTTTTTTTAAAATTTTATATTACCTGCTTTCCATCGAGAGTCCATTAAATCATCGTTATTGAAAAGATGTTCCTTTAACTCCGCCAAATTTTCGGATTTCGGAAATACTCCACCAATTCCAGATATAACCACGTCATCGTTGATGAAATTCATTATTTCTGAATAGGTAAAAATTATCTAAAATTTAAAAGCGATTACAAAGTATAATATACCTATTATGTATCAATTTAATTCGTTCGAAACACATTGTCCTAAGTTTTAATTATCTAGCAATATATCTATTCATTAATATTTATGTACATAAGTACGTAATTGTTGTTAGTGAACCTCCGGTATTACTATTCAAAAGGTTTCTAATCATAAAATGCTTCATATATTTTCATTATTATTGTTTAAAAAAGAATGAATTCCAAGTCGGGTTTGTAAATTATAACAGATTTTATGTTTATGACGTACTTTTGCGTGCGTAAAGTGGTTCTTTATACACTAGTGTATAATGGCACTTTATTTTACTATTATTGTAAAATATCAATATATCAGCAATAAATACTGTTAGAATAAATTTATTTTTCTAAATAATTAATAGTAGTTTATGCAACAAGTATATAATCTATGACTTTATTGACGAGTCTGGTTTATGGCAGAGCGAGCTTGCGAGCGAGGCTAATACATAGGACGAGTCAATAAAGTCAGATTATATACGAGTTCCATACAAAGCTTTATGTTCAACTGCGAAAATTACCTTTTAATTATTTAGAAAAATTATAAATGACAGTAATAAATTCATTCTGACAGTATTTATTGTGACATTGACAGCTGATATATTGATATTTTACAATAATAGTAAAATAAAGTGTCATTATACACTAGTGTATAAAGAGCCACTTTACGAACATAAAGCTTTGTATGGAACTCGTATATAATCTGACTTTATTGACTCGTCCTATTTATTAGCCACGCTCGCAAGCTCGCTCTGCCATAAACCAGACTCGTCAATAAAGTCATAGATTATATACTTGTTGCATAAACTACTATTATTTTCAAAAATAATAATCTCAATCGAACATTAAAATTAGACAGTAGGCAGACGGCAGTTTGCTATGGTGTAAATTCCCTTGTTTACTGTTTTATGAAAATATCAAGTTCTGTGTTTAAGCCGAGCTACTATTTTAATAAAAATGAATGATTCTGAAAGCGATTGTGACGTTGGTCCACGAAAAATCTAAGAAAATATACGAAGAAACCTACAATAAAAATGTAGTTGAAGTTGTTGTTGAAGTATTTTTTTATTTTTAAACACTAGTGCTTAAAAGCGCGTCATTTAGCAACCAGAATGATAATCAAAAAGTCACTGTTTTAAAACGCTGTCACAAAATAGTATATTTTACAACCATATATGAAAATAATGTTTATCTGAAATCGGCACTAAAGAACTCCGAAATCGGCATTATTGTACGATTTTTATATACGTTGGCTTGCATAAGTAGTCAACAAATACACTAGTTGACAGCTGACAGCCGAACATGGTAAACGTCTATTTTGGTTATATCGAGTTTTATTCGTGGTTTTCGTTAAAATTACCTATACTTCGGTGCCTACTTAAAATTGTGTTTGAACGTTAAATTGGGCGATTTAATCGCTTTCAGATAAAATTTAATGTGCAACTAGGCAGTAAAGTTATTTTTCATCACTCATGTGGTTAAATACTGCGTATAAGAAAGTAAAAACGGGATATTCTTAAAACACTTATATTTCTCATAGTGCCCATTCAATCCGACAGCGTAGATAGACTAGTGACGTAGGGATTTGACTGCCAAACGGAAGGTCGCGGGTTCGAATCGAAGAAAGACCATTACTTTTTTTTGTATTTTACTGGTTTCTATGGTACCCAAAACAATAATAATAAATAAATAACTGTGATATTATATTAATAACGTATTGAATGTCGACTGCATGTAAGATGGCGTCAGGCGAAGAGTCGGCATCTGATGAAGCTAATGGGCCGGCCACACGCACAAACTTTACCACGCGCTTACTTGCGCAAACCGGTTTGTATCGGGTACCGTGTGCATGTGGCCGGCAAAACGGTACCTCGCACAAACCGAAAAGCGTGGCTTGCCCAAATTTCGACTTCCCAAAGATTTTGTTTGTGCAAACTCAGTTTGCGCGGTAAAGCTTGAGCGTGTGGACATCATACAAGCCGTGTCCTCAGTCAAAAATCTCAAAATAAAATTTAATCTTTCATGAGACGATATAGATTCGCGCATCACAGTATTATGTTATTCTATTGAAGAAGTCTCCAATCGTAGTAATTCGTTATACGCAGTTTTATCCATTCTCATATAATTCCACCAGTCATCGGGATCTTCTGTTAAGTCCATCATCAAAGTTGTGTAAGAATGATTTGTTCTATTCAGAAGACATTTCTTATACCACTTTGCACGAAGGACTCTACTTGTTTTCTTTTTTATTATAAGGCAATAGAAAAATATTTGCAGTAATAATGACTCACTGAAAATATTGATAAAATAAGGATCTTGCATTTTTTTAAAATCGCGTTTTTTTCTGTTAGAAATGTAAAACTACTATATTAATAATACTCTACAGCAAAAATATTTTTTTTTACTCAATATTTGTACATTAAAAAACGATTCCAAATTGAGCTTAATTCAAATATATTATTGCCGCCCGAAAACATTTTTCGAAATAAGTCAAAATGCGGCGTGCTGCACTGTGGAACTAGATTCGTGATGTCAGCAGTCTTTTGGGCCGATTCGGGCGTTTCCGGGAAATGCGTGGAAATTTCAAATTTTACAATAATTTTTATTTATTTACTCGGAAAGTACGGACCAAAAATTTTTTTCTAAAATATTGATAGTGATAATTTGGTATCAGCTTTTCAAAAAAAATTATTTCGAAAATCATGCAAAGTCCCTATTGCTCCTTTCAGAGCAACACTTCAAGCATATTCTGACGGTTTGCACAAACTTACCTGCATCGTGTGGCCACAGAATAGTGTATCTACCGTATTTATTGAGCAAACTATACCGTACAAGTAAGTTGTTGTCGTGTAGCCAGCGTTTAATGAATTTTTGCAAAATTTTAAATGTTGTGCAAAAGCAAAGTTTAAATCATTAGTAGGTATGTGTTCATTTTTATGGTACATACCATAGAAGTTGTGCCAAAAAAAGTGCCAATTTACTTAAAATTGGAGAATCAACTGTAATTTGCTGTGGTAGTAACAGCAAAGTCAATCAAAGTCATGATGTGCAAAACGAAAGCGAAGCGGTACCAGAAAGGAATGTCAGCAATGAAATGGAATTACTAATGGAATTAAATCTACAGATGAAAGAGAAGAACGATATTTTACTGGAAAACAATAATTTATTAAAAGAAAAAAATTTGTATTTGGAAGAGGATATAAGAAAGTCAAAAGGACAGAGTTTGGTTTTGGCAAAATCATAACAAATTCCAATTAAACCACATGATGTTGAAACTACAAAATCACCAAATATGCTTAAGCCACCACCCACATACGCCAACATAGCAACAGTAAATTTTTCGAAGAAATATCCAAAAATGACAGACGGGAATTCTAACCAAGAAACTAAACAGTTGGAACATAAACAACGAGAGATAATGGATACATATATCAACATTACCAATGATAAAGGAAAGACTAATAATTATGATGGAAAATTGGAATATCAAAACAAGAAACCCAAATTGAAAAGACCGTTAATCCGTGGTACTGGCGAGGCAGCTGAAAATAGTTCCATAAGTGCAGCTCCTCGTTATGCACATATTTACGTGGGAAATGTTCCTTTTCAAAAAAAAACGAAAGATATGGAGCAATATCTAAAACAAAAATTTCCAAAACATGAATTTCTGGTTGATGCATTACTAAGAAGAGAAACATTTCGAAGTATTGCATTTAAAATCCAAGCAGATTTTGAATTGTTGAAGGATTTAAACGATGCCAACAATCGGGCAGTTGGCCTTATTATAAAAACGTTTTTTTTTTCGGAAGAAAGAAACAACAAAACCGGTCTCTATACAACAACCAAACACATATTCCTAATCTAAATGCAAAAAATATAAAAAGTGTACAAAGTACCAAAATTTGCAGTCAATTAAAAATTCGGTATATAGATGCTTTACAAATGTTTTTAAAATATCTGATGTGCCCAACACATGACTTTCTTATACGGATAGTATCACAATAATTCCTTTTCCTAAAGAAATTAAGTTAAATTTCTTGTAAACATTTTGAGGGTTTCCAGCAATTTTCAAATAGTCTCTGTCGCACTTATTGCAATACGCATAAATGTGTCCTTGTCCCACTCATTATAACCGAATTTTACGACAAAAACGTGTTTTATTTTAGATTTTTGACCTATTACTCACTTAAAAAAATCTCCCGATATGAAATTACATTTATTTAATTATTATTATTGTTTTCGGTACCGTAGAAACCAGTAAAATAAAAAAAAAACTAATGGTCCGTCCTTCTGGGATTCGAACCCGGGACCTTCCGTTTGGCAGCCATATAATGAGACACATGTGTACCTCGACCGTCGGATTCAACTATCAACGCGCGCTATGAGAAAGATAAAGTGTTTTAAGAACATCTAGTTTTTTTGACATTTTTTTGACGAAATTTCGAAAAAAGTTCAAACAAAATTTGTTCAAAATTCAATTCTAAATCAATGTTAAAGAATAAAAAAATCTCATAAATTTTTTATTTTTCAAGATATTCCTAAAAAACCTAAAAATGTCTTCAGGTAAGTGTCACTTGTTTTGGTGCTAGATGAAAAACATTGAATGTGGCACACACAATTTTGTTCAAACTCTTAAATATGAAATTTGACAAATCAAATCCGATAAGTCGTTTTTGAGTTATGGTGGATACAGACACACACACACACAGACAGACATCATGGGGAAAATGGTCAAAATGGATTCAGGGGCCCTCAAAACGTGTAAATCCATCAAAATTTCGGAGTCGAAAAAAATCACGATTACAAAACTTCCTTATAAGTACTTCGTATAAGAAAGTAAAAATCACAGTGAGTGTGTGCTATTATGTGTATCAGATATAGTATCAGAACACGGGAAATCTAAAACACAGTTGCAGTCAATTGGAAATTCGGTATATAGATGCTTTACAAATGTTTTTAAAAAATCACAGTGAGTGTGTGCTATTATGTGTATCAGATATAGTATCAGAACACTGGAAATCTAAAACACAGTTGCCTATGTACAAACTTAGTGATTTTTAGCTAATTTCGAGTTTTTGTAGAAAACAAGGTTCACATGGAGATTCTGCAATTTATGCACGCTTTGATATTCAATGTAAAATCAGAAAAGACATCAATAATTTAGCGATTGATCATCACTTTGAATGTTCTGGAGCCGAGGTTGCATTGGGTCGACATAGGATTGTTGTAATACAGATCGCCAAATGGTGATATTTCTTTATTTTTGCAGGCGATTGAGAATATATTATCTACTTTGTTTGATGAAAATGTATATATACAGGGTGATCAGTAATTGCCGCACTGGGAGCATACTGTGATAAACTTTACGTTTTAAGAATGACGAATTTTTTTACCGCAGTGCTGTAAGTCCTTTCTTTACAAAGATATGACCACTTTTGTGAAAATAAAAGTGGCAACACTGCATTGAACATGTGAATAGGTTCGACGAGAAAAAAAAAGAGAAACGTTCAATATTTTATGATGCGAGAACTTGTCAAACTAATTTAGTACTGTCAATTTTATTAAAAAACAGAAACAACAATTGAAATTCATTATTAATATTTTCATGGCAATAGAAGGTATTTAACTTTATTCCAAGGCGAGCTTGAGATGTTGCCAAACTTCAAATTTCTCTCAAATTTAGGTATTTTATTAAATATTAACATTTTCAATTTCTTTGTATTAGAGGTTTTGTGAAAAAAATTGAACAAATCATATTGCATCTTATCCAGAGATTATAGTAACATGAATTATTCACTCATTTTTGTCTTGGTTATTAAAATAATTAGCTTGTAACTTGGATGAGGGAAACTCTATAACTCGGAAACTAACCATGAGATTTAATTTTTCTTTGCAGATTATCCTTAGTTTTAATGTGCTCTATGACGCCCTGTATTCGGAGTGCGCCAATTACTGATCACCCTGTATGTATATATATATATATATATATATATATATTTGTTTTGGGGGATTTTAATATAGATTTTTTAGGTTCAAGTAAATCAAAATATGATGTTTGTTCAATTATGAATTCATATGTTCCTTATCCAGAAATACAGGAGTACACAAGAATTACTGGTATGGTAAGCACTTGTATAGATAATATCTTTACAGATTACAAATACTGGCATGAAACGAAGGTATTGCAGTCATTGATTACAGATCACACAGCACAGAAAATTTTATTTTCTATTAACAAAACTTCTCAAAAACAATATATTTACAAAAGAATTTTTTCTGACGAAAACAAAACAGTATTTACAAATAAATTAGAATTTGCTGAATGGGAAAACTTAAAAAAAGTGTATTACAGCAACGTTGATGAACAATGGAATGTTTTCAGTGATAATTTTTATCATAAATGAATGTTTTCCTGTTAAAAGAATTATGTTATCTGGTAGTAATAAACAATCCAAATTTTATAACTGCTTGGAAGTTAAAGACTTAAAAAGTAAATTGGACATTTTTTTGGTAATTTCAAGGGTAAATAATGAATTCAAACCGGCATATAACTTATTAAAAAAAGAATATAATAAATTACTTGTAAAAAGTCGCTCTAAATATTATGAAAATAAAATATTATTATCAGATAATAAATCGAAAAGTACCTGGGATGTTGTTAATGATATTAAGGGTAAACGAAATATCAGTAAAGACATTCAAATACCGGGAAAACCATTAGACATTGCAAATGATTATAATAATCACTTACTAAGTAGTAAGTATACAAGACACATTATTACAATTAGAAGATATTCCATTTACTTGCAATGTAACATCAAATGAAAAGTCAATGTTTTTAAACCAGTAGTCCCTAGTGAAATTTTGTTAATTGTAAGTAATTTTAAGAACAAGTCTAGTAGTGGGTATGCATGAAATATATACCTAATAAACTAATTAAATGTTGCATAGAGGTTATAAACGACCAGTTATGCTGTATCGTAAATAATTCTTTGAAATTTTCCATCTTTCCAAGTAAATTAAAATTGTCTCTTATAAAGCCCTTATTAAAATATCTGATGACTTTCTTATACTTACGGATAGTATCACAATAATTACTTTTCCTAAAGAAATTAAGTTAAATTTCTTGTAAAAATTTTGAAGGTTTCCAGCAATTTTCAAATAGTCTCTGTCGCACTTATTGCAATACGCATAAATCTGTCCTTGTCTCACTCATTATAACCGAATTTTACGACAAAAATGTGTTTTATTTTAGATTTTTGACCTATTACTCACTTAAAAAAATCTCCCGGTATGAAATTACATTTATTTATTCATTATTATTGTTTTCGGTACCATAGATACCAGTAGAATAAAAAAAAACTAATGGTCCGGTCCTTCTGGGATTCGAACCCGGGACCTTCCGTTTGGCAGCCATATAATGAGACACATGGAGTTTCAAAAAGTTCAAACAAAATTTGTTCAAAATTCAATTCTAAATCAATGTTAAAGAATAAAAAAATCTCATATATTGTTTATTTTTCAAGATATTCCTAAAAAACCTAAAAATGTCTTCAAGTAAGTGTCACTTGTTTTGGTGCTAGATAAAAAACATTGAATGTGGCACCCACAATTTTGTTCAAACTCTTAAATATGAAATTTGAATCAAATCCAATAAGTCGTTTTTAAGCTATGGTGGATACAGACAGACAGACAGACAGACAGACACACACACAGAGACAGACACACAGACAGACATCATGGCGAAAATGGTCAGAATGGATTCAGGGGCCCTCAAAACGTGTAAATCCATCAAAATCTCGAAGTCGAAAAAAATCACGATTACTATACTTCCTTATACTTCGTATAAGAAAGTAAAAGGGAGATCCTACTCTCATGGAAAATTATAGACCAATAAGTCTACTGCCATATTTTATTAAAAATATTTGAAATGGTTGTGGGTAATCGGTTAACAGAATTTATGCTGTCTTGTAGCCTTTTCAGTGATGTACAACATGGACATATGAAAGGAAGATCAACTCAAACGGCAGTTTTTCAGTTTATCCAAAAAGTATTAAGTGCCCTTGAAAATAGGTGTTTGTCTTTGGGGTTGTTCTTGGATCTATCTAAGACATACGAATCTCTGGATCACGGTATTTTACTGGAGAAGTTGTAGAGAAGTCTGTATTACGATGGTTTAGATCGTATCTATCAGAAAGAATACGGAGAGTTGTCGTTACTGTGAATTCCCGAGAATCGCATATTAGGATCATGAGTGTAGGAATCCCTCAGGGGAGTATGACTGGTCCTTTATTGTTTATTATCTATGTTAATGATTTAACTAAAGTTCTTGAAAGTATAAATCAAGCTATTACTTCCTATGCAGACGATACAAATTTGCTAGTTACAGCATCAAATTATCCCGCACTGATACCTAGATGAAGCTAACAACATGTTTAGTAATGTTAGAAAATGGTTTACAATGAATAAATTAGTTTTAAATCACAGCAAGACAAATATTATTCTCTTTAAAACACCACAACCAGGATTTGATACGCCGCATAGTATTAATATTAACAACACACAAGTAGCTTTAACATTTTCAAAATTCTTGGGGCTGTTATATTGAAGATTCCTTAAATTGGAATATGCAGATTAAGATTTTGTCAGAAAAGTTAAATAGTGTATGTTAGAGTATGCGAATAATATCTAGCTATGTTGATCGGAAGATATTAAAGATAATATATTTTTCAAATTTTGTGTCAGTAGCGACGTATGGAATTATGTTTTGGGGTAGCGGCGACATTAATACGATATTTATAATGGCTATCATTTAAACGATCAGCATAATATTGAGGTTTTGGTCAGCTCTAAAATGCTTTCTGTCGGCAAATATAGTAAGTTGATCCGCCACTTGTGGTCAGCAAGTAGAAGAAAATTGATCAGCAAATAATGTCATATTAGGCAGCTCTAAAGTTATTTCTATAGCTAATTAAATACATTCGCAGCAATATAAGTAATAAAGAAGCAAATCGTAAGTCAGATTTAATACAATTTTGGTAAGCTGTAAAATTTATTTTATTCTGCTAATAAAGTCTATTTCTACAACAACAAATGTAAACTGTGTCCCAATTTGCTTGTGATTGCAGGGTATCTCTGTAATTTGTAAAGATAAAACTTTGCGGTTTTCGCGAACCTGTGCCACTTTTTCGTTAAACTTTTAATGCCATAAACAGAACCAAGCTAACTTGTTTTGTTTCTGAGATACAGGATGAAAACGAAATTTCTTTACTTTCCGGGGTGTTGATGTCATATCTCACAGACCATGTAAGCTAGAAACAAAGTAAAAACTGCTATAGATAGATATTTTTGCGTAGAATCCAGTGGCGTACTATGCCCTAAAAAAGCAAATTTAATGAGACCAGAAAATACAGGGTGTTCCATATAAAAATACCTAACTGGTCATATCTCTTAAATGGTGCAAAACATTTTTTTTGGAGTAGCCACTGGATTCTACCCAAAAATATCTATCTAGAACAGTTTTTACATTTTTTCTACCTTACATGGTGTGTGAGATATGACAGCACTCCGGAAAGTAAAAAATTTCGTTTTCACCCTTTTAATTTGTCAGCTGACCATGATTTTAATATGCAAACACATTAATATTTAACTTATTGATATTATTTTGTTGCTGATCAATTTTATAATCCTGCTGATCAAGTAATAACTTTGTTTCGCGACTATTTATTTTGAATACGCATAAATATTAAGTTGACTAAAAATGTGTTTACTTGCTGATACAATTTAATTTGTTTGTTGTCCACGTATTGAGCCCGATATTTTTTTATTGCCGACAAAAACTTTGTATGCTGTCCAAATGATTTAATAGCTGATTTTTCTTGCTAACCCAATATTTAAATAGCGAACCATTTAATTACTTCTCATTTATAATACAGAAAAGAGTTCTTAGAATAATATTAAATCTAAAATATTTCGAATCATGCCGGGGACATTTTAAGAACTACAATGTATTGACTTTACCTGCTTTGTATATACCTACAAGCATGATGGTTAATATTTTTATTCAAAAATAGTTACCTATATGCTGAAAGCATGTCAAACCTTCAATATGGGATGAGAACATCTGAACTAACATTTCCAAAACATAGACTAACGTTAACAGAAAAAGGTGCTTACTATACCATTATTAAGTTTTATAACAAATTGCCACTATACAGGGTTGGTCAAAACCCTTCTATAGATTCATTAGGTTTGGAAATAGAAAAAAA
Source organism: Pediacus dermestoides (assembly GCA_963942485.1). Taxonomy (NCBI): domain Eukaryota; kingdom Metazoa; phylum Arthropoda; class Insecta; order Coleoptera; family Cucujidae; genus Pediacus; species Pediacus dermestoides. The sequence goes on from OZ012626.1 coordinate 15,895,861, forward strand.
ATTTAAGGACAAAAGTTGTCAGAAATTTACTGCTCCATAACCTAAAATTATTTCCATTTATACAGAGTTTTTAATTATGGCTGGACAGCTACTTACTTCGTTATTTTAAATGGAACACCCTGTATATTAATATATTTTCAAATTCTACACGTAATTTTAGATGAAAAAGTATGAAGGTTTCATTTTTTTAAATTGAACGGTTTTCGAGATATTTACACTTTAAAAAAAGAATTCACAAAGTTAGAGATTTCAAAAAACACGTTTATTTTAGTTATTCTTTGTAGTTTTTTAATAGTACTTATATTGTAATACAAGTGCGGAAAACGCATCATGACAATACGAGTGTGAAATTTGCAACGCGAGCGATAGCGAGTGCTGCAATCACACGAGTATTGTCATGGGCCATTTCCGCAAGCGTGTTACATACGATTTTTTCTACGAAAACGTGGAATTCGTAAAAAATAAAATTATTTGTAAATCTTTTTCTAATTAAAAAAAACATCAAGTGAGTTTGTTGTCATAGAACTGAAAGCTCATAGCTGTTGACAGTTTATAAATTGTGTCCTGTCATCGAAATAATTTTGATTTTGAGATCAAATTACGTGAATATGAACATGGAGTTTCAAAACTAAAGCGAAAGCGATGAACTAATGTGCACTCCTCCGGTTGTTAGATATTAAATAAATGTTATAATTATAACTAAATGTAAGTACTTCTTTATGTTTTTGTTTGCGTGCGGAAAGTTTAAAAAATGTGTGCGGAAAAAAATTTCCACACTAATTTTCCGTACTAGTTTTTCAAAAGCCTACTTTCAAGTTCGATTATCTTGTCAGAAAAAACGTCATTCCGCATTTTCGTAGAAAAAAATTATTTCGAAGTTCTAAAAAGTAAGGTCTAGGGAATACTGTGATACAAAAATCTGAAATTTATAGTATACAGGGTGTTTGCAATTGACCGTCACTTTTTATTGACTTCAAACAACGAAAACTCTATTTTTTCAAATGGAATAACCTATATATTTCTGACGTAGGTTGTAGAGATTTAAATTCTCTACCTTTTTCATAAAGTATTCCCTATACTCAAACTTAATATTTTAGGAGATATTTCAAATATTTTATACCGTATGAAAAATTCTATTCTATTTATTGAATTTAGATTTAGATTCCACAGCAACATTTTACTTAGGCATATTTGGTCAAATCCTCATATTTTGGTCCAAGCTATATGTGGCTACTCTATGTCCGAATAGTTATGACCCACCCTGTATATGAAAATAACCATTTTTCCATGACTTGCTCTAAGTGAAACTTCTAAATCTTTGTCTACTGCGAAAATAGTCATATTCTATCTAGAGAGAGAATATCAAAATTTTCTTCGTGATTTTTTTAACGAAAACACTATATGCACTAAATTTACATAAATTTTCAATATCAATTCATTCACTTTCCATGGAAGATTTTATATATTCAGCTTAAAATAGTTAAAATAAAAACTAAAATATGACGTTTCACTTGAAAACGGTCACCTTAAATAATTTTATCCACAACCAGTATATTATAAGGTCATAATCCTATTATTAGGAGACGTCTTATGAATCTTATGATATTAATAAAACACATGTGTCTTATAATTAACACCCATTAACACCTACTCTTTAATAAAAATTAATTCTACATAAAATGACAAAAGTCACTTCAAAATGTCAAATCAAATTTTTTCAAAATACTAATTTAAAAACTCTCTGGTCTGGTTGTGGTTGTATTGCATACATGTCTTAGTTCTATATTATCCACTTTAAGAACAATAAACATTCTTACGTGGATAATATGTATACTACCTAAGACACTTATACAATAAATAATTATTAAAAAATGTTGTAGTTTCTAATTCAATTTATAAATTACAGTATCCTAGAAAAAATAGTATTTACTATTTGACATGAAATACGCTTTTTTTTCGTTCGTGAGATTGCCTCACTCGCTGCTACACAGCTCGTGTACAATTCTCACCTCACAAAAAAAAACGGTATCTTCAAGTCTTGTTGTAAAATATACTATTCCGGACTTGCTATGAGGTTGCAAATTGAAAAGTACTTTCAATAATATTATAGACAAATATAATTTGAGATTTACAACATTTTTGCAATATTTTGGATATGCAAAATTGGAATTATTTACATGGTGTTATCAATTTAATAACATTCCGGAGGTATGAAAAGGTTGCAAATACAAAGTACAATCTGTACCTGTGGAACGAACATTTGTAACCATGTTCGAAAACTTTTGCATTTTGTTGACCCCCCTTTGTTAAAAAATTCACCGCCCCGAGTAATAAAGAAATAAAAAAAAATCCATTCCTCAAAAATTTATGCAAATTGGCATGTGGGTTCAGGACTGTATTATAAGCATTACATAAAGTTTGCATAACTTTTGGAATTTTGTACGAAAAATTACAACAAAATTTGCTAATTATTTAATAAAAATAAAAATCGATGTTCCTTTTAGCAAAAAATGTTGCAAACTCAAAGAAAGATTTGTAATAATCCACTTAACATTTGTCCAAGTTTGCATAACTTTTGCAATTTTGTACAAAAAGCTATTGAAAATTGTTGTTTTTTCAATTTTTGACAATGTTCCGGTCATCCGAACGGGTTGCAAATTTAGATTAATGGTGTTATTCTGTATCGAAAATGTTAGATAACATTCTGTTAAATCTATGTAATTTGACGTTTGAACAACATAAAACATTGTTGAAATGTCAAATTACAGAGATTTTACAGAATGTTATATAACATTTTCAATAGAGAATAGCTCCATTAATATTATTTTAGAGTTTTCAAACTTGTGTCCAAGTTTCAAAACTTTTGGAATTTTGTTTACCTTTTTTGCTTGAATGACTGGCGTATAAATAAAAATATTGCAGTCGAATTTATGTTTGTAATAGTTTTACTTTCTTATACTAAGTAATAAGGAATTACTCGTGGTTTTTTATTTTAAATACAATTTAAATTTAATTAAAATCGAATTCACATCTACAAAGTAAAATCAGTTTTAAATATGATTGAAATATGATACAAACAGTTAAATAAAAATAACTCACCGTTTCGAAAAACAATATAACAATGTACAGGTTAGCATATATGTATCACCTTTTTATATTCCGATAGAAATTGTGCGTTAAATTAATTAAATAAATTAAACTTTATTATTCTTGTCAACGGGTCATTATCCACAAAAGAATTTTGTGCTTTGAACCTGGTATATTAATTCAGTATTACATTGAAATACTTTTTTATTAGTTACGTATGGGGATTTTTGTACTAATGTGCATATACAGGCTGTTTCATTAAGGGTGGCCACCGGCCATATCTCGGAAACTACTGGGCATAGAAATTCAGGGAAAAAAATTTTATTACCAAAGTGACCATGAGAAAATCCTGGAAATTATTTTTAAGTTCCACATTTCGCCGCAAGGGGGCGCAACTAAAAAGAAAATATACATTTTAATTTTCTCCAAAAATTCCCACATTAAGGTATACCTTTGGTAACATCATTAGAAAGCTTGGACAATTCTGCATCATTTTGGTTTAAGGCTCATTGCCGTACCGACCTTAGTAAGAGTGGGGGAAGCTATTGAAAATGTAATCATTTAAATCGCTCTAACTTCTAAACGACATATTCGATTTTAGTAAACTTAAGCTTGTTTGGAAGAGAAATCTAGGTACTTTTAATTATCGCATCCAATGGTACACGATAGTTTCTAATAAAATTGCTAGAGGGCGCAATTTGATATAATAACAGTTTTTTTGATTTTATTCCGAAAACTTAAACTAGACGGTATAATTATGAGATCATAATCGGAAAGTAAATTAAATTAGCAAGAAAAAACTTGAAAACCGCAGCTCGATATCTTCGTTCGTTTCAGAGTTATTGCCAAAAGAATAATTTTTAACACTTTAATTGAAGATTTGGTTGTTCATAGTCCCGTGGTCAAGCAATCCATGACAAAAAATATTTTTAAACTTTATGGTTGTGTAGGTTTGTCACTCATTACTTCAGTGGTCCAAAAACTACTTTAGAATTAATAACATAATCATGGAAATCTTCGAATTCAGGCATAATAATATTCTAATATGGTTTTTTAAAAATAAATCTAGATAGCCATGAAACAAGATCGGCGGGTTTCCAAGGAGTTAAATAAAATAGTTGTCAACTGATTTAATTCTGATAGATGTTGGGTTGACAAAAGCTTCTCCTTGATTCTTTTTGAATTTCTTGTTACCTATATCAAAATTTGTGCTACATCCCTCAAAAATAACTTATAACAATGCCGAGGCTTACGATATGCTTACTTAAGATTTGCCATTTAGACACCCATTAAAAATAAACGGTCCGATAATTCTCTGTGTGCTAAAACTCTGCACCACCTGTTTTGGTGATCCACTTCGCGCATCCAATGAGGATTTATTTGTGACCAATAGTGTGTAAATTAACGATGCCACAGCTAGTAAAACTGGCTTCATCAGTCCATAAAACCAGGGAGAGGAATTGAGAATTTTTGAGGGATGTAGCACAAATTTCGATATAGGTAACAAGAAATTCAAAAAGATTCATAGTGATCAAGGAGAAACTTTTGTCAACACAACACCTATCAAAATTAAATCAGTTGACAACTATTCCAATTTATTTGTCTCCTTGGAAACCTGCCGATCTTGTTTCACGGCTATCTAGATTTATTAATAAAAAACTTAGAATAATTATTGTGCCTATATTCGAAGTTTTCCATGATTATGTTATTAATTCTAAAGTAGTTTTTGGGCCCTTATTGGCATAATGAGTGACAAACCTACACAAGCATAAAGTTTAAAAATATTTTTTGTCATGGATTGCTTGACCACGGAACTATGAAAACAACCATATCTTCAATTAAAGTGTTAAAAATTATTCTTTTGGCAATAAGTCTGAAAGGAACGAAGATATCGAGCTGCGGTTTTCAAGTTTTTTCTTGCAAATTTAATCTACTTTCCGGTTATGATATCATAATTATACCGTCTAATTTAAGTTTTCGGGATAAAATTAAAAAAACTGTTATTGTTTCAAATTGCGCCCTCTAGCAATTTTATTAGGAACTATCGTGTACCATTGGATGCGATAATTAAAAGTACCTACATTTCTCTTCCGAACAAGCCTAAGTTTACTAAAATCGAATAAATCGTTTAGAAGTTAGAGCGATTTAAATGATTACACTTTCAATAGCTTCCCCCACTCTTATTAAGGTCGGTACGCCAATGAGCCTTAAACCCAAATGATGCAGACTTGTCCAAGCTTTCTAATGATGTTACCAAAGGTATACCTTAATGTGGAAATTTCTCCGAAAATTTTCTACATTAAGGTGTACTTACCTTTGGTAACATTAAAATATCTGATGTGTCCAACACATGACTTTCTTATACATTACCATGATACAGTTTTAATCTTTGCAAAATACTAAAGGGGTAGCCAATAATCACATGCAGTCGACATTCAATACGTTATTAATGTAAAATCGCATTTATTTATTATTATTGTTTTCGTTACAGAAACCAGTAAAATAAAAAAAAATGGTCCTTCTGAGATTCGAACCCGCGACCTTCCGTTTGGCAGTCAAGTCCCTTTAGTCACTACTGTATCTCGGCTGTCGAATTTCGGATTCAACGCGCACTATGAGAAATACAGGGTGGTCCAGGTTAAACGTCATTAATTTTTGAATTGTCTGTTATATTTAGAGGAAATAGTTACTCTTGAAAATTTTTTATTTAAAGTTTCGCTTTTGAGTTTGAAGGTTTGGAAACACAACTGAATTAAAGAAAATTTTGAATAAGTTCTCAAAATAGGCTTTGATACATTTTCGAGCTCTTTTAGCCACGGAATTAATCGCTGCCAAGATTTGATGGCAATTTTCCAGATTTTTCAGACCTAACCGAAATTTTCTTTAATTCAGCACAGCATTTGATATTGTGTTTCCAAACCTTCAAACTCAAATATAAAAACCAAAACCTTAAATTAAAATTTGTCGAGAGTAACTATTTTCTCTAAATTAAACAGACAATCCAAAAATTGTATTTTCCTCGCAATATATCCAGTGGCGTCGAAAATTGGAGGGAAAATTGGAATGGCCCCAAGTATCTACGCCACTGGAGATTTTTTTTATAAATGAACCCCATCATTATCTTGAAATGTACTACATTACTCTGTGTGCGAAATTTAATGGAAATCGTTCAAGTGGTTTAGAAGTTATGTTAAAAAAACGAGTTTTTATTTTAAACTTTGACACCCTGTATCTTTGTTATAAAACATTTTTGAACAAAGTTTTTTAATAAAAGTCTACTTTTTTCATGATGCTCTATCACCTCCCAAAATTAATGACGTTCAACCTGGACCACCCTGTATAAGAGTTTTTAGAATACCTATCTCGTTTTTTTTTTAATTTTTTTGACGGAATTTCAAAAAAAAGTTCAAATATTTGTTCAAAATTCAATTCTATATCAATGTTAAAGAATAAAAAAATCTCATAAATTGTTTATTTTTCAAGATATTCATAAAAAACCTAAAAATGTCTTCAGGTAAGTGTCACTTGTTTTGGTGCTAGATGAACAACATTGAATGTGGCACCCACAATTTTGTTCAAACTCTTAAACATGAAATTTGAATCAAATCCGATAACTCGTTTTTGAGTTATCGTGGATACAGATAGACAGACACACACAGACATCATGGCGAAAATGGTCAAAATGGATTCAGGGGCCCTCAAAACGTGTAAATCCATCAAAATCTCGAACTGGAAAAAAATCACGATTACTATACCTACTTTCTTATATGAAAAAGAATTATAGAGTATTTTTTATTTTTTATTTATTTATTTACGGAATATCTATTTTTACAAAATAAGGAACAATTTTCTTAAATCTTATTTAATTGCAATTGCAATTGCCGCTTAAATTTACCCAAATCAACTGAGAAATCCAGATTCAGAGTATTAGCCTTCCTGCAGGCTCTATCAATTGGAGAATTAAATGCATAATTTGTTCTGTGAAAATTAATATAAAACGAATTCGAATTTCTAGTTGATCTACTGGGAACAAAAAAATTTAACATAGATAAAGCAGCTGGACAATCGACTATACCATTAATTAATTTATATAAAAACATTAAATCAAATTTAGTTCTTCTTACTTCAAGAAGTTCAACATCAAAATATGCTCTCAGCACTTTCGAATTCACATTAGAAAGAGAATCGTTAGATTTAAAAAATAAAAATCGATTTTGAACTTTCTCGATCAGACATTTACAATTGGAGTAATAAGGCGACCAAATAATAGAACTAAATTCTAGGTTCTATCTAACAATAGAAAAATATAACACTTAATACAATTAATATTTTTAAAATCTTTTAAATTTCGCTTTAAAAAACCTAGCAATTTCAACGACTTATTAACTTGAATTGAAATGTTTTCGTTAAAACACAGCTTATTATCGTAGGTAACTCCTAGATCTTTAATAGTATTTATGTTATCAAGAAGAACGTTGCCAATGTTATAAAAATTGAAAATGGGATTTTCGTTCCTAAAAAGTTGAAGAACTTTGCATTTTTCAGCGTTAAGTTGCATGCCATTTACTTGACACCAATTTAAAATATTGTTTAAAACACTTTGTATTTTAGCGCAGTCATCCGGCAAACGTATAATATGATACAACTTAAGATCATCTGCAAACATGAGAAATTTATTCATAGTAACCGAAATGTCGTTTATAAAACAGTTAAATAAAAGTGTGGATAAATGTCCACCTTGAGGGACACCAGAAGTTACTTCAATAATATCTGACAGAACATTATATATTTTAACAGCTTGTTGTCTATTTGTAAGGTAATCAGAAAGCCAATTGTACATCTTGCCACTCAGACCTAATGATAAATTTTTTTTAATAAAATATGAGGTACTTCATCAAACGCTTTGGAAAAATCAGTATATATTGTCTCTACCTGAAACCCCTTTTCAAGGGCATCTAACACATGATTTTGGAAACATAATAAATTTGTTACAGTGGATCGGCCTTTGCAAAAACCATGCTGTTCATCTATAATTACATCATGGAAATGACTGTCAAAATACTTGCTCACAAGTTTTTCTAAAATTTTTGGTATTTGAGAGATTTTAGCAACTGGTCTATAATTTTTACTTTCTTATACGAAGTATAAGGAAGTATTGTAATCGTGATTTTTTTCGACTTCGAGATTTTGATGGATTTATACGTTTTGAGGGCCCCTGAATCCATTTTTACCATTTTCGCCATGATGTCTGTCTGTCTGTCTGTGTGTCTGTCTGTCTGTATCCATCATAACTCAAAAACGAGTTATCGGATTTGATTCAAATTTCATATTTAAGAGTTTGAACAAAATTGTGGGTGCCACATTCAATGTTTTTCATCTAGCACCAAAACAAGTGACAGTTACCTGAAGACATTTTTTATATCACTTTTGTCCCCACTTTTAAAAATTGGCACAACATAAGATTTTTTCCATATATTAGGAAATTTTGCCTCTTTTAGCGACTGATTAAATAGTAGTGTTAAAGGATCTGTTAAAACATAATTACATTCCTTCAATAATATCGCTGGAATGCCATCGGGCCCACAGGTTGCTTTACCTTCAATAGATGATAAACAATTAAAAACTTCAAAGGAGCAGTTTGAGAAATTTACGTTAGTTTCAGAGATAGCACTGCAATCAAAATTATTTACTTGATTATTCGAATACACTGAGGAGAAATAACTGGCAAAAAAATTTGTAATTTCTTGAGATTAGCTTGAAATATTTTCATTAAAGGACATAGCAGAGGGAAGCCCGTTGGTACCTTCTTTGCATTGAACATAATTCCAGAAATTATGAGGGTCGTGTTGGAACCCGTATTCAAGTGATGCAATATATTGTCAATAACATAAATGACGAACTGTTTTACAACTGTCTCTGAGTATTTGAAAACTTCGGTAATCAACCTCCATCCCAGTGCATTTAAATTTTTTGTGAGCAGATTTTTTACGCAATATAAGTTGTTTTAACTCTGCACTATACCATTTTTGGAAATTGAGATTTTTGAATACGTTTTTTGGGAACGAATATATCTATAAAGTGATACAATACATAAAAATTATTTACATTCTCAGTTACATCAAAGCTTCCGAGGAGATGTGTCCAATCAACTGATGCTAATGCATTAATAAGCGACACATAATCAACATTTTTAAAGTCAAAATCATAATAACTAAAATTAAGCATACAAAGTTTTTGTTGAAGAATTACATCAGATGAAATAGGAGGATGATGAAAATCACAATTTAACAGCACATTCAATGCCAACTCAGTTTTTAACCCATTTGAGTTAGTGAAAACTAAATCTAACACAATACCATTAGAATTTCTAATACCAATGCACTGAAACAAATTTAAAAACGCAAAGGTGTCACAAAGACACTGCACCTTATCATTCACAGCACCAAACACTTTGACACCATACTCATCATTTTCCCATTACGTTATAACTATTATATCATATTATAAATGCATAGTAAGTAGTAATAAGAAACTTCCCTAGATTAACCATAAGTTATAATAGCTATTTATATTATAAGTGGGATAGGAACATCATTAACATAAGAGTCTGGAAATTGCAGAACGAGTCCTAGACGAGTTCTGTAATCAGACGAATATGTTAATGTGTGTATATCCCACGTGTAATATACAAGATTTTATCTTCTACCGTCCAAATAATTAAAAATGAATTTTGAATTTATCTCCAGCGACATTGCTCAGTAGTTGTCAAGTTGTCGTACTGGACTACCTAACCTAAGTTGTGTAAAAACTAGCCAGCGCTACACAACAATGAATTTGAATCATAAATTTTCAAATAATTAAACGATTTATACACCAAAAAATCTGGAACGTGGACCGTGTTATATTTATTATTAAAATATAAAACTAATTTATTATAAAATAAAACTAAAAATTTTTTCAGTTATCTAACGTGAAGTTAAAGTTTTTTCTAGGTAGATACGCTATTATAAAATTCTCCAGGTTTCAAAAAATCAAACTTAAGAGTATGAAGTGTCATTACTCAATGTTAATCACAAATTTTAAAGAATTAAACAATATATATTATATTATAATTAGACATTTACAAATATAAACTTTCCTATAAAGATACTAAATTGTAAAAATTGTGTTATAAATACTTGTAAGAAAGAATTTTCTTGTTGAAATTTCAGTGTGGTAATGATTTCTTTAAAACACATGCGTAATAATCTGACTCAAATTATTGTCAAATCAAGGCTATTATGAATTGGTAGTAGATAAATATATGTAAAAGCAAATTGTATTCAGTCTTTTGTTGTTCTTAGCTTGAAATAAATCTTTTTTAAAAATTCGTTTTTACTTTCTTATACGAAGTAATAAGAAAGTATAGAATCGTGATTTTTTTCGACTTCGAGATTTTGATGGATTTACACGTTTTCAGGGCCCCTGAATCCATTTTGACCATTTTCGCTATGATGTGTGTCTGTCTGTCTGTCTGTATCCACCATAACTCGAAAACGACTTATCGGATTTGATTCAAATTTCATATTTAAGAGTTTGAACAAATTTGTGGATGCCACATTAAATGTTTTTCATCTAGCACCAACACAAGTGACACTTACCTGAAGACATTTTTAGGTTTTTTAGGAATATCTTGAAAAATAAACAATTTATGAGATTTTTTTTATTCTTTAACATTGATTTAGAATTGAATTTTGAACAAATTTTGTTTGAAGTTTTTTTTGAAATTCCGTCAAAAAAAATTTCAAAAACTAGATATTCTTAAAACACTTATATTTCTCATAGCGCGCGTTGATTGTTGAATCCGACGGTCTAGGTAGACTAGACACAGAGGCTTGGCTGCCAAACAGAAGGTTCCGGGTTCGAATCCCAGAAGGACCATTAGTTTTTTTTTTATTTTACTGGTTTCTATGGTACCGAAAACAATAATAATGAATAAATAAATGTGATTTATTATACCGAGAGATTTTTACTTTCTTATACGTAGTATAAGGAAGTATTGTAATCCTGATTTTTTTCGACTTCGAGATTTTGATGGATTTACACGTTTTGAGGGCCCCTGAATCCATTTTGACCATTTTCGCCATGATGTCTGTCTGTCTGTCTGTGTGTCTGTCTGTATCCACCATAACTCAAAAACGAGTTATCGGATTTGATTCAAATTTCATATTTAAGAGTTTGAACAAAATTGTGGGTGCCACATTCAATGTTTTTCATCTAGCACCAAAACAAGTGACAGTTACCTGATGACATTTTTAGGTTTTTTAAGAATATCTTGAAAAATAAACAATTTATGAGATTTTTTTATTCTTTAACATTGATTTAGAATTAAATTTTGAACAAATTTTGTTTGAACTTTTTTTTGAAATTCCGTCAAAAAAATTTCAAAAAAACTAGATATTCTTAAAACACTTTATATTTCTCATAGCGCGCGTTGATAGTTGAATCCGATGGTCGAGGTAGACCATGTGTTTCATTATATGGCTGCCAAACAGAGGGTCCCGGGTTCGAATCCCAGAAGGACCGGTCCATTAGTTTTTTTTATTTTACTGGTTTCTATGGTACCGAAAACAATAATAATGAATAAATAAATGTAATTTCATAACAGGAGATTTTTTTAAGTGAGTAATAGGTCAAAAATCTAAAATAAAACACTTTTTGTCGTAAAATTCGGTTATAATGAGTGGGACAAGGACAGATTTATGCGTATTGCAATAAGTGCGACAGAGACTATTTGAAAATTGCTGGAAACCTTCAAAATTTTTACAAGAAATTTAACTTAACTTCTTTAGGAAAAGTAATTATTGTGATAGGTACTATCCGTAAGTATAAGAAAGTCATGTGTTGGGCACATCAGATATTTTTAAGTAAGTAATAGGTCAAAAATCTAAAATAAAACACATTTTTGTCGTAAAATTCGGTTAAGAACAGATTTATGCGTATTGCAATAAGTGCGACAGAGACTATTTGAAAATTGCTGGAAACCCTCAAAATTTTTAGAAGAAATTTAATTTAATTTCTTTAGGAAAAGTAATTGTGATACTATCCGTATAGGAAAGTCATGTGTTGGACACATCAGATATTTTTTACTGAGAAATTAACTGGCGCAGTCGGTAGGATTTGTGCAAAACATCCCATCGCGCGTTTGTTTGTGAGTTTTAACTCTTAAGCACAAAGACTTTAAACTTGAAAGAACATTTCTACCGCTGGACACCAAGAGGCTCACCCATAGACCAGGGATTCTTGGAACAAAATCGTCTGAGTTCCTATTGGTGCGGACAACTAGAACAAAATCGTCTGGAAGTCCATAAGCAGGCCAGGGAGAGGACAAAAATCGCCCAACCTATTGGACAACTAGCTGTTAAGGAAAGAAAACTTAAGAAAAGCTACCGAGAGAAAGTAAAGTTGATTACGGTGATTTCTATAACGAATCAGAAGAAAAGAAAATGAGAATCACACTGCACATAATCATCATAACATTAAAGTAGGTGCATTTTCCATTTTATCTTTCTTTTACCTAATTTACTTATTGTATTGCTTATACTTCTAATCTATTTAATTTAATAATTAAATAATAATTTAATCCATTTAAAAATAATAAACTGGACGAACTAATACTTAGAAAATCTAAATTTTCATAATCAAACCGAAAATACTAATAATAGTAATTTAACAAATAACAAAATGGCAAACCCTAATTTACAATTAATCAGATACCAAGCTGAAAACATTCCAAACTATGATGGCAATCCCAAACAATTTAACCGTTTCATAGAATTATGTGAAAACTTATTATCCGCACATCAAGATCGCGCAAATGCTGCTGCCCCCATAAACATTTGTCTTCTTGATACTATTTTGAGTAAACTAACAGGTAGAGCTGCTGATATAATTGCATCGCGCATAGAATTAAACAATTGGCAATCCGTTAAGGACTCATTACTAGAGAATGAAAACCCTCAAAATTTTGGTCTAAGATTACAAGATGCTCGTAGTCTTTTAATCTCTAAAATTAATATGTCAAATGATAATAATCAAGGAAAATTAATTAAAATCGAACAATACGAAGATTTAGCGTTAAAGACTTTTATTAATGGTTTGAATTATCATATGCAACTGGTTGTAAGATTAAAAGATCCAGATTCAATAGAACAAGCAATGTCATACGCACATGAAGAAGAAAACTTTTTAAACTATAAAAATCGTGCAAATTCAATTAATAGAACTAACCCGAATTCATCAAAACCAAATACTCAAAGAAATTCCCAAAGTACATATTACCCGAGATATTACCCAAATAATACACCGAGAAATCAATACACTAACAATTTCACACCACCAAGTAACCAAACTATACTTTCGGACAATTTAGAAATTCTATTTTCCAACATACATCATCTTTTACACCAAGATCTAACGTATTTCAAAGACCTAACTTTATTCCAAGACCACAACAGTTTAACCAAAATATCCCAAGACCAAACTTCCAAAATAATCCCTTTAAGCCAACAGGCACCATTCCAAAATCAAGCGTAAACGTAAAACTAACGAAACCCGAACCAATGATACCTCTTCAGGTAACACATTCAAAACATCGTCACAACGTACATTGCAACCAAGAAACTTTATTTCGGAAGAATTATACAACCACATGGTTGAACAACTACACGAAAACGCTTACGAATATTCTACCCCTAACGAACCTAATCAGTATGACCCCTCAGAATATTATTCAGAAGCTTCACAACAAGAACTAGAATATAATAAATAACGACGAAGAATATTATGAAAACAATTACACCGAACAAAATTTTCAGGAAACTTTAGACCCAAACAACTTGACATAGTTTACATAAACAATTATAAATAAACGAATCTATAGATAAATCCATTTTCCCGGTTGCATTAACGATTGCTAAAGTGGTACCTATTCATAAGAAGGGCTCTGTTGATGAGTGCTCAAATTATAGACCGATATCCTTAATACCTATAATTGCTAAAATTTTTGAGGCAGCTCTCAAGTTGCAAATTGTTGAATATTTTGAATCTTATAGCCTCTTCAGCAGGTGCCAGTTTGGTTTTCGCAAAAAACTATCTACTGCGGACGCAATAAACGCTCTTATAAACATAATTCTCGATAACTTCGAGTTAAATAATTACACAGCAGCGGGTTTTTATGATTTGACTGTGTCACTCATAACATCTTACTCAAGAAACTTATAAGTTATGGTTTCGATCAACAAAGTGTATTACTGATGAACTCTTATCTTTCGGGCAGATTGCAATATGTTCACTTCAATGGTATCAGCTCAAAGAAATTAAGTACAGTGTATGGAGTACCTCAGGGCTCTGTTCTTGGTCCGGTCCTTTTTACTTTCTTATACGTAGTATTTTTTTCGACTTCGAGATTTTGATGGATTTACACGTTTTGAGGGCCCCTGAATCCATTTTGACCACTTTCGCCATGATGTCTGTCTGTCTGTCTGTCTGTCTGTCTGTCTGTCTGTCTGTCTGTCTGTCTGTCTGTCTGTCTGTCTGTCTGTCTGTCTGTCTGTCTGTCTGTCTGTCTGTCTGTCTGTCTGTCTGTCTGTCTGTCTGTCTGTCTGTCTGTATGTCTGTCTGTCTGTCTGTCTGTCTGTCTGTCTGTCTGTCTGTCTGTCTGTCTGTCTGTCTGTCTGTCTGTCTGTCTGTCTGTCTGTCTGTCTGTCTGTCTGTCTGTCTGTCTGTCTGTCTGTCTGTCTGTCTGTCTGTCTGTCTGTCTGTCTGTCTGTCTGTCTGTCTGTCTGTCTGTCTGTCTGTCTGTCTGTCTGTCTGTCTGTCTGTCTGTCTGTCTGTCTGTCTGTCTCCACCATAACTCAAAAACGAGTTATCGGATTAGATTCAAATTTCATATTTAAGAGTTTGAACAAATTTGTGGGTGCCACATTCAATGTTTTTCATCTAGCACAAAAACAAGTGACAGTTACCTGAAGACATTTTTAGTTTTTTTAGGAATATCTTGAAAAATAAACAATTTATGAGATTTTTTTATTCTTTAACATTGATTTAGAATTGAATTTTGAACAAATTTTGTTTGAACTTTTTTTTGAAATTCTGTCAAAAAATTTCAAAAAAACGAGATATTCCTAAAACACTTTATATTTCTCATAGCGCGCTTTGATAGTTGAATCCGATGGTCGAAAAGTAATTATTGTGATACTATCCGTATAAGAAAGTCATGTGTTGGGCACATCAGATATTTTAATTTATATAAATGACTTGGGAACTTGTGATCCCGACACAAGTATTGTTATATTTGCTGATGACACAACATCAGTGAGAAGTAATTTCAACTTGGAGCTGGCACAGAACGGGTTGGAGGAGTCGCGGTTGAAGGTGACGGAGTGGTTTTTGGCGAATCGCCTAAGCCTTAATGAGACTAAAATACAATAAATGACGTTTACATTGCGCAGGGTGGTTGGCGGTGGAGATAATGGTTGTGTCAAGTTCTTGGGAGTAATGCTGGAACCAGTCCTGTCATGGAAGCGGCACGTTAACGATCTGACCGCGAGATTGTCTAAAAAGATTTACTTATTCCGGAGTTTGAATAATGTTATTTCACAGAAAGTACTGATTAATGCCTATTTTGGCCTTGTTCACTCAAGTATCACTTATGCAATACTCATATGGGGTCATTCTACACATTGCCATAGAATTTTTTCTTTGCAAAGAAAGGTCTTGCGTATTGTTGCAGGAGTTGATTATCGGGCGGACTGTTACGATATGTTTATATTATTAAAAATTTTAACTGTACCCTGCATATACAGGGTGTCCCAAAATTAGCCTGCCAAAATGTACCAGCTGATTCTACGTTCAAAAATAATGCAAAAAGTTTTAGGTAATAAATATAGGCTGAAAAATGCTTCCTAAGGAAGCTACAGCCCCCGAAAGGGGGGCCCCAAAGAGGAGTTTTCTGTAATATCTCTGCAACTATTTGAAGTAGATTCACGAAATTTGGTGAGTTTGAAGCTTTTATAAATTGCCACATATTTATTTTTTCAATTTTCAGAAATGTTGCCAGGGGCGTCACATACAGGGTGGGTGCTGGGTAAATTATGCTCCATATTTTTTGTGTGGATAATTTTAAAATTTTTTATATCGAATTATGAAACTTGGTTTATTTTTACACAAAAAAGGTCGTCTCACTCGATCTTTGAATCTTGAACCGTTTTCGAGTAAAATCGTTTTGAAGAAGTCACGTCCATAAAAACTACACTAATAAAAATGGTACGATTTTACAATACCGGACTTATTAGCGATTAAATTGAAATTTTTTATAATGATGAATAAAAGCTCCACGAATAGGAATATAAAATTATTTATGTACAACTGCATTATAAAGTACTGTTTATGACATACTTTTGCGTGCGTAAAGTGGCTCTTTATACACTAGTGTATAATGGCACTTTATTTTACTATTATTGTAAAATATCAATATATCACCTGTCAATGTGACAATAAATACTATCAGAATGAATTTATTACTGTCATTTATAGTTTTTCAAAATAATTAAAAGGTAATTTTCGCAGTTGAACATAAAGTTTTGTATGGAACTCGTATATAATCTGACTTTAATGACTCGTCCTATTTATTAGCCTCGCTCGCAAGCTCGCTCTGCCATAAAACAGACTCGTCAATAAAGTCATCGATTATATACTTGTTGCATAAACTACTATTTTGCGCGCACGAAGCTACTTTTCAGAAAAAAAAAATAATTAAAAAAGTTGATTATTTGAATTTAGCGGGCGATGTTAGCCAATCAGAAACTTGCAGTCAAGACAAGCACATTTATAATATTCCATCGTTGCCATTTCACTGATTGTATTAGTAGATTTCGACTGTGTTGTGCTATTAATTGTGCTTGTTTCATTGTTCAGATATTAACAGTAGCGATATTTTTAGTTCACATTGATCTGTGTCATTTGGGTTGGGAAGAGGATTCTCCTTATTAAAATATTAAGGCCGGAGGCGGTTAGATTGTTATTTGAGGTTGGTTTCACTTACATAATATTAAATGGTGAAGGCCGGAGGCGGTTAAGTTGTTATTTGAGGTTCGTTTCACTTAGATAATATTAAAAGGGAAGGCCGGAGGCTGTTAGGTTGTTTTTTGAGGTTAGTTTTATGTAAATAATATTTAGTACAAAATCATAGTTTTGGTTAGGAGTGCAGAAAAGTGGCAACAGTGTTTCATTGTTCGTTTATGTGGTTCCATCAATGATGGAATGTTCGCATGTGCGGTCGTCATAACAAGCTTTTGATTGGCCAACATCGCCCGGTAAGTTCAAATAATCAACTTTTTTAATTATCTTTTTTTCTGAAAAGTAGCTTCGTGCGCGCAAAAATAATTTTATATTCGCATTCGTAGAGCTTTTATTCATCATTTTAAAAAATTTCAATTTAATCGCTAATACGTCCGGTATTGTAAAATCGTTCCATAAAAATAATCACGAAATTGAAAAAAAAAATTTTATTTTGATATTTTGTTTTTATTATTAATATTTGACCAGAAATGCTAAACGAAGTAATAAATACCTATAAATTTCAATCCATTGTCTACTTTTGATAAATTTTAGTTTTGTGATTTTTTTTATTAGTGTTGTTTTCATGGACGTGATTTTTTCAAAACGATTTTACTCGAAAACGGTTCAAGATACAAAGATCGACTGAGACTATCTTTTTTGTGTAAAAATAAACCAAGTTATAAAATTTGATATAAAAAAATTTATAATTATCCCCACAAAAAATATGGGGCATAATTTACCCAGCACCCACCCTTTATGTGACGCTCCTGGCAAAATTTCTGATAATTGAAAAAAGAAATATGTGGAAAATTATAAAATCTTCAAACTCACCAAATTTCATGAATCTACTTCAAATTGTTGCAGAGATATTACAAAAAACTCCTCTTTGGGGCCCCCCTTTCGGTGGAAGCATTTTTCAGCCTATATTTGTTAAAACTTTTTGCAATATTTTTGACCGTAGAATCAGCTGGTACATTTTGGCAGGCTAATTTTGGGACACACTGGCCAACGTACGTCACCATTATTTGCAATGACTCTATTAGCAAACATTTCTGACAGTCAGCTATCCTTCTGGCATTATGAGGTGGCGCCCCATCTTGTTGAAACCAAACGATTAAGACAAATGTTGTTGTCGACATAGTCTGTGAGAAACGTCCTTAAGAAATACAGATAATTATCAGCAGTCAAATTCTCCTCATAAATGTATGGACCATCAATAACTGTGTCGTCCAATAAACCGACCCATACATTTAATTCAAAGCGTACTTGTGGTCGTCGTCCTTGGTATTCGCGGGGATTTTCAACAGACCAGATATGTTCATTATGCCTATTAAACATTCCCGAATTGGTGAATTTACACTCATCTTTCCATATCACATTTTGAAGAAAATTAGGATTTTCACGTATCTGGTGAATTAGAAATCTGCAGAACGCTACCCTTCGTACACTATCTCCAGGATGAAGAATTTAAGTGATATGGGTTTTATACGGCCGATAATGATGTTTTTTAAGGGTTCTCCATACGAGTTGATGTGATAAGTTCATGTCCGCTACAATTTGTCTGGTCGAAACAGAAGGATTTTCTTGGACCTATGCATTTAATGGAAAATAATATTACTTATAAGTAAGACTATAAAATCAAAGAGGCTTTACTGCTTGTAATATTTCATCTTCATTTGCAATGGGTCTTTCATCATATTTTCGCCTAAGCTTACCAAAAGAACCATATTCGCTAAGATTTCTATGTAGAGTTAAAAAATAACCTAAAGAAGGTTGAACTCTATCTGGAAAACGTTGAAGATACGTGTCCGATGTAACTTGCACATTTCGATGTGATGCATAATAAATTTCTAGCATATCTCGCTTTTCTTCACTAGAAAATGACATGTTTTTGATAAAATATGCCAAAGTGACACTCAAAATTGAATGGAACTGTGATAGTTTTGTTTTAAATAAGCGTGCTGATTTTGTTCTCAAGGCACTCTTCGCCAAAAAGATTTTTGTGGAATTTTGGATAAAATGTCAAACTTAATCACAATGTGTGATACATTGTCGTAATCAGAAAAAAAAAGTTGCATGCAACATGGTAAAAATCAAATATGGCGGCCATAAGAAAAAATGAACCTGATGACGATATTTTAAAAACGAAACGTCGAAAAAAATTTTTGCAGGCTGAAAAAATTTTCACAAATAAAAAAGTTATGAGCGATTTTCTAAAATCGCTATTATCAGTTTTTTCAGTTTTTCAGCAGACCGTTTAAGATAATTCAAATTTGTCTTTGGATTATTGGTCAGCGTAAGAATGCGCAACTTTGCCCTAATTTAACCGACTTCGTATCTCTAAAGATAACCGAGATCCCCATGCTTAAGGTCGAAAAACGGGCAACCTGTATACAGGAGTTATTGGACCAATATTTATTTTACATTTTTATCTTTTAATGATTATTATTCATATTGTTTATTAAATTTCCAGTAAAAAAATAAACAATATTTCCGATTCAATTTAAATAGATCAATTCATTGGTTTTATTTACACATGAATATATTTTTTTGTCGATCGTTTATTAAAGATCTAGTTAATGTAATAAAAGGAGTGTATTAATAACTCAGTTTAATGCATACATGCACATTAAAAACATTGTTGAGATTTGCTAGGTAACCAACAATATATTTTATTATTGAAACATGCATTTGGGACTGACACCTGCCGAAATTAATTAATTATGTCAGTGGTATTTTGACTTATTGCATATTATGTCAGAATTTGGATTTTGCCATGGAACAAAATTAGATTATTTTCATTCTAATAAAGAGCGATCGACAAAAAAATATTGTAATCAACATGAATGTTAATCGGCGATTAATAATCTCGACTCATTAACGCGCTCGCTGCTCTCACGCGTTAAAATCGTTTCGATTATTAATCGCTCTTATTAACACTCTTGTTTATTAAACTACTATTAATTTTATGCATTTACAGACCCCCTCAGGGCCTTACTGATACTTTTTTTTCTTGTCTCTCAGAACTTCTGGGAAAGTGTATGTCTTATAAAAACTATAAAATTGCTTTTTGTGGAGATTTTAATATATGTCTTAATAGATTGAATGCAGACAGCAAAGAATTTTTAGATATCTTACATAGTTTTAATTTCACACAGACAATCTTTGAAGAAACCCGTGTTACTAAAAAGAGTGCTTCTCTGATAGAGATAATATCATAAATTGGAACGAAAACCTTAGAGGCATAGTTGTAAATACAGCTTTATCGGACCACCATGGCCAAATATTACAAATAACAAATAATAGGCATCAGGAATCTTCAAAGATTGTTATTAAAATATATTCGTTGAGTAAAATGGCTAGTTTCATGCATGAATTGAGTAGTTACTCTTGGGAAAATGTTTATAGTCAGGAGAATGCTGATTCTGCATTCAATAATTTTTCTTTTCAAATTGTTGATTTATTTAATCGTATTTTTGTGCCAAAAAAGGTAAATTCTATAAAAAAAAATCCATTGGTTGGATAACACAGGGTATATAAAATTTCTTGTAAGACAAAACGCAAATTGTATTTAGATAGAATAAATGGTAGCGTGTCTGATGTAAGTTATAAGAAGTATTGTGACATTTTGAAGAGGGTTGTCGTTGCTGCAAAGAAACTAGCCGACAAATATTATATCAAAAATCACAAAAATAAGGGGAAAGCAACTTGGGACCTCGTAAGCAGCTACACGGGCAAATCTAGAAATACATTAATTACTAACAACATTTTAGATAACCTTAAACATATATCGAAAAGTCCTAAAGACATTTTAAATTATGTAAACGATTTTTTCATAAACATATGCCCTGATCTGGACAAAGCAAAGTGCGACAACACCTGTTTTGTTCATAATACAATGTATATGAAGCCCTCCCACTCTGTGGAAGTATTTAATACCATAATGGCACTAAAAAATACAAACTCTGTTGGCGATGACGAAATACCGGTAAAATTATAGAAGAATGTCGCACATATAATCGCAGAACCTCTAAGTTTTATTTTAAATATGTCTTTTGAAACGGGAGTTTTTCCAACAAAACTAAAGTGTGCTAAAGTTAAAGCAATATTTAAAAAGAATGACAACAAAGACATCGGAAATTATAGGCCTATTGCTATACTTCCCAACTTAAGTAAGGTGTTTGAAAAAATTATCTGCGAACGTTTGGTGAGCTTTTTTGATAAGTATGACATCATTTCCGAAACACAGAATGGATTCAGAAAGGGAAGAAGTACGACTAGAACAATATATCTGGCACTTTGTGATATTCTCAGATCGTTAAATAATAATAAAGCCACAGTTGCGGTATTTTTAGATCTTAGTAAGGCATTTGACAGTGTGGACTATTCCATTTTGTTGAATAAACTAAGTAGATACGGTGTTAGGGGAAACGCGCTAAATCTATTGAAATCTTATTTAGGAGATCGAGAACAATACGTTGCCGAGAGAGACGCCACAGGAATTTTTTTAAAATCTGATACACTAACTATCAAAAGAGGCATACCACAGGGATCTATATTGGGACCTTTGTTGTACATTGTTTACACTAACGACTTGTCGGATGCTATCCCTGAAAAAGTTCTTCAATTTGCGGACGATACCTCTGTAGTAATTAGTGAGAAGTGTATGGGGGATCTGGAACAGAAAATAATTAACACTGTTAATGTATTAGAGGAATGGTTCGCCTCAAACAATTTAAAACTAAACGTGAGCAAAACAAAATTTATTAAATTTACATTCCAAAAAAACTGTGGAAAACTAATACTTACCCATAATGGAAATAATTTACAATCCTGTGATAATTTAACTTTCCTTGGTATTGGCTTGGATAGTAGATTGGACTGGTCCTATCACACAAATTGCCTGGCAACAAACGTAGCTCGCTACTCATACGCTTTACGGATACTAAACTCGGAAATCGACAAAAAAACCGCCTTGATTGCATATTACGCTTACGTTGAATCACGGTTGAGATACGGTGTAATTTTTTGGGGAAACTCAAGTGACTTCTTGCGCATTTTTAAACTTCAAAAAAGGTGTCTTAGAAAGATATTCCACATTAAGAGACAGGACAGTTGCAAGCAACATTTTATATTGAGATAAGTGATAAGTGATAAGTTGGAACATTTAGCATTGGTAGCATAGGGAAAGAAGGGATTTATGGATTTTTTTTAATTATAATTACATTCCACCGATAATTCGGTGACAACTATCATAAATTCAAGTGTTTTCAATATTTTTCGAGAAAGTGAAGATGAAATTTCCTCCTAAAAGTTTTTTAAGCTGTCGAAAAACAGTCCGGTGTTGTGCTCCCTTTTGTAAGAGCATGGTACATTGATTCTACGGTTTCTGAATTACGCTTTAATCGAATCCCACGTTCGACAAAAACGTGTACGTGTAAAAATTTATTTCGAAATAATGAAGTGGTTAATCTACGTAGAGAGTAGTTCCAGTGTTGCTAAAGGTAAAGAATACGGACGCACACCCCAATTTTCAAAATTTTCACATATGTCACTAATTTCCATGAGTAGATCACGAATCTGAAATTTTTTGTGTCGGACTCTTTTACTTTTCGAGATATAACTGTTTAAAGTTGTTACATTATTTTTAGCATTACTTTTTGACGTTTTAATTATGGTATTCATGGTTACGAAAATTCTGTAAGAGGTCTAGAGAAAATTTACTTATTCAATTTAATGTCGCTATGGTTACCTTCGTTTATTTTGTAATTTAATGAAAGTGAAACTTCACAAATTTATTATGTTAATAAATAGTAGAAGTATTAAATTTTAGGTAAATGTCTAGAATCGCAAACTGAATTGATGCGTCTAGCTCGTTTCTCAATTAAAAAATTGTATCCTCAAAATTTCTTATGTTTTGTTGTCGACGTTTGAAAAAAAATAGTAAGTACCTATATTTTATTCGGAGCCAAAGTGACTTTATGTTGCACGGCTGGATCTATCTGCCGAATGTAGCGAGGCAGTTAAACGTCCAGACTCTCCACATAAACTATTGCTTTTGGTCCTTTATAAAATAAAATACTATTACTTGCACTGTATGTATAATACTATATGTACGAACTTGCCGGCCATCTTGCATATGACGCCAGCGCCGCTGTGGTAAATCCTGATCTCAATTGAACAACATACTTACCCTCACTGGCATTGTAATTTTTGAGTCGGTCATATTCATAAAAACCAATTATACTTTATTTGGAGCCAATGACCATCTTTATGATACAAGGAACAAACAAAAACTAACGTGCAACACATACAAATACGCATATCTCCAAAAAAATGTGCACCACATGGTTACTAAAATTTATAATAAAATACCCCAAGTATTAAAAAGTAACACAATTAAGGCGCTTAAAGCAGACTTAAAGGGTATATTGGTATCAAAGGCTTATTATTCTTTGGAAGACAGCTTTCTTCAATTTTAAAGTGTTTAATTTTGAAATCCTTTACATACAATAAATTTTCCAACTTTCTGCAGAAACATTGTGGCATTTATATTTTAACGTGTATTCTTTTGTCTATTTTGTCTGTTTTATATACAGGGTGATCAGTAATTGCCGCACTCGGAGCATACTGTGATAAACTTTACGTTTTAAGAATGACGATTTTTTTTACCGCAGTGCTGTAAGTCCTTTCTTTACAAAGATATGACCACTTTTGTGAAAATATAAGTGGCAACACTGCATTGAACATGTGAATAGGTTCGACGAGAAAAAAAAAGAGAAACGTTCAATATTTTATGTTGAGAGAACTTGTCAACCTAATTAATACTGTCAATTTTATTAAAAAACAGAAACAACAATCGAAATTCATTATTTATATTTTCATGGCAATAGAAGGTATTTTAGTTTATCCCAAGGGGAGCTTGAGAGGTTGCCAAACTTCAAATTTCTCTCAAATTTAGGTATTTTATTAAATTTTAACATTTTCAATTTCTTTGTATTAGAGGTTTTGTGAAAAAAATTGAACAAATCATATTGCATTTTATCCAGAGATTATAGTAGCATGAATTATTCACTCATTTTTGTCTTGGTTATGAAAATAATTAGCTTGTAACTTGGATGAGGGAAACTCTATAACTCGGAAACTAACCATCAGATTTAATTTTTCTTTGCAGATTATCCTTAGGTTTAATGTGCTCTATAACGCCCTGTATTCGGAGTGCGGCAATTACTGATCACCCTGTATATTGATGGGTATTGTTTTTTCCTTAATAGTGTAGATATGTGGTTGTGGATGTTAATATTGTTAATGTCTACTGTCTGAATATCTTTATCTGTATTGTAAATATTTGATTTGATTTGATTAGTGATGTATTGTATTGTATTTGCTCTGTTTTGTGATATTATCTACACCTTCGAGTTATATGAAATAATAAAGCTTTCTATTCTATTCTATTCTATTCTATTCATATCGGGAGATTTTTTTAATAGATCAAAAATCTAAAATAAAACACATTTTTGTCGTAAGATTCGGTTATAATGAGTGGGACAAGGACAGATTTATGCGTATTGCAATAAGTGCGACAGAGACTATTTGAAAATTGCTGGAAACCCTCAAAATTTTTACAAGAAATTTAACTTAACTTCTTTAGGAAAAGTAATTATTGTGATACTATCCGTATAAGAAAGTCATGCGTTGGGCACATCAGATATTTTATAGGTAATATTACTGATTATTTTGTGTGGGTTTCGCATGTAAACAGGGTGCAACTAATGGTTGCTGTATGGTTGCTGGCATATTAAAAATGTTTACTTTGGCCACTTCAGGCGCCAGCAGTATGCCAACGTTAGACTCCGCCTTCGCGCTCGAAGCCTATAAGTATTGTTATATGTTCTCTGATTCTGCCCGTTTCTTCATTTATTGTTTTCCATACCGTTTTCATTTTATTTTCTGAGTTTTTAATTTTTTCTGTGTTGTATGCACATCTTGCCTCATTTAGGGCTAAGTTGTATAACTTTTTGTATTTTTTTAAATCCGATTTATTTATGTCAGAAGGATTTGTCTGTGTGGAGTGTTGCTGCAGCTGAACTGCATAACATATAATCATAACATATAATAGTGAAACAAGTTTCGTAAATTTTAACATAAATGTCATTCGCTGGGTTAAATGAAATTGTGAAAATGTCAGTTGTGACAAATAAAACTATTGGATGCAAAGCTATCATGGATTCATAATCTAATTTTAAAATAATACGATAGCTAAAATAACCACGTTAACTTTGCAAATTTATTGTGGGTTGCATTTTCACTTCCATTGGGCTCATTATAACGTTATAACCTCAAAATTTAATTCAAGTGGTAAGTTTTTTAAATTGCCGGTTTTGGTTTTTGTGCAATTTGTATAAAATTTGTCTTGAAATAAGTTGTGTCGTTTATTTTTTCCACCGGGATACAGATTTTTTGGGTTTATACAGAACATAAAGATGTAGGTAATAAAAGATTGCGTGATTTTTTTTTTCCGAAAAGTTAACACAGAAGTAAGATAATAATGAAAACTGCTAAAAATTAGAAAACTTTGTCTTAAACGCCTACTAACACATAATAGTGAAACTTTATGTTCTATACAAATCTAAGAGTGTGGTCCGTATACCAACCAGGTACGTACCGGTTGCTGGTACCCCGTTCCGTAAATCTTGGTTATATCAGCTGAACTGAAAATCCAAGGTAGGTATATGGAACACTATTAATCCTGAAACAAGCGGTAACTGTCAACCAAAAGCTACCGATCGCTTAACGTTGGTTTCTACTGATTCAAGATGGCGGCTGTGTAATGTTATGCTTATACAAATCAAAACAAACCGTTAGTCTTTCAGCCAACCACTCACAACCAGCAAATGTCAATCGACAAACCTTTCCGGTTCGAAGGGTTTGTATACGGACCACACCTCGGACCACACTCTAAGTTCAGTTACAGTCCAATTTTTAAAAGAAGCAACTTTCGTCATAGACTATATTCGCATGAATTAAGAAAAAGACGTATATCGCAATTGTTTCTTCTATAAATGACGACATTCTGAGAATCTGAGATGCGAGATGCTGGATGTCATATCATATGATGCGCGATGCGCTGTATGCTCTATCTACGATGGTATTTAAGCAGTTGTCTTTGTCAACATTACGTTTTGACCATTAAAGGGTAGGAAAGACATGATTGTCCATACTGTTCCTTTTCAACATGTGATGCACGACAATAACGTTGTGCGTAACTCGACAATAAATTCGTGACGAAAGTTGCTTCTTTTAAAAAATGGACTGTACTTTGAAAACAAATAACGATTAAGAAACGTAGGTTGCAGATTTGAAATAAATTGATGACGAAACTGTCATCTTTTAAGAATCCAATAATATTAAGCAATCTACTCAAATCATTATGTTGTTTTAAGGTTACAAAAATGCCGGGAAGCTATTTTTCTCATATTATCGAGTTTGGTATGGGCCGGCCACACGCACAAACTTTACCACGCGCTTACTTGCGCAAACCGGTTTGTATCGGGTACCGCGTGCGTGTGGCCGGCAAAACTGTAGCTCGCACAAACCGAAAAGCGCGACTTGCGCATACTTCGACTTGCCAAAGATTTGGTTTGTGCAAACTCGGTTTGCGCGGTAAAGCTTGAGCGTGTGGACATCATACAAGCCGTGTCTTCAAACTTTCAACATGTGGCAATTGTTTGTTTATTTGTCAACAATCAACATGTCAGACGTACGAAATTATTCCAAACAATTTATTAGTGAATTTATCGCACTATATAAGTTATCAATTTTATCAATATTATCAAGTGAGTCATTATTACTGCAAATATTTTTCTATTGCCTTTTAATAAAAAAGAAAACAAGTAGAGTCCCTCGTGCAAAGTGGTGTAAGAAATGTCTTCTGAATAGAACAAATCATTCTTATACAACTTGGATGATGGACTTAACAGAAGATCCCGATGACTGGTGGAATTATATGAGAATGGATAAAACTGCGTATAACGAATTACTACGATTGGTGACTTCTTCAATAGAATAACATAATACTGTGATGCGCGAATCTATATCGTCTCATGAAAGATTAAATTTTATTTTGAGATTTTTGACTGAGGACACGACTTGTATGATGTCCACACGCTCAAGCTTTACCGCGCAAACCGAGTTTGCACAAACCAAATCTTTGGCAAGTCGAAGTTTGCGCAAGTCGCATTTTTCGGTTTGTGCGAACTACCGTTTGGCCGGCTACACGCACGCGGTACCCGATACAAACCGGTTTGCGCAAGTAAGCGCAAGTAAAGCACAAACTTTACCACGCGCTTACTTGCGCCAACCGGTTTGTATCGGGTACCGTGAAAAAATTTTTAGTCATTTCCATGGTTACAAAAAAATTTCACCGGATATTGTACTAGTACAAATTAAATCGAATATTGTACTAGTCCTTTTGGTGATAATTTTAAACAAATGATTGTGTGGGATGTTTTCTGACACTTATGACACTTACCGAATATTATTAATTGTTGTTACGATAACAATCATCAATGACTCGATTGATAAATTATTTAATTTGCATAAAACGGGTTTGCGGGATTTGATTCATTAAATAGTCCTCCAAATACGATTCGTAGTCAATGTTATGCCGATTATTTTTGTCGTGCTGCGAAAGCACAGTTGACATGAGTGACACCACCACAAAAATGATCTGCATAACATTGTCTACTTGTCGTATTATAATTGATTATACAGTGAATTTTTTTTATGAGTCTCCATAGGGATTTACATGGTAAAATCTTTAACTCCTGTTAATGGTTTTTCTACTGCGAATTTCAAAATAATTTTTGGCACACTATTAGTTTGCATCTTTTTTTACATATTCTAGTAGTTTTTAAAATGTACAAAAGTGAAATTTTTTTATTTAAAGAGGAAAATAATTACACAATTTTAACTCGTTTTCACATTAAAATTTAATAAGTTAGGAGGCTTTGTCCACTGACAATTATTGTATAATTTTAAAGGTATGGGTCGATTGGATATTCCACCGCAAAATTATTATATCTCTCTACTTGAGACACCTTTAATATACGCCGTAATGAATTTTACTTTTTCTTCGATGGTGTACAAAGACATTTTCTCGTTTTGAAAGTCTTTCAAAAATCATTTTGAAATTCGCAGTAGAAAAACCGTTAACACGAGTTAAAGATTTTACCATGTAAATCCCTATGGAGACTCATAAAAAAAATTCACTGTATAATATATAACTCATTATAAATTTACCCAATAGCAATTACAAGTTTTACATAGTTACTATGTATTGATAAGCGAATATACCCCTTGACGACGTGGTATAACCGTTTTCGTATATTCGCTCCTCAAACAATGTGAATTTTGTCATAGTAACATCTTTTTGATGTTTATTAATAAACGTCAGAAAAACAATTTGTTTCATAATTCTTTATGTAATCGTAACGAATACCACTCAAGCAAACGAAAATAATCGGTATACTAACCTCGTCACTCGACGTATATCCGTAAAACACCACTCGAGCTAACGATCTCGTGGTGTTTCGCAGAATACGTCTAATGACTCGGAAGTATAATCGATTATTTTCTATGCTCTTGTAATATTACTACTGATAATTTTATAGTTGTCACTTAATAAATTTAGAATCATTTAATTTGGTTATTGCATGGATCGTGCAAAAAACGTCAGGCAAGATTGGAGGCATCGGTATCCTCGGCCACCAAACAATTACGTACCCCGATAAAATAACTATTAATTAAATCAGTAAATACGGGAAATTGACGGATCGTGCAAAAAAGTAGGTAATTACATCTAAGTATTTGTATTTGAGATGTAATCAGAGATGAAATCGCAATTTTACAGGCAATTGTGTAAATTAGTAATGTGCGTGCTTCAGAAAATTTCAACCAAAATTTAAAAACAAAAACCACATTTACTCTAATAGCTAGCTCATTTATTTTCCTTTCCTACTAAAATAACAGAAAACCATCACAACTACCTATATCATATTGTAAGTACGGTTAATAAACTGTGCAGTTTCTTCGCTACTAATTATGCTGAAATGATCTTGGACCAAAACGATTTCAGGTGTCGACTTGCAGTACTGAAACAAAAACAATATGTCAATTACTTAATATTAGAGTAGAGCTATGAATATAAAACATACAGAAGTCAATCCACAGTTGTCATATTTACTGGATTCGGAAGGTCTTATCAGATAGATTTTTCCTGTAACCAACTCATCGTTAGGCTGGAAGGCGCTAAGATCCTCCAGGCGTTTCCTCAAAACACTAAGACCTATCTCTAATTTCTTCTTGTCGTAATGGGTTAGTTTGCAATCATCCAATACCAAAGCAACACGAATACTCCACTCTTGAGCTTGTTTCAGTTTTTTTATTAACTAAGAGAGATACAGAAGTTGATCAAAACAGCTATCCTAAATTTAATTTTACTTACATCAATATCGCTGATACTGAATATTCTACTCAGTAAATTTACTTCTGAAGATGTTTGATCTTCACCTAAATGTTTGACGGCCATTTGTAGAGTGTTTGGAGCTCCTCCGATGAAATAAATGTGAGTTGAGGCATTCAACCGATTTAAGTGTCTTGCTATTTCGATGGTTAATGCACCTCCCCAGGCAACGCCTACCAAATTATATGGTCCTTGTGGCCAAATATTTCGAATTTTCTGAAAACGTTTCAGTTTTTTTAGATTTACATCTACCCAATAAAATTAAACAGGTCTAAATCACAAAGCGACTGTACCTTCACATAAGCCAGAGCAAGTTCTTCAATTGACAAAGACGTTGAAGGTAAAACAGCACAAAAAGTGGGATATATTATGTCCTTGGCCAAATCTTCAATTTGATCTTTTCCAGTTAAACTTGGAATAATGAACATGGGAATTAATTCTCTTATTTCTCGGGGTCCATATGTCGTCAACTGTATTAATTTTGGTTCTTTTGGTGCCTCTTTAATCTGCGTAATAATAACTTCTGGACTTGCCGGAATCAGATTATTTAACTCTAAAAATTTCAAATACCTAATAAACAAAATTATTGATAAAAAAATTATATATCATACTTTTATACAGAGCTTGAGTACTCTGCTTATAGACATGATCGCGATCATCCTTGATGAAAATATTTTTAATTTTGTAACTGAGAATTTCGTCCAAACAGCCAACTCCGTCTACAAAGCCTAAGTCTTTTAGCCACTGCACGTTATAGGTGTTAAAACCAGCTTCTGATCGCATATAACAGATACCTGCAGCTGAGCTAATAAAATTGACCAGTAGAGCCTTTGGTGCGGTTGTACGCAAAGCTTGGTCAATATAATGAACCGATTTGATGTCGGTATTTCTTGACAATGTTGGTTTGGTTGGTAAAATGAAAACACCTTGAATAGGTCCCAGAAGACAAACTTCTGATAATAGTTCAGTTGCACCCTCCCTAGTATGAATTTTGTTTGGTGCCAAAATTATTTCGGCTCCATAGTATGTTTGAAGTAGAGATAAACGCCGATTAATGTGGTTTTGTTGGGGTTTCAAATCGGAGGATATAACAATTTTTCTTGCACCACGCAACACCAGCCACTCAGTTACATCTGCCCAATATTCCACGTTTCCTCCTAAATTATTTAATTCAGAAATAAATTAAATTAAGTGTTAGCAAGTGTTACTTACCACATATTAAATATGAACTTTTGCGGTTGCAAATAAACTGTGAGGGTTTATCCACGTTGAATTTGTTTAATGTTACACTATCACTGACTTCAATTATGATTTTCCCTATGTTTTTGCTACTTTTCAAAGTACTGAAAATAAATAAGAAATTCAAGGTACAAGTTGAAATTCGTTGTCGTTGTGATTGTTACCATAAAATTTCACTTATATTTTGATGATCAACAAATTTTGAATCCAAAGGTGTCACTCTCGAGTCAATTATTGCTTCCACTATTCCATCTTTAATTTTAGTCTTAACATCATCTGGAAGATGCATAATAGCGTCGAAATCAACTGTGTAAAAATCGGTATTACGTTGAAACACGTTCATTCCAATTGATTTATTTTCCTCTAAATCATATTTTCCATATTGTAAAAATCGTCCATTAAAAGCAAGTGTGCTCAAAGATATTTGTAGCAAGTTGCCTGAAAGACAATTTAAGATGACGTTTGCACCTTTCCCGTTAGTAGCCTGCAGCAGGATAGGTCCAAAACTTGTACTCTCGGATGACAAGATGTTGTTGTCGTTGAGCTAAAAAAATATTATGTATCCTAACCAAAAGTACAGTTTGTGATGTAATTTTTACAATTTTAATTGTTGTACTATTGAAATAGGTACTGTATAAATACTGTGTCATTAAAATATTTAAATGAGTAGGTACTTCAAACTTGATTTAGGTTCAATTCAAAATTGTTAAGTTTGAAATACTGCAATTTAGCTTATACGATCGCGTCTGTATGTACGTGCTTTTAAAACATAAAAGATTAGGTAATTTATAAATTTTCTTCCACGTACGTCGTACGAAGAAAAGAATGTTCTTGATTTGATTTTAAATGGTTGATAAAATATTGATTAAGAAAATAAAACATTGTATTTCTAATATTACTAATGGTACTTACGAAGGGAAATGAGTTCTTAATATGAGCTCTTTGCATGTTGGTAGCCACTGTTGTAAATACGTGACATCGATGAGCAAATGCTAAACTAATTGCTGCAGAACCAATCGCAGAACAACCTGCGTGAACCAAAACAACGTCACCTGATTTTATGTTTGCTTTCAAGAAAAGAGCGTAATAAGCCTGGAAAAATATTAAACAACATAATAGTAAACATACATATGACTCATTTTTTAGCTTACACAAACATAGGCATTAGGAACGCCAGCACTATATTCTACAGACCACTTTGTTGGCATGTTCCATTTTAAAATTGGATCAGCGACTAATGTTGATGTGTTCGGATCAAATCTAGCTAGTCCCATTATATTTTTTCCAGCTGCATCGAAGCCAGAATAATCAATGTTACCTAATTCGTTCCTTTTAGGAAACTGTGGATTTATTGTTTCGTCTTTCAAATTAATCCCAATGTATTTAAGATTAACATTCTTGATTACATCGCTTGTCATGCAGAAATTGTTTGGGACATTATCTTTTAATTTTAAAGGAATTGATAAGTAACAACCTACAACTCCATCCTTGATGATGGTTTGGAAAAGGTTTTGTTTAAATAATATTTTTGTGGAATGTTCGTGCGGATTAAATTCGGATGATTTGTTGTCCAATGTGAACAACACTCGTACATTCTGCATATCAGGCAGTTCACGAAGTTCTTGTTGGAAATTTGCAAAACCTTCAATTGGTATCACATTAGAAATTAAGTAAATACTCTGACGTTTGTCATTTGCTACTGCAGCAGCAGATTTTAGTTCGTGCACCCACGATGCTGATCCGCGATATAGGTCCTTCACACTTAATGAATCAGTTTTGGCCAAAATAATAGCAGGTTCCACGTGGTGTGCCTGAAATATTGTAAAATTACATGGACAATTTTTGTATAATGTTTTTTAACAATTACTCTGCGAATAACAGAATAGCTAATATCTCCAATATAAAATTGTGCTACTTGCACGATGTCAGAATGAAATAAAATATTCTTATTGGTTTGTACTAAAAAAAAACCGTGACATGATTCCACTAGTTTAGCAACAACCGGTGTTATATGGTCGTTGAAAATAATAAGCAAAGGATAGCTGTCTTGAATTATTATTTGTTTGGAATCTTTCACTGAAACCACATTAGACTGAAACGGAAAACTTTTATAATTTATATGATATTAAGTATTTACTACTTACATTCAGTTTCTTGTATTCTTTCAAAACCTCGTTAACATTATTTAATAATGATGGATTTTTACTCTCAATTTCAGTAACTATCACACTAGTTACATATTGATCAACGAAATTATTTAAAGTAAGCTGCAACGCAGTGTTAATACCACTTTCTATTGACTGTGGAAGAACAAAATAAGTTGTTAAGTTATTACTGCATAGTTCTACAGTTGTACATACATTATACGTTATATTGTTTAAGGGAATAAAATCAAGACAATTCAAATAGTTTGAATTTTTGGACTTTTCCAAAGTGGTTGTTCTCAAGCCAATAAGTTGAATACCTGGGGTAGAAATTATCCCAGTAGAAAAATTGTAAGTGACTTGAACATCGTCTTTTTCCGCTGGCAGAAGTGTTTGAGATATTGCAATTTTTTTAATAAATTTAGGTGTTTGTCCTTCCTGTTTTCTTTCACCTGCTTGTAATAAAACTTGCTGGATCATGGCTTCTAAGAACAAGTGCCATTTCAAATTCCAATAAATTGAACTAACCGAACCTAAAAATGTTTAATGATCATCATTTTTTCCAGGTCATTTTTAAGAAAGTAGGTATAAGTACCATTTTCTGTTATAATTAAATTTTTTATGGTTTTAAATAAACCAGAATAATTGTGGCCTCTATGATGCATTTCATTATAAAAGTCATTTCCGGATAACTGAACGTTGTCTTTACCAATCTCAATTTCATCAGTGTCTAAGAGGAATTTGTCATTTTTTTCTGGTATAGATATCTTACCAGTCATTATTAATTCTTTATTAGAAACAATCTCAAATTCTCCAGTACCTTTACGTACCATTACATGAAGTGGTACAGAACCTGCAATGTTTTGGTTATTAAAAAAATATTAATAAATTACTTATATTTGCTTACCGATTTTAGGAATTTGCAGAACATTTCTAATAAATATATTTTCAAATATCATGTTGGAATGGTTAACTTGAATATTTAAAAATATTTCAAAGACAATGTTCTGAAACGGATAACCAATTTATATAATAAAGAAAAAATAGAAAATATTTTGCCCATACTAAATAGAAACTGGTAGGTAAGATAATTCTATCATCAAATTGATGTCCAACGCAATCTCGGAATTGTTCACTGTTCAAAGTAATCGGAATATCTCTCAATCCCAAATTTAAACTGAATTGTTTTCCTTCTATGCCAGTTCTCCATGACTCCTCATGATTCCAGTATGATAAGTCAGATAAAGTGGAAGTTCCTTTACTCACGGGATACTCTAGTTTTGGATAAAGTGCTGATACATTTAAGTCGAGACCAGCTAAATACATTCTGAAAATAAAATCACTTTCAACAAAATGTGTAAACTATATATTATGCTCCGGCTTATTAATTTCTAGGTAAATTAGTTAAATATCGATTGTCTAATTGTCTAAGGTCCGGTATTTCAATGTCAGTTTAAACCAAATTTGGGTAAACTTCAATTAGAATGTGAATTTTATCATTTTAAATTTGTACATTCTAAACTAAGTTTACACAAATTTGGTTTAAACTGACATTGAAATACCGGACCTAAATAATTGTATCCCAGGTACCTACTAATAGCAAGCAAATACATTTAGATGAAGGTGAATATATCGAGCCTAAATATCAATAATATTATTAATTCATATCTGAAGTTTTTCCTTCCTTTTAAGTGTTTAGCATTAGAGCAAAATAGTGTTTACCTTCCCAAACTTGCAAGCAGAAATTCCACACTACTCTTGCAACCCCTGTTTGTTAAAGAAATGTTCGTGCATCCAGACATCAAAGACCTCTTCAAAATAGCTTGTAATAAACCATGTGGAGCGATTTCTATTAAAACCGAATCTTTGGGAATATGCTTTAAGCCCTCCTCGAACAGTACGGAACTAAGCAAATTGTTCGTGTGATACTCAGCCGACGAATTTTTGGCTAAATCAGTCTCCCAGTCTTCTTCCAGGGTGGAAGTACTCACCCATTTCGAGGATCTTGTAACTGGTTCCGGAATAACTTCTTGTAGATATTTTAATAACAGTGGGGCAGCTGGTTTGATATATTGGCTATGATATGCAATATTTGAAACATTTACTAAACGGGCAAAAACTCCTTTATCCTGTAACTGTTTCACAAACGTTTCCATATCCTCTGTTGGCCCAGATATTGTTGAACTGTCTGGACCATTATGACAAGCTACTTCAATAGATGCGGGTACTTCGTCTTTGATTTCTTGGTAACCCATCCCTATAGCAGCCATCATTCCCTTAATTAAGTTGGCTTCTAAAGAGGCACGACCTCTTGAGTAGGCACTTAAGATCATTTGTTCAGCTGTTAAACAACCATCAGCATATGCACAGCCCAATTCTCCAACAGAATGTCCGATTATTCCATGAGGCACAATACCAATAGATTTAAGTATGTCAGTTAGACCAATCTGTAATAATTATTACTCTTTTTATATGCCGATTTTACGATTCAGCACTGAAATTATACCTGAATTGCAGCAATACCAACAAAGGAATGTAAAATACTGTCATATACATGTGAATCCTTACTGGAGATGATGTCAAGTAAGTCTACACCTTTAGGCTTTAAGACGTTAGTGCATTTGTTGATGGCATCAGCAAACACTGGTAAGGTCATTAAATCACCAACCATTCCAGTCCATTGACTGCCCATTCCGGAATAAACAAACCAAATTTGTCGTTTTTTGCCAGAATGATACTAAAACTTATGGAAATTAAATTCTGGTGATCTACCACAAATGCTTGAAAGTACCTCAAATTCCTTTTTCCCATCTTCACCTCCAACAATAGTATAACCCCTGTAGAGATGGCCCAAAATAGGTTTCTCATATAAATCTTGAATTAGTTGGAAAAATTGAGGGTTATCTTTATGTTTAGATCTTATCTACAATTAACAACATTTTTTTATTAATTTATTTTTCTATTTTGCGTCTCTAACAGAGTCATTATGAAACGCAAACGGGTTTCATAATAGCTTCATTGTGAACTCCGGCTTTTTATTTTTTCATAGTGGTAACATTGCTTGCCATTAATTTCCAATGACATGTGGGTAACGCAGCGTCAAAAGCCAAAGCCAACCTCACAAAATTGCGAAAAAGAAACTAGTGAAATTTTGAAATTTTTTTTATTATTTTTTCGAAAGTAAATCATTTATAGCTAATTAGGCTTTTTAGGCACTTTTCGCTTCGCTCGTCGAACTTCAAACAACTTGTGCCACAATATAGCGTCTTATAAAACTCGTATAATAATATACTATTTTTTGTCCAGACAATAAACATGTTTGGTTGACAGAAATCCTGGCAAGCTGAAATTTGAGAGAGATGAGAATTTGAGTGTCCGAGTGAACCCCCAAATAATATGTTTTCGTATCATAATTATTGTAGAAGATAAATTTCGAAAGAAATTTGGTTCAATAAAAATTGTCTTACGTGACCTTAAAACATAGGTACAGGGTCTTTCACGTAAAAGTAACACCCCTCTTATTTTCTTATCTATTGAGATATTTTATACGAAGTATAAGGAAGTATTGTAATCGTGATTTTTTTCGACTTCGAGATTTTGATGGATTTACACGTTTTGAGGGCCCCTGAATCCATTTTGACCATTTTCGCCATGATGTCTGTCTGTCTGTCTGCCTGTATCCACCATAACTCAAAAACGAGTTATCAGATTTGATTCAAATTTGTGGGTGCCACATTCAATGTTTTTCATCTAGCACCAAAACAAGTGACACTTACCTGAAGACATTTTTTAGGTTTTTTAGGAATATCTTGAAAAATAAACCATTTATGAGATTTTTTATTCTTTAACATTGTTTTAGAATTGAATTTTGAACAAATTTTGTTTGAACTTTTTTTGAAATTCCGTCAAAAAAATTTCAAGAAAACTAGATATTCTTAAAACACTTTATATTTCTCATAGCGCGCGTTGATATTTGAATTCGATGGTCGAGGTAGACCATGTATCTCATTCTCTCATTATATGGCTGCCAAACGGAAGGTCCCGGGTTCGAATCCCAGAAGGAACGGACCATTAGTTTTTTTTTATTTTACTGGTTTCTATGGTACCGAAAACAATAATAAAGAATAAATAATAGTAGTTTAATAAACAAGAGTGTTAATAAGAGCGATTAATAATCGAAACGATTTAGTTGAATCCGACGGTCGAGATAGACATGTGTCTGATTATATTGCTGCCAAACGGAAGGTCCCGGGTTCGAATCCAAGAAGGACGGATAATTAGTTTTTGTTTTATTTTACTGGTTTCTATGGTGGGACAAGGACAGATTTACGTGTATTGCAATAAGTGCGACAGAGACTATTTGAAAATTGCTGAAAACCCTCAAAATTTTACAAGCAATTTAACTTAATTTCTTTAGAAAAAATAATTATTGTGATACTATCCGTATAAGAAAGTCATGTGTTGGGCACATCAGATATTTTCTGAAGTTTTCAAATATGCCATCAAAACTTTTTACTTTCATATAAGAAAGTATAGTATTACTTCGTATAAGAAAGTAAAAATAATAAAAGCATTGAAAAAAGTGTGTTTTTATTGCTAATTTTTAATTATTCAATATTAAAAGTCGTAAAAATTAGTTCGCATTTAAAACACGACGTGATCGGTTGAAGGGTTTGTGACGTCATTAGCCATGTTCTGTTCAGTTGTCAGTGTCATTTGTGTACAAAATTCAGCATTGAATGAAATTTCGACATCACGCAACATGGCGCGCTTTTCGGGGTGTTTGAAAAGTATCTTTTCTTCAATTTGAAATTTTGGGGGTCGGGATAAACTTTTGAAGTATAAAAAAAATTTGTACAATGTTTTTTTACCTCTAGATGACATTAAGCAGGTTTTCAAGCGTTTTCATTTTTGAAAGGATGACTCTATTTTAAGAAACTATTCCTTTTTAGGCTGTTAAACACTGCGATATCTGCTAATTCCAAATTTGTAGGCTGTCAGCTGTAACCATTTTTCAACTCTTATTATGCTTGATTATTTATGCAAATTGGAATATAGTTTAGAAATACGAATGTTTTTGATTTTGGCAGTTAAAAAAAGATTTTGCCTTTTTTTCTAGTTGAATAATATTTGATATTACATCGTCCTGAACCAACGACTTCATATAAAAGAATGGTTAATTCTTATATGTAATTGCACAAACAATCAATAGTATATTGTAATACAAGTGCGGAAAACGCATCATGAAAATACGAGTGTGAAATTTGCAACGCGAGCGATAGCGAGTGCTGCAATCACACGAGTATTGTCATGGGCCATTTCCGTAAGCGTGTTACATACGATTTTTTCTACGAAAACGTAGAATTCGTAAAAAATTAAATTATTTGTAAATCTTTTTCTAATTAAAAAAAACATCAAGTGCGTTTGTTGTCATAGAACTGAAAGCTCATAGCTGTTGACAGTTTATAAATTGTGTCGTGTCATCGAAATAATTTTGATTTTGAGATCAAATTACGTGAATATAAACATGGAGTTTCAAAACTAAAGCGAAAGCGATGAACTAATGTGCACTCCTCCGGTTGTTAGATATTAAATAAATGTTATAATTATAACTAAATGTAAGTACTTCTTTATATTTTTGTTTGCGTGTGGAAAGTTTAAAAAATGTGTGCGGAAAAAAATTTCCACACTAATTTTCCGTACTAGTTTTTCAAAAGCCTACTTTCAAGTTCGATTATTTTGTCAGAAAAAACGTCATTCCGCATTTTCGTAGAAAAAATAAATAAAGAGCAATGAGTAAAAATACAAACGGATTCTTTTCCAAAGTATTAAAAATAATATTAAGGAGATCAATAATTGGAACTAACAACCGACAAATAAATAAAATACTGGAATTTTGATAATATAGGTATGTACTTTGTATGACTTTCTTATACGGATAGTATCACAATTACTTCTCCTAAAGAAATTAAATTAAATTTCTTGTAAAAATTTTGAAGGTTTCCAGCAATTTTCAAATAGTCTCTGTCGCACTTATTGCAATACGCATAAATCTGTCCTTGTCCCTTATAACCGAATTTTACGACAAAATTTTTGTTTTATTTTAGGTTTTTGACCTATTACTCACTTAAAAAAATCTCCCGGTATGAAATTACATTTTTTGTCGATCGTTTATTAAAGATCTAGTTAATGTAATAAAAGGAGTGTATTAATAACTCAGTTTAATGCATACGTGCACATTAAAAACATTGTTGAGATTATGAGATTTGCTAGGTAACCAACAAAATATTATATTATTGAAACATGCATTTGAACTAACAGCTGCCGAAATTAATTAATTATGTCAGTGGTATTTTGACTTATTGCATATTATGTCAGAATTTGGATTTTGCCATGGAACAAAATTAGATTATTTTCATTCTAATAAAGAGCGATCGACAAAAAAATATTGTAATCAACATGAATGTTAATCGGCGATTAATAATCTCGACTCATTAACGCGGTCGCTGCGCTCACGCGTTAAAATCGTTTCGATTATTAATCGCTCTTATTAACACTCTTGTTTATTAAACTACTATTATTTATTCTTTATTATTGTTTTCGGTACCATAGAAACCAGTAAAATAAAAAAAAACTAATGGTCCGTTCCTTCTGGGATTCGAACCCGGGACCTTCCGTTTGGCAGCCCTATAATGAGAGAATGAGATACATGGTCTACCTCGACCATCGAATTCAAATATCAACGCGCGCTATGAGAAATGTAAAGTGTTTTAAGAATATCTAGTTTTTTTGAAATTTTTTTGGCGGAATTTCAAATAAAAGTTCAAACAAAATTTGTTCAAAATTCAATTCTAAATCAATGTTAAAGAATAAAAAAATCTCATAAATTGTTTATTTTTCAAGATATTCCTAAAAAACCTAAAAATGTCTTCAGGTAACTGTCACTTGTTTTGATGCTAGATGAAAAACATTGAATGTGGCACCCACAATTTTGTTCAAACTCTTAAATATGAAATTTGAATCAAATCCAATAAGTCGTTTTTGAGTTATGGTGGGTACAGACAGACAGACACACACAGACAGACATCATGGCGAAAATGGTCAGAATGGATTCAGGGGCCCTCAAAACGTGTAAATCCATCAAAATCTCGAAGTCGAAAAAAATCATGATTACTATACTTCCTTATACTACGTATAAGAAAGTAATAAAAAATCTCTCGGTATAAAATCACATTTATTTATTCATTAGGTATTATTGTTTTCGGTAGCATAGAAAGCAGTAAAATAAAAAAAAAATAATGGTCCTTCTAGGATTCGAACCCGGGACCTTCCGTTTGGCAGCCAAGCCTCTATGTCTAGTCTACCTAGACCGTCGGATTCAACGATTAACGCGCACTATAAGAAATATGAGTGTTTTAAGAATTTCGCGTTTTTTTGAAATTTTTTTGACAGAATTTCAAAAAAAAGTTCAAACAAAATTTGTTGAAAATTTCATTCTAAATCAATGTTAAAGAATAAAAAAATCTTATAAATTGTTTATTTTTCAAGATATTCCTAAAAAACCTAAAAATGTCTTCAGGTAAGTGCCACT
Source organism: Pediacus dermestoides (assembly GCA_963942485.1). NCBI lineage: Eukaryota > Metazoa > Arthropoda > Insecta > Coleoptera > Cucujidae > Pediacus > Pediacus dermestoides. The sequence goes on from OZ012626.1 coordinate 15,936,545, forward strand.
TGTGTTGGTGCTAGATGAAAAACATTGAATGTGCACCCACAAATTTGTTCAAACTCTTAAATATGAAATTTGAATCAAATCCGATAATTCGTTTTTGAGTTATGGTGGATACAGACAGACAGACAGACATCATTTCGAAAATGGTTAAAATGGATTCACGTGTAAATTCATCAAAATCTCGAAGTCGAAAAAAATCACGATTAGGCACTATACTTTCTTATTACTTCGTATAAGAAAGTAAAAATGTAATACTTACTGAATCTAAAAATTTTTTTATCCCGTCTTCAGTTCTGGTAGATGCAATTGCTAAACGCGGTAAACTGTCTTCTATTTTAATCGGTTTCTTAGGATTAGATTTCAAAAGCATATGACCGTAATATGTATCCAGACCAATTGAATTTATAGCTGCGTATGTACCCTTCCATGGTCGATTTTCATTTACAACTTCAATCCTACCACTAGCAATCGGTTCTATTTCAGTATTTGGTTTGTCATAATGAATGTTTGCAGGAATCATTTCTTCTTCCATGGCGATTAGAACTTTGGCTACTGAAAACATACTGGCAGAAGCCTCACTATGCCCAGTATTGCTTTTGATAGACCCGACCAGCAAGGGACTTTTACGATTTTTACAGTAAATGTTGTCCAAAGCTTCCAATTCTTTTTTATCAACTTCCTAAAAAGTAAAGTAGTTTTAAAAAAAGCCAAAAATCTTTAATGCGTTTTAAACCTTCAAACCACATCCGCATGCCTCTACAAAATCAACTTCCTCAGGTTTAACTTCAGACTCTTCGTAAAATCTTTGGAAGAACTGAATCATATCTTTGGAACTCGGATCTGTTAGTTTGTTATTTCCAGAAACAGAAAAGCACGTATCAACGTTGACAATCGAAGCGTAAATTCTTTTCGCCATAGATGCTCTCTGGAGATAAAGAACTACTATACCATCACTTCGCGTATAACCATCAGCTGGTAAAAGCAATAATTAATATTATTAACGTTTTAGATATTAGTTTGCACAATGTTTACCATCCATATCAAACGATTTAGTGATTCCCACTGTAGATAAGACGCCCAAATCATTGTAATTCCATTGAACTTCACTGTTCAAAACCAAATTTGCAGTTCCGACTATGGCAGCCTCACATTGTCCGGTTCTAATTGCATCGTATCCTTGTCTAATCACCTCTAACCCACTAACCCAATTTGCATCATAAGCTACACTAGGCCCTAGAGAGTTATATTTGATAACTTAAAAACTTTCTTGATTATTTTCTATCTGGCTTATTACCCTTTAAATTTAACCAATAAGATATACGATTTGGCATCATTGCCCTGCAATGTCCAGTAACACCAAAACCACTGCCGACAGATTCATAAAACAAGCTATCATTTTCACCAAGTGATGAACCCATGAATACTCCAATTCGTTTTCCTTTGATCTCAGTTGGATTTACTCCTGATAACATTGAAATAACCACAAACATTAAGACAAGCTTAAGAGATAATTACAAGTATATTGTGTATACCAGCATCAAGAAGTGCCTCAAAAGTTTTCTCAAGAGCTAAACGTTGCATGGGATCCATGTAGAAACTTTGATGACGATGAATTCCGAAGTAAGCATGATCAAAATAATCCACAGTAATTTTACCAATTTGATTGGTCACACCTCTTTCGCCTATAAGACGTTAAGGCATCGAATCCATTTCGTTTTTTTTTTACTTTATATTACCTGCTTTCCATCGAGAGTCCATTAAATCATCGTTATTGAAAAGATGTTCCTTTAACTCTGCCAAATTTTCAGATTTCGGAAATGCTCCACCAATTCCAGATATAACCACGTCATCGTTGATGAAATTCATTATATTTGAATAGGTAAAAATTATCTAAAATTTAAAAACGATTACAACAATTTAATTCATTTGAAACACATTATCCCAAGTTTTAATTATTTAGCAAAATATTCATTAATATTTATGTATGTAATTATTGTTAGTGAACCTCCGCTATTACTATTTAAAAGGCTTTTATTCATTATCATAAAATGGTTCATATATTTCCATTATTATTGTTTAAAAAGAATGAATTCTAAGTCGGGTTTGAAAATAGTATACCTATACAAGCATATAATGGTGGCTATTATTCACGTTGATGATTATGATATTCATAATTATGATAATTCACTGCTAGCAGTGAATATTGTATATAAATATAATTGAATAAATACAAGTACAATGAGTATATTATAAGATAGTCGTGGACAATAGTATATTATGTATTATACCAGTTTTATAAGACACTATATTGTGGTACAAGTTGTTTGAAGTACGACGAGCGAAGCGAGGAGTGCTTCAAAGGAACGAGTGCCACAAGAATGAGTGATGAAGAATGACTGAATCTGTTGGTATTGAAAAAATAACTATAGTCTGTTTTTAAACTAGGAGGAGTAAACTGAAAATCCAGATATCACCAAAAAATACACTAGAAAAATTCGACGGCAAATTCGAATTATTTAATTTTTAATCTTAACAAATTTTTTACTTTAGGAATTACAATTAGATAATTGCAAACACAAAACTGATACGAAAACATCCGTGGTCAAAACAAACGTCAAACCGGTTTAAACTTCAAATTAAATTATACGAAAATGTTAATGTGTAAAACCCGCCCCGTCACAGCCAATCACAGGGAGACATTTTAGTGCGCCAAATTTGAATCACTCCTTAAAAACAGACTATAGTGAGATTGGACTATTGACGCAAACTATACCGCAAGGGCATTGGCGCGCACATCTTACTGTCAACTTTTGACAGTCTTGACAATCTCAACATAACAATACTTCACCATAATATAACCTTAGATTTTGTAAACTGACATTTTTAATTGTGACAATCAGGTTTGCAAATCATACCACAAAAAAAATTCCTAATTTCGCAATTGTTTTAATACCAACAGATTCAGTCATTCCTGATCACACTGTATTTATACTCTAAATTTAATAATATGTGTCAAATATAAACCTATGAATATTTGGAATGATTTGACAATGGTTGGTAACTAGAGATGAAACCGGATCTGGATCCGGAATCCGGCCAGTTGGCCGGAATTTCGGTTCCGCCGGAACTTAGCATTAGATCCAACCGGATCCAACAAAAACAAAAATCAGTTGCAATAATACTAGTTCAACTGAATCCGAGAAGACTCCGAGTTAAATTTAAAAAAAAACGATTTCACAATAATCTGATTTATGGTTTAACCGAGGGTTTAACTCTGAGTTATTATTGAATTAAATCGCCTTTCTGAAATTGGGTAATGGGTGATTGTTCTTCTATTAAGTTCTCGTATTCGTCCTTGTGATAAGTTTTTAAATGTTTCAACATATGCGATGAGGAGGCGGATTTGCCGGTACCTCCCCGAGAAATTTTAATTTTACATGTAAGACAAATTACCTTTGATTTGTCAATTTCGTCAATTTGAAAATAATAACACAATTTAGTTCGCGTATTAGGCATTTTTTAAATAAAACTAATCGAAGGAATAAAATTGTAAAAAAACGCCAATAAAAACAGTGTTAACACTGAATCTAACCTACACTATATCTCAAATGGTGAGTTCAAATTTTCACAATTAAATGTATAAACGAAAACAAAGCAGAGTATCAAGTATGTCCATCTAGCAAATATTTATGCCACCAAGATCCGGTTCCCGTCCGTGATCCGGCCCTAGAGTTCGGATGTGGTTCCGGGATTCAGTATTTTCAAAAAAATGGGTCCGTTTCATCACTATTGGTAACACTAACTAAACAATAAAACAAGTTTAACTTGAAATTAGTTGTCATTCAAAATTAGCAACAAGCTTTTTTGATATTCTATTAATATGTGTAAACAAGCAATAGTAGTTTATGCAACAAGGTAGGAATTAAGAGATTCTGACGAGTGTGAAAATTAGACCCGAGCGAAGCGAGGGTGCAAGAACACGAAGCAGAATCAATTTCTCCCGTGTAGTATACTCTATTTCTTGTTACACCTGTGCGAAAATGGCCACTTCTTTGCGTGAAACGCGCGAACAAATTATAACAGCATAACATTTTTGCTTGACACTTTGCGGAGAGAAAATCACCTTGACAACCATAAACAAACACAAATAACTCCCGCATATTAGGGAGGGAATGGCTACCCAAGTGAGAAATGTTACCCCCACTCCTTATTTTCCGCGACTAGCCTAAAAAGACGACTTTGTACCCCCATTTCACGAAAATAAAGTGGCCATTTTCGTGCAGGTATGAGAAAAGTACGGGGTGTCCCATTTTCGACACTTTTGGGGGCTATTGGAGTTATTATCAAAGATAGAGTGTTGCGCTTTTTACCTTTCTGTCCTACTTTTATAAGAAACCAAAGATTAAAGGCTCAAATTTGTCATGGCTCTCTTAGTTTTTAATCTACAGAGTGATTCTGATAATCTTTGTTTTTTAGATGATAGAGTTTTTTACGTAGAGTTCAGTGGCGTAGGCAGTTTTTGTCTAAAAGGTTTAGTTTTTGAGATATTTTTTAAATGGGACACACTATACAGTGTGATTCAAATTGGGCCATCTGTGCCGTTTGTGTGGATAAAAAACTGATGAATGACGCGAGAATTGCTGTCACTGTCACTGCAACTGGCAACGGATTTGAGCCTACACCCATCCGGGAGCTTTCTCTCCTCTATTTTTATACCTTCTTAAGTGAGGGTGTACCATTTAAAAAACATAAGTTTGGCAATAACTCAAAAACTAAAGCTTTTAGACAAAAACTGCCTACGCCACTGAACTCTACGTAAAAAACTCTATCAAGATCAGTTTTCACCTTTTTGATTAGTAGACGCATAGCGGATATACGAGGGGTGTCTAAATTACAAAGATTTTCAAAATCACTCTGTAGATTAAAAATTAAGAGAGCCATAACAAATTTGACCCCGGAATCTTTCGTTTCGTAAAAAAGTAGGAAAGGAATGTTAAAACCGCAACACTCTATCTTTGATAATAACTCCAATACCCCCTAAAAGTGTCGAAAATGGGATACCCTGTACATATAAGTAATACACCATCTGAACTAAGAAAAAGAGCCCAATTAGCTATAAATGATTTACTTTCGAAAAAATAATAATAAAATGTTTAAAATTCTACTATTTTCCTTTCTACAATTTTATGAGGTTGGCCTTGGCTTTTGACGCTGCGTAACCCACACGTCATTGGAAATAGTGGCAAGCAATGTTGGTACCACTATGAAAAAATAAAGGGTTGGATTTCAGAATGAAGTTGTTAGGGACGTAAAATAGAAAAATAGTTTTTTGTATAACAAGGGAGGAAAGCCATGAATTCTCTCCCGCGTATGAAGTTTAATACCATACGCGTAGCGGAGGGCAGTAATCATCTAAGGGAGAGAAGAAAGCTTTCCTCCAGTGTTATACATATAATTTTTTGTACTCCTATGGTTTAGAAAGTAGGCTTTTGCCCCCCTTAAAGTAGGCAATGTCCTCCCTATAGGGAGGAAAATGTATTTTTCTCCCTCAAAATTCTCCCCAGGGAGAAAAATTACAATTTCCTACATAGGGAGGACATTGCCTACTTTGGATCTCAATTTGAGGGAGCAAAAGCCTACTTTCTAAACAAAGAGTAGAAAAAAAAAATTTCTACTCTTATACAGGGTGTTCGCGCGAACTTGCTAACTATTGCTAACTTTGTTATTATTGGAGTTACAAAGTCGGTTAAATTAGCATTTTTTCGGCTGATTACAATGATGAAAACAGAAAAACAATTGACCATCTGGTTTTCGCGATATTTACAAAAATATTATTTTTTTAAATGGAACACTGTATATTTTTGCAAAAATTGATGATAAATTAAATTCTGTAAAAAAATGTCCTTACTTTTTTTTTCACAAAAATTTTAAATAAGCGAGTTATTTTGAAAAAAAATATCAAATAGCCATTAAATATAATTTTGCCAATTTTCAATGTTTCCGTAATAGTCCAGTCAACCCGTCGGAAAAAAGGGTCGTTTTCAGAAAAAATGTGGAAAGCTTAAATTCAAAAACTCGGGAAAATCCTCGGACCCATTTTTTGGGAAATCCAAGAAGTTTTTGGATTTGATTATACGCGAGAACGGTTAGTTGCAGAAGAAAATTTTGTTAATAAATATTGTAGAGGGCAATATTTTCTACAATTTATCTCAAAGGAGCGATGCGTTACGACAAAAAATGCCAAAAGTAGAGGGCACCAAAATACCCAAAAATAAGTGTTTTCACTTTTTTACATCGAAAAAATTTTTTTACGCACAAGTCTAAATATCTATGTTGACAAGCGAAGAAAAACACACAATTTTTGTATAAACGTCTTTTTTCTACGAAAATGCAGAATGACGTTTTTTCTTCACATTAGTTCATCGCTTTCGCTTTAGTTTTGAAACTCCATGTTTATATTCACGTAATTTGATCTCAAAATCAAAATTATTTCGATGACAGGACACAATTTATAAACTGTCAACAGCTATGAGCTTTCAGTTCTATGACAACGAACTCACTTGATGTTTTTTTTAATTAGAAAAAGATTTACAAATAATTTTATTTATTACGAATTCCACGTTTTCGTAGAAAAAATCGTATGTAACACGCTTGCGGAAATGGCCCATGACAATACTCGTGTGATTGCAGCACTCGCTATCGCTAGCGTTGCAAATTTCACACTCGTATTGTCATGATGCGTTTTCCGCATTTGATTGCGTCTCGCACGATATATTGATAAAAAAATTGGAAGACTTTGGGGTGAGAGGCGTCTGTCGGAGACTTTTCGAATCTTATCTCTCGGAAAGAACACAACTGGTCAAATATAGTAACAATATTAGTAAGGAGATGGTGGTGGGAAGGGGAGTGCCCCAGGGTTCAATCCTTGGGCCGCTCCTCTTTCTACTCTATATAAATAATCTGCCAGAGGCGGCATCGGCGGGGGGGTCACGAGCCTTTTATTCGCGGATGACTCAAATTTCCTGGTTAAAAGTCATGAAACATCAAACGACATATCAAAAAAAGTACAAGATGTTCTAGGAAGAGTAAAAAGCTGGTTTGGAAATAACGAGCTACTTTTAAATGAAGGAAAAACACAAAACCTAATCTTTGCGACTCGACCTTCTGCGAGTGGTGGGGTTGGGGGTCCGCCCGCCGGGGCTCGGTTTGGGCAGGCCAAATTCCTTGGAATTTATCTCGATTCTGCTCTGAGGTGGCAACCACATATCTTTTACGTGTGTTCAAAATTATCAAGAACGGTTTATGCCGTTAAAAGGGTATACAAAAAGGCGGCCATAAGGGGCGTATGTAGCGCGAATGTGAGAGATCACTGCAAATTATTGTAAAAGTACTTAATTGTGATACTATCCGTATAAGAAAGTCATGTGTTGGGCACATCAGATATTTTGAAATTTTTTTCACGGAATTTCAAAAAAGTTCAAACAAAATTTATTCAAAATTCAATCCTAAATCAATGTTAAAGAATAAAAAAATCTCGTAAATTGTTTATTTTTCAAGATATTCCTAAAAAACCTAAAAATGTCTTTAGGTAAGTACCACTTGTGTTGGTGCTAGATCAAAAAGATTTAATGTGGCACCCACAAATTTGAATCAAATCCGATAACTCGTTTTTGAGTTATGGTGGATACAGAGAGACAGACAGACATCATGGCGAAAATGGTCAAATTGGTTTCAGGGGCCCTCAAAACGTGTAAATCAATAAAAATCTCGAAGTCGAAAAAAATCACGATTACTATACTTACTTTCTTATTACTAAGTAATAACCCTGAATCCATTTTGACCATTTTCGCCATGATGTCTGTATGTAATATGTAATTTCACACCCTGTATTTCTGAAACGGTTGAGTTTTCGATATAAGTTTATTAAGAAATTTGATATTCTTTTATAACGTTTTGTATTGATTCCCAACTTATCGAAGATTCAGTTCGGACCACCCCGTATAATGTTTTTCTGATTTTTTTTTTGACAGAATTTCAAAAAAGTCCAAACAAAATATGTTCAAAAGTTAATTCTAAATCAATGTTAAGTAATAAAAAAATCTCGTAAATTGTTTATTTTCCAAAATATTCCTAAAAAACCTAAAAATGTCTTTAGGTAGGTAAGTACCACTTGTGTTGGTGCTAAATGAAAAATATTTAATGTGGTACCTACCCACAATTTTGTTCAAACTAGTAACTATGAAATTTGAATAAATTCCGATGAGTTATTTTTGAGTTATCGTGGATACAGGCAGACAGACATCATGGCGAAAATGGTCAAAATGGATTCAGGGACCAGGGAAACATTAAATTAATGATGTCAATTTTTTATCCGAACCCCTAATTTGGGAACTGAAATATAGAATACGCCACCTGGCGGTACAAATTGTCCCCCGTGAAAGAGAGTCACTTTGACATTTCAACATGTGAAGTATAGCAGGCTGCACAAAGTTTATTTTCTTGTTAAATATGATAACTAATAAAACGTTAAGATTTGTTTCAAATATTGCAGATAAGGCACACATAATTAGTGTTAAATACTTGTTATATGTTTATTATTACAGTGTCATGTGTAACGGAGAGCAAAAAGGGCCGCCTGTTGTGTTTAGAACCGGTATGAACCAGAGACTTTTCTCTGGATGAACTGCAAAGTTTTTTGTTGTGTTAATGGTTGTAAGTTGTAACAGCAAAGGGAAAAGAAATTGACTACTTAGTTTTCATTTATTTATTATTTATTTTCTTTTTATAAGAAGGAGTTTCACGGAGGGAAATTGGCTCATGTTTTTCCAAAACAACTTTCCTTTTCGACCATGTGAATTTCATATCAGTACCAGATATGTGATCCAATTGTTTTATATCGTGTCTGAAACAGAAAAAAAAAGAACAAAAGCAAACCAAAAAGACCAGAAAAATAAAATTGATAGTATATGCATTAACAATTGCAAACGCCATGATATTTTTGCTAACGAAGATGTTTGATGACATCCAAAAATACATGTATGTACCTATTAAATGATTTGTTGTTACATTTTCCCTTCTTCCAACTTTAACTAAATTAATTGTTTTTTCCAAAAACTAATTACAACCTAACCTTCCGCAAATATTTTTTATTACTTACCTTCTGTTAAATTTCTCGAGTTGTGATGTATCGGGACCGAAATAATTCGATTAAACTGAGTTTCATTGTGGTAATTTACTTATTGTAAAAACGCAAATAAAAGAATCACACACAAAAATTAAAAAACTTGCGTTAAATCTCGACACCGTTCATATAAACATGTGTAAATATTTGTGCGACCTTGAAAGCGACTCTCTTTCAAGCTTACGACTGCAGCGCCCCCATCGGTCATTTCAGTTCCCAATAGAGGCTCTTTCAAACGAGACCAAGTTTATCTAAAACGATTAAGCCAAAAAAAAGTTATTCAAATTGGCCCCTTCCCCCACCTGTTATTTGACAAGACAGAGAAAGGTACTCAAAACAAAAAAGTTTTCGGATTTTCGATAAATTACAATATAACTACTTTTGGCATATGTTTATTCGAGATATTTTTGAAAAAAAACGTGTTTTCTATTTTACCGTTAGTGATACGCCCTCTAGCGGTAGAGTTAGAAACTTAATTATTTCCAGCAATTTCTCTTGACCACTTTTACTATAAATATAGAGCGATCAAATAAATTTGTAATCGAGTCATCCATGAATCCGAAATCGTATGTAATTAATAGAGGATTAACATGTTTTTCAAAAAAAAAATTTTTCAGTAATTCATACCCACTTTTATGTATACATTTTTTTTCTCCGAATTTTTTGAGCACTGGAAAATTTTTGAAACGCGTTTGAAATTCGAACAAATTTAAAAAAGCCGACGACATGCCGAACAAAGCAAAGCAAATGTGACGTCATTCCTGTACATCTGTCATCTGATGAGATTTAAATTGTCAATAATAATAATACTGACGGATCAATAATCTCTTAAATATATCGTTATCCAAATCGATTATGAATGTAAAAAGTGATAATCACCGTTCGTATCGGTGTTGCTTTGTGCCTAGTTCTCCAAATACATAAAAAAATTCGTCCAAAAAGTTGTTTTTGTACGTTCCGGAAAATTTCGAACGTCGAAATTTGTGGTTTATACTTGCCCGAACCCGAAGGATCGATGAACCGTCGACAACTACAAGATTCTCATTCCACTGGTACCAAAATATTTTCTCTAGGCCGAATTGGCGAGCAGGAATTCACAATAATGTTAAAAACTAACGTTAAGTCCCTATGTACTGGTTTGAAAGTAAACCCCCGGTATGTACTATTAATTATTGTTGTACTTACATTAAAGTGATCCTCACAGCAATAACAATTTGTAGTTGTTGACGGTTTATTGATGCTTTAGGCAAGTATAAACCACAAATTTCGACGTTCTAATTTTTCCGAAACGTGCAAAAACAACTTTTTGGACGAATTTTTTTATGTATTTGGACAACGAGGCACAAAGCAACACCGATACGAACGATGATTATCACTTTTTACATTCATAATCGATTTGGATAACGATATATTTAAGAGATTATTGATCCGTCAGTATTATTGACAAGTTTCTAGTCTTCCTGATTGACAATTTAAATCTGATCAGATGACAGATGTACAGGAATGACGTCACATAGGTTCGGCTTTTTTTCGGGCGTGTTCGGTACGTCGTCGGCTATTTCAAATTTGTAGGAATTTCAATTGCTTGTTAAATATTGAAAAAAAAAAGAAAAATAATGAACAATAATTGTTTTTGGACTCAGGGCAACTCAAATTATACAAATAATATGCGAAACAAGGAATTTAAAAAAAAATGTTAATCCTCTATTGAACTGCATTACAATAAAATGTCAGTTGAAAGCTAAAAGGTTCAAGTTAAAGACATTCGGATTCAAATTCATGGATGACTCGATTACAAATTTATTTGATCGCTCGATATTTTTTCCGAGGGCTGTATGATAAACAGTTTCTGAGATACAGCCGGCATCCTCACTTATTTGGACACCCGGTACGGATGCGGTACGGCCACCGAGAACTCCCGTGGTGCCCTCAGCGTTTAATGTCCGAATGGTTTACAATTTTGTTCTGAAATATTTGTAGGTAAAATTTGCTGTTTTACTCATATATTTAATAAATAATATATTGCTAGCAACGTATCTTTCCCTATAAGTTGGACGCGTGTAATGAGAGAGAGATAGAGCAACAGTAATGAGTACTAATGCGCATGCGTGTTTTTTTACCGTTGATTGACATACCTGTATTAGGTTAGGTTCCGGTGATTGACTTATATCACGAATATCTCGATTTATTCTTATCAAATTTATTCATACATAATTCTTAAATACAAAAATATTTCAAATATACATATAATAAATAACACAGAGCATTAGAATTTGGAACATTTATTGAGAGAATCGCCCAATTTTCCACTTTTTTTTTGTAAATTCCGTTTTCAAGTCTTCGTCTTTGAAATGACATGAACAAATTCGCTGGCCAGAAATGTCATCTCTCTCATTTAGATTACATGCAGCTAACCATTGCTTTAGAGTATGTTCTGTTTTTTCAGAATTACTCGGAAATCTAGAAATAATAATCTAATTGTAAGGAAAAAAGCTTATTTACACGTGCATGAATAATAATGTACAAAACTGTAACAAAAACTATTTTGAAAATTTTTTTAAAGTTTAATAAAAACTTGAAGAAAGTAGAGATTTTTAAAAATATAAGCACTATAGGTAATTAACAATCAATACTTACTTATGCAATGAAATTTTCTTCATTCTGTCGGGCACATTTCCACATAAATAACATTTGTACACCATTTTATTTTAGCAAATTTTTAAAATTGACAAACAAGTGACAAATATAACAAAATATCCAAAATTTCAACAAATGACACATACCGCGCATGAGCACAACGAACGCTCTCTTAATTGTGCGAGCGAGAGGTTGCCATTGTCTGCACCGTAATTTTTGCACCACTTTTATCTTTACGCTAGCAATATAGTTAGTATTAAATATATGGTTTTACTAATGAGAATAATCTAGTAAGTTTTTAAATGCAGTTGCTATGATACATTAAATCAACAAAGCAGTACGGCTTGATAGCCATTGGCTTGGTAGCCGACACCTATAAAAATAATGGCCCTTGGGCATTACTTGTCATTTAATATACTTTGTATACAGGGTGTTTTTGAAATACACTACCAAAATATCTAATGTGCCCAACACATGACTTTCTTATACGGATAGTACCACAATTACTTTTCCTAAAGATATTAAGTTAAATTTCTTGTAAAAATCGTGTTTCAATTTTGAGCGTTTCCAGCAATATTCAAATAAATTTCGGAAGTTTCTCTCGCACTTATTGCAATACGCATAAATCTGTCCTTGTCCCACTCATTATAACCGAATTTTACGACAAAAACCAATGTTTTATTTTTTTGAAATTTTTTTGACAGAATTTCAAAAAAAAGTTCAAACAAAATTTGTTCAAAATTCAATTCTAAATCAATGTTAAAGAATAAAAAAATCTCATAAATTGTTTATTTTTCAAGATATTCCTAAAAAACCTAAAAATGTTTTCAGGTAACTGTCACTTGTTTTTGTACTAGATGAAAAACATTGAATGTGGCACCCACAATTTTGTTCAAACTCTTAAATATGAAATTTGAATCAAATCCGACAACTCGTTTTTGAGTTATCGTGGATACAGACAGACACACACACGGACAGACACACACACGGACAGACACACACACGGACAGACACACACACAGACAGACATCATTGCGAAAATGGTCAGAATGGATCCAGGGGCCCTCAAAACGTGTAAATCCATCAAAATCTCGGAGTCGAAAAAAATCACGATTACAATACTTCCTTATACTTCGTATAAGAAAGTAAAAAGGAACGGTAATAGGTGATGAAAAATAGATGCCATTGACAAAAAATAACTTGATCGTTTAGTAACAAGAATAAAAGGTAGATGTGATTTTTTCTGTCACACAATTCAAATTGTCACCGTATAATTGTCAGTTTTGAATTTTGAATTTCCATATTTATTCTAAATGGTTTACACAAATTCCGAATTGACCTTTATGGTGTTAATGTATGAGAGAGCACTGGGAAATGCTCGTGAAGCACAGCGTCTCTACAGAGAAGCATTTCCAAAACGAGTAGTACCCGACCATCATACATTTACTACCACTGTGCAGCATCTCAGAGACAGAGAACTGCAATAATATTAGATGCTGAACCTGATATATTAAATACTCTGGAAGAAAACCCGGGAATTAGCGTAAGAAAACTGTCGTACAGAATTGGTGTTTCCCCATTTATTGTTTGGAGAACATTAAAAGAACAGAGGCTTCATCCCTACCCCGAAGGATCAGGTTTTGTGACTGGATAAGGCAAAAAAATGATCAAGATCCACAGTTTGTTAAAAATTTGTTGTCAACAGATGAGGCAACCTTCACAAGAGATAGAGTCTTTAATTCCCATAATTCTCATGTTTGGTGCGACGAAAACCCTCATGCAACTCATGAGGGACGCTTTCAAGAACGATTTAGCGTAAACGTGTGGGCAGAGATGGTAGGACATCAGTTGATAGAGCCACATGTTTTGCTGCCTCGTTTAACTGGTGCCGCATATCTTAACTTTTTGGAAAACAACCTAGAAAACCTTTTGGAAGATGTACCTCTAGCTACCCAAAGAAATATGTGGTATTTACATAACGGAGCCCCTGCCCACTAAACCCAGGACGTACGAGAATGGTTAGATCAAGCCTTTCCAAGAAAATGGATAGGGAAAAATGGTCCAGTACTAAGGCCTCCTCGTTCTCCTGATCTAAATTCTTGCGATTTTTTTTTGTGTGTGTATGCGACACCGGTTAATTCCGTTGAAGAATTGACAAACAGGATTCACGATGCTGCTGCAGCTATTAGGGTAAACCAAGACATGATAAGGGGAGCCCAAGAATCGTTAATTCGTCGAGCTCGAGCTTGCATTGCGAACGATGTTCGGCAATTTAAACAATTTTTATAAATAAATTATTATGTATTTCACTACGTATTTATTGAATGCTTGAACCGTAATTTAAAATCTACCTCTCAGAATTCACTTTCGACTTGTCAGTTCTGACTTTAATGGTTACTATGGCTATTTATTCAAAATGATTTAATTTTAGTTACCATCGCTTTTTATTGAAATCGAACGCAATTAGTTTTACGTGTATTTTCATCAGTGGCGTTTTGGTTTTATAAATAAGGAATCAGAGATTATTTTTTCTTATCGTAAAAAAAAATAAAAGGGTCCATTCGCCTCCTTAAAAGTCCCAGAGATTCCGTTTCACTTTTGGTAGTGTATTTCAAAAACACCCTGTATACAGGGTGATAGTTCAATTTTATTTGAGCTACACATACATACAAAACTAACAATAGACATCAAATCAATGGTTCACTTTTCTTTGTGATGTATCGCGAGCTATCCAAGTCTGTTAAATAAATAAGTTGGTTAATTAAAAATGATTTTTATTATTTCTTACTACATAACTCGTAAATTGAGATGTGTATAATATGTATTATATCGGGTGCTCATTTAAATTTCACCTCTAGTTGGCGTTGAAGTGTCATTTATGAATGACATTTCATTTTTAAACTAGAGGGGAAATTTAAATGAACACCCGATATTAATAATACTAATGTTTTTAAAAAATAAAATGTTAAAAATTCTATGTTTATAATAACCTTGCGTGTATAATAAACAGTTAATTATGTTTCATATACAGGGTGTTTTTGAAATACACTACCAAAAAAAGAACGGTAATAGGTGATGAAAAATAGATGCCATTGACAAAAAAACCTTGAATAAAAGTCTTTTCGTTTTCGAACTAAAATTAATCAAAAATTTGGTCAAAATTTCCAGTGCGCTACTGGGTTAAAGGTAACTACATAATTCAAATAGTAATTATTTTGGTTGTTTAGTAACAAGAATAAAAGGTAGATGTGATTTTTTCTGTCACACAATTCAAATTGTCACCGTATAATTGTCAGTTTTGAATTTTGAATTTCCATATTTATTCTAAATGGTTTACACAAATTCCGAATTGACCGATATGGTGTATGGTGGTATGGGAGAGCACTGGGAAATGCTCGAGAAGCACAGCGTCTCTACAGAGAAGCATTTCCTAGACGAGTAGATCATCCCCAAACTAGATATAGAGGCCGACAGAGAACTGCAAGGGTATTAGATGCTGAACCTAATATAATAAATACTGTGGAAGAAAACCCCGGAATTAGCGTAAGAAAACTGTCGTACAGAATTGGTGTTTCCCTATTTATTGTTTGGAGAACATTAAAAGAACAGAGGCTTCATCCCTACTATTTGCAGCGTGTACAAGCACTCAAAGAAGAAGATCTACCCCGAAGGATCAGGTTTTGTGAATGGATATTGCTAAAAAATTATCAAGATCCACAGTGGTGTTGAAAATTTGTTTGTCAACAGATGAGGCAACCTTCATAAAAGATAGAGTCTTTAATTCCCATAATTCTCATTGTTGTTCGGCAATTTGAACAATTTTTATAAATAAATTATTATGTATTTCACTACGTATTTATTGGATGCTTGAATCATAATTTAAAATCTACTTCTCAGAATTGACTTTCGACTTGTCAGTTCTGACTTTAATGGTTACTATGGCTATTTATCCAAAATGATTTAATTTTAGTTACCATGGCTTTTTATTGAAATCGAACGCACTCAGTTTTACGTGTATTTTCATCAGTGGCGTTCTGGTTTTATAAGTAAGGGATCAGATGTTATTTTTTCTTATCGCAAAAAAAATAAAAGGGTCCATTCGCCTCCTTAAAAGTCCCAGAGACTCCGTTTCACTTTTGGTAGTGTATTTCAAAAACACCCTGTATGGTGTTATTATTTTCAATGTCTCCGATGGTTGCAAGGATTGCGAATATTTCTTATCATGATTATATCAGATTAGGTTGACGTCGAAGTGTCATATGTGAATGAAATTTCATTCTTAAACGACACTACAACGCCAACTACAGGTGAAATTTATAGGAACACCCGACATTTTGTGTTTGTTTTCAACACCCTCCGATGGTTGCAAGAATTACAAGATCTGTGGATTTTTTTAGATATTCTTAATAGGCACTTTTAGGCAGGCCGCACACCAAAGAAACATGAAACAGGAAACAAATACATATAGGTATCTACCTATTTCATAAAATAGCAACACATTTTATGAAATAGGTATATGTATTTGTTTCCTGTTTCATGTTTCTTTGGTGTGCGGCCTGCCTTACGAAACAATACAAAAAGAAATGCCTAAGTATGAGTATGAGATATCTGATGTGTCCAGCACATGACTTTCTTATACAATGCCTTGATACAGTTTTAATCTTTGGAAAATAGGAAAATTTGGCGAATGTGTACAGGAGCGATTTTGGAAATTTT
This sequence comes from Pediacus dermestoides, assembly GCA_963942485.1. Lineage (NCBI taxonomy): Eukaryota > Metazoa > Arthropoda > Insecta > Coleoptera > Cucujidae > Pediacus > Pediacus dermestoides. The sequence goes on from OZ012626.1 coordinate 15,953,076, forward strand.
TTGAAATTACCTTGTTAATTAGGATCTCCTGATCACGAAAATGCTAAAAATAAGCGGCGGTCTTCAATATTTCCAAATTTATAGCAGTTTGAAAACTTGAAACATCCACTGTTTGGATGTGTAAATTAAGCACTTTTATCAAGTTTTATTCACTAAAAGGGCACTCAATAGAACCTATTGTACTAACTAATGATTAATCAATCATTTGTAATGTACCGCTACCTCTACGTCTTTATTTCTGTTGTTTTTACTTATTACTTTAATTTTACATAATGTAACACATGCCAATATCCAATATCTCAATGTGTGGCCTATGGCGTCAATTTAACGCTAGGGGTCCACTTTTGATACATGAATTTTAAACTTGTAATATGTATACTTACCGATTTTTTTCTATGTGTTTATTCAAATCAAATTAAAATTCAACATTGTCTCCTTCAAAGTATGTGCCTTGGGAAGCCACACAGCCCTAATTCGGGTGAATTATTTCCTTCGCTCGCTTTGCTCGCTCATGAAATTTAATTCACCCTCAGGGATTAAATGATGCACCTCAATCCCTTAGTATATAATATACTTGAACATACGTATTAAAAAGTACATTTTTCGACCAGTACAAAACAAATAAACCTGGTCTTGACCAAACCCCTAACGGTTATTGTTTGTAGTGTTTGTTTTATCAATAAATAAATTGAAAGTCTCTGTTGGTTTCTTTCGATAAGTATCAATAATATCACCCAAAAGGAACTACGAGGAATTAACATTAGAACTAACCTAATTTCGATTAAATAAATTCTACATAACGTCAAATTAACTAACTATGTAACCAAACATTACACATTACATTTTAGTAAAAACTCTATTTCGGTAAAGTTATTTTGAAACACTAAATCTAACCTTAAAATTTAAAATGAAGGATCGTTTGATTTCTTAGTACAGGCAAGGGAAATTCCTTTGACAGCAAAACTAATTATTTTATTACTTCGTATAAGAAAGTAAAAATCAGTATTAAATATGATTGAAATATGATACAAACAGGTAAATAAAAATAACTCACCTTTTCGAAAAACAATATAACAATGAATTAGAAGGTTAGCATATATCACCTTTTTATATTCCGATAGAAATTGTGTATTAAATAAATTAAACTGCATACTGCAGTTGCATTATTTTTAACAGGTCATTACACACAAAAGAATTTTGTGCCTTGAACCTGGTAGGTATATTAATTCAGTGCATTTAATTGTATGTACACGTTTTGAGTGCCCCTGAATCCATTTTGACCATTTTCGCCATGATGTCTGTCTGTCTGTCTGTATCCACCATAACTCAAAAACGACTTATCGGATTAGATTCAAATTTCATATTTAAGAGTTTGAACAAAATTGTGGGTGCCACATTAAATCTTTTTCATCTAGCACCAACACAAGTGGTACTTACCTGAAAACATTTTTAGGTTTTTTAGGAATATCTTGAAAAATAAACAATTTACGAGATTTTTTTATTCTTTAAAATTGATTTAGAATTAAATTTTGTTTTTTTTTGAAAATCCGTCAAAAAAAAAGAAGTGATAACACTTATTTTCTCATAGTGCGCGTTGAATCCGACAGCCTAGGTAGACTAGTGTCACATAGAGGCTTGGCTTCTAAACGGAAGGTCGGGAGTTCGAATCCCAGAAGGACCATTATTTTTTTTTATTTACTGATTTCTGTGGTACCAGGGATCAATAATCCCTTAAGTGTAAAATTTCTAGGGCTTAATCTCGATCCAAAACTGAACTGGGGGCAGCATGTTAATTTTCTGGCGGGGAAACTCAGTAAAAGCATATTCGTCATAAGTCATAAGAAACGTCATGGATGTGGTGCATCTAAATGTTGTGACAGCATATTTTGCGCTCTTTGTATCAGAAATGTCCTATGGGTTGATAAATTGGGGTCATGTGCCGACGTCTTTGAGAATTTTTGGTCTCCAGAGGAAGGTCATCCGTATTATGACAGGACTCGGTTACCGGGACTGTGTCAAACAAAAATTCAGAGATTTGGACCTGTTTACTTTTCCGTCGTTATATACAGGGTGATCAGTAATTGGCGCACTCCGAATGCAGGGCGTTATAGAGCACATTAACGGCCGGTTTCCGAAACGAGGTTTAGCCCAAGTATTAGGTCCGGTATTTCAGTGTCAGTTTAAACCAAATTTGGGTAAACTTCGTTTAGAATATACAAATTTATAATGATAACATTCACATTCTAATTGAAGTTTACCCAAATTTGGTTTAAACTGACACTGAAATACCGGACCTTAGTTGTTCCGAGTTTAACTTGCCAAAATTCGTTTTTCAAAGCAGGTATAAGACATATGGCCGGTTTCTGAAACGAGGTTTATTCCTAGTATTAGTTGTTCCGAGTTTAACTTGCCAAAATGCGTTTTCAAAGCAGGTATAAGACTTACACCTGGGATAACTTTGTACCGAGATACTCGGAGGTACCTATATACAGGGTGTCCCAAAATTAGCCTACCAAAATGAACCAGCTGATTCTACGTTCAAAAATAATGCAAAAAGTTTTAATAAATATAGGTTGAAATAAGCTTTCTAAGGGAGCTACAGCCCCCGAAAGGGGGGCCCCAAAGAGGAGTTTTCTGTAATATCTCTGCAACTATTTGAAGTAGATTCATGAAATTTGGTGAGTTTGAAGCTTTTATAACAGGACAAGGAGAGAGAGGAGAGAAGACAAGAAACAAATGAACTGTGATATTTATACTCATACAAAAAATTATACTTATACCTGTTTTATGTCTATTTCGTGATTTGTTTGCCTGACTGTCTGTGATGTGCTGCGTAATCATGGTGGATAGTCGAGATCCGCCTAATAGTGCACCGCACCATGATGATTTATTGTTCCGAGATGGAGTTTTAGTGGGTATCAGGAGTCCCACACTCTCCTGTGGATATACAGGGGGTAGTGCATAAAGCATTTCTCCATCTATAAAAAAAGGGAGCTACAACTCCTCTTTGGGGGGCCTCAAAGAGGAGTTTTCTGTAATATCTCTGCAATTGTTTGAGGTAGATTCATGAAATTTGGTGAGTTTGAAGATTGTATAATTTGCCACATATTTCTTTTTCCAATTTTCAGAAATTTTGCCAGGGGCGTCACATACAGGGTGGGTGCTGGGTAAATTATGCCCCATATTTTTGTGTGGATAATTTTTAAATTTTTTATATCAAATTATGAAACTTGGTTTATTTTTACACAAAAAAGGTCGTCTCAGTCGACCTTTGAAACTTGAACCGTTTTCGAGTAAAATCGTTTTGAAGAAGTCCATAAAAACTACACTAATAAAAATAATCACAAAATTGAAAAAAAAATTTGATTTTGATATTTTGATTTTATTATTATCTAATATCTGACAAAGAAATGCTAAACAAAGTAATAAATACCTATAAATTTTAATATATTTTCTACTTTTGATAAATTTTAGTTTTGTGATTATTTTTATTAGTGTATTTTTTATGGACGTGATTTTTTCAAAACGATTTTACTCGAAAACGGTTTAAGATATAAAGATCGACCGAGACTACCTTTTTTGTGTAAAAATAAACCAAGTTTCAAAATTTGATATAAAAAATTTAAAACTTATCCACACAAAAAATATGGGGCATAATATACCCAGCACCCACCCTGTATGTGACGCCCCTGGCAAAATTTCTGAAAATTGAAAAAAGAAATATGTGGCAAATTATAAAATTTTCAAACTCACCAAATTTCATGAATCTACCTAAAACAGTTACAAAGATATTACTGAAAATTCCTCGTTGGGGTCCCCTTTCGGGAGGCTGTAGCCTCCTTATGAAGCATTTTTCAACCTATGTTTATTAGAACTTTTTGTATTATTTTTGAACGTAGAATCAGCTGGTACATTTTGGCAGGCTAATTTTGGGACACCCTGTATATCTAGATTTAGTTAAACCACGTTAACCACGCAGGCGCTTTCCACCCACACCAGAAGTGCAGCGAATACCTCCGAGTGAGTCATATCGTAAACGTATTCATTTTTACCAATATTTTGCCAGCGATATAATGAATATTTGTCTATTGGATAACAAAAAACGCTTACATATAGTAGTTTAATAAACAAGAGTGTTAATAAGAGCGATTAATAATCTCGACTCATTAATCGCCGATCAACACTCATGTTGATTACAATATTTTTTCGTCGATCGCTCTTTATTAGAATGAAAATAATCTAATTTTGTTCCATGGTAAAATCCAAATTCTGACATAATATGCAATAAGTCAAAATACCACTGACATAATTAATTAATTTCGTCAGCTGTCAGTTTCAAATGCATGTTTCAATAATATAATATATTGTTGGTTACCTAGCAAATCTCAACAATGTTTTTAATGTGCATGTATGCATTAAACTGAGTTATTAATACAATCCTTTTATTACATTAACTAGATCTTTAATAAACGATCGACAAAAATAGTAGTTTAATAAACAAGAATGTTAATAAGAGCGATTAATAATCGAAACGATTTTAACGCGTGAGCGCAGCGAGCGCGTTAATGAGTCGAGATTATTAATCGCCGATTAACACTCATGTTGATTACAATATTTTTTTGTCGATCGCTCTTTATTAGAATGAAAATAATCTAATTTTGTTCCATGGCAAAATATAAATTCTGACATAATATGCAATAAGTCAAAATACCACTGACATAATTAATTAATTTCGGCAGGTGTCAGTTCCAAATGCATGTTTCAATAATATAATATATTGTTGGTTACCTAGCAAATCTCATAATCTCAACAATGTTTTTAATGTGCATGTATGCATTAAACTGAGCTATTAATACACTCCTTTTATTACATTAACTAGATCTTTAATAAACGATCGACAAAAAAATTTATTTTATGTACGACTGCATTATAAAGTACTCTTTATGACGTACTTTTGCGTGCGTAAAGTGGCTCTTTATACACTAGTGCATAATGGCACTTTATTTTACTATTATTGTAAAATATCAATATATCCGCTGGCAATGTCACAATAAATACTGTCAGAATTAATTTATTACTGTCATTTATAATTTTTCTAAATAATTAAAAGGTAATTTTCGCAGTTGAACATAAAGTTTTGTATGGAACTCGTATATAATCTGACTTTATTGACTTGTCCTATTTATTAGCCTCGCTAGAAAGCTCGCTCTGCCATAAAACAGACTCGTCAATAAAGTCATAGATTATATACTTGTTGAATAAACTACTATTATGACTTGAAATACAATTCTTAAACCAGTTTTGACCGCAATATTTTCCTAAATTCTAAAGATTCGATTAAGTGCCATCTAGCGGGTGACTTTTACATTCAAGTGATCCCCGAATAGTGAAACCGGGATAATTTATACCTAAGGTACCTTCCAGAAACCCAAACTCGGAACAACTTTATATCGAGTCTAGCTATGCCCATGATACTAAAACCACAGCATATAAATACCGAGAGATCAAAAATTATTTTGGTTAAAGGTGGTCATGGATTTTAAAATAATTGTCGGAGCTAGTATCGTGTCAATACTTATTATGGCACATAACTTGTTAAACTTCAAAAGGATGATACAAGCTAAGACCGTCGTTATTCATTTCATGACCACCTTTGACCAAGATAATTTTTGATCTCTCGGTATATATGCTGTGGTTTTAGTATCATGAGCTAAGCCAGTATTAGGGTGTCCCATTTTCGACACTTTTAGGGGGTATTGGCGTTGTTATCAAAGATAGATTGTTGCGGTTTTCACTTTCTCTACTTTTTTACGAAACGAAAGATTCCGGGGTGAAATTTGTCATGGCTCTTTTAGTTTTTAATCTACAGAGTGATTCTCAAAATCTTTGTTTTTTAGACACCCCTCGTATTTCCGTTATGCGTCTACTTATCAAACAGGTGAAAACTGGTTTTGATAGAGTTTTTTACGTAGAATTCAGTGGCGTAGGCAGTTTTTGTGTAAAATGTTTAGTTTTTGAGATATTGCCCAAACTTATGTTTTTTTAAATGGGACACCCTATATATTATTTTTTATATTGATTAAGCGAAATTTGGGTTTTCCAAAAATATATAATACTTAATATTTATTTTGAAAAACAAACTCAAAATTCGATATTTTAATAATTTACTTTATTTATAACAGTAGGCCATGGCTAGTTTATCAGTAACAAATGCAAAATTTGTCATATTTGTCAGATTTCCATTATTGATGAAATATTTTCGTTACGTATGTGTTTTTATTTTACTTTTAATTTTTTATTACAATGGCCGTTTATGATAATTATGTTTATATTGTTGGTATGTTTTATACAATGCATTAAAATTATCTTTTGAAGTGTTTAGCTTTAGAATAATTACGCATTGTCAAAATTTTGCATTTGTTTCTTATAAACTAGCCATGGCTACTGTTATAAATAAAGAAAATTATTAAAAATATCGAATTTTGGGCTTGTTTTTCAAAATAAATATTAAGTATTATATATTTTTGGAAAGTCCAAATTTTGCTTAATCGATATAAAAGATAATATATAAGGTGTCCCATTTAAAAAAAACATAAGTTTGGGTAATATCTTTCAAACTAAACCTTTTACACAAAAACTGCCTACGCCACTGAATTCTACGTAAAAAACTCTATCAAGATCAGTTTTCACCTTTTGATAAGTAGACGCAAATGACCTTACCCAGACTTAAAGGAACCCAACTCAGTTTGACGAAAGAGGTCAAGTATCTGGGAATCATACTCGACAGCAAATTAAATTGGGGGAGACACTTTTAGAGGTTAAAGTAAATAAAGCATGCGCAGCTTTTTGGCAGTGTCGCAGGGAGCTATCCCCCAAGATCCTCCTCTGGCTATATGTGGCAGTCATTAGGCTGATGCTATGCTATGGAGCACTTGTCTGGTGGCCCAGAACCAGACAAAGAAATGAAATGGCTCACATTAGTCACATCCAAAGGTTAATATATGCCTTGCAGTGACGGGAGCCATGAAATCAACCCCAACTGTGGCGCTGGAAGCGGTCCTCTGCCTACCTCCCCTCGACTTGTATGCAGAGGAGGTGGCATTGGGGGCAGCTCTGATACTGCGGGCTGGGGGTATATGGAATACGAGGGGCAATTTAAGTGGACACACACGCATCCTGGATGAGGCGTTCGCCAGAATACCTATCCTGGAGGCAAAGTCTGACCGCGTCTCAGTGAAATACAACTTCACGAGGCACAATCGTATTGAGTTAAATTGTTGTGAAGTAAACGAAGCAGACGTAAACATTTTTACAGATGGTTCTAAAAACAGTCACGGCGCTGGTTCGGGAATATTTTCCAAGGAGCCAGACCTGCAAGACAGTATATCTCTAGGCCATTACTCGACTGTATTCCAAGCGGAAATAACAGGAGTAACCCATGGAGCTAAAAAGGCTACTGAATATAACATTAGCAGCAGACACATACGCATCATGAGAGACAGCAGGGCGGTATTGATGGCTATGAGAGGATCTAGGATCAACTCAGGGCTAGTCTGGGAATGCCACCTAGCTCTGGAAAGACTGGCGGAAAACAATGTCGGTCAACTCAGTTGGGTCAAAGGACATACAGGGAACCACGGCAACGAAGAGGCGGACAGGCTGGCACGATCGGGCTCCGACCGACATTTTGTTGGACCGGAGCCAGTACTTCCGTCAACCCTGACTACTCTAAATGCTCTGATAAAGGAAGATATCCTAAAAAGACACTCTTTGCGATGGGTAAATCACGACAGCTGTAGACAGGGAAGGGCCGCCATAAAAGTACCATCCCCAAAAACAGCCAAAATCTGCCTACGTCTAACTAGGGACAACCTTAGGAAACTCGTAGGGATATGGACTGGACATTGTCGATTGAACAAACACTTCTACACAATGGGAATCGTAACTGATCCCACTTGTCGGGGGTGTCTAGAAGAGGATGAAACTGCGGAGCATGTACTATGCTACTGCCCCGCACTTGCATCGACCCGAGGATCCATACTGGGGGACTTCTGGCCGTGTATGGCCAGCATAAGCAACACCTCACCCGGCACGATTCTTGAACTAATCAACTCTGTTGGTTGGCTCGATGAATAGTCGGGGAGCAGGGAGTTGCTCCGAAGGGGTGGCACAATAGGCCCAGACAAGTGGCCTAAGTGGTAGCATGACGCAAGTCTCCACAACCTAATCCAGAATCCAGAAGTAGACGCATAATGGAAATACGAGGGGCGTCTAAAAAAAATTTATTTAGAATCACTCTGTAAATTAAAAACTAAGAGAACCATGATAAATTTGACCCCGGAATCTTTCGTTTCGTAAAAAAGTAGGAAAGGAATGTAAAAACCGCAACACTCTATCTTTGATAATAACTCCAATACCCCCTAAAAGTGTACAACACTTTTCGAGACTCTGAACTGTTTAATAGCGTTTTTCTCGAAAACGGTTGAAATTATCAAGTTCAAACAAGTACAGCAATTTTGCATATGATTGATATTTAAAACATATTTTTTAGTCAAAATTACCGAAAAGGTTCGTCAAAAAAAGATATGATCGAATTTCATCATCAGGTATCGCTCATGTATAATATGTATAATAATAAATAAATCAATATTCCTTACATAAAGTAATACCCCTCTGCCAAATTTTGTAACAATTTATAAAGATATGATATTATTACCAAAAATAGAAAAAAATATTTCAACCTTATCACCCTGCATTTTCTTCCACAGCAACATTTTACTAAGGCATATTTGGTCAAATCCTCATATTTTGGTCCGAACTATCTGTGGCTACTCTATGTCCGAATAGTTACAACCCACCTTGTATACACATGTCTAGTCTACGCCCATAAAAATCGAGCAAACTACGACCTAAATGGAACTTTTCAGTCATGATACACGTGGATGTGAGAGGGTGAGAACTGGTTGTCCGTTGTCGTAACGGATGCAATTACTTTGGTCCGAGGTTCTTAAATAAGTTGAATACATATAGAAACAGTAAGATTACCAACTGTAAAATTTGGGCAGAACTTGAGGAGTAAGTTACTGAGGGCGGCATTCTACAGTATCGATGAATTTATTTTCTGTGATGGTTTGTGATTGTATGTACCGGGTGTCCAAATAAGAAGGGACGCCGGCTGTATCTTAGAAACTATTTATCGTACAGCCCTCGGAAAAAATATTTATAATAAAAGTGGGCAAGAGAAATAGCTGGAAATAATTTTTAAGTTTCTAACTCAACCGCTAGAGGGCGTAACCTTAACGACAAAATAAAAAACACGGTTTTTCTCAAAAATATCTCGAGTTAATATATGGCAAAAATAGTTATGTTGTAATCTATGCAAAATTAGAAAACTTTTTTGTTTGTAGTATTTTTCTCTATCTTCTCAAATAAAGGGTGGGGGAAGAGGCGAATGTTTGTTTGAAAAAATTGTAATAACTTTTTTTGGCTTAACCGTTTTCGATAAATTTGGTCTCGTTTGAAAGAGCGTTTATTAGGGCTTCGGATAAATAATTGACATCATTAACTTAATTTTTCCCCTGGTCGCTAGAGGGCGCTTTCTGATAAAGTCGAAAATTTTGGTAATTTTCTCAAAAATGTTAAATGGGTTGGTGCTATTATTACCAGCTAAGAAAAAAGAGCATAAAACAATGAAGAAACTGGTGAAAACCACAACTCGATAGCTCTTTTCAATTGAAATGAAATATGAATGAAAACTTTTTTAACCAAATTGCAGCATGGAATCTGCATATTGCAATACATCCTTGATGCTATCGTTGCATTTTTCAGGTTCAGGCATTCAGAATAGACGGCCAACATATCAAATCCTTCTTCGTTGGTAATTAGCATTTTAAAACCAAAACTTAAAAAGATAACAAGAAAACAGACAATAAATAGTTTTTTAACAGTTATGCACATATATTTACCATTGTTTATTTTGTTTGACATAAGAACTTACTTTGTTTTTGTTATATCAAAGCCTACATTTTTATTTTTGCCTTTTGCCTTCAGCATTTTCAAACTACTCAATAATTAGAATTGCCAATAAAGTTATGGCTCATTTTAATTTACGTCACACAGATATCATATGAATTTTAGATTCTATGGAATTTAAGAAATAGGCTGTAATAATTAGAATAGTCAACAAAGTTACCTACATTGTTTCATTGTAAATATTTTAATATAATATATTTATCTTAAAAAATGTATATCTGTGACGATAGGGCCAATAAATATACAAAATTATTATATAGAAATAATATTTAAAATTAATTAATTAATTAATTAATTATATTGAGTAATTATGCATACGTGCAAAATTGTGCATGCTAAAGACTTATATCAAGGCCAACGTATATTTCCAATAGCAACACCTCCGAAATCCCCAAATCAGCTGTCTGCTGAATTGCGATCCAAAGTAGTCCAGTGTTCCTTCTAGAACTATTTTACGTCATGTTTTACCAGCAACGTTAGCTATTATTTTTATATAAATATAGGACCTTTAGATATAGGAAATTAGTTATAATCTAGTTATACTTAAGTTAGTAACTTAGTAACTATTGTACCGAGAGATCAAAAATTATCTTGGTCAAAGGTGGTAATGAAATGAAAAACGACGGTCTTAGCTTGTATCATCCTTTTAAAGTTTATCAAGTTATGTGCCATACTGCCATAATAAATATTGACACGATACTAGCTCCGACAATTATTTTAAAATCTATGACCACCTTTGACCAAGATAATTTTTGATCTCTCGGTATTATAATTCAACCATCGTTATTAAAGTTATCTTACACGTCGTTTTTCCATACAACCTCCCTTGATCCTTTCCTAAAACCCCTCAAAATCATCAACGCAACATATGGTGGAGATGACGATAAGACTCAAAATATTATCGTCACAATACTTACCTTAGGCCGGCCGCACACCAAAGAAACATGAAACATAAAACATGAAACAGGAAACAAATACATATACCTATTTCATAAAATGTGTTGTTATTTTATGAAATAGGTATATGTATTTGTTTCCTGTTTCATGTTTTATGTTTCATGTTTCTTTGTTGTGCGGCCGGCCTTAATGTTCTCGCTTAGATATTGAGTGTAAAGCCCGCTAGCGGGTAATTAACACACGAAAATGATTTTTAACAATATATTAGGTATTAATATGAATGCATAAATAATTTACCCATCGTAAATGTTTTTTTCTAATTCCGTTCCATGCAAAATTTTGTATAAATAGTATATTGTAATATAAGTGCGGAAACCGCATCATGACAATACGAGTGTGAAACTTGCAACACGAGCGATTGCGAGTGCTGCAATCACACGAGTATTGTCATGGGCCATTTCCGCAAGCGTGTTACATACGATTTTTTCTACGAAAACGCGGAATTCGTAAAATAGTGCAGGCGCCAAAGGTACTTGAGTATGCATAATATGAGGACCGGCAACTATGCTCGGATTCTTATATCTGAGACCACGGTATAAGAAACTATGGTAGTGCATCTCCTATCTAAATATTGAATACAAATAATATCTGGTAGGTACCACTGGCGACCACCAGTGCGGCGCTATCGGCAGATCAAACACTCGCTCTGTTTATAAGGAAAATTCTCGGGGTGGCGTAGGCACAAATTCGTTGCCAGTTACAGTGACAGTGACAAACCAAAACAAACACTTGACAAATTGGTTATACACAGAGCGAGTGTTTGATCTGCCGATAGCGCCGCACTGGTGGTCGGCAGTGGTACCAGATATTATTTGTATTCAATATTGAAGGTGATAGAGTATAGGAGATGCACTACCATAGTTTCTTATACCGTGTCTGAGACCCTAAATAATGAAAAAAATCATGTTGCCGGCAAATCGGATGGTCCATTTCAATTCTCTCGCCCTCTTATTATGTTATCAGTTATCACTATTATTACAGTCAATCAGATATTTGAGATTCAAAAACTTGCGGGTAGGCTGAATTTTTAATATGTTGTTTCTGATGGTCCGAAAGGTAAAATCTCAAGTTGGCGTATCCCCACCATCTAGAAAAATATTTGGAATCGATTTTTGGATTTGCCATATGTTCTGTTGGTCGGAGGAAAAAAGTGGAAAGACAAAAATTGTATAGCTCAAAATTTGCAACTTTTTTTGTCTTACGCTGAACTCTCTGTAGTTAGTTCCCAAAAAGATAGAGTGCACCAGAATTTCCAAAAATGCGCTGTACCTATGTGCATATTATATGTCAATGTTTTTCTGGTATTTGAGTACCTAAAAGTGTTTTATTCAAAAAACATGAAAAAATGTCGTTTCAAGTGTCCAATTTGAAAAGAAAAAGACCGAACGAGTTAACGTGTTTGTTTTGTGATACAACAGGAGACTTAGTTAAAAAACCAAAATCTTAATCGTGGATGACTATTATAAGAGCAGCAGATTCAAACTTCCTCGCAATATATCCAGTGGTGTCGAAGATTGAAGGGGAAAAGTGGAGCAGTCCTCCAGTATCTACGCCACTGGACATTTTTTTATAAATAAACCCCATCATTACTTAGAAATGTACTACATTACTCTGTGTACGAAATTTAATGAAAATCAATCGAGTGGTTTAGAAGTTATGGTAACCACTTATGTAATATAAGAGTTCTTATCCTATACTTTGACACCCTGTATCTTTGTTATAAAACATTTTTGAGCAAAATTTTTTCATTAAATTCTACTTATTTTTTGATGCTCTATCACCTCCCAAAGTTAATGAAGTTGAACTTTTACCACCCTGTATATAAAAATATAAAAGGGGTGCGAAAAAAAATTTTACCATATGATGGAGCGGCAACATCCAAAATATTAATCTTTGAGCGGTTACGGTGTCCTCGTTATTATCTCAGAAACAATTAGACTCAAGAAAAAAATGTGTATATAGAAGTTGTACAGTCTACAGCATGCTACATTTTTTAAATAAATTTTTTTATACAGTATTTATACATTTTTTGTGCCTCAGGTTGGCATTAGTCATTTTGCATTCGTATAAATCGGCTGGAAACTCATGTTTTGCCGGGCTAGACCGGCAAAAACTAGGAATTTTTAGTTTATCGATTGGCATCATTGAAATCATAAAGACAATTTGTATTTTCCATAGAAACGGATTATTATTTCTGTCATTCGGCTACTACTGTCAGTGTCAATTTTAAGTACCGCGTGTTACCAATATAAAAAAAATCCCTAATACCAAATATTTAAACAAATATTTTGTACATTTTATTTATTTAAATTAACTTCGGCACAAAAAATAGTGTGTATTACACGCCTTGAAACTGTTTTGCGAGTACTCGTAGTTGCGGGCCTCGGCCTACGGCCTCTGCTCGCAAACCCTACTCGCACTCGCAAAACTCTAGTTTCAAGGCTAGTTATACAAATTACTATTCATGTGGCGATATAAAGTTGCATTTTTTTAAATGGAACACCCTGTATTTTACCCAAAATTATGATTTCTCGTCCAATTTACGATAAAAAATATATAAGGTTTAATATGCCTATTATTGATAGTTTCCAAGATATTCGAGAAAATATTTAGAAATACTATATCTGCCTGTTTATATGAGCAATGTTTATAGTTCTATTTTTTAGCTAGAAAATTTTACTTCAGGTCTTAAATATCAAGTAAACTTTAAATTGATATCATATGTGAGAAAAAGTCGTAGTATTTGACAAAGAACTATTATTTTATATAGTAGACCTTGAAACTAATAATAATGCTGTGTCAGGTAGGCATTGGAAAATAGTTAAATTTTTTTAAATATTTTATTTTTTATTACAAACTAACTAAATAAAGAATATGGTTTGGTTGAGTATTTTTGAAATTGAAACTAATAAAATAGCTTGCTCTAACACACCTGGTGGAAGCTACACCCACATAATACAATATTATTTTTCAAAATATTTTCTCGAATATCTTGGAAACTATCAATAATAGGCATATTAAGCCTTATATATTTTTTATCGTAAATTGGATGAGAAATCATAATTTGGGGTAAAACACTGGGTGTTCCATTTAAAAAAGGCAACTTTATATCGCCACATGAAAATGACTCACCCTGTATAAGTATTATTTTTTCAAAAATGTAGAATGCTATAGACTGTACAACTTCTATATAAAACTTTTTTTCATGGGCCCAATAGTTTCTGAGATAATAACGAGGACACCGTAACTGGACCACCCTGTACTTCTTTATGTTTTTGTTTGCGTGCGGAAAGTTAAAAAAATGCGTTCGGAAAAAATTTTCCGCACTAATTTTCCGTACTAGTTTTTCAAAAGACTACTTTCAAGTTCGATTATCTTGTCAGAAAAAACGTCATTCCGCATTTTCGTAGAAAAAAATATTTTCAATCATATTTCTGTATTGAAAAGAAATATCGACCTTCGGTTTTCACCAATTTCTTCATTATTTTATGCTCTTTCTTCTTAGCTAGTAATAATAGCACCGTTACATTTAACATTTTTGAGAAAATGACCAAAATCTTCGACTTTGTCACAAAGCGCCCTATAGCGACCAGGGAAAAAATTAAGTTAATGATGTCAATTATTTATCCGAGGCCCTAATAAAGGCTCTTTCAAACGAGACCAAATTTGTCGAAAACGGTCAAGCCAAAAATAAGTTATTTCAATTTTTTCAAACAAACATTCACCTCTTCCCCCACCCTTTATTTGACAAGATAGACAAAAATACTCCAAACAAAAAAATTTTCTAATTTTGCATAGATTACAATATAACTATTTTTGTCATATATTAACACGAAATATTTTTGAGAAAAACCGCGTTTTCTATTTTTTCTTTAGTATTACGCCCTCTAGCGGTCAAATTAGAAACTTGAAAATTATTTCCAGCACTTTTACTATAAATATTTTTTTCCGAAGGCTGTACGATAAATAGTTTCTGAGATACAGGCGGCGTCCTTTCTTACTTGGACACCCGGTACATGTGTGTTTGTGATATAATTTATTTTTTTCCAAACCTACACGAAAATGGCCATTTTATTGGCCTGAAACGCGGGTACATGGTCTCCTTTTTAGGGTAGTCGCGGAAAATAAGGAGTGGGGGTAATATTCCTCCCTTGCGTAGTCATTCCCTGACTGATATGTGGGAATTATTTGTGTTTGTTTATGGTTGTCAAGGTGATTTGCTCACCGCACAGTGTCAAGCAAAATGTCAGTGTTATGCTGTTTTAATTTCTTCGCGCGTTTCACACAAAAGTAGTGGCCATTTTCGCACAGGTATGAAAAAAAAAGTATGCTACACGGTAGGAGTTGATTCTGCCTCGTGTTCTTGCGCCCTCGCTTCGCTCTGGCGCAATTTTCACACTCGTCAGAATCTCTTAATTCCTACCTTATTGCATAAACTACTATTATTAATTTATTTTAGCTGAACTGTACCTGACTTGTGTAAAAAACAATTGGTTTTAAAGCATTAATAAATTTGATTTGATTTGATAAACATAATAATGAATAAATAAATGTGATTTTATACAGGGATATTTTTATAAGTGAGTAATAGATCAAAAATCTTAAATAAAACACTTATTTTAATCGTAAAATTCCGTTATAATGAATGGGACAAGGACAGATTTATGCGTATTGCAATAAATGCGACAGAGACTTCCGAAAACTATTTGAAAATTGCTTAAAATTTAAACACGATTTTTACAAGAAATTTAACTTAATTTCTTTAGGAGAAGTAATTGTGGTACTATTCGTATAAGAAAGTCATGTGTTGGACACATCAGATATTTTCTGCTAAATCATGGCTACTATTTTTTTTTAACTTAAAAAAGTTAAAAGCGCTATAACTTCTGAATAAAGAAAGATAGAAACATTTCTTCATGAAATTAAACTTACTTTCCATTGCTAAAGTTTGTAAAGAGACTAATGAATCATCCTGTTTTTGATGAAATTTGATAGTAATAGGGAAGTAAAGGGTTTTTTTGGAATTACGAATCTGAATTCCATTTCTCCGAAAACAAAATGAGCTGTTATAAATCGCAAAAAAGTCATTTCAGTATTATGGCATAAAACGTACTCCTACAATTTATTATAATCTCTCTCTGTAACGAGCTTTTATGTTTCCCTTTGCAAAAAGTTTCATAAAAGCCGAATAGGCAGCTGTCGGCAGCACCGCAGCCAATATTTACATATACCTATATCTTCATTAGATACCTAATAAATATTTTCCAATAGATAACTCGACAGGATGTAGTGAGACTTTTTACTTATACCTCTAAATTTATCAACGTGTTCACTTTGACAATTTCTGTTGCTCTGATTCAAAACCTGATAAAACAGTCTGTGGAGACATCTGTGATCAACTGATGGTTTTGAATGACGCTCGAGGGTCCCATAAAACGTTTTCACACTTTAAAAGTAAAAAAAAACTATTCGTTTTTGGACTTTTAGACCACTGTGCGCCATCCAAAAATTTCTTTCCAATTTAATTTTTGTACAGTATACTGTTATTCTTCAAAATAACAAATAAAAGAATAACGCAATGAAAATTTAATGTAATTTCAAAATATACAGTTACGAAATGTACAAAAAGTAAAAAGTAATTGATGGAAAAGTTTAGGAGAGAAAAGACATCAAATAAATTATTTAGACCTATATTTCCTTTGAAACACTCCTAATTTTTTCTCCAAAATGCGCTATTAAAATATCATGCGACCAGTTCTGGGACACTCTGTAAAGTTTTAGAGCAATTTAATCATTGGCCACATTTTTCATTTTTTATGACAAACTTCGTGTAGGCGGATGGATTCATCAAATAAAGAAACACATTGTTTTATTTAAATTTATATGTCGTAAATTTTTGTTTTTAACTATTGTTATTATGATTATAGGAAATGCATTTATATTTTGACCCCATGAATGGATAAGTTACACCATATGTTGTCGTTATGTTAATATGAGTAGGTACATTGAATAAAATAATTTATGCTGTAGGTATTATTGTTATTTTTAAATACATATTCAAATGATTTGCAAAGTAAATTGTAATAATTTCGCATTTTTAAATTTTAGGTAAGAGTTATATTATTTATTAGGATATATTCAACTAAATTTTAAAATGATTTTTTAATTTTAGGAAAAAATACTTTGAAAAAAAATTATGATAAAATACCTATTCTGAAAATAATTGTAATAACTGAAATATCCGAAGAATATAACAAATTACAAGTGTAAAGCTTTCTATAAACCGACTTGGATTTAAGACTCTTTCTTTTCGGAAGGGCACATCAATAAAAATGAAATTTGCAAAATCCACAATCATCAAATACAGAGATATTCACTGAAACCGTTGGTTAGACGTTTTAAGAGATACTTATAGTTAATATTTTTTCCTGAAAATTGGGTTGTAGTCTAAATAGCATATGATCTCCTTATTTAAAATATTTTCAAATTTCTACGACTTCCGGTTATACCGGAATTAGACCCTAATTTCGTTTTTTTTAATGGAACACCCTGTATATTACTACATTTTTAAATTCTACATTCAATTATAATAACATTTTGTAAAAAAAATTTTTTCTCTAAAGCATTTCGTTTAATAATTACAGGATGATTTTTTAAAAAATGTCCAAAAATGGGCTAAATTTGGATTCTTCATCCAATTTCAAGGTAATTTTGTTAAATAAACTTTATACCTAACTCTTGTCGTTTTCGTGAAATTTCGTTTTTTTGGTAATATTTTTATAGATAGAGAGATAGATATTGATACGACCCTGCATACACGCAGATGACATCACCGCCCAGGCTGTTGCTACCGCCAACGACTGGTCCGAAGAAGAGATGGCAACCTTTTTAGTAGTAGGTATCATTGCGGGGAAAAGCTTTAGATCTTTTGCAAATTATTCCCGAAAACAAACAAAGTAGCTACTTAGCGTTAATATCCGCATTAGAACGAAGGTATGGAGACCAACACCTGAGGCCGGTATATCAAGCTCAGGTTAAATCAAGAACCCAGAATCAAAGGGAAAGTCTTCAAGAGTTTGATGCCGAGGTCCAACGCCTCATTCACCTAGCCTACCCTGATGCTCCGGTAGATTTCCAACAGCAGCTGGCAACTCAAACGTTTATTGAAGGAATTAGGGACAATGAAGTCAAAAGAGTTTTGCGGTTAGCAAGACATAAGCAGAGTAGCGAAGCTTTGATACATGCCCTGGAAGTAGAAGTCGCCTACCGCGATTCACGCCCGACTCATGGGGTTTGCGGGGTTAACTTAGAAGAGAGTCAAGTTGACCTAAAAGAATCATTAGAAGTGAGAATAGACGAACTATTCAAGAAATACTCAGACGAACGGCGAACAACACAGCAAGGCAACATGCGAAGAGGAAGGCCCACTTGTTTTAATTGTGGTAGGCTGGGACATATGAGGAGAGAGTGTCGCCAGCCAGGGCCGTCAACATCAGGAGCTCAATACCAACGCCGACCGCAGGGAAAACTAGAATCAGTCAACACTTTGGAGCGAGTGTTGGTTACCGATTGTGACGGCCCCAGGCTCTCGGCTGTTCCCCAGCTTCGGAGAGGAAAGAACAGTCTTCTACTAGATGGGGAAATTTTCCAAAAGAAGTGTGTATTTACCATCGACACAGGCGCTACTATGTCAATAATGAAACCTAATATTTTATGATGAGAATTAAGCCAGTTTCTAGTTCAGTTAGTCTGCGTACGGCTACTGGAAATAGAGCCAAAATCCACGGAGAAGCAGATGTCGAATTGAAGATGGGAAGATTGTGTCTAAGACAAACCGTGTTGATAGCCGATATCGTGGACGATTTCATCCTGGGTTTAGACATCATGGCAAAATATGGGTTCGTCCTTGATGTCAAAGAGCAAGTACTACGTGTCGGTAATGAAGAAATTGTCCTTAAAACATCAACAGAAGACAATCATTCCATCAGACGAATAGTTTCGGAAAAGGATGAAATCGCTCCAAATACCGAGCGTACTATTGAAGCCGACATTGAGGGAAGACCTGGAGGTTACTGCATCGGACTAATCGAACCAGATGAAACAACAGGACAAACTCCTGCCCGAATAGTTTTTGGAAGGGAACTTCGTCTACCCTGCGATCTAACTTTTGGTTCACCCAGTAAGGAACCATTATCTGTAAAGGACTATGCTGATGAAGTAAAAACTCAATTACGCAACGTCCACGACCTGGTTCGGGAGAAGATTTAATTGACAAGCGACAGGATGAAAACCAGATACGACCTAAGAGTCAACTCAGATGGGTTTAAGGACGGAGATTCGGTTTGGTTGTATAATCCTCAAAGGAAGAAAGGAAGATCTCCGAAGCTTCATCCATTCTCGGAAGGCCCATACACCGTTATAAAAAGGATTAACGACGTAGTCTATCGTATCCAACAAAGTCCCAAATCTAAGATGAAAGTGGTTCACTTGGATCGTTTGACGCGTTACCATGGAAGGAACAATTTGCCTGACCGGGACGTTTAGGCTTAAGGAGGGGGCAATGATACGACCCTGTATACGTGCAGATGACATCACCACCCAGTGATATCATGCTTCCAGAGTCATCCAGACGTTCCATATCTAGATTATTCGAGTACCTTCCATGTGTTCACATATAAATTAGGGGGGTGCATGCAAGGGACGTTCAGTCGTGTTTTAGACAGCGATACTTTGTGATATCTTGCGAATAGTTAGTTGTATTGAGTTATGTTATTAGTGTGAAATAAAGTGATCTAGTTAAAGTTTGAGATTGTTTAAATAATCTCCTCGTTTAAACTAAAAAGTTTATAATACTCGGCCGGGATTTAACAGATAAATTCCGTAACAATATTTATTCATGTTCAGGTACAGCAGTACTTACATACGTCGACTCAAATACCAAATAGGCACAAAATAAAAATAATAGTAAACATATATGTAAACAAACAAGTATATATAAACTTAAAAGTACACAATAAAATATATCTCTAAAAACCTCACAATCCAAAATATTCAGTAGGTATACAGAGTAAGAGTCACTACAACACTTTAAGAGTCATTTAAGACACAATACAAAACTTAAATGTATAATACAGCACAGTGTATAGATAAGACTTACACATCAGACATATTAAAACTATATCATCTAAGAACTCATGTATGGAGTAGTAAGCCTTCCCCAGCAATTCAGTCTTTATGGGGCATCTAAAACGTTGATACGAACAATTTCTAATCGAAATTGGTAATTTATTGAAGAACTTTATTGCATAGTAATGTACAGCATTCCTACAATGACTCAAAGTTAACCTCGAATAGGTCTGTATTTCGGGTATTATAATTATGCCTATCTCCATGCATTTGGTAGTCCCGTATATTTTTCTTTATATAACATAAACACAGAAAGATATACATTGAGGGTACAGTCATTATCCTGAAATCAGTAAATTTATGTCTGACATCATCCCGATACCCCATGGAAGCCGTAACCCGCAGAACCCTCCTCTGGAGACCAAAAACTGACTTTAAATGTAGGGTGTGACCCCAATTCAGCAAATTATACGTATACACCGACTGGAATAATGCAAAGTAGGCACTCAGTAACACTTCTGTGGATACCCTTCCTGAGATATTGCGCAAAACAAAGACATTCTTAGAAAGCTTGCCACGGACCGAATTCACCTGATCTCCCAAGAGCATACGACTGTCAACAATCACTCCCAGAAATTTAACTCTATCAGAGTAACAATCACGCGCAGTAACCCGTCTATGGGAAAAAATCATTTTAGAGGTCTTTTTTAGATTTAGTGTCAATCTATTTGCCAAAAACCACCCACAGAGGTCCCGCCGAATACCGGTGATCTTGTCTGAAAGTGAATCCAAGCAAACGTCTTCGCATAAAGCCGTCGTGTCGTATTAAAAACAGAATTGGGCCCAGAATTGAGCCTTGTGGTACTCTCAGATTAGTCTCCATGACATTCGATTGAATTCCTCCAAAACAAGTAAACTGCCTCCTGCCCCGCAAATAAGAATCCACAAGCCCGATGGCCGCATCATCAAATTTATAAAACTTCAATTTTGATACCAATATACTCGGCGAGACACAATCGAACGCCTTACTAAGGTAACAGAACATGCCCCCCACATAAGACCCTTTCTCGTACCCCCGATCCACAAACTCGAGAAGTGACTATACCGCGTGTGTAGTCGATTTGCCAGGTCTAAAGCCAAACTGCCTCGGATTAAAGATATTAAATTGTTCAAAATGTTTCATAATTTTCTGTTTCAATAATTTCTAAAAAAATTTCGCCACAACAGGTATCAGTGAAATCGGCCTGTAATCGGAAAATCTATCCGGGGAGCCTCTCTTGAAAACTGGAACAACTTTCGAAATCTTCAGGCACTGTGTTAACTCTCTAGATTTTAAACAATCGTTTAATAGTCTTGTCAAGGGGGCAACAATCAATTCCCTAATTGATTTAATCATTCTCACGTTAATATTATAGAAATCCCTACAAATCTTGTCTTTCAATGCAATTATTGTATCTCTAACTTCTATATAAGTTATTTCGCCGAATGAAAAAATTGGAACATTAAGCATGTCCCGATCGTTCAGTTGTAAATAAGAAATAGAGCTTATATTTGTTGATTCAAGACCATTTGCAAGGCTCTGAGCAATATTTGTGAAAAAATGATTAAATCCGTCTGCTGACAAATTACTCTTAGGATTTGATTTTTTGTTATGCGTAGTTTACACGGGATAGTAATTTGCGATAGCACTTGTGAGAGTAACTTGCGCTAGTGTTTACATATAAGCAAGTTGTCACAGCAATTTCTCTCAGCAAGTGCTCTCTAGACATAACTTGCAGCAAGTGATTGCATGCGCGTTTATACGGTAGAGTATATTCAAGTGTTAAATGTCACGCCGTAGAAAGAGAGCTGCAGCCGTTGCTGTTCTCATTGCACAAAAAGAACGAAGGGAGGATAGAAAAAGGATAGGGGTCAAAGAATGGATAGCCAGAAGGCCTACTCTTGGAGCTTCGGTGTTAATAAAAGAGTTAATAAGTGAAGATCCAAATAAATTAAAAAACTACATTAAAATCCAACCATTAGAGACCAAGATATAAAAAATCATCCTTATCAAGTGACACATAAGCAAATTTTGTTGGATTCTTGCGGTTCAGAGCTTTATCAATGACCGTCGACTTGCTCTCAAAAATGTGGCCATCATGTCAACTTAGATGTAGATATTAGGTAATTTTTGATCTAATTTGACTGGGCTAGTATTATGTACGAGTCTGTATGTACATATTTAAACAAATTTTTAAATTAATTTGGGGGTTTACAGACCTCATGCAAAAAACCTGGTATGCAACACGTACGCAACTAGTTTTTGGGGTTTTTTTGCATGAGGTCTGCAAACCCCCAAATTTATTTAAAAATTTGTTTAAAAATGTACATACAGACTCGTACATAATACTAGCCCAGTCAAATTAGATCAAAAATTACCTAATATCTACAAAGTTGACAGGATGCCCACATTTTTGAGAGCAAGTCGAGGGTCATTGATAAAGCTCTGAACCGCAAGAATCTAACAAAATTTGCTTGTGTGTCACGTGATAAAGATGATTTTTTATATCTTGGTCTCTACTGGTTGGATTTTAATGTAATTTTTTAAATTTATTTGGATCTTCACTTATTAACTCTTTTAATAACATCGAAGCTCCAAGAGTAGGCCTTCTGACTATCTATTCTTTGGCCCCTATCCTTTTTCTATCCTCTCTTCGCTCTTTTTGTGCAATGAGAACAGCAACGGTTGCAGCTCTCTTTCTACGACGTGACATTTCACACTTGAATATACCTACTCTACCGTGTAAACGCGCATGCAATCACTTGCTGCAAGTTATGTCTAGAGAGCACTTGCTGAGAGAAATTGCTGTGACAACTTGCTTATATGTAAACACTAGCGCAAGTTACTCTCACAAGTTCTATCGCAAGTTACTATCCCGTGTAAACTACGCTTAAAATCGAAAAAAATTGTAACTTCCTAGAGCGCTCTCCCAATTTGTTTAGACGTGCAAGAGATTATTGCCGCAAGCACTTGTTTCCAGTTTTGCGACTTGCTGAGAGAACTCTCGGGCAGTGTTTACACTACGCAAATTATTTGGAAGTTGCTCTCAGACATTAACTTGCGATAGTTTAGTTGCTCGTGTAAACTAGGCTTTAGTTTTGCGTGATTATTTTTATTAGTGTAGTTTTTATGGACGTGACTTCTTCAAAACGATTTTACTCGAAAACGGTTCAAGATTCAAAGATCGACTGAGACGACCTTTTTTGTGTAAAAATAAACCAAGTTTCATAATTTGATATAAAAAATTTAAAAAATATTCACACAAAAAATATGGGGCATAATTTATCCAGCACCCACCCTGTAAGTGACGCCCCTGGCAAAATTTCTGAAAATTGAAAAAAGAAATATGTGGCAAATTATAAAAGCTTCAAACTCACCAAATTTCATGAATCTACCTGAAATAGTTGCAGAGATAGTACTGAAAACTCCTCTTTGGAGGCCCCCTCTCGGGGGCCTGTAGTTCCCTTAGGAAGCATTTTTCAGTCTATATTTATTAAAACTTTTTGCATTATTTTTGAACGTAGAATCAGCTGGTAAATTTTGGCAGGCTAATTTTGGGACACCCTGTATACCGCATAATTATAATAACTTTTTTAAATAAAATGATTTTAACATTCGAGTTATAACACGAAGAAGCATTATAAAAGTACAATTTTAACTTTCTTATACAAAGTAGGTAGGTACTTACTTACTATCAGTAATCGTGATTTTTCTTGACTTTAGAGATTTTGATGTTGTATATATTTATACACGTTCTGAGGGCCCTTGAATCCATTTTGACTATTTTCGCCATGCATGGTATCTGTATTTTGTTTGTGACTGTCATCTGTATCCGCGATAACTTAAAAAAGTACTTATGAGAATTAATCCAAATATCAAATATCATATTTAAGGGTTTCAACAAAAATCTTCTTTAACTAGTACAACACAAGTGATATACTTATCTGAAAACATTTTTACTTTCTTATACGAGGTAATAAGAATCGTGACTTTTTTCGACTTGGAGATTTTGATAAATTTAACACATTTTGAGAGCCCCTGAATCCATTTCGAGTATTTCCGTCATTATGTCTGTCTGTATCCACGATAACTCAAAAACGACTTATCGAATTTGATTCAAATTTCATATTTTGAACAAAATTATGGGTGTCACATTAAATCTTTTTCATCTAGCACCAACACACGTGGTACTTACCTGAAGATAGTTTTAGGTTTTTTAGGAATATCTTGAAAAATAAACAATTTACGAGATTTTTTTATTCTTTAACACTGATTTAGAATTGAATTTTGAACAAATTTTGTTTGAACTTTTTTTTGAAATTCTGTCAAAAAAATTTCAAAAAGACGAGATATTCTTAAAACACTTATACAGGGTTTTTTGAAATACACTACCAAAAGTGAAACGGAATCTCTGGGACTTTTAAGGAGGCGAATGGACCTTTTTATTTTTTTTTACGATAAGAAAAAATAACCTCTGATCCCTTACTTACAAAACCCGAACGCCACTGATGAAAATACACGTAAAACTGATTGCGTTAGATTTCAATAAAAAGCCATGGTAACTAAAATTAAATTATTTTGAATAAATAGCCATAGTAACCATTAAAGTCAGAACTGACAAGTCGAAAGTCAATTCTGAGAGGTGATTTTAAATTATGGTTCAAGCATCCAATAAATACGTAGTGAAATACATAATAATTTATTTATAAAAATTGTTCAAATTGCCGAACAACAATGAGAATTATGGGAATTAAAGACTCTATCTCTTATGAAGGTTGCCTCATCTGTTGACAACAAATTTTCAACGAACTGTGGATCTTGATCATTTTTTTGCAATATCCATTCACAAAACCTGATCCTTCGGGGTAGATCTTCTTCTTTGAGTGCTTGTACACGCTGCAAATGGTAGGGATGAAGCCTCTGTTCTTTTAATGTTCTCCAAACAATAAATAGAGAAACACCAATTCTGTACGACAGTTTTCTTACGCTAATTCCGGGGATTTCTTCCACAGTATTTAATATATCAGGTTCAGCATCTAATACCCTTGCAGTTCTCTGTCGGCCTCTATATCTAGTTTGGGGACGATATTCACCGTTGTCTCTGAGATGCTGCACAGTGGTAGCAAATGTATGATGGTCGGGTACTACTTGTCTAGGAAATGCTTCTCTGTGGAGACGCTGTGCTTCACGAGCATTTCCCAGTGCTCTCCCATACATTAACACCATATTGGTCAATTCGGAATTTGTGTAAACCATTTAGAATAAATATGGAAATTCAAAATTATAAACTGACAATTATACGGTGACAATTTGAATTGTTTGTCAGAAAAAATCACATCTACCTTTTATTCTTGTTACTAAACAACCAAAATAATTACTATTTGAATTATGTAGTTACCTTTAACCCAGTAGCGCACTGGAAATTTTGACCAAATTTTCGATTAATTTTAATTCGAAAACGAAAAGACTTTTATTCAAGGTTTTTTTTGTCAATGGCATATATTTTTCATCACCTATTACCGTTCTTTTTTTGGTAGTGTATTTCAAAAACACCCTGTATTTCTCATAGTACGCGTTGATCGTTGAATCCGACCGACAGTCTAAATAGATTAGTGACTAAAGGGACTTGGCTGCCAAACGGAAGGTCCCGGTTTCGAATCTCAGAAGGACCATTATTTTTACTTTCTTATACGTAGTATAAGGAAGTATTGTAATCGTGATTTTTTTCGACTTCGAGATTTTGATGGATTTACCCGTTTTGAGGGCCCCTGAATCCATTTTGACCATTTTCGCCATGATGTCTGTCTGTGTGTCTGTGTGTCTGTCTGTATCCACGATAACTCAAAAACGACTTAACGGATTTGATTCAAATTTCATATTTAAGAGTTTGAACAAAATTGTGGGTGCCACATTAAATCTTTTTCATCTAGCACCAACACAAGTGGTACTTACCTGAAGACATTTTTAGGTTTTTTAGGAATATCTTGAAAAATAAACAATTTACGACATTTTTTTATTCTTTAACATTGATTTAGAATTAAATTTTGAACAAATTCTGTTTGAAACTTTTTTTGAAATTCCGTCAAAATTTTTTATTTATATAGTGGCGCCATCTATCTCTGATTTACAAAGTACATGTTGTTTACATACAGAAATCTATACCGTTGAGGAAATCGATTGTAGCATTACTATTTGAAAAGATCGACGGCTACAACGGCTACGGTTTTATGTTTTGGATATCATGGCAACTCGATTAAAATTTTTTCTAATATATACAATAAAGTCGTGAAATTGTATTATGCATGCAAATCTACATTAAAGATATCGACGCCAAATTTTTTGTGAATGCTCCTTCAATTTTTAGACGTGTCGACAAAGTAACAAAAGTGTTTTATTTTGCGCCGTTTTTTAATAATTATAAATTATTTACATATTTATATAGTGTTGCCATCTATCTCTGAGTGGCTGTTGTTTACATTACAGAAATCTATTTGTTTTTATACTAAAGATTCTATTTGCATTAAACACACGAAGAGCTCGAATAAAGTTATAAAAATTTAAAAAGTGAAAACCAATTAATCCAATCCTGGTGAGAGTGGCTATATCGCCAAACACCAAAAACTTGACATTGCTTTGCAATCCAAGTACGAAGAAGAAGAAGAGATTGTTAGTCAAACAGCTGTCAAAGGCAAAAGATCGAAATATTTTGATGAGAAGGATTATTGTGCACTGCACAGTTTGTGTGAGTGAAACGTTGACCAAAACTGAGAAGTATTTTATAAATCTTTAAAGTTTAGCTACAACAAATTTAAAGATATCAAGCATTTTTCGCACTGTGGAATTTTCATAAGTATTCTGTTATTTATTTCTCCTAAAATCTGGCAGTAATGAGTGGGACAAGGACAGATTTATGCGTATTGCGACAGAGACTATTTGAAAATTGCTGGAAACCCTCAAAATTTTTACAAGAAATTTAACTTAATTTCTTTAGGAAAAGTAATTATTGTGATACTATCCGTAAGTATAAGAAAGTCATGTGTTGGGCACATCAGATATTTTTTTGTTATTTACTGGTTTCTATGGTACCGAAAACAATAATAATGAATAAATAATAGTATATTATTTTATGAGGAGCTTAAGTGATGCTTTATGTGCAGAGGCTGATGGTGTTTGACTGACACAAGCAGCCGAAGCACATAAAGCGATACTTAAGCTCCGAATAAAATATGCTATTTTTTCTTCAAACATAAACAATTCATTAAATTGTAAAATTATTAATTGAAATTTTAATAAATAAATTTTGACATTTAATTTGACTTATGACCAGAGCGGCGCTTAAGTAGTACTTAAGCGCCGGCGACAGATAAAGTAGAACTTTACCTGTCGCCGGCAATAAAGTGACACTTAAACATAATCAGTACAGCAGGATAATGTGACACTTAACTGACGTTTGAAGAAAAATGTGATTAGGTATTAGCATAAATAATTACCTATTGTAAACGTTATTTTCTAATACATAAAACATGCAAAAATTTGGTTAAAAAATGTTTTCATTCATATCTCTATAAGTACAGAAAAAAGATATCGACTTGCGGTTTTCACCAGTGTCTTCGTTTTTTATGCTCTTTCTTATTAGCTAATAATAATATTACAATTGCATTTAACATTTTTAAGAAAATTACCAAAATCTGGGACTTTGTCACAAAACGCCCTCTAACGACCAGGGAAAAAATTAAATTAATAATCTCAATTTTTTATCCGAAGCCCTAATAAAGGCTCTTTCAAACGAGACCAAGTTTTTCGAAAACGGTTAAGCCAAAAAAAAGTTATTCAAATTTTTTCAAACAAAAATTCGCCCCTTCCCCCACCCTTTATTTGACAAGATAGAGAAAAGTACTCCAAACAAAAAAGTTTTCTAATTTTCTATATGAATTACAATATAACTGTTTTTGGTATATGTTAACTTGGGATATAACTGTGTTTTCTATTTTGTCGTTTGATGATTACACAAGAAGGAAACGTCGCATGAAAAAAGTTTAAACGCCATTTTCTAGAATCGAGAACATAAAAAATTCAACTTAAAACGTTAAATAGTTAAAAAAATTGACTTGATGACGTCAGCGGAAAAACGAAACGTCACATGATGAAAATTTTAACGTCATTTTGGTTTTTCGATATCTTGAAAAATAAGAGTAGAAAAAACTCGAAAAAAAAATAAAAAAGAAAAGGCAAAAATTTGGTTTTTTCAAAAAATCTCCAGAACTAAAAATATATTTTCGATTTCTTAACAACTTTTTATTGGCTACATTATTACGCAACTTTCCCCGAATTTAACCAAAGCTGTATCTCTTACCGTTTCTGCGATCCCTGTAGTGAGAAGCGAATTTGTATAACAAGAAAACAAAGATAGTCGCATGGTCTAAGTATATCGACCATGGATAGTCGTATATACTGCTAAACTTGGAGTTGTAGATTATGTAGTTATACTTTGTAAAATGTATGTGTATTAGGATAAATAATATTCGTTAATATAATATTCACACTTTATTAACCAAAAACAAACATAAAACATCTTATCTATGTATATGTACTAAACATTTTGCATAATATAGAAAGAACAATAGATATGTGCTTTTCCTAAAAAGGTCTTAATGCTTTGCACATTTTTCATCATTTATTGCCTAATTTTAAAACTACATGAACCATGATCATTATACATAAAATATTATAATTGAATTGTATATCAAAATATCTTTGAGCCGTTACTCAATAAAAGATGATATGGAGTGAAAAAAATATTGAGCAATAAAACTTAAGGTGCACCCCTAAGTGTAACAATATAGTTTTTTTATAAGCAAGAGGGATATGTTGGAGATATGGTAACATTTTGTCAACAAATTAGGTTGAGTAACAGCGTGCCTCTACTTCTAAGACAATTATACAGTCGTGTTGTGTAACTTTAAGCAAAAAGCACTATAAAGAGCGATACATATAGATATTATTCATAGAAACCTATTTGCATTTTCTATTTTGTATACAACATAACCTACAGAAATACTGTAGAATTTAATAATTTTTATATGTATAGTAAAAAATGAAAAAGAATTTTACCCTGAAATATGTTGCCAATATTATACAATTACAAAAGTTATTTTAATTGCATTGAGATTCATAAGTATCCATTTTAGATATATGTAGGAAATTTTGGCAACTGTTGTTTAAAAAATATAAAATGGAATAATTTTGGCATCTTATAATACTAATTATATATTCTCACAAAAAACAATACTGTTAATTTTTGCTTTTAGACAAAGACAAAAACAAAATCTCTCTTTATAATAATTACTATCTACGATACAATCTCTTATTATTTAATTAAGACCCTGTTTTAATAAAGGCTATAAATGATATCTCACACATTTGCTCTGATTGTGATATTTTTCTTGGAATTCAGGGTGATGAAACGTCAGCCATATAATTGGGTGAGTTTGAAAAAATATTTTTGACAATAAATCAGTCATTTCTAATTACAAAATTTAAAACATTATTCTCATGCTTTTACTTGTATTTTATGTATACTTATTAAATCCACAAATTTTCTTTTATTTTACAACACGTCCTCTCTGGGATGGTCTTGATAGAAACTATCACAAATAGCTCGTGTTTTATTATGTATTAGTATTTACAAATAATAAGCGTTTTGTAAAATGTTAAATTTGTGGTATTAATACTTTCCACATTACAAGAACTACCACATTTTGGCACCAAAAAAGTACTGATAGCATTTCGCTACAGACAAAGCTAACCGTTGATTGCCTGCACAACACGACAACTATGATATAGCCGACATTAAGGCCCCTGCTAAGTTCCTAACATACCACTACACGAGCAGGGCCAAAATGCATATTATAACCCCCTCGTAATGATTGAGTATTAAACACTACCTGATATAAGCATCGACTGATTAAGTGTTGTACTAGTTTCCTTTCTTTGTTTAATAAAACAGTCAATTAAATATTATAAGTTCCTAGTGTAGAAGTGATGTAAATATATTATTTTTAACCCAACATTGCAAGGCAGTCTTACCGATGAAATTGCATTTGAAAACTGAAATGTCATAAAAATGCAGGTTAAAGCAATACTTCAAATTCAATCATCTTGATTGATAACACTTTACTCAATTACTATAACTCGATTAATTTAGCTCACACTAAGGCATTTATAACTTTCGACTTACTAGATTTGCTAATCCACTGTCAGAATGTTGAGTTAATTATTCAAAGAGACTGATTCCCAAAAACACGCAATAAATTTATGCAAAAATACATCGAGAAAAACGTTAAACCGATACAGACATTTTTTGTACACATTTATTTTTTTTGTAAAATCTGTAAAACTGCTTGATCCATTAATTGGCACATATTACATTACCGTTAAAGTCTAAATTTTATAAACAGTCAGTAACACAAAGGGATAACATTAGATTGTCCCTAGTTATAGTCAAACGTTCATATTGAATAATAAATTACATCAATTAACATGTAAAATTGTTAGTAAATAATAGACTAGATTATTAATTATCACTACCACTATAAAACAAGCAGGTATGTTTTTAAAACATCTAAAAAACCTGCAAACTAAACAGCAACAAAAATACAGCGTAGAATAAGTGATACACTTTTTGACATCATTTAATATAATAAAACTCAAAAAATTAAACAGAAAACACAGCGGACCCTATTTCTAAAATAAATATGTTGGTTGGATAGTGTACCGTTCCCTATCGTATTTACGATGGACCAATTCTAAATTTTGTTTCGGAGTGTCAAAAATATTTCACTTACCCTACCCCTAATATCGAAATCCAATAAGAAATTATAACAAACATCACGACCTGTAATTCCTTATTTATCATATTTTATTGAAAATTCCGTAACATAGAGAAAAGAAAAGCTTAAATTCTTTTTTAATATCACAGTTTAACTATCAGTTTAATTGACGCTCTGAAAATGCGTTAAAAGTTTATGCGATATATTAATCCAATGTATAGTATTTTATTTTTAGAACTTGTATAAAGCTTTTACCATATTATTAAAAAGTATTAAAAGTTTATTGTTCATTTTTAAACAACAAAAATAGTAATTTTATTTGAAAATGACACTTTTTTAATATTCTACAATTATTTTGTGAAATGAATTACATTTTATATGTAACACGCTCCGAGAAAACGCCTTTAGAATCAATCGGGATATTTCAGAGGAGACGCAAGAGAAAGGGAAGTGGCCGGTAAAGAGTCGAAAAAGAGTTGATATGTAGTCGCTTTTTAAAATATTAGGTGAACAATTTTTTGACTTCACAACATTAAAGAGCGATAATGGAAGATTCTAAAACGATAATAATTTGGAAATTGATTTTTTGATGCTAAGGGCTGTTTTCTCGGAGCGCGTCACATATATTAGTTTAAAAACTACAATATTACTGTAAAAATAAATAAAAATAAACATTACTTTTCAAGCACGCCCAAATATGATTTTAAGGAATTACGTGAGTACTGATCTGTTTTAACAAATAAGATTTATTGTTTATTTAAAAAACATTAGCTCTACTCTAAATTTATTGTTTAAAATTTTCTTTGCGACAGTGCAATGTTACATTATAACGTGATCACAGTAATCTACCATTAACCACAAATATTTATAGTATTAATTAATAAATAATTGCAAAAATATTGCATTGCATAATTATTCACTGTTTAGAAATATTACTTTGAGTGAAATGAGCACTTTATAGTTATTAATACGACAAAATGAGCTAAAGTGGAAGAGATTAATTTTTGGCACAACAATAGTGGTTCTTATATATTTTTTAATTGGAAGATATCCTACTAAGAAATACTTGAAAGTCCACAGCCCAAATACTTAAAATGCAAAAAAATAACAATAATATAACAAATATTTTTTTGAGAATAACTCATGTAAAAATTGAGTTACAATTAAAATGACAATATTCTTTAAAAATTGTATAACTTTTGTAAAAAACAAAATCACAAATTGCCCATATCACTCGATATACTTACGTACTTATATACATACTATAATAAATAAATAAATATTTCAACAATAAAATAATAAAACTTACAAACTAAGATATACCTATAATATAAAATCAAACGGATACGTTTGAAATAAAATTAACTTTCTGACTTTCCCATTATTGTCCTGTCGTAAAAATATTATTAAATTTTATTACTTCTATTATGAATTATGCTTTGAACAAAGACAATTCTATTGCAGTGACTCGTTATGAAATATAGTAAACTAAGTCGTTTTACCAAAATATCGTTATATAATAGACGTACTCCATTGATTCTAATATATTCTTTATAATACAATTAACAATTAGTTTAGAATTTTAAGTTACTTGTTATATTAAATGAAATTATTGCTTATTCCTAAAATATTTACATATACAGTTCGGCAAATTACAACAAATATTATATGTACTAGTAGCGTATAAGGGATATGCAAATTAATTACAGGACAATAATTCGGGAATTAAAAAATATTTACAATTGAAAATAAATATATGCTATTGCATCAACAATCCAATTGATTTGTTTCTTAAAGCTACCAGCTTGTCTGCAATACAACTAGAAAATTGCCAACAGATAATAAACAGTTAATTTTTTATGATTGTATCTAAATATAATATATAAATACATTATATGTATATATAAAAAATTAAAAATAACGAATCTTTGGCTTGTTCCCCATTACCAATCTTTTATGTAAAGTATCAATCGTAATTAAATGACAATATTGTCGATATTTGTAGTTTTCACAGATCAGATCATATTTTTTTTCTTTAGGTGCATTACCTAAAATACCATTGAGATTGGGGGTCGATGGTTGGCACCAATATTTCGGGATGCCAGGGCCAGCTCAGTTAATGGATTGGTGCCTTAACAATATGATTCGGAGCAATGTAGTGATAGCCGGGAATAGGTAATCCAGCTGTTTCCATTGATATCCTAGCAACACAATCAGACAAAATTAATAGATGAAAAAGATAATATCTATTTAAAATAGCTAATTGTTTAAGATTTATTTAAACTTTGTTGTAATCGAAGAGTGCAAAACACAAAGTGTGAAAAGCTAACATATTTGTAGGAAAACTTGGTTTGGACAAATGTGTACAAGGAAAGGGTTTTTGCATGTAAAACTTTGTAAATAAACAAACACACTAAATATATGATTATAGATTTTGTTTCAATTTGCACTCTTAAAACAAGGATAATAGAGCAGTCAATTAATATGATATGGGCTTGAGCATGATGGGTTTCACAGACATTTATTGAGGATAACGAAAGTTTGTTTCCTTAAGAATTTATTTCCAAAATATGTATAGTTAGAAAAAAAATGTATGTAAATACGCGAAACAACTCGAGGATAAATAACCAATATTTCTTTGAAAAGAGAATACCTAGTCATTCTATTTTTAAATCTACAGATTAGACTTTCTCCAAATTAGTACCATATACAATGTACAGGGTGTCCCATTTTCGACAGTTTTAGGGGGTATTGGCGTTATTACCAAAGATAGAGTGTTGCGGTTTTCACCTTCCTCTCCTACTTTTTTACGAAACGAAAGATTCCGGGGTCAAATTTGTCATGGCTCTCTTAGTTTTTGATCTACAGAGTGATTCTCAAAATCTTTGTTTTTTAGACACCCTTCGTATTTCCGTTATGCGTCTACTTATCAAAAAGGTGAAAACTGATCTTGATAGAGTTTTTTACGTAGAATTCAGTGGCGTAGGCAGTTTTTGTGTAAAAGGCTTAGTTTTTGAGATATTGCCCAAACTTATGTTTTTTTAAATGGGACACCCTATATATTATCTTTTATATTGATTAAGAAAAATTTGGGCTTTCCAAAAATATATACTTAATATTTTGAAAACAAGCTCAAAATTCGATATTTTTACTAATTTTCTTTATTTATAGCAGTAGGCCATGGCTAATTTTTTAAAAACAAAACCAAAATTTTCACAATGCGTAATTATTTTAAAGCTAAACACTTCAAAAGATAATTTTAATGCATTGTATAAAACATACCAACAATATAATACTTCTCATAATTATCGTAAATGGCCATTGTAATAAAAAATTAAAAGTAAAATAAAAACTCCTTCGTAACAAAAATATTTCATCAATAATGGAAATCTGACAAATCTGTCAAATTTTGCATTTGTTTCTAATAAACTAGCCATGGCCTACTGTTATAAATAAAGTAAATTATTAAAAATATCGAATCTTGAGCGTGTTTTTCAAAATAAATATTAAGTATTATATATTTTTGGAAGGCTCAAATTTTGCTTAATCAATATATAAAATAATATATAGGGTGTCCCATTTAAAAAAACATAAGTTTGGGCAATATCTCAAAAACTAAACAAAAACTGCCTACGCCACTGAATTCTACGTAAAAAACTCTATCAAGATCAGTTTTCACCTTTTTGATAAGTAGACGCATAACGGAAATACGAAGGGTGTCTAAAAAACAAAGATTTTGAGAATCACTCTGTAGATTAAAAACTAAAAGAACCATGACAAATTTGACCCCGGAATCTTTCGTTTCGTAAAAAAGTAGGAGAGGAAGGTGAAAACCGCAACACTCTATCTTTGATAATAACGCCAATACCCCCTAAAAGTGTCGAAAATGGGACACCCTGTACTCTCTTAACGGACGTCATAAGCGGACACTTTTTGAAGAACCGAAAAAACAATATGGCCTTGCTAATATAGCGCACTCCCTGTTAATCGGACACTAAATTGCGCGGTCTAAGGTCACGTGAACCTCTCTTATGCGGACAATCTGTGTGGTGTAAATGTAGAAACGTCGAAATTTCGCTAACAATATGCCTTGTGTTAATATTGCAGGGGATTTGGAAAAAGTGCTTGTTATTGGAAAAGCTGCTAGACCTAAAAATTTTAAAACCTGGTATCGATCTATAATTTTGTAACGTATTTTGTCGATTCTCTGTTGACTCTTTAGAAAACATAATAAAATCAATTAATATCTTAGATGTCGTTTACTTTGTTAAAAAAGGCAGGATTCACATAGTCCGATATTCCCGATAATGATACAAAATTTGATCCTGACGACGAGTTACCTTTGTCTATTGTTGCTGAAATATGTAAAATGATGCATCAAATTGCAGAAAATACTATTGATTTTGAGACATGTAAGGATAAAAAAACTGTAACTGATAAAAAGACCTAACTATGTATCATTGTATGTGAATGGAAAAGTGTAGACTAATAATTATTGACAGCTTGTTTAACGCGTACATTTAGCAGTACAAATTCATATTTAACTGCTATGCCATAACATCAGATGGGTAGGTATACAGGGTGTTCGCGCGAAGTGGCTCACTATTGCTAACTTCGTTATTATTGGAGCTACAAAGTCGGTTAAATTAGCAAACTAGTAGCATTTTTTCCACTGATTACAATGGTGAAAACAGAAAAACAATTGACCATCTGGTTTTCAAGATATTCACAAAAATAACATTTTTTTAAATGGAACACCATATATATTTTTGCAAAAATCGATGACAAATTAAATTCTGTACAAAAAATGTACTTAATTTTTTTTTATTATAATTCAAAATAAGCGAGTTATTTTGAAAAAAAGTTTGCAATTCTTTAAAATCAAGTAGCCATAAAACTGAATAGTAATTTATTAAAAGCAAACAATCATAATTTTGAATTTAAGCAAGTTGAAAAAAACTTGAAAGAATTACGGAAATATTATTATTTTATTTAATATTTTTAATATACAGGTGTTTGCGCAAAGTGGTTCACTATTGCTAACTTTATTATTATTGGAGCTACAAAGTCGGTTAAATTAGCAATCTAGTAGCATTTTTTCCGCTGATTACAATGGTGAAAACAGAAAAACAATTGACCATCTGGTTTTCAAGATATTCACAAAAATAACATTTTTTTAAATGGAACACCATATATATTTTTGCAAAAATCGATGATAAATTAAATTCTGAATAAAGAATGCTCTTATGCTTTTTTGACAATTATTTAAAATAAGCGAGTTATTTTGAAAAAAGTTTTCAAAGTTTTAATATCAAGTAGCCATGAAAATTATAATTTTGTAAATTTTCAATATTTCTGTATTTCTTTCAAGTTTTTTTCAAAATGCTTAAATTTAAAATTATGATTGTTTGGTTTCAATAAATTACTATTCCGTTTTATAGCTTCTTGATTTTAAAAAATTGCAAACTTTTTTTTCAAAATAACTCGCTTATTTTAAATTATTATCAAAAAAAGATAAGGACATTTTCAGCATAGAATTTAATTTACCATCGATTTTTGCAAAAATATATAGGGTGTTCTATTTAAAAAAATGTTATTTTTTTGAATATCTTGAAAACCAGATGGTCAATTGTTTTTTTGTTTTCAACGGAAAAAATGCTACTAGTTTGCTAATTTAACCGACTTTGTAGCTCCAATAATAACGAAGTTAGCAATAGTGAGCCACTTCGTGCGAACACCCTGTATATAATGGAAGAAAAGTAAATTTCACCCCCGCTAAACAATGCATAGTGAATTTTGATCCGCTATAAATTTGACTTTAATGAACCTACGGAATTCTTATTTAATAGATAAGTTTCCCATGAGGCATTTTTCTTTACAAACCAATGCAAACGCGATATAAAATAAAAACAACCTTACCCCCTTTTCCAACATGGCGGCTATTCCGCTCACCTATGAGGAACGTAAAGTCATATCCTACACATCCCGATACAAAAAGAAAATCCTGTCAGACATTTGATGTTAAAGTACCCACCGATTGCACTAAGAACCGATAAACTCATATTTAATTGACGCTCAACAAACTTTCATACCAGCATAGTTTAGATAAATCTTGAATAATATTAACACAGAAAAATGTGTTTAAAAATCTAAGCAAAGCATATATCAATTACTTATTAAGGTATATTGTGAGGAATAAAAAAAAGGTTAAAGTACATACACACCTTCAAATTACATTTAGGTGTAAAAAAAGTAGGTTAAAATAGGAGGAATTTTTCCATTAAAATAATACTCTAACAAAAGGTACATTATTATTTATATCTCCTGATAAAAAAAATATATCCTTTTAATTTTCTTAACAATAAACAAATAAATAACAATGTACAAATACAGATATGCTTGTCAGGCTTTGATAGGAGTAAAATGGATGGTTAAGCTTACCAGGAATGTGAAATCTTCTTGCCTGGATTGATAAGGCATCGGTCTGTTAGCAGGCTTAGGAGTTGGACACACAAACCTTGTTATCAACTTTCACACGACATTTTAATGTTTTTTTTTGTGTGTGTAAAGGCACATCAACATTGAACTAAGTAATACTCGTTTTGTTGATCGATGATCCAAAACCAGCTTGTCAGAATAATGTCTGCAGCATTTTAGAGGTGACTTGAATATGTTATGAATTTTAACAAAGTAAATAATCCTAAATTTGCTTACTAGGTTTAGCAGTATCCATGTTAATATTCTTTAAAGGATAATGATTACTTGTTTAAGATTATATACTTTGTTAGGTGTACGAAATATGAAACCTCCACCAGAAAGCTCATCGTTCAAGATGCCACCAAAATTTAACATGACATCATCAGATAACAGTAAGTAATTCCGATTTTTTTTTAAATAATGAGTAAATTAAATAGTAATTTAAAAACCTGTCACTTGAAAAAAAATTGTGTATAATTCTCATCTGAAACTGATGGTATGAATTACTGTCGACAACTACGTTTGATTTCGATTACGTACTTTTCGGACTAATTTTTTGAAATAAAAGAAAAAATATTTGAATGACACACATTGTATTGTAATTTTAAACCAATACATATTAATCTTATATTTAGAACACTAATATAAAATAATGATTCCTTGTATAATCTACCATTAAAGTAAATCTATAATCTATAAAGTAAGATGTATAATAATTATGTTTTTGTTCTAATAGTATAATAAAAAAGCCTTCTATTGTTAAATTATTATAGAAACACAATAATTATTGTTTAACTTTTAAACATGGATGCTGCTGATATGTCAACAACAAGCTGCCTACATCAAACAGGCAATTTTGTACAAAACTAACCTAAACGTTTTAACCATTAAGTTATTCAGATATATATTTTCTAGAAACTATATTAGCACAGAGAGTCTAAATTAACATCATAATATGTACTTTCAATACGAAAACATCTTTATATATAAGTTTCAAAAATGTGAATACTTTATTTTTGGCAAGAATCTAATCAACTGAAAAATAATTTTAAACCTGTTTCATCCACACTAAAGGAATCGCTTTAGAATTTAATTTATACCCTGTACTCGTTAGTTTTCACCTTAAAAGCTAAAATACTAAACTTAACCATTAAATTCCTTGCAGTAATATCCTTCGTATTGCCGGAGAGAAAAAATTGGAGAAAAACTACTCAAACGCCAAATTAGGCAGCCTCGGATTGCGAATATTTGGACGGTGATCATAAATCAACAATGTTAAATAGTTATAGTACGATTTACCATAACCAAATCAAAATAATTTATTTACGACACGATCCTAGATATCTATTTAAGCCTAAGTGAAATTAGAGGCGTGTTGTTAATAATAAAAATGAAATTGTAGGTTTTCTTAGAAAAAAGAAATTGTAGAAAATTCCAATCCAAAATCTAAAATTGCATGACCTGACGTACAGAACTGAAGTAAAGTTAAAATTAGTGGAAAATATGAATATATTTTAAATAATGAAACTAATCTGAACTTCATTTTAATCTTATATATAAAGATGTTTCAATTTTCAATGAACCAATATAAAAATAAATTAAAAAGACAATCTGCACCCAAAACATGATAATACTAAAGAAAGTGCTGTTTATTTAAGTTTATAAACAATTATTATTGTTCAAACATGAGACGACGTGTTTTTTATACGTATATTTATAAAAATTAGATCATTGACTTTATACTGTAAAAAAACAAGAAAATTCTCTAATTTAAAAAGAAATAAAATTTATTACAAAATCATAATAGAAATTATTAAAAAATAAACATATAACAATCACAGACTCTAAACTAAATAATAATAATTAAAGTTAATTTGTTTCATTCTTTTCTTATTTGTAGAAAGATTCTATTTATAAATCAATAAAGATTCTGTAGCTAAAAAAATGTATAATAAAACTTAATTAACAGAAATAATTATCTCTCGCCATTTTTTTTAAATCGTAGTCCCCGCACACGAATTTAAATATTATTTGGTTTTTCCATCAATTTTGCGACTAAGA
Organism: Pediacus dermestoides; assembly: GCA_963942485.1. NCBI lineage: Eukaryota > Metazoa > Arthropoda > Insecta > Coleoptera > Cucujidae > Pediacus > Pediacus dermestoides. Next base: position 15,992,598 of record OZ012626.1, read on the forward strand.
ATAGCTTTTATTATTTACAAATTGGAAACTGGATTTGTTACGTCTACTCATAATATTTAGACAATTATTATTTTGTTTAAGACAGTGAGCACAGATTTTCTGAATTATTAATTGTGCTGCACTATCTTATAAATTTTTAGTAACTGGCCCCTTAAACACCGAGTATAAAGTCAATGAGGATGTGCTCAGTAGGTTGGATGAAGCTAATGTGCCCTAACACCTAATAGGGATTAAACTTGTTTCTTTCATTCTTGAGTTTGGAGCCTTCGGAAGGACCGCCGCTACCGCCGGGAGAGCGGAGCCGCGGGGTGTAACTCTTGTGGGTGCGGTGAACGCCGGTGGTCTGGACAGGGGGAGCGCCTGCCTGCCCGCCCAGTAGCTCGGTGAGGCCCCCCAGCGCACTGAGACTTGTCAATGCATTGAGGGCACCCGGCTTGGCCAAAAGTTGGGCGAGAGGAATGGCACTAGCCAAGGGAGAGGCGGCAGTGGAGGACTGGCTGGACCCACCAGTGCTAGGAGAGTTTTGGGCCTCAAGGTTAGCTTTCTGCAGCTCAACACTGGGGAAAACACACAGAAACGAGGATTGTAGTGAATGCAATGAGCAATGGTTTACAGGGTTTTATATTGTAGCCTTTGATTAGTTAAAAAAAAGTGCAAATATATCAATTACTAATTTAGAGTTGACTTGATATTTTTTATGTTAAATAAAACTCACAGTCAATACTGTCTTATATTAAATATAAGAAAGTACTGCAGTGGAATAATTTTTAAAAAATTATATGAAATTTTGCGAAATCATTAGATGATTTTACAAAAAAAATTGTTTCATACAAAATTTTGATTCAACAAATTAATTTAAAAAAGTGATAATTTAGAGTCAAAGGTAACCACAATATTTTGTTTTTTGTCTTGGCTGCTTGGCTGGAAATTAGGCAAGTTATTAGGAACAAATTCGTGGGAAATTAAAAACTATACAAATAAACTAATATACTAACAGAATCTCAACTATTCAGTTGAAAGAGATATACTATATCCGTAAAAGGAGGATAATACATGATCATTGATCAGGATGTGCATCATAGCCACATGGTATAATAGAGCGACGATTATTTGACAAGCCTTTGTAAATCTTACTTCATATCCTCTAAATTCAAACACTAATAGTACTCGCTGCTTGTTATGCTGACCTTTTACGGATTTAGCATAGTTACCTCACCAATGAAATTAATTAATTCATGACGTAATCTGTTCATAATTGTCATCTGGGTTTTTGTGAACCAAACCGACAAATCTCAGAAGACAATTATGCAAATTATTTATAAAATATATATTTTGCATTAGTGATTATACCTAATTAAATGAAATATACCTATGTACATTATGGTATGGCATGAACCCGTGTTTTTATGAAGAGCCTTGTAGGTTAAGTGAATTGCTGACACAATTTGTCTAGATGCGTCAGAATCTGCAAATATCGTCTCGTTCAGAACATAGGTTCCGAAGTAGTGTATTTATTATATTGGTCAAAAACATAGTAAAGAATAAAGTTTCAGAAATCCAGGCGCCGAACTATGTAGATGTTACATGATCCACCAATTTCATGAAATGGCTATTTATGAACAAATTTCATTAAAAATCCACATTGAATTTGATTAAATTTATATAGAACAGTTAGTTACATTTAAAAATTAAAAATTGATAAGTCATCTTTTGCACCCAATTTTTGAAGTCAAGTCCACTAAAGTTGCTGAGCAATTTTGAAACCAGGAGTTCGAGCGAATACATTTTTACTTTTTAGATTATAGCTAGATTTCAGAATGCATTCTTTAATTCTTGCATTTATTAAATTTTATTTTTCTTAACAATGTGCGATTTTTTTAAGGTTATAAAATTATTAGTTGCTATGATGAAAGCTTGTACTAAAATTTGTCTTTGATAATACGGCTAAATACCAGTATGTAGTTATATTTATGTTCAGTTGATTTCTATTGACGAAGATTTAAATTATGTTATTTTCTTCATAAGATATTTAATCAGATTCAAATCGTTTTAAACAAAAAAATCAATTATTTTCAATTTCAAGTAAAGGAGGCAACATCGCTTTAAACTGAATAGGTTCTATAACATTTTATGTTTGACTTAATAATAAATAACCTTATTTTTATAGTCCATTCTCATCCACATAACAATATAATTTAAAAGTATCGTTTAAAAAAAATTAACATTTTTATAAAATTTACAAGTTGTCCGAATATAATTCAAATAAGTTTCATCCAAATTCATTAAATTTGGTACTACTTCTTTGTATAACATCCTGTACTGAACAAAATGATTTACTATGAAAAATTGAAGATTTTAAGGATATGTATTTGCAAATGTTTAACTAAGAATAATTCTTGAAAACTCTATGATTCCTTGAAAGAAAACTTTATAAAGTACATACTTTATATGTAGTATTTTCCGAAAAATATTGAAATATTAGTTACATATAAATAAACTATTTAAATTGGTTGCTTTAATAGTTCAGAAATTAGGATAAAAAGTGAGAAAAATTCAGAACGTTACGAAAACTGGTAGAGATTTTCTTTTGGTTGCCTCTAACAAAATATTTTAAATCGTTTTCGAAGGGACTTCGTTCGAGCTGAGGGAGGGGGCAAATGGGTCCTAAAATGATGTTTGTTGAAGTATTAAAATGATCATATCTACAAATTTTCGTCACATCTCATTATTAGAACATTTTGTAGATAATGTATGAATCTTTCATCTACAGGGTGCAAATGAATAAACTGTAGTTGTCCAAAAATGCACTGGCTGCGAGTTGTAGATCTCATTTAAGAGAAATACAGCCCTTTATTTTCAGTAGAGTAGAGATTTAAATTTCTGTGATTTTTGAACTTGAGGTATTCAGTTCAAATGTCAGGTGTAAACCCAGCTTATTGCGACTCCGCGAGTAAAGTCAATTCATTTCCTAACTTTAACATTTAGTTACAATTGTATTATAAACAAATTCTTTTAATAATACTTTTTTTTCGATACCTCCAACAACCCAACGTGAAGCGAAACAGAATTTGCGAAGTCATAGTAGAGTTTACAACTGACAATTTGAGTTAAAGTGCACCTTATGAAGTTTCAAAACTGCATAAATTTCTATTTCTAAAAACAACGAAAATATACTGTTAATTTACTGTAGAATCTACAACAAAGGGTAATTTCTAGATATCAGTTTTAATGAAAAGTTGTTCTACTTTTAATCTCTATGTATGAGTACATAAGTCTTCATTTGCACTCTGTATATGTATACACAGTGTATCAGTTTTAATCGAGCAACTTTAATGGTACATTCTCCTAGTCGTTCTGATTCGGAAAAATGTATGTTATACAGGCTGTTTCAAATTCGCTTCTCACTACAGGGATCTCAGAAACGGTAAGAGATACAGCTTTGGTTAAATTGGGGCAAAGTTGCGTAATATGGTGGCCAATAATAAGCCGTTAAGAAATCGAAAATATCTTTTGTAATTCTGGAGATTTTTTGAAAAAACCAAATATTTGCCTTTTCGTTTTTATTTTTTTCTGCTCTTATTTTTTAAGATATCGAAAAACCAAAAACACTTTGCCATGGACACTTTTTGTGCTCTATAAAATGACGTTAAAATTTTCCTCATGCGACGTTTCGTTTTTCCGCTGACGTCATCAACTCCATTTTTTTAAATACGGCCGTTTTTTTTCATCGTTTTAAGTAGCATTTTTTATGCTCTATGAAATGGCGTTTAAATTTTTTCCATACAACGTTTCGTTCTTGTGTAATCATCGGATCATTTTTTGAATGCCTACGGCACTGGATTATTTTTACAATTTCATCAGTATTTTTTTCATTGTACAGCCCATCATCAGTATTGACGATTTCATAAGTGTTTATTTTATAAAATTATTTAAAAAAATTACTTCCATTGTTCTTATTATTACTACTAACAATAAATAATAGGTTAGTTTGATTTATTATAAAAGAAAATTTATTATTATTAAAGTTTACCAAAATGTTTGGATATGAGGAAGTGAGGAAAAATACTGATGAAATTGTAAAAAAAATCCAGGACCGTATTTAAAAAATGATCTGAAGATGATTGCACAAGAACGAAACGTCGTATGGAAAAAATGTAAACGCCATTTTCTAGAACACAAAAAATGCTACCTAAAACGACAAAAAAAGATACAGGGCCGTATTTAAAAAAATGGAGTTGATGACGTGAGCGGAAAAACAAAACGTCACATGAGGAAAATTTTAACGTCAAGCACAAAAAGTGTCCACGACAAAGTGCTTTTAGTTTTTCGATATATTGAAAAATAAGAGCAGAAAAAAATAAAAACGAAAAGGCAAAAATTTAGTTTTTTCAAAAAATCTCCAGAACTACAAAAGATATTTTCCATTTCTAAACGGTTTATTATCGGCCACCATATTACGCAACTTTGCCCCAATTTAACCAAAGCTGTATCTCTTAACGTTTCTGAGATCCCTGTAGTGAGAAGCGAATTTGAAACAGCCTGTATACATCTATCTCGATTCCTAAGAAAGATACACGGTGTTGAAGTTTACAAGAAAAAATCATTTTTTTGCAACATAAAAAAAAAGCTTGGATTCAAACAAAATTTTGCATGCCTGCCCTCCTCCCTAAGGACAATTGAAACAATTGAAATGTGACCGAACTGCACGCCACTGGTGCCCCCCCCTAAAATCGAAAATATCTTCATAAAATTGTCCTTGGGGAGGAGGGCAGGCATGCAAAATTTTGTTTGAATATAAGCTTTTTTATGGAAGTTATTGCAAAAAAATATTTTTTTCTTGTAAACTTTCTTAGAAATCGAGATAGAAGTATACCATACATTTTTCCGATTGAGGACGACAAGGAGAATGTATGTACCATTAAAGTGTGCTCGATTAAAACTGATACACCCTCTGTATAAATGAACTACCTAACTACTGTAAAACAATTTTTATTGTTACAAAAGTTGTATATTACGACACAGTCCACAACTTTACAATAAATTTCTGTAAAAATAGTAATAAACAATTTTTATTCTTTAGTGCCTCACTTGACTATTTTCGTAGGTAAAAACTATTCTATAGTTGTTATAGGTATAACAAATATTTATAATAGGTACATCAAGTGTTATTCCAAATTTGTTAAGTTTATGTGAATGGACTTTTCAGGTAGGTATATAACTACTCGTAATAATACATCTAAGATAAAATTGTAAAGGATCGGCTCTAATTACTACAAATAAAAACCCTAAATCACAAGAGAAGGATTCAAATGGATCAAATGATGTGTTATTGATATTTAGAAGGAAACTAATATATAACAAATGGGAGGTGACACAGCAAGGATTTAAGGCTTAAAAAGTATTTCACGGGTTTCCAATGACACATCAGATGATGAAAGGAACTTTGCAGAGTCAGAAGGAATGTAATACGCCAAATGATTTTTTACTGGTTTCTTATTTTTAAACTCACTCATTTAATCCTACCTCATTCATCTACTCACCACAAATAAACAGATTTTTAAAATAATAATGAAGCAAGTTAGGAAAGGTTTCAGTAGTTCAGATTTAATTTTTAACATAATTAATTAATTTAAATCAAGCTTAAATAATTTCACACCTTAAACCGGGTTAAGATCTAAAAATTACTCAGTCTTGATATAAGAAGACAAATGTATATCATTTCCTTAGTATATTCTTGACATTTTCAAAAAAATTATGTTAAAAATTAAAACAACAAAACTGTCTTCTACTACAAGAAAAATGGACTTACCTCATATTGATTAAATATTGCGCCAAGGCAACCGCATCTGGGTTTCCAGAGATAGTAATTGTACGATCAGTCACACCACTTTCACGATCATCACAGTTAGAAATTCGAATCATAGCGCCTGAAATCTGTCGGATTTCCGCAATTTTTGTACCACCTTTACCAATAATACAACCAATCAACTCATTTGGTACTGTCATTTCATGTGTTTGTTGATTGGAATTTTGTTGGTTCCTAGAGTTTGACGTTCTTAATTGTGAACCAGCTAACGCAGCTAATGCTAGAACAAAATGTTTCCTAATAATTTCTCTAATAAACATATTGACCCAGTTATAATAAAAATAAATTTCCCCCAGAACATTTATCAGTTAAGATGCACAACGTTCAGCATTGAAAAGAGTGATTATAGTTAAATTTGTTTGAATTTTTTTTAATCATAACTGTTATTGACGACTACATGGGTGGTGAAATTCAAGTGACTTCAAACTTTTTCTAACTGATACGATAATTACAAAAAATTCACATTCATTTCAATTACAATAGTTTCACCTAAATATTATTTGTTTGCAAGTAAATCTCTAATATTTAAAATATAAAAGTTTCCTTCTTTTGAGATGAAATTTCACGCTAACTGGGAAATAATTCGAACAAGTTAAGTTTGGATAGGAAACTTGAGGAGCTGCCAATTTTTGAACACAAAATAATCCCAATATGTAAAACAAGCGTTAATTTAATTTTTTTTGAGACTCTTATTATCATAAAGTCAATTGAATTTCACCATAACAAAACATCCTAGAGGAACCGTGGACTATTTTATACCTTAACAAAAACTGATAAACGAAAGTGAGGGATTTTTAGAAGCTGATACCGAAATTCAAGTATTCCTCTAGAATATAGTAAAACATCAAACGGGAGTAAACTACATACGTACCAGCAGGATTTAGTCCTCCTGTGTTTGTTGGTGCTAAGCCTCCTAAACCTAAAGCAGCTAGTCCTGCTAATGGACTTTTTCCAAGTCCAGACATCTGGAACAAACAAATAAACCAAATGTATCAATTACAAAACCCCATGTAGCATCCTTGAACTGTATCTGCTTAAGTACCACACCACATTAGTATCATTTACTTCATTTGAAATGTAATTACTGTCATACATAAAAAAATAACTAGGTAGTGTTATACATTTTGAACTACAAATTGGTAGTTATGAAAAAAACTAACATGAAATAGATATTGATAAGAGGCAAGCTTCGGAGGCCATATATATGTTACAACCGTATCAAATAATAATTGTGACTGAACACATTGAAAGTTTTCCTTCTAAGCCCACACTGTTTTCCCTGTTCAACATATAATACTAAAATGGACTGTAAGGTATTGTATTATTTTATAATAAATTTATCATATAGATATTGTATTATTATTATTGCTAAATAAAATGTTATATATTTTTTTAAAACTAAGTAAAACATTTGTAATTGTTATCTACATTAAACTTAACATATAATTCCTCAGCTTTCTATATTTTTACATACAGTACGAATAAACAGCAGTCCGTTATAAGATTCTTTAAATAATTCAAAATTTTAGATTAAAAAATCATCTGATATGCAGTTTTAAGATTTGAGAATAAATTGAAATATCTCGAAGTATACTTTCATGGTTGACTGTTAAATTAAAAGATATAAATTTACTGGTTTTCCGTCTAGTAGTAAAAGTTACATAAAGAAAAAATCCATTCAAAAAGGGAATATAGTACATATTCTTATACTTGAAGTTAATACAAGTCGAGGAGATGCAACGTCAGTTTCTTCAGTATAGTAGTACTTGAAGAAACAAATTGTTTTAATTGTGATTAGAAAGGTTATCCTTATACATTTATTAATCATAGAACCCACACATTCCACAATCATACGTGTCCCTAAAGATAAGCTTTTGAAAATTGCTACTGTAAAGTAAAATACAAGCAAAAAGAACAATATTTTGGGTACCTATATCAAAATGTTACTCGTCATTATAACATGTAATAAATAATATATTTATCAATTACAGTAACAAAGCATATTTACAGAAGAATGTTGCGATGATCATTTTCTAAATTTTGTGTAAAACAATAAAAAGATAAAATAAATAAAAAACGAAGTTTCTAAATAGTAGTTTAATAAACAACCTTGGCTCACGGCCTCTGCTCGCAAACCCTACTCGCACTCGCAAAACTCTACTTTCTGGGCTAGCAATACCAATAACTATTTAGTAATAGTAGTTTAATAAACAAGAGTATTAATAAGAGCGATTAATAATCGAAACGATTTTAATGAGTCGAGATTATTAATCGCCGATTATTGTTGATTACAATATTTTTTTTGTGCCTCAGGTTGGCATTAGTCATTTTGCATTCGTATAAATCGGCTGGAAACTCATGTTTTGCCGGGCTAGACCGGCAAAAACTAGGAATTTTTAGTTTATCGATTGGCATAATTGAAATCATAAAGAAAATTTGTATTTTCCATAGAAACGGATTATTATTTCTGTCATTCGGCTACTACTGTCAGTGTCAATTTTAAGTATCGCGTGTTACCAATATAAAAAAAATCCCTAATACCAAATATTTAAACAAATATTTTGTAAATTTTATTTATTTAAATAAACTTCGGCACAAAAAATAGTGTGTATTACACGCCTTGAAACTGTTTTGCGAGTACTCGTAGTTGCGGGCCTCGGCCTACGGCCTCTGCTCGCAAACCCTACTCGCACTCGCAAAATTCTAGTTTCAAGGCTAGTTATACAAATTACTATTGTCGATCGCTCTTTATTAGAATGAAAATAATCTAATTTTGTTCCATGGCAAAATCCAAATTCTGACATAATATGCAATAACTCAAAATACCACTGACATAATTAATTAATTTCGGCAGGTGTCAGTTCCAAATGCATGTTTCAGTAATATAATATATTTGTTGGTTACCTAGCAAATCCCAACAATGTTTTTAATGTGCATGTATGCATTAAACTGAGTTATTAATACACTCCTTTTATTACATTAACTAGATCTTTATGGTGTAGTTATGCAGGCAGATTTAGCTGTAGCTGTAACTTTAGCTGTAGCTGTAAAAACTTGAATATGTGTTAAACAATGGAACCATTTATGCAGATTTAGCTGTAGCTGTAGATTTAATAGTTCGTCAACTTCAACTTTTACAGCTAAATCTCTTAAATCTAGTAACTTTTTAGGGATTTTATTTTTGGTTTTGTCTAGGTATGTACATCAAACATCAACTCAATGCTCACTACAGCTAAATCTACTAAATCTTGCATGTATGGACTGTTTATTTACAGCGGCTTAGAGAAAACTTTCAGCTACAGCTACAGCTAAATCTGCCTGCATAACTACACCATTAATAAACGATCGACAAAAAAAACGATTTATTACTCTATTTCGGCACGTTTGTTTCTAAACACTAAAGCTAACCTTAAAATGAAATATGAGAGATCATTTGATTTCTTAGTAAGGGAAATTCATTTTGACAGTAAAATAAGAAAAAGAAAATGGCTTAAAAATTGGGTTTTCATCAATAATATTAAATGGTAATGATTAATTAATCAATAATTATTGCAATAGGTACTAGTGAGTGCCTTTTTACTGAATAACAGTTGATAAAAGTGCTTAATTTACACATCCAAACAATGGATGTTTCAAGTTTTCAAACTGCTATAACTTTGGAAATATTGGAGACCGCTGTTTATTTTTAGCATTTTCGTAATCAGGAGATCTTAATTAACAAGGTAAATCCTAAATTTTTTAAAAATATGATACACAATTTACACTCCCGTTTTTGCAGCCAACAACGCAGCAAACGTTTCCACTTTGTGGTCGTTTCTTAGTTGTTGGCACTCGCGGCAAAACATTGAAGTCTGAACACTCGGTAATACCGAACTCTTCCGATGGGAAGTTTAAAAAAACCTGTAATTTACGATTTAGGTAATTATAAGAAAATATATGACTTTGACACTTCAAGACAATCGGCCACATGTTTACGGAACCGCCACTGCGCCACCTAAACTCAATGGAGCATTTATGGGATGAGGTAATACGAAGAATCTGAGTAAGAATTCCTGCCCCCACTTCTATTTCGATCAATATCAAACTTGATTAGGTCTATGCCTAATCGTATGCAGGGTGCTATTAGGGCAGGAAAGGATCATACCCATTATTAAAAAATTAACAATTTTTGCCGATTGATTCTGTTTAATTTATTTCTAAAAAAAACATTTTCCTTTCAATATAAAATGTAAATTTGCTTCATGCTTTTTATTTTAGAACTTTTTGCTCGAGAAGCCGGAGAGAATTCTAATAAATTTAAGCTTATGGTAAAGCGTAATGATCTTTCGAAGAGCTTAAGTTTTCTGTTTGATCTGACGTCTGGTTACAAATTTTTTTAAAATTAAAATCAAAGGTGTCAATTTGTTGTGTTTCTGTGCACGTAAGTGTATTTTATAATTCTCTATGCCATCTGTTATAAAGGTACACAATGTCCAAAATTAACAGTTCACCATTATTAACTCTATTATTGGAGCTTCAAAGTCGATTAACTTCACAAATTGGCGGCATTTATTCCACTTATAAAAATGGTGGAAGCGAAAAACATTTGAATATCTGGTTTTCGAGGTATTCACGAAAACTTTTTTTTAAATAGGTACATATTACATAACCAAACTAGATTTCAAAATAAACAAGTAATAATAAGCACTTTCACTTACTGATATTTGTTGAAATAATGTTCAAGTAGGGACCAAAATAATGAAAAAATATGATTGTTATATGTTGCTAAATAGCAAAAACAAAATTTGAAAATAATATTTTACTACTGAAATAAATATTTAAAAACATTGTCTTCTTGCTCACTACATTTTAACTTTCTATTGTAATGGAATTAATAAAGGTGATAGCAAATTTAAAATACATACACTATTGGACAAAAGTAAAGCAACAACTATTAATTTTGAAATATGTGAACAAAAAGTGAAACTTACATTTAAAAACATGAAAAATATGATGTAATTAGCTTTCTATAGTCAAAAACATTTTATCTGGAGATTCATACTTTTATAATATTTCTTATTAAGCTCGATAAAAAATGAAAACCAAATTGTGGGAAAAAGGAGTCGGACAAAAGTAAAGCAACATTTCAATTTTATTGAACTAACTGTACACTGACACAATATGAAACAAGTAAACAATAAATATAATATTTAGTAATTTATTGCATACCCATTATTTGCAATAATTTTAACGCATCTTCTTGGCATCGAGGAGATTAATTTTTGTATAACACCTTTCGGAATATTCCTCCAAACATCGCTGATTTGGTCGATCAACGCTTGTTTCTAAATAATTCCGTTCTAATTCGTCTCTCGACCTCTTCCCACAGATTCTCTATTGGGTTGAGGTCAGGTGACTGGGCTGGTCAGTCCAAAATTCGAACACGTTCTCTTATTAGCTACTCTGTTACTAAGCGTGATTTGCGTTTTGGGTCGTTCTCATGTTGGAAAATGAAGTGTAAGGGCATTTCCATTCTGAATAAAGCAGCATTGTGTTTTGGAGAATGTCCCTATAAGCAAGCCCATCCATGATGCCATCATTGAAATGGACGGGGCCGATGCTATTCCATGAGAAAAAACCCCATAAGAACACGCTTCCATGGCCATGCTTTACGGTTAGTGTAACAAACTTTGGATTAAACCTCTGACCTACTGGTCGTCTTACACGACGCATTCCATCGGAATTAAAAATCGTGTACCGGGTTTCATCGCTAAAAAATATTTTTTTCCATCGTCCACGGTCCAATTCAAGTGAGCAAGTGCAAAGGCAAGCCCTGTTTCTTGTTGAAATTAGAGGTTTTCTTGTACACTGGGACCAGTGTTAGCTCGCCAATGCTATGCACAGAAAATGACAGAAGCAGGAAACTGTTTTACCACTCTAGTACAATCGGAGGAAGCAATTTCCGTAAAACGCGAAGCGCAGAGTGAGTTTAAATGAAAATGCCACTGAACTGATATCAAATAGTATTAAGTAATCGGTTTGTTTATGATTAGAAACCAGGAATGTAGGTAAATATGTACGTAAAAATACCTATATGCAAAAATTTCTTAAAAAATGGGCAAAAAAAAATTTCTCTCCAGATTGTACCAATGTTTTTGAGGCGAAATACGCATGTTCTACATAGTGGCGAAGGTGGGGAAAAAGGATGCGCACACAATGGGATCGGTGCCCTAACACTGGTCCCAGTGTAGCTCTTCTACTGAACAGCTTTACTGAAACCAGTCTCCTTTGAATAGTCCTGCAACTAATATTTAGGCTCGCAATTTCTGCTTTAATACTTGGAACTGATTTGAAAGGGCCATTCTGACTAATTCTTTTAATTAATCTATCCCTGTGGATTGTAGTTTTCGGTGGTCGTCCGGATTTTGGTGCAGTCTCTAGATGTCCTCTTTCATTGTAGTTGCTAATAATCCGGAATTATTTAGAAACAAGCAGGCGTTTATCGACAAAATCAACGGAGTATTCCTGCAAATATCGTTTTGCAGGAATACTCCGGAAAGTGTTATACATAAATTAATCTCGTCGATGCTAAGAAGATGCGTGCAAATTATTGCAAGTAATGGATATGCAATAAATTACAAAATGTTATATTTATTGTTTACTTGTTTCATATGTGTCAGTGTTCAGTTAGTTCAATAAAATTGAAATGTTGCTTTACTTTTGTCCAACTCCATTTTCCTACAATTGATTTTAATTTTTTATCGAGACTTAATAAGAAATATTATAAAAGTATGAATCTCCAGATCAAATGTTTTTGACTATAGAAAACTAATTAAATCATATTTTTCATATTTTTAAATGTAAGTTTCATTTTCTGTTCACATATTTCAAAATTAATAGTTGTTGCTTTACTTTTGTCCAATAGTGTACATTCATTTCACTAGTGGTTTAGTCTTGGGTTTACTGACCGATTAAAAATGGTGTTTAGAAACATTTAAGCCCGAATCCACGGAAACTTCTTCGATTGTACTAGAGTAGTAAAACAGTTCCACGTCTGTCACCTATGCGCCTAGAATCGGAGTTTTTTAGAACTGTTTATCTGTATTCACTAACAAATTACGAATAAAACTTATAGTTGGTTTATTGAGTTTACAAGAAACTTTCTTCGAATTCACTGTCAATGGTGAAATACTTAAAAAGATTATTATAAAATGTTAGGAATTTAATGTAGTCAAATTTGAAAATTTCAATTAACCAAAAACAGAATTTTAAAACTTTTTGGACATTCACAAAATCAAAACTTCGCAATAATTTATTATTAAATATTTAGTACTAATTCTCTAGTATCAAATATTTTCATTCTTAAGGCGCGTCCACATTAGTAAATAATTGCGTTGTGTGTTGAATGTAGGATCCGCAACAAAGATTTGCGTCGCAAATTTATCAAACTACCTGCGCAAATTTTTACGTTGTGTGCCGTGAGTCCCCGATCAACACGTGTGTGCAGTTGTGCGTTGTTTTGAGTACCTAGTAGCAAATACAACAAATAACAAAAATGCGTCCACACTACAACGATGTTGCGGCGCAAATTCCTTTGATGTCAAAAAAAACCGACAAGCCACGGATCGCGTGGCGAAAATTTTTGCGTGTGTTTGTATGCGGCGAACACGTCCACACTCGCATAAATTTTTATCAGACATAAAAATTTGTGGCGAATGCAACGCACAACGTATATTTTTACTAATGTGGACGCGCCTTTAAACGACACTTCAACGCCAACTAGAGGTGAAATTTAAATGAACACCCGACATATTTATTAAATATGTTTCCATGAATTTCTACTTTTATTGTTTTAAATCAGTGCGGGTAGTAATGAAAGAAATATAGACGTATATGACCAAAGAAAGTAAAAAGCAATCAAACATTTTGTACTATGCTATTCCTTGACATACAATTTCAAGCAAACATTTAAGAACAGTCCTTTGTTTCTTAGAATAAAAGAATAGTACAGAAATAAGATGAACAGAAACATACAAAATTAGAGTTAAGCTTATTTTAAAGCTATTTAATCAATCCTCATAATATATCCTGATTGAAAGTCAAGAGTAAATAAAATAATTAATATTGTGGTTCTACTAAGCATCACTTAGCAAAATGTTATAATTTACTTTATTATCTTAGACTTTTCTGTTGATGTAATCATGCTTAAGTCGTTCGAAAGAATGTAGAATAATCATTTATAATCCATCAAATTAATCGTATGGTGTCCCTCCTGAAAATATAATTAATCATGCAAAGTGCATAGATTATAAAAGAAAGAAATATTGAACATATTTAAAAAATTACGTAGAGAAATAAGCTGAGCTGTACAGCAATAATATTATAATGCAGAACATTTTGTTAGCAAAAAGCAACACTATTTTATAGAATGTAGTGAAATTAAAATTGAAAAATAAATAAATACAATAATTACACTTAAATATGAATTAAAATATATTATAGTGGAAGCAGCTAAACTAAAAAATAATTAGTAGATTCCACATGCAACAATATTTATGAAACTGATTATATGTGATTTTGTGTAGTGTAATATTTAGGCAGAAACAGTACAAAATAAACCCCAGAACGGTCTGAAAACATTTAAAAGCTTTAAAAAAAATAACGTTGACAACTACAATTTGAATGAGAATATCTAGTAGTAAAAAGCCCTACAGAAATAAATTGAAGTGTATAGGTACAATTTATAAAAAGGTAACAAATAGGTGTTATTTTCAGGAGCGATTAATTAACAATGTACACGAATTCAAACACATTATTCATGTTATATTATTTGGAATTTAATTTGCACTTAAATTTATATGTACTTTTTTAATTTCTACATACCTACGCTATATCAAAAATAAAAAACAAGTTCCTAAACTACAGTAATAAATAGTACTCTATTACAATAAATAACTACACAACACAGTTAAAACTAAGCATAAACAAAAAACATGCTAGGATGCAATCCACAAACAAAACACCACATCTTATACGAACAAACTATTTGAGACACCAACTCTGGTACGACTAAGTAGTGGGTGTGAAATTAGGGTCACTTAAAGAGAAATATAGAGGGAAGCACCAATACGATCAACTTACATCTGGCAAAAGATGCGCGGGCGGTAGGGCAGCCTGCAAGTGTCCGTTCTTGAGCGGCTCAAACTGCATTAGGGGCGCCGCTGGAGCAACAGCCGCCAGCGGGTGGCCAAGGGGCAAAGGGGGGGCAAGTAGGGGGGTCATTAATGAACTACTTACGTCTGTGTGGGCGGGAACGGCGTAGTTGCCTTGGATGGTATAGGCCTGTCCACCGGCCAGGATCACAGGGCCACCCACTTGGGGTTTGGGGCGGTAGGGTATGGTTGCTCCTTTGGGAGGGGACTAGAAAAAAAAAAGTTTGTTTATAATATGAAGTAATTTAAAACTGTAAATTTGGTAGAGGAAAATTATGTCCCTCAGCTCTCATAATCTCCGCACATTGGACACATTCTTTACTAACTACATAACCACAATTATTATGCTCAGAAATCACTGAAGTTAGTAAAGACTCTCCTTGCGTTATTGTTTCACATCATTGGGACTAATTAATTAATGGTGAATTCATACATCTTATGTCTCCAGCACGGGACTTTCTTATACGATAATAGTACTAATGTTAGAAAAAGATTTAAGTGGTAGCCAATATTTATGTGCTGTCCACATTCGACACTTTAATAATATTCTTCAAAACACGACAACCCCCCCTTTTATTCCTCAGTTCCCACCACTCAAATTCAACATACGACCTGAACCTGTTCCGCCGCCCCTGGTGACAACTGACAACAGTTGATCACGTGGTCCTCATAAATGCATTTCTGTACTCAAAAAGCAACAAATACGGTTCCAAACAATTTTTTCGGTTGTTAGAATGTGTATTTGTGTACAATTTCTAGCGTGAGTACAAGCAATTTTACAATTTCATTTTACAAATTCATAATTCACCAGTGGCAATAACGATCTTGTGTATAAATTCACCATTAGTTTCAACAGAAAAATGTGTCATATCTTACCTCGAGCATAACATTACAGATGTGGTAAATGCATTGTGTAATGGCTTCTCCTGTTCCCGATATAGTAACTGCTCGTTCTGTTGAATTAGGCAGCATTTCAGAGGCAACTTGTATTGAAGCACCAGTAACTTCTCTAATTTCTTTAATTTTGGACCCTCCTTTACCGATTAGAGATCCACATTGACTGGCAGGTACGATGAGACGTAGCGTTATAGGGGGCCTTGGTACTCCGCTACCACTGCTATTTATTTCCTGGAACTGGGAACACCACTGAGGGATCCCACCACAAGACAACACAACATTAACCAATGCACAAATACACAACTTTACTATTAATTCTACACACTACCTAGATATGTTATTGGACAACTTATTAATTAGGTACAACTAGCTACTACACAGGATTTCACTATTTTCAAAATCTAAATAAATTATCATAATCTCCGCACATTGGGCTTCTTTCTTGCCAACAAAACTTAGCCTAAACTAAGCTCGGTTATATTATCAAAGACCCTTGGGATATTTATTTACATCATTGGGTTATGACAACTCATTTCAACAAACAACTAAAACGTTGGCTACAATTTATTATTAAAAGGGCCGGTCTTTTCATGTTCCAAATAACTTTAACTGGCAAATAAATTTGTCTATTTTCATTGTTATAACAATCATAATCTGCTAAATAAAATGAAGCAGAGGTAAAAAGATCGGTCCTAAACATAATTACCCAAGAATTACGAATGTCATTGATATTTGAACGAGTGAACATTACATCTTAAGGTCATCAAAAATTGAAATAGTAGTTTAATTTAGTGCTTCGTAAATATTTTATTATACTTTTTATTATTATATTCGACTAGCGGAATTTTGGTCAACCTGTTTAAAAAAGATACATCCTTTTGTTGGTACAATAAGCTCATCATAATGAAAACAATTTAATGTTCCTACTCTCTAACAAAAATGTAAAATTTCAAGTTTTTGTAATATGCAGAAAATCCAAGACTGATACATGACGAATTGCACTGAAGAGATGGAAGACCTTTGTTAAGGCCCTCATCAATGACGAAATATCGCTAAATGAATTGACCAATTTCACCAAAAATTTCGAGTCAGTAGTGTACCACTGTTTGGTAATAAAAATAAAATTCTCTTAGGTTTTACGACTTTAGCAACACTTTATTTTGTGTTTAAGCGTTAAAAACGGAAGTAATGAAAAAACACATTTCATTCTGTCAAAAATTCAATTTACAGTGGTGGCAAACAAAGTTAAGAAAAAATTTTGGTTGATGCACTACAGATTCCAAATTTAAACCAAAACTGATAAAATTATTGAGAGCCACAAGTTAAAATCGTCCTTAAATATTATTCACAAGCAAATTTATAAGAAACAAGAGGAATGCATAAGCAATCCTAGATTAGTTTCAAGGATGGTCTTGGAATTTAAGAGGTTCCTTTTGAGGTTATGTTCTTTGTCAGCGTTATTCGGATATGAATCAAGTATCTACATTGTATCTACATTATTTATCATTTAGAATAACCGACACTTAAGATATAATGTTATCTACAGTAGTGAAAATGCCAAATAGGGCATATAATAGACAAGGGCCGTATGAGGGAGAGAGCAGCATTATTGTCTAAAATTGGCACTAGTGGGCATTTCCATCAATATATAAAAAACCAATGTTAATACAAAAAATACCCAATTAACTAATCTGTTAAGCCATAATATAATTAATAACAAAGTTCAGTCAAGACACGGTCAACCCAGTTCCTTACCTCTTCAAATTTCTTACAAATTAATGTGAAAGCTTTAAAAATTGCACTTGTTGATCCTGTAACTGTCACAATTCGTTCAGGGCATGAACCATCAGATATGTTTATTTTGGCACCAGACTGAAAAATATTTAAAAATTTACCAGTTTACCAAAATTTTACAAAAAAATACGTACTTCCTCTCTAAATCTTTTTACTATTTCTCCTTTTTTTCCTATTATACTGCCAACTTCCTGCAACAAAAAAAAAAACAAATTATGAAGGTCCAACATATTAGAGAAATTATTTATAGATTAGAAATAGAAAAAAGTGTAAGAAACATACAGGCAGGAAAAGTAGAATCGTTTTTATATTTTAAATTGCATGAGCTTTCAATGGATTTCTGAGTAAAATAATAATTTTAACATATCTATTTTCCTCAGTTTGTAGCAGGGTTGGCATGATTAAATCATTTTGATTAAAATCACGATTTAATCATTGATTTAAATCAAGTGATTTTTTTATTTTAATCATTGATTTAAATCAATGTTTAATAAAACACTACTGAGAAAATTAATTTTGAAAATATAACATTTTGTTAATGTCTTCTAGAGTCAGTAGAGGTCCTTTTTGCTAAATTGTTGGTTTTGAAGAAAATTCTAACATAATATTAAGTTCAAAGCTGAGGCCAGTCTGTATAACGAAACAGAATATTTATTAAAAGTTTAAAACGGACAAAGATTTATGTAATTATATTGTAAAAAAAATCACTGAAGTAATTAAATAATAATTAAATTCTCTTTATCTGGATTCTGGGAATTAAAATATTCACTGTAAGCATTACCATTAAAAAAATGAATAAAATCAAATAAATCATGATTTAATCAAAAAAATCGATTTTTATGATTTTTTAAAAAAAATCGTGATTTTTTCCAACCCTGGTTTGTAGCCGAAAAATTACATGTGAAAATGGAAGTGTACCTCGGCACCCTGTATACAGAGAGGATCTTATTCCGTTGAACATAGGATTATTTTCCCATGTTCAGTTTTAAATGACGCGAGTCAATTCACAGGTGCAGACTAGTCAACCAAACTTACAGATGTGTTAATAAATTAACTTCTTGACACTTCAAAATTGATAGAATTGAGATCTGACATTTCTGACTCGACATCTCTTGGCGCCAGGCGGAACTGTCGTTAGTACGTCGGAGATGTCAGATTACAAATGTTTAATTTTTTTAAACCTTTTTATTAAAAGTATAAAAATATGAGCTACTTGAATTCAACTCCCAATGCTTATAAAAAAACACAATGTTTATTGCGCGATTGTGGGTTGCAATAGCAGCTCCCTACTCCCTGTAAAACATTCGAATATACTCTTATTTAAAGCTACATGTAAGTATAGGTAGAAAAAATTATCTGTGCATCTATAACAAACACTACCATCTAGCGCTCCACAACTTCTAAAAATCATATCATAATCGAACGAAGCATAAAAAAATCAATTTGATAAGTTCCAAATTTGAAACTGCACAAGACTAGAATTGTTTATATCATCATACCTAACTATTTTTTTTTCTGCTTTCTAAGAATAGACTTTTGTACACGCGATAAAAGTTATAGAGGATAGGTATTTTTTTGAGTTTTCGACTGCAACTTGAAATCAATCACAAACTTAAAAACGCATTTACTTACAGATTATTTTAGCGCATAAAATGACGCCTAAACGAATTTTATTTACTTACACAATAATATGTTTGTTTAGGATTAGGCGATTAATAGGTACCTCTTTGAAATTTTGCTGGCTTGGATTTGTCTCGGCGCAAGAGCCAAGAGCAAATTTCGGCTGCGGAAATCGACATTAAAAAAATTCACTCCTATCTTTTCCCGTGTATTTTTGAAGTGACAGCGTACTAGCGACGGCCATATTGTAATATTTGAAATAAGCTCCGCCCCTATGTCAGATCTCAATAATTGGCTCTATAAGGTTGTTTCATTAAATTTAAGTAAAAGGTTTAAATCAAAAACTTTAAATAAAATCATTATAACAAGTGCTCAAAGTGACCACCTTCTTGCTCTAAACAATATGCTAAACGATTGTAATAGTAATTTGTATAACTAGCCTAGAAACTAGAGTTTTGCGAGTGCGAGTAGGGTTTGCGAGCAGAGGCCGTAGGCCGAGGCCCGCAACTACGAGTACTCGCAAATCAGTTTCTAGGCGTGTAATACACACTATTTTTTGAGCCGAAGTTTATTTAAATAAATAAAATTTACAAAATATTTGTTTAAATATTTGGTATTAGGGATTTTTTTTTATTGGTAACACGCGATACTTAAAATTGACACTGACAGTAGTAGCCGAATAACAGAAATAATAATCCGTTTCTATGGAAAATACAAATTTTCTTTATGATTTCAATGATGCCAATCGATAAACTAAAAATTCCTAGTTTTTGCCGGTCTAGCCCGGCAAAACATGAGTTTCCAGCCGATTTATACGAATGCAAAATGACTAATGCCAACCTGAGGCACAAAAAATCCTTGAACAGCATTTCTTAAAAAAACTGGATTGATTTCATTGCAGACTGTATTAATGGCGATTGTTTTAACAGAAGATTCTTGGGATAATACAAATTTCTGTACCAATGAATTGATCTGCGTCATTTAAAACTGATCATAGGAAAATAACCCTATGCTCAGCAAAATTAGATCCTCATTGTATATGTAAATTTTATTTTGCAAAGGGTCAAGGGATTTAAACTTACCATATTAACTTAAAATGATTCATAATAATGTCATATTTCTTTTATATCAAAATGTAAGTTCAGCAATTCAACACAAAATATCTAAATTTGTACCTGGTTGCTTAGTTAAGACTACATGTCTATATCAAATATCTAGTTTATATTTTATAAATTTAAGGGATTGAATGTAGTAAAAAAGCCCTTATTTAATCAATCGTTTATACAGGGTGTCCCAAAATTAGCATGCCAAAATGTAGCAGCTGATTCTACGTTCAAAAAATTATGCAAAATATTTTAATAAATATAGGTTGAAAAATGCTTCCTAAGGGAGCTATAGCCCCCTAAAAGGGGGCCCCAAAGAGGAGTTTTCTGTAATATATCTGCAACTATTTGAGATAGATTCATGAAATTTCCTGAGTTTGAAGCTTTTATAATTTGCCACAGATTTCTTTTTCCAATTTTCAGAAATTCTGACAGGGGCGTCACATACAGGGTAGGTGTTGGGTAAATTATGCTCCATATTTTTTGTGTGGATAATTTTTAAATTTTTATATCAAATTATGAAACTTCGTTTATTTTTAGACAAAAAAGGTCGTCTTAGTCGAACTTTGTATCTTCAACCGTTTTCGAGTAAAAGCGTTTTGAAGGAGTCACGTCCATAAAAACTACACTAATAAAAATAATAACAAAATTAAAAAAAAATGTTTTCATTTTGGAATTTTGTTTTTATTGTTAATATTTGACGAAAAAATGCTAAACGAAGTAATAAATACCTATAAATTTAATCCGATGTCTACTTTTGATAAATTTTAGTTTTGTGATTATTTTTCAACCTATATTTATTGAAACTTTTTGCATTATTTTTGAACGTAGAATCAGCTGGTACATTTTGGCAGGCTAATTTTGGGACACCCTGTATAAAGTCTGTGAAGGGGGCAACTCCATCTTCAAATTTTGAAACAAATAAATGATATTTCATTTGATTGCCCATGTTTGCCCAAACTTAAAAAAAATATATAAAGAACCATTTTTTTTTCGATATTTCTCATCTTACACCCCCAAATTAAAAAATGTCCGACATAACACAGCAGTTCGTTTGCTAGCTCACGTTTTACCAGGAACTATTTTCGTTCATCCTTTAAAAACAGGTATTCAAAAAACACATTTTTATATATTTCATCTCCTGGACTTTCAAATCGAAAAATGACGATTGGATATAACCGTTCATTTGCCCACCCTAATCTCACAGTTACCCAACCAGAACTTGTGTTTGCCCACCCTTTAAACAAAAATTATTGAAAAAATAAGGTTTATATTTTTCAGTTTCGTTTCCAGGTAGGTACCCCAAATCGGTAAATTGCACATTTCACACTACAGTTCGTTTGGTCACCATTAGCTCATGTGTGCTTAACAACTACTTTTGTTTGTTCATTTTCAAAAAATTTATATTAAAAAAAATTGTTTTCCAAAAATTTCGATTGTAGGACACCATAGTAAAAATATTATCAATTTAACACAGCAGTTTGGCCACCGTTAGCCAAAGAATTGTTATGTCAAATCGTCATTTTTCGATTTGGCGGTCCAGGAGATGAAATAAAAAAATGTTTTTTGAATAACTTTTTTTTTAAGGGTGGACAAAAGAAATAGTTCTTGTGCAAACGTGGGCTAATGGGGGGCAAACGAACTGCTGCGTTATATAGGGCATTTTTGAATTTAGGGGTGTTGAATAAGAAGTTTTGAAATTTATTTTTCTTTAAAGTTTTTTTTTTTTATTCTACCATTCCATCGATTTGATTTCGATACCGTTTAATCCAATCTCGACTAAAAAGCGTGACAATTTTCTTGAATCGGACTTGATGTAATTCTAATGCCTTTATTTCAAAACGCTGCAATATGATTCTACGGATTTAATCGGATTACTTGTTTCGATATAAACTTACAGTTTCAAGATAATTTTTCCAAATTTCCTTCGAATTTTTTTCAAGATCTGGATCACACTTTTTTTGAGTTCACCAAGAAATGAGATTTGAAATAATTGTTAAATATCGAAAACAATTAGAAAAACGGATTTAATTCCAGAGGACAATTCCTTAAATAGTAATCTCAACTAGGTACTCCTTGCAGCAAATAAGGTGAAGTTCAACATTTATAGCCGGTTTTTTCCGATATAAATAAAACTCATTATAGCGGTAAGCTATTATTGTTATAACTATCGCGAATCGAAAAAACATAAAAATCGTTAACATAACGCAGATAACAGTTTCTATACTAATCGCCTGTTCACAAAATAGTAATATTATATTTCATCAACCATACGATTTTATTAACAATAAATAATATTTATATGATATTCGATAGGACATAAATTATAATTAAAAAAGCTACAGTTTTATGAATAGTAATTTTTTTAATTACAAATTTAATTATGAAGTGGTATAATGCTGTTTGTACCTTAGCAACAATTGTATTTAAGTTCTAGTTAATTTTAAGTTTTGGCGGTGCAAACGGCCATAAGTAATTTGGTAGATTAGTGTAGGAAAAAATTGTGATAGAAATACATTGGTTATAATACGGGGGAAAACATGACCTGCATTGCAAGCCTTACATAGGCCATAATAGGATGTTCCAACTTAGAAACCTTTTATATGTATATGGGATCATTACTCACGAATATTCCACATTTAACAGTTACTTAAATAACTTCGATAATTTAATTTGATAAACGAATTTGCGTGAGCAATTAGTAGAAAAAAGTTGCACAGAAAACTCGAGCAACAATTTCTTTGTGTGGAGCCAATTTAATTAGTTAATTATAGATTGATACTAGGCTTGGACTGAAAACAAACACAGTCTGGGTCAATCACTAGTATCATTGCCAAGATATTTATGATGTATCTTGAAAATATGCAGTTACTTATTTTTCCTATTATATTAATCCCAATATAAACAGCTAGAGATAAGTAGTGTGTGCTATTAATTAATCTACGAATTTATATGAATACTTGAAGAATTAATTAAAATATTTGTAAATGGTACAATAGGAATTATATAATGACCGCATAATATAAGACTTATAATGTTGTGCAAATTCACTTGAAATAAAAAAAAATCAAGAAATATCTAAGCTCTATTAATTTCAATATTTAATAAATAAGCACGGGTATGTACCAAAATAGTACTTCAATCGAATACTACTTTAAATCAAATTAACAGTTGTTGCCAGATATGCACAGCCAAAGCTATGAATGAAAAAAGATCAAATGTTTAATGATCTATAAGTTATAATTAATATTTAATTATCTAAACGCAATAACAAAGTAATTAATTCTACTTCGGAAGTGACACTTAAAGCACGAATAAATTAAAAAGTTGTCTAGCCTTAAAACAATTTTAGCGCTACTTTATTATGTATTATATCAGTCAAATAGTCATTGTACTTAATTAGTAGATTCTTGGACGCAAAAGTTCAAACGAAACAAATAGGTTAGTATACAAAATTGTAGTTAGTCAATATCATTCAAAAATACTGTAAATAAGAGGGCCTTTAATTATAAAAAAAAAAGTTTCCGGTCGAGTCACCATCTTGATTTTTAAAGGGGATGAAAATTTTTTAATTATACAACTTAATACTCATATCGTTTTCGGTTATTCCGAAGGCAAAAATAGCTATGATAAAAGTTGTAGTTAAAAATATTTCCTTCAATTGTTATCACACACATTTTAATTTTTTTAATAAAAAATCTTATGCCTCCAGCAAAATGACTTTCTTATATGATTCCGAATAGTCCTGAAGTAATATGGAAGTATACAGTGCCATCAAGCTTACAACGGCCCCGGAAAATATGTACTTTTAAAATTTCTCAGCGGGAAAAGTTCCAACCAATTGGGGACCATAATATCTAGTAGATAGTCTGTAAACTCGCTATCACTCAAAAATGTCAGACTTTAAACGCAGATATTTATTAAAGTAATTAAGTAGGAGAAATTTGCATTTTGGATTCTTGTCGTTCTACAACTTCAAAGTACGAGAAATTATTCAATCCGAAGCAAGGAATATTATCAAAAGTGTTGTCGACTTTTTTGATAGGCAAAAACAAGCTGGTGAATGAACAAATCCGTTACAAAAAGACACTGAATTAGCCGCAGCAGCTAAAGGAAAATCTATTTCTATAATCAAAAAAATTCGTGCAGAAGCAGCTTAAGCTGGAGGTGGTGTGATAAAATCTCCGAAGAAATAAAGACGTTCAAGAGCTACCAATATCGTTTTGGACGACTTTGATAAAGAAGTTGTAAGAAATTGATATTGAAATTTACATGGTTGATCGCAAGGTTCCCCTAAAATTATTGTCAGAAAAACTGAGAGAAAAAATCAATTTTACTGAAGGTCGAGAAACTTTAATCATTTCAGTCATTCAAATTTACCGCCACATCATTTTACTTCTGAGTGTACTAGTAAAACGATCGCAGCTCGTTACACGCCCATTTTTGATTTTGTAAATCTGGTTCTGCAGTAGGTATAGTAATCGTTATTTTTTTCGTTTTGATTATTTTCATTATGACGTCTATCTGTGTAGTCTATATTCGTGATATTCAAAAAGGAGTTACACAGGCTGTTTCAAATTCGCTTCTCACTACTGGAATCTCAGAAACGGTAACAGATACAGCTTTGGTTAAATTGGGGCAAAGTTGGGTAATAATGTGGCCAATAATAAGCCGTTAAGAAATCGAAAATATCTTTTTTGTGCCTCAGGTTGGCATTAGTCATTTTGCATTCGTATAAATCGGCTGGAAACTCATGTTTTGTCGGGCTAGACCGGCAAAAACTAGGAATTTTTAGTTTATCGATTGGCATCATTGCAATCATAAAGAAAATTTGTATTTTCCATAGAAACGGATTATTATTTCTGTCATTCGGCTACTACTGTCAGTGTCAATTTTAAGTATCGCGTGTTACCAATATAAAAAAAATCCCTAATACCAAATATTTAAACAAATATTTTGTAAATTTTATTTATTTAAATAAACTTCGGCACAAAAAATAGTGTGTATTACACGCCTAGAAACTGTTTTGCGAGTACTCGTAGTTGCGGGCCTCGGCCTACGGCCTCTGCTCGCAAACCCTACTCGCACTCGCAAAACTCTAGTTTCAAGGCTAGCAATACAAATAACTATTGTAGTTCTGGAGATTTTTGGAAAAAACCAAATGTTTGCCTTTTCGTTTTTATTTTTTTCTGCTCTTATTTTTCAAGATATCGAAAAACCAAAATCACTTTGCCATGGACACTTTTTGTGCTTTATAAAATGACGTTAAAATTTTCCTCGTGCGACGTTTCGTTTTTCCGCTGACGTCATCAACTCCATTTTTTTAAATACGGTCCTATATTTTTTTTCATCGTTTTAAGTAGCATTTTTTATGTTCTATAAAATGGCTTTTACATTTTTTTCATACGACGTTTCGTTCTTGTGTAATCATCGGGTCATTTTTTGAATACTTGGATTTTTTTTACATCAGTATTTTTTCCATTGTACAGTCCATCATCAGTATTGACGATTTCATAAGTGTTCATTTTATAAAATTATTTAAAAAAATTAATTTCATTGTTCTTATTATTACTACTAACAATAAATAATAGGTTAGGTTGATTTATTATAAAAGAAAAATTATTATTATTAAAATTTGCCAAAATGTGTGGATATGAGAAAGTGAGGAAAAATACTAATGAAAATGTAAAAAAAATCCAGGGCCGTATATAAAAAATGATCTGATGATGATTACACAACAACGAAACGTCGTATGGAAAAAATGCAAACGACATTTTCTAGAACATAAAAAATGCTACTTAAAAGGATGAAAAAATCCAGGACCGTATTTAAACAAAACTGACTTGATGACGTCAGCGCAAAAACGAAACGTCGCATGAGAAAAATGTTAACGTCATTTTATAAAGAACAAAAAGTGTCCACGACAGGGTGATTTTAGTTTTTCGATATCTTGAAAAGTAAGAGCAGAAAAAAATAAAAACGAAAAGACAAAAATTTGGTTTTTTCAAAAAATCGTCAGAACTACAAAAAGATATTTTTGATTTCTTAACGACTTATTATTGGCCACATTATTACGCAACTTTGCCCCAATTTAACCAAAGCTGTATCTGTTACCGTTTCTCAGATCCCTGTAGTGAAAAGCGAATTTGAAACAGCCTGTATAAATGAATCCAAATTTAATATTTAAGAGTTTGAACAAGATTATGAGTAACACATTAAATTAGGATTTTATAATACCAAGACTTGAGGAAATTTTTAGATTTTTTAGGAATGTGTATTGAACATTGAAAAAGAAGTAAAAGAAAAATGTGTTTAGGTACTACCTACCCTTTGTGTTGATACCAGAAGAACCAAATTTAATATTTACTCACAATCTTGTTCACCGTGATCACTCAAAAACGAAGATATTTCTTGTAAAATTACATATTATACTAGAATTAGATTTTGTTATCTTCAAGTATATTTAAAATTTTATTTTTAATATTTCCCTTGACATTTTACACCAGTGATTTATTTAATGATATAATAAACAATAGAAAATTGATGCATTCACATGCATTAAGCAATTATGGTAAATTGTTAAGATTATAGAAAAAAAGCTTGTCATGACTAAGCCTGACTTTTGTTTAGAAGCTCAACATTATATGAATTTCTTTAAACACATTCTAATAAATAAAATTCTTCAAAAGCCTGTAACTGTTGTATAATTTTAACATTTGAAATTAGACCCTACATGAATTCTAAACATTGTATGATAACATTTTAAAATATTTTCGCAAACGAAGGTACATTGCATTTGAGAGACATTTCAATTTTCCACATTTGTAAGCGGCCTGTATAATTTTTAAAACTTTTAGAATGAATTTGAGGGCATTTTATGCAGGAGTAAAGTAATAATAAACAAATCCTCTTCGCAACTCAATCCGTGGATACACTTCATAATATTAATAAATTACCAAAAGTAATCTTGTTATCATTTTATTTATTGTTAGACTATTATTACATAACAAGTTATATTAGTTTGATAATAACATTAATGTTTCTACTGACACCTTCTGAAAAATGAATATAAAAATAACTTTTGTAAGTGTTTCTTTAAATCCAATTTAATAACGGCAATTTGGTACAACCCACATTATAAATCCAATGTTTTATTTCTCATTGTTATATGATTTGATAAGTATGTACTTAAACAAACATTGACTATTAATTAATTGTTAGGAAGCGACATTTAATATGAAAATATAAATAAAATACCTCTCACAAATTAAAAGGTTACTTCAGCTCACCTTACTTGAGTTTTACAACATTTAAGTTGCACACGAAACGCAATAAAATATAAATAAACAACAGTGTACATAACATACTTTGTTTACATTAAAAACCTTTATCTTGTGAACACAATAATTCATTTCTTAGTTTATTTTAACAGTGAAATTAAGGAAAATAAAAATTTAAAAAAAGTTATTTACTTTATATGGCTATACGTATATTTTGTAATCTAGATATTTTAGATTTAGAAATACAAAAAATACACTCACCTTTCCTTGCATTATCAGTCTAATTGTGAGTGTGACATGTGGGTCATCATTTAACAGTGTTTTTTCCATTTCCATGGTGTTGTGAAGTAGGGGACAGGGCTAGGGGAAGGTTGATGGGTTCAATTCTGCAAAAAAAAAGACAGTTAATATTGAGAATCCCAAAAGCATAAAAATATCCGTTCGGTGAAGTACAAGTTTAGGGTAGACCAAATGCATAAAAAATGGAAGGAAAAGTTCAATTTTCTTAATTTATTTTAAATTATTACATGTAGTACTATTGATTCCATGCCTCGAGGGGAGATTAAGTAATTCGCACAAATATTTAATGAACCAAACGACATGAAATAAAGCCCTTTAAATGGGATTTATGAGATCTATGTAAGGGAACAAAGAATCACCAGTGTTTCTGTGGAAGTAATCAACGGTAAGGTTTGGTTGTTAGGCATTTTTAATCACAGCCACTGTTCGTCCTAAATATAGCACAGATTCATCGAACAATTAAATTACGTACTTAAGCAACGAACCAAATACCAAAACACAATTATGAACAGTATTCAAATTAAATTAAATAATTTTCGGTGCCGTACTAGAACCTATACATAACCACTACTGCACGCGCGTCGCGTCGTTCTAAATATAACACTGCATTTACACTTTATTCAGAACTTATAATTCGATGAAACGAACATTTACAATTGAATTATTGTGATAACAAGTTTAAAACTTACAAAAACCCCAGCCGTAAATATTAAAAGGTATATCTTCAGGAGTTCAGTTATGAACGATGATGCTCAATCTCCATGTGTATTATTTCATGTCGCAAGGCTGCCAACAGTTTAGGTCAAAGACCGAAAAATCACTAGGGTTTTGGATAGGGCGCATAATTTGAATTTATTGATTTTGATAGAAATTGTTTTGAGTTTTATGTTTATGCGTTCAAAACATAAGAAATTATTTCTTATAATATACTTACACGCTGCAAAACGAGCAAACATCAACTAAGCAAGGTAAGTTACCGTTTGTCATGGATTAATTCCTGTTTCGCATATATCTAGGTACCTATAATAACAAAATAATCTAATTACTAGTAAGTAAGTACGTACATAATACGTAATAAAATACGTTCTAACGTGATGTTAGCGATTTTCTGCAGAATTGATATAATATATTGTTGGTCCATTTAAATTTTAAAATTAAATTAAATTATAAATTATAGTACCTATACATATACATCGTGTCCAAAAAGTTATAGAAAGTTACATCTTTATGCTCTCCCGATAACACTTCGTGTCACTTTTAGGATAGCTGTAATAATTAATTATTATTATAAAAGTTTGTTCTTTACTACTTTCTATGATTTAAGAATGTTCCTAAGATTATTTATCATTTTAGTTTTCTACTTGAACATTATTTTAACAAAATAGCACAAAATTATTCAAGTGCTTACTAACTAAGTACTTAATTTTTAAAATTAGGAAGCTTATGTTATTAACAATTTTTTATTCTAAATTTCTTTCACAATAATATGGTAAAATATACCTACTCGTACATCCTTTAAAAAATATTTTTGTGAATATTTCGAAAATCAGATCTTCAATGGTTTTCCTGTTTTCACTATTTGAATTAGTGAAAAAATGTCATGGATTTGCTAATTTAATCAATTTTGTAGCTCTATTACAGCAATGGTGAACTGGTAACTTTGGACAACGAGTACGACCTAGGTACCTACAACTGAAATTGGATTGCCCCTTTTAATCGTTGCAATATTTCTTTCAACAATGAAAATACGGAAAAATATGTAATAGTATGAATGTACAGGGTGGTCCAGTTACGGTGTCCTCGTTATTATCTCAGAAACAGTTAGGCACAGGAAAAAAAGTTGTATATAGAAGTTGTACAGTCTATAGCATGCTACATTTTTTAAATAAATTTATTTATACAGGGTGCGTCATTTTCATGTGGCGATATAAAGTTTCATTTTTTTAAAAAGAACACCCTTTATTTTACCCAAAATTATGATTTCTCGTCCAATTTAAGATAAAAAATATATAAGGTCTAATATGCCTATTTTTGATAGTTTCCAAGATATTCGAGAAAATATCTAGAAATACTATGATATCTGCCTGTTTATACATATGAGCAATGCTAGTTCTATTTTTTAGCTAGAAAATTTTATTTCTGGTCTTAAATATCAAGTAAACTTTAAATTGATATCATATGTGAGAAAAAGTCGTAGTATTTGACAAAGAACTATTATTTTATAGAGTAGACCTAGAAGCTAATAATAATGCTCTGTCAGATAGGCATTGGAAAATAGTTAAATTTTTTTAAATATTTTATTTTTTATTACAAACTAACTAAATAAAGAATATGTTTTGGTTGAGTATTTTTGAAATTGAAACAAATAAAATAGCTTGCTCTAACACACCTGGTGGAAGCTACACCCACATAATACAATATTATTTTTCAAAATATTTTCTCGAATATCTTGGAAACTATCAATAATAGGCATATTAAGCCTTATATATTTTTTATCGTAAATTGGATGAGAAATCATAATTTAAGGTAAAACACAGGGTGTTCCATTTAAAAAAAGGCAACTTTATTTCGCCACATGAAAATGACTCACCCTGTATAAGTATTATTTTCTCAAAAATGTAGAATGCTATAGACTGTACAACTTCTATATAATACTTTTTTTCATGGGCCCAATAGTTTCTGAGATAATAACGAGGACACCGTAACTGGACCACCCTGTACCTACCTATATTATTTTATGAGGAGCTTAAGTGAAGCTTTATGTGCAGAGGCTGGTTGTTTGGCTGACGAACTAAAGTGAGTCAGACAAACCAGCCGAGTGGAACATCTAGTTCAAATCATTAGGTAGGTACCTATGATTTTCAAAACGGTTCGTTCTCTCAATGTCCTTTTAACTTAAATTTTAATAAATATACTTTGACGATTAATTTATTTCATTTAATGATTCATGACCAGCGGCATGTAATAGTATATTACACTATACGAAAAGAAAGTGACACTTTTTCACTGAGTAGAAAGGATCTAGCCAGAGCCGAGGGCTATAATACATTCTAAGAGAGTGGAAAAGACACTTTCTTCTCGAGTGGTGTATACTATTATTTCTACTGCCTTATTCCAAAATGTGGTAAACTTATATTTAGGTACAGGGTCTTTCACGCAAAAGTAACACCCCCCTTATTTTCTTACCTATTGAGATATTTTAATTTTTCAAAAATCTGTTTACTGTAGTTTTTTCTGAAGTTTTCAAATATGCCATCAAAACTTTTTTAACTTGAAAAATATACAGGGTGTGCTAAAAATGGCATTTTTTCTTGTGGAGCACCCTATATATTTTTACATGAATCGATAGATTCCAAAAATATATATGACTTTGACATTTGGACCAAAAGTGACGGAGATATTAAACGTTAAATTTGTAAAATTTGAGAAAATTAACATTTCTTTTTTTTTACCTTTTAGGATATTTTAATTTTTTGAAATTCTATCTGCTTTATTTTTTTCTGTATTCAAGTATACTATTAACTTTTTTTAATTCAAAACGATTTTATTAATAATATAAATTATACAAGATTGCCTATGTAGGAACATTCGCAGGTTGCCATGAATTAAGAAAAAGTTATAAACTAAGCTGTGTTGTAGTTTTTTGACATTTACAGGAAGAATAAAGGAGATCTTACAATAAAAAAAATCAAAATGTCCTAAAAGATTAAAAAAAAGAAATGTTAATTTTCTCAAATTTTACAAATTTGACGTTTAATATCTCCGCCACTTTTGGTCCAAATGTGAAAGTCATATATATTTTTGGAATCAGCTTAAAAAGATCTATCGATTGATGTATAAATATATAGGGTGTTCCATAAGAAAAAATGCCATTTTTAGCACACCCTGTATATTTTCCAAGTTAAAAAAGTTTTGATGGCATATTTGAAAATTTCAGAAAAAACTACAGTAAATATGATTTTAAAAAAATAAAATATCTCAATATGTAAGAAAATAAGGGGCGTGTTACTTTTGCGTGAAAGACCCTGTACATACTAAAAAAGTTAAGAATTTTTCAAGAAAAATTAGTATTAGGTAAGTATTTTTGTAAATGTCAGCTTTCATCTATCAAATATCTATACCTAGTAATAGCCTACTTTCAAACAAGGCAGTGGAAAAAGTTCTTTACCTGTCGCAACGAGCACTTTATCTGCCGGACGTCAAAAAAGTCACATCCAGCATTGTCATGTCACATTTAAATGACGTTTAAAGAAAAAGACTATCTATTTTTGTTCACATTTACAAGCCGCACATTTTTACTTTCTTATACGAATAAGAAAGTATAGTAATCGTGATTTTTTATTTAAACATTATTCGTGCAAGCGATAGTTTTTGCTGCAAAGCATTTTAAACAATGAAATTGTTACTATTTTGGGGTTGTCGCGGTTTTCAGATTTTGTAATAATTCCCTGACATTTCCAGGTTTTCCAGGTACTCGATGTCAATTTTCCAGTGCACTATCAAACGTTCAGCCAATGTTTGAATTTGCTATTTTCAACGTTTATACTCAATTTCAACATGAATTTCTGCTTTTTGAAGTATGCAAAATACCTTTCAAACATAAAGTTAAAGTGTTATTAGGTAAG
The DNA here is from genome assembly GCA_963942485.1 of Pediacus dermestoides. Taxonomy (NCBI): domain Eukaryota; kingdom Metazoa; phylum Arthropoda; class Insecta; order Coleoptera; family Cucujidae; genus Pediacus; species Pediacus dermestoides. Next base: position 16,025,274 of record OZ012626.1, read on the forward strand.
TAGTTATGAAGTCAGTGGTTGTATTTTTCAAATTATCGAATTATCTTTGTCTAACCAATTTCCATTTATAACTAGAGCTGAAATTGAAATGATCACCCGTTATAGTAGTTCTGATCTATGGAAACTACAACGGCTTCAATAATTACCTATACCTACTGGGTGCTGGCAGAACCGATATTTCATTATAGTATTAATCCAAATGAATATATAATTATTATTTTATATCATTATATCGGATGAGATCAGCTGCCTTAGTATGAATTGGGAAATATTCGAAAATTATTTAGCAAAATTGAGTTGTATGGAAAAAATTCAGCGGTAATAATTTTATCAAAAAGACTTCGGGTCTTTTTTTAAAGAAATTTTAAAAAAGTTAAAACAAGATACGTTCATAGTTTAACTGTAAACAAATGTTATAAAGAATAAAATATCTGATGTGTCCAGCATGCTGTCGACATTCAATATGTTATTAATATAAAATCACATTTATTTATTGATTATTGATTATATAAGTGTTTTAAGAATATGTCGTTTTTTTGAAATTTTTTTCACGGTATTTCAAAAAAATGTTCAAATAAAATTTGTTCAAAATTTAATTCTAAATCAATGTTAAAGAATAAAAAAATCTCGTGAATTGTTTATTTTTCAAATATTCCTACTAAAAATGTCTTCAGCTAAGTACCACTTGTGTTGGTGCTAGATGAAAAAGATTTAATGTGGCACCCACAATTTTGTTCAAATATGAAATTTGAATCAAATCCGATAACTCGTTTTTGAGTTATGGTGGATACAGACAGACATCATTTCCAAAATGGTCAAAATGGATCCAGAGGCCCTCAAAACGTGTAAATTCATCCAAAATCTCAAAGTCGAAAAAAATCACGATTACTATACTTTCTTATTACTTTCGTATAAGAAAGTGAAAATCTGCCAAATTGTGTCAAATTTAACAAGTTACCTACTCAGAATTTTATTCAATGCAGATAAGTCATTTTAGTTACGTATCTCGGATGTAGAACAGACAAACCTTATGGCGTAAATAGTAGTATAGGATACACGAGTAGTTATAGGTACTCAATACTCCATTGAATAAATGGCCCTTAATATTGAAATCTTTACTTAATGAAGTAAGTAGTCGGTTTACATAAACACAAATCTTAATTTATTAAACAAACTAATAAATAAATTACTGACGTCTTATTTCGTACATCTATTATTGGAGTATACAAGAAGATTAAGATAAAGGTATAAGTAAACCCCTCCATACCATTGCATAGTTTCGGTCTAGTAAATAAGGTTCCCTACCCCTAGATATAGGTGAAGCAATTTACGAGTTCATCGAGATTGATTAACCTATACTTTATTGATTAGACTTTGCTATTTAACATTTGCATTCATTGAAATTTATGTCTGCCCTTTGGGTTTATCAAAAAAACCAAATTATTGTCTGTTAAAAGGGCTAAAAGGTATTTTTATTATACTTATCTGAAAACACCTTGTTTTCATCTGTTTTTGCAATGACGTAAAGGTGACGTTTTCAGAACAGCGCACGGAAAACTTTTCCCGATCTCCTATTCTTTTTTCCGTGCACTAAATATGACAGAAACTATAGCATCGCCGATAATAAACAAGTCGTTGCTATGGAAATGTTAATCGTGTTTGCCTACTATTTTTACGATGTATTATAATTACTTTGAAAATAAAATGTCCTAAAATTACTTCTAATCCTTTTTTGGGTTGTTTTTAGATAAGTATAATAAAAAATATCGTTCATTACACGTCCAGAAATGGATTTTTCGTGCTTGCATGACTTCCCGTGTTCGGCTTCGCCTCCCACGAGAATTTGTCACGCGCGCACGAAAAAATCCTGATTTCCAGACTGGTAATGAAATATACTATTTATACTTAAAAATTCAAGTAAATAAAATGATGTAGATCAGTAGATCTTGTAATATAATTTTTCTACGAAAGTGCGGACTGACGTTTTTTCTGACAAGATAATCGAACTTGAAAGTAGGCTTTTGAAAAACAAGTACGGAAAATTAGTGTGGAAATTTTTTTCCGCACATATTTTTTAAACTTTCCGCACGCAAACAAAAACATAAAGAAGTACTTACATTTAGTTATAATTGTAACATTTATTTAATATCTAACAACCGGAGGAGTGCACATTAGTTCATCGCTTTCGCTATAGTTTTGAAACTCCATGTTTATATTCACGTAATTGGATCTCAAAATCAAAATTATTTCGATGACAGGACACAATTTATAAACTGTCAACAGCTATGAGCTTTCAGTTCTATGACAACAAACTCACTTGATGTTTTTCTTAATTAGAAAAAGATTTACAAATAATTTTATTTTTTACGAATTCTACGTTTTCGTAGAAAAAATCGTATGTAACACGCTTGCGGAAATGATCCATGACAATACTCGTGTGATTGCAGCACTCGCTATCGCTCGCGTTGCAAATTTCACACTCGTATTGTCATGATGCGTTTTCCACACTTGTATTACAATATACTATTTTCTACGAAAATGCGGAATGACGTTTTTTCTGACAAGATAATCGAACTTGAAAGTAGGCTTTTGAAAAACTAGTACGGAAAATTAGTGCGGAAATTTTTTTCCGCACACAAATAAAAACATAAAGAAGTACTTACATTTAGTTATAATTGTAACATTTATTTAATATCTAACAACCGGAGGAGTGCACATTAGTTCATCGCTTTCGCTTTAGTTTTGAAACTCCATGTTTATATTCACGTAATTTAATCTCAAAATCAAAATTATTTCGATGACAGGACACAATTTATAAACTGTCAACAGCTATGAGCTTTCAGTTCTATGACAACAAACTCACTTGATGTTTTTTTTAATTAGAAAAAGATTTACAAATAATTTTATTTTTTACGAATTCCACGTTTTCGTAGAAAAAATCGTATGTAACACGCTTGCGGAAATGGCCCATGACAATACTCGTGTGATTGCAGCACTCGCTATCACTCGCGTTGCAAATTTCACACTCGTATTATCATGATGCGTTTTCCGCACTTGTATTACAATATACTATTTTCTACGAAAGTGCGGAATGACGTTTTTTTCTGACAAGTTAATCGAATTTGAAAGTAGGCTTTTGAAAAACTAGTACGGAAAATTGGTGCGGAAAATATTTTCCGCATGCAAACGAAAACATTTAAAATTAAATTTAAAACTTACATTTAGTTATAATTGTAACATTTAATTAATATCTAACAACCGGAGGAATGCACATTAGTTCATCGCTTTCACTTTAGTTTTTAAAATCCGTGTTTATATTCACGTAATTTGATCTCAAAATCAAAATTATTTCTATGAGGCTGCTTTCACATGCATCCGTAAATACGGATCCGTATCAACCACGTGATCTGTATTTACGGATGCATGTGAAAGCAGCCTGACAGGACACAATTTATAAACTGTCTACAGCTATGAGCTTTCTGTTCTATGACAACAAACTCACTTGCATTTTTTTATTAGAAAAACAGTTACAAATAATTTTTTTTTTTTACAATTCCCCGTTTTTGTAGAAAAAATCGTATGTAACACGCTTGCGGAAATGGTCCATGACAATACTCGTATCATTGCAGCACTCGCTATCGCTCGCGTTCCCATGATGCCTTTTCCGCACTTGTATTACAATATACTATTTTCTACGACTTACATTATATCAGAATTTCTTGATGATATTCATTAACCATGCTCCGAAAATCAGGGGTACGACCAGTAAAAAAATTGAATTTAAAATCGACCATTGAATAACACTTAAAAATCCCGATTAAGTACATACCATACTTTCTTATTACTTCTTAGAAGTGTGTATGGTAATGCTATAGTTCATTCGAATAAAAGACAACACTCGCCTACGACTCGTGAGTAATAGCCATCATTACACACTAATTGATGTGTACTAGGTATTATCCCACTCAATTCAGACAGATATTGATTTACTTTACCGCACGCGAGTAAATAACTTATTTGTACATCTGTATACAGGTTGTTTCAGGAGAAATAAATAAATATTTTTTCTACGAAAATGCGGAATGACGTTTTTTCTGACAAGATAATCGAACTTGAAAGTAGGCTTTTGAAAAACTAGTACGGAAAATTAGTGTGGAAAATTTTTTCCGCACACATTTTTTAACTTTCCGCACACAAACAAAAACATAAAGAAGTACTTACATTTAGTTATAATTGTAACATTTATTTAATATCTAACAACCGGAGGAGTGCACATTAGTTCATCGCTTTCGCTTTAGTTTTGAAACTCCATGTTTATATTCACGTGATTTGATCTCAAAATCAAAACTATTTCGATGACAGGACACAATTTATAAACTGTCAACAGCTATGAGCTTTCAGTTCTATGACAACAAACTCACTTGATGTTTTTTTAATTAGAAAAAGATTTACAAATAATTTTATTTTTTACGAATTCCACGTTTTCGTAGAAAAAATCGTATGTAACACGCTTGCGGAAATGGCCCATGACAATACTCGTGTGATTGCAGCACTCGCTATCGCTCGCGTTGCAAATTTCACACTCGTATTGTCATGATGCGTTTTCCGCACTTGTATTACAATATACTATTAGGGGTTGGTAGTATAGACTAAATCGAATGAAAAATTCCATATGTGTTAAATTTTTATTTTTTTATTATACCTATATTGATCGTTCGGATTTATGAATAGTGCGCCTTCATAAAAGAACGCCTAGATGACCTCAGAAGAGCTAACACGTGGTGTTGTCAAGAAAATTTGAAAGTGCATTGACGTCGGTTGTGGAATTTTTGAAAATCAATTTCAAACTTAATCATTTGCCTATATTTTACACCTTTTTTGAGTAGGTATTTGTTTGGGTTACATTCTAACAGCTGTAACTCTGTAACCAATAAAAATTAGACGCATGTTATATAGGTACTTAGAATTTTTTATTCGAATTAGTTTTCTTTACTACCACCTCCTAAAATATTTACTATTCCTCCTGAAACACCCTGTATATTGTGATGTGCATTAGCACACTGTAGAAATATTAATTAATTTTACTTGATATTTTTAACTTAATTTTTAATTAAAATTGTAATTGCATGTAAATCACTTAAAACCCTTTCGACAGCTGAAAAACTCATAAATGAATAACATATGTAATCAAACTAACATCCAAATTTAAAATTCCATTTACTGCGTAGTGGGTCAGCGTTTATAACAGTTGTAATTTAGAAAATTTCAGGAGAATATTCTTGCAATCTGCATTCTTTTATATACACGATACACGCTTTCGCCTCTATTATAAGCTGTAAGATACAATTTCTTTCTCGGCTTTTCTTTAAATAATGGTTGTATGCATCCGGAGAGTTAAATGATAAATTGTTAGATTTCTTCAAATTATAAACAAAATGGAACAGAGATTTTTAATCCTCAGTTTACATTTATCGTACGCGAATCTCATAAATTAAGTTCTTTAAAGTAGATTTTAAAAACCTTCCGTTAAATTATGACACATATTTTACGTCGGGAAACTACCTCCCCCAAATTAAATTAGCTTCTGGGTATTAGTCGTGTCATAATATTTTTATAACCTAACCGGAACTGTTGTATTATAGTTTTAAATGAGGTATTTAACGCTTAAGGAGGGAATTTATTACTTCTAATTAAATTGCCTTATTATTTCGTAATGTGAGGCCCATTTCTCATATGAGATTAGATAATATTTCTATCTAACAGTTTTAATATTAGAGGTAGCTACCTACGAGGAGTACGAGGTGTGATCTCAAAGGCTTTTAGGGCTTTTTATTATAATTATAACATATCATTGATGCCATCAGTACCTACCGAAATAGTAGATAGAAAAGGGTGTATAACTTCATTAGCTTAAAATAGACAAATTTTACAAAGATAAAAGTTGTGAGAACTGATAGCTCCATAAATCAATATTATTACCATTTACGCAGGTTGTATAGTTACGGCTTATTCCGTTATTTTAATAGAACATCTTATACAGGGATATTCACCGAAACCGTTGGTTACACGTTTTAAAAGATGTAGTTAATATTTTTTTCTGAAAATTGGGTTGTAGCCTAAATAGCGTATGTTCTCTTTATTTAAAATATTTTCAAGTTTCTACCGGAAGTAGACACTGACTTCGTTTTTTAAATGGAACACCGTGTATATTACTATATTTTTAAATTTTACATTAAATTATAATAAGATTTTGTTAAAACAATTTTTCTCTAAAGCATTTCGTTTAATAATTACAGGATAATTTTTTTAAAAATGTCCAAAAATGGGCTAACTTTCAAATTTTATTTTCTAATCTTCTAATATTCAAATTGAAATGCGGTTTTGGCAAGATGTTAACAAAAGTACTACTTGCAATTTCTTCATTGCAACAGCTCAATTTTCTACAGGGGGTTTATAATTTAGGTGCCATTCAGAAAAAAAACAAAACGGCATAACTCATTTTTTTCAAATGGAAAACCCTGTAAGTATATCGATACAAATTTGGATTATTCATTCAATTTAAAGGTAATTTTGTTGAATAAACTTTATACGCAACTCTTGCCGTTTTCGTGAAATTTCGTTTTTTTTGGTAATATTGAAAATTATGCCAAACAATTCGATTACTGGATCAAGCAATCTATGTTGTCAGTAAAGCATCTTAAACAATATCGTTACATTAATCATTAATAAAAAATTAATTAAAAAAAAAACTTCTCTTGTTAATCATTATACTATGTGTAAGTACCATAAAAATTGATATTTCACGAAAACGGCAAGAGTTGGGTCTACAAGGAAGGCTGTGATACAATAATAACAGAATTATCTTATACAGGATGTTTGTACAGTTTATCAATTTTCAAAAAGATTACCCAATGAAAATGTAATGTTTTTAAATAGAATCCTCTGTATATTTCTACTCAATGTTGTAGATATGAAGGATTAAATTTTCCATCATGCATTATCTACACTTAAACTTAATATCTACTTTAGTAGACATTTTGCAATTTCTATTTTTTCTCTTAGTTTACACTATAATTTCAATAAATCGATAATTAGGTCGACTTGCTTTTTTCTAATTTAAAGTGTAGGATATTTCTACTTACTAATAACGTTAGAGAGCTGCACTATTAGTTTTTGCGGATATGATGTGGAGTAGTTGAAATTATAGCTTATAACTAACTGATGACAATCATAATTATATGTTTCCTTTAATAGAACAGTCTTTCCTGCACTGGTTAATATTATAAGCATACATATTTTTGATAAGAAATGATAATCAACAATTAAAAGAAAATATTATACAGGGTATTTCACCAGTGATAAGGAGCCTGACGAAATTGAAATTGCAACCCACAATACATTTGCAAAGTTAACGTGGATATTGGTTCTGTGATTTAAAAAACATAAAACATAGTTAGCTGTGAAGTTTCGTAAATTTTGACAAACGTCATTCACTTGGTTAAACGAAATTGTGAAAAAACGAAGAGTTTTTAGAAAAATGTTTATTCAATGTAATAAATGTTAAAAATGCCGTCCCTCGCTTCTTTCACAAGCTTGTATTCGTCCTCAAAACGATCTCTTTACACGCATTAACATTTCTGGAGTGATGGATCTGCATGCATCTCGAACTTTATTTTCCAAATGTTCTAGACTATCAATTGGCGTTTGATACACTTGCTCTATTACCATTCCCCACAGAAAAAATCTAAAGGCGTCCTGTTGGAACCATAGATCTTGTCTTACTTGTAAATTTACATCTTGAAGCAGCAGTGGTAAAGTGTCTCTTAAAAAGTTTAAATAACTATTTCCGTTTAATCTATTTCGAAAAAAATAGGGGCCAATGATTTGAGTTCCCAATATTCCGCACCAAACATTCGTGGAATAGATGTTTTGAAAATGTAAAACCAATTGTATTTGGTATGGATGGAATTTATTGCCTTTAATTATTCGGTGTACTGAAGACAGACTAATGCCGGTTGCTCTTGAAATCACATATTGGCTAATATGAGGATTGTCATCAATCATTCTCAACACTGCAATTTCGTTTTCAGGGTCTGTGGCTGCTTTTTCTCTTGGTTTTTTTAAAGGTGGCCAGATTCAAGCCTTTTGAAGAATCATGTCGGTTTTCTCATCGTTCGAATACATTTTAACTTTTTGGTAAATGTCAGTTGTGACAAATAAAATTATTGGAAGCAAAGCCATCGTGGATTCATAATTTAATTTTTAAACAATATGATATTTAAAATAACAACGTTAACTTTGGAAATGTATTGTGGGTTGCAATTTCAATTCCGTCAGGTTCATTATCACTGGTGAAATACCCTTAAGAACAAAATTCGTTGTCTTTAAATGTTCCACTTTTTGTAGAAAGACTTTAACAGTTAATAGTGGACCATTTTATGAAAGAAAAGTTTTTATAAAAATGACTCGTAGAACGCTTTGTTTGTGACATACAGGGTGTTAAAAATACATTTGTCAGTAAATTTTTTGGGTTTATCTCTAAAACAGTTTAAGATAAAGATCCGAAATTTTATAGGTTAGTCGGTCTTTTAGTCTATGGTAATACGACAAACAATATATCGGATCATTGGCATACTTATGGGAGTTTTTCTTTAACATATATTTTCAGAGAAGTAGGTTTTTTCTTAAAATAACCAAAAATTATGAAGATTAAGGTCAAAATACGTAAAAAAGTTATAGGTAGGTAGGTATAACTGATGTTTGATTGGCTTATTATTTTTTTTTATGTGTTTATTAAGCAGATCCAACAATTATAACTTTTTATGTGTTTTGGCCTCATCTTTCATAATTTTGTTTATTAAAAAAATATCAAGTGCCCTAAATAAAAGTCTAAAAAAGTTAAGTCACCCTCTCATAAGTACGCTCCTAAACAATCATAGTTACTTTCGTTATAATATCATCAGTTATAGTTTAATTAAAGTTTTATTAAGATATTAAATTTCAGATCTGTATATTAAACCGTTTTGGAGATTATACGCTAAAATATTTAAAAATTCATTTTTAACACCATGTATCTCACAAAAGAAACGTTCTACGACCCATTTTCATAGGAACTTTTCTTCTTAAAAAAGGTCGTCCATCAAATCTTAATAATAGTCATCCTACAAAAAAGTGGAACACCCTGTATAATTGTGATGTATTTTGCATGGTCTACTAAAAATTGAAGCAGATGATCGCCAAAATTTTTACTTTCGTATACTAACAAATAAGAAAGTTTAGTAATCGTGATTTTTTTCTACTTCGAGATTTTGCTGGATTTACACGTTTTGAGGGCCCCAGAATCCATTTTGACCATTTTCGCCATGATGTCTGTATGTCTGTGTGTGTGTTTTTTTTTATTCTTTAACATTGATTTAGAATTAAATTTTGAACAATTTTTTTTGAATTTCCGTCAAAAAAATTTCAAGAATGTCACATAGAGGCTTGGCTGCCAAACGGAAGGTCCCGGGTTCCAATCCCAGTAGGACCATTATTTTTTATATATATATATTTTACTGGTTTCTATATGGTACCGAAAACAATAATAATAATAATGTGATTTTATACCGGGAGATTTTTTTAAGTGAGTAATAGGTCAAAAATATAAAATAAAACACATTTTTGTGTAAAATTCGGTCATAATGAGTGGGATCAGAGACTATTTGAAAATTGCTGGAAACCCTCAAATTTCAAACACGATTTTTACAAGAAATTTAACTTAATTTCTTTAGGAAAACTAATTGTGATACTATCAGTATAAGAAAGTCACGTGTTGGACACATCAGATATTTTTATTTAGAGAGACGGCTTTCGAAAATGGAACAATCCTAGGACGCGAAAAAATCAGTGGCAAAACATCCGATCCATAGTCAAAACGCCAGAGACCGTATTCAGATTCGTTTGCATTTAGACCTGTTGGTTTCATAGAGGTCCGGGACATTATTAATACCTTGAAAGGATCCGATTGTAAAGATATATACGGGCTGAATATTAATCTTGTTAAATCTGTCATTAATGTAATTTATGTTCCCCTTACTAAATTGATAAATTTGTCTCTCCGGGAGGGGTTTTTTCCTGATATTCTGAAAAAGACTCTCGTGGTCCCCATATATAAAAAGGGTGATCGTGACGACATTTCGAACTATCGTCCGATCTCTTTGCTGCCGGTGTTTTCGAAGGTTTTCGAAAGGGCAATAAAGTTACAAGTTTGCAATTTCTTTGAATATAATGGGTATTTCGAGCCCTGTCAGTACGGGTTTAGAAAGAATAGAAATACAACTGGGGCAATATTGGACTTTGTCAGGAGGACTGTTGAGTGTTTTGAAAATGGAGAGTATATGTATGTTACGTTCTGCGACCTCAGCAAGGCGTTCGATTGTGTTAGCCACGACATCCTCCTCGAGAAGTTGCGGGTGTATGGGTTCGACACTCAGAGTTGCGGGTATATACGGTCCTATCTGAGTGGACGCACTCAAATCGTTCGCTGTGGTGCGAGTGTGTCGGGGCCGCGAAGTGTCACGAGTGGTGTTCCTCAGGGATCGGTCTTGGGACCACTTCTCTTTTTAATTTACATTAACAATATCGCAAAGAGTGTTGAGGGTGCTGAGTTTGTACTTTTTGCCGATGATACATCGATTTTCAGTTTGGAGAAAGATGTGGAGTCGGTTAGACGGGACGGTTTGGCTGCACGGTCGGATGCTGAGCGATGGTTCACCGTGAATCAGCTGAAGCTGAATGCGAGCAAGACACAGAATATGGTGTTTGCGTTGAGGGAGAACTTGCCTATGAATCAGTGCCCAGAAGTTAAATTTTTGGGTGTTCTGTTGGACCCGAAATTGAGATGGAATGGCCAGATAGATTCGCTGGCATCGAGGTTGGGAAGAAACATTTTCGTGTTGCGCATGCTTAATAGCTGTGTATCGAAGCCGATTTTGATTACTGCCTATCATGCGTTGTGTCATTCATTGATGTCGTACTGTGTACTGGCCTGGGGGCGTGGTGCCTCCTGGCATAGAGTGTTTGCCTTGCAGAGGAGAGCTCTGAGAATAATAGCTGATGTGGAATATCGAGAAGATTGTCGAGAGGATTTCACTAGAATGGGAATTCTGACTTTTCCGTCACTGTACATCCTGGAATGTGTGCTATATGCCAGAACTAATCTCAGTAACTATCGGATGCATTGTGACATGCACTGCCATGACACTCGCAATAAAACGAAGATTGTCCATGATTTTTTAAGACTAAGTAAGTCTCAGATAAGCTTCGAATATATGTCGGCAAAGCTGTACAATGTCCTACCTCGGGAAATTAAGTTGCTCTCTATGAGTGGATTCAAGCACAGGGTTAAGGAACTGCTCCTGCTTAGAGCTTTCTACTCTGTTGATGAATTTTTGTGTTGTAGTTTTAAGTAGTCACTTTATTTTTTTTTTCCTTTTATGTTTAATGTATCTATGATGTTGTGATTTCTATTTTTAATGTGACATGTGTAAGTACTTTGTATATTTTTAACACGAATAAACTCTAAATTAAAAAAAAAAATTAAAATTAAATTAAAAAACTAAAATTAAGGTACAAGGTGGTCATCCTAGAAGGACAGTACGCTGCGCAGAGTGCTGACAAATATCGGTGAGTTTTGGACAGAGGCGAGGAAAGTGTTTTACTGGTGGTGGGAGTGGTTCCGATCAGTGTGCGTGCATACAGTCCCAATTATCTTCCTAGGAAGATCAAGGAGTCTATGGCTATATATTTATTTCTTTGGAAGGATGGCTTTCAAAAATGGAAGAATCTTAGGAGGAGAATGTCCAAGTGCGAAATATCCACAGGCAAAACGCCAGGGACCAATCGCCCGTATTCTGAATCAAAGATATACAAGTTCCGAGTAGTGCGCATACAGTCTCAACTGTCTTCGTTAGATGATCAAGGGGTACACACACATTTAGATTTAACTCTTTCTTATTAGATCTTATAGAAAACAAAATTATCGAACAAACAGACACTATTGTATCACCCTATTGTATAAAGATATGTCTGTATTTAACAACAAACATATAAGCTGTTGATGTATTATAAGTAGATAAATAGTTCTTAGTCACACATTGTTTTCATTGGGGTAAGCTTCAGAATTGAATCAATAGCAATATAACGATTCTGTGTTTATGGAAACTGCTTGAACATTATAAAAATATGCGGCAAAGACAACTGTATAAGCAAAAATATAAAGCGTGCATGAATATTAGGTACACAGAAGCAAAGTGAAACGCTGATCCCCGTAAGCTGCGAAAATTGCTTGGAATCCTTGCAAATCCCCAATAGAAATCTGTGAGATATTATATTCATAGTATCTGGAAGCAGCACACTCCATACCAATACCTAGATTATCTATCTAGTCGGAATGATTGTAAAATCTTTTTAGATTTCTACGTAGCTTTGTCGCATTAAAGAATTGTTCAGATTTGTTGTGTACATACATCCGTTAATTTATTTCAATTAGACGAAACATCATTATTATAACTCTGCGTAAACTTTGGAAACAATTATTGACATTATTTAAGAATTCTTTAATTGTTTCGCTATAACTTGAGTAGATACAATGTATAGGTTGCAATGTTGCAATTAAATACATTATTAACAAACAGTATACTATTACATTTCTGAGTTTAATTATACAAATTAAATTGATCTAGACTGAAATATATAGTTAGAAAATAAAACAGGTGATAGAACATGTTGTAGAGGTATACGTCCGGAAACAATTCATTTATTAGATTTAAGGTTTTGTAAATTATTTTTCGAAATTATATTGTGCATGTGTATATCTATAGAACGGTTTAAGATACAAATCTAAAATTTGGTTAATAAATCATTAAGTGAACTATATACTTACTTAATCTACAGTATAACAAAAATACCATCACTCGGTGTCGTATGTATGTACTTATGGGTGATTCCTTCGGTGTAGGGCATATCTTTATTTTGTAAAAAATAATCAAAATACAAAAAACTGTTTGATATGTATTAATGCAAACATTTAAGTAAACTAACTAGAAAATTTTTTTGGCCTTCAACAATGCATGTCTGACTGACCCTAGAAAGTCCGAATTAATGAATCGTTTTAATATATAGTCGATTCAGGGAACCAAAGTAATAAGTCTAAATTGTCCGATAAATAGATGTAATACAATCCTTCCTTATATAATTGATCACCCTCCCACAACTACGCCACTAGCAATATTCTTTTATTATAATACCAGCAGATTGTAGCTTACCTACTTAAATATCTGATGTGCCCAACACATGACTTTCTTATACATTTTGGAAAATACTGAAGGGGTAGCCAATAATCATATACAGTCGACATTCAATACGATATTAATATAAAATCACATTTATTTATTTATTACCAACTGTCCCCCGCGGGCTTCGCCCCACGATAGTTTTCAATAATATTTAATTAAACATAAAAACGTAGCTGTCGATCTTTTCATATAATATTGCTACAATCGATTTCCTTAACGGTATAGATTTCTGTAATGTTTATTTTTCAAGATATTCCTAAAAAACCTAAAAATATCTTCAGGTAAGTACCAGTTGTGTTGGTGCTAGATGAAAAAGATTTAATGTGGCACCCACAATTTTGTTCAAACTCTTAAATATGAAATTTGAATCAAATCCGATAACTCGTTTTTCAGTTATCGTGGATACAGACAGACAGACACACAGACAGACATCATGGCGAAAATGGTGAAATTGGATTCAGGGGCCCTCAAAACGTGTAAATCCATCAAAATCTCGAAATCGAAAAAAATCACGATTACTATACTTTCTTATTATATAAGAAAGTAAAAACTTACTGACTCAGAGAAATTCAGATCTCTATCTGAAACTGTTCTGTAGAACATGTTATTCTATCACCAGTTTTAATTTATAAGAATAAAAGCGGAACACAATGTATAAGTACTTATAAATTATAATATTTTTTCTTGTTTTGATATAACTGATTCCAGACTGCAACCGCGCTAAATGATTTGAGGTCAGAGCACAGTATACCGTGTTCAAAAGTTCCTCTGATAGGCCAAAGCTTAAAGAGGTTCCTAATACTAAAATGGATAGATAGGACTTAGCTTGCCTTACTAAAAACGAAATATGGAAATCTACTATCTCTAATTCAAGAATTACAAATCAGAGTAAGGGGGTATTTACTATTTAGTATCGATTTTTACTTTCTTATACTTCTTATATTATATACAGGGTGTTTCACGACGAGTTGACAGTAGACATAACTCTATTACTAAACACAATTTGGTTCTAAAAATTTGTACACGCCCATTATACAATGTGCTCTATTTAACTAAAATATTGCCACCTTTCTGGTACTTCCGGTTATACCGAAAGTAGACACAAACTTTGTTATTTTAAATATAACACCCTGTATATTTTTGAATTTTTAGATTCTACACTTCATTTTAGACATAAAAATATTAAGGTTGTATGGTCCTAACATTAACGGTATTATAATTATTTACACTTTTTCATTTTTTTTTACAAAAACATAGATGTAAATAAAAATTCGAATCTTGATAATGACACATTTTTTCCAAAATTTTTTTCTTACGTTTGAAGTAGGAATATACTAACAATAAGCTGATATAGTTTTGGAAAACTTGCTTAATACAGGGTATTGATGGTTGTCCGTTCATTTTTAAAAACTTTGATCAATGAGAACTTTATTTTTTTAAATGGAACACCCTATATATTTCCACAGTTTCGAATTCTACACTTGATTCTAGACATAAAAGTATTTAGGTTGTAAAGTCTTAAAATTAACGGTTATATAATTAATTACGTTTTTTCAAATTTTCAAGGTTTTAAAAAATTAACGATCAACCATAAGCACCCTGTAGATTTAAAATAAGTTTTTCAAAACCATATTACCATGTTTCTTGTACATTTCTACGTCCACTAAAATTTGTTTTTAATATATTTAATTGAATATTTTTTATATTTATTTTATTTATTTTAATTAAGTAAATATGTTTCTTTCAATTTTTTCATACAAAAATTTAGTCAATCATTTTCATATTTTACTAATGACACGTTCTTTCAAAAAACAAACCAAATTTTAGTGGACGCAGAAATGTATAAGAAACATGGTAATATGGTTTTAAAAAACTTATTTTATACAGGGTGCTTGTGATTGACCGTTAATTTTTAAAAAACGTAATTAATTATAATACCGTTAATTTTAAGACCTTACAACCTTAATACTTTTATGTCTCGAATTAAGTGTAGAATTCGAAAATCTAGAAATATATAGGGTGTTCCATTTAAAAAAATTAAGTTATCATTGATTAAAGTTTTTAAAAATGAACGGACAACCACCAACACCCTGTATAAAGCAAGTTTTCCAAAACTACATCAGCTTATTTCTTGTATATTCCAACCTCAAACACAAGAAAAAATTTTTGGAAAAAACGTGTCATTGTCAAGATTTGAATTTTTATTTACATCTATGTTTTTATAAAAAAAAAAATGAAAAAGTGTAAATAATTATAATACCGTTAATGTTAGGATCATACAACCATAATACTTTTATGTCTAAAATGAAGTGTAGTATCTAAAAATTCAAAAATATATAGGGTGTTCCATTTAAAATAACAAAGTTTGTGTCTACTTCCGGTATAACCGGAAGTACCAGAAAGGTGGCAATATTTTCATTAAATAGAGCACATTGTATAATGGTTGTGTACCAATTTTTAGAATCAAATTGTGTTTAGTAATAGAGTTATGTCTACTGTCAACTCGTCGTGACACACCCTGTATACTGTTACTTTTCACCATTTTTCTTGGAGCGCTCTCTGCACTATCGCTCACCACTTCCATCTGTTTGTTGCTATCTCTTTCCAATTTCTAACTCTCAACATTTTCAAATCCTCTTCCAAGTTGTTTTTCCATATCTTCTTTTTCCTATCGGTTTTCTGTTTAGAACTAATGTTGGTAATCTCTCTTTAGTCAATCTTTCTACGTGTCCCAGCCATCTTAACCTTTGTGCTTTGATAACTGCTATGATACTGGCGTCTTTATTCAATTCTTCCAATTCGCGGTTTGTTCTTCTCCTTCTCAGAACTACATCCGTATCGTAGAAGAAAATCAGGTGGTGTTACCATCAGCTATTGTACGATTATTAAACACTAGAGTCTAGAATGAAGTACATACATAATACTATTTTTCAAATTAGACCAATAAAAGCAAATTGTAAGTGAAAATTCGAGTTATCGTGTGTCCAGGTATTTCGCAAGAGAGAGACAGGACGACGAGTTGTCTACTGAAATTAATTCCAGTATCTGAAGAGATGAAGTGACGCAATTTCAATATTCATATGAATTATTTGATGTTTATAAGATTTTTTGAATAGTCTTTCTAAATACCACTCCGAAGAAAATAATTGGCGGTTACATACAAATTATTGCAAATTTCTCTCAACAGCTCAAATTTATGTATTTTTTCCTTAAATTTTAGCATTAGCAGTATTATAATATAATATGTGTAAATACAAAACATTCTCAAAAATTTCATATCTTGTGGTACATAATATACAGGGTGTCCCAAAATTAGCCTGCCAAAATGTACCAGCTGAACCTACGTTCAAAAATAATGCAAAAGTTTCAATAAATATAGGTTGAAAAATCCTTTCTAAGGAGGCTACGACCTCCCGAAAGGGGGACCCCAAAGAGGAGTTTTCTGTAATATCTTTGTAACTGTTTGAGGTAGATTCATGAAATTTGGTGAGTTTGGAGCTTCTATAATTTGTCACATATTTCTTTTTCCAATTTTGACAGGGGCGTCACATACAGGATTGTTGCTGGGTATATTATGCCCCATATTTTTTGTGGGGATAATTATTAACTTTTTTACATCAAATTTTGAAACTTGGCTTATTTTTACACAAAAAAGGTAGTCTCAGTCGATCTTTGTATCTTGAACCGTTTTCGAGTAAAATCGTTTTGAAAAAATCACGTCCATGAAAACTATACACTAATAATAAAAATAATCACAAAACTAAAATTTATCAAAAGTAGACAATGGATTAAAATTTATAGGTATTTATTACTTCGTCAAATATTAATAATAAAAACAAAATATCAAAATCATATTTTTTTTTTTCAATTTTGTGATTATTTTTATTAGTGTCATAGTTTTTATGGACGTGACTTCTTCAAAACGATTTTACTCGAACACGGTTCAAGATTCAAAGATCGACTGAGAAGATCTTTTTTGTGTAAAACTAAACCAAGTTTCATAATTTGATATAAAAAATTTAAAAATTATCCACTAAAAAATATGGGATATAATTTTCCCAGCACCCACCCTATATGTGACGCCCCTGGCAAAATGTCTGAAAATTGAAAAAAGAAATATGTGGCAAATTATAAAACCTTCAAACTCACCAAGTTTCATGAATCTACCTCAAATAGTTGCAGAGCTATTACAGAAAACTCCTCTTTGGGGCCCCCTTTTTGGGGGGCTGTAGCTCCCTTAGGAAGCATTTTTCAGCCTATATTTATTAAAACTTTTTGCATTATTTTTGAACGTAGAATCAGCTGGTACATTTTGGCAGGCTAATTTTGGGACACCCTGTATAGCTTAGATAATAATTAATCTAATAATTTAATATAGCGAAAATTAAAATATAAAATTTTTGTCAATAAATTAACATATTATTGATTTGTTGCACGATAGAACTCATAACTTGATTTCCATTAAGGTGTGAATAACATAAAGCCACAATGGTCCTCTCAGGAGCCATTTACAATCGGTCTGATGAAAAAAATACAAACACGGAAATAAATGGGCCCCCTGAAACATTCTAACAGATATTTATGTTGGATAATTTCAAAGTTTGTGTCATCTGAAAAGTTATGATAAAAGTTATACCACACCAACATTTTATTTAATAACGTCTTTTAAGTACAACACAAATTATATCATTCAAGAAAAGTTTTTGTTCGACAATTAACTTTTCGACATTAATAAGAAACAGTGCGGTGAAATGGCACAAATGATTAATAATACGCGTTTTGATAACCCCATTTAACATTGTAAATGAAATTTGATTTTATATCTAAGTATAAAATATCTTTAATGGCGATCTAGAACCAGAAAAAGACTACCGTAAAGGTAAGTCTAAAGTATGAATTAATATTTAAGATTTACCAACCTCATACTTATTTTTTATCAAAATTATGACGCAGACCTATTTACATCAAAGATATACGAAATACGAAAGGGGAATTAAACAGTAGATAATGAGTGCTAGTTTGTGAGAATTGGGGGATTTGCAAAATAGAGTGTTAGATGATAATCTCAACCCAGATGACTTCTACTATGCAATTACGCAATAATTATTCGAGGAGATTTATCAAGTAAAATAAAAATAATATACCTAAAAGTCTTCTAAAAGCGAAAAAAGTTGTAACTGTAAAGTTGTACAACAGCAAGTGTATTTATTGCTTAAACAATTAGAAATGCGGTATGCAAGTACTGAACTACCAACTGCACCTAGATCTTAGAGGACGGAAGATGGAATCAAAGAAGACATTGCAGGTGCCTACGAAAGTACAAAATAAACCTGTAAATCAAATAAAACAAATAAAACCTAAGGACCTTGCTGAAGGCGTATTATCCGCTTCTGTTATTTAACTTGTTACCAGTGACTTCATTGTTGAAAATTTTTATAAACGTATCTCATTGAATTGTACATAAGAAACTTGATTAATCAGTTTATATGAAGCTATAAAAAATTGTAAATCGTAAAAACAGAATTAATAAGTTAATGTCAATGCACGATCTTGAAAAAATACAGTTTTATTTAAACTATGGTGCATAGTTAATGTTAATTTACCTAATATACAGACAATGTTATTAAAATTCTTAGAGCAACTTTGTATAAAACTTTGATGATATCTAACAAACAATCAATAAGTAACTTGAAGTTTGCGATTCTTAGTAGAATATATTGCCAAAGACGAAACTATCCAAATTGTTCAGTTCTTGCCAAAACTTAAATCGGGGTGTGTATATACAGAAATGTTTTGCCAAATATATTATTAAATCAATATTTCAATTTAACATTGCAGACAAAATGGTCATTAAAATAATTTCTGAAATATAAAATTTTAATATTTAAACCAATCTTATTTCCGTGATGTTTCTTAATCTGATGAATCATTAAAATATTTGTTGCTAGAAGTTGTGTCTGCATCCGGACTAATAATAATTAATCGAGCTAATTTACTTGTGAAAATCCCATTAAGAGAACACATATAAACAATGTTAGGGGTAGCGTTATACAAAAAGCCTTAGGGGTTGTGGTAAGTTTAGGTAAACAGGAGTTGTAATAAATTGTTTACAATGCAAAGAGATAGTGTGGTCGTTTTAGAATAATAATATAAAAGACCTTGTAGAGTAATAAGCTCTAGAAGTACCTAGAGGTTTCATATTTGTAAGTCCGTGTAAGCTTTTTTATTTTGGCTGGAAAATTATGTAATATAAAGATTTATAAATTTAGTTCTTTAACAACGAGAGCTTTTGTGTGTACGTTGAATTTGCGTGTTTCGGCCTCATTAGATCCTCCTTAAAGATGATGATGATACCTACATCTCCCAAAGGCATTTATCACAAACAGCCAGCAAACACGCACCATTAAAAAACAAAAAATGTTTGTTTTCTAAAATTAAATTTCAAAAGACATAATCCAATTTATCGTTGAAGGCAATTTGCATATAAGATGAACACAAAGATAAAATACGTTTGTCACAAAGGATATAATAATATGGCTAAGAAAATATGATACTGTATAGTACACATAAAAGCTATGAAAATAAACTAATATATTGTCTGAAGTTGATGTTTTGTAATCGCTTTAGAAAACAAATTTCTAATTTTTAGTTCAGTGAAGAAGTAATAGAGTCTAATACATACACAAAAAATACGAACTTTAGTAATAAAAAATATCGGATGTGCCCAACACATGACTTTCTTATACGGATAGTATCACAATAATTACTTTTCCTAAAGAAATTAAGTTAAATTTCTTGTAAAAATTTTGAGGGTTTCCAGCAATTTTCAAATAGTCTCTGTCGCACTTATTTGCAATACGCATAAATCTGTGCTTGTCCCACTCATTATAACCGAATTTTACGACAAAAATGTTTTATTTTAGATTTTTGACCTATTACTCATTTAAAAAAATCTCCCGGTATGAAATTACATTTATTTATTCATTATTATTGTTTTCGGTACCATAGAAACCAGTAAAATAAAAAAAACTAATGGTCCGTCCTTCTGGGATTCGAACCCGGGACCTTCTGTTTGGCAGTCATATAATGAGATACCTCAACCGTCGCATTCAACTATCAACGCGCGCTATGAGAAATATAAAGTGTTTTAATATCTAGTTTTTTTGAAATTTTTTTGACGGAATTTAAAAAAAAGTTCAAACAAAATTTGTTCAAAATTCAATTCTAAATCAATGTTAAAGAATAAAAAAACTCATAAATTGTTTATTTTTCAAGATATTCCTAAAAAACCTAAAAATGTCTTCAGGTAAGTGTCACTTGTGTTGGTGCTAGATGAAAAACATTTAATATGGCACCCACAAACTTGTTCAAACTCTTAAATATGAAATTTGAATCAAATCCGATAAGTCGTTTTTGAGTTATGGTGGATACAGACAGACAGACAGACATCATGACGAAAATGGTCAAAATGGATTCAGGGGCCCTCAACACGTGTAAATCCATCAAAATTTCGGAGTCGAAAAAAATCACGATTACAATACTTCCTTATACTTCGTATAAGAAAGTAACAAAGAAAGTTTGTGGCATAAAAAATATTTGTTTATTTTTTACAGGGTGATTCACGAGGAATAATAAGCCTGACCAAATTCTCGATGCAACCAACATTACATTTTTCATAGGTCAGGTAGATTTCAAATATTATTTGTAATAAATATGAAATCATAGCGAGCATAGCTAAATTTTGTCAGTTTTGATACTAAAATAATGAAAGACAGAAGTAACTTAAATACCATCGCAAAATATGTTTTAATAACGAACAGAATATAAAAATTAAGTAAATCAATTGAGGAGATGTTCAAAATGCTGCCCACTATTTCTTTCCCATGCGTCAATGCGGTTCCAGAAAGCTCCTCTCACATCCACTCACACGTGTGGTTCCTCCTCAAAAATTTGAAGGACTACTACTTCGTGTTTCTCATCCGTGACTACCCTTCGCATTGATAATTTAACGGGAGGCCAATTACCTCTCAACTGACCCTCCAATCTTTTTAAAATCGTGTCTGAAGGCGCTCTTCTTTCAGGATATCACTGTGCATAAACACGGGCATCAAGAGTTGCATTTTTGAAACATTCTCCATAAACTAAAATCATGTCAGTCTTCTCATCATAGGAATACGTGTACAATTTGAACAGTTTGTAATAAATTTTGTAGCGTTTGTCAAAAGTGACAGTGATAATGATAAGCATCGTCAGGCATCGTGGAACCAAATTGCATTACTTTTTTAAAGTGTCGCAAAGTAAGTTGAGAAAATGTAATGGTGGTTGCATCGAGAATTTGATCAGGCTCATTATTCCTCGTGAATCACCCTGTATATATACTGAATTATGTATGTATTTGCTGTATTAATTTTGAATTTTCTTCATAATAATAATTAAGTATGTTAGTAATTTTAGCCAAGGCAAATGGAAAAAATTTGTAGAGGAATACTTTTTAGTACTTTAGCGTTCGATTAAAAACGAAATATGTTAAAACCATTATATTACCTAATAACAATAGTACCTATATCACGGTATAAGAAACTATGGTAGTGCATCTCCTATACTCTACCACCTTCAATATTGAATACAAATAATATCTGGTACCACGGGCGACCACCAATGCGGCGCTACAGGCAGATCAAACACTCGCTCTGTGTATAAGCAAGGACGTATAGATTATAGAGGACAGAAAGATCCCCAGGGATTCGTGCGTCAGAAAGTGTGGCACGTTCAAATGGACTCAAGCGTACTTGATAGTTTGTACGCATACGCCAGCAGCCAGTAAGGCGCGTTATTTGTCAAGTGTTTGTTTTGGTTTGTCACTGTCACTGTAACTGGCAAAGAATTTGTGCCTACGCCACCCCGAGAATTTTCTCTCCTCTATTATATACGTTCTTGGTATAAGGAACTGAGCGCGTATGTGGTTGCATAACTGCAAGCATTATTTAAAATGTTCCTTATACACAGAGCGAGTGTTTGATCTGCCGATAGCGCCGCACTGGTGGTCGCCAGTGGTACCAGATATTATTTGTATTCAATATTAAGATACGAGATGCACTACCATAGTTTCTTATACCGTGACCTATATTGAAAAGCGGTGCAAACACAACGGTGCAGAATGACCTCTCGCTCCCAAATTAGAGAGAGGTGGTGTTCGTTGTGCGCATGTGCTCGTTTCCACATGCTCTATTTCTCTTTTATTACGCGTCTCCAACTTTATAACGAAGGATAGGATCGAGGATAGGATGCTAGCCATATATTAGTATTACATATACAATATGTAGTTAAAACGGTCAAATGAGTTATGAGATATAGACCGTTATCTGAATACGTGATTTCCTCCATTTTTTTCGTGATATGGGATTAAGATTAAGAAGGAATTTAAGGATCTGATAGACGATACAAAAACTTTCCATTGATGTAGGTATAACCATTAGCACACACTTTAAGCATTAACTTATAAGCTCAGTATTCAGTTTACTGGTCTGTTTCTAATAGTGTTCAATTTAAATATTTTAATTAAAATACATAATAATACAATGTGTTTTATTTTATATCAAAAATCATTCCAAGGACATAAATACAAAAGTAGGCAGGTATTTAAATCTACTATCCGCCTAAATATGAAAAGTAACTTCTAGAATTTTCGAATTTTTAAATTTGTTATTCTCAACTTTGACTGCCTGTATTTTGGGAGGTAGCAAATAACTTCATGTTTTCATATGATTTTTTCTTTCTAAAATAAGTCCTACGAATCATCCCCAAAATACATATACCTACAGGGTGATTTGTAACATATGGTGGAGATTAAAAGGGCAATTAGTGGGGACTAACATAAACAATTTTGCATAATAAACTTTTGACAAAAATACAATAAAACAAAAGTTCCAGTTATAGTTTCTTGAACTAAATAATAGTTCAGTCAATTCAAATATTCCCAATATAAAATTTAAAACATAAATTACACCTATTATTTTTTAAAAACTGATAGTAATTCATTTAACTTTGCATTGATGTATCTTCCTAACTATTGAGCTTTTGCGAAAACTTTGTTAACAAAATTGGGTTATTTTGAGACCATCTATCTACAAATCACACCCTGTATATTGACGGCATTAGCAAACATCCTTTTCATTTCGTTGTTCTTTAAATATTACGTGAAATGTATTTGTTTAGAAATATTTTTCCACATCTTAATAGAGTGGATTATCCCAAGATAAATCATGTTGAGGGAAAAATAATGTCGCTACTAAGTAAAATATTACATTTTTTAATGAAATTCTCAGGAAAAAGAAGCTATTAGCTATATTTTCGGCTTTAAGAGATATAATCATATTAAATAGAACTGTTTAATCTCAGGAAATGTTCCTTTTTAGATTCAAGGAAAGTAGGATACTTTATTTTTACCTAATTCAATTTCCTTTAATATTAAAATTGAATTTTTATGGGACGATAAGTATTCCAGTTTTCTGGCTTTTTGTATAAAACTTCTTTAAATTTTATTACTCTTATTTATTCAATTTTGGTAATCTTTTATTTAACTTTATGGCGTTGTACTTAGGCCATCAATAAATTAAATTTAGAAATATAGAATCATATATGGGCTTCATTACTTTCGTTACAAATTAAAATTATATTCAATATTATAATTAAGCATTTGAAAAAGTTTTTATTTTCTCAAACTAAAACCCTTTAGAATAACTAAACTACATAATAATTTACTTATAATTATAATCCAATTTAAGTACCTACATATAATGATTCTGTTTTAAATTTCGTTTTAAGTAATTTATTCTTTTATCAAAAGAAACAAAAAGTTTATTGTGCAACTGTTCGAGTAGATTAAATTTCAATTAAGTGGGAATTTACACAGTACTTTTGTCTTCAACTATTCACGCTTCTATTTTAGAATACAAAAGTCTGTCTCAGTCTAAGAAAGCAGTGACACTCAAATATACTCCTATATTTATTTTGTGAAAACTTGATTTTGCTAAGAAATTATAATAAAACTATAGTATGTTACACTACATGTTATGAAAGTGCAACATTGTTCAATGAGAGAGACATTTTAAATACGTGATGCAATAGCGAGTGTCGAAAAAGTCTTCGAGTTGTACAATGGCACTTTAATAACAAGGTGTGTATATGAATACTATTTTTTCCAACGTCGCATTTCTGCTTAAATAAAATTGTTATTATTACCAAAATATCTCTCATAAATCAAGCTGGTGGACTTGCATTGAAATGTTGATATGAAAATGAAATGTGACGCCATTAAAATTTAGAAGTAAATGTTTGAAGACAGTAAAAATAGTGATTCAGATATTCCGATTACCTATATCATCTCTCCCACAAGTTCAATTTCCACCATGATTGAAAAGATGGGAGAGTCTGGAGTCTCAAGTGATGATAATAATTGTATTTTTAATACAGGGTGATTTGTAACGTATGGAGGAGATTGAAAGGGCAATTAGTGGGGACTAAGATAAACATTTTTGCATAAAAAACTTTTGACGAAAACCCAATAGTACAGTAAAATTATCTTTAGAGATCGGAATCGTCCGGAACGGGATCAAATTTTAGGGGTTGTTAGGGGACCTGAAGTTAAGTAATTTCCCCAGTTTACGACCTCCAACTCCTTGCGGATTTTCCGCCATCTTGATTTTTAAGGTTTATTTGGTTTGTTGTATTTTTCAGGCTTATATTTGATTTTAGCAAAAAGTGTCAATAACTTTTTTGTAGAGAATAAAAATCCTCAGAAAATGATGTAATATAATTGTATACAAATTCTTATCAGCAAACAAATTATGGTAGTTTAAAAATCCAACAAGTGGGATTTAAAAGTTTTTTGTTTTTTATTTCGGTAATCATCTATATTAAATAAAAAGAGTTCAAACAAAAGTTGTAAAGCGTAAAACTCCCTATAGTTTTTGTTTAAACAATTTTTTTCCTGTGTCAATACTTTTTGCGCTACAGTGAGTGAAAGGTTCACGGGAACTGAAACGAGGCGTTCGCGCTTGCCGTATCGCGCTAAAATCTAACGCCTTTTTAGACGTTTATTTTCAAATATTTGTTCCTAAATAAGTTTTTAATTTCTTATGTACAATATTTATCGAATATATTGTATACAGGGTGTTCGCGTGAAGTGGCTCGCTATTGCTAACTTTGTTATTATTGGAGCTACAAAGTTGGTTAAATTACCAGACTAGTAGCATTTTTTCCGCTGATTACAATGGTGAAAACAGAGAAACAATTGACCATCTGGTATTCGCGATATTCACAAAAATAAAAAAATTTTAAATGGAACACCCTGTATTTTTTGCAAAATTCGATGATAAATTAAATTCTGTACTTTTTTTGATAATTATTTAAAATAAGCGAGTTATTTTGGAAAAAAGGTTACAAAGTTTTAATATCAAGTATAGGTCATAAAATATACCTAATTTTGAAAAAATTTTTTCAACTTGCTTAAATTTAAAATTATGATTGTTTGGTTTTAATAAATTACCTACAATTATTCCGTTTCGTCGTTACTTGATTTTAAAGAATTGCAATTTTTTTCAAAATAACTTGCTTATTTTAAATAATTATCAAAAATATCTGATGTGCCCAGCACATGACTTTCTTATACTTACGGATAGTATCACAATAATTACTTTTCCTAAAGAAATTAAGTTAAATTTCTTGTAAAAATTTTGAGGGTTTCCAGCAATTTTCAAATAGTCTCTGTCGCACTTATTGCAATACGCATAAATCTGTCCTTGTCCCACTCATTACTGCCAGATTTTAGGACAAATAAATAACAGAATACTTATGAAAATTCCACAGTGCGAAAAATGCTTGATATCTTTGAATTTGCTGTAGCTAAACTTTAAAGATTTATAAAATACTTCTCAGTTTTGGTCAACGTTTCACTCAAACAAACTGTGCAGTGCACAATAATCCTTCTCATCAAAATATTTCGATCTTTTGCCTTTGACAGCTGTTTGACTAAAAATCTCTTCTTCTTCTTCGTACTTGGATTGCAAAGCAATGTCAAGTTTTTGGTGTTTGGCGATATAGCCATTCTCACCAGGATTGGATTAATTGGTTTTCACTTTTTAAATTTTTATAACTTTATTCGAGCTCTTCGTGTGTTTAATGCAAATAGAATCTTTAGTATAAAAACAAATAGATTTCTGTAATGTAAACAACAGCCACTCAGAGATAGATGGCAACACTATATAAATATGTAAATAATTTATAATTATTAAAAAACGGCGCAAAATAAAACACTTTTGTTACTTTGTCGACACGTCTAAAAATTGAAAGAGCATTCACAAAAAATTTGGCGTCGATATCTTTAATGTAGATTTGCATGCATAATACAATTTCACGACTTTATTGTATATATTAGAAAAAATTTTAATCGAGTTGCCATGATATCCAAAACATAAAACCGTAGCCGTTGTAGCCGACGATCTTTTCAAATAGTAATGCTTCAATCGATTTCCTCAACGGTATAGATTTCTGTATGTAAACAACATGTACTTTGTAAATCAGAGATAGATGGCGCCACTATATAAATAAAATTTTTTGACGGAATTTCAAAAAAAGTTTCAAACAAAATTTGTTCAAAATTTAATTCTAAATCAATGTTAAAGAATAAAAAAATGTCGTAAATTGTTTATTTTTCAAGATATTCCTAAAAAACCTAAAAATGTCTTCAGGTAAGTACCACTTGTGTTGGTGCTAGATGAAAAAGATTTAATGTGGCACCCACAATTTTGTTCAAACTCTTAAATATGAAATTTGAATCAAATCCGTTAAGTCGTTTTTGAGTTATCGTGGATACAGACAGACACACAGACATACATCATGGCGAAAATGGTCAAAATGGATTCAGGGGCCCTCAAAACGGGTAAATCCATCAAAATCTCGAAGTCGAAAAAAATCACGATTACAATACTTCCTTATACTACGTATAAGAAAGTAAAAAGATAAGGATATTTTTTGTACAGAATTTTATTTATCATCGATTTTTGCAAAAATATGGGGGGTGTTCCATTTAAAAAATGTTATTTTGGTGAATATGTATCTCGAAAAACAAAAATCCAGATGTTCAATTGTTTTTCTGTTTTCACCATTGTAATCAGTGAAAAAAATGCTACTAGTTTGCTAATTTAACTGACTTTGTAGCTCCAATAATAACAAAGTTAGCAATAGTGAGCCACTTCGCGCGATCACCCTGTATACAATATATTCGATAGATATTGTACATAATAAATTACAAATTTGTTTAGGAACAAATATTTGAAAATAAACGTATAAAAAGGCGTTAGATTTTAGCGCCTCGTTTCAGTTCCCGTGAACCTTTCACTCACTGTAGCGCAAAAAGGAAGAAAAGTGTTTAAACAAAAACTGTAGGGAGTTTTACGCTTTACAACTTTTGTTTGAACTATTTTTATTTAATATGGACGATTATCGAAATAAAAAAATTAAAAACTTTTAAATCCCACTTGTTGGATGTTTAAACTACCATAATTTGTTTACTGATGATAATTTGTATACGATTATATTACATCATTTTGTGGGGATTTTTATTCTCTACAAAAAAGGTATCGACACTTTTTTTGCTAATATCAAATATAAGCCCGAAAAATACAAAAACCAATTCAACCTTAAAAATCAAGATGACGGAAAATCCGCAAGGAGTTGGAGGTCGCAAACTTGGGAAATTACTTAACTTCAGGTCCCCTAACAACCCCTAAAATTGGATCCTGTTCCGGACGATTCCGACCTTTCACGTATGATTTTCAAATAATTTTACTGTACTACAATAAAACAAAAGTTACAGTGGTTTAATAGTAGTTTATCTACTACCAATTCATAATAGCCTTGATTTGACATTAATTTGGGTAAGGTAAGTCAAATTATTACGCAACATGTGTTTTAAAGAAATCATTACCACACTGAAATTTCAACAAGAAAATTCTTTGTTACAAGTATTTATAACACAATTTTTACAATTTAGTATCTTTATAGGAAAGTTTATATTTGTAAATGTCTAATTATAATATAATATATATTGTTTAATTCTTTAAAATTTGTGATTAACATTGAGTAATGACACTTCATACTCTTAAGTTTGATTTTTTGAAACCTGGAGAATTTTATAATAGCGTATCTACCTCGAAAAAACCCTAACTTCACGTTAGATAACTGAAAAAAATTTTAGTTTTATTTTATAATAAATTAGTTTTATATTTTAATAATAAATATAACACGGTCCACGTCCCAGATTTTTTGGTGTATAAATTGTTTAATTATTTGAAAATTTATGATTCAAATTCTTTGTTGTGTAGCGCTGGCTAGTTTTTACAGAACTTAGGTTAGGTAGTCCAGTACGACAACTTGACAACAACTACTGAGCAATGTCGCTGGAGATAAATTCAAAATTCATTTTTAATTATTTGGACGGTAGAAGATAAAATCTTGTATATTACACGTGGGATATACACACATTAACATATTCGTCTGATTACAATGCAATTTCCAGACTCTTATGTTAATGATGTTCATATCCCACTTGTAATATAAATAACTATTAATAAACAAGAGTGTTAATAAGAGCGATTAATAATCGAAACGATTTTAACGCGTGAGCGCAGCGAGCGGGTTAATGAGTCGAGATTATTAATCGCCGATTAACACTCATGTTGATTACAATATTTTTTTGTCGATCGCTCTTTATTAAAATGAAAATAATCTAATTTTGTTCCATGGCAAAATCCAAATTCTGACATAATATGCAATAAGTCAAAATACCACTGACATAATTAATTAATTTCGGCAGATGTCAGTTCCAAATGCATGTTTCAATAATATAATATATTGTTGGTTACCTAGCAAATCTCATAATCTCAACAATGTTTTTAATGTGCATGTATGCATTAAACTGAGTTATTAATACACTCCTTTTATTACATTAACTAGATCTTTAATAAACGATCGACAAAAAAGTTCTTTTTTTTTCACCTATTCAGTACTTATCGCTGAAATTAAATTCAGAAGGCGTACGTCTGTCTGGAAATCTTTCTAAATACACGCCTTGCTCGTGCAGCATTTTGAACGGCAGCTCCATAAGCAATTATCATGTCCATATTAATTATTAGCGTAATTTACCATTTTAACTCAACTACATATTAATTTAATAGCAATAACTTCTAACAACAATTAATAACAATACATATTTACTGAAAAGCAAACTGTCTTAAATTGAAATGTCAGTTTGATACTTACTTGCTATTTTGTTTAATATTTAGCGACTCTCAACAATGGAAAATTTAGGACATTAAGGAAAAATTACGAAGGAGTAATTTTTATTTTACAATTTTCTTATATAGTTTCTTGAACTAAACAATAGTTCAGTCAATTCAAATATCCCCAATATAAAATTTTAAACATAAATTACAATTATTATTTATTTGAAAACTACCTAGGTACTAATAATTCATTCAAACTTTGCATTGATGTATCTTCATAATTATGTATTGAGCTCTTATGGAAAGTTTGTTAATCTCGTTTATTTTGAACCCATCTATCTACCTTTTTATTCTACTCCGTACGTTACAAACCAGCCTGTATATGTTAGCAAATAATTTGTTATTATTGTGGTTAATTATCATATACAGAAAACGTTAATAAAATATTTTTATTATAACTACTGGCCACATCTTCTTACAACTATCAATAGCTAATCATAATAAAGCAATTAATGATGTTGCCAAAAGGATTTTTACTTTCATCACTAATTACTTCTATCACTGGGTGGTACATATGCCTACTTTCTTTTCTAAATTGAGTGACGGAAATGTTATTTGCATAAGCGACGTTGGAAAAAATACATTACATTTAATTTATAACTAAAAGTAATCAATAATTCCATCAAATCTACCACGAATAAAGGTAGCAAAAAATATTTTTGTTAAAAAACTACTCAATTAAATTGCCCCATCGGGTAACCGAATATCGAAATGAATTAAAAGACCGTGCGTATCTAATTGGAGAATCCCCTATGTAATGACAGGTTTGAGTTGGTGCATTACAACATCTAATCGGCGTGACCTGTTAAGTTCCCAGATCTATTAGGTAATGTAATGTGACCTGACATGTAGCAACATTGAGACACACTTCCTAAGGGAGAAACCCTAATTTGATCAGTGCATTGAACACTTGAACAGATACATTTATGTCGCATATGTCTTAGTAAATTTTGATAATACATTAGGGAGGACAATATTGTTCCACATATATACCGAACATATAAACAAGGGGAAGCTCTGGTAGATACAACAGTAAAATTATGGCAGCATATGTAGGTTGAACTGTGTACTGCCGGAAGATAATTCAACAATACATCTCTTGTCAAAGTTGTAAATCTAATTAGGGTATTAAAATGTGATATTAGATTAACGGTATAATCCATACAGTGTCCCAGCCACTTTTAGCCCTTCCCCCATTCATTTTTCTATACTATTGGAGATACACGAAAATGTTTGATACAAAATTTGTTCAGAGGTATAAGACTTTTGCACTATCTCAAGATATTTTTAATTGTTTCTTTATCTTAAATGGATATTATAGATTCTACAGTTACATTTTATATGAATAAAATTATAACGTACTTAAAATTAATGGTTCTCCAATTCGAAAAAGTTTACTGATTTCATTCGTTTATATTCGAATCAAGGGTAAAATAGCTATTTATGTAACAAGTATAATACAGGGTGTTCAAAAAAAGTGTAAACGTTTTTA
Organism: Pediacus dermestoides; assembly: GCA_963942485.1. Classification (NCBI taxonomy): domain Eukaryota; kingdom Metazoa; phylum Arthropoda; class Insecta; order Coleoptera; family Cucujidae; genus Pediacus; species Pediacus dermestoides. Next base: position 16,056,443 of record OZ012626.1, read on the forward strand.
ATGGTATGTAGTATGGGCCGAAACAAGTCGAAAATATAGGTCCGCAAAGCTACGGTTACGGAAATATTAGCGATTTCATGTTTCCACTGCTTTAGTTAAGAAGAGGAGCAGGACCTAATGCATGGCCCATGGCCTGCCAGGGCACCTGATTTAACTACATTCGACTTTTTTCTTTGGGGTTATTTAAAAAGTTTAGTATACAGCTTGCTTGTAAATAACCTGGGCGAATTAAGACGGCGGACGGCGGTAATTTTAGAAAGAATTGAAATTTCCTTTCAGTGACGATGCACTGTTTGCACCGAAATGGAGAGAAAACACTTAACTAAAGTATTAGAAACAGGAAATCGCTAATATTTCCGTAACCGTAGATTTGCGGATCTATGTTTATAAAGACTTTTCGGCCCATACTACATACCCTTAAAAACTTTTACCCTTCTTTTTGAACGCCCTGTATAATCTATGACTTTATTGGGCGAGTCTGTTGTACGGCTGAGTAATTTTGCGAGCAAAGCTGAGACGTGTCAATAAAGTCAGATAATATACGAGTTGCATACAAAGCTTTATGTTCGAGCGCTAAAATTACCTTTTAATTATCTATCTATTAAAATTATAAATCACAGTATTAAATTTATTCTGACAGCATTTGTTTTGGTATTGACACCTGTTGTACAGGTACTTTATAGTACTAGTAAAATAAAATAAATTTATTTTACTGGCCCCAAAACTATGTCACAAACAGTACTTTATGACCCAGTCGAACATAAAATTGTTTACTGCCCGATTTAAACGTAGTGGTTTAACCTTTAAACGATTATTTTACAACTTCTCTTTCGAGTTATATAAAAATAAGAAATACTATTTTCAAAAATAGTTTAGAAATGGGTAGACTACGGAGTATTCTGATACATTGCTAGTAAAATAAATGTATTTATGATGTTTATAATTTATTGCAATATGTTACAAACATCAAACAGTGAAAGCTTCATTTTTTCAAATTGAAATTCTTTGTATATTCTCTATCAATATCAAAATAAATGTGTTTATGTACAACTGCATTATAAAGTCCTGTTTATGACGTACTTTTGCGTGCGTAAAGTGGCTCTTTATACACTAGTGTTTAATGGCACTTTATTTTACTATTATTGTAAAATATCAATATATCAGCTGTCAATGTCACAATAAATAATGTCAGAATGAATTTATTACTGTCATTTATAATTTTTATAAATATTTAAAAGGTAATTTTCGCAGTTGAACATAAAGCTTTGTATGGAACTCGTATATAATCTGACTTTATTGACTCGTCCTATTTGTTAGCCTCGCTCGCAAGCTCGCTCTGTCATAAAACAGACTCGTCAATAAAGTCATAGATTATATACTTGTTGCATAAATTACTATTTTATCCAGCTCTCCCCGAAAATTCAATGTTTATGCATCGAGATTTGAAGCAAAGTATTATCTCTTGTATGGCTAGGCCGTAATAGTTATTTTTGCACGATCCGTCAAATTCGCGTATTTACTGGTTTAATTAAAAGAATAGTAGGTTTTGTTTACAAATTACTGATCGGTAAGTAATGACATTTGAAAGTTTTGTCACTTTATTTTAGATAATTTTATAATTGTCACTTTGACATGAACAAATTTTAGTTTGGTTACTATTCTTTAATTAACCCCATAAATACGTGAATTTGACGGATGGTGCAAAAAATATTATAAGCATGTCGAACGTTAAGGGTTACCGTTCTCCATACTGAATATACTATTAAGTAAGGAAAGAAATAGTTTGGTGGCCGAGGGTACCGAGACCTCCAATGTTGCCTGACACCGGTAACCCTTAACGCTTGTGATGCTTATTACGTTTTTTGCACGATCCATGCAATAACCAAATTACTAAATGATTCTAAATTTGTTCATGTCTAAGTGACACCTATAAAATTATCTAAAATAAAGTGACAAAACTTTCATATTTGATTACTTACAGATCAGCTTACCGCCTTCTGATCGGTAAGTGATGTTTACCGGTCAGTGATTTGTAAATAAAACCTACTATTCTTTTAATTAAATGCGTAAATAGGTACGTGAAATTGACGGATTGTGCAAAAAAACATATACATATCAATATCTAAACCACAAGAAATCGCTGATATTTATCAACAGATGGCTTCCATCGCCTATCAAAACACTGTCAAGTTCGAAGTTAATTGCAATTAATTTCTCGCTTTAAATAACATTAAAGCTGGAAACATTGAATGAATACCGATACATATTGAACAAAAGTGTCATTTGCGAATTGTATGATACTTTATTGTGCTTTAGAAGAGTCAAATCAAAACTACTAAAGTTCATTTTTTTACTAGAGGGAGAACTAAAAATATTTGGCGGAGAATTTGAAACATATTAATTTGATTGGCTGTTTAATGAAATGGGCCGGAAAAGAGTCAATTAATTTAATTTAATTTAAATTTCCTACAAATGGACTGTATGATTTAAAAACCAAAATCGAACAGTAAAATTAGAATTATTTCATTACTAATCACGGTCAGTAAGAACAATAATAGACAAAAGCAATATCCGCTGCGGTGTTTCTAGTGCTTTTCAAGATTCTGATGACTAAAATAGTAGTGTACAATATTCTACGCCACCACCGGCAGGATTTTTTCGGGGTTTCGGGGTATTCTGGACAAGTCTCCGCTGTTTCATACTCCTGTTTTCATTGGGTCCGAAAAAATCCAGTTATCTAGTTAGGTATATAAAATAAGTACCTAACTTACTATATTTTACGTCTGTTAAAATTTTTGACATTTTTTATTAATTTGTTTGACAAATAGTGTGAATTTTTTGATATAATAAAGTAAAAATCGTGAAATAATTATTTAAGCATTACGGGAGGTAAGTAATATTTACCAGTCGAGGACGAGTTTGTGCCTCAGCGATAGCTAGGGCGGGCAATAAAGTTCGAGACTATCAAATAGATACCCAAATACCTTCCGAATTGCTTATTCAATTTTCCTCATTTCCGAAGATCACATTAATGTAAAAAATCATTTTTCGTTGTTAATTTTTCATTAATTTATATTCGACATACCAAAAGCTGTCAAAAAGAAATAGGTAGACTTTGAAGCCTTGTGGCTATGGAGACGAAATTTGAATTATTCGTTGTTTATGTCTAAATGTGAATCCAGAAAACCAAAACTAGTTAAAAAATGAGAGTTTCCGAAGTGGAAAGGTGTCAAGACTTGCCTGTGCATTTTTACTACCGGAAAAGCCAAAGGTTGGTGCTAAACTAAGAACAGCGCTTCGGTCTTGGATACAGCACTGTTGACATATTTGTGGAAAAATCTTCAAGAATGAAATCACCAGCAAGTTTTTGTATTGTAATATTACTATAAATATAAATTATTGAAATATTAATTAATAGGTTTCAATTGACAGTCATTCAGAAGCAGAAAACTTCCCTAGGGACGTAAGTGAAGCTCATTACATCCCGTTGTCAATAACAAACCAATAATATTTTGGTAGGATCAAGTTATGTCCCTATCAACACAGCAACACAATAATGTCATTATAATATAGGTACTTACTGAATCGGGAGTGGGAAAAGTTACTTTTTCTACTCTTAAAGCTTATTTACAACCACTTAGCGTAAGTAACGTAACATAAAATTAACGTACGACCAATAGAAAAATCTAAACATTTGTCACTGTCAATTATTATTGGCCACTATTGGTCGAACGTTAACATTTTATCTTAATTTACGTACGTTAAGTGGTTGTTAATGGACTTTTATACATGTATAGGAAAATGGCCATTTTAACATTTGTTGAATAAATATCATGTTAAATTTTACGTTTGTCTCAATAAGGGTAGCAAGACTATTAATGGAAGGTTGAAGGCAAATTCTGTTTTCGATATTTTTCAAAAGTGATTGACAAATAGTTAATGTACCACATTCCGTAAACATTTTAGTGATCTTGAATGCTACATTTCGCTTCGCTTGTACTTAAGAAGTAGCTTAGCATTTAAAATTATGACAGTATGACAAATTTAAAATCTAGAAGCCTACTTTGATTTTATTATATTTTAATTTCAAAGCTTCTTCAAGTAAATTTTTAAAAGTTTATTTTATATTTAAAAATAATATTTTGCGTTTCGTTATTCGTTACTTTATGTTAACACTTATTTTAAAATTGGGGATCTAAAAAAATAACGCCAGCATGAAGTCAAAGAGAACAAGATGTAATTATAAAGTCATTCGATAGCAAACACAGGTCGACAGGTGAACAAAACGGGTACCTGGTGGTGCTGTACGGTGGATTAGTTACCGGTAATCTGTTGAACGTGACCATTGAATTATATGGTGCAGTGATGCTCAAGTAACTGCAAACTAACTTTAGTTTAGTTTCAGTCACAAATCAGTGTAACTCATTGTTACGGAATTTACGGAAATAAGTTTTTTACTTGTGGTTTATTGATTGTGAAAACCACGTCTGAAATTTAATTCTTCTGAAAAATGTTTATCCTGAAGGTAAACAAAAGTTCTACAGACACTGATAATCAATGTAGCTCATTTAATCAATCAAATTATTTCATTAAAAGGATTATTGCAGCTAAAATTTAAATTTAAATTTCATCAACGATTGGCAATTCTGCATAATATGTGTGTAGTATTCAAGAAGGTATATATAGAGGAGAAAAAATTCGTTGCTAGTTGCTGTGACAGTGACAAACCAAAACAAACACTTGAAAAATAACGCGCCTTACTGGCTGCTGGCGCATGCGTAGAAACTATCAAGTACGCTTGAGTCCATTTGAACATGCAACACATTCTGACCCATGAATTCTTACCCCCTCCCTGGGGATCTTTGTGTCCTCTATACAGGGTGTCTCACGCTTGTGGCCTATTAGAAGTATTAGGAGAACCAAATGAGATAGAGAGCTGAAATTTTGCATGCAGGCCTAGCTTCATATAATCCATCAACTGAAAATGTTTTCAAGATGGCGGCACATCCGGTTATACCGGAAGTTGATACAAACTTCGTTATTATAAATGGAATACCCTGTATTTATATTTTTTTTCTAATTCCCCAAAAAATTCTGAGTCTTTTGACATAAAAATTCCTATACCTAAATTTTACCGTTTTCGAGAAAAAAAATATCTAAACTTTTTACAAAAAATCAAGTCTCATTTAAATTGTAATATCTTCGTTAAAAGTAAAGATAAAAAACTGAAATTTTCACAGTAGCGTTATGGGACTTTGTGGCTTCTGTCGATGGCAAATTATTTCAAAATTATTATGTACAGGGCGATGTTTAATTCATAACATTTCGTTCTCATAAAATGTCAAAAAACTCATTTTTCTTAAATGGGACACTATGTATTATTCTACATCATTCGATAGAACGTGAAAATCTCTATCTATTCATATCAGGTGTTTCTATACCTAACTTTAACTGTTTTCCAGTTATTTGCGATTTTATAAATTAGTTACATATTTATTATTAAGAAATCGAATAGTAAGCCACGATTTAGAGAACAGTAGACAGATTGGTTGTCAACATAACATATGGGGGCCATGCATGCTACTTTTTCATATCTTAAGAATCATATCAGATGATGCTTTGTATCAACTTCGATATTTTTTTAATAGTTTAGGTATAAATAATTTCTTAATGATAGGTTTGTAACTAATTTATAAAATAGCAAATAACTGGAAAACAGTTAAAGTTAGGTATAGATACACCTGATATGAATAGATAGAAATTTTCACGTTCTAGCGAATGATGTAGAATAATACATAGTGTCCCATTTAAGAAAAATGAGTTTTTTCACATTTTATGAGAACGAAATGTTATGAATTAAATATCGCCCTGTACATAATAATTTTGAAATAATTTGCCATGGACAAAGTCCCATAACGCTACTGTGAAAATTTTAGTTTTTTATCTTCACTTTTAACGAAGATAATACAATTTAAATGTGACTTGATTTTTTGTAAAAAGTTTAGATAATATTTTTTTTCTCGAAAACGGTAAAATTTAGGTATAGGAATTTTTATGTCAAAAGACTCAGAATTTTTTGGGGAATTAGAAAAAAAATATAAATACAGGGTATTCCATTTAAAATAACGAAGTTGGTATCAACTTCCCGTATAACCGGATGTGCTGCCATCTTGCAAATATTTTCAGTTGATAGATTATATGAAGCTAGGCCTGCATGCAAAATTTCAGCTCTCTATTTCATTTGGTTCTCTTAATACTTCTAATAGGCCACAAGCGTGAGACACCCTGTATATACGTCCTTGGTAGTATTATTAAATAGTGGAGAGGTTTCTGCCATATTTTTAAAGATACCATACGTTTTGTGATTAAAGCAAGCCATTTTGCATTTGTGTTGGTAGGGCCCCTACAAGTTTTTTGAGCCCGGTAACCAGAGATGGGACACGTATTGGGGCCTTCGCTGGGCCCTATACTATTGTAAGTTGCTACTTTATCTTTGTTGCCTAAGAAGAAAATTGTTCAAACCAAAGCTGTAGATAATGAAACTCTATATCCTACAAGATTAATAATAATTTTTCGCCTAGGAAAATTGTACTTTAAGATATCGGTCTTTTCACAGGCTTCTCGGTCTCAAAGTTGAACGAGAGTACCTTTTTTTCGTAGAAACCTTCAACATTTCACAATTTTACATCGAAATTAAACAAATACATACAAAAAAGTGGGGGTCATTTTTACCCCCCATCCCCCAGGTTTGACCTCCCTCTAGTGAAAATTTCAAAATGGTTTACATTTTATCTTATTAAGCATAAAAACATTAGTGGATATTCTCAATATCAACATTTTACCTTGAACAGTTTCGGGTCTCAACTTTAAGGTGCTATAACTCAGTGGGTAAGCATTTTTGGGCCCATGTTCATATGAACTTTTTTGCTCAGAATGATCTCAAGAATCACCCCCCGAAATCTTTCTCAGTACTTTTGGAACACCCTGTATAGTGATATTTTAAACAAATAAACCATAGATATTTTTATTTATATTTTGCAAAACTACAGCAAATATTTACGATAACAAGTAATACCCAACCTCCTACAACTGCGTTTTTTTTAAATACCTCCATTTCTGCACGATCCTTCATCATAAATAGTCAGTATGTGGAATTTTATTATACATAAACAAGTTTTGGTTGAACAATTTTCTTATTGGGGTAATAATTAATGAGATACCGAGACGACTTATAGTATAGGACCCAAGAATAAGGGACCCAGCGGTAGTTACCGGGCCTAATTACCTACTAACATTTGCGCAAAGCATGCTATAATCACAATATTCAAGATGCACAATAGCACAATACTAACCTCCCCACAAAAACAGTATGTTATTGTTGTTTTTATATCAAATCAAACAATATTAGTATGTAGTAAACACACAATATTATTTAATTTCAATTATTAAAAAAATTGATAGAGGCTGTATGTGTACATGAATTTTCATTAAATCTCAAAATGCTGTAACTTTACATCATTTACCTAAATATACATATTTTAAAACCAAATACTGCATAAAGTAATGCTATTTAATAGGAGTATTTTTTATGTCCTCATGTGCCATATACAGAAAAAACATTCTCTTTTAGGTCGTTAAAAATTAAATGTGCATATAAAATATTCACAACAGCTAATGGAGGAAAATGGCAAAATTATGGCTTAGCCTAAAAAACTACATAATAAAACATAAACATATCTATCCACGTGAGATAATTCGAACTTCAAATCAAAATTATTTTATACCAAATTAGCAATCTGACATTATAGGTAATCATTGTGCAGGTATTAAATGAAGAGTTAAAAATAAAGTGAATGTTGCCATTTAAAAGCAGTTAACATTTTATCACTAAGCCTGAAAGTTTCTTCGGGGAAAATTTCAAGTGTAGCCTACTGCATCGAGGCAAACTTTTCCCTATTGTTTCCCACTAGAGATTCTCATGGAACGTTCTCTGTTCAGTCAGCATACAATTTCCCTGAGTTTGCAATTTCTTTCCAATTAAGTGGGAAGGAGTGTGCTGAAAATTCTCTTTTGTGATTATCCATATAGATTTTTACATTCAGTGTGTTAATAGATTACTATTTGATGTCATTATTTGACAGCTTTATTTTGGCTTTTATTATTCTGTACAAAATTAACTATTTTTGTGGAAAAGAAAAATTTTATTAAGATAAAGGTATCATTACAAAATCATAAATATAAGAATTTATAAAGATTAATTCGATAAAGAAATAATGACTTTTTCATCCTCCATCTTTCATTTTAAGTCTAAAATGATATGATGGGTATACCTAACATAAAAATATTATAAGGGGTCGAGGATCCGGTATTGAGTCTTGATTCTAAGCTTTAATGGTAAAGCTAAAGTTTATTACATTTTTCTTTCATGAAATTCCTTTCATTTATTCTTTGATAAGCTCTTAAATTAATATTCATAATACGAAGGTAAAATACCTATATAAATCTAGAAATTTAATTTAAAATTTTATTTTATTAAACTTTTACAGTTTACCAACGGTTACAAAATAATTAATTTGTTTTGGTGTTTATGGTTTAATTCACCGCTGCAGTAATATTGAACAATAATTATTGTGGAGTAGCAAGTTTCTTTCGGAAGTGTATAGTGGCAATATATCAAGTACGCGACAGCCATTATTTTGATGCAGCAAAAGGCGAGAGCCCACGTACGCTTTTACCCATAAACCTCATTTCCAAGATGAGAATATTTTATTGTTGGTTCATTTTCAGATGCATTTCAAAGAATTTAAGGCAGATTTAAGCGATGTACAGTGCATACAAACTAGCCAAAATTTACATGTTTTATGGTTATTCATGAAAAACACTGAACAATTACGTTCTATTTTAAATTACGATGTTAGAATAAATATCTTGTAAATTGTTAAAAACTTGAAAAACTTGTTAACAAAAATATCAGTATCTACTTATAATGCAATAAGAATGGCCTATAAGTAGACGTTTATGAGAAACCACTTATAAAATAAGGCTGAAATTTGGTGTCATTATGCCGTATCAAATGAAAATAATAGCAACATTGTAGCACCTCCGGTTTTTTCTGGAAGTAGGTACTAATTTGGATCACAGACTTAATTTTAGGTATTAAGTTGCTAAGGTCCTGTTTTTAAAATTCAAGGTAAATGCTCCAGTTTTTCAGATTTTTCCAAGAGAATAGGTCACTGATGGACCAGGTCCAAGTTTTAGAATAGGCACTAGATATTAAATGAAAGAGCAATATTTACCAACAATGTGTCAATGTTTATTAGGATCCAATTTGACAGAGAATGATAGAATATTATAATAATTTAATTGGGTATGTCTAGTCAGAGGTTTGGGCAGTGGCTATAATAAGCTACATTTTATTTGACACATTAAATTTAAAGCTTCTCAACTTCTATAAAATCTTGAAGCAAAATTGAGCAGTATTATTTAATTTATCAATTATGTAGTAAAGGATTAACCTTCCGCAATGTGAATCTTAAAATTTTGTTCAGTTAAATTAAGCTCAAACCAGGATTAAATTGATTTTCTCTTTATCCTTTGCTTTTGTTGCTGATAGATTTATGGCGTTTATTCAATTAGCAGCAAAAAAGTTAAAGCAGAACTTATTTAAGTATGAACTGGGGACAATAAAGCACAGTGATAATGTTAACAATTTGAAGAACAACCCTCCTTTCATTGTCCTCTTTACAGATGGAAACTTCATTTTCCCCTGTTTTAGTTCTAATAAGTTACTGAAAATTGCAATGTACAGGCTGACACAAAAACGTCGAGCGAGCTTTTAACGTAGACAGCACAAGCTTTTAGCCTCCAGCCTTTTATTTCGGTATGTTGTCAGACGTATTTCACAAGTAGGAGTAACTTTCATAAATTTGTATAACATGTTAAATTATACCTATAATGCTAATTAAATCATGTACCTACAGATGTTTATGAATATGGATCTATTTGTTATGAATCACAAAACTGATTTATATAATTCAATTCGCAATGTAAATTAAACCTGGCGCATTCACCAAAATTTAAATTAAAGCTGAAATAAAGTGTAATGAGGACAACGAATCAACAGTTGCACGTCATCAATTTTATACTATAAAATCCATATTAGTGTAGGAATTACCTATTTTTTTATAAACTCTTGTATTTTTTCTATAAGACTTTGTCGTTTAATACGTTTTTAGCAAGAAAAATTATAATAAAATAATTGTTCTTGGGTTGGTATTGAATACATCATGATGACGGGTACGGTCGATTCGTTGTCCTCCACTATAGCATGCACAAAATATCTGAGCTACTAATCTCAATTAAGGCTTAATATTATGGCAAAAAATCAACCTTCATTATCTAAAATTACATCACTACCAAAGCATCACAACTCTCATAGAATAAATTTCGGAGATAATAAAGATTGCAATAACGAAGTGGCCGTTGTCCATCAGTCACAAGAGAGGACAAGGGTTAATCTATGTTAATTCCTAACGACATCACGGACTACGCGATAACGACTAAGTATAAGATCCCTATTATCAAATGCCAGGACTCGTAGGGCGCACTACTTCCTTGTTCTGCCCTCACTGGCGGGTTTTACGAGGTATTTACCATGACTGGAGACTCATTAATCTCATTAACACCTAGTATAGTCCCTAAAGAGCTCTAGATATCTGAAATATCTTTACGTGACACATTTGCAGAAATATGGTGACGGATGGGATTTACAACTTTTATTTTAATACCAGCTAGGGTGTAAAGTACTTAAAAAGGGAAATTAAAAAAGTCATCACGGTGAAGCTTGAGAATGACTTTGTGGATTAGATATTGTGTCTGTAAATCTATAGTATATTATGCAATGAGCATTTAAGAATAGCTATTAAGACACGTAATGAGTACGAGTGTCTTAACAGACATTAAATGTGAATTGCATACACTATTTTTTCTACGACTAATCAATATAATTAAAAATAAGAAAATAAATATTATGGCAACTTTATCGTAAACTCAGAAATGTCAGAAAATCAAAATGAACTGTCAATATTTAAATTTCAGATCTGATAGATGTTCATGGCAATACATGATATTGAGGGAATATTGCTGTGATGTTGCATTTCTATTGGTTATAAACTTGTATCGTAATGAAAATTTTGTATTATAATGAATATCATTACAGTACGGGTGGTAGTAAATATCTAATAAATCAATTAAAGTAGAGGAGTAGAAAAAATATATTACCAATGGAACTAGATAAAACAACCGTAATAACTCTATTTTGATTCATAACAAATCTATATGATACTTATATTTTCTAAGAAACTGTCAAACTGAAACTCTTTGTTGCTGTGCAACAAGTTTTCGTAATTTAACCGGTGAACCAAAGCACTTATTATATTACTACTGGGAATATTTTGTTTTTAAATCTAAAATTAATTTCAAGCCATAATTTGAAGTTCCCAACCATATCCTTGTTTACTCGAAAATGATGGAGAGTTTGTTGCACCCTAGCACCATTTTTCACTATATGCTATTGCTGAACTGAATTTTGCAAATTTACTTCAATCTGCTGTTAGTTTTCATAAAAAAAATTGTTCTATTTTGACCTTATGTTTCTTATTCACCTTGTACCGAGAGATCAAAAATTATCTTGGTCGAAGGTGGTCATGAAATGAAAAACGACGGTCTTAGCTTGTATCATCCTTTTGAAGTTTAACAAGTTATGTGCCATAATAAGTATTGACACGATACTAGCTCCGACAATTATTTTAAAATCCATGACCACCTTTGACCAAGATAATTTTTGATCTCTCGGTATAATAATAATTATCTACTTCTAAGTATTTCTAAGTTGATTATACTATACACATATTGTTAATTTTACGGTATCTCCCATGATACCATGATAGTTTTTAGGAAATTATAGAATTCTATTAATATAATATGCGTTGTATAGAACAGAAAATAATTTCCTTTGAGGATCATTACAATTTATATAGGACTTTAAAAGTTATCCAATTTATTGAAAAAATACTTATTAAGGGAAATCCGCTATTAAAAGTTTAAAATTCACAATTAGGTGTAGGGAGATATAAAGAGACTTTTAATGGTCCGGAAATTGGATACAGGAAAAATTATGTATTCGTAAAGCATCCTCCATGGATGGTACTTAGGTATATAAATTTAATATGAATAGGTTAAAAAAATAATGAATAATTCAACAAATATAAGTTACTTTTAATGTGTTTGTTGGAGATTTAAAATTTACTGATAAAAACGGAAATGTAGCATTATGGTAAACTTTTGTTTGAGTATAATTATTATTCCAGGTTTAAAGTAAACAGAAACTGTTTAATACTTTTAATTTAAATATTGTTGTTGTTTAGATTAATCTCGCTCGACCTAAAACTTTGTGCATTAATACTAATAGTATCAACAAGAAAGGAAAAATATATTAGTTCTAAAGAGATGGACGAGTTTTTGGTTTCACCACGATAAATTTATACATCAAAAATCACGATTACTATACTTCCTTATACTTCGTATAAGAAAGTAAGAACACGGGAAACTCTTCTTAGATTTTTTATGATAATATTGAATAGAAAGAAAGAAAGTAGGTATTCTTTTACATACACAGCTAAAAGCCCTAGCTCTCAGTAAATATATAAGTGTGTTGTTAGTGAACATTGTATCAAAATATAAGATATGATATGGCGCACTGAATTGCCGGTTTTATTCTGGCAAAAAGGCTTTTCCGCTACATCAGCGTATATGATGACGTTTTACTTATACAAGGTATTGTAATAATGCATTTGAGGATACAAAGAGGCAGAAAGAAATTGAAAATGTCGTCTAGTAAACGAATACGTCAAAATGTCTTACGAGTCCCCTACCGTAAGAGATTACTTTGTCGTTGTTAGCTGAAAAATTTTATTCTTTCATTTTAGGTGCCTCGGTCTTCAAATTTAGATTCACCCGAGGCAAGTTTCAATTGTATTTATCAACAACGAAATATATTTTAAGAAATTCATTTGAAACTTTTCCACGCTTGAATTTGTTTCAATTCTGATAGAATATAGAGGGAAAAGCGATAGAGACAACTTAATAATATTTAAGAAACGAAAAATTGAGTGGGTTAACCACTAGTTTCCAGCTCACAGTTTTATAAATCCGGAAGTCGTCCTGAAATTGGGACGGCATTGGCAGTGGCAACCGTTAGTGCCGCTATTTCACGATACATTAGATAAAACACGTTGCGTTAATATTTCGAAGATACCCATCAGGCATTCTTGTTGGCATTAAGACCATTTCTAGTGGGTTTCAAGTGGAAGTGACTGGAACGAACACAGATTTTGTGCGCCATTAGTAGTTGATGTGGTTGTATTCAATTCAGGGTCGAGTAAATTTCTGCATAAGGCTATTAACAAAATTACTTGCCAACAGCTGCAGGTGATTTGTATTGGTATGGCGATTTATGCTTTTAAAAATAAACGTTAATGAGACCGTGTAAATACGCTTCGTTCAATTTATCATTAATTAAATTTTTATGATGCTGATCGATGAGAAATTTAAAATTTATTGGTAATTAATAGCGTATGCAATATGATATAAATTGTATATCTATACGTTTTATTAATTTCCTACGAAAAATAGGTTTTATGTATGTATAAACGGAAAGCAAATAGGTAAATAAAATATTTGTGTACAAACAGAATAACTGCCGATAGGCAACTAAATGTATGATTATAAATGCAAAAAATAAATATAATTCAAAATTTATTTTATGGTTCAGATTGATCTAAAACATTTAAGCCTAGGTATGCAATATAGTACCGCCTGGATATTTTATTTTAAGCTTGTTCGTCTAGTAATACAATTTTAGAGGAATCAATATTTAGAAGTATAAAGCCGCTGTTTCATGCCGACGCTTGACGCTCGTTTCCAGCGTCAAAACTGGTCACGTAACTGACTCTAGACGCTCGTAAAATAAGAGCGTTAATAAACCTCAACGAACGTCAGATCAGTCTGCGTCAGAGAGACACCAACTGTCAAAACTGTCTAAATAATACGATCAAACGTCAACATTGCAGATGTCAATTACAACGTACGTTTTATTACATCAATATACAGGGTGTGTCACGACGAGTTGACAGTAGACAGACCTCTATTACTATACACAATTTGGTTCTAAAAATTGGTACACGCCCATTATACAATGTACTCTATTTAACGAAAATATTGCCACCTTTCTGGTACTTCCGGTTATACCGGAAGTAGACACAAACTTTGTTATTTTAAATGGAACACCCTGTATATTTTTGAATTTTTAGATTCTAGATACACTTCATTTTAGACATAAAAGTATTAAGGTTGTATGGTCCTAACATTAACGGTATTATAATTATTTACACTTTTTCTATTTTTTTAACAAAAACATAGATGTAAATAAAAACTCGAATCTTGACAATGACACATTTTTTCCAAAGTTTTTTTCTTACGTTTGAAGTAGGAATATACAGGCAATAAGCTGATATAGTTTTGGAAAACTTGCTTTATATAGGGTGTTGGTGGTTGTCCGTTCATTTTTAAAAATTTTGATCAATGATAACTTTATTTTTTTAAATGGAACACCCTATATATTTCCACATTTTCGAATTCTACATTTAATTCTAGACATAAAAGTATTAAGGTTGTAAAGTCTTAAAATTAACGGTTATATAATTAATTACGTTTTTTCCAATTTTCAAGGCTTTTAAAAATAACAATCAACCATAAGCACCCTGTAGATATAAAATAAGTTTTTCAAAACCATATTACCATGTTTCTTATACCGAGAGATCAAAAGACCGTCGTTTTTCATTTCATGACCACCTTTGACCAAGATAATTTTTGATCTCTCGGTACATTTCTACGTCCACTAAAATTTGTTTTTATTATATTTAATTTAATATTTTATTTTTTATGTATTTATTTTATTTATTTTAATTAAGTAATTATGTTTCTTCCAATTTTTTCATACAAAAACTTAGAGTCAAACATTTTCATATTTTACTAATGACACGTTCTTTCAAAAAACAAACCAAATTTTAGTGGGCGCAGAAATGTACAAGAAACATGGTAATATGGTTTTAAAAAACTTATTTTATACAGGATGCTTGTGATTGACCGTTAATTTTTAAAAAACGTAATTAATTATAATACCGTTAATTTTAAGACCTTACTGCTTTTATGTCTCGAATTAAGTGTAGAATTCGAAAATCCAGAAATATATAGGGTGTTCCATTTAAAAAAATTAAGTTATCGCTGATTAAAGTTTTTAAAAATGAACGGATAGCCACCAACACCCTGTATAAAGCAAGTTTTCCAAAACTACATCAGCTTATTTCTTGTATATTCCTACTTCAAACACAAGAAAAAAAATTTGTCATTGTCAAGATTTGAATTTTTATTTACATCTATGTTTTTATAAAAAAAAATGAAAAAGTGTAAATAATTATAATACCGTTAATGTTAGGATCATACAACCTTAATACTTTTATGTCTAAAATGAAGTGTAGAATCTAAAAATTCAAAAATATACAGGGTGTTCCATTTAAAATAACAAAGTTTGTGTCTACTACCGGTATAACCGGAAGTACTAGAAAGGTGGCAATATTTTCATTAAATAGAGCACATTGTCAACTCGTCGTGACACACCCTGTATAATTAGCCAAAAAAAAAAATTACCGGCAGAAACGGTTTTGGATTCACCCGTTGTTCGAGCGTCAAATATTTTAAGCGAAAAAGCTGAACAAGCTCAGCCTTTTCGCTTGACGCTAAAAGTCACGTGGGCCAAGATGGAAACGACCGTCAAGCGTCACCATGAAAATTCACCGTAAAATAGTATATATGTATTCATCAATCGAAGTAGCTTTATTTTAATTAATGATTTGGCATGAAAATCAAGCTGTAAACAAATGGCAATCACTTACGAATTTTTTGCCTGAAGATGAGGTTGCATGTGTTGGAGATGGAAAAGAATCGTGGCTAGAGCGTTATAAAGCTTAAATTTGAATTAAAGAAGCGAAACTCCAGATATACGGGTACCTATTTATAAAAAGATAAGTGCTAATATGTAACTTTATATTAAATCTGAATTTTTATTACCGCTAAATCTATAGTGGGTTTCTAACCTAACCTATAAGCATCTGACAATTTTTATTTTCTTTTTTAGACTGGTAGAGATTATGACATGATAATTTCTCATTTTAGATGAACATTTTATTGCAATTAACGTTAATTCAACCATATCTTTTAAACACATAAAAATCGTAAGTTGTACGAATATACAGGGTGTTCGCGCGAAGTGGCTCACTATTGCTAACTTTGTTATTATTGGAGCTACAAAGTCGATTAAATTAGCAAACTAGTAGCATTTTTTCCGCTGACTACAATGGTGAAAACAAAAAAACAGATTTTTTCAAAATAACTCGCTTATTTAAAATTATTGTCAAAAAAAAGTAAGGACATTTTTTGTACAGAATTTAATTTATCATCGATTTTTGCAAAAATATACAGGGTGCTCCATTTAAAAAAATGTTATTTTTGTTAATATCTCAAAAACCAACTGGTCAATTGCTTTTCTGTTTTCACCATTGCAATCAGTGAAAAAAATGCTACTAGTTTGCTAATTTAACCGATTTTGTAGCTCCAATAATAACAAAGTTAGCAATAGTGAGCCACTTCGCGCGAACACCCTGTATAGTTAAAGTCTATTTATTGCGGAGGTTTTCATTTTATACCTACATATTCTTAAAATCTCAATTTCAAACTTCAATTGAATTTTTTCGAAGACTTCTCTTAATGTTGACATCTGAAAAAACAACGATATAACGATAAAAGCATTACCTACTTATTTAATTAATTAGGACGGAAAGTGATACTTTCCTGAACGAGAAGGTGCTATGCTCATACTGTGAAAGTGAAAGTCCTCGAAGTCAGTAAAGACAGTATATGTCAGTGTGCGACAAGGAATACAATTACACATTACACAAGTGTAGAAAATAGTATATTACGGAACAAGATCGGTAGGTGCCTTATAACAGAAAGAGAAAAAGTTATAGAAGAACGAGACCTGAAGAGTCGACTTCTGCTAATTTTCGAATCCTGTTATAAAAGGCGTCTACCGCGATCGTGTATCATATAACATTTTTTGCGCTTATGACTTAATTTAAAGAGAAATATATTTGACATTTTTGACAATTATAATGACAGAATCAAAAAGTCAACCGTAATGAATTAGGCACATGTGCTGTTATGAATCTATAACGGTATTGTTTATCATGTTTCCTTAACAACCAATATCAGTTCGGTATTTTCATCTTTTCGTGACAATCAACAAACCCAATAACCATAGAAAAATGAGTCGGTAGCGCAAAAACGTATTTATATATACAAGGCATTAGAAAAAATATTTGATACTCTTCGTATTTTTTCAATTAAATTTGAAAGGATTGTGGCAAGAACTAAAAACTTTCTGGATGTTGTAGCAATTTATATCAATTTGGTGGCAAATTGAAATATAAGCATAGAGATGACAGACAGAAAGTAAACAGAGTAATTTATACAGTGATGAGGATAATGTATTTTCCAAGCAAAGTATGAGGAAAATGTTGCCGTAAACTGTGAAACACGTAATGATTGTTTGGGTATTGTAATCGATGCGAGCGTGTTTTGCATCATTTAGGGTTTTCCGTGACAGCTGTGACATGCATTCTGGGTTTCAACTTGGCTTTAGATATCCTCTTTGTTCAAGGAAACCTTTTACATTACCTGCATTATTTATAATTTTCAGTCGCAATGTCATTTCAAACTTAAGCACATCAATAATTAGTTTCTCATTAGCACATATGTATTTGGTATTTTAAGCTGATTAACTTCCATTATTGTTAAGCGGATTCAACTCAGCAAGCTATTCTATTTTATTAATTACAAATCTCTATATAATTTAATTATCTTTTCCCATAACTATTCAATTAGGTTCAATCATTAACTTGCACAATAAATTACTTTAAAGATATAAAATGTATTAAAGGAGATATTGATTTGTATTAAAATGTTATCCACTTAAATTGTATGGGCTCTTTCTGGAATTGATTTCTTTGATAGGATCCTTAATTCACTGTGTCAACAGAGAGACTAAGAATTATAGGGGATGTAGCTACATCACGATAAGGGCAATCTGTGATTCTAAATAAAACTATTATACGAGGGCGTATAGAAAGATAAAAGAAATGCTTTGTAATATCAGATAATGAATTTGTAACTTTCTGAAATTCTATAACTATGTACACAGAAAAAACATTTCTTAAGTCAACAAAAAATAATTATTTCTTGAATAGGTACTACCTATGTGTTATTTGAAGACAATACACTATTCAGTTAAGAAAGTATTCTTGTGTGAAATATATTTATAAATTTTAACCTAGAAATATAATGTTTCAAGAATCAAATAAAAAAAATTAAATGTAAATATATTAAAACTTATAACTTTCATTTATTATTTTTGTATTCTCTATAACGAAGAGTTTGAATAGTATTCATACTAATAATAGTATCTATTATTTAATAGAAAAATGATGATTATAAAGAAAGAAATAATATTATTTTTCTCATACCTGCACGAAAACGGCCACATTTTTTGCGTATAAAATGCGGGAACAAAGTCGTCTTTTTAGGGTAGTCGCGGAAAATAAGGAGTGGACGTAAACATTTCTCACTCAATGTTATGCTGTTAGAATTTGTTCGCGCGTTTCACGCAAAAGAAGTGGCCATTTTCGTACAGGAATGAGAAAAAATAGAATATGCTACACGGGAGGAATTGATTCTGCCTCGTGTTCTTGCTCCCTCGCTTCGCTCGGACCCAATTTTCACACTCAGGATTTCCTAATTCCTACCTTGTTAGATAAACTACTATTAGTTAAGCAAATAAAATATTACAAATAAGAATAAGATTTGCTTTGCGGCAACAATTTGAGTTCTTGATAAAAAACAATCATGACTTTAATGTTAAATAGAGATATTTACGAGATATCTATCGTAATGTGAAATTTTACGATACGCGATGGATAAATTGGTAATTAATAAAGTATTGTCAATACACATTACGATACAAATATCGTACAACGTTTTATCTACTTTCATAATTAATACAATAATTTTTGTGTTTCTAATTAAATTCTTAAAATGACGTTTATGAAAAAGTAATATTACGGCTTGTCCATTGCAAAAATTCACTCTCTTTACAACACTTGTGCTTTATTACCGTACTAGTGCGGTAAAAACTATCATTACAACATTAAAAAAAATTCTGTAATATGTCTCATTACAATATGAAAGTAGATAAAATATGTTTTCTATATGTAAAGTCTGTATTTATCAATTTCGTTAAAAAGTCGGCTTTTTTGTGTACCTAACTTGTTCAACAAACAAAGACTTTTTCAATACAACAGGATTATGCAGATATCAGGCAAAAATTAATTTAAATATGCTTATAAACTTTATATTAACAAATATTGGGTCAATATTAAATTAACTACAACTAAGGGGAATTAAATTAAATTTGAAATAATTATATCCATTGTAAATGCTGATACATATTAATTAAATACGCGAATGTTATATCATAATTGATTTTTTTGTCGATCGTTTATTAAAGATCTAGTTAATGTGATAAAAGGAGTGTATTAATAACTCAGTTTAATGCATACATGCACATTAAAAACATTGTTGAGATTATGAGATTTGCTAGGTAACCAACAATATATTATATTATTGAAACATGCATTTGGAACTGACACCTGCCGAAATTAATTAATTATGTCAGTGGTATTTTGACTTATTGCATATTATGTCAGAATTTGGAACAAAATTAGATTATTTTCATTCTAATAAAGAGCGATCGACAAAAAAATATTGTAATCAACATGAATGTTAATCGGCGATTAATAATCTCGACTCATTAACGCGCTCGCTGCGCTCACGCGTTAAAATCGTTTCGATTATTAATCGCTCTTATTAACACTCTTGTTTATTAAACTACTATTTTCTGGTCGCCAATTAAAATTATTTATATATTACTTAAACTTCCAAGAAAACTATTTATTTAAAATACCTAGTAAATAAAATTATTAAAAATCAGACTTGTTTACGCAATGAATTTGTAGAGTTTCAATATTTAAAGTTTTTTCTCAATATTTTAAATATATTTATGTAGAAAACTTTTTACTCTGTTCAGTTAACAAGCTATAATAAACTTTGCGGGTAGTTTTAGTTCCGTGTTCCGTATAACTTTAACAACGCCATGCATCGAACATACGTATCAAACTTTCTACTGAACATACTTTTGTATTTATATTGTGTATCAGATCAATAGAGTAAAGGTATAACTATTTATCAGAAAAAAATATTGATTTAAATATGTCAATGTTGGAGGAACTTGTCATGTGGGTAGGTATAGGTTTTTAAAATATCTGATATGTCCAGCACATGACTTTCTTATACATTGCATTGATACAGTTTTTCAGTTTTAATCTTTGGAAAATACTGAAGGGGTAGCCAATAATCACATACAGTCGACAATCAATACGTTATTAATATAAAATCACATTTATTTATTATTATTGTTTTCGGTACCATAGAAACAAGTAAAATACAAAATAAATAATGGTCCTTCTGGGATTCGAACCCGCGACCTTCCATTTGGCAGCCAAGTCCCAACGTCACTAGTCTATCTACGCTGTCGGATTCAACGCGCACTATGAGAAAATATAACGTCCGGTATTTCAATGTCAGTTTAAGCTAAGTTTGTGTAAACTTCGTTTAGAATATACAAATTTAAAATGATAAAATTCACATTCTAATTTAAGTTTACCCAAATTTGGTTTAAACTGACATTGAAATATCGGACCTTAGGGCCGGTTGTATAAAAATTTAATCGCGAGATAATCCTCCAAAAAGGATAAACTGCCATTGAAACGATTGTTGATTACAATTGTAACTATAGATATTTTGGAGGATAAAAATTTAACACCGCGATTAAAGTTTTATACAACCGGCCCTTAGTGTTTTAAGAATATATCGTTTTTATGAAATTTTTTTGACGGAATTTCATAAAAAAATTCAAACAAAATTTATTCAAAATTTAATTCTAAATCAATGTTAAAGAATAAAAAATCTCGTAAATTGTTTATTTTTCAAGATATTCCTAAAAAACCTAAAAATGTCTTCCACTTGTGTTGGTGCTAGATGAAAAAGATTTTTTCTCATACCTGCACGAAAATGGCTACTTTATTTGTGTGAAATGCGGGTACAAAGTCGCCTTTCTAGGGTAGTCGCGGAAAATAAGGTGTGGGTAACATTTCTCACTTGGGCAGCCATTCCCTCCCTGATATGCGGGAGTTATTTGTGTTGTCAGCATAAACAAGCTACCTTGTTTATGGTTGTCAGGGTGATTTTCTCATCGCAAATTGTCAAACAAAAATGTCAATGTTATGCTGTTAGAATTTGATCACGCGTTTCACGCAAAAGAAGTGGCCATTTTCGTACAGGTATGAGAAAAAATAGAGTATGCTACACGGGAGGAATTGATTCTGCCTCGTGTTCTTGCGCCCTCGTTTCGCGCCCTCCTACCTTGTTGCATAAACTACTATAATGTGGCACCCACAATTTTGTTCAAACTCATAAATATGAAATTTCAATCTAATCCGATAAGTCGACACACAGACAGACATCATGGCGAAAATGGCCAAAATGGATTCAGGGACACTCAAAACGTGTAAATCCATCAAAATCTCAAAGCCGAAAAAAATCACGATTATTATACTTTCTTATTACTCCGTATATGAAAGTAAAAATTTGTTCGCCTATAGAAAGTAGATAATTTTAGGTATAGGTACATTTTTCAAAAATCAAAATTATAATAGAAGTAATTTAAAAAATGATATTCCTCCGATACATGAAAAGTGTACTTACGAAATACGTGATTTTTGCCGAACTCGAAATATCTTAGTCATATCGAGTCATCCATGAATCCGAAATCGTATGTAGTTACTTGAACTGCATTACAATAAAATGTCAGTTGAAAGCTAAAATGGTTCAAGTTAAAGACGTACGGATTTAAATCCATGAATGACTCGATTACAAATATATTTGATCGCTCGATATATTTTTAGAATACCTTTCTGTATCATATCATATGCATTCAGTGTCCTGCTGGCAATGGTTTAATTAGGTACAATTGAAACATGAAAATACTATTGAAATAAAAAAACAGCAATTAAAAATCAGAAATTTTACACTCTTTGAGAAAACTTCAGACTACTACTACTAGAAAAATTCATAAAACTTTTATATTTGTAGGTACTGACACAGTCAGTTTGATGTACATACTATTACATATACATATTATAATTATATACCCTACATATGTGTATATGCGTCCGGAAAACATACCTATATTTACTGCCTCTTTAAAAGCACGACTAAAGACTTTATCAAACGCAAATATCGTCGGCACGATTTTAAATTGTATGCAGCGGCAGCTTGTTAAAAAATTAATTAACACTCCTGTGTGATTTTACATTCAAATTAACTAATGTCAGAAACAGGTTTGCAATATTAACGACGCTACTTAACACATATTACGTGAAAAATATGTGCGCATTTTATAATCAGTGAATGGTGCCTAACAACATGAAATTTTCAATTATTTTTTCTTGTTATTTGTAATAAAATTCTGTCAAATAGATCTCGCTTTCCATGAAATGAAAATAATTCAGTCACGTACCCGGAATAACATCAGATTTGAAGAAGTAATAAAATGACCACATTATAAAATAAAAATTTAGCAATTGTTTTTTTATATTTCCATCATTTTGACACATTAACAAGAACATATTTTAGAAAGTTATCAACTGCACACACATAATACGATATACTGGTTTGTTTCAGTAGCAGTTTTATATCAGTCAGAATCAATGAAATTGCATGAAAATAGCCAGGAAACTGTTTTCTTGAAAATTGATTGTTTTGAAATCTTGGTGAAACAAACCTACAGTATTTTGATATTACTTAGCAACAGGTAAGATACTGTGCGATATTAGCCATCTAATAATTATATCACACAGCTATATCGCTTTATATTGTATTATTTTGTTCGAAAGTGTGATTTTGATGGTTAGGTATGTGATTTTCTTCACTCGCATGAAATCCTGCACTTTAGACACTCGTTATGAAAACCACTATTCTATGGAAATACAGTTAATTTCAAAATTATCGACTACACCTAATTTTCTACAGTGTGAAACTATCGAAATGCAATGTCAATGTCACTTTTGACAAACAAAATGCCTAATCTAACCGAAAACGCGAAAGTGCTCATTCTTTCCAAATTAGAAGGCGGGTGGTCGATCCGGAGGGTGGCCCAACATTATAACATCGTGAAGGGCACAGTGTAGAGGGTGAAACAAAGATAGCAAGAACTTTGACATTTTGGTAGAAGAGAACTTACCTAACCTACCTATATAAAAAATATGACGTTCAAATTTCAAAAGGGCATCTTACGTGTGGAAAAAACTGTAATAAATCGACTTCTTGATTTTTGAGGTGTACCTATCTACTCTATAATTTTGAAATTAACTGTACATATCGTTGTTCAGCTAAGTCTGTCCTAAAAAATATGGTGCAATAGGTACGGCATAAGGGCATAAGTAATAGAAATTTTAAATATTAATGAAAACAAGTGTATTCTACAGCGTGAACTAATCTACTTAACAACGTAAACACATCTTCTAGAGTAGATTGATTATAAAAACAAATAAGTACGAAAGCGTAAATGAAGAAAGTAAGAAACTATTATTTAACACTCCATTACAAATTCCTGAAATAGAATAGAAGAGCAAAACAAAAGTGATACCTTCATCTTACATATCAATCCCCATTTTGTAGCGTGTCATTTATTTGAGAGACTTTTATACTTATGGAGCTTAAACGGCTGAGTGAATTCCTTTGGGTGCGTGTGTAATAAGTAATCGCTGAAGCTACTATGAAATAATCCTACTTGGGAGGAGTTAATGTACCTAAAGGGGAGGAAACAAGCGACCGTGCGGAAGTCATTCGTATCGGACTCACATAAATCAATAACCCACAGCGACGAATAACCGATAACTAAACTAAAATGTGCGCCTGTCTAATAGAATAATTATTATCCTTCTTTGGTTGTTGCAGACCTTTTCTCCCAACTGGATTCAAATTAAATGACCTCAGTGCTTTGCTTACACAAACCTCGTAAGCTCGGATTGCAAACATCCGTCATTTGAATTATTTGAAAGATAATCACAATGTAATTAATGTTAGAATTTAGTTTATTATACATTTAAAATCATCCATTGTGGTTAAAAATAAAATGAATATTAAATATCCACAAAAATAAATTCGATAAACTGAAAATATATTTGATTCATCACCGGTTTTATCTATTCTCCATCATTGAAACCGTTTCATTTTTACAGCAACATCAAACTGAAATACTCGGCATCCACGGTTCTCGGCATAATTATCAGTTTTCTTGTAATAATGCAGAAGTTTCTAGTAGATCGGCTTGAAATGAAAACCGTTTGGTCATTTGTTACTTGTAGACATTCCGGAAATGATAGATTTTTATCAGTCACGATTCTTTTTAAGATTTTCAATTTACCCCGAAGGAATTCACGTTTTATGAATATTGTTTGAATTCCTTTTTATCATGTTTTTCTTACACCCTAACGGTCTAACGAAAAATCCAATAAATATGGTGAAATGGTTACAGTCAGTTTTAGTAGTGAATTTATTGTGTTTCTCACCAATTTTTATGCACAACCATCGAAAGAACACACTTCATTACCTGTAACAATAAATCCATTATTAGAATTTAATACAACTTTTATTTTAAAGCACATGTACATTCTAAATAAAGTACGACTATCAATAGATTTATTATATTCAGAATTTTTCTCAATTATTAGGTCATGTTACTTATAGACGGTATCTAAATATTAGCGTCAGCATTTCCAGAATATGTAATTTCTTATAGAAAAATACAGAGAAAATACAATAAAAACATGTTTCCATGTGATGAAAATAAGGTCCCTTTGTTCTACGCCAGGAACTGAGTATTGTAAGTTATCTTTTATATGCAAAATTATAATAAATAATTACAAAAAAACCCGTAACAGAGTAATTGTTTTCCTACAAGAAATGCTAAAATTGGTCTCCTTTTTTGCACATCACATATTAGGTTAAGTCCTAAAGTGGAATGTATTTTTTCTGAAAAATTACATTAGAATTTTAGAGGTTCCAAAATAAAAGAACTTGGAATATACTCCATAAAATTCATATGCAAAGCTAAAACACTTATCTTTTCTGGAGAAACATGAAAAATTAATATTTTACTAGCATTATACTCCCAGTAGGTACTTATGTTTTTGGATGCAAAAGTTGCTGAGTATGTTGAATTTGGAAATAATGTTTCTTTCAGGAATCCTCTGTATATAGTAAAATATACTGGTTATCAAAAAAATATATTCTACTTGTTTGAGAAATTTACTCGCAAATCAGCAGTTTAGGATCACTATTTTGCATAATGAATTTGTAACAGCTTCTCGTACTTTCTTTTAGTACAGATGTTATTGGTCATGATTGGGAAAGCTTGAGCTTCTTATAATGTCTAAACCACCAAAATCAACAATAACATAAACGATTAGTTCTATGAAAGATTTTTAAGATACAGAAATCAGTTGAAGTTTTCTTACTTGATCGAAACCTCTTTGAAGAAAGTTTACAATTCATGTGCCTGGTTATACGACAGCCGAAGTATGTAGTTATTTTATTTCGAAGGAATTTTGTGGAAAGAATACATATATCAATATTGGTTAGATTAGCTGACTTTTTTTCATGATAGATGATAATTGCCTGTTTTATAAAACCAAGTTAACTAATTCCAGGCATAAACCAAAATGAAATCATGGAAATTGTTGTTAATAATTGTTTCCATGCTGGTTAAAGGTTTAATTCTGTGAGAAGAAGTTAAATCGCCTTTGTGAAACGAGTAAATTTTTAAGTTGTGATTTTATAGTATTTTTGAAAATCTAGAGCAGATCTTTTCTATTTGTTCTGTGCCTAAAATTAGTTTTTTTTTGGGCTTCTACAGTGTGTTTACGGTTTTGTGATTTTATTTTTAAGGGGTGATTAAACACCTTAAATGAAAGTTATTAATGCTAAAACGCCTTAACAAAAGTTGTAGATATAATAAGAAATATATATGACTAAAAAAATATAAAAGTTTAGGTATTATTCTCAAAAATTGTACAAACACTGTGTTGGCATAACTTGCAAGGACTAGGTCTTGCCTCCAAATTTTTTACTAAGTAGGGTGATACCAGTAATTTTTCCCATCTGTTAAGCTATTTCATCAGTTGTCGCTGCATTGTTGGTTTAGCATAAATTGTTCTGAATAATTCTTATTAAGGAAAGTAAAAACTATGGCCCATCGCACTAACAACGTTGACATGTTGTTAATTTATGGGGAAGTGCGCCAGAATTCTGCTCCTGCAAGTCGTTTGTACGCTAAGAGGTTTCCTAACAAACTTTCGCCTATTCCACCAAAATGTATCGCCCTAGTACTCCGTACACGAGAAACTGGTATAGTGCAAACACGTCTTCAAGAGTGGGGTGGTGGACCTGGTCGACACCAACGAAGTTTGGATGCCGAAGAAGAAGTCTTAAATCTTGTTGAAGAAGATCTCGCCAAGTAGATGTCTCAAATCGAATTGTCTGGCGAACAATGCGCGAGAATCAATTGTACCCTTTCCTTGTACAAAAAGTACAAGCTTTACAACCTGAAGATCATCCTTTACGTTTGCAATTTTGCCGATGGTTTCTACGAAAACATGCTGAAATTCCAAACTTTTCCTCCATTGTATTGGCGACTGATGAAGCAACGTTTACACGTAAAGATATAAACAACAATGTGTTTGAAAATAAATGGATTGGTCGAGGTGGTCCTTTTCCATGGCTTCTTGGGTCACCCGACCTTACACCCCTAGATTTCTATATTTATGGGACCTTATGAAGACCATAGTATACACCAACGAATTACTTGATTTCGAAGATCTTCGTAATCGTGTTGAAGCAGCTGCAACTACAACTCGACGGTACGACCTAGGCCTTGCAAGTTATGCCAATTCATGGATACATCGAGCGAGACTATGCGTTCAACAACAGGGCGATAAATTCGAACTAGTGTAAAGCGGTTTTCATTATTTTGTAACATTGACCTAGTGTTTACACAATTTTTGAAAATAAAATCTCATTTTTTAAATCGTATCTCTCTTAGTATACAACTTTTGTTAAGGCCTTTTAGCATTAATAACCTTCTTTTACGGTGATTAATCACCCCTGAAAAATAAAGTCACAAGACCGTAAACATCCTGTAGGTATAGGAGAGATAATGTCTAAAAAAAATCTAGAGAAATTAATTGGAAAAACCGTAGAGAATGTTTTGTCTGCACATGATGCTCTTATACAGTGTGATTCAAATTCGATCCTCACCATTACGATCTCGTAAACCGTAAGAGATACAGGGTCGGTTAAATGGGACAAAATTTGAGGCATTCGAAGTGTAAAATGAATCTGTCATCAAAACTCAACAAAATCTCTTTTCGTTCCTGAATTATCCTGAAAAAACTGAAAAAGTCGATTTTTTATTTTTCTATCTAGTTCGGTTATTTCATAACCGATTTTAATTTAGTAAAAACATTATGAGAGCAACTTTTTATGGTCTACACGATTAGATACAAACAAAAATTTTTCGACGTTTCGTTTTTGTGAAACTATCATCAGGTTCATTTTTTCTTATGGGCGCCATATTGATTTTGATGTCATATTTTAGCATATTTTTTCCTGATTTCAATGATGTATCGCACTTCATGGATATCTTTGATTAAGATCAGTTTAAAAAAAAAATGTTTCATTTGCAAAAAAAATTATGAAACAAATAAAATAGTACACATAACAAAATAAATCATTTTGAACCATTGCATCAACTATGAAATTTACTAATAATAAATCTTTTTTCAAAATTTTATATTATTTTTAATAATTTAATAAATTATTAGATAATAGTTTATAAACAATAAGGTATGTATGTAATAAGAATAAGAAAAATAAGAAACGTAGGCTATACATAACAAAATTAAACAAATAACATGGGTAGATATTGTAGTGGCCAATAGTTATTGTAATTAAAATGAATATTTATAAGAACGAAGACAAAATTAATACTTACTTACATCAAATAAAGACGTATTACAGTTAATGCTTGTTATAAATATCATAATTTATACCCTAAAAGAAGACACCCTCATATTTAAAGAGTTAGAAAGAAATTTAAAAGAACATGGATCATTTTATGCCCCTAGAAGAAACTACGGGTATCGCCAAAATGTAGAAAATGTTATTATTCAGTCTGTCCAGGATAATCCCATAAATTCAATTAGGAAGATTGACGATGATGTGGATACATCATATTCAATTGTTCAAAATGATTTATTTCGTTGTGTGTACTATTTCATTTGTTTCATATATTTTTTTTTGTAAATTTAACATTTTTTTTGAAAAACTGATCCTAAAATCAAAGATATCCATGAAGTGTGAAACATCATTGAAATCAGCAAAAAATATGCTAAAATATGACATCAAAATCAAATATGGCGCCCATAAGAAAAAATGAACCTGATGATGGTTTCATAAAAACGAAACGTCGAAAAATTTTTGTTTGTATCTAATCGTGTAGAGGTAGACCATAAAAAGTTGCTCTAATAATGTTTTTACTAAATTAAAATCGGTTATGAAATAACCGAACTAGACAGAAAAATAAAAAATCGACTTTTTCAGTTTTTTCAGGATAATTCAGGAACGAAAAGAGATATCGCAGTTTTGATGACAGATTCATTTTACACTTCGAATCCCTCAAATTTTGTCCCATTTAACCGACCCAGTATCTCTTACGGTTTACGAGATCGTAATGGTGAGGATCGAATTTGAATCACACTGTATAGTAATTATGTATACGGTTCCAAACTTTTTTATTATTATCATTAAAGTGTAGAGGAAGTAATATTCTCTGAACATGACAGTTAGCAGGTGACACTTGTTGAAGAATGGAGCTGGCAGAATTTGGTAGAAATATTTAATATAATGTTTTAGTAAAGATCTACGGATGCTATTACAATACAATTTTTGATAATAATACATCAGTTTTACTCAAAATAAAGTAATTAAACAATGCTTTGGTATACATACATTTTTTTCTTATATTAATTAATAGCGGTAGCTGATTTCTTTAGTTTAGGTACCTAAACAACGTTAAACACTTGAAATAACACTAACGCAGAGATGAGATGTTCTATTAATGAACCACATGATCTATTTAAGTCCACCATTCAGTTCTCTGTGGATCCAAATATTATGTATATATGGTATATAGTGTGGTGGTTTAATTTAATTTTAGTCGAGATTTATCCCAAAGTCTGAGAGCTTTGAAATCATCAGCGACCCGTTCAGAGTCACTAAAGATAACCACATTGAGCCATTTACATTTTGATGAGTTTGAAGTTTCTTTTGTCTCGCTGTTTGCTGCAAGTTCTACAGTAAAGGCGTCGATATTCGAATTCGCATTGAAATTGGCTTATGCTTAAATTTTCTGCTGTTTCAAACCGGGGCACCATTATTGCCAACTTGGAATTGTACCACCTCAATTATTGTACGTTTGGCATTTGCCTTCGCAGCAGGTATACATACCATATAGGTAGAAGGTATTGTTTGGTCGCGTAGAGCACAACGATATATTTTAGTCGCAATAAAGCTGCCACGGGTAGAATGTTTATTTTATTGACTTCTCACAGACACATGTGTTTAATGAGAATACGTACCATTTACGTAAAAGTCCCTGGCTATAACGTGTCACAATAGAAAATCTTTAGATTATGACATATTGAAGCGAAGCTTGTCGGTTAAATTTCTTTTCATGTTACATTACAAGATAATTCTAATGATTAGAGTTTCAAGCCTGTTCTGTTTTCCGACTCGTTTTAATGAATTTGGTCCTAAGTTCTTAAATAAACGCAAAATTGTTGTAATGGAGTATAAAAGAAAAAAGAAACTCATTGGTATTTGTAATAAACACGTTTCAAATCGAATTTTATCTCCCTTGAGATGGAAAACCTTAAATCCCGGTAAAATCGAGACGAGATGTTATAAGCTTATCTTGTACAAAAAAATGTGACGTACAATTTCTCACATTTCAAATACCGGATATGTGTTCTTCAAAGTGTATAAATCTATTTCACGACATAGTATTTCCCTCTTTGTCATAATAAACATTTCTTTTTTGCTTAATATCTAGAAACTCCTTTTATTATTAATGTATTGTTACTATACAAAATTCTGACAATATCATTTTATGCTTCTCAGTTTGAACACAAATCTGTTGTAAATTAATGTAGGTAGTTTACTTTAGAGACTTGAGGAACTTTAATAAATTTTACTAAATTACTTTAATGTGAAAGGATGCTGAAAATGTTTGCCGCCCATCAACGAGTGAAAACTTCCTAACTTATAACTTTGTATACTTAATAGAAGATTGAAGAAGGTAAATGAGAAATTACATATGGTGAAACATTATTAAATAATTCTATTTAGTTTATTTTAAGTTTTAGGTAAATAACAGTTTTTTATAAATGTATCTTGCATAAACCTTACTTAATGGTTTTGTGCATGGAAAATTAAGATAATATGGAGTATTTAATACAGGGTGTTCTACAAGCTCTATGACAAACGTTGGCAGATGATAGCTGGGTTAATTCTAAACATTTTTTTATGTACTTGGATCAGTTTCGTTTTTGTTTAGAAGTTACAAACATTTAAAAAAATATATTTTTATATTATAATCAAAAGCTTATTGTCTTTTATTGACTATAAAAATTGTTCGAAATGTCCACCCTCGACTTGAGCGCAAGCCTCACAGCGATAACTAAAAATTCCGTCAATTGACGGATGAGATTTGGATCATTTCTTATCTGGCTAGCTGCATCCTGAATTCTTTCAGGTGAATAAATGCATCGGAGCCATGTTCATAAAAAAAATGTTTAGAATTAACCCAGCTATCATCTGTCAAAGTTCGTCATAGAGCTTGTAGAACACCCTGTATATGTTTCTAGGTTACTGCTCGAAAAACTTTTGAATTTTGTTTATTTACTGAGCAGAAAAAATAGCATTTTACGAAAAAATCGCAGCTTTTTTGAATTCTTGCATTATAAGTTTATTATTATTAATAATCAGGATTAATTTCCATACTATTGAAATCTTACATAAAATAACGACTGGTAAATTTATAATATAGTATAATATAGTATAATATAGTAGACCGAATATTATTGAAACTATTGGGAAACCAGCTGTTGACTCTAAATTTTAAACAAAATTATAAAAGAATAAAAAGTATACACAATAAAGAAGTTTTCTGTCTCCTAAACCATTTTTCTAGTATAATTTTCAATTCGCAGTTAAATTTTACTAAAACAAGCAATTTTACACATAAAAGTAGTATATTTACATAGCATAATTTCATTGAAATTTTGTAATAATTAAAGTAACTTTACAATGTAGGTAATACTATGTCATTTTACATCCAAAAATATAGTATAAATAGGTATAGGTATAGGTACACATTCATATTTTTTTATTTTTATAATGCGTTCATAGAAACTAGTATAATTATAAGGAACTATTATTTTTAAATTTTTGTTTGAATATCTGTATGCCTATGGTATAGAAGTAATTTCTTTTGAATGTAAGTAGGTACTAGGTACGTTGATTTATTTTGATTTATTGATAAATAACTACATCATGGATATCTAATTATCTACCTATATCTAGTCCTTCAGCTAGGGGTCAAAAGGTAGGAAGTAAAAGTGGGATAAGACGAGGCAGTGTTTTCTGAAGGTTTTTTGGTCGCTGAATCCGAATCCGTGCGTCGTTTTTCAATAAAGTGGTGCAAACAAAAGTTATTAACAATTTATTGTTTAAAACGAAATAACTCGAAAAGTATAGATTTTACCGAGCATTTTACCAAAAAAAGTTTCAAACAAAAGTTGTTCAAAATAAAAAGACTCTCCGAAAAGGCCATATGATATTTTGTCATAAAGTCGCACGGACAAAAGTTATTAACAATTTATTGTTTAAATGTTTAAAACGCAATAACTCGAAAAGTAGGTATACATTTTACCAAAAAAAGTTTCAAACAAAAGTTGTTCAAAATAAAAAGACTCTCCGAAAAGGTCATAGGGTATTTTGTCATAAAGTCGCTCGAACAAATGTTATTAACAATTTATTGTTTAAAACGGAACAAACCAAAAAGCATACATTTTAGGAGAGTCTTTTTATTTTGCACAACTTTTGTTTGAAACTTTTTTTGGTAAAATGTACACTTTTCGAGTTATTGCATTTTAAATAATAACTTTTGTCCGAGCAACTTTATGACAAAATACCATATGACCTTTTCGGAGAGTCTTTTTATTTTGAACAACTTTCGTTTGAAATTTTTTTTGGTAAATTGTGTACTTTTCGTTTTCGAGTTAATTTAACATTTAAACAATAAATTGTTAATAACTTTTGTCCGTGCGACTTTATGACAAAATACCATATGAACTTTTCGGAGAGTCTTTTTATTTTGAACAACTTTTGTTTGAAACTTTTTTTGGTAAAACACTCGGTAAAATCTATACTTTTCGAGTTATTGCGTTTTAAACAATAAATTGTTAATAACTTTTGTTTGCACCACTTTATTGAAAAACGACGCACGGATTCGGATTCAGCGACCAAAAAACCTTCAGAAAACACTGCGTCGTCTCATCCCGCTTTTACTTCCTACCTTTTGACCCCTAGCTGAAGGACTAATACTAACAAATTTGATATTTATTTGAATGTAGCAAAAGCAAACCTGTTTATATTTATATAAAACAAAAAACCCTTTCACATGTTATTTTCATATGTGGTACGAGTATTTGCACAGACATTAATTTATACCTACATATAACGTGTCCCAGTAAATATTCTACAAATATGAAAAATCTTTATTGGTGCTTTAAATTACATAAATACCTATAACAGCAATGAAAAAGATCAAGTCTAGTCTAAGATATCATTTTTATATCTGCGGTACCACACAGAGTGGTACTTCAATGTTGGTATTTTTGGAAAAGAAAGTCAGTCAATATGGTGCTACGTGTTACTTATTTCTTCTAGAATCAACGTAACCTACATACACTCGTATGTACTATGGAATAAATAATTATTCAAAAATTGCAACATGATTTCTCCATTTATTGCATAGTTACTGGGACACGTTGTATATGTGAACTTGATTACAAATAATATAATTTTGTAATATACCCGTTTTCATAATTTTCCATCGCTCCATACGGATTTGAGAAATCAAGCGGTTTACTGGGTAAACATTGAATAATAATTTAATCCGCTTGATATCGCACAAAACGATATTAACTCAATTTGTATAGAAACGTTTCCTAATTAGACTAGTATTCAAAAAGTAATATCTTTGTGCAGAACATTTATGGATTTGTTGTAAATAAACAAAGGAAATCTTTCTCGTATGGTTTTTCTTTTTGAAGTATATGTAGAACTAGAAAGCTTACCAATTTTATAAAAAGATTCGGTGATGTATGTTTAGATAACAGAAAAGCGAAAAGTTTGAAAGTAAGTTAGTGTAAGTTAAAGCGACAGATCTCACAAAGAATTTTCAAATGTTTGACGAAGATAAATGCCCATCATTTGTCCATATAAGGGATAAAATCGTTCCACACAAATACTTTCTATATTGATTCCGTTTATATAAGGTATAATTGTATCAACGAAAATAAATATAGACTAATTAAACAAATAACGTTATACCAAAAAGGCAAACTCAGGAATAAATGAACCAATTTAAAATGTTGGTGAATGCGCCGGGAATACGATTTCACTGTAACGAAAAAATAAGAAATTGGTATACCTAAATTGTTTAAGTACACATTTCGGTAAATTCTAGTGAAATAAACTAAACATGAATTATTTTATACTTTTACTTTAGCATTCTTCTGTAGCTAAGTAATAAGTTATTAAGTACCTAATTTAAATAAGTAATAACTCGTTCGTTTAAAGGTTTCTTGAACACATCTAAATAATTATTCAGATAGTATTCAAGAAATGTGTCTTAATCGCTTAATCTAGCTCTAATATCTTCAAGTATATTGCGTAAATCTCTTCCAAACACAATTAAAGTTAAATAATCGCCATACAGGCCACACTGAAACTGTAAATAAACTGTAACTTAGTTTATTCGAAATTGAAAAGTTTTGTTCTCCAGAGTTTTATTCGTTAATTTTGTGCAAATTTGTTCATTTCTTAACTAATTTTGTGTAAAGATTTTAACCATACACAGAGTGTCCAAAAACTGCCGCATGATATTTTAATAACGAATTTAAAATCAGAAAGAAAAGAGGTCGAAGTTCAATTATTACTTTAATGGTTAGTGATTTAAGTTAACTCAAAAGAAGTTAGTTAATTGCTTTCTCAAGTAAACTCATTACCTTATTTCACTTTCGCGGTTTTGTATTATGAAATAGCTGATTTGTCCAATATACGACTTTCTTATACGATACCGATTTAATTCTGATCTTTTAAAAGTACTGAAGCCGTAGCCAGTAATCATATGTTAGCAATATTAATGCAAAATAATTTATATCGGGTGACATCCGGTATCTTCGTATCAATTCGGAAGGATTCAGAAACAATATATTATTGTACGGAAAAGACACCCGGAAAAAATCCAGCAGTAACAATTTTATCAAAAAGTCTATTCGGGTCAATTTGGAAATTTGTTTGACAGAATTTAAAAAAATGTGACTAGATATAAGGGGTGTGTACAAAATTATTACAAAAAGTACCTGGAAAAGGCACGACCTTGAAGTGCAAAAAAATATTTTCATGCGCTTGAGACTATTTCGTTATTTTACTTTTGCCCCCTGAAAATTTTCATAAGGGCGCTCATGTAAATATGTACTTGTCAAAACAAAACCTTATATACTGTTCCCAATGTATTGCTGTTATTAACAAGTTTCTTGAAGCCCTGATTCTGTATACACGTATAATAGATTAAATAATAGGTAAGTAAATGTCAAAATAACATAAATTAATAAGTTTAGGATTTCATTAATTAAGAACAGAATGATATGAGAAAAATTAATATTAGTATAGTACAATTTTTTATACCATTTAAATGAATATTTAATTAATAAGAACCTTTTGATATGAATTAATTTATAATGCTGATTGCACAATTTCAATACATTTTTGTATGTACATACATTGCATTTTGAAACAAAGCACTGTTCAATTTTCCACATTGTATTGTTCAGTTTCATACGAAAAATATTCTATTTTAGTACAGAAAAATCTAAATACGTATTATCAAAACTAATTAATTTTAATTATACGGTTCACATAGTAAACACATATTTTCATTTATGAATATCAACATTGTTGAATGCTAACATCCTATTAATTATAATTATATTATACCTGCGTTTGTAGTTTGATTTCGTGGTTATTGTTGCTACGGCTAATGGGAAGTAATAATAATAATACATAGGTGGCAAAGTCTGAAATATGCCCTATATTAAATCCACTATTTTCAAATTAAATCTTATTTTAATTTTTATGGTATGTATGAAATAAAATGTAATACATTCAAAACGAATCTTGTGATATACTCGCACTTACGAATATCGCAACTGGCGTGCACAATCTTTTTACTTTCTTATTACGACTATTACATCGTATAAGAAACAACAAATTTCAAACAAAAGACCCTTCACCCCAAACGCTGACGAAAATATGCAGAGTGTGTATAAACTATTACACCCTATACAGGGTGTCCCAGTTTATATCGTCAGGATTTCACCAGTCGATAGTTTATCGAAAATTAAAGGTGGTTTGTCTAATAAACTAGGGTCGAATTTTGCTTCCTTTTTGATGTACCGAAAATACATTATTTTAAATAATTTGCTATAAATCAATAATAAAAAAAGTTAGCTTTCTGAAATTTTGCATAGATCTTTTTTTGTGTATTCTCTTGCAATTATTTTATTTATAGCAAAGATGCGTGCGTACGGGTTTCTTCAAAAATACTTTATTTAATAAAACGTACGCCACTGTTTTTTTTTGCAGCACCAATATGCAGAGAGTATTTTCCATTCAATTTAGAAACTTTTTCGTATCTTATAATTTTTTGATAACTTAACTCAAAATAACCTAATAGTATCTACAGTAAATAGGGAGAGAAAAAAGTCTCAAATAGACTTTTTTTACCCTACAGCCAATTTTTGTATAATCTTGTAGATGGTCACCCTGAAAGTTTATAACTGAGTTTTTTTATTCGTAGACCCCGCCGTTCCCTCTCCAGCCCTCATTTAAGAGTTGGATTATTTATTTATTGAATAACTTCTTTCCTATTAAATTTTCGAAAAAAGAGTCAGTACAAAGTTGTAAAGAAAAATATTTCCTACAACTCATCTTTTTACCTTTTTTGATATTGTCGATATTTAAAAAGTTATCCAACAAATAGGTAGAAAATTTTGGGGAAAGAGTAGTAAGTAGTACCTAACTAGAGAAAAATTTCCTTAAAATTTGCAACTTAGGTATTTGTTGAATAACATTTTAAATATTGACAATATCAAAAAATATCAAAAGGAAAGTTGTAGGAAATACTTTTCTCTATAACTTTGTACTGATGCTTTTTTCGAAAATCTAATAGGGAAGAAGCTATTTAATAAATAAGAAAAAAAAGTTATCTAGAAATTGTAAGATACAAAAAAGTTTCTAAATTGAATGGAAAATACTGTCTGGATATTGGTGCTGCAAAAAAAAACAGAGGCGTACGTTTTATTCAATAAAGTATTTTTGAAAAATCCCGTATGCACGCCTCTGTGTTTTAAATAAAATAATTGCAACCACTATTAATAGAGAATACAAAAAAAAGATCTCTGCAAAATTTCAGAAGGCGAACTTTTTCACTTTCTTATTTATTAATGATTTATAGCAAATTATTTAAAATAATTTGTTTTCTTTAATGCCCTGTACATCAAAAAGGAAGCAAAATTCAACCATAGTTTATTAGACAAACCACCTTTAATTTTCGATAAACTATCGACTGGTGAAATCCTGACTATATAAACTGGAACACCCTGTATATGTATAAAACTAAAACTGAAATTAACTACACTCTACACTACCGTATGAAAGAGCTTATTTATATTTATATATGAAAAAAATCAGAATGTTTCCCCGGGTAATTATGACAAAGGTTTTGGTAGCAACGTTTAATAAATAATTAATAAAATAAAATTATACAACGGTTGCAAATATTTGACATGTTTACATAATGTGTAATATGTACCTATTTAAAACCGCAATACTGAAGAAGAACGAAATCATTCTGTATATCTAAATATACACAGACCACAATTTATTTTAGCTAATTAAACTGTAAACTTATCGTTTTGTGAAATGTCATTAAAGCCTTTTGTATGTGAGATGAAATGTTATTAGTTCTTGTTGACAGTATAGCAATTCTGTTGTGATGAGAACGACATCAGTCTATTTTCCCGATTATTGTATCTGTATCTTTAAGGAAGAGGGTTGAATTGAATGGGTCGTTGTGCAACTCTGTCACAAACAGTTTTCATGTTATAGATATTATGTTCTTAAATAATGTTTAATTTCATTTAATAATTTGAAATTATAATTTCTTGTTTTTATGAATTATGTAGTACATTCTTTGTAATAAATTAGGCTTTGATTTTATAAACACTAATTTACAAAATTTTTATGTGAAAGTAAAGAAATGTTTAAGTGTAGATTTATTTGCGAGCATATTCTGTGATGTAATAATCACTTTGATATCTAAAATTCTAAGTTTCCATTTTTTATTTCTCTTGAATGGGGTGGGACACAATCCCATAATCGTAGAAAATGATGCACATAATCTTGACTATTGCCTTCTATATGCTGCGGTTAATTCTTCTGAGCTATCGTAATCTATGAGTAACTATAATATGGTTTTGGCCTTAACTATAAGTAACATTTCGAGTGTTTCCGTAAATAATTTGCTCAGTTTTGACTTCTCAATATTTTTTATGGATGTCACGGATAAGAATATTTTTTTAAAAGAATGTAAACTTTACTTCTTTCCTTTCAAAAGTTTATACCGTTTATTTTAAAAACAAATTAAAAATGATTGACGATGACATCTGTTTGATCTACACTGAAATTAGACTTGATTTGAAAAGTAAACATCATATTTGTACCGTTCTGCTCATTTGATGTACGCACTAAAAAATCCAAGAAATCAACTTTTGTTCGAAATTCAATAAATGAAAAAATAAACGTGAGTTGAAAATACAGTCCCTGAGACAAGACTGACCTATGCTATAATATTATTAAGATGAGGAAGGTATATTTTTTGTAATTAATTGAAATTTCAGGGAAAACCCACAAAGAGAAATGTACCTATGTAGGGTGGAAGTTTTGAGTTGTAATTAAGTATCATTTGTAAATTTTATAGTGTATGGTAGGAAGATATTGTGTGTCTTTATATTATATTCCTGTCGCATATGACAAAACCAGATTTAATTATAAATAAATTGGGCTCTGATTGACATAATTAATAGTACCTATTAAATAAATACTTATAGATATTCGACATTTTACACGCCGATTTACATTTACTGGCTAGGAAATGGAGAAAAAATAAAAAAGCGTGAATAAGAGTAATCTTATCCAACACCACGTGGTTTCGTGGCATCTTCTTTTGTGATATAATTCGTAGATAGTGTGCAAAGAATGAGTATCTAAGTAAGTATCATTTCCACTGCCTAAGTGAACAAACATAAAGAGAAGTGCAGCAGCACTGGATTCAATTAGTGAACATGCGGGACACTCACACAGAAAAGCTCTGATTTTTTGCGGCTATACATCCTCACCTGCCGGCTCGATCGGCAGGTAGGTAACCAGGCAACACGCGCTCTATCCATTCTCTTCCCCGTTGTCATAGAAACGACGCGCGCCGTCTCTCTGTCTATCGCATTGATTGCACCACGCTGTGTGACGTCATAACGCCGACAGGAATTCAGTTTTGATGCTTTAGTTTTCACGTCATGAATGTGATTTGTGATTCTGATAGCGTTCAAATGTGTGTAACCCTCTCACTTGAGATACTCTCGTCAATCTTCCCGATTTCAATAGAACTTTGAGAAACTCGTCCCAATGTACTTAGACAAACTTTTGCGGTATAGAACTTTAATTATTAGAACAGAATGGCCAATTGTGGAAGCCCGTCTAATTATTTATATAAGTTATCTCACTAATTGAATTTTGAGATTTTGAAGTTACAAACTTTCGCTACCATAAACTCTAATATTTTAAAGGACATCAATTATGTTATTGACATCCATAGAAACATATTAATATTATAATTTACTTAAACTCTTGTATTTCCGTTACTATTTTCCGATGAATTCATAATTTATCATACGCTTTAAACTAAATACAAATTATTTTGTTGCCAATAATTATTATAATAAAAGTAAATCAAGTTTAAATTTTTAATAGGTAAAAACTATTATGTACCTACCCACTGGTGCTTGCTGTCTAAAATCGACACAAAAGTAACATCAAAATATAAATTAGCTAATAGTCTTTAGATAAAGTTACTTATTGTTTATAACGTGTGATTCATTAAATTTCCATTCTGAGTTGGCGGTGGAAAAAAAAATCTTGTCTTTGATTACACCTCATTTCTTTAAATCTCAAAAAAGGTTAGGTTTTCTGGTTGTCGTTTGAAACTGACAGCAACAGATGAAACAATTCGGAGCATACGTTCAAATTCCAAGGCTTACCTAGAATGGAAACTTAGAGAATCACACGTTACATACAGTAGGGAAATTAAGTACCTAACGCATAAATTCGGTAATTCGGTTGATAATAATTTTTTGGAAAAAATCTCGAAGAGTATAGCTATTTTAACTATACATACTTTCTTATTACATCGTATAAGAAAGTAACGCATAAATTCAGTAATTCCGTTGATATTAATTTTTTGAAAAAAATATTGTATAGCGATTTTAACTTCAGCAAATATTTTCAGCCTATTTTCAGTTTCTTATGTCATTTGCTTTTCATGTTATGACGTCATCGACTTTTTTTTAAATGACTACCTATATTTTTTATTATTGATTTTGGTAGTAGTTTTATTCTGTTTCCAACCGTATAAAATTTTCAATATGTTATATTTGAAAAAAATCGAGAAAAACACATTTGTAGTTCAAATAGTAAAAATATAGGTTGACATTTAAAAAAAAGTCGATGAAACCATAACATCAAAAACAAATGACATAAGAAACTGAAAATAGGCTGAAAATATTTGCTGAAGTTAAAATCGCTATACAATATTTTTTCCAAAAAATTAATATCAACGGAATTACTGAATTTATGCGTTACTTTCTTATACGATGTAATAAGAAAGTATGTATAGTAATCGTGACTTTTTCGACCTCGAGATTTTGATGGATTTACACGTTTCATATTTAAGAGTTTGAACAAAAGTGTGGGTGTCACATTAAATCTTTTTCATCTAGCACCAACACAAGTGGTACTTGTACCTGAAGACATTTTTAGGTTTTTTTAGGAATATCTTGAAAAATAAACAATTTACGCGATTTTTTTATTCTTTAACATTGATTTTTAGAATTAAATTTTGAACAAATTTTGTTTGAACTTTTTTTTAAGTTCCGTCAAAAAATTTCAAAAAAAAGAGATATCATTAAAACACTTATATTTCTCATAGCGGTTGCATCCGACAGTCTAGATAGACTAGTCACTAAAGGGACTTGGCTGCGGAAGGTCGCGGGTTCGAATCCCAGAAGGACCATTTTTTTAATTTTTTTTAAATTTTATTGGTTTCCATGGTACCGAGAACAATAATAATGAATAAATAAATGTGATTTTATACCGGGAGATTTTTTTAACTGACAGATTTATGCGTATTGCAATAAGTGCGACAGAGACTACTTGAAAATTGCTGGAAACCCTGAAAATTTAAACACGATTTTTACAAGAAATTTAATTTAATTTCTTTAGGAAAAATAATTGTGGTACTATCCGTATAAGAAAGCCATGTGTTGGACACATCAGATATTTTTTATTTGGAATTATATATTCGATACTTTTTTCGTTTTATGGTTATAGATTTGTGGTACTTTTCGTGAACCACCCGTAATATTGCAAACTGTTACGTTCTCAAACTGCAACGCAATTTCTCAGGTTTGTCAATAAAAGTATTAACGACTTTCTGATCTTTGGGAAATACTGCAGCTGTAGGTAGCCAATAATCATACTATCCACGTCGGATATTTTATTAATATTAATGCAAATTAGGTGAGATCTTCGTATCAAATCGGAAACGATTAAATAGTAGGACTATTAAGTTGTACAAAACAGGCATCCGAAAATAGATCAGTGGTAATAATTTTATCAATAAGACGAAGTAGAAATACGTTGCAGCAAATTAATGTACCTACTTAAAGTGCTTTACTAAAAAGAAAACGGTATAAAACCAAATAAACTTAATAAAATTTAGTTATACCGAAGTGTGAGTTTCTCAATCCTTTACCTTTCACATAAAGTAGACAATAAAATCTAGAATATAAAAAATTACTATAGGTACAAATAAGGCTCGTATCTACTTTGTGAGGTTTCTACTGCTATCTACAGCGTCCTTCACAGCGCTCTCTCATTCTGAGGCAGAGAGATCTAAGATAGAGTGCGCTAGCTCCATAAACGCAACGTTAAAAAAATGACCGGGGATAAGGCTAGAAGATTCATCCCCTCTCTTTACTAAATATCGCCCCACGCTCGCTAGACAAAATCCCCCCACCATCCGATTATATATCTTAGCTATTCTATAGCTTTATTCGAGTTCTAATTTTTGGACACTTCGAGAACTGTTTGTGAACCGCGCAGAACAGCTTGCGTGGTTGTTTATTTCTAAAAACCTATTCTCGGACTGTTCAAAGATAATCTTATAATATAAGCCCGAAAACAAGAGATACAAGATTGGACAGTTCCAGAATTTTCCGAAAACATTTCTTAATTAAACCCGAACAACACACTGTCGGTTCAAGGAGAGTCCTAATTTCGTTCGACAAAAACCCGAACACGCCAAATTTTACTGCGCAAACTCAGTAGTGTTCTAGAACGATAACTGCAAGAACTCGAATCAAGCTTATGATATATCTTAAACCCGGTCACTAAAATAGTCGCTCGCGCTCTCTATTCTTACATCTCTCTGTTCTGAGGCGCCTTCAGTGTAGCAATTAAATATTGACGATTTAGCGGTGCGATTCTGTTACGCTACTGAGTACGTGTCTGAATCTTACGTTTAAATCGTTAAGGTGCCATTAAACGGCGCGAGGAGTGGCACTCCCGGCGCGTGAACTGTGGAGTGGCAAGTTAATGCGCGCCTTGACGACCGCGTTCACACGGCCTGTGGATTGACAAGCTTGAGGAGTAGGGCACGCTGTGTGTGAAGGGGTTTTCTGTGATGTGGTTGCTACCCCAGTTCAGTTCAATACGCGTGCG
This sequence comes from Pediacus dermestoides, assembly GCA_963942485.1. Lineage (NCBI taxonomy): Eukaryota > Metazoa > Arthropoda > Insecta > Coleoptera > Cucujidae > Pediacus > Pediacus dermestoides. Next base: position 16,099,310 of record OZ012626.1, read on the forward strand.
GCGCGTTTCCTTTGAACTGTACATATTTTACCGACAATCGACGGGAAAGACGCGCCGCGTCAAGTTCGTCGCGCCGGCCCTATCACACGGCGCGTGGAGTGGGGGTTCACGCGCCAGGAGTGCCACTTCACGCGCCGTGTAATGGCACCTTTAGGCACGCGACTTAGCTGCGCGGCAACGGCAGCTAAATTAAGATAAGTTTTAAAGTTATTTCAATGTATTTCATGTGTATATTTAAAAAAAAAATCATTACTAAAAAAGGTTCGAGGCAGCCTCTCCAGAAACACAAAAAGAATTCTCTTTGTGAGGCAGCCTCACAATGTGGATAGTTGGATTCGCAAACGCACCTTTAGGCGGAATATTAGGTTAAAAGCCGTAGGCGACGATACAAAATATTTTGGATTGAGTCTGCACAGTAAACACAATTATGTAATTACCTCAATCATCGAAGTGCATACACATTCTCTAAAATTTAATACTGGGATTACAAGGAAGCCAAATATATTTGATAATAAAAATAAATATATGTATACGTCCGTATTAGAAAGCAATAGGTACTTGAAGTAGTATGGATGTTTAGTATTGAGCTTTGGAAAATAGCATTTCACCAACCTCTAAAATCCTTCAGAGATCTCAGACAAAGTTTTCAAAACAATAGCAAATACTTCAAGATGTGCTGAATTTCACTAACTTATGATCCAAACATTAGTGGTACTTTTAAACAACACCATAAAGTTAACTGGGACACGAGAAACCAGCACTTATGCTACGAATGTTAACAATAATGGTTGCTATGATTTAACTCTGAGTTAACCTCGGATTTAGTTAACTCGCTTTTCTGAAACTGAACATTAGTGTTACAGAAGTGAACGAAAAAGTCGACAAATACGTCAAAAATCTAGACAGAACAAAAACTAACGTAATTATTAAAGCTTTGTTTTTTATACAGGGTGCCAATTTTCAAACCTGAACATAGGGATTTAAGTACCATTGTTTTCAAGATTATTGTGAATTTGGAATTTCTGCTCGCCAATTGGGCATAGAGAAAATATATCAGTGGAATGAGAAACTTATTGCGCATCGAATGATATCAAAAACTACATTATTTTCATCAATTTTTATTGAAAAATATTAATTTAAAGTTTTTGTTTTGGATATCATGGCAACTCGATTAAAAATTTTAAATTAATATTTTTCAATAAAAATGGATGAAAATAATGTAGTTTTTGATATCATTCGATCTACAATAAATTTCTCATTCCACTGATAAAAAAATATTTTCTCTAGGCCGAATTGTACTATTTTATTGATAAAAAGATTACCTAATAGATTGTAAAGTGGGTGATAGGTAGCTTACTTTTATGTGGATATCAAATATACTATACACATATACACATATAAATTATTCAAAATCAATTTTGTGAATCTTCAAAATGTGATTAATTCGCTTTTATTGTTACAAACTAAAACCGGTGATAGAGCATGTATTTTAGGACAAAAGTTTCCGAAGAAGGTTTTTTAAAAATAAAGAAGGAACATCTTGTGTATAAGAAGTTGAAAGTGATCATAATTTAATTACAATAACTTCTTTATGCGATCATAAAAAATAACACATCTTCATTTACTTGTTGAAATCATAATAAATATTTGGAAATATATACTTCCCTTACAAAAATATTGGAAAAAATACTGCAATAACGTATACACCATAATATTTTTTATATTCGATTGACTACCAGTAAAATTCCTTTTACGGTCATAAAAACCTAAAAGCCGTAATATCCTCAGAATTTGCGATTCATATTTTGTTTGTTCATGCGATCTAATGCGTTTGAATTAATATTTGCTTCAGCATTTATAAACAAAACAATATTTTAAAAGCAAAGAAAATGATTGTGCAGCAAGCTAAAACATGAAAGCAACCAGTGTTATAAAAGAAAAATCAATTTTAAGAGTCGGCTTCCAATTAGACTGAAAATATTATCCTCGTCCACATAATAACTGTTTTATATTTTCCCCAGATTTTATTTGTTGTTAAAGGGAATGAAGTTCATGAAACGCCTATTATGTTACAAAAATTATTAAATTGTAATCTTTGTATAATGCATACTTTTTTTATAAGTACATCTAAAATAATAAAGAATAAAAAGTTTGGTTTATTTTACTTAATTATTCTTTTATAAAAAAGTTTATTATTGTTATGGTACATTTTTATTCCATTAGAATATTAGTCAAACAGTATCAGTTATTGGCAAGTCGGATTAATAAATTAAATCCTTTATAGTACAGGGAAATAACGCTCTACAAATTTGTAAAATTGCTCAGTTGATGCTGCTTGCTGAGAAATATCCTACACAATATTGATATTGATATAAATGTCACAAATGAAGGCAGGTTGAATTCTGTATTCCCTGGAGGGACGAATAATGGCCAAATACTGTACCAGGGTGGAAAATATGTACACGAAAGCGTTCTCGTTTATATTTCATTGTGCTCTTTATACATTATAAATAAAGAAATATATGATAGGATTGTGTTCGATATGTTCAGTATTTTTACTCATCCAACATTAATGAAAATGTTTTTTCCTTCTTTCTATTGTTTACTTTATATAGTGATTTTTTTTAACATTACAAAATCTAAAGCAGTCAATATACAGGCTGTTACAAATTCGGTTCTTACTACATGGATCTCAGAAACGCCAGAAACGCCGATCGTCAGGACGTATAACCAAGCACTTATGTGTTTAAATGAGTAATTTGACATGAAGCGCGCATGATCAGTCCGTGTGAGTTGGTACGAAGGGCATACGTCGAGCCCGTGCGTCGTCGTATTGTCAGAGTGCGCAGGAGTCATTTTTTTATGAGTAGCTTCACATGAGAACTGATGGTCAGTTGCATTTGCGCAACCCTTGTTGCCAGATTTGCCTTTAATTAATGAACATCCGATCAGCAAAAATGGCAATAGCGAATTTTCCGTTGCTGACATATACGTAGGCATGTGAAAAACGTAGGTCGCTTATGGAAAATCGACTCACAATTTGATGTGTGAACTTTTTTTAAATTTATTCTGAAAATCTCTAAGGTCATTTTTAATATTTCTCCTTTGCTAGGGTATTTCTAATCTGATATTATGTTATTAGATCTACAATCTACATGGTCAAGTACCTAGTAAATGTAAACATTTCGTTTTAAATAACAATGTAGGTCCATTTTTACTTTCTTTCAAAAATTGGCTTCAAAATTTTCTTGATAATTTTCTAAAGAAAATTTCAGTTTTCTTATCGTTAAGTAGATTATGTTCCTTATGAAAGTGAAAGTTTGTCTTGTCGGTCACGAGCACAAGAATTGTTAAAATTAAGAATAGCCCCAGTTTTCTCTTCTGATTTTCTCATGGTGAATCTCAATGTAAATAAACATTATTTGGTAGAATTTGTCAGAATGATAGTTCGAGCAGAAGGGCCTGCAACCCAACTCACAGGTATAAATAAAAGGGTGATTTTTTACCAGGTCAATTTTCAAAATATGCCATAGGTATGTGTATTTAAATATGCCTATCTAAAATATTAAAAATGTTATTATAAAATATTGTTTAGAATTTAACATATGTATAGTCTATTTTCAAAATTTAAAACTAGACTAAAATTTAAAGTTAAAATGAAGAAGTAGTTCTTGGTAAAATAAAATATTTTTTAACCAAAGTAGTTTGTCTCCTTTATTTTATTTAATATGGAGTTAACGCCTTTTTTGAACAATTTAAAATTTATTTTTTTTAACTCGGCGCTGTAAAAATTGAAAATTTTAAATTTGGAATGAAAGTATGAAACCATTCCAAATTTTAAAAATATATTTCACATTCAATTATACTATCAACATCTGACAATAATATTTTTAAATTAATCTTTTCACAAATAAAGATATACTTTACTCTTTAGAATTAGTTTACCTAGGTACCTAAGTTTTATAATAATTGTAACTATAAACGGATGTAAGGGTTTCAAGACTTTTTCACACTGTATATTACAAAAAGCATCTAATAATAACTATATTCTGTTTTTTAAGACATTTTTATCCTAATTAGGTATTTACAGAAATATGTATGTAAGTATACTTATTTAAAATATCGATTATAGTAACGCAATTAATGAAGTTTCAATGTTCCGAAATTGATATTTTTGTGATTATATGGAAAATAATGCAAATTTGAAAAATTCGATCAACTAAATAATTTTTTATTATTATCTGAGTTATGCACCTCTTATTTATTATGTGTCACAAATGTAAATACTATTTAGAGACAAACGTACACCGCCAAGTTCTAAATGTATTCACAAATAATTTCACCATTTGCATATTGTCCCATTGCAATTCAGGATATCACTCTTTCAGTCTTTGGTAGACAAATTTTATGCCTTTTTCATTGCTTTAAAGTTTAAAAGGTATACAAATTTATACGGTATTCTGTGTAAGTATTTCATTAATTTTGTGTACTCTAAATATGCAATAAAAGATTTATCTTCAAATTGACTTTTATTTCTGTAACAACGACAAATAAATTTGCTATTTTTACTATCCAGCTGTATCAAGAATGCATTGCTTACATTGTCAGACAACAATGAAAGAATATATGGTGATTGAAATTTTTGTCTTCTCTATTCGTATTTCTATCTACCTAATGGTATCTAATTGAAATAAATGAATTATATTTTCACTTGGCTAAACTTGCTTTTACTATAAATAATGCTTAAACAAAAATAACAAAATTTTTGTTAATTACATAGAGAGTTGGTCATAAATATGGAGACGTTTATATTTTTTGAAATAATAGTTTTACCAAAAAAATCCGGAGAATATATTAAATGGTATATAAGCATATATGTCGTAATTCTAAGTTTACAATTTTGTTTTGACATCAATGGCATCCAATATATCATCGTGTCCATTTCCTCTTTTCACATTTATAGTAGTAAGCGCAATTTTTTTCGACTTTGAGATTTCTATGGATGTATACGTTTAGAGGGCCCGTGAATCTATTTTAATTATTTTCGCCTTGATGTATGTATCCACGATAACTCAAAAATGACTTATCTGATTTGATCCAAATTTCATATTTAAGAGTTTTAACAAAATTGTGGGTATTAAATTTGATTCTTCTAAAGGCGGCTACAGACATCATGTGAAGTTTGCCAATTTTCAAATAGCAAATGTTTGTTATTTGACAAATATTTCAGAAACACAGTATATAAAATAATGGCCATTTGGTATTTGGAAATTGGCAAACTTCACATGTCTGTAGCTGCCTTAATACTACTACAAGTGGTACTTACGTGAGGTCATTTTTAGGTTTTTTAAAAATATTTTGAAACAGAAACAATTTAGGAGCTTTTTTATATTTAGCATTGATTTAGAATTAAATTTTTGAACATATTTGGTTATACATAATATGTACTTACATATAAAACGCGTGAAATTCTTATAATAATATGTGTAATGTTTCTCATACTGTGCATTCGATTACGAAGCCTAGATGAAGTAGTGGTATTCGTAATCTGAAGTCTCGGATTCGAATCTCACAATGTGCTATTTTTTTTCTATTTTTTATTGTTGTACCAATACCAAGTAATCACTTATTAATTAATTTGCTTGAACATTAATAAAATATCCGAGAAAATATCGAATGTGGCTACCGCTTCAATAATTTCCGAAGTTCAGAACTAGGTATATGTATCCGCAGCATATATGTGCTTTCAAAACACAAAGAAGTTTTCATAAAATTATTTAGGGCAATCTAATTGTAAGCTATAGTTCATAATTTTTTCCAATCTTTTATACCAAAAACCTATACAGGGTGTCCCAGTTTATATCGTCAGGATGTCACCAGTCGATAGTTCAGCGAAAATTAAAGGTGGTTTGTCTAATAAACTATGGTCGAATGTTGCTTTCTTTTTGACGTACAGGCCATTAAAAAAAATAAATTATTTTAAATAATTTACTATAAATCAATAACAAAAAAAGTTAGTCTTCCGAAATTTTGCATAGATCTTTTTTTTTGTATTCTCTTATTAATAGTGGTTGCAATTATTTTATTTAGAACACAGAGGCGTGCGTACGGGTTTCATCAAAAACATTTTATTGAATAAAACGTACGCCACTGGTTTTTTTGCAGCACCAATATGCAGAGAGTATTTCCCATTCAATTTAGAAATTTTTTCGTATTTTTTGATAACTTAACTCAAAATAACCTAATAGTACATACAGTAAATAAGGGAGATAAAAAGGCTTCAAATAGACTTTTTTTACCCCACAGCCAATTTTTGTAGAATCTTCTAGAGGGTCACCCTGAAAGTTTAAAATTGAGTTTGTGTATTCGTAGACCCCGCCCTTCCTTCACCAGCCCTAAATTAAAGGTTTAATTTTTTTGTTTATTGAATAACTTTATTCAAATTAAATTTTCGAAAAAAAGAGTCAGTACAAAGTTGTAAAGAAAAATATTTCCTACAACTTACCTTTTAAACTTTTTTTGATATTGTCGATATTTAAAAACTTATTTAACAAATAAGTTGAAAATTTTGGGGAAAGAGTAGTAAGTAGTAGTAGTAGTAAGTAGTACCTAATTTGAGAAAAATTTCCCTAAAATTTGCAACTTATTTGTTGAATATCTTTTTAAATATTGACAATATCAAAAAAATATTAAAAGGAAAGTTGTAGGAAATATTTTTCTCTACAACTTTGTACTGATGCTTTTTTCGGAAATTTAATAGGGAAGAACTTCTGTAATAAATAAGAAAAAAAAAGTTAAGTTATCAAGAAATTGTAAGATACAAAAAAGTTTCTAAATTGAATGGAAAATACTCTCTGCATATTGGTGCTGCAAAAAAAAAGCAGTGGTGTACGTTTTATTCAATAAAATGTTTTTGAAGAGACCTGTAAACAGGCCTCTGTGTTCTAAATAAAATAATTGCAACCACTATTAATAAGAGAATACAAAACAAAGATCTATGCAAAATTTCAGAAGACTAACTTTTTTTGTTATTGATTTATAGCAAATTATTTAAAATAATTTATTTTCTTTAATGCCCTGTAGGTAGGTACCTACATCAAAAAGGAAGCAAAATTCGACTATAATTTATTAGATAAACCACCTTTAATTTTCGCTAAACTATCGACTGGTGAAATCCTGACGATATAAACTGGGACACCCTGTATGTATAATTATGAACTTACCTAAGTAATTCACCTACTTCCAGATACAAGTTTTCAGGCCCAAATTTTGACTGTCATTCCTGTTTTCTGTTTCAATATTATCGTTATAACTTACAAACTTACATAGTGGTATGAAAATGAGAGAAATTATTTCTGTATGCTTACACAAATTAATTAGAGGAAGTCTACCTAACTTACATGTAAATTCTAATTAAAATTCAGAAACTGTTGGTGTACTTTTCAATGAAATATACATTCCGTTTGAACGACGAAATTTTAAACAAATTCATTGATTTATTATGTCAATTTTATAGCAACAAGACACAAATATAGGTATTTGAAATGGTTATAAGAATAAAATAGACGTTTTTTTCTGAAACAGCTTGATGAAACTCAAATACCTAAATAACCCAATATATAAAAGTTTGATGCTCTCTTGAAAGGATATACTTAAACTCAATAAAACTTCCGATCGATTTAGTTCATAATTACGCTTTAGGGAATTGGTGTATCTTATTGCATGGGGACCGTAATGCTTTCCATCCATATTTTATAAGCATTTAGCCATTGCTCATTGAATAAAAAAGTAATTTGTTTGCCCGGAGAATTATTTAAATTATAAGCAAAAAAAGCTTAATACAATGAGTTCAAAAACATGTTACAAAACAAAACATTTGTTAGAAAACCGACCCCCTAACTTGCAGGATGTCGGCATGAATTTATGTATGATGAATAATTTACTCAAGGTATTTTCTATTCGGTTTTACTTTTTTACAGGATATTTTTTATGAATTTCCCGGACGAACCGAAACATGTTTCCCACACAGTTTTTTATATCATAACATAAATAATTGAACAATTCAGCGACGAATAAATTAAAATTACGCAAGAGCCCATAAATATCCTAAATAATTTTCATTTTTAAAACCACATGAAGAATTTTCATCCTGAACAAATTTAGTACAGGCTGTATACTCAAATTTAAAACATATTAATGAACCTAATATTACATCGTTATAGCAAAAAGATACTTTCTTCATTATATTAAAAGTATACAGTGTGTTGACGGATGGAGTTACATTATAGGAAATCCTTTTTACTTTCTTATACGAAGTACATAATAAGGAAGTGTAGTATAATCGTGAGTTTGTCGATTTCGAGATTTTCATGCATTTACACGTTTTGAGTGCCCCTGAATCAATATGTATCCGTGATAAAATCAAAAACGGCTTATCGCAATTGATCCTAATTTCATATTTAAGAGCCGTTTGACACGAGGCTAATTTTAGTACTAAATTTCATAGAAGTGATGCGCGCGCAGATTTAGTAAACTTGTTGAATATTTTATTTTCTTGTATACAATCTGACTAAATGTGCGTAAATTCGGTGCAGTAGTGAACAGTGCAGTAAATTTTGTGTTTTCGCTTATTTCTCAAATACAAACAACTTTTATTATTAACTTATAACATTTCTCTTGAAAGTCAGAAATAAAAATAGTTCCCCTTGATCATTTTGATGATTAACTTTCAAATAGTCAAATAATTTTCCTTCACAGATTTCACATTTCTGTTTAACACAGTTACTTTTAATAATTACTTTAAATATACAGTGTGTCTCCGGATCGACACAACTACACGCGTGAAAATAAAAAAAATATGAGCACAGATTACTCTTTCTGGAAGCTTGCCGCTCATGGTAAGAAAATAATTTTAGGCATGCTTATTTTATATTAAAATTAGACTATTTTTCTTCAAGTATAAAGTGCATTTCCTGTGAAATATATCGCGTAATTTTATTTATTAGAATAAGAAGTGATTCAATTATGCAAAATAATTTCAGGAACATAGTCTTATTTTGATAATTTGACAAAATCCAAAAATATGCCTTTGAAATATAGTTTAACCATTAATGTCCAGTTTCACAAAAAAAAGTTAACTGATTCCTAGGTTAAATCATAGCAACGTTTGTAGACAACAATGTATGATATGATTTAACTCTGAGTTAATTTCAGAATTAGTCAACTCACTTTATGAAACTGGGCATAAATGATACAATTAATTTTCACAGTAACAGAATATTGAAAATTATGTTTTACACCCAATATAACCCGTGACCAGGTTTTTTTAGATTTATAATTAGAGAGATATTAAAGAGATGGTTTTATTTTGAGTGTAGTTTCAGAATAAAAATGTGTTATTTTTATTAAATTCTAATAAATGTGATAATATTAAAATAGTTTTGGAATGAAGGCTGTAAACATGTGTATTTTATGAAATTATTCTGTAACTAATAACCATGTTGGTATTAGAACAGTAATCGATCTAAAAATGAAGTCTTTTTACCAATAGACACTTGACACAGCTTACACTTTCTCAGAAAAGTAAAAATGCTCGTAGGGATGGAAAAATCAACGTAAAGAACGCTACTTTTCTTAAATATAGAGCAAGTAATTTAAAAAAGCTCTCCTACAGTTTTAGTGTCTAAAGGAAATATTGAATGACAATTAATTTATTTTATTTTACATAAGTTGGAAGGCTCTTTATTACATTTTCTCGCTTTACTTCATTCGTAAAGCAATCAATTTTGAAGCTACGGCTATTAGCATTTCTCTTCAAAGTAAGAATTGAGACCTACTTTAAAATAAGCATCCTTTTACCTTTGAAGCTTAGCACGCATCTTACGTAGTAGTTTGCTTTTTGCGCAATAAAAAGGTGTTATTTAAATTTTAAATTATATTTCAGTAAATACGAATATATTTCTATATTTAAATTATGCCTATGTACCGTGCAAACAGGAGAGATTCAAGATATAACCTACTTTATATTTTTTTATATCAAATAAGTATTTGTAAATCTTTTTAAAGTAAAATAGCCGTAAATTTTTGAATAGCCAACCTTTTAATTGTACGATGACTAAGGGTCGGTTTATTCATCTATGGGTAATTGTCTTTCTGAATCAAATTCTTCGGTAACGATTTTTACAACAAAGAAAATCAACAAATTTAACTGACAGATAAAAAGATTAATAAACCGGCCCTAAGTTTACAAAAATTGAAATTCTTTACCAGAAAATTATTTAGAATTTTTTTGTATACTTACCCGATTCTCCGGTAACAAGGCCATGTTGGAAGGTTCGTAATAAAGCCAATTATTATGGCTGGATGTTTATCATTTCAATTGCATACAAAATTTTAGTGTAATTTAACGAAGAAATTAAAAATACATTATTTTTTCTACGATCGTTTCTTTATCGCAAAACTTGATACAATAATTATGTTATTTTTATTAAAAGTTCTTAAAGTGCCTCACTAAGAAATTTATAAAATTGTTCTCTAGTATATTAGATTTCTTAGAACTGTGTCCACCTGTTTTGCATTTTAAACATTTGTAATTTGTGCTATTCAGTTGAATAAGAAGACTTTAGTTTATTTATTTTGATTTCTTTGGATGCAACTCAAAGTAGTTAGAGTTAATAATATCGACAGCACCATTTATATACAGGGTGTTCCTTAAAGGTGTTCCATAAATTTAGATATAGATTCTGCGATGAAACACAATTATAAAAATTCAAAGAAACATGTGGGTTCCGACGCCTCCTAAGGAAGATATTGAATATTTTTATGATTGGCATTTATAACTGGAACAAAGTGTCCCCATTGAACCTTAAAAATGAATTAGAAGAGGAGGGCCGGTTGTGATACTTTAAAAATAAATCTCAATTTTTATAACTTGAATTGTTGTGTAATAAATGCCAATTATAAAATGTTCAACATCGGCGTTGAAGCTGTCGAAGCCTATATGTTTATATGAACTGTTATACTTGTTTTTGATCGCAGAATCTACAGAGTGTCCCAAAATTAGCCTGCCAAAATGTACCAGCTGATTCTACGTTCAAAAATAATGCAAAAAGTTTTAATAAATATAGGATGAAAAATGCTTCCTAAGGAAGCTACAGCCCCCCGAAAGGGTGGCCCCAACGAGGAGTTTTCTGTAATATCTCTGCAACTATTTGAGGTAGATTCATGAAATTTGGTGAGTTTGAAGCTTCTATAATTTGCCACATATTTTGTTTTCCAATTTTCAGAAATTTTGCCAGGGGCGTCACATACAGAGTGGGTGCTGGGTAAATTATGCCCCATATTTTATGTGTGGATAATTTTTAAATTTTTTATATCAAATTATGAAACTTGGTTAATTTTTAGACAAAAAAGGTCGTCTCAGTCGATCTTTGAATCTTGAACCATTATCGAGTAAAATCGTTTTGAAGAAGTCATGTCCATAAAAACTACACTAATAAAAATAAATTTTCATTTTGGAATTTTGTTTTTATTATTAATATTTGACGAAGAAATGCTAAACGAAGTAATAAATACCTATAAATTTTAATCCACTATCTAATTTTGATAAAATTTAGTTTTGTGATTATTTTTCATGGACGTGATTTTTTCAAAACGATTTTACTCGAAAACTGTTCAAGATACAAAGATCGACTAAGACTACCTTTTTGTGTAAAAATATACCAAATTTCAAAGTGTGATATAAAAAATTTAATGATTATCCAAAGAATATGGGGCATAATATACCCAACACCAACCCTTATGTGACGCCCCTGGCAAAATTTCTGAAAATTGGAAATAGAAATATGTGGCAAATTATAAAAGCTTCAAACTTATCAAATCTCATGAATCTATCTCAAACAGTTGCAAAGATATTACAGAAAACTCCTCTTTGGGGTCCCCCTTTCGGAGGGCTCTAGATTATATGAAGCATTTTTCGAGTCATGTTAATATAAACTTTTTGTCATATTTTTAGAAGTACAACCTGTTCTAGAAATATTACACGCTAATTTCGGGACACCCTGTATAAATGAATGTTATAATAATAGTTTCTATAGAAATAAAGTGTCGGTTAGTGTTAATCGTATATTGAAATATCGATTTACGATTTACGGTAAAATATTTATTAATTTGATATGCAATAAATGCATATGTAGTACTTTTTTCACGAATGGGTTTGATTTTTGATTCGACGTTAAACAGGTAATGCCTCCAATTTGGAAAGGTAAAATATAACAATATAAATCTGAAGCCGAATACATCTAAATAGTGTCATTTGGCACGTCGAATCGACATGGAAAATAAGTTGTATATAGGTTTAGACTGACCTATTACTTATTAGATGGCCAGATACTACTAAGTAGTTTTTAATGTAAAGTATACATATAGGTAACGGGTGTTCGTTTAAAAAAGGCGTCAAATTGGCTTTGATCTTTGTCGCTATCTTTGTCTAACCAACTTAATTTACGATGTCGTTGTCTTTTAAAAAATAAAGTCAAAGCCAATTTGACACCTTTAAAAAAAACCCCGATACAATCCACGTGGCAAATTACTTACCTTATTATGTATAAATTAAAAATTTATGAGTTATCCCTAAATAAATCGATGATTTCTAAATTTATCCAAACCCTAATGAAATATGATACGAATATAAATGAAGCAACCATTTATACTCATAGTACCATATCTTAGGTAATCCATTTCAGTTTGCTTTGTTAAACCGATTATAACTATCTATTGTGACTTGTAGATGCAAACGTGGCTCTGATGCAGAAATAGGTAGGTATAGTTCAAATGTTATTCATTTCAACTAGTCTTAAATTTGGCTTGTTGGCAAGCGAACAACAATTTTCTCATAAGCGTTTAGGGTTGAATATAATTTAACACAAAGCGAATACAATAATATTACAGTATTGTAAGTACATATACAAAATTATTCTAACAGTATCAACTAAGCTGATCAAAATATAAATATAAAAAAATATACCAAACAAAATTATTGGACATAGAAACAATACAAGAAAAAAATATTTCTGGGCTAAAAAAAGTAAACCATGGTGATGAATAAAAAGAAAATTGGAAACATTACTGGCAATTATACGGATTAAATAATCTATTAGATTTTTTATCTTAATGGAATGCATAATTCACAACAGGGATCGTAACCCAGTTAGCAGACTGTTGGGCGCCGCCAATCCCCTCAACCAGATCAATTAATTATCATCCTCGACGTCGTTGGCGACTACGAACTTTGCTTTCGTTGCGATTCCATATTATAGAGAACTTTTACTGAGCTTTACAATCAACGGTCTACGAACAGCTTTAAGTGTTCATTCACAAATGTTAATTTAAACTGATTTCCCATTTACGTAGATACGATCCTCTTCAAATTGTTTTCTTTTCGCACATTTTTCGTCTCATGTTTGGTGACATTAAAAGATAAACCAACGACGGTGCGAAGGGAAATATCACGAGGGTGGTGGTTATTAATTTAGAATTTAACAACGCTAAATATAACTTTCTTTTTCCATTTTTTCACAGAAGAAGCCTGTAAACGTTTATTGTACCACAATTCATATACTTGCCTAATGTTTTAATTTTTGAATTGCTAGTCTAGAGAATGCATTGATATATTTTGGAGAATTTACTGTCTACTCTACAACTACATAAGTTAGTGCTTAAAAAACAGTTCTAATTTGAAGTATTCATATAGGTTAATACCAACTAGCTGACTGTTAAGACAAGGAAAGAGAGCAGAGCCAGGATGTATGTTTCTTTCCGTTTCATGCAGTCTTTGGGCTAGTTGCCATTTGCTTATCTGTATACTTAACTCGCAGTATTTAAACGGTTAATCGTACGGAATTCACTTTACGCTTATTTTCTTTGTATTTTATTAATAAAAAATATTTAATAATTTAAAAAATATTCAGTATCAAATATGTAGCTGTGAAAAGTTAAAGAAATACAGGTTAGATTATTTGTTCTCAACTTACAACACACCCTAAAGTTTACCCATTGACCCTTTTCGCAACGAACATACCAACTTTACAAGATGCGGTAGGGTTTCGACAATACTATGGAGATTATCGGTAGATCAAATTCTCATTTACACTCACTTTACACATTTAAGTACAGTGCTAAAGTGTATTACAAAAAGTTCATTCTTTACAATGTTTCTGTCACCGACATGAAACAATTCGTCTTTTAAAATGAAAAATAAGTTGTAAAGCTAGTTTGGTGTTCCGACGGGTTAAAAATAATACGAGTAGTTTGGATTTTATACAGGGTATTTCATCAGTGATAATGAGCCTGATGGAATTGAAAATGCAACCCACAATACATTTGCAAAGTTAACTAGATAGTTGTTTTTTGGTTTAAAAAACATAAAACTTAGTAAGCTGTGCAGTTTCGTACATTTTAACATAAATGTCATTCGTTTTTGGTTAAATGAAATTGTGAAAACGTCAGTTGCGACAAATAAAAGTGCTGGACGCAAAGCTATCATGGATTCATAATTTTATTTTAAAAGATTAGGATATCTAAAATAATCGCGTTAACTTTGCAAATGTATTGTGGGTTGCATTTACAATTCCGTCGGACTCATTATTACTCGTGAAATACCTTGTATTTATACAATAAAAAAGATGATAATACAATTCTGAAATATTAAAAAAAATCGGTCGTATGTTGTTTTATGGTTTTCGTGACACTAAAGGATTAAATGAATATCCTATTTAGGCGAAATTATCCATAATCATAATGACAAACTTGGCGCCAGTAGCCTTCCGAGTGTGTTTTTGTTGTGTAGCAACGTTTCTTTATAATATATATTTATAATATCCTGTAACAGCCATTTCTGTTAAATTTTAACGGTCGTAACTGTCATCGATGGCATAACAGTCATGGAAACACTACAGTTATAATGAAATAACAATCAAGTATCACAAAAGGTTCTTTTTGAGTTATGGTAGGTACCTACAGATAGACGTACATAGGTAGGTACACATTTTTTCGAAAATGGTCAAAATGGATTAAGGGATCAAAATGTATAATAAGTAATCAATATCTCGTGATCGAAAAAAATGACGATTACAATAATTTTTTATTTTGTATAAGACAGTAATTATGGAATTAAAATATGTAGAATATAAACATTAACGCTCATTCCAGTTTCAAATTCTGCACTAAAGATTAAGAAAATTAGTTTCCAAAAACACAGTATTCATAATCTTTTTTTTTTAATTCAATCTCAAACAATAGTATATTATATACTAAGGAATTGAGGTGCATCATTTAATCCCTGAGGGTGAATTAGATTAATTCACCCGCAGGATTAAATGATACCTCAATCCCGTGGTATACCTATACGGTATTTTTTGCACTTCCAAAGCATTTGCATGTTATATCATTCTAAATTTATGCTTGTCAAAGTGACAAATGTGTCGGCAACAACAATAAAATACTGTCCAAAATGACAAAAAATACTCGTGTAACTTAGCAATGTAAATTTAATCCCTTGGGATTAAATAGGTCACTTCAGTCCCTGCAAAGAGGGATTAAATTAGCACATTTAATCCCGGAAGTGCAAAAAATAGCTTAAACATTACGGATTTTTTAATGATTTGTTTTTAGTGAATATCACGAGACGTTGGAATATATGAGTATTTTTGTTTTTATTAGAGATAGTAATGCAGATTTGTATGTTCAATTATTGTTCATTAATAATTCGTGGAAAAATTCGTTAAAGTCGGAATGGTTTTCGCGCCACTAAAAAAATTCATTTTCAAAGTATGGTTATAACTTCTTCACATGCCAAGAAATGGTTTTGACATCATAGAGGCATTTTTTATGTAGAATTCAACGAGGTAAGTTTAAGTTTTTCTTCGCCAACGGATTCACTGATAACAAGTCCAACTTCATTTTTTTTTTATAGGCGCCATATCGGAATTTAATATAACGTGTGATTCTTTAAATTTCCATTCTAGGTAAGCCTTGGAATTTGAACGTATGCGCCGAATTGATTCATGTGTTGCTGTCAGTGTCAAACAACAACCAAAAACCTAACCTTTTTGATATTTAAAGAAATGAGGTGTAATCAAAGACTTGAATTTTTTTTCCACCGCCAACTCAGAATGGAAATTTAATGAATCACACGATACTTACCACATGTCATATCATAAATAAATTTAGACCGTTAAATTTAATACAATTATTTTTTTTCACTAATCTCGGAAAATCTTACACTGTCATGAGGACGTTAAGGACAATATATCAATTAAAATATAGTGTGACAGTAGTTGATTTGGTATAGCATAAGGCAAATGAACAATGAGAGGTTGCCCAGAAAGATTTTAAAATACGTTACCAGAAATAGAAGAAAATGAAGTAAACAACGAAAATCTTGGAGAAAATGAATTGCGGAAGCTATGAGCGTGAGAGTAAGAGAAATGGAAAAATAAGATTGCAAATTTAGAGATTTTTGGATATTGAAGTGCGGGAAGCAGCGAAGGCTGTGGGAGCCCCCTATTTAACGAAAAACAAAAAACATGCTCTTTTCAAAATAGCTCAGAAACGACTCACAATTTAATTGTTTTCTCAACGAATTATTAATAAGCAAACAAATCTACACTATTTCGTCCATACAACCGACTTTCTACCTCCAATAATAAGTGTAGTTTTCGTGGACATGATTTTTTCAAAATAATTTTACTCGAAAGCGGTTCAAGATACATAGATCGACTGAGACTACCTTTTTTGTGTAAAAATAAACCAAGTTTCAAAATTTGATATTAAAAAATTAATAATTATCCCCACAAAAATATGGGGCATAATATACCCAGCACCAACCCTCTTTGTGACGCCCCTGGCAAAATTTCTGAAAATTGTAAAAAGAAATATGTGGCAAATTATAAAAGTTTCAAACTCACCAAATTTCATGAATCTACCTCAAACAGTTGCAAAGATATTACAGAAAACTCCTCTTTGGGGTCCCCCTTTCGGGAGGCTGTAGCCTCCTTATATAGGAACCATTTTTCAACCTATATTTATTGAAACTTTTTGCATTATTTTTGAACGTAGAGTCAGCTGGTACATTTTGGCAGGCTAATTTTGGGACACCCTGTATATTGCCATGATACAGTTTTAATCTTTGGAAAATACTGAAGGGATAGCCAATAATCACATGCAGTCGACATTCAATACGTTATTAATATTAAATCACATTTATTTATTTATTAATATTGTTTTCGGTACCATAGAAAACAGTAAAATACAAAAAAAATATTGGTCCTTCTGGAATTCGAACCCGCGACCTTCCGTTTGGCAGCCAAGTCCCAACGTCACTAGTCACTATGAGAAATATAAGTATTTTAAGAATATCTCGTTTTTGGAAATTTTTTTTTCGGAATTTCAAAAAAAAGTTCTGACAAAATTTGTTTAAAATTTAATTCTAAATCAATGTTAAAGAAAAATCTCGCAAATTGTTTATTTTTCAAGCTATTCCTAAAAAACCTAAAAATGTTTTCGCGTAAGTACCACTTGTGTTGGTGGTATCTAAATGAAAAAGATTTAATGTGGCACCCATAATTTTGTTCAAACTCTTAACTATGAAATTTGAATCAAATCCGATAAGTCGTTTTTGAGTTATCGTGGATACAGATATACAGACACACACACATTCCGACATCATGGTCAGAATGGATTCAGGGGCCCTCAAAACGTGTAAATCCATCAAAACCTCGAAGTCGAAAAAAATCACGATTACCTACTATACTTTCTTATTACTTCGTATAACAAAGTAATAAGTGTAAATAATTATAATACCGTTAATGTTAGGACCATACAACTTAAATACGTTTATGCCTAAAATGAAGTGTAGAATCTAAAAATTAAAAAATATACAGGGTGATCCATTTAAAATAGGAACCGGAAGTGAAAATATTTTAGCTCAAATCGGTAAGCTGAATTAGATAGGTAACCAAATTTTCAAAATTCTACTGTTATTAGTTTTTCATATAGAGATCGATGTCCCTCTACATGACTCCCTGTATAAGTGTATACACACATTATCACCTATAATAGGTGGTAATGATACACACCGCAGTAACATTACTTATAATGTCTAAAGTAACAGTATATTCATTTTCATAATTTTAAGATGGTGGTTCGGTATCTATACCGCATCATTAAGATTACCAAAAGCTAAATCTCACTAATACCTTTAATGCACGGCCCATAATAAGACCCTTGTACATAATCCTTTTAATAATCATTATATGGAACGTTTCCGAAAATGTCTACAATGGTTATAATAACACATTCGCCTACACGCTCCAGATTCCTAGAATTCCTGTATGAGACTTCATGGCGAAACAGAATTTGCTTATCTGTCTCTAATACTCGCATATGTGTAATGTATAATAATATGAACATATTACAACTATGTAGTAACATTTCTACCTCATTATGTTGCTAGAACCCTAAATAGAAGAAAATGTTGCTTACCTTATCAGTTGTTAAAGAGTTGTTTATTTTCTTCGTCGAGTCAATTTACCATTGGTGACACCAGGGACTATGGTCTAAAAAAGACAAGCAATTGCAAACTGTATTATGTTTAATATGGTAATATGATCTATAGGACATAGTGTTAGAGGGTGTCCTGCGATTTTCAGGAGCAAAAATCTTTAAAAATCGTTTTAATATTTGCAGGGTCACTTCGACTTCAATTCAAAATTATTTTCGATTTTTGCAAATCATATAGGCTTGGATGGATAAGTCACAAGTATTTTTCGTTACAGATATTGATATATGTGATTAAGAAATGATATATTTAGAATAAAAAGTTAACCTGTTATGTAAGACTTCAAGAACATCGGCATATTTTGACAAATTGGCCCTTTTCGTAAAAAAGGATCGCTAATGAACAATTTATTGCATTTTTCATCATAATCAATTAATTTCAATCGGGATTTTTTACATAACTTTCGTACAAAATTGTTTAATAAAATGAGTTAGATAGCAACTCAATTTATTTTTAAATCTTTAATTTTGTTTTCTATAGCAGATGTTAAAGTGTGCTTTTATCAACTCAAAATAGTATATAAAGTAGCAGTTTATCCCCAAGGGTAGATAAAAAATTTGATTTTTTCGAAATGAATGAATTTAAACGTATTACTGTTGATTTTGACACCATAGTGACAACTCATAATATTCACTGACATTTTAAATTGTCATTGATAATAATTTTATTTGTAAGTAGTTCTTATTTATAATTGGTTTTTCTTTACCATTTGCTATAGAAAAAATTTTTGTATTATATACGACGATAACATTTTATTATCTTCTAGAGCTTATTAGCGTCTCGGCCGACGCCTCGACGCTAAAATCGCTCTCTAAGATAAAGACAATGTTACCGTTTTGTATAATAAATAACTATTAAATATATAAAAACATTAACAATATTTTGCTACATAATTGCAAAAATATTGTTAATGATGTAGCTCCGCTGAAAATGAATGAATAAAAAAACTGATCACGTGAAATATCTACTTGAACCCTACTTTAAATCTAGCAGATGGAAAAACATTTTTTTGCACCCTCGAAGTATAAAAATTAATGTTGTTAACAAATTGCAATATCGAAAGATATAAAAAAATCAGGAGTGATGAATAATTTTTTGTAATCCCATGTAAATTTACATGAAAGGGTATGTTTGAAGAATCCGATCGTGTTTATCGCAAAAGTCATTGCATGTTGCAAATAACCATGTTTAAACAATGTCATGCGCGCCGTAAATTAACAAAGCGCTAGCGCGAAAACCATTACGATTTCGGAAAAAATTACGGGATGTCTTTTGTGGGAAATTTTATACTCTACAAATGTTATAATGTCTTTTTGGCATGACTGTAAATCTTACGGAGATATTCGCAAAAACCTATATATGTGCAGACTAATTACCAAATAAAAAATTAAACTCGCACACATGGGGACTTTTGACCCAATGTTTACAATGACGAAGCGAAGCTGTACACAAAAATCCAGCCAGTTGGTAATTTTTCCCAACAAAACCTTTTTTATTGTCTAATATGACTGGACTACTATTCCCCCAGGGAACCAAAAATGTCGTTATTAGATACCCCTTGATACTAGATGAAAAACATTTAATGCGTTACCCACAATTTTGTTAAGAATCTTAAATATAAAATTTGATTCATGTTCGTAAAGTCCTTTTAGAGTTATGGTGGAGTATGCCCATGATAATCCAAAAAGAGAGACATTTTTTCGAAAATAAGCAAAATGGAATCAAAGTAAAACGTGTATCTCAGGAAAAATCTCTTCTTCTTTTTCTTATTTTAGGTCTGGGACTTGTTTTTTCTGGTTTAAGTTTCGGTCTTATGATGTTGAGGTCCAACTCCACCTCCTTAGCGGTCTGCTGCGTGGTCTTGATCTGTGTGACTTCTGATTCATTCCTATCTTCGCGATTCTTTCGTTACCTATTCTTTGTACGTGCTCTCTGCCGTCTTCCCCAGCGTACAATATCTTCCGTTTTGCATGTTTCTCCGATTGTTTGGCTTCTTACTCTATCTCTTAGCGATTTTCTTGTTATGTTTAACAGTACTTTCATTTGATTTGTTCTTAATAGTCTTTTAATTCTCGTTGTATCTGCCCTTGCTTCGGTTGTATACGCCATGATGAGTCTTACACAAGTCTTAAAAATTCGATTTTTGCTGTCAACATTCATATTTTTGTTTCTCCAGATAATCTTCTTCATACATCCTGAAATCGTAGCAGCTTTACTGATAGTGCTGCATCGTTGGCGCATCACATAAGCTTGATTTCCTCATTACATTATGTATCCTCTCCTCACTGTCCTAACATTTTCAATTATTTTGTCTATTATCAGACCGAACAGGAAAGGGCTTAGGCTATCTCCTTGCTGCACTCCCGTTATAAGCGGTATTTCTTGGGTAAGTTCATTGTTCAGTCTTATTTTTGTTGTTATTTGTTTTTAGCTCGTGAATGATATGTGTGATCTTCTGTGGCGTTCGTGCTTCCTCTAGAATGCTTATAGTGTAGGTAATCTGACTGTCGAAGGCTTTAGTCAAGTGGATAAAACAAATGAAAACTGGTTTATTATGAAGATCGCGTTTGTAGTTGAGCGATTCTGTTTGAAGCCCTGTTTTTCGCTAATTAGAATTATTTCGCTTGACTTAATTTTGATGATAGTAAATAATTTTAATATAGTTCCTAGCAATGTTATTCTTCTATAGTTTCCTGGATCTTTTTTGTTGTTCTTCTTGATGCTTCTTTTCCAGTTTTGTGGTATAGCACAGCATCTATGATTTTTTGAAAAAGGGTTGATATTTCACTGATTAGGTGATTTCCTCCTATAATTTCACTACAGGCAGTTCATTCAATACTATATCTTCACTTGCCACTTTTCTGTTCTTCAGCTTTGCGAAATTGTGTTTTACTGGTTCCTCATTTATTGCTACTTTTCTCCCTTCTTCTGCTCTAGGTTGTTCGTTTATGTTGTTAATTAGTTCATTGGTGTTATACAGCTGATAAAATACTTCACCCATTTGTCTTTGGTAATTGTGTTTAGCTCTTTATATTTATTCAAATGCTTTTTCCTTGAGCATCGCGTTTTCCAAATTTTTTTTGGGCACCGTATTATATAAGTCCCAGTGGCGGATTTACGGGGGGGGGGGTTTCGGGTTCAACCCCCCCCCGTGGAGATATGTTAGCAAAAATTAATAAAAATAAAAAATAAAAATCCAAACCCCCCCCCCATGGTAAAATCCTGGATCCGCCACTGATAAGTCCCTTTCAATTTCCTTTGTGAAGCGTTGTTAGTTTTTTATTTCAATGATTGTTGCAATTACCCTGTCTCTAGTCTTAACATATGCTTCGTATTCGATTCCAGTTCTTTTGCTTCTATATCGTAAATACGCTTTTCGTTTCTCATCTGCTAGTACTTTCACTTTTTATGAAAACCAGGGTTTTATGTTGTGGGTGGCATTTACGTTCACTTTCCTAGTGGCGAGAGCTTCTTCTGTTGTTTTATGAATATTCGTCTTTATCTCAATATAGAAATGTATTACGATAATACTATACTTTTTCATTTTATATAAAAAAGTAAAAACGGGAAGCTACCTGGTTAGGAATTTTTGCTAACATGGGAAATTGTAGAATGAGATGTCGTCGAAGTCGCCATAATGGGAAGATGGAGCCGACACTCAGTTTGTTGAAATTATAATATAGATGAAAATATGGTAGTATTCATAAAGTTATAAAAAACGATTATACCCTTTAAAACCTTTGGCGATCATTTGGGAACACCCATGTGTTGCTTTCCGTCTCACGCAATCGTTGGGCTAGTTGGTACTAGTTACTCTGTATAGTAATCAGACACCATTTGTATATAAGGTGGATTTAATGTGTACTTCGATATAAAAGCCGAGTAGCTAGTACACAAGTTCTATTTTGCTTACATAAAATATGTATATGAGTATATATTTGCGTATTTCTTTTCATCTCTAAGTGTAAATACACAAACTCACAATAATATAATAGATACATACAACTGCCTGAAATTTAAATAGAAACAAACACAAAAGTGTTGAAAGAATTGAGAGCTATATAGCTGCATCTATTCAACTTCTATATTATACATTTCAGTGTTGACATATCTCTAACATAGAGCAAAACTATGGCGATAAGAGCAGAAGTGAATTTCAATAACCGAGCTGTAAGTGTGCTGTTTATATAGGTTGAATGCAAGTCTTTTGTTGCACATCGGCGCTGAACAGACATCACATTGGTGCATGCATCTGCATCCTTTGACTTAATTGGATGTAAGATTATTGATTGAACAAATTTAATGAGACAGACATAGTTCTTATCTAGATAGTTTTATACGGTTTCAGGACCAGACGGATTCTAGGTCGAACCCACTAACGTGACTTTTGCATAATATTACTCGTACATACTTGTTTTTACTTGCAAATAACAAATATTCCGTGTATTGATTAACTAGTAAACCTATATAAATCAAATTTTCATATGGAGCGTTTAGAAATTGGATTCTACAGGGTGATTTACAACTTATTGAAAAAAAAACAGATGTACAACGCATCCACACAAGTAACATCGCCCAAAAATTTAAATTAATAAGTGCCACTTGCTATTTTGTCATAAAAGTTCTTTCTTCTGGTTGTTCTTGGATGTGTGGATTGGCCTTGGATGCTGTGGATATGATAGGAGTGCATTTGGGTATTATGTATAATACCCCTAATGTACTGCAAAAATTAGCCGGATTTAGAGAGAGAGCGGCAGCAAGCGAGACCGGCGATATGGTAGGGCACACACTAGCTAGTACGCTGTCGTGTGTTGGTCGCCGGCTTGGCTCAACTGTGCATGAATTGCACTGTATACGTCATATTGTTAATTGGTACTGGTTGGGCGAGCTGCCTCGTACTTATGCAAGGATTTTCTTCCACATCCTGTAAAATTTGGTTGCGCTTTGCAAGGATTCACCATAAATTAATGTGCTATTTTCATAATGCAGCTTTGTAACAAGTGATACAAGCAGTTACAACGCAAAGTACAGACTAAAGTAATGATGTCAAATTCATGTGTGTGGTCAGGTACCAAGTCAGATGTTTTCAGGTTCAGAATTGTTCCTTTGTGAAGAACAAACGACAATTCAAAAATTGTGCACAAATGCACAATCCTAGGTTGTAATATTAATTTTTTCAGTAAGTTGTGAATCACCCTGTATACAACATGGCTGATATTCTATCGGCACTAAACTGGGAACTGTTTTATTTGAAAAGATATAGCTATTAGTTGTTTTAACAATATTCTTTTTCTCATACCTACACGAAAATGACCACTTTATTTGCGTGAAATCCGGGTACAAAGTCGCCTTTTTAGGGTAGTCGCAGAAAATAAGGAGTGGGGGTAACATTTCTCACTTGGGTAGCCATTCCCTCCCTGATATGCGGGAGTTATTTGTGTTTGTTTATGGTTGTCAAGGTAATTTTTTCACCGCAAAGTATCAAGCAAAAATGTCAGTGTTATGCTATTATAATTTGTTCGCGCGTTTCACGCAAATTGAGTGGCCATTTTCGTACAGGTATGAAAAAATAGAGTATGCTACACGAGAGGAATGGATTCTGCCTCGTGTTCTTGTTTCACACTCGTCAGAATCTCTTAATTCCTACCTTGTTGCATAAACTACTATTAAATCTAAAGAATATTGATTGTATTCAAAGCGCCCGCGACGCAAACCCTTAAGGCTCCTACACACAATGGGCCAACATAAGCCATCACCAATAGCACACCAATAAACGCCTCGACCAACACCGGCCACTGCAGGTGCCCACACATTGACCCAGGTGTTGGCTCAGGTGTAGGCTCAGGTGTTCGGATGATTCACTAAATATGGAAAAAATTAAGATTTATTTATAAAAATAAAGTAGAATGCTTTGTAGTATCATCTCTCAGGTAGTTGAGTATCAGCTGATCGTACTTTCGTACCAGGTGTTCTGTGCTCTCGTACTGAATGATGTGCCCATGTGTGGGCATGCGCTAGCATCTGCACCAACTTCCTTTGATGTGCGCTCCAAAAACCGATAACTTAGCCATCGTCAGCCACGCTTGGCGATCATACGCGAACATAAGCAAATGCGCTCTCTACATAATGGCCCACTGTGTGTAGGGGCCTTAACGAGCTTTCAAATTAATTTGTTATCGAGTCATCCATGAATCCGAAATCGTATGTCGTTACTTGAACTGCACGCTTTACAAATGTGAAATAAAACGTCAATTGAAAGCTAAAATGTGGCAAGTAGAAGACATACGGATTCAAATCCATGAATGACTCGATTACAAATTAATTTGAACGCTCCTTAGTAGTAGAAGTGTACAAACAACTCGGTCATTCGCGCTGCATTTAGCCGGAAGTTAAACAAATTGAATTATTTATGAACTCAAATTTTTTCAGCCTTTTTTCAAACTTTACTTTGAAAATAGCAGGTTTTTAAGATCATGACGACGTAACTGGCGATTTTCGCACAAAATGACATATACTAAAAATACCCGTACCCCGACATTTGAGAATTACAAAAAAATAAAATAGACAGGAAAGAATAGTCCCCACATGTTATACATTTTTGAAAGCAGAAAGAACATGCCTTTTTAACTAAGCCATAAGCAACTATGATTTGTGTTTAAAAAAACACAAGTTTATGTCATAACTTGAAAATTAATAAATTTATTGAAAATCTGATTATGTCATTCTACTTAAAAAAATGCCTGAAGAACGTGTTATTAACTTTCTCTAAATTGAAAAACACTCAAAATATAGACTTGTATCGAAAAGTTGAAAAATCGAGCTTTCCTTGATAACTCGAAAACAAAAGACGACAACTAATTTTGGTTTTCAGAATTGGGTTTATCGTGAAAAAAGAGATCGGGACTCCGTGGTCCATTTTTCGATATCTGTTATAGGTAACGGGTTGCCCTATCAAAACACGCAATTTAGTCCACCCTGCACAGTTCTACCATTTCTTTAGCTTGAGTAGAACCAATTAAATTGATTTGGTTAACCCAGAATATTAACACCTTTATACTTTTTTTGTCACAAAACCTGAGTTAATTAATCGACCCACCTGAACACATTTTTGATTTCATAACTTTAAATAACCTGACAAACTCACAAAATAGAAAACAAGAAATTCAGAAATTTTAGTTTTTTTTAAGTATTTCAACAACTATTCTTAAAATCTTAGATTTCTTTCAGAATATTGAGTTCAGTCTCGTTAAAAATCTTGCTCTTTAATTTTATATAGAGGGTATCTGTTTTATACTAAAAAAGATGAGGCGTGGATATGGAAGGTCAAAATAGTGACTGGACTACATTTACGTAAGTACCATATCCAAAAGTTCTCTCACTACTTACGGTGTTGAAAGTAGTTTTTCGAATTCATTTATTGGTTAGGTTTATCTATAAAACGAGTTACGAAGGGAATCTTAAATTAATTTAACAAAAATAAAATTATTCAGTGGCAATCTGGCAATAAGAATATGTGCCAAAAAAACCTCTCACAAGTACGCCACTGAAGAATATTGTTGTTAATAAGCTTCTTCTTATATAAATTTCAAACTAGTGAGAATCACCCAAGTTGCGAGAAATAGTCACCAAATAGTTTCTTACAACTTTATTGGCTCTGAATAGTTTGAAAATGAAAGAACAAAGCTATTCGTAAAGCCATCATCAAATCTTAGTTTACCACAGATTTCTGTCTTAAACCGTTTATATTTGGAAAATATACTTTCAATACGAATATGACTGTCCCAGAAAAAAGAAAGTACTTTTGGATATATGAAATGCGATCAATGAATAAATTTTGGTCTCTAGTATGCGCACCTATTTTTGGAAGTACTCGTATATACAGTACATGCATTTGAACCTTTATATCAAATGCAAGTACGGATACAGTCCCTTTAAATGGGAACAAAAAGCAATTATTTAACGGTTTACATGTGAGAAGGTAAATTATTCTGTCTTCTGTAAAGTGACGAGATATGATATGTTTGCTTCAATGGATGTGACAAAAATAGAACATAAAACAACGGACACAAAAGACAAATGTTACAACACTTTTTTTACAAACAATGAATGACAATGGAAAACTACTAGAAATATTATTCTAAATTATTGATTTTATTTTCTATTTACCCTATTCGAAACAAATTGATGATTGAAAATGATATTTACATTAGCTAAAATTAATGTTATTGAAATAAAGGATTATGCTAATAATTTGCACAAACAAACAAAACTCTAATGAAGAAAATACAGGTTTCCAACTAAATCAATTGAATTTAACAATAAACCGTTTAAAAAACATTTTACGAAATAAATATAAACAAATTTTAAAAGTTTATTAAATATCAGCAACAGCTAACAGGATAAAACAAAAATTTATGTTCTATACAGCTGTAAAATATGGACGACTCTCAATAAAACTTACTTTTATTGTCGATGTATCGTCAATTAAATTTGTACATTTGAATTATACTTTTTACATTTTAAACCGTAGGATGGATATTAACAACTTGATCAGTAATTGGCGCACTCCGAATACAGGGTGTTATAGAGCACATTAAAATTAAGGATAATCTGAAAAGAAAAATTAAATCTGATGGTTAGTTTCCGAGTTATAGAGTTTCCCTCATCCAAGTTAAAAGCTAATTCTTTTTATAACCAAGGCAAAAATGCGTGAATAATTCATGCTACTATAATCTCTGGAAAAAATGCAATATGATTTGTTCAATTTTTTTCAAAAAATCTCTAATACAGAGAAATTGAATAAGTTAAAATTTTATAAAATACCTAAATTTGAGAGAAATTTGAAGTTTGGCAACCTCTCAAACTATCTTTGGGATAAACTTCTATTGCCATGAAAATATTATTAATGAATTTCAATTGTTGTTTCTGTTTTTCAATAAAATTGACAGTACTAAATTAATTTGACGTTTCTATAAATTCTCGCATCATAAAATATTGAACGTTTCTCTTTTTTTTTCTCTCCGAACCTATTCACATATTCCATGCAGAGTTGCCACTTTTATTTACACAAAAATGGTCATATCTTTGTAAATAAAGGAGTTACAGCACTACGGTAAAAAAATTGGTCATTCTTAAAACGTAAAGTTTATCACAGTATGCTCCGAGTGCGCCAATTACTGATCACCCTGTATATCATTAAAAATTAAACGATTTGATTTGAATTATTGCACGATTTTCACCAAAAAAAAAACGAATAACTGACATATAATTAAACAATTATTAGTCAAGGAGGCTGCATACATCTGATGTAAACCAGAAAGTGTAAAATTTTTGATAATACACGTTGGAAGAACATTGCAAATGAGTAATAAAATCGACCGCCTGCCACTCGTATGAGACGACTCTAGAAAAGCGGTTTTCTTTTTGTAATATTTTACCACAATGATTTATACATCCATAAACATATTTGGTATAAAATGACATTTAAGTAATTTATTAATATCAAAATCAAAATAAATGTACTTAGAGGTTACATTGAGGCGCCCACACAATAAATTTGATGTACTTCACTACAGTAACACTCGTAAATTACAAAAACATTGACAGTTTCAAACAAATATTTAAAATGATTCAGAAACATTTTGTTTCCATTTGCCAACTTTTAACTGTAATAAATTAAGTTTCTAACATTTATAAGAGCTTGGTAGTGCTTCATTTTCATTATTGTATTTCAATTATAAGTATTATTTTCTTACTGTTATCTAATAAATTAACGAGGTTTAAATCCCGAATATACCTACATACTTACATTTATTTATTAGCTATGTAATATTTTAATAGCGAAAGAAAAAAATGTCAAATACCTACTTAAATGGTAAGCGATTTATAAATTGACTAATCATAAAAAGGTTAGTTAATTGATAATTGTTCTCTCAAGGAAACTTATTACCTTATTTATTTCATTTCCATATTTATGAAACACAAATAACCGTTGCTGATAAAACTGTGTTTTTTATAATACAAAACCATGGCAATGAAATCAAATAAATTTACTTGAGAAAGCAATAGAGTCATCCGGAAATCTTTGACATACCTTTTTCATATTTAATTGCAAAGATTAAGTTAAAAAAATAATAAAAGCATTGAAATAGTTATTTATACAACATGTATCTAAAGCGACATTTTTTTGCACGGTAAGAAAGTTTAAAAACCGAGTCGAAGGCGAGTTTTTTAATTCTCACGAATGCAAAAAAAAGCTTTAGATACAAGTTTTATACATAATTTTTTCGATTACCACTCCTAAAGAGATTAAAAATCATCAACATCATTTCAAAATTGTGAACGAACATAGTTATTTTTCGATTACCACTTCCTATAGAAGGCCGTTTTGTGACAGTTCCCATCCGTCAAAAGCATTACTTTTTTGCATAGTGTGCAAAAAATAGTTAATACAACTACTGAAATGAACAAGGAACATCTCCGAAGCCATAATATTTTAGCAAATAAAAGTTTATTTTGTAAGAGCAGTTTTTCTCTCAAAAACATTCATCAATATTTCCTTTCATTCATATGAAATTCCACCGTTTCATAAATGCATAAACACACATATTAAAAATAAACAAAGAAAGTTTATAAATATAAAACAATAGTCTTGTGTATAGCAGCAAGAAAAATTGTTCGAGGCTTTGTTCTTGTAGAATTGTTAAATTGAAATTTCCCTTACGTTTATTCAACAAAAAGGGGAAGTTTAATTTCTGGCATACAAAATGCCAAGAGCAAATTAGGTATTTTTACGGTCTACGGAAAAACCACTTAAAAATTCACTCGCAAAACAATCTAATATGCTGTTTGTGCACCTAGTATTTATAGCAGTCGAATTATATTTAGTATATTTATTATAAATTAAAATAGTCACTGCCGTCGGCAGTTATTTTGGCTCCTATACGAAACTATCAGAATTATTGTACCTACATTGGTCGAACGTCTGTAAAATGACAAAATTTATTAAATTTATTTTGGATATAAAAACTAATACATTTAACATTTTATGAAATTATTTTATAAATCTTTTTTAGTAAATAATGTTTAATAATTATTTGATTTGTTTTTCAAACAATCGCATCTCACATTGCACTTAGTTGATAAGTACACCTAAGCGACTCAATAAGATTAGTACTGTTTGCAGACCATGGTTCTACGTCCATTGACTAGATTATTTAGTTTCATTCAATGAGATTGAGCGATTTTTTGCTTGATTAAACTTTTAGATAACCCAAATTATCTCATTTATATGACACTACGGATATACAATATACCTACATATTTTTTAGAATATAGAAATTATTTTATATACACGAAATAAATGATTGCCAATATAAGAAACCAAATAAAGTTTTTGATTATGAATGATTTATTATTATTATTTATTATTAATAGTTCAGTGAAAATAGGATTTAAGGTCAAGATGAAATATCATCTGGGAAATTTAATAACCTTCATTTTGCAGTGTCCTACTTCAAAAAGATTGGACGCGATGTTCAATTAAAGGGGCGAGTTAGGTTTTCGCAGAATATGTTACTAAAGTTTTACGACAAAATATTGTAAATCTTTAAAATTTTGTACTAATAACTTTTTTCGAAATTTTCATAATTTATCCAATTATCGCTTTATTCATGTTTGAAAAAAGCATGATTACTTACTACCCTTATTACTTCGTATAAAAAAGTAAAATTTTTCGCGCGATTCATAAAAGTGGCTTTTATATAACTAAACTTGTAGAATAATAATAATAATCTACTTTTGTATTTACGGTTTTTACGTAAAACTTGTATATTCAGTCCGTGAGCGCGTCAAATTGTTGTACGTCAATGACGCCATAGCATCCATCACTCAACATATAATGCTGTAAGTACTCCTAAATAGAACTAACAAAGTTTGTTAAAATAAAAAATAACACTTCAATGCTATAATTGGTACTCATGTCTGGATTTTAATAAAATCCAATACGTTGATTGGTCGATTCTATGTACTATAGCATGTTTAGAATAGCTTCGTAGATATTCTACAAATCTAGTTGTAATCATCAGAATCCCATCACTGGTAAGGATGTTTTTCGGTTTAGACAATCGAGTTTTGGTTAATCCAACCAATGAAAGTATCAGAGTTTTGTAAAAGTGTTACAAAAAGAAGGGTTCGGTAAAATATCGGATTAGAATAGTAAGATTATTATTCATTACGGCTTCAGTATACTTTCCAACGATCTTTACTATACATGTAGCTATCGTATAAGAAATTCAAGTGCTGAACAGATATTTATACAGGGTGTCCCTGAAAGGTCTGTACAAAACGCTACCACAAGTTTTTGGGCTCAAAATAGGTTGTTTGAACCAAACATATCTCAGTCCAAAAGTTCTTCCTTACTGAGTTACAGGGCGCTAAAAATATTTTTCCAAATATTTTTTTAAATATATCTACAGGTTACAGTAGAGATTTAAAATTTGATGGATTATTAAGTCTATAAGGAAGCTACAATGTGTTGGTATTACAACCAAAATAAGTAATAACAGTGACGTACTTATAAGGGGGATATTAGTTTATAACAAGAATTAGGATAGATACGATCAAGACACGTAAAAAAGGTATACTTGTTTGACTTGCGTTAACTCAACTGTTTGCGAGATATTTAACTATGAAAAATTTTTTTGCTGTGAAAACAATTTGTGACTTACCCTGTAAAGTAAAAAATATTGGGTCACTCTAATTCAGCTGATTCAACGTCTAAAACGAAGCATAAATGGTTATAGAAACCGACCCACCAAACAATTTCGTTACTAAAATACAGGGTGTTAAAAGTTATCTTTTTTATTCGCCCTGTATCTTTTTTACGTATATCTACAGAATGGTTTAAGATAAGAAATTATGTTTAGATGTGAACGTAGAATCATCTGTATTAGAGTGACCCAATCTTTTTGACTATACAGGGTAAATCACAAATTGTTATAATAGAAAAAATTTTTTTTTCAAACTGTAATATCTCGCAAATAGTTGAGTTAATGTAAATCAAACAAGTATATCTTTTTTACGTGTCTTGAGCGTATCTATCATAATTCTTGTTATTTTGTTTATCAAGAAATTATGATTACAAATTGTCCACGACAAGCAATGGATGTCAAAATGAGCATTCCGAAACAAGTTACCCAAATAGTTCGTAAATACCTCGGTAAATACTAAATACAGATATCCTAAAACAATCTGACAATCACCTGATGTATTACAGTGAATTTTGGTAGATTAGTTAGCCTTTTAGGGAACTATAAATCAATGGTATTATTAGCGTAATTACTTATACAGGGTGTCCCTGAAAAAACTGTACAAAAAGCTACCACAAGTTTTTGGGCTCAAAATAAGTCCTCAGTCCAAAAGTTCTTCCTTACTGAGTTACAGGGCAATAAAAAATATCTTACCAAATCATTTTTACTTTCTTATACGAAGTAATAAGAAAGTATAGTAATCGTGCTTTTATTCGAATTCGAGATTTTGATGGATTTACACGTTTTGAGGGCCCCTGAATCCATTTTGACCATTTTCGCCATGATGTCTGTCTGTCTATCTCTATCCACCATAACTCAAAAACGAGTTATCGGCTTTGATTCAAATTTCATATTTAAGAGTTTGAACAAAATTGTGGGTGCCATTTCAATGTTTTTCATCTAGCACCAAAACAAGTGACACTTACCTGAAGACATTTTTAGGTTTTTTAGGAATATCTTGAAAAATAAACAATTTACGAGATTTTTTTATTCTTTAACATTGATTTAGAATTAAATTTTGAACAAATTTTGTTTGAACTTTTTTTTGAAATTCCCTCAAAAAAATTTCAAAAAAACGATATAGGTATTCTAAAAACTTATACAGGGTGGTCCAGGTTGAACGTTTAATTTTGGGAGGTGATAGAGCATCATGAAAAAAGTAGACTTTTATTAAAAAACTTTGCTCAAAAATGTTTTATAACAAAGTTTAAAATAAAAACTCGTTTTCTTAACATAACTTCTAAACCACTTGAACGATTTCCATTAAATTTCGCACACAGAGTAATGTAGTTCATTTCAAGACAATGATGGTGTTCATTTATAAAAAAATCTCCAATGGCAATATAAAGAATTAACAAACAAATTGTCTTTCTGACGTTTATTAATAAACATCAAAAAAATGTTACTATGACAAAATTCACATTGTTTGAGGAGCGAATATACGAAAACGGTTATACCACGTCGTCAAGGGGTATATTCGCTTATCAATACATAGTAACTATGTAAAACTTGTAGTTGCTATTGGGTAAATTTATAATGAGTTATATAATCAGTAGTAATATCACAAGAGCATAGAAAATAATCGATTATACTTCCGAGTCACTAGACGTATTCTGCGAAACACCACTCGAGCTAACGCTCTCGTGGTGTTTTAAGGATATACGTCGAGTGACGAGGTTAGTATAATGATTATTTTCGTTTGCTCGAGTGATATTCGTTACGATTATATAAAGAATTAACAAACAAATTGTCTTTCTGACGTTTATTAATAAACATCAAAAAAATGTTACTATGACAAAATTCACATTGTTTGAGGAGCGAATATACGAAAACGGTTATACCACGTCGTCAAGGGGTATATTCGCTTATCAATACATAGTAACTATGTAAAACTTGTAATTGCTATTGGATAAATTTATAATGAGTTATATAATCGGTTATACATCGAT
Organism: Pediacus dermestoides; assembly: GCA_963942485.1. Classification (NCBI taxonomy): domain Eukaryota; kingdom Metazoa; phylum Arthropoda; class Insecta; order Coleoptera; family Cucujidae; genus Pediacus; species Pediacus dermestoides. The sequence goes on from OZ012626.1 coordinate 16,132,684, forward strand.
AACTTGCTGCACAGTTACAAATCGTGTCAGTTTGACAGTTAAAATTCTGAAGTACTTTTAGTATTACTACTGATTAAAACTGTATCATGGTAATGTATAAGAAAGTCATGTGTTGGACACATCAGATATTTTAAGTATGTCTACAAAATGATTTAAAGTAGAGATCTGAAATTTGGTGGGTTAATAAGTCTATACGGAAGCTAGAATGTGCTGGTATTACAACCAAAATAATATTGTTCGGTGAAGTACTTATAGGGGGAGACTCGGGGACTTCTTGAAGGGGATTGAATATTTTTACAAAATAACAAGAATTATGATAAATACATATAAAAAAGTATACTTGTTTGACTAGCATTAACTCAAGGGTTTGCGAGATATTTAAATTTGAAAATTTTTTTTGCTATTGAAACAATTTGACATCCTGAAAAGTCAAAAATATTGGGTCACTCTAATACAGCTGAATATACGTCCACAACTAAACATAATTTCTATCTTAAACCGTTCTGTAGAATATACTTAAAAAAGATATAGGGCGAATAAAAAGATATCTTTCAATACCCTGTATTTTAGTAGGTACCTAATGAACAATTAAATTCTAAATTAGGGTAGGCTGTTTTGTGTTGTAATTCCATTTTATTATAAATATACGTTAATTTCATTTATAAAATTAAATTAATTCAAATTACAAAAGTCAAGTTATGAGGCATTTATTTATAATTTTAATTATATCTTTATAATAAAATGGAATTACAACACAAAACAGCCTACCCTAATTTAGAATTTAATTGTAGGCACGGTACAACCATTTATGCTTAGTTTTGTGTCTGTGATTAGCAGATATTACTGAAACAGTACGATCTAGACAACCGTATATAGGATGAGTTTTTATAAAGATGACAAAATCCGAACGGAAATATTCTAGTTTCGACTTTGTGACAATTGTAATAATTATGTTAGTTGTAAGTATTATAGGAAATGTTAATTGTGATTTTCCAGTTCCAATAGGGTACATTTTGGTGATCATTGTAGATAGCCAAAGAGTACAAATGAACAATTTTTAAGATAATTAAATTTCCTTCAAAAAGAGCTCTCTTCACCCATTGTTCTAATGCTAATCTTAGACCGTAAAGTAAATTGAAGCATCTATGTCGATAAACTTTTACCAAAGCAACATCAGTAACCAGTTAAATCAACTAAAGGTAAATGAAAGAGCGTTTACCAGAACAGCTATAGTATCATAATAATGGATTTATGGTAGAATTTAGTTGACATGTGACTCACTTCTGTTTCTCTTTCTGTCTCTACAAAGAAGGCGAATGTGTGAACCGTTTTAGTATGGGAATTTGCAAAACGTGAAAATTCATTTATATTTTGAATGGGCTGAATGAAATTCGAGGAAAACAACATATTATATATTAGTACATATTTAAATTGAGATAAAGTTCTGTAATTAGGTACCAATATCATGAAAATCTAAGATACACATCTTGATTACTTTGTGAGTGTTTTTTTCGTGATGTAATTTGGACTTATCAACTTAAAATGAAGGTATTCGTCGAGGTTTATAAGTCAAATTCTGTGTCATATTATCCAATAATATCCTGAAGAGACATATAAGATATTTTAATTAGTTTCTGAAACATCTAAAAAATATTGTAATTTAAGGATTTTTTTTGTATGGAGATATCGAGTTTAAAAAAGTTACAGGTTGTATGGTATTATACTTTGACAACTTATCTAATTCATTCTACTCAAATACAAAAAGTAACTCTCTTGAATTTTTAATTTGTGGTTGGGAAAAACATGAAATTTGATTGCATATCCTGATAGAGGACGCAAAAAGTTGTGGAATGTATATTTGTTTTTTATATTTCTCTGAATAACCTCCCAAAAGTAGAAAACAGATATCCCCAATTTTCAGTTTCTTTAGAAACTAATCAAGATACTTTATAATTCTTTTTAAGATGTCGTTGGGCACGTATCACCTATTATGCAAGTAAAGTACAAACAAGGAGGAGTTACAAATAGAATTTTGTTCTTATTTTATTATAACTAATCCATAAATAGCATTTGGTAGCAGTGAATTTGCGACTATTTATTACTTAGAATTTACATTGTTCATAAATTTACTGGTTACTGGTTCAGTTGCTTTGTGTGAAATATATTATCTTCTGTTGGTATCTTTTGCATTAATTGAGGCTTAGAAAGGGGTAGATTCTCTTGCTGGGAAGTATATTTTGAAATACATACATAAGTATGAAGGAACAACAAATCTCTACTAAAGTGCATCTATAGTATTTATTTATTTAATAATTGTGTTTGAATAAATGGTCAATTTAAAGTAGACAGGGCTAGTAACTTGTACAAGTTACTTGTACGTGTATTCCATTAGCTATTGTTTATATTTCATCAGTCCAGTAAAATATAGGTATACCTAGGTACTTTAAATATAAAGTATTAGAAGTGAGTTAGGAAGAAGTGTCACAAAAATGCATAGAACATTAATACATTGTACTCCTGAAAAATTATATATAATTTTGTAATATCCGTACTACAGCTACTTAATTCTCATAGATAAGTAAATATGAAAGTACCTAAGTATAGATAACTTAACGATTACTTTCATTGTTCAAGAATACGTAACTTTACAAACCCAAAGAGAAAAAAAGATTGTAATTGCACGGATGACATTACAAACAGCTAGGCACTGGGTGCAAAAATAACAGTGTATGATGTTCAATTCAAAGTAGTTAACTGTGATAAGAGGAGTACTTGCCATGCACGTTGATGCCGGTTGAGTGGTCAGCAGTCGAAGCGTCGTTGACACTACTAGAAACAGTGAGGACCGCGGGTCGCGCGGAGATGCGGGCTAAATCGAGAATAACCGCGTGTCAAACTGCACCGAGATGCAACGAGCACCGCTTAGTTTTTACGGTCTCTTTATTGGCCACTAACAAACTATAAATTTTCCTACAAGAGGAAGAAGGTGCTGTTCAGATATGGTCAATTTGCTTATGAGATATGTTTCTAATTCGGAAAGCAATTATTGCAAGCTTACTTACGCGGGATGATCCGTACAATCGACACTTGGGATAAAAAAGCACGTTAATATTAGGATAGATAAATAGGGCTTGACGGACAGGGAGGTTAGGTGTCGAACAGAGAACCGCACAGAAGCTATGCCCAGAGAGGACTGACGCCGGTACACGATACGAGATTTGCCAACTGTGGATGGAGGGATGCTGCGCCATGCTTCCCTGTATGATCCTTTTTCCCCACAGCATCCTGACGGAGATGCCAAATGGCTAAATATCAAAAGCACGACTGATCTACATATTCTAAACTACTACCTTTTCTAATGTTCTCCTAGATACATCCAATATAGGTACTGTACCTACTGTCTACTCTACTCGTTAAAATAATCATCTTAAAAATTCTATAACATCACTTTACTTACCTAACTGAATTCGTACGAGTCTTTTGTATGTAGATACAGACTTTTTTATTAAACATCTAGCATTCATTCATTTACACGGAGCAAAGTAACATTTAGTCAATATCAATATTAACAGAAATCGTAGAATAATACTGTAGGGGTTCTATCATTCTAGTTACATACTTAAAATCTTTAATCATAAAAGTAAAAATTAGCTGCAAAACTTAAACTCATTAGTCTCAGTTCCCTTATCGCTTTCGATGTATCTTAAGGTGAATGAACACTATGAAAATCAAACATGAACATACACATGCAATATGACTGCAATATTTCAAAAAAATCCATTTTTTTTAAGTTATTGTAATAAATATCGAAGCAATTGCCTAAAACATACAAGATGTCACTTTTTTGTAACAGGACTTTAACAGCTGAAAGAAGAAAAGTTCATATAAACATATAAACATACAGAGTGTTAAGTATGATTTTTTCACTTCATTTTTTAAGAAGTTAGTCTTTTAATAAACTATAAATTTATAGTACCTATTACGATAAACAAAATATGGTTCACTGGTACTTATGGAGGGGTGAGATATATTTTTAAGGGAGTAATTTGTTAACACGTGAAAAAGTTATACTTGTTTGATTTGTATTAACTCAACTGTTATATTAGAGAATTAAGTTTTTCAAGATTGGAACCACTTTTGAATCATCCTATAAAATATTGGGTTAAGAGCCAATTCTAGGATCAAAAGTAAGCGTAGGTATATTATCTTGTAAATAGTACACAAAAATTCTTCTTAACTTATAGTTACAGGGTGAATAAAAGAGATCAATTTCAATAGTATCTTGCATCTCAGTTACTATATATAAGATAATTTTGGTCTAGTTTTAGTCCTATAAGCGGTTGCAGTACAGTCATTACACTGTCTCAACTTTTTGACTGACTCAGAAATGAGAAAAAAAGTACAGTTAAATATTTTATAAATCTATAGTAGTAGGCACAATGTCGGAAGGTGAGGACATGTTTAAGTGCAAAAATAACGTTCAAGTCATTTATGACAATTAATTGTAAGAATCCTACTGTTAAAAGAAAGTGAGTTGTTCAAGTTTTATAGCGAGATATGGATAATTGTTGTAAATGCAAATCAAGTAAGCAATATTATTCAAGTATTCAAGTAGGTATTACTGAGGAATGTGAGGCACCTGTACAAGAATTTTCACAAATTAATTCATCCAGTGCAATAAAAACCAAAATTTTGCAATTAGGGAAACTAAATGGTTTACTTATGTCTTCCGTCAGAGAACTGTAAGAATGAATAAAATTACTGGAACTCGAGAATCTACAACTTTGAAATAATCAAGGTACCGGATAAAATAAGGGCATTTTTGATGTTTTCTCAACTTAAGAAAATGTAAATATATAATAAGTTTTTAACGAAGTTGAAATGCTCAAATGATGTGAGAAGGAATTTGTACAAAATAAAAATCCACCGACGTTTTATAGTAAAAAACAATAGCAAGAACATTCACAAGAAACATCCACAACAGATATTTATAACTAAAAATGAAAAAACGGAAATTGGTACTTCCTTTAACAAAAATATGGAAGATACGAAAGAAAAAAGTTAAAATTTATGATTGAAATTATAAATCTAGCAAATCCAAATTGACCTTGGGACTTCATCTAGAAAAAATCGCTAAAAAAGCAACGCGGACTTTGTGGACATGCAGAAGCATGGTCGGAAAAACGTGGGAACTAAAACCAAAAATGGTTCTTTGGCTTTACACCAAAGTAGTGATACCTACCATTACCTATGAATCTCTGGTTTGGTGACATAAAGTCAATAACAGAAGTGTTAGAAACAGACTAAAGGGTCTATTCTGTAAGTAAAATGTTAAATTTTAACGTCGGCTAAACAGAAAAACAAAGGGAGTTTATTATAGAATTTAATAAGTTAAAAACAGACAAAAAATAAGCAGGTGTTAAAAGTTAACATTTTGTTTACAGAATAGACCGTTAAGCAAGTTCCAAAAACTAGCATATGTCTGGGAATAACGGGGACGATGTCTACAATCCCTATCAAAGCCATAGAGGCGCTGTTGAACCTACCTCCACTACACCTAGTACTTAGTGAGATCGTAGGCACTAATGGCAGCATACAGGCTGAGGATCAATGGGAGTACCCGCGTTAAAGGGTACCACAGCGAGATCTTTAACGATATAGAAAAAAACTACATACCGTCTGATATAATCAGAACTGACTTCCGTATCCCTTTTAGGGTGATTATATCTGAAAGGTGGGAGACAACACAGGTACAGGCGCTGAGAAACCGTAAAGGCATCTGTGTACCAGCTCAGCTGCAGGAATATATAAAGAAAGCACAGGGGAATGCGTAAACATAAACCTGAGATGCCTAGTAACTGTATTCCAGACGAAAATACTAGCAATAGCTGCCTTTGTACACAAGTCATGATGGCGAGGGCATACACAAATAAACGGATTTGCATCATGACGGATAGTCAGGCAGCACTTTGAAAATGTAGAGATACGCTCCAAGACTGTAAAAAATGCCTCGATGACTTAGTAGAGCTGGCACAAAGCAACCGTTTACACTGAAGTGGCTGCCGGGATAGAAAGGCAAGAACGAAACGAAAGAGTTGACTTTTCAGCAAAACAGGGAGTTGTAAAGGAATTAGTGGGTTCCGAACCTACTTGCGGGATAGTCTATCAGACCGCAAAAGGGACGGCAAAGGAACTACTAAGAGAACACCACTGCACTCATTGGATGAGCGTACCAGGACTAAGACAGTCACGGTTATTCATAAGGGGGCCATCCAAAACAAGCACCCAGGAAATACTAAAAGTAAGTAGACAACAACAAAATTGTCAATTCCATCAGGCTCATTTTCACTCGTGAAATACCCTGTATATATAATATAATATAATATAATATAATATAATATAATATAATATAATATAATATAATATAATATAATATAATATAATATAATAATATAATCTAAAATCTGTGCATGGTTTGATTATTTTTCAAAAATCAAAATTGTACCTACCTGCATCGTATTACAAAATCATGTGCTGGACACAATAACAGACATTTTTTTTATAAAAATTGGAAAATAAAACATTTGAAAATATTTCCACGAGGAAAGGTCTTTGCTATTGATAGTGACGTTAAAAAGGCCGCCATTGGTAAATGCAGCAGATATCTGCCAGATCGAGACATTATTTATTAATACCTATTTGCATATCATTAGCGCAATACACTAGACATAAACAAATATGTTGTCGGCTCTTAGATTTCATTCTTACTTTGTATAAGAAGGTAAAATTTTGTATTTATACCTCGAAGTAATTTCCACTCTACTATACAGGGATATTCACCGAAACCGTTGGTTAGACGTTTTAAAAGATGTAGTTAATATTTTTTTCTGAAAATTGGGTTGTAGCCTAAATAGCATATGATCTCTTTATTTAAAATGTTTTCAAGTTTCTATGACTTCCGGTTATACCGGAAGTAGACACTAACTTCGTTTTTTTAAATGGAACACCCTGTATATACTACATTTTGAAATTCTACATTCAATTATAATAACATTTTGTTAAAACAATTTTTCTTTAAAGCTTTTCGTTTAATAATTACAGGATGTTTTTTTTTTAAATGTCCAAAAATGTGCTAATTTTCTAATTTTATTATCTAGCCTTCTAATATTCAAATTGAAATGCGGTTTTGGCAAGATGTTAACAAAAGTCTACTACTTGCAATTTCCTCATTGTAACAGCTTAATGTTCTACTGGGGGTTTATAATTTGAAGAAACTTTATAACCAACTCTTGCCGTTTTTGTGTAATTTCGTTTTTTTGGTAATATTGAAAATTATGCCAAACAATTCGATTAATGGATCAAGTAATCTACGTTGTCAGTAAAGCATCGTAAACAATATCGTTACGTTAATCATTAATAAAAAATTAATTTAAAAAAAAAACTTCTCTTGCTAGATCATTATACTATGTGTAAGTATGTACCATAAAAGTTGATATTTCACGAAAAGGGCAAGAGTTGGGTATAAAGTTTATTCAACAAAATTACCTTTAAATTGAATGAATAATCCAAATTTGTTTCGATATAAAGGGTGTTCCATTTGAAAAAATTGAGTTATGCCGTTTTGATTTTTTTCTGAATGGCACCTAAATTATAAACCCCCTGTAGAACATTAAGCTGTTACAATGAGGAAATTGCAAGTAGTAGACTTTTGTTAACATCTTGCCAAAACCGCATTTCAATTTGAATATTAGAAGGCTAGAAAATAAAATTTGAAAATTAGCACATTTTTGGAAATTTTTTAAAAAATCATCCTGTAATTATTAAACGAAATGTTTTAGAGAAAAATTGTCTTAACAAAATGTTATTATAATTGAATGTAGAATTTAAAAATGTAGTAATATACAGGGTGTTCCATTTAGAAAAACGAAGTTAGGGTCTACTTCCGGTATAACCGGAAGTCGTAGAGACTTGAAAATATTTTAAATAAAGAGACCATATGCTATTTAGGTTATAACCCAATTTTCAGAAAAAAATATTAACTACATCTTTTAAAACGTCTAACCAACGGTTTCGGTGAATAACCCTGTATTGGTTGTTCGAAATAAATAGATACATACCGACAAATCCTTTAAGTTAAAAAAGGTTTATGGTGGTGAGTGCTTAATGAAAAAGATAGAGAACTTGTCTGTCTACAACGTGGAATATAAATATACAGGGGGATCTATTTGAAAAAATTAAGTTTCACTGTTTAAAGTTTGTGATATGTATTTTTATCAAAAAATTACTATCACCCTGTATAAGATAATTTTACGAAAAGCACTCACCATCATAAACGTGTGTAATAGGCACACTCCTTTTAACTTAAAGAATTTGGCGGAAATATGTATATATATTTATTTCGATTGATCTATATAATCATATGTCATGTACCTACATGTAGGTACATATTAAAATTACACTTAGAATAAACTCAAAATTTCAAGAGCGATAATACTGTAAACAATGATACCACTTAAAGTGTACAATTTTAAATAACTTGAAATATAAAAAATAATACTATATATTTTTGCAAATCATCGGGAAAAAATGGAAATCCCACATCGATAAAAATCTAGATTTGTTACTATCTAAAGTGTAGATAGAGAATTGCAAATATGTTTTAAATAAATATTAGAAAACATACATGGTTCGGATCTAGACGCGGGTAATCAACCACCCAAGCAACACACAATAGTTGAATAAACGTGTAATTTTTGGTTATACCATTAGTATAACTATGGTTGATTATCAACTTCTTTTATTGGATAAAATGTCCGCGCGATAAAGGTTGAAATATAGTGTACAATATAGTAATATTTAACATGTATCATACACCCTCGCTTCGCTCTGGCGCAATTTTCACACTTGTCAGAATCTCTTAATTTCTACCTTGTTGCTTAAACTACTATTTTCTCATACCTGCACGAAAATGGCCACTTTATTTGCGTGAAATGCGGGAACAAAGTCGCCTTTCTAGGGTAGTCGTGGAAAATAAGGAGTGCGGGTAATATTTCTCACTTGGGTAGCCATTCCCTCTCTGATATGCGGGAGTTATTTGTGTTGTCAGCATAAACAAAGTACCTTGTTTATGGTTGACAGGGTGATTTTCTCACCGCAAACTATCAAACAAAAATGTCATTGTTATGCTGTTAGAATGTTTTAGCGCGTTTCACGCAAAAGAAGTGGCTATTTTCGTACAGGTATGAGAAAAAATAGAGTATGCTACACGGGAGGAATTGATTCTGCCTCGTGTTCTTGCGCTCTCGCTTCGCTCGAACCCAATTTTCACACTCGTCAGAAACTCTTAATTCCTACCTTATTGCATAAACTACTATTAAAAGTGTCTCCAAAAAAGAGAGGGGGGTAAAAAAATTAAAAAAAAATTAACAATCTAACCAGTTAAAAGTGAAAGTATATTAGGTAGGTATATTTACTTACGGGAAAATAAAATGACAAAGCATATAGGATACCTCTGAAGGTACCTATACAAATATCAAATACCTACCTACCTCTTAAAGTATTAAGTTTAGGGCTAGGGAATACTAAATGTAAAATGTTGAGATTTCAATTCTCTACAACTACAACCTACAACGTAAAATAGAAACATACAGGGAGTTTAATATGAAAAAATCGAGTTTTCACTGTTTGAAATTTGTAATGTTTAACAGATTATATAAAATATGTTAATGCTTTTTTGACAAAACCCGCTCTTTTATAGTATTCCCTACCAAATTTACTCTTGTCGCCTGAACTACACCTACGTCTCTTTGTCGAATCATGCCAAATCTCCAACATAAAATATCTGATGTGTCCAGAACATGGCTTTCTTGTACGATGCGATCCTTAAAAACCTGTCTTCAGGTAAGTAACACTTGTGTTGTATGGGGAAAAAAGTTTTAGTGGCACTCACAATATTAGATATGAAATTTGAATCAAATCTGATAAGTCGTTTTTGAGTTATCGTGGATACAGACAGACATCATGGCGAAAATGGATTCAAGGGCCGTCAAAACGTATAAATCCATCAAAACCTCGAAGTCGAAAAAATCACGATTATTATACCTACTTTTTTATTACTTCATATAAGAAAATAAAAAGTAACGAGGATTTAATTAATTTCGTACACAAAACACTGACATCTATGACTTCAAATCAGAACTGGAACTAGAAATCTAATGGTGTTTTTGATTTACTGCACTGTGTCGCATTGACTCCATAATGTGTCCTATTTGCTGAAAACAAATGGCGATATACTCTATGCGATTCACTGAAGTAAATCGAAAACAACATTAAGAAATAATTGAAGTGGATATATTAGCGCCATCTTTAGTTTTTCAGTAACTACAAACTACAAAGTTGTAACAATCCAAGATAACGCAAGAAGGCTCCCCACTACTTTGTTAGCCTGCTCTTAATTATAAACCCACAGTCAAAGTCGAATCTTTATTGCATGTGCATACCTATTTTCCTTATTATTTTCCAAATTGCAAAGTCATTGCGTTAAAATTTATTTTGCAACTCATTCTCATTAATCATTTAAGATAAACAAGATAAGGATCACACAAAGTTTGAAGTAAAGTAGAACTGATAAGGTCTATCAACATTTTAAACACTACAGTTCCAATTACAGGCATTAAATGTTTAATAACAAAACAAAAAGAAAAAGTGTGTTCGTTTGGTGAGATGGTTCAACTAAATGGAACATACGAGCACGTGAGGAACGAAAATTTTGCGGAATACCTAATCGCCATGGGTAAATAAACACATTTTGTTCAACATATTTGCTTTCCGTACGCGACATTATGATATCAAATTAATAAATATACCTACACTGAGTTAATGAAAAAGGAAAAGAGTAGATTTTCTTGTAATATTTCCAGGCGCGTATTTCTTTGTCTACTATAATTGAAAAGTCAATGTTTTTTCCTATGTGTTAGGTATGTAATTTCTGAATTTGACCAGGTACATTAAGTAGATCATTTCTAAGTCAATTTGTATTATTTTCGAAATGTTGGTATTTTAAAATGTATAGTATATTATAGGTACTTATGCGGCCAATTTATTTACGTTTAAGTATTGAAAGTCAGACGTAACGACTATTAAATGTAATATTTGCCAAACCTTTACGTATTTGGTAAAGAATTTCTGATATCCGCATCGAGCATATCATTGATCTAATAATGAAATAGTAGTAATCTCTGGGCTCAGATTCAGTTTTCATAATGATAACGAAAATATTTTATATTGTCGCTAAAAAGATTCCTAGAATAATGTATCCAATAAGACGCAAGCAATCGATATTAAAAGTTCAAGAAAGTATAAATAGTAGGTATGATATATTGTATCATCAAAGTTTGTAAATGCGCTATAGGTATTACAAGAATGGTAATTAATTTGAAAACTCTTTTGAGATATTTAATGAAAAATTAAATTGTGATTATCAGTAGTGCAATGTTATGATACTGCTGGAGTTGGTGACGCTCATGATCGTAGAATAATTGAGAGGAATCTCTATGGGTTGGATTTTTTTGGAATATATTTTCTTAACTTTTTAAATGTTTTTATCTTTCGGTAGTAATAGTTATTATACAGAATAAGCCAAATTTTAATCGGGAAACTTACAGAATCGACAGAACACTGCAAAATAATATATCAAGTTGTTATACAGGGTATTTCACCAGTGATAATGAGCCTTATGGAATTGAAATGCAACCCACAATACATTTGCAAAGTTAACGTGGATAGTTGTTTTTTGGTTTAACAAACATAAAATGTCATTACTTTTTGGCTAAATTAAATTGTGAAAATATCAGTTGTGACAAATAAAACAACTATTGGAAGCAAAGCTACCATGTAGGTATTCATAATTTTATTTTAAAACAATAGGATATCTAAAATAACCTCGTTAACTTTGCAAATGTATTGTGGGTTGCAGTTTCAATTCCATAAGGCTCATTGTCACTGGTGAAATACCCTGTATAACCTTACTTATTGCCAAAAATGCTTGTTGTTTTCGAAATAGACCGCTGAAAAGGACTAGAATCAGCCATAAAACTTACATGCTTCTTTTTAAATTGTAAATTAAAAAACACCCCAGGAATACAAATCCTTGTTAGACATACTATTGGTACGCTTATGTGAATTTTTAATCTCGAAATAAGTTCATCAAGAAATCTCCCGCTAATTTTTCTGAGAACATCCTGCATAAATATTTGTTTCTATTTACCTATTTATTTATTTATTTTTTATAGCGTCCAGTGCATGGCCACATCCAGTATTTTAGTTTACGAAATTCAATACATATTTCAAATAAAACGTATTACATTAAAATGCTTTTTTAGCTGTTAGATACCCAAAACTTTAAAAATTTAATTTTTAAACCAATAACAGAATAAAACAATATTTATTGAAGAATAAATTATATCAGACAACCGGCAGATAAATTGCTCTAAATAATTTGACAGTTAAATCGTAGATTCACTTAACTTTTATTTAATTATTTAATATACTAGAATGTAACAAGATATAGAATAGCAGCAATCTACCGAATGGTGTAGATTTAATCCTTCCTAAAATTGTAAAAGTAATCAATATGGATTCAGGCATCCTCAAAATGTGAACATCCATAAAAATATCGAATTCTGAAATAATCGCGATTACCTACTGAACTTCCTTGTATCTATGTATAAGAAAGTAAAAACTGATAGCATGCACGCACCTGGGAAATTTTTATTCTCTTATAATAATATATGTATCATTTACAACTCGCGTCATACATCTATGATATTGGAATAGAAAATTAAAACAAAATGTGATGTCCAATTCTCACACTAGTGGAGATTTCCGGATTTTAACAATAACTATCACTCCAGTTGGTTGTTGCCAAGCAACTTCGATAAACTTACGTTTATTTAATGTATATCTGAGATTAATGTAATTTAAGGATTCACCTAAATGATAAAATAATTGTATTTCTACACCTGATTAAAAATGCTTGGAGATTACAATGAATCTTTTGACGCCCATAGTAGTAAATACATACCATATTAGACGTGCGACTAGGCCCATAACAAAATATTTACATACATTTGCATTGTATATTAGTATAATAATAATAATATCTACTGAACATAGAACATGTACCTATACATTAGGGTGACAGTTATTTTGGCGTTGTCGGATTTTTTTTCATCCCCCCCCCTAAAATCAATCAAGGTATTATAAAAAAAAATTGGGTAAAATTTGGAAGGATTTGGATAATATTAACCCGTGCCCCAGAGAGGTTGAAATTTTAAATGGGAAAATACATGTATTTTTTACATGTTTTACTTGAATATTTCTAACTTTTATAAAAATAGTCGGGAACATCTGAAACTTGGCAGAGTTTTAGTACTTGATGGAAGATACAACACCTATTTTTTTAAATTTTTTCATTATCATTATCACTATGTCTCGGGCTCTTGCAAAATACACCTTGTTCCGGTTTTATCATCAATCCTGTCATAGTGATAAAAAAATAGTATATTGTAATACAAGTGCGGAAACAGCATCATGACAATACGAGTGTGAAACTTGCAACGCGAGCGATAGCGAGTGCTGCAATCACACGAGTCATGGGCCATTTCCGCAAGCGTGTTACATACGATTTTTTCTACAAAAACGCGGAATTCGTCAAAAATTTAATTATTTGTAAATCTTTTTCTAATTAAAAAAACATCAAGTGAGTTAGTTGTCATAGAACTGAAAGCTCATAGCTGTTGACAGTTTAGAAATTGTGTCCTGTCATCGAAATAATTTTGATTTTGAGATCAAATTACGCGAATATAAACATGGAGTTTCAAAACTAAAGCGAAAACGATGAACTAATGTGCACTCCTCCGGTTGTTAGATATTAAATAAATAAATGTTACAATTATAACTAAATGTAAGTACTTCTTTATGTTTTAGTTTGCGTGCGGAAAGTTTAAAAAAGGCGTACGGAAAAAATTTTCCGCACTAATTTTCGGTACTAGTTTTTCAAAAGCCTACTTTCAAGTTCGATTATCTTGTCAGAAAAAACGTCATTCCGCATTTTCGTAGAAAAATACATATACTGTCCGCTAGCAACGTAAAGTAAGTCGAAATTTTGATGGTGGTTAGTAAAATGATAACATACCTACATTGGATATTCCAAATATTTGAGTGTTTTCTATTCATTTATTTTCAAAGAGGGAAAAAACCCTTTTTAACTTACTTTACATTAACGCACAGCATATAAATTTATAGTATTTTGCTATGTGCCTAGTTGCGTTCCGCATTAAGGTATATCATAAACATTTAAAATTATGTCCACTTATTTTGTTTACAAATTTATAATGCAAATATATATTTATCCATAATTTTTGGATCCCGGTATCACAACATGCATAAATGATGCTTGGGTAAACTTGGCGAATGTGACTCAGACCGATTTTAGAAAAATTTTTCAAATTACCTTATTAATTAGGATCTCCTGATTACGAATATGCTAAAAATCAGTGGCGATTTCCAATATTTCCAAAGTCATAGGAGTTTGAGAACTTGAAACATCCAAAGTTTGGATGGTAAATTAAGCACTTTTAACAACTTTTAATCACTGAAAATGCACTCACCAGTACCTATTGCAAGAATAGTAGTTTTTCCCATACCTACACGAAAATGGCCACTTTATTTGCGTGAAATGCGGGTGCAAAGTCGCCTTTTTAGGGTAGTCGCGGAAAATAAGAAGTGGGGGTAACATTTCTCCCTTGGGTAGCCATTCCCTTACTGATATGCCGGAGTTATTTGTGTTTATTTATGGTTGTCAAGGTGATTTGCTCACCGCGATTAACCTAAAAAGGCGACTTTGTACCCGCATTTTACGCAAATAAAGTGGCCATTTTCGTGTAGGTATGGGAAAAATCTATTTAATGGTTTTTTAGGAATTAAAATCATCAGTTATTATAGTCCGGTAGCCAGTATTGAATTATTGACGTGACTCGTTTGAGTCACAATTTAGAAATGGAGTGGTAGGGGATACCAAGCTTATACCAAAACTCCGGTCAGTTAGGGCGAAGTGGTTGCGTTACGCAGCTATGAGGGGTTGAAGATGGTCGCGCTACAGATGCATGTTCGTCATGAGTTTAAGTAAAAATAAAAGATGCATATAATAGTAGTTTATGCAACAAGGTAGAAATTGAGAGAATCTAACGAGTGTGAAAATTGCGCCAGAGCGAACCGAGGGCGCAAGAATACGAGGCAGAATCAATTCCTACCGTGTATCATACTCTATTTTTTCTCATACCATACGTGAAACGCGCGAACAAATTAACACAGCATAACACTGACATTTTGCTTGACACTGTGCGGTGAGCAAATCACCTTGACAACCATAAACAAACACAAATAACTCTCGCATATCAGAGGGGAATGGCTACCCCACTTCTTATTATCCGCGACTACCCTGAAAAGGCGACTTTGTACCTGCATTTCACGCAAATAAAGTGGCCATTTTCGTGTAGGTATGGGAAAAAAATTTAAACAGCACAGATTATATAAATATTCGTCTGTTAAGCCCAGTCGGTTGTTATCACCGTCTGTCAGCCCCTTAAACATCGTGCGATTCGATTTTTCTTACGTAGCGGTTGATCGAATTCCTCGCCATTACCAATGATTTTAAACGTTTCTTATCAATCAAATTCATTGTTCGGCTTATTTATTTTGCGAATCGGATTTAATTATCACTTAACAAGATCAATTAGTCGTTTTTCTAACAGAACAAATGCAGAAAATAATTAACTTCAAACATGATTCGTTTTTTTTTTCCAAGAATCGATATTATTTCAAGTAAGACTGGGTTTAACAATCGGTTATTTATTTAATCTGCGCTGTTTAAACTATTATATACATATTTTATATTTACATACTCAAATTTATGATGCACATGATGTTTGAAATTTGAGCACAAGATCGGTAGACGCTTTTTATAACAGGATTCGAAAATTAGCAATTTAGGGGCTGACAGACGGTGATAACAACCGAGTGGGCTTAACAGACGGATATTTATATAATCTGTGCTGTTTAAATTTTTATATGCATCTTTTATTTTTACTCAAACTCATGACGTACACTTCTGTGCAAAAATGCATACACTTACATTTTATTTGTGTAACTTGACTTTAATGTCACTGTCACTGTCATACAACAATCGAAATATCCATTCAGTTAATATTCAAGATTTTCAAGAAGTGCTCATGACAATGCCCCCTCAATTAAGCGAAATCCAAAAGGCTATCCTTATTATTAAATTAGAAGATGGTTGGTCAATAAGAAGACTCGCTGTTTATCTCGGAATTAATCCAAGCACAGTATTGAGAGTCAAAAAGCGATGGGAACAACAAGATACTTTGAGCCGAAAAGTTGGGTCTGGGAGGAGAAAAATTTCAAATAACGCACTAGATGCTGTTTTGCTTAATTTTTAAAGAGAACATCCATTTGAATGCGCCGCTCTGCTGCAGTTGCAACTAACTTTCCCGGCTCTAGACCTACGGTTTGTAGACGAATTAAAGTCTCAGAATAAAAAAATTGTTCAAGTGTTAGAACAGCATTACTTTCGGTTGAATGTAAGCAATCTAGAGTTCTCTTCGCGTTTAATCACTTGCATCGCAAAGTTGACTTTTGGGAACGAGTTATCTTTACAGATGAAAAAGTCTTCCAATCCTCTAATGACGGACGTTTGCGTGTTTATAGACCACCAAACTCCAGATTTGATGAAAATTATATAACTGGAGTTAACAAGCAAGGAAGGTTTTCAGTAAATGTTTGGGCTTGGATGAGTAGTAACGGGCCTGGGGTTTGCTGGAGAATGGTACGAGGTTTAACTCGCCAACTTATCGTCAGATTTTGGATAATGTTATGCTACCAACAGTAAATCAAATTTAGCCGAAAACAATTTCATTTACCAACACGATAACTGTCCGGTTCATACGGCTTAAATAATTCAACAGTGGTTTACATACAACAATATTGAAACTTTACCATGGCCCGCAAATAGTCCAGACATAAATCCTATAGAAAATATATGGGCATGGTTAAGTAAAAAAAATGTATAAAAGGAATTTTCGTCCCAGAAATCAGGAAGAGTTATGGGACAACATTGAAGCAGCATGGAAGAATCTGAATTTGAACGAAAATATTTGTCAGAATTTATTTCACTCCATGACAAGAAGATTGGTAATAATCTTGATAATAATTAATAAAGGTAATCAATGGAGGTAAATGATTCCTAGTAACTGGTTTGCAAACATGGAAACAGATGTAAGACAAATTTACGCAACTAAAAAAATACAAAATTCGCTCTGATTTTTTTTTAAATTTTTTAATTTGCTTTTTAATTGAACAGAAGTGTACATACATTTGTAGCGCGACCATCTTCAACCCCCCATAGCGGCGGAACGCCCTAACTGATCGGAGTTTTGGTATGAGCTCGGTATCCCCTACCAGCCCATTTCTAAATTGTGACTCAAACGAGTTACGTTAATAATTCATCAGTCATCACTGGCTCCCGGATTATTATCAATAAATTTAATTTTAAAAGTTTCGATATACATAATTTGAATTGCCGCCACGGATTCTAACTTGAATCAATTGACAGTATCATATTTAACGTAGAGATAAATTTGTTATAAATTGGGCTATTGCAAGCAGAACTACTTAAAAGCAATGAAGTTTGGTGATTTAATAATTTTAGCAATCTTTTTGTGTATGAAAACTTACCAAAACCCAAAATACTAAAACTTTTACTTTGAAAATCAATTAATAAACTGTCACATTAATAAAACAAAAGACTATTTGTTTCATTTTCTGAAATGAAGTGTTTTAAATGATAAATAATATACAGGATGTCCCAAAAATAGCCTGCCAAAATGAACCAGCTGATTCTACGTTCAAAAATAATGCAAAAAGTTTTAATAAATATAGGTTGAAATATGCTTCCTAAGGGAGCTACAACCCCCCGGAAGAGGGGCCCCAAAGATGAGTTTTCTGTAATATCTCTGCAATTGTTTGAGGTAGATTCATGAAATTTGGTGAGTTTGAAGCTTGTATAATTTGCCACATATTTCTTTTTCCAATTTTCAGAAATTTTGCCAGGGGCGTCACATACAGGGTGGGTGCTGGGTAAATTATGCCCCATATTTTTTGTGTGGATAATTTTAAAATTTTTTATATCAAATTATAAAACTTGGTTTATTTTTACACAAAAAAGATCGTCTCAGTCGACCTTTGAATCTTGAACCGTTTTCGAGTAAAATCGTTTTGAAGAAGTCACGTCCATAAAAACTACACTAATAAAAATAATCACAAAATTGAAAAACATTTTTTGATTTTGATATTTTGTTTTTATTATTAATATTTGACAAAGAAATGCTAAACGAAGTAATAAATACTTATACATTTTAATCTATTGTCTACTTTTGATAAATTTTAGTTTTGTGAT
Source organism: Pediacus dermestoides (assembly GCA_963942485.1). NCBI lineage: Eukaryota > Metazoa > Arthropoda > Insecta > Coleoptera > Cucujidae > Pediacus > Pediacus dermestoides. The sequence goes on from OZ012626.1 coordinate 16,151,216, forward strand.
TATTTTCATTAGTGAGTTTTTTATGGACGTGATTTTATCAAAACTATTTTATTCGAAAACGGTTCAAGATTCGAAGGTCGACTGAGACGATCTTTTTTGTGTAAAATTAAACCAACCACTCTGTATGTGACGCCCCTGGCAAAATTTCTGAAAATTGGAAAAAGAAATATGTGGCAAATTATACAAGCTTCAAACTCAACAAATTTCATGAATCTACCTCAAACGAATGCAGAGATATTACAGAAAACTCCTCTTTGGAGCTCCGCTTCCGGGGGGTTGTAGCTCCCTTAGGCAGCATATTTCAACCTATATATATTAAAACTTTTTTCAATATTTTTGAACGTAGAATCAGTTGGTTCATTTTGGCAGGCTAATTTTAGGACACCTTGTATAATATAATAATTTATTAACAATTATAAGAGTTAATAAAACTAGTAGTTATTAAAACTATGTATAAACCACGGTAGAAGTCTCTTATAGTCTTCGGACCTTATATTCCTCGGAGCTACGCTCCTCGCGATCTAACCTTGGCCCTCTGTCCATAATACTGAACTTCTCTACCTTGGTTGTATAATATACTATTATATCTAGAAAATTTCTGTTTTCTAAAATGAAATATTCCTATGAAATAAATTTAGGTCACCTACTAGATGGCATGAACAATATTATTTTTGCTATAATACCACAAAGGCAAGTGAATACCTATAATTATTTTACTTGGGGTAGGTTTATTGAGACTCAGTTAACTTTAGTAGATGACTAAAAGTCCTAGTTAAAATTATTGAAACATTCTCTCTCGCTCTCTCTGTCTCTCTCTTTTCTCTCTCGTTTCTAAAGCTTTTAATCATCAATCAAAGTTAACTAAGATATAAGAAACCGGCCTTAATGACTTATTAACTTCTAAAATAAACATTTTTCCATAATAAACTTTTGACGAAAACCCAGGCGTGCGTCTATCTAGATTTGTTTCCAAGTATACGCCTTGCTCGTGTAGCATTTTGAATGGCAGCTCCATAAACAATTATCATGTCCGTGTATTAATTATTAATGTAATTTACCATTTAACTCAACTAATAATTTAATAACAATAACTTCTAACAACAATAAGTAATAAATAACAATATTTACTGAAAAGTAAACTGTCTTGAACTGAAATGTCAGTTTGACACTTACTTATATTTCAACGGCCACTTACTTGCTATTTTGTTTAATATTCATTGGCTCTCAACAATTGAAAATTTAGGACATTAAAATGAAAACTTGCGAAGGAGTAATTTTTATTTTACAACTTTGTTATAGTGCTTTGAACTAAATAATAGTTCAGTCAATTCAAATATCCCCAATATAAAATTTAAAACATAAATTACACATATTATTTTTTTGATAACTGCTATTAATTCATCTAACTTAGCATTGATGTATTTTCATAATTATTGAGCTTTTGTGAAAAGTTTATTAACAAAACTGGTTTATTTTGAGCCCTTATATCTACCTTTTTATTCTCCTCCGTATGTTACAAATCACCCTGTAAATATCTACACAAAATTTTGGAAAAATTATTTTCAACTCCGTGTATGTCTATGGATAGAATTATGTTAAATCAACATATTTTGGGTTCCAGAAATACGTGCTAGCTTTTCACCCTGTATACAAAATAAATGCGAAATCAAAACTTAGGTTTCTAGAATTTTTTAATTTAAACCTGAATTACGTTTTGCAGGTTATGAGAAATATTAGATCCACTTTGTCCGAATTTAACTTTTTATGTTATGAGCATGTAGTCATCAATTACACTTTTTATAATGGTCGACCTTTTCACAGTTATTTTCAAATCTGTATAAATTGCTTGCTCCATGTTTTACTGTTAATTACATTTGCTAATGGAATAGCTGAAAATTTAATTTTGTTTTAGGTGTTCCAAGATGTAAAGCAGAAAACGTTTCTGAAGGAAAACCCATCCTTAGAATACAGCGTGAAGGATCCATTATTACAATGACTAGCGAATGTGATAAACCTTGTGTTTCAAGGTTTATTTTAAACGAAGAAGTTGACGAAGAAGTAGCACCTAATGTTATTATGAGGGTAAGATTGTGTAAAAAAATACAATTTCATAATTTCATTTCGTAGAGCTAAGAATTTATATACATATATAAATTCAAAACAAATGTTCCAAATCATTAGCAGAAGCTCATATTCAAAGTGCAATATTGTTTTTTGCATATTAAAAATGGATGACGATGATTTCCTCATGTAGTTCTTTACAATTCTAGAAATTTTCAAGTACATAGATACTACTTATTACACTTTATATTAAAACAAAACGAAAACATATTACATACTAACCAAAAATTTTGCAAAAAGTAATCTCGACTACTTCATAAATGACGCATTTGTTGTCTTTTTTAGAGTAAAGCAATCTTAACTGGAAACATTTTGACAATTTCATCAAGATGTACCAAAAAAATTCAAAGAATTTTTGAATTCTCAGACAGAGAGATGATTGTGGTAATTAATCAAAAAAATTTCTATATTTTCTTTCTAATTATGCTATTTTCAGACTCTAATAGGCCATAATGCATCAGCCAAACGGTACTACAGAAGATTATGATTATAAAACTCTACTTATCTAAATAAATTTGTACATAGAAATACATAATACTCTTCTTGTATAGTTTAATTTTATTGTAATTTTACACCTTTTTGTAATGTTTCTATAATAAAATATGATTACATAGATTCTGTAGGATTCAATTTCTTCAGGTTCTAATCTCCATTACTCCACATCCAATACGTTATTAATTTAAAATCACATTAAGGTACTTATTTATTTAGTAAAAAACAAAAAAAAAACGTTTCTTCTGGAATTCGAACTCGGGACCTTAAGTTTAGGAAACAACCCCCTATGTCAACAGTTTACCTAGGCCGTCTGATTCAACGCGCACAATGAGAAATATGTATTTTTGGGAATATATCTTTTTAAAAATATCTGATGTGCCCAACACATGACTTTCTTATACATTGCCATGATACAGTTTTAATCTTTGGAAAATACTGAAGGGGTAGCCAATAATCACATGCTGTCGACATTCAACACGTTATTAATATAAAATCACATTTATTTATTACTAGCTGTCCCCCGCGGGCTTCGTCCCACGATAGTTTTCTGTCTTGCTCCGTTTTTTCAATAATATTTAATTGTATTACAATATATCAATATTACACAAAAAACACGCCACCACGATGCTGCCATTGCCGTCGATTTTTTCAATAATAATTATAGGTACAGTTAATTTCACAGAAATCGACTACACCTAATATTTCCCTGATTCCCTGTGTTACAATGCCTTTGTTTGATTGACGTTTACTGTCAAATTGACAAATTAAGTACTTATTTGCATCCGTCGCCAAAAATCAAAATGCCAAAACTTACTGAACGACTCATGATAAAAAATAACCTAATTTCTGTGAAATTAACTGACGAGAGGCTAATCGCAGCAAAGTATTCCATCAAATTCAAGGTCACGTGTAAGGGCAAGGGTTATTCCGGCATCATCTTATGGTACCGATTTATGCTATTATTTAAAGGAAAAAAAAACTATACAAAACAACCTAACCTGGTCCGTGACTTATAATCGCTCCGAATAAATAAAGCATTTAATTAAAATAAAAAAAAGAAGGGAAATCTATGGAATCGAACCAGCACCGTGTGGATTACTAGGCAGATTCTCTACCCACTGCGCCTCGGCGGCTTGTGCTAGAAGTGGTATTTGTTCTGGATAAGAAGCGTACACGGAATACTTTGCTGCTATTAGCTACTCCTATTAACTGTACATATTACAATATGACACAAAAAACACAAATCAATGACCGCGTAACAACCGGTGGTAGTTTCGCCACCACAATGCTGCCGTAGCCGTCGATCTTTTCAAATAATAATATTGCTACAATCGATTTCCTCAACGGTATAGATTTCTGTAATTTATATAAAGTACTTTTGTAACTGAGTGATAGATGGCGCTACTGTATGAAAAATAATTTAAAAAATTTGACGGAATTTCAAAAAAAAGTTCAAACAAAATTTGTTCAATATTTAATTCTAAATCAATGTCTAAGAATAAAAAATTGTCGTAAATTGTTTATTTTTCAAGATATTCCTAAAAAACCTAAAAATGTCATCAGGAAACTGTCACTTGTTTTGGTGCTAGATGAAAAACATTGAATGTGGCATCCACAAATAAGTTCAAACTCTTAAATATGAAATTTGAATCAAATCCGAGAAGTCGTTTTTGAGTTATGGTGGATACAGACAGACACACAGACACAGACAGACAGACATCATGGCGAAAATGGTCAAAATGAATTCAGGGGCCCTCAAAACGTATAAATCCATCAAAATCTCGAAGTCGAAAAAAATCACGATTACTATACTTCCTTATACTACGTATAAGAAAGTAAAAATTATAACGAAATAAAAAAAAAAGTTCTAACAAAATATGTTCAGAATTTACTTAATTCTAAATTAATGTTAAAGAATAAAAAATCTCATAAATTCTTTATTTTTCAACATATTCGTAATAAACCTAAAAATGTCTTCAGGTAAGTACCACTTGTGTTGGTGCTAGATGAAAAAGATTTAATATGGCACCCACAATTTTGTTCAAACCCTTAAATATGAAATTGGTTCCGATAAGTTGTTTTTCTACGAAAATGCGGAATGACGATTTTTCTGACAAGATAATCGAACTTGAAACTAGGCTTTTGAAAAACTAGTACGGAAAATTAGTGCGGACATTGTTTTCCGCACACTTTTTTTAAACTTTCCGCACGCAAACAAAAACATAAAGAAGTACTTACATTTAGTTATAATTGTAACTTTTATTTAATATCTAACAACCGGAGGAGTGCACATTAGTTCATCGCTTTCGCTTTAGTTTTGAAACTCCATGTTTATATTCACGTAATTTGATCTGAAAATCAAAATTATTTCGATGACAGGACACAACTGTCAACAGCTATGAGCTTTCAGTTCTATGACAACAAACTCACTTGATGTTTTTTTTAATTAGAAAAAGATTTACAATAGTATATTGTAATACAAGTGCGGAAAACGCATCATGACAATACGAGTGTGAAATTTGCAACGCGAGCGATAGCGAGTGCTGCAATCACACGAGTATTGTCATGGGCCATTTCCGCAAGCGTGTTACATACGATTTTTTCTACGAAAACGTGGAATTCGTAAAAAATAAAATTATTTGTAAATCTTTTTCTAATTAAAAAAAAACATCAAGTGAGTTTGTTGTCATAGAACTGAAAGCTCATAGCTGTTGACAGTTTATAAATTGTGTCCTGTCATCGAAATAATTTTGATTTTGAGATCAAATTACGTGAATATAAACATGGAGTTTCAAAATTAAAGCGAAAGCGATGAACTAATGTGCACTCCTCCGGTTGTTAGATATTAAATAAATGTTACAATTATAACTAAATGTAAGTACTTCTTTATGTTTTTGTTTGCGTGCGGAAAGTTTAAAAAATGTGTGCGGAAAAAAATTTCCACACTAATTTTCCGTACTAGTTTTTCAAAAGCCTACTTTCAAGTTCGATTATCTTGTCAGAAAAAACGTCATTCCGCATTTTCGTAGAAAAAATCGTATGTAACACGCTTGCGAAAATGGCCCATGACAATACTCGTGTGATTGCAGCACTCGCTATAGCTCGCGTTGCAAATTTCACACTCGTACTGTCATGATGCGTTTTCCGCACTTGTATTACAATATACTATTTTGAGTTATCGTGGATACAGACAGACATCATGGTGAAAGTGGTCAACATGGATTCAGGGGCCCTCAAAACGTGTAAATCCATCAAAAATTCGTAGTCGAAAAAATCATGATTAGGTACTATACTTTCTAATTACTTCGTATAAGAAAGTAATTAGGTAATATTTTTTTCCAAAAAAATTATCGGTATTAAGCATATACCTACAGTAATAATGATAAATTATGAATTGGTTTTAAAATAGTGTGTCATCAGCCTTGAAAATTTCGAGAAATATTTATCAATGTAAACACTGGCAAACATACTGTTCAATTTAGGGAGGTGGGTACTTTTTTTAAATCTTTGGAAAATTTGGCGAATGTAACTAACAGCGATTTTGGAAAAATTTTGAAATCACCTTATTAATTAAGATCTCCTGATTACAAAAATGCTAAAAATAAGCGGCGGTCTCCAATATTTCCAAAGTTATAGGAGTTTGAAAACTTGAAACATCCAAAGTTTGGATGTGTAAATTACGTACTTTTATCAACTTTAATTCACTAACAATGCACTCAATAGAGTCTATTGCACTTACTAATGATCAGTGGCGGCTCGTAGTCATTTAGTTGGGGGAGGCAGTTAAAAAAGATGCGAGCATGGCGAGCCAAAAAGCGCCGCAGGCAAAATTTTTTTCGTGGTTCAAGGTCATCCTTTTTAAGGGTACTTTTTGCTTAATAATCTTGCTCACGTCCCATGCCTAAGGTTGCCTTGATAGGAAAGTTTTTTATCATGTTTTTATGAAATTTAGGAAAAGGAGCTCTACTTGGTCAGAAAAATATTTTGCATAAGTACCTACTAAATACAAACTCTTGGTTACAAAGAAAGATACAAATATCGGGGTCCGGTGTCATCAATTACAGCTCGATTTTTGAAAAAAAAAATTTTTATATCAATAAATATAGATGTTTTAAGTATCTTTCAAAAAAAAAATTGCGGATCATCCAGTAGTTTTTTTATAATTTCAATACGGGACCAGCGAGCAAACAGGGGTGCTGGATGAATAAAGAAGGTGAATTAATACAATTTAAAATCATAAATGGATAAAAACAAAGAAATAAAGAAAATTCCTGTAAGATATAACTTAAAATCAACAATAAATATGAAAAAAAAAGACAAAAATGATAAAAAGTTAGGTTATGTTAGCAATAATTGATCTCATGTCGAAGGGCAAGGAAATATCTCTGTAATTGGAGGTTTGGCAACTTCGCTAAAGCCAGTGCTAGGAAACGAGCGTCTTATAATACAGATTTATGCTATTATTTAAAGAAAAAAACCCTATACAAAACAACCTAACCTGGTCCGTGACTTATTTACATAGAATATCTAGTAAACTTATTTATAACCACTACAAATAAATAACGCATATACGTTAAAGCTACTGTTAAGTAAAAAAATCAAAAAAATCCTCTTCCCAACCCCAATGACACAGATCAATGTGCAGTAAAAAATATCGCTAATATCTGAACAATAAAACAAATACACAAAAATAGTAAGGTACCGGAGGGTAATAAGGCCTGCCGGATAATAAGGCCCGGAATCAGTTTGTACAAGAAGAAAGCTGAAATTTCTGCGCATGGTGCCATCTATCTATTAGGTATACAAATCCTAGTTAAAAAGTGCAGAAAGCGCGCCCATTGCACCCCGGGGATTTTCGTGTGCACTACTTCATTTGTCAGTGTCGAATCTAGTAAGTTATATAAACTATCTCAACGACTTTTTGATATATGGGCCGTATTGCACGTACATAGAGACTTATTGTCAATAGATCTATCGTTGATTTCGAGACTTTTGTTCAATAATGAAAAAAACATAACCTGCATAAGCTAAAATGTAGTGTTCGTGTAATAAGGCCCGGGCCTTATTACCAGATCTCAATAAGAGTTACATTGAAAATCTAATAAGGTAATAAGGCCCTTCACAGTATATGTGGTACCTGGGTATACGAAGATTGTGTTGGGTTGACGGAGGAAGATACTGAGCCTTTCATTTGTCCAGAATGTATGCCATAAATGATTATTAGGCGAGGGCCTTATTACCTGCATCATATTTTTTCATGTGGCCTTATTACCTGACCAGGTGGGTAATAAGGCCCAAAGAGATGTTCCTATATTTTTTTACTTTGTTACCATACTTTTAGAAATTTATAAATAGTTTTACGTTTTTGTTATTACCAAGATCACTAAGAACTTGGATAAACGTTCCTTATGTTCAAATTTGTGTTTGTTATTTTAATAAAAAATATTTTCAATTAAGGGGGCCTTATTACCCTCCGGTACCTTAATTTTAAAAGTAGATCGTTCACTAATATGTAACGTGATATTCTGACATTCGTTTGTTTAACATAACAAGGATAGAGTGAAAAGCAACCGAATGTATACGAAGCATTAAAATAGTAATAAGCTGGTATTCCGAAAGCAACCGAAATGTTAGAATCATAGCGAGGACAATAAATCGTAAATCAAAAGAAGTATGAAATTAGCTATATGTAGTACGCAAAGTAAAGTACAAACATAGGTACAAGCCGCCCGATATGGTAGCGCTATCGTAAATTATTGTTATAAATTATTGGTTTTTCTTAATAGTGTGTGATTCATCCGCAAATTTTATTGCATATTATTAATATAGAAAACATTAACATTGACTTGTGAAAAAGAAAATTTAAAAAATCGAACTGTAATTGAAGACACCGGAACCCAAATATCGATTAATCTGTTTAAAATTTCTCTATTTTTTCTTACTGAATCATTAAATGTTTGAATTTCGAGTTGACGAGCTGAATCTAAAATGGTTATTATATTTTGTTTGCCTAAAAGTTGTAATTTACACATAGATCAAATATGCTCTTGACTTTTTGAATGTCTCTCAATCGCGCGACCTACATTTTCAGGCAGCCATAGCCAAATTTTGACCAAACTTCTTCACCCCGAATTGAAAATAAAACACATGGCCAACAAAACAATTTTTTTAAAATGAAACTACTCGTTAACCATTTACATTTACTGTACCAATGATTAACAAAACTACGAGGCGGTTTACCCTGATTAATTAAACACTTACTTAGGTCTGGATGAGGAACCTCTAGATCTTTAACGAACAATTTATCATCGTAACACAGTCGATTAAATTTAAATTTGATTAAAAAGTCAACAATGTCTTCACAATTTTTAATATTAGTTACTGTGTCACTTCCCTCCCCTTCCATTTTAAGAGTAAACTTTTGATTACTGATTACAAACAAAAAAAACACAAATACCTAACCTGATTCACCTCACACTCGCACACGCAGGCACACAAACAAACAACTGTTAACTGTTACATTAAAAACGCAGGCGTAAACGCTTGTTCCTTGTTCACAACAGTTTCTTTCGTGTTTAAAAAAAAGGTGTTTTTGCCTCCAACTTGAATGTGCAAGGACAAAAAGTAGTAGTAGTAACTAAAACGCAGGCGTAAGTTTGTAATTGTTTTGGTGCAGTTTTTATCCATCCGAGTACTATGGTTGAATCGGTCCAGCAATACACTGAATCAATCTTACGAGTCCAAAATGTTTTTATTTTTTCTATCTGATTTGCCATTACCAAGGCTCTGCATAATTCCAAACGAGGGATGGTATTTTTCTTCAAGGGGGCGACCTTTGCTTTGGAAATTAATAATGAAATGTATGCATGACCATTATCATTGACTGAACGTAAATACACACAAGATCCATAAGCTGCCTCCGAACTATCAGAAAATCCATGTGATTCTAAGCGAGAATACTGTGTACACATGATTGCAGAACGAGGAATATTGCATGAATTCAAAAGTGGAAGTTGATCACGATAAGTTACCCATTTTCGATCTAAATGAAGAGGTAGTGGTGAGTCCCAGCCAAGTTTTTTTAGCGAAAAATGTTGCTCGAGAATTTTTGCTACTATAGTATATGGGCCTAATAATAAAGGGTCGAAGATTTGAGAAATGGTTGAGAGGATGGACCTTTTGCAGTGGCGGCTCGTAGTCATTTAGTCGGGGGAGGCAGTTAAAAAAGACGCGAGCGTAGCGAGCCTAAAAGCGCCGCAGACAAAATTTTTTTCGTGGTTCAAGGTCATCCTTTTTAAGGGTACTTTTTACTTAATAATCTTGCTCACGTCCCATGCCTAGGTTGCCTTGATAGGAAAGTTTTTTATCATGTTTTTATGAAGTTTAGGAAAAGGAGCTCTACTTGGTCAGAAAAATATTTTGCATAAGTACATACTAAATACAAACTCTTGGTTACAAAGAAATATACAAATATCGATTAATCTGTTTAAAATTTCTCTATTTTTTCTTACTGAATCATTAAATCTTTGAATTTCGATTTGACGAGCTGAATCTAGGACGGTTATTATTATTTTGTTTGCCTAAAAGTTGTAATTTACACATAGATCTAATATGCTCTTGACTTTTTGAATGTCTCTTAATCGAGCGACTTAATTTTTCAGGCAGTCATAGCCAAATTGTGACCAAACTTCTTCACCCCGAATTGAAAATAAAACACATGGCCAACAAAACATTTTTTTTAAATGAAACTAAACGTTAACCATTTACATTTACTGTACCAATGATTAATAAAACTACGAGGCGGTTTACCCTGATTAATTAAATACCTACTTACTTAGGTCTGGATGAGAAACCTCTAAATCTTTGACGAACAATTTATCATCGTAACACAGTCGATTAAATTTAAATTTTATTAAAAAGTCAACAATGTCTTCACAATTTTTTATATTTGTTACAGTGTCACTTCCCTCCCCTTCCATTTTAAGAATAAACTTTTGATTGCCCACAAAAAAAACACAAATACCTAACCTGTTTCACCTCATACTTGCACACACAGACACACAAACAAACAACAACTGTTACATAAAAAACGCAGGCGTAAACGCTTGTTCCTTGTTCACAACAGTTTCTTTCGTGTTTAAAAAAAAGGTGTTTTTGCCTCCAATTTGAATGTGCAAGGACAAAAAATAGTAGTAGTAACTAAAACGCAGGCGTAACAATCGTAACACATGTTCACCACAGTTTCGACCACAAAACATTCAAGAGGTTTCGACTGTTTCGAGGAGCGCCTCGCAGTCCAGAGCGCAAGTGCGAGTGTGTGTGAAACAACACAGGCAGAGGCGCAATTCGACTCGTAAGTGGTGACAACACCACTGACAACACCACAGTCGTAACTGGTGTAGAACCACAGATGAGAGAAATATAGAACAGCGGCCCATGAAGTTAACGAATATTTCGAGCATTTCAACTGTAAAAATTGTTAAATTAGATCTATCTAGTATCTATATTTTAAGAAATTGAAAAAAACATTTGTAAAATAAAAATAAAATAAATTAATCTCCATAGAGTAGGCACTGCCTCCCCTGCCTCCCCTGACGAGCCGCCACTGCTAATGATTAATCAATCATTACATTTTAGCCAAAACGATTTATTACTCTATTTCGGCACGTTTGTTTTAAAAGACTATTTCAATTTCAATTTGAATTTCAATTCATTTATTGTCATCAATAAAAATTTTACATGACATGTCAACAAAGATAATAATAATATAAAAAATCATAAATATGATAGTATGCAACAGAATAAAGTAGGTAGATAACAATTACTAATCACAAACAAGTATGTAGGTACCCATCAAGTTAAAATAAAAGAATTGTTACGCCACTGTACATACACAATAACACTTACAACATTTTAAAAACTGTTTAAAAACGAAACACACCAAAATTGAAAGGTTAAAAAGACTCGTCTCCCAAAAATTCTTCTATGCCGTAGTACGCCTTCTCCAGCAATATTTTCTTGACGCTTCGTTTGAAACATCGCAAGTTGAGTTGTTTATATGCATCGGGAAGTTTGTTATACATTTTTATGGCAAAATAGTTTGAACTTATTTGCGCTGCTTTTATACGATGATACGGGATAACCAGGTCCGCTGCATTTCTTGTGTTGTGACTGTGAAAGGTGTCATTCCTTCGAAATGAATTCCTGTTTTCGTGTATGTGGAGAAGACATGTTAAAACATACACCGAGCTAAGTGTAAGTATTTGAAGTGACTTAAATAAGTCCCTAGCACTCACCCTTTGTCCCTTATTTGAAAGTATTCTTACAGCGTATTTTTTCTTTCTATATATTTCCCCTGTTTCAGGACAGTGGCCCCACACCAATATTCCGTAGTAGAGATAGCTATGAAACGAAGCATAGTATGACATTTTGGCTGCTTCAGGAGTGGTAATTTTCATTAATTGTCTTAGGCTGTATATCGATCTTGACAGCTTCTTTTTTAGGTGGTCAAAGTGGTTAGAGAATTTAAGAGCCGAATCAAGTTCGATGCCGAGAAATTTAAGGGATTTCTTCTCGCTATCTTCCGGTCTTGCTTGAAATAGTAGATGTTGGGTTTTGTTCGTGTTTATTTTTAATTTATTTGCGTGGAACCACTGAGTCGCCGCGTCTAAAGTTTGGGACACCTGTTGAACCAAGTCTTCTTGGCGTCCCAAAACTGTCAAAAAACTTGTATGGTCAGCGAAAAGGGTGGCTGTCGTTGCTGTCACATTTGATGGCAGGTCGTTCTTAAATAGAATAAACAGCAAAGGACCTATTATCGATCCTTGTGGTACCCCGGTGATGATGCTTTTCCAATCGGATGTCTGACCTTCATATTCAACCAACTGTGTTCTTTCTTTTAGGTAGGATTCCAGTACTCGTAGGATTTCTCCACGAAAACCATAGAAGGCTAGTTTTTCCAATAGTATAATGTGGCTAACGCTATCAAAAGCTTTGCAGACATCTATGGAGGAAATTTCTGCTATTTGTTTGCCGTCGTATGCTTCGGTTATCTTGTCGATTAAACTGATTAGAGCGGTGTTCGTAGATTTTTTCGGCATAAAGCCGTTTTGTTCAGGGCATATCAGATTGTACTTTAGAACAAATTGTAACATTTCATTTTTTAGAACAGTTTCAAAAATTTTTGAGATTGATGGTAAAACTGATATGGGTCTAAAATTTCCGGCCAAGTTAATATCACCGGTTTTATGAATAGGCGTAACTTTAGCGCTCTTCAGCTGGTCAGGAAAATATCCATTTTGGTAGCATTTATTTATTAGATATGTTACTGGTTCAACTATTTCTACAATTATATCCCTGATTAGACGCGTTGACATGCCATATATATCCTTGGATGTTTTTGGTCTCAGCTTGTTGACGATGCTCATAACCTCTTCCTCAGTAGTTGGACTAAGGAACATTGAGTTTTGCATATTTACATTGGTTTTCAGCAGGAGCTTGCCTGGTTGTAAATTTGTTGGAGGACATGAGTCCCCAGCAACCTGGCCGACATTTACAAAGAATGTGTTTATGTCCTCCGAAGTAAGTGAAGAGAGTTTACTGAGTTTCTTTGATTGTTTCGTCTCTGATCTTATTATATTCCATATTGCCTCCTGTAGTTTTAAAGCATTTGCTTTTTGTTTTTCGGTGGTCAGTGTTCGCTTGTAAATCTCTTTCTGGATGTCGTAACATTTTTTGCTCTCTTCGTCCCGTCTCACCTTGTATATGATTGATAGTGTTTCCAGTTTTTCTTTTTCTTCCTTAACTTTTTCATTCCGGTGTAGCATCAGATTCTTTTTCATTGGCCTCCGGGTTTTTATATCAATTTTTGGACATGTAACTTCATAGGCGTTTATGAGTTTACTCCTGAAGCATTGAAATGACTTCTCAGCTGAATTGGTTGAGTTGTAAACTTCTTGCCAGTCTATTTCTCTTAATTGTATTTTCAGATCGGTCAACTTTATTTTTCTACTGGATTTATAATTATTTATTCCAGGTTCTTGGATTTCAATAGTGAATATGGTTAGTAATTGTCCAAGATGATCCGATAAATGGGTTTCGAACGTGTATGGCGTACCGCATTCGTCGTTTGAGAAGATATTATCAATCAACGTTGATGTAGTGTTGGTCACTCTGGATGGTTCCTCAAACATGGGTACCAGACCAAACTCCCGCATCAAATTCATAAGAGTATTGGTATTCTTAGATTTGTCCAGTATATTAATGTTATAATCTCCCATTAAATAAATATTTTTACAGTCTATTTTGCTTATTTCTTCCAGACACTGCCTTAATCTCTCTTGAAACTCATTTATGCATGCTTGTGGGGGTCTATACAGTGCTACAAATATGGAGTTTAAATTTATAACTTTTAGATCTGCTACTTCGAAGACGTTCTCCAACGATAGTAAGTTTATTTCGTTGATTTCGCTGGTCCTCAGAGTTTCCTTTACTAGAAGTATGACACACCCGTGGTTGTTTTTCTACTGAAGTGGGTACCCACTACATAACCATTTATTTTTAAATTGCTCACGTTGTATTACACACCCAATGTTCTGATATTGAAGCCACATCTATTGTTTTTTCCTGGAGTAATTCTTCCAGATGTTCTATTTTACTTTTTATCGATTGTATATTTAAGTTGAGTATATCTGTTTGATTTCTTTTGTTTTGCCCTTGTTCATGTTTTAATGCCCTAAAAAAGAGCTATCATTCACACTGTCAACCTTGTTTGATGTATATTTATTGTATTTTCTAAAATCGAAACGTTTATACGCGATGTTTTGAGGCCAGAACTCAGGTCTATATATATATATCTTCCAGAAGGGAATTGTCTGCACCCACCATGAAGCATTTGTTTTGGTGAGATTGGGTGGGAAGTTCTTTCACTATAAACTTTTTGTTGCTACAATTAGGATTCTTTTTCAAATACTGGTCAATGTGCGTACTCTCCACACTTCTTTTGCATCGGTACACATATACCCATTTCTTCCTTTCCTCACCCGCGAATTGGGTTCTGTCGTCAGTGCTTGCTGTCCCACAAGTTATCATCTTCTTCTTGTACCTACGGGGTTTAACATTTTTGTCTTTATCGATGTTATTCTTGTTTGTTTGCTTTTCCATTTGGTTGTTTACGATTTTTATGTTTTTCCTGTCATCACTCAGTGGTGTTATCGGTATGAGTTGTCTTTTGTTTATTTTTGTCGCCACCTCGGTTTGCAAAGACGAAGCACCTTGTTTCGCGGCATAAACCCTTGTGCTCGATTGTCTGTTCCTCCGTTTGTAGTTTGATGGCTCTCGCTCCCGAGTTGTTGGTTTGTTTTCAAAGTTTTCATCCATTCTCCGTATTTGCTCCAGTAGGAGTATTTTGTCCTGCATAAGTGAAATTTCCTGCCGTAAACCCCTTATTATTTCATCTTTATTGCATATTATCTCTTGTAAGTATTTTGATTCCCTTAAAGTTGAAGATTCATTACTTTCACAGAAAACTGTTTTGTTTGTTTTGTTTACATCGTTGTCAATGACACCTTCACTGTCACTATCACATTCCTCACCACTTTCGCAGCAAATTATGTCCTTCTCATTAAGATACTTAAGACCTTTTATATATTTAACACAGCCCGGGTGGTTTAAGGAGTTACACTCGAGCTAACGCTCTCGTAGTGTTTCGCAGAATACGTCTAATAACTCGGAAGTATAATTGATTATTTTCTATGCTCTTGTGATATTACTACTGATTATTTTTTTCGTATGATTTTCAACCAATCGGAACGTCTAAAATAGTTAAGTTAGCTTGTATAATTTCGATTATATAACTCATTATAAATTTATCCAATAGCAATTACAAGTTTTACATAGTTACTATGTATTGATAAGCGAATATACCCCTTGACGACGTAGTATAACTGTTTTCGTATATTCGCTCCTCAAACAATGTGAATTTTGTCATAGTAACATTTTTTTGATGTTTATTAATAAACGTCAGAAAGACAATTTGTTTGTTAATTCTTTATATAATCGTAACGAATATCACTCGAGCAAACGAAAATAATCGTTATACAAACCTCGTCACTCGACGTATATCCTTAAAACACCACGAGAGCTATTTCGCAGAATACGTCTAGTGACTCGGAAGTATAATCGATTATTTTCTATGCTCTTGTGATATTACTACTGATAATATTTGATAAAACATGGGGTAGCTCCACCAATCAAATTTTTTTAATTATTTACATTTTCACAGTAACTCAAAAAATAATCGTTCAAATACAATTCGTACTTCAAAATAATTAAGGTTATACATCTCAAACTTGCTGCACAGTTACAAATCGTGTCAGTTTTACAGAATAATCCTCCCGCTTAGCGGTCGGATTATTTTAACTGTCATACTGACACTCTTTGTAACTGTGCAGCAAGTTATCGATGTATAACCAATTATTTTGAAGTACTTATAGTATTACTACTGATTATTTTTTTCGTATGATTTTCAACCAATCAGAACGTCTAAAATAGTTAAGTTAGCTTGTAAAATTTCGATAATATTTGATTATACATAGAGTAGCTCCACCAATCAAAAATTTTAAATAATTTTCATTTCCATAGTAACTCAAAAAAGAATCGCATCAAATACAATTCGTACATCAAAATAATTAAAGTCGTGTCAGTTTGACAGAATAATCCTCCCGCTTCGCGGTCGGATTATTTTAACTGTCAAACTGACACTCTTTGTAACTATGCAACAAGCTATCGATGTATAACCTATTATTTTGAAGTACTTATAGTATTACTACTGAATAAAAGTTGATAAAAGTGCTTAATTTACATATCTGAACATTGGATGTTTTAAGTTTTCAAATTGCTATAATTTTGGAAATAATGGAGGCCGCCGCTTATTTATAGCATTTTCGTAATCAGGAAATCTTAATTAATAAGGTAATTTCAAAAATTTTCCAAAATTCGCCAAGTTTTCCAAATCTTTTTTTACACTTACGAAATTTCTTTCTGGTAATTGCAGTCGATATAAAATAGTGAGTCAAGAGATTATGAAAGTAATTGGGCAAAATTAGATAAAACCAATGTTTAATATTCAGGTTATACGTAAATTAAAAATACATCATGTTTTATTACAATCTTGTGTAAGTGCGGGTTGCCATTGCAGCTGCGTTGTCTAAGGAATATGACTAAAAAACCAATAACAGTAAAATTAGTTGTCATAATTGAATTTAAAAAAATACGTACCACAACAAGTCCAGTATCGGAAAATTTGTATACTCTCTTTCCACTGCCTTTATCTTGATATTTCGAGGAAACTGTAAGAGTGTCGCCTGATAATGTTGCAGTACTCTGAAATACATCATTTATTAATATTTATTTAATGTTCTTCTGGTTCCAAACATTTTAGTAGCATATTATGCGTTAATATAAAAAAAATGAGTGTAAAAATTCTATACATTAAAACCACTTTTATGTTTATGACCGTGCGTAATGTATGTTTGGAGTATTACATTATGTCCGTGTGACAAAATTGGATATATCTATTGCACGAGACATATTCTTAAAATTTTAAATAGGATGTACAAGTCTTAAGTATAGGTTTATTAAAAATTCAGGTGTTTTATTAAACCCATCATCTTTTTCAACAGAGTAGGCAACTGAAAAATGGAGCCAGTTCCATAATCAAGTAAAAGTCGATTTTAATTCTAATTTAGAAATGTTTTTTTTTTATTTTGGATAAATATAACACCACTGTATATAAACCTCATTTAACTAAAGTTGACTTTTATATTTGATTATGGAACTAAAGCGTAAGTTTTACAATTTGAGTGAAATTGTAGGTGTTTATTATTATAAAAAGACTTCACTTCATAGCTTTCTCTTAAAAAATACGGTGTAAATGGTCATAAAGATGGTGAGTTTAAAAACCTCGATTTAAAAACAATAACACTAACCAGAAGCATCGAAAATAATTTGGGACATTTGTTTTACAAACTGAGAACATTTTCGAACTTTATAAAAAGTCTAAAAATTTCAGTCGTATGGTACAAAACTCACATTTATTAAATTACTTATTACTGTTTCACAATTTATAAAACGGCCTGAATTTGTAGTTATCTTGTCCCAAAATATAACATTATGATAAAATTATTTACTTAGTAAAGATACGAAAATCTTAAAAACACATTTTTCAAAATATCTTACAATTTACAATTAAAAATAGTAAACTTACTTTGAAAGTGAATGTACTAATATTTTCATCAACCTCTTGGTCTAAGATAAATTTGGTACAGTTTGGAGCCAATTTTGATTCAACTTGAACAGTGACATTTTTGCCATCTACAGAAATATTAATGATTGATTTATCTTCATTAACGGCATTAGCTTTTTCCTCTGGAAGGCCTGAACAGGAAGAGACGTATATTATTTAATATTTGTAAAATTTAAGAACCTGCTTACCTATAGCCACCAAATACTGCGCAAATTTTTCGTTTTTTACAACTTGGTATTTTCCAGCAATTTGAACCATTTTGAATTGTGAACTCTGTATCTTTTATAAATACAAATAGATAATACTTTCTATGATGTTTGGTGCCTTCTTATATACTTACTTCGAACGCATCAAGGTGCAGCCAGTTTGCACAAACTGATAAGGAAATTGATTGATGTTATGTGAAATTTCAGAGTCCGAAATCTAAAAATATGATTCATGATACCTACCAATATTTAAATGATATTAATCCACGCGCACATTTGTTTAGTTAGTTCATCTCTAATTGAAATTGTTTTTAAGAATCTGTCAATTAATAACTTAAAATGATTAATGAATGCTTAGTAAATAAAATAAATCAATAATAAAATTGAAATTTTAGTTATTGTCTTACTTGATAAAATTTTATATAGGGATCAAATTCTACTGAACTAGTGGGTGTACTTAATACATTATTATATTATTTTAATCATACACTTTTTTGTTTTATAATTTAAAGTATTATGTATAAGTCATTGTTAATTTTCCATTTTGCTTTGAAGTCGTGAATAATTTCTATGTAAACAAGAGCCACAGATCCAACCTTTCTATTTCAAGTAGAAGTTTAGTCTGTCCCTGTTTAATGTAACCCCCTGTATGTTCCAAAATAATTTTAGATTATATTGAACCAAAGTACTCGAATAGTTAAACTTTAATTTTATGTCTCATATAGAAAATAAGATTTCCAACAAACCCACAAAAATTTAATCACCTTGTATTATGCACCGTTCATAATAAGATTACCAAGAATTTTGTATATGAAAATATACTTAAACATAATGTAGAGTAACTAGTGCCAACTAGCCCGAGGACGAAGAGCAACGCATGGTCGTACACCGGGTTTCTGTCCTTGTCTTGTTGCAGTTGGCTAGCTGGCATTCGGATATATGTAGGTATAATGTATACAGGGTGTTTCAACTCAAAGTGGACAACGTAATAGAGGTTGTAGATCTCATCGAGACTAACACTTTTTTCAAATTATTATTTTTTATTTGAGCTTTTGTTTTCGAGTTATCGACCTTCTTTTGTTTTTACACAAACCTCTTTATCTTCATTATTTATGGCCGAATTTTAAAAAATTAAAGTTTTTTGAAATTGTCAGTTTGATATCAACAATTTTTGAGTTAAAATTAAAAAAAAATATCAACAAACAAAATGGTGACCAATTTTCTTTGGAGCAGACTTAGAGCTATCCAAGTTTAAAAAAGAAAACTGGTCGCCATTTTGTTTGTTGATATTTTTTCAAAAAATGTTTAACGCAATAATTGTAGATATCAAACTGACAATTTCCAAAAACTTAAATTTTTTAAAATCAGGCCATAAATAATGAAGATAACGAGGTTTATGTAAAAACAAAAGAAGGTCGATAACTCGAAAACAAAAGCTCAAATGAAAAATATTAATTTGAAAAAAGTGTTAGTCTCGATGAGATCTACAACCTCTATTACGTTGTCCACTTTGAGTTGAAACACCCTGTATATTTCATGAGTCAAATTATTTTCTCTGAATGTACTCTTACCAGTTTTGTTCATATTTCTGATTAGGTACTATTTAAACAACGAAAATAGTTATCTTTTAAGTAAAAGCTTTTAAAATGTTATTCGTAAGATAAACGATAACTTTTTGTTTTTTGGAAAGTGTTTATTTGTACTTTTTATGCAATGTATATTTACAGAGAGTCAGACAGCAAATATTAAATACAAGGTGATTCCGAACTTATTGAAAAAAATTACAGAGATATTCAACTATCTACACAAACAACAGTGCAAAAAGAAATTAAAAAAGCCTTCAAAATAATTAAAACCACTTATTACCGACACAAATGGAAAACTGGTTAAATAATCGTTAAAACTGCTGTTTTGTACGCCGATCTGTAAGCAAGTCTGAGCAAGCCGAATCCAATTCTGTCCCAAAAGTTCTTTTTATTCTTCTTTGTTTTTGTTCTGGGAGACATGAGTCTTTTAGTCATCATGGGGGTGCATTTGGGTATTCTGTAGTACCTATATACGCCATACTATGGATTGCCACCTGTAGGGCGAGCTGCCTCGACTGCCTCGTACTTATGCGACGATTTTCTTCTTTCTCAACGTCTACAATTTGGTCATCAACAAATAAAACACGAAACCCCCGCCTCGTTCACGATTTGTTTGTATAGGTATGTCCAGTATCCCTTCCTCGTTCACCATCGCGATAAATGTTGCTGGCTGACGGTACCTGCCGGGAAATCGTTCTGCATACAGGCGTGAACTCGGGCGTGAAGCTGCTAGGATTTTTGTTTTGCAAGGATTCACTGTAAATTAATACCATATACATGAACATATACACATGTGCCATTTTCACAGTGTAGTTTTGTAACAAGTGATACAAGCAGTTACATCAGGAACCAAGCCAGATGTTTTCAGGGTTGATTCTTTTATGAAGAACCAATAACAATTTTTAAGCACAATTCTATGGTGTAATATAGATTTAGTGAATTCCATAACGTAAAAATTAAAGATTATTTCATAAAGTTTGCGATATCTTCTACGACATGTATCAGTATACGTGAAAATATCGTACTATTTTGTATATTGAAATCAAATCCCATGCCGTGAGCGTTCAAAGTATTGCTCGTTGTTGTTGTTGTCCAGCTAAGTGAAGTTCAGTCGCTTTATTTGCGTGAAATGCGGGTACAAAGTCGCCTTTTTAGGGTAGTCGCGGAAAATAAGGAGTGGGGGTAACATTTGTCACTTGGGTAGCCATTCCCTCGCTGATATGCGGGAGTTATTTGTGTTTGTTTATGGTTGTCAAGGTGTTTTGCTCACCGCACAGTGTCAAGCAAAATGTCAGTGTAATGCTGTTTTAATTTGTTCGCGCGTTTCACACAAAAGAAGTGGCCATTTTCGTACAGGTATAAGAAAAAATAGAGTATGTTACACGCTAGGAATTGATTCTGCCTCGTGTTCTTGCGCCCTCGCTTCGCTCTGGGGCAATTTTCACACTCGTCAGAATCTCTTAATTCCTACCTTGTTGCAAAAACTACTATTTTGCCGTCGTATTAACTCAAAACCGACTTTTTGAACTTACACCAACTGTAAATTTGTTTTAGATTTTGAACAGAGTTGTGAGTAAATAAATCTGTTACTAACCAAATGGTATTTACCTAAAACTCTTAAGTTTTTTAGGATAGGATTTTTATTTTGGAGGAGAAAACTGTTGGACAAAGACGTAAACTTTATTACTACACTACTAAAAAGCAGGAGGTATGTTTTCAAATCAAGGCCATAAGTTTTCTTACACTTATTAAGTTACTTTTGAAAACCGGTCTCCGAACTGTTGCTATTCAACAAAATGCCTGTATAAAGATAACGAAATGTCACACCTTATAACTATTTTTAGTTCCAATAAATCGAGTTTTTTAAACAATAAGGTCATGTAGGTAGGTACTGCCCACCTGACATATCAGATATTTTTATTTGCTTTGTAGCTCTTGAATATGGGAGCCATTTTTGTCTTTATAATTCGCAAGATTAGCCATACCGGAAGGTTGTCCCTTTGTTTCTCTTTTTAACGATATAAACATTTTATGGCGCCATAGAAAAATATTTGTAATTATGACAGTATAAATTGCTTTTAATTAAATAGTGCAACCTCCGTCCAAAAATATGGTATACATTTGGAATGTTATTTACATTATAAAATGTATAGATACCATATTTTCGGACGGAGGGAGTAATATTTTAGTTAATACATTCATTTTGGTTCACTAATACGACACTTGTAGCATAAATAACTAAATATTTACTCACTCAAAATAGTATCTAAAGTTATAACGTAGACAGGAGTCGTTGAAAACTAAATTTTAACGTTATGTCGAATTTTATGTTTGTCTCTATAAGGGTAGCAATATATGCAAGACTAATTAAAAGTTAGTTTGTCTACATTTATATTAAATGAAAAGTTAATTTAAATTTATTATGAAAGAATGAGATATCATAATTTAATTACGACAATGAAATTACATTTTCGTATTGTAAATGCAATACCTATGTAGGTATTTGTATAAGAAATCTTCAAACAAGATAAAAATATGCAATGTAATATTCTATACACATATAAAGAGGCAGCGTACAGGCCAAAATAGATTCACAAAATACTCCAATATGGTTCAAATAGGAGGCAAGTACCAATTGGTAAAAAACGAGAACTTTCTTGAACATCTAGTAGCGCTAGGTAAGTACGTGGCAAAATAATATTAAAATCAATCAATTTTTGATAAAATTTTAAAGGTGTTCCAGAGGACAAAGCAACAGAATCATCTTTGGAAAAACCGATTATAAATATAACTGTGAATGGAAAAAATATTACAATTTGTGTGGAAAATATAAAGAATCCCCATTGTTCAAACTTAATATTAGATCAAGAAGTTGATGAGGTTTTCGGAGGGACAAATTTCAAGGTACTCGAAATAATTTTTAATATTATCTTCAGTATTAATTAGAAGTAATAATTATTAATCCGAATATTTCGTGTTAAAATGACTTTGTTATCTTGAGCATGGTTTAAAAGTTAAAGAAAATTACATATAGGTATAGCTGGCAAAGTATAAAATTAATGATATTCTATTATATTTTAGAGTTTTGCCAAATTGGATGGTGATATTCTTACTGTTAATGCAAAATTTCCAGATGGTAAAACTGGAAAGAGAGTTTACAGTTTTTCCGATTCTGACTTAGTTTTGGTAAGAATTATTTTATTTTCTAATTTAGTATTAATAGATAACTTCATACGGGATACCAATTTGGTCTTGAGAATTTGCATAAAAACTTAATCATTACATTTTATTTAACTGTAGAAAATTAAATTATTTTATTCTGTTTAGGTAAAGATGTTGAATTTTTAATGTCTAAAATAATGAATCAAAAAATTGTGTTTTGTTATTCTCTTAATCTCTCAAAAATAGATTTATTAGGTCTTCTTTCTGGATAGCTACTGATTGAAATAAGTTTCAGACGCAGCATCAAAATTGTTATTACTTTGAATAAAGCACTTCAACATATCATATTTTTCATAGTTTTCATATGACATTTTGCACTTTTTAGATGAAATATCTAATACGATATACACAACAATTACAAGAAAATGATAATCCTGTTTTCATCTATTGTTACTATAATCTAACTAACATCAGCCTACTATTAAAACTATAGGAAATATTACGTCTTATCCTGAAATTTGAGAATTTTTTGAAAAATTAAATAAACATGAAGGAATATACATGTTATATATTTTTGAAAACAGAAAAAAGAGTCTTTTCAACTAAGCCATAGCCAACTATGATTTGTATTTAAAAAAACAAAAATGTATGTCATAACTTGAAAATGAATAAATTTATTGAAAATCTGATTATGTCATTGCATTCTACTCAAAAAAGTGCTTGAAGAAGGTGTTATTAACTTTTCTCTAAATTGAAAAACAATCAAGATATAGACTTGTATTGAAAAGTTGAAAAATCGAATTTAGCTTGATAATTCGAAAACAAAATATGACAGCTAATTTTGGTTTTCAGAATTGATTTTATCTCGAAAGAAGAGATCAAGACTCCGTGGTCCATTTTTTCAATATCTGTTATAGATAACGAGTTACCCTATCAAAACACGCAATTTAGTCCACCCTGTACAATATTATTTCATAATTTCGTGACCAAATGTTATATCTGCCAGATAGGGACTCATATGTTAAACAATTTACAATAAAGATGCGTTGGTGAAAATATTGCATGCTATACATATCTAAAGAGATTT
This sequence comes from Pediacus dermestoides, assembly GCA_963942485.1. Taxonomy (NCBI): domain Eukaryota; kingdom Metazoa; phylum Arthropoda; class Insecta; order Coleoptera; family Cucujidae; genus Pediacus; species Pediacus dermestoides. The sequence goes on from OZ012626.1 coordinate 16,175,177, forward strand.
TCGATGCAATTCTGTTTCTTATGAAATTTACATCCTCGTCATTGGTTGGTTTGCTACAAACCAATCAATTAAGATTTTGAAAATTTTGTTAAAATATCGTGATTACGAATAGCAATGCTCTTACAAAATAATAGTGATTATCAATTGGAGAAAATTATTCCACTCAGCCTACATTAGCCTCGTGGTTCACACTTTTTCTCTTGTGGATAATATTTACATACTCAACTTATATCACTTTATTCATCACTTGTACCATAAATAACTATATTATTCTAATTTTCAGAGTTACAGCAATTCTAAATCAGAGGTTCCAGAAGCGAAACGATACTATAAACGATTGTAAAATTAAGAAAATGCTATAATTTTTTAAAAATTATTATGAAATCTGTTAAATATGAAAATAAATGTTTATCTACCTAATTAGAGCTTCCGCCTTATTTTTCTACCTTATTATTATTGTACGTATTATTTACTATTATCTGACGCCTCAATTGTTTCATATTTCTTGCCGGATAAAACCTAAAGTGACTATTTATTCATGCTTTATCCAGTGGGTACTTTTGTATAAAACGCGATTTACCCGGGTAATCCTATATATCCATTTTACTAGCTTTATCCGTAACATACAGTGAATTTTTTTTATGAGTCTCCATAGGGATTTACATGGTAAAATCTTTAACTCCTGTTAATGGTTTTTCTACTGCAAATTTCAAAATAATTTTTGGCACACTATTAGTTTGCATATTTTTTTACATATTCTAGTAGTTTTTAAAATGTAAAAAGTGAAATTTTTTTATTTAAAAAGGAAAATAATTACACAATTTTAACTCGTTTTCACATTAAAATTTAATAAGTTAGGAGGCTTTGTCCACTGACAATTATTGTAGAATTTTAAAGGTATGGGTCGATTTGGATATTCCACCGCAAAATTATCATATCTCTCTACTTGAGACACCTTTAATATACGCCGTAATGAATTTTAATTTTTCTTCGATGGTGTACAAAGACATTTTCACGTTTTGAAAGTCTTTCAAACTTAATAAAAACATGCAAATAAAGTGACAGTTTTGGAATGTTTATTTGCTTGTCAGTGGACAAAGCCTCCTAACTTAATAAATTTTAATGTGAAAACGAGCTAAAATTATGTAATTATTTTCCAGTTTAAATAAATAAATTTTACTTTTTACATTTTAAAAACTACTAGAACATGTAAAAAAAGATACAAACTAATAGTGTGCCAAAAATCATTTTGAAATTCGCAGTAGAAAAACCGTTAACACGAGTTAAAGATTTTACCATGTAAATCCCTATGGAGACTCATAAAAAAAATTCACTGTATATTATTTGATCACTTATTAGTAACATATTAAAACTCCCTACTATACCATCTTTGAAAATGGTAGCTAAAATATCATTTTTCATATTGACCATTTCATCCAAAAATGTTTACCATAAAACTTTGTACATTATTTATTATTAGCACATTTTCGATAAAAGTTATCTTGAGCAAAAGTTGAAAAATATGTTGGTATGCGTTCTAAAATATCATAAAATTGTTTAAAAACGAAAATGGAATGATATGAAAGACCAGACTGTTTTAATTGATCTTCACTTAATATTGTTCAAATTAAAAAACATATTATATAGAATTTTTTTATACATATAGTAGCGTCGATCCGGGGACACACTGTAGATCTGAAATTTGATGGGATAATAAGTCAGCTATATATAGGGTCTACGAGCAGGAGATTCTAGTGATAAAATGAAGACTTAAATGTCCTATAATTCGTCACGCAAAAATAATAACAAAAGTTACTTTCAACAATCTGTATCGCATTAAAGGAAATGCGTTTGTGTATGTACACTTCTGTTCAATTAAAAAGCATACAAGTCTTGAGAGCGATTTTTGCATTTTTTTAGTTGCGTAAATTTGTCTTACATCTGTTTCCATGTTTGCAAACCAGTTACTAGGAATCATTTACCTGCATTGATTACCTTTATTAATTATTATCAAGATTTGTTTCAAAAAAAGACTTGTAAATGAACACAATTTTATATTAACGACAGAAAAAATAAATTGGGATTATTGAAAATAAAAAAACTGAAGTAGTTAATTTTAGCTCCATCCTTTTCAACCAACAGTGCCAATCTTCTTGGCATGGAGTGAATTAAATTCTGACAAATATTTTCGTTCAAATTCAGATTCTCCCATGCTGCTTCAATGTTGACCCATAACTCTTCCTGATTTATGGGACGAAAATTCCTTTTATACATTTTTTTACTTAACCATGCCCATATATTTTCTATGGGATTTATGTCTGGACTATTTGCGGGTCATGGTAAAGTTTCAATATTGTTATATGTAAACCACTGTTGAATTATTTGAGCCGTATGAACCGGACATTTATCGTGTTGGTAAATGAAATTGTTTTTGGCATAAATTTGATTTACTGTTGGTAGCATAACATTATCCAAAATCTGACGATAAGTTGGCGACATCCGTCATTAGAGGATTGGAAGACTTTTTCATCTGTAAAGATAACTCGTTCCCAAAAGTCAACATTGCGATGCAAGTGATTAAGCGCGAAGAGAACTCTAGATTGCTTACATTCAACCGAAAGTAATGCTTTTCTAGCACTTGAACAATTTTTTAATTCTGAGACTTTAATTCGTCTACAAAGCGTAGGTCTAGAGCCGGGAAAGTTAGTTCAACTGCAGCAGCAGCGGCGCATTCAAATGGATGTTCTCTTAAAAAATTAAGCAATGCAGTATCTTGTGCGTTATTTGAAATTTTTCTCCTCCCAGACCCAACTTTTCGGCTCAAAGTATCTTGTTGTTCCCATCGCTTTTTGACTCTCAATACCGTGCTTGGATTAATTCCGAGATAAACAGCGAGTCTTCTTATTGACCAACCATCTTCTAATTTAGTAATAAGGATAGCCTTTTGGATTTCGCTTAATTGAGGGGGCATTGTAATGAACACTTCTTGAAAATCTTGAATATTAACTGAATGGATATTTCGATTGTTGTATGACAGTGACAGTGACATTAAAGTCAAGCATAGAATATCTAACCCAAGGGATAGAATGAAATCTCCTGTATAACCGACCAGCATCAATACACGAGCGACCTCTACCGGCCTGGGAGAACTGTTAGCGGGAAATTAAAATAATTTTGATATGGTTCAGGGCTCTTATTCTCGAATTATTCGAATTCTATTCGCGTACGAAATGATTGCTATAAATAATAAATAATAAAACACTGACTAGAACTATACCTAACCTAAAAAAATAATCTTGAAATTACCAAAATATCTGCAATATATTTTACCCACACTAAAACTAATAATAATGATTTATAAAATGTCAATAAAAAAGTCAATAACACTGCACTACAAGCACCAAAAAATCACAAAAACACAGCAAATAGTAAAAGAAAATCTTCGTTTTCAAACCGTTAAACCATGCTGACATTGCTGACGCCAACTACTCTGACGTTGGTTTTAATTTTAAATGTTTAAAAATGTGCTTTTATGACGGACAAAGAGGTGCAAACTATTGCTATACTATTCTAAATATTACTGCGCCCTCTGGTGTTTTGGGAGAACTAGGCGGCCATATTGGATTTATTTTTCCCTATTCAGTTTACATAGCATGAAGTCAAGTTACACAAATAAAATGTAAGTGTATGCATTTTTATTACATAGAAGTAAGATGTTTGAGTCAAATATACCTCCGTCCAAAATACATAATTGCAGCTATTCAAAGTTGAATTTTATTTATTTAGTTGAAAATAATTAAAGAACTTTTTCTACTCTTATGTATGAAAATAGCCATTTTTCCATGACATACCTACTCTACATGAAACTTCAATATTTTGTCTACTGCGAAAATAGTCATATTCTCTCTAGAGTGAAAATATCAAAATTTCAAATTTATGGTTTTCTTCGTGATTTTTTTAATGAAAACACTATATGCACTAAATTTACATAAATTTTCAATATCAATTCATTCACTTTTCATGACATATTTTATATATAAAGCTTAAAATAGTTAAAATAAAAACTAAAATATAATTTTGATGTTACACTTGAAAACTGTCACCTTAAATAATTTAAAAAAAATTTGTAGTTTCTAATCCAATTTATAAATTACAGAATCGTAGAAAAATAGTATTTACTACTCGACATGAAATACGTTTTTTTTTTCGTGAGGTGAGAATATGTACACGAGCTGTGTAGCAGCGAGTGAGGCAATCTCACGAACGAACAAAAAACGTATTTCATGTTGAGTAGTAAATATTATTTTTTATATACCAAATATTAAAGGGTGCTTTTATCAACTCAAAATAGTAGATAAGGTCATAGTAGCGATTAAAATAAAGCAAAAAATTTTGGAAATCACAAAAACCGACAAATACGAAGTTTCACTTAAAAATATTAATTTTTTATATTTATCAATATTTTTATGTATCTAATAATAACTAATAATTTGTTATTTCATTAACAAGAGGTAGTAGGCGAGTTATTGATTTTAAAAAAATTTTATTCGGCGTATAAGTATCTACCTACTTATACTCCGGCAGAGTATAACACATTATCTGCAAAAATGTATGACAGTTGCAAAATTACTTATTAAATTGATTGTTATCCATAGAAACCACCACAATAGATGCAAGGCAAGCTAATAATATTAATATTATTTCCGTATTTAATATTTCTAATTAGGATGATTATTACGATTAGAATGATTCCATTTGAAAATAATAGCTATTTATGCAACAAGGGATAAAAAGATACGTTTTTACCATGACTTTCATACAAGATTTTTTCCAATTCAGTTACGAAATGGATAAATAATTAAAATTTGCATTTACCACTATTCGTGAGGATTTAATTTAAAATATAAATCCTAGTTTACACATGCAAGCGTTGTTATGGAAAATTAGACGTTGCTGTTTATATAATTTCCAAATAAAAGTTGGTTTGCTTTCATTTCATTTTTACTTTTGTGTTTTAACATTAAAAGAAATCAAAAGAAGAACAACCAAAGTCCAACCCACAAAATGTATATTGTCAAAATTATTGTAAAGAATATGACATGTTTCGGTTATACGCCATCATCAGATCAAAATTTAACAGCCAAGGTAAAAATTACATAAAAGTACCGGGCACCAACGGTAGCTAAAACCGGTGCACAACAATATAGCATTCAACAGCGTAACATTTCTCACTTGGGTAGCCATTCCCTCCCTGATATGCGGAAGTTATTTGTGTTTGTTTATGGTTGTCAAGGTGATTTATTACCGCAGATTGTCAAGCAAAAAGTGTTATGCTGTTATCATTTGTTCGCGCGTTTCACGCAAAAGAAGTGGCCATTTTCGTACAGGTATGAGAAAATATAGAGTAGGAGGAATTGATTCTGACTCGTGTTCTTGCGCCCTCGCTTCGCTCGGGCCCAATTTTCACACTCGTCAGAATCTCTTAATTCCTACCTTGTTGCATAAACTATTCTTTTTAAAAGCCGGGATGACACGATTTTTGGTGTATTTGACAAAATAATATTTATCAGTATTTGTTATTTACCAATCATCGCGTATCTGCAAATGTAGGTACATACATCATCACTCGTCTGATTCCGGATTCATACGTGCCCAAAGATAAAATGTATATTACTTATTCTTTTCTTATCACAAACAAATAAATAGGTCGTGTGATTAGCAAACGAATTTTAAATAAATTTAAAGCCAATATCAAGTGATACTGCAAGAACACTTATTCTTTGCTTTAGTCTTTAGATCGACGCGTGATCTGAGTTTACTTAAAAACTATTATAAGAATAATATGTACTTAAAAATGTCCTATAAATTGATGACATTTGTTTTTGTTGAGTTTCATATAAATGTAGTAGCACAATAATACATATTTTGTAATCTCAAATCTCATATCACATTGATAATAACATAACATATAAGATTAATATAGGTAGGGAAGGATATTATATTTTTAAATCTTAAATACATAAACCATATTTGCTAAAGACTCGTTGAACGTTGTACTTAATTATAGTGTTAAAATGTCTCAGATTGGTGGAAAATTTTTACTTAATAAAAACGAAAAATTTTTTGAACATTTAGTGGCTTTGGGTAAATATGCATTGATATAAAAATATATTGTTCTAGTAATAAAAATATACTTATCATTGTGGAAAAAATATAATTGATCATGTAATACTTATAGGCATTCCAGAAGACAGAGCAAAATTAGCAAATTCCTTTAAACCAATACTAGAAATATCAGTAAGTGGAAATCAAGTCACGTTTATCAGTTCCTCTGGAGAACAACGGTCGGAGTCTGTGTTAACATTCGATGAGGAAGTAGATGAAGTCATTGCCTCACAAGTGACTGTAAAGGTATATTGCTTTTTCATAGTGTTTTTAAAGAAATCGTTTTTAAAAGAGTTTTAATATTCTAGAGTATTACTACGATAAATGGAAATAAAATAAATATATTTTCCAAAGGACCGAATGGAGCCACTGGTTCACGATTATTTGAATTTTTTGAAGATAAACTCATAATGGTATAAATATTATATTTTTTGTAATGATTTATGTTTAGAAAATTTAAGAAGGAAACTTAATATTTTTCAGACGCTCTCCAGTAAAGATAGAAACGCTCCTACAGCTACCAGAATTTATGATAGAATATGATATAATTGCTATAATATTATTAATTATGTATGGTCATAAAATTTTTAGTATTTATTATAGACATTTATACGAGGGTCAAACTAATATATTTTTTATATACAAGGAAACAGAATAGTTATTTGTATTGCTAGCCTTGAAACAAGAGTTTTGCGAGTGCGAGTAGGGTTTGCGAGCAGAGGCCGTAGGCCGAGGCCCGCAACTACGAGTACTCGCAAAACAGTTTCAAGGCGTGTAATACACACTATTTTTTGTGCCGAAGTTTATTTAAATAAATAAAATTTACAAAATATTTGTTTAAATATTTGGTATTAGGGATTTTTTTTATTGGTAACTCGCGATACTTAAAATTGACACTGACAGTAGTAGCCGAATAACAGAAATAATAATCCGTTTCTATGGAAAATACAAATTTTCTTTATGATTTCAATGATGCCAATCGATAAACTAAAAATTCCTAGTTTTTGCCGGTCTAGCCCGGCAAAACATGAGTTTCCAGCCGATTTATACGAATGCAAAATGACTAATGCCAACCTGAGGCACAAAAATATAATTATATGTTTATATTCGGTCTGATTCTATAACTTTTTAACGACCGTGACTATGTAACCACTGTGGTTGTTGCTAAGGTACGACGTTTTTAATTGGTAGTTATCATAGCAACAACCACAATAATTAATGAACACGGTGGTTAAAAACTTACAGAATCGCACCGATTATATCTAATATGTTACTTATGAGTGTATTATTATGTATCTCGATAATATGTATAGCGTGATTCAAAAGTACACCGATAAAAAATGTCTTATTAACCTTGGGTCGTAGAAGGATTCATTTTTGAGATACAGAGTTTTGATTATATTTTTTCAAAATAATTTTTTGAGTATAGCAAAATTTACCAGAACTAGCGTGCACGTCATTAATTATTTTTATTTATTTATTTATTTATTTAAATATTTATTATTTATTTACATTATACTTCTAAAACGATGATCGACGATCGATAAGGTGCTGTTTTTGTTCGGGTTTGTTTTAAAACAAATAAAAAGATGTGTAATGTAAACGCAGTAGAATGTAATGTTATTAAATATTTGTGACGTGCACGCAAGTTCTCGTAAATTTTGCTATATATCTACAGAAGATAGAGATCTGAAATTTGGTGGGAGAATAAATCTATAAATCTACGATATCATAAACAAAATAGTGTTGTTCAGTGACGTTCTTATGAGAGGGTAAATCACATTCTTGGAAGATTTTTTTAAGAAAAGATACGGTTAAAATACGTTAAAAACTTATATTTGTTCGATATGTGATAACCCAACTGTGAGACGACGTTTCTTTACAAAAATTGTGAGAATCCTACCGTTTTTAAATTATGACCAATAATAATTGACCTACGTTACTTATCCAATTTTAGCTACTAATGGACATATTGGATATAAGGTAATGAAATGAGGTGCTAACTAAAAGAATAACAATGCTTTTTGTTAAAAAATATATAGCAACTCACTTGAATAAATAATTAGGAAGTTAATTCTGATTTTTGCAATCAGAATTATTCTGATTGCCAGTTGTATCGAATTTCGAAGGTAAACTTGACAAAACATTAAATACATAATCAATCATTATTTCATCTGGAAATAAGTATAATTCCTCGAAGTTTGCATTAAAACATATTTGAAAAATATGCCTTTAATTAAAATGCCGAAAATGTTTAGGAACAACCATAATTTAGTAGAAGAAATTAATATTCATAATTATAGTTCTAAACTTATGACTTTCTATAGATACTATATTTTTCAAATAAAAATATAACAATAAGGACTTCCGTTTTTATTCGTCGATTATAATGTACCTACATGAATTGTATTGAGGGCTAGCGAATAATCAATCGAAATGTTCTGGAAAACAACGTTACCTAGTAATTAAAATATTGAAATTATAAACAAATAGGTCATATTTCATTCCAGATTTACCGGACGTATCATAATTTATAAATTTCCTTGTACATACAGAGTAAAGTTTGTTACATTTTAAACGATTACAAATAACTACATTGTACGTTTTACTAAGCACAAAGTTATTGAGGGATAATTGAATTATTCACCTGCTCCATATAAACTTTTTAGATACCTACTTCAATATGATTTATGACTCCATAAATTGTGTTTTATACTGCAAATTAAATAAAGCGCAGAAAACACTATATGTTCGATGCGATTGGCAGTATATCATAAAATGTAATGAACTAACACGATTTTGCTTTATGTCATTTCTCGTTTATATTTCTTTGAAAGATTTTTTCGCTTGTTGCTTGTTTACATCAATTTGAAACTAATTGTTTGCGAAGATATATTTGTCTGAGGCTTCCATATCCTTGTGAACCCATTATTTTATCTTTTTGTCTTTTGTACAGCTTTTGACTTTTACTTGATAATTTATGAACATCAGAATCATGAGATTGTTGTATCTACATAATCACTCGAAAATTTAATAACTGATTAGTTTTTCTAAAATACTCTTAAATTATATCAACTTCATTTTTCTACCTTATTGTCATACAAACCAAAATTAATTATTATCTAATGTACATTTATGTATACGAGTAAATTATTATCTAGATATACATCTCAGAATATAAATTCGTTATATAATTTATTTATTTGAAAAAGGTTGATACAAGTACCTACACATTTTCATTGATAAAAAGAGATATATAAACTATTTTGTTATAAATCACCGACAATGTATCACGTTTTAAATCAATTAGGTAATTGGTTTCAGAATGATTCTGAAAATGATCGAATTAGAGAAGACCAAGCAGTAACCTAGTAACAAAGTTGATAGACAGTTTCAGTAATTAGAGTGGGCATCTTTTGATGTTGCACCAGCCACATTTTTAGCAAACTCAATAAATTCGTAAATTCATTAAACTAGAAAGACATGATATTTCATGCAACTTACAATGTTTTAAAGTCAGCATTAGGAATTAGAAGTAAGAATATCAGAGTACAATTATTATAATTATACGACTGACATTTTCCAATATACAGGGTGAACCACATTAACCCAACAGTTCTTCGTTACGAAGAAAATTTTTTGGATAAATAAAACCTACAGAACAGTTTAAGGTAGAGATCTGAAATTTGGTGGATTTTAGTGAGATTTAATTTGATGGTATATGTATCGTAATCACTTGCGATTCTTAAAATTTCCATTCTAGGTAACCCTTGGAATTTGAACGTATGTACAGTTAATTTCAAAATTATAGAGTACACTGTGTCCCAAATTGCTTGTAATTGCAGGGTATCTCTGTAATTTGTAGAGATAGAACTTTGCGGTTTTCGCGAACTTGTGCCACTTTTTCGTTAAACTTTTAATGTCGCAAACAGAACTGAGCTAACTTGTTTTGTTTCTGAGATACAGGGTGAAAACGAAAATTTTCACTTTCTGGGGTGCTATCATATCTTACACTCCGTGTAAGCTAGAAAAAAAGTAAAAACTGTTCTAGATAGATATTTTTGCGTAGAATGCAGTGGCGTACTCGAAAAAAATTGATTTGCACCGTTTAAGAGATATGACCCAAACTAGGTCTTTTTTAAATGGAACACTCTGTATTTTTTAATGTCATTAAATTTGTCTATTTTTTTCTCATTAAAATGATGTAAACAGTAGGCACTTTAAAATTTAATAAATGCCTTAAAAAAGCAAAAAACCCAATTAAAAGCCAAAAAATTTTAGTAGGCCTTGAAAATCGGGATAAAGAAATGTTTACAAGCAACATGAGTTGTATTATTATAAAAATTCTTAACATTAATATTATTTTTATTTTATCTTAGCAAAAAAGAAACAAAAAGTGAAATACATTTTTTTAACGGTCATATAAATAAACAATGAAACTTAACAAAATATTTTACGTTCTTATTTTTACTTTCTTATACGTAGTATAAGGAAGTATTGTAATCGTGATTTTTTTCGACTTCGAGATTTTGATGGATTTACACGTTTTGAGGGCCCCTGAATCCATTTTGACCATTTTCGCCATGATGTCTGTCTGTGTGTCTGTCTGTGTGTCTGTGTGTCTGTCTGTGTGTCTGTCTGTATCCACGATAACTCAAAAACGACTTAACGGATTTGATTCAAATTTCATATTTAAGAGTTTGAACAAAATTGTGGGTGCCATATTAAATCTTTTTCATCTAGCACCAACACAAGTGGTACTTACCTGAAGACATTTTTAGGTTTTTTAAGAATATCTTGAAAAATAAACAATTTACGACATTTGTTTATTCTTTAACATTGATTTAGAATTAAATTTTGAACAAATTTTGTTTGAAACTTTTTTTGAAATTCCGTCAAATTTTTTATTTATATAGTGGCGCCATCTATCTCTGATTTACAAAGTACATGTTGTTTACATACAGAAATCTATACCGTTGAGGAAATCGATTGTAGCATTACTATTTGAAAAGATCGACGGCTACAACGGCTACGGTTTTATGTTTTGGATATCATGGCAACTCGATTAAAATTTTTTCTAATATATACAATAAAGTCGTGAAATTGTATTATGCATGCAAATCTACATTAAAGATATCGACGCCAAATTTTTTGTGAATGCTCTTTCAATTTTTAGACGTGTCGACAAAGTAACAAAAGTGTTTTATTTTGCGCCGTTTTTTAATAATTATAAATTATTTATATATTTATATAGTGTTGCCATCTATCTCTGAGTGGCTGTTGTTTACATTACAGAAATCTATTTGTTTTTATACTAAAGATTCTATAAACACACGAAAAGCTCGAATAAAGTTATAAAAATTTAAAAAGTGAAAACCAATTAATCCAATCCTGGTGAGAGTGGCTATATCGCCAAACACCAAAAACTTGACATTGCTTTGCAATCCAAGTACGAAGAAGAAGAGATTGTTAGTCAAACAATTGTCAAAGGCAAAAGATCGAAATATTTTGATGAGAAGGATTATTGTGCACTGTACAGTTTGTTTGAGTTCAAAGTTTAGCTACAGCAAATTCAAAGATGTCAAGCATTTTTCGCACTGTGGAATTTTGATAAGTATTCTGTTATTTATTTGTCCTAAAATCTGGTAGTAATAAGTGGGACAAGGATAGATTTATGCGTATTGCAATAAGTGCGACAGAGACTATTTGAAAATTGCTGGAAACCTTTAAATTTTTTACAAGAAATTTAACTTATTTTTATTTAGGAAAAGTAATTACTGTGATACTATCCGTATGAGAAAGTCATGTGTTGGGCACATCAGATATTTTATAACCATGTGTTGTGTGTTTTCTGTTTTTTTTTCTGACAAATGGCTTTCTTTTGTACGAAATGCAAGTGACGCACTTTCCGCATGTAACGATGATATAATTCTATTGATGTCGAAGTGATTTTCGCCCGGATTTTCGTTTTTCCCATCTTCATTTCGTTCAGGATCCAATGGCGCACCACAATTGTCTGATTTTGTACTTTTGTTGTAGAATATCCTGTTAGCAGTTTCTAATTTATTGCTGATAGATTCATCGACATAACTTTCGGCAATCGAGGTAGACTTCCAGCCACCGTGTCTCTTGAGTCCTAAAGTATCTACGTCAGAATTAACTAACAGAGTCGCAGATGTAAGCCGAATACAATATTATACCGAGAGATCAAAAATTATCTTGGTCAAAGGTGGTTATGAAATGAAAAACGACGGTCTTAGCTTGTATCATCCTTTTGAAGTTTATCAAGTTATGTGCCATACAAGGACGTATATATTATAGAGGACAGAAAGATCCCCAGGGAAGGGGTAAGAATTCGTGGGTCAGAAAGTGTGGCACGTTCAAATGGACTCAAGGATTTTCGACTTTTTGGGACGATATCCTTGGTTTTTTATTTTCAAATAACCAATTAGTTTTGGGTATTTAGAAATATCCACATTTTCCTTGTTAATAGTCGACTTTAACATAGAGTATTCACCAAAACTGGCTGGTGATTTCAATGTTTTTGAGCGTTCTAGCATGTATTTATTATTACGGTAGGGGGTCTGGTACTACTCCCACTGCACTGAAACTCGAAGCTTATTGTGTCCCCATCCGGTTTTTACCCCATCAGTCCTGTATTCCCAATAAATTTGAGAACACAGTCCAAGGGTGCAGCCGTTAACTCTTCGGGTTCAGGATACGGTACCCCGAAGTGCCAGTGCCTTTTTGCTGCTAAAGCTGGACATTGGTCATTGGCATAGGATGTGGTGAGGCGTTTCATCCTCTTCACCACACATCCTACACGTAGAGTCATCATTCACCCCTATGGTCGTGAGGTGCCCTGTTCTTAGACCATATATTACATGGACTGAGCCTATCCTATCCCGATACATTGTAGTTCGAGTTCCAACATGCGTTGGATTAGTTCGCGCGCTGGACCAATCAGGGACGTACTTAGGTAGTTGTGCAACACAGGACCGTAACATTTTTTAATTTACGTAAAGAGTGTTTTCAAGTGAAATAACTGAAAAATAATGTAAAAATGAATGGAATAATGCTGAAAGAAGTAGTACATGTGTAACTAATGTACCAACATTTTATTTTACTTGTTTTCTTCGATTTTATATCTGAAATCTGGATCAATTTCCAACTTACAAATGTTGACCGTACACTAGTAAAAATTGAGGACTTTGCTTCACCAAACTTAAGTGGTAAAACAGTTTTGGTGAAAATTTTACACCAAATTAAATATTTTAACCCTAATGTAACTGTGGTGAAACGAATATATTGTTTATTCAACCACTGTCCGATTAAATGTCCACCCACATCTGTGTTTCCTCAAATTATTTGGTGAATATTTACTCTGCAGTATGATTTCATCTTATGTGGTAGTTTTTACATCATGTGTGGTGTGAGCATCATCGTTACAAGAACTAAGAAAAATTCACATAATATGCTTTTGGTAAACTTTACACTATAAACGGTGGCCTCATATACGAGCCCTAACAACTATATGTTGGGACAAGGAATTAATTTTGAAATAACACGTCAATTTAACGATATGATTTAACTCATATTTTTAAAGTTTCATGGGCTAACGTAACAACATCAAAAACATCCTTTTTAAGATATTTCGTAAAATAAAAGACTTTCTTTTTTGTTATAAAAATTTTTAAATGATTTTATCATTAAATATATTGACAACTAAATGTTGGGATAAATCAGTTCTGATGAATTATATTAATAAATTAGTAAGGTGTGACATCGCCTTTGGCCTTAACAACTGCTTGGACTCTAGCAGGCATAGTGTTAACCAGGGATTGACAAAATTCTGGAGTGAAATTATCCCAAATTTCTTGCAATTTGGCACGTAATTTGGGAATTGTGCGTTGGGGATTATTTCTTAAGTGCTGTTTCATCTTATGCCACAGTGTTTCTATGACATTAAGGTCCGGGCTGCTGGATGGGTGTGATAAAACATTAATGTTATTATCCCCAAACCATTTTTTTGTTGATTTTGCCGTATGGCATGACGCACCGTCCTGCTGAAATATACAGTTTCCATCAGGATACAATTTTGATATACATGGAAGTAATGAATCCTCAAGAATTTCTTGGTACTTTACAGCATTTACAGTGCCCTCTATAAATTTTAAGTTTCCAAAGCCTTTAGACGACATACATCCCCAGACCATAATACCCTTAGGGAACTTTACAGTTCTTTTAAGGCAATCTTTGTGAAATGCTTCCGTCTTGTCTCGAATCACACGTTTCCTATAATCACCCACACATACATCAAATTTGGATTCGTCACTAAATATTATTTTGTTCCAATCATTATCAGTCCACGTGATTTTTTATTTTGCCCACGTGTACCGATTTTTTTTTGAATTGCCGTCAGTAATGATTTTTCTTTGGCCTACAAATGCAATGGTTTTAAAGATAACAGATAGCATAGTAAAGAAATATTAACTTTATAGAAGCTCAGACCACATTTGTGGATGTATTTTCGGCAGCATTCTCGGGAAACATTTAATCCAGTTTCTTCATTCCACCGTGCAGTTACCTCTCGAAGTGTATTTCTTCGTGCCGATTTGCAAATGGTAACCAAATGTCTTTCGTTTCTCTGTAAAACGACTTTGGGTCTGCCAGTACTTTTGCCACGAACGTCAATATTTGCACTCTCACCAAATTTTTTTATTACATTACGAACAGTAGACTTCGCTACAGTCAATTCGTCTGCAATGCTACGCATTGTCTTGCCTTTGTGGTATTGCTGGATGATGATTTCGCGTAGTTTTTTATCTGTAGCCTTTCCGCGACCCATTCTTCCAAGGCATTATTCGCAAAATAGTGATATTGGCCGCAATAAACAAACTACTCTGCTAATTATTTCAATTGTGACATGTCAAACTATGACTATAATTTTTGTTTCAACGCCTACTTGCCCATACATCGATGATAACACCAAATACGGTAGTACTTGTCCCAACATTTAGTTGTCAGCATATTTAAGCATAAAATAATTTTAAAAAATATATAACAAAAACGAATGAATTTTATTTTCGGAACATACCGAAAAAAGTTGTATTAAATGTAGATACGTTAGCCCATAAAACCTTAAAAGTATGAGTTAAATCATTTCGTTCAATTGGCGTGTTATTTCAAAATTATTTCCTTGTCCCAACATATAGTTGTTAGGGCTCGTAGACCCTTTTTCGTGTTGATTTTCACACCGAATTTTTACTAGTGTAAATTTCTCGCAGTGCACGAAAAGTTTGTCGAACAGAACATCCATTTTTACTCATTGTTGAATCGTGTAGGTATCTTTGGTGTATCTCTTCATAACGATTTGCCAGACATTACTGACAGCTGTGAGAGCTTGGCGATGACATTACCTATATTATTATTATTGGCCCAACGCGCGTATTTACTAACCCAACGCATGTTAGAACCACAATTTTTGAAATATGCTCAGTCCATGTAGTATATGGTCTAAGGTCCTGTTAAAAGTCCTACTGCCACCCTTAGTTGTTGTCTACTAAGTTTTAGTATTTCCTAGGCTCTTGTTTTGGATGGCCCCCTTATGAATAACCGTGACTGTCTTAGTCCTGGTACGCTCATCCAATAAGTGTTGTTGTCTTAGTAGTTCCTTTGCCGTCCCCCTTGCGGTCTGATAGGCTATCCCGCAAGTAGGTTCGGGACCCACTATAATATATTTCATTACCAGTCTAGAAATAAGGATTTTTCCGTGCGCGCGTGACAAATTCTCGTGGGAGGCGAAGTGGAACACGGGAAGTCATGCAAACACGGAAAATCCATTTCTGGACGTGAAATGAAAGATATTTTTTAATACTTATCTAAAAACCACCCAAAAGAGGATTAGAAGTAATTTTAGAACATTTTATTTTCAAAGTAATAATAATACGTCGTAAAAATAGTAGGCAAACACAACAATGTTTTATTTTCTGTCATATTTAGCGCACGGAAAAAAGAATAGGAGATCGGGAAAATTTTTCCGTGCGCTGTTCTGAAAATGTCACCTTTACGTCATTGCAAAAACAGATGAAAACAAGGTGATTTCAGATAAGTATAATAAAAATTCCTTTACAGCTCCCTCGATGCCTTTGTGTCCTGCACCCACTTCAGTGTTAAACTGGTACTTTGTGCCAGTTCTAATAATGCATCGAGGCATTGTTTTACAGCTTTGGAGCGTATCTCTACATTTTCCAAGGCTTTAAGTGCTGTCGTCATGATGCAGATCCGCTTATTTGAGTATGTCCTCTCCTTCACGACCTGTACACAGGCAGTTATTGCGACTATTTCCGTCTGGAACACAGTTGCGAGGCAGCCCAGGTTAATGTTTACGCATTCCCCTGTGCTTTCCTCATATATTCCTGCAGCTGAGTTGCGCGTTGCTTTTGATCCATCTGTGTACCAGATGGATTCTTTACGGTTTTTCAGCGCCTGAACCTCTATTGCCTCCCCCTTTTCAGGTCTGGTCACCCTAAAAGGTTTGCGGAAGTTAAGGACAGTGCTGATTCTATCCAACGGCATGCTTAGCATGTAGTTATTTTCCATATCGTTAAAGATCTCGGTGTGGTACTCTTTAATGCGGGTACTCCCGAGATCATCATTCCTCAGCCTGTATGCTGCCATTAGTGCCTCCGATCTCACTACTAGGTGTAGTCGAGGTAGGTCCAGCGCAGGTTGCAGGTTTAGGGGCGGACGCTCCTAAACCTGCAACCTGCGCCAACCAGTCCCTAGTGGCTTCATCAGCACAGTAAGCATGAAGGTAGTTCCCCTTTCTCCTTACTTCTGAAAACCTTGGTGCAGGCCTTCCTTCCGGGATCTCATTCAAAGCTTTGATCAGTGCAGCTTTTACAAGTCCCATCTGCTCATCGCTTAGGGTTATTTCTGGATGTCCTTCGTGTATCACTACCACCCGAACATCCGACACCGCGGTTCTATAAGAAATAGCAGGTTGTACTACCCTACTCTTGTACTACCGTGCTCTTTGTTGGGGAAGAGTACTCCCATCTGAACGAGTGCGCTTAAGCCCCTCGGTGTTTTGGGTTGCCGTTGAAGGTCCTGATTCCTGGGCCGGTTCCTCCGCAGAGGTCCCTGGCCTTATCACCGTCCCTACAACATCTGTTTCTTCCGGTGCATGTGGCTTGCCATGTTGACCCGGGTTTGTTGGGGCTTCGTCGCAGATCCTGGTCCCGGGCGAGGTAGCCCTTTGGAGGCCCCGAACTCGGTCCCTTTCTCTACTTCTCTACCCCTCTTTAACCGGTTCAACGCACTTAGATTGACCCGGACAATTGTTTCCTCGGGGGATTTCTCCCCTCTGGATCTGTATTTTTATTTAAGGTATCCATATTGGTCCCGCGAGTGTGGGGGAAAGGTTGGTCACTATGCACACTGGCGCCCTGTGTGCAAGAAGGCTATATACAACAGGGTTCGCCTGGTGCCCCGAGGTTTTATAGCATGTATGCTAGCATCACATTTTCGGACAAAGTTTCTAAATCTTTTTGGTTCGACCATTTTTGAATATTTGGTATGTTAATTCATACCTTTTGCGAGATTTAGTTGGCAATAAATCCAAACATGCAACTTCTGCCGCTTCTTCTATATTCATATTTATTAATTTTTTAAATTGATTTTTACAATAAAAAGACACGCGAGAAGTATTTGAGAAATTTGTTGTTTATTGATTTTCATTGAAGTACCTGCCATAACAACCTGCTTCACAGGTTACTAAAAAATTCTAATTCGAAATTTTAAATGACTTTATTTGTTTAATTATTGTTTTTGTAGATGTTAAATCCTTTTGGTAGCGGAAAAAGTATAATATGTAACACGGAACGTATCGACAATTAACATCCTAGGAAGGTAACAATCCTCGGGTAGCGGCTTGTAACCAACTGGAGATATCGATAATTCACATAGAGATCAATGATATTCAAATAAAAAATACATAACTTTCGGTTTAATGGGATCCCATTGTTTAGTTATAATGAAAGTCGCAAATAAAATGTAAATTTATACAATTTATTAATTTTTTAGAAATATACTATTTATTCATGTAAGCTAGTTCAGTCCAATACAAGGAAAAGCAATTTAACTCCGTTAAATAATATGGTAAAATGTTTTCATTTATTGTTTTTATAGTACTATTTATTGCAATATAATATAATGGGACTGTTTACCTATAGATCGCGACATTGTACTTCTAATACTGCGTTAATTATAATTATAATCAGCGGAAAAAATTCTACTAGTTTTCTAATTTAACCGACTTTGTAGCTCCAATAATAACAAAGTTAGCAATAGTGAACCACTTTGCGCAAACACCTGTATATTAAAAATATTAAATAAAATAGTAATATTTCCGTAATTCTTTCAAGTTTTTTTCAACTTGCTTAAATTCTAAATTATGATTGTTTTATTTTAATAAATTACTACTCCGTTTTATGGCTACTTGATTTTAAAGAATTGCAAACTTTTTTTCAAATTAACTCGGTTATTTTAAATTATAATAAAAAAAATACTAGAGATCAAAATAGAAGGCATGATATTTGCCTATATTTAGAACTTTTGGCACTACCGACTCATTTTTCTATGCTTACTGGGCTTGTTGATTGTCACGAAAAGATGAAAATTCTGAACTGATATTGGTTGTTACGAAAACATGATAAACAATACCGTTATATTCATAACATTGGTGTTTCTAATTCAACGTTGTAGTTTAACAAGACTAATGTCTATGTTGTAGAAAAATGTAAGTTGAAATACATTTGTAACTCGATTTATAAATTAGAATTCAAATTTCAAATTTTGTATTGAGGCTTTAGTTTGGATTATGTATAAATAACTTTGTTTTCTGTACCATTTTGACTATTTTCGCCATGATGTCTGTCTGTGTGAATTGTGTGTGTCTGTATCCGCGATATCTCAAAAACGAATTGATCCAGATTTCATATTTAAGGGTATGAACAAAATTGTGGGTCACACATTAAATTTTTTTATCTAAACTGCTGGTAAAATTATAACGTACCTACCAAGCGAATTTTTAGGATGAATTTAAAGTCAAATATTTTGAAAAGGAGAAAATATATAACATGCGGTTTTCAGGATTCAAGAGATAATTTAATTAGGAAATTAATAGTGTGACCCAGTGTAGAAGTGAACAAACCAATATCACACCAAGAACGGCAACAAACCAAATGGTCTATATTGGTTATATAAAAATAATCATTAAAAGACCATTACACGTAATAGATGAAAATCTAAAATAAATATTGGTCCAATAACTCTTGTATATTATTTGAAAATATTGATTAAATAACCTAAACGAATTAAATGACAATATTGACGAAATCTTATCAATATTGGCCCGATGTAGATAGTAACGTACTTCAAAGTACAAATAGGTATGGGTCACACTGTTGTTTTCCCAATTAAATTATCTATTGAGTCCTGAAAACGGCATGTTCATATCTTTTCTCCTGTTCAAAATATTTGACTTTATATTCAGCTTAAAAATTATCTTGGTACGTTTCAGTTGGCTAGCATCAGTTTAGTAGTAACACAACTAATACTTACCTAAAGACATTTTTTGTTTGTTTACAATTATTTTCCAGTACCATTAACCAGCAACCGATTATGAATATGAAATTAAAACCAGGATTTGGTGTATTAGGATTGCAGCTGTATTATATGAGAGTGGTTATTTAGAAATGCTCAAGCACAGGAAATGTGAAATGGTATATGAAGCAAGCGCTAGTCTGTTATGTCCTACTGTATTATAGTGAGTTCCCTCAGGACAAACCGTCCCAGTGTAACGTGTTTAGGTCAGCAGTATTATAGAAAACAACTGTGTTGTGCTATAACTTTTAATTAACCTTACCCCTGGCATAACGCGTCTGCTATGTTTACACCCAGACGTTTGATATGTGGTTCTTATTCCCAAAGGAACTCTGTTAGTAAAATTGCCCATTTTGTGCTTTAAAAGTTTGTACTTATACATTAAGTTTAGTTTTTAAAAGCCAAATATTGTATTCAATATTTTATTTTAAATTCACTAAGGGCCCTTTTCTTGTATCCCGGTTAACTGTAATAGATGATTACAAATCGTAGTTATATGTATTGAACCATCGTTTCCATGGGTTTCAACCAACAACACCGAGACACAATAAACCGGTCACAAAGTTTGGATAATTGAAAGAAAAATAATTTAAAAAATATCTGAGGTGTCCAGCACATGCGTTTCTTATACGAGTACGATATGGATTTAATTCTGATCTCTGAAAGGTACTGAAACCGTAGCCAATAATAATACTATCCACATCCAATATCTTGATGCAAATTAAACTATTAAACAACATTTAGTTGTACGGGTATTCACTAAAAATTCAGCGGTAATAGGATTAATTTTATCAAAAGACTTCGGGTTGTTTCAATAATATTTTTTGTTGGTAGGTATTTAAAAAAAATTGAAGCAAAATATATTCAAAATTGAAATCTAAACAAATATTAAACAATAAAAAAGTATCCTAAATTGCTTCCCTTTCAATTTAATTTTTAAAAACCTAAAAATGCCTTCAGGTAAATACCACTTGTGCTGGTGCTAGGAATAAAAAATAATTTTCGATCCACAATTTTGTTCAGACCCTTAAAAATATAAAATTTGGATCAACTCCGATAGTTATCGAGGATACAGAGTGAGACACAGATAAAATAGGCATAATAATAAACAAATAAATTAAAAAGTCTAGTTCAAACTTTTGCACTACTTGCACTACAACTGCACTATAATCTACAGGGTGTCCAGAAATTAAGGGGCAATATTTCTAGGACAGGTTGTACTTGTCAAAATATGACGAAACGTTTATATTAACATGATTCGAAAAATGCTTCCTAAGGACCCTAGAACCCCCCAAAAGTGGGACCCCAAAAAGGAGTTTGCTGTAATATCTTTGCGACTGTTTGAGGTAGATTCATGAAATTTGGTGAGCTTCAAGCTTCAATTTTACAATTTTCCAGATATTTCTTTTTTCAGAAATTTTGTCAGGCGCGTCACATACAGGGAGAGTGCTGGGTAAATTCTGCCCCATATTTTTTGTGTGCATAATTTTTACATTTTTTATATCAAATTATGAGACTTGGTTTATTTTTACACAAAAAAGTAGTCTCAGTCGATCTTTGAATCTTGAACGGTTTTCGAGTAAAATTGTTTTGAAAAAATAACCTTCAAAAAAAGTAGACTAACAAAAATAATCACTAGGTAAATTGAATTTTTTTTTATTTTGATATTTTCTTTTTATTATTAATATTTGACGAAGAAATAATGTTAAAAGAAAATAAGTATAAAATTTAATCCATGGCCTAATTTTGACAAATTTCAATTTAGTGATTATTTTTATTAGTCTAGTTTTCATAGATGTGAAATTTTCAAAACGATTTTACTCGAAAATGGTTCAAGATACAAAGATCGACTGAGAGAGTACCGTTTTTGTGTAAAAATAAACCAAGTTTCATAATTTGATATAAAAAATGTTAAAATTATACACTCAAAAAATATGGGGCATAATTTACCCAGCACCCAACCTGTACGTGACGTCCCTAACCAAATTTCTGAAAATTTAAAAAAGAAATATCTGGAAAATTATAAAAGCTTTAAGCTCACCAAATTTCTGTCCTGGAAATATTGCCGACTAATTTCGAGATACATACTCTGTATACCTACATAAATGAGACTTTACACAGTTACTATACTATGGTTACATTTCTGATTTTCTGAACATATCTAACCAAACGTTTCGCTATTTGAATATTTTTGGATACTGTCCACATAAGTTTACAAAATTAAAAAAAATTACTTAAATTGCCTATTACCTAGCTTTTGTTATATTAAATAAGACGGTATTGTGCTCGTGATTTAATAGGCTTAGAATTTTATGGATATCCATGTTTTTAACGCATCAGTATTATCCTTCGAGATTTCAACTTCAAAATTGAAAACCGAAAAAAATGTATGCAAAATAACTTTTATAAAATAGTTATATCGGGTGTTCATTTAAATTTCACATCTAGTTGGCGTTGAAGTGTCATTTATGAATGAAATTTCATTTTTAAACGACACTTCAACGCCAACTAGAGGTGAAATTTAAATGAACACCCGATATTTGTAACAAGTACTTAAAATCTGCTAATCCAGACTCGGCTTCACCTCCTCCGGAAACAGCAACGATTCGTCCCAAAAAACTGATTTAGGTACGTGTTACAAACAATTGTTTTTTTGTTGAAGCTCCCTAAAACACTTTCTAACCTTTTATTATGTATAATATGTCAATATCATTAGAGCTGTCATTATAGACGGAGAGCCAGCAACAAAAATAGTCAAGTAATTTCAGTATGAAAATTTTTTATTTTATTTGGTCGGTTATGAGGAAATGTAAAAAACTGTATCACACTATTTTTCACGAAAGTGGAACTTGAACCTCAATTTATCACGGCACATTTTACTGAACTCATTTTGACAATAGCTGGTAAATCCGTTAACTGTCGTTAACTTCCGATTTTAATTACCATGTTACCATAGTAACCAAAGTGAAATAAGTCCGTAAAATAGCTATTTTAGGGAGCGTGTACAAAAAAGATATATTTCGGAACGAATGTGTCAAATAAGCCAACTTTAAATCACCAAAATATATTATTAAAGTATAAAAAGTATTTGTTTTAATTCAGAAAAATAACTACTTAATAAAACAGTAAGTACTTATTTAAAAAAGATCAAGGTGACTTGTAGAACTGATCTCATTTTTATTGTAATGCATGTTATTGGTGACAACAAAAGAATCCTCTGGCAAATTGAAAGATATTTTCAGTAGAATGCTCTATTATCAGTTATAATTATCATTCAATATCATAAAGGGAATTGTTTTACATATACGTGTATGTATACCTAAAATACGTATCTAACTAAATTATATACTTCTTCGTCTTTCGCCAATTAATTAAGTCAATAATGGGAATAAATTACTGCAAAGCTCTTACCACGAAGGACCACTTTGTATTGATTACTGCGACATAGTGCACACATAATTAGTTTATTTTGATGTAGGAAGCCTCGCTGTTCATGTTAAAACTTCAAATATGGAAATTAATTAGTTTTACAAAAATAATTACAAATGATTTATATTTAATTAAAATTTATTTTGTTTTATTTCTGACAACTATCATATCAAAACTTATTTTTACATACTATATCAGCATGTTATTTATCGTTTAATTATAACTATAGGTATGTATGTTTATAAAATATAATTAACGAATTTTTACCTCCTTATAGAAAGTAATAATAGATGTAAATAGT
This sequence comes from Pediacus dermestoides, assembly GCA_963942485.1. Lineage (NCBI taxonomy): Eukaryota > Metazoa > Arthropoda > Insecta > Coleoptera > Cucujidae > Pediacus > Pediacus dermestoides. Next base: position 16,198,740 of record OZ012626.1, read on the forward strand.
TATTTATGCTACAAGTGTTGAAAACGATCCATTGCATTAAGAACGGTAATATGGCGCGAGACGCAATAGAGCGCTGTTTGTCAGTGAATACCTAATATCATGGAGTTTTCACAACAGCAACACATACAGTATTTTTTGTGCTGCCTTCTGGAAAAAAATATTTTTTTATTATTATTACAATAATATCCGGGGGTTGAGCTACCTACCGGACGCGTCTCCAGGTGGCGGATAGGAGAACGGCCAAGTTCGGACCTGGTCAGGTTCGAAAGAACCTGCTCAGGTCTGTAAGAACTTGGTCAGCGGTGACCATAGTGCAACGGCAGCGGTCTCAACCCCGCTCGTCCGGAGCTAAAATCCCGTCGCGGACCAGCTCACGGCTCAAACCGTAAACCGCCTGTTTGGCACAACGACCCTTCTTCACTTAGTGACGGAGGTAGTGTCGCAGGGGGCACGGGGATCTGATCTTAACCGGTTGGATCGTGAGGATGAAGTACCTCCATAAAAACTTCCCAATTCTCAAGGTATTGCGCGCGCCGAAGGGATGCAAGACTGAGGGGAAGCTCAGTGTTTAGCGGCTAACCTTGGGGTACCGGGCGACACCCCATTGTAAGTAGCCTTACCCTCCTTGCGGGCTTGGGGGAGGGTGGACCTTTTATTTACCCGCCTACTCGTGGGAATCAAATGAATGAATCAAAATTAGATACACCAAAAACCACCGAGGGGGGACCCGAAAAGGGGGCCCCCTCTGCCATCGCTGCTGAGGCGTCTCCGGCGGGAGACGGTCTTGAACGGAGAGGGACCCCAGCTGCCAACGCGGCTGGAGGGCTCTTGTCCGGGGGAGGACTCCAACAGAGGACTCTCTCGGCCGTCACCGAGGCTCGTCGTCCAAGGAAGGCACTCAGCGGCGCTGCGAAAAGACGCCGCAGAAATGCGAGAACTGAGGGGCTTGTTTCTGGAACAGGACCCTCTACAACCCAGCCTGCGGACCGGGGGACACCGAAGGGCGCGGCCGCCCTAAAGCGGCCCCGTTCCGAGGGTGATACTCCGCCAACCAGTGCTGGCAAAAATGTACCGAAGAGGGCGAAACCTTCCTCAGCCGAGGCTCCTAGCTACAGCCAGGTAGCCAAGGCGGATCTGAGGATGGGTATCGCTCCTTCGAACTACCCGGAAGAGGTGCTAACGGAGCAACAGGGAGCAGCTGTTCTCCTGGCCCTCAACCGGGAAATAGACGAGATCGCCGAGGGGCCGCTTCCACTTTTCGCGGGCTTTCAATGGTCCTCCTTTGGAGTGGCTGTTGTTACCTGCGAGAACGTGGAAGCCAGAGAATGGCTCCGGAGCGCTATCTCCAGGATCAGGCCTTGGGACGGCGCGAAGGTTGTTGTCCCGAGCGGACGCGTAGAGGGAAGAAAAAAGTTCCGTGGTGGAATTCACGTCTTCAGGATCTACGCAGAGAAACTCGTAGGCTCTTTAACAGGGCCTCGAGAACTAAAGAACCAGCCGACTGGTACTCCTACAAGGAGGCCCAACGCTGCTATAAGGACTCCATACGGAAGTCACAACGGGAGGCATGGAAGGACTTCTGTGGAAGCATCGAATGCCTTCCTGAAGCGGCAAGACTGCAAAAAGTCTTGTCGAAACAACCAGGATCCAAACTGGGGGCAATGAGGCTCCCTTCTGGTGTTGTCTTAGACACTGTTGAGGAGACTCTTCGTCACCTAGTGGAAGTTCACTTCCCCGGATCCGAACCAAGTACCGTAGAGAGACCTCTAGAGAGGGGTCCCCGCATTGGCGCAACGCCAATGGACTGGAGGACGGCCTCGAAAGTGGTTTCCTATGACAGAATTAAATGGGCCATACAGACGTTTGACCCTTTTAAAAGTGCAGGGATGGACGGAATCTTCCCGGCCCTTCTTCAGAAGGGACTGGAGGTACTGACCAGACCACTGTACCAATTGTTCCGCGCTTGCTTGGCCCTAGGCTACATTCCTGTGAACTGGAGGACAGTAAGAGTGGTATTTATTCCCAAGGCTGGCCGCACTAGTTACGACTGTGCCAAGGACTTTAGACCTATTAGTCTGACCTCCTTCCTTCTTAAGACAGTAGAGAGGCTGGTCGACAGGTATATCAGGGACGGATGCCTGACGGTTACGCCGCTACATCCAAACCAACACGCGTACCAGTCAGGCAGATCTGTGGACTTCGCGCTACACAACCTTGTTTCAAGAGTGGAGGGGGCGCTGGACCGGGGACTGCTTGCACTGGGAACGTTTCTGGACATTGAGGGAGCATTTGACAATACTTCATCAGAGTCTATATGTCAAGCTGTGGAACGGCATGGAGTGGAGCCCGCCTTAACCAGGTGGCTCCGGTCTATGTTGGAACACAGGAAAGTAATTACCACGTGGGGAGAGGATACCGTGGCGGCGATCGCCACTAGGGGATGCCCGCAGGGGGGCGTCTTATCGCCGCTCCTGTGGTCCTTGGTGGTAGATGGGCTGCTAAGGGCCCTCAACGAAACGGGGGTGTATGCGCAAGGTTATGCAGATGACATTGCGATTTTAGTGACGGGTAAATATCCCAATACCGTCACGGAGGTCACTCGGTCGGCTTTGACCGTAGTAGAGGAATGGTGCAGGCGACATGGGCTCTCGGTTAACCCCAATAAAACAGAGCTCGTGCCCTTCACAAGGAAGAGGAAGTTGGCTCTCGAGGGGCCGATCCTCTTTGGGTCACCGTTGCGGTGCTCTGGCAAGGTGAAGTACCTGGGAGTGGTGCTGGATGCCAAGCTGAACTGGAGGGACCACACGGATCGACAGATCCGAAGGGCGACTGCCTCCCTAGGGATGTGCAGACGCGCTCTCGGAAAAAGCTGGGGACTGAAACCAAGGATTGCCCGATGGCTATACACCGCGGTTATCAGACCCATCATAACATATGCGGCCCTGGTATGGTGGCCTGCGACTCGGGTGGGGGCCTGCCGAGGGCGCCTATCCAGGGTTCAAAGGCTAGCCTGCTTGGGTTGTACCGGTGCCATGCGCACAACTCCAACCGCTGCTATGGAGGCACTTCTGGGACTCGCGCCCCTTCACATAGTGATTGAGGCTGAGGCCCGGAAGGCAGCCTACAGAATCAGCTGTTGGAAACTAAAGGCACCCACTTCGGAGGGTGTAGGACATACTAAAGTGTGGGCGGATCTCGCTAACAACCACGTCGTGTCTTCAATGAGGACCGAGAGCGGGGGTCCACACTTCTCCTTTGGAGAATAGTATTCGGTTGTCTTTCCGGACAGGGAAGATTGGTCGACACCCGAGCGGAGTCATCTGAGGCCCGGGAGTCTGGTCTGGTATACGGACGGATCGCGGGCCGAAGGTGGCTCTGGTGCGGGAGTGTACGGAGAACGACCTAGGGCGAAGCTCAGCTTTGCCCTGGGCGAATATACCACGATATTCCAAGCTGAGATCTTCGCGATCAAGGCCTGCGCAGAGGAAAATCTACGTAGAGGATATCTGAACCAACATATATATATATGCTCTGACAGCCAGGCGGCCTTAAGGGCATTGATGTCACATCGAGTTAAGTCTGAGCTGGTCATGGAATGCCAGAGGGCATTGGCTGGACTGGGTGCAATAAACCATGTCAGGCTGATGTGGGTTCCGGCACACATGGGTGTTAGGAGTAACGAGGGAGCTGATGCCTTGGCTAGGGAGGGTTCTGAGGGACCCTACATTGGTCCGAAACCGGCCCTGGGAATTACCGCTAACACAGTCAAGCGCAGTATTGAGGAATGGGCCGAGCGCCAGTTCCGAATTCATTGGCTGAACTCCCCAGGTTTGCGACAGGCGAAGGTCTTCATACGAGGACCCTCGCGTTCGCTTACCAGAGAGCTGCTTGATTTAAGCAGGAAGAATGTCAGATTGGCACTAGGGCTCTTAACGGGTCACTGCCTTCTGAACAGGCACTTATGTCTGCTGGGCGTAGTTAACGACCCAACTTGCAGGCTATGTTGTGAGGAGGAAGAAACTCCTATTCATGTTATCACCGAAAGCGCTGCTATCACGGCCATCAGATTTCAAATACTGGGAGTCAGATATCTGACCCCAGAGGACGCTAGTACTTTGACCTTGGGCAAGATCTTAGCTCTAGTAGCTAGGACTGGCCTTTGGGACGAAGACTAGCATAAAGGTGGCTGTGCACAATGGGCCTTTTTGGCCTCAGTGCCTGTGGGAACTGAGGGATTAGCTCTCGGGGCCCGCACCACCAAGGCAACAACAACATTACAATAATAAATACTACTTAAACAAAATTATGTTGGTTTTCAATTTATCACTAAATATGCCAAATGTCAATCTGTCAATGTTCGAATTTCAAAGTCAAACTCGAATTTAAATGGAAATTCCCTCATATATCAAAAAATTTGCAGACAATGACACTGCAAATTTAGTAGGTACCTGTAAAATCCGCAGACGATATAAAGGAGTATACTAAAAATTCAATCAAGTGGTGCGAAGAAAATAAAATCAATGAATATTTGCCGGAAACAAATTAAATATAATAATAATACAAAACCGAAATTTCTATAAGTAAACTTCCCTAATCTAAGATTAAAACACTAGCATTTTTACTTTCTTATACGAAGTATAAGGAAGTATTGTAATCGTGATTTTTTTCGACTCCGAGATTTTGATGGATTTACACGTTTTGACTGAATCCATTTTGACCATTTTCCCCATGATGTCTGTCTGTGTGTCTGTCTGTATCCACCATAACTCAAAAACGACTTATCGGATTTGATTCAAATTTCATATTAAGAGTTTGAACAAATTTGTGGGTGCCACATTCAATGTTTTTCATCTAGCACCAAAACAAGTGACACTTACCTGAAGACATTTTTAGGTTTTTTAGGAATATCTTGGAAAATAAACAATTTATGAGATTTTTTTATTCTTGAACATTGATTTAGAATTGAATTTTGAACAAATTTTGTTTGAACTTTTTTTTTAAATACCGTCAAAAAATTTTCAAAAAAACTAGATACCTATTCTTAAAAGACTTTATATTTCTCATAGCGCGCGTTGATAGTTGAATCCGATGGTCGAGGTAGACATGTGTCTCATTATATGGCTGCCAAACGGAAAGTCCCGTGTTCGAATCCCAGAAGGATGGACCATTAGTTTTTTATTATTTTACTGGTTTCTATGGTACCGAAAACAATAATAATGAATAAATAAATGTAATTTCATACCGGGAGATTTTTTTAAGTGAATAATAGGTCAAAAATCTAAAATAAAACACATTTTTGTCGTAAAATTCGGTTATAATGAGTGGGACAAGGACAGATTTATGCGTATTCCAATAAGTGCGACAGAGACTATTTGAAACACGAGACATTGACATAATACAATTTATGTCAATGTCATTAGAGAAAATATTTCTCAAAAATAGTGAACTTCAGATTTTAATTACCATGTTACTATAGTAACCAGACTGAAATGAGTACGTAAAATAAAAATAGTCCGTAAAACAGAAATAGTCCCGAAAAGAACCATTTTACGGACTGAAATGAGTCCGTAAAATAGCTATTTTAGGGACTGTGTACAAATTAGTACATTATAAACCAGGCGGAGAAAGCTCATATTATAGCTGAGCATACATTTCAGTGCAGAGGCGCTAGCCGAGGCAGTAGAATGTATGCGAGGCAATTAGTAGGCTTTCGCCGCCGTGTATTATATACTATTTTTCTTCAAGCTTTTAAATAGAATATTTCTTTGAGATTTTGTAACATCATTTTTAGATTAGGTTCAAATGACAGTTTAGACATTTCATTCTTTTTTAAGTTAGTTGCGCAGGTACAATCTGTCTGAATGAATTTACGATTCATAGAGGGAGACACTCTTCCCATGTTATTTCAATGCATTAATTTCAGCTCCGCCGTACAAAAATAATGAAAAAACTGCCGCCGGACAAATATGAACTCCTTCAATATAAGGTTGTGAATAGTATCTATATTATCGAAATTATTATATGCTTGAAAAAAATATCTGATGTGCCCAACACATGACTTTCTTATACATTGCCATGATACAGTTTTAATCTTTGTAAAATACTGAAGGGGTAGCCAATAATCACATGCAGTCGACATTCAATACGTTATTAATATAAAATCACATTTATTTATTTATTATTATTGTTATCGGTACCATAGAAACCAGTAAAATAAAAAAATATATAATGGTCCTTCTGGGATTCGAACCCGTGACCTTCCGTTTGGAAGCCAAGTCCCTTTAGTCACTAGTCTATCTAGGCTGTCGATTCAACGCGCACTATGAGAAATATAAGTGTTTTAAGAATATCGAGTTTTTTGATTTTTTTTGAAGGAATTTCAAAAAAATGTTTAAACAAAATATGTTCAAAATTTAATTCTAAATCAATGTTAGAGAATAAAAAAATATCGTAAATTGTTTATTTTTCAAGATATTCCTAAAAAACCTAAAAATGTCTTCAGGTAAGTGCCACTTGTGTTGGTGCTAGATGAAAAAGATTTAATGTGGCTCCCACAATTTTGTTCAAACTCTTAAATATGAAATTTGAATCAAATCCGATAAGTCGTTTCTGAGTTATCGTGGATACAGACAGACACACAGACAGACAGACAGACATCCTGGCGAAAATGGTCAAAATGTATTCAGGGGCCCCCAAAACGTGTAAATCCATCAAAATCTTGAAGTCGAAAAAAATCACGATTACTATACTTTCTTATTACTTCGTATAAGAAAGTAAAAATATTGTTTGTAACACGTACCTAAATCAGTTTTTTGGAACTCATCTGCTATTCCAAACTCGGCTTCGCCTCGTCCGGAAACAGCGATTTGTCCCAAAAAACTTGATTTTAAGTACTTGTTACAAAAATAACTATTTTTGTCTCCATTATCTTAATATGGCGGCGCAAACTGTGACGAGTCAAGGTCGAAAACTTCGAATTTTCATGAATATCTCAACCTCTAAAACATATCAAAATTCCAGGAGTCCTATCCTCAACTTATTCGAATTAAATTCGTATAACATTGTTTTATATTACATCAAATTTATTGTCGCCTGACAATTTGCAACAATCAATTTGTATCCGATTTCAATTCCAGTGAGTCGAGAATAAGAACCCTGATCACACATGGTGCCGATATAATTCTGATTACTGTACTTATTTATTACTTAATATAAGAAAGTATAAATCAAAATTATACTCAACATTTGTTGAGAAAGCCTTTATTTTCGTCTGTTTATATGTATCTATATTAACAGTCTACGTGTAAATTTCGAATTGGTAAGCTTTCAACAGAATTTTAGAAAAAAACAATTTTCCCAAACTGTTTTTTGAGAAGACTAGTTACATACACCTAGGTGGAACCTATATTTAGTTTCCAGGAAATGCACCCTAATGTTGTGGCTTCTTGAATGAGTAGATGCTACGTGCCTTTGATTTAATAACAATTCTCATTTGATCTAATTTTATGATTTAAAATAAATGAATGCATGTAATCATGTACCTTTTAATAATTAAAGAGACTTCATTAGTGTAATAACAATTTATATGATAAAAACTAACATACCCTTTATACCTAGAATCCAAGACAAAATTAATACAATTTGCATACAAAGTAGCCATATTTTCCATTTGTTGTTCCGTTAAGTGCTAATGTATGTATATGTACAGTGGGCCCCGTAATAAATGGTTGAATGTTTCATGAGATGCCAGACCAGAACCGACTGCGGCAGGATAATCTCACCTATTTATTCAATTATTTACACCCTCATTTTGTCAGATTATTATAGCGACCATCCCTCATTCATTACATAGTTCTGTGATTTGTTCGACGGGAAACTGCCACTTTATATGCCAAAGCTAATAATAAAATTTTTAAACATTCATTAACTTCGAAAAGTCACCTCCGTAAATATCATAACAGGCTTCTAAGTAGATTAAAATTTAATGTAAAACCATTTCCAAGAAATTATGTTTGTTTCTTAGTGCCTATTATACGCGGTTTCACTAAAAGTTCATCTGAGTAACTAATTCTAAATTTGCAAGTAATGAAAATTTTAAATCTTAAAGTTTTCCCACAACGTAATTAATACAAAATATTGTGAACTGTTCTTTTTATTTGTACAAAATAGCGGGTAATTCCAAATTAATTCTATGAAATGCTTATTATTTCCAAGCATTACGGTAATTACAACCGCCAAGCAATTAAGTTTAATGCAAATTTAACGCATATTAAAAATTGGGAAGCATTTGGTAGCTTCATTTGGAATATTATGGATGTTTTAATTAATAAAAACAAATTAAATTAACTAAAATTTATTTATTGAAATTAGTTAGCTACTTACAAATAAAATTCTTCAATAGTTAAAAATATAAAAATTTGGTCTGTAAAAATAATATCTAGTTTAAACGACATATTTTGTTAGATTTATACATTCTAAACAATTCTGTCTATTCAAATATCTTTTTATCTATTGGTTTTTACTTTTAAAATAATAAGAAAGTATCCTCTCGAAAACTAGACCTAATATTGATTTTTGATTAAAATTTTTTGGACTTCATGATTTTATGGACTTACATGTTTTGAAGGCCCTTACATCCATTTTTACAATTTTGGCCATGTCTGGGATAACTCAAAAACGACTTATCGGAATTCATCCAAATTTCATATTGTAAAATTTGTGGGTAAGGCTAACACATTAAATTTGTTTCTTCTAGTATCAATACCACTGGTAGAGGTAATTACCTGGAGACCATTTTAAATTTTCTAATGATATCTTGAAACAATTTGGAAGTTTTTTGTTCCTTATCATTAATTTAGATTAAATTTTGAACATATTTAGTTCCAATTTTTATTTTGAAATTCCTTAAAAAAAATATGTATTCTCCGCAAAACAGCTGATTGTCAATAAAATATCTTAATCAATGCAAAACTCAATATTATAAAGGATATCATTTAAACGATCAGCATAATATTGAGGTTTTGATCAGCTCTAAATTTTTTCTGCCGGCAAATAATAGTCAGTTGAACCGCCACTTGTGATCAGAAAGTAGAACAAGATTGATCAGCATATAATGTCATATTAGGCAGCTCTAATGTTATTTCTATAGCTAATTAAATACATTCGCAACAATATAAATAATAAAAAGGCAAATCGCAGATTTAACAACATTTTAACAAGCTGTAAAACTAGGTACCACTTTTTTGTACTATGTCTATTCTATAGCTAACCAAATGGGGCAAGGCCATGCAAACTAGGGCAGTCAATGAAAACTGGTTAACCGGTTAAACATAACCGGTTAAATTTAACCAGTTAGACAACCATTTAAATTAACCGATTTCCGTGACCGGTTAAACATAACCGGTTAAATTTAACCAGTTAGACATCCGTTTAAAAAACCGATTTAACCTATTCCTCAAAAACTGATCATTATTCCGATAAAATTTGATTGTGAAAACAGAAAATATTCAGTTACTTATTATGTGAACTAGTGAACTTGCTATAACATAATGTACGCACTGTGTCCCAAATTGCAGGGTATCTCTCTGTAATTGTTTTTTTTTTTATTGAAAATGAACAGTGCACCTAATCTTAAGATTAATAAACACTTTTAGATATAACTTAAATTACTACAGTTACTTGAGACTGGATCTTCCCAACGGTCCATCCGAGTTTGTAACATATTTGCACACTTAACTAATGTGGCTACACTGCGCGGTGCTCTGCTTTTCACTGATCATTAAACTGTCACACAAGTTCAAAAGGTTTAGTCCTCTTAAGGCGTCGCACTAAGTCTTGATTGTCTAAAAGTTGAAGTACTTCAACGTTAGGGTGTATATGGAGCCCCTCCTCGTGACTCTGGGCAATTTTCTAAATTTCTTCTTTGATTGTTCTCACATGGAATTCTCGGTGAAGGTCTGCATTCCGTACATATCAAGGCGCATTCACGATGTTTCTTAGTACTCGGTTCTGGAACACTTGGAGGCAATCATAATTGCTTTCTTTGGTACAGCCTCACAGTTGAAGGCCGTATGTCCATACTGGTTTCAGGACTTGCTGGTAGACCAGTACTTGGTTTCTGATAGATAATTGGGAGTTTCTTCCCAGCAGCCAATACATGTTTTTGTATTTAAGTTTTAATTAGTTTGTTTTTATTTTGACATGTTCCTTCCATTTTAGCTTGGCATCTAAGTTGAGGCCCAAGTATTTGGCTGTGTCTTTGCATGGAATTGTATTATTGTTTAATTCTACAGGATGGTAATTTATTTTTCTGTTTGTAAAGTTGACATGAACAGATTTATTTTCGTTTATCTTGATGCGCCATTGTCTGATCCATGTGTTTATGTCATTTAATGCGCCTTGGAGATTGGCAGTTGTTTCTTCTATGGTGTTTCCTACTGCTAAAACTGCAGTATCATCAGCAAATGTGGCTAGATTGATGTTTTCTGCTGTTGGAATATCACATGTGTATAACAGGAAAAGCACTGGTACGCTACCTTGTGGCCCCCTGTATTTATTGTTTTAAGCTCCGAATATTCGTTTTCATGCTTAACTCTTAAAGTGCGTTGAGTAATATATGATTCTAGGAGCTGTACATATTGCATTGGTAAGCATCTTTTTAGTTTCATGATTAAACCTTCATGCCAGACTTTGTCAAAAGCTTGGGCCACATCCAGAAAAATGGCTAAGCATATTTTCGTTTCTTTCAGACATTTTTCTGTGACATCTGTTATTTGATGCACTTGATCGATCGTTGCATGTTTATTACGGAATCCGAACTGGTGGTCGGGAACCAGTTGTTTCTCTTCAATTATCTTCTTTAGCCTTTTCAAGAACAATTTTTCAAATAATTTAGACAGCATAGGCAGCAGAGAAATGGGCCTATATGATTTTACTTTATTTATAGATTTACCAGGTGTCGGTATCATTATCACTTCTGCTGTTTTCCATAGGATTGGAACATGTTTTAATCTAAATGCTGCATTTATTAAAAGTGCAATTTTAACAATGTCTTTTCTTGGCAGTTGCTTTAATATTTCCCCTGAAATTAGGTCGAATCCTGGGGCTTTTTTGGTGTTTATATTTTCTTTAATTTCTTTAGCTACTTCTTTGGTTGTAACTAAGTCTATTTCCTGTATTTCTTGCAATATTTCTGGTTGATTTATTTCTTCACGTTCCTCGTTGGGTTGGAAGATATTTTCTAAATGTGTGGCAAATAGCTCAGCCTTTTGTTTACTGTCTCTGGACCAGGTGCCATTTTCCTCTCGTATGTTTTATTGGTCTGTTTAGCCTTTTTGTCTCTTTGCAAAGTGAATAATCTGTAGTTTGATCAGGAGTTAATTCACTTAGGTAGCTATTTATTGATTCGTTTTTGATTTCCTGAATTTCTCTTTTCAATTGTTGAGTTAGGTTATTTAATTTATTTTTGTTTTCTCTTGTTCTGAGTCTTTGCCACTCTTTTCTGGCTTTTCTTCTTTCTTTCATCAAATCCCGCATTTCTTTAGGATAGTTGATTCCAGTTGTTTTCTTTTTTATTTCGGGTGTGTTATTCCATGCTGACTGCTGTATATCTATCATGAATTTTTTAGATTCGTATTCGAGCTGCTTTATTATTTTGATAGGTACATTCAACTCTATCCTTTCACTGAGTTCTAGTCGGAAACTTTTCCAGTCCGGTACCTTTGTTTGTCAGTGCCGGATTTATTTGCTTACTAATCACATTTTCACTGAGCGAGCAGAATTGGTGAGTGTGATGTTGGTCCCTCCTCTTCTTCAACTTGAATATAATTTATGGCTATATTTTTGGAAATAAAGAAATCCATTAGGTCTGGGATCTTATTAATATCGGTTGGCCAATACGTGGGTTTTCCAGTCGAGTGCCACTTTCCTTTTGTTTCTCTTATCGCTTCGTAGAGTTCTTTACCCTTTTTTGTTGTTAAGCGTGAGCCCCAATGCGTATGCTTGGCATTGAAGTCTCCACCCACAATGAATTTTTCTCCTAGCATATTCATGAAAGTTAAGTATTCATCTTTTTGTATAGTATGTCTGGGTGGTGAGTACATGGCTGTCACGGTGATTTCATATTTTTTTGTCTAGATGTTTGATTTTCGTTTCATATTTTTCTTTTTCATAATGCATTATGTTATTTTTGATTAGAATAGCTGCTCCTCCTCTTGCTGAGTTTTGTGGATGCAGAGCATGATAGACTTGGTATCCTCTTATTCTGATATACATTTGATTCGTGAAATGTGTTTCCGAAATCAAGCATACATCAATATTTTGGGTTTCTAACGTAATTTGTAACTCTTGTTGATGTTGTAGGAGTCCATTTGCATTCCATTCTAGTATTCTTAGGTCACTAGCCATTAAAATTAGTGCGACGGTTCTGATGTTCTCCAAGTTTGGTTAGTCTATCAAGAACAGTTTTATTAAATTCTTCTTGTCTTTTTTCCTGCTGTTCCATTTGTTTCATCATTTTTTGTAGCATCAACGTTACAGGATCGTGGTTTGCTTCAGCACTTTGTTGTGGTCCACTTGCCACTTGAGCAAATGATACATTTTCTTCTACTTGTCTATGTTCAATATTTCTGGCATTTCTTGCTTGTGTTTCGTTTTTCTGGTAACTTTTTGTTGGTGGCTTTGTTTCTTAATTCTTGTAACGCTATTGCTGTACTGCATCCTCTGTAGTTGGCAGAATGTGCCTCTCCATAGTGGATACATTTAGCTTGAGTGTTTTTTGGTTTTCTGCAGTCTTTTGTGCGGTGTTTTCCAGCACATTTGACGCATCTCGCTTCTCTTCCACAATACTTTTGTGTGTGTCCGTATTCTTGACAGTTCTTGCATTGCGGTATGAGTTTGGGTTTCTTAAAAGCCTCTATTTTAACTTTCATGCATAATATTTCTCTGATTTCATGTATCTTTTTAATGTCTTCCTCTTTGCTGAAAGTCAGCACGAATAGGGATAATGGAGTTTTATCTTTTCTTTTAAGAAGCTGATGGACCTCTAATATTTTAAATTCTTTGTCTTTTAGATAAGCAGTGATAAGTTCTTGTGTACAGGTATGATGTAGATTTCGGACAACCACTTTGACTGGTCTACTCTGTTTATCCTCGAAGGAATACCATTCAAGGTTTATGTTTTTAACAGCAGTTGTTAAATTTCTGTAGTCTCATTCATCATTGGCATTTATTTTGATGTTTCCTCCAGCAAGCATTGTTGTCTGAAACTTTATGCCTTTCTTTAACAGGTCACCAATTAGATTTTCATAATTATCAATTTTATTGATTATTACTGGTGGAGGTTTCTTTTATCTTCAGTATTTTGTTGGGGCTGTGGTTTAATTTTTCCACTGGTGGAGGGCTGAACGACTTCACTGGGTGAAGTGCTTGCTTTCCTCTTTTTTGAGTTTCTCACTCTGATCCATTCGGTTTCCCTGCTTAGATCCTCTTCATCGGTATGATATTCATCGCGAGTTTGCGTGATTTCTCTCTGTCTATTTTCAGTAGGATTTTTATTCTCTACTGCTTTTTGTAACATTTGCATTTGTATTTGCAATTGCTGCACGATTGTTTGTAATTTTTCACGTTCTTGTTTCTCATTAAGCCATGCATTATATAATGCTTGCTCATTTTGGCTTCTTAATTGATTTTCATTAAATAGTGCCTGATTTTGCTGGACTAATAATGTCTCAGCTGGCGTAAAGTAAAAAATAAATGTACTTCTTACATGAAAAATAAAATATAAAAAGGAAAAATTTTCCTCTCAGAGCATCAGTAATCCGCGGACACAATGTGGTGGATATTTGCTGTCGAAAGGATTACGGTTTGATCATAAATATTGTAAAACCATTCATTAAATTCAGGTATTAATAGAGGATCCAAAATAGTTTACATCTACATTTATACGATTATGTTATGATGCACTAAAAGCAGATTACGACAACACATAATAATATAATTATTTCTATCCCCCCCTCTGTTGAAATACGTATGTTTTATTCAAATTCATTGCTAAACCAAAATCATTATCCCCTTGAGTGACTATGACGTATATCAGTAGAAAGTTGGAATTACTTACACGTGAAAAAACTAAAAATAGTGCCATTTATTTCTACGTCATTTCCAACATTACGGTGCAGATGATAGCAACCAAAAGAGTGTTCGTTGTGCGCATGTCGTGTTCAACTTATAGCGAAGGATAGGATGCTAGCAATATACAGTGAATTTTTTTTATGAGTCTCCATAGGGATTTACATGGTAAAATCTTTAACTCGTGTTAACGGTTTTTCTACTGCGAATTTCAAAATGATTTTTGGCATAATATTAGTTTGCATCTTTTTTTACATGTTCTAATAGTTTTTAAAATGTAAAAAGTAAAATTTATTTATTTAAACGGGAAAATAATTACATAATTTTAGCTCGTTTTCACATTAAAATTTATTAAGTTAGGAGGCTTTGTCCACTGACAAGCAAATAAATATTCCAAAACTGTCACTTTATTTGCATGTTTTTATTAAGTTTGAAAGACTTTCAAAACGTGAAAATGTCTTTGTACACCATCGAAGAAAAAGTAATAGTAGTTTAATAAACAAGAGTGTTAATAAGAGCGATTAATAATCGAAACGATTTTAACGCGTGAGCGCAGCGAGCGCGTTAATGAGTCGAGATTATTAATCGCCGATTAACACTCATGTTGATTACATATTTTTTTGTCGATCGCTCTTTATTAGAATGAAAATAATCTAATTTTGTTCCATGGCAAAATCCAAATTCTGACATAATATGCAATAAGTCAAAATACCACTGACATAATTAATTAATTTCGGCTGGTGTCAGTTCCAAATGCATGTTTCAATAATATAATATATTGTTGGTTACCTAGCAAATCTCATAATCTCAACAATGTTTTTAATGTGCATGTATGCATTAAACTGAGTTATTAATACACTCCTTTTATTACATTAACTAGATCTTTAATAAACGATCGACACAAAAATTCATTACGGCGTATATTAAAGGTGTCTCAAGTAGAGAGATATGATAATTTTGCGGTGGAATATCCAAATCGACCCATACCCTTAAAATTCTACAATAATTGTCAGTGGACAAAGCCTCCTAACTTATTAAATTTTAATGTGAAAACGAGTTAAAATTGTGTAATTATTTTCCTTTTTAAATAAAAAAATTTCACTTTTTACATTTTAAAAACTACTAGAATATGTAAAAAAAGATGCAAACTAATAGTGTGCCAAAAATTATTTTGAAATTCGCAGTAGAAAAACCATTAACAGGAGTTAAAGATTTTACCATGTAAATCCCTATGGAGACTCAATAAATTAAATACAGTGAACGGTAAGTATAATGACATATGAAAGTTTTGTCACTTTATTTTAGATTATTTTATAGTTGTCACTTTGACATGAACAAATTTAGAATCATTTTAATTTGGTTATTGCATGGATCGTGCAAAAAATTTAATAAGCATCACAAGCGTTAAGAGTTACCGGTGTCAAGCAACTATTGCTTTTCACCGGTAGGTATCATATCCTTACTGCTTTTAATGCTTAAATAACTATTATACAGAGTATTTCATGAGTAATATTGAGCGTGACGGAATTGAAAATGCAACCCACAATACATTTGCAAATGTATTGTGGTTATTTTAGTTTAAAAATAAAATTATGAATCCATTATAGCTGTGCTTCCAATAGTTTTATTTGTCACAACCGACATTTTCACTATTTCTTTTAACTAAGTTTTGTTTTTAAACCAAAAACAACTACCTATCCACGTTAACTTTGCAAATGTATTGTGGGTTGCATTTTCAATTCCATCAGGCTCATTATCACTGGTGACATATCCTGTATATGAGGCTACCCCCATGGTAAATATAAACAAAATTTATGTGTATAATAACGCCCAAAAAAGTATTAGGTATAACCGAGCGTCATTTCAATAACTTAAAAATACTAAACGGATTTTTTAGACATTTTACTATAACTAAAAATTAAAAATAAAATATCTGATGTGTCCAGCACATGACTTTCATGAACACAAGTAAAAATAATAGAATACGTGGAACAACTACTACAACTGATCCCCTTGAAGCACGTAGATTGCACACTTTCATGTCTTCGGACTAAGTACCCTCGCTTCGCTCTGGTGCAATTTTCACACTCGTCAGAATCTCTCAATTCCTACCTTGTTGCATAAACTACTATTCTAACTCTTTGAATATGAGGGTGTCTTCTTTTAGGGTATACGTTATGATATTCATAACAAGCATTAACTGTAATACTTCTTTAATTGATGTAAGTAACGGGTGTCCAATAAGTCTTTCAGTCAGGGCGGCTATGGAGTATTTTTCTTTTCATTAATAAACATAAAATTTAAAATATAATTTTCATGTAACCATCATAAAACATTAATTGTGTCGTCTTAAATGACGTTATGTTTGAGGTGAGGTTGTAACCGTTTAAGTTTTGTGTTTATTAAGAAAAGCAAAATACTCCATAGCCATCCTGACTGAAAGACTTATTGGACACCCGTTATTAATTTTGTTATGCATAGCCTACGTTTCTTAATTTTCTTATTATTATTACATACATACCTTATTGTTTGTAAACTATTATTACCTAATAATTTATTAAATTACATATTAAAAATAATATAAAATTTTGAAAAAAGATTTATTATTAAACAATTTTTTTAGTTGATGCAATGATTCAAAATGATTTATTTCGTTATGTGTACTATTTTATTTGTTTCATAATTTTTTTTGTATATTAAAATTTTTTTTTGAAAAAATGATCTTAAAATCAAATATATCCATGAAGTGCGATACATCATTGAAATCAGGAAAAAATATGCTAAAATATGACATCAAAATCAAATATGGGACCTATAAGAAAAAATGAACCTGATGATGATTTCACAAAAACGAAACGTCGAAAAAAATTGGTTTGTATCTAATCGTGTAGACCATAAAAGTTGCTCTAATAATGTTTTTACAAAATTAAAATCGGTTATTAAATAACCGAACTAGACAGAAAAATAAAAAATCTTTTCAGTTTTTTCAGGATAATTCAGGAAAGAAAGGAGATATCATGACAGCATTTTACACTTCGAATGCCTCAAATTTTGTACCATTTAACCGACCCTGTAACTCTTACGGTTTACGAGATCGTAATAGTGAGGATCGAATTTGAATCACACTGTATTGTGTTGGTATTATAACCAAAATAATATTGTTCAGTGGCATACTTATAGGGTAGGACTTAAGGTTTTTTTGAATATTTGTAGTAGGGGTTTGAATTTTTTTACAAAATAGCAAGAATTATGATAGATACGCTCAAGACACGTAAAAAAGGTATACTTGTTTGATTTGCATTAACTCAACTGTTACCGAGATATTTAAATTTGAAACATTTTTTTTGTTATTAAAACAATTTGTAATTTACCCTGTATAGTCAAAAGATTGGGTCACTCTAATACAGCCGATTCTACGTTCACATCTAAACATAATTTCTTATCTAAAACCATTCTGTAGATATACTTAAAAAATATACAGGGCGAACAAAAAAGATAACTTTTAACACCCTGTACACTGTGTCCCAAATTGCTTGTAGTTGCAGGGTATCTCTGTAATTTGTAAAGATAGAACTTTGCGGTTTTCGCGAACTTGTGCCACTTTTTCGTTAAACTTTTAATGCCGCAAATAGAACTAAGCTTGTTTTATTTCTGAGATACAGAGTGAAAACGAAAATTTTACTTTCTGGGGTGCTGTCATATCTCGCACACCGTGTAAGCTAGAAAAAAAGTAAAAACTTTACTTGATAGATATTTTTGCGTAGAATCCAGTGGCGTACTCAAAAAAAAATTGATTTGCACCGTTTAAGAGATATGATCCAAACTAGGTCTTCTTTAAAGGGAACACCCTGTATTTTTTAGTCTCATTAAATTTTTACGCCACTATCCAGTGGCGTACTCGAAAAAATATCTATCTAGAACAGTTTTTACTTTTTTTCTAGATTACACGGTGTGCGAGATATGACAGCACCCCAGAAAGTGAAGATTTTCGTTTTCACCCTGTATCTCAGAAACAAAACAAGTTAGCTTAGTTCTGTTTGCAGCATTAAAAGTTTAACGAAAAAGTGGCACAGGTTCGCGAAAACCGCAAAAAAATTGGGACACAATGTACTCGTATTTAAGTAACGAAATAGTTTTGTGGGTCGGTTTCTATAACCATGTATGCTTAGTTTTGGAAGTAGAATCAGTTGAATTAGAGTGACCCAATATTTTTGACTTTACAATGACAATTTTGTTTCCAAAGCACCCTTCGAAAAAACGAATAATTTGGAATTTCCGCCAAAATATAAAACTTAACTATCTTGTGTGATACATTATTGTAAACAGGGAAAAAGGGTGTATTAAAAAATATGTAAATCCAATATGGCGACCATAAGAAAAAATAAAGTTGACTGATGTTTCTCTACCATCTTAGACGCCATGACAAATGCAATGACATGTTCGGATTCCTCGTAAAAAGTGCCTTAAGAATGTCTTAGTTAAAAATACAACAAATTTTGTTTGAACTTTTTTTTGAAATTCCGTCAAAAATTTTCAAAAAAACTAAATATTCTTGAAACACTTTATATTTCTCATAGCGCGCTTTGATAGTTGAATCCGACGGTCGAGGTAGACTAGACATAGAGACTTGACTACTGCCAAACGGAAGGTCCAGGGTTCGAATCAAAGAAGGACGGACCATTAGTTTTTTTTTATTTTACTGGTTTCTATGGTACCGAAAACAATAATAATGAATAAATAAATGTAATTTCATACCGGGAGATTTTTTTAAGTGAGTAATAGGTCAAAAATCTAAAATAAAATACATTTTTGTCATAAAATTCGGTTATAATGAGTGGGACAAGGACAGATTTATGCGTATTGCAATAAGTGCGACAGAGACTATTTGAAAATTGCTGGAAACCCTCAAAATGTTTACAAGAAATTTAACTTAATTTCTTTAGGAAAAGTAATTATTGTGATACTATCCGTATAAGAAAGTCATGTGTTGGGCACATCAGATATTTTAAATAATATTACTTATACAGGGTGAGTCATGTGGCCATATAAAGTTGCGTACTGTTTTCTTTTGAATACGCCTCTGGTGGATTTAAAAATGTTTGAATGCAACTGGAAAATGATTCTTGAATACCACAGCACATACGCACACTAATCTAGCTAGCAGCCTTCTGGGTAAACATCTACAAAAAGGTGTAGACGTTTTGCGAATTTAAGATTTTGTGTATTTTCGAACTTTTTATGTATTTAACTTTCATATTTGACACCTTGCATATTACTTACTTGCCTTTGAAATTTCCCAAAGAGAAGTTGGTCCGTGTTAAGTATCTAATTAATCTATTTTATTTCCATCATTCTCTGAAAGCATCATTAACTATAAAAGTGGCGATGTTAAAATTAACAACGTAATTACTTAGATAATGATACTTAGTACGGACTACTATAAGATCTATTCGTGATCAAATTACTTTGCAAATCTTCCACATGAATATTTTACATTATTGAGAAAAAGAAAACCCTGTATATTTACACAATTTTAATTAGGTAATGCCTATACATTTTGCGCCAATATGATATATATCGTGTTTGTCTTGTATGAATGAAATAAATTAGAAATTCAATACCTATAAGTTTAATTGCAATTTTGTTTTGAGTTTACCTTCCATATAAGTATCTACGGACAATAATGTTTATTATTTTAAACGAAATAGAAATATAAATTAGAAAATGTCGGTTTAACCAGTGAGGTTCAATTAAACTTAAAAATAACCAACTAAAACTTTTGATTGTACTTTAGTCCTACCAACTGGTCAAAGCAATAAACTTTTAGAAGCTATACCGAATATAGCTGGTTTATGTGGTTTTGCGAAAATATGTTACAGTAAATCACAAGTGAATTCTCTAGTCTACCATTTTGCTTTGATTTTTGTATACTTTTTCAAGTCACGTTTCCTACGAAGCACCGATAAAATCCCTTAGAGAAAGATTAATGCCCATAATTTTAATTTAATTATACACATATGGAGAAATAAGGTTAACAGCTTTTCAAATCGGTTTAAATACACTCTAAAATTTTAATAACAGATTTATACGATACTATCTACTACTTTAAAAATATATCACTGAATCTATAGATAACACAAAAAAATATCTGATGTGTTCAGGACGTGGCTTTCTTATGTGACACTGATCTTTGAAAAGTGCTGAAACCTTCCAAACTGTCCACATCGGATATTTTATGAATGTAAATTAATTTAATTATTTTTTTATATCGGGAGAGATCGGGTGTCTTTGTATTAATTCGGAAATATTTGGAAACTCCTAAGCAATATTGAGTTGTACAAAAAAGACATCTGAAAAAATTCCTTTTTACTTCGTATAAGAAAGTAAGAAAATAATAATTTCACAATATGTACTAAAGTTAAATTAAGTTTAGGAAGAGGAAATGTTTACTGAAAATTATGGAGAATTTACAGAAATATTTTTTAAGATTCTTTTTAAATTGTCTGAAAACTGATGAACGTTTACGAACACCCTTTCTAAAAACGTGCTTTTGAGACATTTTATCAAAACATTTGATAAACCTTTAATTTTAAAAATATATAAATATATAAGTACCATCACAATAACTTTTAGTTTACACACTTTTAAAATAAAAACAATGAAAGTTATTTGCGTCCTAACAATCTAACCTCCCTCTGATTCGTAATTATGACAGATTGGAGTTAGCCAGAGGGTGATAGGAGACAGAGCGTAATGAAGTGGATTTTATCATTTATAATCGGCCGATCGTGTTTTGTAAATGTTGGGAAGCAGCGTAACTAAACCATAAGGTGCATATTTTTTTATGATACAAGCTGAAAGATCATTGCAATAGTAGTTTATGCAACAAGGTAGGAATTAAGAGATTCTGACGAGTGTGAAAATTGCACCACAAGAACACGAAACAGTGGATCGTAGAGAAAAAACGTTTATATAAAAATTGTGTGTTTTTCTTCGCTTGTCAACATTTATATTTACAGTTGTGCGTAAAAAAATTTTTTCGATGTAAAAAAGTGAAAAAAGTCATTTTTGGGTACTTTTGTGCCCTCTATACTTTTGGCATTTTTCGTCGTAGCGTAGCGATCCTTAGAGATAAATTGTAGAAAATATTGCCCTCTACAATATTTATTAACAAAATGTTCTTCTGCAACTCACCGTTCTTGCGTAAAATCAAATCCAAACACTTCTTGGAATTCCCAAAAAATGGGTCCGAGGATTTTCCCGAGTTTTTGAATTTAAGCTTTCCACATGACCCCCTAACGATTTATGAAGAAAAAGTTTACCTGGTAATTTTTTCCACAAATTTCAACAGATTGACTGGACTAAGACCTTGGAGAGTTATTCTACCAAATTAAAAAAAATATATTTTTTTTCCTCCTTATTACGTAAATTTTTTTATCAGTATAAACAAAAATGTTGAAGCGGACACGAAGACTTGAAGGGGATTAGTATTATGCATATTTGAGAAAAAAATCCAGATCATTTAACTGAAAAATAAAAACAGCAAACGTCAAAAACTGTTTCAGTGCGGCGTATGTACAGGGTGTCCCATTTTCGACACTTTTAGGGGGTATTGGCGTTATTATCAAAGATAGAGTGTTGCGGTTTTCCCCTTCCTGTCCTACTTTTTTACGAAACGAAAGATTCCGGGGTCAAATTTGTCATGGCTCTCTTAGTTTTTAATCTACAGAGTGATTCTCAAAATCTTTGTTTTTTAGACACCCTTCGTATTTCCGTTATGCGTCTGCTTATCAAAAAGGTGAAAATTGATCTTGATAGAGTTTTTTACGTAGAATTCAGTGGCGTAGGCAGTTTTTGTGTTAAAGGTTTACTTTTTGAGATATTGCCCAAACTTATGTTTTTTTAAATGGGACACCCTATATATGATCTTTTATGTTGATTAAGCAAAATTTGGGCTTTCCAAAAATATATAATACTTAATATTTATTTTGAGAACAAGCTCAAAATTCGATATTTTTACTAATTTTCTTTATTTATAACAGTAGGCCATGGCTAATTTTTTAAAAACAAATCCTAAATTTTCACAATGCGTAATTATTTTAAAGCTAAACACTTCAAAAGATAATTTTAATGCATTGTATAAAACATACCAATAATATAATACTTCTCATAATTATCGTAAATGGCCATTGTAATAAAAAATTAAAAGTAAAATAAAAACTCCTACGTAACAAAAATATTTCATCAATAATGGAAATCTGACAAATCTGTCAAATTTTGCATTTGTTTCTAATAAACTAGCCATGGCCTACTGTTATAAATAACGTAAATTATTAAAAATATCGAATTTTGAGCGTGTAGACGCATAACTGAAATACGAAGGGTGTCTAAAAAACAAGAATTTTGAGAATCACTCTGTAGATTAAAAACTAAGAGAACCATGACAAATTTGACCCCGGAATCTTTCGTTTCGTAAAAAAGTAGGACAGGAAGGGGAAAACCGCAACACTCTATCTTTGATAATAACGCCAATACCCCCTAAAAGTGTCGAAAATGGGACACCCTGTACAGCCTTAAGTGGACTAAGTAGTTCCGATTTTTGTGTCCATTATACAGGGTGATTTGTAACATATGGAGAAGATTGAAAGGGTAATTAGTGCGACTAACATATACATTTTTGCATAGTAAACTTTTAACGAAAATCCAATAAAACAAAAGTTACAGTGGTTTAAAGTTCTTAATTTATTTTAGGTACACCTATTGAATACCACTGAAATTAAATTCAGAAGATGTGCATCTATCTAGATATCTTTCCAATATATGTATACTACTTTTTTTGTCTCTCGTAGTAAGTAGCAGCATTAACTTAGAGAAGGCTCTAAAAAAGTGTTTTTTTTTTAAATTAAACCATAGAACACAAAATTTTTAGGATAATTTTAATACAAGCTGAAACAACAAATAAGCAAAATCTTTTAGATCAAAGCCTTCCGAACTAAAATAGGATATCTAGCGCAAAACAAAATGAAAGAAAACTGGTTGACTGAAATACATAAATACCAACTGCTGCTTCAACTATTCGAAATTTTGAAAAAAATGGGTACCTATATAATTAATATAAATTGTTTTTTGAATTTTTCTCTTATTATTTAGATCTAATACGAAAATGCTAAAAATTAGTGACAACCAAACATATTTTCTAAGACGATATTGCCATATCACAACTTGATAACAGAAGGTTTTATTTTTGTGAAACTTTCTAAATCACTATGATCAGTGTGATCCACTAAAAAAACGCCCTGTACATAAATTCTCTCCTAAAATGTTGAAGTGTAAAGGCGAAACCTTAATCAATCTTTGTGTGGAAGATTTATTTTCGCAGATCTTTGTAGGACAAAAATCTATTGGAGCTACTATTATAATTTAAAGAGTTTCTAACGAACCATTTTTAAATATATTAATTTGTATGGTTTATAATTATTTTGTAGGTAATCGTAATACTGCAGAAATATATATTTTAACTCAATATACCTACAGTAAATAAATGTAGATTTCCGCCACATAATACGTACAACATGTAGGAAGGTAGTGGCAATTTGTTTCAATAACAGAAAATCATTAAACAAAGGTATGTTAGGTTTGCTGGATAGTTAAATAGCTTTTGTTAAAATGATGTATTGCTTTCCTTGTGTAAACTTCTGTTTTTATTCACTCTGTTAAAATTTGTTCTGGCATGTAAGGAATTATTTACATTCCGCAAAACCATTTATCATTATTGTGTTGGTTTAGACAGAAGAAATTCATATTTTGTTGATGTCGAGTGTAAACACATGGGCATGAAATGCCATTTTCAAATTTTTTGTTGTTCGTTTGACAAAGGATGAATACAGGTATTATATTTTACGCTGCTGTATGCTGTATAATATAATTATGAAGATAAGGATAATGCTAAAGTATACCTACGAGGATTAATGTAAATGAAGTTAATCAGTTATACGTCAAATTAACTGAGCCAAACATTGGTTGCATTCGCCAAAAATAATCAGTTCACGTGGCGCTGCTTCAGCGTTTCTGTGCTTTATTCTGCTAAACGGAGCTTTCTTGAAGATTAACATTTGTTTTTAATTTCAAAAATGGATATTGTACCAAATTTATTATTTAATGGTAATGAAATTGTGCCAGTTGCAATAAATGCCGTATTTGACCTGGCAACACCTTTAGAAAATGTATTTCGTAAAGAGAAACGAATATTACTTTGAGTTTGAAAATACTGTTATTCTTTATAGAGTACAGGGTGTCCCATTTTGGACACAGGGGGTATTGGCGTTATTATTAAAAATAGAGTGTTGCGGTTTTCACCTTCCTGTCCTACTTTTTTACGAAACGAAAGATTCCGGGATCAAATTTGTCATGGCTCTGTTAGTTTTTAATCTACAGAATGATTGTCAAAATCTTTGTTTTTTAGACAGCCCTCGTATTTCCGTTATGCGTCTACTTATCAAAAAGGTGAAAACTGATCTTGATACAGTTTTTTACGTAGAATTCAGTGGCGTAGCATACAGCGATTTGGGACGTATAGCGACGCCGATCTCGCGCAAGTAGGCGTGTCTCCGGCTTCGCCCCTGATGCGCGTTGTACGTTACTAACGTAACAACGCGCATCAGACGCGGGTCAGTAGCGCGAGTCAGACTCAGAAGCCATGCCTAAGTCGGCGCCGTTATATGTCCCGTCGCTACTACTTGTGATAGGTATCCTCTCTATACAATCCGTACCCCAAGCTCACTATTCTATCTACTAGTCGGATTCAACGCGCACTATGAAAAATATAAGTGTTCTGAGAATATCTCGTTTTTTTGAAATTTTTTTGACGGAATTTCAAAAAAAAGTTCAAACCAAATTTGTTCAAAATTCAATTCTAAATCCATGTTAAAGAATAAAAAATTCTCATAAATTGTTTATTTTTCAAGATATTCTTAAAAATCTAAAATTGTCTTCAGGTAAGTGTCACTTGTGTTGGTGCTAGATGAAAAACATTTAATGTGGCACCCACAATTTTGTTCAAACTCTTAAATATGAAATTTGAACCAAATTCGATAAGTCGTTCTTGAGTTATGGTGGATACAAACAGACACACACACAGACAGACAGACATCATGGCGAAAATGGTCAAAATGGATTCAGGGGCCCTCAAAACGTGTAAATCCATCAAAATCTCGAAGTCGAAAAAAATCACGATTACTATAAATACTTTCTTATTACTTCGTATAAGAAAGTAATATCACCTGTCAGTAATGCAAAACATTGTTTCTACATACTTAAAACATGATAATTAAAGTAGTTCGACTATAACAGCGATTCCATTTAAATAACCTAACAAAGTTCCAAGTCATTATTGAAAGTCCTGTTCATTCCAAATATAATTGCAAAAGCTCCTGATGCGATTAAATTTTAAATAAAGGCGATTTGATTGGACTTTTTAGTCCTGCTATATATGGACAAACAGTTAAAATGCGCAAATATAAAAGAATTTCATATATCTTAACATTATATGTATAAAATACCTACATGAAACTTATGGCTTAATAACGACTGATGTTAACAATAAAAAATGTAAACAATTTTATGGCAAAATTTTTCCGTTTGAATTATTGATAAACTCTATAATTTTCGAGATAAGTACTTTATTTTTCAGGAACTTTTAGTACCTGCGTTAGTCGAGTGACCAAATTCTATGTATAAGTATGCTCATAAGTCCCTAGCTTGCAAGAGTCCTTTTTACCCAATACTCACTATAATTTAAAAATAATGGGCGATTTCACGTGAAGTTCAAATGACATAGCATATGTGTTGGACAGAATCTGTATTACTAATGGTGGAACTGGTTCCAACAAGTGCGAATCCAGTACCAACTACCTACCTAGAATAATCGTACACTTGTTCACCTGTATCCCCAGTTCACTCTATCGAGACATGTTGTTTGTTCAGTATATGGGGTTTAATTGTTATACATAATTATTTGTGTCCACTGTAAAGGATAGTTCACTCTATCAACATTCTACTGTAATCTCGAATTTTATAACTAAACAAGAAATGTATGTATGTATTTTATACACTCATTTATTTGCACATAGTTTTAATTAGCATCAACTAGAAATGCAAAGCTCAGAGAGACATAAAATTTGAAAGGATTTTACCAGAAGTTTATTAAATACACCTAGAAATAATAAAATATATATGATTATTTAAATTTAAATTTTCAAAACAACATAATCCTACCCTCTAATATCTATCTATGTACTTAACATGTTCCTACCCGGCAAGGTTTAAAAATCACAAATCTACTACTTGTACTAAATATCATCAGTAAAATATACGCGGGCATTTTTACTTGATAATTTTCCATAAAAAAGCATAATATACCTATTCATTTTACTCACATTATAATTAAATTACGATTATTAAAAATTATGTAAGTACCTATTATAATAAAACGGTAACATTGTTTTTGTTATTAGATTTTAAAACTCCCTTTTAAAAATATATTATACTCATTTAATTCTACTGACGTTAACAAATTCAAATAAAACAAATCAAATCATACTCGTACAACTTTATTCCTGGTGTACATGTATGTAGAATTTTTGTATATGTATGAGTGCACATATAGATTCGCTGCTTGTTTTAATGAAAATAAAACAACTCTATTAAACACAATAGACTACCGGCCTTCGCCTGTCAAATGGAAACACCGATATGAAAGTTAATTCCCAAACTGTCAGCCATACATTGAATCCTAGTATTAACGATAGACAGGGCAAAATGTTAATACTCTAGTATTTTATTTTGTTATTATTATTGGCTTGATTTTAGTTATATTCTATTAATTTGGTTTCTGTTCACAGTATGATAACAAACGTTTAATGTTTAATAATATTTCCATGTTTGGGCTTGATGTAATATAGGATAGAATAATGGGTTGGTTTTAATTATTATTGATTTTACTTTGGGATAATTTCAGGTAAATTAATAGTTCACCTTTTCAGTATTTACCTGCTGCTGACAGTACTTTTATTGCTGATTGCTTCCGTTGAACATCAACCCACTAGTTATTACTACAGAAATTAAATTTACAGTGGTTAAATCTGTTTATTAATAATACCATAAGATGATCTAATACTTTATTTTTTACTAAATTATCAATACCTGCTGTTGACATTTTAAAACCTCATTATCCAGAAAGTTTCAACTAAGGTAGGTAATAATGAAAATTACTGAATATTCTACATCTCTCACATTCTGTTTTCAGCGGCCGCGAGACGATATTATAAATATGTAGAATGTTTTTTTTTCAAAATCACGGACAAACGACAACTGTATATTCTATAATTCAAAATAGTCCTATTTCCAAAAGTTCTTCCTTATTGACATACAGAATGTTTAAAAAAAAATTGCAGGTTTTTATAAGTTTTTTCGAAAACTACAAAAGATAATAAATTGAGTATTAAGTACACTTAAATCAAATAGGTATCTAACCAATCATGTTAATGTTGAAATGAAATTTTAGACATTCTAATAGGTTGGCTCCTACAAACCTGCCAATCAAGATGTCAAATTTCGTTAACACGTTATGGAAAGTAACTGTTACAAATTCAAGTCAGTCCATCCTTAAAACTTAATATACTTACTACTTTTACTTTTTTTGTACTTACTATTACTTACTTCGCAAACAATAGAAATATTCTGAATAAAATAGGAAGTTAGGTAAGGAAAAATATAGAGAGGCCATGATTTTATTGCACATTTGAGTTTTGAACGCACAAAATGAAAATATTTTTAACGCATACAGTAGCATAAATAAATTAAATATTGTATTCACTGTGTCTAAGGAATTATGATAAAATTCATTTGATTTGCATGCTCCCGCTATCATTCGCTCGCATCCGCTTTTCACGCTGAGCGGAAGATGGAGTGTTACGAATAGGCCAGTATCAAGAGACAAAAAATTACAGTAAACACCGAGCAATTATAAACAGCCATTTTATGTTTTACACTACAGTGGGCCCACTGTTAAGTCGCCGATGCTATGCACAGAAAATGACAGAAGCAGGAAACTGTTTTACCACTAGTACAATCGGACGAAGAAAAAACATGCAATTTGTATACAGGGTGTGTCACGACGAGTTGACAGTAGACATAACTCTATTACTAAACACAATTTGGTTCTAAAAATTGGTACACACCCATTATACAATGTGCTCTATTTAATGAAAATATTGCCACCTTTCTGGTACTTCCGGTTATACCGGAAGTAGACACAAACTTTGTTATTTTAAATGGAACACCCTGTATATTTTTGAATTTTTAGATTGTACACTTCATTTTAGACATAAAAGTATTAAGGTTGTATGGTCCTAACATTAACAGTATTATAATTATTTACACTTTTTCATTTTTTTTACAAAAACGTAGATGTAAATAAAAATTCAAATCTTGACAATGACACGTTTTTTCCAAAATTTATTTTTTGTGTTTGAAGTAGGAATATACAAGAAATAAGCTGATGTAGTTTTCGAAAACTTGGTTTATACAGGGTGTTGGTGGTTGACCGTTCATTTTTAGAAACTTTAATCAATGATAACTTAATTTTTTTAAATGGAATACCCTATATATTTTTAGATTTTCGAATTCTACACTTAATGGGGGACATAAAAGTATTAAGGTTGTAAGGTCTTAAAATTAACGGTATTATAATTAATTACATTTTTTAAAAATGAACGGTCAATCACAAGCACCCTGTATAAAATAAGTTTTTTAAAACTATATTACCATGTTTCTTGTACATTTCTGCATCCACTAAAATTTAGTTTGTTTTTTGAAAGAACGTGTCATTACTAAAATATGAAAATGTTTGACTCAAGTTTTTGTATAAAAATTGGGGGAAACATAATTTCTTTAATTATAATAAATAAAATTAAAATAAAAAATATTAAATGAAATATAGTAAAGCACAAATTTTAGTCGACGTAGAAATGTACAAGAAACATGGTAATAAGGTTTTGAAAAACTTATTTTATATCTACAGGGTGCTTATGGTTGATCGTTAATTTTTAAAAACCTTGGAAATTGGAAAAACGTAATTAATTATAATACCGTTAATTTTAAGACTTTACAACCTTAATACTTTTTTGTCTAGAATTAAGTGCAGAATTCGAAAATGTGGAAATATATAGGGTGTTCCATTTAAAAAAATAAAGTTATCATTGATCAAAGTTTTTAAAAATGAACGGACAACCACCAACACCCTGTATAGAGCAAGTTTTCCAAAACTATATCAGCTTATTGCTTGTATATTCCTACTTTCAACGTAAGAAAAAAACTTTGGAAAAAATGTGTCATTGTCAAGATTCGAATTTTTATTAACATCTATGTTTTTGTAAAAAAAAATGAAAAAGTGTAAATAATTATAGTACCGTTAATGTTAGGACCATACAACCTTAATACTTTTATGTCTAAAATGAAGTGTGGAATCTAAAAATTCAAAAATATACAGGGTGTTCCATTTAAAATAACAAAGTTTGTGTCTACTTCCGGTATAACCGGAAGTACCAAAAAGGTGGCAATATTTTCATTAAATAGAGCACATTATATAAAGGGCGTGTACCATTTTTAGAATCAAATTGTGTTTAGTAATAGAGTTATGTCTACTGTCAACTCGTCGTGACACACCCTGTATATAGTAACTGCGAAGATTTAAGTTAAAACACATTTTTCTCCAGATTGTATCGGTGTTTTGCGGCGAAACACGCATGTCCTACATAGTGGGGGAGCTGAGGAAAATAACTGCGCACACAATTGTATCGGCGACTTAGCTCTGGGTCCACTGTACTTTGTTAGGGCATCATAGTTAATTTGAGCGAGTTACTATTTGGCAACTTTGAAAGTTATTGACTGTCAACATTTTTGTAGTTGTTCCATTTTAACTCGAAAACTGTTAAACGTACTTTAGAAACTCGTTAGTGCTTAATTATTTTTCTTCAATTTACGAATCGATTAAAAACTAGTAAAGTCTCTATAGGTACTACAAATAATTTTGTAGATAAGGACTTTTAAAAACGCTCCCTGATTTTCTCGATTTAAAAAAAATATATTTTTTACAAGACATGAAATAGTATATTTCATTACCAGTCTGGAAATACGGATTTTTTCGTGCGCGCGTGACAAATTCTCGTGGGAGGCGAAGCCGAACACGGGAAGTCATGCAAGCACGAAAAATCCATTTCTGGACGTGTAATGAACGATATTTTTTATTATACTTATCTAAAAACAACCAAAAAAAAGGATTAGAAGTAATTTTAGGACATTTTATTTTCAAAGTAATTATAATACATCGTAAAAATAGTAGGCAAACACGATTAACATTTCCATAGCAACGACTTGTTTATTATCGGCGATGCTTTAGTTTCTGTCATATTTAGTGCACGGAAAAAAGAATAGGAGATCGGGAAAAGTTTTCCGTGCGCTGTTCTGAAAACGTCACATTTACGTCATTGCAAAAACAGATGAAAACAAGGTGATTTCAGATAAGTATAATAAAAATAACGTTTTTTTTTTGTGAGGTGAGAATCTGTACAAGAGCTGTGTGACAGCGAGTAAAATTTAAAAAAATAATTGTCCTGGGATTCCCCGCGACCTTCCGTTTGGCAGCCAAGTCCCTTTAGTCACTAGTCCAACTAGGCTGTCGGATTCAACGCGCAGTATGAGAAATACCGAGCGATCAAATAAATTTGTAAACGAGTCATCCATGGATTTGAATCCGTATGTCTTTAATTTGTCACATTTTAGATTTCAACTGACGTTTTATTTCACGTTTGTAAAGCGTGCAGTTCAAGTAACGACAAACGATTTTGGATTCATGGATGACTCGATTACAAATTTATTTGATCGCTCGTTATAAGTGTTTTAAGAATATCGCGTTTTATTACTTCGTATAAGAAAGTATAGTAATCGTGATTTTTTTTGACCTCGAGATTTTGATGGAATTACACGTTTTGAGGGCCCTTGAATCCATTTTGACCATTTTCGCCATGATGTCTGTCTGTCTGTCCTGTGTGTGTCTGCCTGTATCCACGATAACTCAAAAAGGACTTATCGGATTTGATTCAAATTTATGTTAATGATAGTTAAGAGTTTGAATAAAATTGTGGGTGCCACATTAAATCTTTTTCATCTAGCACTAACACAAGTGGTACTTACCTGAAGACATTTTCAGGTTTTTTAGGAATATCTTGAAAAATATACAATTTATGAGATTTTTTATTCTTTAACATTGATTTAGAATTAAATTTTGAACAATTTTTACAAAATTTCAAAAAAACGCGATTTTCTTAAAACACTTATATTTCTCATAGTGCGCGTTGATCTTTGAATCCGACGGTCTAGGTAGACTAGACATAGAGGCTTGGCAGCCAAACGGAAGGTCCCAGGTTCGAATCCCAGAAGGACCATGAGTTTTTTTTGTATTTTACTGGTTTATACGGTACCGAAAACAATAATAATGAATGAATAAATAAATGTGATTTTATACCTTGAGATTTTTTTAAGTGAGTAATAGGTCAAAAATCTAAAATAACACATTTTTGTCGTAAAATTCGGTTATAATTAGTGGTACAAGGACAGATTTATGCATATTGCAATAAGTGCGACAGAGACTATTTGAAAATTGCTGGAATTTTTACAAGAAATTTAATTTAATTTCTTTAGGAAAAGTAATTGTGATACTATCCGTATAAGAAAGTCATGTGTTGGACACATCAGATATTTTAAAATGAACATAGGGACTAAGTATGTTCAAAGTTAAAAAAATGTCCCGGTATAATAATTACGGTACAAAAATTCTAAAAGTTTTTGTTAGGCTTGATCCTGCTTTTTTTCTACTTATTATATTAAACTATACTCATAGATTCCCTATAAAAAACCTCGAACAAGTGTATTCGTAACATATTTTTCAAATATAGGTATATTAGATTTTCAACACATAATTTTGTTTTCCGCAAATTCGGTTCATAATTTTATTAGAGGCATGTAATGTACAAAGCGGAGTAAATTCATGTTGTGGTTGCGGCCCGTTTCAGAAATGCTTGCTATGTAATGACAACTATTTCAATTAAAATACTTCTCTCTATCATGTTTATTTTAAGATCATTTCATTTTAACGGAGATTTTTAGTACATTTAATTATATACATATTTAATATCTCTATCGACATATAGTAGGTACTATTCGTGATTCTTGGGCTGTGAAATATTTTCTTTTTAAATTCTGCGAGCCCACATCATAAATCTTCAAATCTGTAATCCGAGAATAATTTTCATAGATAAGTATATAGATAAGATAATAGGCCAGTCATTCAAGCATTTTAAAGTCTATTTTGCCTAAAAAAAGCAAAAGTTTTGAAACTTGGACACAAGTTTGAAAACGCTAAAATGATAATAAGTCTAAATTTGCAACCCGTCCGGATGACCGGAAGATTGTCATAAATTGAAAAAACACCAATTTGCAATATCTTTTTGTATAAAATTACAAAAGTTATGCAAACTTGGACAAATGTTAAGTGGCCTATTACAAATCTTCCATTGAGTTTGCAACCTTTTTTGCTAAACGGAACCTAGATTTTTATTAAATAATTAGCAAATTTTGTTGTAATTCTTCGTACAAAATTCCAAAAGTTATGCAAACTTTATGTAATAATGATTAATTAACTAATAATTAGTGCAATAGATACTAGTGAGTGGATTTTTAGTGAATAAATGTTGATAAAAGGCTTAATTTACACATCCAAACATTGGATGTTTCAAATTTTCAAACTGCTATAACTTTATAAATATTGGAGACCGCCGCTTATTTTTAGCATTTTCGTAATCAGGAGATCTTAATTAATAAGGTAATTTCAAAAATTTTCCAAAATCGCTGTTAGCTACATTCGCCAAGTTTACCGATTATTTTTTAAGTTATTGAAGAAAAACTAATAATACCGATTATTATGAAGAAAATCTTGGTTATTTCCAAAACGGTGCATTTCTCGTATAGAGTGTTTTACATAAAGTCACCTTAAATTATTTCAACAAATCCAAATATGACATAAAAAAGTAGGTATCTATTTCATTTAAAATAGGAAAGTTGACACCCACTTCCAGTATAACCGGAAGTAGTAGAAACGTGAAAACAATTTGGTTCAAACCGGCAAACTGAATTAGATAGCAACCAAATTTTCAAAATTCTACTGTTATTAGTTTTCCATATATGGATGGCCCTCTACGTAACACACCCTATATAATATTTCCAGTACAGCGCATATCATTAACGTCTCACGGAGATTCGGAGCAGTAGAACGGTTTTGCTCCGCTTCCTGCGGTGTTTGAAGCGCTCTACAGCGATAAATATTCGTTTTATGATAAATGTTATGAAGAGTTTTTTGTGGCTCGAGTAGTCCTCTCCAAAAGTATTAGACGAATTTTGTCGAAAAGGCAACCCTTCTGGCGCTGTCCCCGCTTTAAGCAAATCATCCCCTAATTTTTTGGCTATCATCGTCAATAAACTCGAAAATAATAACAATATGAAAAAAAGGTAATGACAAATAATGTAGAGCGTATTTTTCTCTACAAAAATGATGTCGTGTGTTTTTTTGTAAAAATTGACCGTTAACGAGATAAACGCAAAATCAAAAGTCACCCCTTTTTTAAAGATGGCGGCCGAACGGCAGGGGGTGGGGATACGGAAATTCAGTTTTAAGCTTTTCTCTAAGCCCTCTAAACAATGGAATCGAAAAATTCGACTCACCCAAGAAATCTCTAGTCAACATCTCTATTGACTGGACTATATTATTATTTGCATATTTGGTTGTATTAACAACCAAATTTTTCTCCAGAACTTGTTTTATGACATATCCTTTAGTTTAGAGATTCTTATAGCATTTAGGGGAAGTGTTATGCATGGTTCTTCAAGTAATGAAGATTTCTGATGGAAATTGAAACATTTTTGAGAGATGCACAGCTGTTTCTTTATCTCCCTTTGCCCATGATCTATCACTTTTTCTAGTAGGTATATTGTTTTCTTGTGCTGCTTTAAGTTTCCTCTTCGCTTTCCTTAACAAGTACTCTGTAGTTTTAATAGACGTCAACCCTTCTAAGTATTCCTGAAAATCTAGATTATCTCGTTTTTGAGTAGTTCTTTAAGTTCTCTTACTCGATTAAATTTCTCTTTGTCTTGAGGGGCTTTAGTTATCATCCATGCCTTTCTTTTCAATTTTTGAAGGATATCATTTTTAACAATTCGGGAACAGTTTTGCTATTAGGCATTAGATATACAAAAACCGTGAATATATAGAAATGTAGAGTGAAAAGATATTAAGTAAGCGCAAATGTAAGTAAATTAACAAATCCCTTGTGATTGGTCAACTTAAATAGCTTACATTTGAATACTAGGTATACAACTCTCGACATTTGTTGTTTAAATTTTAATATTAGTCTTTGTTCCATAATTCGCTAAAATATGATGCTACTGTTCTGGGCATATTGTTTTAACAATGGTACCTAAGGAAAATAACTTATAATAGTTAAGAATAACTAACTAACTGGACCTTAAACTGTCTTATTTTCCTCAGAAATCTATAAAAAACGTCCTGAAGTGTATTTTTAGCTAAAATGGGTTTTAAGTTTTAATAAATAACACGGAGTTTTTGGAGAGAACAGACCAGTGTTTTTCAACATGAGGTGAGAGCGGTGATTACTGAGCGGTGGGTTCCTGAGGGCCCGAGATATACACGGATGGTTGCTTTCGCCTGCATATATCGATCTTCACCTACGCTTGGGCGCTTGTATATTCTGTCAACCAGCTTATGCTAAATTAATCATGCTAATTGAACTGAATCACGGTGTTATATGGAAAATAGAATTATTTATTAGCCAGTAACCTCCAAGAATTATTTTGTCACCTATAACTATATTTCTCATAATATTAAATAAAAATTGAAAAAAGTACTTATATTTTTATTGATTTATTGGTATGTGAAAAATTAAAAGTTTGTACCGTTTTCTGTAGGTAATATACAGATCGTTTGTAGTAAATTGATACATTGCCGGCAAATCCTTTAAGTGCGCCTATTACACAGGTTTATTATGATGGTAAGTGAGTTCGCCCGACTATATATACGCGACTTCAAAAACTGGCAAAACCAAAAATATATATTGGAACAGACAGTTAGATAAATAATTATTCTTTGAATTTGAGCAACTTAAAGAGCATCAACCGTTAATGAACAAAGTCGCAAAACATTGTAATTCAATATTTGTACGCAATGGGAATCCAATGTGGCTTAATAATATGTTGGATACATTCCAAACACATTGTTCACAATTAAAATGAACCGATTTGGTAGCCCATAGTTTAGGTATATTTCATTACCATGAAACCTTATAATTTTTTTAATTCAACTCAATTTATCGCTACCGATTCATTTTAAAAGTAAGGTTATACAGGGTGATTTGTAACATATGGAGGAGATTGAAAGTGCATTTAGTGGGGAATAAGATAAGCATTTTTGCATAATCAATTTTAGACGAATACCCAATAAAACAAAAGTTACAGTGGTTTAAAGTTGTTTTTAATTATTGAGTATGTATGTACCACTGAAATTAAATTCAGAAGGCGTGCATCTATCTAAAAATCTTTCTATACACCTAGATCGTGCAGCATGTCCATGTATTTATTATTAGTGTAATTCACCATTCTAACTTAATTTAATAACAATAACTTCTAACAACAACTTATAACAATAAGTAATAAATAACATTAACTCAAAAAAAAACTGATTTTATTGCCATTTACTGAAATGCCAGTTTGACACTTACTTACATTTCAACGTCAACTTACTATGTACAGCGTGATCAAGAATGACTGAATCTGTTGGTATTGAAAA
The DNA here is from genome assembly GCA_963942485.1 of Pediacus dermestoides. NCBI lineage: Eukaryota > Metazoa > Arthropoda > Insecta > Coleoptera > Cucujidae > Pediacus > Pediacus dermestoides. The sequence goes on from OZ012626.1 coordinate 16,234,837, forward strand.
AATAACTAGTGGAATTGGTACTATTGAATCAAACAACTGCGAGGGCGTTGGTGCGCACATCTTACTGTCAACTTTTGACAATCTTGACAATCCCAACATAACAATACTTCACTATAATATAACCTTAGATTTTGTAAGTTGACATTTTTAATTGTAACAATCAGGTTTGCAAATCATACCACAAAAAAAATTCCTAATTTCGGAACTGCTTTAATACCAACAGATTCAGGCATTCCTGATCACGCTGTATTTTGTTTAATATTCACCGGCTCTCAAGAATGGAAAATTTACAACATTAAACGGAAAAATTGCGAAGGAATAATTTTTATTTTACAACTTTTTTATAGTTTCTTGAACTAAATAATAGTTCAGTAACTTCAAATATCCCCAATATAAAATTTTAAACATAAATTATACCTATTCGGTGCGATTCTGTAAGTTTCTAACCACCGTGTTTATTAACTACTGTGGTTGTTGCTATGATAATTACCAATCAAAAACGTCGTACCGTAGCAACAACCACAGTGGTTACATAGTCACGGTCATTAAAATGTTATAGAATCACCCCGATTATTTTTTTGAAAAATGCTAGTAATTCATCTAACTTTGCATTGATGTATCTTCATAATTATTGAGCTTTTGTGAAAAGTTTATTAATAAAATTAGTTTATTTTGAGCTTATCTATCTACCTTTTAACTCTCCTCCATATGTTACAAATCACCATGTATATTGGAAAGATATTTGACAACATTAGTGACATTTATTGTAACTCTAATTCACTGACCGCGTAAGTGCGTTTTTGCGCTACTGACTCATTTTTCTATGCTTACTGGGTTTGTTGATTGTCACGAAAAGATGAAAATCCCGAACTGATATTGGTTGCTAAGGAAACATGATAAACAATACTGTTATATTCATTACGGTTCTCTTTTTGATTCTGTAATTGTAATTGTCAAAAATGTCAAACATATTTTTTTTAATTAAGTCGGAAGCGAAAAATAGTATATTACGACTGAAGATCGGTAGACACCTTTTATAACAGGAAGAGAAAAAGTTAGAAAAGAACCAGACCCGAAGGGTCGAGAATTGCTAATTTTCAAATCCGATCGTGTATCGTATAACATTTTTTTGCACTTCCGAGATTAAATGTGCTAATTTAATCCCTTTTTACAGGGACCAAGGGATTAAATTTACATTGCTAGATTATACGAGTATTTTTTGTCATTTTGGACAGTATTTTATTGTTGTTGCCGACACGTTTGTCACTTTGACAAGCATAAATTTAGAATACCACGGGATTGAGGTATAATTTAATCCTTCGGTGAATTATTTCCCTCGCTCGCTTTGCTCGCTCATTAAATTTAATTCACCCTCAGGGATTAAAAGGTGCACCTCAATTCCTTAGTATATAAAATACAATTGTGCTTCCTACTTAATTTAAAAAAAATATGTTTGATATTTTTGACAATTACAATGACAGAATCAAAAATAGAACCGTTGTGAATTAAAAACACGACTGTTATGAATATAACGGTAGGTATTGTTTATCGTGTTTCCGCCATAACCAATATCAGTTAGGGATTTTCATCTTTTCGTGACATCAACTAACTCAGTAAGCATAGAAAAATGAGTCGGTAGGGCAAAAATTGTTATATAATACACGATCGGTAGACGCCTTTTATACCAGGATTCGAAAATTAGCAAAACTCAACCCTTCGGGTCTCGTTCTTTTCTAACTTTTTCTCTTTCTGTTATACGGCACCTGCCGATTTTGAATCGTAATATACTATTGTAAAACAGATACGGTTTAATTCAATTTTTAACTGCAAAGGATTTGAAGTTTAGAAAACTTTTGAAAGTTTAGTTGAAAAAAGTAGATTTTTATTGATCCACCAAGACAATTTTATGAAAAAAATAAGCCTCCTGAAAGTAAATGCCGTCCTTATTTATAATTTAATTTGCAACATTTCGAAATTTGAACATAAAGATTTCTGTGCAAATGTAAACAAGATCACTCTTAAAATAAAATCACTTTTTATGCTTTGACAAAACGAACGGAATGTCGAATTAGAATTAGCTGTTTATCAAAGTTAATTAATAAATTATTAAAACTTTTGTTACAATGATTGAAATTGTTGCTTTAGTTATTAAATGAAAAATTATATATTATCCTTTAAAACCAAGTCATATCAAATAACACATTACATGAGCAGTTTTCATTAATTTGTTAGTTTCGTGGACGGTAGTAATAATTCAACTTGTTAAACATGTTTCAAATTACGTAAACTTTAATCTCGCTAAAAGACAAAATTTAATTCATTTAATTAAATTGCACGTAGTTTTTTTTGTTTTGTAATTTATTTAATAAAACTCTGAAATGACTAGCTTTCTAAACATAATAAACTAGAGGCGCAATTTAAAGAGAAAAAAGGCCAAGAGAAGTTCGCTAAATTAAATAACTTCCGAAATCATTTAAGGAATTCTGACAGGTAAAGTAAATGTGAGTTTACACCGACAAGATAATCTCCTTTAACTTAACTCAGATTACATAAAAGCTTACACCAACCGGTTAGCTTATATTTTACATAAACATAGGTACAACAAAATACAATACACATATACGAGTAGAGTATATAGCATATAAAAGCTTTTGTTTAGTTAACCTTATACATTTGCATGGACTATAAAATCTGTTGAAAAGTACATCAGTACAGACAAACCTGTTAGGAATTTATTTACGAGCTCACCCTAAATTTAAATATATTGAAAAAGCATTTACCGCTCTGGGCGAAAAATGCGCGCATTGGTAAATCTGCCCGTATAACATCCAATAAAAAAACATGCTTTATTTATTGAATTATTTTGGTTTTATACATATACATATTTATTTGTGGACGTGTGTTTGTTTTTCGAAATATTGTAATGTTTTGACAATGTGTCAGTCTAAAAAGTAAATTAATTTTATAATAATTAAGTCAGCACACTACTGAAGTTTTATAACAATTTTTAACGAATAAAAAAACACAATTATAAATGCAATAATCTCACAGTTATACTTATTTAAAAACTGGCCTTTTTAACGAAAGAATAATCCAGTTAGGTAAGTCCACCTTTGTAGATTTTATAATTCTTTAACGGAAAAATACATCAAAAGAAAGAACTTTAAAACAAATCATTTATAATTTATCATACTTAAGTAGAAAATGCCATACTAAATTCCTTAACTTGTGAAATTTTTCAATTTTAAATGGAGTAAACATTTTTAATTAACTCAATTGGATTTAAAAGTTCGTGCAATGGAACTTTGTATATAATTAATGAGCCTTCTAATTTCTTCTGAAAATTTTCTATTATTTATAAATCAATTGAGGCCGGGAGCAACACGAAACTTGTGCAATAATTTATTATACAATTCTGAAATAAATTAAGTAAATTATTATTTTTTATATTTAACCGCAAACTGTAGGATTTATTATAGTATTTTACATGAGAAAAATTGTTACTTCTCATATTAAAATTAGATTTTTAAAAACTTTTAACAGTTCCTGATACAGCAGAAGTTGATATGAAGCAAATCGGGCTGAACTTACAAATATTTGAAGAGGCTTTATCGAAAAACTTTGGAGAGTTAGGGTGAGTTACACAGAAGTTTCTGTCCCTATTCATCATGCCTTAACGGTAGAGAAAAATATGGACTTCATTAAATTGTCAGATTTTATTTAGACGCTGATACTTTAGTTTATATGTAATTGAATGTCTACATTGGGGCTTCTAATTATTTCTGTAGTTTATTGGATTTTTGCTTCAAATCTTTAGTATACCTACATAGTACATATAGAAGTATTTTGTATAAGTTATTCAAATTAGTTAAACAATTTACAAAAGGTTTCAGATTTTTGTAAATGCAGTTTTATAAGCATTTGATGTAAACATAAAGTAGGTATTGTGGATTATGTTTTTGAGAATAAAGACATATATCCCCGATTACTCTCACTCTTTATCGAATAGAGAAGCGGTCGTGCGTGATATTCCCGCTCAGGGATACAGCTCACTTGTCAAAGAACCCCTTTTGCAGACTACTAGCCCACAAATACTTTTATAATATGGGACACATGTTGGGGATAAACAGATCTTGGATTTCTGTGTCCTTTATTCAAATTTATTCAACACAAAACTACCATGTAAAAGTTCAGCCTGATTGAAACAGTATCAGCTTATCAGAAATTTAAAAATTTAATCGAAACGTTAAAATATAATTTCAAAGTATAGTAATATAATTTTCTATTAGTTATTAGAACATTTTTTATTTATTTCTAAATATTATACCTAAACCTAAACAATACGAGTTGTGACAATTAAGTTATAAGAATGGTTCAAAAATAGCTATTTATACAACAAGTGGTAAAAAGTAGTGCTTTTTAACACTAGACGTGAATATTGTTTGTCGAGGCGTACCGCAGCCGAGATAAACAACACGTCATGTGTTAAAAAGACACGTTTTTACCATGAGTTTCATACAAGATTTTTTCCAATTCAGTTTGCTACGAAATGTAAACAGTTATAATTGCGAAAAGTTACTTTCTTTTTTCATAACTAGTGATAAAATATTGTCACTTTTCGTAACTAGTTATAAAAAGACCAACGTTTCGCAATTAAAATGACAGTTATAAATGTTGACATTTCGTAACTGAATTGGAAAAATATATTTTCTTTTATAAGTAACACATTTTAACTAGTACTGGCAAAAACCGGAAAAAAGAGTAACCGGTTACTCCAAAAACCGGTTTCGGAAAAACCGGTTATTTGGATAGCCTCGAATAATCGGGTATTCGAATAACCGGTTAACCGACTATTTGGGTATTTGCGAATAATCGATTAACCGATTACTGACTGACTGACTGTTGTTTAAGTTATCTGAATTTAGACTTTATATAAGACTTGCAGTGTAGACAAAACTCGAATCAGACCATCAATAATTGTTGTTTTGCGTTATCTAACATTCGCATATTAAGAGTAAGGATGAAATAAACACCGCTTTCGCCTGCGCCTACCTGCATATACAGTGTTCGCCATAAAATCTACACCATATGGGAAACTGTTTACTTTCTTACACGAATAACCGAAAAAATCCGCGAATAATTTAAATCCGGTTAACCGGATATCCAAAAACCGGTTTCGGTTGCCTACACTAATCAGGTTATTGGAAAATCGGGTGTTCGAATAACCGGTTTTCGGTTTTGTCAAAATCCGTGAATTATCCAAAACCGGTTAACCGGATATCCAAAAAACCGGTTTCGGTTGCCAGCACTAATTTTAACTACTTCCCTTCAATATACTCCTCTTGCCTCTCCACATAGCGTTTCTTCCGTTGCTGGAAACAATTCTGGAACTTCATCTGTGAATCTTCTAAGGAGTGTTATCGTTTTTTCTTTTACGTCTTCGAAAGTCTCAATACAAGTGATTTTCAAAGATTTTCTTACTTTGAGGAACAGGAAATAGTTGCAGGGAACAAAATCCGGTGAATAAGGGGAATGCAAATTCGTTGACGCGCTTGGGTCAGGTTTTCCAGTTTCATTTTTGCACAGACATTTGTCATATTCAAATCATTGTCCAGAATTTGGCGAAAGGTTTCTTTGTTAATATTAACCATTTCTTCAATCAGTGTTACACTTAGATGTCGATCTTTCCTGATGATTTCACTGATGCTACGTTTTCGTCGGTATTTGATAGGATAGGACGTCCCTCGCGTTCTTCATCTTCGACAGCAATTTTCAAATAGTCTCTGTCACACTTATTGCAATACGCATAAATCTGTCCTTGTCCCACTCATTATAACCGAATTTTACGACAAAAATGTGTTCTATTTTATATTTTTGACCTAGTACTCACTTAAAAAAATCTCCCGATATGATATTACATTTATTTATTCATTATTATTGTTTTCGGTACCATAGAAACCAGTAAAATAAAAAAAAACTAATGATCCGTCCTTCTGGGATTCGAACCCGGGACCTTCCGTTTGGCAGCCATATAATGAGACACATGGTCTACCTCGACCATCAGATTCGACTATCAACGCGCGCTATGAGAAATATAAAGTGTTTTAAGAATATCTAGTTTTTTTGAAATTTTTTTGACGGAATTTCAAATGTTAAAGAATAAAAAAATCTGATAAATTGTTTATTTTTCGAGATATTCCTAAAAAACCTAAAAATGTCTTCAGGTAACTGTCACTTGTTTTGGTGCTAGATGAAAAACATTGAATGTGTCACCCACAAATTTGTTCAAACTCTTAAATATAAAATTTGAATTAAATCCGATAAGTCGTTTTTGAGTTATGGTGGATACAGACAGACAGACAGACACACACACAGACACACAGACAGACATCATGGCGAAAATGGTCAAAATGGATTCAGGGGCCCTCAAAACGTGTAAATCCATCAAAATCTCGAAGTCGAAAAAAATCGTATAAGAAAGTAAAAATCTGAATTATCTGATTAGTTTCTAAAATTTCTGAAAAAACTGAAAATTCTTTTTTCACGTCTTGTGAGATTATTTGGAGTTATCGAGTTAAAAAGGTGTTCGGTAAGGTTAAGTCAGATTGTATGACGTTTTATAATTTCATTTGTTCAATTCATTGTACTCAATATAACAGACGTAACTCGTCAGCACTGTATTGGAAAAAATCATGTTTATGATGAAATTATAACCTGAAATGCCAGAAAAAGCCAAAGTGTGATACACCATTACAATTTACAATCAAAATAATTAGAGGCATTAAATTCTTTCGTAACAATCCAGGACCGTTCTCTTCAAATTACGTTTATGATGAAATGCTAGAAAATTTCAAAATGTGGTACATATGTAATTGTAATTAAAATGATCAGAGGTTTCGAATTTTGTAGTAAAAAATCCAGGTCCGGAATTAAAATAGTAAATTAATGATAGCTGCAAAAAAAGCAGCGCACCTGAAATCCCATACTAGGTACACCTATTCAGATAGACAAAAGTGGCTGTACAAATATGTTTTTAATTTTTTGAAATAGGCATGAAGGGGAATTTGTACACATTTTCGTCGGTGTCTTTTCCGTCTCAAAATGGAGTATAACAATAGTGAATTTTTTTTCTTTTATTCATTTTACGCAATTTCTATGTTAATCAACGATACGGGACGCTTAGACTTATTTTGAAAATACCCAAGGCGCGGCGCCAGCGTAGCTTTCACTCACGAATTGTAATATCTCGTATACATATATCAAGCGATCAAATAAATTAGTAATCGAGTCATCCATGGATTTAAATCCGTAGATATGTCTTTAACTTGAACCATTTTAGCTTTCAACTGACATTTTATTGTAATGCAGTTCAAGTAACTACATACGATTTCGGGTTCATGGATGACTCAATTACAAATTTATTTGATCGCTCTTTACCTAAGTACATACATGCTGTGTGATTTTTAAAAAACCTATAGGTCTATAACTTTCTTCAATTTATTTTAAAATTTTGAAATATTAATGGTTTATTTTGGGCTACATTTTTTATCTTTTTATCTTTTTTGGGTAAAATACCAGTTAACACTTCCTTATAAGAGTGCTGGACACATCTGACATTTAAAATAATTGTCAATTTTACTGATATTTTCAAAGAGAAAAGAGAAAAGCACTAACAATGAAAGAATTTGAATTTTGCAATTTTTCAGTACCTACCACAAAAATATAACCCCTTTAGTTGCTCATGTAAAAAAAAACAGATTATATGTATGTATGGAAATATTTCATTTTATATTTTATTTTCATTTCATACATTTGATGTTACATAATATCATTGTTAACTCTGGTACTCTGGAGGTTTGGAAGATTAGCTTTAATCTGAAAACCTTCCTTAATATCAGCTCAAATTACTGAGAACATCTTCCCCAAAGATGTGTGTTGTTTAAATAAATACTATATTGTGTTGAAACAGCAAGTTTCAATACAGTGTTGGAGAGTAGTTCGTAAGCGAGATTTGTCAGTGTCAACGTGAACAAATAGTTGGCAAGTGTTAATTTAGAACTTTACAGGAAAGAGGTGGCGCTTCTCACATCAGTATCAAGCAAAACAAAAGAGTAGGTAGATTTGGAATCTTAGATATAACTTCTACATATTTATGTAATCTATACTCATACAATATGGCTTTCATACAGTTATTAATGGTACAGTAATTTTAAATATGAATATTAATTATATACCTACGTTTAATATCAATTTACACTAGAGAACGAACTTACATTTAAATACTTTTTTTATGAATTATTGAGTGAGAATTGGTATTAATTCCTATCTAAACATCGTATTTTTTCATTAAACTCATTCATATCTGAAATTCGAGAGACACTACAGGTTCTCGTTTATCTTAATTATAGTCCGTGGAATATGTGAAAAAAACTGTAAGTTTAGGATTTATTTCTTGCTTGTTTTGTGAGGTTAAAAAGGTGTTGGACAATAACGTTAGGTCAGATTGTGTGGCTTATTATACTCTCAATATATTTAATTTATTCTATTTAATCTCAATAACGTAACTCTTCAAGACCGTAATGTGAAAAATCAAGATTATTTTCTCATCTTTTTTAAATTTTTTTAAGGAATTTAAAAATAAGTTAAAGCAAAATATGTTCCAAATTTAATTCTAAACCCAGGTTAAAGAATAAATCTTCCATATTCTTTCCTATTCAAAATATTTTTATAATATCTGATGTGTCCACGACATGACTTTCTTATACGATGTTAAGTATAGTTTGATGTTAGGAAAGTTCTGAATTCGTAACCAATAATCATGTGCTGCCGACATCCGATATTTAATATTAATGCAAATTGATTTAATTATTAGGTACTTTATATCGGTACAATAGTGTGAGATCGGGAGTCTTCGTATATTATATTCATATGATTCAGAAATATTAAGTAGTATGGAAAAGATTCAGTGGGTAATTATATCCCCCGGTAAAAATGAATTTAAAAAAAATTTAATAAAATATGTTCAAAATGTAATTCTAAGCAAATGTTAAACAGTAAGTCTTCAAGTAGCTAGGTACCACCAGTCTTTTTCTTAAGAGATATCGACAATTTTTTCTTGAAATAGGTACATATATTTTAAAATATATGCAGGGTGATCCAAAAGTTGGGCACCACCTTATTGAAGAGAATTAGTGAAATGTAGAAAAAATATTAAAAACATTATTTGTCTTTAATTTTTAATAATTTACTATTTACTTACATATTGCAAATTGATCTTAAAATAATACAAATTTCAGTATATTATCCCATACCTATACCTATCCATTTTAAAAATTTTATTTTTCATGTAGCACGTACATACCTATTTTGAAGGTGATGTATATTTAACAACTTAGTTTATTAACGCATAACCGAATTTGGTATGTTTCATGTCCTGCTCACTCGATTTATTAGCTGCAAAAAATGCGCTGTTTACATTAAAACGCAATAATAACAACATAGGGCATGTGTCAACAAAGAGAAATGATAGGTTATGTTTGTTGAACAGATAGGTAGTCGTATGCAAGGTTGAAATCCAATTTCCCTGAATTAGTTCTGTTTGAATAGAGAATCTATCATGTATAACATGAAATGAACATCGAATATCAATTCTGTTTTGTCGTATCTCAAGATAGACGTTTACATTTCATTAATTTTTCAACAAACTTTAATAAAATAAACTGATATTTTTTTCATACAATATGTGTTTCTCTAAAAGGTTCTGAAAGTAATATTCTAATCAAAGGTCTATTTATATATTTTTTTATTTATCTCTGCAACTGTATTATTATAAAAACTTGGACAAGTTCGTGTGTGTGAGTCATTTATAAGGTTTAAATATTTGTAAACATAAATATTGGTTTCAAATTTTTTTTATATATTTACCATTAAATAAAAAAATAATCTGTACGTAGCGTAGTACAGATAAGTACATAGGTAAGTACAAATAAAATTATAAAATTCACATTGAACATGTTCCGCAGCAGCTATTAGCAAAATTTTCTTTAAAATTTAATGCACAACTAAAGTACTAACTCAAGTTAATTTTACATGACGTATTTCAAAAACACTGTTTAAAACCACTTTAAAGCTTTTATATTACGAGAAGTTTAACGTAAGCCGTTCTAAAACGTCAAAACTTGTTTGTCCGCCATCACACTATAGATTATTAAAAAAGCAAGTCTTTGCCAAGAGGATTTCAAATATGCTCTGAGAGGATTATTTGTGTATTTAGCGGAAAAGTTTTATTAAAATAAGTAATAGACAACTTCATAATATTTCATAGTTTCCAGTCACTCCTAATACGTAAAAAATTTTCAATATAAATTGCGATTTACTGGACTGAATCTGAAGGCCTAAAAAAATATATTTTAATAAAGTATTTACGAGTAGTACGAGTACATAGTGCTGTGTTAAATTAATATTTTCATTCATTTAGACTTTAGTATGTATGGCATAACTTTTTTATATGTGATGCGCTCATAACGGAATAATATAATATGTAAATGGGGTTTTAAACAATATATTTTATAATGTCCTTAATTAATTTAAGGTTAAATTTGGGTCGGTAATGCTTTCTAATGTTTACGGGAAATCTAATTAGAACAGAGTTATCTATTAGGTTAACAAAGTTACTTTGTAACTAATAGCGCTAAATGGAGCTACACCATCATGGAACGTGTTATAAACTTCATGATGTGTATAATTATGTAAAATTATTTGAAGTATACAATGCAAATGTATATCATAATAAAATTAGAAAAAAATTATAATAATTTGTTGTTTCAGTTGAAAGAATACGACTGCCAAAAATCCTGTACCATTATGGACAATAAATTCTTTTTATTTTCTAAAAAGTTTTAACGTCAATAGTTTGTGCATGTCTGAAGACCTAAAATGGGCCAAGCGATTTTGAAATTTACTGCTGAACAATCAATAATACATAACCCTGACCCGACCACAAATTCGAATGAAGTACAGTTGGATTCTTTTAACTTGTCTGTTTCGTCATAGTTTTAATTTTTTTAAATTTGGTATAACGGATAAACGACGTTGGTCGTTTAAGCTTTAGACAACTATATTCGACTCCTTAGCACTGCCTCATTAATTGTTTTGTGAACAAAGAACGCTTAAAACAGCGTACGTTGTAAATTAGAAATAACTTTTGGACGAAACGGACAAGTTAAAAGAATCCAACTGTATATTTTTTATATTTATTAAAGAAAATACGCATTTTACAACAATATTGATATTCTTTATACAGAGTGTTTTTGAGTAAGGTAGCACAAATTATTTTTTCATAATACCACAGATTTGTAAAGTACCTAACTAGTCCAGTCAAACGAGAACAAAAATGCCTATAAAAAAAGCGTTAAATCGGAGTCCAGTGAAATTTTGAGGGTAGATAGTAGTTGCCAACGGAACACTCCACCTCGTTTTTCACCCCTACAATTCCTCAATGGGTGGCCGCCATCTTGAATTTTAAGATTGCGTTTGATTATCTCGGTAAATATGCATCTCACGTTAAAAACCCGTATTACCAATATTGTTAAGGCGCTAATTCTCAACCACTTTTGATTGAAACATTTTTTTATATCATTAATATTTACAAAGTTATAAATTTCTAAAAAAGATATCCCGCGGGTGAAAATGGTTTTTTGGATTTTATGGCCAAACTTTGGAAATTTATAACTTTGTAAATATTAAATATATAATATGAAAAAAAAATTTCAAACAAAAGTTGTTGGAAATTAGTTCCTTAACAATATTCGTAATACGCGTTTTTAACGTGAGATGCATATTTACTGAGATAATCGAACTCAATCTTAAAATTGAAGATGGCGGCCACTCCTTGAGGAATTGTAGGGGTGGAAAACGAGATGGAGTGTTCCGTTTGTTATGTTAAGACTTAATAAAAGATCGATGGATCGTTTTATTAGTATTTATTGACTTATTGACATGTACATTATTCGGCTGCCTGCACCAGACTGACTCGGTCTTTCCCCAGGCACGTTGCCCACAGTGCCCTCTAGGCAGGAGTGTATAGGCAACCAGACAATCAGTGACTTAACAGTACACCGTTGGCAACCACTACCTACCCTCAAAGTCTCATTGTACTCCGATTTAACACATTTTAAAATGACTCGTTTGACTGGACTAAACACTAACAGCCACACAGTCTCGAAATCGCAAGTTCAGCATTATTCTCAGCAGTTTCCTCTGCAATAAGAATATTCTTCTACATGAAGCAGCATGTCCCCAATTGACAATCCCATAGCTCATGTGAGAACCAATCAGTGCGTGGTATGCAATCAAAATTACACTTCTTGGGACCAGATTTACGAGGGTTCTAAATATAAAAATGTTTTTAGATATTTTCTTCGAAATATATTCAACATGATGCCCCCAATAGAGGATTAACATTTTTTTAGATTCCTTGTTTCGCATATTATTTCTATAATTTGAGTTGCCCTGAGTTCAAAAACAATTATTGTTCATTATTTTTCTTTTTTTTTCAATATTTAACAAGCAATTGAAATTCCTACAAATTTGAAATAGCCGACGACGTGCCGAACACGCTCGAAAAAAAGCCGACCCTATGTGACGTCATTCCTGTGCATCTGTCATCTGATCAGATTTAAATTGTCAATCAAGAAGACTAGAAACTTGTCAATAATACTGACGGATCAATAATCTCTTAAATATATCGTTATCCAAATCGATCATGAATGTAAAAAGTAATAATCATCGTTCGTATCGGTGTTGCTTTGTGCCTAGTTGTCCAAATACATAAAAAAACGTCCAAAAAGTTGTTTTTGCACGTTCCGGAAAAATTAGAACGTCGAAATTTATGGTTTGCCTAAAGCATCGATAAACCGTCAACAACTACAAATTATTATTGCTGTGAGGATCACTTTAATGTAAGTACAACAATAATTAGTAGTACATACCGGGGGTCTACTTTCAAACTCGCACATAGGGACTTAACATTGATTTTTAACATTATTGTGAATTCCTGCTCGCCAATTCGGTCTAGAGAAAATATTTTGGTACCAGTGGAATGAGAATCTTGTAGTTGTAGACGGTTTATCGATCCTTCGGGTTCGGGCAAGTATAAACCACAAATTTCGACGTTCGAAATTTTCCGGAACGTACAAAAACAAGTTGGACGAATTTTTTAATGTATTTGGACAACTAGGCACAAAGCAACACCTATACGAACGGTGATTATCACTTTTTACATTCATAATCGATTTGAATAAAGATATATTTAAGAGATTATTGATCCGTCAGTATTATTATAATTGACAATTTAAATCTGATCAGATGACAGATGTACAGGAATGACGTCACATTTGCTTTGCTTTGTTCGGCATGTCGTCGGCATTTTTAAGTTTGTTCGAATTTCAAACGCGTTTCAAAAATTTTCCAGCGCTCAAAAAATTCGGAGAAAAAAATTTTATACATAAAAGTGGGTATGAATTATTGAAAAAAATTTTTTTTGAAAAACATGTTAATCCTCTATTCAGCTTCGAATCCAGTTGTAGTCCTAGCAATCCAACTCAATCCGGATTTTCAAAATTTTCCAGTGATCTATGCGTGAATATCATGTCCATGATACAGTCCATTGCCACTAATTCACAATGTGCTTCAATCGATAAGTTGTTAATATCTTCTCTATCAGCACAACTTGTTCCATTTCTTGCCATAATCATAACACCACCATGAGTTTTTCGTTTCCTGCAGAATGACGATACCAGCATAAAATTATTTATTTGTAGGTTTACCATTTCATCTTCTGTCAAATAATGTTCCGAGAAACATAACACATTACAGGTACGTTTCGTGTCGTTAAAAACAGCTTCCACTTCGAGTAGTTTGTTTCGTAATGATTGTACATTTACATGTACAATCGTCAATTGACAGCTTTTACTGCTTGTCCTTGTAAGAAGTCTTGTTGGTCTTTCCTCGAAAAAAATTTTCTTTATGAGAAATGTTATTTGGCCTAAACTTGAATTCAGATATTTCAATACCCTGGGGCCAAATACCCGGATTCAAGAATTCATCTTCGATCTCTTCATTAGCTGCAACCTTAAATGAATTGTAAGTTCCCCAGTTACGCACCTGTTGTATAACAAATTGTTTCCCGGGTAACCTGCTTCGTAGATATGCATCCAAATCTTCTGATGTGTATGTTGTTTCATATTTCGATACAAAATACCATTTCTTGCGTTTTGCCACAATCGAGGGGTTTTCTGTATTATTTCCAGTAATCTTCTTCGAAATACCAACCCTGTGCTTTGGTTTGTCTACACTCATGTTCACCTCTGCGATGGCTCGATCAACACTAGTTTTTACTTGGTCATTTGTGATTAGTGCAACTTGTTTGCGATGAACTTTCTTTCCACCCCTGCTGTCGCCCATTTTGAGATTTTCTGATCTGGTGTCCACCTCATGCGTCAAGGGCAACGGCTGATTACATTTGCTAACCGTTTCCTGTAGAAATTTCCTTGAAGAATGTGAGGAATCTGGTCCTGTTGAAAATGCAGAGCGACCTTGCAAACTTTGTATTTGGTTTAGCAACTGTATCTGTTCTTTCAAAATACAGATGTTATCATTTAGATATTTGATCGCATTATCTTTCTCATCCAGAAGTCGCTTCAAATAAGTTACTTCCATGTTATTGTCAATTTCAATAACAGTTTCGTCAGGTTTTATATTATCCAATGAGAAGTCAAGGTCAGCCACGTCCTTTTTACCACTTTCAGATGCACTACCACAGCATTCTATTGAAGTTTCATCGATGATTTTAACGTTTTTAAAGTATTTTATACATCCGGTATGCATCACACCTTCACAGTTAATACATTTTAAACCAGTTACTGGCACTAAATTACATTTTCTGCATTTACCACTGGGAGCCATTGTGTTTCCGTGGCAGCTATGAGCATTAATGAAAATTATGAAAATACCTAGTCATTTTTCCATGACAAACTCTACATGAAAATTCTATTTATTTATCTCTAAGTCACTAGTGAGAAAACATACCACATACTGGTATTCTCTCTAGAGAGAAAATAACAAAATTTCATATTTATAATTTTCTTCGTCATTTTTTAATTAAAACTGTATATGTACATATATACTAAATTTACATAAATTTATAGGCAATTAAGGTTTTCAATTTTGAGAGATAGAGGATATGCGCAATGGCAACGGTCATTAGGGTGTCTTGTGACGTCAGGAGGGACAGAGAACGTTGTTTTATTGAATACCTCACAGGTTTTCAATTTTGAGGGATAGCTGATATGCGCAATGGCAACGGTCATTAGGGTGTCTTGTGACGTCAGGACGGACAGAGAACGTTGTTTTATTGAAAACCTCAATTCATTCACTTTCAACGGAATATTTTATGCATATTTTTCGAAATTACTTTCACTATATAACTCATCATAAATTTAACCAATAACAATTAGGTACAAGTTTTAGTTTTTACATAGTTACTATACCGGGTGATTTTTTTAGTTGGTACAGCACCTTTTTCTTGCCTATTATTAAAGATAAAGTTTTGAAATTTTACAGGCATACTTAGAAACATTTTTTGCATCTAATCACTTTGTTTTTATTTTTTGCTGTTTTCCGTCTAACCGGAAGTGACGTCAACTATCAATTTTCAAATGAAAGATTATAGTTTTTCTTTTGGATTTTAAAACTAAATTTTTTTCTGAGCTAGAATGTGTAAAAAAAGAATTAGGTTGAAGAGGAAAGTTTTTGAAATAATGCGATTTTAAAGTTTCAAGCCTTGAGGTAAGGTAGGTATACGAGGCACTAAAAATTAATTGAGTTACCCATGGAATGATGTGGCAGATTAAAATTCCCATCAAAATGCGTAGTAGGTGGATGTCAAGTCAATACAAATTTGCGTTGCCATGGCATTTCAAAGTGTTCTCGGGTTAGTTCACAAAAAAATAGTGAAGAAAATGGAAAAAAAATACAAACTGACGCGAGAAAACTTTGAAATGCAAACTTATATTGACTTGACATGCGCCTACTACGCATTTTGACGTGAATTTTAATCTGCCACAACATCATTCCATGGGATCTCGCTTATTTTTTAGTGCCTCGCATACCTACCTTACCTCAACGCTTGAAACTTTAAAATCGCAGTATTTCAAAAACTTTCCTCTTCAACCCAATACTTTTTTTACATATTTGAACTCAGAAAAAAATCTAGTTTTAAAATTCAAAAGAAAAACTATAGTGTTTCATTTGAAAATTGAAAGTTGACGTCACTTTCCTTTAGGCGGAAAACAGCACAAAAATAAAAACAAACTGCATTAGATGCAAAAAATGTTTCTAAGTATGCCTGCAAAATTTCAAAAGTCTATCTTTAATAATAAGCAAGAAAAAGGTGCTGTACCAACTAAAAAAATCACTCGGTATATATGTATTGATAAGCGAATATACCCTTGACGACGTGGTATAACCGTTTTCGTATATTCGCTCCTCCAACAATGTGAATTTTGTCACAGTAACATTTCTTTGATGTTTATTAATAAACGTCAAAAAAACAATTTGTCTATTAATATTTTATATAATCCTCGTCACTCGACGTATATCCTTAAAACACGGTTCCACAGAATAGGTCTAGTGACTCGGAAGTATAATCGATTATTTTCTATGCTCTTGTGATATTACTACTGAGTATAACGTCTAGAAGTATTCTGTGGTTTGATATAAGTACCTATTTGACATATTTTTCCTTACACATTCTACTGCGTTATCTCGGTATCATAACTTAATTAATTATGTGATAGGCAGGTATATCTTGGAAGTTTAAATTCAAGTTAGTTAGTGTATCTCACCACATAAACCTCATACAATAATATAATGTAACTTCCATATTGCTTTCCACGATAAAAATATGTCTATGCTGACATGTTCTATGAGAATTCCATTTCGCTGTAATATTGCGGAAACATCAAAACCGAACATATACAGAATAGCAGTTGAATGACGTTATCAGTAGTATCCTCCGTGTGGTACAATCCTCCACCAACATCAACCCGTCATTCGGTTCCTGTTATCTAAGGGATGAACACTTGAGTGCTAATGTACAACTTGGCGGGTTAAATTTACCACATGAGGGGGTTGTAGCGATGTAGAACAATCTCCAATACACATGAAGGACTTTATTATTTTTAGTACCTGCAGCTTCATCGATCTATCTAGCAAATTATTCAAATAAAAAATTCTCTTTGACTGCTCGGTCGTGTACAAATTTGTTTGTCGATCGTGTAAATATTCTAAATTATATAGATAACATGAAATTCACCGCTTCAATACGTTTAGTGAACATGTTAGAATGTTGGGTTGGACTTTTGTTTATATTTCAAAGACTTAGAATCAGATCCTATTTTTTTCAGTTACATCACATCATCAAAGTGGGTCAAAGGATGTTATATGAAATGAGTAAAAAATTCCCTTACATATTAAATTTTCAGGTAGTGCCTTTTAATTTAAAATAACTCTCATTTTATATTTAAAACACTTAAAGTAGTGTGAATGTGAACTTTCCTCGCTCATATTAATTACTATATAAACTGAGCTAAACTTTATTATACATAATATGGTACTCAAAGACTAAAAAATACAAAGCATCTATCCACCCTAAAAAACTAAAAAAATTTAAATAGTAAACAAAAGTTGGGACTTGGCTGCCAAACGGAAGGTCGCGAGTTCGAATCCCCGAAGGACCATTATTCTTTTTGTGTTTTACTGATTTCTATGGTACCGAAAACAATAATAATAAATAAATAAATGTGATTTTATATTAATAACGTATTGAATGTCGACTGCATGTGATTACTGGTTAACCCTTCAGTATTTTCCAAAGATTAAAAATGTATCATGGCAATGTATAAGAAAGTCATATGCTGGACACATCAGATATTTCAGTATTGCTTTTAATTATATGTACCTCTATTACTGCACAATGTAGAAATTAATATTATTTAGTAATCGTACAAAACCATTATACGTTTTTTGCTACAAATTGTTCTTGTCCCTATATGTACCTACTATAAAATGTAACAAAAATGTATACTATTATAATAATCATTGCAACTTTTTGCTTTCTTATACGAAGTACCTAATAAGAAAGCATAATAATCGTGATTTTATCGACTTCGATATTTTGATGGATTAAACGTTTTGAGGGCCCCTGAATCCATTCTGACCATTTTCGCCAAGATGTCTGTCTGTCTTTATCCACGATAACTCAAAAACGACTTATCGGATTAGATTCAAATTTCATATTTAAGAGTTTGAACAAAATTTTGGGTGCCACATTAAATCTTTTTCATCTAGCACCAACACCAGTGGTACTTACCTGAAGACATTTTTAGGTTTTTCAGGAATATCTTGAAAAATAAACAATTTCCGAGATTTTTTTATTCTTTAACATTGATTTAGAATTAAATTTTGAACAAATTTTGTTTGAACTTTTTTTGAAATTCCGTCAAAAAAATTTCAAAGAATGAGATATTCTTAAAACACATATTTCTCATAGTGCGCGTTCAATTCGACAGTCTAGATAGACTAGTGACGTTCGGACTTGGCTGCCAAATGGAAGGTCGCGGGTACGAATCCCAGAAGAACCATTTTTTTTGTATTTTACTGGTTTCTATGGTACCGAAAACAATAATAATAAATAACTAAATGTGATTTTATATTAATAACATATTAAACGTCGACTGCACGTGATTATTGGCTATCCCTTTAGTATTTTCCAAAGATTAAAACTGTATCATGGCAATGTATAAGAAAGTCATGTGTTGGACACATCAGATTTTTTTATTCTTTAACATAGATTTAGAATTAAATTTTGAACAAATTTTGCTTGAACTTTTTTTTTAATTCTATCAAAAAAATTTAAAAAAAAAACGCGATATTCTTAGAACAACACTTATATTTCTCACAGTGTGCGTTGAATCCGAGAGTCTAGATAGACTAGTGACGTTGGGACTTGACTGACAAACGGAAGGTCGCGGGTTCGAATCCCAGAAGAACCATTTTTTTTGTATTTTACTGGTTTCTATGGTACCGAAAACAATAATAATAAATAAATAAATGTGATTTTATATTAATAACGTATTGAATGTCGACTGCATGTGATTATTGGCTACCCCTTCAGTATTTTCCAAAGATTAAAACTGTATCATAACAATGTATAAGAAAGTCATGTGTTGAACATATCAGATATTTCATCTAGCACCAATACAAGTGGTAGGTACACTTCTGTGCAATAAAATTAAGCACACAAAATATGTTATAGTTTAAAGCGGACATGGGTTTCCTAGTTACAAAAGTATGTAAATTTGTCAATTTCCTTAATGTCAAAATTTTACTCCTATCATTTATTGAAACTGCTGCTAGGCAATTAAAATAGACCCGAATTATACAACTAGAATATTGTGAAAAATAGTCATAAGACTTGTGCTTAATTTTATTGCACAGAAGTGTACTTATCTGAAGACATTTTTAGGTTTTTTGGAATATCTTGAAAAATACACAATTACCAGATTTTTTATTCTTTAACTTTAATTTAGAATTAAATTTTGAACAAATTTTGTTTGAGCTTTTTTAGGTTTTTTACGAGGTTTTTTAGGAATGTCTTGAAAAATAAACAATTTACGAGATTTTTTTATTCTTTAACGTTGATTTAGAATTGAATTTTGAACAAGTTTTTTTTTAACTTTTTTTTTTAATTCTGTCAAAAAGATTTCAAAAAAACGCGATAATCTTAAAACACTTATGTTACTCACAGTGCGCGTTGAATTCGACATCCTAGATAGACTAGTGACTAAAGGGACTTGGCTGCCAAACAGAAGGTCGCGGGTTCGAGTTCCAGAAGGACCATTACTTTTTTTGTATTTTACTTGTTTCTATGGTACCGAAAACAATAATAATAAATAAATGTGATTTTATATTAATAACATATTGAATGTTGACTGCATGTGATTATTGGCTACCCCTTCAGTATTTTCCAAAGATTAAAACTGTATCATGGTTAATAAGAAAGTCATGTGCTGGACACTTCAGATATTTTTTGAATGCATCTGTTATGTGACTGTGGCCTAGGACATGTATCTACATTCCGAAGCAATTTCAGGCCAACCTAGTACCGCAGTTTTGCACCGGGGACTTGACGGCTGTACGGGTCAACTGCGACACTGGGGATGGCAAACAAAAAGATGTAATCATCGCATCAATCTACCTACCAATCGACTCGCCAAGTCCTCCACCCTCAAAGGAAATGATGGACTTGGTCGAGTTCTGTGAGGCTGGTAACAAACACCTAATTATTGGATGTGACACGAATGCTCACCACACAAGCTGGGGGAGCACGGACAACAACAATCGAGGTAAGATACTACTAGAATACTTAGTTAGTACTAATTTAGAAATAGTCAATAGGGGGAACGAACCAACCTTCGTTACCTCCAGATGTCAAACGGTGATTGATATCACCTTGACATCTATGAATATTTCAAGTAAGATCGCGGATTGGCATATCTCTCCCGAAGCGTCTATGTCCGATCATCGATGGATAAGCTTTAAAATTAAATGCTGTGAAATACTGAATAAACCCCACAGGGACCCCAGGAAAACAAACAGGGAGGCATTTCTCGCACACCTGGACAAGGCTCTGGGAGACTCACATATACCACAGGAGATTACAACGGTCAGGCAGGTGGAACAGAGCGTCGTCTCTGTGAGATCATACCTGATCGAATCCTATGAAAGATCATGTCCCCTTCGAACTGGGACTGCTGGGGGCCGCGCGACGCCTTGGTGGAACGCGGAACTTGGCTGTCTTAGGACGAAGGGCAGAAAACTCTTTAACAGAGCGAAGAATTCCCGAGATGTCGCGGACTGGCAAGCTTACAACGAGCACCGGAAAGTATACAAACGGACAATTCGCAATAAACAAAGAGACGCATGGAGATCGTTCTGTGGTGGCATAGAATCCACCACCTCAGCCGCCCGACTGAAAAAGATCATCTCGAAAGACCCAAATCAGCAACCAAGCAGTCTAAAACGCGAGGACGGTAGTTTCACTACCGACTTGATAGAAACTGCTGGGATGCTCCTAAAAACACATTTTATAGAATGCACGGTAGCACCTGACCTTAAATGGTCCGAGTACTCTGCCCCGGTCCCAACGGACGAGGACTGGGCTGTGGCTGCTCGTATGGTGTGTCCTGCAAAAGTAACCTGGGCTATAAAAACATTCCTTCCTTTCAAATGGCCCGGGATGGACGGTGTGTACCCGGCCCTACTTCATTGGGGGCTGGAAATTATACTTGAACACCTGGTGCGAATCTTTAGGGCCTGTATAGTCCTCAGATACATCCCCGAAGAGTGGAGGGAAGAAAGCGATATTTATACCGAAACCGGGAAAATCGGACTACTCCTCGGCTAAATTTTATAGGCCTATCAGTCTGACGTCCTTCCTACTAAAGACGTTAGAAAGATTGTGCGATAGAGAGATTAGGGATACGGCGCTGATAGAATACCCGCTCCATCCTAGTCAACACGCATACATCCCAGGCAGATCGACCGAGTCTGCCCTACATACAGTGGTCAGCAGAATCGAGAGGTCAATGGAGGTTAAAACATCCACCCTGGGAGTATTTATAGACATCGAAGGCGCGTTTGACCGACCAACCTTTGATAGTATAAGCGCTGCACTCCAGGAACACAATGTGGTCCCCATGTTGCATGGGCTGATCAGACATATCCTGGAATGGAGAGCTATCCAAGTAAGTGTGGGAGACTGCACCATCAGGGGCGTCGTTAAAGTAAATAAAGCATGCGCAGCTTTTTGGCAGTGTCGCAGGGCCGTGGGGCGATCTTGGGGGCTCTCCCCCAGGATCCTCCTCTAGCTATATGTGGCAGTCATTAGGCCGATGCTATGCTATGGAGCACTTGTCTGGTGGCCCAGAACCAGACAAAGAAATGAAATGGCTCACATTAGTCACATTCAAAGGTTAATATGCCTTGCAGTGACGGGAGCGGAGGAGGTGGCATTGAAGGCAGCTCTAAGACTGCGGGCTGGGGGTATATGGAATACGAGGGGCAATTTAAGTGGACACACACGCATCCTGGATGAGGCGTTCGCCAGAATACCTATCCTGGAGGCAAAGTCTGACCGCATCTCAGTGAAATACAACTTCACGAGGCACTATCGTATTGAATTAAATTGTTGTGAAGTAAACGAAGCAGACGTAAACATTTTTACGGATGGTTCTAAAAACAGTCACGGCGCTGGTTCGGGAATATTTTCCAAGGAGCCAGACCTGCAAGACAGTATATCTCTAGGCCATTACTCGACTTTATTCCAAGCGGAAATAACAGGAGTAACCCATGGAGCTAAAAAGGCTACTGAATATAACATCAGCAGCAAGCACATACGCATCATGTCAGACAGCAGGGCGGTATTGATGGCTCTGAGAGGATCTAGGATCAACTCAGGGCTAGTCTGGGAATGCCACCTAGCTCTGGAAAGACTGGCGGAAAACAATGTCGTTCAACTCAGTTGGGTCAAAGGACATACAGGGAACCACGGCAATGAAGAGGCAGACAGGCTGGCACGATCGGGCTCCGACCGACATTTTGTTGGACCGGAGCCAGTACTTCCGTCAACCCTGACTACTCTAAATGCTCTGATAAAGGAAGATACCCTAAAAAGACACTCTTTGCGATGGGTAAATCACGACAGCTGTAGACAGGGAAGGGCCGCCATAAAAGCACCATCCCCAAAAACAGCCAAAATCTGCCTACGTCTAACTAGGGACAACCTTAGGAAACTCGTAGGGATATGGACTGGACACTGTCGATTGAACAAACACCTCTACACAATGGGAATCGTAACTGATCCCACTTGTCGGGGGTGTCTAGAAGAGGATGAAACTGCGGAGCATGTACTATGCTACTGCCCCGCACTTGCATCGACCCGAGGATCCATACTGGGGGACTTCTGGCCAAGTATGGCCAGCATAAGCAACACCTCACCCGGCACGATTCTTGAGCTAATCAACTCTGTTGGTTGGCTCGATGAATAGTCGGGGAACAGGGAGTTGCTCCGGAGGGCTGGCACAATGGGCCCAGACAAGTGGCCTAAGTGGTAGCATGACGCAAGTCATACACCCTCCACAACCTAATCCAGAATCCAGAATATGTGACTGTGAATTATGGAAGGTAGAGGGGAGGAACACCATCTTATATGGGAATCAAACTGAAAAAGTGTCCGTCGAATAGTAGCAAATAGTAGATGGCGCAAGTGTACCATAAGGGTATGATATGAACTTAGCGGTTGTAAACAAAGTGAAGTATGCTGAGTTAAAATAACTTCAAAACTATTGAAGGCAGAAGCAGGGCGGATTCTCTCCTGCTTTTGGTGCAGGCGCGAAAACTCGTATACAGTCCAATTTTTAAAAGAAGCAATTTTCGTCATCGACTATATTCGAAAGAATTAAGAAAAAGACGTATGTCGCAATTGTTTCTTCTATAAATGACAACATTCTGAGAATCTGAGATGCGAGATGCTGGATGTCATCATATCTTATGATGCGCGATGCGCTGTATGCTTTAGTCTACGATGGTATTTAAGCAGTTGTCTTTGTCATCATTACGTCTTGACCATTAAAGCGTAGGAAAGACATGACTGTCCATACTGTTCCTTTTGAACATGCATGTGATGCACAATAAATTTGTGACGAAAGTTGGTTCTTTTAAAAATTTGACTGTACGTTATTTGTATGTATATCAAGAATCATTCAGCAAAAATTCAGCCTGGAGACTATCAGTTAACGCGGGTATCTGAGTTTGACTTGTTCTAGGAATGGACTACCCCCTTTCGCACCGCGTCAAAGCAAGCAGAATTACACTTTCGTGATCAGTGCACCCCCTTAATAACTAGAAAAGGGAAATATCCAGGAGAAAATAGGTAAGTCGAAAAAAATTTCACCAGCTCTTGGATTACATGTTTCGATCGTTAGATCATTTTCAAACCATAAAAGTGGAAAAAACACAATAATTAATTGAAATTAATAAAGTTGAAAATCATGATGTCCAAAAAAATGAATACCTTACCTATACAAATTTATAAAAAAATATCTTGTGGCTCAATTTCTGAGAACCATAATTTAATACTACCTACTACCAAATTAAAATACTTCCAATTTTTTTATTGCATTTTTCCCAATACTTTGCATTATGTTTTAATATTCAAAAAATACAATTTAATTCAAAACTAACATCATTGGAAAATTGTCGCCACTACATATAAATATGTAAATAGTTATTTTGGTCTATTACAAAATCTAATGGCAACGACCATACCACGTTGATATACCAGTTCTCGTCCGATCACTGAAGTTAAGCAACGTCGGGCGCGGTCAGTACTTGGATGGGTGACCGCTTGGGAACACCGCGTGCCGTTGTCCCTATTTTTAACTTTTTCAATTTTACTAACATAATAAGCTAGGTACCTACCTCTGATATGAATTTCGCTACATAAGAGTATATTATAAACCAGGCGGAGAAAGCTCATATTATAGCCGAGCATACATTTTACTGCAGAGGCGCCAGCCGAGGCAGTAGAATTTATGCGAGACATATTATATACTATTTTTTTTCAAGCTTTTAATTAAAATATTTCTTTGAGATTTTTTAACATTATTTTTAGGTTAGGTTCAAATGACAGATTACATATTTCATTCTTTTTTAGGTTAGTTGCGCAGATATCTGTCTGAATGAATTTACGATTCATAGAGGGAGACACTCTTCCCATGTTATTTCAATGCATTTATTTCAACTCCGCTGTACAAAAATAATGACAAAACTGCCGCCGGACAAAAATGAACTCCTTCAATATAAGGTTGTGAATAGTATATTATCGAAATTATTATACGCTTGAAAAAAAAAGTTAGATTTTGTAATTAAAAACAAAATTGGTGACTCCACTATGGGTAACTTCTTTATTATTGGAGATAGAAAGACGGTTAAATTAGGAAAGTTGTTAAGAATTTCATGGCCATTTCAGATTAGTGAACAGATTTTTCCCAACTCCTTTGTTTTTTGAAATACGGTTACCAACTTTTGTTTTTCTTATGGACGTCAATTGTTTTTTTGGCACTGTCAGATAGCATTTTTTATTACCTTTCCAACGATGTATCACAACATGAATAAAAATTTTAATTTTCACAAGAAAAATCAGAAAATTGTATTTTTCAATAAAAAAAAAACAAAGACATCCCAGCCATAAATAAAAATCAATCCCTCTATCTAAGTGTATGAGATATCTCTTTTGCTGCAATGCAAAAAATGTCGCTCTAAATGACAGCTAACGATAAAACTCGAAAATCCAAAGGAACACGTATGTATGTGGAATCTGGATGCCAAAAAAATACAATAAGGTGGTCGTGGAAACACTTACTGAGTACAGAGTAATTACATGTTCAGAAGTAGAATTGCTAAAAAGAAATTGAGAATGGCACGCAATTTTTCTAACGAAGAAAAATTTGACATGCTAGTGACTTATTTCAGAAAACTTGCGACTAATTTGATCAATTTTAAGGCATTTGAACAAAAAAGGGAGAATCGTTATAATATGAAGAAAATGTTAACAACATTCTTGAGACAGTAACCGATGCACAGAGCTCTTCAGTGAGGCAGATTTCAAGAGTAACTGGCATAGCGAAATCAAGATAGAATAAATGCAAACAAAGGACCAAGTCTGTGGCCTGCTATTAGGTCGCCGGACTTGACGCCGTGCGATTTCAACCTCTGGGGCTACGCCAAAAATGAAATCTACGAATTAGATACACCAGAAAATATTAGGCAGGTTCTAGAAGCCAGAGTGATGGATACATTGAACGCCATCAATAGAAGAAGAGTGACAAATTCCGTTTTACAGTGCTGTGGAAAGTGCTTAGAAAAAAATTGGGCGCATATCGAGAAATAATTTACTTAATTTTTATGATAATTTTTATTTATGTTTTTATTCGTAGAGCTTTCTTTTGTTTTTTATTAAAAATACTTCTTTTTTTGTAAAAATTGGATTTTTTCGTCATGTTGTGATACATCCTTGGAAAGGTAATAAAAAATGCTACTGGATAGTGAAAAAAAAACAATTGACGTCCATAAGAAAAACAAAAGTTGGTAATCGTATTTCAAAAAACAAAAGAGTTGGGAAAAATCTGACAACACCATTAAAAGTATCTTAAAAAAGTGCATGTAGAATGTCAAAGTCTCAATAGCACAAAATCGATAATAAAGAAAATATTGAGCATTAAAGAAAATGCAACATTTTGGTTTTTCCCGAATATCTCAAAAACTAAAAGAGACATTCAAAATCTGTTGACTAATCTGAAATGGCCATGAAATTCTTAAAAACTTTCCTAATTTAACCGTCTTTGTATCTTAAATAATAAAGAAGTTACTTATAGTGGAGTCACCAATTTGGGACACCCTGTCTATGTAATATCAGGAGCAATCAGCAATATTGATAACATTTAGAAGCGATGTCCAAAAAATTAATATACAAATTTACAAAAAAATATCTTGTCTCTCCAATTTTTTTATTCTATTTTCCTCAATGAAAACTAACATTATTGGAAAATTGTCGCCACTACATATACAGGGTGTCCCAGGATAGACCCGAAATATTTTTGGGTATGATTCTTGAATACATTCTGCATTGTCCTGTATAATTTTTTTTCTAGTTTGCGTCTCTAACAGAGTTATTATGAAACTCAAACGGATTTCATAATAGCTTCATTATGAACTCCGGCTTTTTATTTTTTCGTAGTGGTAACATTGTTTGTCATTAATTTCCAATGACATGTGGATAACACAACGTCAAAAGCCTAAGCCAACCTCACAAAATTGTAGAAAAGAAATTAGTGAAATTTAGAACATTTTCTTATTATTTTTTCGAAAATAAATCATTTATAACTAATTGGGCTCTTTTTCTTAGTTCAGGTGGTGTATTACTTATACTTGCTTGTTTACACATTTTAATAGAATGCCAAAAAAGCTTGTTGCTGGTTGTGAAATAAAATTGACAACTAATTTCAAATTAACTTTGTTTTATTATTTGGTTATGTTTGGTTAGTGTTACCAACCATTGTCAAATCATTCCAAATATTCCTAGGTTTATATTTGGACATATTCTTAAATTTAAAGTATAAATAGATGCAAAATAAAAAAAATAGTATATTACACTTGTTTTATAAGACAATATTGTGGCACTCGTTCCTTTGAAGCACTCCTCGCTTCGCTCGTCGTACTTCAAACAACTTGTGCCACAGTATAGAGTCTTATAAAACTCGTATAATAATATACTATTATCTACGACTAATATACAGTGATGTTAAATTACCGTAATTTATAATTTTGGTAAATTACAGGAGTAATTTACCATTCTTTATTACCATTTTTAATTCTCTGGTAGGTAATTAAACTATGTATACCTAATTAAAAATGAAAAACTTTTATTATAAATTACTGAATATGCACTTTTTTTAATAAATGATTTGACATCCGTGTAATATTTAGGGCATAATGTTGAGAACAATATTGACACTGGTACAACTTTGAATTTGCTTTTTTGAAGAAGCATTGCAACACGATAGATCTGATAATATCTTTTCGTCCCATTGTCAAAAAGCAACACACAAAATATGACTAACTTTCGTCTTTACTAGATCACTACAATTTATTAGTTTATTAATAATAATATACTAATATGAATATGTCGTATAGACAATGCACACGCCAGATTCAGATTTTATGTGCGAGACTGCGAACTTGCACTAGATATTCTAGAATTCTAGATAATAGTGCAATATCTAGACTGGGGGCTGCGCTTTGTATGTCGGGTATTCCCCGAGTTATGTGGTATGTGGTAATTAATGGTAATTTAAAATGGTAAATTACGGATAAATTACGGTAATTAATTTCATAATTTACGGCGTAAATTACGACTAACATCACTGCTAATATATAATATATGTACTATTATTCCATACAAATTCCATTATTCCATACTTGTAAACCAATGAAAAAATAGTATAACAATCACAATTTCTGTGAAATTGAAAATAGCATGACAAACAAAATGTCAGTGTAAATAAATAATTGTCAAAATACTGATAGTGTTATACATGGCCTGTTATCTTTTACGGACAAAATATAACAAAGTAATTGTACCTCGCCGGCTCACCTGTGGCGCTGTAAGCTATTATTTTATAAAGTCCCTGTACTCCCTGTTATTTTATAAACTCCCTGTAACAGGGACTTTATTATTTTATCTGTCATTTTCGATCTGAAATTTGGAAACGTCAACTAGACAACGCGTTTCTAAATATTTTTCCAGATTTTAATTATTTATTCGCGATTTTGTTATTTATGTATTTCTAATTTGTTATTGTTATTGTGTTTTATTATTGATTCTTGTTATTTTGCGTTTTGTTATTAGTTCCGTTAACGATATTTTTTATTATGGGTGTTTGCAAGTGTTGTAAGGTACCGATTTGTGAAAAGTTGGGACGAAACAACATAAATTATCAAACGATAACGAGGTAAATATAAAATTTTGTAAAATATCTATTATGCACATCTTAAATTAAACTTTCAAATTTCCTTTAGATGTTTCAAAGTTGCTGCTTATTAATTGGGAGAGAAGATCGTTTAAATTTGGAGTTGAAAGTCGTCGATCAAACTTTATGTTTCTGCTCATCGGTTGGTGCTCATTTATCTCTTTTGGAAACAAATTTGTATTCTGGTAATCAATAAATTTCCACTGTTGAAAAGGTTTGTGTTCAAAAATATAATTTGAATTTTTTCCTATGTATATTATTCGTTTCTTTAAATATATGTTAATATTTCTTCTTAAATGTGTTTATTTTAAAATTACTTTACTGTAATTACAGAAATATGGCATTTTACAATTCAATCACAATGCTATTTCTGATTATAGTCTAGTAATAGTAGTAATAATACTGAAATTCAAATCCAAATATAATACCAACATTTAAAAAACCCGCCAAAAGAAAACAGCGCTTTGGTGAGCCGGCGAGGTACTATTACGTAGTAATATTAGATATCATTGGTCTTTCTCATCTATAGTATCTATCATCTATGGTGTTATATGTGTTGTGTCATTACAGCTGACAACTTACGGAAATATTTTAAACAAATTTAATAATTACTCCGAGTAGACATCGTTTATGTTCAAAATGGAAATTAAGTTTTCGATTCAAAATAAACCAACCTTTCATCATCATGTATCAAATTTTTAACTATTTTCAATACTAGTTTAAAATAAAATTAAATGAAACGTGAACATAATGAATTATTTTCTCAAATTTAAATTTGAACCCTAATAATGCTTTAAGGGTTAACCCTATCAAAAAAATTACAAGATACTTTTGATCGCAAATCATCAACTACAAATTTCATATAAGTATAACTTTTTTTCGATAATCAAATAGTTTAGCAGACTGGCTTCTTTTTATTCAACAGTGTTTTACTGTTTCAATCTACAATTTTCAACATTCAAAAGATGATTGTTCGAGAACTAACCCGGATTGGGGATAAAAAAATTATACAGGACAATGTAGAATTTATTCAAGAATCACACCTACAACTATTTCGTGTCTTTCCTGGGACACCCTGTGTGTAAATAAATTGTTGTTTTGGTCTATAACAATGTAATGTGGCAACAACCATAGCACGTTGATATACCAGTTCTCATCCGCGTGCCGTTGTCCTCCTTTTTTGAAACTTTTTCAATTTTACAAACATAATTACCTCTAATATGAATTTCGCTACCTAACAAATTTTGGTTTTGTAATTAAAAACATAGGTAAATGATATCAGCAATAATATTATTTAAGACTTAAAAGCAAGGTCCAAAAAAATGATTACATTTTTTGCAAATATATCTTATGATTCTGAATGCGTTTAACACATCATGACTTTCCTATAGATAAAGCTATACAGTACGGATTTAACATTTAACTCTGATTTTTGGAAAGTACTGAAGCCGTTGCCAATAATGATGCTGTCCAAATTCAATACTTTTTTATTTTTAATACACATAAATTATTTAATTTAGTCAAAAGGAGTTCGGGTCTATCGCTATTCCGATCCTTTCTCTAGGAATTATTTTTGAAACAATTTCAAAAAAAGTTAAGGCAAAATAATTAAATTCATAATTTAATTTTTAACATATGTTATAAAGAAAAAAAAATCTCTAATGAATTAAATGATAGATTTAAATCAGTCTCTATTTACACAATTTTAATTGAGTATCTGTGGTTGCCTAACTGTAAAACATTGCAAGACAAAAATAGTTTGAGAGGAGACGAATGTTTGTATTCTATGCTCCAACTCCAAGCTCCAGGTTATCATTGGGGTATTGTTGTGCTGTCGTTGTCATGGTTACTAAACAAACGTGTTTATTCAATAAAACCATAAAATATACTACGTTTCCTAACGGGTATGTATTGTATACGTAGTTTTTGAATTAATAATCATGCAGAAAATCCTTGTTCACAAAAATATGTAACAATAAAATTTTATAAAATATAATTATCATTGTATTACTATTTTATAAGATTGGTTTGTAAAATAATAAAGCCTACAAGATAGTACCACATGAACAAAAATTATTTAGATAAAGGGTGGCTTTGGAATTCTGAATTAGGTACCTACCTTGCATGTTTGATCAGTAGGTAGTTAAAATTATATTTATGTAAGCTAATCAGCTTGTCAAATAAAACTTAGTTATTAAACTAAAGTGTTTATTTTTTATTTATTATTTATTCACCATGGCCATCCCTTATCTAAATAATTTTTGTTCATATGGTAGGTATTTTACAAGTACCTAGTAGATATAAGATAAGAAGTAAATGCTGTTTTTTAATCGGTATTGTAATTTATCAAATAGATTAGAAAGTAGGTAGGTACATACAAAATTTTATTTCTTATTTATTCAGGTAGATGAAAGCATTTAAGTAAAACGTCGACATTTTATTTTAATATTATACCTTCTTATTTTAGGTTTGTATATAAAATGTTCCATTGACAGTTCTTTTTTTCTTTGAAAATTTGTAGGTAGGTATGTACACTTCTGTTCACTGAAAATGCATAGGTACACTTACATTTTATTTGTGTAACTTGACTTTAATGTCACTGTCAGACAACAATCGAAATATCCGTTCAGTTCATATCCAAGATTTTCAAAAAGTGTTCATTCATAGTTTGCAAACATGGAAACAGATGTAAGGCAAATTTACGCGGCTAAAAAAATGCAAAAATCGCTCTCAAGACTTGTATGCTTTTTCAGTGAACAGAAGTGTACATACATAGATGTAATAATAGTAGTTTAATCAACAAGAGTGTTAATGAAGGGGATTAATAATCGAAACGATTTTAACGCGTGAGCGAAGGGAACGCGTTAATGAGTCGAGATTATTAATCGCCGATTAACACTCATGTTGATTACAATATTTTTTTGTCGATCACTCTTTATTAGAATGAAAATAATCTAATTTTGTTCCATGGCAAAATCAAATTATGACATTATTATCACATTATACCATAAGTCAAAATACCACTGACATAATTAATTATTAGTTCGACAGCCGTCAGTTCCAAATGAATGTTTCAATAATATAATATATTGTTGGTTACCTAGCAAATCTTAACAAAGTTTTTAATATGCATGTATGCATTAAACTGAGTTATTAATACACTCCTTTCAATATATTAACTAGACTCTTTAATAAACGATCGACGGAAAAAATTTTTACTTTCTTATACAAAATAGTATGTATTTAAGATTTTGAAGAAAATTAACGCATAATCTTCTTTCATCTAATGCGAATATACCTACGTGGTAGCTTCTTGATTGTATTTTTTTTAAATTTTTTTAAAAATGAACTCGGGATATATTTCTATTATTAAAATTAAATTTTGAATATACATATTTCATCCAAACTTTTTTTAAATTCCACACAGAAAAAATTCTAAACAATGAGAAAACTTTACTAATGAGTTGGATATTTAGCACATTTTATGGGTTCTTAATATTTCGTAATTGTATAAAAATATAAAATAGTCTATGTAACACATCGGACATCGGATATTTTATTTTAAATATTAGATTTGACAGGGACTAAACGTTACGTAATCACTTTGTCTAACACTTTTAAATTGTTAAAAGCAAACATCAACATATGCGAAAGTTATATATTTTCCATAACTTCCATAACTGTAGGTAGGTACTAATAAAAGTTTTCGTTTGGGCATACTGTACGGTAATAATTATTTATATTATAAGTGGGATATGAACATCATTAACATAAGAGTCTGAAAATTGCAGAACGAGTCGTAGACGAGTTCTGTAATCAGACGAATATGTTAAAGTGTGTATATCCCACGTATAATATACAAGATTTTATCTACTACCGTCCAAATAATTAAAAATGAATTTTGAATTTATTTCCAGCGACATTGCTCAGTAGTTGTTGTCAAGTTGTCGTACTGGATTAACCTAACCTAAATTATGTAAAAACTAGCCAGCGCTACACAACAGTTAATTTGAATTATAAATTTTGAAATAATTAAACAATTTATAGACAAAAAAACTCGGGGACATGGACCGTGTTATGTTTATTATTAAAATATAAAACTAATTTTTTCTAAAATAAAACTACAAATTTTTTCAGTTATCCAACGTGAAGTTAGGGTTTTTTCTAGGTAGATACGCTATTATAAAATTCTCCAGGTTTCAAAAAATCAAACTTAAGAGTATGAAGTGTCATTACTCAATGTTAATAACAAATTTTAAAGAATTAAACAATTTATATTATATTAAAATTAGACATTTACATATATAATCTTTCCTATAATGATACTAAATTGTAACAATTGTGTTGTAAATACTTGTAAGAAACAATTTTCTTGTTGAAATTTCAGTGTGGTAATGATTTCTTTAAAACACATGTTGCGTAATAATTTGACTTACCTTACTCAAATTAATGTCAAATCAAGGCTATTATGAATTGGTAGTAGATAAATAAAAATTATTCTATTTAAAAAATTCATCAAGAAATTTCCTCCAATTAAATTTCTCTTTAGCCAGACGCAGCCAGTCACAAATGTTCATTATTTGTGACATTTGCTTAGTGCTTTCTGGTAATTCCCTAGAGTAAAATTGTTTTTATAAATAAAATTGGCGTTACTAGAAGTTGCATAGATACTTACTTGAATATTTGTACTGTTTTGTGTTTACTCGTATATTGTATGTTTAAGTAATGTTCTCAATAGTATTACTTACTTTTTTATTATAAATATTTTCAAAAATAGGTATTCAACACAATAAAAAATGGAAGTTATGGAAGATGGAAATTTAATGGACAAGGTCCACATCCTCATTCAAAGAGACATGGAATATTACAAAGTACATCAAGATGAAATAGTTATCAAATATGCACATATCAATTTATCAATAGTATATTTTTAGAACAAACAAGCAGTGCTTCAAGAAACTATTTGCCCAGGCATAATTGGTGGACGTCTTGACTTTCCTAGATCAGCTTCATTTGCAGCTATGAAGTTAGTACTGTGGTGGGAAGAAGAATACACGGCTGCCTATAGAAAACCTTCAGGATTTTTACAAAAAACTACAGATACAAACAACGAAAGTGTTGATGAATCTTCTGGGGGATGTGGAGGTATCGTCAAAGCATCTGACCCTACAAAATTTGTTACCCTAATAAGTAAATCTGCGGACCAGTTACTCGGTAAGTCACATTATTTTATTCGAAACAAGTAAGTAAGAAATTATTTTAATTATTTCTAGAACATCTTCATGTATTAACACAAGAAGCTCTAGATCATGCAGATCTAACAGTTTTGACAGGAACAATTGGTGCTGCTGCTCTTTTAAAGAACTGCCTCTGGTACTACATACAGTCCATAAACGATACAAAGGGACCTCACATTGATCAATTACAGAAAGGATATAAGAAGTACCACGAAATGTGTGAAGCTTTAGCCGAGCGATTACTTGACTTGCACTGTCGATTGATGTCTCTATATATTCTTCAAGACGCTGATTCACTGGATTGGGAAAATGAAAAGGCATTTAATGAATCTGAAAGAGGATCTTATACTATACAGATGTGGTGGTTGTATATGCAAGGTAATATTTTAATTTTAAATCATAGACAACTTAATATTTATATAGGTACATATACTCTCATTAGGAACTAAGGAAGATTTATGGAATACAGTTCCACCTAAAATGGCTCAGAGAGTATTTTCAGGAATGCTAAACGAATCACTTACTATTCTCACAGTACGATACACTCAGGTAACAATAATATTGTCTCAATATAACAAAATAAATATCTACTTAGTAGATTTCTTCTTGTCTCTTATAGAGTGTTCCATCAGAAGCCAGAAGTCCTTTATTAATAGTTGATATTAGTAATTTATTGCTATGTGTAGCTCAATTGCTCCCATGTATTTGTGAAAATGCAGAGGAGTTAATTGGCTTTTCTATAAACAATAAAAGCAAAATATTACGAGACGTTCATGTGAAATGTCAAGAACTATTTGTATGCTTTCTTTTACGAGGTTCATCTTTGGATGATTTAAATAAAGTAAGTAAGTAAATAGAAAGGTATATGTTGTATGAAACAATTTTTACTTTTTCAGGTGTTTAAAAAAGGCCTTGAAAATGCCGATATTTTTAAATCAAAGAACGTAAGTCCCTGCCCTTGGATAATATTTGCTCTTCCTCATGTATTTAAAAACCAATATCAAAAAGTCCTCAAAATGTCTGATTTAAATCCTGACACTGCATTGACACTAGAGGTTTTGGTTCTTATGGCACAACCACAACCAAATTGGTCTTTACTTTTGAAAGTATGACTGTAAATAATCCTAATTTTCTATTTTCGGAAGTTTAATTTTTTAGATTCTCTGTATGAGGAATTGCAAAATACTGAAATTCATACTAAATCTATCTTTAGATAATTTTTCTTGCGAAATGCAAAAAACTGTTATGAAAAAAGAAGACTGTGGGGCATTTCTTTGTTCTGGTGATGGTTCTTGTAAAAATGTTGTCACCTCCTCATCTACTTTAGATTTCTTTCACTATTACGATCTAATACTGTCTTGTACCGATGTTATCTTAACTGTGGGTAATGATGAGGATATATCTGACATCTTACTGAGATCTATTACGAGCAAAGCAAATTGGACAAAATGTTTCGAACGAAGACAAGTGAGTAGTGAATTGGAAACATATTTTGGGAATCAGCTTTTTTATTTAGGTTTGGAATCAAATTCGATCTCCATGGTACGAAGCAATATTACACTTAGTTCAACCTTTACTTCCTACAATTACGGACGCAGTCATTAATGCAATTCAAACAGGTGCCACTATGTACCAGGCAATGTCACTTATTTTAGCATGTTTCAGTCAATTTTGGGACTGTGCTAACCCCTCACTACCTAGAATTGCTGCATTGTTACAAGACCTTCTTCCAGCAGATGTTGCGCCTTTGAATCAATCAACTTTACTTCAGATTCTTATCAGCGCTATGTACACAAACTTACTTCAAAAATCCGAGGAAATACACAAAGAAACAAGATTTGAGGAACCACAAAATTCACCAAACAAGGAACCAGATGCTATTTCACATAGGAATTCTGTGGCTAGTTTAGATGAGGCTTATGCTTCAGTTGAAGGAATAGCTCTAGCTGTTGCTGAATCTCTTTGCAGCATCGATGAAGACAATAAGCATACAGATCAGATTGAAGAATTTTTGAATCAAGTTAAGGAAGGCCTTGTAGAGGCAGATTCCTCCAACGAGGGATCTAACAGAGTTGAGGGAGCTACATTAATAACTGAGGTACTTGTAAGTGATTTGCTGATGACTTCACATGGGAAAAAGAGTTTGAAGACATTTTATCATTTCATAAAGAGTAACAGCGAGTGGCTGTATCAAAAGTTAGGAGTTAGTGAGGAAAATGATGTCTTTGTACTACCTAATAGAGTAATAGGTCCCACCAAGCCACTTTTATATACTGTGTTTCATATTGGTTATAGACCTTTTGATCAGGTAATGTTTACGTACTATTTTCGTTGTTAGTATGAGAATATCATAATAATTAATTATTTATAACAATGTGTAACGTTGGCGATTATGGCTATTTTAGTGACAGTTATATTTTTCACTAGATAGCGATATATAGAACGTTTAATTAATATTTCTACAAATTATAATGTTTACAATTAATTTATAATGAGTTATATTTATTTCAGCTGCTCACTGGTGACTGGAAACCCAATTGCTTAAATTTAATGCAAACACCCATGGGATTAAGTTTTGAGAGAGTTTGGGCACAGATCTCATTAAGATGGGACTTTAGAGATATCAATTCACCAGGCCTGACAGCTCATGATATACAAATAATTAATTATATTTCTTCTCTGTTCAAACAATAATTAATTAGGTACAGTTGACGACACGGAATAGTTTCCAGGCATTTTTTTCCATTGTAAATTAAATCATGTTCATAGGCTCGATAACTGCTTAGTGGCATTATTAGCAGTCATATTTGTGTCAGAATATTTTATGTAAAGTATTTGAAGTAAAACGCCTAGAAATTTTCGTACTGATGCTCAAAAAGGCGCAATTGTGGCACAGCTAGAAGGTAGTTGGTCAAGTAGACAAGTAAATGTAATCTAATGAGATCTTCGCCTGTCTCCACCACTGTCGTTAAAAGAAATTTTGATTTAAAAAGTCTGATTTATAATGCTAAAAAAATTCAAAAATCGCTACTTTGATCAATTTGTCTGGAAACTATTCCGTGTCGCCAACTGTACTTGTATTATTTATATATTAAAAAATCTGTTTCACTTTATCTTCAAGACAATAATTTAGAACGCTAGATTCAGTATAATCTCAACTATTTTAAATTAAAGAACTAACGTAAACTGAAAATAATGATAATCATTTGGTTTCTAGTTCAGGGGTGGGACAATATTTTTTTGTAATATTTTATGTCCCTTATAGCAAATTATACAAGATCTTGATTTCAAGAATAAAAGTACATCAATTCATTTCTAAGATGAAAGTGATTTATCCTATACATATTACTATATTACCCATCTCAAATTCAGCTAAAGATATGAAATTTGATGAGTTAGTAAGTTTTATAAACTGTTGTACTTATTATTGCATAGGCTGTTTTTGGCCTGAGTAACTACAGTCTCAAGACTTATCTCTAAATTTATAAGGGAGATCACAATGTCATAATTTTAAAACGTACAGCCTATACGAATTCGACAGATCTTAAACATGTGGTCTTAAAAAGTATTCGATTCATTAAATTGAGGCCTACTAATAAGTTTTAAAATCCTACTAAAATAATAAAGTTACATTATAACAAAAGGGGTATTTCAGTATGATAGTAACACACATTTTCTTATGTGTAGTCAAACTTTTTCTAAATAATGGTAGTTAGTAGGCATAATATTCGTATACCCGTATACGAACCTAATCTCAAATTAATATATCTTGAAAAAATATGAGAAATAGCACATAATACTTATTTTTTCTTTATTTATTTAGTTTAATATAAGGATTAACGTTTTAATTCAATGTGTACGGCGGTGAAGAGGTCGTTTTAACATAGTAATTTCCATTGTACCTAAAAATGAAAAACCTAATAATACAAAAACCATTAAAGTCTTTTTATATTACGAATTATTTGCCAAATCTCCCATATACGCAACTTCATTGGTATCACAGTTTCCAAGTTCATAATTTGTCCAGTCGGTACATTTTCTACCTGGAAATACTTCTGGATTATTAATAGTTTCTGCATACGTTTGATAGGATCGCCAATGACTGCAAAATACTACGAAAAATATGGACATAGAGTACTAGTTTTTACAGAGTTGTTGCAATTTACCTAATTCGGGTATAATATATCCTGGGTCTCTTGAAATAACACTACTTATATCGCATCCAGGTTGAATAATTGGTCCTCCACCGTTAATCCAAAAATCGACATGACCACATTTAAAAGGATAACCAAAAATCCCGGCATTTGAATGACAGATTTCAACAAATTCACCATCACTGGCATCAATTCTTTCACTTTCTGGTAAGCCGATAAATAATGGGCCAGCAGGATCCAATCCTTAAAATTTGTGTTATTATCTTTTTGTTGTGAAAATTTTTAACTACTGTCGATAATATAATACTTGTATTTAACAAACCTGTAATTCTGGCTGGCTTTCCAGATTTAATAGATGAACCGGTAATCCCAGCGGCCTGTCCACCCAGACTCATCCCAATTATGTGCAATCGAGACAAATTTAACCCTTGCGTCACTAAATAATCAATGAATTTTCCAGAATAATGTCCTATCGCCTGTACATTACGTGTAGCTGTTATATAATATGGACCAGCAAGTAATATCTCTGCATTGACCAATATAACGTTAACATCCTTTTTTTCCAAAAAATCTTTAAAAAAATTTTAATCAAATGAATTTGCATTCAAAATGAAATAATTCTAATTTACTGTTTTTGATAACTTGTGCATCATCTGACTGAGATGATTCCATGAAACCATGAAAGAAAAATATGGTTTGTTTTTCAAAATCTAGATTCGATTCGTTCAGAAGTTTGTCGTCATTAATTTGAATTTTAGCAGGGGTGTCCACGTTATTCCTATAAAACAAAGTAAATATGAAGATTATTTTAAAATTAACTCTTTCATATAAACCTTTTTTCTTTCATATACGAATGAGGAAGTATACGTAGTGATCATGTTTTTTTTTACTTCGAGATTTTGATGGATTTACATGTTTTAATAGCCTATAGCCTCTGAATCCATTTTGATTGTTTTCGCCTTGATGTCTGTATGTCTATGTATCCGCCTCAAATTTCATATTTAAGGGTTTGAATTAAATTGTGGGTCACACATTAAATATTTTTTATTTAATACCAACACAAGCGGTATTTATCTCACGACATTTTTAGGTTTTTTAAGATTATCATAAAAAGGAATTTTTTTTATTCTTTAATTAAATTTTGACCATATTTTCTTTTAAAGTTTTTTGACATTCCTTAAGCACAAGTCATAATCCCTTATCCCGTGTAGCATAATACTGTATTTTTTCTCATACATGCATAGATAATAGATATACTACATACACGCACGAAAATGTCTCTCTCTCTCTGTTTGCTCTTGATTGGTCGTGACGTCACTTAGAGGGTCATGTAGTTTTGTTGTTGAAAAACGTATGTGTTTGTCAATTAAATTTGGTTCGTGTTTCGGTTTTATAATCGAAAAAAATTTTATTTCTATAATATTACGATGGTAAACCAACTCGAGTCGGGTTTCGAGAAAAGAAACTACTCGAATTTACCGAAAATCGACTATTTTATGGCGATTAACTTTATACGCGAGAATGACAACTTCAACGACCCTGAACTCTGCAATGAAAAATTAGCAAAATAAGTTTCTCAGTGCTAAATGATATTAATTTTGTCGAAAACAGATTATCTATTGAAGCATTAATTTCATAAGACAAAACATAAACAGAACCTCAATATTCAATTGAAAATGAAAAAAAAAATGTAAAAACTTACATCAAAATGATCATCACAACATCAATACGCATTTGTCGGTTGGTCAAGACGCCGTAACTATTTTGAACTATTTTTTTTTAATTGCAATGCTTGACGGCCTTTGGACGAAACCTTTATCAGGTTTATTTTTTGAGGTTTTTTTCACACAATGGCACAAAACAATACCGGTAACTCACGATAATCTTCCTCTCCGTGTTTAAAACCGCGCATAAAACGAAAATTGAAATACATAAACATTGTAACGAAGTTACTTTTAAGCCAATTAATTGTTTGCCAAACTTGCAGAATTCTATAAAACCCCGGTCCGACTTTCCCGCCAGATAACCCCGTCCTACAAAACTCCGTCCCCTCTCCCGTAGATGGCACCGCTAGAACTATATGTCACCGCCCCTTTATCATTTGAAAACACCTATACTCCGATTTTCCGTTATATCTCACCACTAGAGAGTATCCAAAATCCCTTATAAAGACCCCAAAACATCCAACAGGAAGTCTAACAGTCCTTAAGACTATTCCGTT
Source organism: Pediacus dermestoides (assembly GCA_963942485.1). Lineage (NCBI taxonomy): Eukaryota > Metazoa > Arthropoda > Insecta > Coleoptera > Cucujidae > Pediacus > Pediacus dermestoides. The sequence goes on from OZ012626.1 coordinate 16,275,158, forward strand.
CCAAAAGTGTATTAATTAGTTCCAATTAGTGTGCCGATCTGACCGACATTTCACAAGTGAGTATACTGGGGATTCCCAGGGCGAACCGTATATCTGCCGTTTTATTTTCCGATTTGCCGTGTTTTGCATATGATATTGTACCGACCAACCTTACACTTCCGTTCCTGCTTTAACCATACTGGCTCTCATGGGCGTCGAGTCTTCGGACTATCCACCAAGTGTCAGTCACCCACCTAGTGTCCGATCCTAGTATATTTCCTTGGCTTTCTTGGGCGTCGAGTCTTCGGACTATCCACCAAAAGTCATCAACTCCGTTCCTGCTTTATACACTGGCTCTCATGGGCGTCGAGTCTTCGGACTATCCACCAAGAGTCATCCTTATCCGCAATATAATACATCCGGACAATATCATGTCAACACTGCGGTCTGACGATTAAATTGTCGATTCCCAAACCCTGGGAGGAACTAGTGTCCTTATCTTCCGCCTGTAACCGCCGCATATCTGCCAACCGTTCCCGTCAAGTCACCTCTCATAAATCCCCCCCCCCCCCCGTATAGAATTCTGTCCGATAACGTGTCAATGTATTGTTTCTACTTAGTTTGAATATCTTGTTAATTTCCCGTTAAATATACATGTTTATTTCTTCCGTTTAAACCTCTTGTTTTGATAACCCTCGTATACCACCATTTCCTGCAACCTGGTATATCCCACATTACGAATTCCATACAATTAAAGCCTGTATTGGAGTTCGCCGCCTTCCCAGTCAAGAAGATCTGACCCCTGGAGTACCGTGTCTTCACTGCAGCTACCCGAGGTGTCACGTGGAGTAAACCACTCGAATAAATCTGGCGCCCGAGATCCCCTTTTCCCTTGATTAACCGCCTCCCCCACAAAAAAGTGCGTCACAACATAACCCTGATATTTTTCGTGGAAAATCGTGCCCATAATTCACTGTGTAGCCGGCCAATCACAAATACACAAATTCATAATTCAATGTTGCTGAACCAATGATATTTTAAATCGCCCCCATCAAGTCTTTCTGCACTTAATAATCGACTAGCTTGACAGTAATTAAATAAGTGTCAAAAAAATTATCAAATTTGAGTCTAATTTATTTCTTTAATAGCTGTGGAAAAAGCATAGTATTACATTCGCGATTATGACCATTATTCTCTCAAATGAATTGCGCCACTCGCCTACGGCTCGTGGGCTCAAACATAATTTTCGTGAATGATGGCTGTCATAATCGCTCATATAATAATATAATATTATTCGCAAAATATTAATGTTTTGTACCCGCCGAGCATTTTTAACTTAGAAACTATCATTAAAATTTATATTTTTGTAAAAATAATCTTTTTTTAAAATACCGAACTGTCGATTTGAATAGTCGCTGGAACTAGACATCGCATTGGTTGCTGCAACCATACTTTTCTCTCAGTGTTAAGTAAAATTGTACACGTAACAATTTTAAGCTTTTTAAAAGTTAGGTTTTTTATAAATGTTTAAACATTTACACCGCCTATAGAACAATAATTCAAATTTGACCTTTGTGTATTTTTATTTATTGCTATACAGCTAGTTGTACCAAATTCGTTTATATTTTAGGTTATTGATATCCACAATTTTTGAAATTCATAAGTAGGCTATATACAAAAACAAATGATGTTACTATCAACAACAATAAAATAAATGTCAAAATCAGTGCCAGTTCTGTTGTTTGCTATCTAACAAAAAGATCCCAATCAAATAAGAAGAGCTACCGGTGCTGCTGCACACAGACGCATAATTAAAGTTGTTTTTTGGCGGCGAAATAAACTGCTGGCCAATTGAAACGTACCAAGTGAATTTTTAGGTTGAATTTAAAGTCAAATATATTGAAAAGGAGTAAAGATATCAACATGAGGTTTTCAGGATTCAAGAGATAATTTAAATGAGAAAACAATAATGTGACCCATTTTTTTTACTTTGAAGTACGTTACTATCTACAGGGTATGAAAGAAAGTCGTCTTTTTTTTCTCAAACTTTATACCTACCGAGATTCCACAAAATTTTTTTTATATTTTTTGGTGTCCATGTTTTTAGTCCCTGGTTAATGAGGAAAAAACCAATTTCTCGAAATTTTTATATTCCTCTTATTTTATGAGATACCGAATTTTTTATTAAATTAAATATTGTTGAACAGGTTTTTGCAATAATAATTATGCTGCCACTTTGAAAGCAAATGTCATCATGTGATATGTCGATAAAAAGGTAATTTTAAGTAGAATCAAATTATAACGGAAAACAATGTACAGAGTTGTTTTGAAAATTTTGAAACTTATTATTAATTATTAATTATTATTCCTTTCAACAATCAAACCATGCCTAATTTCAAATTAATACAGTTAAATGTAACAAAATGGTGCGGGTTTTAAAACGATTTCGTGGCCACCCGGTATACAAGGATATGAGCAAATTTTTGAAAAAGTGAAAAACCCGTCTCGAGGATATAAGCAACTTAAACCAATGGTAAACATAAACTAACTAAATTGCTTTTTATCCCATTAAGAAAATAGCCCCAAAAAATCAATTAAAAAAATTTACCAATTAGCGAACGTGTACCGATTTTTGATAAGCCACTGGTTACCAATAAATTAACGAAAGTACAAAAAATGTACTTTTATAAGAAAGCCATTCATAATCAACTACAGAGATTGGTTCTTACAAAACACAATACGGCCTAACGACAAAAAACAAAGAAAAAGCAAGTTTTCAGCAAAAATTCGGTATATTATAAAATAACAGGGATATCAAAAATTTGAGAAACAGGTTTTTTTCCTATTAAGTAAGGACTAAAAAAATCTACATCGAAAAAATATTTAAAAAAATTTGTGGAATCTCGTTAGTTATAAAATTTGAGAAAAAAAAAGACGAATTTCTTTCATACCCTGTAGATAGGAGTGTACCTACTCCAAAGTAAAATATCTGATGTGCCCAACACATGACTTTCTTATACTTACGGATAGTATCACAATAATTACTTTTCCTAAAGAAATTAAGTTAAATTTCTTGTAAAAATTTTGAAGGTTTCCAGCAATTTTCAAATAGTCTCTGTCACACTTATTGCAATACGCATAAATCTGTCCTTGTCCCACTCATTACAACCGAATTTTACGACAAAAATGTGTTTTATTTTAGATTTTTGACCTATTACTCACTTAAAAAAATCTTTATTTATTCATTATTATTGTTTTCGGTACAATAGAAACCAGTAAAATAAAAAAAAATTAAGCTCTGTTCCTTCTGGGATTCGAACCGGGACCTTCCGTTTGGCAGCCATATAATGAGACACATGGTCTACCTCGACCATCGAATTCAACTATCAACGCGCGCTATGAGAAATATAAAGTGTTTTAAGAATATCTAGTTTTTTTTAATTTTTTTTTACGGAATTTCAAAAAAAAGTTCAAACAAAATTTGTTCAAAATTCAATTCTAAATCAATGTTAAAGAATAAAAAAATCTCATAAATTGTTTATTTTTCAAGATATTCCTAAAAAACCTAAAAATATCTTCAGGTAACTGTCACTTGTTTTTGTGCTAGATGAAAAACATTGAATGTGGCACCCACAATTTTGTTCAAACTCTTAAATATGAAATTTGAATCAAATCCAATAACTTGTTTTTGAGTTATGGTGGATACAGACAGACAGACACACACACACACCGACAGAATCATGGGGAAATGGTCAAAATGGATTCAGGGGCCCTCAAAACGTGTAAATCCATCAAAATCTCGAAGTCGAAAAAAATCACGATTACTATACTTCCTTATACTTGGTATAAGAAAGTAAAAAGAAAGATTAAGTATGTACTTAATCTAATCTAATCAGTTAATTCAACCTAATCTCAAGATAACTCAACTTCAAAAAATAAATTTGTACAATATTTCAGAAAAAAACAAATAGTCTCTGTCGCACTTATTGCAATACGCATAAATCTGTCCTTGTCCCACTCATTATAACCGAATTTTACGACAAAAATGTGTTTTATTTTAGATTTTTGACCTATTACTCACTTAAAAAATTCTCCCGGTATGAAATTACATTTATTTATTCATTATTATTGTTTTCGGTACCACAGAAACCAGTAAAATGAAAAAAAACTAATGGTCCGTTCCTTCGGGGATTCGAACCCGAGACCTTTCGTTTGGCAGCCATATAATGAGACACATGGTCTACCTCGACCATCGAATTCAAATATCAACACGCGCTATGAGAAATATAAAGTGTTTTAAAAATATCTAGTTTTTAGAAATTTTTTTGACGGAATTTCAAAAAAAGTTCAAACAAAATTTGTTCAAAATTCAATTCTAAATCAATGTTAAAGAATAAAAAAATCTCATAAATTGTTTATTTTTCAAGATATTCCTAAAAAACCTAAAAATGTCTTCAGGTAACTGTCACTTGTTTTGGTGCTAGATGAAAAACATTGAGTGTGGTACCCACAATTTTGTTCAAACTCTTAAATATGAAATTTGAATCAAATCCAATAAGTCGTTTTGAGTTATGGTGGATACAGACAGACACACAGACAGACATCATGGCGAAAATGATCAGAATGGATTCAGGGGCCCTCAAAACGTGTAAATCCATCAAAATCTCGAAGTCGAAAAAAATCACGATTACTATACTTACTTCTTCGTATAAGAAAGTAAAAATGTAAGAATAGACGTCCCAATTATTATTATAGTTTTTAACATGAATTACGTTTTTACTAAATATTTAGGTACAAAGCCAGAGGAAAGCCAGAAGATTTAATGTAATCTCTTACATCACCGTGGTTCTGATGTAGGATGTAGGTATGGTAAAGGCCGAAAATATAATAGCTAGTAGGTACTTATAGGGAGTATTAAGTTTGTTATTGGTATTTTAATTTACAACCAAGGAATAACATTTTTTGGGTTTTCTTTATGTAAACGCCAAGTTATAGGAACACTTTATGCAAGTCTCGAAATTTATTTAATATTTTATGATTAATCAAATAAATAAGATACATATAACCATGAACCGGTGACTCACTATACTTACTTAATGTAATCTTTAGATACCTATACATTATGTTAACATACATTGAAAATTTATGTAATTAACTATTTTGACGATTAACTTACCTTGTATATAATTCATATGTAAGTTCAGTATCGGGATTGATTCCACCACACAAATATCTGTTTACTGGTAACACAATTAAACTTAAATCCTGAAAATGGGAAATTGAATTTGGATGAGCTATAAATTAACAGAAAAATATCGAATGAATGAAAGAATTTAAAGTAAAAACTCGATCAAGAAACTACCTGTTAAATTAGTTAACAAGCAAAAAAAAGATGCCATCGTTTGAAGCATAAAAATAGTACTATTATGGTATCATGAGGTTACATTGTTTTTATATATACGTTCTTACTTATAAAATAAGCTATATCATGCGCAAAACCCAAATTTACTAAACCATACGAGGAGTTCGCTGAAGGCGACTATTTTACTACGTTTATATCACTAAAAAGTAACCGGATTAGAAATATTCCGATTAATTTACACCTGATTCTAGAAGTGGGTGTTTATATTGTAAATTGATAAGGAATTTAATTTTTAAAATGGCTACATCAAATAGAGAGGGTAAATGTCTATGTTTTTGTCACATTCGTAAGCAACTAACTTCATTGTACATTATAGTCACTACTTCACTAGTATTTGACAGAATTGACAAGTTTCAAACATAATTTCTAACTTCAAAACTTCTAGATGTTTTTTGTGACGAGAGGCTAATCGCAGCAAAGTATTCCATCAAATTCAAGGTCACGTGCAAGGGCAAGGGTTATTCCGGCATCATCTTATGGTACCGATTTATGCTATTATTTAAAGGAACAAAACAACCTATACAAAACAACCTAACCTGGTCCGTGACTCATAATCGCTTCGAATAAATAAAGCATTTAATTAAAATAAAAAAAAAGAAGGGAAATCTACGGAATCGAACCAGCACCGTGCGGACTACTAGGCAGATTCTCTACCCACTGCGCCACAGCGGCTTGTGCTAGAAGTGGTATTTGTTCTGGATAAGAAGAATACACGGAATACTTTGCTGCTATTAGCTACTCCTGAACAGGCGACTGCAAAAAATTAGTCGTCATAAGGTGGACGAAGGGGAAAAATAAGAATGATAGTTTAGACCTTTATAAGAAGGGACGCTTTTAAGATTGCCTGCGAAAATCCTGCCGAAACAGGGTTAAAAAAATAATTAATTTACAACTTCAACACACTTCATAGACTGGAATCACATTTTAGATCTCTATCATTCATGTATTTCGATTATTTATCAAGGATAACAATTTGAACCAGCATGCTTCTCCCGTCAAACAACGCAATTTGTGTAATTTGGGTCTAAATTTTAGAAATTGGTCGAAAAACTAGTGAAATGTTTGAGTATTGTGAAGTTGTCAATTAAATTTCAAAAGAGACATAAATTTAGATCAAGTATCACTAAAAGTACGCTTCATTTATGCTTCCGCCTTATGACGTAAATTTTTAATAAAAAAACATCCCCTTAAGCGAGGCTGCCGGGGTGTTCCGACAGGGTGGGTGTAGGCAACCCTATTTATTTGTGTTTGTGCACCACAATGATTATTTTTCAAATTATTTATTTAATTAATTATTTTTTTTAACGCTGTTTCGGCAAGATTTTCGCAGGCAACCTTAGCGTTCCTTCTTAATAAAGGTCTAAACTATCATTCCTATTTTTCCCGTTCGTCCACCTTATGACGACTAACTTTTTGCAGCCGCCTTGCTCGAGTCTCGCTGAGGCATGTTTGAAGTACACAAAAAACGAGAGGCTAATCGCAGCAAAGTATTCCGTCAAATTCAAGGTTGTCGGTGTTTGATCCTAACCACCTAACCTAACTATTTAACAAATAATAAAATTCAAAGTCAACGGCAGTCTTGTGACACATGTGTTCGCAGCTAACTTTAAAACTTCATACTTTGAAAATCAAAATACGCTTGGGACTTTATCTTTATTAAAACAGTAAATAGTGTTCTCTATTCATTGATAAAAATGGCTGTAATGTGCAAATATTGTAATAGTGTTTTTAGCACACAGTTTAATTTAAATAAACATTGTAAAAATGTTCACGGAGTTAAAAGTTCTCCAAGGTCTTACGATAAAAGTAGGTACAATTTTAAATGTTTGGAATTAAATTGTGGAACTTCATTTAAATTTAATTCGGATTTAATAAACCACTTGGCAGGTAACCACAAACTTCAAATTGATTCAGAAGAATTGGAATTTAAGTCCATCGAAGGTGGGTTTATTTTTAAATTAAAGCATAATGCACTTCATATGATTTTCTTTCCAGAATTTGAAGCTTGGAAAGATGATATAGAAAGAAAGGAAAATTGTTGGTACGTAATGCCACGTGGAGAAAGAAATATAACCAAAGAGCGAGTCAAAATTAAATATTTGGTTTGTAATCGTAGCGCAGCTAGTAAGACTCTGAATCTTTTTTTTTTGCTTCTGTAATAAACTAATTATATTTATCGTTTTAGTTAAACTTCGAACAAATATCACTGATGATGGCAATGGATGTAAGCGCCTTATAAAATCGCAGGGCTCATGTAAAATGAATAATTCTTGTATAAGCCAGATGACCATTACAATAAAAGAAAATAATACAGTGCACATGAAAAGATGTAAAACTCATTATGGACATCAACTTGAACTATAGCATTTGAGAATCAGCAATAAAGAACAACATGTAATTGCTTCGAAGTTGATTAGTGGAGTGTCAAAAAGAAGGTTTGTAGGATAATGCATTATTTTATTTATACGCTCATTATTTTCTGTTTTAGAATTCTAGATACAATTCGAGACAATATTGGCAGTGAAGTTAGACGAATGGACCTTCTTACCTGTAAAGATATCGACAATATCAAAAGGAAATTTAATGTTAACATTATAGATGGAATTAGACATAAAGATGATGCTACTAGCATAGATCTATGGGTGGAAGAATCAAAAAATTCTGCGAACAATCCTGTTCTACTCTATAAACAACAACTCTAATCATCATGAATGATTTTTTTCAAAAAGATATGTTAAAGAAATTTGGGAATAATGTTGTTTGTGTGGATGGCACTTATGGCCTGAATAACTATGATTTTGAGATGAACACTCTCATGGTTATAGATGAATTTGGGGAAGGTTTTCCAATTGCTATTATGTTCTGTAACAGGAAAGATACTTACATGCATTCAGTTTTCTTTGAATATGTAAGGGATAAGGCTGGTGTAATTATTGCTAACACATTTATGTCAGACTTAGCAAATTCATATTATAATGCTTGGCAATCGGTAATGGGTTCTGCTAATAATTATATTTATTGCTCTTGGCATGTAGACCGTGCCTGGCAAGAAAATGTAACGAAAATGTTGCAATTTAGTATGCAGTTTTTGCCATATTTGTGTTCATATGTATTCATGCACTTGTGCTGATTTTTTTATTAAAAATACTGTGTGTATATTTATTAAATCTGACATGACGCACAGTAGTAGCCAACAGAACATAGCACCCAGTCCTGATACGTGCACGACCTTAAATGAAGTTCCTATTGTTAGTTTTCCACAAAACCCCTGTTTCAAACAAGCAGCACAGGAAAAATTAAAAGACGATCTTTTGAGTCTTCATTCAAAAGTTTCTCAAATCGATTTTGAGAAGTTGGAACCTGAAATAGTTAAGGATATTAATGCTCATATAAGAGTTATAGATAACTTGCTGAATATCTCAAAGTTTCAAGCAAATAACAATTTTCCGGCTAAATCTTCCGAAAATCCCAATAAAATTATAAATAAACAAAATTGATTCCATTCTACTAAAAAAAAGAAACATGTTAAGCATAATATTCACAAAAAACCTAACCAGCAAAAGAATCTCGAATATTGGAAGATTTTCTATCTGGAAATGAAATGTATATTTCACACAATCATTCTCACGACCATTCCCATTTATCAATTACCTAATTGTTAGAAATTTAGGAATTTAATTTTACCAATAAAACTGGTACAAAAATTAGTGTGTATTATTATTCCAATACCCGTGCAAAGAATTTTTAACCCGCATTATTTTTAGTCATTTATTATACACTGAGTTTTTTTTTAACTGTCCCCATAGGGATTTACATAAAAGAGAAAAGTCCATTACTCCTATTTATTATATCTATCATCTATGCTCCCACTATTTGTTAAATAGTAAGGTTAGGATCAAACACCGACAACCTTGAATTTGACGGAATACTTTGCTGCGATTAGCCTCTCGTGAATTTTCGAGATTGTCAAAAGTTGACAGTAAAATGTGCGCGCCAACGCCCTTGCGGTTTTTGCGTCAATAGTACCAATTCCACTAGTTATTTTTTCAATACCAACAGATTCAGTCATTCTTGATCACGCTGTAGTAATCCACACGGTGCTGGTTCGATTCCGTAGATGTCCCTTCTTTTTACTTTCTTATACGAAGTATAAGGAAGTAAGTATAGTAATCGTGATTGTTTTCGACTTCGAGATTTTGATGGATTTACACGTTTTGAGGGCCCCTGAATCTATTCTGACCATTTTCGCCATGATGTCTGTCTGTGTGTGTGTGTCTGTGTGTCTGTCTGTATCCACCATAACTCAAGAACGGCTTATCGGATTTGATTCAAATTTCATATTTAAGAGTTTGAACAAATTTGTGGGTGCCACATTAAATGTTTTTCATCTAGTACCAACACACGTGGTACTTACCTGAAGACATTTTTAGGTTTTTTAGGAATATCTTGAAAAATAAACAATTTACGAGATTTTTTTATTCTTTAACATTGATTTAAAATTAAATTTTGAACAAATTTTGTTTGAACCATTTTTTGAAATTCCGTCAAAAAAATTTCAAAAAAATGAGATATTCTTAAAACACTTATATTTCTCATAGTGCGCGTTGATATTTGAATTCGATGGTCGAGGTAGACCATGTGGTTTCTATGGTACCGAAAACTATAATAATGAATAAATAAATGTAATTTCATACCGGGAGATTTTTTACTTTCTTATACGAAGTATAAGGAAGTATTGTAATCGTGATTTTTTTCGACTTCGAGATTTTGATGGATTTACACGTTTTGAGGGCCCCTGAATCCATTTTGACCATTTTCGCCATGATGTCTGTCTGTCTGTGTGTGTGTCTGTCTGTATCCACCATAACTCAAAAACGACTTCTCGGATTTGATTCAAATTTCATATTTAAGAGTTTGAACAAATTTGTGGGTGCCACATTCAATGTTTTTCATCTAGCACCAAAACAAGTGACAGTTACCTGATGACATTTTTAGGTTTTTTTAGGAATATCTTGAAAAATAAACAATTTATGAATTTTTTTTATTCTTTAACATTGATTTAGAATTGAATTTTAAACAAATTTTGTTTAAACTTTTTTTGGAAATTCCGTCAAAAAAATTTCAAAAAACTAGATATTCTTAAAACACTTTATATTTCTCATAGCGCGCGTTGATAGTTGAATCCGATGGTCGAGGTAGACCATGTGTCTCATTATATGGCTGCCAAACGGAAGGTCCCGGGTTCGAATCCCGGACCGGACCATTAGTTTTTTTTTATTTTACTGGTTTCTATGGTACCGAAAACAATAATAACGAATGAATAAATGTAATTTCATACCGGGGGATTTTTTTAAGTGAGTAATAGGTCAAAAATCTAAAATAAAACACATTTTTGTCGTAAAATTCGGTTATAATGAGTGGGACAAGGACAGATTTATGCGTATTGCAATAAGTGCGACAGAGACTATTTGAAAATTGCTCCAAACCCTCAAAATTTTTACAAGAAATTTAACTTAATTTCTTTAGGAAAAGTAATTATTGTGATACTATCCGCATAAGAAAGTCATGTGTTGGACACATCAGATATTTTAAGTGAGTAATAGGTCAAAAATCTAAAATAAAACACATTTTTGTCGTAAAATTCGGTTGTAATGAGTGGGACAAGGACAGATTTATGCGTATTGCAATAAGTGCGACAGAGACTATTTGAAAATTGCTGGAAACCTTCAAAATTTTTACAAGAATTTTAACTTAATTTCTTTAGGAAAAGTAATTATTGTGATACTATCCGTAAGTATAAGAAAGTCATGTGTTGGGCACATCAGATATTTTTTATTTTAATTAAATGCTTTATTTATTCGGAGCGATTATAAGTCACGGACCAGGTTAGGTTGTTTTGTACAGGTTTTTTTTTTCCTTTAAATAATAGCATAAATCGGTACCATAAGATGATGCCGGAATAACCCTTGCCCTTGCACGTGACCTTGAATTTGACGGAATACTTTGCTGTTATTAGCCTCTCGAGAAAATTCCAGCATTAACATAACCTTAGATTATGTAAACTGACATTTTTAATTATGACAATCAGGTTTGCAAATCATACCACAAAAAAAATTCCTAATTTTGCAACTGTTTTAATACCAATAGATTCAGTCATTCCTGATCACGCTGTAAGCAGATTCTCTACCCACTGCGCCACGGCGGCCTGTGCTAGAAGTGGTATTTGTTCTGGATAAGAAGAGTACACGGAATACTTTGCTGTTATTAGCTACTCCTTATATATCTAGAACTTTAGTATATACCCATTGCATTGTAATTTTTTCGGTGGTGAATGTGCGTATGCATCCCTCTCTACACGTACTCCCCTCATTTATAAAAATCCAGTTGTCAATCATAGTCAGACGAAAGATTATACTCTACCATCGTGTTTCTAGCATGCAACGTTAGATTAGCATATTTATCCTTTAATGTTTTGTGCTGTTAAATTTCATTCTAGGGATTTTAGCGTGTTACTGTCTCTGGTGTTACCAACCTAAATTGTTTAAAATTTCCCCTCATTTTTTTAAATAAAGGGGAAAAGCGGGAATGCGCCGCGCATTGACCGCTCCGTTTTAGTGACAAAATGCAATGGGTATATTAGAGCGATATACAGGGTGTCCCAAAATTAGCCTGCCAAAATGAACCAGCCGATTCTACGTTCAAAAATAATGCAAAAAGTTTTAATAAATATAGGTTGAAATATGCTTCCTAAGGGAGCTACAACCCCCCGGAAAGGGGGCACCAAAGAGGAGTTTTCTGTAATATCTCTGCAATTGTTTGAGGTAGATTCATGAAATTTGGTGAGTTTGAAGCTTGTATAATTTGCCACATATTTCTTTTTCCAATTTTCAGAAATTTTGCCAGGGGCGTCACATACAGGATGGGTGCTGAATTATGCCCCATATTTTTTGTGTGGATAATTTTTAAATTTTTTATATCAAATTATGAAACTTGGTTTATTTTTACACAAAAAAGGTCGTCTCAACCTTTGAATCTTGAACCGTTTTCGAGTAAAGTCGTTTTGAAGAAGTCACGTCCATAAAAAACACACACACACACACACACACACACACACACACACACACACACACACACACACACACACACACACACACACACACACACACACACACACACACACACACACACACACACACACACACACACACACACACACACACACACACACACACACACACACACACACACACACACACACACACACACACACACACACACACACACACACACACACACACACACACACACACACACACACACACACACACACACACACACACACACACACACACACACACACACACACACACACACACACACACACACACACACACACACACACACACACACACACACACACACACACACACACACACACACACACACACACACACACACACACACACACACACACACACACACACACACACACACACACACACACACACACACACACACACACACACACACACACACACACACACACACACACACACACACACACACACACACACACACACACACACACACACACACACACACACACACACACACACACACACACACACACACACACACACACACACACACACACACACACACACACACACACACACACACACACACACACACACACACACACACACACACACACACACACACACACACACACACACACACACACACACACACACACACACACACACACACACACACACACACACACACACACACACACACACACACACACACACACACACACACACACACACACACACACACACACACACACACACACACACACACACACACACACACACACACACACACACACACACACACACACACACACACACACACACACACACACACACACACACACACACACACACACACACACACACACACACACACACACACACACACACACACACACACACACACACACACACACACACACACACACACACACACACACACACACACACACACACACACACACACACACACACACACACACACACACACACACACACACACACACACACACACACACACACACACACACACACACACACACACACACACACACACACACACACACACACACACACACACACACACACACACACACACACACACACACACACACACACACACACACACACACACACACACACACACACACACACACACACACACACACACACACACACACACACACACACACACACACACACACACACACACACACACACACACACACACACACACACACACACACACACACACACACACACACACACACACACACACACACACACACACACACACACACACACACACACACACACACACACACACACACACACTTATACTTCGTATAAGAAAGTAAAAATAAGTTAACTAAGGATCGCATTTCTTTGTTTTCTACGAGAAAATTCACTTTAAAATCCCCTGCAACAAATATGGTTTTGTTTTGGTAATTTTCCGCTAGATAATCCAAAATTTTCCCCAGCGTCTCCAGAAATATATTTATATCTCCGATCGGTGATCTGTATACTGCCATGACCACAACATTCATATTTTGGATGTAGACTGCTGCTAATTCAATTTGTTTTTCAATTGAAAATTCTTTAATGTCATTTATTTCCGTAGCCTTCCATTTATTACTTACTGCTATTAGTACACCCCCATGTTTGAAAGTTCTCCTGCAGTAGCAGCTAACGATTACGTAGTTTTCTATTTTTATTAGGTCCATTTGAGATTCACAAAGCCAGTGCTCTGTAATGTTTATAATGTCTAGTTTATGTTTGTTTGCATATACACTTACTTCTTCAGTCTTCCTTGTAAGGGACTGTACGTTTAAATTTAAGATAGTGTTAAATTTAGAAATCGTCAGAATCTCTCAATTCCTACCTTGTTGCATAAACTACTATTAATTCAAAAATTTTAGATTTTTTGATTTTTTAAGAAGAAATTGAAGGAATAGACCCCACATATTATATATATTTGAAAAGAGAAAAAAATGCTCTTTTCAATAACGTCATAGCCCACTATGACTTCTATTTAAAAAAATCAAAATGTATGTCATAACTTAAAAATTAAACAACATTTTCAAAATCTGTTAACGCCATTGCATTCTCCTTTAAAAAGTGCCTAAAGAACGTGCAAACGCCATTTCTCTAAATTCACAAACAACCGAAACATAGACATAAATCGAAATCTCAAAAAATCGAATTTTCGTCCATAACTGGAAAACAAACGACGATCGGTAAATTTTGACTTCACCATCAAAGGTTTGTCAAAAAAGAGCTCGATGATGCGCGGTCAGATTTTCAATATCTCTTATGGTTTAAAAGTTACCCTATAAAAACATCGAATTTTGCCCACCCTGTACAGGGTGTCCCATTTTCGACACTTTTAGGGGGTATTGGCGTTATTATCAAAGATAGAGCGTTGCGGTTTTCACCTTCCTCTCCTACTTTTCCACCCTGTACAGGGTGTCCCATTTTCGACACTTTTAGGGGGTATTGGCGTTATTATCAAAGATAGAGCGTTGCGGTTTTCACCTTCCTCTCCTACTTTTTTACGAAACTAAAGATTCCGGGGTCAAATTTGTCATGACTCTCTTAGTTTTTAATCTACAGAGTGATTCTCAAAACCTTTGTTTTTTAGACACCCCTCGTATTTCCGTTATGCGTCTACTTATCAAAAAGGTGAAAACTGATCTTGATAGAGTTTTTTACGTAGAGTTCAGCGGCGTAGGCAGTTTTTGTCTAAAATGTGTAGTTTTAGAGATATTGCCCAAACTCATGTTTTTTTAAATCGAACACCCTATATATTATCTTTTATGTTGATTAAGCAAAATTTGGGCTTTCCAAAAATATATAATACTTAATATTTATTTTGAAAAACAAGCTCAAAATTCGATATTTTTAATAATTTTCGTTATTTATAACAGTAGGCCATGGCTAATTTTTTAAAAACAAATCCAAAATTTTCACAATACGTAATTATTCTAAAGCTAAACACTTCAAAAGATAATTTTAATGCATTGTATAAAACATACCAACAATATAATACTTCTCATAATTTTCATAAACGGCCATAGTAATAAAAAATTAAAAGTAAAATAAAACACCTACGTAACAAAAATATTTCATCAATAATGGAAATCTGACAAATCTGTCAAATTTTGCATTTATTTCTAATACACTAGCCATGGCCTACTGTTATAAATAAAGTATAAATTATTAAAAATATCGAATTTTGAGCTTGTTTTTCAAAATAAATATTAAGTATTATATATTTTTGGAAAGCGAAAAATTTTGCTTATAATATATAGGGTGTCCCATTTAAAAAAACATAAGTTTGGGCAATATCTCTAAAACTACACTTTTTACACAAAAACTGCCTACGCCACTGAAGTCTACGTAAAAAACTCTATCAAGATCAGTTTTCACCTTTTTGATAAGTAGACGCATAACGGAAATACGAGGGCTGTCTAAAAAACAAAGATTTTGAAAATCACTCTGTAGATTAAAAACTAAGAGAGCCATGACAAATTTGACCCCGGAATCTTTCGTTTCGTAAAAAAGTAGACAGGAAGGTGAAAACCGCAACGCTCTATCTTTGATAATAACGCCAATACCCCCTAAAAGTGTCGAAAATGGGACACCCTGTACATACTATTAGGTTATTTTGAGTTAAGTTATCAAAAAATTATAAGATACAAAAATATTCTAAATTGAATGGAAAATACTCTCTGCATATTGATGCTGCAAAACAAAAACAGTGGCGTACGTTTTATTAAATAAAGTATTTTTAAAAAATCCCGTACACACGCCTCTGTGTTCTAAATAAAATAATTGCAACCACTATTAATAGAAAATATAAAAAAAAGATCTATGCAAAATTTCAGAAAGCTAACTTTCTATATTATTGATTTATAGCAAATTATTTAAAATAATTTATTTTCTTTAATGCCCTGTACATCAAAAAGGAAGCAAAATTCGACCATAGTTTATAAGACAAACCACTTTTAATTTTCGATAAACTATCGATTGATGAAATCCTGACGATATAAACTGGGACACCCTGTATATAGCAAATAACATACGAGGTTGCAGTTTATGATGCATCCGAGTAAGTTATTTGCGTTATCGTATATTGTTCAATACTTTTCGTGATCCTTATTAAAAACGCAAAATTCAATAATTTTTTCCGTATTTTTAACCCTATTTATAAATTTGTCGAATTTGACAGTAGTGCTGACGTACTGTTAAATCAATATAACGGCCGGTGTATTATATAACACTCTAGGGTGTTATCATAACACCCTTGGTTGTTGACTTAACAGTACACATTTCTGTTCTGTTACACATTTCTGTTCTGTTATAATGCTATAACGATATAGTATCACGAGAATTATTTTACAGTAATGACTCTCTGTCAAAGTACCTATATTAGATGAAAAATAAAGCGTTATCATTCGTATAACACCGTTGATACCTTAATTACTATTTGAACCTCAAAAATTGCAAATTGCTGTAAATGTAAAATAAATGACAATTCTTATAGAAAAAGGTACGGTTACAATAAATTTTGCATTTAAACATAGGTACATTTTATTTATAAAATGTTGGGTGTATGGTGTATCCATGAAAATTGTTTAATGAAATTTTTTGTAGGTATTATTTAAAAAAAATCCACAATATCAGCTCCCTTTTTGAGATTTTATTGAAGGCAAAAAAAAATGTTTAAATCTGCGGTCGTAACCTTGTACAAATTTTACTCAAACATCATCGTTTGATTCTAGTTTGAAAATATCTGATGTGTCCAACACATGACTTTCTTATACAATGCCACGATACAGTTTTAATCACGTGCTGTCGACATTCAATACGTTATTAATATAAAATCACATTTATTTATTCATTATTTATTGTTATCGGTACCATAGAAACCAGTAAAATACAAAAAAAAAATCTGATGTGCCTAACACATGACTTTCTTATACGGATAGTATCACAATAATTACTTTTCCTAAAGAAATTAAGTTAAATTTCTTGTTAAAATTTTGAGGGTTTCCAGCAATTTTTAAATAGTCTCTGTCGCACTTATTGCAATACGCATAAATCTGTCCTTGTCCCACTCATTATAACCGAATTTTACGACAAAAATGTGTTTTATTTTAGATTTTTCACCTATTACTCACTTAAAAAAATCTCCCGATATGAAATTACATTTATTTATTCATTATTATTGTTTTCGGTACCATAGAAACCAGTAAAATAAAAAAAACTAATTGTCCGTCCTTCTGGGATTCGAACCCGGGACCTTCCGTTTGGCAGCCATATAATGAGACACATGGTCTACCTCGACCGTCGAATTCAACTATCAACGCGCTATGAGAAATATAAAGTGTTTTAAGAATATCTAGTTTTTTTGAAATTTTTTTTACGGAATTTCCAAAAAAAGTTCAAACAAAATTTGTTCAAAATTCAATTCTAAATCAATGTTAAAGAATAAAATATCTGATGTGCCCAACACATGACTTTCTTATACTTACGGATAGTATCACAATAATTACTTTTCCTAAAGAAATTAAGTTAAATTTCTTGTAAAAATTCTGAAGGTTTCCAGCAATTTTCAAATAGTCTCTGTCGCACTTATTGCAATACGCATAAATCTGTCCTTGTCCCACTCATTATAACCGAATTTTACGACAAAAATATGTTTTATTTTATATTTTTGACCTATTACTCACTTAAAAAAATCCCCCGATATGAAATTACATTTGTTTATTCATTATTATTATTTTCAGTACCATAGAAACCAGTAAAATAAAAAAAAAACTAATGATCCGTCCTTCTGGGATTCGAACCCGGGACCTTCCGTTTGGCAGCCATATAATGAGACACATGGTCTACCTCGACCGTCGGATTCAACTATCAACGCGCGCTATGAAAAATATAAAGTGTTTTAAGAATATCTAGTTTTTTTAAATTTTTTTGACGGAATTTCAAAAAAAGTTCAAACAATTCTAAATCAATGTTAAAGAATAAAAAAATCTCATAAATTGTTCAAGATATTCCTAAAAAACCTAAAAATGTCATCAGGTAACTGTCACTTGTTTTGGTGCTAGATGAAAAACATTGAATGTGGCACCCACAATTTTGTTCAAACTCTTAAATATGAAATTTGAATCAAATCCGAGAACTCGTTTTTGAGTTATGGTGGATACAGACAGACACACAGACACACAGACAGACAGACATCATGGCGAAAATGGTCAGAATGGATTCAGGCGCCCTCAAAACGTGTAAATCCATCAAAATCTCGAAGTCGAAAAAAATCACGATTCCTATACTTCCTTATACTGCGTATAAAAAAGTAAAAAATCTCATAAATTGTTTATTTTTCAAGATATTCCTAAAAAACCTGAAAATGTCTTCAGGTAACTGTCACTTGTTTTGGTGCTAGATGAAAAACATTGAATGTGGCACCCACAAATTTGTTCAAACTCTTAAATATGAAATTTGAATCAAATCCGAGAACTCGTTTTTGAGTTATGGTGGATACAGACAGACACACAGACACACAGACAGACAGACATCATGGCGAAAATGGTCAAAATGGATTCAGGGGCCCTCAAAACGTGTAAATCCATCAAAATCTCGAAGTCGAATAAAATCACGATTACAATACTTCCTTATACTTCGTATAAGAAAGTAAAAATATTGGTCCTTCTGGGATTGGAACTCAGGACCTTCAGTTTAGGAACCAAGTCCCTATGTCAATAGAGTCTATCTAGGCCGTCTGATTCAACGCGTACAATGAGAAATATAAATGTTATAGGAATAGGTATCTCTTTTTTTTTGAAATTTTTTTTGACACAATTTCAAAAAAGTTCATGCAAAATATGATCAAAATGTAATTCTAAGTCAATGTTAAAGAATAAGTAAAAAAATTTCGTGAATTGTTAATTTTTCAAGATATTCCAAAAAAACCTAAAAATGTCTTCAGGTAAGTACCACTTGTGTTGGTGCTAGATGAAAAAGATTTAATGTGGTATCCACAATTTTGTTCAAACTTTTATTAACTATGAAATTTGAATGAATTCCGATAAGTTGTTTTTGAGTTATCGTGGATACAGACAGACATCATGACGAAAATGTTCAAAATGGATTCAAAGGTCCTCAAAACGTGTAAATCCATCAAAATCTCGAAGTCGAAAAAAATCACGATTACTATATTTTCTTATTACTTCGTATAAGAAAGTAAAAAGTTTGCTCAAACTGTATTATGTACAATACCTAAGTATATTGTATGTACTATACTATATTCTATTTAAAATATATGTACTAATTTTTCAAATTTAATTTTAACTGTAATCTAACAAAAGTGTGCCAATAATTAGTATTTAACAGCAAAAATATCGTCGTGTTTAATTAACGTAGTTGGTATAAAGATATCATTATCTATAGTATAGTAATTAACGCAGTATTAGAAGTACAATGTCGCGATCTATAGGTAAACAGTCCCATTATATTATATTGCAATAAATAGTACTATAAAAACAATAAATGAAAACATTTTACCATATTATTTAACGGAGTTAAATTGCTTTTCCTTGTATTGGACTGAACTAGCTTACATGAATAAATAGTATATTTCTAAAAAATTAATAAATTGTATAAATTTACATTTTATTTGCGACTTTCATTATAACTAAACAATGGGATCCCATTAAACCGAAAGTTATGTATTTTTTATTTGAATATCATTGATCTCTATGTGAATTATCGATATCTCCAGTTGGTTACAAGCCGCTACCCGAGGATTGTTACCTTCCTATGATGTTAATTGTCGATACGTTCCGTGTTACATATTATACTTTTTCCGCTACCAAAAGGATTTAACATCTACAAAAACAATAATTAAACAAATAAAGTCATTTAAAATTTAGAATTAGAATTTTTTAGTAACCTGTGAAGCAGGTTGTTATGGCAGGTACTTCAATGAAAATCAATAAACAACAAATTTCTCAAATACTTCTCGCGTGTCTTTTTATTGTAAAAATCAATTTAAAAAATTAATAAATATGAATATAGAAGAAGCGGCAGAAGTTGCATGTTTGGATTTATTGCCAACTAAATCTCGCAAAAGGTATGAATTAACATACCAAATATTCAAAAATGATCGAACCAAAAAGATTTAGAAACTTTGTCCGAAAATGTGATGCTAGCATACATGCTATAAAACCTCGGGGCACCAGGCGAACCCTGTTGTATATAGCCTTCTTGCACACAGGGCGCCAGTGTGCATAGTGACCAACCTTTCCCCCACACTCGCGGGACCAATATGGATACCCTAAATAAAAATACAGATCCAGAGGGGAGAAATCCCCCGAGGAAACAATTGTCCGGGTCAATCTAAGTGCGTTGAACCGGTTAAAGAGGGGTAGAGAAGTAGAGAAAGGGACCGAGTTCGGGGCCTCCAAAGGGCTACCTCGCCCGGGACCAGGATCTGCGACGAAGCCCCAACAAACCCCGGTCAACATGGCAAGCCACATGCACCGGAAGAAACAGATGTTGTAGGGACGGTGATAAGGCCAGGGACCTCTGCGGAGGAACCGGCCCAGGAATCAGGACCTTCAACGGCAACCCAAAACACCGAGGGGCTTAAGCGCACTCGTTCAGATGGGAGTACTCTTCCCCAACAAAGAGCACGGTAGTACAAGAGTAGGGTAGTACAACCTGCTATTTCTTATAGAACCGCGGTGTCGGATGTTCGGGTGGTAGTGATACACGAAGGACATCCAGAAATAACCCTAAGCGATGAGCAGATGGGACTTGTAAAAGCTGCACTGATCAAAGCTTTGAATGAGATCCCGGAAGGAAGACCTGCACCAAGGTTTTCAGAAGTAAGGAGAAAGGGGAACTACCTTCATGCTTACTGTGCTGATGAAGCCACTAGGGACTGGTTGGCGCAGGTTGCAGGTTTAGGAGCGTCCGCCCCTAAACCTGCAACCTGCGCTGGACCTACCTCGACTACACCTAGTAGTGAGATCGGAGGCACTAATGGCAGCATACAGGCTGAGGAATGATGATCTCGGGAGTACCCGCATTAAAGAGTACCACACCGAGATCTTTAACGATATGGAAAATAACTACATGCTAAACATGCCGTTGGATAGAATCAGCACTGTCCTTAACTTCCGCAAACCTTTTAGGGTGATTATACCTGAAAAGGGGGAGGCAATAGAGGTTCAGGCGCTGAAAAACCGTAAAGAATCCATCTGGTACACAGATGGATCAAAAGCAACGCGCAACTCATGCAGGAATATATGAGGAAAGCACAGGGGAATGCGTAAACATTAACCTGGGCTGCCTCGCAACTGTGTTCCAGACGGAAATAGTCGCAATAACTGCCTGTGTACAGGTCGTGAAGGAGAGGGCATACTCAAATAAGCGGATCTGCATCATAACGGCAGCACTTAAAGCCTTGGAAAATGTAGAGATACGCTCCAAAGCTGTAAAACAATACCTCGATGCATTATTAGAACTGGCACAAAGCACCAGTTTAACACTGAAGTGGGTGCAGGACACAAAGGCATCGAGGGAAATGAAAGAGCTGACTATTCAGCAAAACAGGGAGCTGTAAAGGAATTTTTATTATACTTATCCGAAAACACCTTGTTTTCATCTGTTTTTGCAATGACGTAAAGGTGACATTTTCAGAACAGCGCACGGAAAAATTTTCCCGATCTCCTATTCTTTTTTCCGTGCGCTAAATATGACAGAAAATAAAACATTGTTGTGTTTGCCTACTATTTTTACGACGTATTATTATTACTTTGAAAATAAAATGTTCTAGAATTACTTCTAATCCTCTTTTGGGTGGTTTTTAGATAAGTATTAAAAAATATCTTTCATTTCACGTCCAGAAATGGATTTTCCGTGCTTGCATGACTTCCCGTGTTCCACTTCGCCTCCCACGAGAATTTGTCACGCGCGCACGGAAAAATCCTTATTTCTAGACTGGTAATGAAATATATTATAGTGGGTCCCGAACCTACTTGCGGGATAGCCTATCAGACCGCAAGGGGGACGGCAAAGGAACTACTAAGACAACAGCACTTATTGGATGAGCGTACCAGGACTAAGACAGTCACGGTTATTCATAAGGGGGCCATCCAAAACAAGAGCCTAGGTAATATTAAAACTTAGTAGACAACAACTAAGGGTGGCAGTAGGACTTTTAACAGGACCTTAGACCATATACTACATGGACTGAGCATATTTCAAAAATTGTGGTTCTAACATGCGTTGGGTTAGTAAATACGCGCGTTGGGCCAATAATAATAATATAGGTAATGTCATCGCCAAGCTCTCACAGCTGTCAGTAATGTCTGGCAAATCGTTATGAAGAGATACACCAAAGATACCTACACGATTCAACAATGAGTAAAAATGGATGTTCTGTTCGACAAACTTTTCGTGCACTGCGAGAAATTTACACTAGTAAAAATTCGGTGTGAAAATCAACACGAAAAAGGGTCTATATGAGGCCTCCGTTTATAGTGTAAAGTTTACCAAAAGCATATTATGTGAATTTTTCTTTGTTCTTGTAACGATGATGCTCACACCACACATGATGTAAAAACTACCACATAAGATGAAATCATACTGCAGAGTGTAAATATTCACCAAATAATTTGAGGAAACACAGATGTGGGTGGACATTTAATCGGACAGTGGTTGAATAAACAATATATTCGTTTCACCACAGTTACATTAGGGTTAAAATATTTAATTTGGTGTAAAATTTTCACGAAAACTGTTTTACCACTTAAGTTTGGTGAAGCAAAGTCCTCAATTTTTACTAGTGTACGGTCAACATTTGTAAGTTGGAAATTGATCCAGATTTCAGATATAAAATCGAAGAAAACAAGTAAAATAAAATGTTGGTACATTAGTTACACATGTACTACTTCTTTCAGCATTATTCCATTCATTTTTACATTATTTTTCAGTTATTTCACTTGAAAACACTCTTTACGTAAATTAAAAAATGTTACGGTCCTGTGTTGCACAACTACCTAAGTACGTCCCTGATTGGTCCAGCGCGCGAACTAATCCAACGCATGTTGGAACACGAACTACAATGTATCGGGATAGGATAGACTCAGTCCATGTAATATATGGTCTAAGAACAGGACACCTCACGACCATAGGGGTGAATGATGACTCTACGTGTAGGATGTGTGGTGAAGAGGATGAAACGCCTCACCACATCCTATGCCAATGACCAATGTCCAGCTTTAGCAGCAAAAAGGCACTGGCACTTCGGGGTACCGTATCCTGAACCCGAAGAGTTAACGGCTGCATCCTTGGACTGTGTTCTCAAATTTATTGAGAATACAGAACTGATGGGGTAAAAACCGGATGGGGACACAATAAGCTTCGAGCTTCAGTGCAGTGGGAGTAGTACCACACCCCCTACCGTAATAATAAATACATGCTAGAACGCTCAAAAACATTGAAATCACCAGCCAGTTTTGGTGAATACTCTATGTTAAAGTCGACTATTAACAAGGAAAATGTGGATATTTCTAAATACCCAAAACTAATTGGTTATTTGAAAAGAAAAAACCAAGGATATCGTCCCAAAAAGTCGAAAACCCTTGAGTCCATTTGAACGTGCAACACTTTCTGACCCACGAATTCTTACCCCTTCCCTGGGGATCTTTCTGTCCTCTATAATATATACGTCCTTGTATGGCACATAACTTGATAAACTTCAAAAGGATGATACAAGCTAAGACCGTCGTTTTTCATTTCATAACCACCTTTGACCAAGATAATTTTTGATCTCTCGGTATAATATTGTATTCGGCTTACATCTGCGACTCTGTTAGTTAATTCTGACGTAGATACTTTAGGACTCAAGAGACACGGTGGCTGGAAGTCTACCTCGATTGCCGAAAGTTATGTCGATGAATCTATCAGCAATAAATTAGAAACTGCTAACAGGATATTCTACAACAAAAGTACAAAATCAGACAATTGTGGTGCGCCATTGGATCCTGAACGAAATGAAGATGGGAAAAACGAAAATCCGGGCGAAAATCACTTCGACATCAATAGAATTATATCATCGTTACATGCGGAAAGTGCGTCACTTGCATTTCGTACAAAAGAAAGCCATTTGTCAGAAAAAAAAACAGAAAACACACAACACATGGTTATAAAAAATTCATCTTTCTCAAATTGCAGTTTCGTGTTCAATAGGGACTTTGCATGATTTTCAAAATATTTTTTTTTTGAAAAGCTGATACCAAATTATCACTATAAATATATTAGTAAGGGAGACGGCTGCAGTTTTACTACCCCTAGCGAGTTATGTGTTCTGACTATCATTAATATACAGGGTGATTTTTTTAAGGCGCCCATTAGAAAATTTTCAACTTCTAATTGAGCTAAGGATCTGAAATTTGGAACCTAGGCATAATAGACGATTACGAGTCAAAATGAAATATTTCCAAGATGGCGGCACTTTCGAAAATTGTGGAAGCAGGCGCCATATTTGTTTTTTTAAATGGCAATTCCTAATTATTATTTCATATTTGGATTCGGCATTTCATTCTGAGTACAATGAACCAAGGTTGTCATTACTTATCTATCATAATCAATGACATATGTTCATTTTTCTCTTAAAATTTCCAGAAACAAGGGTTAATTAAAAAATTCATATCTCACGCACCTTGAAAGATAAGTTAATGAATTTTTTTTAGTCGATTCTCTAAATTTCGACGAATCTTTCTAGCTGTAACCCATGTCTGAGCGAGATTTCCTGCGATTGCTACGATTTTTAGAACTTGAGAATCACAAAATGTTGAAAACTCAATTTTTTCAAATGGCACCTACCTATTCTTAAGTACCCATTGGATGTAAAATCGAATTTTAAGGGGAGTTATACTAGCATGTTCTATACCTAACTCATATCGTTTTGGAATTATTTGCATTTTTTGTGTAAAAAGGTAGGTATTTATTGATTTCCACAATTTTTAAAATTCATAAGTAGGCTAAAAACAAAAACAATTGATGTTACTATCAACAACAATAAAATAAATGTCAAAATCAGTGCCAGTTTTGTTGTTTGCTATCTAACAAAAAGATCTAAATGAAATAAGAAGAGCTACCGGTGCTGCTGTACACAGACGTACAATTAAATGTCTGCAGCAGAATGGGGGGCCATATTGAAAATATTTTGTAGATATATTGCATTCAAAACGTTGATTGAATTACATTTTCTGTTAAATGTTAATTGTTTTTTTTCATAGACTACTTATGAATTTCAAAAATCAATAAATATCTACCTTTTTACACAAAAAATTCAAATAATTCCAAAACGATATGAGTTAGGTATAGAACATGCTAGTATAACTCCCCTTAAAATTCGATTTTACATCCAATGGTGACTTAAGAATAGGTAGGTGCCATTTGAAAAAATTGAGTTTTCAACATTTTGTGATTCTCAAGTTCAAAAAATCGTAGCAATCGCAGGAAATCTCGCTCGGACATGGGTTAGAAATATTCCTCGAAATTTGGAGAATCGATTAAAAAAAAATTCATTAACTTATCTTTCACGGTTCATGAGATGTGAATTTTTTAATTAACCCTTGTTTCTGGAAATTTTAAGTGAAAAATGAACATATGTCATTGATTATGACAGATAAGTAATGACAAGCTTGGTTCATTGTTCTCAGAATGAAGTACCGAATCCAAATATGAAATAAAAATTATTGATTGCCATTTAAAAAAACAAAGATGGCGCCTGCTTCCACCATTTTCGAAAGTGCCGCCATCTTGGAAATATTTCATTTTGACTCGTAATCGTCTATTATGCCTAGGTTCCAAATTTCAGATCTCTAGCTGAACTAGACGTTGAAAATTTTCTAATGGGCGCCTTAAAAAAATCACCCTGTATAGCTCTAATATGTGCAATCGTGGAACGACAATCCTGCCTGAGCAAATGCTGCCGGAAATACCTTTAAAAAATTGTTAAAAAGTTATAAAATTTGTGACAGTACTCCCATGTCATTTTGTAATAAATAATACAAAAAAATGTCACTTAACAAATGCTGACCAGCAACAGAATAGAAATTTTGACGGGTGTCGAGCTCGTAAAACTCAACTTTCAAGCCAAATATGCAAACTGAATTGCAAAAAATGGTAGCAGCAAGCAACAATGTAAGTAATAATTAAATTCAAGTTACTCACTCAGTTAAGACTTATGGAAAAAGGGTTATAGAAGTTTGAAATTCAGATAAATATATATATAAATAATATAAATATAAAAATAAATCGCATTGAGTGATAATTACAAAACGAATTAAAGATTACCTACATATAATAAACTCTGGCCCAATTACGTTTGTTTACTTAAAGTTATTAAATTACAAAAATGAATAAGGAAACTGAGCCTGAACCAAAGAATGATCAACAAATAAGAAGCGTGTGTGGTGTTTGTAGGAGTGCGGCAGTAAGGAAGAGGGTGGAGTGTATAAACTGTAAAGCGGTTTTTCATAAGAGTTGTTCAGACAGGGCTGCAAGCTGCTGCTCCAAAAAAAAATTTGTCATACAGAGTCATTCCAGCATATCTGGAGACAATGAAAACAGCGATCAGGAAACTGCTGACATAATAGATAAATCGGTTCATTGGGAAAACAAACTCCTGAAAGAGATGAACTTCGACTTAAAAAAAACTGTTAAAGATCTCAATGAAGAAATACAATACTTGAAAGAGGAAAACCTCAAATTACAACAGGAAATTGTCACAGTCAACCAAATCAAGTTAGTACCAAGATCCGAAAAAACTGATATTTACGCTACTAAAGAAGAAGTTTCCCTACAAATTTCTAAGTTAATAAACGAAATCGAATTATTAAAACGAAATTATAGCAAAAATCCTGAGCCTGAAAAAACGCAACTAGGAGTATAAACATGTCAACAAAAGTAGCATCAACAAATCTGAAGGTATCATATGCGGAAACCTGTAAGAAAGACGTAAGAAGTAACTTGCCAGGAAAAACAGTTGCTACAAACCAAATTATACAAAATTTGAACGGGGATGAAATTATTAAAAATTCTGACCTGAATAAATCCGTTTCAGAACAGAATGAAGATAAATTCCAGTTGGCCCGAAATAGAAAACAAAAATCAAAAAATTACAATTCACAAGATGTTATGAAAACTAAACCTAAACCCAAACCCATTATTGGGAGTGGACAAAATAAATCGCTAATGAGTGTACCAAAGACTAGTATGTCATATATACACATCAGCCGAATGCATCCGGAGACGTCCATCGAAGATATAATTGACTACCTTAAACCAAGTGTTGGACAAGTTAGTTGTGAAAAACTTAACTCAAAACTCCCCCAAGTTTAGGCTTCATTTAAAGTCTCCCTGCCTAGTCAACATCTCGAAGAAGTAATGAACCCCTCTACATGGCCGGAAGGGGCTACCATAAACAAGTTTTTTATCCGACGACTGCACGACATAAAGAAGAAATAGCACACAAACCTAAGAAGAAACATAAAGAAGAAACTGCACAAGTAAAAAATGAATAAAATTTATGCGTAGTGCATCTAAATATCCAGTGTATCAAAAATAAAATGGATGAAGTTGAACTATTTCTGGATCAGGAAAATATTGACGTAATGTGTGTTAGTGAGAGTTGGTGTACTGATGAAGAAACCAATTTGATCAGTTTTCCTGGATACAGGGTGGTGAGTTGCTTCTGCAGAAAAACTTATACACATGGTGGTGTTTTGATTCTGGTTAGAGATTGTTTGGGTGCAGGTGAGCTTTTACAGTGTGTAAAATTAAGTGTGGAAAAAACATTTGAATGTGCAGCAATTGATTTACTTATAAATAACAATAATATTTGTGTTCTATGTATATATCGCTCACCAGGTAGCGATACATTGGATTTTTTTACTATACTTGAAGAATGTCTGAATGCACTTTGTTCTAAGAAATATTCTGAACTTGTTATTTGTGGAGATCTGAATATAGACTACTTATTGTCAGGGCTCAGTTTATCGATATCTTGGATTCATACTGTCTAGAACCGGTTTTTAATGAACCAACTAGATTGGGGAAAAAAAATTCTACTGCTATTGATTATGTTTTAACTAACTTTAACACTAGTATAACATGTAAGAACATAATTCATAATGGTTTGTCTGATCATTCTCCACAGAAAATTGTGTTTCCTGTTGAATGTGCCGCAGCAGATGAAAAATTTGTTTCTTGGTCGTTTTCGAGGAAAAATTTTGATATGTTTTGTAATTGCCTTGTTGGTGAGGGATGGCATGGGGTGTATAACGGATGTTCACCGAAAGAAAAGTTTAGCAATTTTATGAATAATCTTTTGAGATATTATAATATAAGTTTTCCTCTCATTGCAAGAGCAAACCACAGCAAAAGAAATGACAAAGGGTGGTTGACTAGGGGCATAAGGATATCATCCATTAGATTGAAGGAGCTCTATGCACTGCAAAGCATGGGAGCCATCAGTCTAGGTTATTATAAGAAATATAAAACTATTTACAGTCGTGTCCTAAGGGAAGCAAAGAAAATGTTTTTCAATAGCAAAATTATAAAATCTAAGAATAAATCCAAAGCAGTATGGGGAATAATAAATAATTCGGTTAAAAACTCAATTAAGGGTAAGTGTGGGAACGAAAACTTTAGGATTCTGTTAGGTGACGAAGAAATAACAAATAAGCTTGACATTGCTGAAGCATTTAACCATTACTTTGTCGAAATGCCGAAGAATGTTGTTTTGGAAAATAGTGGTACTCCAGCATTAATTGGGGAAATGTGATTAGTTTCGCATACATTTTTTGTTACGGACGTTGAGGTCACTGAACTATTAAATATAATATCAGAACTAAAAAATTCAAATTCGGTTGGACCAGATCAATTTTCTACTGACATATTGAAGAGGACTGCTTATCTTCTTGCTGACCCGCTCTGCCATGCCATAAATGCTTGTTTCAGCAGTGGTTATTTTCCTGAGTCGCTGAAAACTTCAAAGGTGGTAAGTGTGCATAAGAGGGGTGATCCTGTACTATTAACCAACTATAGACCAATATCAATCTTATCGGTGTTTTCTAAGGTAATTGAGAAACTGCTACCTAGACGAATTGTAACCTTTTTGGAAAAAAATAATATATTATCTAGTAATCAACATGGCTTTAGAAATAAAAAATCTACAGCTACAGCGTTGGTTGACATCTTGGATCACGTTTATAAACATCTAGACGGAGGTGATAAAGTGATGGCACTATTCGTAGATCTCACAAAAGCCTTTGACCTGGTCGATCACAGCGTGTTGTTAGACAAGCTGGAGGGTTGTGGTATACGCGGGGTGGGAAATGAGCTGCTCAGGTCCTATTTAACTTCTCGTACACAATTTGTTACATTTGAGGGTAGAAACTCGAAAGAGCTAGAAATAAAGACAGGTGTCCCACAGGGTAGCGTTCTTGGGCCGCTGCTTTTTTTAATTTATATGAATGATATAAGTAGTTATATTGACGTGTTTCACCGTGCGTTCGCTGACGATGTTACTCTGGTAAATTTTGACAAAAAGAGTAATATGTTAACTTATCGAATGACCAAAAATTTGACAAATCTCGATCAATATTTTGGTAAAAACAAATTAGCTTTAAACCAAAGTAAAACGTATTCAATGCAATTTTTTCCTTGTCCTACTCATTACACTGAAAGTCAATTGCTTAAACTCCGGGGCAAATCAATACAGCAAGTTGAGACTTTTAAATTGCTAGGTGTTCAAATTGATATATCCCTAAATTGGAGAGAACATGTAGATTTTGTCATTAAAAGGGTGGCAAGTGGTTGCTATGCATTGAAGAGATTGCGGCAGATATCTGACGAAAATGTTTGCAAGATATACTACCATGCCAGTTTTGAATCTATTATAAGATATGGAATTGTCTGCTGGGGTTCATCAGCGGCAGGGAGAGTATTTAGAATTCAGAAAAGAGCACTTAGATGCATGTATGGTTTGAGGTATCTTGAGTCTTGTCGGGAATTATTTAGAGAGAAACAGATACTAACTTTTCCCTGTTTATATATATATGAGGTGTTAAAATTTGTACGAGAAAACATGGAATTGTTTAATTTTCAAAACGAAACTCATGGCTATGAAACAAGACATGGATTCAGTTTAAGATACAATGTTCATAGACTGAGCCTTTACGAAACAAATGTTTACTATGTTGGGGCAAAAATGTATAATAGTCTTCCTTTGGAAATTAAATGCTGTGATAAGAAACATTTTAATGTTGAGGTGAAAAAATTTTTAATCGAAAAAGTGTACTATAGTGTGAATGACTTTCTTAAATAGGTTTTAAATTGTGTTTTGTAGTTTTAATATTTTACGATAATTATAATGTGTATATGTATTGTTTATCGATTGTTCTTAATGTGTACTTGTATGTAGAAATTTCGATTTATGTAACTGTGACTTATCCTATATCATGTAATGATCTTTTGGATGAATAAAATACTATTTACTATTTACTATTTATTTACTCAATTACATGTAATTTAAAAAATTTGAAATTTCTCGATTATATGAAATTTAGTAAGTCGATTGTAATCGAATACATGTAATTTGAAATTTGGGATTAGTTATTTAGAACATCTCTGGTTCCAATGATGAAAATGATGCGAATATCTTATAATTCAATTATGCTGAATAAGGCTCTGCAAATTTTAAATTGAAAAAAAGAATCTTATAGGGTGAAATTTCCGATTCCGCTAATTTATTCCCAAAATACTCCGACATAGCAATAATGTAGTGACAATCATTTTACCATCATTGCCGAATTATAATAATAAAACTATACATGTTGCCGGTTAACATTTTTATTCTGTTGCTGGTCAGCATTTGTTGGGTGACATTTTTTTGTATTATTTATTACAAAATGACATGGGAGTACTGTCACAAATTTTATAACCTTTTAACAATTTCCGGCAGCATTTGCTCAGGCAGGATTTTCGTTCCATGGTTGCACATATTAGAGCTATATATTAATGATAGTCAGAACACATAACTCGATAGGGGTAGTAAAACTGCAGCCGTCTCCCGGACTATATATTTTTGAAAAAAATTTTTGGTCCGTACTTTCCGGATAAATAAATAAAAAGTATTGTAAATTTTGAAATGTCCACGCATTGTCCGGAAACGCCCGAATCGGCCAAAAAGGCTGCTGACGTCACGAATCTAGTTCCACAGTGCAGTGTGCCACATTTTGACTTATTTCGAAAAATGTCAAGCGCGTAAGAAATATTTAGACATTGCAATATTAACTAGATTCGTGACGTCACACGGGACTGACCGATCTCAAAGCGTTTTCGGGCGGCAATAATATACATATTTGAATTACGAATGGTTTTATTATGTACAAATATTGAGTAAAAAAATTATTTTTGCTGTAGGGTATTTTAAAATATAGTCGTTTTACATTTCTAACAGAAAATATCTGATGTGTCCAACACATGACTTTCTTATACGGATAGTACCACAATTACTTTTCCTGAAGAAATTAAGTTAAATTTCTTGTAGAAATCGTGTTTAAATTTTGAGGGTTTCCAGTAATTTTCAAATTATCTCTGTCGCACTTATTGCAATACACATAGATCTGTCCTTGTCCCACTCATTATAACCGAATTTTACGACAAAAATGTTTATTTTAGATTTTTGACCTACTACTCACTTAAAAAAATCTTCCGGTATAAAATCACATTTATTTATTCATTATTATTGTTTTCGGTACCATAGAAACCAGTAAATAATAAAAAAAAAATAATGGTCCTTCTGGGATTCGAACCCGGGACCTTCCGTTTGACAGCCAAGTCCCTTTAGTCACTAATCTATCTAGACTGTCGGTCGGATTCAACGATCAACGGGCACTATGAGAAATATAAGTGTTTTAAGAATATCGCGTTTTTTTTTTAATTTTTTTGACGGAATTTCAAAAAAATCTTCAAACAAAATTTGTTCAAAATTTAATTCTAAATCAATGTTAAAGAATAAAAAAAATCTCATAAATTGTTTATTTTTCAAGATATGTATTCCTAAAAAACCTAAAAATGTCTTCAGGTAAGTACCACTTCCGTTGGTGCTAGATGAAAAACATTTAATGTGGCACCCACAAATTTGTTCAAACTCTTAAATAAGAAATTTGAATCAAATCCGATAATTCGTTTTTGAGTTATGGTGGATACAGACAGACACACAGTCAGACATCATGGCGAAAAGGGTCAAAATGGATTCAGCGGCCCTCAAAACGTGTAAATCCATCAAAATCTCGAAGTCGAAAAGAATCACGATTACTATACTTTCTTATTAGTTCGTATAAGAAAGTAAAAACGGAATTTAAAAAAAAATGAAACATCCCTATATATTTCGCCAAAAATTGAAAACTATATGTATTGTTATTGATCTTATTTTATTGAAGTCTTTCCAAAATATTACCTTTCAAAATGATATTCGTATGATAGCTGCTTGATTCTAAATTGTTCTTGGGAAGTGAAATTCTATTAAGAAATACAGTTATTCCACAAAGTCATGTTATTAATATATTTGTACCTCAACGTTCTAACAGGAACTAAAAGTTAAAAGACCATCTTTTATGTACCCTATCACAGTACAAATTATGGTCTAACTAAATAATCCACTTGATAGAGCATGTGGTATGGCAAATGAATTATGCCTTGACTTTTTACTTGCTTATACGAAGTAATAAGAAAGTAAGTATAGTAATCGTGATTTTCTTCGACTTCGAGATTTTAATGGATTTACACGTTTTGAGGACCCCTGAATCCATTTTCACCATGATGTCTGTCTGTGTGTGTGTCTGTCTGTCTGTATCCACGGTAACTCAAAAACGACTTATCGGATGAGATTCAAATTTCATATTTAAGAGTTTGAACAAAATTGTGGGTGCCACATTAAATCTTTTTCATCTAGCACCAACACAAGTGACACTTACCTAAAGACATTTTTAGGTTTTTTAGGAATATCTTGAAAAATAAACAATTTATGAGATTTTTTTATTCTTTAACATTGATTTAGAATTGAATTTTGAACAAATTTTGTTTGAATTTTTTTTTGAAATTCCGTCAAAAAAATTTCAAGAAATGAAACACCTACTTTTGTCGTAAAATTCGGTTAGAATGAGTGGGACAAGGATAGATTTATGCGTATTGCAATAAGTGTGAGAGAGACTTCCGAAAATTATATTAAAATTGCTGGAAACGCTCAAAATTGAAACACGATTTTTACAATAAATTTAACTTAATTTCTTTAGGAAAAGTCATTGTGGTACTATCCGTATAAGAAAGTCATGTGTTGGACACATCGGATATTTTCATATATAGCTTGGGCAACTAAAAACATCTTTGTGTACCTAATTGAGTGTCTGTTGTTTTTAATTTATTTAATTTATTTTGTGCATGTAGTTTACTTAGGTTTAAGTTGTGTATTGATTTGTAGGTTGAATTGTTTTGTGATTTGATGTACAGTTAATTTCAAAATTTTAGAATATACCTCAAAAATCAAGAAGTTGATTAATTACAGTTTTTTCTACATGTAAAGATAGGGTTACCAGATGGGTCTCGCGAAAAATCAGCGCATGATCGCTTGCACTCACCCCCCACCCCCTCGCCATTAAACTTAACAAAATTTTCAATTTTCACACTTACCGATAACTAAGATAACTTAAAAAAATAGAAATCTTGTTTCAAAACGCATGTAAAAAACGAAAATATGTGAAAAAAAATATCTGATGTGCCCAACACATGACTTTCTTATACTTACGGATAGTATCACAATAATTACTTTTCCTAAAGAAATTAAGTTAAATTTCTTGTAAAAATTTTTAAGGTTTCCAGCAATTTTCAAATAGTCTCTGTCGCACTTATTGCGATAC
The DNA here is from genome assembly GCA_963942485.1 of Pediacus dermestoides. Lineage (NCBI taxonomy): Eukaryota > Metazoa > Arthropoda > Insecta > Coleoptera > Cucujidae > Pediacus > Pediacus dermestoides. The sequence continues at coordinate 16,309,663 of OZ012626.1, forward strand.
GCATAAATCTGTCCTTATCCCACTCATTATAACCGAATTTTACGACAAAAATGTGTTTTATTTTAGATTTTTGACCTATTACTCACTTAAAAAAATCTCCCGTTATGAAATTACATTTATTTATTCATTATTATTGTTTTCGGTACCATAGAAACCAGTAAAATAAAAAAAAAACTAATGAACCGGTCCTTCTGGGATTCGAACCCGGGACCCTCTGTTTGGCAGCCATATAATGAAACACATGGTCTACCTCGACCATCGGATTCAACTATCAACGCGCGCTAAGAGAAATATAAAGTGTTTTAAGAATATTTAGTTTTTTTGAAATTTTTTTGAAGGAATTTCAAAAAAAAGTTCAAACAAAATTTGTTCAAAATTCAATTCTAAATCAATGTTAAAGAATAAAAAAATCTCATAAATTGTTTATTTTTCAAGATATTCCTAAAAAACCTAAAAATATCTTCAGGTAACTGTCACTTGTTTTTGTGCTAGATGAAAAACATTGAATGTGGCACCCACAATTTTGTTCAAACTCTTAAATATGAAATTTGAATCAAATCCGATAACTCGTTTTTGAGTTATGGTGGATACAGACAGACACACAGACAGACAGACAGACAGACAGACACACAGACATACACACAGACAGACACACAGACATCATGGCGAAAATGGTCAAAATGGATTCAGGGGCCCTCAAAACGTGTAAATCCATCAAAATCTCGAAGTCGAAAAAAATCACGATTACAATACTTCCTTATACTACGTATAAGAAAGTAAAAATGCAAAAAATCGCCGTTTCGGGTAAAAATCAGCAAATTTCATGAAAAATCAGTACTCAGCGCCAAGGGTCAAAAATCAACGCATTCGCTGACAAATCAGCGCGTCTGGTAACCCTATGTAAAGATACCCTTTTGAAATTTGAACGTCATATTTTTACTTTCTTATACGTAGTATAAGGAAGTATTGTAATCGTGATTTTTTTCGACTTCGAGATTTTGATGGATTTACCCGTTTTGAGGGCCCCTGAATCCATTTTGACCATTTTCGCCATGATGTCTGTCTGTGTGTCTGTGTGTCTGTGTGTCTGTGTGTCTGTCTGTATCCACGATAACTCAAAAACGACTTAACGGATTTGATTCAAATTTCATATTTAAGAGTTTGAACAAAATTGTGGGTGCCACATTAAATCTTTTTCATCTAGCATCAACACAAGTGGTACTTACCTGAAGACATTTTTAGGTTTTTTAGGAATATCTTGAAAAATAAACAATTTACGACATTTTTTTATTCTTTAACATTGATTTAGAATTAAATTTTGAACAAATTTTGTTTGAAACTTTTTTTGAAATTCCGTCAAAAAATTTTATTTATATAGTGGCGCCATCTATCTCTGATTTACAAAGTACATGTTGTTTACATACAGAAATCTATACCGTTGAGGAAATCGATTGTAGCATTACTATTTGAAAAGATCGACGGCTACAACGGCTACGGTTTTATGTTTTGGATATCATGGCAACTCGATTAAAAATTTTTCTAATATATACAATAAAGTCGTGAAATTTTATTATGCATGCAAATCTACATTAAAGATATCGACGCCATATTTTTTGTGAATGCTCTTTCAATTTTTAGACGTGTCGACAAAGTAACAAAAGTGTTTTATTTTGCGCCGTTTTTTAATAATTATAAATTATTTACATATTTATATAGTGTTGCCATCTATCTCTGAGTGGCTGTTGTTTACATTACAGAAATCTATTTGTTTTTATACTAAAGATTCTATTTGCATTAAACACACGAAGAGCTCGAATAAAGTTATAAAAATTTAAAAAGTGAAAACCAATTAATCCAATCCTGGTGAGAGTGGCTATATCGCCAAACACCAAAAACTTGACATTGCTTTGCAATCCAAGTACGAAGAAGAAGAAGAGATTGTTAGTCAAACAGCTGTGAAAGGCAAAAGATCGAAATATTTTGATGAGAAGGATTATTGTGCACTGCACAGTTTGTTTGAGTGAAACGTTGACCAAAACTGAGAAGTATTTTATAAATCTTTAAAGTTTAGCTACAACAAATTCAAAGATATCAAGCATTTTTCGCACTGTGGAATTTTCATAAGTATTCTGTTATTTATTTGTCCTAAAATCTGGCAGTAATGAGTGGGACAAGGACAGATTTATGCGTATTGCAATAAGTGCGACAGAGACTATTTGAAAATTGCTGGAAACCCTCAAAATTTTTACAAGAAATTTAACTTAATTTCTTTAGGAAAAGTAATTATTGTGATACTATCAGTAAGTATAAGAAAGTCATGTGTTGGGCACATCAGATATTTTATATAGGTTATAGGTAAGTTCTCTTTAACCAAAATGTCCATGTTTTTGCCATCTTTGTTTCACCATTTGCAAGGTGCTCTTTGCGATGTTATAATGTTGGGCCACCCTCCGGATCGACCACCCGCCTTCTAACTTTTTCATTTTCGGTAAGATTAGGCATTTTGTTAGTTTGTCAAAAGTGACATTGATATTGCATTTCGATAGTTATTTTCACATTGTAGAAAATTAAGTGTACTCTATAATTTTGAAATTAACAGTACTATACTTTTTTTGTAATTCTAAAAGGTGTTACCGTAAATAAATGATTATGATTATGGTTACTTCTAAATTAACAATACGAATTCAGAAATCGAGGGTTCTGATTATTCGCCACAAATTTGCGGAAATTATTATTTTCCATTATTGTCCTAGGAACGTAAGTAACCTTATTAAGGTCCGGCGTCAAGAAAAATTTAATAAACTGATGTTATTGGTAATTTACGTCGCAAGTTGCTATGGGTCTAGGTAAGCTTGATTTACGTAGTTGGTAGCGGAAAAACATACCTATTTTAAGGTTTATGATAACTAATTTACAACTTCCGACAGTTAACGAACCAATTAACCCGATACGGTCAAAACTCTAATTAAACATGACATTTATTGACTGCTGGTCTACAAGCGCATGACGTCACGCGACTAAAATTCGAAACTATAATGTTTCTCCATGCCTTTGGAAATATTAAAAAATTCAGAAAAAATTTGGTAGTCTTAAATTTCTAAATACTGTTAAATAAAATAATAAACATATATGTTGGAAGAGTCCATTCTTATGATGTTATAATTAGACAGTAATGTTTTCGTTTATTTTAATTTAAAATTAAACTATGGTAAATATTTTTATTTGCTTTTATTAGAATATAACAGCGTCATTTTTTTACATTATCATCAACCTGCAATTTTAAACTAAACAAGAAATTAAACTTAAATGTATCTAAAAAATGTTTTCATCTAAGTATAATTTTAAGAGAATGTTTTTCTGCTTTGGATATTTTATTAAGCACATAATTTCAAAATTATAATTTAGTACTTGTATAAGTTTAAATATATTCGTAGAAAACTGTTCGAGTCTAATCAATTAACTATATAATTAACTTTTGAAAATATTATGCATTTAAATCGCCCAATTGGATTTTTAATGTATCTACCTGTACAGGGTGATTCTTTTATCTGGGGAAATGCGTTTTTCTCATAAACAACTGAAGGGAATTAAATTTTGAAAAAAGTGTTATATACCTACCGGCTGTCACTCAAAACTAGGATAGAAAATAGACTTTAATATGCATGACGCTAGGCGTCGCGACGCTTTTTCCAGCAACATACCACTTTTATTATATCATTGGAAAGGTCTTTTAATTTTGAGTCATTTTTCTAAAAGTCAATTTTTTTTATTCTTATTTTTTAAAAAGTTATGATCCAATTTAAATTATTTCTGTTCTAACTAAATTTTGAAATATTTTTAACAGTAGGCCGAGTTTTCCCTCAAATACTAAAGTAAATCTTATTATATAAAATAAAGTAGGTTTAGAAAAAACAAAACTTGTTATTGTCAACATATTACAACAACAAAAAACTTATTAATACCTAAATTAAACAAAAAATTTAATGAAAAAGTTGATTATTTTAACAATTGTTCAATATGAGTACCATTGTTATCTAAACATAAATTATACGTTTTCTTATTTCATTATATGTGACTTTTCTTAAAACATTAGCATTAATTTCAGCACAGGCATCGACAATCTTTTGCTTTAAATGATCTATATTATTATTAGACCTTGTTTTGTAAACTTTATTTTTAAGAGTTCCCTACAAGAAAAAATCGAGAGGTGTTAAGTCTGGGGACCTAGGAGGAAATTCTACTGGCCCGTAAGTTCCCATCCACCTGTCTTCATATTTTATATTTAAATAATTCTGCACAATAGCGACATTGATTTTATTTGTAAAAAATATCTGATGTGCCCAACACATGACTTTCTTATACGGATAGTATCACAATAATTATTTTTCCTAAAGAAATTAAGTTAAATTTCTTGTAAAAATTTTGAAGGTTTCCAGCAATTTTCAAATGGTCTTTGTCGCACTTATTGCAATACGCATAAATCTGTCCTTGTCCCACTCATTATAACCGAATTTTACAACAAAAATGTGTTTTATTTTATATTTTTGACCTATTACGCACTTAAAAAAATCTCCCGGTATGAAATTACATTTATTTATTCATTATTATTGTTTTCGGTACCATAGAAACCAGTAAAATAAAAAAAAACTAATGGACCGGTCCTTCTGGGATTCGAACCCGGGACCTTCCGTTTGGCAGCCATATAATGAAACACATGGTCTACCTCGACCATCGGATTCAATTATCAACGCGCGCTATGAGAAATATAAAGTGTTTTAAGAATATCTAGTTTCTTTGAAATTTTTTTGACGGAATTTCAAAAAAAAGTTCAAACAAAATTTGTTCAAAATTCAATTCTAAATCAATGTTAAAGAATAAAAAAATCTCATAAATTGTTTATTTTTCAAGATATTGATAAAAAACCTAAAAATGTCTTCAGGTAAGTGTCACTTGTTTTGGTGCTAGATGAAAAACATTTAATGTGGCACCCACAAATTTGTTCAAACTCTTAAATATGAAATTTGAATCAAATCCGATAACTCGTTTTTGAGTTATGGTGGATACAGACAGACAGACAGACAGACATCATGGCGAAAATGGTCAAAATGAATTCAGGGGCCCTCAAAACGTGTAAATCCATCAAAATCTCGAAGTCGAAAAAAATCACGATTACAATACTTCCTTATACTACGTATAAGAAAGTAAAAATATCTGATGTGTCCAACACATGACTTTCTTATACGGATAATACCTCAATTACTTTTCCTAAAGAAATTAAGTTAAACTACACCTAATATTTCCCTGATGCCCTGTGTTACAATGCCTTTATTTGATTGACGTTTACTGTCAAATTGACAAATTAAGTACTTATTTGCATCCGTCGCCAAAAATCAAAATGCCAAAACTTACTGAACGACTCATGATAAAAAATAACCTAATTTCTGTGAAATTAACTGACGAGAGGCTAATCACAGCAAAGTATTCCATCAAATTCAAGGTCACGTGTAAGGGCAATGGTTATTCCGGCATCATCTTATGGTACCGATTTATGCTATTATTTAAAAAAAAAAAAACTATACAAAACAACCTAACCTGGTCCGTGACTTATAATCGCTCCGAATAAATAAAGCATTTAATTAAAATTAAAAAAAAAGGGAAAATCTATGGAATCGAACCAGCACCGTGTAGATTACTAGGCAGATTCTCTACCCACTGTGCCACGGCGACTAGTGCTAGAGGTGGTATTTGTTCTGGATAAGAAGAGTACACGGAATTAGGGATGGCAAAATTATATCGATGTTTCCTATACATCGATGTATTTTACAAAAACATCGATGTAAGTATTTCGATACATCGTTGAAAACATCGATGTATTTGTTTCGATGTATTAAAGAAAGAAGTAATTTTTGCATTTTACGGTTGCCATCTAGCGGAGAGGAGTTAACTCACTCTTATATTATTAGTATGGTAAGATAGATATTTTTATTATTGTAATGAATGAAATTGCGTGCTTCCCCGGCCCCGGTTCTGTCATATACGTTATACGTTCGAGAAAAAGATTTATTACAAAAATTGTTTAATAATAATGGCCCCACCTAAAAGTAAATGTTGGCAATATTTTACAAAAATATCGAAAGAATCTGCTCGATGCAACATATGCTCTAAAATTTTAAAAACATCCGGTAATACTTCAAATTTAGTATGCCATCTGAAACAAAAGCATTCTAATATTTTAAAAACTACGAGTGTTTCTGAAGTTACGGAAACTCCTAGCAACAAGGCCAAGCGCAAAGCAAACGACAGTGAGGTAGGGTTTTAAAAAATATTTTGTGCATATTAGGATAAAAGATGCTTTTTTAGAGTGAAAGTATGTCATCGTGTAGCCTTGCTTCTACAATTTCTACTGTTGAAACGGAAAGTAACCCCTGCAGAAAATCTCCGCCCCATGTTCATCACTTTCGACATCTGCTATTTTGAACAGATGTCAGCCCACAATAACCAAAGCCATAAAAACCGTTCTATCATATTCAGGTATATTCTAAAAAAGTTACAATATTAAGGGATAATAAATGATACATGGGTATTTTAATTTCAGATAGTGGTTCCAAAAATCATAAAATTACTAATGCCATACCAAAATTCCTTTACAAGGATAATTTACCCTTTTCAACAGTGGAAGGAGAAGGTTTTAAAAATTTAATTAAAGAGCTGAATCCACTGTACAAGTTACTTACTCGAAACACCTTCAAGAATGTAATTGATAAAAAGTATGACACACTGGCTATCGAGTTTCAGGAGAAAATGTCTACAGTAAGTTACGTGTCGATTACAACTGACATATGGACGGATATTCAAACAAGGAGTTTTCTGGGTATAACCGTTCACTTTATACAAGACACGCAAATGATTTCAGCCTGTTTGGGTGTAGAAGAATTGGACCAAAGTCACACTGCCGATTATATAGGTAGCCAGATTTCTAAAACCCTTGAGAAATGGAACATCCCAAATGAAAAAGTTGTGTCCGTAACAACCGACAATGGAGCCAATATGGTACGTGCAATTTATGATACATTTGGTAGAAATCGGCACATTCCATGTTTTGCACACACAATCAATTTAATCTGTGAAAATGTGTTAAAAAATGCCTCTGACTTCACTCCTGTATTAGAAAAGGTTCGAGAAATTGTGAAGCGTCAGCGCCAGTGATCAACTTCGAAAACGACAAATTGAAGCCGGGATTCCAGAAGGAAAACTCCAAAAAGTCATATTGGATGTGAAAACAAGATGGAATTCAACGTTTTATATGTTGCAGAGATTTTCTGAACTGGCACCAATGATAAGTAATATTGTTTTTGATAGCGTTAATGCACCAGAGATGATCACTGCCACTGAACTTCAAAACTTAAAAGAGTCGTTTAAAATTCTGCAACCTTTGGAAAAAGTAACAAAAGAACTTTGTTCAGAAAAATTTGTAACACTTAGCAAAATAATTCCAGTGGTGGGCTGCATTACCGAGGAGTACAAAAAGCTGCAACCCAATTCTGTATTAGGACAACAAATGAAAGAGGCAGTTCTAAATGAAATGCAGAGAAGGTTTTCAACTATTGAAAAATCTTTTATATTAGCAATTTCTACGTTGCTCGACCCAAGATTTAAAAACATCAATTTCAAAGAACCCTTGGCAGTTTCTTCTGTATTGAAGTACATACGGGAGGAAATAAAAAGTGATTCTTGTGAAGGTGAAGAGCAATCAACATCAACAGATTCTGCAGAGTCGAATGAAACAACTTTTGATCTCTGGGCCTATCACAAGAAGTGTAAACAAAACATCAGTGGTAATGCCAATGATGAAGTATCACAATATTTAAATATGGGTGTAAGAAATCTTTCCGAAAATCCTTTTGTGGAATGGGAGGAGATGAAAATGGTTTATCCTCACTTACATAAACTCGCAAAGAAGTTTTTAGGGGCATCAGCTACATCTGTTTCTAGTGAAAGGCTTTTCTCAAAGGCTGGGGCCACCGCATCAAAAACTCGAAACAGACTTACCTCGAAACGCTTATCCAAATTGTTATTTTTGAATAGTATTCCTCTTTCTGATTCTTAATATTGTGTTATTTCATTTTTAATATTTTTTACTTAGATATAGGTACTATAATGTGCTTCATATGTATTCTACAGGGTGATCAGTAATTGGCGCACTCGGAGCATACTGTGATAAACTTTACGTTTTAAGAATGACCAATTTTTTTACCGCAGGGCTGTAAGTCCTTTCTTTACAAAGATATGACCATTTTTGTGTAAATAAAAGTGGCAACACTGCATTGAACATGTGAATAGGTTCGGAGAGAAAAAAAAAAGAGAAACGTTCAATATTTTATGATGCGAGAATTTAGAAACGTCAAATTAATTTAGTACTGTCAATTTTATTAAAAAACAGAAACAGAAATATTTTCATGGCAATAGAAGGTATTTTAAGTTTATTCCATCAAGGGGAGTTTGAGAGGTTGCCAAACTTCAAATTTAGGTATTTTATTAAATTTTAACATTTTCAATTTCTGTCTATTAGAGGTTTTGTAAAAAAAATTGAACAAATCCTATTGCATTTATTCTAGAGATTATAGTAGCCTCATGAATTATTCACTCATTTTTGTCTTGATTATTAAAATAATTAGCTTGTAACTTGGATGAGGGAAACTCTATAACTCGGAAACTAACCATCAGATTTTATTTTTCTTTGCAGATTATCCTTAGTTTTAATGTGCTCTATTACGCCCTGTATTCGGAGTGCGCCAATTACTGATCACCCTGTATATATAAATTTATATTAACTAGGGGTGTCTTTTATTTCTCTTCAACTTATATAAATGAAAAATGAACATTATTATATGTTAGTTTAAAAAGTTGCTATTACTAATAAAATATTAAAATATATCGATGTTTTCAATACATCGATGTTTTTTATTCGATACATCGAATACATCGATATAATGCTTACGATACATCATATGATGCAATACATCGATGTATGAATTATTTTTGCCATCCCTACACGGAATACTTTGTTTGCTGTTATTAGCTACTCCTAAAATTATGACCTTAGACGGTACATCACGCTTACCCTGGAACATGCGCACATAGTAACTATAGACTCACAGTATAAACTTATTATACCAATATTACCATGGTAGAATAAGGATTTTGCTAAAACTAGTCTAAAACCCAACAGATGTCCAGCAGTTTAGTTACTAGTCACATGTATAAATCCGTGTTACTAGTTGACAAAAAGTTTGTCCAGCCAAAATGAGAATTAGAACACCGAACGCTATAAAATCTGCCTGACGACGCTACCGGATGGTGTCCATAAAGTTTGCCGGAGATACCACGAGGAACCTAACCTAACAATTTTTATATACAAAGCGTCGAAAAAACACGGGTTTGTAATAGTTTTTGTTACTTTATCTATTTTAGTATTTAATATTATTTATTTTTATATAGCTAAGTTTATTATTTTAGTAATTCAATGTAAAAAAAACATTTATCGTAGTCTTGTCTTTTCGAACAGTCCCGCTCAAATCGAGTAAGGTAACGGCGGGTAACATTGACAGGGGGTTAACATTGACACATTTTCAAATATCTCGCCTAGTGCCTGGGTGTTCAAGAAGAACGCGATTTTAGCGTTTCTAAAAATTCATTTATGATACCACCCTCTAGTCAGAACAGCTGAAAATTGGGTTGGGTTGGTGCATAAGGTTTCATTTTTTTTGAAAAACTGATCCTAAAATCAAAGATATCCATGAAGTGTGATACATCATTGAAATCAGCAAAAAATATGCTAAAATATGACATCAAAATCAAATATGGCGTCCATAAGAAAAAATGAACCTGATGATGGTTTCACAAAAACGAAACGTCGAAAAAAAATTTTTGTATCTAATCGTGTAGACCATAAAAAGTTGCTCTAATAATGTTTTTACTAAATTAAAATCGGTTATGAAATAACCGAACTAGACAGAAAAACAAAAAATCGACTTTTTCAGTTTTTTCAGGATAATTCAGGAACGAAAAGAGATATCGCAGTTTTGATGACAGATTCATTTTACACTTCGAATCCCTCAAATTTTGTCCCATTTAACCGACCCTGTATCTCTTGCGGTTTACGAGATCGTAATGGTGAGGATCGAATTTGAATCACACTGTATAGTAAACTATCATGAAAAGTACGTTTCAAGTACAGTAGATGTCGCTGTAGATAATATATAATTTATAATTCAAATAAAATCTATCAGTCTTGCGCACTTTATTCAAAATTTAGAGCGGTAAGCGGAGTTACAAAATATTAATGGCCACTCCTTGTTTGTTTGCCAAAGTGCTAAAGTGTGAGATAAATAGTGATTTTGTGATTTTCTAAGTGATTTCAGTGAAAGTACTGTTTAAATTATTCGTGATAGAGACACTTTATTTTGTAGTATAATTTTTATATTGTTATCTAATATATTTATTCTTTTATACGATGTGTTTTTTTGTTGCATTTTTTGTAAATCTAGATCAGCCCTTACAATTGTATATTTCCTTGTCATGTAGGTCTCCGGTGAAATTTTCAATACTGAAAAATGTAGAAAATTCGTGATAGGTTTTAACATCACGATTTACTACGTTTTTCGATGTTAAAAATTTCACCGGTGATCTACATAATAATTCCTTTTAGTATAGGCTATAGAACATTTGAATTTTACCGCGTTTCAGCACCAGCGCCACCTTGGTCCACCTATTATTACGCTCGACCAGTGGAGTAGTGCGGAGTAAAATTCACCACGTACTTGAGCGTCTCATACTTGTCTCTGCTGTCCATGTATTGTATGGTCTAAGGACACACCCTGTGTAGAAGTCTTTCGTTTTGTCCTGGCGTTTGGCCTTGAAGACGCAGAAATCTTAAATAGATATCCGTGGTCGAATGGGCATGCGGTTGTCAAATATCCACCTAAACACATGTTGCTTTAGTTCGCATGTTACGTGTTATGAATATGATCATTCTTGTCAAAGCATTTGGAGTGTCTTAGTTTTCCTGGATTTCTCAAAGTATTTCCATTGCTTTAATTACGAGTTAATATACTTACACAACATTCCAACAATTCGATCGTCCTTTGAGTCCCGAAAAATATAAACAGAGTCGATGTTTTTATGTTTCATTTTCCCACTTTATAGGGTGAGTTCGCGTTGGAACTCCCGATATCGGACAGAGTTTTCTCGGAGATCGTGACGTCATTAGCAGATTTGCTGGATTTACTCGAACGCCAGGATGAGGATGAGAAGGAATCTTTAAATAAATAAATACAATACACATGAACGCGTGACTGAAGAAATTTTTATTTAATTTAACCTCAAAAATTTGTTTGCACTGTTTACATTCAAAGTGCGCATGCGTTCCTTGCGTTCCCCTTGAGCTCATGTTATGATATCGGGGAAAAGTGAGAAGCTCCGAGAAGTCTCCGATCTTCAAAACGAACGCATTTTAACTTTCTTTGAGCGTCAACTAAAACGCAAACTTGCTTCTCGGTTTTCTCCGAGTTCCAACGCGAACTCACCCATAGCTTCCGTCCTACGCGCATATTTCTTTAAGGCTAAACGCCAGTATAAAACGAAAGACTTCCACCCGATATTTCACGAAAAGTGCCATAAGCTTATAGGTAAATCGAAAACTGAAATAGTTATTTTTGTAAGAAGCACCTAAAATCAAGTTTTTGGGGTCAAATCAGGAATAACATAAACCAAAGTTTGGATTGAAAATTCACCCGATGTGTGATTACTGATTACCGAGTTGATAACTCACGGTATAATAAATATAACTTATATGCTTGTGGCAGTTTTTGAGAATCATTATTTACAATATACAGGGTGTCCCAAAATTAGCCTGCCAAAATGTACCAGCTGATTCTACGTTCAAAAATAATGCAAAAAGTTTTAATAAATATAGGCTGAAAAATGCTTCCTAAGGGAGCTATAGCCCCCCGAAAGGGGGGCCCCAAAGAGGAGTTTTCTGTAATATCTCTGCAACTGTTTCAGGTAGATTCATGAAATTTGGTGAGTTTGAAGCTTTTATAATTTGCCACATATTTCTTTTTCCAATTTTTAGAAATTTTTCCAGGGGCGTCACAGACAGGGTTGGTGCTGGGTAAATATTGCCCCATATTTTTTGTGGATAATTTTTAAATTTTTTATATCAAATTATGAAACTTGGTTTATTTTTACACAAAAAAGGTAGTCTCAGTCGATCTTTGTATCTTAAACCGTTTTCGAGTAAAATCGTTTTGAAGAAGTCACGTCCATAAAAACTACACTAATAAAAATAATCACAAAATAGGGATGTTGCATTTTTTTTTCTTTGTTTTTCTCTGTTAGAAATGTAAAACGACTATATTAATAATATTCTACAGCAAAAATAATTTTTTTTACTCAATATTTGTACATAAAAAAACGATTATAAATTGGCCGTAATTCAAATATATTATTGCCGCCCGAAAACGCTTTGAGATCGGAGAGTCCTGTGTGACGTCACGAATCTAGTTGACATTGCCATGTCTAAATATTTTTTACGGGTTTGACATTTTTCGAAATAAGTCAAAATGCGGCGTGCTGCACTGTGGAACTAGATTCGTGACGTCAGCAGTCTTTTGAACCGATTCGGGCGTTTCCGGGTAATGCGTGGAAATTTCAAATTTTGCAATACTTTTTATTTATTTACTTGGAAAGTACGCACCAAAAAATTTTTTCAAAAATATTAATAGTGATAATTTGGTATCAGCTTTTCAAAAAAAATTATTTTGAAAATCATGCAAAGTCCCTATTGAAAAAAAAATTTTGATTTTGATATTTCCTTTTTATTATTAATCTTTGACGAAGAAATGCTAAACGAAGTAATAAATACCTATAAATTTTAATCCATTGTCTACTTTTGATAAATTTTAGTTTTGTGGTTATTTTTATTAGTGTATTTTTCATGGACGTGATTTTTTCAAAACAATTTTACTCGAAAACGGTTCAAGATACAAAGATCGACTGAGACTACCTTTTTTGTGTAAAAATAAACCAAGTTTCAAAATTTGATATAAAAAATTTTATAATTATCCCCACAAAAAATATGGAGCGTAATATACCCAGCACCAACCCTGTATGTGACGCCCCTGGCAAAATTTCTGAAAATTGGAAAAAGAAATATGTGGCAAATTGTAAAAGCTTCAAACTCACCAAATTTCATGAATCTACCTCAAACAGTTGCAAAGATATTACAGAAAACTCCTCTTTGGGGTCCGTCTTTCGGAAGGCTGTAGCCACCTTAGGAAGAATTTTTCAACCTATATTTATTAAAACTTTTTGCATTATTTTTGAACGTAGAATCAGCTGGTACATTTGGGCAGGCTAATTTTGGGACACCCTGTATACTGAATATCTGAGTTGAAAACTAGATAATCAGTAATAATACTATAAGTACTTCAAAATAATCGGTTAAACATCGATAACTTGTTGCATAGTTACAAAGAGTGTCAGTTTGACAGTTAAAATAATCCGACCGCGAAGCGGGAGGATTATTCTGTTAAACTGACACGATTTGTAACTGTTCAGAAAGTTTGAGATGTATAACCTTAATTATTTTGAAGTACGAATTGTATTTGACGCGATTATTTTTTGAGTTACTATGGAAATGAAAATAATTTAAAATTTTTGATTGGTGGAGCTACAGCACTATGTAAATAGCGATCAAATAAATTTGTAATCGAGTCATCCATGAACGCGAAATCGTATGTAGTTACTTGAACTGCATTACAGTAAAAAACCTCAGTTGAAAGCTAAAATGGTTCAAGTTAAAGACATACGGATTCAAATCCATGGATGACTCGATTACAAATTTATTTGATCGCTCAATATAATTAAATATTATCGAAATTATACAAGATAACTTAACTATTTTAGACGTTCTGATTAGTTGAAAATCATACGAAAAAAATTATCATAGTAATAATGTTATAAAATAAATTTGTAGCCTAGTCTATCTACTGAAATAACAAAAACAAACAATAAAATAACATCAAAATTCAGTTTTTTTTCATTTACAACTAGATAACAATTCGTGTCAATTTATAGTGACTGAAACCATTACAAAACTATATACAAATTTTTATGACATGGAGAATGGAGATTCGGGATTTGTCCTCAAAAAATAGTTTCCTCTTGCGCTGAAAAAAAAAATTATACATTTTCTTGTAATTTATATATTTAAGTATACCTATATAATTTTAATTGAGTATCAGTTTTCAATATGTTTTTCTTCAAACGTCATTTAAGTGTGACATTATCCTGCTGTACTGATTATGTTTAAGTGTCACTTTATTGCCGGCGACAGGTAAAGTTCACCTTAATATATCGCCGGCGCTTAAGTACTACTGGTCATAAGTCAAATTAATTGTCAAAATTTATTTATTAAAATTTCAATTAATAATTTTACAATTTAATGAATTCTTTGCGTTTGAAGAAAAAATTGCATATTTTATTCGGAGCTTAAGTCGCTTTATGTGCTTCGGCTGCTTTTGTCTGACTCAGTTCGTTCGTCAGTCAAACACCAGCCAAATAATATACTATTTTCTCATACCTGCACGAAAATGGCCACTTTATTTGCGTGAAATGTGGGTACAAAGTCAGGGCAGTCGCGGAAAATAAGGAGTGGGGGTAACATTTCTCACTTGGATAGCCATTCCCTCCCTGATATGCGGGAGTTATTTTTGTTTGTTTATGGTTGTCAAGGTGATTTTCTCACCGCAAAGTGTCAAGCAAAAATGTCAATGTTATGCTGTTATAATTTGTTCGCGCGTTTCACGCAAAAGAAGTGGCCATTTTCGTACAGATATGAGAAAAAATAGAGCATGCTACACGGGAGGAATTGATTCTGCCTCGTGTTCTTCCACACCCGTCAGAATCTCTTAATTCCTACCTTGTTGCATAAACTACTATTAATAACATCCAGTCAGCCCCGAGGGGATGGAAAGCACGTACTTTTCCAAGAGCTGAAAGTATTTCGCTGCAGACGGTTTGTCGTAGGGAGTAGGTATCCTAATCATAATAAATGATATACTAACTAGTATACTAAGTACCCCTATATTGGGGTGCTTACAGTTTGAGAACTACTGTATACAGAAGGTATTTCAGGGTTAAACTGGACAAACTTAACCCGTCGGTTGTCGCTATATGACCATAGAGATGGAGGGGGGAACGCTCTTGAGCCTTCTGTGCACATCATTTTTCTTGGACACTATGGATAGCAATCAGATCGCCATTTGTACCTTTGTTTTGTCACTTTTGTCAAATCAAAATAGTTCATTTGTAGCAGCGTGCTGGCGCGGTGGTTAAAGTTACAGTGATTTAATAAAGTCATTGTAGTTAAAGTTACTTATGTGTATATTTTTAATAGTTTTTCAGTTGTTTATATATCTATAAGTAATTGAAATAAAACCAAATTTCTCCAAGTGTATAATCTATAAGTTTTATCGTGGTTGAATATTTAAATTAAAGAATAGTGTTTGTTTTTAGAGATTTCTTTGATAATAGTTTTTTATTTCCTAATACAACCCTGCCTAGGTACAAATGGCGAACATCGGTATTAGATTGTCGCGCATATATGAAGAGCGATCTCCTACTCCATTTCTATGTATATGACTTGTAACGCAGTTTGTCGCGCGTTAGCATTTTGCTCACAGAGATATTTATTATTATTATTATTAAAGTTTTTCTTGCTGCCTTTTACTTTGAACAACTATAATTAGTTGTATTTGAGCATAATCTATGATAATATAAATGAAAAATGTTATTTATCAATAGTCAAAAACCCGTCGTTTGTCGCTATATGACTTGTGACGCGGATTGTCGCGCGTTAGCATTTTGCTCACAGTGTTGTTTATTGTTATTATTAAAATTTTTCTTGCTAGCTTTTACTTCAAACAACTATAATTACTTGAATTTTAGCTTAATCTATGATAATATAAATGAAAAATGTTTGTTATCAATAATCAAAAAATATTTGTTCACAAATACAGGGTCCGTCAAAACCCTGGCATTCTTCTATAAATTCGTTAGGTTTGGAAATAGAAAAAAATTTTAAAGACAAAAGTTGTCAGAAATTTACTGCTTCATAACCTAAAATTATTTCCATTTATACAGGGTGTTTAATTACGGCTGGACAGCTACTTACTTCGTTATTTTAAATGGAACACCATGTATATTATTAGATTTTCAGATTCTACATGTAATTTTAGATGAAAAAGTGTGAAGGTTTTATATTTTTAAAATGAACGGTTTTCGAGATATTTACACTATAAAAAGAAAATTCACAAAATTAGAGATTTCAAAAAACACGTTTATTTTAGTTATACTTTGCAGTTTTTTAAAAATTATTTCGGAGTTCTAAAAAGTAAGGTCTAGGGAATATTGTGATACAAAAATCTGAAATTTATAGTATACAGGGATTGACCGTCAGTTTCCATTGACATCAAACAACGAAAACTCTATTTTTTCAAATGGAACCCCCTGTATATTTCTGACGTAGGTTGTAGAGATTTAAATTCTCTACCTTTTTTATAAAGTATTCCCTATACCTAAACTTAATATTTTAGGAGATATTTCAAATAATTTATATCGTATGCGAAATTCTATTCTATTTATTGAATTTAGATTGCGATGGAAATAAAAAATGCTTTATTCTGTCATTTTAAGGTCGTATATAACTACTCGTATACTCCGTTTGCTGAACAAAATGCCAAAAATGTTTTTTTCAATACTGCTTTTCTATTTAATGGAGAGAGTAGAGAAGAGAAAATGTCGACATTTCTCAAGTCTGCTCAGGTAGTTTAAGTACTTAATTTATGCCAAAAGTAAATCTTAATCGCTGTAGTATACTTAGTTTAAAATAATAAAAAAGAGATAAATAATAAAAATTTGGATGGCTGCAATTAATCATCAATTTTCAGAAAAGAAAAGAAACCATTTCATAAAATCATAACAAAATTAAATAAATACAATAAAAAAATTTACAACTGAAAGTCAATTAAGCAAGTGTTCAAAGTGACGTGCGTTCTCCTGAAGACACATACCGATTCGACGTTTAAAAGAATCTTGAGTATTTAGGAGAACTTGTGGAGTTATCGTTCTGAGCTGAAGGCGTAGTAATTCTTATTATCTTCATATTATTTGTAGTCGTTGGAGGTTCCTGATACACTAGTTCTTTAATATAGCCCCATAAAAAAACCAATAGATGTAAGGTAGGGGGATCTAGCCGGCTAACCTGTAAGTCCTCCTCTCCCTAAAAGCATTTTTTATTTCCATGGCAATCTAAATTCAATAAATAGAATAGAATTTCGCATACGATATAAATTATTTGAAATATCTCCTAAAATATTAAGTTTAGGTATAGGGAATACTTTATATAAAAGGTAGAGAATTTAAATCTCTACAACATACGTCAGCAATATACAGGGGGTTCCATTTGAAAAAATAGAGTTTTCGTTGTTTGAAGTCAATGGAAACTGACGGTCAATTGCAAACACCCTGTATGCTATAAATTTCAGATTTTTGTATCACAATATTCACTAGACCTTACTTTTTAGAACCCCGAAATAATTTTTAAAAAACTACAAAGTATAACTAAAATAAACGCGTTTTTTGAAATCTCTAATTTTGTGAATTCTTTTTTAAAAGTGTAAATATCTCGAAAACCGTTCATTTTAAAAATTTGAAACCTTCACTCTTTTTCATCTAAAATTACGTGTAGAATTTGAAAATCTATTAATATATAGGGTGTTCCATTTAAAATAACGAAGTAAGTAGCTGTCCAGCCGTAATTAAACACCCTGTATAAATGGAAATAATTTTAGGTTATGGAGCAGTAAATTTCTAACAACTTTTGTCTTTAAAATTTTTTTCTATTTCCAAACCTAACGAATTTATAGAAGAATGCCAGGGTTTAACGGACCCTGTATATTGTGTACTCGGTTTGTCACGTGATGAGAGGAATGCTCACAGCCTCAACAGACCCTTGACAAATAGCGTCTTAGACAGAACTGACCATCTCTATCTCAAATCTATGGTAAACCTCCACATTAGGAAGGTCTGAAAGTCAGCTAGAAGAGAGCTTACGAGTTGACAATTAGCTGTATTGCTCAAAGCGCGACAAGCGACGGGTTAAAATTTGAATTCTGGACCTCAAAATAAGAAAAACTTTTTTATGGAGGTATGTCCGGAAACGTTTCGTTAAAAAGTTACGCCCCTCCAAAGACGGAGGCTACAATTAGATTTTTAATTTTTTTCTCAAATTTGGATAAAGATAAAAAATGAACTTAGGTAGGGATTTTCTACTAATGGAAACGCTTCTAAAGAATATTTTTTGAATCATCCCTTATCGATAAAAGAGGTAAAATCCTCTCTAATTTTTTTATTGAAACTCTTTAACGGACCCGAATTTTGTCATATAAAAAATTGCTCTGGAAATCTAGATTCATTTAGAAAATATTTTGTCTCTTTCATTATTTTCATAGAACTGACAGTTTATAAATAAAAAAATTAAATAGTTCCGATACACATTTCACGCAAATAAAGTGGCCATAGAATATTGAAACCCACTACTTTTCTCGCCAGATCCTAAAAGGGCAAGTTTCTTGGATTTATTTCCCTTATTTTTGCTAATTTGAATGTACTAGATAAACTGCTGTTCAAAATTATCGCACCACTATATATATATATATATAGGTATATATATATATCTAGACATAAAGATCTTTTAGTGTAAATATCAACCGTTATTTCTTCATAGCAACATTAAAAAAGGCAATGTTAAAAGGTTTGCATTGCTTCGGATTCACTTTTGGAGTAATTTGAGAAAAAATTGAAAAAAAACTATCTTGATGGAAAAATACGTGTTTTCATTAACAACGAAATAAAAGAAAACAAAGAATTGAAATGATGTGAGATGATCCCTAGTAGATTTTGTTGCCATCTCTAGTTCGGATAACAGCTTGAATCCGCCGTGGCTTACTTCTAATGAGATTTTCAATGATAAGTTGAGGAATATTTTGCCACTCCTGATAAGCAACACACTCCAGTTGCTGTAGGTTCTGTGGGGCTGGCAAATACCGTCTAATTACACTTTTAAGAGTGTCTCATATGTAGATGTTCGATGGGATTTAATTCCGGGCTACGCGCTGGCCAATTCAGAACTATAATACGGACTTCATCCAAGTACTCAACACATGCCCTTGCCACGTGCGATCGCGCATTATCCTCCATGAATACGAATTCAGGACCAATAAACGGAGCATAGGGCATTACATGATCCTGGAGTTGTTCTGTACGTAGAATTTCGCATTCATTGTTCTTGCATGAATAGAGTCTAATTACGGCCATCAAAAGAAACACATGCCCAAAATATTTTAGAGCTACGACCAAAGGTTTTATGTGGCACGAAATTGAATGCAGTTTCCCTTTCTCCTTGCCTTCTATACATACGCTGCCGCCCATCCGAAGATTTCAGGCTATTCTTGTTTCATAAACATACGCCGCCTATGTTTTATACAGGGTGTCGCAGTTTACATCGTCAGGATTTCACCAGTAAAGTTATCCTTCTGAAATTTTGATTAGATCTTTTTTTTTGTATTCTCTATTAATGGGGGTTGCAATTATTTTATTTATAACACAGAGGTGTGCGTACGGGTTTCATCAAAAATACTTTATTTAATAAAACGTACACCACTGTTTTTTTTTGCAGCACCAATATGCAATTTGTATCTTACAATTTCTTGATAACTTCACTTTTTTTATCTTATTTACTTAGCTTCTTCGCTATTAGATTTCCGAAAGAAGAGTCACTACAAAGTTGTAGAGAAAAATATTTCCTACAACTTTCCTTTTAATATTTTTTGATATTGTCAATATTTAAAAAGTTATTCGACAAATAAGTTGCAAATTTTAGGGCAATTTTTCTCTAGTTAGGTACCTACTACTTTACTGCTACTACTTACTACTCTTTCCCAAAAATGTTCAACCTATTGGTTGAATAACTTTTTAAATATCGAGAATATCAAAAAAAGGTTAAAAGATAAGTTGTAGGAAATATTTCTTTACAACTTTGTAGTGACTCTTTTTTTTCGAAAATTTAATAGGAAAGAAGTTATTCAATAAACAAAAAATCCAACCTTTAATTGAGGGCTGGTGAATGAACGGCGGGGTCTACGAATACAAAAACTCTGTTTTAAACTTTCTAAAATCTACAAGATTCTACAAAAACTGGCTGTAGAGTAAAAAAAGTCTATTTGAAGCCTTTTTTTCTCCCTTATTTACTGTACTATTAGGTTATTTTGAGTTAAGTTATCAAAAAATTATAAGATACGAAAAAGTCTCTAAATTGTACATCAAAAAGGAAGCAACATTCGACCATAGTTTATTAGACAAACCACCTTTAATTTTCGCTAAACTATCGACTGGTGAAATCCTGACGATATGAACTGGGACACCCTGTATATTATTTAAAACAGCAGAGTATTCCTCAAACTGCTGAGTGGTGCGATAATTTTGAACAGAAGTTTATAATGTTAATTGAGTTTCAGATTTATCACATTTTATGAGTTTTTTAATATTTCGTAAATGTTTAAGAAAGTTACACATCCGACATTTTTATTACGTAGAAGCTTTAAAACATAACCTTCAAAATTTTAGTTTTATTTTCTCATACTATTGAGAAATTGTACAATTCATTTACGTATCATGGTTTAAATTGACTGGCTGGTAAGTTAGGAAATTCCTTGATCTTTATTTTATTTCAGTGCTAATAACATTTACTTGCAACTTTGACTCTTGACACACCCAATGAACAAAGTAATTTTAAATCCTACGCACCTCAAATTATATTAATCATTTGGAATATGATTAATGATTTCCTAAGGAACTTTTACTCCACAATAAGCAATATTCTCACCAATGTACGTTTAATTGTTACTCAAGAAAATTTAAATACTAAAACGATGTAATTATCATACTGATATATACAAAAGCTATAAAGCTAATCAACAAAAAATAATTATTGCAGCCATTTGTTAAATTTATTGCAAATATCGCAGATGAAAATTAGTATACTTTTCAATTCAAAACTACAGGCGTTGCAACCAAACATTTAAAAATATTTAAAACCGGTCAGTGGCGTCGATATTTATTTCAAATTTTAAAATTATCAGTGGATTTACCGATTAAATTACAAAAACTGATTGCACAGCAATTTAACCAATATTTTATCAATAGTTATACACTGAGTTTTTTTTAACTGTCCCAATAAGGACATGGTAACATGTTTAACTCGTGTTAATAGTTTTTCTTCTGCGAATTTCAAAATGATTTTTGGCACACTATTAGTTTGCATCTTTTTTTATATGTTCTAGTAGTTTTTAAAATGTAAAAAGTAAAATTAATTTATTTAATAGGGAAAATAATTAAGTACATGATTTTAGCTCGTCTTCACATTAAACTTTAGTAAGTTAGGAGACTTTGTCCACTGACAAACAAATAAATGTAGGTTGTGACAGTGATGAAAGTGATGAGAGTGATTATGATGTCGAAAGTAATTTTTTTATAGTTAATTTATTTATTTATTCATTATAAATATTTATTTATTTACTAATTAAAGTTGTTAATTTTATTTGTTTACTTTTTAACCGCATAAACAAATCTACTACAACAGAGTTTTAATTTTATTTTCTGAATGTTGCTCCCTATAGTACTTTGCTACTTTGATTGATACAGCACTGGTACTGGTCAAATGAGCGAATTTAGCCGACATTTCGTTCGGAATATGCGCCATCCGAGGTAAAGACTTCTTTCCATGGCTCTAACCCTCAATAACAACCAAGTATAGCAAAATTTGATATAAACTGTAACAGGTCAGTTTAGATATTAAGGGGGAAATTTAAAACCAATAAAAATGTTTCTTTGGTGCAGCCTCTTCACCTCCAACTACATTGTACATCGTTGGAAAGATAATTTTATTTTTGTGCCTCAGGTTGGCATTAGTCATTGGCATTCGTATAAATCGGCTGGAAACCACAGATATCTTACTCTTTCTAAATAGATAACCATTGCATAAAACCATGAATGAGCCGAATTGAAACTGCGCAGGGGGGTATTTAGACTTGCGCACAAGTAAATATTGCGCCCGCGAATTCAAACAAAATATTGGAATAGGTCCGAATCACATTTCAATACCGTGCTGTAATGTTGGTTGCCAGACCAATTTTAGAGAATTTGCTTTTTTATGTTTACCCTCTGTAAGCCATGTCTTTTGCACATACATCTTACTCTTTCTAATTGGAAAGCTAAAGCAAATGCGCAAGTACAAATACCCCCGGATACACGATTTTCGACCTTATTGAAATCTTCAATTTGTCGCACTTTTTCATCGCGCAGCCCATATGCTTTAGTTATCTATTTAGAAAGAGTAAGATATCTATGCTGGAAACTCATGTTTTGCCGGGCTAGACCGGCAAAAACTAGGAATTTTTAGTTTATCGATTGGCATCTTTGAAATCATAAAGAAAATTTGTATTTTCCATAGAAACGGATTATTATTTCTGTTATTCGGCTACTACTGTCAGTGTCAATTTTAAGTATCGCGTGTTACCAATAAAAAAAAATCCCTAATACCAAATATTTAAACAAATATTTTGTAAATTTTATTTATTTAAATAAACTTCGGCACAAAAAATAGTGTGTAGGTATTACACGCCTTGAAACTAGAGTTTTGCGAGTACTCGTAGTTGCGGGCCTCGGCCTACGGCCTCTGCTCGCAAACCCTACTCGCACTCGCAAAACTCTAGTTTCAAGGCTAGTTATACAAATTACTATTCTTTACAATTGCATATAAAATTTCATGGGGTCACATTAATTATTTTTCGAAAGAAATTGCTATGAAATACATTTTATTTCAAAATTAGCTAGTCTCAATAACTATCCATTTTAAGTAAATTTTAGAGTCATTTTTTCAACTTTGAGTTTTGATGGATTTTGAGTAAATTTGATTTTTCTAGTACCAACGCAAATGGTAATGACTTGATGACATTGTTAATTTTTTTTCTGTATATGTGTATAGGTTATACCTACCTACCGTTAAAACCCGAAATAACTTAAAACTAATTTTAACTAATTAAAACTCGAAGACGTCAGAGGCTTTTGTGGAATTTAGTTTTAACTAGTTATTAAGTAGGTATGTTTATAAAAACCCGAATACATTGCAGCTTCTATTTGTACATTAAATCGTTTATTTAAAAATTTTTGGATTCTTCGATAAATGCTAACCATAAAAGTATAAAGGTTCTATTTAAAATCTAAAATTAATGGTTTTTGAAATATTCTCCAAAAAAAATATCTCCAATGTGGACTTCTAGAAAAATATTAGTATCGTAACATATAAACACTTTTCGAGAAAATACGAGCTGTAATTATAAAAAGGAAGGTGTATCAAACATTTTGATGTGTCCGTAATAAAATTATATTTTACAGGGTGTTTGTAATTTATTGTTAAATATCTCAATCTTCTAAATTTTTTTTCAATGGTACCCCCATATCTTTTTGTTATACAAAATTAAATGTTCTATCTTTTTCATTTAATAAACTTAATCTGTTAAATATTTCAAATTTCAAATTGTGAAAACTTTATTTTTTAAATATACTGAACCCCCTGTAGATTTTTAAGCTGCTTTCTAGATCTATACTTAAATTTCTTCAATAGGGACTTTGCATGATTTTCAAAATATTTTTTTTTTGAAAAGCTGATACCAAAGATCCGAAGTAAGGCCGTCCTTCACCCATCTGTTTACCGGATGAAACTGATTTTATATCAAAGATAATGTTTTAAGAAATATATCGCACATAGGTTGCCTAATGAAATATGGTCATGGCTACCTTTAATTTCATAAAATGTCATAAAAAATTTTTTTTATTATTTCACTTACTTGCTTACCGATATAATTTAATACCAATCGAAAGAATAAAGTATATGGAACATAAAAAAAATATTTACAAAAATTTATTATAAAACGATTGAAAAAAAAATTTAACTTGAAAATTTTTAAATTACTGAACTTTATTCAAGATCCGATTCATCGGAACTTACATGACTATTATCTAATTCTACAAATTCGTTTTCATTTTTTTTTCTGTCATTTGCAAAATATCGTCCATTTTCAACGACGTGATCTGCAGATACTAGAGGATTGAACTTTATTTCCTTTATCTACTGATTGAATCGCAGTTAACTATATCCAAAAGCTCTTCGTTTCTGAGATACAAGGTGTTGAAATAATTTTTCAAAATTAAAAATGAGTCTGATAGAAAAAGAAGATTTTTTCCCTAGCTATTGTACAGGGTGTACAACTAAGAATGGTCGCCGGCTGTATCTCAGAAACTGTTTATCGTACAGCCTTCGGAAAAAAAAATTTATAGTAAAAGTGGCCAAAAGAAATCGCTGGAAATTATTTTCAAGTTTCTAGCTTCGCCGCTAGGGGGCGTACCTGCCATGGCAAATGATAAAATCATGATTTTCTCCAAATTATAGGCAATTAAGGTAACTCAAAAATAACTTTATTGAAAAGCTGAAACAATTATACACAATTTTGGTCTAACACTTTTTGCTCTAGCTCATCAAATAAGGGTGGGAGGAGAGGGTGAACTCTTCTGTACGAAAATGCTTATAACTTCTGTTTAACTTTATAGAATTTGGCAAACTTAGTACCGTTTGAAAGAACTTTTCTTGCTTCAAACGATGTTCGATAAGAGAAGTTGTTTCGATTCATATATTTGTTGCTAGGTGGCGCTTTTTGAAAACTTATTAATTTTATCGACTTTTCTTGAAAAATTTAAATGGACTCATATATATTTTTTAACATTATTAAAATTAGTATAAAATATGGAAAATATTAGTGAAAACCGCAGATCCATATCTTTTTTCGTTCAGAAAATATGGACAAAATAGTTTTTACATGATTCACAACACGTATTATTGTTATCACAAGTCGTTTTGCGAATTTAAGTGGTAGGCTTTGAAACAAAAAAAAAATGCAATTAGCCCTATAGTCGCAAAACGACTTGTGATAACAATAATACGGGTTGTGAATCGTGTAAAAACTATTTTGTCCATATTTCTTGAACGAAAAAAGATATGGATCTGCGGTTTTCACTAATATTTTCGATATTTTATACTAATTTTAATAATGTTAAAAAATATTTATGAGTCCATTTAAATTTTTCAAGAAAAATCGATAAAATGAATAAGTTTTCTAAAAGCGCCACCTAGCAACAAATATATGAGTCAAAACAACTTCTCTTATCGAACATCGTTTGAAACAAGAAAAGTTCTTTCAAACGATACTAAGTTTGCCAAATTCTATAAAGTTAAACAGAAGTTATAAGCATTTTCGTACAGAAGAGTTCACCCTCTCCTCCCACCCTTATTTGATGAGCTAGAGCAAAAAGTGTTAAACCAAAATTGTGTATAATTGTTTCAGCTTTCCAATAAAGTTATTTTTGAGTTACCTTCATTGCCTATAATTTGGAGAAAATCATGATTTTATCATTTTCCATGGCAGGCACGCCCCCTAGCGGTGAAGCTAGAAACTTAAAAATAATTTCCAGCGATTTCTTTTGGCCACTTTTACTATAAATATTTTTTCCGAAGGCTGTACGATAAATAGTTTCTGAGATACAGCCGGCGACCATTCTTAGTTGTACACCCTGTACTTTCGAGATCAAGTTAATAAAATACGTTTGCATCACCTGCGTGTAAATATGAAAAATATGTAGTGTCGAATAATGTAGAAATTGTAGCAACACTGTCAAACCGAAGAAGACGGAAAAGGAAAAAATAGTGTTTTATTAGGTTAAAAGTGAGAGATGATAATAAGGTGAAAAATATCTCTATGGAACGCAGAAATAAAAAAAAAATAAAGACAACTTTTTCGGCTTTTGCAGTAGTAGTGAACAAAAAATAATTATATTTATTAGAAACAAATGCAAAATTTGACAGATTTGTTAGATTTTCATTATTGATGAAATATTTTTTTTACGTAAGTAGGTGTTTTTATTTTACTTTTAATTTTTTATTACAATGGCCGTTTATGATAATTATGAAAAGTATATGTTTTATACAAAGCATTAAAATTATCTTTTGAAGTGTTTAGCTTTAGAATAATTGTGAAAATTTTAAATTTGTTTCTAAAAAATTAGCCATCAGTTTTCACCTTTTTGATAAGTAGACGCATAACGGAGATACGAGGGGTGTCTACAAAACAAAGATTTTCAGAATCACTCTGTTTCGTAAAAAAGTAGGACAGGAAGGTGAAAACCGCAACACTCTATCTTTGATAATAACACCAATACCCCCCAAAAGTGTCGAAAATGGGACACCCTGTACAGTTCAAGGAAGTCCTGTACAGAATAGTTACGAACATCATGTTCCGCACATAAAAAATAGTAACGAAAAACCTAATTACGAAATGTAGGTACCTACTAGGTACTTACTGTTGAAGAATAATAAGAGTTATTGATTTGGCTTACTTATAATCTATGTATAATCCCATTCGGGTTAATGGTCGTTGTTCTGGTATGCAATTTCCTTGTGCATAATCTCCCCAAGATTCGCAAGCAATTGAAACGAAAGCATTTCCATCCACAACAGATTCTGCATAAAATTGATAAGATCTCCAATGACTACAAAAAACTATACAATTTGTTAATAAAACTGAAGGAGAACATGCAAATCAAACTTATACATTTTTCTAAAATAGTATCGGGGTTTCTTCGTTTTACTTCCTTAATCATACAACCAGGCTGCGGTGATATTCCTTGATTGGGCCAAAAATCCACATCACCTATTTGTCGGGGGTAACCGAATATTCCGGCGTCTGTATGAATTACGTCGACAAATTCGGCATCTCCGGCATCTAGTTTTAAACTTTTCGGCCACTTAGTAAATAGAGGCCCCGCTGGATCTAACCCTAAGAAATATCTTTTGCATGAGCAGTGATAAAAAATGTTTTAACATAAGTAGTTACCTGTTATTCTTTGGATTCGTCCACTTTTGACACTCTGCCCGCATACTCCTGCCATTTGAGCCCCCAAACTTAGTCCAATTAAATGTAAACTAGGCAAATATAGCCCTCTAGATACTAAATAATCGATTAGTTGGGCTGTGTATTGGCCTACGATCATCGTGTTTTTGGATGCCGTTAAATACCATGGACCAGCTTCCAATCTTGGAGCATTTAGAAGAATAATGTTATGATCTCCCCTCTGTAAATAAGCTAAAACAGTTAAATTATTTCAAAAGATTCATGAAATATTCATAAATTAATAATAATAATAATAGTAATATTTATTTTTTGATAATTATACAATCTGTCCTCCGATTGAGACAGACACAGAGACAGACAGAATATAAAGACATTATGGTGAAAATAATCAAAATGGATTCAGTGGCCCTCAAAACGTGTAAATCCATCAAAATCTCATAGTCGAAAAAAATCACGATTACTATATATAAGGTAAAACCGGGTAACATTGACACATCTTCATAACATATTTTTTTTCTCACTTATAATCATAACTAAAATTTTGCAAATCCGGTTTTAGTTAAAGCAGTATCTTGTGTATGTGTATTGGGTTTCAGTTTCGAGAGTGAATTGCAATTTTCAATATTACAGTTTTTTTTTAAAAAGTCTGTAATGTGTCAATGTTACCCTCAGGTCGGATAACATTGACACCCTCTATAAACTGCATTATAAGTCAATATTTATTAAGCGTAGGGTATCATTGACATAAAATAAGACGTTTGCACACAATTTTTAATAAAAAAGTTTTTTTTTTGAACACAATAGAAACATAAAATTTAAATGAGCAAAATAATCCGTCACTAGAGAGCAATAGGTGACTTTCTGTATTTAATTAAACAGGTGAAGTCAATATTGAATATATGCATGCCCCGACGAATAGTTGGTTCTGGAAGAACCCTTGCAACATCTTTAAGCAAGATTCTTGCCCCATCTCTCACGTTCGGATAACCAAACACTTTTTCTTCCTTCTTAAAAATGTCACGATTACCTCTCGATCTTCAATTCTTCATCAACAATTGCTATTACCTCATCAATATTGATGAAAAACAACCTATCTTGCATAAAAAAATATAATCTATTAATAAATGTCGTATACACACAAAGTTTCGTTTCCGCGCAAAAACCACTTTTTTGAAAGTACGTACTGAAGGACTTACAGAAAACTTATGCACCAACCCAACCCAATTTTCAGCTGTTCTGACTAGAGGGTGGTATCATAAATGAATTTTTAGAAACGCTAAAATCGCGTTCTTCTTGAACACCCAGGCACTAGGCGAGATATTTGAAAATGTGTCAATGTTAACCCCCTGTCAATGTTACCCGCCGTTACCTTACTTACTTATTACTTCATGTAAATTAATTCTTTTCCCAATTTAGGGATTTTTTTTCCAAAGTTTCCTATGTGGAGGTATACTAAATATTGCATAAAAATAAAATATAGTTGAAAAATAAATAATGGACCTTGACTATGAAGAATATTCTAGTAAAAAAGTATTTTTGTTTGATTAAAAAAATATACGCTCTCGTCAAAACCGATCTATTTCATGACCCATATCCGAATTTTGTCAATATCGAATACTAACTAATGGAGTTATTCTCTATTGAAAATGTTATAACGTGTGATTCATTAAATTTCCATTCTGAGTTGGCGGTGGAAAGAAAAATCATGTCTTTGATTACACCTCATTTCTTTAAATGTCAAAAAAGGTTAGGTTTTCTGGTTGTCGTTTGAAACTGACAGCAACAGATGAATCAATTCGGCGCGTACGTTCAAAATCCAAGACTTTCCTAGAATGGAAATTTAAAGAATCACATGTTATAAATTATTGAAATATTAATTAATAGTTTTCAGTTAACAGTCATTCAAGAGCAGCAAACAAAAAAATAGATGTTATCTAACATCTTTTTTATACAGAATAACACCATAAATAGCTTTATTGCACTCGAAAATGGTACCATTGGTACCTATATTTCATCAAAAAATCTAGGTCCGTTTTCAAGGTATTATATATATGGGGTTATTCTGTATCGAAAATGTTAGATAACATTCTGTTAAACTTATGTAATTTGACGTTTGAACAATATAAAACATTGTTGAAATGTCAAATTACAGAGACTACAGAATGTTATATAACATTTTCAATAGAGAATAACTCCATTAATTTACAAATATATAAATGTAAAAAAATTGCTCGTTTAGAAATATTTGTTATGTTTATAAACGAATTTTTTTTAAAATAAAATTTGTTTCCACAAAGTATCTGAACTGAAGCAATATTTAATTTTTGTTTTTTATTACCACATGTTTCGCAGATAGATATGATTTAACGAATAAAACATATCTCAAATTAAGTTTTAATTAAATTAATGAAATGGTAGTTTTAATTTTTTTAAATTATCATAAATGCAATTAGTTTGGAAAACTGACGCTTTCTCCACATAAAGACCATTAAAGGACTACCGACATTTTTCTTATATATTAATCTGCATGTGTTCTAATTGATAAAAGTATTTAAAAAATTGAATTTTCGTTTGGGGAACGATTCAAAAAGGGTTTTTTTAAGTTAAGGAATTTATTTTGCACAAATTATTGTTTTCTTAAAAAAATATTTTAGAAAAAAAGTTTTAGGTAAATAATTAATAGAGATAGAGACAAACAATGGTGCAGTGAACTTTTTTCGTTCGCGAAATATGTGTCTTTAAACATAGAAAATTGGATAAAATTGGTGTAAAATTAAATATATCTTTATTGATGACAATAAATTCAATAATAAATGTGTCGCTCATTAGTTTATCAAAAAATCTTATTTAAAAACTATCGCAATCTAGAAAAGAATATCTTTTATTTTTTTTTAAATATTTTTCCTGATGAAACTAATTTTTGTGGTTTTCACTTCCATATTCGCCCGTCTCAAAATATATTCTATAGGAAATTTTAAAAATATAAATTGTCCAGAGATTACCTACGTGGTGTGGTTAATCACAAAATCTTGATTTATGCCCTATTGCCATGACGATTATTCTAGGACTAGGTGTCTCGGAATTCATATGGGTGTCTATGAATTGAATGATATACAAGCTGATTTGCACCTTATTATGAGTAGGGCTTTAGGGCCGGTTGTATAAAAATTTAATCGCGGTGTTAAATTATCATCCTCCAAAATATCTAAATTGACAATTGTAATCAACAATCGTTTCTATGGCAGTTTATCCTTTTTGGAGAATTATCTTGCAATTAAATTTTTATCCTCCAAAATATCTATAGTGACAATTGTAATCAACAATCGTTTCTATGGCAGTTTATCCTTTTTGGAGGATTATCTTGCGATTAAATTTTTATACAACCGGCCCTTAGTGAAATATAGACGGACAAACAAACGTGAACGAATACAAAACTATAGATTGTTCTATTCAATTGTACCACATAGGTACAGTCGCGGAATTAAAAATCCGGGCACTTAAAATGATTCAGTGTATATCTTACTTTACTTATCACGTTACCTGGTGAAATTAGTCAACGTCAAAATAATTATTTGTATATGCATGCCTTATTTAAGAGTCGGATAAAAAATGCAAATAATTATACTCATTGAAGAAAAGTACTGAATTTAGTTTAAATGTTAATATTTTAAAATTAAAATAAACTCTTATTTGAGTTAAACCCTTTTAGTTATTCTTTCATGGCAGTTTGTTGACTCCACGTTGCATTATTTACCTGTCAATTTCTAATCTAGAAACGCAAAGCCCAATTTATATTACCTACTCAAAAATTGCAAAAATTCTCTGTAAGACTCGCCCGGTTTTTTAATTCCGCAACTGTACCACATTCATTAATTTATCTTCATTTTTATGTTTGTTTTTTCGCTATAACTTGACCGCAGCATAAAAGCATTTGAAATTAGTATGTGGAAATAATTATTAATATTCAACTGGCTTTAAAACCAACACATTAAATAGTTAGTTAAATACAGGAACTGAGGAAGTAAATGAAAGGTGTAGTAATCTATAATTACTATTTCCAAATCTTAACTGATATTGTATAATTGTGTGCATTCTGATGTCAAGCTCGGTCAATGTCGTTCGCTTTCACTGAACAGAACATTGCACTTAACAGTACCCACAATCAAAGAATGCAATTGTATACAGAATGTTTAATCTATTATACTATAAACGAATTGCATAAGTTTCTATAAAAAAAAAACAAACATTCGTGGAGGGGTTTCAATACTATACATACTGCGGATATAAGAGAAAGTTGCAAATTTAATTCTCTTTTTATCATTTCCATATTTTTATTGGATTAGATACTACATGATAGGGCGCGAGGCACATAAGAAAAATGTAAAAAAATATATTTTATACAGTGTGGTCCGGGAGTCATGTACCTCCACCCCCTAAAACAGTTTTAATGTATCAAATTAGAAATTGAAATTTTGTACACCAGAATTATTGTTTATCGACGTAATATGACGTAATATTTTGCTACATGTTTTGAATAGCAAAATCGGTTTAATATAACGGAAGTATACAGGGTGTCTCACGCTTGTGGCCTATTAGAAGTATTAGGAGAACCAAATGAGATAGAGAGCTGAAATTTTGCATGCAGGCCTAGCTTCATATAATCTATCAACTGAAAATATTTGCAAGATGGCGGCACATCCGGTTATACCGGAAGTTAATACCAACTTCGTTATTTTAAATGGGATACCCTGTATTTATATTTTTTTTCTAATTCCCCAAAAAATTCTGAGTCTTTTGACATAAAAATTCGTATACCTAAATTTTACCGTTTTTGAGAAAAAAAATATTATCTAAACTTTTTACAAAAAATCAAGTCACATTTAAATTGTAATATCTTCGTTAAAAGTAAAGATAAAAAACTGAAATTTTCACAGTAGCGTTATGGGACTTTGTGGTTTCTGTCCATGGCAAATTATTTCAAAATTATTATGTACAGGGCGATGTTTAATTCATAACATTTCGTTCTCATAAAATGTCAAAAAACTCATTTTTAAATGGGACACTATGTATTATTCTACATTATTCGATAGAACGTGAAAATCTCTATCTATTCATATCAGGTGTTTCTATACCTAACTTTAACTGTTTTCCAATTATTTGCGATTTTATAAATTAGTTACATATTTATCATTAAGAAATCGAATAGTAAGCCACGATTTAGACAACAGTAGACAGATTGGTGTCAACATAACATGGGGGGCCATGTATGCTACTTTTTCATATCTTAAGAATCATATCAGATGATGCTTTGTATCAACTTCGATATTTTTTTAATAGTTTAGGTATAAATAATTTCTTAATGATAGGTTTGTAACTAATTTATAAAATAGCAAATAATTGGAAAACAGTTAAAGTTAGGTATAGAAACACCTGATATGAATAGATAGAGATTTTCACGTTCTATCGAATGATGTAGAATGATACATAATGTCCCATTTAAGAAAAATGAGTTTTTTGACATTTTATGAGAACGAAATGTTATGAATTAAATATCGCCCTGTACATAATAATTTTGAAATAATTTGCCATGGACAGAAGCAACAAAGTCCCATAACGCTACTGTGAAAATTTCAGTTTTTTATCTTCACTTTTAACGAAGATATTACAATTTAAATGTGACTTGATTTTTTGTAAAAAGTTTAGATAATATTTTTTTTCTCGAAAACGGTAAAATTTAGGTATAGGATTATTTATGTCAAAAGACTCAGAATTTCTTGGGGAATTAGAAAAAAAATATAAATACAGGGTATCCCATTTAAAATAACGAAGTTGGTATCAACTTCCGGTATAACCGGATGTGCCGGCATCTTGCAAATATTTTCAGTTGATAGATTATATGAAGCTAGGCCTGCGTGCAAAATTTCAGCTCTCTATCTCATTTGGTTCTCTTAATACTTCTAATAGGCCACAAGCGCGAGACACCCTGTATATGTTGTCATCCCATCATTTCATAAAGGTACAAAAATATTTAATATTTTCGTTTTAAAGATATTCCAAAAAATCTTAAAATGTCTTCAAAAGTACAACCGCTTGCCCCTCTTTGAGGTTCAAAATTTTTTAAAATACATCTTCCATCTTCGACCGAAGATCCTCAAAATTCTGGATCCGTCACTCAAAATTGATTGATCTTTAAGTTACATTAATTAAAAGATTTAAAATTACTCTTGTATAACATTGTTTCGTCCATATATGTATTATATAATATCATAAATGCATTCTGCCCAATTTTTCCACATACGCATTTATATGTATAATTTGTTATGAAATTACCTGAACTTTAAATGTGATACATAATCATTCCATATTTCGTTTATTTAAACACATGCATACTATACGATTGCAATAAACATTTTTCTTTATATTGCTTATTTACCAAAATTTACAAAAGCATGTCAGTATTTGAGGGATAAATGAAGCATGTAAGTACACAGACTATGCAATGTATAATTATGTCTTACCAGTTTTCATTATTGTGGCAGGAGTAGCTTGAGACGATTCAAAAAATGCATGGAAAAATAACACCGTTGGTTCAGAGAAATTAAAATGTGACTCTGCCAATGCTTTGTCATCTCCTATCCTTATACTTTGATACTGTAGAGGATTATGTCTAAAAAGAAAAAGTAAAATAAATATAGTACCTAATTATAATATTACAAGTAGGTAGACTGAATTTTGCTAAGCAATAAGCACTTTTCGAACAAATAAAGTAAAAGTATTAATTAATTATACCTAACCAGTTTGTTCAAAAGCTAATTTAATAGAAAATAGCAAATACTTATGATAATTCGATTTTTTGAACTAACGAGCTTTAAAGTAAAAGTTCAATTGCTAGATTTAGAACAATTTTTATGATGCCTAATCTGGTCTTGCAACATGGTAGATTTCCAACAAAAATATTTATTACCATGTGTAGTTCTATTGAAAAATTAAATAGTTAATTAACTCACACCAATTCTTGTTTTAATAGCGTTTTTTTAACTAGCAGAATTACTCTCGTTTCAACAGATTCGCAATTTCCATGTATTCTCCCTAACGAATTTAATATTAAAAGGCGTTGAACCCTTCCCTAAAATAAACAATAATTTTACGCTATAAATTTTAATTATTTTGCAAATAAACTCACTTAACAGTTTCCTAATCTAATGAAATACATAAAACGTGCTTAGCAGATAAATATGAAGTTATGGGACAATTTTGCAGGCGTGACTGACCCACATTAGGCTCTTAATTAAAATTTATTTGGAGACAGAACACAAATACATTGAATTATACTTTTCACTAAAGGACTTGAGCAATAAAAGGAAATTGAAAACCAATACACTTACTCGTATGTCAACTTTTGTCTTTATATTTTACTTATTCTTATTGCTCTTAACATTATTAATACTTATGTGTATGATCTTCTAGTTTCCTCAACGAGAATTGTAAATATAAGAGAATGTAAAAAAATAAGACAAAACATATATAATAAATTCTATCAATAAATATTGAGTAAGATTTTTTATACTATTATTTGGAAACTTTTCACCTTGAATGTCTCTGGACTTAAAGTAGATTCAATTTTAAGCAAAAAATCAATTACAAAATACTTTAAAATGTTTTCTGGATCACCTCTTTCATCCCCAGTCTTTGAAAACTGAAATGGCGACATAAGTAATATTGGGTTTCTTTGGAAAGGTTTTTTTTCTTTGCAATGATGTAAACATTTTAGGGGGCTAATTAAAAATTTTTCGAAAACAAATTTCTTTGAAATATATTTCTTTACTTACAAAATTAGCCATAGCCTTAATAGATATTAACGATATTCAAATATCGTACAACGTTTTATCTAGGTACTTTCATAATTAATACAATTATTTTTGTGATGCTTATACATTAAATTTTAAAAATTGCGTTTATGAAAAAGTAGTAGGGCGGCTAGTCTAATAAACGTCATTTGCAAAATTCACTCTCTTCACAACACTTGTGGTTTATTACCGCACTAGTGCGGTAAAAACTGTCATTACGACATTAAAAAAAATTCTGTAATATGTCACATTACAATATGAAAGTAATGGGTGTCCAATAAGTCTTTCAGTCAGGGCGACTATGGAGTATTTTTCTTTTCATTAGTAAACACAAAACTTAAAATATAATTTTCATGTAACCATCATAAACATTAATTGTGTCGTCTTAAATGACGTTTTGTTTGAGGTAAGGTTGTAACGGTTTCTGTTTTGTGTTTATTAATGAAAAGCAAAACCCTCCATAGCCGCCCTGACTGAAAGACTTATTGGGCACCCGTTAGATAAAAATTACGTTATTTTTCACTTGACTATAATTCGTTGTTAATACCCTGGATACGAGATATATAAACAAATCCATTATAGAAGCGGGCGTAATGATTACGCTCGCTTATTATACGCCCTATTCCTGAAAATAGCCCAATAGAATTGTCTTACTGACAGTTTTCACGGAAAAAATTTTTCCTGTCTTCAAATTTGTGCAGGTTTTTCTAAAGTGAAAAATAAAACGTTGTATGTATCGCGGGTATAACTTGTTGTTTATAAATCTCGGGCAACTTACAAACTCTCGGGCCAAAGGCCCCCGACTTGGTAACTTGGTTGCCCTCGAATATAAACATCTTCGTTATACCCTTGATACATAAATAACTATTGCAGTTTTGTGACATATGAAAATAAAGATCTTACAAAATAGTTATTTTTGTATTAAGGGCGTGAAATAAGTGTTTTTTTTATGGCGCCTGAGAACGTCCGTTTTTTCTTCAGTTTGTGTTTGTTCGTTGTCGAAGACAACTTATAAACTTGTTGAAAAGCGGAAAAATTTAAGCTGATTGTTTTATATTTGTTCAAAACCGTTGTGGAGCGGTTGTCATTGAACGTGGAATAAATTCATTAGTCGAGGCTTCAACGGAAAGAGAAGATGGAAAAGTGGAATATTTACGGGACTTGACAAGGATCACTGTTCATGTAAGTTGCCGTAAAACTTACACTCAAAGTAGCATCGCAGCAAAATAAAACGATCCACAGAAGAAATAAGTGAGAATGAGAGAATGTTCAACTGAGCTTTCCAAAAAATAAGATTCGTTGTAATCAACCTGATTTTAATTTCAAAAATTGTTGTCTTTTTTGCATTATATGAAGTAATTGAAGTAAAAAAAAAATCACCCCTTAATTAAGGAGTGGTGTAGGAACGACGGGGTCTACGAATACAAAAACTTAGTTTTAAACTTATATTGTGACCCTCTACAAGATTCTGAAAAAATTGGCTGTAGAGTAAAAAATATTTTATAGTTTATATTAGTTTATGCAACAAGGTAGGAATTAAGAGTTTCTGACGAGTGTGAAAATGCCGCCAGAGCAAAGCGAGGGCGCAAGAACACGAGGCAGAATCAATTCCTACCGTGTAGCATACTCTATTTTTTCTCATACCTGTACGAAAACGGCCACTTCTTTTGCGTGAAACGCGCGAACAAATTAAAACAGCATAACACTGACATTTTTCTTAACACTGTGCGGTGAGCAAATTACCTTGACAACCATATACAAACACAAATAACTCCCGCATATCAGTCAGGGAATGGCTACCCACTCCTTATTTTCCGCGACTACCCTAAAAAGGCGACTATGTACCCGCATTTCACGCAAATAAAGTGGCCATTTTCGTGTAGGTATGGGAAAAAGTCTATTTGATGCCTTTTTTCTCCCTATTTATTATACTATTCAGGTCAAAAATATTTTGAATGTTCAGTAAATGACCCTCTGGTATAATTTTGAAGACGTAATCTCACTTATTAGAAAAATACAGCTTGGATTCAATATCAATATGCTGTCGGATTTCAGATCTGATCGAATCTGATGTTTCGATTTGCAATCACCAACTTATTTTTCTTTAAGTATAAGTATACTGTGTCCCAAATTGCTTGTAATTGCAGGGTATCTCTGTAATTTGTAAAGATAGAACTTTGTGGTTTTCGCGAACCTTTGCCACTTTTTCGTTAAACTTTTAATGCCGCAAACAGAACTAAGCTAACTTGTTTTGTTTCTGAGATACAGGGTGAAAACGAACATTTTCACTTTCTGAGGTGCTGTCATATCTCACACATCGTGTAAGCTAGAAAAAAAGTAAAAACTGTTCTAGACAGATATTTTTGCATAGAATCCAGTTGCTTGTAAACATTTCTTTATCCACGATTTTCAAGGCCTACTATTTTTTGACTTATAATTGGGTTTTTTGCTGTTTTAGGGCATTTAATAAATTTTAAAGTGCCTACTGTTTACATCATTTTAATGAGAAAAAATAGACAAATTTAATAAGATTAAAAAATACAGGGTGTTCCATTTAAAAAAGACCTAGTTTGGGTCATATCTCTTAAACGGTGCAAATCAATTTTTTTTCAAGTACGCCACTGGATTCTACGCAAAAATATCTATCTAGAACAGTTTTTACTTTTTTTCTAGCTTGCACGGTGTGTGAGATATGACAGCACCCAGAAAGTGAAAGTTTTCGTTTTCACCCTGTATGTCAGAAACAAAACAAGTTAGCTTAGTTCTGTTTGCGGCATTAAAAGTTTAACGAAAAAGTGGCACAGGTTCGCGAAAACCACAAAGTTCTATCTTTACAAATTACAGAGATACCCTGCAATTACAAGCAATTTGGGATACAGTGTACATATATGTAGAATTTCTAGACCTTTAATTATTCTGATCACAATGATATATCATACATTTACTTTTTCTAACGTTGAATTTCATCGTTAACATAATTTTTCACAATATCTGCGTAGAGAATTGAGTTTTTGAAATTCCGTAGAATAATTTAGCTAGACGTTAAACAACCTTACAAGACAAGAAAAAAGAAGTTCTGAAATTGATGTGAAATATGTCTGACCTGTGTAGGTATCCACGATAACTTATAAAGACTTAAGCCGGAAATACACCATTCAATTTGGTTGAACAATTTGGTTAATTTAACCAGATTAAACCAATAGAAATACACTCGACTTCTTTCAATGTTTCTATTGGTTCAATCTGGTTGAATCAACCAAATTGAATGGTGTATTTCCGGCTTTACCTACCCCAATTGAATCAAAATTCATATTATTTAAAGGTTAGAATAAAATTCTGAGTATCTACTACATTAAAGTTAGTCTGGTAAGTACCTACCAACAAAGTCATACTTATTTAAAAAAAATAATTTGGTGGAATTTCTATATTATTAACATTGATTCACAATAAAATGTTGAATGTAATTTTAACTTTTTGTTAATTCCACAAAAAATAATTTAAAAAATTGAAGAAAATGACGGTAGTTAAACACTTTACAATTGGTAAAGTGATATTTAAAAAAAAAGTCTAAGGCTGCCGGACTTTTTTAGAAATTCGGTATTACATGAGAAAAGTGCTGAACAATTTGACATTTTTCATTTTACTTAACTGCATTTTGTTTAATTATTCATGCAAAAATGGAAATTGTGTTAATTACCTAGTATACAGCTGATAAGCAATGTCCCTTACTGGATCTATTTTATGACATTTGTGTTTATTTATTGGAAATAGTTGGACATAGGCATCCTCAATACGAACTCCTGGTGGACCTGAAATAAAATGAACACAAAAATTGTATTCTGTAAGATAAAGATTGAAAATTGTACAGATATATAATTGAGATATAAATTATCTTATTGATGGGATGTAGTTATTTAATAGTGTAAAAATATATTAAAGAATTTATCACGTAATTTTTTACGAGTTTGTTGCAAAATAGTAATCCAAATAAAAGTAGCGAAAATATACAAATTATTGCAGATGCTTTAATTTGCTTGCTACTTTCACGTTGGACACTTGCGTCTGAAGAAAAGACAATTACATAATCGACCTTTCTATGTGCAAAACCTGTAAACGCGGAAGTTTAAATTAATTAATAAGTGGTACATACCCGGCAAAGAGCTTATAAGACACACAAATAAAAAATCCGATACACCCATAATCGCCGGATTCAAAATAGTAATTGAAGTAGAGGTGCATAATATAGCGTGTGTTTTTGTCAGACATAGGGGTAGGGATATAACTGCAAAAAATCTTTTCGTGTCAATACACATTTCTTGTGGGACACTATATTGCAATAAAACGTTATAGAGAGTGAGATTTCATAAAACCACGTAATATCTGTTCTGATTCTGATGTTCAAAGATTTACAGGAACTATTTTTAATACAATAATTTGACATCTGAAGAAATTGTATTGTATTTACGTGTGAAAAAATTGCTTGTGTAAAGATAGGTAGGTAATTTATTATATGAACTTATTAATTAGTTAATTCAATAATAAAATTATAAACCTAATCACAAATATCTTCATTATATTTTTGATCAAATTAGGATTCTATTAACTATCGAGTCGTGACTCATTAGAAATAATTGTATGTTAAACTTTTTATTTTCATTTCAAAATTTAACCCTTCGAGCACAATTTGAAGTAAAAGTTACGAGAACAGAATAGACAAAATTATATAATATGAATAATAATATATTATATGTATAATAATGCGTGAAAAGTAATAGTTGCATAAATAGAACACTGATTTATATTAAATTTAATATTTTTTGTCAATTATTATATCTATAAATTAAGTTTTTGTAATAACAAAATTTGTGTTGAATTATTCATATTTAAAATGCTTTTACCTCAGGTGAAATTTGTGGTTTGACAAGTAATAAATTGTCGACTTTTCTTAGAATACTAATTATTATAGCGGGAGGAACTGCACGTATTTTCAAAATGATACCAATTTTATGATAATTGGTATAGAGACCTAAATTAACGTCCTTAAGTAAAAAAAAAAAATTCACGTCGATTCACTAATCCGTTTGCAGAATACAATTACCATTGCTCTTATGGAAAATACGAATAGGTAATTGTCAAAAAAGTATTGAAGAAATGGTACCAGTGCCGTGAAATTTCGCATGTACGTAGCATCTAATTATTTACAGCATGCTACAAAGTTTGAATAAATTTCACTACATAGTTTTTGAGACAATTGAAAAAATATACACAAAAATCTGTTACTGACTAAGGGTGCTACAAACAGATGCGGCAAACGCGGCAACATCTATACTCGTGCAATAGGTGTCACAACAATAGTATATTAAGTATGGAGAACGGTAAGGGATTTTTACCGTTCGACATGCTTATAACATTTTTTGCACGATCCGTCAAATTCACGTATTTATGGGTTTAATTAAAGAATAGTAACCAAACTAAAATTTGTTCATGTCAAAGTGACAACTATAAAATTATCTAAAATAAAGTGACAAAACTTTCAAATGAGATTACTTACCGATCAGAATGCGAGAATCTGATCGGTAAAATTACTTACCGTTCAGTAATTTGTAAACAAAACCTACTATGCTTTTAATTAAACCAGTAAATACGCGAATTTGACGGATCGTGCAAAAAATAACATAACCTCAATTTGAATTATTATTCCTCTAAAGCTACGGTTTCTTAGGACAGTAGGCGACGCACAACGCACAGTCAGTCAAAATCTAAATGGTATTATAAAGGGCGAGTGGTTTCTTAAGTTCTGCTTAGCTACGCGCACAGTCAGCTCACAAGATCAACGGTGTGCGTCCTAATCTGTTTGAGATAGATTAGAACGCAGTCGTTAAGCTGAGCAGAAATTAGTACATATTTTGTGGAACAGAGAGAGTATATAGAGTGTCCCAGGATAGATACGAAATATTTTTAGATGTGATTCTTGAATAAATTCTGCGTTGTCCTGTATAATTTTTTTTATCCCCAACTCGGGTTAGTTTTCGAGCAATCATCTCTTGAATGTTGAAAATTGTAGATTGAAAAAGTAAAACACTGTTGAATAAAAAGAAGCCAGTGTGCTAAAGCTAAACTATTTGATTATCAAAAAAAAGTTATACATAAAATTTGTAGCTGAGATAGTATCTTAGCATTTTTTTGATTGTGCTAACCATTAAAGAATTATTAGTGTTCAAATTTGGAACTTGAAAAAATAAATCATTATGTTCACGTTTCATTTAATTTATTTTGAAAACTAGTAGGTATTGAAAATAGTTAAAAATTTGATCCATGATTAAAAACTGGTTTATTTTGAATCGAAATGTTAAATTCCATTTTGAACATAAACGATGTCTACTAGGAGTAATTATTAAATTTGTTAAAAATATTTCCGTAAGTTGCCATCTTCGATGACTTTATATGGAAAATAAAAATTTCTATCTGCAGAACTGACTTCATCTAACAAACCACTTTGACGCACAACACATTGTCTGTTGACTGTGGCATTTTTAAAGCCGTCCAAATCTCGTTAAAAATACTATAAATTGATAAACTATTGTCTTTTAAATTCATTATAGGCATATTTTGGCGAAATAACTACGAATAACCATAGTTAAATAGTTATTGGTCATAGCATTTTGGCGATTCGGTTTAATAACTATGACGTCACGTTAAACTAAACCATACAACTAGCTTTCGAAGCTGGTTATTAGATGTAGTTTATTCTCTATCTCTTTTTAATATGTTATGATAAGACAAAACAATTGTGTATTGTGTGCTTTTTTGACATTTTAAGGTTAAAACCAATATGAATAATCCGCGACCGCTTTGTGCAAATGAAAAAGCAATATTAGTTATCAAAATAAATGATAACTCAACGCTATTACATGAATTAAATATTATCTATAGACGGTTTGAAATATGGTATGTTAAAATTTATAATAAGTTTATTTATGAGTAGGTAGGTAAGAAATTTATTTTTACTTTTTTAGATGATAATAAACTGTCACAATATGTTGCGGACCTTATTAATGAAGGACAAGTACCATGGTTAAATGAGAACGCCGATAAAGAAAATATAAAAATAGAAATTGTTGAGACTCCTGAAGAAGTACGCATAGAATATCTAGTAAGAGAAGCGTTGAGGGGGTTGAGCTACCTACCGGACGCGTCTCCAGGTGGCGGATAGGAGAACGGCCAAGTTCGGACCTGGTCAGGTTCGAAAGAACCTGCTCAGGTCTGTAAGAACTTGGTCAGCGGTGACCATAGTGCAACGGCAGCGGTCTCAACCCCGCTCGTCCGGAGCTAAAATCCCGTCGCGGACCAGCTCACGGCTCAAACCGTAAACCGCCTGTTTGGCACAACGACCCTTCGTCACTTAGTGACGGAGGTAGTGTCGCAGGGGGCACGGGGATCTGATCTTAACCGGTTGGATCGTGAGGATGAAGTACCTCCATAAAAACTTCCCAATTCTCAAGGTATTGCGCGCGCCGAAGGGATGCAAGACTGAGGGGAAGCTCAGTGTTTAGCGGCTAACCTTGGGGTACCGGGCGACACCCCATTGTAAGTAGCCTTACCCTCCTTGCGGGCTTGGGGGAGGGTGGACCTTTTATTTACCCGCCTACTCGTGGGAATCAAATGGAACATTTAGATACACCAAAAACCATCGAGGGGGGACCCGAAAAGGGGGCCCCCTCTGCCATCGCTGCTGAGGCGTCTCCGGCGGGGGACGGTCTTGAACGGAGAGGGACCCCAGCTGCCAACGCGGCTGGAGGGCTCTTGTCCGGGGGAGGACTCCAACAGGGGACTCTCTCGGCCGTCACCGAGGCTCGTCGTCCAAGGAAGGCACTCAGCGGCGCTGCGAAAAGACGCCGCAGAAATGCTAGAACTGAGGTACTTGTTTCTGGAACAGGACCCTCTACAACCCAGCCTGCGGACCGGGGGACACCGAAGGGCGCGGCCGCCCTAAAGCGGCCCCGTTCTGAGGGTGATACTCCGCCAACCAGTGCTGGCAAAAATGTACCGAAGAGGGCGAAACCTTCCTCAGCCGAGGCTCCTAGCTACAGCCAGGTAGCCAAGGCGGATCTGAGGATGGGTATCGCTCATTCGAACTACCCGGAAGAGGTGCTAACGGAGCAACAGGGAGCAGCTGTTCTCCTGGCCCTCAACCGGGAAATAGACGAGATCGCCGAGGGGCCGCTTCCACTTTTCGCGGGCTTTCAATGGTCCTCCTTTGGAGTGGCTGTTGTTACCTGCGAGAACGTGGAAGCCAGAGAATGGCTCCGGAGCGCTATCTCCAGGATAAGGCCTTGGGACGGCGCTGACCTCCAACTGCTGGAGGGCGGCGGAGTCCCTAGGCTCACCAGAGTGGTTGCGTGGGTTCCGGGTCTCCCGGAGGACACGTCTACCACTCTGAAGCGACTGGGTCGTCAGAACACCAGTCTTCGGACGGATCTGTGGAAGGTCTACGACCGGCACGCCGAGCCTCTCAGGGTAAGGTTAGTGCTGGGAGTGGATGGGTCTTCCCTAAGGTCCCTGAAGGCCATGAACTTTAGGGCTCGTGCGGGGTTGACCCACGTCACCTTCCATGGCCCTAAAGAAACCGAGGAGGGGTCCCCTCAGGGCCCCCCTGGAGTACATGGGGTAGGATCCGGTTCTGCGGAGGCTCCCGCCTCTG
Source organism: Pediacus dermestoides (assembly GCA_963942485.1). NCBI lineage: Eukaryota > Metazoa > Arthropoda > Insecta > Coleoptera > Cucujidae > Pediacus > Pediacus dermestoides. The sequence continues at coordinate 16,353,354 of OZ012626.1, forward strand.
GGAGAGGGGCCGCTGAGGCCCCTCGTCCGGGGATGGGGGACTCCGCGGGCTCGGCGGAGGGGCCTGCTTCTGAGGGGAGAACCGCGGGTGGCGGGTCGTACGACCTACCGCTCATCGGGGGACTCCAGCTTGGGGGGGGACCTCCCGGGGGTAAAGCGGGGACCGCCACCGCCGCCGCAGCGGGCTGATACGGGCCCGAACGGTGACGGTGAGGGACACCCCTTGAATAAGAAGAGCGCTCCTCCGTAGGGAGGGACCTCTTCAATTGTGTGCAGGAGCGAGCACCTTCGATAGGGCACTATGCTAGATCGGGTCCGCTTTGTACAGATCAACTTGCAACACTGCAGAGCGGCGTCTCTTCTTGTGAGCCGTCGCATGGCAGTGGGGCAGACAGAGGTTTTCCTCATTCAGGAACCTTGGATAGTGAACGGGCTTGTAAAAGGGCTTCAGAGCGGGGGGAGGACGGTACACTGTGCCGCTCCTAGCTTGAATCCCAGAGTAGCCGTGTACACATCCAAGGACACGATTGCACAGCTAATGCCCAATTTCTGTTCCAGAGACCTAGTAGCAGTTAGATTGGAGGTTAGGGAGGGCTCAACTCGCAAGAACATTGTGGCCTGCTCAGTGTACCTTCCGTATGACTCACCGAACCCTCCACCTACCAGGCGGATGATGGATCTGGTGGATTATTGTAGGGACAACGGGATGGGTCTAATTCTGGGATGTGACGCCAACTCCCACCATGTAACGTGGGGGAGCTCGGGCGTCAACGCCAGAGGGGAACATCTGCTCGAGTACCTATATACCACTGATTTGGAGATCCTAAACAGTGGAAATGCTCCTACTTTTGTAACAACAAGAAGGCAAGAGGTGATCGACATCACTCTGGGAACGCCGTGGCTAGCCCAGAGAGTTGTAACCTGGCATGTATCGGAGGAACCTTCATGTTTGGACCACCGGTACATATGATTCGAGTTAGCGCTCCGCCTACCCGTAACGGCGGTGAGGTACCGGGACCCGAGGTCGACTGACTGGGCTTCCTACAAGGAGACCCTCTCGGCTCGCCTCGGGGCACGACCTCAGAGTCCGCGCAACGAACAAGAGGCGGAGAACCTTTCAACCTCCGTACAGAGTGCTATCATGGCCTCCTACGAAGGTTGTTGTCCCGAGCGGACGCGTAGAGGGAAGAAAAAAGTCCCGTGGTGGAATTCACGTCTTCAGGATCTACGCAGAGAAACTCGTAGGCTCCTTAACAGGGCCTCGAGAACTAAAGAACCAGCCGACTGGTACTCCTACAAGGAGGCCCAACGCTGCTATAAGGATTCCATACGGAAGTCACAACGGGAGGCATGGAAGGACTTCTGTGGAAGCATCGAATGCCTTCCTGAAGCGGCAAGACTGCAAAAAGTCTTGTCGAAACAACCAGGATCCAAACTGGGGCAATGAGGCTCCCTTCTGGTGTTGTCTTAGACACTGTTGAGGAGACTCTTCGTCACCTAGTGGAAGTTCACTTCCCCGGATCCGAACCAAGTACCGTAGAGAGACCTCTAGAGAGGGGTCCCCGCATTGGCGCAACGCCAATGGACTGGAGGACGGCCTCGAAAGTGGTTTCCTATGACAGAATTAAATGGGCCATACAGACGTTTGACCCTTTCAAAAGTGCAGGGATGGACGGAATCTTCCCGGCCCTTCTTCAGAAGGGACTGGAGGTACTGACCAGACCACTGTACCAATTGTTCCGCGCTTGCTTGGCCCTAGGCTACATTCCTGTGAACTGGAGGACACTAAGAGTGGTATTTATTCCCAAGGCTGGCCGCACTAGTTACGACTGTGCCAAGGACTTTGGACCTATTAGTCTGACCTCCTTCCTTCTTAAGACGGTAGAGAGGCTGGTCGATAGGTATATCAGGGACGGATGCCTGACGGTTATGCCGCTACATCCAAACCAACACGCGTACCAGGCAGGCAGATCTGTGGACTCCGCGCTACACAACCTTGTTTCAAGAGTGGAGGTGGCACTGGACCGGGGACTGCTTGCACTGGGAACGTTTCTGGACATTGAGGGAGCATTTGACAATACTTCATCAGAGTCTATATGTCAAGCTGTGGAACGGCATGGAGTGGAGCCCGCCTTAACCAGGTGGCTCCGGTCTATGTTGGAACACAGGAAAGTAATTATCACGTGGGGAGAATATACCGTGGCGGCGATCGCCACTAGGGGATGCCCGCAGGGGGGCGTCTTATCGCCGCTCCTGTGGTCTTTGGTGGTAGATGGGCTGCTAAGGGCCCTCAACGAAACGGGGGTGTATGCGCAAGGTTATGCAGATGACATTGCGATTTTAGTGACGGGTAAATATCCCAATACCGTCACGGAGGTCACTCGGTCGGCTTTGACCGTAGTAGAGGAATGGTGCAGGCGACATGGGCTCTCGGTTAACCCCAATAAAACAGAGCTCGTGCCCTTCACAAGGAAGAGGAAGTTGGCTCTCGAGGGGCCGATCCTCTTTGGGTCACCGTTGCGGTGCTCTGGCAAGGTGAAGTACCTGGGAGTGGTGCTGGATGCCAAGCTGAACTGGAGGGACCACACGGATCGGCAGATCCGAAGGGCGACTGCCTCCTTAGGGATGTGCAGACGCGCTCTCGGAAAAAGCTGGGGACTGAAACCAAGGATTGCCCGATGGCTATACACCGCGGTTATCAGACCCATCATAACATATGCGGCCCTGGTATGGTGGCCTGCGACTCGGGTGGGGGCCTGCCGAGGGCGCCTATCCAGGGTTCAAAGGCTAGCCTGCTTGGGTTGTACCGGTGCCATGCGCACAACTCCAACTGCTATGGAGGCACTTCTGGGACTCGCGCCCCTTCACATAGTGATTGAGGCTGAGGCCCGGAAGGCAGCCTACAGAATCAGCTGTTGGAAACTAAAGGCACCCACTTCGGAGGGTGTAGGACATACTAAAGTGTGGGCGGATCTCGCTAACAACCACGTCGTGTCCTCAATGAGGACCGGCAGCGGGGGTCCACACTTCTCCTTTGGAGAACAGTATTCGGTTGTCTTTCCGGACAGGGAAGATTGGTCGACACCCGAGCGGAGTCATCTGAGGCCCGGGAGTCTGGTCTGGTACACGGACGGATCACGGGCCGAGGGTGGCTCTGGTGCGGGGGTGTACGGAGAACGACCTAGGGCGAAGCTCAGCTTTGCCCTGGGCGAATATACCACGATATTCCAAGCTGAGATCTTCGCGATCAAGGCCTGCGCAGAGGAAAATCTACGTAGAGGATATCTGAACCAACATATATATATATATATATATATATATGCTCTGACAGCCAGGCGGCCTTAAGGGCATTGATGTCACATCGAGTTAAGTCTGAGCTGGTCATGGAATGCCGGAGGGCATTGGCTGGACTGGGTGCAATAAACCATCTCAGGCTGATGTGGGTTCCGGCACACATGGGTGTTAGGGGTAACGAGGGAGCTGATGCCTTGGCTAGGGAGGGTTCTGAGGGACCCTACATTAGTCCGGAACCGGCCCTGGGAATTACCGCTAACACAGTCAAGCGCAGTATTGAGGAATGGGCCGAGCGCCAGTTCCGAATTCATTGGCTGAACGCCCCAGGTTTGCGACAGGCGAAGGTCTTCATACGAGGACCCTCGCGTTCGCTTACCAGAGAGCTGCTTGATTTAAGCAGGAAGAATGTCGGATTGGCACTAGGGCTCTTAACGGGTCACTGCCTTCTGAACAGGCACTTATGTCTGCTGGGCGTAGTTAACGACCCAACTTGCAGGCTATGTTGTGAGGAGGAAGAAACTCCTATTCATGTTATCACCGAAAGCGCTGCTATCACGGCCATCAGATTTCAAATACTGGGAGTCAGATATCTGACACCAGAGGACGCTAGTACTTTGACCTTGGGCAAGATCTTAGCTCTAGTAGCTAGGACTGGCCCGCACCACCAAGGCAACAACAACAACAAGAGAAGCGTCAACTCCGTGTTACGCCTATGGAAATTTAAATACACGCTTATTTCATTAATGCGTTTATTTCGTTTAAGCATGTTATTATAATGCCACCAAATTGACAAGTTCATTCCCATATCTGGCGAAAAAAATCGTCAGCTACTAATAGAGCCCTTCTAAATATCTTTTTTGGTATTTTCATTATTCAGAAACTAAAATATATTTATATTTAACAGTAATTAGTAATAATTCGCCTCAGTCTTCGATGAATGTCAAAACTTACCACTCAGTTTAAATTTCAAATAGTTTAAATATACTCATTACTTAGGTCTGCCAACCTCACTTTTAAGTTGGCCATCTGTGTCTTATAACTATGACATCATGCCACTAAACTATGACATAAATTACTTTTTAACCATGGTTGTTCGTAGTTATTTCGCCAAAATATGCCTTATATAATTTATCGTGTTTATTTTAATCATATTTCTTCACATGTATCTACGAATTACTTTCACCATAAGCGTTATACTTTTATCGTTCAACAGTTGGTATCGTGACATTTTCCGTGCCAAAAGTTTTCTCTGACAATTTCTATAATCACCCGAAACGTCCGATTAACTTATAAAATACTCATAAACAATAACGCAGTATGATCTTTCTCGAAAAATCAATCACCCCATCAGGTGCTTTATTTTGTGTTCGCAAGTAATTAAACCAGTTTTTCCGGCGAAATAAATTCGAGTGACGCATCACTAACTTTTGCCTCTGAAGGTACCTACAATTCCTCCTTAACTCGTAACTACGATTTTTAAACCACACGGGCGACAAACCATGGGGGCGGCGTCAGCCGCCCTGTTCCAAAAAAATTTAAAAGTTACACAAAATTTAAAAAAATCACAAGTTATAAAAGCTGCTGTCACAACTAATTTACTAGTAAATAATTAATATTAAAATATCTGATGTGCCCAACACATGACTTTCTTATACATTGCCATGATACAGTTTTAATCTTTGGAAAATACTGAACGGGTAGCCAATAATCACATGCAGTCGACATTCAATACGTCATTAGTATAAAATCACATTTATTTATTTATTATTATTGTTTTCGGTAACATAGAAACCAGTAAAATACAAAAAAAATAAAAAATAATGGTCCTTCTGGGATTCGAACCCGCGACCTTCCGATTGGCAGCCAAGCCCCAAACTCTCTACTCTATCTACTAGTCGGATTCAACGCGCACTATGAGAAATATAAGTGTTTTAAAAATATCTAATTTTTTTGACGGAATTTCAAAAAATGGTTCAAACAAAATTTGTTCAAAATTTAATTCTAAATCAATGTTAAAGAATAAAATCTCGTAAATTGCTTATTTTTCAAGATATTCCTAAAAAACCTAAAAATGTCTTCAAGTAAGTGTCACTTGTGTTGGTGCTAAATGAAAAAGATTTAATGTGCCACCCAAAATTTTGTTCAAACTCTTAACTGTGAAATTTGAATCAGATCCAATAAGTCGTTTTTGAGTTATCGTGGATACAGACAAACAGACATCATGGCGAAAATGGTCAAAATGCTTTAAGGGGCCCTAAAAACGTGTAAATCCATCAAAATCTCGAAGTCGAAAAAAATCACGATTACTATGTACAGGGTGTCCCATTTTCGACACTTTTAGGGGATATTGGCGTTATTATCAAAGATAGAGTGTTGTGGTTTTCACGTTCCTCTCCTACTTTTTTACGAAACGAAAGATTCCGGGGTCAAATTTGTCATGGGTCTCTTAGTTTTTAATCTACAGAGTGATTCTCAAAATCTTTGTTTTTTAGACACCCCTCGTATTTCCGTTATGCGTCTACTTATCAAAAAAGTGAAAACTGATCTTGATAAAGTTTTTTACGTAGAATTCAGTGGCGTAGGCAGTTTTTGTGTAAAAGGTTTAGTTTTTGAGATATTGCCCAAACTTATGTTTTTTTAAATGGGACACCCTATATATTATTTTTTATATTGATTAAGCAAAATTTGAGCTTTCCAAAAATATATAATACTTAATATTTATTTTGAAAAACAAGCTCAAAATTCGATATTTTTAATAATTTACTTTATTTATAACAGTAGGCCATGGCTAGTTTATTAGAAACAAATGCAAAATTTGACAGATTTGTCAGATTTCCATTATTGATGAAATATTTTTGTTACGTAGGAGTTTTTATTTTACTTTTAATTTTTTATTACAATGGCCATTTACGATAATTATGAGAAGTTTTATATTATTGCTACGTTTTATACAATGCATTAAAATTATCTTTTGAAGTGTTTAGCTTTAAAATAATTACGCATTGTGAAAATTTTGGATTTGTTTTTAAAAAATTAGCCATGGCCTACTGTTATAAAGAAAGAAAATTAGTAAAAATATCGAATTTTGAGCTTGTTTTCAAAATAAATATTAAGTATTATATATTTTTGGAAAGCCCAAATTTTGCTTAATCAATATAAAAAATAATATATAGGGTGTCCCATTTAAAAAAACATAAGTTTGGGCAATATCTCAAAAACTAAACCTTTTATACAAAAACTGCCTACGCCACTGAATTCTACGTAAAAAACTCTATCAAGATCAGTTTTCACCTTTTTGATAAGTAGACGCATAACGGAAATACGAGGGGTGTCTAAAAAACAAAGAGTTTCAGAATCACTCTGTAGATTAAAAACTAAGAGAGCCATGACAAATTTGACCCCGGAATATTTCGTTTCGTAAAAAAGTAGGAAGGTAGTAGGAAGGTGAAAACCGCAACACTCTATCTTTGATAATAACGCCAATACCCCCTAAAAGTGTCGAAAATGGGACACCCTGTACTTTCCTATTACTTTGTATAAGAAAGTAAAAATTATTGCTGACGTGTAACAAACAGCATTTGTACATTTTTAGCGCACGATTGTTTAAAGTTGATTTGAAGTTGGTGGCGGTATCCTTTATATTTATATGTCCGATTGTCAAGCCATACTTTCTTACAGAATTTATAGTTTCTACCTATTCTACCCAATATTCAAAACTCACGTCTCTGCGTCAATAGACAAAGAGCCAGATGACAATCATAAAAACACCCTGGGAAACTGTTAGGACCGTTATGGCGTTATGCACATCATTTGTGTAGATATAATTATTATTATTATTGTGTATAACGTCATAACAAAATTCTTTTTCTACGAAAAGGCGGAATGACGTTTTTTCTGACAAGATAATCGAACTTGAAAGTAGGCTTTTGAAAAACTAGTACGGAAAATTAGTGTGGAAATTTTTTTCCGCACACATTTTATAAACTTTCCGCACGCAAACAAAAACATAAAGAAGTACTTACATTTAGTTATATTTGTAACATTTATTTAATATCTAACAACCGGAGGAGTGCACATTAGTTCATCGCTTTCGCTTTAGTTTTGAAACTCCATGTTTATATTCATGTAATTTGATCTGAAAATCAAAATTATTTCGATGACAGGACACAATTTATAAACTGTCAACAGCTATGAGCTTTCAGTTCTATGACAACAAACTCCCTTGATGTTTTTTTTTATTAGAAAAAGATTTACAAATAATTTTATTTTTTACGAATTCCACGTTTTCGTAGAAAAAATCGTATGTAACACGCTTGCGGAAATGGCCCATGACAATACTCGTGTGATTGCAGCACTCGCTATCGCTCGCGTTGCAAGTTTCACACTCGTATTGTCATGATGCGTTTTCCGCACTTGTATTACAATATACTATTTCGTTGCAATATTATTACGTAGGTATTGTATTTGATAAAGTTTTTCAAAATGCCACATACTTATTCAAATCAATATTCAAGTCAATGGCGGTATTTTTGATCATTTATTAAAAATACGCAATGCTCAAAACCACGAATTTCTCAATGACATTTCCTTAAAATAGATAAATCTAATAGGTCTATATAAAATGTTAATCTCTAGAGAATACACGATCCATCTAAATATGAAAAAGATCTTATAGCTCAAGAATTATGCGATGAAATTGAAAACATCGCATCCTATATTTCCCCTGAAATGAACGCATTAGATGTGATTCAATACATGTTTACAAATAACATCATCTATCTGTTTCCAAATTTAGCGATTGCCATAAGAATTTTTTTAACACCACCTGTGACAGTTGCTAGCAACGAGAGAAGCTTTTCGAAACTCAAATTAATAAAAAATTACCCAAGATCTACAATCGGACAAGAGAGCCTTTCAGACTTATCTATCATTAGTATAGAAAAGGAAATTTCTGAAGATATAAATGTAACTGATATTATATCAGAGTTCGCTTTAAAAAAAGCAAAAAAGCAAAGTTTATTTGAACTTTTTACTTTTTGTATATACTTTACATTACTGTATATTATAGTAGATATAATGTATTTTATTTTGTTTTTATATTATATTTTGTTATTATTTGTTTATTAAAATGTATATTTTTTACATTTTCCGTGTTTGTGTTTTATTTAATGTAAACAATATTTCAGAGAAATTTTCGTGAATCAATAGAGGGGGGGGGGCGGCAAAAATATTTACGCACACGGGCAACATAGTAACCAAACATAACCAAACAATAAAACAAGGTTAATTTGAAATTAGTTGTCAATTTTACTTCACAACCAGCAACAAACTTTTTTGGTATTCTATTGAAAGGTGTAAACAAGCAAGTATAAGTAATACACCACCTGAACTAAGAAAAAGAGCCCAATTAGCTATAAATGATTTATTTTCGAAAAAATAATAATAAAATGTTCTAAATTTCACTAGTTTCTTTTCTACAATTTTGTGAGGTGGCTTTGGCTTTTGACGCTGCGTTACCGACATGTCATTGGAAATTAATGGCAAGCAATGTTACCACTATGAAAAAATAAAAAGCCGGAGTTCATAATGAAGCTATTATGAAACCCGTTTGAGTCTCATAATAACTCTGTTAGAGACGCAAAATAGAAAAAATATATTACAAAATTCCGCCTGACAGCATAATAAATATAGGCAAATACCTATTTATACCAATACCTACATCTATAGTATAAAAATAACATAATATTGGGAAATATAAATATTATGTGAATCCGTGATTTGTTGTTTTCACATACACATACTACATTTTCTCTTATATTTAAATAATAATTTAATAATAATAACAATTTCACATAGATGGGAAAATTCATTTTAGAAGCAACAAATTTCAACATGCACTCGTAATTTCAAAGCACAAAAAATACAAATAATCTATTGTTTTTGCATTTTTAATTGTTCTAAAATTGACTTGAGTGTCACGTAGGTATCGATTTTAATTATACTCCTAATGAGGCAATTATTTGTTGATTAACTGCTTTTATTATCTGTATCTATTACCTGATAGTTTGCAACAATAAATTACAGAGAATTAAACTCAAATATAAAACCATTGTTCTTTTTTTTGACTTTGGAATTTCACGCAACATTCACTCATGCACTGAACGTTTTGAAAATTAAACACGAAACAAATCATGCTATAAATCAGCCAAGTCACTATCTGGGGTCATTTAATTGCAAATTGATATCGAAGGTTTATATGTATCTACATAATAGTTCTGAGTATTATATTATACTTCAGCACTTAACAGAAAGGTGTGATATATAGGATAAATCTTTTCAAAACTTTCTAATGCAACCTGATTTCAACAAGCAATGTCATGGTTTTATTTGTTGCGGTAAGAACGATATTGGGATTTATAAAGTCTAACTACTTTTACTAACCTACCGTAATAAATCATTTATTGCAATCTACCGCCTAATGAAACGAAAAAGAAGAAACCTATTAAAATTATTGTCCATATTGTTTTTTTATTTTCATATACGAAGAAACAAGCAAGTATAGTAATCGTGAGTTTTTTCAACTTATAGATTTTGATGGATTTACACGTTTTGAGGGCTCCTGAATCTGTTTTGACCATTCATGATGTGTGTCTGCCTGTATTCAGATATGTAACTCAAAAATTATTTATCGGAGTTGATCCAAATTTCATATATAAGAGTTTGAAAAAAATTGTGGGTAACACATGAATTAGATTCTTCAGGTGGTATTTACCTTCCTAAAGTCATTTTCAGGTTTTCACTTTTTTATACGATATAATAAGGAAATACAAGTTTTCGTGACATTTTTAGATGGGTTTTTGATGGATTTACACGTTTTGAGGGTCAGAGGACCTCTGAATACATTTTGACTATATTTGCTATGATGTCTGTCTCTCTGTATTCACGACAACTCAAAAACGACTTATCGGAATTGATTGAAATTTCATATTCAAATTTTAAACATATAAAAATTTCAAAAAATCGAGAAAATTCTAGAATACTTTAATTTCTCAATGTGCGCATTGAATCAGAAGGCCAAGATAAAGTATTCGCATAAGATCTCAGTTCGTAATCTGAAAGTTCTGGGTTCGAATCTCAGGAACATTTTGTTATTGTTGTGGATCCTTGCTAAATTCGGCCCCGTAAGTTACCACATTGCAGATAAGGCGAACATTCTTTTTAGAACGTAAACTTCTAATCAAAATAACAATAAAGTCATCCGGTCAAAAATTAAAACGCTTGAATACTTGCTTAATGTAATGTAGAGGTAAAAAACATTGTAGAAATTTTTTTTAAACTCCAAAAGTTTACACCGACCCCAAAATTTCAAATTGAAAAAAAGGTACTTTTCCTATACCCCGAAAGGCGCGCGATGTTCCGTGATGTCATAAACCAGTGTCGAAATGTCAGACAATGCTAAAATTTGTATACAAACGACATTGACAGCTGTACTGAACATGGCTAATGACGTCACAAACCCTTCCACCGATCATGTCGTGTTTTAAATGGGAACCAATTTTTACGACTTTTAATATGGAATAATTTAAAATTGAACAATAAAAAATCACTTTTTTCAATGCTATTATTATTTTTGTAGCTTAATCTTTGCAATAAAAAATAAAAAAACGTATCTCAAAAATTTCCGGACGACTCTATTATTTTTGGTTTTTGGTGGCTGAAATTCCGTTTCCAGCATGGGGATCTCGCTTATTATAATAGATAGACCATATAGGTTTAAATTTGGCAAAGTTGCTAAATTTAGTGCTCAGTAATAGGTAATCAAAAGACAAATTTGAATTATCTTGAATGGTCTTCTGAAAAAGTGAAAAATGGTGAAAATTTTTTATTTCAGAACATTTTTCAAATCTAAAAAACATTCTCAAAGCAAGTTTTTATGCTCTATCGATCAGTGATCGTCGTTTCTTTAAACATCGATTCGTTTTTGTTTTCTAAACGCCAACTTCAGTTTTTCTTATGGGCGTACTATCTACTTTACACATCATTGGATAGTACATTTTTTTCTAAATTCATCGATGTGCTACACATGGTATTCAGATTTTATTTTAATTGTTAAAATTTAAAAAATGTGTCCAATACAGCAATCATCTCTAAATCAAGCAGCCCAAACTCCCTTAGTTTGTATTGTTACCATGGTAATTTATATACAATTTCAAATTTTAGGGAGGAAGGATTTAAACCATTTAAAACCCGGAGACGAAGTTCACAGACTCCAGTTTAGCGAGTGGCTTCTTGATAAATACCAACGTAACGAGGATTTTCTGAAAAATATTATTTGGACGAATGAATGTTCATTCACCAACAATCGTCATAATGAACATTATTGGGCCAGAGAAAATCCCCGTACCTATAGAGAAGCAAGACCACAGCACCGATTTGGTATCAATTTTTTTTTTGGCCCAATAATGTTCATTATGACGATTGAACATGCCCAAATTTTTTTCGTAATGAATTTTAATATTATTTTTTCAAGATTGCCATGATTCAGTGAACAGTACCTAAACATCAAGAGATCTATCACATAAAACAATGATTATTTGTCAAAATTCTAATAAACCAAAAAAAAATTAAAAATAATTTTTTTTTTAATTTATATTTTTTATTTTCAGCCAAAATTGGGATTTGGGGTTTTGAGGTAGGCCCGAAAAACTTTTTTTTATAAAATTTTCCAATAAAAAAATCCCTAATACGTGTTTTCGATTTTTTCGGTTTATTTTTTATCGTAGTAGGCTAGTTTTCACTACTGGTAAATTTTTTTTTACTCGTTTAAAAGAGAATTGCGAGTTTTATATACAGAAAAAGTTTAATTTTACCGAAGAATAAAAAAGTTATTGAGGTGTTACCATTTCCCGTAAAACACACTGTATATATGTAATCTTATCTTATTAAGATACGATACAGATTTGCAGCACGACTGCCGTAGGCAGGAGTGCCTTTAAAGGACGAGTGCTCTTAAGTTTTACAAAACGAGTTTTTTCTAATTTGCATATTAAATACACATTTATACATTTTATTTTCAAACGGCATATAACATGGTGTTATATGACTGAGTAGACTAGGTATAAGTTTCATTTCTATGACACCACTCTTAAGCGGCGTATAAGTAGGACTTATACGCCTTATATAACACAAACACATTATCTGCAAAAATGTATGACAGTTGCATGATCGTTGCAAAATTACTTATTAAATTGATTGTCATATTACGATTAGAATGATTCCATTTGAAAATAAAATATTGTATTTTATTCGGAGTATAAGCACTTCATCACATAAAGTTTCGCTTATACTCCTAATAAAATAAATATCTACTTTTTTACAAATAATAGATATTTATTTTCAAACGGCGTATAACATGGTGTTAAAAGACTGAGTAGGCAAGGTATAAGTTTCATTTCTATGACACCACTCTTGAGCGGCGTATAAGTAGGACTTATACTCCGGCGGAGTATAAGTTATATCATTATCTGCAAAAATGTATGACAGTTGCAAAATTACTTATTAAATTGATTGTCATATTACGATTAGAATGATTCCATTTGAAAATAAAATATTGTATTTTATTCGGAGTATAAGCACTTTTATGTGACTCCGTATGGAGTTACTTCTCCTCGCTCCGCTCGGCGCTTACACCTCCATACTTCGTCACATAAAAGTTTCGCTTATACTCCTAATAAAATAAATATCTATTATTTTTTAAATTATTTATTAAATTACTTATTAAATTGATTGTCATATTACGATTAGAATGATTCCATTTGAAAATAAAATATTGTATTTTATTCGGAGTATAAGCACTTTCATGTGACTCCGTATGGAGTTAATTCTCCTCGCTCCGCTCGGCGCTTACACCTCCATACTTCGTCACATAAAAGTTTCGCTTATACTCCTAATAAAATAAATATCTATTATTTTATTTTTGCAGATAATGATATAACTTATACTCCGCCGGAGTATAAGTCCTACTTATACGCCGCTCAAGAGTGGTGTCATAGAAATGAAACTTATACCTTGCCTACTCAGTCTTATAACACCATGTTATATGCCGTTTGAAAATAATAGTATATTATTTTATGAGGAGCTTAAGTGATGCTTTATGCACATAAAGCGACTTAAGCTCCGTATAAAATGTGCTATTTTTTCTTCAAACGCAAACAATTCATTAAATTGTAAAATTTATCAAGATTTTTTTATATAAAAACCAAATTAATTCAGCGTGCTTTGTAATATTGGAAACGTTACTATGGTAGACTGTAAACAAAGACAACAGAAAAATCCAAAAATCGATTGCTGATGTAAGTGCTGTAAGTTTTATTCTAATTTTTATGAATAGGGATGTTGCATTTTTTTTAAATCTCGATTTTTTCTGTTGGAAATGTAAAACGATTATATTAATAATACTCTACAGCAAAAATAATTTTTTTTACTCAATATTTGTACATAAAAAAACGATTATAAATTGACCGTAATTCAAATATATTATTGCCGCCCGAAAACGCATTGAGATCGGAGAGTCCTGTGTGACGTCACGAATCTAGTTGACATTAGAAGGCATGTCTAAATATTTTTTACGCGTTTGACATTTTTCGAAATAAGTCAAAATGCGGCGTGCTGCACTGTGGAACTAGATTCGTGACGTCAGCAGTCTTTTGGGGCGATTCGGGCGTTTCCGGGCAAGGCGTGGAAATTTCAAATTTTACAATACTTTTTATTTATTTATTCGGAAAGTACGGACCAAAAATTTTTTTCAAAAATATTGATAGTAATAATTTGGTATCAGCTTTTCAAAAAAAATTAATTTGAAAATCATGCAAAGTCCCTATTAGTCTTGCTAAAACAAATTCTTTTATAGCCTCGATATGGAAGATTCGCAAGAGGAAATGCCATGTATGCCCCCTAAAGTTACTGCAGCTGCAAATGCAGCGATCAATGATTTGGTTCCATCAAAATCGAGCGATCTCTACCATTCAGTTTTTCAAAGATTTATTAAATGGTGCGAAGAAAAAAATATCATGAACTATTCCGAAAAGGTACTACTAGCATATTTTTCTGATTTGGCCACTAAAAAGAAGATGAAGTGTTCATCAATGTGGTCACATTATTCGATGATCAAATCATTACTGAATATTAAATATGGAGTAGACATAAGCAAATATTTGAAACTAAGGGCTGAAACTGGGTTAATTGGAAGGAATTTACAGGCCACTGTTTCAGAAGAACTTCAGCTACACTTTTGGTGGATGGTGGCGTCGACATCACCTGTTTAAAGCACCACGGAGGTTGGAAATCCAATAGTGTAGCTGAAGGGTATATAGAAGAATCCCTCTCCAACAAAAACGAAATAGCTATGAAGATTTTGGACCTCAAGTTCGATTCCAGCACTAGCAATTCTGAAGTGGGAAAACTTTAAACAAAAACAATAATGCAACATCTAGTTCAAATTTTGAAAATTCTTCGTTTTCACAATGTATTTTTAATAAAGTGACACTTAAACATAATCAGTACAGCAGGATAATGTCACACTTAAATGACATTTGAAGAAAAAATAAATTAAATGAAACGTGAACATAATGATTTATTTTTCAAATTCCAAATTTGAACACTCATAATTCTTTAAAAAAATTACAAGATACTTTCGATTGTAAATCAACTCAGCTATAAATTTCATGTACGAGCATAACTTTTTTTCGATAATCAAATAGTTTAGCAGACTGGCTTCTTTTTATTCAACAGTATTTTACTTTTTCAATCTACAATTTTCAACATTAAAGAGATGATTGCTCGAAAACTAACTCGGATTGGGGATCACAAAATTATACAGGAAAATTCAGAATTTATTCAAGAATCAAACCTAAAAATATTTCGTGTCTATCCTGGGACAACACCCTGTATAAATGTGTTAAAATTTAACTCAGGAATAATTTTAATTTTGTCTCCTGGAGTGGAGCCACTTGCACATAATTTCCCGGGCCTGCTTTGTAGTTGATATTTATAGTTCAGTGAGAGTCATTTTAAAATGCGTTAAATCGGAGTACAATGAGATTTTGAGGGTTGGTAGTGGTTGCCAACGGAACACTCCACCTCGTTTTTCACACCTACAATTCCTCAAGGGGTGGCCGCCATCTTGAATTTTAAGATTGAGTTCCGGTAGATATGCATCTCACGTTCAAACCACTATTCTTAAGGAACTAATTCCTAACAAAAGTTGTTATAACAACTTTTGTTTGAAACTTTTTTTCATATTATTAATATATACAAAGTTATAAATTTCCAAAAAAGGCATCTCACGGGTGAAAATGGTTTTTTTGGATTTTATGGCCAAACTATTCATCACAGGTCAAAGGTGGCTATAACGAAACTTGTAGCTCTTGAAATTCTCTATGATTTTCAAGTATGACACATTTTCCTAACAAATTTGATACGGTTAGAGAGGGCGTCAAAGGTTCAAGTTGCGCCTCCATCGAATTGTCGCTTGGAAATAAATAGAGGAAATCTTAATATTTATTGTTTATATTGATTTATATTGTTTATTATACATGTATTATGTGTTTCGGTCATTGCTACTTAATTTTTATAGGTCCAGTCCACACTTTCTATTACGTATGAGTTCGGGGTGCGATTTTTTAAAAAGTTTTCCCCAAGAAGCCTAATCCACTCTGTTCTTGAATTCTTGAATTGTAGTTTTAGTTGCAGCGCGTCATTTTGTACATTTTTCTCTCTTACTTTTTTTTTCATATCCATGGTCGTTTAAAGACAAATAAGTTTTTATTTTTTTATTTAAAGGAAACTCACTAAAAACGACTTAAAGCTTTTCTTTTAAAAATAATATTACTAGTTAATCATATCTCCGCCACTGACTATTTACTCATTTGATATTTTTGGTTTTTAAGCCACCCAATAATAAATGTGGTGCGTTAGATAATTTTACTGTGACATTATTAATATAATCCACGTAGGCCTTCCCTCTTTTATTACTAATTTTTTTTTCAACTAATATATTAACATTTTTTAGGAACTCCATCTAAACAAAATTTTGGAAAAAATCCAAAAAAATCTTAATCGAATATACAGGATGTCCCTAAGTTAGCCTGCCAAAATGTACCAGCTGATTCTACGTTCAAAAATAATGCAAAAAGTTTTAATAAATATCGGTTGAAAAATGCTACCTAAAAAGCTACAGCCCCCCGAAAGGGGGGTCCAAAAGAGGAGTTTTCTGTATTATCTCTGCAACTGTTTGAGGTAAATTCATGAAATTTGATGAGTTTGAAGCTTTTATAATTAGCCACATAGTTCTTTTTCCAATTTTCAGAAATTTTGCTAGGGTGGGTGCTGGGTAAATTATGCCCCATATTTTTTGTGAGGATAATTTTTAAATTTTTTATATCATATTATGAAACTTGGTTTATTTTTACACAAAAAAGACGCCTCAGTCGATCTTTGAATTTTGAACCGTTTTCGAGTAAAATCGTTTTGAAGGAGTCACGTCCATAAAAACTACACTAATAAAAATAATCACAAAATTGAAAAAAAAATTGATTTTGATATTTTGTTTTTATTATTAATATTTGACAAAGAAATCCTAAACGAAGTAATAAATACCTATAAATTTTAAACCATTGTCTACTTTGGATAAATTTTAGTTTTGTGATTATTTCTATTAGTGTAGTTTTCATGGACGTGATTTTTTCAAAACGATGGTATCGAAAACAATAATAATGAATAAATAAATGGGATTTTATACCGGGAGATTTTTTTAAGTGAGTAATACCCTCGGTAATACCTTAAAAATCTAAAATTAAACACATTTTTGTCGTAAAATTCGGTTATAATGAGTGGGACAAGGACAGATTTATGCGTATTGCAATAAGTGCGACAGAGACTATTTGCAAATTGCTGGAAACCCTCAAAATTTAAACATGATTTTTACAAGAAATGTAACTTAATTGTGGTACTACCTATCCGTATAAGAAAGTCATGTGTTGGACACATCAGATATTTTTATAGATATATGTATTCATTTTCGTATGGGATCGAGCTCTGTGAAACCATATTCCATGCGCTGCAGAGGGGGAAGTATTGGTTATTGGTCACATCAAAATTTCATAAAAAATATAGGTAATTGAAAGCTCTACACTTTTATACGTACAATTTTTCGATTAGATTAACGTAAAAATATCTGATGTGCCCAATATATGACTTTCTTATACTTACGGATAGTATCACAATAATTACTTTTCCTAAATAAATTAAGTTAAATTTCTTGTAAAAATTTTGAAGGTTTCGAGCAACTTTCAAATAGTCTCTGTCGCACTTATTGCAATACGCATAAATCTGTCCTTGTCCCACTCATTATAACCAAATTTTACGACAAAAATGTGTTTTATTTTAGATTTTTGACCTATTACTCACTTAAAAAAATCTCCCGGTATGAAATTACATTTATTTATTCATTATTATTATTTTCGGTGCCATAGAAACCAGTATCCTAAAAAAAAAATGATCCGTTCTTTCTGGGATTCGAATTCCGTTTGGCAGCCATATAATGAAACACATGGTCTACCTCGACCATCGAATTCAACTATCAACGCGCGCTATGAGAAATATAAAGTGTTTTAGGAATATCTAGTTTTTTTTGGAATTTTTTTGACGGAATTTCAAAAAAAAGTTCAAACAAAATTTGTTCAAAATTCAATTCTAAATCAATGTTAAAGAATAAAAAAATGTCATAAATTGTTTATTTTTCAAGATATTCCTAAAAAACCTAAAAATGTCATCAGGTAACTGTCACTTGTTTTGGTGCTAGATGAAAAACATTGAATGTGGCATCCACAATTTTTTTCAAACTCTTAAATATGAAATTTGAATCAAATCCAATAAGTCGTTTTTGAGTTATGGTGGATACAGACAGACAGACAGACACACACACACACACAGACAGGCATCATGGCGAAAATGGTCAAAATGGATTCAGGGGCCCTCAAAACGTGTAAATCCATCAAAATCTCAAAGTCGAAAAAAATTACGATTACAATACTTCCTTATACTACGTATAAGAAAGTAAAAATGCAAAAAATCGCCGTTTCGGGTAAAAATCAGCAAATTTCATGAAAAATCAGTACTCAGCGCCAAGGGTCAAAAATCAACGCATTCGCTGACAAATCAGCGCGTCTGGTAACCCTATGTAAAGATACCCTTTTGAAATTTGAACGTCATATTTTTACTTTCTTATACGTAGTATAAGGAAGTATTGTAATCGTGATTTTTTTCGACTTCGAGATTTTGATGGATTTACCCGTTTTGAGGGCCCCTGAATCCATTTTGACCATTTTCGCCATGATGTCTGACTGTGTGTCTGTCTGTATCCACCATAACTCAAAAACGAATTATCGAAGTCGAAAAAAATCACGATTATCTACTATACTTATACGAAGTAATAAGAAAGTAAAAAGATATAACGAGTATTAAAAATTATATCCTATTTTTTATAACAAATTGCACTGTAACTTGTAAACAAGTGCAATTAGCGAAAAAAGTCATCAGTGCAATTTTGTAGAGAATTCAATTTGCAAATTAATCCCATTGAAAAATTTTTTTTGTAAAATCGAAAATACGCGATTTATGCGCGAAAAACTAAAACAATACTTAAAAACAAGATGGCAGCATCGCACCACAGGGTAGAATTGTGCAAAATGTATTTTTTCTACGACAACATCAAAAAGTGTTCATTTCATAGTCGTAACCTGAATCAAAATCCACTAGATTATGTATCTACTGAATTACTTAATTTCATTTTCGCCTTATCTCAATGGTGAAAAGGCGAATTGAAATATTTCGTGTCAGATTTTTGAACAGTGCTACAATAAATGCGGCTTGTCACATCACAGTGACAGATTGATGAAATGTCAAATGTCATCAGTTTGTTTCTGTTAAAATTTTTGTTCGTTACAATTTTTTGAGATTATTTCTGCTCATTGTCGTAGAAAAAGTATAGTATGGAACTCGCACAAAATAGGAATTTTGCACTTGTATGAATTGCAGCACTCGCTAAAGCTGGTGCTCAAACTTTCATACACGTGCAAAATATGCTATATTTTGTGCTTGTTACATAATTTACTATTTTATTATACTTATCTGAAAACACCTTGTTTTCATCTGTTTTTGCAATGACGTAAAGGTGACGTTTTCAGAACAGCGCACGGAAAACTTTTCCCGATCTCCTATTCTTTTTTCCGTGCGCTAAATCTGAGAGAAAATGGAACGATTTTACTATACCGCACGCATTAGCGATTAAATTGAATTTTTTTAAAATGATGAATAAAAGCTCTACGAATACGAATATAAAATTATTTTTGCGCGCACGAAGCTACTTTTCAGAAAAAAAAATTTTTAAAGTTGATTATTTGAACTTACCGGGCGATGTTGGCCAATCAAAAGCTTGTTATGACGACCGCGCATGCGAACATTCCATCATTGATGGAACCACACAAACGAACAATGAAACACTGTTGCCACTTTTCTGCACTCCTAACCAAAACTATGATTTTGTACTATTATTTACATAAAACTAACCTCAAAAAACAACCTAACAGCCTCCGGCCTTTACTTTTAATATTATCTAAGTGAAACGAACCTCAAATAACAACCTAACCGCCTCCGGCGAGAATTTGTCACGCGCACACAGAAAGATCCTTATTTCCAGACTGGTAATGAAATATACTAATTCCGGTTCGTATACTTATACACTTTGGAAAACCGGAGGCCAAATTCGTCTCGAAATTATTTCCCAGAACACCATGTACTGAAATCTAAATGCCCCGTACTATAACTGCCTGAATGTTTAAAAAACCGCTTAAATAATTAATCCCCATTATTTTCATTGGTGATTCTTATCCATCTATGCTTCTACTATCCTTGTCCTTCGTCTACATTCGCGATTCCACGATAAGCTAATTACAGCAAAGTATTCCGTCAAATTCAAGGTCACGTGAAAGGGCAAGGGTTATTCCGGCATCATCTTATGGTACCGATTTATGCTATTATTTAAAGGAAAAAAAAACCTATACAAAACAACCTAACCTTTTTCCGTGACTTATAATCGCTCCGAATAAATAAAGCATTTACTTAAAATAAAATATCTGATGTGCCCAACACATGACTTTCTTATACTTACGGATAGTATCACAATAATTACTTTTCCTAAATAAATTAAGTTAAATTTCTTGTAAAAATTCTGAAGGTTTCCAACAATTTTCAAATAGTCTCTGTCGCACTTATTGCAATACGCATAAATCTGTCCTTGTCCCACTCATTATAACCGAATTTGACGACAAAAATGTGTTTATTTTAGATTTTTGACCTAATACTCACTTAAAAAAATCTCCCGGTATGAAATTACATTTATTTATTCATTATTATTGTTTTCGGAACCATAGAAACCAGTAAAATAAAAAAAAATAAAAAAAAAGAAGGGAAACCTATGGAATCGAACCAGCACCGTGTGGATTACTAGGCAGATTCTCTACCCACTGCGCCACGGCTACTTGTGCTAGAAGTGGTATTTGTTCTAGATAAGAAGAGTACACGGAATACTTTGCTGCTATTAGCTACTCCTATTAACTGTACATATTACAATATGACACAAAAAACACAAATCAACGACCGCGTAACAACCGGTGGTAGTTTCGCCACCACAATGCTGTCGTAGCCGTCGATATTTTCAAATAATACTAATAATACAATCGATTTCCTCTCGGTATAGATTTCTGTAATTTATATATTGTACTTTTGTAAATGAGAGGTAGATGGCGCTACTATATGAAAAATAATTTAAATAATTTAAAAAATATTGACGAAATTTCAAAAAAAGTTCAAACAAAATTTGTTCAAAATTTAATTCTAAATCAATGTCTAAGAATAAAAAATTGTCGTAAATTGTTTATTTTTCAAGATATTCCTAAAAAACCTAAAAATGTCATCAGGTAACTGTCACTAGTTTTGGTGCTAGATGAAAAACATTGAATGTGGCACCCACAAATTTGTTCAAACTCTTAAATATGAAATTTGAATCAAATCCGAGAAGTCGTTTTTGAGTTATGGTGGATACAGACAGACACACAGACACACACACAGACAGACAGACATCATGGCGAAAATGGTCAAAATGGATTCAGGGGCCCTTAAAACGTGTAAATCCATCAAAATCTCGAAGTCGAAAAAAATCACGTTTACAATACTTCCTTATACTGCGTATAAGAAAGAAATCTACGGAATCGAACCAGCACCGTCTGCATTACTAGGCAGATTCTCTACCAACTGCGCCACGGCGGCTTGTGCTAGAAGTTGTATTTGTTCTGGATAAGAAGAGTACACAATGCAAAAGCACCGACAACCTTGAATTTGACGGAATACTTTGCTGTAATTAGCTTCTCGTTAATTAGCTACTCGTGTGGTATCTCCGGCAAATTTTATGGACACCATCCGGTAGCGTTGTCAGGTAGATTTTATAGCGTTCGGTGTTCTAATTCTCATTTTGGCTGGACAAACTTTTTGTCAACTAGTAACACGGATTTATACATGTGACTGGTAACTAAACTGCTGGACATCTGTTGGGTTTTAGCCTAGTTTTAGCAAAATCCTTATTCTACCATGGTAATATTGGCATAATAAGTTTATACTGTGAGTCTATAGTTACTATGTGCGCATGTTCCAGGGTAAAGGTGATGTACCGTCTAAGGTCATAATTTTGCTTCGTAAAGGTAGCACATTTTCACGCGCAGGTCGGGTCTTGTCTTTATCCAATAATACATATTCGTGATTTGAACGTGCAACACTTTTTGACCCACGAATTCAACCCCCACCCCGGGGATATTTCTGTCCTCTATTTTATACGTCCTTAAATGGAAGTAAACGAGTAATGGCTTCGTGGATTGTTGTTTATTTGTTTATAAAGTAGCAGGTTTTTTTCTTCAGCGCTGTAAGAGTTTTAGATTTTAATCAACGAAGCATTTCTTTTGTAAAATAATAAAAATGAATTGTGGTTGTCATTTTTTCGTTAGTTTTAATTGTAAACACAACAATTAGTATTGTGAATAGTCTTCTTAGCTTTATTACTCATTTTCAGACACTTTTCTTTTTCTATGCAATCTTATGCAAGCTTTATGCCAGTACACCGCACTACACACGCATTTATCACATATAAACACTTCAGAAGTTACTCGTTTTCTAATGGTTACCAAAGCGGCCACCAGACGGATTTTAAATTTCGGGAGTTGCCAATCTTCTTGTCTTCTTAATGGTAAGTAAGTATTCTGTAGTTTAACAGTTCAGGTTGGCGCTCCTGGACACCAGATATGGTGACCATTCTAACTTCACATAATAGATGTCACTACTATACTATTACTATAACCAAACAAATTTCGGATTTGTGTACGAAGTTGTGTTTTGTTTGCATTTAGAAAGTCGCAGTCGTTGTAACTTGTAACACATGTGAAGGTGATTATATTATAAGATAAGTGTATCGGATGTGGTTTATACCATATGTACAGCCAGTGCTAGTCTTTGCAAATATTTCCTATTACCGAATTAAATAACTACTAAGCTCGACTTTCACCTTGACATTTTGTGCAGGTATTTGTTGTTTCTCATTTTCGTTTTAAAATAAAAAACTCACATTCCAAATATACATCATATTCTAGAAAATTGCTTAAATTGTTATTTGTTCAAATTTGTTTTAGATTTACTTGATCATGGAAATTTTTGAGGAGCAAGAAGAATTATTAACGTGCCCTTACAATGCGTCCCATCGCATTCGCAGAGGCAGAATGGCAGTCCATTTAGTTAAATGTAGAAAAAATTATCCGGATTCCAGACTAGGAACTTGCAGTTTTAATGAAACTCACAGAGTACCAGAATTAGAACTGCAATACCACCACCAATCGTGCCTTGATAAAAAACCAATTGAAGTTTCTTTGTATAGAGAATCTGAATCAGACATAGATAAGTTTCCGGTCCATAAAACCGCTGTGACGACGAATGACTCTTGGGACGATTATAATGTAACTTCTTACAATGCCGAGAATCATTGTGTTCAAAGTGACGTTGTGCGGAGACTAGATGTGGCCAATCCTTCTTCAAGAAAAAATTTCCGCATAGGCGAACGTCACCGTATAACGAATATAGCTGCGCCTCCAGTACAAGCAGAGAGACCGTTGGAAAAATCTACCAAATCTAAGAAAGTGTTTCCTAAAACTCCCGAGTTTCAACCAGTCGATGACCAAGTTCCAGAATATATTAATGATATTATTCAAAGGATTAAAATTGATGAAAATCAGAAGTTCGTTCCCATGCAAAACCTGAAAAAGAACGAGAAACGAGAAGATAAAAATGCTCATTGTTAAGTTTTACATATTTTAACCAAAAGTCATTTAGTCTCCAATTCTCAAATTTATAATTATAAGTATAGGTACCTACTTGTTTCGTTTTAATTGGTGTGTAATCCAGAAATAATTGAGTTTATTTCTTCGTTTTTGCAATATACCTTTTATAGGAGAATTATATCATAATTTAAAGGTTTATTTTTAAAATGTTTAAAAAATGTAAAATGTTACATTTTATTTTTGAAATATTATAATACAGTTGTAGTTTTGGCTTACTTTAAGGCTTTTAACAGTTTTTATTCGATGATTTAATAAATCAAAAATTGAGAGTTTTTTGTTTCACTTTGAATATTATTAAATTATATACCTAATTATTTTTTATGCAGAGAACAGGCAATTAGGTGCCTATGATAAGTGTAAGTATTGTAAATGATAATTCTTTAATTATTATTACCATTACAGAAAAGTATGAAGTATGGAAATAGCTGCTCAACAATGTACAATTCGTTTTCTAAATATTAAATTACCTCAATTGGAATAGTCGCTTAATTATCACATTCTTGTAGAAATGCCTTTCTACTTTCTCCCTATTTACTTGTTTAAATATAAATCAGTTTTTTAGTATTACAGTAAAAGTAGGTAAAAAATCTGTGTCACCTTTGGCATCGAACTGTAAAAGATTATACAGATCGCAGCCCAATGGAATATTTAAAAATAAGGCATCGAATTATAGGAAATATTTTTAAAGATTTTATTTTCATATAAGTACAAAAACCACAGCGAATATGAAACTTTATGTATTTTGTCCGTATTCTTCATAATTTTAGTTTACTTTAAATTCACCAAAAATCCAATCTCTATTTTGAATAATTCTATATTCTACTCAAACATAATAGAAAAATCATACATAGTATGATTTTTGATGTTTTTAATATGATGTTAATAATATCGCACTCATGGGACCGATTTTAATTACAAAGTTAATGCCGCTAACCAAATTCAGATATCTCTTGCCATTTTAGAGATATAGGTTAAATTTGACATTTCGACGATTTCGATGAAGCGTCATAACTTCTTTATTGATGAATATTTTAAAAACTGTAAAAACTTTATTTGTCTAGTTTTTTATGTAGATTACGAACTATGAAATCATATTTTTCCAAGGCTACTAGATTTTCCAACAGAACCCAAAAATTTGTTTTTTTCAATTGAAACCATAGTTGGCTTGGATCTCATTTTAAAGATCTTTTTTTGCTTTCCGAACATACAGGGTGATCAGTATAATTGACGCACTCCGAATACAGGGCGGTATAGAGCACATTAAAACTACGGATAATCTGCAAAAAAAAATTAAATCTGATGGTTAGTGTTCGAGTTATAGAATTTCCCTCATCCAAGTTACAAGCTAATTATTTTCATAACCAAGACAAAAATGAATGAATAATTCAAGCTAATATAATATCTGGATAAAATGTAATATGATTTGTTCAATTTTTTTCACAAAACCTCTAATACAAAGAAATTGAAAATGTTAAAATTTAACACGTTAACGGCCATCAGGATTTTGGTATATTTGTCCACTCGGCCAAAATTTTTTTTTCATTTATTAAGAATCGTGATTTTTTTCGAATTCGAGATTTTAATGGATTTACACGTTTTGAGGGCCCCTGAATCCGTTTTGACCATTTTCGCCATGATGTCTGTCCGTCTATGTGTCTGTCTGTATCCACCATAACTCAAAAACGAGTTATCAGATTTGAATAAAATTTCATCATATTTAAATTTGTGGTTGCCACATTAAATCTTTTTCATCTAGCACCAACACAAGTGGCACTTACCTGAAGACATTTTTAGGTTTTTTAGGAATATCTTGAAAAATAAACAACTTATGAGATTTTTTTATTCTTTAACATTGATTTAGAATTGAATTTTGAACAAATTTTGTTTGAACTTTTTTTTGAAATTCCGTCAAAAAAATTTCAAAAAAAAACCATTTATTTTTGTCGTAAAATCGGTTATAATGATTGATACAAAGACATATTTATGCGTATTGCAATAAGTGCGTGGGAGACTTCCGAAAATTATTTGAAAATTGCTAAAAACGCTAAAAATTTAAACACGATTTACAAGGAATTTAAATTAATTTCTTTAGGAAAAGTAATTGTGGTGCTATCGTATAAGAAAGTCATATGTTGGACACATCAGATATTTTAATAAAATTGACAGTACTAAATTAGTTTGACAAGTTCTCACATCATAATAGTAGTTTATGTACGACTGCATTATAAAGTACTGTTTATGACGTACTTTTGCGTACGTAAAGTGGCTCTTTATACACTAGTGTATAATGGCACTTTATTTTACTATTATTGTAAAATATCAATATATCAGTTGTCAATGTCACAATAAATCCTGTCAGAATGAATTTATTAATGTCATTTATAATTTTTCTAAATAATTAAAAGGTAATTTTCGCAGTTGAACATAAAGCTTTGTATGGAACTCGTATATAATCTAACTTTATTGACTCGTCCTATTTATTAGCCTCGCTCGCAAGCTCGCTCTGCCATAAACCAGACTCGTCAATAAAGTCATAGATTATATACTTGTTGCATAATAGTTTAACGTTTCTCTTTTTAGTAATCGTGATTTTTTTCAACTTCGAGATTTTTATTATTTATACAGGCTGTTTCATTAAGGGTGGCCACCGGCCATATCTTGGAAACTACTGGGCATAGAAATTCAGGGAAAAATTTTTCATTACAAAAGTGGCCATGAGAAAATTCTGGAAATTATTTTTAAGTTCCGCATTTCACCACAAGGGGGCGCAACTGAAAAGTAAATATTAAAATTTTAAATTTCTCCGAAAATTCTCACATTAAGGTATGCCTTTGGTAACATCATTAGAAAGCTTGGATAATTCTGCATCATTTTGGTTTAAGGCTCATTGGCGTACCGACCTTAGTAAGAGTGGGGGAAGCTATTGAAAGTGTAATCATTTAAATCGCTGTAACTTCTAAACGACTTATTCGATTTTAGTAAACTTAAGCCTGTTTGGAAGAGAAATGTAGGTACTTTTAATTACCGCATCGAATAGTACACGATAGTTCCTAACAAAATTACTAGAGGGCGCAATTTGAAATAATAACAGTTTTTTTTATTTTATCCCGAAAACTTAAATTAGATGGTATAATTATGATGTCAGAATCGGAAAGTAGATTAAATTTGCAAGAAAAAACGTGAAAACCGTAGCTCGATATCTTCGTTCGTTTCAGAGTTATTGCCAAAAGAATAATTTTTAACACTTTAATTAAAGATATGATTGTTTTGATAGTTCCGTGATGAAGCAATCCATGACAAAAAATATTTTAAAACTTTATTATGTGTAGGCTTGTCACTTATTATGCCAAGGGCCCAAAAACTTTAGAATTAATAAAATAATGATGGAAAACTTGGAATTTTGGCACAATAATTATTTTAATATGGTTTTTTAAAAATAAATCTAGATAGCGATGAAACAAGATCGGAAGGTTTCCAAAGAAATTAATAAATTGGAATAGTTGTCAACTGATTTAATTCTGATAGATGTTGTGTTGACAAAAGTTTCTCCTTGATTCTTTTTGAATTTCTTGTTACCTATAGGTATCAAAATTTATGCTACATCCCTCAAAAATGGCTTATACCAATGCCGAGGTTTACGATATGCTTACGTAAGATTCACCATTTAGATAGCCATTAAAAATAAACGGTCTGATAATTCTGTGTCCTTAAACTTTGCACCACCTGTTGTAGTGATCCACTTCGCGCATCCAATGACGATTTGTTTGTGACCAATATCTAGTGCATAAGTATTGTGTAAATTAACGCTGCCACAGCTAGTAAAACTGTCTTCATCAGTTCATAAAAACAGGGAGAGGATTTGAGAATATTTGAGGGGTGTAGCACAATTTTTGGTATAGGTAAAAAGAAATTCAAAAAGAATCATAGTCATCAAGAAGAAACTTTTGTCAACACAACACCTGTCAAAATTAAATCAGTTGACAACTATTCCAATTTATTTATCTCTTTGGAAACTTGCTGATCTTGTTTCACGGCTATCTAGATTTATTTTTTAAAAACCATATTAAAATAATTATTGTGCCTAAATTCGAAGTTTTCCATTATTATTTTATTAAGTCTAAAGTAGTTTTTGGACCCTTGGCATAATGAATGACAAACCTACACATAATAAAGTTTTAAAATATTTTTTGTCATGGATTGCTTGACAACGGAACTATGAAAACAATCATATCTTGAATTAAAGTGTTAAAAATTATTCTTTTGGCAATAACTCTGAAACAAACGAAGATATCGAGCTGCGGTTTTCACGTTTTTTCTTGCAAATTTAATCTACTTTTCGATTATGGTCTCATAATTATACCGTCTAATTTAAGTTTTTGGGATAAAATCAAAAAAACTGTAATTATTTCAAATTGCGCCCTCTAGCAATTTTGTTAGGAACTATCGTGTACTATTCGATGCGATAATTAAAAGTACCTACATTTCTCTTCTAAACAAGCTTAAGTTTACTAAAATCGAATAAATCGTTTAGAAGTTACAGCGATTTAAATGATTACACTTTCAATAGCTTCCTCCACTCTTAGTAAGGTTGGTACGCCAATGAGTCTTAAACCAAAATGATGCAGAATTGTCCAAGCTTTCTAATGATGTTACCAAAGGTATACCTTAATGTGGGAATTTTTGGAGAAATTTAGAATTTTAATATTTACTTTTCAGTTGCGCCCCCTTGCGGTGAAATGCGGAGCTTAAAAATAATTTCCAAGATTTTCTCACGGCCACTTTAGTAATGAAATTTTTTTTCCTGGATTTCTATGGCCAGTAGTTCCCGAGATATGGCCGGTAGCCACCCTTAATGAAACAGCCTGTATATTTATCTCAAAAAATAACTGATTTTATGATGATTTTCTCTTTATCTGCAAATTTAGTGTGCCATAACTAGGATAAAATAAAATTAATAAACAAAAATTAGCAATAAGCAATTCTGAAAAAACTTAACATATTTACAAATAATTTTCAAATTGTCTTCCATTTTCAACAGCTTTTTTTGCATTTATATGAACAGGGGTAATTTTCCTAAGAGCCCTCTCAACGTTCATTAATTTATTATTCGTCCACTGAATTAGATGCCGTTTTATGTTTCATTTTTAATAAATCCCCAAAGGAAAAAATCTAACGGTGTCATGTTTGGAGATCTGGCAGGCTACGGTATCGGACCATATAATTTCTAAACCACCTATTAGGAAATTCCAACTTGAGGAAATTTCTAGTAATTTGTGCATTATGCATTTTATTGAAATTTGCTTACTGTAGCATTTGTTTATTTTATTTTATCTCAGTCATGGCACACTAGATTTGTGACATAAAGAGAAAATCATCAAAAACTCAGTTATTTTTTGAGATAAATATATAAATGTATACATATAATCTGTACCTCAGAGGTAAACTGTGTAAGTCACTAAATCGTAATTTTTCAGGAGAGCGAAAAAACTATTGAAAATCACTTAAATTAAGTACTTATATCTCAAAGAGTCAAAGACGCTATACTTAATTTATTACTTATTATAATTAACTGTTTATTTTATACACGCAATACAAGGTTATGAATATAAACATAGAATTTTTTAGCATTTTATTTTTGAAAAATTTAAGTAGGTATAATACCTACACATCTCAATTTACGAGTTAGGTAGTAACATATAATAAACATCATTTTTAATTAGCCAACTTTATTATTCCCTCGGCTCTATCGCTTCGGGCTACAACTTTTCTACTCAGTGAAAAAGTGTCATTTTCTTCTCTTGCCGGTTGCCTTGCAAGACTTTCTTGTCATAATGAAAAGGTGACGTTTTCGTCCGCATTTTTAAACCGAAAAATACGGTTTTATAGACAATCGAATAAAAAGGCATTTATAACTAAATTATGTGTCGCCTTTCCGTTCCTTTCTTAAAATTAGACAAAATAATGTAGTTTATGTTTTAGTTGCAGAGATAATAAATAAATAAATAAATTAATTAATTAAAAAAATCATTGAATTAAATTTTGTTTTTTATTTATTTTCTCAAAAAAGTATTTTGTTGATGTTATATTTATTTTTTTGTTAATAATGAAATATTCAGTAGGTATTTTTTATAATTAAATGTTTATTGAGTAAATACAAAAGGATGTGGCAAAGCCCCAAAAGTACAAAAGAACGAATTGATACAGTGACATAACTGAAAAATCACCAATGACAAATGATATTGCGCATGTGCCTTGGGCTTGAACTTACGTTTAATGCGTTGAACGCTCGACGGCGACCGTTCAATTTTGAAATACTTTGAACTTGTGTTCATGCGTGAACTGATGTGGTACAACATAAAATTTGCGTTGAGCTTAGTTCAACAGTGAACTTGTGTCCTCTGCAACTGAACTGCAGTTGTACAACCGTTATAGTGTATATGTCGCAGGCAAATGGTTATTTTAGGCAAATAGCATTTGCCTAGGCAAATGGCTTTATGATAGAAATCGTTAACTTGATATTATTTTACCCTTCCCCTTCTTGGGCAAGGGTAAATTTACTTTATTTTGTTGGGCAAATTGTAGTTTTTAAAAATAAAATAAATTTACCCTTGCCCAAGAAGGAGAAGGGTAAAATAATGTAATGTAACAGTTTCTATCATAAAGCCATTTGCCTAGGCAAATACTATTTGTCTAAAATAACCATTTGCCTGCGACATATATACTATTTCTAAGCGGATAGCACCTACCATCCGTTGTCTTAATCATAAATGAGTATGTTTGCAGCCAGGGCCGTAGCGACAACTCAAGGGGCCCTGGGGCAAAAGATTTCGGGGGCCCCAAATATTGTGACTACTGAAAACAGAGTCTTAGCAATTCTGTTTTTTGTGAGGGCGCAAATAAAAATTATACATTTTATGTTTTTTTTTAATATCTGTTGTAGGGTTGCCAATTTTTATTATTGCTTAGTAAGGTAGTAAGGATACGTAAAAGTTGTTTGACAGATTGTAGGGCAAAAATGCGCCGCAGGCGAAAATATCGAACTTTTCAAGGTCAATGAGCTAAAATGAAAATTTACAATTTCGAACAGGAAAAATATTCCATTCGAAAGTTAGGTTTCGTATAATATAATTAAATTTTAGAGTAAATGCGCAAACTAAGAACAAATAGCGTCCTGTAATTTGGTACATATAATTGTATAGATAAGTATACTTGTGGCCGGGGCCCCCTCGCGGACGGGGGCCCCGGGGCGCTGCCCTATGCTAGCTACGGCCCTGTTTGCAGCCTCCTTAGGAAGCATTTTTCGAGTCATGTTTACATAAACTTTTCGTCATATTTTGACAAGTACAACCTGTTCTAGAAATATTGCCCACTAATTTCGGGACACCCTGTATAGAATCATTAACGCGATCCAAATGAAATTTATTAAAATTAATTAATTAATTAATGAAAAGAAAAATACTCCATAGCCGCCCTGAATGAAAGACTTATTATTGGACACCCGTTATTTGAATTACGCTCAATTAGTCCAGTCAATCGGTAGGCAAAAAGGGTGTTTTTGGAAAAAATTACCCGGAAAACTTTGTCTTCATAAATCATTAGGGGGTCATGTGGAAAGCTTAAATTCAAAAACTCGGGCAATTCCTCGGACCCATTTTTTGGTTAATCCAAGAAGTGTTTGGATTTGATTTTACGCTGGAACGGTGAGTTGCAGAAGAAAATTTTGTTGTCATAGGATTTTTCCGAGTTTTTGAATTTAAGCTTTCC
This sequence comes from Pediacus dermestoides, assembly GCA_963942485.1. NCBI lineage: Eukaryota > Metazoa > Arthropoda > Insecta > Coleoptera > Cucujidae > Pediacus > Pediacus dermestoides. Next base: position 16,384,903 of record OZ012626.1, read on the forward strand.
ACATGACCCCCTAACGATTTATGAAGAAAAAGTTTACTGGGTAATTTTTTCCAGAAATTTCGACAAATTGACTAAATTAGGAATCGTTTTTTTATGTAGGTACAAATATTGAAAAAAAAGAATTATTTTTGCTGTAGAGTATTATTAATATAGTAGTTTTACATGTGTAACAGAAGAAAAGGGATTTTAAAAAAATACAACATCCCTATTCAATTTAAACGAGTCATTTTAAATTCCATTAATCGGAGTCCAATGAGATTTTGAGGGTTAGTAGCGGGTGCCGACGGAATACTCCACGTCGTTTTCCACCGGTTCAATTCCGGAAGGGTGGCTGCCATCTTGAATTTTAGGGGTAAGTTCGATTATCTCGGTAAATATGCATGTTACGTTAAAAATGCATATTACCAGTGTTGTTAAGAAACTAATTCTCAACAACTTTTGTTTGAAGGTTTTTTTAATATTGTTAATATTTACGATAAGTTACAAATTTCCAAAAAAGTTGTTAGGAAAACGTGTCGTACATGAAAATTATAGAGAATTTCAAGAGCTACAAGTTTTGTCATAGCTACTTTTGACTCCGATGTATAGTTTAGCAATAAAATCCAAAAAAACATTTTCACCCCCGTGATGCCCTTTTTTGGAAATTTGTAACTGTAAATATTAATAATATGATACTCACCCTTCACCCTTAAAATCTCACTGGACTCCGATTTAACGCTTTTATATCGGTATTATTGTTGTCGTTCGACTAGCCTAACGGCTTCCGTTATTTATAATTTTGATAATTATTATCCATCAGAACTAAAATATCGGTTACAAGTCGTATGTATAATGACGCGAGAAATAATATAATCACATCAAAAGGATTGAGAAAGAATAAATACGACTGTGGTAGTAAAGAAAAGATGTATAACGTAGGTGATAGGATTTTATTAAGAAATGCATCAATATGTAAAACTGATCCAATCTTCAAAGGTCCTTCTGACGTAGTTGAAGATAAAAATCCCAATATTACTGTTAGAATAGATAAGAAATTGTTAGAAGTTCATAAGAATAGGGTTAAATTGTATTATAGTACGTAATTAATTTTTTTATTATATTGTATTAATTTTTCTGCGTCTCCCTGGAGGAGGACAAAAGTCTTTCTATTCTTTGGAATATTAATTGTAGTATTTGTAAATAAGTAATTACGACAAATAAATGTATGTGGATCAAAAATCCAACGTATAGCTTCTGAAGATGATGAAATACTACTATAGTAAGCAATTAGCAATAAGGTACCTATTATTGTAAATAGATTTATTATTATATCACATAAACATGACATACTTATTATCATGATTGTAACCTAGTTTTAAGGAACTGTGTTTGTAACTATCAACTACCTACCAACAAGTAAAGTTATTTAATAGAGTGTCATACCAAGGAGTTTGGTCTTTACTTTCTTCATCCATGATTAATCCTCCCCTAATTTATATTAAGTTCCCCGAGTTTATCACAACCTAAACCGCTGGCCAATTGAAACGTACCAAGTGAATTTTTAGGTTGAATTTAAAGTCAAATATTTTGAAAAATAGAAAAGATATCAACATGCGGTTTTCAGGATTTTAGAGATAATTTAATTGAGAAAACGATAGTGTTATCCGATTTTTTTACTTTGAAATACATTACCATCTAGAGGGTATGAAAGAAAGTCTTCTTTTTTTTTTGATAAATTTTATAGGTACCGAGATTCCACTTAATTTTTTTAATATATTTTTGATGTAGATTATTTTAGTCCTTGCTTAAGGGGAAAACAACCTGTTTCTCAAAATTTTGATATCCCTGTTATTTTATAAGATACCGAATTTTTGCTGAAAACTTGATTTTTTCTGTTTTTTGTCGTTCGGCCGTATTGTGTTTTGTAAGAACCAATCTCTCTAGTTGATTATGATACCTTATGAATAGCTTTCTTATAAAAAGTACACTTTTTGTACTTTCATTAATTTATTGGTAACCAGTGGCTTATCAAAAATCGGTACACGTTCGCTAATTGGTAAATTTTTTTAATTCATTTTTTGAGGCTATTTCCTTAATGGAATAAATTGGAAAACAATGGAATTGGAAAATAGTTTATGTTCTCCATTGGTTTAAGTGACTTATAACCTCGAAACGGGTTTTTCACTTTTTCAAAAATTTGCTCATATCCGTGTATACCGGGTGGCTACGAAATCGTTTTAGAACCCCCACCATTTTGTTATATTTAACTGTATTAATTTGAAATTTGGCATGGTTTGATTGTTGAAAGGAATATTCATTTTGACGTTTAAAACAATCTGATGACACTTCCGGTTTCACCGGAAGGGCCACCTACTAACTTTCAATTTTTTTTAAAACAACCCTGTATATTTTTTTCGTAAGAATTAGATTCTACTTAAAATTACCTTTTTATCGACATATCACATGATGACATTTGTTTTCAAAATGGCAGCATAATTATTATTGCAAAAACCTGTTCAACAATATTTAATTTAATAAAAAATTCGGTATCTTATAAAATAAGAGGGATATAAAAATTTCGAGAAATTGGTTTTTTCCTCATTAACCAGGGACTAAAAAAATTGACATGAAAAAAATATAAATTTTTTTTTGTGCAATTCCGGTAGGTATAAAGTTTGAGAAAAAAAAGACGACTTTCTTTCATACCCTGTAGATAGTAGGTAACGTACTTCAAAGTAAAAAAATCGGGTCACACTATTGTTTTCGCAATTAAATTATCTCTTGAATACTGAAAACCTCATGTTGATATATTTTCTCCTTTTCAAAATATTTGACTTTAAATTCAACCTAAAAATTCGCTTGGTACGTTTCAATTGACCAGCAGTTTATTTTATAATTATATCAAGATCATCATACAAGATCTGAACATATATTCTTCTAAATAGCTTCATAATTTTTTTCAAAGTTAAATACTCGTATCTCGTAAACAGCTGACTTAACGCAAGTCAAACAAGTATTCCTTTTTTACGTGTCTTGAGCGTATCTATTATAATTCTTGTTATTTTGTAAAAAAATTCAATCCCTGTACAAAAAATATTCAAAAAACCCTGAGTCTCGCCTAATGTCACTGAGCAATATTATTTTGGTTGTAATACCATTACATTGTAGCTTACTTATAGACTTATTAAACCACCAAATATCAGATCTCTACTTTAAACAGTTCTGTAAATATGTATACCTATTTAAAAAATGATTTGGAAAGATATTTTTTAACACCCTGTAACTCAATAAGGAAGAACGTTTGGATCAAGATAAGTTTGACATAAATGACTTATTTTGAGTCCAAAAACTTGTGGTAGATTTTGTACAGACCCTTCAGGGATATGTACGATTGCTCACGGTAACGTCAGCTTCATTGCGACTTAGAAATTTTCATACTTGATATTTTAACTTTGGAAGGATTAGTCACAGAAACTTCGCTGAGCATTCAAATTATCGGTAATTACATCCTCTACATTTTTCATGTAAAATTTTAGAATCGGAAGTTCCAGTAAGTAAAGGAATTTTTTTTTCAAACTGTGTATCCTTTACAATATTTGTCCTACAGGAAGAAATTAAATTGAAAATGAAAGATTGATTCATTTTCTACAACTATGGTCCTTATGTATCTTTCGAAAAAATTATCAGGAACAGATACAGCCCCATTCAAGTTTTCCAAGATGCCGACCTGAAGCGAGCAGGTACAGTCCCGACTTTTTGGTTTTACACAATACCCATGTCCCCCTTTCACTTTAAGAAAAAATCGTCAGACATATTTTTTCAAAAACATTTTCCTAATTGCATTAGACTAAAATTGAAAACAAATTGGTATAATGAGTTTGTGATTATTGTAAAATTATATACTGATATAGATTTACGTCTAAAATTTCGGAAAATATAGTTGACCTCATAAATAAAAATCACATAAAACTAATAATTCGTATATTTGAAAATACACAGTAGGTAAAATAAGCGTAACAAAGAAGTTTATCATTACAAAGAGTAAGTTCAATAAAGTAAAGGTCATGATAAAAAAGATGGTAAACATTTAGATCCAATTTGAAAATCTTAAAAATATATTTTGATCCACGAATTGGCAAGTATTTAATTTTTCCTTCCACCTCTCCGTTTCATAGAAGCAGTGCATTGAGGACAATACCATTTGCCTTTTGGTGGGGCAGTAATTCCCACACAAGGATAATGGAACCATTCAGAGGGACACTTAACAAAAACAATAATTAAAACAAAAAACAAAAAATGACAACTTTACACTTACATCTTCATTATCACAAGCAACCATATCACCATATGAAACATGATTACAAAGACAATATCTTGGTTCATTTGGGTCATAAGTCCATTCTCCATCCGTAACTTCTGCGCCTTGTGAAGTTACCTCAATAGATGGCGATTCGGGTGCTGGCTGTACCACGGACGTTGAAACGACTGGTTGAACCGATGATGAACTTGATGAAGAATTTGAATTGCTATTAGTCCATTTTCTATTAAAGTAGTAAAACATGTTCATGGGCTTAGTAAACAAAAATTGTTCTTACTTTTGTTTCTTCTTATTGGCGTTCTGTTGGATAGCTTGAATGGCGATTTGTGCTGCACCTGCCAAATCTCTTCCAATACTAAACTCGTGTCCAGATGCACCTGTATTTATAGCTTCATATGATGCTTTCAGACTTGCCGTTCTTCTACCTTGTTGCATCTACAATTTATGCATTATAGTAATAGCATTAATGCAACAGGTATAAAATTATACCTGTTGAGTAACTGCAATAGCTTGAGAAGCTGCGGCTGCTATGGGTCCAGCTCCTATATGACTTAAATTGTATGTTATATTCGGTTGTACAGGTGGAGTAGTTGGAACAGTTGTATGGCGTGTTTCCACGAGCGGCACTGGAGCCACGGCTTGTCTTTTTTCCGCAAACGATGATGGCAGCGACGTGTTGCTATCACGTCTTTTCTCACTTCTTGGTCTACTATATCTAAAAGTACTGGAACTGCAGAAAACATATAAATTAGACCTTCTACAATAATTTCAAATATGTATATTATTACAAGTTTTTTGTTAATATCAGGCGGATTACGCTATCCACATGGCTTGTCTAGAATCTTTCAGTCGCTATTTAATAACCAAAAAATACATTTTTTGTGCCTCAGGTTGGCATTAGTCATTTTGCATTCGTATAAATCGGCTGGAAACTCATGTTTTGCCGGGCTAGACCGGCAAAAACTAGGAATTTTTAGTTTATCGATTGGCATCATTGAAATCATAAAGAAAATTTGTATTTTCCATAGAAACGGATTATTACTACTGTCAGTGTCAATTTTAAGTATTGCGTGTTACCAATAAAAAAAAATCCCTAATACCAAATATTTAAACAAATATTTTGTAAATTTTATTTATTTAAATAAACTTCGGCACAAAAAATAGTGTGTATTACACGCCTTGAAACTGTTTTGCGAGTACTCGTAGTTGCGGGCCTCGGCCTACGGCCTCTGCTCGCAAACCCTACTCGCACTCGCAAAACTCTAGTTTCAAGGCTAGTTATACAAATTACTATTAATAAAGAAAAATATGTATCACTGTACCCTGTGTCCAAATAAGAGAGAACGCCGCGCCGGCTGTCTCAAAAACTGTTTATCTCATAGCTTTAGGAAAAAAGTATGTACACTATTCGCTAAAAGAAACAGTACCGAAATTTAAAGTGCTGTGGAATTGCTCGTGCAATATCCATTTGTTATGTCATAATCGACTCTTCAACGCCAACTTCGAGGAGAACTTTTAATGAACACCCGATATTTGGCTTATTTGTTTTTAGTTATCATATTAACATTGCTGTGGTCTTAAATCATCTTAAAAATGGTTCTCACAACTGAGAAAAAGTGTTTATAGTAGAGTATTATTTCCGCTCATACGGAAATGGACGAGATAATGGCCCAAGTTTGAAACAAGTCTCAGAAAATATTGACAAGAGTTTAACAAAGCTGCCCCCAATAAAAGCAATTATTGAGAAATAAATTAATAAATTAATTTAAAAAAAACACTCTTTATAAATATGCTCGATGATTTGCAAAACCGTTACGAAGCTTGTTTGTGCCGCAGTGATGCACATTTTGAACATTTAAATCATATAAATTTAAAAATAAATACAATTTTTATTTTCGGTACTGTTTATTTTGGCGCATACTGTGCCTCTACTAAAAGTGGCCAAGCGAAATTGCTGGAAATAATTTTTAAGTTTCTAACTCGATCGCTAGAGGGTGTAACACTAACGACAAAATGGAAAACACGGTTTTTCTCAAAAATATTCCGAGCTAACATATGCCAAAAATAGTTATACATATTGTAATTTATCGAAAATTAGAAAACTTTTTTGTTTGGAGTACTTATCTCTATCCAGTGATGTTAGTCGTAATTTACGCCGTAAATTACGAAATTAATTACCGTAATTTATCCGTAATATACCATTATAAATTACCATTAATTACCACATACCACATAACTCGGGGAATACCCGACATACAAAGCGCAGCCCCCACTCTAGATATTGCACTATTATCTAGAATTCCAGAATATCTAGCGCAAGTTCGCAGTTTCGCACACAATTTGAATCTGGTGTGTGCATTGTCTATACGACATATTCATATTAGTATATTATTAATAAATTAATAAATTGTAGAGATCTAGTAAAGACGAAAGTTAGTCATATTTTGTGTGTTGCTGTTGGTGTTTGACAATGGGACGAAAAGATTTTATCAGATCTATCGTATTGCAATGCTTCTTCAAAAAAGCAAATTCAAAGTTGTACCAGTGTCAATACTGTTCTCAACATTATGCCCTAAATATTACACGGATGTCAAATCATTTATTAAAAAAGTGCATATTCAGTAATTTACAATAAAAGTTTTTCATTTTTAATTATACATAGTTTACTTACTTACATAATATACACAAAAGTCAAAAATTGTAAAGTACCATCGTAAATTACCACAACAATAAAATACCAGAGAATTAAAAATGGTAATAAAAAATGGTAAATTACGGGAGTAATTTACCAAAATTATAAATTACGGTAATTTAACATCACTGTCTCTTATCTTTTGTCAAATAAATGGTAGGGCAAGGGGCAGATGTTTGTTTGAAAAAATTTGAATAACTTTTTTTGGCTTAACCGGTTTCGATAAACTTGGTCTCGTTGGAAAGAGCGTTTATTAGGGCTTAAGATAAAGAATTGACATTATTAATTTAATTTTTTCCTGGTCGCTAAATGGAGCTTTCTGTTAAATGCAATGGTATTAGCTAAGAAGAAAGAGTATAAATAACGAAGAAACGGGTGAAAACCGCAAGTCTATATCTCTTTTCCATACAGAGATATGAATGAAAACATTTTTTAACCAAATTTTTGCTTGGAACGGAATTAGAAAAAAACGTTTACGATAGGTAATTATTTATGAATTTATATTACAATAAATTGTTAATAACATTTGTTCGAGCGACTTTATGACAAAATACCATATGACCTTTTCGGAGAGTCTTTTTATTTTACACAACTTTTGTTTGAAACCTTTTTTGGTAAAATGTATACTTTTCGAGTTATTGCGTTTTAAACATTTAAACAATAAATTGTTAATAACTTTTGTCCGTGCGACTTTATGACAAAATATCATATGACCTTTTTGGAGAGTCTTTTTATTTTGAACAACTTTTGTTTGAAACTTTTTTTGGTATAATGCTCGGTAAAATCTATACTTTTCGAGTTATTGCGTTTTAAACAATAAATTGTTAATAACTTTTGTTTGTACCACTTTATTGAAAAACGACGCACGGATTCGGATTCAGCGACCAAAAAACCTTCAGAAAACACTGCGTCGTCTCATCCCGTTGTTACTTCCTACCTTTTGACCCCTAGCTGAAGGACTAGGTTACATGAAATAGCTATTTTAAGTTTTGTGTTTATTAATTAAAAGAAAAATACTCCATAGCCACCCTGACTGAAAGACACCCGTTACTTACAGCACTGCGGTAAAAAAATTCGTCATTCTTAAAACGTAAAGTTTATCACAGTATGCTCCGAGTGCGCCAATTACTGATCACCCTGTATAACTCATCATAAATTTAGCCAATAGTAATTACAAGTTTTACATAGTTACTATGTAATGATAAGCGAATATACCCTTTGACGACGTGGTATAACCGTTTTCGTATATTCGCTCCTCCAACAATGTGAATTTTGTCATAGTAACATTTTTTTGATGTTTATTAATAAACGTCAGAAAAACAATTTGTTTGTTAATTCTTTATATAATCGTAACGAATACCACACGAGCAAACGAAAATAATCGTTATACTAACCTCGTCACTCGACGTATATCCTTAAAACACCACTCGAGCTAACGCTCTCGTGCTGTTTCGCAGAATACGTCTAGTGATTCGGAAGTATAATCGATTATTTTCTATGCTCTTGTGATATTACTACTGATTATATAACGCATTATAAATTTACCCAATAGCAATTACAAGTTTTACATAGTTACTATGTATTGATAAGCGAATATACCCCTTGACGACATGGTATAACCGTTTTCGTATATTCGCTCCTCAAACAATGTGAATTTTGTCATAGTAACATTTTATTTATGTTTATTAATAAACGTCAGAAAAACAATTTGTTTGTTAATTCTTTATACATATAATCGTAACGAATATCACTCAAGCAAACGAAAATAATCGTTATACTAACTCGAGCTAACGCTCTCGTGATGTTTCGCAGAATACGTGTAAAAATCGAGCACAGTATTGCGAAAACTATGTTTTTCTACGAAAATGCGGAATGACGTTTTTTCTGACAAGATAATCGAACTTCAAAGTAGGCTTTTGAAAAACTAGTACGGAAAATTAGTGTGGAAATTTTTTTCCGCACGTATTTTTTAAACTTTCCGCACGCAAACAAAAACATAAAGAAGTACTTACATTTAGTTATAATTGTAACATTTATTTAATATCTAACAACCGGAGGAGTGCACATTAGTTCATCGCTTTCGCTTTAGTTTTGAAACTCCATGTTTATATTCACGTAATTTGATCTCAAAATCAAAATTATTTCGATGACAGGACACACTTTATAAACTGTCCACAGCTATGAGCTTTCAGTTCTATGACAACAAACTCACTTGATGTTTATTTTAATTAGAAAAAGATTTACAAATAATTTTGTTTTTTACGAATTCCACGTTTTCGTAGAAAAAATCGTATGTAACACGCTTGCGGAAATGGCCCATGACAATACTCGTGTGATTGCAGCACTCGCTATCGCTCGCGTTGCAAATTTCACACTCGTATTGTCATGATGCGTTTTCCGCACTTGTATTACAATATACTATTTTCTATCTCGCCTAGAAATGGGTGAAACCTCCCATTCCCATCGAAATTGGGACACCCTGAACATTATGAAAATGATTCTTTTGAACTGACAATTTGTAAGAAAATTTTAGAAATTTATATTTTACTAGGAATTTGGTTTAGCAATCTGTCGTAATTAAGATGTAAATTATATGAAAATGTAAAAAAATGTTTTTTAAAGAAATGTGGTTTCAAAACAGTTAAACTCTTAAAATGATTTTTACTAAGTAATCAAATTTCGGAAATTATAATCTTGGAAGTGTATGTTAATGGAAACTAAGTACAGTTTTGGATATTTTAAATCTTGATTGTACATTTTGGAGTAATTGTCTTTGACATATTTTGCAATAGAAATTTTAATATGAAATTCTTAACGTAATGTTTAAAAAAAAACTGTGGTAATGTGAGTTTCCAAACAAATTCAGATAATATCCACATAGTGCAGGCGCCAAAGGTACTTGAGTATGCATAATATGAGGACCGGCAACTATAGTCGGATTCTTATATCTGAGACCTTAAATAATGAAAAAAATCATGTTGCCGGCAAATCGGATGGTCCATTTCAATTCCCTCGCCCTCTTATTATGTTTGTCACTATTATTACAGTCAATCAGATATTTGAGATTCAAAAACTTGCGGGTAGGCTGAATTTTTAATATGTTGTTTCTGATGGTCCGAAAGGTATAATCTCAAGTTGGCGTATCAGCACCTGTTTCAGAATCCCCGCCACCTAGAAAAATTTTTGGAATCGATTTTTGGATTTGCCTTGTGATCTGTTGGTCGGAGGAAAAAAGTGTAAAGACAAAAATTGTATAGCTCAAAATTTGCAACATTTTTTGTCTTACGCTGAACTATCTGTAGTTAGTTCCCAAAAAGATAGAGGACGCCAAAATTTCCAAAAATGCGCTGTACCTATGTGCCTGTTATATGTCAATGTTTTTCTGGTATTTGAGTACATAAAAGTGATTTATTCAAAAAAACGTGAAAAAATGTCGTTTCCAGTGTCCAATTTGAAAAGAAAAAGACCGAACGAGTTAACGTGTTTATTTTGTGATACAACAGGAGACTTAGTTAAAAAACCAAAATCTCAATCGTGGATGACTAATATAAGAGCAGCAGATTCAAATTTCTTCGCAATATATCCAGTGGTGTCGAAGATTGGAGGGGAAAAGTGGAGCAGTTCCCCAGTATCTACGCCACTGGATTTTTTTTTATAAATAAACCCCATCATTACTTAGAAATGTACTACATTACTCTGTGTACGAAATTTAATGAAAATCGATCGAGTGGTTTAGAAGTTATGGTAACAAAACGAGTTCTTATCCTATACTTTGACACCCTGTATCTTTGTTATAAAACATTTTTGAGCAAAGTTTTTTCATTAAAGTCTACTTATTTTTTGATGCTATATCACCTCCCAAAGTTAATGAAGTTTAACTTATACCACCCTGTATATAAAAATATAAAAGGGGTGCAAAAAAAAATTGGACCATATGATGGAGCGAAAACATCCAAAATATTAATCTTTGAGATGTTATGAGCTTATATCAATTGATAAAATGCGATCCTCATATTATGCATACTCAATTCCATTCATCTCCCGGTCTAAGAAAGGTCCACTAATATCCACAGCGTCCGAATAGCCAAATTCAATTTTTTCCAATCGCCCACATTGCTTGTATACTTATCAGAACTATAATCTCATATCGCATGTGATTCATTGAAATTTGAATAATAATCAAAAAATTTAAGTAGAGGAAAACATTTTTTGAAATGCACGTAACATCAAAAATATTTTTCGCGAAAAAAAGTATACCTACATAAAAATAAAATATAATTTGATTATCTACAACTTTGGTTCTTTAAACGTTTCCGCTAAAAATAATACCTAGTTTGGGAGATATGGGGCGATTCGCGTTTTCCAAAATGGCGAGCGGAAGTTACCACATAGCAATATGAAAATTTAAGCTTCTTTCAATTTTGAGAAAATAAAAACTTTTTTACAAACAACACGAGTAGAAAAAGTATTATAAACCAACATCAAAGATATATGAAGAATATTGGAAATTTCACGTAGTTTATTTTTTATAAGAGGTTGCATGTACGTAACTTTTTCCGGAAACGAGAAAAATGGGAATAAGTGAAAAATTTTTTTTCAAATGCACATAACCTAAAAAATATTGCCTGCACAAAAAAGTGTTTATACAAATGAAATACAATTCGATTATCTACAACTTTGGTCCTTAGAACTTTTTCTGGAGCGTTTTCCAATATGGCGAGCGGAAGTCACTACATGGGAATACGAAAATCCGGATTTATATTCTCTGATAGCCTCCTTCCACATATCAAAAATTTGGCCTTGATGTATTTTACTTACAATTAAAATCTAATTTTACTGGACTAATTTGAAAACAGAAATAACGGTCATTGTTGACTTTAGCCACTGGTCGACTACGGGGTTGGGACACTGCCTATCTTGTTCTACGTTGTCTCCTGATTCCATTGCACACCATGAAAGTTTGTGCAAATGCGTATAAACAATTGAAAATTACATTTTTAGTTGTCTATTTATCATATATGTAGCACGCCATATTAGTTATTTTTGGTCATTCTTAACCAAGATGAGATCATTCTTAGTCCCTTTTAGAAACTACAGTCAGCATAAAGTAGCATAGACAAAATGCTCGTTTTTCATTGGTTCGAATTAAAGTTTGTATATACAAATATCTGATTAAGCGTTTTTCCTATTTCTTTGTCCTCAGTTAGTCAGTTCCCCATTTCTTTGTTTCTACTCTAAAGAGTTAAGTTTAAACGTTTTGTTAATAGTGTAGCATAGTTTCCATTTATTTTTTACAAACAATGTCTTTACCAACAACGTCTAGTGCTATTCAAGTGCCTGTTTCGATTTGTGACTCTAATATTTGCGACAATTGTGAGTACACCTACGCTACTTTTTTTGTTACTATTGGTTCCACCCCATTTTCGTTGCCCTTAAAAAACATTTATAATGTTTTTATTTTATTACATGTTCCTTATTATTTCATATCTGCCTAAATTTGTCGTATTTTCAGTTCACTTTCGCTCGTTTTTACCCACCCAGCACCCCTATTCACTCCACTGTCCCGTTAGTTTGAGGGGGTTTGGGGCATTTGCACAGACTTTTAGTGGTAGCAATCGACGTAAAAGAACGTCTACTAAGTGTCTGTTAAAAAAAAAAACCGAAAATTCGACCAGTGGCTAAAGTCAACATTTACCGAAATAACTTTAACAAAAGTCCCCATTAACGAAGCTTTTTTAATACAATTATTTTAGTAGCTACCGAAATTTATGGGGCTTAGAAAAATGGATATTTTCAACCGATCCTGACATATTCAATACCTCACCTTTCATATCTATTTTCTTTCTGTTGTGACGAAGAATTTGTTGCTGCAACAGGCGTATCAAGTTCCAAGGAGCGTTTCTCCAGCACTTCAGTAATTCCCTTATTATCAGCTTCCAGCTCACATTTAAATTTATGTAGCTCAGAATCTAATCTTCTTAAATATTTTTCTACTAGTTCATACATCTGACTAGCTAACTGAATCTATAAAAGATAAAATATGTATAAAATGAAATATCCGAGGGATAAATCTCAAAGTGAATCCAAAATACGATAGACAAATGATTTAGTGCAGTTTCTTACCTTTTCATCAGCATCTTCCAATGTTTTATAATATTCTTTTCTAATGGCTTCAAATTCAGCATCAACAGTCGGTGGTAAATCGCTTACGGAGTATCGTTTACAGTCATTAAAAAATAGTTTCACGCGCTTTTCCAATTCATCCATGTTATCTGCAATATATAATTAATTTAAAAATTCCTTAAGTTATACAGATTGCATTACTGTGGACGGATAAATCCATTTCTCGCATGTCGGTAAACCGATCTCGTAGTTCTTGTGGTAAATGTTCGATCACTGTAAAAACATATTAATTTAAATACCGCGCCACCTGAAAGGCTGCGTCATTATATAAACAAAAGTATACATACTTTCAACATAATCTTCTAAGTACAACATCCTGATAAGTTGATTGTAGATATTTTCAAAGTAAAACGACAAATATAACAAAATAATAAGTTATTTATTAAATTGAAGTTTTGTTACAAGTACAAATCACGGTTTCGTTAACAAAATGACATAACGGTAGACATTTGCAATTTACAATACCAACATAAAAAGCGTTTCAACTAAAGTTCCTACTCTTGCGTTTTTGCTTTTGGTGGTACACCTGGATTACTTTTGACCTCCCCACAATTTAAAATTACGATATCAGCAATCGGTTTTCCTATTTTCCGTCCGTATTCTTCAATAATAAATATTTTTGAAATGCCTTTTATTACTTTACCAAAGACCACATTTTTGCGGTCAAGTTCTTCCAGTTTATTAAATGATATACAAAATTGGGAATTATTTTGATGTTCTCCAACTCTTACCATAGATAGAACTCCTAGAGATTAAATATGTAGAAACTAAAATACATTCAAACAAGACTTTTTTAAATAAAACATTAACATTCTTTAAACTACTTTCATAACTTCGAAATTAGAGAATTATATTACATTAGTGCAATTTTATCTGTTGAAAATTGCCACTAACTTTTTTGTTTCTGAAAAAATATACATATAAAACAATCTCAAAGCAATAAATTTCTTATCTAATAATAATTTATCTAGAGTCACTTCTTTTAGTTTTCCAGCAGACCATTCAATTATGTATGTTTTAGGCCAGTTAAATTAGCTTTTAATGCAGGAACCCGGAAATAATCGATAAATAAGTGTTTAAGATTTGATAAAAATTGATACGGAATGGAACTATAAATTTTTGCCGCCTCCAAAACTGACGTATATTTTTAAATTTGCATAAAACTAAAAATTGAATTTGGGAACTTATAATATTTATTAATTTTTAACGTATTTAATGAAAAGAAGAGAACAAATTATAAAGATTGCAAATTGCAGAACATCCTTATTATTCCCTATAATATTTCGAACTATCCGTGAATTTGCTCATATTTTTTTGCCGGGAAAGTGATTTTTTCGAATTCTTTCTTTAAAAATTGAAATTTTTAAAATTTTCGGTCTTGGAAATAATGATAAAGTTGCAATTTTTGGTGGCATATGTTTGAAAACGATTTTCATTGGGTGCTATATAATTTTCCCACATTTTCCCATTTCGCATTTTTTTGATACCTAACGGAAATAAATAAAAAGTTTGGCAAAACTGACGACAGGTGGTATGAAACCATTGTTTCGATGCGAATACAAGTTTGCCTCTTTCTACGACAAACGGCAATTTGCGAAACATTATCATTATTTTTCACACAAGTTTTTAAGCCCATAAAAACAAATAAAAAAATTCGCAAAGTTAGCGGAGGATGTGAAACAATTACTCCCATTTATTATTATTATTATTATTATTATTATTATTATTATTATTATTATTATTATTATTATTATTATTATTATTATTATTATTATTATTATTATTATTATTATTATTATTATTATTATTATTATTATTATTATTATTATTATTATTATTATTATTATTATTATTATTATTATTATTATTATTATTATTATTATTATTATTATTATTATTATTATTATTATTATTATTATTATTATTATTATTATTATTATTATTATTATTATTATTATTATTATTATTATTATTATTATTATTATTATTATTATTATTATTATGTGATGACATATTTGAATATTGACATATGAACCATTATGTTAAATATGAGCGCTGAAGTCCGTGAAAACTATTGTTTTTTATGTGACAAACCTTTTTCTACTGAAAAATATCTGATGTGCCCAACACATGACTTTCTTATACTTACGGATAGTATCACAATAATTACTTTTCCTAAAGAAATTAAGTTAAATTTTGAGGGTTTCCAGCAATTTTCAAATAGTCTCTGTCGCACTTATTGCAATACGTATAAATCTGTCCTTGTCCCACTCATCATAACCGAATTTTACGACAAAAATGTGTTTTATTTTAGATTTTTGACCTATTACTCACTTAAAAAAATCTCCCGGTATGAAATTACATTTATTTATTCATTATTATTGTTTTCGGTACCATAGAAACCAGTAAAATAAAAATAAACTAATGGTCCGTCCTTCTGGGATTCGAACCCGGGACCTTCCGTTTAGCAGTAGTCAAGTCGAATTCAACTATCAACGCGCGCTATGAGAAATATAAAGTGTTTTAAGAATATCTAGTTTTTTTGAAATTTTTTTGACAGAATTTCAAAAAAAAGTTCAAACAAAATTTGTTCAAAATTCAATTCTAAATCAATGTTAAAGAATAAAAAAATTTCATAAATTGTTTATTTTTCAAGATATTCCTAAAAAACCTAAAAATGTCATCAGGTAACTGTCACTTGTTTTGGTGCTAGATGAAAAACATTGAATGTGGCACCCACAAATTTGTTCAAACTCTTAAATATGAAATTTGAATCAAATCCGAGAAGTCATTTTTGAGTTATGGTGGATACAGACAGACAGACAGACAGACATCATGGCGAAAATATTCAGAATGGATTCAGGGGCCCTCAAAACGTGTAAATCCATCAAAATCTCGAAGTCGAAAAAAATCACGATTACTATACTTCCTTATACTACGTATAAGAAAGTAAAAAGGTTCGAGTTTTTGAAAAAGGCTTGCAAAATTTTGTGAGATGTAGTGACCAAATACAAATACAACAAATACAAAAAAAAAACAAATGCGAATTTTAAAAATTGCAATTCCGCAGAAGTTCCCGATGCAATTACACTAGTAAAAATTCGGTGTGAAAATTCACACGAAAAAGGGTCTATATGAGGCCACCGTTTATAGTGTAAAGTTTACCAAAAACATATTAGGTGAAATTTTCTTTGTTTTTGTAACGATGATGCTCACACCACACATGAATTAAAAACTACCACAGATATCTAACTCTTTCTAAGAGTAATCTTACTTAGATATCTTACTCTTTCTAAGAGTAAGATATCTCAAAATATTCACCAAATATTTTGAGGAAACACAGATGTGGGTGGACATTTAATCGGACAGTGGTTAAATAAACAATATATCCGTTTCACCATAGTTACATTAGGGTTAAAAATATTTATTTCAATTTTGGTGTAAAATTTTCATCAAAACTGTTTTAGGTACCACTCAAGTTTGGTGAAGCAACGTCCTCAATTTTTACTAGTGTATTATTAAAGGGGGCAATTCTACACCGCACACTGAAAATTGTTTTCAAACATATGCCATCAAAAATTGCAACTTTATCATTATTTCCAAGACCAAAAATTTTTAAAATTTCAATATTTAAGAGAAAATTCGAAAAAATTACTTTCCCGGCAAAAAAATCACGGTTAGATCGAAAATATTATAGAGAAGAGTGTTCCGCAATTTGCCAATCTTTATAATTTGTTCTCTTCTTGTTATAAATAAAAACGTTAAAAATCAATAAATATTAATGTTCCCGTTGTTTGAAAAGTTGGCAAAATTAATAGAAAATCTTTATATATAAAACAAAGTCGTGTTAGTTACACCATTTATAAATCAAGAACGGCTGGACCGAAATGAATTTAATCAGCTAATAAGTTAACACAACATTTATTGATTCTGGGGCGGTACGATGTTCGCTGGGTCAGCTAGTAAAGTATAAATAGAAGAATTTCGTAGCGTAGGTACTATGCTTTAAATTATTTCTCAGTGAGTAAATTTAATTTTGAGTTTTTTCATTTTTAAAAATATATGTATACATATGTAGGTAGTTTCATTCCATTTCAATTTACAACTTTTATCAAATGTTGAACTCTCTATCAATTACTTCCGGGTTTTTTGCTTATTTGACTGGCCTATTTTGAGGAACACCAATTTAGTCTAGTCAAACGAGTCATTTTAAATTGCGTTAAATTGGTGTCCATTGAGATATTAAGGGTTACCTAGTAGTGGGTGTCAACAAAACACTCCAGTTCGTTTTTTACGGGTACAATTCCGTAAGGGGTGGACGCTATCTTGAATTTTAGGGGTGAGTTCGATTATCTCGATAAATATGCATCACACGTTAAAAATGCATATTTAGCAATATTGTTAAGGAAGGATCTCCGGACAATTTTTGTTTGAAACTTTTTACTTTCTTATACGTAGTATAAGGAAGTATAGTAATCGTGATTTTTTTCGACTTCGAGATTTAGATGGATTTACACGTTTTGAGGGCCCCTGAATCCATTTTGACCATTTTCGCCATGATGTCTGTCTGTCTGTCTGTCTGTCTGTGTGTCTGTGTGTCTGTCTGTCTGTCTGTCTGTCTGTCTGTCTGTCTGTCTGTCTGTCTGTATCCACCATAACTCAAAAACGAGTTATCGGATTTGATTCAAATTTCATATTTAAGAGTTTGAACAAAATTGTGGGTGCCACATTCAATGTTTTTCATCTAGCACCAAAACAAGTGACAGTTACCTGATGACATTTTTAGGTTTTTTAGGAATATCTTGAAAAATAAACAATTTATGAGATTTTTTTATTATTTAACATTGATTTAGAATTGAATTTTGTTGTTAATATGAAAAAAGTTTTAAACAGAAGTTGTTGGGAATTCGTTTCTTAACAATATTGGTATTATGCATTTTTAACGTAAGATGCATATTTACTGAGATAATAGAACTCACCTTTAAAATTCAAGATGGCGGCCACTCTTTACGGGATTGTACCGGTGAAAAACGAAGTGGAGTGTTCCGTTGGCATCCACTACTTATCTTCCAAATCTCATTGGACTCCGATTTCACATTTCGTGGAAAAGTAAAACTGAGTGGCGTGCTCCACGGAGGCCTACAAGCTCTGGGGGTCCAGACTTCATCTCTAAATATAACAAAAAACGTAAAATGGAACCAATTTCTATTTATTTTTGTTTCAAAAAATGTATTCTATTTGACATTAAAAAAATTATAATATATTATCTTGTTTAGAAATCAATAAAAAATATTTATTGTAGGGGGACCCAAAAAAGTATGCTAGGTGGACCAACATTTGTTGTTACTGCACCAAGCAATATCGATTAGTAACACCTTTAGGGCCAGTTTTTCAATCGTTAGTTAACTAAATTACTGTTGACTTAAAGTCTCCCTAATCAGAATCTTTCATTTCCAGAAGACCTAATGATTTGATTTATACAAGTTTAGGTTATAGGGCTAACTAGAACTATCGCTTGAAAAGCTGTCCTCTAATAGGATTATTTGTAATCAAAATTCCTGAGCTGATATATCTAGTCTTTAAAAATGAAATTACACATTTACCAGGCTTCGTATGTTTAAGTACATGATTTTCTTCAGCAAAACTTTTTCCATAGATTGAACAACCGCCTCTGCCACTACCCATGGTAATATCACCAGTCACCATATATTTTCCACGAACTATTCTGTGGATTACGCAATTTTTATATGATAATTTCTTATTATCACCACAGCACAAGGACAAAAAATTTTGTACAGTTACAGGTGTATAATCGTGGTAGAGTTGTATTATTACTTTTCCTATAAGAGGGCCATCTTTAACGCCAAATTCCAGAAAACATCTAATTTGCAATAATAATATATAATAGACACAATTCATGTATGTATAAATAACAGAATACTTACAAAGGTCGATCGCCTTCAGAGCCAATATTCAAATCACCACTAATAGACGGTGACGATTTTAAAAGTAAATCTAAATTTGGCTTATCGAATATAACAACTGGCAATTTGCAGCTCCGTTTAATTTGTTCGGAAAGATGTTTCCAGTATTCATTCATGACTTTCGTGCTGTAATTGGATTCCTGAGAATATACATATAAGTATATATAATCGTTAAACCTTAGTATACCCGAAGGTGTCAAGGAATATAGAATGGAAATATAGAGAACATGATTTAGAACTACTCGTATTGTCTATTATCTCCACCTGCTGTTATGGAAAATTTACTGGAATTAGTACTTAGTAGATATTATATTTCATATGAATGACCTTATTTGGTACGTGTACAAAATACAACCATTTTTCAAAGAGTAAGTACTCATTATAATGTGAAAATCTGCAAGATTTCTGGAGAGGGTAACAAAAAACGAAAACATCTTAAAAATTACTTTCCAACCAAGCAAATCGTGATTCCAGACCGAGAAAATGATGTGACATAGGTATGATTTTTATTGAAAAGTTGAAAAATTGACTTTTATTGATAACTCGAAAACAAAAGACTAATTTTGGTTTTCACTTTTAGCAAGTACAGTAAGCAGGGGGTTGAAATACTTTTTGCACTTCCGGGATGAAATGTGCTATTTAATCCCAAGGGATTAAATTTACATTGCTCGGTTACACAAGTATTTTTTGTCATTTTGAACAGTATTTGTTTGTTTGTCACTTTGACAAGCATAAATTTAGAATTATTTTACATGCAAATGTTTCGGAAGTGCAAAAAATAGCGTATATACCACAGGATTGAGGTATCATTTAATCCTTCGGGTGAATTATTTCCCTCGCTCGCTTTGCTCGCTCATGAATTTTAATTCCTCAGGGATGAAATGATGCACCTCAATCCCTTAGTAAGTATATAATATACTATTTTTTACCCTACAGCCAATTTTTGCACACACTTATAGAGGGTTACCCTGTAAGTATAAAACTGAGTTTTTGTATTCGTAGACCCCGCCGCTCCTTCACTAGCCCTTAATTAAGGGTTGCATTTTTTATTTATTCAATAACTTCATACCTAAGTATTAGATTTTCGAAAAAAGCGTCAATTGAAAGTTGTAGAGAAAAATATTTTTATCTGAAATTGGCAGTAAAGTAAGTCATTATTGTACGATTTTTATATATGTTGGCTTGCATAAGTAGTCAACAAATATACTAGTTGACAGCTGACAACCGAACGTAGTAAACGTTTATTTTTGAAATGAATTTATTAGAGCTCGTAATAGTTATTGGTGTAACAAGGCAGTAAAGTAGCATCACTCATAGTAATATCCACATTCGCGATGAAAACTGCTACTTTACTGCCTTGTTACACCAATAACTATTACGAGCTCTAATAAATTCATTTCAAAAATTGCCGTCAGTCTTCGAAGTATTTCGGCAACTCAAATAATCACCTTCGTTTTTTATTTATAACGAAAAAACTAAATTAGGTTTACTCGCCCCCCCCCCACCCTTGCAGTTCGAGTACAGTCCTCACGGAGACGAAAATTTAAATGTTACCAGAGGCATCAAAATGAACACTTCTACAAATTTTTGTTACAGTTGAAAATTTTCCCGTTACTTATCAAAATAAGGTCTATCGTATATAGTTTGTACTTTCTACTACTTACGGCAGCCATTATAATATCATATATCTCCAAATTTTTATTATAAATCTTTTTCATATTTGTCTCATGAATATTCCATTTTGACAAATCGTTATACGCTTTAGGATTAAAGCTATCAACCTTGCCCTAGAAATAGTTAATATAAACCTAAAAAACCAAACATAATATTTGATTTGGAAATTCTTACTCCTAGTTTATTGATATTATTGATTCGTTTTAATATATCTTTATTTTCTGAATCAATTTGCTGTAAGCGAGCAACGTCGTTTACGAACTTTTTCTTATCGAACCAAATATATGGATTTAATTTTGGAGGAAGATTGTCCACCATACTTTTGGCAGCGAAGACCTGCAAAAAACGTAGGTACTAAGTATGATAAAAATGTTTATCTACTACCAATTCATAATAGCCTTGATTTGACATTAATTTGAGTAAGGTAAGTCAGATTATTACGCAACATGTGTTTTAAAGAAATCATTACCATACTGAAATTTCAACAAGAAAATTCTTTCTTACAAGTATTTATAACACAATTTTTACAATTTAGTATCTTTATAGGAAAGTTTATATTTGTAAATGTCTAATTATAATATAATATATATTGTTTAATTCTTTAAAATTTGTGATTAACATTGAGTAATGACACTTCATACTCTTAAGTTTGATTTTTTGAAACCTGGAGAATTTTATAATAGCGTATCTACCTAGAAAAAACCCTAACTTCACGTTAGATAACTGAAAAAAATTTTAGTTTTATTTTATAATAAATTAGTTTTATATTTTAATAATAAATATAACACGGTCCACGTCCCAGATTTTTTGGTGTATAAATTGTTTAATTATTTGAAAATTTATGATTCAAATTCATTGTTGTGTAGCGCTGGCTAGTTTTTACACAACTTAGGTTAGGTAGTCCAGTACGACAACTTGACAACAACTACTGAGCAATGTCGCTGGAGATAAATTCAAAATTCATTTTTAATTATTTGGACGGTAGAAGATAAAATCTTGTATATTACACGTGGGATATACATACATTAACATATTCGTCTTATTACAGAACTCGTCTACGACTCGTTCTGCAATTTCCAGACTCTTATGTTAATGATGTTCATATCCCACTTATAATATAAATAACTATTATCTAGATCTGTTCTCATAAAACTTAAATTTTATTAGAATTAATCAATGAAAAAGTTTAATTTCAACTCATGATACTAGAACGAATAAGCTATACTCACTAGACATTCTAATTTCGACTCGTACTACACATCATCGTGTGACACTGTGTGAGAGAATAACTATATGAAAAGGACGAATTGGACGGAAAAAATTACTTCATTTTTACTGTCTTATACGAAGAAAGTATAGTACATAATCGTGATTATTTTGGATTTGAACATTAAAACTAAGGATAATCTGCAAATAGAAATTGAATCTTATGGTTAGTTAGCGAGTTATAGAGTTTCCCTTATCCAAGTTACAAGCTAATTATTTTAATAACCAAGACAAAATTGAGTGAATAATTCATGCTACTATAATCTCTGGAAAAAATGCAATATGAATTGTTCAATTTTTTTCACAAAACCTCTAATACAAAGAAATTGAAAATGTTAAAATTTAATAAAATACCTAACTTTGAGGGAAATTTGAAGTTTGGCAACCTCTCAAACTCCCCTTGGGATAAACTAAAATACCTTCTATTGCCATGAAAATTCTCTCAATTTTGGCTGAAAACAAAAATTTAAAAATTCTGCAAAAAATATTTTTCGGAATGAGTTTTAATGTTATTTTTTCAAGATTGCCATGATTCATTGAACAGTATCTAAACATCAAGAGATCTATTTTTTTAAATATTTTTTGTTTTTAGCCAAAATTTGGATTTGGGGTTTTGAGGTAAGCCCGAAAAACTTTGTTTAATAAAATTTTCCGATCAAAAAATCCCTAATATGTTTTATCAATCTTTTCGGTTTTTTTATAGTTAGGCTAGGTGTTCATGACTGTTTAAATTTTTTTCACTTGTTTAAAAGAGAATTGTGAGTTTTATATACAGAAAAAAATTTCATAATTATACCGTAGGATAAAAAGGTTATTGAGAGAATACCCTTTTTCCGTGAAACACACTGTAGATAATTTTATTTCTTACAAGAGTAAAGAGTTATTAAATTTTGCTGTTTTTTAAATTAGATGACAACTATAATTAAACGTCCAAAATTAATGTTAAAAATGTCACAACTTTAAACAGTCATACCTCGAAAAGTAAAAGAGTCCGACGCAAAATGATTTCAGATGCGTGATCTACGCATGGAAATTAGTAATATAGGTATGTGAAAATTAAGGAACTTGGAGCGCGCGTTGGTATTGTACAGTTGGCGACACGGAATAGTTTCCAGGCATTTTTTTCCATTGTAAATTAAATCATGATCATAGGCTCGATAATTGCTTAGTGACATTATTAGCAGTCATCCTTCTGTCACAATATTTTAAGTAAAACGCCTAGAAATTTTGTTACTGATGCTCAAAAAGGCGCAATTGTGGCAAATCTAGAAGATAGTTGGTCAAGTAGACAAGTAAATGTAATTTAATGAGATCTTCTCCTGTCTCCACCACTGTCGTTAAAAGAAATTTTGATTTAAAAAGCCTGATTTATAAAGCTAAAAAAATTAAAAAATCGCTACTTTGATCAATTTGTCTGGAAACTATTCCGTGTCGCCAACTGTACCTTTACCATTACGTTAATGATTCATAATTGCCTAGATATAACTCCCAAGGGAGTTATGAGTACGTTTTTAGTTACTGTAACTAAGACAATATTCAACTGTAATTATTCAGTAAGAAATAAAAAAAGGCACTGGATATTCGTCCGGTTACCGGACGCTTTATTTAGAATTAGTCGTCCGGTGACTGACTTGTAGCTTGTGGGCAAGGGTAATCTCGGCAACCGGAATCATATTTATGGTACCGATTTATGCTATTATTTAAAAGAAAAAACCTATACATAATAACCTAACCTGGTCCGTGACTTATAAACGCATATACTTAAAATTAAAAAAAAGAAGAGAAATATATAGGGAATCGAACCAATAACAATTGAATTACGATGCATATGCTCCAACCACTACATCACGGCGGCTTGTCATGGTATTTGTTCTGAACAATACACACTCTAGTGACATGCGCAGTTCAAATTATTACCGGACGACTAATCATAGATCGACTAATTCTAAATAAAACGTCCGGTAACCGGACTAGTATCCATTCCCATTCCCAATAAAAAATTAGCATTAACAAATAGTTCATTTCTTGGGTACGATTTTACAATACCGGACGTATTAGCGATTAAATTGAAATTTTTTAAAATGATGAATAAAAGCTCTACGAATACGAATATAAAATTATTTTTGCGCGCACGAAGCTACTTTTCAGAAAAAAAAAAAATTAAAAAAGTTGATTATTTGAATTTAGCGGGCGATGTTAGCCAATCAGAAACTTGCAGTCAACACAAGCACATTTATAATATTCCATCGTTGCCATTTTACTGATTGTATTAGTAGATTTCGACTGTGTTGTGCTATTAATTGTGCTTGTTTCATTGTTCAGATATTAACAGTAGCGATATTTTTAGTTCACATTGATCTGTGTCATTTGGGTTGGGAAGAGGATTCTCCTTATTAAAATATTAAGGCCGGAGGCGGTTAGGTTGTTATTTGAGGTTCATTTCACTTAGATAATATTAAAAGTGAAGGCCGGAGGCTGTTAGGTTGTTTTTTGAGGTTAGTTTTATGTAAATAATAGTACAAAATCATAGTTTTGGTTAGGAGTGCAGAAAGTGGCAACAGTGTTTCATTGTTCGTTTGTGTGGTTCCATCAATGATGGAATGTTCGCATGCGCGGTCGTCATAACAAGTTTTTGATTGGCCAACATCGCCCGGTAAGTTCAAATAATCAACTTTTTTAATTATTTTTTTTTCTGAAAAGTAGCTTCGTGCGCGCAAAAATAATTTCATATTCGTATTCGTAGAGCTTTTATTCATCATTTAAAAAAATTTCAATTTAATAGCTAATACGTCCGGTATTGTAAAATCGTTCCATTGAAACCAATTTTGGGTTATATTATCAATATTTTTATCTTGATATGTAGTTCTAATATCATGATTTTAACTAACCTAGGTTTCATAAAAGCGAGATAACTTTTAGCTTATTCCGAAGTTAAAGACCTGGCCATTTAAGCTATATTATACTGTTTCTATGCAATTTTTCATTATTAATAAGTTAATAACAATAGTTATTTATATTATAAGTGGGATATGAACATCATTAACATAAGAGTCTGGAAATTGCAGAACGAGTCGTAGACGAGTTCTGTAATAAGACGAATATGTTAATGTGTGTACATCCCACGTGTAATATACAAGATTTTATCTTCTACCGTCCAAATAATTAAAAATGAATTTTGAATTTATCTCCAGCGACATTTGCTCAGTAGTTGTTGTCAAGTTGTCGTACTGGACTACCTAACCTAAGTTGTGTAAAAACTAGCCAGCGCTACACAACAATGAATTTGAATCATAAATTTTCAAATAATTAAACAATTTATACACCAAAAAATCTGGGACGTGGACCGTGTTATATTTATTATTAAAATATAAAACTAATTTATTATAAAATAAAACTAAAAATTTTTTCAGTTATCTAACGTGAAGTTAGGGTTTTTTCTAGGTAGATACGCTATTATAAAATTCTCCAGGTTTCAAAAAATCAAACTTAAGAGTATGAAGTGTCATTACTCAATGTTAATCACAAATTTTAAAGAATTAAACAATATATATTATATTATAATTAGACATTTACAAATATAAACTTTCCTATAAAGATACTAAATTGTAAAAATTGTGTTATAAATACTTGTAAGAAAGAATTTTCTTGTTGAAATTTCAGTGTGGTAATGATTTCTTTAAAACACATGTTGCGTAATAATCTGACTTACCTTACTCAAATTAATGTCAAATCAAGGCTATTATGAATTGGTAGTAGATAAAGATTGTTACGCATTTAATAATAAAACATAGCATATAGTCATAGTATAGTAGGTACAGATTATGTAGTCAGGTTTTAACCCAAAGTTAAACCATCTCTGGAGTAATATATTTTAGAGGAAATTGATGGATAATTTTTAAGTAGGTAGTTTGAGGTATTCACTCATGTACTTACTCTGTATCTATGTTCATTGTAGGCTTTCAAATCCGACATTAACATCTCGGTATCCACCGACCCGGCCAAATATCTCGGTATTTTCCATAACCTAAATTTCTTAGTTCTTTTTTTCATAATGCTGAAATTTTCCGAAAAAATATTAATCACTTCCAGATATGATTACAACTTTTTTACACAGAAATACATATTATGTACTTCAATCATAATTATGTCAATAAATTTTTATCCATCGACAATTGAAAAAATATTTGACATGTGCCAAAATTAATGATGTGATACAAATTATTATATTCTTTCATAATATTATATAAAATGAAGATTTTATGTAGTCTAATTTGTTGTAGGTAATTAGTTTATTTAAAGTCACAATGCAGAATTCTGTTGAGAGTGAACCTAAAAGTCTTACCAAAAAGGTAGATGAGAAGGTAATAAAATAATAAAGCATATTTACGTTGCTACATATTGCCTCCCCACAATTTACACAGGTTCTAAAAGTGTTACATTCACAATGTGCGGTATGCGATCACTTTCGCCGAAAAGTCAAAGAAATTCAGAAAACCATTTCATACAGAGATATACTAATTGAAATGTTACAAAATCAATTGAAAAAATTCGAAGGCCTCTACAAGAATTCATTAGATGATACCGAAAAATTAAGAATGCAATATTGCATGACTCTTCAGGAACTCAGTAATTTTAAGGAAATATGTAAACAGGTACCTATGCAAGTACCAACAAATTTACAGTTATAAACATTAATATTTGGTATTACTTTATCGGGTTTTAGTTGGAACAAGAACATGTGAAATATATTAATTTGAAAAGAAAAACAAATTACATAGATGACAAACATGCAACAAATAGGAAAATACGGTTGATACAAAAATATAGGTAGGTACATTTAGTGGGTTTTATTTAAAAATATATTTTATTTTTCAGTAATGAAGAAACGAAGAAAAAAGAAGAAATATGTGATCAATCGCTTTATGGTAATCGAAAATCATGTTTTGTAAATAAATAAAAGCAATACATTTATATCTTTTTCAGATTTACAATCTTTACCTTCAACGCACACGGATTCAGTTAGTTCAATCATAAGAGAGACAGAGGGCATTTTGGAACAGCGGCCAATTGAAAGTGTTGGTATGAATCAAGAAATTATGAAAAATAACTACATCGATGCTATTAAACAGAATGGTCAATTAATTATAAAATTAAAAAAATCTGAAATAAAGGTGGAAGAACTGATGCAGGAAAATGAGCGTCTGAAAAAACATATACAATTCCTTGAATCCGAAAATAAGTCATATGAATTAGAAATAACAGATTTGAGTACAAAATTATTTAATATTTCTGCAACATCGGGTTCCGGGGAAGATGGACGAGAATTAGTAAAATATAAGTTTAATGTTGACAGTTTGCAAGAGCCTTTACCAGATAAAGTTTTCTGCAGATTTCAGACGTATACTGCCCTTACTAGTGATGGTACTAATGCAAAAAAATTAGAAAATCAACTGTTAACAAAAATTAATCCTGAGTTGGAAGAATTATGTGATTGTCATGATGTGAATATCAAAAGACTTAAAAGGGAATTAGAAACGGAACATTCAAAACAAATTGAATTAATTGCATCGCTAAAAGATAACGTAGAAGAACTGAATCCAAGTGACATGGAGAAAAATGCTGTTGTAAAAGAAGAGTTAAACAAACTGCTAATTAGAAATGACAAATATCAAGATTTAATACAAAAATTAATTGATGAGGCTGTTGCATTAAAAATCGAACAAGAGATAGAAATCAATGAATTAGAAGAGGAAGTTACATACATGAAAAAATTAACAGATGAAAAATATAAAGTGCGAGAAAACAATAACAGACTTCAGATAGAAAATGCTAGTTTAAAGAAGACTATAGCAGACATGAAACATGATGCAATCAAACCTAGTGCTGTTGATGTGCCACACAAAACTACACATCACGTAAATTACGAAAAGCAAATTGAAATGTATGTCAACGAAATCAAGGATTTAAATAACAAATATGAGACGCACATTGCGGAGCTTCAATTAGAAATTGATAATTTGAGATTTAAAGATAATACCAAACATACATCGACAATTTCAGATGACAACTTAAAAAAGCGTGATAAAATAGTAGAGGAATCGAAAAAGAAAATTAATGAATTGAAAACCGAAATACTTAAATTAGAAGAATCTAACAAACAAGAGCGTAATAAACATGAAGAAAAAATTCGTAAATTGGAAAATTCTAACAAAGGCGAACAAAATAAATATGAAGACAAAATTCGATCCATGGATGAACAGATCTCACAGTTGAAGAAAAGAAACGCTGAATATGAACTTGGAACTATAAACAACGCAAAACATGCAACTGACGAAAAATTTAAAATGCAAGAAAACAATAATAGACTTCAGATAGAAAATGCTAGCTTAAAGAAGACTATAGCAGATATGAAACATGATTCAATGAAAACCAGTTCTGTTGATGAGCCGAAAAAAACTGCACGTCACGTAAATTATGAAAACCAAATTGAGGATTTAACAAACAAATATGAAACACAAATTGCGGAGCTTCAAATAGAAATTGATGATTTGAGAGTTAAAGATAATGCCACAAATTCACAAGACAACCTAAAAAAACGTGGAAAACCAGTAGCGGAATCACAAAAGAGAATTAACGAATTGCAAACAGAAATACTTAAATTAGAAGAATCTAGCAAACAAGAGCGCAATCAACATGAAGAAAAAATTCGTAAATTAGAAAATTCTAGGAAAGTTGAAGAAAATAAATATGAAGACAAAATTCGATCCATGGCTGAAGATATTTCACAGTTGAGGGAAAGAAACGCTGAATATGAACGTGGAACTATGAAAAACACAAAATATGCTACTGAAGAAAAATATAAAATGCAAGAAGAAAACAATAATAGACTTCAGATAGAAAATGCTAGCTTAAAGAAGACTATCGCAGATATGAAACATGATTCAATGAAAGCCAGTTCTGCTGGTGAGCCACACAAAACTGTACCTCAAATAAATTACGAAAATCAAATTGAAATGTATGTCAACGAAATCAAGGATTTAACTAACAAATATGAAACACAAATTGCGGAGCTTCAAATAGAAATTGATGATTTAAAAGTTAAAGATAATACCACACATACATCTACAATTTCACATGACAACCTAAAAAAACGTGGAAAACCAGTAGCGGAATCACAAAAGAAAATTAACGAATTGCAAACAGAAATACTTAAATTAAAAGAATCTGGCAAACAAGAGCGCAATCAATATGAAGAAAAAATTCGTAAATTAGAAAATTCTTGCAAAGTTGAGCAAAATAAATATGAAGACAAACTTCGATCCATGGCTGAACAGATTTCTCAGTCGAAGGAAAGAAACGCTGAATATGAACTTGGAACTATAAACAAAACAGAATATGCACCTGACGAAAAATATAAAATGCAAGAAAACATTAACAGACTTCAGATAGAAAATGCTAGTTTAAAGAAGACTATAGCAGATATGAAACATGATTCAATAAAAACCAGTTCCGCTGGTGAGCCACACAAAACTACACCTCAAGTAAATTACGAAAATCAAATTGAAATATATGTCAACGAAATCAAGGATTTAACTAATAAATATGAAAAACAAATTGCGGAGCTTCAACTAGAAATTGATGATTTGACAGCGAAAGATAATACCACACATACATCAACAATTTCACATGGCAATCAAAAAAAACGTGGAAAACCAGTAGCGGAATCACAAAAGAGAATTAACGAATTGCAAATAGAAATACTGAAATTAAAAGAATCCAGCAAACAAGAGCGCAATCAATATGAAGAAAAAATTCGTAAATTACAAGATTCTAGCAAAGTTGAGCAAAATAAATATGAAGACAAACTTAAATCCATGGCTGAACAAATTTCTCAGTTGACCAACAGAAATTCTGAATATGAACTTGAAACAATGAACAATACAGAATATGCAACTGAAATTCAAAAACTAATAAGTGAAAAATCTAATTTAGAAGCTACAATAGCCAAACTCCAAAGTGATAATGATGAATTAAAGCAAGGTTTTTCCGAGATTACAAAACGAAGTAAATTGGATTTAGAAAATTTAGAAAATCAAAATTTACGTCGAATAACCTCGTTCGAAAAACAAATTAAAACTTCCGGTGACGAAATCCAGAAGTTAAAAAAACAAAATGTAGAACTTGAGAGTGAAATAAGACAAACCGTTGAAAAACCTTTTACGGAAAAAATTAATAAACTGGAAAATAAAAAGAGTGAGTTGGAAAAACAGATTGCCCAACTGGATAAATATAAACAGGAATTAGATATTGAGTACGCAAGCAAAATTGATCAAATC
The DNA here is from genome assembly GCA_963942485.1 of Pediacus dermestoides. NCBI lineage: Eukaryota > Metazoa > Arthropoda > Insecta > Coleoptera > Cucujidae > Pediacus > Pediacus dermestoides. The sequence goes on from OZ012626.1 coordinate 16,415,335, forward strand.
ACAATAATAACAGAAGAAAAAAGTAAACTAGAAGAAAACGTAAACCAACTTCAAAAGGAAAATGGTGAATTAAAGCAGGAGATATCAGAAATGAAAAATCAAGTGAAAACTGAATATATAGAAATTCAAAATGTAATAAATGAAAAATCTAAATTGGAAGAAGTTGTAAATACTCTCCAGAATGAAACAGATGATTTAAAGCGGTTTATATCAAATATGAAAATAAAAACTGATTACACCAAAATCGAAAAACTAACTGAAGAAAAACGTAGGTTTGAAACAGATGCAATTAATCTTCAGAATGAAAATGATGACTTAAAAAAGACTCTAGTAGATCTGAAAAACCAAAATGAAAAAGACAAAACGAAAATTGAAAAACTATCAGAAGAAAATTCTAAATTGAAACAGAAAATATTGGATCTCCAGAGGAAAAATGATGATTTAAATGAAACAGCAACGCAAATAAAATATCAAACAAAAACAGACATGTTAAATTTACAAAATAGACATTCAATTAAAGCTACTACGTATGAAAGACAAATAAAAACATATGAAAATGAAATTCAAGATTTACAGAAACATGTAGCGAGTCTTCAGCTTGAACTTAGCAATATGTTGTCTAAAGAAAAATCAGAAAAAACCCTGTCAGTTTCATACGAAGGTACTATTCAAACGAGTTCAAGAAAACAAATCATTGTCCCAGAGTCAAATCGTGAAGAAACGGTAAACAAATTAAAAGAGAAAATTAGATCATTGAAATACAACATGAGCGAATTAGAACTTTTTGCTGAACAACAACATAATGAATATGAGCAAAAAGTTAATTTACTAAAAGAAAAGATTTTCGAATTAGAGAAATTTACAAAGGATGCAGAACTTAAAGAGAAAAGCAATGGAATCGAAATTCAAAAACTACAAGATGAAAAATGTATATTGAGAGAAAACATATTAAAACTTCAAAACGATAATAATATTTTAAAACAAAAAATATCAGAAATTAAAATCCAAGTTAGAACAGATATTGAGAATTTGGAACACAAAATTATGTGCGATGCTAAATTATATAAAAAAAAGATTGACAAGTACGAAAATGATATTAACGATGTAAATACGAAATATCAAAAACTCATAATTGAACTTCAAAGTGAAATGAACTATCTGAAATCTAAAGCAGAGGCAGAGAAAACGTCGATGGAAAAAACATCACATAAATTTCAAGAAAGAATTGGTCAACTAGAAAATGAGGTGCGCACACTGGAAGAAAAAACTGAAACAGTTAATAAACTGAAACAACAGTTAGTTCAATTGGAAACATTGAATAATGATTTAAATAAACACTTAATTGATGAAAAAAATAAAAATATTGCAAATCAAAACAACTTAAGAATAATTAACGAGTTAGAAGCACAAATAGAAAACGCTGACCAAAAGTATGAGATATTATCAAATGAACATAAAAGTGTAAAAGAGGCACTGAATAAAATTCTACACGAAAATGGTAACATAAGGTTGCAGGCTTGTACAAAACACGAGGTAGGAGACACTTTCCTAAAAACCATAAAGGAAGAAAATGAGTTACTGAAAGAACAACTTCGACAGTTCCTCAACAAGGAAACATCTAAAGAATTAATGTCCAAGTTGTGTGCATGCAACGAAGGTTCTACTTTAAACCGATCTGAATATCAAAAAATATTGGATGAACTTAAACAGGAATTATACAGATTAGATAGAAACTTAAAATTGAGTGAAGCTGAAGTTGCAAAACTGTCCGAAACTAATAAAAAACTAATGGAAATAATACAAGTTCAATTTTACAAGGATGATGATATAGAAACAAGTGATAGTGCTACTGATAAGTGCAAGGACCACTGTTTAAAGAAACAAATTATAATTAAGAGTTTAGAACAATCTGTCGATAGAGGTAACAGAACTTTGAAGGATTGTTTGGAAGAATTGGAAAAACTGAAAACAGATAATGAGCTACTAAAGAGAGAATGTGAAAAAGTAAAGGCAATTAAGATAGGCACAACTCCAATTGGAATCGTGCCAAATAATTTGGAGACACATGAAGTATGCAAGGCCTTTTCGAAAGATTACGAAGGTAAAATAGCGTTATTAAAAAATGAGAACCAAACCCTCAAAGCACAATACAAAGCATTAAAAGCACTTTATGATGACCTTCAAACTGTAATAAGTGATTCTATTAAAAACACAACGAACAAAGTACTAATGGATCAATCTACGCTCGTCAAACCAGAGGATTTTCTAAAGGAAAAGATCTCGAGGGGTAACAAAACAATTTACAAAAAACTTATGGGTAAAGACGATATTCAATCATTAGTTTCAAGCAATGAGGTAGTATTAACGTTATATAAGTCATTTAGCGATTCATTTGATACACAGGAATCATTAATGAGTGGAGATCAATTAATATATGAAAGAATAAACGATAAAAATCGAGGAAACAGAAAACACACTATTTTTGAAAAACATGAATCAATGGATGAGGACCAAACAGAAGACATAAAAGATAAAGCCCTGTTAAAAAATAAAAAGGATGTTTTAAAAAAGAAGCAATCGTTAAAGGCTGACGGTAAATTAATATATGAAGACAGTAACGATAAAAATCAATTAAACATTGTGGACATTTTTCCCAAAAAAGGATTATTAAAGAAAGAAGAAGATTCAGGGCTTCAGAACATGAAAGATAAAAAACGATTGAAAAAGAAAAGATACTCTTTGGATGAAAAAGAGTCATTAAGTGAAGATGATATACATAATAAAAATAGAAGTATAAACCAAAGGAATGACTTTGAAAGAAATAGATCACTAAGAGACAGAAGCCAAGTAATGTCTTATGATATGAACGATAAAAGCCGATTAAGCAAAGCGAATACCATTGACATAAAATTATCCATAATGAAAGAGGATCAAACAACTGACGATAACGCAAAAAACAAAAATAGTTTAACAGAACAAAGAGACACCATTGAAAAAAAAGAATCATTATTAAATGATAATCGTTTTAGTTTCCAATCGAAAGAAATGGAAATACCAACGAGATCTTGTAGATCAAGTACTTGTTTAGATGATATTAGAGACCTTCGAGTCGCAGTAGAGGAGCTAAGAAAACATAAAGAACTTATTGAAAGTGAATTCACCTTAGCAAAAAGTACTTTACCAATTCCAAATGAAAAGTTTAAAGAATCTACAAGACAACATAGTAAAAATTATTTTCAATCGACAGATGAAGTCCAAACGACAGAAAATGAAAAATTGAAAATAGAACTGGAACTGAAAGAAGCAGAATTTAAAATCATACAAGAAAAATATATAAATGAATCTAAAACCGTTAATCAACTTAAAGAAAATATAGATTATATTTGCAAGGAAAATGAAAATCTTAAAACAACCATTAGTGAGTTCATAGGAAATTTCCAATCGGCTTTAAAGAGTAATGATCCTAAAGGACTTGTTACCCTCCAAAAGTTTGTGGAAGATAATGCAACGGATCTAACTACTGATATAGATCAAACTATCTCAAACGATAGCAGGCGTTTCTCTAAGTCACAAAGTACGTTAACGTGTCAATGTGACCAACGTATATCGACAACGGAAACCTCCGGTACTCTTCAAGATTTTAAAATAAAAGTTAGAATAAGTGCAAACGACGAAGTTCTTGGTTCATATGAATCTGCCAAGACTTGCTGTGTGACATCATGTAAGAAACCTTCTTCTCTAAAAAGTCAAACGTATTTACGAAAATTGAAGCAATTGAGACAGGAAATAATAGACGACAAACGAAAACTTTCAAAAAATAAAAGTAGTTGTTATCAAGGTGACTTGTGCCTAGCCGAAATAGAAAGGCAAATTAAGTTGGCTGAAGATATCAAACAAGAAACGGCTATTTTAAGAAAAGGAGTTTCAGCTAAACATGAAAGGTAACTAATATTTTTCATTAATTTCAACTTGCCAGAAGAAGTCTTTGCTTACAAAAACATGGTGTATCTATCATCTATAAATGCCGCATTCATAAACTATTCCTTCGTAAATTTTATTTAAATTTTCTGATGCATTAGGTAGGATATTATAATAAACAGTCCAAGAGCCGAAAACAGATTTGTGTACGTCATAGTCATAAAGTAAATAATGGGCTGGTGTGGTAGACAATATCTGTTGCAACTAACAATGGGGGCCTCTTTAAAATGGCTTTTGGCTTTTTTGTATCAGATTAAGGTATTTTGTTTAAGAAAATATCTGATGTATCCAGCATATGACTTTCTTATACGATACGGATATAGTTCTGATCTTTGGAAAGTACTTAACCCGCAACCAATAATCATGTGCTGTCCAATTAATTTAATTATTGTTTTCTATCAAGTGTCTTCGTGTCAAATTCAAAAATATTCGGTAACGATTCAGCAATATTGAGTTGTACGAAAAAGACACCCGGAAGAAGTTCAGCGGTAATAATTTGATTAAAAAAAATAGTTACATATCTACAATTTTGTTGAAATTCTTAAATTCGAATTTATATCAATTCAGATAAGTCGCTATCGTAGATACAGACAAGCAAACACACACACACACACATCAGGCAGACTTCATGGTGAAAATAATCAAAATGAATCCAGGTAACCTCAAAATGTGTAAATTCATCAAAATCTCGAAGTCAAAAAATTACGATTACCTACTTATTAGTTATAAGGTACATACCTACTTCGTATAAGAAAGTGAAAACTGTTTATTTATTCGCTAGAGATGTTTTTTTAGATTGCCAGTAAAAAGATGTGGTTTTTAGTGTTGAGAGGGTGCAAAATGAATTCGTGCTCTCCACACCAAAAAATATATAACCATTTTAGCTGAGGACCTAAAAAAAACACCAACTAATGTACTATTTAAAAAATGTTCTTTTAATAGCAGATCTATTAGTCGACAAAAATCAGAAGGTAAATCAAAAAGTTTGGATGGAGAACCTTCATATATATCTAAAAGTTTTAGCGGTGAGATTAAAGGTAATTTAAATTTTAAAATAAAATAAAATTTGTAATTTCTTTCTCTAAAGAAAAGAGAAAAACGCCACAGCACACTTCTAAGGACATCAGCTTCAAGCAACGCCAGCAGATTATAAAAGCATACGACACTCCTACAAAGAGCGGCTCCCCGTTACGAAAACAGAAAAACATGTCAAGTGGTACACCAACAAAATCCGAGTCTTCTTTAGGGAAGCAGATGGGAAGCATGTCAGTAGATAGTCTTCGAACGAAGTTAACTTCTTTACAGAAAAGTACCTCAATGGATGGTAGTCTGAAAAAGTCGACTTCATCATTAAGTAGAGATTCGAAAATGTCAGTAGATAGAACTAGCAAAAAAATAAGTTCTCCTTTAGGAAAAGCGATAAAAATATCAGACGATAGTATCTTTAAAAAACCGACATCTGCATTAGGTAGAGAAACAAAAGTGTCAGTAGGTAGTCCTCGTAAAAAGTCAAGGTCTCCTTTACAAAAGCCGAGAAAACTATCAGAAGATGGTACCCTTAGAAAATCGACATCTGCGTTAGACAAAGAAACAAAAATATCGGTAGACAGTGCTTATCAAAAATCGAAGTCTCCTTTACGAAAACCGATAAAAATATCAGACAATAGTACCTTTAAAAAACCGACATCTGCATTAGGTAGAGAAACAAAAGTGTCAGTAGGTAGTCCTCGTAAAAAGTCAAGGTCTCCTTTACAAAACCCGAGAAAACTATCAGGAGATGGTACCCTTAGAAAATCGACATCTGCGTTAGACAAAGAAACAAAAATATCGGTAGACAGTGCTTATCAAAAATCGAAGTCTCCTTTACGAAAACCGACAAAAAAATTAGATGATACCATTAAAAAATCGACTTCTTTAAGCAGAGAAACAAAAAAATCAGTAGACAGTACTCGTCAAAAATCAAGGTCTCCTGCACGAAATCCGAGAAAAATGTTAGATGATAGTCATAGAAAGTCGACTCCTTTGTGCAGACAAATTAAAACTTCAGTAGATAGTACTCGTACTTCTCCTTTAAGCAGAGAGAAAACACTTTTAGAAGACAATACGATTAAACCGTCGAGCTCTTCTATACGAAAAAGAAAAAAAATGTTACCAAAACAAAAGCGGTCTAAAATTTTACAGAAAATAAATAAAGGATTAGCCGAAGATAAAGAAAATATATTAAAAGAAATGGAATTGCTAGATAAAACTAAATACAAAAAACATGTGAAGATCATTGGTGGAATTAAAAGACAAGCAAAAGAACTTCCGAAGAAGACAGGAAACATCAGCTCAGAATCTAGGTACATGTTAATTTCTAAGGATTTTTTTCAAATATTAATCATAATCGACTATTTAATAAATGTGACAATTATTTAAAAATTGGTGAACAGTTAGATTTTCAATTTTTTTTATTCATTCCAATACCTGCCTCTAGTACCATTAACCCTGCTTAATCGGAAAGGAATTTTAAGGAGATAAAATAAACGGACTTAATAGTTATTAGCACACCAAGTGGCAGTAAGTGATTTTTTCTGTTCGAGGTGGAAGTTTGTCTTCCGTGGCGGAAACGAGGTACTCAAAACCACCGAAAACACAAAAAGAACTTACCCACGAGTTGTGCATTACCTTTTTCTCACTACCAAGAAATAAAATCCATGTTTATAATACTGGTGATATTTAATATATTAAGTAAGTATGTACATTATTAGTTAAAAAAGTGTCCTAAAAATGGATGAAAACAACGTGCAACATACAGACAAGTATAATAAAATAGTATTTTATGTTATAAGGACGAAAAATGATATTTTTCGGACGTTTGCTGGGGTTTGTCCGAACGAGGCAACCAGCAAAAGAAGACATTTTCGTCCGCATTTTCGAACCGAAGAACACGGTTTTATACTACAATCGAATAAAAAATATTTTTCCGGAAATCGTCATATAACGGGTGATTTTTTTAACCTGAAACTTTCAAATATCTCGAATACGAAAAAAGCATCCATAAATCAAAATTTAATCATTCCGCAGAGAAAAAACATTAGTGCCCAAATTAGTCCTCCTCTCCCCCTCCTTGCAATAAAAAACTACAGCGCCATCTATCATGAATTAAAAAAAATGTTTCAGACAAATCCTACGTATTTTTAGCCGTATAATCTGAATCTACAATAAAAAATAGGGGTTCCTATTTAAGATTTCAAAGTTACTCCCCGCCCCACCTACAAGGAAAGGGGGGGGATTCATTTTAGCACTAATGTATTTCCTCTGTGGAATGATTAAATTTTGATTATGGTAATTTTTTTCGTAGAGTGCTTATAACTCGAGATATTTGAAAGTTTCAGGTTAAAAAAATCACCCGGTATAGAAACTACATTTCCCTGTTTATGTACGGGCAGGGAATTTGAATTTCCCTGACTAGTTCGGTAAAGACTATACAAGACACTTTTTGTGTTGTTGTTTGTTTGTAACTATAGAGTAAACAAATTGACAAACTTCATTTTTGCTCAATTTAAAAAGATTGTTGAATTAGTGTTTTAAAATTGCGATTTTTTACAATTTCCGGAAAAAATTAATACTAAACATGTCAGTAAAATGTCTCACTTGACTCTGAGCTTTAAAATACTCGGTACAAAGTGCGTCAACATAGCTCCTCGCCAGTAATGTGTCATTTTCTTGACTTTTATGTAAAGAACTATTAATAAAAACAATTTTTTATCATGGTATCATTATTACAAAAGTCAAATATTTGTATTTAATGACACTAATCACAGCCGTTTGCAAGTTATATCAACCTTTCTAGTATGCTGTGTACACATATCAATATTTTTCCCACATGTCCTAACACACAATGTGTGATATTTTCCTAACATACGTGTGTGTTAGGAAAATAAGGCACAGTGTGTTAGGACATGATTTCGCGCCTACTTTTTTGAATTGATATGTGTACTTTCTTAGGGGGTTGTGGGAAAAAAATTATTTTGGGTTGTGGGAAAAATAGCATACACAACTCGCAGAAAAGAGCACTAACATATTCGTGTGATTTACACACTCGGCTATCGCCTCGTACATAATACATCACACTCATATGTTATTTGCTTTCTATACTCGTTATGTAATATAACAATACAGTGATGGAACAAACCTTATACAGGGTGTCCCGGAAAAAGTGGGAAATCTCTCGGATTCAGATAGGGCATGAAAAAATAAGATGACAAGTTCCTATAAAAATTTTTCCTACAGGCGTTTTTTAAATTGTTTTCGGAATGAGACTTTCTTTTTTTAATGACTTAATAAAACATGAATTCGTTTATTATTATTTTTCTCGAAAACGGTCCACTTTATCGACAATAAACAAGAGTAGCTTTTCTTTAGTTTAAGGTTCAAGCTACCTGATTTTGTTGTGTCAAGGGCATTATTTCAAGAGGTCCTTAGTAGTGTCCATCATATTAACTTTTTATAAAATTCTATTAAGTACTTTAAAAGTTATTAAAAAAAAACGATTTCCAGCGACGCTCTTCAGGGCTACATATGTTCGTAGGGAGGGCCTATAGGAAACATTTTTATAGGAACTTGTCATCTTATTTTTTCATGCCCTATCTGAATCCGAGAGATTTCCCACTTTTTCCGGGACACCCTGTATACTATAACATCAAACGTGACATAGACTGAGCTGTAATATTTGAATGAACAGAAAAGCGCGTTCTGCAATAACGCCGCCCATTATGGAATTAATGAAATTGTAATTTTACAGATGAACGAAAAATCGCATACAATATGTCCACGGATTAAGTTATAAATAGAAAATATTTTTACTTTCTCAGAAATTTTTACTTTTGATAAAACGCTCTATTTGTATTGAAGACCCGGTGACACTAATTTAAAAAAATTATAGAGGAACTTCAAAATGTGGGAACAGAAATGACTCTCAAGAGCAAATAAATAACTTCATTTGTGATAATATTTTAGAATGTTTAACCTTTTCAGCCTTTTGCATCACAAAAGTATCATATTTAATGAAGTAAATTATTATTAATGTATTTATTAGAGTTAGTAAAGATCTTTACAAAAAGGACAAATTTTTTAAAGGAGGCCATGTTTCAGAAATTTTACATAGTAAGATAACTGTTTATTCATATTTTGCGATATCTTTTGTAGAAAAAATATTTATACCTGACAAGAAAAGATTTTTGAAAAAAAAATTACTACAAAAAAAAAATGAAAATATATTATCAGTACCTATTCAAGTTTATTTTTGTTTATGATTTTCAGAGAGAGTGAAATACGAAGTTGGGAAAAAACAACCATGCGATCAAGAGAAGCTCTACTTAAAAAACAGTAACTACCAATTTATAAATTTAGACTATATATTTTATTTTAATTTTTTTTCAATATTCTAGCCATTGCCACCTAGAAGAAGATACACCTCCGAAGACAGGAAACATCAGCTCAGAATCTAGGTAGGTATCTACATGTTTATTTCTAAAGATTTTTTCCAAATATTAATCATAATCGACTATTTTATAAATGTGACAAATTAAATCGGTGAACAGTTATAGTTATTTACATATCAAGTCATGAAAATTATCTATTACCTACAGGACGAAGAGATGCATAAAGCCGAATACTTTTAAGCTTCCCGAGTCCTGGAATAATAATTTTCATGACGTGTTATGTGTAATATTTTACCTGAAACCTTTAAGAAAGTCAAACTCTCAAGACTATTTTGATTCAAGAAAATTGATCATTGCAAGACTAGTACTGTAATATCTTACACGACGGTCATTACAGTACTATTTTTAAAAGTTGTAGTGTAATGACCGTCATGTAAAATATTACAGTAGGTAGGTACTAGTCTTGCAATGATCAATTTTCTTGAACCAAAATAGCCTTGAAAGTTTGACTTTCTTGACGATTTCAGGTAAAAATAATTTAACATCAAACAGAGCTGTAATATTTGAATGAACAGAAAAAGCGCGGTTTCCATGATGTTCACGGAGCTGTACAAGTGAAAATGAGAAAATGAGTTTCAGGGAAGTACCTATGTTAAACTTTTTCAAATTTTGCATGGAGCTAAAATTTTACATTCTCAATGATTATCTTAATACGTAATATTTTACCGTATTTTGAACAGAAAACATATTTTACCTGAAAAGAAAATAGTTTTTGTGTAATGACCTAATTTGCAAAAACTAAAAATCTCTGTGACATTCTTTTGCTTAAAATAGAAAATTCAAATTCATTTTTTTAGATCTCTTATTATAACCTTTTCTAACACTGTATTTACCATATAGAATAATATCAATTTTGATAGTTCAATGTAGAAGGGAGATTGACATACAAAATGTTTTAGGTGCGATTTATTCACTTTACCAGTAATTTTCTCTGCCAGATAAATGTATCTACAGGGATATCCAAATAAAAGTGAACAGATCTTATAAGCTTTTTATTTTTTAAGATGGGAAAAAATGTTAGATATGAAAGTATTGGGGATTTTTATGGTTCATTCCTACCTATATCTTATCAGAAAAAACAATTGAACATCGAATAAAATAATGTATACTTAACATGAAACATCGATTTTCTCGCTTATTTCAAATTAGATGGAGAATTTTATCGCATTTTGGATTCTAGGAGAAGTTCTAGACATATTTTGTATAACATACCTTATGCCATTTTTCAGTCGTTTTTAAAATATGTATGATATGTCTAGAACCTCTCCTAGAATCGAAAAATGCGATAAAAATCATATCATTTAAATTTCAAGTAAGCGAAAAAATCGATGTTTTATACTACCTATATATTTTTTATTCGATGCTCAATTGTTTTGCCAATGAGATATATGAATGAACCATAAAAATCCCCAAAACTTTTATATGTAACATTTTTTCCCATCTTTACAAATAAAAAAGTTATAAGGCCTGTTCACGTTTATGTGGACATCCCTGTATGTACATTTTCAGTGTTTAACAATTATAACCTAGGAATCTAATTGAAATAAAGTTACCCAGAGGAGAATAAACCGGCCCTTAATTTAATGACATAAATTAGTTATTAATGTATTTACTGCCTTGTTTGAAAGTAGGCTATTACTATAGATATTTAAAGTTGACATTTACAAAAAATTTCCTCTTTAGAGAGGAAAGTAAAAAAATTTATCGTTAACAAATTCAGAGTTGCCGCATTTGCAGCCTCTTATTCAATGTCCTTGCCTACATCACTCCCATTTTCTGCGTCACTGCATTCCATTTTTACTAAATCCTTTTCTAAAACATAGACAAATAAATACCTTTTTAATAATTTAAATCACAAGTTGACACCGTAGACAGATTTGACAGCGATTGCCAAAAATTTCATTATTTTCTATTTGCAGCTTTTCTAAGGATACGATCAATCTTACATACTAATTTTTCTTGAAAAATTCTTAACTTTTTTAGTAAATACAAGTTTAGCACATTTCGGAATAAGGCACTAGAAAAAATAGTGTACACCACTCGAGAAGAAAGTATCTTTTCCACTTTTCCACCCTTGGCTATCGTCTCGGGCTGCAACTTTTCTACTCAGTGGAAAAAGGTCACTTTCTTCTCTTATAGTGTAATATACTATTACAAAAAGGATAAACTTTTCAAACCAGGTCATGTTTCAGAAATTTTACATAGTAGGATAACTTTTTATTCATACTTTGCAATACTTTTGTAGAAAAAATTTATTACCTGAGAAAAAAATTTTTGAAAAAAAATTACTTACTGCAAAAAAAAAAGAAAATATCTTATCACTATTTAAGTTTATTTTTGTTTATGATTTTCAGGGAGAGTGGAATAAGAAGTTGGGAAAAAACAACCATGCGATCAAGAGAAGCTCTACTTAAAAAACAGTAACTACCTCCCAAGTTATAAATTTAGACTACCTATTATATTTCAATTTTTTTTCAATATTCTAGCCATTGCCACCAAGAAGACGATACACCAAATAGTATTTCTAGAAAGGCCAATCAATCTCGTAATCGTAAAAGTAAATAATAGTTTTACATATTTTTTTGTATAAATTTATTAATGGGAAATATATTATTTATACAGACAAACCTCGCTCCGCCAAGACCACGTCATCCAGTGAAGAAAATAATTGATTAATTTTTTAGATTATTGTAATGTTTTGTGCAATAAAATTAGAAGTTATGTATTTAAAATGAATTGTTTATTTATCTAAATTATCTACGTTAACATTGGGAATAAAGTTTGCTGACAACATGGATTGTAATTTATTCTTAAGGGTTGCAGAAGTAACACCTAAAGATTTTAATGACGAAAGAGCATTTTGAATGGTAATTTGAGAGCGTAGAAGATGGTGATCAACCAGACCTAAAGTTTTGCTAGAGTCTTCAGTGGCATTTTGCCAAAACATATCTATATCGCTGTGTAATTTGTGGTTATAGTCTCCTAAAACAGTGTATTATCAAATATTTTATTAACGCACATTGACATAAATAATACTTAATTTTTCGTAAAGTAAAGAATCGTATTTATTTTGATTTTCTTCAACATGTTGATTTGGTAAATGTAATGCTGACACAGCACTGGATATACTTGTGTCATTCTCTAAAATTATATTAATTTAATAAAAAATAATGAGCTATTGTTATTATTATTAAATCCAACCATTTTCGGACTCTGAATCCTCTCCTGTTATCACAGCTCCTTGTACAGACTTTGTCATAATCTTAAAAATAATTATACATGTAGGTAATTAACGGATTATATAAATACAAAATCAATATTACACTTGGCTTTTCACTAGCATAATCATCTTCACTGTCTGTTTCTGATGCTTCACCACTAATTATAACTGGTTTATTCATTATTTTAGACAAAAAATTGCTAAACTAAACTAACTATTCACTTAACAACATAACCTATATACGACTCACAAAACTGCAGCGTAGCCGTCAAAACACCAGCTGTTTTCATTAAGGTCGGTTTTCAATAATACAATAAAGTGGGTTTACGGACAACATGGGACGTTTTCCACGTACAAAATTAAACTGCTAATTTTGATGGCATTGAAATAAAGATTTAATTTTGAATAATGAATATAGTAAGGGAGACGGCTGCAGTTTTACTACCCCTATCGAGTTATGTGTTCTGACTATCATTAATATACAGGGTGATTCAAAATTCGATGTAGATATTTTAAGAACGTATTGTTGGGATCAAAAAAACACTTTTTTTTCAAATAAACATGTGTCCTAAAATGCACCCCCTCCGAGCTACATACAAGTGTGGACCCCCCTCCAAACTCCCCCAAAACTGGGTTTACATAATTTTTGAAGCAAAAAATAAATATAGTGTCTAAAAAAAGGGGGCCATGCCAATTTTCAGAAGATTTGATTCGTTATTGTAGTCACAATTTTAAATAATCGTTTTTTTACGCAACTTACAGTGGCTGTAGCTCGGAGGGGGTGCATTTTAGGACACATGTTTATTTGAACAAAATGTCTTATTTTGATCCCAACAATACGTCCTTAAAATATCTACATCGAATTTTGAATCACCCTGTATAGCTCTAATATGTGCAATCGTGGAACGACAATCCTGCCTGAGCAAATGCTGCTGGAAATACCTTTAAAAATTTGTTAAAAAGTTATAAATTTTGTGACAGTACTCCCATATCATTTTGTAATAAATAATACAAAAAAATGTCACGCAACAAATGCTGACCAGCAACAGAATAGTAATTTTGACGGGTGTCGAGCTCGTAAAACTCAACTTTCAAGCCAAATATGCCAACTGAATTGCAAAAAATGCTAGCAGCAAGCAACAATGTAAGTAATAATTAAATTCAAGTTACTCACTCAGTTAAGACTTATGGAATAATAGTTATAGACGATTGAAATTCAGAGATGGACATAATTAAATCACATTGAGTGATAATTACAAAAACAATTAAAGATTACCTACATACCTATAATAAACTCTGGCCCAATTACTCAATAACATGTAATTTAAAAAATTTCAAATTACTCGATTATATGAAATTTAGTAAGTCGATTGTAATCGATTACATGTAATTTGAAATTTGGGATTAGTTATTTAGAACATCTCTGGTTCGAATGATGAAAATGATGCGAATGTCTTATAATTCAATTATGCTGAGTAAGGCTCTGCAAATTTTAAATTGAATAAAAGAATCTTATAGGGTGAAATTTCCGATTCCGCTAATGTATTCCCAAAATACTCCGACATAGCAATAATGTAGTGACAATCATTGTACCATCATTGCAGAATTATAATAATAAAACTATACATGTTGCCGGTTAACATTTTTATTCTGTTGCTGGTCAGCATTTATTGCGTGACATTTTTTTGTATTATTTATTATAAAATGACATGGGAGTACTGTCACAAATTTTATAACTTTTTAACAATTTTTTAAAGGTATTTCCGGCAGCATTTGCTCAGGCGGGATTGTCGTTCCATGGTTGCACATATTAAAGCTATATATTAATGATAGTCAGAACACATAACTCGATAGGGGTAGTAAAACTGCAGCCGTCTCCCGGACTAATACACTTCAATTTATTGAATAAGTTTCAATAATGGAAATTCTTTGTCATTTGAGTAGGTACTGAAATAATTTCACACCAAGTATGTTATTCAAAATAAAATTAAAAATATTAGAAAGTCATTGAAAATTAAATTGGTATGGATTAAAATCTAAGAAAATATCTGATGTATCCAGCGTGAAGCAGTATTTGACAGAACTCTATCAAATAATGAGGCAGTAGAATACTTACCAAGTTACCAACCTAATTAAAATTGATATTTAAAATATTTAATGTGTCCAACACATGACTTTCTTATACAATACGGATTTAAATATGATCTTTGGAATGCACTGAACCTGTAGCTAATAATCATATTTCAATATTAAAGTAAATTAAAGTATTATTTTATATCGGTTGATATCGGGTATCTTGTATCATTTCGGAAATATTCATAATTTCATATTGTTCAAATATTCATAAAGACCTATGAAAAAGTAAAAACTGTAAAAATGTAGGAAATTTGATTCTTTACAATGTTATTAATAATTTATTTCAGTTATAATATTAAAGTATTTCATAAAAAATTTAAAAAAAAAGAATTTTCATAAATTTCTGTCGTTATTCGAATCGCTTTACTATACCAACAAAATATCTGATGTGTCCAACATATGGCTTTCTTATACGATAGTACCACAATTATTTTTCCTAAAGAAATTAACTTAAATTTCTTGTAAATCGTGTTTAAATTTTGAGCGTTTCCAGCAATTTTCAAATAATTTTCGGAAGTCTCTCTCGCACTTATTGCAATACTCATAAATCTGTCCTTGTCTCACTCAATATAACCGAATTTTACGACAAAAATAAGTGTTTAATTTTTTTTGAAATTTTTTTAACTGAATTTCGGTTCGCAGTTTGTGGCCTAATATATGTCATAGCACTTATTTTTACCATATAAAAAACTGTATTATACCTACATATAAGATTTGTAAGAAGTTTTATTCTCTACAAGTCTATTTATACATAATTAATTTTAGCTAAACCGATAAAAAGGCAGTATTCTATAAAAATTCGAAAACATTTTTTTTTAAGTTTGTTTCAGTTATTCGGAATCTCTTTAATATATGTATGTACATATGGTATGTACAAAACTATATTACATAAAATATCTAAGAAATTTTATTCTATACACACTGGATTAATAATTTCGCAACAAAAGCGGTGCAGAAATTAATTTAGAATATTTCTGACCGCTTCGTAAAACATATAATTAAATACAGGGTGTTTACAGTCTTGTGATTTTATTTTTAATGGGTGATTAAACATCTTAAAAGAAGATTATTAAAGCTAAAACGCCGTAAGAAAAGTTAACAAAAGAGATAATAGGTTTTTTTTAATCATCTCTCTTAATTATACAACTTTTTTAAGGCGTTTTAGCATGAATGACCTTCTTTTAAGGTGCTTAATCACTCCTTCAAAATAAAATCACAAGACCGTAAACACCCTGTAGGTATACTAAATTATATTAAGTTTGTATAAGAACGTGATGTGATTTCTACATCAGATATTTTATTATTTTTTCAAAAAAAGCTCTCATTTTCCGTTCAATTAAATTAACACATCCACATTCTACTTTCTCTTTTTTTTCGTTTAGTCTTTTTCAAAACTCACAAGACCCAAATACCTATCATATTTTTGAAAGAATGTAAAAAAAACCCTAAAGAGTACCAGACATTTTATTTTAAGTTCAGTAGAGTAACAGTAACAACAACGCAAGCAATCACATTTACGAAATAATGCATCGCCAACCAAAAACAAATCAACAAAATAACACTTTAAGACGAAAATTAACTATAATGAAGGGATATCAGTTATTGCCTTCCAAAGTGAGCACCACCGTGTTGTCTAACACTTCAAATCGTCCGGCATTGAAGGATATAAAAAATTGCCACTTACATATACCTAATCAAGTTCCCAGGCGAATTAAATCCACTTCTGATGATGCCACATATGTAATTAGTGTACCTCATCAAGCTCGTGAACGCATTCGCTCTGAATATGGAGACCGAAGCTCCCCAATAATCATAAACCGAACATATTGTGCTTCAAGAACTGTTGAACCAAGCAGAACTAGTTCAGCACTACAGAGGGTCGTATCAGAAAGATATCAAGTTCCAGTAGCACCCAATCGAACATGGTATGTAAATTATGTAGTTTTTTCATTTTTATTAATTATTATTATTTATTTCAGTGTTAAATTTCAGCCTACTCCTCATTCTCCCATTAAACCTAATTTATTTAGAAGCGCCAATACTTTCATAACTGAAAATTTTATACTCCGCAGAAGTCCAAAAGTCCAAAGACGATCTGTGCCTTGTAAGTCTTCTAAATTTGTTGTGAAATTGTACCTATTTAGTTTATTTTGTTTTGTAGATTATTGCCCACTTGACTCTGATTCTTACCGCTGTGAATATATTACTGTAAGTTATCTAGTTATTTACAAAAAATGAGAATATGTAATTTGGAAATATTGGTTTTACAACCTACTGACCATATTTGGCGGGAAATATTTAAAATACATTAAATGAATGCTCTTTTTCAATCTAAGTTGTTAAATAGTCAATCAAATTAATGTATTTGAAATTCATTGCTAAATATATTTTTAGGTTCAATTTTCTCTACTAAAAATATCTAACGTGTCCAACACATGACTTTCTTATACGATACGGAATTAATTCTAACCTTTTAAAGTACCGATGCAGTATATAATAATCATATTTTATTTATATTAATTCAAATTAATTTATTTTAATACCTACTTATTATTTGATATAGGGATAGAATCTCTTCGTAATAAATAGGAATTATTCGGAAACGATTTAGCAATATTGCGTTGTACCGTGTTGTGTGGAGAAGGCATCTGAAAAATTCATAAATAAATTTTTTTTATCAAAAATACGACTTCGGGTAAATTCGGATCCAGCCGTTAAAATTTTTTTAAGGAATTTAAAAAAAAAGTTCATACAATATGTATATGTTTCCTTTTCTAGATAATCTTAAAAAACCTAAAAATGTCTTCAGCTATGTATCACTTGAGGTGATACTACTTAGATGAAAAAGATTTAATGTGTGACTCACAATTTTGTTCAAACCGTTAAATATGAGTACAGTACAGAGTACAGAGACAGAGTTCTTGCCTTTACTACTCTTAACATCTTATTTAAGATGTTCTTCGTTTATATGTTTTTGAAGTGAATAAATATAATAATTTTGTCTTGTTAATTATAGTATTTAAGATACCTATCAAAGGTGTTATCATCCCGATAACTCCCGTGGTGCCTTCAGCATTTAATGTCCGAATGGTTTATTATTTTGATCTGAAATATTTTTAGGTAAAAGTTGTGTAAGTGTTTTACTATAATCTACGTAGTAGGTAGTTTTTAAATGCCGTTGCTATGATACATTGAATCAACAAAGCAGTACGGCTTGATAATCATTGGCTTGGTAGCTGACACCTAAGACATTATTTTCACATAATGCCCTAGGGCCTAGGGCGTTGTGATTGAGATAGAGTTACGAAATTTGGTATGATGAATAAGTATTAAATACTAAAGAAATTTCTGTAAACATAATTATTAAAATTTAGTCAGCAGCGTTTTTTACCTGAGGGGGAGAGGCTAAATTTTGGCCAATTTTTGTTGTCCGTTGAGGGGTGCCCCTGACTAAATTTTTAAAATTATATTTTCAGAAATTTGTTCAGTATTTAATGCTTATTCATCATACCAAATTTCATGACTCTATGTCAATCCGTTTAGAAAATATTTAGAAAAAAACATCGTTAATGTGCACCTCCCTTAGGAATCATTTCTGGACCCTTGTTTATAGTAACTTTTTTCATAGTTTTGTTCCGTTCAACACGCTCGTAAAGTTTGGCCAAGCATTTCAGTTACACCCTGTACTATGCAACAAGTTTTATAAACGGCATTTTAGTCACGAGTGTTTAATAAAACGAGAGTCTAGAAAAGTTTATGAAACGAATTGGACACTATCCTTTTTCTAGGACTATCACAAAAATACTAAAATTTAGAAATATTTTATTATCTTATGCCATATTAATAAACATGATAACAATACAAAATTATTAAATTATACTTAGGTACTTAAATATACATTAAAACATTTTGGCAATTTCTGAAGGAAATCATTGATTTTCTTAAATTTTTTCCATCAAACTGTATTTTATTTAGTTGATTTAAATTGAAGCTATTTTATTTATTTTATTTTGACAGATTGATGACATGTGACAACTAACTTAATTTTTGTATGAAAGAAAAATATATAGTAATATATCTAGCAGACAAAAAGCCCGGAATTTTCATCAGATTTTTAGTCTGTTTGGATTTTGTAGTAGTATTTTTAGGCGGGGATAATATTTTGAAACTCACAATCCCTAGTCGAGAACTTAGATTTAAGCTTTAACCCTCTGTATTTAATGTAAAATTAAAATAAATATTCACTGACCTACAATGTGTACAGTTGGCGACACGGAATAGTTTCCAGACAAACTGATCAAAGTAGCGATTTTTAATTTTTGAAGCATTATAAGTCAGACTTCTTAAATCAAAATTTCTTTTAACGACAGTGGTGGAGACAGGCGAAGATCTCATTAAATTACATTTATTTGTCTACTTGACCAAATATCGTCTAGCTGTGCCACAATTGCGCCTTTTTGAGCATCAGTAATAAAAATTTGTAGGCGTTTTACTTAAATGCTTTACATAAAATATTGTGGCACAAGTATGACTGCTAATAATGTCACTAAGCAATTATCGAGTCTATGAACATGATTTAATTTACAATGGAAAAAAGTGCCTGGAAACTATTCCATGTCGCCAACTGTACATTATGCAAAAATTATGTAAATATTTATTCGTACTTATTTTTATCTAACAGGACATGTATGTCAAATCCCGAATGTCCGAAAAAACTGCGTTAGTAAAACCTGGATATTTGAAATATTATAATCCGAATCCAGAAGCCCGAAACGCGATTGTCCATTGGGTACTGAAAACACAAGTTAGTATGACTTATTATTTATTTATGGAATCAGAAATAATGAATATGTTGTATATAATGTACTTATATTATTTAAAAAGTTTCGATTTTAAGCATAAAGGCTTTTTCATAGAGCGTTCACAATCCATCAATGTCTGTGATCATTCTATTATAAAATCTTTATGCAGTTTAATACAAATTACATTAATTTGCATTTATTTTCAGAAATATCTACATTTTAATCAGACAAATTACTATGCAGCGGTACGAATTATTGATATGGTTTTGGGTTCAATTGCAGTTCCTACCAATATGTACCAATTACTGAGTATAGCAGCATTAACAATAGTTTTTAAAATTAATGGATTTACCGATTATTCAGTAAGTATACAAAGATAAATGTATGACGGACAAAAACCCAATCAGCGATTTCAAAATTGTGGTTTTTAAAACAGGCGTTCGTAAATTCTGTCATTTTCTTAATTTGTAGATCAATAAAACCATCCAGCTTCGAAACAAAAAAAAATTTTCAACAAAACATAACTATTGGTAACAAAATTCTAATTATATTAGAGTTAATAGACAGTCGCAGCGAAATTGCTTAAAAATCATAAAGTGGTTGATTTGAACATTTGTAAATTTGGAACCTTTGAGCGGATTTTGAGAAAATTTGTTTGATTATTTAGCGAAGTGTTGATATTATTGAAAATTAGTTTAGGTCAGAACTAAAACTTCTCATGCGGATTTACGGCTTTTCATTAAGAATACAAAACAAAGTTCAATATTGCCTTAATTACCTAATACTGAAATTGTCGTGATTACGGAGATTAATTTAGATGTTTTTGTGTTTATGGTAAAAAAAAGTTTCTAATTAATATTCTACATGATTTACTTTGAAAATTTATAGTTCTCCACCAGATTTTCAGGTTGTGCTCAGAGTACACTTTTGCAAAGCTCAGTGTTCTTCTACATGGTCCACTTTGAAAATTCGTAACTCTACACCGGATTTTCACTTTCAATACAGTTTTGCAAAACTCAGAGTGTTGCCTTATTAACCAAAATAATCATCAATATTATGGAAGTTTAGAGTATTTTTAAGCTTATGATAGAATAAACTGACCAACTTTGAAATTTTATAGTTTTGCAGCGAATTTCTGAATTTTCACATAGAATAAAGTTTTGCAAAGTTCAATGTTGGTTATACTCGTAATAAAAAAAATCATCAAAAGATAGTGTGGAAGTAGAAGATAGTTTAGAATTTCTTGCTTGAAGTAAAAAAAATTAGAATGAAGTTGCCAAACCTTTAGAAAATTAAAATGTCATTGTTTCGGATTTTACTCAATTTACTTTATAGTTCATGGTAATGCTGATAAACCTAAATCTATTCTAGGTTGCTCACTTGCTAAGCCTATGTGGAAGCTGTTATATTAAGGCACAACTGTATGAAATGGAGAGAAAAATAATGAGAGTGTTAGATTACAGAATTACCACAAACGATCTAACATTTTTTGTCGATTACTATATATTCAAATTACGTTTGCAGAATAATCAGGTAATGTATATTAGAAAATATATCAATATTTACAGGTAAAGATTACAGTAATTAAAAAAAATAGTTAGTTTAAATAATAAATTCTAAATAATTGTACAGGGTGAGTTGAAAAGATAATAAATTCCCCAACTAAAGCTAAGTTAGTAAAAAGATTAATTTATTTCTTTTATAAGAATAAACAATAATTATCTCTAAAAATATTTTCAGCTGGTAGAGACTGCAGTATTCTACACCTTGGACTGTCTTTCGCTTTCCCCGGAATTCTCTACAATTGAAATATCTGCCATGGCAGCTGCGGCAATAAATTTTGTTTTACGTAAACTTCACTTGCACAGGAACAATATTTTTGACCATTTTCCAGATTTAAATTCACAATTGTTACTTATTGTTCAACAGAAAATAGCTGAACAGGTTTTAAACATGGTTGACAGAAATTATGTTTTCAGAGAGCCTTATGCAAAGTATTGTGGAAAAAATAAGTTACATGTGGCTCTAATTGTTTGAATATATTTAATGTGTTTTATTTAATGACGATTTGAATTTTTTGTACTACTTTACTATTTTTTTGTTGTTGAATAATTTTAATATAACCTTAGCGAGGGATTTTAGTTTTATTTATTATTCCATATATTATTGCCAATCATTTTAAAAATCAAAAATAACATAGGCAATAATTATTGTGTTAAGTTTGTCAGTACAAATACGATAACGGACTACTTTTTACAGTGGCGCCGCAGACAAATTTTTTTTCGTGGTTCAAGGTCATCCTTTTTAAGGGTACTTGTTGCTTAATAATCTTGCTCACGTCCCATGCCTGGTTGCCTTGATAGGAAAGTTTTTTATTATGTTTTTATGAAATTTAGGAAAAGGAGCTCTACTTGGTCAGTAAAATATTTTGCATAAGTACCTACTAAATACAAACTCTTGGTTACAAAGAAAGATACAAATATCGATTAATCTGTTTAAAATTTCTCTATTTTTTCTTACTGAATCATTAAATCTTTGAATTTCGATTTGACGAGCTGAATCTAGAACGGTTATTATATTTTGTTTGCCTAAAAGTTGTAATTTACACGTAGATCGAATATGATCTTGACTTTTTGAATGTCTCTCAATCGCGCGACCTAAATTTTTCAGGCAGTCATAGCCAAATTTTGACCAAACTTCTTCACCTCGAATTGAAAATAAAACACATGGCCAACAAAACATGGTTACAAAGAGTTCGACTCGTGCAAGCACTCGTCAAATTCATGTGCCAGCGCTGTTGATATTCGGAACACCACGACAAAAATAATAGGCATAACATTGACTACTTGTCGTATTATAACTGATTATTATCTGACTGCCTTTCCAGATAAATATTCATTCATTCATGTGAATATTTTAAAATGTTACCATTGTAGAACCACATACGCTATTTGAAACAAGTGGCGATTGTATATCGTATAACTAGTGCCAACTAGCTCGACGATTGCGTGAGATGGAGAGCAACGCATGGTCGTACACCATGCTCTGGTCTCTGTCCTTGTCTTAGTATTCGGCTAGTAGTCATTCTGAAATCGGTATAGAGTAATGTTGACATTATTAAAAAAATAATCTCAGTTTTAAGTTAGATGTGGTAGTCCCAAGCGTAGTTGCTTAAAAATCGTAAAGTTGCTGATTTGAAATAGTATATAGTAATACAAGTGCGGAAAACGCATCATGACAATACGAGTGTGAAATTTGCAACGCGAGCGATAGCGAGTGCTGCAATCACACGAGTATTGTCATGGGCCATTTCCGCAAGCGTGAATATAAACATGGAGTTTCAAAACTAAAGCGAAAGCGATGAACTAATGTGCACTCCTCCGGTTGTTAGATATTAAATAAATGTTACAATTATAACTAAATGTAAGTACTTCTTTATGTTTTTGTTTGCGTGCGGAAAGTTTAAAAAATGTGTGCGGAAAAAAATTTCCACACTAATTTTCCGTACTAGTTTTTCAAAAGCCTACTTTCAAGTTCGATTATCTTGTCAGAAAAAACGTCATTCCGCATTTTCGTAGAAAAAATTTTGAATTTCGAACTTTTGAGTGGATTTTGAGAACATTTTGTTTGTGTGTTTATTTTTTTTATTTTATTTTTTCTATAGGTATTTATATATTTTTCTACGAAAATGCGGAATGACGTTTTTTCTGACAAGATAATCGAACTTGAAAGTAGGCTTTTGAAAAACTAGTACGGAAAATTAGTGTGGAAACTTTTTCCGCACACATTTTTTAAACTTTCCGCACGCAAACAAAAACATAAAGAAGTACTTACATTTAGTTATAATTGTAACATTTATTTAATATCTAACAACCGGAGGAGTGCTCATTAGTTCATCGTTTCGCTTTAGTTTTGAAACTCCATGTTTATATTCACGTAATTTGATCTCAAAATCAAAATTATTTCGATGACAGGACACAATTTATAAACTGTCAACAGCTATGAGCTTTCAGTTCTATGACAACAAACTCACTTGATGTTTTTCTTAATTAGAAAAAGATTTACAAATAATTTTATTTTTTACGAATTCCACGTTTTCGTAGAAAAAATCGTATGTAACACGCTTGCGGAAATGGCCCATGACAATACTCGTGTGATTGCAGCACTCGCTATCGCTCGCGTTGCAAATTTCACACTCGTATTGTCATGATGCGTTTTCCGCACTTGTATTACAATATACTATTATTGTATAGCAAAAATGTAGTTAATTTCACGTAGGTGAAAGTTTCACATCAAAAACTTATTATGGACACTGCGTCGATCTGTTATGTTACAGTTGTTACAACAATGTTTAACAAATTTGTCTGACAGGTACTTAAAATTACTTGAAATATGAATAAATCGGTAAATTGATAAACCACGAATTTTTTATATTATTCGGATAACTAACTGCCGCTCTAATTTTCTCTAATGAAAAATAAGCTATCTATTAGATATTGACAATTATTATTACTCATCTCATATTAATACAGAAGAAATAAATAAAATATCTTAAGAATAAGTAGACTACATAGTAATATACACATAATTAACAAATTAAAATAATCCTTTAGTTATTTACAATAAAAATCTTGATTTTTTTGCAGTATTCCCGAAGGTCCGTCACTATATTCACACAGTCCAAGTTTTCTAAACAGTAAACAATTGCTCTTCGGATTACCCCATTTTCCTTTGAAAGCCATCCAGTCAGGTGTATTAGATTTTCCCAAGTGATATGTAATTACATTTTTCCACGTCTTCCATGGGACCCCATAACCGTTAATGTCAGTTAGTTTTGGCATTCGCACAAAGTAATGTTCTCCAGGAGCTGCCCAAAGTCCATGGGATCCAAAAGCCGAGAATAAAACAGGATGACCAGTTTGGGTCCGTACTATGCGTGGGAATTTCGGTTTCTGAACTACACTTTTTCCTATAAATTGTTTATCAAATTTAAATATTCTTCGTCTTTCGTCGTATTTGTAGTAGGCTCCTGTGTCATGCACTGCCAAAAACATTTTACTGGGACTGGGTTTGCCAGTGAAGAAAAGGCTCATGTGTTCCCAGTCACCAACGTGATTACCCATAGTTTTAATATTGCCAAAGCATGTGTTGAAGAGCATTGGAGTGGGAACTTTGCCTGCCAATAAAATTTATGGATTAAACTTTTTCTGAATTACCATGTATTGTATTACCGTAAAAACAAACTTCCTTTCCTTCGTTATATGGATAAAATGTCCAATAGCTGACTTGGAAAAACATGTTCGGATCAGTTTGGCTATACATTGTACTATCATCGCTTTTAAAGCTAATATGATTATTAAAAATAGGTGGCGAGGTGCAATCCTTTACCACTGCATAAACAGGAACTGAATTCAGCTTTGGATTCTTTCCATGTAAAAATGAATTGTTTTCGAGCTTCAATATATCTGTAATAAATCTTTGTTTAAAAATTAATGTTATATATCATTTGTTTACTTACCTAAAGGTTTTGGAGTGACTAGAAATAGTGGTTTGGAAATAGCAGAAACTTTGCTGCTATAAGTATGTTGAATAAATTTGCCATTTTCATCTGCAACGTAGACATTATGAAGAAAATTATCGACACTTGATGGCATGTATTTTTCTTCGGGTGACATCCAGATTAATGGAGCCCATTTTGCTACCAGTTGTTCAACTGAAAAGAAATTGAGTGAATTAGACCAAACCTGCTTAATATTTTTTTCAAATGAATGTTGTGATTGGGAATATTAGAAAGTTCTCTAATCTTTGATACAGTGGTAGCAAATGTATGGAATACTAATCTCAAAAAAAATATTTCATCTGATACGATACGGACATCGTTTTGATTTTTGGAAAGTACTGAAGCAGTAGCCAATAATCCTACTGTCGACATCCGATATTTTATTAATATTAATCCAAATTAATGTAAGTAATATTTTATTCGGAAATATTTGGAAAACGTTTAAGAATATTCAGATGTACCTATGATCCAAGCAAAATTGTGTCAAAAAGGCTTTTTGCATATTGTTGACTTAGCTGAAATTCAGAAAAATTGTCGACTTTGCATGGGAACGCTACCGTTTCGGTCCCATATCCCAAAGAAATAGAAACTGGATTTTCAAAATATCTCAAATTGTATTGATCCTGTGACAAATATAAGTTACCAGAGTTGTTGAGTTTCAAATTTCATACAATTTTTATCTAAAACAGTATCCTCTGTTCCCCAGGGCAGTGTCTTAGGACCTATCCTTTTTGTAATATTTGTAAACGATTTGAAAGATGTAGTAAATGGAAATTGCCGGGACTTGGTGAGTTACGCGGATGATACAAACCTGCTAGTTAGGTCGAGCTTTCTTTCGGATGTCATAACTGAGGAAGGCTGCTTGCTAGACAGTGTCACCAATTGGTTTACGGCTAATAGGCTTATTTTGAATGAGCGAGAATCAAACTTTGTTCTCTTGAGGACGGCGCAAAGTAGGGTTTTGATACCTGAGAATGTGCTAATAAACAATTGTGAGAGTAGGCTGTCGGAAAGTTCAAAATTCCTGGGGTTACATGTGGACGCTGCTTTGTCCTGGAGGGACCACGTGGAAGTGTTGGGGCGCAGGTTGAGTGGGGTACAGTACTCGTTGAGGATCATAAAGCCTTATGTAAATTTTAATGTTTTGAAGATGGTCTACTTCTCGAACTTTCAGTCAATGTGTAGCTATGGAATAATTTTTTGGGGTCAGTGTGCGTCTGTCATGGACATTTTTAAAATTCAGAAACGGACTCTGCGTACTTTGCTGGGACTGGGTTATCGTGATAGTTGTAAGGGGAAATTTAAAAGTAATAGAATACTTACAGTGGCGGCACTTTATGTTTATCGGGTGCTTCTCTTCATGTATAAAAACAAGTCAAATTATGAATATTTAAAGTCAGCGAAAAACACACGAACTGACAAGTACAATTTTCCGAGCCATAGGCTAGCAATTTTTGAAAAAGGTTGTTTTTACTCTGGTATAGTTTTCTGGAATAGGCTACCAACTTATGTGCGATTTATTGGGAGCTTTGTGGCTTTTAAGAAAACAATTTTTAACATTTTAGCTGATATTGAACCTTATGAAGTTGGCGATTTTTTTAATTATATTTTTTGATTGTGTCTGTTATGTTGTTGTATTAGGTTATATATCTATGATTGCATCTGTTCCACATGTTTTTTTTTATGTATGTACTTGTAACTTAAATCAAGATTTCTTCTTCGTGAACTGTGATTACCATTATTATGTTGTGACAAATGTTTTCTTTATTGTGTTGTATTTTATGAACCACACGTATTGAAAAATAAATTCTATTCATTCTGTGGCATATAGAGAGAGATTACCTACGATGAATTTACCTACATGTATGTATTTGTATTAAATTTTGCAGTTTGTCGTTTTTGTAAGTTTTTCTTAATATGCGTCTGAAATTGAAATAAAGTATTATAAAAGTTATAGAGAATCAAATTCCCTATATTACTAATTTTACTGTTTACGTTTTTTTATTTCACTCTAAAAATTATTACCTATACGAACTAATTTAACTAGATTCTACTTAAATAATACATTGCTCTATTCCATCATTAGTCATGTAACATAACGCAAACATAATTTCGCCATTTAAAACTCTTCATTACAAAAAAATCCGGATACATGGGATGTTGTTAACATTTACACCAAAATAAATTTTGTGAAAGGAAATTGTGACAAATAAAAAATTCCATTTTATTACATAATTTAATACCTTTTTTGCATACGATATAATTTGAACTTTTACTTTGGGAATATTTGTCTCATTCATAAAAAAATGTACAGGTACTTTCACTTATAAATAAATAACCTAACATCAATAGCATAACAGTTCAATGTTGATAATTGTAACTCCAATTAAATGATATTTATTTCGTTACATAATTGTGACATAGATTATCAAAGCACATGTATCTACAACCAATTAACATGCGTAACGTAACATAGCAATAGAAAAATCTAAACACTTGTCACTGTCAATTTTTATTGGCCGTTGTTGGGTAAACAGTAATTTTTATGTTACGAATACGTTAAATGGATATAAATCAGCCTTCACACCTATTCAAATTTTTCGCCATACGCACTAGTATAATGATTTAATAAGTATGCTATCGAGTATACCATAGATTTTTTACTGTTTGTCAATATATTTTGCAACATGAATACCTACTCTTTATCGCACTACGAATATTAATGTGACTTATTTTCGTTATAAATTTAGGTAACTTCCATAATCCTGATGAAGATTTAATTTGAATCTTTGAATTTTTAGTGGTATACTAAAATGAGCTTTGCAACATCAGTATGTGTATTTCTGGTTATTAATATCGATATTGTTAAGTTATAATTATGGGTATATAAAAAGTAAACAAAGAGAACCATACCTACTGATGTTACGAAATATGAAAAGAGGTAGGGAAAGATTGTAAAAACATACAGAATCTTACCGATTACCATAATAAAGAAACAATTTTCCGAATTTAGTAAAATATGACGATTAGATACATTAATAAGGGCAATGCGCAATTTAAACTGGATTGACGCGACTATAGCTTTAAACAACCCAAAACTTTTAAGCAGAATTATCCCTTTCTAGTATCTCGCCCCGCTTGGTTAGAATAGTATATTTCATTACCAGTCTGGAAAAAAGGATTTTTTCGTGCGCGCGTGACAAATTCCCGTGTTCGGCTTCGCCTCCCACGGGAAGTCATGCAAGCACGAAAAATCCATTTCTGGACGTGTAATGAATGATATTTTTTATTATACTTATCTAAAAACAACCCAAAAAAGGATTAGAAGTAATTTGAGAACATTTTATTTTCAAAGTAATCATAATACATCGTAAAAATAGTAGGCAAACACGATTAACATTTCCATAGCAACGACTTGTTTATTATCGGCGATGCTTTAGTTTCTGTCATATTTAGTGCACGGAAAAAAGAATAGGAGATCGGGAAAAGTTTTCCGTGCGCTGTTCTGAAAATGTCACCTTTACGTCATTGCAAAAACAGATGAAAACAAGGTGTTTTCAGATAAGTATAATAAAAAGTAATTTTTGAGATATTTTCATTTTTCTAAAATCAAGTGTGTTTTGACAATTAGCGAAAATAGAAATTTACGATATATGTATCTTAATGTGGAATTTTACGATACGCCATGGAAAAATTGTCCAACGAGCCGAAGACGAGTTGGATAATCCATCAAGTATCGTAAATACAGGGTGTGTCACGACGAGTTGACAGTAGACATAACTTTATTACTAAACACAATTTGATTCTAAAAATTGGTACACACCCATTATACAATGTGCTCTATTTAATGAAAATATTGCCACCTTTCTGGTACTTCCGGTTATACCGGAAGTAGACACAAACTTTGTTATTTTAAATGGAACACCCTGTATATTTTTGAATTTTTAGATACTACACTTCATTTTAGACATAAAAGTATTAAGGTTGTATGGTCCTAACATTAACGGTATTATAATTATTTACACTTTTTCATTTTTTTTTATAAAAACATAGATGTAAATAAAAATTCGAATCTTGACAATGACACGTTTTTTCCAAAATTTTTTTCTTGTGTATAAGGTAGGAATATACAAGAAATAAGCTGATGTAGTTTTGGAAAACTTGCTTTATACAGGGTGTTGGTGGTTGTCCGTTCATTTTTAAAAACTTTGATCAATGATAACTTCATTTTTTTAAATGGAACACCCTATATATTTCTAGATTTTCGAATTCTACACTTAATTCGAGACATAAAAGTATTAAGGTTGTAAGGTTTTAAAATTAACGGTATTATAGTTATTTACGTTTTTTAAAAATTAACGGTCAATCACAAGCACCCTGTATAAAATAAGTTTTTTAAAACCATATTACCATATTTCTTGTACATTTCTGCGTCCACTAAAATTTGATTTGTTTTTTGAAAGAACGTGTGATTAGTAAAATATGAAAATGTTTGACTCTAAGTTTTTGTATTAAAAAATTGGAAGAAACATAATTACTTAATTAAAATAAATAAATAAAAATATTAAATTAAATATAATAAAAACAAATTTTAGTGGACGTAGAAATGTACAAGAAACATGGTAATATGGTTTTGAAAAACTTATTTTATATCTACAGGGTGCTTATGGTTGATCGTTAATTTTTAAAAACCTTGAAAATTGGAAAAAACGTAATTAATTATATAACCGTTAATTTTAAGACTTTACAACCTTAATACTTTTATGTCTAGAATTAAGTGTAGATTTCGAAAATGTGGAAATATATAGGGTGTTCCATTAAAAAAAATAAAGTTATCATTGATCAAAATTTTTAAAAATGAACGGACAACCACCAACACCTTGTATAAAGCAAGTTTTCCAAAACTATATCAGCTTATTGCTTGTATACTCCTACTTCAAACGTAAGAAAAAAACTTTGGAAAAAATGTGTCATAGTCAAGATTCGAATTTTTATTTACATCTATGTTTTTGTAAAAAAAAATGAAAAAGTGTAAATAATTATAATACTAGGACCATACAACCTTAATACCTTTATGTCTAAAATGAGGTATAGAATATAAAAATTCAAAAATATACAGGGTGTTCCATTAAAAATAACAAAGTTTGTGTCTACTTCCGGTATAACCGGAAGTACCAGAAAGGTGGCAATATTTTCGTTAAATAGAGCACATTAGATAATGGGCGTGTACCAATTTTTAGAACCAAATTGTGTTTAGTAATAGAGTTATGTCTACTGTCAACTCGTCGTGACACACCCTGTACACATTACGATACAAATATCGTACAACGTTTTATCTACTTTCATAATTAATGCAATTATTTTTGGGTTTCTAATTAAATTTTTAAAGTGAGGTTTATGAAAAAATAATAGGACTGGTTGTCTAATAAACGTCATTAGCAAAAATTCACTCTCTTTACAACACTTGTGCTTTATTACCGCACTAGTGCGGTAAAAACTGTCATTATGACATTAAAAAAAATCTGCAATTATTATTATATTATAATCATTACAATATGAAAGTAGATAAACTAATATTTATTCATGTATAAAGTGCCTTTTCCGTTAGAGTTACAGTGAAATGTGATTTTAAAATGATTTAGTATAAAAGTTATCTTACTATGCCAAACGTTAAGAATGTCAGTCTATTTTATTTCTGAAATATCGGATTTTAAATATAAGTTTATTAAGTAAACTTCTATTATTTTCACGCATTAGATTTACCCATGAAGTCTCAAACCTAACGTTCGGGCCACCCTCTATGACTATAAGTACCTACTTTTGCAATTGTATATCCATAAATAATAAAACTAAAAAGTTAATATATGTTCTTAAATAAATACTCAATAAAAAAGGTACGATCGACTTTTTGCATAAGATTTTCCATAACTCAGCGAGCTACATTGACTGAAAACTCTTATCATTCCTTTTTTTAAATTTGACAGATTATAACTTTTGTAATAATGATGCTAAAGTAAGAGTATATTATGCTGCAAGTTTTATAAACATTTTAGTAACGAGTGTTTAATAAACGAGTTGCTAGAGAAGTTTATAAAACGAATTGAATACTATACTTTTTCTACGACCATCACAAAAATACTAAAATTTTTTAGTTTCACTTGAAAGAATTCTGTATGCGAAACTGACAAACGTCAAACTACCAACTTGATTTATATCTCAAAATTCAAGCCGTGACTAATGAAACTTCGAGCGTGTTTTAAAGTGCCGATAACACCCGAAGCGACTCCAAGCCGTGTTAATGAGTAGTCGTATTCACTACAACTGAATTTTAAAGGGTGTATATTTTGTGTTTCAAATTATGGTGTTCCTTTAACGATCACCTTGTATTTCACCCCATATTCTCATCATCACTATGGTAAACGTGAAAACTCTCTGAAAACGAATCTGAAGAGAAACTACGTCATTTTTTCATGCTCAGCGTTGACTACGTCTTTTGTCTTCGTCTAATAAGTATTACAATTACTTAAATTTTTTTGTTAAATGGATACCAGTTATTCCCGTACCATGTCATAGAATAACCAAAAAATTCTTGTGGCTACAAGTAGTATTTGTAGAAATGTATATTTTAAAACTGGTCGTATAGAAATGTTGTTATATTACCTATTGTAAATCACAATTTTAACTCAAGCAGTAGTAAAAAATAGGTAAGTAGTTATGTTGGAAGAAATTTTATGGAAAGTAAGTAATTTTGTGTTTTGTTCTAAGAAAATGAAATAAATAATGTTTAATTTGTCAAACATTCGGATTTTGGTCAAAAGAAATAATAATTTACTTCGTATTAAATAGTTTGTTTCGTTATGTAGTACACTTGTAAGTTTGCTATTGCCAATTAATTTTCTCTCATAGCGTTTAACAAATACAATATATTAAGCTTTTTTATTAATTCATATACCTGGAGGTGGTGGACATAGAGATCTAACATGAGAAATCACTTCCCTATTTAATTTGCAGCAAAAATGTAAGGTATCTATTATTGGTTTCAAATTTAATGTTGTACCCAATGGCTTAATTTTGTTACCCCTACTCCTACTATACATTTAAACAAGTGTAAGAAAAAAAAATTTCGCAGTTAATACTGAACTAAGACTTGTTCAATAGTAGTTCCTGAGATGACAAACTGTAATAATTAAATATCCATCACTATCCATCAGGTACTGTAGTCTTATCTTACATCCGATATTTTATTAATACTAAGGCAAATTAATTTAATTAATATTTTATATCTGAAATTGTGTATCTTCGTATTAATTCGGTAATATTCGGAAAAAATTCAAGAATATTGAGTTGTATGGATAAGACATCCGAAAAAAAATTGAGAGAATTTAAAAAAAAGTTGAAATAAAATATTTAATTTTAAACAAATGTTACCAATAAAAATCTCCTAAACTGTTGTTTTTCCAAGATATTCCTAAAAAGCTTACAAATGTGCTCAGATAAGTACCACATAAAACGTTTTTGAGTTATCACAAATATAGACACATGAACAGACAAACATCATGGCAAATATAGTCAAAATGGATTCAGGGGCCCTCAAAACGTGTACAACTGTACATCCGTCCAAATCTCCAAGTCGAATAAATCGCACTTGCTATATGTACTTCCTTATTATCTACCTATAAGAAAGTAAAATGACACTTTATGCATATGTTGCATAGAATATTTTTTGTCCGACTTTCTGCAATTAAGATAAAAAATTACAAATTTTCAAAATGAAAATGAAATATTATTATATTATTTTATGACGAGCTTAAGTCATGCTTTATGTGCTGAGACTGGTGTTTGACTGACGAACGAAGTGAGTCAGACAGAAGCAGCCGAAGCACATAAAGCGACTAAAGCTCCGAATAAAATATGCTATTTTTTCTTCAAACGCAAACAATTCGTTAAATTGTAAAATTATTAATTGAAATTTTAATAAATAAACTTTGACAATTAATTTGACTTATGACCAGCGCGACGTTTAAATACTACTTAAAATGTCTTCGAGTTGAACAATGGCACTTTCATAACAAGTTGGGTAGGTATATGTATACTTACTATTTTTTTCCAACGTCTCATTTTCGTTTATATAAAATTGTTATTATTACCAAAACTCAGTAATTAAAATATCTCTCTCTGAAATGTTGCTATGAAAATGAATCAAGAAACATCGATCAACTGACAAAAATCTGAGGTTGTTGACAATAGGATTTTAACTTTGGAAGTAATTACTTTCATCACTTGTGATGCAAATACCAACTTTCTTTTCTAAATTGAATGACGGAAATGTCATTTTCATAAGCGACGTTGGAAAAAATAATGTTTTCTACTCCCATACCTTTTAATTGATTTATTAGACATTTACTACCTATACTATAATGAGATTCATTACGATACAAGTTTAGGTATAACCAATAGAAATTTTAGAAATGCAACATAACAACAACATTCCATCAATATTAAATATTGCCATGAACATCTGACAGATCTAAAATTTAAAAATTGAGACCGCTTTGATTTTCTGACATTTCTGAGTTTATGATAAAGTTGCCATAATATTTAGTTTCTTATTTTTCATTATTTTGACTAGTCGTAGAAAATATATTGTAGGTACCTATGCAATTCACATTTAATGGCTATCAAGACACTCGTATTCGTGTCGTAATTCTCATACTCATGTCTTAATAGCTATCATTAAATGCTCATTGCATAATATGTTATTTTCTACTAATGACATTGAAATCAGTCATTTTGACATTGATTCTGGTGGTTGAAATCGCATTTCAACCACTAGAAGTTGAAATGCTCGGACTACCGGGATTTCAAACTGTTTGAGATTTCATTAATTGTTGACAAGAGAAATGTCACTGTCACTGTACTTATATCAAAAATAATAAAAAACGGTTTAGTAAAGTTTTTTTTAAAAATTCGTAGAAAAAACATTAAAATTTTATTTCAACCACTTGTAACATAATATACTATTTTGCTGTCTGTTAAAGAAGTTGAAATTTAAAAAAAAATTTATTTGATATAAAGTGAAACAAAAAAAATTTCCTGAAATAATAGATATTTATTTTATTAGGAGTATAAGCGAAACTTTTATGTGACGAAGTATGGAGGTGTAAGCGCCGAGCGGAGCGAGGAGAATTAACTCCATACGGAGTCACATAAAAGTGCTTATACTCCGAATAAAATACAATATTTTATTTTCAAATGGAATCATTCTAATCGTAATATGACAATCAATTTAATAAGTAATTTTGCAACTGTCATGCAACTGTCATGCAACTGTCATACATTTTTGCAGATAATGATATAACTTATACTCCGCCGGAGTATAAGTCCTACTTATACGCCGCTCAAGAGTGGTGTCATAGAAATGAAACTTATACCTTGCCTACTCAGTCTTATAACACCATGTTATACGCCGTTTGAAAATAAAGTAACTTTTTCTTCAAACGTCATTTAAGTGTGACATTACCCTACTGTACTGATTATGTTTAGTGTCACTTTATTGTACTCGTACCTAAATCAGTTTTTTTGGACTCATCTGCTATTCCAGACTCGGCTTCGCTTCGTCCGGAAACAGCAACGATTCGTCCCAAAAAACTTTATTTTAGTTACTTGTTACAAAAATAACTATTTAATTTAATTTAAAAATTTGAAATTTGGATTATTTATTTAGGACCGGAAGTAACGGAAAATGAATAATTTCGCAGGGTCACAGGATTTTCAAAAAATTTGCTTTGAAATATTTTCAAAATCAAATAATTTCATCTCGATCTCATAAATTGATCATCTGAATTAAACTTTTTTAACATGAGAAATGAGAAAATTTTTCTTCCTTTAAAATAATAACACATCACAATTTTGAAATGTAGATATGTGAGTTCAATTTATACAAAACATTTTTTTTAATACATATCGTGGTTATCTGTAAAAATAAAATAACCGGCATCGAAACTTCGAAACTTATTAACTAATTATTTAAATGAAATATACTCACTTTGAAGATTGTTTTGTTCCAATTGCGAAGTGACACCAAAAAAAAATATTAACAACTGGAACCCATAGACCATGTCTGAAAAAAGACATGACTCCCGCTCATAGACTCTGTCAGAAATAAATTACACCAAACTATGAACAATTTATGAACATTTTTTTTCAAATCATTCCAAAACATTACACTTTACCGAAGGATATAACATTGCACACTAAATTCACTAAAACACTATGAAAGAAGGTAGTTGATGCTTGTTGGTGATGACCTACCTACTCTTTGCCACTTCCAACCCGGTTATTGGTTGCTCATCAGGCCACTCGTGCTGCCTGCAGGCTACCGGTCTTTTAGATTAATGTTGAATTGTAATAATTATTTCTTGCACTACTTATTATAGGTTTTTAAGTAAAGTTTGAAGTTGTGGTTTTCAAATATTATGTGATTAAATTAAATTGTGCGTTTTGATCATTGTAAGTAAAAAGATATTATACCTACAGTATTTACTAACATGCACAATCTAGGTATTATTATAGAAAAATGAACAATGAAGTTAAGTATGTAAGCTCTACATACATTATATTAGATAAATAATTAACATGAAATGTTTCTATGATAACATTTTTTGTGTTTTTGTAATACATTAGTAAGGCATTCATTTCTGATTTCATTTAACTGTTTTTCTTGTGTGTCCATAATTAATATTATCACTGTTTTATTTTTACTTTCCATTAAATACTTGATGTGGAAAAATTTCACGACATCGCCGTTCACGTGATCAAGTGTATGTCTCTTTGGAAAACTCGGAAGTACAAACTGTTTTAAGTTGGAAAGTAGATACAGAGACAGGTAATTAATAATAATGCTAATTTAACAATATTTTTGCACGATCCGTCAATTTGACGTATTTACTGGTTTAATTAAAAGAATAGTAGGTTTTGTTTACAAATCACTGATCGGTAACACATCAGTGACATCACTTACCGATCAGAAGGCGGTAAGTAATCAAATATAACCTTTTGTCACTTTATTTTAGATAATTTTATAGTTGTCACTTTGACATGAACAAATTTAGAATCATTTTAATTTGGTTATTGCATGGATCGTGCAAAAAACGTAATAAGCATCACAAGCGTTAAGGGTTACCAGTGTCAGGCAACATTAGTTATTGCCTTCTACCGGTAACATATCTTTACCACTTTTAATGCTTGAACAACTATTACTTTAGAATGTTGATACTTTGGAAGATAAATAAATTTTATGTACGACTGCATTATAGTACTGCTTATGACGTACTTTTGCGTGCGTGGCTCTTTATACACTAGTGTATAATGGCACTTTATTTTATTATTATTGTAAAATATCAATATATCGGCTGTCAATGTCACAATAAATACTGTCAGAATGAATTTATTACTGTCATTTATAATTTTTCTAAATAATTAAAAGGTAATTTTCGCAGTTGAACATAAAGCTTTGTATGGAACTCGTATATAATCTGACTTTATTGACTCGTCCTATTTATTAGCCTCGCTCGCAAGCTCGCTCTGCCATAAAACAGACTTGTTGCATAAACTACTATTATGTGATATTAACTTTTACGTTCTGGTTATATTTTTATTTTGAATTCATTACTAGTTAACAAGATAAAAATAATTAAATGGCTGTAGTAGGTAGGTACCCACCAATCAGCACAACGGCAATTATATTGTTTTAATTGACCCTTAAAATGTAATGATAAAAATGTACCATTTATAAAAATACAATGGTATTAATTTATAGATCTATAAATAAAAGGCTCGTGCTCATTTAAAAAACACGCTATATTACATCGTGAGTAAAGTCCCTTGGTTTTATCATGTAGTTTCCTTTCGTGTAGAGTTGTTGCTAATATTTTTAAACAAACTGAAAATTGTAGGATCAAATCAGAAAGTCTAGTGTTATTACTTCGGAGCATAATAAAATGAGGGACCTTTAAGAGACAGTTAACGATAACTATTGTTTCTATGATATGTAATTGTACGTAACAAGTCATTAAATTAATGAATATTATTGGGGACGAATACATAAACACACTCCTAACTGTTAAAACTTTTGAAAAATTTTATAATAAATAGTTACCTACATTAAAAGTGTGTACTTATAGTATAGGAAGAAGAAAAAAAAATTACTAAACAAATTTTATTTTTTATTTGCCCAAAGAAGTTGAAAAGACATGAAGTAATTATATAAAGTTGATAGAAAACCGATTCTTTAAATCTGCACCTCAAAATCAGGATATGCTACGTTCTATATTACAATTTTTCGCAAGAAGGTTGTTAAAAATAATCTTTACATTTTGTCAGACAAAAAATTCATAGTAGTATCTTGTGCAAAATGCTAAGTCGAGTTTTTCTATAGGTGGTTATCCATAACTGTAAATTAATTTCCTTAGTGCGGTTTCACACCAAACCGGATTGCAGGATGCAGGATGCGGGATCCAGGTAACAGCACACTTTTGTTAAAAGCTTGCCAAAACTACATTTCAATTTGAATATTAGAACGCTAGAAAGCAAAATTTGAAAGTGAACCCATTTTTGGACATTTTTTAGAAAATCATCCTGTAATTATTAAACGAAATGCTTTAGAGAAAAATTGTTTTAACAAAATGTTATTATAATTGAATGTAGAATTTAAAAATGT
This sequence comes from Pediacus dermestoides, assembly GCA_963942485.1. Lineage (NCBI taxonomy): Eukaryota > Metazoa > Arthropoda > Insecta > Coleoptera > Cucujidae > Pediacus > Pediacus dermestoides. Next base: position 16,453,235 of record OZ012626.1, read on the forward strand.
AATAATATACCATTAATATTCCATTAAAAAAAACGAAGTTAGGGTCTACTTCCGGTATAACCGGAAGTCGAAGAAATTTGAAAATATTTTAAATAAAGAGATAATATGCTATTTAGGCTATAACCCAATTTTCAGAAAAAAATATTAGCTAACCAACGGTTTCGGTGAATAACCCTGTATACAGAGGCGGATCAAGGGTATATTGCGCCCCAAGCTGAACCAAAATTTGCGCCCCCCCTTGATATTATTTGTCTTTTTTGTAACAAGAACATGAAATGAAAAATAAAACAATTTGTTGTTATTATATATACAGGGTGTGTCACGACGAGTTGACAGTAGGCATAACTCTATTACTAAACACAATTTGGTTCTAAAAATTGGTACACGCCCATTATACAATGTGCTCTATTTAATTCCACCTTTCTGGTACTTCCGGTTATACTGGAAGTAGACACAAACTTTGTTATTTTAAATGGAACACCCTGTATATTTTTGAATTTTTAGATTCTACACTTCATTTTAGACATAAAAGTATTAAGGTTGTATGGTCCTAACATTAACGGTATTATAATTATTTACACTTTTTCATTTTTTTTTTACAAAAACATAGGTGTGAATAAAAATTCAAATCTTGACAATGTCACGTTTTTCCAAAAAAATTTTCTTGTGTTTGAAGTAGGAATATACAAGAAATAAGCTGATGTAGTTTTGGAAAACTTGCTTTATACAGGGTGTTGGTGGTTGTCCGTTCATTTTTAAAAACTTTAATTAATGATAACTTAATTTTTTTAAATGGAACATCCTATATATTTCTAGATTTTCGAATTCTACACTTAATTCGTGACATAAAAGTATTAAGGTTGTAAGGTCTTAAAATTAACGGTATTATAATTAATTACGTTTTTTAAAAATTAACGGTCAATCAATATAATAAAGAACAAATTTCAGTCGATGTAGAAATGTACCAGAGACATGGTAATATGGTTTTGAAAAAGTTATTTTATATCTACAGGGTGCTTATGGTTGATCGTTAATTTTTAAAAACCTTGAAAATTGGAAAAAACGTAATTAATTATAATGCCGTTAATTTTAAGACTCTGTGTATTAAAACTGTTTTTTTTTTGTTATGTTAATAAATTATAAAATGTGTATTATTTTAATAATTTTAGGATTGGTGAACTTCGTTTAAATTAACAAAATTTTTATGTATTATATTTATTTAATTTTTAATTCACAGAGTCGGCGTTTCTTGCCTTTGCCTTCTACACTTCTTCTTCTACCTTCAATAGTTTTGAGGTTATTTTAACTTAACATACTTCACTTTGTTTACAACTGCTAAGTTCATATCATACCCTTATGGTACCCTTGCGCCATCTACTATTTGCTGTTATTTGACGGACACTTTTTCAGTTTGATTCCCATATAAGATTGTGTTCCTCCCCTCTACATTCCATAGTTCGGAGAGAAAAAAAAAGAGAAACGTTCAATATTTTATGATGCGAGAATTTATAGAAACGTCAAATTAATTTAGTACTGTCAATTTTATTAAAAAACAGAAACAACAATTGAAATTCATTAATAATATTTTCATGGCAATAGAAGGTTATCCCAAGGATAGTTTGAGAGGTTGCCAAACTTCAAATTTCTCTCAAATTTAGGTATTTTATAAAATTTTAACATTTTCAATTTCTTTGTATTAGAGATTTTTTGAAAAAAATTGAACAAATCATATTGCATTTTTTCCAGAGAGTATAGTAGCATGAATTATTCACTCAATTTTGTCTTGGTTATTAAAATAATTAGCTTGTAACTTGGATGAGGGAAACTCTATAACTTCGAAACTAATCATCAGATTTAAGTTTTCTTTGAAGATTATCCTTAGTTTTAATGTGCTCTATAACACCCTGTATTCGGAGTGCGCCAATTACTGATCACCCCGTATATCCTAATAAAAGTACTCGGTACTCGTATCTGCTATCTATATTCCGACTTTCAGACTTGCAGAGATATTTTTTAACTTTTTTTGAGATTTCTCCTATTTCTCAATATAACTATAACTCTATTACTAAACACAATTTGGTTCTAAAAATTGGTACACGCCCATTATACATGTGGTCTATTTAATGAAAATATTGCCACTTTTCTGGTAATTCCGGTTATACCGGAAGTAGACACAAACTTTGGTATTTTAAATGGAGCGCCCTCTATATTTTTCAATTTTTAGATTCTACAGTTCATTTTAGACATAAAAGTATTAAGGTTGTATGGTCCTAACATTAACGGTATCATAATTATTTACACTTTTTCATTTTTTTTAACAAAAACATAGATGTAATTAAAAATTTGAATCTTGACAATGACACATTTTTTCCAAAGTTTTTTTCTTACGTTTGAAGTAGGAATATACAAGCAATAAGCTGATATAGTTTTGGAAAACTTGTTTATACAGGGTGTTGGTGGTTGTCCGTTCATTTTTAAAAACTTTGATCAATGATAACTTTATTTTTTTAAATGGAACACCCTATATATTTCCACATTTTCGAATTCTACACTTAATTCTAGACATAAAAGTATTAAGGTTGTAAAGTCTGAAAATTAACGGTATTATAATTAATTACGTTTTTTCCAATTTTCAAGGTTTTTAAAAATTAACGATTAACCATAAGCACCCTGTAGATATAAAATAAATTTTTCAAAACCATATTACCATGTTTCTTGTACATTTCTACTTCGACTAAAATTTGTTCTTTATTATATTTAATATTTTTTATTTTTATTTATTTATTTTATTTATTGTAATTAAGTAATTATGTTTCTTCCAATTTTTTCATACAAAAACTTAGAGTCATACATTTTCAAATTTTACTAATGACATGTTCTTTCAAAAAATAAACCAAATTTTAGTGGATGCAGAAATGTACAAGAAACATGGTAATATGGTTTTAAAAAACTTATTTTATACAGGATGCTTGTGATTGACCGCTTATTTTTAAAAAACGTAATTAATTATAATACCGGTAATTTTAAAACCTTACAACCTTAATACTTTTATGTCTCGAATTAAGTGTAGAATTCGAAAATCTAGAAATATATAGGGAGTTCCATTTAAAAAAATTAAGTTATCATTGATTAAAGTTTTTAAAAGTGAACGGACAACCACCAACACCCTGTATAAAGCAAGTTTTCCAAAACTATATCAGCTTATTTCTTGTATATTCCTACTTCGAACACAAGAAAAATTTTTTGGAAAAAACGTGTCATTGTCAAGATTTGAATTTTTATTTACATCTATGTTTTTATAAAAAAAAAATGAAAAAGTGTAAATAATTATAATTAATGTTAGAACCATACAACCTTAATACTTTTATGTCTAAAATGAAGTATAGAATCTAAAAATTCAAACATATACAGGGTGTTCCATTTAAAATAACAAAGTTTGTGTTTACTTCCGGTATAACCGGAAGTACCAGAAAGGTGGCAATATTTTCATTAAATATAACACATTGTATAATGGATGTGTACCAATTTTTAGAACCAAATTGTGTTTAGTAATAAAGTTATGTCTACTGTCAACTCGTCGCGACACACCCTGTATTTTAATGGTATCTAATAGTTAATGTGTATCTCAGTTAAGTGAATATCATAGAGTATATGGACAAAGTAAATTCCGCAATTTGGTTACAGAATAATCGCTAAGCACACCCTTCAAACCAGGTGGTTCACGAAAAGTGCCACAAGCCTATAACTCGAAAACTAAAAATATATCGAATATAATTCTATACGAAAATTCATAACAAAATGCGTTCTATTTCATGTAATCACTTTATTTTTTAACTTCTTGTGTACAGTGACACTATTTTTCTTATTTTAAATACCTAAAATAAAAAGTATTTAGATATTTTAGAATTGTTTTGCTAGAATCCATGCGTTTGCAAAAATGTATGGTAAGGCTAAGTTTAAACTGAAAAAAATTCTAAAATTGCATTTGTACTTTCTTATATGAAGAAACTATAGTTCCTCATTTTTTATTATGATTTTGTTTTGATGTTAATTTTTTGTAGCCGTTAGGTCGATATCCAAATGTTTCACAAATGAATGAATGAAAATGAAATTTGAATCAATTCAGACGAGTTATAGCGGATACAGACCGACATCATGGCGAAAATGGCAGAATGGATTCAGGGGCCCTCAAAACGTGTAAATCCATCAAAATCTGGAAGTCGAAAAAAATCACGGTTACTATAATTCCTTAGTACTTCGTATTACAAAGAATAATTTGAAACACATAATTATTAAAAATATAGTTGTCTAATTTCATACAAACAATTGTATGGTATATTATGTACATGGTATAAAATTGTAGGCGGTTAATTTTGGGGTTTCTCTTACAAAGAAGTACTACCTTATGGATAAAATGATATAATAATTGAATTGTGTTACTTTTTATTACGAAATACTTTCACATTCGTTTGTAGTATTATACACTTATTATTTTATTATGTATCCACGTACCTACATAAACTTAATGCTCACTACAAACCATACAACAACAGCGGAAACATTGTTTTATGTAGGTAATTATTAATTGGTGCAAGTAATTCGTTTTGAACTTTCTAATGTTAAATTAGAAGATTACGGAGACACTTAAAACATGTATAAAAAATGATTTTCCCGTACCTACACGAAAATGGCCACTTTATTTGCATGAAATGCGGGTACAAAGTCGCCTTTTTAGGGTAGTCGCGGAAAATAAGGAGTGGTGGTAACATTTCTCACTTGGATAGCCATTCCCTTACTGATATGCGGGAGTTATTTGTGTTTGTTTATGGTTGTCAAGGTGATTTGCTCACCGCACAGTGTCAAGCAAAATGTCAGTGTTATGCTGTTTTAATTTGTTCGCGCGTTTCACGCAAAAGAAGTGGTCATTTTCGTACAGGTATAAGAAAAAATAGAGTATGCTACACGGTAGGAATTGATTCTGCCTCGTGTTCTTGCGCCCTCGCTTCGCTCTGGCGTAATTTTCACACTCGTCAGAGTCTCTCAATTCCTACCATGTTGCGTAAACTATGTACTATTTCAGTAAAGCAAATAACGTATACAATATATTTTAATAAAAAATTTAAAACAAAGGACAAAAACAATGATAGAACCGCATTTACTATCTATATCAAAAAATTGTTCATTACTGAAATGTGGTGAAAGTGTTAAAATAACATCGGGTTATAACTTAGGTATACAGGGTGTCCAGGATAAGAATATTAAGCATGGGGATCTCACTTATTTGAAGAGAAACGCCTTCGGTTAAATTACAAAAAATTTACCTCATCTTGGGCCTAATACAATACGACAAACACATTTGACATACCTGCCATGGCTTACTAGATATTAAGAAAAAACTGAAATTGTGCATTACAGTTTTTATTTAATTACTCAGCTGGTAGGAAAAATATCGCGATAAAAGTTGCACATTATTAAGGCACTTTTTCAAGGAAAATTCAAATATGCAATTGAAATTTTTATACCCCTTCAATTTTTTTCGAAAATAGCACCAACTGGGTTTTTTCTTATGGAGCGTGGCATGTTTATTATTAAATTATGATAGTATTTTTCTTTCCCTTTCCGACAATGTATCACACATGTATCACACACTCGTTTCGTCAATTATAATCGAGTTTTTCTCAATCACCGTAGTTGGCTGTGCAATAGAAATTGTTTTGCAAACTTGGCTAAAAAATTGGATTTTGGTTCTAATTAAAAAATTTTATGAAAAATAATGGTTTAATCAGGTTTTATTTACATAAGATGTTCAAATAAATTGCCATTTTGATCCAAATACAAATTGCATCTTTCCACAGTCGAAATCGCAGAATGTTCCAACATTTGTTGAGGAATCGTGTGACATACCTGCAAAACAGCTTCTCTTAATTCTTTAATATTATTGAACGCGTAAACATACACTTTAGTTTTTAGATAAGCCCAGAGAAAGAAATCTAGCGCTGTTATATCTGGGGATCTAGGTGGATAGGTACTCACGGACCAGTGGCATGGACAGCTAGATCCCCTAGATTTTTTTCTCTGGGGTTATCTAAAAAAAAGTGTATGTTCTTATGTAAATAAAACCTGATTAAACCATTATCTTCCATAAAATTTGTCAATTCTTAATTATTAGAACCAAAACCCAATTTTTTATCCAAGTTTGCTAGATAAACAATTTTTATTGCACAGCCAACTACGGTGATTGGGAAAAACTCGATTATAATTGAAGGAACGACTTAAGACCCCATGTGTGATACATTGTCGGAAAGGGAAAGCAAAATACTATCATAATTTAACAATAAACATCTCACGGTCCATATGAAAAAACAAAGTTGGTGCTATTTTCGAAAAAAAATTGAAAGTGTATAAAAATTTCAATTGCATATTTGGATTGTCCTTGAAAAAGTGCCTTAATAATGTGCAACTTTTATCGCGATATTTTTCCTACTAGCTGAGTAATTAAATAAAAACTGAAATGCACAATTTCAGTTTTTTTGTTAATATCTTGTAAGCCATGGCAGGTATGTCAAATCAGTTTGTCGTATTGTATTAGGCCCAAGATGATCTAAATTTTTTGGAATTTAACCGAAGTCGTATCTCTTCAAATAAGTGAGATCCCCATGCTTAACATTTTTATCCTGGACACCCTGTATATGAAGACTTATTAACCCATCAAATTTTAAATAACTATTTTAAACCCTTCTAGAGATATACTTACAAAAAATGTATTGAAAATAGCATTTTCCAGTACATACACTATTGGACAAAAGTAAAGCAACAACTATTAATTTTGAAATATGTGAACAGAAAATGAAACTTACATTTAAAAACATGAAAAATATGATGTAATTAGTTTTCTATAGTCAAAAACATTTGATTTGGAGATTCATACTTATACAAAAAATAATCTCGTGGATGCTAAGAAGATGCGTGCAAATTATTGCAAGTAATGGACACGCAATAAATTACTAAATATTATATTTATTGTTTACTTGTTTCATATGTGTCAGTGTTCAGTTAGTTCAATAAAATTGAAATGTTGCTTGACTTTTGTCCGACTCCTTTTTCCTACAATTGGTTTTAATTTTTTATGGAGACTTAATAATAAATATTATAAAAGTATGAATCTCCAGATCAAATGTTTTTGACTATAGTAAACTAATTACATCATATTTTTCATGTTTTTAAATGTAAGTTCACATATTTCAAAATTAATAGTTGTTGCTTTACTTTTGTCCAATAGTGTATGTCGGAAATGGTCAATCGTACGCGTACTACTCATTGGTTCGGACTATACTAGTACATTGTACATTTTATAGATTAGGGACAATTAGCAGAAATGTGTATTGGTGTGTATGCAACCGAATATACATAACATTAAGTTAAATAGTTTAAAATTATCCAGAAGTTTACGACCAACAAAACTAACAAGAAACTTTTTTTTTTTATTAAATAATAAATGGCTATGTACCTATGTACTCGTATGTAAGCAGTTATACTCAGTTATAGGAAATGTCCCATTTTGTGTAGAGTGTGTTTACGATTTACACAAAATCGCATTTCCTGCCGTGTATCATTGTTTAACACTGGCCATATAAGTTCTGCTGTTCTATACCTATGCTATTTTTCGTTTTCCAATGCATCACAGCTTATATGACCAGGCTTTTAATCGAAATACCTACTTATTTTTCAGCCAAAAGTATGCTCTTTGGCCCGTCTGTATTTTTTGTTATTTTTAACATTTTTTCATTCTGACTAAAAAATTTCAAAAGAACATGTGATTCGTTTAACTATGTATATTGTGTGTATTATACAATGTGTGCATTACAGGATCTGTCAGGAGTTGACAGTAGAAGTAGACAATAGACATAACATAACTCTATTACTGAATGTACCTACCTAATTGAAATTTGACACATATCCATTATACAAAGTGACCTCTTTAATAAAAATATTGGAAACTTTCCGGTTATACGGGAAGTAAACATTAACTTAGTTATTTTAATAGAACACCCTATATGTATATTACTTATATTAGTACATTTTTGGATACTACATTTACTCTTATACCGGGATATTTTTTTAACTCTGAACATATTCCCTATGTTCAATTTTAAAAAGCACAGATCAATGCATTGCGAGTATTTGCTATGCAACCAATTATACCACACACCTGATTTAATTTAATTTAATTAAATTTTTAATAATCGGGACAAGTAACTAAAAAAACGTCGTATGGTCTGATTGGCATGGTATAATATGCATTATGTGTAATTTTTCTACAGTTAAATACATGTTTTTGATTTAATTTATCACAATAATAATAATTCAAACAACTTGACATTTATTTTTTCCCATACCTACACGAAAATGGCCACTTTATTTGCGTGATATCTGGGTACAAAGTCGCCTTTTTAGGGTAGTCGCGGAAAATATCATTTCTCACTTGGATAGCCATTCCCTTACTGATATGCGGGAGTTATTTGTGTTTGTTTATGGTTGTCAAGGTGATTTGCTCACCGCACAGTGTCAAGCAAAATGTCAGTGTTATGCTGTTTTAATTTGTTCGCGCGTTTCACGCAAAAGAAGTAGCCATTTTCGTACAGGTACGAGAAAAAATAGGGTACCTATGCTACACGGTATGAATTGATTCTGCCTCGTGTTCTTGCCCCCTCGCTTCGCTCTGGCGCAATTTTCACACTCGTCAGAATCTCTTAATTCCAACCTTGTTGCATAAACTCATAGAATATATAACCCATAAACTACTATTTTTTTACTTGTCAAGTAGCTATTTTCACGTAAAATTGGTTACTTGATTACTTAAATACATGCAAACTGAGCATAGGGACTATGTTCAAAGTTAAAAAAATGTTCCGCATTACAAAGTTACTAAGGTCTTGCCTAATTAAAGTTAACAGTATTTGGAACTTTTGAATTTTCCAAAAAAAATTTGTAGATATGTTGTTCTCAAAAAACGTTAATATCTGAGCAGTAACTTATCAGTTTCGAAAAACTAAATTACTAATAAAAGAAAGTAGGTCTATGGAATATTTTAAAATACTTACAGTAAAATTGTCAGATGCACGATGTTTAATAGTTATTTCTTGTATAAATATCTTAGGAATTATATTATCCACGCAAGAATGTTTAAACGCGAGAACGAAGTTCGAGCGTTTAATATTCTTAAAGTGGATAATATACAACTAAGACACGTATGCAATACAACGTTTTATCCTCAACCACACCAGAGAGTTTTTAAATATTTTGGAAAATTTTTATTTGACATTTTGAAGTGGCTTTTGTCATTTTATGTAGAATTAATTTTTATTAAAGAGTATAGGTAGTCATGGGTATTAATTATAAGACACATGTGTTTTATTAATATCATAAGACGTCTCCTAATAGTAGAATTATGACCTTATAATATACTGGTTGTGGATAAAATTGTATTTTGTATCACTGTCAAATAGTACTCCTGTAATTTTCAAACACCCTGTACCTATAGTTCTATTCTTATGTTGTAATAATATACATATTACATTATCTACCTTTTTATTCTCTTATACGAAGTATAAGGAGGTATAATAATCATGATCTTTTTCTACTAAATTATAGTACCGAGAGATCAAAAATTATCTTGGTGAAAGGTGGTCATGGATTTTAAAATAATTGTCGGAGCTAGTATCGTGTCAATACTTATTATGACACATAACTTGATAAATTTGAAAAGGATGATACAAGCTAAGACCGTCGTTTTTCATTTCATGACCACCTTTGACCAAGATAATTTTTGATCTCTCGGTACATATATTACACTATAAGAGAAGAAAGTGACACTTTTCCACTGAGTAGAAAATTTGGATATAATTCTGCGAGAGTGGAAAAGACACTTCCTTCTCGAGTGGTGTATACTATTTTTTCTACTGCCTTATTCCGAAATGTGCTAAACTTAGGTATATTTAGTAAAAAAGTGAAGAATTTTTCAAGAAAAATTAGTAGGTAAGTTTGATCGTATCCTTAGAAACGCTGCAAACAGAAAATAATTAAATTTTTCTGCAATCGCTCTCAACTTTTGATTTAAATTATTATAATAGTATATTATTATAAGTATGAGCGATTATGATAGCCATTATTCACGAAAATTATGTTTGAGCCCACGAGCCGTAGGCGAGTGGCGCAATTCATTTGAGTGAATAATGGCCATAATCGCAAAAGTAATACTATGCTTTTTCCACACCTATTAAAGAAATAAATTAGACTCAAATTTGATAATTTTTTTGACACTTATTTAATTACTGTCAAGCTAGTCGATTGTCAAGTGCAGAAAAACTTGATGGGGGGCGATTTAAAATATCATTGGTTCAGCAAGATTGAATTATGAATTTGTGTATTTGTGATTGGCCGGATACACAGTGAATAATGAAAATAATTCACTGTAGTGAATTATGGGCACGATTTTCCACGAAAAAAATACGAATAATTGACATATAATTAAACAGGTGTGGAAAAAAGGTATTTATCTAATTCCGTTTTGAAAAGTCAAATTTTACATCAATTTTTGGCGTTATGAAAAATAACATTTTTTATAACAGTTACGTAAAAACTTTACGTAACTGGCCATGTTTCAAAGCTAATCAATGTTGTGACTTTTTGGGAAAATTCGACATTTGCTTATTTCAGCGCAATCTTGTTGCTCATCAGTTGATTTTTTGATGTATAATGTGAGAAATATTCTCATTCAAAAAATGTATAAAATTATTCTGACGGAATTAGATAAAATGTTGTACAGAATACGTTATGAAAAGTCGCAATATTTGCCAATTACACTTTTCATAACTAATTATGTAAATAACTATTAATTGTCTATGTTTTAGAACAGGCTTTAGTAAAAATGGAATGCGGTGACGAAGAAAATAGTAGTGATGAAGGCAAGGACATTGAAGAGGCCGCAAATGCGGCAACTCTGAATTTGCTAACATCAAATTCTTTACTTTCTTCCCTAGGGAGGAAATTTTTTTATTACACCACTCATTTTTGTGAATGTCAACTTTCATCTTTCAAATATCTATTGTACTATCGTACTTTCAAAGAATGCAGTAGAAAAAGTGTATTTTTGTGAGAGATGCGTAAAAATGTTGTTAAGAAAAGTTATTAAGAATGGAAAGCTAATTACAGTGGTAAGAATAGCAAAACAACTGAGCATCACCTTTACAAGTTATTTAAAAAAATCCTTTTTTAATTTCTGTATATTTTACTGGAATCGGTTAGGTAAGATAAATCTAACTCTGTTCAAGAACCTCCTAAATCTTTTTTGAAATAATTTAAATAAGTGAGTTTTTTTTTAAGTTTGCAGTAGATAGGTACTTTAAAATCTAGTGACCATAAAACTGAATAGTAATTTATTAACATTTAAAATTTTAAACCCGATTCCACAACATTTATTAATTTTAATCTTAAAATAAGGTCCACTAACGACTGTTCTTAAACCTTGGACACCCTGTATATTTTATCAATTAAATGTCGCCATCATAATCACCCTTATTATAGTGGCAATGGGAATTGGAATCGCAGTTTAATAATTTGTATATACAGTAATCAGAAGATAATGTGAAACAGTCCGATCCAGATCTTTTTATGAGATGACAAAATTCGATTTGAAATATGCTTCTAATTTAGAGTTTGACATTAAACATGATTATGATAATAGACCTTTTTATTTATCGAAAATGCCATTGCGCATTGGTGGTGCCAATTTCAAAATGTGCGGACATCTCGAGCGAGTCACTATGCAAAATCATTGGAATTTCATGCATTTTCTTTTACGAAAAATGCTATATAAAAAATCTACATTTCATGCTTTTGTTACATTATATACCTACTAGAGGAAAGTATATTTTTGCTATTTTGGGAGAGTGGAAGATGCTGTGTTAGAAATTAGAAAAAAATTAAGTTTATTATTTTGTAATGAACAATAATATGGTCTGACATTCTGCGTCAAATACAGGGATATTCACCGAAACCGTTGGTTAGACGTTTTAAAAGATGTAATTAATATTTGTTTCTAAAAATTGGTTTATAGGCTAAATAGTATAAGATCTCTTTATTTAAAATATTTTCAAGTTTCTACGACTTCCGGTTATACCGGAAGTAGACACTAACTTTGTTTTTTTTAATGGAATATTAATGGTATATTATTACATTTTTAAATTCTACATTCAATTATAATAACATTTTGTTAAAACAATTTTTCTCTAAAGCGTTTCGTTTAATAATTACAGGATGATTTTCTAAAAAATGTCCAAAAATGGGTTAACTTTCAAATTTTGCTTTCTAGCCTTCTAATATTCAAATTGAAATGTAGTTTTGGCAAGATGTTAACAAAAGTGTACTACTTGCAATTTTTTCATTGCAACATCTCAATGTGCTACAGGGGGTTTATAATTTAGGTGCCATTCAGAAAAAAATTAAAACGGCAAAACTCATTTTTTTCAAATGGAACACCCTGTATATCGATACAAATTTGGATTATTCATTCAATTTAAAGGTAATTTTGTTAAATAAACTTTACACCCAACTCTTGCCGTTTTCGTGAAATATCAATTTTTATGGTACTTACACTTAATATAATGATTAACAAGAGAAGTTTTTTTTTAATTAATTTTTTATTAATGATTAATGTAACGATATTGTTTAAGATGCTTTACTGACAACATCGATTGCTTGATCCAATAATGGAATTGTTTGGCATAATTTTCAATATTACCAAAAAAACGAAATTTCACGAAAACAGCAAGAGTTGGGTATAAAATTTATTCAACAAAATTACCTTTAATTTGAATCAATAATCCAAATTTGTATCGATATACAGGGTGTTCCATTTGAAAAAAATGAGTTATTCCTTTTTGATTTTTTTCTAAATGGCACCTAAATTATAAACCCCCTGTAGAACATTGGGCTGTTGCAATGAAGAAATTGCAAGTAGTACACTTTTGTTAACATTTTGCCAAAACCGCATTTCAATTTGAATATTAGAAGGCTAGAAAATAAAATTTTAAAGTTAGTCCATTTTTGGACATTTTTTAAAATATCATCCTGTAATTATTAAACGAAATGCTTTAGAGAAAAATTGTTTTAACAAAATGTTATTATAATTGAATGTAGAATTTAAAAATGTAATAATATACAGGGTGTTCCATTTAAAAAAACGAAGTTAGGGTCTACTTCCGGTATATCCGGAAGTCGTAGAAACTTGAAAATATTTTAAATAAAGAGATCATATGCTATTTAGGGCACAACCCAATTTTCAGAAAAAAATATTAACTACATCTTTTAGAACGTTTAACCAACGGTTTCGGTGAATATCCCTGTATAAATTGTCAAAGGTGCGTGTCGTGTTTTCGTTCTAAGTTTCTTCGAAAAACACGGAAATTTTTCTTATTGTTTTTAAAAAAAGTGGAGTCATCATCTTATATACTTGTGAATCGAAGTTTGGTGATAGAAAATGAGTGATTTATCTTCGAAACATCATCCAGGGACCCATATGCCGTGCTGTTATGGAATTTGTAAAAGCAACTCTTGTTTGAAATCTTATGGGTACGGATTATATTATTTCATACGATTTGCCAAACCATGTACCACGTACCGGAACAAGCTTCTTGAGACTGTGAAAATACAAAAACACATCAAAAACTGCGCCAAGTGCTCTAAGTGCAAATCATGGGTGAAATCGTGTCTTCGAGGTGACATGCGGTTTCGGCGCATTGACGACGTCAAGAAGGACACATACATTTGCTCCTTGCACTTTCCAGTAGTGGTCCATCAGAAGCATTTCCCGACCCCCTTGAAAACGACGACGACGAATAATCCTCAATCAAATATATATTTAACAAATTTAACCAAAGCAAATAAACGACAAATGCGAAGAATTGATCTTTTTTTCTATAAATCGTTCCCCCTTATCAATAGTACTAATTTTTTAACGGATTTTTAAAGTAAAATTTTATTTCGCGATTGAAAAAAACGATGTAAACAATAGTATATTGTAATACAAGTGCGGAAAACGCATCATGACAATACGAGTGTGAAATTTGCAACGCGAGCGATAGCGAGTGCTGCAATCACACGAGTATTGTCATGGGCCATTTCCGCAAGCGTGTTACATACGATTTTTTCTACGAAAACGTGGAATTCGTAAAAAATAAAATTATTTGTAAATCTTTTTCCAATTAAAAATATCTGATGTGCCCAACACATGACTTTCTTATACTTACGGATAGTATCACAATAATTACTTTTCCTAAAGAAATTAAGTTAAATTTCTTATAAAAATTTAGAAGGTTTCCAGCATTTTTCAAATAGTCTCTGTCGCACTTATTGCAATACGCATAAATCTGTCCTTATCCCACTCATTATAACCGAATTTTACGACAAAAATGTGTTTTATTTTAGATTTTTGACCTATTACTCACCTAAAAAAATTTCCCGTTATGAAATTACATTTATTTATTCATTATTATTGTTTTCGGTACCATAGAAACCAGTAAAATAAAAAAAAAAACTAATGGACCGGTCCTTCTGGGATTCGAACCCGGGACCCTCTGTTTGGCAGCCATATAATGAAACACATGGTCTACCTCGACCATCGGATTCAACTATCAACGCGCGCTATGAGAAATATAAAGTGTTTTAAGAATATCTAGTTTTTTTGAAATTTTTTTGACGGAATTTCAAAAAAAAGTTCAAACAAAATTTGTTCAAAATTCAATTCTAAATCAATGTTAAAGAATAAAAAAATCTCATAAATTGTTTATTTTTCAAGATATTCCTAAAAAACCTAAAAATGTCTTCAGGTAACTGTCACTTGTTTTGGTGCTAGATGAAAAACATTGAATGTGGCACCCACAAATTTGTTCAAACTCTTAAATATGAAATTTGAATCAAATCCGATAAGTCGTTTTTAAGTTATGGTGGATACAGACAGACAGACAGACAGACAGACACACAGACAGACATCATGGCGAAAATGGTCAAAATGGATTCAGGGGCCCTCAAAACGTGTAAATCCATCAAAATCTCGAAGTCGAAAAAAATCACGATTACAATACTTCCTTATACTACGTATAAGAAAGTAAAAATCACGATTACAATACTTCCTTATACTACGTATAAGAAAGTAAAATATCTGATGTGCCCAACACATGACTTTCTTATACTTACGGATAGTATCACAATAATTACTTTTCCTAAAGAAATTAAGTTAAATTTCTTGTAAAAATTTTGAGGGTTTCCAGCAATTTTCAAATAGTCTCTGTCGCACTTATTGCAATACGCATAAATCTGTCCTTGTCCCACTCATTACTGCCAGATTTTAGGACAAATAAATAACAGAATACTTATGAAAATTCCACAGTGCGAAAAATGCTTGATATCTTTGAATTTGCTGTAGCTAAACTTTAAAGATTTATAAAATACTTCTCAGTTTTGGTCAACGTTTCACTCAAACAAACTGTGCAGTGCACAATAATCCTTCTCATCAAAATATTTCGATCTTTTGCCTTTGACAGCTGTTTGACTAACAATCTCTTCTTCTTCTTCGTACTTGGATTGCAAAGCAATGTCAAGTTTTTGGTGTTTGGCGATATAGCCACTCTCACCAGGATTGGATTAATTGGTTTTCACTTTTTAAATTTTTATAACTTTATTCGAGCTCTTCGTGTGTTTAATGCAAATAGAATCTTTAGTATAAAAACAAATAGATTTCTGTAATGTAAACAACAGCCACTCAGAGATAGATGGCAACACTATATAAATATGTAAATAATTTATAATTATTAAAAAACGGCGCAAAATAAAACACTTTTGTTACTTTGTCGACACGTCTAAAAATTGAAAGAGCATTCACAAAAAATTTGGCGTCGATATCTTTAATGTAGATTTGCATGCATAATACAATTTCACGACTTTATTGTATATATTAGAAAAAATTTTAATCGAGTTGCCATGATATCCAAAACATAAAACCGTAGCCGTTGTAGCCGTCGATCTTTTCAAATAGTAATGCTACAATCGATTTCCTCAACGGTATAGATTTCTGTATGTAAACAACATGTACTTTGTAAATCAGAGATAGATGGCGCCACTATATAAATAAAAAATTTTGACGGAATTTCAAAAAAAGTTTCAAACAAAATTTGTTCAAAATTTAATTCTAAATCAATGTTAAAGAATAAAAAAATGTCGTAAATTGTTTATTTTTCAAGATATTCCTAAAAAACCTAAAAATGTCTTCAGGTAAGTACCACTTGTGTTGGTGCTAGATGAAAAAGATTTAATGTGGCACCCACAATTTTGTTCAAACTCTTAAATATGAAATTTGAATCAAATACGTTAAGTCGTTTTTGAGTTATCGTGGATACAGACAGACACACAGACACACAGACACACAGACAGACATCATGGCGAAAATGGTCAAAATGGATTCAGGGGCCCTCAAAACGGGTAAATCCATCAAAATCTCGAAGTCGAAAAAAATCACGATTACAATACTTCCTTATACTACGTATAAGAAAGTAAAAACATCAAGTGAGTTTGTCGTCATAGAACTGAAAGCTCATAGCTGTTGACAGTTTATAAATTGTGTCCTGTCATCGAAATAATTTTGATTTGGAGATCAAATTACGTAAATATAAACATGGAGTTTCAAAACTAAAGCGAAAGCGATGAACTAATGTGCACTCCTCCGGTTGTTAGATATTAAATAAATGTTACAATTATAACTAAATGTAAGTACTTCTTTATGTTTTTGTTTGCGTGTGGAAAGTTTAAAATATCTGATGTGCCCAACACATGACTTTCTTATACGGATAGTATCACAATAATTACTTTTCCTAAAGAAATTAACTTAAATTTCTTGTAAAAATTTGAGGGTTTCCAGCAATTTTCAAATAGTCTCTGTCGCACTTATTGCAATACGCATAAATCTGTCCTTGTCCCACTCATTATAACCGAATTTTACGACAAAAATGTGTTTTATTTTGGATTTTTGACCTATTACTCACTTAAAAAAATCTCCCGTTATGAAATTACATTTATTTATTCATTATTATTGTTTTCGGTACCATAGAAACCAGTAAAATAAAAAAAAAACTAATGGACCGGTCCTTCTGGGATTCGAACCCTGGACCCTGTTTGGCAGCCATATAATGAAACACATGGTCTACCTCGACCATCGGATTCAACTATCAACGCGCGCTATGAGAAATATAAAGTGTTTTAAGAATATCTAGTTTTTTTGAAATTTTTTTGACGGAATTTCAAAAAAAAGTTCAAACAAAATGTGTTCAAAATTCAATTCTAAATCAATGTTAAAGAATAAAAAAATCTCATAAATTGTTTATTTTTCAAGATATTCTTAAAAAACCTAAAAATGTCATCAGGTAACTGTCACTTGTTTTAGTGCTACATGAAAAACATTGAATGTGGCACCCACAATTTTGTTCAAACTCTTAAATATGAAATTTGAATCAAATCCGAAAACTCGTTTTTGAGTTATGGTGGATACAGACAGACAGACACACAGACAGACATCATGGCGAAAATGGTCAAAATGGATTCAGAGGCCCTCAAAACGTGTAAATCCATCAAAATCTCGAAGTCGAAAAAAATCGCGATTACAATACTTCCTTATACTACGTATAAGAAAGTAAAAATGTGTGCGGAAAAAAATTTCCACACTAATTTTCAGTACTAGTTTTTCAAAAGCCTACTTTCAAGTCCGATTATCTTGTCAGAAAAAACGTCATTCCGCATTTTCGTAGAAAAAAAATATTTTAACCTGCCTTTCGACCAATTCCGCTTTTTTCACAAATTCGCAAATCGCGACATTGTAAAAATCTCCCTAAAGCAACACAGGTACGTTCCTCTACGGTTTCGTGTACAAGATCGGCACCATCAACAACATTTTCATTAAAAATAATTCATAAAACCTTTGACGGGCTTGACTTTTTGAATGAAAGTGTCCGCACATTTCAAATTTCGCGGCACTAAAAATGGCGGCGGCACATGCGCAGTGTGTTGAGAAAAAGATCTATTGTAATACATATATGTACCTAGTATGTAGTACAGTACGTTGTTTCAAAATCTCAATCTGAATTATAACAAGTGCTATAAATCAGAATGATTTTGACACAACCTACATAATTATTGCTATTGCCTCAATTATTTCACAATTATTATCGATTACAAACTTGAAATTAGAATACTTATTTCAGATATTTGGTTAATTTAATGAATGAACATCTTATATTTATTATGCGTATGCCCTTGTTTCGTACTGTTTCAGTATTATCTGGTGATTACATCTATTAAATGATGAAACTATACGATTCCGATTGCCACCATAATAAGACTGATTATGTCTAAATTATGTCGAATTGGATAAATTTATAGTAATATTTTGGACATAAAAACTAAAATGTTAATAATTTGGACGAAATGCTTATACTGACTGAAATTATGGTGAACATTTAACCCATTATAACACAACTGTAAATAAAAAAAAAATTAAAGCACTTACCTAATATTGTTAAATAAATTCAAGAATTCAAGTTAGTATCTATTTGATTATTAAACTACAATTGATTAGTACCCACTTTTGCAATCACTAGTTGAGTTTAACTATAAGTTAATTTTGATACTCAGTTGTATCATATTCGATAAAATTTTATTCTAACTTAAACCGTTGTTAGGTTGTCTATATTGATTTATTCTCGGCTTAAGATATAATATAATATGATGCACCTCGCCCTTAGACTATTATTAAGACAATTATTATATCAAAAAAATTAACTATTATTAGTTAAGGTTAACTATCGATTGAAAAATAGGCCCTAAATATTTGACAAATTTAAGAGATCAAACGAAAAAGTCAGCATACAACACTAAAGTAAATGATTTATTACATGGTACTTAAGTTTAAACAAAATTTTATAGCAATATGAATGATCAAATAAAAGTAAAAATCTAAAACTGTTTTATTCCACTGATGCACGAAATCTCATTAAATTTTACCTACACATAATTTTATACCAATTTTATCTTTTTTAAGATTAGTTTTTTTTTTATCAGAGAAATGAATTTAATTTTTAACTAATATACAGGGTGCTAGATAAATAAACGGGAATCTCTGGAGGCGTAAAAGAAGACAGCTGATGCAACAAGGAAAAACTAACTTTTCGGATAATATATCTTGTTTGGTAACTGCAGTACTTTAAAGTTGATCAGTCAGGTATAATAATTAAAAATATCGAATAAACTAAAAATTCACAAAGGTCTAATTTAAGTGATTGTTCTACAGGCGGCGGCAATCTAACTGTTTCAAAAATTTTGTAAATAGCTAACTTATAAAATGTTTTGCAGACAATCTTACTGCAGTTAAACTATTTTGGTCCAATTTGCCATAAATTAAAACTACATGTGTATATTTATTAAACGAAAAAAAAAGACATATTGAAGTACCTACTAGTAATATCTACTTTGAAAAAAAAAGAATTTGAAACAGAGAAAACTGATAACACTGAATATAACTGAAATCATAATTCGCAAA
Organism: Pediacus dermestoides; assembly: GCA_963942485.1. Lineage (NCBI taxonomy): Eukaryota > Metazoa > Arthropoda > Insecta > Coleoptera > Cucujidae > Pediacus > Pediacus dermestoides. The sequence goes on from OZ012626.1 coordinate 16,472,874, forward strand.
TTTGATGTTTATTGTTTAATGGAATCTTTATTCTTTAGTTTCAAGCAACATTAGGATAATATTCTCATTTGTCAACTTTAAAATCCTACAGTTACCAAACGAAGACATACTACCAAAAAGAAATTTTTTATTCTTGCAACATTAAAACTGTCATTTTTTACGTCGGCAGATTGCCGTTTATTTACCTTATGTATAGGCTATAAGTACTCGTGTATTGAAACTTTTGAATATGGATAATTAATTATTTCAATCATGACCATTTGGTTTTTTCAATTTAATATATTTTTTTCACTACTAGTCATAGAACACGTCATTATTGCCTATACTAGAATGCCGTGAAGTTTCATTTCTCTACCTTTTGTCAATATGGTAAATAATATTGGCTCATTATTTACTAGTAGTAAATAATGAACAAATTTATATTTTTTGATAATCCAGTAACAGTTTTAAAGAAAAACACTTTATAATATGATTTAGTAGGGCCAAGAAAATCTATTTAATGGCTTTTTAGGAATTAAAATCGCTTAATATAAATAAATTTAATTGTAAAAGTTTCCATATAATTTGAATTGCCGCCACGTATTCTAACTTGAATCAATGGACAACATCATATTTAACGTAGAGAGAAAATTGTTATTAATAATAAGGCTATTGCAAGCAAAACTACTTAAAAGTAATGTATGGTGTTTTAATAATGTGTGCAATTTTTTTGTGTATGGAAACTTACCAAAAGTCAAAATTCTACAACTTTTACCTTTGTGTCAAAATCAATTAATAAACAACTGTCAGTATTATCACATTATTAAACAATAGATATTTATTTTATTAGAAGTATAAGCGAAACTTTTATGTGACGAAGTATGGAGGTGTAAGCGCCGAGCGGAGCGAGGAGAATTAACTCCATACGGAGTCACAAAAAAGTGCTTATACTCCGAATAAAATACAATATTTTATTTTCAAATGGAATCATTCTAATCGTAATATGACAATCAATTTAATAAAGAATTTTGCAACTGTCATGCAACTGTCATACATTTTTGCAGATAATGATATAACTTATACTCCGCCGGAGTATAAGTCCTACTTATACGCCGCTCAAAAGTGGTGTCATAGAAATGAAACTTATACCTTGCCTACTCAGTCTTATAACACCATGTTATACGCCGTTTGAAAATAAAAGACATTTGTTTAATTTTTTGAATTGAATAAGTATTTTAAATTATAAATAACACAATTTATTAACAATTATAAGTTAATAAAACTAGTAGTGAAAAAACTATGTATAAACCACGGTAGAGAAGTCTCTTATAGCCTTCGGGCCTTAGATCCCTCGGCGCTACGCGCCTCGCGATCTGATCTTGGCCCTCTGTCTATAATACTGAACTTCTCTACATTGGTATCAAGGACATATAAAATAGAGGACAGAAAGATCCCCGGGGTGGGGGTTAAATTCGTGGGTCAAAAAGTGTTGCACGTTCAAATGAACTCAAGCGTACTTGATAGTTTATACGCATGCGCCAGCAGTCAATAAGGCGCGTTATTGGTCAAGTGTTTGTTTTGGTTTGTCACTGTCACAGCAACTGGCAACGGATTTGTGCCTACACCCATCCGGGAGCTTTCTCTCCTCTATTTTTATACCTTCTTGATTGGTATATAATATACTATTATACTTTTTATTTCATATAATAGAGTAAGTACATACATAATAAGAAACATAGTAGGTAACCATCATAGATAAAACTTAAAATTATTTATTGCTACCTCTAGAATGTATAGCCAACATGCTAAGTCGTTAAAACAGTTTCAAATCTAATAATTGGTGTTATTCTGTATCGAAAATGTTAGATAACATTCTGTTAAATCTATGTTATTTGACGTTTGAACAATATAAAACGTTGTTGAAATGTCAAATAACATAGATTTAACAGAATGTTATCTAACATTTTCGATAGAGAATAGCTCCAAATATTTTATTCTGGAATCAAATAATGCAAATAATAAACAACCTTGACAGTGACCCTAAAGACACTCAAGAATGTTTTAATTAGGCAATAACTCTCGCATTGTTTTATGCATCTAAATTGACAATTACGAGCAAGGATGACTACAATAGTGTCTTTGTCGTTATACAAAATAACTAATTAATTGTTATTTCATCATTGTAGTCGTACTTAATTACAACATAATGTTTGTTATACAGGGTGGTGAACTTTTCGATCTCGATGCAGATTACTGTAGATCGGTCAAATGAGACAAAAATTTGGCGCATTTAAAGAGTAAAAATAATTTTTTTAAATTATGTAATCTCTTTTTATTCCTGAATTACCGTAAAAAAATGAAAATGTCGATATTTATTTTTCTCTGTATTCGGCTATTACTTAACCGTTAAACATTATCAGAGCAAGTTTTTGTGGTCTATATTGATAGATATAATAAATAATAAACTTCCGAAGTTTCATTTTTGAAAAATCATCATTGGATCTATTTTTCCCTTATGAACACCCTATTTGATTATTATGCCACCTTTTAGTATTTTTCTTATTTCAATAATTAATCACACTTCAAGGATATCTTTGATTTTCAAACCATTTATAAAAAAAGTAGATTGAAATAATATTCTTGATATTTTTTATACAGTAGGATAACTTTTCATTCTGAATAAGTTTTGTTGAGCACAGTTCGCGGTATCTCAGAAAAAAGAAAAATAATTTTTCTTTATAACTGTCCATAAGACACACCTAATATAAAAAATCGAAATCATGTCAAAAAAATTTACTAACAAGCGCGGGACATACTTATATTTAATTTTGGATATAAAGTTGCTAAAGTTCTTAGAATGACCAAAAATATATCATAGTTATGCAACACACACTCCTTGTAAAAAGTTTCTAGATCTTACTTCTACCTATACTCTAAGAAGTTTAAAAAAAAATTTAAATAATTGTTACTATTAATAATATCAGTTAACATTAACAAAAGTTAATTTATTTCGGTTATTACCGGAAGTAAGTACTAAGAAACCTGAGAGTGTTAAGAGGGGATTACTAGTAATTTTCTTCTTTTTACCATAATTTACCATCGTTTATTTATATATTTAAATAAATAAATAAACGATACTTAAAGTCCAGCCTGTAATATTACCTACACAGCGTAGGTAATAGCTTCGCATACGATTTTACTAATCAGTTCTAGTCTATTTGTTATTTACCTACTAAACCAAATTGAATTAATTACTGAATAACTTATCATCTTTACTAGTAATATATGGTATTGAAAGATAATGAAAACATCATATACCCAGTTTTATTGTTTCAAATTGAAACTAGTGGTAGAGCATGTAATTTTAAGACAAAAGTTTCCTATAAATATGTATCGAAAGCAGCTTCCTAAGAGAGTTACCGCTCCTCAAAGGGGTGCTTTTGTTAATGATTTTAATTAAACATTTCATAAACCATTAACGATATAATTTTAAAATTTGGTACACTTCATAGCTTGATATGCCTAAATGACTTCCAAGGTCAAAATTTATAAATAGGTACCTAGTATTAAATAAATTTCTGAATTCTGTTTATCTTCAAAATGGTGCATCTTATCAACTTGTGACAAGAGGGTGTTTTTTAAACAAAATTGAATGCTCTTTCATATGCTTGAAGAAAAAATTTAAAATTTTAGTAGGTTAATACTTTTTTCTATAAAAATACTAATATGTACCCATCTATCTACGCCACTGAAAATATTAAACGATAGATAACTATTTGCACTCAAGTACTAGTCTTTTGCCGTAATATCATTATTTTATTTTAAACAGGTATTTTTATATTAAAGAAAAAGAAAAAGTAAAATAAAAAACGTATTTCAATACCCTGTATCTCACAAACGAAGCTTTCTACGATCCATGTTTATAGGAAATTTTCTTCTTAAAAAAAGGTCATCTTTCAACTGTTAAAGTCCTGCTACAAAAAACTGACTCACCCTGTATATTAACGATTCAGAATAAATAGTATCACATCTATTAATATTTTTTGGTAGTAATGTAATAAGTTAACATAATTTCTACACCTTCTCGTTGGTTTTTGCCGAACAAGAAAAAATTTTGTATTTAGTAGGTAGGTACTTATAGAAAATATTTTACTCACTAAGTAGAGCTCCTTTTCCTAAATTTGATAAAAACAAGATAAAAAAGCTTCCTTCGTATCAAGGCAACCAGGCATGGGTCGTGAGCAAAATTATTAAACACAAAGTACCCGAAAAAAGGATGACTTTGAAAAAATTTTCGTCTGCGGCGCTTTTTGGCTCGCTACGCTTGCGTCTTTTTTGTCTGCCTCCCCCGACTCGATGACTACGAGCCGCCACTGGTTTTTACCATATACCCCTAAGGTTAGAACGCCACTGATTAACTTTTTAAAATTTTGACTTTGGAATTCGTTTAGCCATATCAAGCTTATAAAGTGTACCAAATTTTAAAATTAGATCGTTAACGGTTGATGAAATATTGGATTAAAACCATTAACAAAAGCACCCGTTTGAGGGGCGGTAATTTTCTTAGGAAACTTCTTTCGTTACATGTTTACAGGAAACTTTAGTCATAAAATTATATGCTCTAACCTAGTTTCAGTTTGAAACAATTAAAAGGCATATTTTGGCGAAATAACTACGAATAACCATAGTTAAATAGTTATTGGTCATAGCATTTTGGCGATTCGGTTTAATAACTATGACGTCACGTTAAACTAAACCATACAACTAGCTTTCGAAGCTGGTTATTAGATGTAGTTTATTCTCTGTCTCTTTTTAATTTGTTATGAGAAGACAAAACAATTGTGTATTATGTGCTTTTTTGACATTTTAAGGTTAAAACCAATATGAATAATCCGCGACCGCGTTATGCAAATGAAAAAGCAATATTAGTTATCAAAATAAATGATAATTCAAGGCTATTACATATCGTGGATGAATTAAATATTATAGACGGTTTGAAAAATGGTATGTTAAAATTTATAATAAGTTTATTTATGAGTAGGTAGGTAAGAAATTTATTTTTACTTTTTTAGATGATAATAAACTGACACAATATGTTGTGGACCTTATTAATAAAGGACAAGTATCATGGTTAAATGAGAACGCCGATAAAGAAAATATAAAAGTAGAAATTATATTGCCACCAAACTGACAAATTTATTCCCATATCTGGCGAAAAAAAATCGTCAGCTACTAATAGAGCCCTTCTAAATATCTTTTTTGGTATTTTCATTATTCAGAAACTAAAATATATTTATGTTTAACAGTAATTAGTAATAATTCGCCTCAGTCTTCGATGAATGTCAAAACTTACCACTCAGTTTAAATTTCAAATAGTTCAAATATACTCATTACTTAGGTCTGCCAACCTCACTTTTAAGTTGGCCATCTGTGTCTTATAACTATGACGTCATGCCATTAAACTATGACGTAAATTACTATTTAACCATGGTTATTCGTAGTTATTTCGCCAAAATATGCCTAAAGTGTATGTTCATGAGAAAGTAAGAAATATATCCCATATCCTTATTACAAAATACAAATATATAATTTAATTTGTATTTTTTCGGTTAAGATTTTTATTGTTTATATACAAATGTTTAAAAAAATATTTCCTAATTATTTATTACATTTCCATGCTGTGAAGGTTTCTGAAATTCTCATTAGACAAAAAAAGATAAATTACGAAATATATGTTTGTGGTAATGCGGGAATATACCCATCTAAAAGAAATATATGCAAATGTATCCACTTTTAAAACGAATATATATGTATATTTTGTATAATTATTTTATTATAAAGGTTAGTGTCAAAACAATTTCATATTTTGGCCAAGTTATGCAACAAACGCATACTACTTACCTGTAAACTACTTTCTCAGTAGATCGGGTCATGGTTAAGATACATACCAAAGTGTATATAAAATTATTATTGTTTTTTTTAGTATCATTATACAAAAACAGAGTATGCTATATTTTACAATTTGGTCTTATTTTCTTACGCCTCGCCTTTCGTACCTACTTGTGAAAATAATGCGAGGACTCCCACTCCCTCTTCGTCCACTAGAGCATTATAATCATGTAGTACATTGACAACTACTCTTTTGAAAGTTCCTCTCGCAAAAATAAGCAAAATTTTTTTAATATATGTAGATCATAGAAGATTTATTTACTGAAAATGATTTTGTCACGAACTACCCTCGAGCGGGAGTTGACGCTCGTTTTTCGCATTTTTCTCGTTCGTGCTTAGTTTAAGGTGAAAAATTCACTTATTCAAAGAAATTCTTCATAAAATTTGCAATAGAAACCATGAATTGTAAATTTTTTTCAATCCTTTCCTATCTTTATTACGGACGTTTGAATTTGGGGGTAGGTTTTTGCTCAGCGACAAAAATCGACAAAATTGAAAGCTTCATTCGCAATAAATGAAAAATTATAAGATTAGATAGAAAAAAATTAATAGAATTTTATTTGTAGAGCAAAATTTCGTGTACAAAATCTATTTATGTCATTTTTTTCTCATCAACGTGAATTAATTTATATCGTATTTTCCGTGAATGAAACTGAATAGGTATGCATTTTTGTATTTCTTCTGTATTCCACACCACCAACGAGGTAGAGCTTGTAGGTTTTTTTAAGTGGTTTCCTCAGTTAGCAAAATCCACTATACAGGGTGATTCAAAATTCCATGTAGATATTTTAAGGACGTATTGTTGGGATCAAAATAAGACTTTTTTTTTCAAATAAACATGCACCCCCTCCGAGCTACACACAAGCATGGACCCCCTCCAACTCCCCCAAAACTGGGTTTAGATAATTTTTAAAGCAAAAAATAAATAGAGTGCCTAAAAAGGGGGGGGGGCATGCCAATTTTCAGAAGATTTGATCCGTTATTGTAGTCACAATTTTAAATAATCGTTTTTTTTTACGCAACTTACAGTAGTCCTTCAGCTAGGGGTCAAAAGGTAGGAAGTAAAAGTGGGATGAGACGACGCAGTGTTTTCTGACGGTGTTTTGACTGAATCCGAAACTCTTGTTTGAAACTTTTTTGGTAAAATGTACACTTTTCGAGTTATTGCATTTTAAACAATAAAGTGTTAATAACTTTTGTCCGAGCAACTTTATGACAAAATACCATATGACCTTTTCGGAGAGTCTTTTTATTTTGAACAACTTTTGTTTCAAACTTTTTTTGTAAAATGCTCGGTAAAATGTATACTTTTCGAGTTATTGCGTGTTAAACAATAAATTGTTAATAACTTTTGTTTGCACCACTTTATTGAAAAACGACGCACGGATTCGGATTCAGCGACCAAAAAACCTTCAGAAAATACTGCGTCGTCTCATCCCGCTTTTACTTCCTACCTTTTGACCCCTAGCTGAAGGACTAACAGTGGCTGTAGCTCGGAGGGGGCGCATTTTAGGACACATGTTTATTTGAAAAAAAGTCTTATTTTGATCCCAACAATACGTCCTTAAAATATCTACATCGAATTTTGAATCACCCTGTTTTTTGAAAATTTATTACTTCACGGCGTCATCTTCAGAAGAATCCTCTTCCATTTTTGAATTCGAGCATCCTTGCCCACGGCACTATGAGCACCTGATCGAGCAACGCAATCCAACTTTTGCTCAGTCACATTTCTTACCGCAATTACAATTATTTGTAATTACAGGAAACATGTTGCAGTATTAATTGAGTTGATGGTGAAAACGGGACATAAAACGTTGTTGACTTTTTTCAATCCATAGTCATCAGTAGGTTGAATGATTTTTCCTCACCACGAATGAACTTGAAGAAAAACGCGATATGAATGTTGCCTGGAGACTTCGAACGTTTTTGGCAACTAATTTATTGAAAAAAGTCCTTACGAGTTCTGTATTGAGTATTGATTCAATGATTTTTCAGTTTTGGGAGATTTATACAATGCAAGAATGAATTATTCCCCAGCGATTGCAATTTCCTCTTTGGTCGACAGAGGATTGTTGAAGGTGTTGACTTTTCCAAATTGGTAGATTTTTTGAGAAGGTTGATTTTCGACAAGAGTTGACGTGGTATCACATCCGCAAAATGCGTGTCAAACAGAACCGAGTCTTTGCAGCATTCCATTATTTGCGAGGCCTGTAAATTGCGTGAACTATAAAATCTTTGCTTGACTTTTCCAAGCGTAGTTTTTAAGAATCTAACACAATTTCAAGTCTGTTCAACAGTAATAATATTTCTTTCCCATCTGCATGGCCATTTATTTCTGTTACATTAATTTGTCAAATTGTGGAGGGAGTCAAAAATGGTTTGTAAAGTATAAATATTTAATATCTAGTATATTATTATATGAGCGATTATGATAGGCATTATTCACGAAAATGATGTTTGAGCCCACGAGCCGTAAGCGAGTGGCGCAATTCATTTGAGTGAATAATGACCATTATCGCGAATGTAATACTATGCTTTTTCCATACCTATTAAAGAAATAAATTAGACTCAAATTTGATAATTTTTTTGACACTTATTCACTTACTGTCAAGCTAGTCGATTGTCAAGTGCAGAAAGACTTGATGGGGGACGATTTAAAATATCATTGATTCAGCAATATTGAATCATGAATTTGTGTATTTGTGATTGGCCGGATACACAGTGAATTATGTGCACGATTTTCCACGAAAAAAATACGAATAATTGACATATAATTAAACAGGTGTGGAAAAAAATTCTTTTTTCTTGAAAATTGTTGGGTTATCGTATATCAATCAAGCATTATTTTTTACGCTTAACCGTATATTTCACATTTTCATTATTTAAAATATCTGATGTGCCCAACACATGACTTTCTTATACATTGCCATGATACAGTTTTAATCTTTGGAAAATACTGAAGGGGTAGCCAATAATCACATGCTGTCGACATTCAACACGTTATTAATATAAAATCACATTTATTTATTACTAGCTGCCCCCCGTGGGCTTCGCCCCACGATAGTTTTCTGCCTCGCTCCGTTTTTTCAATAATATTTAATTGTATTACAATATATCAATATTACACAAAAAACACGCCACCACGATGCTGCCATTGGCGTCGATTTTTTCAATAATTGTTTGATTGACGTTTACTGTCAAATTGACAAATTAAGTACTTATTTGCATCCGTCGTCAAAAATCAAAATGCCAAAACTTACTGAACGACGCATGATAAAAAATAACCTAATTTCTGTGAAATTAACTGTACATATTACAATATGACACAAAAAACACAAATCAACGACCGCGTAACAACCGGTGGTAGTTTCGCCACCACAATGCTCCCGTAGCCGTCGATCTTTTCAAATAATACTGCTACAATCGATTTCCTCAACGGTATAGATTTCTGTAATTTAAACATGTATTTTTGTAACTGAGAGATAGATGCTACAATCGATTTCCTCAACGGTATAAATTTCTGTAATTTAAACATGTACTTTTGTAACTGAGAGATAGATGGCGCTACTATATGAATAAATAATTAAAATTTTTGACGAAATTTAAAAAAAAAGTTCAAACAAAATTTGTTCAAAATTTAATTCTAAATCAATGTCTAAGAATAAAAAAATGTCGTAAATTGTTTTTTTTTCAAGATATTCCTAAAAAACCTAAAAATGTCTTCAGGTAAGTACCACTTGTGTTGGCGCTAGACGAAAAAGATTTAATGTGGCACCCACAATTTTGTTCAAACTCTTAAATATGAAATTTGAATCAAATCCGGTAACTCGTTTTTGAGTTATGCATAAAAGGTGATTGTCCCTACCATAAGTACGCCAGAACTAGAAGGGAGGGCTCATCACTTATCAATCTATTTTTCCAGACTTTCATATTTTTTTAACAACATAATGTAGTATGAAATGTTCATAGCAGTATAAAATCAATAATTTTCTTTGTTTTCAATAATATTTTGCCTCATAGCATTTTGAGCTATTAATGATAAAAATTATGTAATATACTTACTTATATCAAATCACTCAGAAAAAGTTCATGTTGGGAAAAATAATACAACAAAAAAAACCTATGATATAACACCTTCACATTACAAAGAAATGAAAAACGCCTGTTATTACATAAAATCTAAGGGGTTTTCTCAGTTTGTTCCTGGTTTTTCTTGGTTATCTCGACACGTAGACTATAATATCGAAACCTCGTTTCTGGATGGGGGAGGGGCCAATCCCTCCGTACGCACGGCCCTGCAAATATATACATATAATCTCAATATGACGCCCATAAACAAAGTGTGACTTTTTTCCAGTGCATTCGCGAAATTTTTTTAAAATTCGTTTCATTAAATTGTATATAACAAATGCTTGTATGATGTTAAGCGGTTTCTTGATTCTTGATATGCTTTTTTCTAAATACCTATCTCGGAAACGATTTGGAACTCAATTATTTTCTCAATGAATTATTACCTACATACAAATCTGCACTACTTAAGCGACTTTCTATCTACAATAATAAGAAATAACACTGTATACCTGAAATCTTTTTGAGAAAATTATTCTCGCTGAATTTTTTCCAAATGTCTTCGACACAACTCAATATTTCTGAATTGTTTTCCAACATTTCCGAATTTGTACATAGTAACTGATCTCACCCGATATAAGATAATAATTAAATTAATTTGATTTAATACTAATAAAGTATTGGATAAGGACAGCAAATGATACGAGTATTTGCTATAGCTTCAGTATTTTCAAATCAGATTTTTTTTATACGTGATTGTAAACAGAGTGTTCAAAAAAGGATAACACTTTTAAAAGATATGTAGTATGAGCCGAAACAAGTCGGAAAGTCTTAATAAACATAGGTGCGCAAATCCACGGTTTTGAAAATATCACCGATTTCATATTTCTACTATTTAGGTACTTTAATTAAGTGTTTTTTTATTTTTGTCACATTCCGTTGCAAACTTTTTTATTGGTAGGTTTTTCTATTCTATAGATTTGTTCAGTCGTTCACTAATAACAATTATGCCCGTTTACACGAATGTAGTATTAGCTAATGTGCATTTAATATACAGTAGCGCAAAAAGAAATGCCTCAGAGAAACATCGACTTTACGCGGACGCTTACCCAAATCGTAAACTCTCTTCTTGTCGCCTTTTGGCAAAACTTCATCAACGATTAGGTGATACTGGTTCATTTGCAAAATTTGCTGGTAATGCTGGAAGGCCGGGAACAGTTTCTACCACTGAGAGAGAGGAAGACATTTTGCTCCAGGTAGAACAAACTCCTGGAACAAGTGTTTGAAGAATATCGGCTGAATTAGGAATTGGTGCTACCATTGTTTGGAGAACGCTACATAACCAACTTCTCTCTCCATACCATGTTCAACGATTTCAAACTCTTAACCCAACTGATTATCAAATCCAGATGGTATTTTGTCAATGGATTCTGTAAAAACTTGTTGAGAGCCCAGCATTCGGTGCAAACATCCTTTTCACAGATTACTAGAGACGGAATTTGGAATTTGCACTATAGCCACATGTTCACATGTGGGCAGACGAAGATCCTCATGCTATTGTTGCAACCAGGCAACAAGAACGTTTCTCATGGAACATCTGGATGAGTATTTTCGAAGATCGACTACTCATTCCAGTAGTTTTACCACAAGTTTAACAGGAGCAACGTATCTCAATTTTTTGCAAAACACATTATCCGAATTACTAGAAGATGTACTTCTCAACCAGCTCCGTCAAATGTGGTTTATGCGCTTGCTCATTTTTCGATTGCTGTAAGGGAGCATTTGGATCAGACCTTCAATCACAGATGGCTAATAAGAGCTATTGCATGGCCTGACAGGTCACCTGATCTAATTAGCTCCACTCGACTTTTTTCTTTGGGGTTATTTAAAAAGTTTAGTGTATAGCGTGCCTGTAAATAACCTGGAAGAATTAAGACGGCCGATTGATCTAGGCATACAAACTCGGCAAACGGCGCGGCGGAAATTTTGGAAAGAACTCGAATTTCCTTACAGCAACGATGTACTGCTTGCACCGAAATGGAGGGAGGACACTTTCAACATATTGTTTAATTTAGTTATCTTTAATTTAATAATTTTATCATAAAATCTATTAAAAATAAAAAACACTTACCTAAAGTAGTAGAAACATGAAATCGCCCATATTTCTGTAAGTGACAGTGGATTTGCAGACTTATAGTTATTTATTAAGACTTTTCGAGTTGTTTCGGATCATACTACATACCCTTTAAAAGTTTTACTCTTTTCTGTATTATAGATATTCTATTATGTTTTTGCAATTTACTCGTACCGTTAAATTTAAAAAGGTGCGGTTCCAATTCTTAAACTCAATATTTTCTGAAAATATATGGTATTAAATTTTTTTCTCCATGCAATGACAAATCTTGATACAAATATTCCGAAAACAACATTTCTACATTGTGTAAGTACAAAAGTATTGCTCGGTAATGGTATTTATACACTTACTTATAGTCTCTGCATATAGAAATTGTACTATCGAGGTAATATTTCTATTTAATAGCCGTTAATCAATTTTTACTTTCTTATATAATAAGAAAGTATAGTAATCGTGATTTTTTTCGACTTCGAGATTTTGATGGATTTACACGTTTTGAGGGCCCCTGAATCCATTTTGACCATTTTCGCCATGATGTCTGTCTGTGTGTCTGTGTGTCCGTGTGTCTGTGTGTCTGTCTGTGTGTCTGTCTGTATCCACCATAACTCAAAAACGAGTTATCGGATTTGATTCAAATTTCATATTTAAGAGTTTGAACAAATTTGTGGGTGCCACATTCAATGTTTTTCATCTAGCACCAAAACAAGTGACAGTTACCTGATGACATTTTTAGGTTTTTTAAGAATATCTTGAAAAATAAATAATTTATGAGATTTTTTTATTCTTTAACATTGATTTAGAATTGAATTTTGAACAAATTTTGTTTGAACTTTTTTTTGAAATTCCGTCAAAAAAATTTCAAAAAACGAGATATTCCTAAAACACTTTATATTTCTCATAGCGCGCTTTGATAGTTGAATCCGAGGGTCGAAAAGTAATTATTGTGATACTATCCGTATAAGAAAGTCATGTGTTGGGCACATCAGATATTTTCTTGTTATTATGACATTGGCTCAAATTTTCTATAATAATGGTCAATTCAATAAGGCTAATGAAATAAATTTAATACAACGTCCTTTCACTGTTTCTGTATTCATATATTACTCCGTACATTAGAAACATTTACGTATAGTATGGGACGCATTTCCCACAGTGTAAGTGTTACTTAACCTAAGATATAAGGTACCTACCTATACATATGTTAATTATTTACAGTTCAAGCTTGTTAATAAAAGATAATTGGACGTGTCACTTTATGCAATCGCATCAAGGATAAAGATGTGTACCATGATTTAAATTTAATGTCCTTGCCTGGTGCTACACCCCACTTCGTTGTGCACCTGATGGATATAATAATAGTGGAACCTTTACCATTTTACCGCCATTCCGAAATATTTAAATTCAACTAGTCTCTATTAACGTAGGTACGTGTGCGGTTTCTCAATGCGAAAATAAAAAATAAATACATAAATCGCGTTACATTAATTTGGAAACATTTTTTCGGGGGAATTCATAGCATTCAGACATCCCCGAGGCAAGACAAGGTTATGTTATGGTTAAGAAATGGTTACTATTTTAAGATTTTACGTTTAATATTGTTTGAAATGTGCTACAAGTGAGGTGATTTATTGAAAATGGAATTTAGAACATTGTTTGTGTTCTCCCTTTGTTTAAGTCTGTTTAATTGTCAGTTTGAAAATTTATTAAATGGATTTACGAAGGTGTTAGATAATGATAGTGGTGGTTCTATTCATGAAACAAAGGAATTTGACAAGGAATACGATTTTGTAGTTGTAGGTGCAGGTGTGTGAGATTTCTAAGATATGTTTTAGTTTTTTTTATTATGTACGTATCTCTTTTTTTCAAAAAATTATATGCATGCGTATAAGCACCAACAAAATACCTATTTATATTAGGAAATTAACGCGAGTCCTAATAACTATCTTACATGCAAAAAATTATATCTTTAATATGTTGCCAATATAATCTTTTTAAGTTTAATTGCTTTTTTATCCAGAATAAATTATATTTTCACGAGAAATATACAAGTTATACATTCTTCATTCAATACAAAATATTGAGTTAGGATAAATACAACATAATTATTTTGTTACCTAATGAAGTTTTGATTTTCAAAATAGAGAATTTGATCCCTCCTAAGTCAATAATTTAGTAAATAATAATTAAATAATTGTAGATATTATAAGTATTTATGAAATGAGAAGTATAATTTTCCGTATTTTTTTGCCGAAGTCTGTATTATGAATAGGTATTACCACGAGTAATGGACCAAATGGACCAAAATGTAATTTATGCTAAGGTAAACCTTAAACATTGACACGCTAAGAAGAATTCTAATCGTGTATTTTTATATCCTAAAATTAAAACTCATAAATTTACATACGTAAATAATGATTAAAAATGGGTAAAAACAAGCTACCCGTTTGCTTATTTATTTGTATGATCTTGTATTTTTTCTATGTGCTAATATACAGGGTTGGGCATATGTGTGGCAACCCCTAATTTCTGAATAAACGTTTTTATTATTATTATTACTCTTAAAAGAAATATTTGTAGTTTTCTTATTCTATTCAGTGACGTACTTTGTTGTTAAAACAGCTACCCTATTTATTATTTAATTAATTTAATTAATTATTATTTAATACTCTTTATCTACGACTAATATATAATATATGTATTATATTTGTGGTTCTTGCAATATAATGAATCTCATTATTCCATACAAATTCCATTATTCCATACTTGTAAACCAATGAAAATATAGTATAACAATCACAATTTCTGTGAAATTGAAAATAGCCATGGAAACCATGACAAACAAAATGTCAGTGTAAATAAATAATTGTCAAAATACTGATAGTGTTGTACGTGTTGTGTCATTTTATAATGGAAAATGTGGAAAATGATATTGAAGATGGATTTTCGTCGTAGATAAAGTATAGTATACAACTCGCTATAATGGCTATTATTCCCTCGGATGTTACAACACTCGCTCGCTTCGCTCGCTCGAGTTGTAATTTTCATCCTCAAGAATAATAGCTATCATTATAGCGTCGTAGTATAATATACTATTATTTTATTATTGAATTATTTTCTTTAATATTTAAAAAACCACAAGTCGCACACCCACCAAATCTTATATCATTGTAATTGTTGAAATATTGTCTATTTGAAAACCTTAAAATATACAGGGTGATCCATTAAAAAAAAGTGCCGATCACTTAATATCTCGAGAAATCGAGTAGCTGCTGGAAAACAAAATACGTCACTGAATAGAGTAAAAAAAGCTACAAATATTTCTTTTAAGACCAATAATGATAATACAAAAGTTTAACCAGAAATCAGGTGTTCCCACACATATGCCCAACCCTGTATAACTAGTAGTTTTCAAAGCTAGTGCCGAAAGTACCAAATTTCGTACGCGTGAGGAAATCACACAAGCATCATCGAAATGACACTTTCGAATGAGTTATGTACCGAGTAATCAATTCAATTTCAGCTCTATTTATCCATGGAAATTGAAGTCATGACTTTGATCAGTACACTATTTATTATTTACTACTGATGACAGTTGTGTGAACTAATCAAAGTCATGACTTAAATTTCCATGGATAACTAGAGCTGAAATTGAATTGATCACTCGGTACACTGTTTTTCAAACGATCGAACAATAGCTATTTGTGCAATAAGTTAGGAAAAGTAACATTTTTTCGTATTAGGTGTAGCGTAGCCAAGATGATCAAAAACACGCCTACGTGTTGCACACATGATTTTTTCTACTATCGTTTGTCATAACCTTAAATTTCGATATTCATTTGAATATTTTCGATTTTACATTTATCATTTAACAGTTTAATCAATATTACATGAAAAATCGAATAAAAAATATGAAAATCTACTTTTTTGTCGATAGTTTATTAAAGATCTAGTTAATGTAATAAAAGGAGTGTATTAATAACTCAGTTTAATGCATACATGCACATTAAAAACATTGTTGAGATTATGAGATTTGCTAGGTAACCAACAATATATTATATTATTGAAACATGCATTTGGAACTGACACCTGCCGAAATTAATTAATTATGTCAGTGGTATTTTGACTTATTGCATATTATGTCAGAATTTGGATTTTGCCATGGAACAAAATTAGATTATTTTCATTCTAATAAAGAGCAATCGACAAAAAAATATTGTAATCAACATGAGTGTTAATCGGCGATTAATAATCTCGACTCATTAACGCGCTCGCTGCGCTCACGCGTTAAAATCGTTTCGATTATTAATCGCTCTTATTAACACTCTTGTTTATTAAACTACTATTTCCGCACTTGTTAGGAAAAGTTCAACATTTCCTTACTCACACGAATATCGAAATTAGAAATAAAACCGGAACCGGATCTGAATCCGGGATCCGGCGAATCCGACCAGTTCGCCGGAATTTCGGTTCCGCCGGATCTTGACATTAGATCCGGCCGGATTCAACATTAACAAAAATCAGTTGCAATAATAATAATAATACTAGTGCAACTTAATCCGAGAAAAACTCCGAGTTAAATTAAAACAAAAACGATTTCACAATAATCTAGTTTATGTTTCAACATAGACGATGTGAAGGCGGATTTGCTGGTACCTCCCCGAGAGATTTTAATTTTACATTTAAGACAAATTATCTTCGATTTGTCAATTTGATAATAATACCACACTTTACTTCGTTTATTAGTAATAAAACTAACCGAAGGAACAAAATTGTAAAAAAACGCGAATAAAAACAGTGTTAACACTGAAACTAACCTACACTACCTATATCTCAAATGGTGAGTTCACATTTTCACAATGAATTATAAACGAAAACAAAGCAGGTCCGTAATCCGGCCCTAGAGTTCGGATCCGATTCCGGGATTCGGTATTTTCAAAAAAATAGGTCCGTTTTATCACTAATCGAAATTTAAGGATTTTCCAAACGGTAGTAGAAAAAATAATTAAAAAAACTACTGTCATGTGACCCGTGCATTATAGCCGTGTGATATAGCCATAGTTCACAGCTATACTTATTGCATCCATCTGTTGCTAAGTGTAATCTACCAAAATAATATATCACATCACGTTATGTGTGGAACTGACAATTTTCTAAGATAGGTTGCCATTTGGACATGACAAAGTGATTTTTGTCATCTACGAAAGTATTTTTTGTAAAGAGCTAACTAATTTTTGCACGATTCGTCAAATTCGCGTATTTACTGGTTTAATTAAAAGAATAGTAGGTTTTGTTTACAAATTGCTGATCGGTAAGTAATTTTACCGATCAGATTCTCGCCTTCTGATCGGTAAGTATTGACATTTGAAAGTTTTGTCACTTTATTTTAGATAATTTTATAGTTGTCACTTTGACATGAACAAATTTTAGTTTGGTTACTATTCTTTAATTAAACCCATAAATAAGTGAATTTGACAGATCGTGCAAAAAATGTTATAAGCATGTCGAACGTTAAGGGTTAGCGTTCTCAGACAATAAAAATCCCTTACCGTTCTTCATACTTAATATACTATTTTTGTTCGTAAATAAAAAAAATCGGAGTCTTAGCGTTCCATCAATATTTTTGAAGTTAAAATGGAAAACCTACAAAGACGTTCAATGTCAATGATTTTTGAAGCCTCAAAACAGTAATTCCCCCAAAGTAACCATTCTTAATCTATTTCCGATCCAATAATTTTTCGGCGTTTAATTTAATTTTTGTCTCTAGGAACTGGCCTATCTGTACAATCAATGAATAACTAAATATTTTTCTTTCTAAACGTGGACGTATGTTCATTTTTCATCTACAATAAATGTAAATTGAGATAATTTTATGTTAGCTATTGTCATATAACCTTTCTGGAATTTATTATCTATTTGAATTACTATTTTTTGTCAAAATTATTCTATGATTCTTTGAAATTACCAAGTAATTCACAAATGTGAAGGTTACCGAAATACAAATATGTATTTATTATAGTTATATTTGCCTTGACTATTCAAACTAATAATATTGTATAAAAGCAAAAACAACAAACTTAAAATTGCAAGAGCCTTAACAATCAAATAAACTAATATTGACTCTTATTTGTATAAGTTTGAATTGTTATCTTTTGATAAATAAAATTGAATGTATTTGAACTTGTAAAATTAATTGATGAGATATTCTGGTGTACACACAGAAAAGTCTACTCTTTAACGAAATAAAATTTATTTAAGTGAAGGAATGATTGTTTATATACCTAAATAAATGTATTTTTAAAGCTAGAAAATCATAGTTATAAGAATGAAAACAATGCATGATTATTGATTAGAACTGATAGGTATATTATATGTATTAATGCTATGATTTGAATAAATATAGATTTTAAAAAGAGAACATATTTTTTACCAAAAAGTTATACTTGTTATATATCAAGAACTCAAATTCTTGCTACAAAGCACTATTATTCTTATTTGTAATAGATAAGTATATTCTTTGCTTCATTAAATAATATTGTTCTTTTTTTAATCACAAGATAGTTTCAGGATGATGAAAAGATACTCTGTTGAAAATAATACATTGTTTCTTCAATGAGATTATTTATTGGTATTGCAAATGCTTGTTTTAAATATAGGTGTAATTATATTGAGTGATTTAACAAAGTCAAAGGGATGTGCAACCAGTACAACGGATCTTTACAAATACAATAGTAATGGCTTCAAAACTAATAAAAATATGACAAAAAAATCATCAAACTTCAACAAGGACACTGATACCTTGGATTTTTTTCAAAAAATTGAATAAAATTATCAGTCAAATATTTATATATGTAAATAAGACCAGAATGTGGCAAAAACTCTTTTGGTGGCGCTAGCGATCAGACAGTCTTAATTAGGACTATTTTTACTACCTTTTGCATGACTCAGACACTAACTCTTCCTGAAGTGACATCAACTTTTGATTTTTAAATAAAACACAAATACGTGGTATGTTTCTAAAGATTATTGTCGATCTTGTCATTCTGAAATAACAGTTTTTCCATCCTTGGAATGCTTTAATTTTTGGTAGAGAAGTCTTTATAGCCGGAGTAGGGTAGATGAAAGTTTAACAAAATCGTTCATTGAGATGACGTTTCGCCCTTTATTAAATCTTTATCAGAAAAATCTGAACCAGTATTTCTGGAATTAAAAAAAATGATATCACCCGAATATTCACATAAGAGTACGACGTTTACATTTCTCGTCCAGCTGTTGAAATGTAAATGCAAAATTTATGACCAATTTTTCAAATTTTTAAACCGTTAATTAATCGTTAATAGTACTTAAATTATAATGAAGTGAGCAAGATATTTATTAAAACTTATTTTCTAAAATTCATTAAATCGAGTAATTTTTTAGATACAACATAAAAAATATCTACCTCACCTCACTTTTGCCCGGTTTCATAATCGTGTTTTAAACTCATAATTAACTATTTTCTGAGTAATTTAAATATTAGGGAGTCCTATTAGTATGATGTTAATTTTGGGACCCTCTGTATTAACAAATTTTATATGAGTAACCTCATTAGACATTATATTATATGGATATAGTTATTAAATATTAGAAAAGAAATGTTCAAGTTAACGCTCAGTGATGTAGCTCAGTAAAATCACTAAATTGTGGTCCTAGAGAAATAAAACATAATGTACACATCAAATTTACTAATGTGAAAATTATTATATTTATATTTCGCATCCTCAGTATAAGAGTAACATTTGTTTGTGAATTTTTATGATAATGTTGTATGGATGATACACTAACGATTATTATACCTAGCTATGATGTAACATTAAGAAATCGTTATTTATCATCATTAATTTATAGGTCATAGATAGATTGTTTTTATATAGTCACTGTCAATGTCTTAATTAAAAGTTTTTTCGTTTATTTACACCATTATAAAAGTTAAAGATATGCAAGATATCCAAATGTTTCAATGTGCAATATACAAAATAACTACTATTAATTTAATTACAGTAATTGTAATATTTCTTGACAATAAAATACATATAAACTGTATGTAATTACTAGACTATTCAATTAAAGCTACTAGGTACTATAGTAATTAGTTCTGATAAAAATGCGTTATAATGATTAAAATATGTAGTAAAGTTGAACTTATAGGACTCTGACATATGTATTTTATAAATTATGTTTTTAATTAAAGGGTCTGGAGGAAGTGTTGTAGCAAACCGACTCTCAGAAAATCCAAATTGGACTGTTTTACTTTTAGAAGCAGGCAGAGATGAAATCTTCCTAACAGACATACCTCTATTAGCTGCACTTCAAACCGTAACCGCATACAACTGGGGATACAAGAGTGAAAAATTAAACACTGCCTGCTTAGGACTAAAGGAGCAAAGATGTAATATGCCAAGAGGAAAATCCTTGGGCGGCACTTCCGTTATAAATTTTCTGCTTTACACTCGAGGGAATAAAAATGATTTTAATGAATGGGAGAATCTCGGAAATAAAGGTTGGGGATATAATGACGTTCTTCCATATTTTATAAAATCTGAAAACTGTTCGCTATGTAACGAAATTGATGATGAGTTTCATGGCAAAAGTGGATATCTAAATGTGGAACATCCAGGATACGAAAGTCCATTTGTAAAACTCTTTATTAAAGCTGGTAGTGATTTTGGGTACAAACACACGGATCCCAATGGTCGATATGGATTGGGTTTTTCCAAAGTTCAAGCTACTATGATAAGAGGTACTAGATGTAGTGCGTCAAAAGCTTACCTTAAACCAATAATAAATCGTTCAAACTTACATATTTCTATTCTATCTAGAGTAACCAAAATACTTATAGACTCTAATACTAAACAAGCTTATGGAGTACAGTTTATAAAAAAACGAAGGAGATACCAGGTGCGTGCCAAAAAAGAAGTAATCCTTGCCGCTGGATCTCTTAACAGTCCTCATCTACTAATGCTCTCAGGTGTGGGGCCAAAGGACGATTTGCAACAGCACAACATTCCTGTTCTGCAAGATCTTAAAGTCGGATACAATTTGCAAGACCACATGGCAATGTCCACTATAGCATTTCTAGTAAATGAATCGGTAACGGTATCAGATCTTGCAGTTCAAAACCCACTTGATATTTATAATTATCTAGTCAACGGTAAAGGTCCATATACAATTCCTGGAGGTGCTGAAGCCTTAGCATTTATTAAAACTAAATATTCACAAGATAAAAATGATGACTATCCTGATATGGAACTGGTTTTGGGAGCAGGGGCCCTCAATGGAGATGTCTTTGGGAGTCTGAGAAATCTCTTAGGAATACCACAAAATGTGTTTAATCAAGTTTATGCTCCATTACTCGGGAGACCAGCTTTTAGTATAGCACCTGTTTTATTGAGACCGAAAAGCAGAGGACGGGTTTTGTTAAAGGATGCCAATCCTTTGCATTGGCCTTCAATAAGACCTAATTATTTTGAACGTGAGGAGGATGTGGCAACTCTGGTGGAAGGAATTAAAATGGTATGTAATGGTCATATTCTCACATTTTCTTCAAAATTTAACTAGTGAAAATTTTCATTTATACATGGTGTCTCAGATTTTAATGGAAAAATTTAACAAGCGATAGAACTCGCAAAAATAAAAAAGAAAATCATATGAACTTGTATGTTTCAAAGCTTCGTTTTCGATATACAGGGTGTTAAAGTTAATAAAAAAACCTTTTCTTTTCAAACATCTCAAAGACTACTTGATCGATTTTGATAAAACTTGGCACGTTTTTAGTAAGGGACTTGATGTAATTAGATTTAATTTAATTATTCCAAGGGCGGCGCTGGGGCATCCTAACTAGATATTTTAAAGAAAAATGTGAGCACGCCACTGCTTTTTTATAAGTTTGATATTATTTTTAGATTGAGTAATTATAAATAGAATTTTTTTTGTCTCTTGCATTTTCAGTGTAGGTATCTTGCTTACTTTTCGAGAAACAAAATAAAATTCGTTTATCCGCCCGCCCTTGGAATATTGAATTTAATTTCATTAATAAAAATTAAATAATTAAGAAGAAGTAAATATATTTTATTAAAATAAATTACAACAATTTTTCGAATTGATAATTTCTAACATCAACACATTTTCTTCAACGACGAACAACAGATTGAACTGCGCTTGAAATCTTTAACACCCTGTATATCGAAAACGAAGCTTTTAAACACAAGTTCATATGAACTTCTCTTTTTATTTTTGCGAGTTCTATCGCCTGTTAATTTTTCTCGATTATAACATGAGACACCCGTATACTCAATTATTAAACACTGACAAACTAGCAAACTACTTTACTATTGCATATTCTTGTAATTATGTACTTTTAACATTTGTTATTATTATTATTATTAACATTTTGACCAAAATTAATAACCTTGATGCATAACTAATAAAACGAAGCCAAGCATTTTAATTTCATAATTTTGCAATCTTTGGTAAAATTTATTAACCTTGCCATTGAACCAATTTCATTTCACGGTTTATAAATGATTAACCAATTGAAACTACAAAAAGTCGTTTTGATTTGTTTAGTTAAATCATGTAACTGAAATACATTACCAGCCGTTTTAATAGAACCAAATACCTCTGTTGTATTAAATTTTTCCCACACCTTGACCTTAACATTACGCATCAGTTACGAACTGTGATATGTGATAACACTTTTTTTTCTTTCCAAATTATCAACTGAATTATAAAAAGAAGTATAATTAATTAATTGATTATCGGTTGACCTTCAACTTTTACATCAATGTTTCTCCGAAACGGGAGCCAATTGTTTCGGTTCTTATATCGTCAAGTTATTGAACTTAATCGTATCTATAAACAATTTAGTTTATACTGTAATAATCAATATTGGACAACTTTCACTTCTTTAATGCTCATACGGATCGCGGTTAAATTTTGTAATCTTTTATTTGCAATAATTCCAGTACCAATTGCATTCCTTCCTTTGTGCTAGCTAGGTAGGTACTGTAAACTGTAAATCTTACCCATCTGTAATATAATACAGACATAAAATTGCAATTATTACATTAAAAGCTGTTCTTTAAAAAAATCGATGTCTTAATAGTTATTACGAAATAGTATTATACTAATTTATATTTTTTCTATTATGTAGTATGTATTTGCCAATAATGCCAATCTATGTATTTCAAATTAGATTGTACATTTTTAATTCATAGAAAGCAATTAAAAAATTATGCTGTGTTTCAATATATGACTTATCTTGTCATAGAAAGAGGGTAATTATATCCACAGGATTTCGATAAGAGGGGTGATTAGGTGATTTGCTAAAGTTACATTTATTTATAATATAAACGTAAATAATAGGAGTACAAATTATAAAAATTACATTCTAATTTTATAATCTATCCCCAACGTATTGTTAAATATGGAATTTAATAGTAGTAATAGGGGAAGGGGGGGGGGGTTAAACTCGAAACCCCTGGAGTGTATCTTTCTCCGGGTATTCTCCATACTCGCCGACATCCCTCTGGCCCAGTGAAGCAAAAACGCGACTTATCTAAGAACAGTAAGTACCCTGCTCCAGTCCTCATCATTTCATGGCAGGTGATTTCGTGTAAATGCCAATCCTTCAGTTCTATGCCGGCGTTGCAATGGTGGATGTGCAACCATCTTTCTACAAGATAATCCAGCAGCATAAAGTCTTCTTCTAGCGGTTCACTCACTAACATTAAATTTACATCTCTAACATCTTCGGGTTGATTTCGCAGCGAAACCGCAGAAGCTGTTCTATTCCGCAAATTTGCAGACAACAAAAAACTGTTATCTCTTTTGGTGGTGACCCATTTTCGCCCGGATCCTGGTCTTCTGGTTACTCGGCCTGTCTTCTAATAGCGCTGAAACACCCTTTATACACCACAAAGGCTTACACCAAACACCAACAATTATTGTTTGAAACAGAAAACTTCAAAGTGACCTCAGTTTTTTCTTCGCCAGTGTATATTCTCCTTTATAGGTCTTAATAATATTTTAATTCGATTCTAATTAATTGCTATACTTTCATTTTTGAAAACAAATACAGAGGGTTCATAAATGATTGACAGGCGTTTGAATTTCGGGCTTTATCTATTATTCTTCTATCTATGTTAGCACCCTTACCTTCTTGCAAGTGTTTTTACAAGTATTTCTTTACTTACTAACAAAATGTGCGCAGCATCGAAAAAGCGGAATACAAACCCTTTCTATAACATCAAAAAACACGTAATTTAAATAACGGGACATTCAAACGCCAATCAATAATTTATGAACACTCTGTATGATCTTCGTGATTTTTTATTGATTATCTATCTTTGTCGAAAAGAACTAGTTTCAAGGATGCAGCTGGTGGAGTATAAGTATAATACTTGGTAATTGTTATTATACGAGTATATACATTATACATACTTGTATCTCTCATATACATAGACCTCATTAGAAACATCTTTAATATCAATGATAAGATTCGTGTTTACTTTAAATATGTTTGATTTTTCTCTTCTTTTTAATGTTGTTTAAGCAAACTTATTTGTTGCTTTGTTTATTACATACCAATCAAATTATTGTATCTGTTTAAGTGTTTATATTGTATACTCAAGATAGTGACAGTGAATCACCATGGGTCAGAAACATTCTATTTTTTAATAGTAGTAGGTAGGAATTGAGAGATTCTGACGAGACAGAATCAATTCCTACCGTGTAGCATACTCTATTTTTTCTCATACCTGTACGAAAATGGCCACTTCTTTTGCGTGAAACGCGCGAACAAATTAAAACAGCATAACGCTGACATTTTGCTTGACACTGTGCGGTAAGCAAATCACCTTGACAACCATAAACAAACACAAATAACTCCCGCATATCAGTCAGGGAATGGCTACCCAAGGGAGGAATGTTAAGCCCACTCCTTATTTTCCGCGACTACCCTAAAAAGGTGACATTCTACCTGCATTTCACGCAAATAAAGTAGCCATTTTCGTGTAGGTATGGGAAAAATATTATTTCTCATGCAACGCCTAATGAAATTTCATCCTTCAGTACTTGATAGATCATCAATTCTTCGTATTAGTCTAAAAGCAAAGTACGCCGAAGATCATTAAACCGTCATCGAATACAGACTATCACAAAGGGTAACCATATAACCAATGTAACCATTTGGCTGAGAATGTTTTTTTTGTAACGTGTCTTAATAGTTTTCTCAATCAATGATAGCTCAGCATTTTTAAGCATACTCGTATGTGATTGAGACATCTTTAAGTCGTATCTGTATCTATGTATATTTCTCAAGAATTTTCCTGGGTAGTATTCTTACTTTCTTGTATGTTTTTTGGGTTATTTTATAAGGAACCGGTTCTATGATCATGTACCCTAAACCACTTGGTTTTCCATATGTTAAAAGTCGAAAAATATATGAAAATCTGGAAAAGATTGTTTTTCAAATATCGATTTATACGGTATACTTAGTATTTATTTACATGACATTTTTCCAGTATAAAATTAATCATTTTTAAACTTACGAGAGGCGTGCATGATAAGTTTTTGTACAGAGAGAATGTTTGCTACAAATTTTTATAGATTTACACTCTTTGAATGTTCCTAAATCAAATTTGAATATTTGGAAATTAACCAAATTTCATATTTAAGAGTTTAAATAAAATTGTAAGGGACAAGCTAAATTTAGTAGGTATATGAATTGAAAAAAATCATTTCAACACTCTGTATCTTAGTTTTTTCAGTATTATTCAACATTCTTGGGGTTACATTAATTGAGCTCTAAATCTAGCATCTTTTCAAAATTTGTACTAGGTATCCTAAGTATGATCCCTATATGGAAACAGAATTTCAACGACCCTGTACACCACACACTAAGAAAGTATGAACCTTAAATATTTAACACTATTTAAGCAGTTACGATCAACCAGAACACACAATTAACCTTTAATCTAAAGTTATCTTCTCTAAGCATTATATCATAATTGCCTTGTTAGACCTCCGTGATCTTGGGATACTTATTATCAGCCCAACTTAGTAGACGCAATTATTTAGCATCAATTTCCCAAGGATGTTTTATAAATTAGATACTAAACAATTTTGTGTTTCAGGCAATAGCCATTGCACAGACTCAACATTTCAAGAGATACTCAACTACCTTAAACACATTACCATTTCCTGGCTGTGAAAATATACCATTTAATTCTGATATTTATTGGGCCTGTGCAGTTAGACATGTTGCCACTACTTTGGGTCATCAAGTTGGTACTTGCAAAATGGGACCATCAAACGACACAGAGGCAGTTGTGGATCCTGAGTTAAAAGTATACGGAATTAAAGGACTAAGAGTTGTAGATGGTTCAATTATGCCCAACATTGTAGCTGGGCATACCAATGCTGTGATAATGATGATTGGGGAAAAAGCTGCTGATTTAATTCGAAACACATGGAGTAATAACTAAAACATTGTACAAAAACTTTTTTAGGTATTATTGCTTTGCTCATAACCAAAATGAAAAATGTATACTATCCCTTGGAGGCTTAATTTTAAAATAAAACTATGAGATAATAAAAAATATTTTATTGAGAGACTATTTAAAATATTAGCTAAACAAATATTTTCAAAAAGTTATACCCAACTCTTACTTTTATACCATACTCTTATTTTCGAAATAATACAAAAAAGACTACTGTGTCATGTAACTCGTGCGATATAATATACCACAAAGTTATATCGCACACCATCTTATCTATTCTTAACTAACACCAAAATAATATGTGTATATTGTACGGTTTAAAGAAATATATTTAACATTTTTTTCAGTCATTATTAAATGTAATACATTTTCAGTAGTAATATCACAAGAGCATAGAAAATAATTGATTATACTTCCGAGTCACTAGACGTATTCTGCGAAACACCACGAAAGCGTTAGCTCGAGTGGTGTTTTAAGGATATACGTCGAGTGACGAGGTTAGGATAACGATTATTATCGTTTGCTCAAGTGGTATTCGTTACGATTATATAAATAATTAACAAACAAATGGTTTTTCTGACGTTTATTAATAAACATCAAAAAAATATTACTATGACCAAATTCACATTGTTGGAGGAGCGAATATACCACGTCGTCAAGGGGTATATTCGCTTATCAATACATAGTAACTATGTTAAACTTGTAATTGCTATTGGGTAAATTTATGATGAGTTATATAATCAACGTTATTTATATCTAGTCAAAAAAATTAAATCGAGAGTTTTAGGGAACAGAGTCCTAACGATTTAAAACTCGTTTGAAAGGTTTAAATTATAATTTATGGTGTTATTCTGTATCGAAAATGTTAGATAACATTCTGTTAAATCTATGTAATTTGACGTTTGAACAATATAAAACATTGTTGAAATGTCACATTACAGAGATTTTACAGAATGTTATATAACATTTTCAATAGAAAATAGCTCCATTAGTAAGACATGGTTAACATATTGAGGACAGGGCACAGGTTATTATTTCTCATACCAAAAAACCGTACATACATACCAATTCTCAAATCGTTATAAAGTGCTCAAATTATGTCAAAAAGTCATAATTAAAAATATTTGAAATTGAACACCCACAGTTTTAATACATACAGGATGTGTCACGACGAGTTGACAGTAGACATAACTCTATTACTAAACACAATTTGGTTCTAAAAATTGGTACACACCCATTATACAATGTGCTCTATTTAATGAAAATATTGCAACCTTTCTGATACTTCCGGTTATACCGGAAGTAGACACAAACTTTGTTATTTTAAATGGAATACCCTGTATATTTTTAAATTTTTAGATTCTACACTTCATTTTAGACATAAAAGTATTAAGGTTGTATGGTCCTAACATTAACGGTATTATAATTATTTACACTTTTTCATTTTTTTTTTAAACATAGATGTAAATAAAAATTCGAATCTTGACAATGACACATTTTTTACAAAGTTTTTTGCTTACGTTTGAAGTAGGAATATACAAGCAATAAGCTGATATAGTTTTGGAAAACTTGCTTTATACAGGGTGTTGGTGGTTGTCCGTTCATTTTTAAAAATTTTGATCAATGATAACTTTATTTTTTTAAATGGAACACCCTATATATTTCCACATTTTCGAATTCTACAGTTAATTCTAGACATAAAAGGTTGTAAAGTCTTAAAATTAACGGTTATATAATTAATTACGTTTTTACCAATTTTCAAGGTTTTTAAAAATTAACGATCAACCATAAACACCCTGTAGATATAAAGTAAGTTTTTCAAAACCATATTACCATGTTTTTTGTACATTTCTACGTCCTCTAAAATTTGTTTTTATTATATTTAATTTAATATTTTTTATTTTTATTTATTTATTTTATTTATTTTAATTAAATAATTATGTTTCTTCCAATTTTTTCATACAAAAACTTAGAGTAAAAAATTTTCATATTTTACTAATGACACGTTCTTTCAAAAAACTAACCAAATTTTAGTGGACGCAGAAATGTACAAGAAACATGGTAATATGGTTTTAAAAAACTTATTTTATATAGGGTGCTTGTGATTGACCGTTAATTTTTAAAAAACGTAATTAATTTTAATACCGTTAATTTTAAGACCTTACACCCTTAATACTTTTATGTCTCGAATTAAGTGTAGAATTCGAAAATCTAGAAATATATAGGGTGTTCCATTTAAAAAAATAAAGTTATCATTGATCAAAGTTTTTAAAAATGAACGGACAACCACCAACACCCTGTATAAAGCAACTTTTCCAAAACTACATTAGCTTATTTCTTGTATATTCCTACCTCAAACAAAAGAAAAAAAATTTGGAGAAAACGTGTCATTGTCAAGATTTGAATTTTTATTTACATTTATGTTTTTATAAAAAAAAATGAAAAAGTGTAAATAATTATAATACCGTTAATGTTAGGATCATACAACCTTAATACTTTTATGTCTAAAATGAAGTGTAGAAACTAAAAATTTAAAAATATACAAGGTGTTCCATTTAAAATAACAAAGATTGTGTCTACTTCCGGTATAACCGGAAGTACTAGAAAGGTGGCAATATTATCATTAAATAGAGCACAATGTATAATGGGCGTGTACCAATTTTTAGAATCAGATTGTGTTTAGTAATAGAGTTATGTCTACTGTCAACTCATCGTGACACACCCTGTATATTAACTTTTCGATTGTTTACGTTTGTTGTATTAAAAGCTTTACAGGTTCAACTAAATATTTTGATAACTTCCCAGAAAGGCTGCATCCCAATCCAAAAACATTTAAGTTTCTTGACAAGAAGTGTTTTTCCGAAGAATATAATATGAATTGAAAATGGTCGGTAAAGAAATGAAGAACAGAAAGAACTAGTGTTCACCTGGGTAGAAATACAGTGACCGGCAGAAAGTGTGAACCAAATGGGAATTATTTTTATTTTTAGAATTATCAAATTTAATTTACTATGGAAAGGTTCTGCATGTCCTTAAACAAAAAAGAGCACAAACAAAACCGGTAAAAATTACGTCGTATACGAGGGAGGGGTGAAAACTTAAAATTCACTCAAGAATTTAAGCTTTCCACATGACCCCCTAACGATTTATGAAGAGAAAGTTTACCGGGAAATTTTTTCCAGAAATTTCGACAGGTTGACTGGACTATTAACGACCTTTTCGGTTAGATGGTCGTAAAGCATTTCAAGGATGAAACATTTTTCCATTATGATTCAGCCTATTTTTTGGGATAGATAAATATTTTACGGAATATATATATT
The DNA here is from genome assembly GCA_963942485.1 of Pediacus dermestoides. Classification (NCBI taxonomy): domain Eukaryota; kingdom Metazoa; phylum Arthropoda; class Insecta; order Coleoptera; family Cucujidae; genus Pediacus; species Pediacus dermestoides. The sequence goes on from OZ012626.1 coordinate 16,502,864, forward strand.
AATTTGATTGACTGTAGGTAATCATGTAAGTCGCTAAACAACTGTAATAGGGATGTTGCATTTTTTTTAAATCCCGATTTTTTCTGTTAGAAATGTAAAATGACTATAATAATAATACTCTACAACAAAAAAAATTTTTTTTACTCAATATTTGTACATAAAAAAACGATTATAAATTGACCGTAATTCAAATATATTATTGCCGCTCGAAAACGCTCTGAGATCGGAGAGTCCTGTGTGACGTCACGAATCTAGTTGACATAGCCGTCTAAATATTTTTTACGCGTTTGACATTTTTGGAAATAAGTCAAAATGCGGCGTGCTGCACTGTGGAACTAGATTCGTGACGTCAGCAGTCTTTTTTGCCGATTCGGGCGTTTCCGGGCAATGTGTGGAAATTTCAAATTTTACAATACTTTTTATTTATTTACTCGGAAATATTTTTCAAAAATATTGATAGTGATAATTTGGTATCGGCTTTTCAAAAAAAATTAATTTGAAAATCATATTAATGAATTTTTTTGCACGATCCGTCAAATTCGCGTATTCACTGGTTTAATTAAAAGAATAGTAGGTTTTGTTTACAAATTACTGATCGGTAAGTAATTTTACCGATCAGATTCTCGCCTTCTGATCGGTAAGTAATGACATTTGAAAGTTTTGTCACTTTATTTTAGATAATTTTATAGTTGTCACTTTGACATGAACAAATTTTAGTTTGGTTACTATTCTTTAATTAAACCCATAAATACGTGAATTTGACGAATCGTGCAAAAAATGTATTAAGCATGTCGAACGGTAAAAATCCCTTACCGTTCTCCATACTTAATATACTATAAATTTTCCGTTAAATTAGGTATTTTTAGTTCCAATTCTCTCTATGAAAAAATAGACTTCAGTGAGTTTTATTAGGTACAATAATTTACCTATTTTCTAATAGTGTTTATGATCAGTAAAACTAGTAATTATACTTATAGAATATTCAAAACTAGTTAACCGCAATTTCGAATTCTTATGAAATAGATACGCCGCAGTATTAGGTAAATATTTGATTTGTTCACTACTAGTTCTGAGAATGTTTTTTGATATTACGAGAATTCGTTTATTGAGTGTACGCAGTAAAAATATGAAAATACTTTTAGATAAATATAGCCTATACTGGGATATTTTTTTAACTTTGAACATAGTCCCTATGTTCAGTTTGAAAAAACACACGTCAATGCATTTATGTAAGAAATCAAGTAACCAATTTTACGTGAAAATAGCTACTTGACAAGTAAAAAATAGTATATTGTAATACAAGTGCGGAAACCGCATCATGACAATACGAGTGTGAAACTTGCAACGCGAGCGATAGCGAGTGCTGCAATCACACGAGTATTGACATTGGCCATTTCCTCAAGCGTGTTACATACGATTTTTTCTACGAAAACGCGGAATTCGTAAAAAATTAAATTATTTGTAAATCTTTTTCTAATTAAAAAAAATATCAAGTGAGTTTGTTGTCATAGAACTGAAAGCTCATAGCTGTTGACAGTTTATAAATTGTGTACTGTCATCGAAATAATTTTGATTTTGAGATCAAATTACGTGAATATAAACATGGAGTTTCAAAACTAAAGCGAAAGCAAGGAACTAATGTGTACTCCTCCGGTTGTTAGATATTAAATAAATGTTACAATTATAACTAAGTCTAAGTACTTCTTTATGTTTTTGTTTGCGTGTGGAAAGTTTAAAAAATGCGTACGGAAAAATATTTCCGCACTAATTTTCCGTACTAGTTATTCAAAAGCCTACTTTCAAGTTCGATTATCTTGTCAGAAAAAACGTCATTACGCATTTTCGTAGAAAAAATAATTGTCAAGTGGTTTGAATTATTATTGTTTTTTGTTTTATTATAATTACTATTGTGATAAAATAAATCAAAAACATATATTTAAGTGAAGAAAAAATAAACATAATGCATGTTATACCATACTAATCAGAGCATAAGACGTTTTTTCAGTCATTTGTCCCGATTATTAAAAATTTAATCAAATTAAATTAAATCAGGTGTTATAATTTAAAATAGGGAATATGTTTAGAGTTAAAAAAATGTCGCGGTATATGTAGGTCTAGCATATAGCATATATCTTATCCAAGACAGTATCTAAATTAATACAGCAGAGACTGCCAGTATTTCTGTTTTTGTTAATCAAATCTAAATGAGGTAAATTTGTAGAATATAGAAATATTTTTGGTTAGTTTCAAGCAGCTATCTTGGAAAAACAATAAGTAACATAATCGAATCTTTCATCGTGCATTTCGCTCACATATTATGTATATACTCGTATGCAACTAAAATTACGTGATTGTCTACTTTGATAAAGAATCACACGATTTGAATATTTATTATGAATATTGATATACCTATGTAGAAGAGGTAAGCCAGAGTAAACCAACGGTTGTTGGCACCCAAAATCCAAAATCGATTAAAAATGTGGTGCAGAAGGTGTATATTTAGGGCTGGTTTCATAAGAACCGACACATAAGTGTCGGTTAATTTTATTTGGTGTTCTAACTATGCCTTTTAATCTTCCTTAAAGTTAACCGAGACACAAGAAAGCGAGCCTTAATTTGCCATCACAGATCTTGTTAAATACATACTGTTGTCTGTTTTTAAACTAGGAGGAGTAAACTGAAAAGCCAAATTTACACCAGAAATATCACCAAAAAATACACTAGAAAAACACAGCGGCAAATTCGAATTATTTAATTTTTAATTTTGACAAATAATAAAAAATTATGCATTTAAAATAATTGTAAACGTAGATTTTATTTTTTTTAAATAAATAGTGTCTAATCGTCATCCCAATTCTCAGATGAACTGATGTCACTATCAGCGTAAGTAGAAATAATTATTGATTCTATTAAATCGTCCATAATTCCACCCAATTTGCACATTTTTGCTTCCTTCTTGATGACATGCTCGACCCAATATTTCAAGTTTGGCATCTTACCCAATGTATTAACAATTTTAGATACGATAGCAGTAATATTCGTATCTGGTATATCACTTTACGATAAGATATAAATAATAAATAGTGTTCATTAATAGGTAGGTACTGCTGCTGGTTTTACAAATGCAGTTTTTTGAAAATGTCATTTTCGAAAAATCGAAAGTCATTGTTTTCATGCATATAAAGAACAGGAACAAACAACCGATACGCCCGCATACTAATTAAATTTATTCACAGGTGGAAGGCTTTTTATTGGACATTCACGTGCGTTCGCCTCAATTAAAAGCCACCCTTCTTAGTAGAAATAGTATAATAAAGGGTATATGTTGATATTGTCAGTACAGCCTTGCCTACACGTAATGTTAGTTGTAAAAAAGGGCTTCATTCAGAGGGGCCGTTAAATAATCAATATTTGCTAACCGATAATATTATTCTTTTTGAAATTACCCATACATATTTTACTATACCCGTAGAGTTATGTAGTTGTTTGTTAAGAATATTAAATATTCTTCAATATCGATCAAACTTTCTCAAGGATTACAATAAAATTTTGTGTGTGGTGTGTGATTTTAATAAGGGCGATGCACAAACTTTTAATTGCAGTGTTTTTTGTTTTAATTGTAGTTATTTTATCCCAGGAGACACCAGGTAATTAATAAGATTAATTAATTTAATTGTACATTTTTCCTTGTTTCTTATTTCAGGTGAATTACACGACGGATGTGTAACAGTTAGAGATTGCAGGAGTTTTGGATATCTTTGTTCAGCTAATCGAACATGTCAGTGTTCTGGATTGTATATTCCAAACGCAAAACGAAAAAAATGTGTTGGAGGTAAATATATACTCATAAACAGCCTCAGTATTACAAAACTTTATTTTTTTTATTAAACTTTCTTTAGGAGTTGATCAAAAATGCAAATATGATGAACATTGCATTGAAGGAGCTTATTGTCAGAATCAAGCTCAGTGTAGATGTAAAGATGAATATTATGCGAGTTCTGATGGATTGTTTTGTTCTGGTAAGTAAATGTTAGTAAACGGACTTTTAGACAAACTTACTATTATCAAATTGTTTAGTAGTTAGCTTTCACTCTTTTCATATCATTTTTTAAATATTGATTTCATCATCAAATGATTTTTCTATGTAGGCACTATAATTGATGGTAATAATAATAAAAAGTGTCCATTAGGTATACATAAATGATCGTTTTATAAGATTAAATATGTTTCCACTTTCCACTTTTCATTTAAGTTAAATTATATGTCAAATATTTAAAACAAATTTGGTATTTTTTTGGTTATATCTGTTTAGAGAGCGATTGCGAACAATGATTGAAATTGAAACGTCTTTTGGAAATATTAATAAAATATTTAAAGGAAACATAGCTTAACTGAATAAACTAACCTAATCTACTACGGTTCAGTTGAAAATTTTCTAATAAGAATGCAGTATATTTTTGTTGAAAAAATAATTTCGAAAACTTTCCTAACAGTGCAATGTAATATTAGTACCTAATCGTAATACAAAGGAAAACCTTTCTAGAACGATATTGATTTTCTTAAGAAACGAATCTCCCTACGTATTACGCACTAGGTACATACATGAATTGCATGTAATAATTTATTCTAGTAACTGAAGTTTAATTATTATGTTATAATAGTTATATTTCTCCTACAATATATAAAATATAAGAAAAATGATATACAAAGGCTATTGTTGAAAATAATACGAAACTCTTCAAAAAAATATACATCAAAAATGTATGAATTTGAATAGTTCATTCAAAGTGTAAAATTATGTACCCAATTACACTTTTCTTAGCAGTTTAATAATATATAAAATACAAATTTACATTTTTGGATATATATTTTCTATTGGTCTAAATTTAGATCGTAATGATTCACAGTCAACAGCATATCATGGAACAAGAAACTGTTTTTATGGGATTTAAATACCAGTATAGTATATTCAAACCCCCGAAGGGTTTGATCATCAGATTGTCTCGAAAATTGAAGTTATGGCCGTTTGAATTTTTAATGAAACAGTGACCAATTTTAGCTTATAATCCTCATTGTTTTCTCTATAAATTGCATTTTAATCCTATTATATCTGCATAAATATGCTGAAACTTCAATAAAATGATTCTTAAATATCAAATACACAACTCATCTGAACATATCAAGTGAAAAAAATAATTTTGTTGTATTTTTCGAAAAAGCGCATAGATAAAACAATGAGCGATTATAAGTTAAAATTGGTCACTGTCGCAAAAAAATGCAAATGGCCATAATTTCAATTTTCGAGCCAATCTGAACAAACCCTCTGGTGGTTTGACTGTACTATACTAGTACTTGAATCCCATAAAGACCGTTTCTTGTTCAATGAGATGACCCCTGAATTTGTTGCAATGTGAACGAAATAATACCTTGCTTTTTATATACATATATCTTGTAGCTTAGGAATTATTATAATTTATTATTTTTTCAGAAGAGGATTTGAAAAAAAGTTTTTCAGGTTAGTATATAACCAAATTTATTAACAGAAATTATATATGTACATGTAATTATTACTTTACTTTATATTTAAATAATTCTTTGAAAATTGAAATTATCTATAAAATGCTTATAACAATATATATTCACACTGCTTGAGTCTAGACAGACGAATTATTATAATTTATATTTCTTTAAATTCATGATTTAATTGCACTAGCACACACCAAACGTATACATAAATATATTATCTTCTAAGTACAATTTACTTTTAATTTAAGATTTTTTTATACAGGCTGTTTCAAATTCGCTTCTCACTACAGGGATCTCAGAAACGGTAACAGATACACCTTTGGTTAAATTGGGGACAAAGTTGCGTAATAATGTGGCCAATAATAAGCCGTTAAGAAATCGAAAATATCTTTTATAGTTCTGGAGATTTTGGGAAAAAAACAAATTTTTGCCTTTTCGTTTTTATTTTTTTCTGCTCTTATTTTTCAAGATATCGAAAAACCAAAATCACTTTGCCGTGGACACTTTATGTGCTTTATAAAATGACGTTAAAATTTTCCTCGTGCGACGTTTCGTTTTTCCGCTGACGTCATCAAGTCAATTTTTTTAAATACGGCCCTGTATTTTTTTTCATCGTTTTAAGTATCTTTTTTTATGTTCTATAAAATGGTGTTTATATTTTTTCTATACGACGTTTCGTTCTTGTGTAATCATCGTGTCATTTTTTGAATACCTACGGCACTGTTTTTTTTTACAATTTCATCAGTATTTTTTTTCATTGTACATTGCCCATCATCAGTATTAACGATTTCATAAGGTTTTATTTTATAAAATTGTTTAAAAAAATTAATTCCATTGTTTTTATTATTACTACTAACAATAAATAATAGGTTAGTTTGATTTATTATAAAAGAAAAATTATTATTATTAAAGTTTGCCAAAATGTGTGGATATAAGGAAGTGAGGAAAAATACTGATGAAAATGTAAAAAAATCCAGGAACGTATTTAAAAAATGATCTGATGATGATTGCACAACAACGAAACGTCGTATGGAAAAAATGTAAAAGCCATTTTCTAGAACATAAAAAATGCTACTTAAAACTATGAAAAAAATCCAGGACTGTATTTAAAAAAACTGACTTGATGACGTCAGCGCAAAAACGAAACGTCGCATGAGGAAAATTTTAACGTCATTTTATAAAGCACAGAAAATGTCCACGACAAAGTGCGTTTAGTTTTTCGATATCTTCAAAAATAAGAGCAGAAAAAAATAAAAACGAAAAGGTAAAAATTTGGTTTTTTCAAAAAATCTCTAGAATTACAAAAGATATTTTCGATTTCTTAACAGCTTATTATTGGCCACATTATTACGCAACTTTGCCCCAATTTAACCAAAGCTGTATGTCTTACCGTTTCTGAGATCCCTGTAGTGAGAAGCGAATTTGAAACAGCCTGTATACTTTAAATAAACACTGATTGCAAAGTGTAACAACATCGTATACCTGACAGCAGGTAAAAAAATTGTAAATGAACTTATGTATCTCGTGATAATTTGTTGCAAACGAGCAAACGTTTTTTTATTCTCCAAAATAAGAAATAAATTAATAGTCTTGTTATTGTTGTAGATTGTTAATAGAGTATAAAAATATAACCCTAATAGTAAATAGTAAATTCTAAGAACAAGAACTGATCATATCATCAATAATTATTTGTTGCAATTTCGTGGAAATTTCGAAACCAATCAATAATATTAATGAAAGGAAAAATATGAAGAAGAAAATTATTTGTTTAACAATATTTTATTACAAATCAATACTTGTCCAACTCATTGTATGTATGTAATTTGATTGTTTGTCTACAATGTGTGCAATAAACACATCAATATTTTTCCGTGGACATTTTTTACTATCATTATGGTGTAGTATAGTATAGGTGGTTGGTTGTAAGTCACCCTAATTGTACATAATTCATGTTTTTTGTTGAGTAAACCATTAATAATGTCATAAACATAATAATCATCATGATCATTTTAACGTATAATCATATTTTCTCTTTGTTTATTTCAGGTAAACGTATATAAATGAAATTTTTTTTCCAGGTTCTTCAACCATCTCTTTACTTACCAACATTTATTTTCTCTTACCATCCTTGTTATTCACGCATGCAACCTTTGGAAATTATATTTCTCTATTTAAATAATAATACTGTCTAAATATGCTTCTTTTCTATATTTTGCTATGTATGAAAAATGTAATATTTATTTTACACTGAACTATAACAATATTTCTATGTAATGTTCCATAACTAATCGTAAAATCTCTATTTATACATTATATAAATATATAAAAATTAAAACTTTATTTATTAAAAAATGTCAGCAATAAAATTTTAAGAGTAATCTATTAAAATTGTTTTATTATTACATAATATTAATTAATTATTTGTTAAGAAATATTATGTTTCACCCCTTAGGTAACCACTACTAAATGTACCTGTTGAGGACAAATTTATACAGGGTGATTCAGAACATATCGAAAAAAAAATAACCGAGATGTACAACACATCAACATGTAGCATAGCACAAAAAGAAAAAATAAAGCACCTTTAAAATAATTAAAACCACATGTTATCTATGCCCATGGAAAACTGGGTGACTGTACTTACATATATACTTGCTACTGCTACAACCAGAGATTGAAGTTTTGTCCACCGTTCTTTAAAATTTGATCATATATTTTGCAGGGATTCACTATAAATTAATACCATATCCATTTACTCTTGATTACTATACACATGTAGGTACCATGTTCACAGTGCAATAAGTAGCAATAAGTGATGATACACATAATAGGGATGTTGCATTTTTTTAAAATCCCGTTTTTTTCTGTTAGAAATGTAAAACGACTATATTAATAATACTCTGCAGCAAAAATAATTATTTTTACTCAATATTTGTACATAAAAAAACGATTATAAATTGACCGTAATTCAAATTTATTATTGCCGCTCAAAAACGCTTTGAGATCGGAGAGTCCTGTGTGACGTCACGAATCTAGTTGACATTGGCATGTCTAGATATTTTTTATGCGTTTGACATTTTTCGAAATAAGTCAAAATGCGGCGTGCTGCACTGTGGAACTAGATTCGTGACGTCAGCAGTCTTTTGGGCCGATTCGAGCGTTTCCGGGCAATGCGTGGAAATTTCAAATTTTACAATACTTTTTATTTATTTACTTGGAAAGTACGGACCAAACATTTTTTTCAAAAATATTGAGTGTGATAATTTGGTATCAGCTTTTCAAAAAAAATTATTTTGAAAATCATGCAAAGTCCCTATTACATCACAAAACCACACTAAAGAAATTACGTCAGGTGCATTGTGTGTGGTCAGGAACCAAGCTAGATTTCTCAGGGTTGACTCTTTTGTGAAGAAGAAATAACAATTTTTATGCACAATCCTACGTTGTAATATTAATTTATTAAATTCCATAACATGTAAAAATTAAAGAGTATTTCATAAAGTTTCCGTTATCTTGCAATACATGTGCCAGTATAGGTAAAAATATCACCTATTTTATACTTTGAATCTAATCCCCTCTGACGTGCACCTTCAAGGTATTGCTCTCTTTACAGTCGTCCAGTTACGTGGTGTTCAGTCAATCTATTACTAATATTTTTTTTTATGGCCGATCTATTACGAGTTTATTATATATTTTTTTGATATTCACACCAAATATCAGCGTAAATATATCCTTAATTTTTTTCGATATGTGAATCACCCTGTATTTTGAAACGAAAACCTTATTTTTAGATATCATAAGAATGTATAGGAGAAATTCAAGTTTTATTCCACTTTTCATTTAAAACACACCTTTTTACAGGTACGCCAATGAAGGATATACTTTTTATTATCATTAACTCATCAAATTTCAGCCGTTCCATAGATATATGTATCAGCAAGGAAACACTTTTAGATATAGGTAAATTGGGTTTTAAATTGACCTATACTTTCATCTCAAACCCGATATTTCTAACTGCATACATACAGCGATCAAATAAATTTGTAATCGAGTCATCCATGAATCCGAAATCGTATGTAGTTACTTGAACTGCATTACAATAAAATGTCAGTAGAAAGCTAAAATGGTTCAAGTTAAAGACATACGGATTCAAATCCATGGATGACTCGATTACAAATTTATTTGATCGCTCGATACGAACAAACTGTCTATAGGTATCAGAATTAGTCTTTATTTGTACAAATGTACAAAGTTCAAATAAATTAATATATTACTTAACAATAATAAATAATTTAGTAACAAAATAACACGTGATATTTAAAAAATATTTTTTAAAACTATTGTACACGTGATAAGTGCTAATAAGTTTACAAGGAAGCTACAATAATTGAAAGAAGCAGAACTACATCCATAGTATTCATCGGTTACACCTTCAATGCATTCACAAACACCTTCATTACAAACAACTGTTTTTATGAGTCGCTCATCGAAAACACATTCTTCTGTAGATATGCAAATTTGTCCTTTTCGTACTGATCTTGCACATTTTCCTCCATAATGATGTTGACCTTCGGGACAAGAACAATGTTCATTTTTGCAGATACCGTTTGTCAAATATTTCGAACACTGATCATTTTCGATGCAAGGATCTCCAAAAGCAGTTGCAGCTAAAGTAACAGATTTAACAATGAATGAATGAATAAAATTTATTTTAAATAGTTTTTATTTTCTTATGTGAAGTAGATAATAAAGTACAGTTGGATTCTTTTAACTTGTCCGTTTCGCCTTCGTTTTAATCTTTTTAATTTTCGCATATCGCATAAACGACGATGGTCGTTTAGACTTTATGCAACTATATTCGACTCCCTAGTACTGTCTTTCTTGTTTAATCGTCTTGTGAACAAAGAACGCTTAAAAGCGTACGTTGTACCTAGATCAGAAATACATTTGTGACGAAACGGACAAGTTAAAAGTACAGTTAACTGTACAGGGTGTGTCACGACGAGTTGACAGTAGACATAACTCTATTACTAAACACAATTTGGTTCTAAAAATTGGTACACACCCATTATACAATGTGCTCTATTTAATGAAAATATTGCCACCTTTCTAGTACTTCCGGTTATACCGGAAGTAGACACAATCTTTGTTATTTTAAATGGAACACCTTGTATATTTTTAAATTTTTAGTTTCTACACTTCATTTTAGATATAAAAGTATTAAGGTTGTATGGTCCTAACATTAACGGTATTATAATTATTTACACTTTTTCATTTTTTTTTTACAAAAACATAGGTGTAAATAAAAATTCGAATCTTGACAATGACACATTTTTTCCAAAGTTTTTTTCTTACGTTTGAAGTAGGAATATACAAGCAATAAGCTGATATATTTTTGGCAAACTTGTTTTATACAGGGTGTTGATGGTTGTCTGTTCATTTTTAAAAATTTTGATCAATGATAACTTTCTTTTTTTAAATGGAACACCCTATATATTTCCACATTTTCGAATTCTACACTTAATTCTAGACATAAAAGTATTAAGATTGTAAAGTCTTAAAATTAACGGTTATATAATTAATTATGTTTTTTACAATTTTCAAATTTTCAAATTAATAACGATCAACCATAAGCACCCTGTAGATATCAAATAAGTTTTTCAAAACCATATTACCATGTTTCTTGTACATTTCTACGTCCACTAAAATTTGTTTTTATTATATTTAATTTAATATTTTTTATTTTTATTTATTTATTTATTTTATTTATTTTAATTAAGTAATTATGCTTCTTCCAATTTTTTCATACTAAAACTTAGAAACATTTTTATATTTTACTAAGGACACGTTCTTTCAAAAAACAAACCAAGTTTTAGTGGACGCAGAAATGAACAAGAAACATGGTAATATATTTTAAAAAACTTATTTTATACAGGGTTCTTTTGATTGACCGCTAATTTTTAAAAAACGTAATTAATTTTAATACCGTTAATTTTAAGACCTTACAACCTTAATACTTTTATGTCTAGAATTAAGTGTAGAATTCGAAAATTTAGAAATATATAGGGTGTTCCATTTAAAAAAATTAAGTTAGCATTGATTAAAGTTTTTAAAAATGAACGGACAACCACCAACACCCTGTATAAAGCAAGTTTTCCAAAACTACATCATCTTATTTCTTGTATATTCCTACCTCAAACACAATAAAAAAAATTTGGAAAAAACGTGTCATTGTCAAGATTCGAATTTTTATTTACATCTATGTTTTTATAAAAAAAAAATGAAAAAGTGTAAATAATTATGATACCGTTAATGTTAGGATCATACAACCTAAATACTTTTACGTCTAAAATGAAGTGTAGTATCTAAAAATTGAAAAATATACAGGGTGTTCTATTTAAAATAACAAAGTTTGTGTCTACTTCCGGTATAACCGGAAGTACCAGAAAGGTGGCAATATTTCCATTAAATAGAGCACATTGTATAATGGGTGTGTACCAATTTTTAGAATCAAATTGTGTTTAGTAATAGAGTTATGTCTACTGTCAACTCGTCGTGACACACCCTGTATAGTAAAGGTGATTTTTTTCGACTTCGAGATTTTTATGGATTTACACGTTTTGAGGCCTTTGAGGGCCCCTGGATCCATTTTGACTATTGTACCATGATGTCTGTCTATCTGTCTGTCTGTATCCAGGATAACTCAAAAACAACTTATCGAAATTGATACAAATTTCATAGTTAAGAGTTTGAAACAAAATTGTGGGTGCCACATTAAATCTATTTTATCTAGTACCACCTCAAGTGGTACTTACCTGAAGAAATTTTTATATTCTTTAAGATTAGCTTCAAAAGAAAACGATTTAATTGCTTTTTGACATGGCTTTAGAATTAAATCTGGAACATTTTTGTTTTAACTTTTGTGTGAAATTCCTTAAATTTTTTTTTCTTCTGATAGAAATCGAATACACCCGAAGTCTTTTTAATACAATTTCCTATTACAACTGATTTTTTTTCGGATGCCTTTTCCGTACAAAGCAATGTTACTGAATCGATTCCGAATATTTCCGAGAGCCGATCTCGCCCGATATAAAATTATAATTAAATTAATTTGCATTAATATTAATAAAATATCGAATGTGGATGGACAGTATATTATGATTATTGGCTACGGCTTCACTAATTTCCAAAGAGAAGACTTAAATCCGTATCGTATAACAAAATCATGTGTTGGACACATCAGATATTTTAAAGAAAGATTTACAATATGAAGTCCACAAGAACCTTAATAGACTAGTCTAGGTCATGGAATATGTTCACCTTCTTGCAGTAAAATTATCTGATACAGGGTATCTACAATTTAGTGTTAATTTCAAGAAAATTAGAGAGTTTGGTAACTTTGTTCTTCGTTGATTCCCTACTTAATATTTTAGAAGATGTTTTAATATTAAATGTTCTTTATTTCTACAAATTTAAAATATGGAAACTTTATGTATATTGTTTATTCTGTTGTGGAGAAAATAAAATTCTGCACATTTTTCATTAGGTAAATATTCGCAATATACATTTTAGTAGTGGTAGTCATTTTCAGCAGTTGTTGTAGATTAAAGTTTTACATGTAATATTTATGAGGTAATAAAATATTGCTTTCCAAAAATCATCAAAGGAAAAAATATTCTTAAAGTAACCAAACGAATTACCCCTTGAATTTTTACCGTATGTTTAGTTAATATTAAACTTAATACTTTTATAGATATTTTGACACTTTTACAATTTATGGAAAATCTAATTAATTTATTTCCATTACAATCTAAAATAAAACATCTCGTAAAATACAGCTACCTACAAAAAATTAAGCTTAGTTGGAATTAGGTACCTACTTAATGAAAATGATAGATTCTTTAAAAGATGTCATAAAAATATACTTATAAGAAACTTATAATAAACACTATTTATCAAATAATTTTACTGATATAATAATATGTCAAAATATTTCTCAGACCTTCCCTCCTTTATTATTTTTTCCTGAGAATCTTGATATCTGCAATTTTTAGTGGTATAAGACCTTAACAACTTTATATCTACAATTAAATTTAGAATTGAGAACTATACAAATTAGTGTCCGGAATAACCGGATGGGCTAGAAAGCCCATCACAATATCTTCACTAAGGCCATACCGTTTTATTATGGACGAATGTCAATTTTCAAATTTAAATTATATTTACAATAAAGTGATGTCTACTATTAATAAGTAGTCGTGACACATCCTGTATAAATATTTAAAAAATATTCAAGTAAAGAATATTTACCTTTTATACAATTTAGTTGACTTCTAGTCATTATGTATCCTGCTAAACATTTGCAAACATTGCTACAAGCAGCATTAGTAATGTTACTGCAATCCTGATTATTGGCACACAAATCACCCAAGTTTTTAGCCACAAAACAATCCAATCGATCTTCTGTTGGGCGTTGGTTGATATTGCAGTTACAATATCCATCCACACAGTACGCAACTTTACCGGTCTTTAATAAGCAATTAGCATCTGTTCGGCAAACATCATTAAGTTCTAAAATTAAAGCAGATTTTACTATCTTGGGTGTGTCATTTTTAACAAGATTATTTTATCAAAAATGATTTAGAACTTATTTACTTATGCTTTTGTAACACTGTCCATCTGAATAAAGATGTGCTCCTTCTCGGCATTTACAAATGGTATCGCATTTTGCTAGACCTCCCATATTATACTGGCATTGTGCATCTTCAATACAGTCTTCACCAGCTTGCGATGCTAAAACATTTTTATAATCACGATAATCGTATTCAATTTAGTTATGGCATAAAAAACATCATTACTTTTTGAACACATATAGTAAGTTTTATTTCTACTTAGCAGCTCATATCCGTCTTTACATTTGCACATTCCGAGTCTGTTGTCATCATTTTCATAACAAAAGGAGTTTTCCTTACAGTCTGTGTCATAATGGCACCGTTGATATGTCTCTAAAATATTAAGTAGGTACATTATTATAATCTACCTCATCACCATTACATTTAGTGTCGTCGTTTTAGTTTATAACCTCAACATAACTAGGTGTTTATGTGGCCCTATAAATTTATAAAAGTTTACTTAGATTGCATAATGCATACTTACGAATATTTTGTTCTTCCTTTGAATGACTAAAAGCCCAAACAGCAGTTAGGGTAATTATAAAATAACATAGTTGTTGTTTGTACATTTTTTATAAATAATAATTTAATACCAACACTAACTACATCATTGTGCTATAGCAAATACATAAATGCTGTAATATTGTGATTCATATCTGTTATCTGATAAATTAAATACATAAAACACCTTAAAGTTAAACTGATAAATGAAAGCTAGGGATTACAGATATCTCTAAACAAGAACAGTTATTTTTAAGATACGCCGAGTGGTACTATTCTTTTATGGTGTTTTGACTAATATATTTGAATTTATATAATATATTTTTTATTTTCTTAAATATTGATTGGAACTGAAACCCTCAAAGATTGATATGGCTTCTATTAATCTGATGAACTGCTCTGACCTAAAAGTTTTAATATACTATGAGGGCTCTGTTATACCCCATACCACAGAAAGGCCGCTTCACCACCTATTTTTATACTTTTAGTATTAAATCAACATTATATAAATCAATAATGAGCGTATAACACTTATAACTTCTTCTTCTTCATCCTTTAAATATAGGCTTATACCTGTTCTTTCTTCGACTGGACCTTTCTATTCGGAGCATAGCACAGTAATATAATCTCTGAGTTTCCCAGTTTGCAACCCTCTGTTGCCTGTACCTCTTATTACTTAATCCATCAGATCACAATATTAAATAATAGTGGGCTTAAAGAGTCGCTCGCTTTGTCTTATTCCGCTATTCACTGCTATTGGAGGTGTTAGCTTGCCATTCAGTTTGGCCTAAATTTTATTGTCTTTGCAAATATTCTCGATGGTTTTCATGATATCTAAGGGTATTCCTCGGTTATAGAGTAAATGTATAACATTTCCAAGCTGTATGCGGTTGAATGCTTTTTGTAATACAAAACACACGTATGCTGATCTATTGTATTCTACCGTTGATTAACCTCAATGTTTCAATTACCGATTCTACTGACTTTTAAATTATTTGTCGGATTACAAACACTGCTTCGGTACACGATTTTCCAGATCTGAACCCCTGCTGTTCTTGTGATAGGGTACCTAATGAATTAATTCTGTTGGTTATTACTTTGGTTATCAGTTTGAGCATTGTGTCAAGTAGGTTTATTTCTCTATAATTCCCTGGGTCTTTCTTGTCACCTTTTTTGAATAATAATATTATGGTGCTTGTTCTCCATCTGTCAGGTATTCTATGTGCACAACTAAAGTAAATTTTTCTGATAAGTGATGATGTTATTTCGTTTTTTTTATACTGAGTTCTCCTTATTTTAGTAGTTCGTATAGTATTTGGTGTTGACCGGGAGATTTTCTGTTCTTAACTTAACTTATATATACTTATATTATTAACATACAACTTCATTAGATATTTGCTTGTACCTACATTACACTTGTAGATATACCTACTATACGAGGATACCCACTGAAGCCGTTTATATTAAAATTATTTGTAGATGTAAGCTAGCGTACATAATATAAATGGACTTCCATTGCAAATTTCATAAGGGGGGCTAATCGTCTGAGCAAGTTATATCTTTCAAGTGAAAAGTTTCTCCCATTTATACCTAAAGCTGAGATTTAGATTATACAGTTCATTAATTAAATACTATACCTATGTATATTATCTTTGAAAAAATGTTTTAAAGGACAATATTATTTATAGCATATACATGATATTACATGTTTCTAGGAGTAAAATATGTTCATTGAATCCAACTTACTTCTATTTAAAGGTTTTTTACTTATTGAAGACTATTTTTTCAGTTCAGTAAACAAAAATTCTGATTACAAAAATATACATGCTGTTTCATTAAGGGTGGCCACCGGGCATATCTCGGAAACTACTGGGCATAGAAATTGGTGGCCACCCTTAATGAAACAGCCTGTATACTCCTATCACATTTTTTATAAACTAGGTGCCCATTGAACCATTGATGTATCGCATTTCTTTTTTATTCGAATGTATTAACAACTATTCGATAGCAAACGGTTTAGATAAAATGAAATTAAGTAACTTTCTTCAAAATCCATCCAGAAAGTTATGAACCTAATCCTCCATATTAAGACAGAAATGATATTCCGATGTTAAATTGTCGAGGAAATTTACTAACTTTGCCACAAACTTGAAATTTAGGCAGAAATTGCCGATCCTATATTTTTGCTCTGTGTGATAAATAACTATTTGTACAATTGGCAAGTTTATCATTTCCTTCAGCTGATAATCCAAGATACTACAAGTAATGTAATTTAACTTTTACATCTTATTAGGGTTCATTAATTACATAAAAAAGTGAACAATTGTAAGAATTTAAAAGTTTATTTGTTTTAAGATACAGAATGCTCGTCAAAGTTCGAGTGGTTTCGATACTTAGTAAGACTATTACTTGTGAAAAAAAATAGATTAAGTAGATACATACTTTTAAATTATAAATATTTTTTCTTACTCCTCCATTGGTCTTCCTTTAGTTTTCGATACATAGAAAGAACTATTAATTTAGAAAAAAAGTAATATTAACTATAGTGCCACCAAGCTAACAAAAGCCCCGGAAAATATGCGAACTACTTTTAATATTTCTAGGCGGGAAAGGTTCCGCCCAATAAAAGACCATATCTAGTACTCCGTACACTCGTTTCAAAAAGTCAAAACTGTCAGAATTGAAACTCAAATATTTATTAAATTAGCTAAATAAGTAATTTGCGTTTTGTGGTTGGATTTTTGGTTCTATTGTTGTTGGTGTTACTTGTTCCTGCTTGCGTTATTTCGTTTGTGTCCAAATACGAGCATTTTCGGTTGCGCTAATTAAGTAATTTGCGTGTTATGGTTGGATTTTTGGTTCTATTGCTGTTGTTGTTACTTGTTCCTGTTTGCGTTATTTTGTTTGTGTCCAAATACGAGCATTTTCGGCCCTGGTAAGTTATTTTAAACCATTGAAAACTAGGTAAACAAATGTTCACATTATGCTTACTTTTGAAGACAGAGTCGGTGAAAATGAGCGGTAAATGCAAAACACGAAAAATTATTCATTCCGAAGCAAGGAATGTTATCGACTTTTTTGATAGACAAAAACAAGCTGGTGAATAGAATGGACATACCCGTTACAAAAAGCCACTGAAATAACTGCGACGGCTACAGGAAAATATTTAAATAGAATAAACATTGCTTCATTACTATACATTGTTTTAATCCCCTAGGCAAAAATGTTTGACAGTTGTCATTTCATTTCACTGTCATTCAAATTTACCGGCACATCATTTTACTTTTGAATGTACCAGTAAAACGACTGCAGCTCTGTACAAGCCCATTTTTTATTTTGATAGCCTGGTCCGACTGTATACAGGGATATTCACCGAAACCGTTGGTTAGACGTTTTAAAAGATGTAATTAATATTTTTTTCTGAAAGTTGGGTTGTGCCCTAAATAGCATATGATCTCTTTATTTAAAATATTTTCAAGTTTCTACGACTTCCGGTTATACCGGAAGTAGACCCTAACTTCGTTTTTTTTAAATGGAACACCCTGTATATTATTACATTTTGAAATTCTACATTCAATTATAATAGCATTTTGTTAAAACCATTTTTCTCTAAAGCATTTCGTATAATAATTACAGGATGATATTTTAAAAAATGTCCAAAAATGGGCTAACTCTAAAATTTTATTTTCTAGCCATCTAATATTCAAATTAAAATGCGGTTTTGGCAAAATGTTAACAAAAGTGTACTACTTGCAATTTCTTCATTGCAACAGCTCAATGTTCTACAGGGGATTTATAATTTAGGTGCCATTTAGAAAAAAATCAAAAAGGAATAACTCATTTTTTTCAAATGGAACACCCTGTATATCGATACAAATTTGGATTATTCATTCAAATTAAAGGTAATTTTGTTGAATAAACTTTATACCCAACTCTTGCTGTTTTCGTGAAATTTCGTTTTATTGGTAATATTGAAAATTATGCCAAACAATTCGATTATTGGATCAAGCAATCGATGTTGTCAGTAAAGCATCTTAAACAATATCGTTACATTAATAAAAAATTAATTAAAAAAAAACTTCTCTTGTTAATCATTATATTAAGTGTAAGTACCATAAAAATTGATATTTCACGAAAACGGCAAGAGTTGGGTGTAAAGTTTATTTAACAAAATTACCTTTAAATTGAATGAATAATCCAAATTTGTATCGATATACAGGGTGTTCCATTTGAAAAAAATGAGTTTTGCCGTTTTGATTTTTTTCTGGCATCTAAATTATAAACCCCCTGTAGCACATTGAGATGTTGCAATGAAGAAATTGCAAGTAGTACACTTTTGTTAACATCTTGTCCAAACCGCATTTCCATTTGAATATTAGAACGCTAGAAAATAAAATTTGAAAATTAGCCCATTTTTGGACATTTTTAAAAAAATCATCCTGTAATTATTAAACGAAATGTTTGGGAGAAAAATTGTTTTAACAAAATGTTATTATAATTGAATGTAGAATTTAAAAATGTAATAATATACAGGGTGTTCCATTTAAAAAAACGAAGTTGGGGTCTACCGGTACAACCGGAAGTCGTAGAAACTTGAAAATATTTTAAATAAAGAGATCTTATACTATTTAGACTATAAACCAATTTTTAGAAAAAAACATTAATTACATCTTTTAAAACGTCTAACCAACGGTTTCGGTGAATATCCCTGTATACCTACTAGCTGTTTCAAAAGCAAAAAACATAAAGTTTTTAAATATTTAAAAATAATGAAAAACAGTGATAAATATTATATTTTATTTCTTCACAGAATGTAGAAATACAATAGATATGTATAATTTATCAAATTTCAGAGTAACACAAACATTTGTGACTAGGTTTAAATTCAATAAGTTTTTTTAAAAACATTAATAAAATAAACATATTAAAACAAATAGGATGTACACAAACCTAATATTAAAAACACCATGGAAAGTTCCAACACGGTTGACCCTAAAAGGAAAAATGATTTAGTTTCAGTGTACTTATTCACCCTAGCATGAGAACATAGGATCACCGATATATCATATACTCGTACATAAAAAGGCGGCTACAGACATGTGAAGTTTGACAAATGCCAAATGTTTGGGAATTGACCATGATTTGACAAACTATTTCACAGCTATTTGTAGTCTCAAGCATACAGCTACATACATGTATCGATTCGTCGAATTCGGACAATTAGACCTTATCGACAGGAAATTTTTGATGCTTGGCATATAGCGAATATTTGTTTAGATTCATAGTGTTTTCTGAAATATTTGTCAAATAAGAAACATTTGCTATTTGGAAATTGACAAACTTCACATGTCTGTAGCCACTTTTCCCTATCTTACCTACCTTTTAATCAATAGAAAATTCTTGAAAAATTTCTGGTCTTTAGCTCACTTCTAAGAGGTACCGCATGAGTCATTTTATTTCACAGTTGATTTACAGGTTAAAAGTTACATTTTGTATGTTACGCTCATGACATTTGAATTAATTAATATTTTTGCCGTCGATCGTTTATTAAAGAGTCTAGTTAATGTATTGATAGGAGTGCATTAATAACTCAGTTTAATGCATACATGGATATTAAAAACATTGTTGAGATTTGCTAGGCAACCAACAATATTATATTATTGAAGCATTCATTTGGAAGTTTTGGAACTGACAGCTGCCGAAATTAATTATGTCAATAGTATTTTGACTTATTGCATATTATGTCAGAATTTAGATTTCGTCATGGAACAAAATTAGATTATTTTCATTCTAATAAAGAGCGATCGACGAAAAAATATTGTAATCAACATGAGTGTTAATCGGCGATTAATAATCTCGACTCATTAACGCGTTAAAATCGTTTCGATTATTAATCGCTCTTATTACACTCTTGTTGATTAAACTACTATTTAATCTGAAAAAAAATTCGTATAACTGGAAGTTTGTTTTAAATCCACTTTTTCTGTCATGCGGGACCACTTAGATTTGAGCTAGAAGGTTGAAATTTAGCACGTATTTTCTTCTCATTAAAAGGTAACAGGGGACAAGAATCATAAAAAAATAAAATATTTTTTCTAAACCTGTATAATTATGTCATTTATTCGTATTTTTTTCGTGGAAAATCGTGCCCATAATTCACTACAGTGAATTATTTTCAATATTCAATGTATATCTGGCCAATCACAAATACACAAATTCATAATTCAATGTTGATGAACCAATGATATTTTAAATCGCCCCCCATCAAGTCTTTCTGCACTTGATAATCGACTAGCCTGACAGTAATTAAATAAGTGTCAAAAAATTATCAAATTTGAGTCTAGTTTATTTCTTAAATAGGTGTGAAAAAAGCATTCGCGATTATGGCCATTATTCACTCAAATGAATTGCGCCACTAGCCTACGGCTCGTGGGATCAAACATCATTTTCGTGAATAAAGGCTATCATAATCGCTCATATAATAACATAATATTTTTGAACACACCCTAATGTTTGTACAGGCTGTTCCGTATATAAAGATCGGCCTACCACTTATGTATTTTTTAAAGTTACAAACATTTGAAATTATTAACCAAACGTTTTCTTTTTTTAGTGATATCTCCTAAACCGTTATTTTTATCGGAAAAATAAATCTGAATTTCACGCTACATATTATCTTTGTCTCTGCCTCTCGTTGTGTGCAGAAAAAGGGACAACTATTGTAATTGAATTTTCTATTGCACATGTTATAGTATATTACATAACGAGCATGGAAAGTAGCAAATAACATATGAGTGTGATGTATTATGCACGAGGTGACAGCCGACTGTGTAAATCACATGAATATGTTAGTGCTCTTTCGTGCGAGTTGTGTAGGTACGCTATTTTTGTCACAACCCAAAATTTTTTTTTTCATACCTGCACGAAAATGGCCACTTTATGTGCGTGAAATGCGGGAACAAAGTCGCCTTTTTAGGGTAGTCGCGGAAAATAAGGAGTGGGGGTAACATTTCTCACTTGGGTAGCCAGTCCCTCCCTGATATGCGGGAGTTATTTGTGTTATCAGCATAAACAAGGTCCTTGTTTATGGTTGTCAGTGTGATTTAATCACCGCAAAGTGTTAAGCAAAAATATCAATGTTATGCTGTTATAATTTGTTCGCGCGTTTCACGCAAAAGAAGTGGCCATTTTCGTACAGGTATGAGAAAAAAAAGAGTATGCTACAGGTATAAACTAGTATTTTATCATGGTATCATTATTACAAAAGATAAATTTTGTATTTAATGACACTAATGTCAACCGTTTGCAAGTTATATCAATCTTACTGTGTACACATATCATTTCAAAAAAGTAGGCGCGAAATCATGTCCTAGCACACACTCTTAAGTCCAGTCAATCTGTCGAAATTTGTGGAAAAAATTACCCGGTAAACTTTCTCTTCATAAATCGTTAGGGGGTCATTTTGTAATTAAATATTGTAGAGGGCAATATTTTCTACAATTTATCTCTGAGGATCGATGCGCTACGACGAAAAATGCCAAAAGTAGAGGGCGCCAAAGTACCCAAAAATGAGTTTTTTCAAATTTTTACATTGATAATTTTATTCATAGTGATTTCGACCAATCATAATGCAGTATTGGACCAACGTACATGGTTTTCCAGCGATAAAATTTCGATAAAATTAATTGTAGATTTTCCATAGTAACAATATAAATAACAAAATTTGTATAAGAATTAATTTGTAATTAAATATTAGTATGATCTAATATTTGCAATAATATGAAATAAAATAAACTGTTGTGTACATTCATAAAATTATCTTATCGAATATAATACGTGCTTTGGATTTTCCGATGGTTAAATTTCTCAAACTTCCTGCACAACAACAAATCGTGTCAGTTTGACAGAAAAAACCTCGTGCTTCGCACTCGGTTTTTTTAGACTGTCAAACTGACAATCTTTGTTGCTGTGCAACAAGTTATCGTAATTTAACCGGAAAATCCAAAGCACTTATTATATTACTATTGAAAAAAAATTTTTTACGCACAACTGTAAATATAAATGTTGACAAGCGAAGAAAAACACACAATTTTTATATAAACGTTTTTTCTCTACGTTCCACCGTTTCGGAGATACAGCATGCAGAGTTTCGAGTAGTGTATTTTGTTTGATTGAAGGTATGAAGGAAAATCACGTAAAATTTCAAAGTGTCGTTCTTTAAAGATTGTGGAAAGTAGTAGATTCGCTCGGGAGTGTTTCCATGGCTCGGTTTTTTAAGTACGTTGTATCAATGTCTTCGTCAATTATTGTAGTCGAGTCATACTCAGCAGATCTTTGGAGAGCTGTCTCGACTATTAGACGATCCGCATCCTCAAATGCCTGCTGAACCTCAAAGCCAACAGCCTGGAGGTCTGTTTGAAGAAAATTGATTAAATGATATTTGTTGTTGTCGTTAGACAAAAGTATATTTCTTTAGGAGTCTGGAAATAAGGACTTTTTCGTGCGCGTGACAAATTCTTGTGGGAGGCGAAGCCGAACACTAAGTCATGCAAGCATGGAAAATCCATTTCTGGACGTGTAATGAACGATATTTTTTATTATACTTATCTGAAAACAATGCAAAAAAGATTAGATGTAAATTTAGAATATTTTATTTTCAAAGTAATAATAATAATACATCGTAAAAATAGTAGGCAAACACGATTAACATTTCCACTCCGCATGCTGTATCTACGAAAGGGTGGATCGTAGAGAAAAAACGTTTATATAAAAATTGTGTGTTTTTCTTCGCTTGTCAACATTTATATTTACAGTTGTGCGTAAAAATTTTTTTTTAGATGTAAAAATTTGAAAAAACTCATTTTTGGGTACTTTGGCGCCCTCTACTTTTGGCATTTTTCGTCGTAGCGCATCGATCCTTAGAGATAAATTGTAGAAAATATTACCCTCTACAATATTTATTAACAAAATTTTCTTCTGCAACTCACCATTCTCGTGTAAAATCAAATCTAAACACTTCTTGGATTTCCCAAAAATGGGTCCGAGGATTTTCCCGAGTTTTTGAATTTAAGCTTTCCACATGACCCCCTAATGATTTATGAAGAGAAAGTTTACCGGGTAATTTTTTCCAAAAACGAGCCTTTTTCCCGACAGATTGACTGGACTACTCTGTGTTAGGACTGATGTGTGTACTTTTTTGAATTGATATGTGTACTTCCTTAGTGGGAAAAAAATAGGACAAGCCATATGAGTTTTTATAACTGCATGAAAAATCTTGAAATTATCTTATTCAGACTGTATTTCTTGCGCTTTACTAGATAATTTGAATCACCCTGTCTACTACCAGTACTTACCAGAAATACAAAATCCAGTTTCTTCAATATAGGCACTACGACATATGCATTTATCCAATACACATTCTAAGCGACTTAATCCTGGAGAAGTACCATAACACTCACTATTGTTCATACAAGATTCACCAAGACCTAAAATAATACACGATATAATAGTTATATTATTTTCGTATTTTCGGCAAATCAAAAGTTGTAATAGTTTGTACGAATAGAGAGTAATATTAAATTTACTTACGCATATCTCGAACACATTTATTTAGAGACTGTTTATGTTGGTAGTTTTCCTTGCAGAGGCAGAATCCATCTGAGCACTTTGAAGCGCCGCCTAATGTATCAGTGCATTGTATGTGAGTAACACAGGGTGAGTTTATGCCCCTTGCTTTTAGTAGACATCTGGTCCCGTATGCAACAAATTCTTTAAGACAAGTACATTTGGATTCCACACATTCAGCAAATTGTGTTGACGAACACTCCCCATCATCACCACAAGGCATTCCCAGCGCTATAAAATCCAGAAACTACAATTAGTTATAGTTATTATGATTATGGAGAACCTCGATGACAATTTTCCACTTAAAATTTTGAAGATATCTGGCACATTTTTG
This sequence comes from Pediacus dermestoides, assembly GCA_963942485.1. Lineage (NCBI taxonomy): Eukaryota > Metazoa > Arthropoda > Insecta > Coleoptera > Cucujidae > Pediacus > Pediacus dermestoides. Next base: position 16,527,521 of record OZ012626.1, read on the forward strand.
AGCAAATGTTATTTTTAATGTAGAGCTTGTTCTTCATTAAAATATGTAAAAAATTATTCTTTTAAATGAAGTTTGACGAAGAATCTGAACAAGCAGAATTCGAAGCAAAAATTGAAATTACTGAATATGAAAAACATAGGTAGGTATCTGGTAAAAAATTTACATTAAAATCTGATTTTAAATTACACAAAATTTATTTGATATGATGTTAAATGGTAAATACTATAAATGGCTTATTTTATCATAAAAAGCCCAATAGAATGAATGCTAATTTATATGTCATAAATATTATCTAATGAAGTATTTAAAAAGATAATTTAAAAAATTCCAAAAAAAAAATATTGTGAATCCACGACCCCTTGATCCGTATTTTTAATATCGTCCTAAAATTAATATTTTGAATTCAATGAAACAAAATTTTAGATGGAATATATTCAATATTTAATACTACCTAGGTTAAAATTGAAAAAAAATCATATTTACGAAAATTTTTTTATCAAAAAACGTCTATAAATAAAGTAGTATTTCTGGTGGTACCACATTCATCAAATTTAATGTTTTAACTACAATTGCATTTAATCAATGAATATACATACACACAGTAGACATGAGATATCATTACGAAAATGACAAAATGACTATATGACTAATGACTATATGTTTTAAATGAATTAACTATAGAACAATAATTTATGCTAAGAAAACTTTTAAAAATGTCTTATTATTATTTTGTTTAGGAAAGTAAAAATAAAAATAATAATTCAAAATCCATTACGTTTATACAGAGGCATTATTGGACGTATATCTTTTCTTGTTTAATTAATTTATATTTTAATTTATTTAATAATTTTCTTGCAAAAATGGCCCTTATACATGAAAGAAATCGACGACGTGAATGGTGAGTATGGAAATTAACTTACCATTCGCAATCAACACTTCAAAGCTCACCCATATTGAGTTTTAATCCTCTACAAATTACATGTCAGTGATGTTACACCCCTTGTATGGTATTTCGTTTACTAGGCTAGTTTTGACACAACCAATTCATCAATTTCACTTACTCATTTAAAAAAGTTATTATTTAGGAGGAACCATCTGATAAATATGGTATTTCTAAACTGAAGGGTGACAGATTTCAAAAATTAATTGATTGGGTGTAACATTCTTTACCAATTAACATGAGTGTAACTAAAAGAATGTATTAAAAAACTCAAAGTTGTTATAAAAATCACAGATGTAGGAACCATAAGTATATGCTTTTAGTCATTTATGCTATCTGTAACATGGATAAAGCTAGAGGATTACCTGGGTAATACTGGGTAATACAATTATTCAGATAGCAATAAATTTTCGGGCATTACCCAAGTGTCCAAACCTGCTTGGATGTGTTTTAATTATTGCCCAATAAATAATTCTAAAACAATTTGTTATGTTTACTATGCACCTTTTCGTTTTAGTCTTATGTTATTACATACATATATAAAAAAAGATTAAATTTATTTGTGAAGCAGAATAAATATAACACGTGCAAATGCAAAATTCTTTCTATCCATTTTGATAAATTCGCTCCATCAAAAGGGAATAAAAATATGCACCATCTCCGTTTTGCCTATGCAATAAGTATTGAAAGTTGTTTTGAACAAGTACTGAAATATGAAAATTTTTGCCTCTGCTGTTTACACGCCTAATTAGTTCAATTTGTCGACGATTTATCCGGACAAAATAAACATCGATATTTTATAATTGCCTTATCTAGCAGTTTTGGATAATTCGCGATTTCTCAGTAACATAACTATACTGTATACAGGGTGTTCTGCATATGGAAAAATATAAAACAGTAGAATTTTGAAAACTGTCCGTCGCAAATTATTAAGTTTGTCCGTTTGCAATAAAATATTTTCAAGTGTATATTCAACTTTCCGGTTATACATGTCAACTTACTTATTTTAAAAGAAACTGCCTAGTTTTTGTGCATTTTTAGATTCTTCGTAAAAAATCAAAATATCTGGTATAAGTCAAAAATGGTTCCTAACGTAATAGATATTTATGATACAAATACCGTACAACGTTTTATCCACTTTCATAATTAATTTTTGTGTTTAAGTATATAATTAAATTTTAAAAATTGCGTTAATGATAAAGTTATAGGGCGGGTAGTCATACATTACCATACATGTGCTTTATTACCGCACATGTATGGTAAAAACTGTCATTACGACATTAAAAAAATCTGTAATATGTCACATTACAAAATGAAAGTAGATAATAGTATATTATTATACGAGTTTTATAAGACGCTATATAGTGGCACAAGTTGTTTCAAAGGAACGAGTGCCACAATAATGTCTTATAAAACAAGTGTAATATACTATTTTTTTCTATTTTGCATCTATTAATACTTTAAATTAAGAATATGTGCAAAATATAAACCTAGCAATATTTGGAATGATTTGACAATGGTTGGTAACACTAACCAAACCTAACCAAACAATAAAACAAGATTAATTTGAAATTAGTTGTCAATTTTACTTCACAACCAGCAACGAGCTTTTTTGGCATTCTATTGAAATGTGTAAACAAGCAAGTATAAGTAATACACCACCTGAACTAAGAAAAAGAGCCCAATTAGCTATAAATGATTTACTTTCGAAAAAATAATAATAAAATGTTCAAAATTTCACTATTTTCTTTTCTACAATTTTGTGAGGTTGGCTTTGGCTTTTGAAGCTGCGTTACCCACATGTCATTGGAAATTAATGGCAAGCAATGTTACCACTATGAAAAAATAAAAAACCGAAGTTCACAATGAAGCTATTATGAAACCCATTTGAGTTTCATAATGACTCTGTTAGAGACGCAAAATAGAAAAAGAATGTTTTGTAATTGCAATAAATGTTTAAATAGTGCAGTTCTAGTGTTAAAATAGTAGTTCACTTCACATCTCGCACACAAGTAAATCATATTTCACTCTTATCATAGCTTGCTGAGAGCGATTTTTTTTTCTAACACACGATATATTTACCACTTGCAAAACGTTGAGCTTTACAATCCTTGTTGCATAATCTAGCTATGCTTTGCAAAAGGAAATAATGAAAAATTTTCTATAAATCGAGAATCTCATACTATACATACATATTTGATGATGATATGAGTACTATGATATTTGTGAGAATTTATATGTTTAAAAACTGTATAACCAGTCTGTGCAGCTATGTAGTTTTTTAAATGAGAGTTTTGTTTCAACACATCCACATTAGAGGAATCATTTTAAATTATTACAAATGAGAAAATGCTGCAAATGACACTTTACAAATTATATTTTTATTAGTGTTACTTACCGACATTTCTGTAACAGGTTCCGTTATTCTCATGTCGGTCTTGTTGACAAACACATTTATTTCCCCGACAACTACTGAAGGGTGTATTGGCTAGACATTGCGTACTCTCCTCACAGTGATCACCAATTCCATCTGAAACTAAAACGAACACCAGTCATTTGTTTATCAGTTTCCAAAATTCAAAAAATGTAATTGGGAAACTCTTTTGTTCTATTATTTAAATTATAGATGAATACATAAGATGACACCTCTAGTACGTAATAAGAAATTATTAGAAAAATAATATTTTTATATTATAGTGACTGATTGTCCCAATACTCGTCACACACTTTATTTCTTTTTAAATAATAAACTAAATACGAGGTGTTCAAAAAATGGGTAAAACTTTGTATGGGCCCTAAGAAGTCGAAAAGTCTTAATAAACATAGGTCCGCAAATCTACGGTTACGGAAATATTAGCGATTTCATGTTTCTAATACTTTATGGTTTTTTATATTTAATAAATTTTGTGACAAAAATAACACCAAAGAAAAAAGTCGAATGGAGTTATATCAGGTGACCTGGCAGGCCATGCAACAGGTCCTCCTCCTCTTTTTAACTAAAGTAGTGAAATATGAATTCGCTCATATTTCCGTAACCGTGGATTTGCGGACCCATGTTTATTAAAGGTTTTCGATTTGTTTCGACCCATATTAGATACCCTTAAAAAGTTTTACCATTTTTTTATGCCCAATATACCAAAAAATAATTATAATGTTGGTTATAGATGAAGGAATTACTAATTTCTTATTTTAATTAAAAACATAGAAATTGATGATAATTTGATCAATGACTGTAATTGGACCTTTTGCCTTAGTGTGACAGGATTTAAATAATATTAATAGTTTTAATACTATAATGTTAGAGAAATTATATTTTAAAAGTTATATTTTTGCACAATATGGAAAAACTTTTGATATTAAACTGTAATTTGTATATGAAAACTTGAATTGAGCTAACTAGAATCGACCGGCAATTTTTAGTTTACCAGAAATGAATAATAATTACTCAAATAAATTACAAATGACCAAAATAAAGTAAAAATAGTACTTTAAAAATTTCAGAAGCTTTCAGAAAATTTTGCTACGGATTCGTTAGTTTTTCACCAAATGTATAACGGTACGCATGAAAGTAGACATGATATTGCAATCAATTTTCAATTGTAATTTAAATTTTTAAAATATTTTCTGAATTTTTCATATTTAACTTTGAAACGCGATTAACGAATTTAATAAGTAGGTACACTTTATGCAAGCTATCAACCGCTGCACGTTTACAATAATTTCATTGGCTGTCAAGCTGTCATTGCAACAAAACGTTAAAATCAGTCACTGAGATTCATGATCTTGGAGTTCTCTTCGATAGAAAATTAAACTTTAATAACCACATGAACTCAACAATCAACAGGAGCCTGAAAATGCTTGGATTTATAAAACGTAACTTAACTGAAATATCTAACATTAATGTAGTTAAAAATGTCTACTTTGCATATGTAAGATCGATACTTGAATACTGTTCTATAATTTGGTCACCTTTTTATTCCACACATAAAATCAGAATTGAACCTGTTCAAAATAAATTTTTAAGATATTTAGCTTATAAATTACATATTCCTGTGGAGCACATTGATTATAATGCTTTGAAAATCTCAAACAATATACATTCTCTTGAGAAAAGGAGAAAATACTTTGAAGTTGCATTTTTGTTTAGGTTACTTAACAATTTGAATGATTTATCTTCAATGTTATGTAGAATAAATATAAATGTCCCGACTAGAATTACTAGAGATATTAACACCATGTTCTATATTTCTTATCATAATAGATACTAATTATGGGTTAAATCATCCCTTAGATAGAGCATGTAAAACTGCAAATCTTTTAAGTCATCATATTGATATTTTCAGCACTAGTCTACTTAAAATTAAGTTATTTGTTTTTAGTACTTAATTTAGTGTGTAGTTACTGTTTTGTGAAAAAGGATTTTTTTCCGTTAATAAATGAATCGAATTGAATTGAATTGAATTGCCGTCAATTTATACTACCTATACAGGGTGTTTTTGAATAAAGTAGCACAAATGATACCAGAGAATCTAGACGTAAAAATAAGACGATTGAACTAAATATACCTTAGTCCAAAGTTGCACCCCTACGGAGTTACAGCTTCTTCAATGTTATGGGGCAAACATATATTTTCTTTAATAAATCCAGAACGCTTATGTCCGGTTGCACCAAGCTCTGCTAAACTAACAGCGTGGTAAATATTTAAAAGCGGCATGTTATTGGCTAAATGATTGTTATTTACCGCGTTGCTTGGCAACAAATTTAAAAGACCCAATAAGCTGCCGCTGCTAAATTTTAAACGCGCAATTAGTTAATTGGTGCAACCGAGCATTAGACACACAAAGTTTATATTTAGCACAGACACTTGTGTATTGATGGTGCATATTCTCTATTAATATTGTTTAAATTTGTTCGCCGGGGGCGCTGCGATCAACAATGTGGAACATATTTTCCCTTATATTCTTTTTACGGAAATCGGTAGGTAAGTGATTTATTGTACCAGAAATAGATACTACGGTTCAAATTACACATTTTTAGTAACTTTCATTTTGTTCATTTGAACAACCATTTCTGTGAAAAACACGTATTTACTTATGCATTGATTTACACACTGTGCGACTAAGCAAGCTGTTTTGAAAAAAAGTTATTCAAATTTCTTCAAACAAACAACAAACATTCGTCTCTTCCCCCTCCCTTTATTTGACAAGATAGAGAAAAATACTCCAAACAAAAAAGTTTTCTAATTTTCCATAAATTACAATATACTTAACTACTTTTGGCATATATTAACTCGAGATATTTTTGAGAAAAAACGTGTTTTTTATTTTGTCGTTAGTGTTACACCTTCTAGCGGTCCAGTCAGAAACTTAAAAATTATTTACAGCAATTTCTCTTGCCCACTTTTACTATAAATATTTTTTTCCGAAGGCTGTACGATAAATAGTTTCTGAGATACAGCCGGCGTCCTTTCTTATTTGGACACCCGGTTCACATAAATGCTCATATCAATTCACATGGTACAAACTTTTGGACGCAGCACGGCACAACAACAGCACCGCACTACCACCTATGTGAATGAAGCTTAAGAGTATAAATTGACACTAACACAATATTCAATAATGAAATACTGAAATGGTAATAAAATGGGTTCTTATGGTATAGTTTATTACATTTGAGTAGCTAGATTTTCCGCTGCCACCAGTCTATCTTTAGGGGAGACAGACAAACCCGTTGAATTTAATTTAAAATAAGGTATAAAGAAAACGGATCTTTCCCATTGGATGTTAAACAGTTTAATATGACAATTAAAGATGATACACGAAGAAACAACTTAGTTAATAAAATAATAAAATTAAAAAAAGAGACTTAACTTTCTTAGGTTCGGTCCAATCCTGTAGCTATAGATTAAAGTTGCTGGTCACTTATTTATATAAAACTAATTAAAACGAACAAAAAAAATTGAATTTAAGAAAAAAATCTAAATTTTGACTTATTAAAACAAATAACAAAAAAAAATAATTTTTCACTGTTTATTGTGTGCTTACTTATTGACGCTTACTTCCCGACTCTCTAAAAAGTACTCTCTTACAAAAATCTCTTGTTCAGCAATTTTACTCTGTGTACCAGGACAGGACTCGCTCTTATTATACTTTACTAACAATAATTACATTTTACATACTAATATAAAGTATTCATCTTGACTTTATTACAAAATAAGGAAAGTGATTTATTGAAACGGCGCGACCGCAATATTGGCACACTACAGAAATCATTTAAGATTGCTATTAGGTAGCAGAATAAGAAATATCAAAAATCTTATAAAAGTCGTAGCAGCTAACCGCAATAAAGTAAATCACTTGATTAAATAATTAGTCGGTCTGATTCTGATTAGATAGTCCCTTTTCATCGGATACATCTTTGAAACCAATTATCCCTCAACTTTTTTAAGCCAGATGTCTCCGATTTCGAAGACGAACTTACTATTTTAAGAAGGACTTTATAAATCACGAACAAACTTTAAAATAACACATTCTTAAAAAAATTATAATTTTTTTATTTAATTTGGCAACAGTAGGACACGAAATAGAAAAACATAATTTAAGTATAATTCCTATGATGTTAGTGACCTACAGCTTTGCTTAATCACATGATTTATTTATCTCTAAAAGCAGCATAATACTATTTTTATAACCCTAGTTCTCTCGTTCATCAAAATAAAATGCAACAAGCCATATTTTCTTTGTAATTATACTAGTTTTGTTACATTAAATTAAAACTGAGGCACTCGTAAAATTTTAACGGCTCTTGTGTCCGGTTACGACGTGATTAACGTAAAAAAAAAAGAAAAAGAACAAAAGCTCCATTGTACATGAAGTGAGAAGTTCAAAACTTACTTTTTAAACATCGACGTTCATCAGACGATTTTACCATACCATCCTCACAAACACACGTGTGATTTGAACCGCAATATGAGTTTGCTATATTGCAGTCATTTAAATATTTGCAGGGTTCTCCAATTTTTGTTACAACCCTGTTAACTTCGTCTATACAAACTGATGACTGATTACATTCACAAATGCCGTTTTTACATGTGGCATTTTGCAGTTCATCACAGTCGTCATTATTTTCACAAGGAATGAGTACTACAAATATTAAAGTAATGAAAAACATCAGTGGGTTAACTAAAAAACTGAAAACCAAATTAATTAGTTTGCTACCTCTATTGTGTTCTCCTTTAATAATCAATTCTTTTGCGAAAACAGAAAAGAAAGAGAGAAAAATGCCGAAGTACATAAAGTATGCCATTGTACTTTCTTAACGGACCAAATGCTACTCGTATATGTGCTTTGCTCGATAGAATCTCAAGCAAACTTATAAGAACCCACATGGACATTTTTTGTTTTATGCACAAAAACCAAAAGACTCCACTAGATAAGACAAGGTCATACGATGTGTATTTGGAGGTAGAATGTAAGAAATTTAAAGATTTTGATAACTACTTATACAATTTTTTAAATAATTGCCTTATTATAGTGGCAATCGGAATCGGATTCGCTGTTTTATCATTTGTATGTGTAATTAACAGATAATACTAAAACAGTACGACATTACGACATATACAAAATTATACATATCATATTTTCGGAAAATTTGGCGAATGTAGCTACCAGAGATTTTGGAAATTTTTTGATATTACCTTACTAATTTAGATCTCCTTGATAAAAGTGCTTAATTTACACATCCAAACATTGGATGTTTTAAGTTTTCAAACTGCTATAACTTTGGAAATATTGGAGACCGCCGCTTATTTTTAGCATTTTCGTAACCAGGAGATCCTAATTAATAAGGTAATTTCAAAATTTTTCCAAAATCTCTGGTAGCTACATTCGCCAAGTTTACCATATTTTCTTTTTATGAAAGGACAAAATGCGATCTGAAATATTTTGACACACACATAGACAATACTTATGATTGTCATAATAATTTTCGATTAAAAATTCAAAATTAGAATATTTCAGATTGAATTATGTTGTAATGAAAGAACATCCCATGTATACCGGCCTATAGATCGTACTAAGTTTTCAGTATTTTCTGTTGATTACATTTAAGTATACATAAATGTTTCCCGACTAAAATGGATAAAAGTTAAAAGTAATGAATTATGTGCAGTTCCAAATGTTATCACTTGATTTAATGATGCAGTAATAGACGTGAAGACCTGACACCGCATTAGAAGTTCTATAATAAGCAGATAAGATGCTACTTAAAAATATTTACGACCAATTTCTTACGAAAATTGATTTGTTTTATCAAAGTTTTTTAATAATGATGTGTGACTGGAAGAATATTATTAAAATAAAAGATATGCATAAAAATATTTATTTATTACTTTTCTTAAGAACGTGGATTATACTTCATACTGTGGGTTTCAATTGATGCTAGCACAGCGGTATAGTCATAAAACAAAGATTACAATGTTTAGTTTATTTTTTGTGGTCTTCAATTAGTTCAGTAGCCGTAATGAAATAAAAGAAAAACTAGTTGGCTGTTGAACTTGCCGTAGTGTTTGTTAAATTTGTGTTGTGTAAATTAGTAAACCGAACAGCATCTATACACTGGAATGGAAACAGTGGAAACCTTTTAGCCTTTTACTATTTTGACGCACAAACATAGCTGTTGTTAAAATATACAAATTTATACTTTAAATATATCAAGTGCAATGAGCCACTAATTATTGTTTCTCTGTTACATTTAATAGTCTCTACATAAACATGTTACCTATAATTTTAAATAAAACAAAATTGATATGTTATATCTAACACTTATAAACTCGTAAAACAGACAGATGCAAATTATAACTGACAGACTCAACTACTTTTAATAAATAAATATTCAGTATGTGTTGATCGAAACGATATTAATTGACACAAATGAGTTAAATAACAGTTAATTTAATTCAGTTATCATTTCTCTACTCTCCAGTCTATCATTTTTGTTATTTTAGTTAAATGTATCATGAAAAAATAACATACATTTGTAAAATAGAAAAAGATGTGGTAAACTTGGCGAATGTAGCTACCAGAGATTTTGGAAAAATTTTGAAATTACCTTATTAATAGGGATGTTGCATTTTTTTTAAATCTCGTTTTTCTCTGTTAGAAATGTAAAACGACTATATTAATAATACTCTACAGCAAAAATATTTATTTTTACTCAATATTTGTACATAAAAAAACGATTATAAATTGACCGTAATTCATAGTAATTTGTATTACTAGCCTTGAAACTAGAGTGTAATACACACTATTTTTTGTGCCGAAGTTTATTTAAATAAATAAAATTTACAAAATATTTGTTTAAATATTTGGTATTAGGGATTTTTTTTATATTGGTAACACGCGATACTTAAAATTGACACTGACAGTAGTAGCCGAAATAATAATCCGTTTCTATGGAAAATACAAATTTTCTTTATGATTTCAATGATGCCAATCGATAAATTAAAATTCCTAGTTTTTGCCGGTCTAGCCCGGCAAAACATGACTTTCCAGCCGATTTATACGATTGCAAAATGACTTATGCCAACCTGAGGCACAAAATAGATATTTATTTTATTAGGAGTATAAGCGAAACTTTTATGTGACGAAGTATGGAGAATTAACTCCATACGGAGTCACATGAAAGTGCTTATACTCCGAATAAAATACAATATTTTATTTTCAAATGGAATCATTCTAATCGTAATATGACAATCAATTTAATAAGTAATTTTGCAACTGTCATGCAACTGTCATACATTTTTGCAGATAATGATATAACTTATACTCCGCCGGAGTATAAGTCCTACTTATACGCCGCTCAAGAGTGGTGTCATAGAAATGAAACTTATACCTTGCCTACTCAGTCTTATAACATCATGTTATATGCCGTTTGAAAATAAAATATATTATTGCCGCCCGAAAACGCTTTGAGATCGGAGAGTCCTGTGTGAGGTCACGAATCTAGTTGACATTGGCATGTCTAAATATTTTTTACGGGTTTGACATTTTTCGAAATAAGTCAAAATGCGGGGTGCTGCACTGTGGAACTAGATTCGTGACGTCAGCAGTCTTTTGAGCCGATTCGGGTGTTTCCGGGCAATGCGTGGAAATTTCAAATTTTGCAATACTTTTTATTTATTTACTTGGAAAGTACGCACCAAAAAATGTTTTCAAAAATATTACATAATAGTGATAATTTGGTATCAGCTTTTCAAAAAAAATTATTTTGAAAATCATGCAAAGTTCCTATTAAGATCTCCTGATTACGAAAATGCTAAAAATAAGCGGCGGTCTCCAATATTTCCAAAGTTATAGCAGTTTGAAAACTTAAAACATCCAATGTTTGGATGTGTAAATTAGGCACTTTTATCAAGTTTTATTCACTAAAAATCCACTCACTAGTACCTATTGCACTAATTATTAATTAATTAATCATTACCATTTAATATTATTTATGAAAACCCTATTTTTAAAGCATTTTCTTTTTCTTGTTTTGCTGTCAAAGGAATTTCCCTTCCCCTTACTAAGAAATCAAGCGATCCTTGATTCTAAATTTTAAGGTTAGATTAGTGTTTCAAAATAAACGTGCCGAAATAGAGTAAATAAATCTTTTTTACTAAAATGTAATGCTTGATTAGTTAGTTCAATAGAGTCTACTGAGTGCATTTTTAATGAATAAAAGTTGAAAAAAGTGCTTAATTTACACATCCAAACTTTGGATGTTTCAAGTTTTCAAACTCCTATAACTTTGGAAATATTGGAGACCGCCGCTTATTTTTAGAGTTTTCGTAATCAGGAGATCTAAATTAATAAGGTAATTTCAAAAATTTTCCAAAATCTCTGGTAGCTACATTTGCCAAATTTTCCTTAATAGACTCTATACTTAAATTATAATATACAGGGTGTCCCAGAAGTGAGCTCCCAAATAGGAACCACTAATTCTTGAATTCAAAGATTCAACTTTCTGAACAACGAACCTAGTCGACATATCTAACGAAGGACTGGAGATAAACATCCTAGAGGAATCACTTCCTGATTTGGATGAAGAGGGAAATATGATTAACTTATTACCAATAGATAAATTTAATGTAAATAATCGAGTTTATTAACTTTTCTGTTGAATAACATTATATTGTAAATTCTCATTTTACGTAATTAAAATTTTACAACAAAATGGAGCCTTGAAATTAAATGAATCGCAATATTGTACATTTTTAAGTATGTTTTTACATTAACGTAATTAACTTTTTTAAGTGAATTAAATCGATTATTTTTTACTATAATTTATTCTCCCCCCCACTCTGTAGCATAAAAATCAGGCTCGGGAGACTCGGAAAAGAGCGAATTACAATAAAATATAATCGATTTGTCAAATTTACTTCAAAAAGTATCGTACACATCCTACTTCAGTATCCCATATCTTTGAAAATGAGAATTCTTCAAGGGAGTGTCTACCCTACCGCCGCGGCGGATATATTGGTTTTTATAGCTGACCGCCGACGAATATTTTATTTTAGATTGCCAATCACCGTGTGATTGTAGGTTAAGTTAAGTACTCGCGTAGCGATCGATTTATGCTATTATTTAGAGGAAAAAAAACCTACCAAAAGAACCTAACCTTATCCGGACTTATAACCACTCCGAATAAATAACACATATACCTACTTAAAATAATAAAAAAATGATAACAAAACTAAGGAACCGAACCAACACCACTTGGATTACGAAGCAGAAGCTCCAATAACCACACCACATATGCTAGCTATTTGTTCTGAACAGTACAAACGTTCTAGTGACCATTGTAGCGGCTGAAAGCACCCTAAAAATCAAACGCATCCTTGTTTCCTATACAACTTGTTTAGTATGCAATGACCACCAGAATCAGTTTTATTGGTTATCACTAACCATCAGTAATTAGTTGTTTACAACAATTATTTGTAAACAATTTGGAAGGCACAGTTTTTCCATCGAGAGTTATCTTTAGCTATAAATTCATTTTATACAGGCTGTTTCATTAAGGGTGGCCACCGGCCATATCTCGGGAACTACTGGGCACAGAAATCCAGGGAAAAAAATGTCATTACTAAAGTGGCCATGAGAAAATCCTGGAAATTATTTTTAAGCTCCGCATTTCGCCGCAAGGGGGCGCAACTGAAAAGTAAATATTAAAATTCTAAATTTCTCCGAAAATTCCCACATTAAGGTATACCTTTGGTAACATCATTAGAAAGCTTGGACAATTCTGCATCATTTTAGTTTAAGGCTCATTGGCGTACGAGCTTAGTAGGAGTGGGGGAAGCTATTGAAAGTGTAATCATTTAAATCGCTGTAACTTCTAAACGACTTATTCGATTTTAGTAAACTTAAGCTTGTTTGGAAGAGAAATGTAGGTACTTTTAATTATCGCATCCAATGGTACACGATAGTTCCTAATAAAATTGCCAGAGGGCGCAATTTGAAATAATAACAGTTTTTTTGCTTTTATATCAAAATTTTAAATTAGATGGTATATTTATGATACCATAATCGGAAAGTAGATTAAATTTGCAAGAGAAAACGTGAAAACCGCAGCTCGATATCTTCGTTCGTTTCAGAGTTATTGCCAAAAGAATAATTTTTAACACTTTAATTGAAGATACGATTGTTTTCATAGTTCCGTGGTCAAGCAATCCAAGACAAAAAATATTTTAAAACTTTATTATGTGTAGGTTTGTCACTCATTATGCCAAGGGCCCAAAAACTACTTTAGAATTAATAAAATAATCATGGAAAACTTCGAATTTAGGCACAATAATTATTTTAATATGGTTTTTTAAAAATAAATCTAGAAAGCCGTGAAACAAGATCGGCAGGTTTCCAAGGAGATAAATAAATTGGAATAGTTGTCAACTGATTTAATTTTGATAGGTGTTGTGTTGACAAAAGTTTATTTTTCTACAAACGTTAGTAAAAATTGAATTTTCTACATGGCCCACTGCAATTAAAAGTGTCATATTAAATTTAACACCAGTGGAATGTTCTTCTATTGGATTTGCGTTGGAACTCATCTTTAGTTTAATTACTTTTGAGGTGATTACTTTTTTGACAAGCATGTCACATTTAAGATTTTTCCGTAAATGTCACAGACCACAGACTACTATTTTTTATGGTAATTTTTGGAATTTTTAATAAGACTTTGAAATGCATTTTACTGTGTTTGTAGAAAAAATAGTGTATGATTTACGTGTTAAAGGTGATTTTATTTTGTTCGTAGGGTTGCTCCACTCGCAGCGCTCGTTCCGCAATCTTCCCCACTCTCAAAATAAAATCTTACTTTTAACACTTGTATCATAAATAAATATTTTGATGACTATAATTCTTTTTGAATTTCTTTTTATCTATTCCAAAAATTGTGCTACATCCCTCAAGAATTCGCAATTCCTCTCCCTGGTTTTATGAACTGATGAAGCCAGTTTTACTAGCTGTGGCATCGTTAATTTACATTACACAATACTTATGCACTAGGTATTGGCCACAAACAAATCCTCATTGAATACGCGAAGTGGATCACCAAAACTGGTGGTGCAGAGTTTCAGCATACAGAATTATCGGACCGTTTATTTTTAATGGCTATCTAAATGGTGAATCTTACGTAAGCATATCGTAACCCTCGACATTGGTATAAGCCATTTTTGAGAGATGTAGCACAAATTTTGATATACTCGTAGGTAACAAGAAATTCAAAAAGAATCAAGGAGAAACTTTTGTCAACACAACATCTATCAGAATTAAATCAGTTGACAACTATTCCAATTTATTAATTTCCTTGGAAACCTGCCGATCTTGTTTCACGGCTATCTAGATTTATTTTTAAAAAACCATATTAAAATAATTATTGTGCCTAAATTCGAAGTTTTCCATGATTATTTTATTAAATCTAAAATAGTTTTTGGGCCCTTGGCATAATGAGTGACAAACCTACACATAATAAAGTTTTAAAATATTTTTTGTCATGGATTGCTTCACCACGGAACTATGAAAACAATCGTATCTTCAATTAAAGTGTTAAAAATTATTCTTTTGGCAATAATTCTGAAACGAACGAAGATATCGAGCTGCGGTTTTCACGTTTTCTCTTGCAAATTTAATCTACTTTCCGATTATGGTATCATAAATATACCGTCTAATTTAAAATTTTGATATAAAAGCAAAAAAACTGTTATTATTTCAAATTGCGCCCTCTGGCAATTTTATTAGGAACTATCGTGTACCATTGGATGCGATAGTTAAAAGTACCTACATTTCTCTTCCAAACAAGCTTAAGTTTACTAAAATCGAATAAGTCGTTCAGAAGTTACAGCGATTCAAATGATTACACTTTGAATACCTTCCCCCACTCTTATTAAGGTCGGTACGCCAATGAGCCTTAAACCAAAATGATGCAGAATTGTCCAAGCTTTCTAATGATGTTACCAAATGTATACCTTAATGTGAGAATTTTCGGAGAAATCTAGAATGTTTATATTTACTTTTTAGTTGCGCCCCCTTGTGGCAAAATGCGGAACTTAAAAATAATTTCCAGGATTTTCTTATAGTTACTTTAGTAATGAAATTTTTTTCCCTGGACTTCTATGCCCAGTAGTTTCCGAGATATGGCCGGTGGCCACCCTTAATGAAACAGCCTGTATACCTACCGTAAGAAAATGAATTTTGAGTTCAGGCTGGAAAAATCTGAAAAATTTTTAAGTTTTAAATATAATAGGAGTAATTAATAAATATAAAAGCTGAAAAAACGATATTTTGTGTAAAAAGTCTAAAACGTTATAGTATATTAAGTATGGAGAACGGTAAGGGATTTTTACCGTTCGACATGCTTATAACATTTTTTGCACGATCCGTCAAATTCACGTATTTATGGGTTTAATTAATGAATAGTAACCAAACTAAAATTTGTTCATGTCAAAGTGACAACTATAAAATTATCTAAAATAAAGTGACAAAACTTTCAAATGACATTACTTACCGTTCAGTAATTTGTAAACAAAATCTACTATGCTTTTAATTAAACCAGTAAATACGCGAATTTGACGGATCGTACAAAAAACGATATAAAAAATTAATTAATTCCATAATTCCAGCTGTGCTGAAATCAGGTTGAAAAAACAAAATATATAAATTGTAGTGTTAAATATAATGAATGTGTTTTAGGGAGAGGAGTGTCTACCCAACCGCCGCGGCGGATATTTTATTTTAGATTGCCAATCGCCGTGTAATTGTAGGTTAAGTATTCGCGTACCGATTTATGCTGTTATTTAAAGGAAGGAAAAACCCATACAAAACAACCTAACCTGGTCCATGACTTATAACCGCTCCGAATAAATAACGCATATACTTAAAATTAAAATAAAGAAGGGAAATATCAAGAGAATCGAACCAACACCACTTGGATTACGAGGCCGATGCTCTAACCACTACACCGCGGCGGCTTATGCTAAAAAGCTAAACATACTATTTGTTCAGAACAGTGGAAACCAACGGCGGTTGGCAATCTAAAATAAAATATCCGCCGGCGGTCAGCTATACAAACCAATATATCCGCCGCGGCGGTTGGGTAGACACTTCCTTTAGGGAGCTTTAACAAAAAATATGTTTGTAACTCGTACCTAAATCAGTTTTTTGGGACTCATCTGCTATTATACGGAAAAACTTGATTTTAGGTATCTACTTGTTACAAAAATAACTATTTTAGTACCCGATTAAAGAAATGTTAAACCTAAGTAGCATTTTTAATTTACCTACTGGCATTTATAAAATTTAACAAAACGACGGACCCATGTATGTAGGTACAGATAACATTTCGTGTTGATATTATTGCTTTTATATAAAATTATGGCCATGTAAATAGTTCGCTAGACAAGTTTTTCTTCATAATTGACGAGCGCTTTAAAATCCAAATGTTATTAGAAGTTGTACCATTCTAAAAGTATATTTGCATATGTTCAAAAAGATGTTAATTAAGAAGCGAATGAAAAATCTATGGTGTTGCCTAAGAAGTTTATTGCGGAGCTTCTGGATGATATGTATTTAATGATTGCGAATTCGTTAAGCTCGTAAACTCGAAAATTAGCAAAACTCAACCCTTTTTTCGTTCTATTATAAAACACTTATCGATATTGAATCGTATACGAGTATACTATTAAAGTGCGTTAAAAAGATAGGGATCCTCGATCCTGATTCTTTAGTCTTCTGTGAAACTAAACTGCTGGCCAATTGAAACGTAACAAGCGAATTTTTAGGTTGAATTTAAAGTCAAATATTTTGAAAAGGAGAAAAGATATCAACATGAGGTTTTCAGGATTCAAGAGATAATTTTATTGCGAAAGCAGTAGTGTGACCCGATTTTTTTACTTTGAAGTACGTTACTATCTACAGGGTATGAAAGAAAGTCGTCTTTCTTTTCTCAAACTTTATACCTACCGGAATTCCACAAAAAAAATTTTATATTTTTTTTATGTCGATTTTTTTAGTCCCTGGTTAATGAGGGAAAAACCAATTTCTCAAAAATTTTATTCTTCTTATTTTATAAGATACCGAATTTTTTATTAAATTTAATATTATTGAACAGGTTTTTGCAATAATAATTATGCTGCCATTTTGAAAGCACATGTCATCATGTGATATGTCGATAAAAAGGTAATTTTAAGTAGAATCTAATTCTTACGGAAAAAATATTCCGGGTTGTTTTAAAAAATTTGAAAGTTAGTAGGTGGCCCTTCCGGTGAAACCGGGAGTGTCATCAGATTGTTTCAAACGTCAAAATGATTATTCCTTTCAACAATCAAACCATGCCAAATTTCAAATTAATACAGTTAAATGTAACAAAATGGTGGGGGTTGTAAAACGATTTCGTAGCCACCCGGTATACACGAATATGAGCAAATTTTTAAAAAAATGAAAAACTCGTTTCGAGGTTATAAGTCACTTAAACCAATGGTGAACATAAACTAACTAAATTCCATTCTATTCCATTAAGAAAATGGCCTCAAAAATGAATTAAAAAATTTACCAATTAGCGAACGTGTACCGATTTTTAATAAGCCACTGGTGACCAATAAATTATGAAAGTACAAAAAGTGTACTTTTTATAAGGAAGCCATTCATAAGGTATCATAATCAACTACAGAGATTGGTTCTTACATAACACAATACGGCCGAACGACAAAAAACAAAAAAAAAATCAAATTTTCAGCAAAAATTCGGTATCTTATAAAATAACATAACATATAACATCAAAATTTTGAGAAACGGACTGTTTTCCCATTAAGTAAGGACTAAAAAAATCTACAGCAAAAAAATATTTAAAAAATTTTGTGGAATCACGGTAGTTATAAAATTTGACAAAAAAAAGAAGACTTTCTTTCATACCCTGTAGATAGTAATGTACTTCAAAGTTAAAAAATCGGGTAACACTATCGTTTTCTCAATTAAATTATCTCTGAAATCCTGAAAACCGCATGTTGATATCTTTTCTATTTTTCAAAATATTTGACTTTAAATTCAACCTAAAAATTCGCTTGGTACATTTCAATTGGCCAGCAGTTTATTTAGTTCATACTTTGCATGAAGTGCATATATCAATATTATAAAATTCGGTTCCCACTACACATTATCCTGAAAAAAATCTAACATATTCTGATTCAAATATTTGAAAAAATCTAAAATTTCAAAATATATTTTTCTCGTTCTCTAGATTATTTGCAGTTATTTAGTTAAAAATATATCGGCAAATTTAAATCATTTATTTTCGCATAATTTATAAAAAAAGCTTAAGAAATAAAAACAATCAACTTGAAACAAATAATAACGAGAACCAAAAAGATTATTACTTATATAAAAACTATAAGAATACATATAAAAAACATTGATTTTTGTGATTAAAAATATATTAACGAACTAAAAGAGTTCACGTTCAAAATTGTTTAATACAAACGACAATCTTTTCGAACTTTTCTTACGTTTCACTTTAATTTTTAGTAAATCATTTTGATTTGTTTGCAGTTGATTGGTTGTGACTGATTTAAAACTGTTGCTAGAAAATATCTCTTATTTTTGATCAAAAGTCGATTAATCTATGTGGTATATTGCTATTCTGTTTAAATTATATTTTTCTCAAAATACTCATTCCTATGACAATTAAACCATATAAGAATTTGCTAATATTTTTCAATCAAATAAATATTATAGATGTTAAGATACAAAATAATGTCTAGACTCTATAGACAGCAATACATTTAAATAGCAATGTTTGTTTTCACAATAACTGCGGTTATTGAACGTGATATGAAAATGGAATAATAATTCAAATGAGTTTCTGATCAGAATTAGCTTTTTTATTAATACATTTTACATATACATAAATTATTATTATTCTCTTAAAGTACTTACTTAATTTTTGGTTATTCATAACTGACATGTTCAAAATATAAGTAAGTAATATAAAACTTATATAGGTTGTTAAAAAAAGGTAAAACTTTTAAAAGGTACGTAGTATGGGCCGAAACAAGTCGAAAAGTCTTAATAAACATAGGTCCGCAAATCCACGGTTATGAAAATATGAGCATAACTAAAGGTAGTAAGTAAGTATGTATTTCTAAAATTTAGACTGTCATTAAAACTATCATGAGAGCTATCATAAAATTTCGAAAAATTGACAAATTTTCAATTCAAACTGACTGAATATTCTGTGAAAATTCCAAAATTTTTTGGATTAATATAACCTCTTTTATAAAATGTCTGCGTTTTTAGACATTGTATTTTTTGAAAAATTACCCATGGTTTTCTTTGTTACTAGAAAATTCGGTAAAATTGGCTAATGTAGCCCAGAGCGATTTTGGAACAAATTTTGAAATTACCTTATTAATTAAGATCTGCTAATTACGAAAATGCTAAAAATAAGCGTCGGCCTGCAATATTTCCAAAGTTATAGGAGTTTGAAAACATCCAAAGTGTGGATGTGTAAATTAAGCACTTTTAATCACTGAAAATGCATTCACTAGTACCTATTACAATAATTATTGACTAATTAATCATTACCATTTAATATTATTGATGAAAACTATATTTTTAAGTCATTTTCTTTTTGTTGTTTTACTGTCAAAGGAATTTCCCTTCCCCTCACTACGAAATCAAGTTATCTTTGATTTTTCATTTTAAGGTTAGATTTATTGTTTTAAAATAAACATGCCGAAATGGAATAACAAATCGTTTTTACTAAAATGTAATGATTGATTAATCATTAGTTAGTCCAATAAGTTCTATTGAGTGCATTTTCAGTGATTAAAAGTTGATAAAAGTGCTTAATTTACACATCCACACTTTGGATGTTTCAAGTTTTCAAACGGCTATAACTTTGGGAATATTGGAGACCGACGCTTATTTTTAGCATTTTCGTAATCAGGAGATGTTAAATAATAATTCAAATATGAATGATAATGCATCGAAAATTCCTGATTTTATGGTCTATTATAAATTTGTCAAAAGAAAATTGTCAGACTATTTTACATTTTAACCAACGCTTTTACAATTATTAAAAAAAAATAAGTTTTGTGTCTTTGTATCTAATTTGATTCAAATTTTTCTTCATTTCGAATTTTACTCATACCTATTTTCCAAAACTTGTACTTAAAAAGTTCTCCTTTGGGAGTGAGTTCCTGTAACATTGTACAGCTGTTACCTCCATATGCAGTCTAACCGTTATTTAACTAAAGTTAATTTTAATTTTATATGAAAGCGACCGTTGGGGGATTAAAAATCTAAAATTTAAAATAATAATCCTCTATCAACTGTTAAAGTCCTGCTACAAAAATCGGTCTCACCCTGTATAATAATAACAAGCTGTAGCCAGAAAAATGTAAGTTACTCATGAGCTTTGCATGTTCAGTAAGTAGATCATATATGAACCATATGTTTATTTAAAGTGAATTTCCACCCAAACTGAAATTTATCTACAATAGATAAAAATAATAATTAACCACCTGTAAAACTTTATTTTTTCTTCTAAAATTAAATCAGCATCTGCATCTGCGCTGTCTAGATATCTCAGTTTAGCATAGACTATTATCAATGAATGAAACTGTCGTCAAACAGTTGCTGCTTATCAGTGCATTAGTGAAGACGTCTGTCTCTGAGGATACCTACGTACCGTAAATTATTTAAAAGTGACAAAATCAGCTTCTCTAGTTTATTAAAAATGTAAGTTCTTAAACAATTAGGATTCTTGTTGTTTACTGTAAGATGTTGAATTCTATATAAAAAATCTGTTTGAACATTGATATCTATAAGTGAAATGGATAAAATAGGTAGATTAAGTACTTTTTTACTTTCAGAAATTTACAAAAAGCATTTTTTTCACATTTAACTCGCATAATTATTTTCTTACATAAATTATGTATATTCTAATTATCAATAATGGCAAATAGTATTCGTAAAGAAGGAAATATTTCAAGAAAATATCCTTGAAAGTCTTGAAACCAAGAATGCGTCCACTAATGATAATTCTCTGTAATAAATTAAAACATCCATATTATAAATTTTGCAACCAGTAGGTTTTTGAACTATAAATTATAAATTAAAACAAATTTTGGCAAAAACATAATGTTTGTCATTAATTAAAATATATGGGTTTGTTTGCACGATAGCAGTTATAACACATAGCCAGATACTTAAAAAATAAATTTTATCTGCTTCAGTCCATTTCCTTTATTATTTAATGTGAAAACAACATCATACGTTAGGTAATAATAATTATTATGATTTTATACATTATATGGTGTTTTTGAAAATCACCGATTCTATGATCCAAAATAGACCGATTTAACCCAATTTATCTATATACAAAAGTTCTTCCTTACCGAGATACCTACAGGATGATTTAAGAAATGTTTAGTGATTTTTTTAAAGATTTTTTTAAGTTTACTCAAATGTATATCTACAATAAAATATATTTTTAATACATGCAATTATTAACATTAAATTATCTCAACTAACCAGTAGGTAAACTCATTTTTATAATAATAATTGGTAGGTAAATATAAAATATTTTAGATACCCACCACCAGGGTTAAAGAATAACTTTGGTTCTAAAAGACTCAATTTTGAACAAAAACACGTAAATTAATATGTGTAGAAAATAATTATTGTTTTGTGTACCTACTTATAAAATACAGGGTGTCAAAATTTGAAAACTTTCCATCGCGATCATCTCTGGATCTAAAAATACTACATTTTAAACAATAACAGGACAATTTCGATATTAAAATCATTTTAAAATATTTCTCTGGTCCACACCTTTTATCCCCACCCACCCGAACTATGAAATCTCAAATTGCAATATAGGTCATATTGTGCATCGTTGGAAATAATTTGGTTCTCTTTACATAAAAACTTCATAAAGTCATATGAGAAGTTATTATTACATATCTAATAATAATACTAATACGGATAAAGCCAAATAGATAAAACTGGGATTATCCGGGCAGATCGCTTATTACTCAAAACAACTGGATAAAAGCAATAAAAAAATAGTGACTTCTATCTTTATGTGACTAAATCATGATTTATCCAATCATAAAGTAAGAAACGAATTACAAAGAGAAGCAATTGAGGCGTGCTGATGCAAAACTTCTTCAATGTAGCGTGAATAATAATTATACTAGAAGCAAGATAAAACTGTACTTCTTTTTACTTTCTTATACGTAGTATAAGGAAGTATTGTAATCGTGATTTTTTTCGACTTCGAGATTTTGATGGATTTACACGTTTTGAGGGCCCCTGAATCCATTTTGACCATTTTCGCCATGATGTCTGTCTGTGTGTCTGTGTGTCTGTCTGTCTGTCTGTCTGTATCCATCATAACTCAAAAACGAGTTATCGGATTTGATTCAAATTTCATATTTAAGAGTTTGAACAAAATTGTGGGTGCCACATTCAATGTTTTTCATCTAGCACCAAAACAAGTGACAGTTACCTGATGACATTTTTAGGTTTTTTAAGAATATCTTGAAAAATAAACAATTTATGAGATTTTTTTATTCTTTAACATTGATTTAGAATTGAATTTTGAACAAATTTTGTTTGAACTTTTTTTTGAAATTCCGTCAAAAAAATTTCAAAAAAACTAGATATTCTTAAAACACTTTATATTTCTCATAGCGCGCGTTGATAGTTGAATTCGATGGTCGAGGTAGACCATGTGTTTCATTATATGGCTGCCAAACAGAGGGTCCCGGGTTCGAATCCCAGAAGGACCGGTCCATTAGTTTTTTTATTTTACTGGTTTCTATGGTACCGAAAACAATAATAATGAATAAATAAATGTAATTTCATAACGGTAGATTTTTTTTAAGTGAGTAATAGGTCAAAAATCTAAAATAAAACACTTTTTGTCGTAAAATTCGGTTATAATGAGTGGGACAAGGACAGATTTATGCGTATTGCAATAAGTGCGACAGAGACTATTTGAAAATTGCTGGAAACCTTCAAAATGTTTACAAGAAATTTAACTTAATTTCTTTAGGAAGAGTAATTATTGTGACACTATCCGTAAGTATAAGAAAGTCATGTGTTGGGCACATCAGATATTTTTCATTCATTATTGTGGCTATGAATTATTAAAAGAAAAATGAAGCATAAGGTACAAAAATAAATTAAATATTTAAAAATTTTGTACATATGTAGGGTTTGTGTCCTTTAGGACCTAGAAAATTTTATTCTTTGTCAACATCCAATAAAAGTCGATATATTTCCTATATTAAAAAAAAACATTGAATTTTATCATAATCAGAAAGTTAAAAAGTATGAAAAGTTGCAAATTTAAAAAAAAATCTAAAATAATGCATGGAGCACAACAGGACATAATAGTATATTATATACTAAGGGATTGAGGTACATCATTTAATCCCTGAGGGTGAATTAAATTTCATAAGCGAGCAAAGCGAGCGAAAGCAATAATTCACCCAAAGGATTAAATGATACCTCAATCCCGTGGTATATACGCTATTTTTTGCACGTCCGAAGAATTTGCATGTGAAATCATTCTAAATTTATGCTTGTCAAAGTGACAAACGTATCGGCAATAACAATGAAATACTGTCCAAAATGACAAAAAATACTCGTGAAACCTAGCAATGTAAATTTAATCCCTTGAAATTAAATAGTTCACTTCAGTCCCTGTAAAGAGGGATTAATTAGCACATTTAATCCCGGAAGTGCAAAAAAATTAAAAATAGTGGCTATAGGAGTAGGTATATTTGACAACAAGAGATGAAAATAACGTTTCTTTTTTGCGAGGTGAGAATTTGTACATGAACTGCGTAACATCGAGTGAGACAACCTCACGAACGACAAAAAAATTTATTTCATGTCGAGTATTAAATAGTTATTTGTGTATCAAGGCCGTAAAGATGTTTTTTTTTTGGTTGAATCTGTTGTTTGCGTCCGAGGCGTTAACCGAGGCTGCAATTCAGATGAAACCAAAAAAGCACTTTTGGCCGAGGTGCACACAACGTTAAAATTTGATCACAAAACACAAAATTTATTTTTTTTTTGAGATTTTGCTGAAAAACATAGTTACCTTAGACACCTAACAACCAAAGCATCTCCTGTCAAATTTAATATTAAGCGTCACTTTTTACTTCAGTTTCTGACAGTTTTGTCCCAAAAAAGTAACATCTGACAGAAGTGAGTGAGTAGGCAAGGTATAAGTGTCATTTCTATAACACCACTCTTGAGCGGCGTATAAGTAGGACTTATACTCCGGCGAAGTATAACACAAACACAAAACACAAAATAAAATATTGTATTTTATTCGGAATATAAGCACTTTCATGTGACTCTGTATGAAGTTAATTACACTTCCATATTTCGGAACATAAGGTTTCGCTTATAGTTCAGGAAAAATAGACTTTAACCTGGAAAAAAATTGTTACAGGCTGAATTTTTGCATGCACCTTAGTATTATAGCCCTCTATAATGTGTGAAAGTTCCCAATCGATTTGATGGCTGCTAACTGAGTTACTCGAGGTCAAAAGTCGCGACAAACAGTTTTTTGCAAATATCTCGAGAACGGCGACCTTTATTGAAAAAAATATAGAGAGGTAATTTTTAGCTGAGGCACTTTTCGTTTTTTATTTATTTGTGAATTTATTGCATTTATTTGGGCATTTATGATACAGTAATTAACTTTCTTTAGTTTCGGTGAGGGATTGTTCCGTCACCAAAGTTTGGACAAGGAAATGCGATGGATCGATGTCGTTATCGATTTCCTCGTTATCAATATTAAAATTTTCCATGTTCATACATGTTTGGCCATTACATTGGCTACAAACTACAGAAAAGTCAATCCTGCTTTCCGACATCCACAATTGGAACCACAGCCTTTCTTACACTTACAAAATACTCTATTGAGTAATCCATCAGGAGCGGCTTGGACCAGAGTTGTAACTGGCTCTAAAATATTATTTTGTAGTACCCATCCCCAGTCCTGAGGATCAACTTCTCCATTCCAATTGTGGATGTCGGCGAAAAGCAGAATTGAACTGTTCTGTAGTTTGTAGCCAATGTAATGGCAAATCATGTATGAACATGGAAAATTTTAATATTGATAACGAGGAGATCGATAACAACATCGATCCATCGCATTTCCTCGTCCAAACTTTGGTGACGGAACAATCCCTCACCGAAACTGAAGAAAGTTAATTACTGTATCATAAATGCTTAAATAAATGCAATAAATGCACAAATAAATAAAAAACGCCATAAATATACATATTGAATAATAATTCATTATCCAATTTCCATATCCTAAGATCAGTCGTTATTCTTCGTAGTGAAGTAAGTCTTCTACGTTCTTAGTTTTTGAAACGCTATATCTCGTGAACGATTGCCCCTACAAAAAAACTTCTAAGTTTTTATAGCAAATTGCCTCAGCTAAAAATTACCTCTCTATATTTTTTTCAATAAAGGTCGCCGTTCTCAAGATATTTGCAAAAAACTGTTTGTCGCGACCTTTGACCTCGAGTAACTCAGTTAGCAGCCATCAAGGCTGCTAACTGAGTTATTGATTGATTGATGGGGAACTTTCACACATTATAGAGGGCTATAATACTAAGGTGCATGCAAAAATTCAGCCAATTTTTTTCCAACTCAGCCTTTTTTTTTCGTCTATTTTTCCTGGATATTATACTCCTAATAAAATAATAGATATTTATTTTATTAGGAGTATAAACGAAACTTTTATGTGACGAAGTATGGAGGTGTAAGCGCCGAGCGGAGCGAGGAGAATTAACTCCATACGGAGTCACATGAAAGTGCTTATACTCCGAATAAAGTACAATATTTTATTTTCAAATGGAATCATTCTAATCGTAATATGACAATCAATTTAATAAGTAATTTTGCAACTGTTATTTTGCAATTTTGCAATTTTGCAAATTTGTTATTTTCTCTCTACCGAGAATAGAATATTTTCTCACTAGAGAGGAAAAATAAAACTTTCATGTAAAGAAGTTATGTTATAGAAAAATGGGTATTTTCATATATAAGAGTGGAAAAAATATATGTGCGATTTTCTAAATCTGCAATTTTCAGTTTTCCAATAAACCTACAAAATAAGTCGTCAGATTATTATTTAAATTTAGCAACATTACCAAGTGTAACTCTAGGAGCCTAGGGTCATATCTCTACTTAATACAAAAACCGTCGCCAATAATTCAAATTAAAACATAACTGATGGTACAACACAATGAAACGTTTGTTGAATCAATAACAATAAATTATCATTAAACCACTTTAAACTCACAACTACATAACGCTTTTATTATTTAATTATTAAAAAAAAATATATTTCCGATATTTCACAACCCATTAAGAAGTTGTAAGATAAATACATCTTCAATTCATAAATTAATTGTAAGACTTTATTATTCCCATTGTAAAAACCGCACATGTGGTATAAGAATAAACACATACAACATATGTCGCAATAAATAATTACACATATTGATATAAACAAATTTTGAACACATTTATACATATTATAAAGCCAGTTTAAATTTAAATCAACCAATGACATTTCTTATATACGTATTTGGGCTTTAAGAAAAATTATCATAAAGATAATCATAATAGGAGTTTCATCTGGGTTTATAATTTTTGAAGGACAGAATGATGATACATCCTGGGTGTGATTTCGAGCACGAAACAAGCATATAAGTCTACATAAACATTAGTTAGTTAAATATAACCAGCGGATATTAAAAAATGTTACCTATATTGTTTTTACTTCCTTAACACCAGTAAAAATTTTACTTTATAGAAGGTATCATTACTGTCATTGAATAACTTTTAGAAACTTCTAGATGGTTTGTAGGTGGTTCAATGTAGACTATATTTTAATAAACTCATGTCCAAAAAGGTATCGTGTGTGAGCTGCAGTTTCTACGGAGTGTCTCATTTAAAATTAATACAGTCTGATAAGTTCTCGATATTGTTAGGAGTTAAGATTTCAATTTGTGTACAATCTTGAAATTTCGGTTTTGAGATGCTCACCTCAAAGTGGCCCTGGCGAATAGAGCCAATTTTCTCTCTATTGCTCTGTATTAAAATGTTGGAGATATCGAAAAAAATTATTAACATAATTATGTTGTTGAGAATTCAATAATCCGAATAAAACATTCTGCACATGCTAATTTTACTAAATGCACGTTAAGGTTTTTCGGAAAATTATTATAATATATTATAATACTAAAATTACCAAATTCAAGTAGTAGCTTCTCCTTGAAACTGTAACATTTGAAATAGGTACTTATACTTACTAGAGTTTCAAGGATTGTTTAGAATAGTTTAAATCGATTATGTAATCTATTTACTGCATCTGATGATGTTTTTACTACAAAGTCATAAATACATTCATTTACACAAAATTACTATCTCCCAAATGATAAATGTCTTTATTACTGAAATTACCTATATCAACTCGAAATATAAATCTACTTTAAAATTTACAATTACCTAGGTACTTTATTCATAATAATTACTACACAGGCATACACAAAAGAAATATGAGTCCAGAAGTCCTACGGGGGTATAGTTCCAAATGAAATTTGGTATGAAAATAAAATACAGAACCTTTTAAACATATACAAGCTCCAAATATAATGTTAGACAATATATTATGGCTATTTCACTTTAACACCCTGTTAATTGTGTCAACCTGCCAAGCCTTAAATAGCTCAGCATAACTATTTTTGAAAAGGGGAAACAAAGCTGTACTTCTGGAAACAAACGACAAAACATATTTACATGTAGTTTTATGAGTTTCAAGGTATGTTTTGGAAGTGATCAAAATAGTTGCATACTTTAAAATAAAATAAAATATCTTTCAAATCATTCACCAAACTTCATAAACTTTTTCTTATAAAATTTTATTTTAATTTACTTCCAATTCCTTATGCAAGGAGATTGTGAATAGTTAAGTATCAGTGTTATTCAATACTTTCAATGAATTTTATGATTCCGGTTTGAGAGCATAATTCTCGTATAAGTGGCCATAAGTCCATAACTCAACAATTTTTGGTTGAAAATGACACCCTACAATAATTTAGAAACCATTAATGTCATTTCAAATCAAACGAACCGTAAAATTTACCTCAGAACAACTGTCGTACCTACATCTATTTATAAGTTATTATTAGATTTACAACTGCTACACTTGCACTTGTGTAGAACGGAGATAATGACATCTTAAAATCCATGTGCCAACCTCTAGTTCAAGATTAACATTTACATAACTCTGTCACACCTCCGTTGACTTATTCTGTTATGCTTTTGAAAGTTCTGACTAGATTTAGTTCTCATAAAAACAGTAATTTTATGTTTGTATTATAAATAGATACACTATATTATGGGACTAATAGGTAATAAAATAATTAGTTACATTGGAAAATATACAGTTATACAAGTCCTGTAAAGTGAAAAAATTCGAAAATTTAATTATTTTTTAACAGAAGTAAAATTGAGATTACAATATTTTTGTAATGATAACTCCCCTAAAATATGTAACATACGAGGTAATAAAAACTTTGCATGCCTTCCCGCCAAAGGGATTATAGTCCGATACCGACTTAATTAAGTTTCTAGTTTCTACACTAAAAAATAAAAAATATCGGGGATATGTCCAGCATACGACTTTCTTGTACGATGCGATTTTTGAAAATTGTCATTTTCTAGCTTAATATTAATAATAATTACAGAGTGTTTTATATTTTTGTAAAGCTTATGACAAACTGGATCCAACTAGTGAAAAACATACAGGGTGTTCCATTTAAAATGACATAAGTTTAGTAAATATCTCGAAATTTATTGCTTCTAACAAAAAACTGAGTACGCCACTGTATTCTACGTAAAAATCTGTATAAGATGCAGTTTTTCCCTTTCTAATATCTTCAGCCATTCCCGAGATACGAGGTATGCCCTAAAAGTGCAAATTTTCAATTTCGCCCTGTATCTAAAAAAGGAAGGGGGCTATGAAAAAACCGTTGACGTTTCACAAAAAAGTAGCAACATGTCGCGAAAACCGCATCTGTCTATTTCTGCCAGTAAGCGAGATATCCCGCATTTACAACTAAATCTGGATACCCTGTACTGTCCACATCCGCTATTTTATTAGTATTAACGCAAATGAATTTTTATTTTACATAATAAATTTTACAGTAATAAATCTAGTAATTATTAAAAAGACTTCGGGGATATTCGGTAATTTTTTGAATGACAAATCAGAAATCAGTATAGAAAGTTATCAATTGTCCTCATTAGTCCTTCAGCTAAAGGTCAAAAGGTAGGAAGTAAAAGCGGGATGAGACGACGCAGTGTTTTCTGAAGGTTTTTTGACTGAATCCGAATCCGTGCGTCGTTTTTCATTAAAGTGGTGCAAACAAAAGTTATTAACAATTTATTGTTTAACACGCAATAACTCGAAAGTATACATTTTACCGAGCATTTTACAAAAAAAGTTTGAAACAAAAGTTGTTCAAAAAGGTCATATGATATTTTGTCATAAAGTCGCACGGACAAAAGTTATTAACAATTTATTGATGCTATAGGTATTTTATATTGCCAGGCGATGTTTTTGGAAGTGCGAATGACCTAGAAAACTTACAAGTGATTATCTTTAAAAGTATAGTAAAGTTAAAGCAAAATACCATTTGACCTTTTCGGGGTGTGTTTTTATTTTGCACAACTTTTGTTTGAAACTTTTTTTGGTAAAATATACGGGTGTTCCGTATCGTTGGGTTCAAATTTTGGGAGCATAAAATAGACTTAGTTCTAACACTAAACAATGCAAAAGTGGTAGGTCGATCTTTATTTGTTTTGAAATTACAGACCTTCGAAATTATTAACAAGACGTTTTCTTTTTTCAGTGATATCTCCTAAACCATTGTTTTTATAGAAAATATCTGATGTGCCCAACACATGACTTTCGTATACTTACGGATAGTATCACAATAATTATTTTTCCTAAAGAAATTAAGTTAAATTTCTTGTAAAAATTTTGAAGGTTTCCAGCAATTTTCAAATAGTCTCTGTCGCACTTATTGCAATACGCATAAATCTGTCCTTGTCCCACTCCTTATAACCGAATTTTACAACAAAAATGTGTTTTATTTTAGATTTTTGACCTATTACTCACTTAAAAAAATCTCCCGGTATGAAATTACATTTTTCTATTCATTATTATTGTTTTCGGTACCATAGAAACCAGTAAAATAAAAAAAAAACTAATGGTCCGTTCCTTCTGGGATTCGAACCCGGGACCTTCCGTTTGGCAGCCAAAAAATGAGACACATGGTCTACCTCGACCATCGAATTCAAATATCAACGCGCGCTATGAGAAATATAAAGTGTTTTAAAAATATCTAGTTTTATTTGAAATTTTTTTGACGGAA
Organism: Pediacus dermestoides; assembly: GCA_963942485.1. Lineage (NCBI taxonomy): Eukaryota > Metazoa > Arthropoda > Insecta > Coleoptera > Cucujidae > Pediacus > Pediacus dermestoides. The sequence goes on from OZ012626.1 coordinate 16,558,480, forward strand.
TTTCAAAAAAAAGTTCAAACAAAATTTGTTCAAAATTCAATTCTAAATCAATGTTAAAGAATAAAAAAATCTCATAAATTGTTTATTTTTCAAGATATTCCTAAAAAACCTAAAAATGTCTTCAGGTAACTGTCACTTGTTTTGGTGCTAGATAAAAAACATTGAATGTGGCACCCACAATTTTGTTCAAACTCTTAAATATGAAATTTGAATCAAATCCAATAAGTCGTTTTTAAGTTATGGTGGATACAGACAGACAGACATCATGGCGAAAATGGTCAGAATGGATTCAGGGGCCCTCAAAACGTGTAAATCCATCAAAATCTCGAAGTCGAAAAAAATCACGATTACTATACTTCCTTATACTTCGTATGAGAAAGTAAAAATGGCTGAGAGCAATTTTGTAGTAAAAAAACAATTCCGACATTTTTTGTCTAAACAAAAATTTTGTGCAGTCAATTATTTAAACAGTACTGACGCTGGAAATGAACAATGCAGAGTGTGGGTGAGTATGGCTTTTTTATTCTTATCGTCAGTATATGCCTGAAATGATAAATTTCATAATAATACAATAGCGCTTAGAGAAAAAATGTGCGGATTTTTTATTACTACAAAATTGTTCTCAACCATTTTCCCGATAAAAACAACGGTTTAGGAGATATCACTGAAAAAAGAAAACTTGTTAATAATTTCAAATGCCTGTAACTTTAAAACAAATAAAGATCGACCTACTACTTATAAATTTTTTAGTCTTAGAATTATGTCTATTTTATGCAGGGTTGAAAAAAACACGTGTTTAAAACATGTTTTAAACAGAGCATCTGTTTTACTAAATATTATTTGACCATCAAAGCAGTGTTACCAAATGTTTTTGGCAAAATTCCTTAACTAGTGTTTGAAAACAAAGAAAACCCTTTATTTCATATTGAAGGAAAACCTTGAAATCTGGCCTATTCAAAAAAAATCAAAAAATTTTATACTTTATACCAACAAATATTTTAAATCTACATATACTTACACTGGGACCAGTGTTAGGGCACCGATCCCATTGTGTGCGCATCCTTTGTCCCCACCTTCGCGACTATGTAGAACATGCGTATTTCGCCTCAAAACATCGATACAATCTGGAGAAAAATGTGTTTTAACTTAAATCTTCGCAATTACTATATACAAATTGCATGTTTTTTCTTCGTCCGATTGTACTAGTGGTAAAACAGTTTCCTGCTTCTGTCATTTTCTGTGCATAGTATCGGCGACTTAACAGTGGGCCCACTGTACATATAATAAAGTAAAAATCAGAAAAAAATCGTTTTTTTGGATTTTGTTTTAAACATGTTTAAACAACCCCGATTTTATACTCCCAAAATTTGAACATAACCATACGGAACTCCCTGTATACTTTTTGAGACTTTTGTCCGTGCGACTTTATGACAAAATACCATATGACTTTTTCTTGTGAACAACTTTTGTTTCAAACTTTTTTTGTAAAATGGTCGGTAAAATGTATACTTTTCGAGTGATTGCGTGTGAAACAATAAATTGTTAATAACTTTTGTTTGCACAACTTTATTGAAAAACGATGCACGGATTCGGATTCAGCGGCCAAAAAACCTTCAGAAAACACTGCGTCGTCTCACCCCGCTTTTACTTCCTACCTTTTGACCCTAGCTGAAGGACTACATCATGCGATATAATTATATTGTTTTGGTATCATGTGTTTATCACTACCTAAGCAAAAGATATAAGATGCTTTGCGATATAGAGAGAGCCTGTGCGATTTGAACTGAAGCCAGATTGTGAGCCATATTGAATGTGATTGAAAAACTCAGTCAACTCAGAAAAGCCGTCCAAAATCAAATCTTCAAGTTCTAATGAACCACACCTAATGCCTTTTTAACTCGTTCATTCCTTGTAGGTCTCACGGAGATACATATAGACTAATGACATGTTCCCATTTTATCCTATCACAGACACTTTGTAAGAGTGAAAAAGACTCCGCCTCGTAAACAGTTCTAGGTTTTTTGCGGATGAGAAAAACTACGCATGGGCTGTAAATATTTAACCAAATCTGTCTTACCTATACTCGTATGCAAAGTGTAGCATCGTGATTTAAAACAGTTGTCTCGAATTAAATGATGCTGTGGTCTTTTATTGTATGAAAATGAGGATACATTAGAAGAAATTTATACTTTTGGTACCTAACTGAACTTCGTTTAAAAAGTTACTTTTTGAAAAAATGGATGATCTAAAGACCAAACCCGAGGAGAACTATAAAAAATATAAAAAACTGTGGAAGGCAAATAATTGATCAGGGTGCTGATAAAAGCTTCAAATTAATAGCATATGTAGATATCTATGCCGCATTCGCTAAAGTGAGGGGGAGTTCAGTCTTTCTCAGTCCCACAGCGTGCATTGTGACAAGTTGCACATTAGAAAATAGTCGAAATGCTCCCTCCTATTGTATAGACTACTCTATGGTAGGCCCGTTTAATAAAGTTATTCTAAGTACTAAGATTATTACATAAAATATAAATATATGGTTTTTACGTTTCGTAATGTGATGTCTTGCATACTTTTATTGGTTCCTTCTCTTTTATTCATATCGCTAAGAATATAGCCGTGTGATTTAAACTAGAATTCCCATACGCGTGCGAAAAGTGCCCAATTGTTGTAATGGATCGCATGACATAGTAATTTATATTCTGTGGTAATAAATAGTACATATTAGTATAATTATTTTCTTATCGAGTGTCGAAAGTGTGCTTTCGATGTTGTGCGAATTTTTCTCACTCGACTTGCTTCAGTGCTCCACGTTCGGAATAAGCCACTTTTGACACTCGATAGAAAAATAACTATATTATAATGAATAATCAGGTTTAAAATATAGCAGTTATATTGCAATTGCGTTGCTGCCTTATAAATACTTAACATTGCTGAGATGTGTGGAAAAATAATTATAAACAACTAAATTATTATAAAAACCATTAATTAGAGATAAGAACAAATATCTTCGTGCATAATACAGTATTAAATAATTAATTTATCATAGGACCTTTATTGTTTTTTTCTTTGTAGACATCAAGAACAAAACGATACGCTTCGCTGATAAGAAAAATATTAAAAACAATTCAATAAATAAAACCATATCACATCTTTTCCTTTAGGTATTTAACATTTTATCTGTTTGTGTTCTTGTACTATTAATTACATCTTTTTGCAGATTACACGCTTATTTGTAACAACAATATATCAATAATTTATGGTTGACTAAATGGTATCACTTCTAAGAATAAATAAATCAACATTATTGGCACGGTGAGAAGAATGGTTTGTGATCATCTTCTAATATTTGCAGTCTTTTTCATAGCTCAAACATCTGGTGAGATTTTGCTAATTATAAATATATTATAATTAAAACTTTTTGTTTTAGCTTCGGCATTGCACGGTGCATGCAAAGTAAATAGTGATTGTGGTACCATAGACACTTATTGTAAGAATGATACCTGTGTATGTAAACCAAATTTTCTAGTTTGGTTTGATACTTGTTTACAACGTAAGTACTTTTTTCCCATACCTACACGAAAATGGCCACTTTATTTGCATGAAATGGAGGTACAAAGTCGTCTTTTTAGGGTAGTCGTGGAAAATAAGGAGTGGGGGTAACATTGCCCCCTTGGATAGTCATTCCTTTACTGATATGCACGAGTTATTTGTGTTTGTTTATCGTTGTCAAGGTGATTTGCTCACCGCACAGTGTCAAGCAAAATGTCAGTGTTATGCTGTTTTAATTTGTTCGCGCGTTTCACGCAAAAGAAATGGCCATTTTCGTACAGATATGAGAAAAAATAGAGTATGCTACACGGTAGGAATTGATTCTGCCTCGTCAGAATCTCTCAATTCCTACCTTGTGGCATAAACTACTATTGTGGAAACTCTTTCATGGACACAAACTGTATCTTATGATAAAGACGTGGATTCGATATTGTTTGTTAATTTGACTTATGGCTAACTTATGCATTTTTTACAGGTGCTATGAATTTAATTTTTTTTTTAATATTTACTCTTTACTGGATAAGAAAGACACTATTTATTTTTTAAATTCATCAAGAAATAATGTACACTTCTGTTCAATTAAAAAGCATACAAGTCTTGAGAGCGATTTTTGCATTTTTTTAGTTGCGTAAATTTGTCTTACATCTGTTTCCATGTTTGCAAACCAGTTACTAGGAATCATTTACCTCCATTGATTACCTTTATTAATTATTATCAAGATTTGATTCAAAAAAATACTTGTAAATGAACACAATTTTATATTAACGACAGAAAAAATAAATTGAGATTATTGAACATAAAAAAACTGAAGAGATAAACTATTGCTAGTAGTTAATTGTAGCTCCATTCTCTTCAACCAACAGTGCCAATTTTCTTGTCATGGAGTGAATTAAATTCTGAGAAATATTGTCGTTCAAATTCAGATTCTCCCATGCTGCTTCAATGTTGTCCCATAACTCTTCCTGATTTCTGGGACGAAAATTCCTTTTATACATTTTTTTTACTTAACCATGCCCATATATTTTCTATAAGATTTATGCCTGACTATTTGCGGGCCATGGTAAAGTTTCAATATTGTTGTATGTAAACCACTGTTGAATTATTTGAGCCGTATGAAACGGACAGTTATCGTGTTGGTAAATGAAATTGTTTTCAGCATAAATTTGATTTACTGTTGGTAGCATAACATTATCCAAAATCTGACGATAAGTTGGCGAGTTAAACCTCGTACCAATTCTCCAGCAAACCCCAGGCCCGTTACTACTCATCCACGTCCAAACATTTACTGAAAACCTTCCTTGCTTGTTATATAATTTTCATCAAATCTGGAGTTTGGTGGTCTATAAACACGCAAACGTCCGTCATTAGACAATTGGAAGACTTTTTCATTTGTAAAGATAACTCGTTCCCAAAAGTCAACATTGCGATGCAAGTGATTAAGCGCGAAGAGAACTCTAGATTGCTTACATTCAACCGAAAGTAATGCTTTTCTAGCACTTGAACAATTTTTTAATTCGTCTACAAACCGTAGGTCTAGAGCCGGGAAAGTTGGTTGCAACTGCAGCAGCAGCGGCGCATTCAAATGGATGTTCTCTTAAAAAAATAAGCAATGCAGCATCTTGTGCGTTATTGAAATTTTGCTCCTCCCAGACCCAACTCTTCGGCTCAAAGTATTTTGTTGTTCCCATCGCTTTTTGACTCTCAATACCGTGCTTGGATTAATTCTGAGATAAACAGCGAGTAGTCTTCTTATTGACCAACCATCTTCTAATTTAGTAATAAGGATAGCCTTTTGGATTTCGCTTAATTGAGAGTATTGTAATGAACACTTCTTGAAAATCTTGAATATTAACTGAATGGATATTTCGATTGTTGTATGACAGTGACATTAAAGTCAAGTTACACAAATAAAATGTAAGTGTATGCATTTTTTTTTGCACAGAAGTGTACCTACATGTGCCAGTATAAATAGAGAAAATTATCGAAATACCGAAAATAAATCATATAAAGTTGTTTATTGCGGATTGTACCTCTAACTAAATTTATAGTGCAATCATTTTATGAAAATAACTTTAAAAATCTCTTGTATGTTGGAATCTTGATATACAGGGATATTCACCGAAACCGTTGGTTAGACGTTTTAAAAGATGTAGTTAATATTTTTTTCTGAAAATTGGGTTGTGCCCTAAATAGCATATGATCTGTTTATTTAAAATATTTTCAAGTTTCTACGACTTCCGGTTATACCGGAAGTAGACCCTAACTTGGTTTTTTTAAATGGAACACCCTGTATATTATTACATTTTTAAATTCTACATTCAATTATAATAACATTTTGTTAAAACAATTTTTCTCTAAAGCATTTCGTTTAATAATTACAGGATGATATTTTAAAAAATGTCCAAAAATGGGCTAACTTTAAAATTTTATTTTCTAGCCTTCTAATATTCAAATTGGAATGCGGTTTTGGCAAGATGTTAACAAAAGTGTACTACTTGCAATTTCTTCATTGCAACAGCTCAATGTTCTACAGGGGGTTTATAATTTAGATGCCATTTAGAAAAAAATCAAAAAGGAATAACTCATTTTTTTCAAATGGAACACCCGATACAAATTTGGATTATTCATTCAAATTAAAGATAATTTTGTTGAATAAACTTTATACCGAACTCTTGCTGTTTTCGTGAAATTTCGTTTTTTTGGTAATATTGAAAATTATGCCAAACAATTCGATTATTGGATCAAGCAATCGATGTTGTCACTAAAGCATCTTAAACAATATCGTTACATTAATCATTAATAAAAAATTAATTAAAAAAAACTTCTCTTGTTAATCATTATATTAAGTGTAAGTACCATAAAAATTGATATTTCACGAAAACGATAAGAGTTGGGTGTAAAGTTTATTTAACAAAATTACCTTTAAATAGAATGAATAATCCAAATTTGTATCGATATACAGGGTGTTCCATTTGAAAAAAATGAGTTTTGCCGTTTTGATTTTTTTCTGAATGACACCTAAATTATAAACCCCCTGTAGCACATTGAGATGTTGCAATGAAGAAATTGCAAGTAGTACACTTTTGTTAACATCTTGTCCAAACCGCATTTCCATTTGAATATTAGAAGGCTAGAAAATAAAATTTGAAAGTTAGCCCATTTTTGGACATTTTTAAAAAAATCATCCTGTAATTATTAAACGAAATGTTTTGGAGAAAAATTGTTTTAACAAAATGTTATTATAATTGAATGTAGAATTTAAAAATGTAATAATATACAGGGTGTTCCATTTAAAAAAACGAAGTTAGGGTCTACTTCCGGTACAACCGGAAGTCGTAGAAACTTGAAAATATTTTAAATAAAGAGATCTTATACTATTTAGACTATAAACCAATTTTTAGAAAAAAATATTAATTACATCTTTTAAAACGTCTAACCAACGGTTTCGGTGAATATCCCTGTATACAATACATAAGTATTTAATCACTCGACTGACATACTGAGTGCTGGAAAAATAAAATTTAGTTATGTCTCCATCTTGGAAAATGGTGGCCAAAATTCCAATTTTCACCGAGGTTTCGGAAACTTCACATTTGATGAAAAAATTTTTTCAATGTAATAGCCCAGTGAATCTACGTGAAATTGAATCGAAGAATCCGATTAATTCAGGACAAAAAATTTTTAATAGTTTTGTGTCGCCTACTCTGGAGATGTGGAAGGTACATTAAAAAATATTTTTTTGCTATCTTCATTACCATACATTTGTAGAAAATTTAATACTCTACAACTTTGGTAATAGCCTTTTTCATCGATATATGAAAAAAAAACCAGATAATAGGCAATAAACATAAAAATAAATAAATTCAAGATGGCGGAGAAAGCAATAAATTTATTAGTTGTAAAACTATACTTTCCACATCTCCAAGGAGGGGGCACAAAACTGCGTTAAAAAATTTTTTTCCTGATGAATTAATCGGTTGAAAAAATCTAGATTTACTGAGCTATAAAGTATTTTGCCATAAAATTCTCTGGATTTTTTATTCTTAACATTTTTTCGATCAAAGTTCCATTAAACCAGAATTTGAATATGTTACTGTTGAAAAATATGTCAGCGCCGTTATTGTTCTTACAGCAATGAGTATTGTGCAATATGTTTCAATTTTGGAATATACAGCTTGTTTATTTGAGAAGGATCTACCTTCAGTATGTTAAAAACAAGTGATTGAAAAAGAGGACTTTCTTGAGTTCTCTATAGGTATGCTTGGTTTTTTTGAAGTAAATCAAGATGGATACTTATCATTGCCTTACATTCCAAAAATGAAATAATACAGAAAGTTCATATGTAATGTTTATTACTACTTAGCTATATTTGTTCTAAACATGGTTAGTAAATGTTCAATTGTTTTCTGGCTTTACCATTAAAATTAGTGGAAAAAATGTTACGTTTGCTAAGTTTACCGACTTCGTAGCTCGAATAACAACGGAGATAGAGCTAGTATGCTAATTTTCGCGAACACCCTGTATGGGACGTCTCATTTAATTAAAAATCTGCAAATAGTGGATTGAAGCTCTAGAGACTAGAGTAATTCATGTCAATAAGTATAAGAAAATAAAAATACCAAAGTTTTTAACATATAATAATTTCTCACAGAACACTTTGAAGATTACGCATCAGCGAAGAAGTTTAAAACCTATCGATTTCCTAACCCTGCATGAAATTAGCCTTTTCATGAACCTGTCTAAACTATTTGAAATTATCTCATGAAAGTACAAAGCCAGCAGGACTATGTATTAGGTAATCCATTTAAATGATTTAATATACAACAATAATTTTCGCATTTTTCCAACTTTATTATACTAATAACTTTGTTTGCGTTAATTAGGAAACAACACTTGAACATAATTTAAACCTAGAGACAACTGTCATATGTAATAACCGAACAAAATTTACGATGTCCGCAAGAAAGAAATTAATTTTTTTTAAATTATTAGTTTATGTACCTACACATTTGTTTCAATTCACATTAATATTATACATGTATTTTGGTTTAATATGTAATTGTTGCAGGTGGAACGCCTCGAATAAAATGCAAAAAAAAACACGACTGTTTTCGTTCATTAGGACAACGAAGTATATGTATGAAGGAGGAATGCGTTTGCAGAGATTTTCATCATTTACATCTGGGACAATGTGTTAAGAACAGAAGTAAATATCTGATGTGATGTGATCTTTCACATATCTTTCTTTATATCGGGTGTTCATTTAAATTTCACCTCTAGTTGGCGTTGAAGAGTCATTTATGAATGAAATTTCATTCATAAATGACTCTTCAACGCCAACTAGAGGTGAAATTTAAATGAACACCCGATACTAATAGTACTAGTTACATTATAATAAGTAATAACCTGCTTATTTACATGTAAATATACTATTCCAATTTGAAAATTTGTCATTCTTATCAAAAAAGAGACCATAAACATTTTGAACATTTGAAAGCGTTTTTCACACACAATGTTCCCCTATGCAGCGTAAAACATATTCCGTTGAAATAAATTTTTTTTGTACACAGTCCCTAAAATAGCTATTTTACGGACTCATTTCAGTCCGTAAAATGGCTCTTTTCGAGACTATTTTTGTTTTACGGACTATTTTTAATTTACGGACTTATTTCAGTCTGGTTACTTGTATTATGTATGATATGTCAATTACATATCATACATAATTAAAGGTTTGAATGTTTTAGGTGTTTTAGGGACCTTTAACAAAAAAATATTGTTTGTAACACGTACCTAAATCAGTTTTTTGGGACTCATCTGCTATTCCAGACTCGGCTTCGCCTCGTCCGGAAACAACGATTTGTCCCAAAAAACTTGATTTTAGGTACTTGTTACAAAAATAACTATTTATTAACAATTAGATACTTAGTTCACAAATTATAAACAACTGAAAAATGGAAATCGACCGTATTTTCAAGAAATATCGTGCTGCGTGCTAATGATAATATTTTTTTCAGATCTTTACGATATTTGTGAACATGATCATCAGTGTTACTGTGGTGAAGGCTGTGAAAACAAGATCGCTTGTATTGCAAATAATTGTACTTGTAAACCTGGGAATGAACCGTACCGTAGCAGACTTTGCATAGGTATGAAGACGTATTTAAGCATAATCTATATTTAATATACATATCTTTTAGATAAACAAATGGAAGAGACCTCCTCTGGTACTACTAGGCTAATAGCTGGTTCTTTTATAAAAATTTTTGCAATTTTATTTTCTGTAAAATTGCTTTATTATTTTAGTTAAGTACTTAAAATAAAACCAAATATTTTGTACTTTTTTATAAATAAAAACTAACTAGTTAGTATTCAATATGACATAAGAATACTCTTTTCGTCAAAGCAATTGCGCGAAGATATGCATATTTGAGTTAAAATATAAATATCTTAAAATAAGTTAGCGAATGATAACGAAATCGTCAATAGGTACTATGGGTAGGTACTCCATGTGCGTAATCATCAAGTGGACACTCTATTGCTTTAGCAAGTAGAGTATTTTTTGTATAGTTTTTGTTCAAGAGTAGTGCACGTCTTATTTTAGATCCTCATATGTCTGGATTCGTTCACTTTGTTCACATTTTACTCATCACATACTCAACTCTATTAGAATCTAAGTTATTTTGCAGTAATACCTATCTAAAGAACAGCTATTTTTCGTTAAAATTGCTATGTTTTAGGTAGGTACAGGTCTGTACAGGTCTGTACAAAAACCTACCACAAGTTTTTGGGCTCAAAATAAATTATTTGAACCAAATATGCCTCAGTCTAAAAATTCTTCCTTACGGAGATACAGGGCGTTAAAAATATGTTTCGTAATCATTTTTTAAGTATATCTACTGAACGGTTTAAAGTAGAGATCTGAAATTTGATGGGTTAATAAGTCTATAAGGAAGCTATCATGTGTTGGTGTTACAACCAAAATAATATTGTTCAGTGGCGTACTTATAGGGAAGGACTTAGGATTTGTTTAAATATTTTTTGCAGGGGTTTGATTTTTTTTACAAAATAACAAGAATTATGATAGATACGCTCAAAACACGTAAAAAAGGTATACTTGTTTGATTTGCGATAACTCAAATGTTTGCGAGATATTTTACTTTGAAAAAAATTTTTGCTATGAAAACAATTTGTGACACCCTATATATAAAGTCAAAAATATTGGATCACTCTAATTCAGCTGATTCTACGTCTAAAACTAAGCATAAATGGTTATAGAAACCGAGAATTAAAAATCTCCGAAACCGTTTAAAACACTTTAGAGAAAAACTTTATTAAGGTTTTCTTCATCATTTAACTTGCTCTACATGCTCCTGAATTTTGTATATTCATTTCGAAAATTTCAAAAAAAACGCTTCACGTTCAGAGTATGTTAAAAATTTTCAAATCGATTTTACTCAAAAACGATTTATTATTAATAAATTTCATAGTTGATGCAATGGTTCAAAATGATTTATTTCGTTGTGTGAACTATTTCATTTGTTTCATATATTTTTTTTGTAAATTAAACATTTTTTTTGAAAAACTGATCCTAAAATCAAAGATATTCATAAAGTGTGATACATCATTGAAATCAGCAAAAAATATGCTAAAATATGACATCAAAATCAAATATGGCGCCCCACAGTGGTCCGAATCGCGAAAAAACTGGCCAAAACTGGTCAAAACTGGGAAAAGGTTCCAAAATCAGCCAAATCTTGGATATCTAAGTTTTTGAGGTCCCTGAATACGAATATGGAGTCGAAAAGTCAAAATTCAAAATGGCGGATTCAAAATGGCCGACAAATTGTATGAAATTTTTTTAGATTTAAGCGAAATTTGGAATACAAGTTTTTGAGGTCGCTGAATACGAATGTGGAGTCGAAATTTCAAAAGTCAAAATGGCGGACTCAAAATCTTTTTCATATCATTTTTTGTGTTTTCGACAATTTGGAAATGTTTTTTTTCACTTTTAGAAAAATTGTCTTCTAATATTTGAATCTGGGCATCGAGATCTAATTGGAAATGTCCTTGAAGAATTCCAAATATTTTCTCTTTCGTACGGGTTACTTCGTAAGTGCCTAATCCTGTGACATTTATGAAAAAGTTCTTTAGATTACTATAGCTAAAGGTGCAAAAATGTGCAGCATTTCTTTGGAAATTTTCAATATTTGCACCATTAACTGTGCACTGCATTTGAGAACAGAGCAGGATCTCTTGGGATCACAACTTTTTCGATAATTAATGATAAATGTGTTTGTAGTTGTTTTAGAGAACTGTTTACCGCGACTTAAAATATATTTAAAACGTTTATAAATGAAACTAATATGCATAGCAGTATTCTACATACATCCAGGAATACTCTCCATTTCACAAAATTTAAAACGCACGCTCCAGTGAAAAGTAATCGCAATATGAATACGGCGCAAATTTTTTGAGCAAAGAAATGCAACGATATCAGCGACACGTTTGGACTGTTGCAGCGAAGCAGATACAGAACACAGCTCTCTATCTTTTTGTCAAATTATGCATTAGGTCCTTCTCTTCGTGAGTTCTTATTTCTACAACATTTCAACGACTTTTTTTTTTTTTAGTTTTGGCCAGCTTTTTCGCGATTCCGACCACTGTGCGCCCATAAGAAAAAATGAACCTGATGATAGTTTCACAAAAACGAAACGCCAAAAAAAAATTTTATGATCTAATCGTGTAGACCATAAAAAGTTGCTCTAATAATGTTTTCACTAAATTAAAATCGGTTATTTAAATAACCGAACTAGACAGAAAAATAAAAAATCGACTTTTTCAGTTTTTTCAGGATAATTCAGGAACGAAAAGAGATATCGCAGTTTTGATGACAGATTCATTTTACATTTCGAATCCCTCAAATTTTGTCCCATTTAACCGACCCTGTATCTCTTACGGTTTACGAGATCGTAATGGTGAGGATCGAATTTGAATCACACTACATATGAAAATGATTGTCTGCCTGTCTGTAATACGACACTAAAACTCAAAAACTATACGGCCGATTGAGCTGAAACTTTCACAGAATGTGTGTTTCAGATAGACCGAGGTAATCCGCATAAAAGTGCCAAAAAACATTTTTTTAAATTATAAAACGTATTGGAATGTCGACTGCATGTGATTATTGGCAAGGTACCCCTTCAGTATTCTCCAAAGATTAAAACTGTATCATGACAATGTATTAAGAAAGTAGGTAATATGCTGGACACATCAGATATTTTTATTATTGATTTAGATATGGCAAATTATTTAAAATAATGTAAGTATTTTCATTAACATCAAAACGGAGGCAAAATTCGACCATATTTTAGTAGAAAAACTACCTTTAATTTTTTCATTTAAAAATTAATCAAAAAGGCTGACCTCTAGTGGCCGCTGTTACAAGGGAGTCCAGGCAATTAACAATACGTAGTCATATACTTCTTGCCTACATTTAGAAAGTGTACGTTGTAGTTAAAAGGCGTGTTTGTTTTATCGTTAACATATTGTGAAATTCAGCATTACTCATATTAACGGTAATACTATTACAATTGTTTAATTATGGTTAATATTAAATAATAAAAGTATTAAATACATTATGTACATAGAGTTGCCTAGCTTCAGTCTACTCAACTCTTATGGTAACAGGTTAGGTACACTAAGCAAATAAAAAACCCCACATGGCTTATTTTGTGACATTTTGATCATGGGATGGGGAATTTTAAATTTTGAAAGCAGAAAGAGAAACTTTCATGACAAGTAAATTAGGTTAGCTTTGTATTTGGGTCAAAAAGACCAAAATCTGTATGAATTTTGTAATTTCATCGACAAACACAAAGCGAATTTGGACAATTTGAGCAGAAAACCATATTGTTTTATTAATGCGGCAAGTAAACTATGAATATTTTAATATCTTGATTGATCAACAACAAATACAACAGAACCTACAAATAAGAAGACTAATTTAAATAGCAGATGTATAACTATTTTTAACACAAACAAAAAGAAATATGGATATTGACCGAAACGTGAAAAAATTAACATGGACCGAATTAAAAATAGTTGTGAATGAATTGAGAAGACAGCTGTCAAGTCTTTCCACGATGGTCCCCACATCTATCACATTTCGGACACTCCCAGATGGTAGAACTAGAATATACTTTTTAAGTACACCTCAAAATGGTTGGGAAACCACTTTGTTGTTTGCTGATTTACCAAATACTAGCCAACCAACTAGCCTAAGATTGCAATGGCAGTGTGTAATAGAATCGAATTTTCCTAGTTTAACAGCGTCGAACAAATTTTCAAGAGAAGAACAATTGCTTTGGGAAAGGAAACGATTAGCGACTTGGGGCATTAATACCTATGAAATTCATCCTGATTCTGGAAAAATTGTTTTTCCGGCTTCAGGGAGTTTGTTTCAATGCATTGATAATGGATATTCGGTGAGCATTTACAAAATATATAAATTTATGATAAAATATTGTGAATACTTTTAGCACAAATTAGCGTTAACCATGTTCAAAGCCAAACATACAAGACTTTGTCTATTTTTCCGTTTTTTTTTTTGTTACTCTTTATATTTAAGATTAATATTAAGCGTTGCAACACTAATCCTCAAAAATGAGGTTAAATTAAATACCTATACCAATTGCAATTCGACATAATATACCAAAATTTCCGGTATTTCAACTTTGTAACTTTGTGTAAATACCTATAGTTTTATAAAAAAAGTTATACATATTGAAATTTTTGCAAGTTGCAATTAATAATAATATGATCAGTCATAGCATAGGTAACTTCTTTTTAAACAGAAAATTAAACCCCATTCACAGCCACTTAACGTACATACGTAAATTAACATAAAAAGTTAACGTTCGACCAATACTGGCCAATAATAATTGACAGTGACAAATGTTTAGATTTTTCTATTCGTCGTACGTTAATTTTATACGTTACATTACGTACGTTAAGTGGTTGTAAATGAGCTTTTAGTAATAATTTCGTCATTTATAAAATTAAAAAGAAATTATACATTTCCGGAAAGCTGAGATAAAATTCTTTCTAATGGATCCATAGTCCTACTATACAGAGGATGTTTCAGGATTAACTGGACAAACTTAAAATCTGAATTCAGGACCTCAAAATAAGGAAAAAAATTTCTATGGAGGTATCTCCGGAAACGTTTCGCTAAAGAGTTACGCCCCTTTAAAGATGGATGCTAAAATTAGGTTTTTAATTTTTTTCTCAAATTTGAATAAAGATAAAAAAATGAACTTTGGTAAGGATTTTCTACTAATGGAAACGCTTCTAAAGAATATTTTTTGAATCATCTCTTATCGATAAAAGGGGTGAAATCAGCAACCCCTATTAAATTTTTTTATTGAAACTCTTTAACGGACCCGAATTTTGTAATATAAAAAATTGCTCTGGAAAGCTAAATCCATTTAGAAAGTATTTTGGCTCATTGCTCTTTCATTTACTTCATAGAACTGATACTTTTTAAATAAAAAAATAAAATAGCCCCGATCCACCTGGTTATTTTAGAAATTATTGCATTATTTAATAAAATGGAAAATGGCCAGCAGGCTGCTGTCAAATAACCGTATTTTATTAAACCTTTAGGAACGAGTTACTATAGTAATTATACAGGGTGTTAGCGCGAAGTGGCTCACTATTGCTAACTTCGTTATTATTGGAGCTACAAAGTCGGTTAAATTAGCAAACTAGTAGCATTTTTTCCGCTGATTACAATGGTGAAAATAGAAAAACAATTGACCATCTGGTTTTCGAGATATTCACAAAAAAAACATTTTTTAAATGGAACACCCTATATATTTTTGCAGAAATCGATGACAAATTAAATTCTGTACAAAAAATGTCCTTATTTTTTTTTATTATAATTTAAAATAAGCGATTTATTTTGAAAAAAGTTTGCAATTCTTTAAAATCAAGTAGCCATAAACCGGAATAGTAATTTATTAAAACCAAACAATCATAATTTTGAATTTAAGCAAGTTGAAAAAAACTTTAAAGAATTACAGAAGTATTACTATTTTATTTAATATTTTTAATATACAAGTGTCTGCACAAAGTGGTTCACTATTGCTAACTTTGTTATTACTGGAGCTACAAAGTCGGTTAATTTAGCAAACTAGTAGCATTTTTTCCGTTGATTATAATGGTGAAAACAGAAAAACAATTGGCTATCAGGTTTTCGAGATATTAACAAAAATAACATTTTTTAAATTGAACATCCTGTATATTTTTGCGAAAATCGATGATAAATTAAATTCTGAACAAAGAATGTTCTTATGCTTTTTTGACAATTATTTAAAATAAGCGAGTTTTTTTTTTAAGTTTTCAAAGTTTTAATATCATTGTAGCCATGAAAATTATAATTTTGTAAATTTTCAATATTTCCGTAATACTTTCAAGTATCTTTCAACTTGCTTAAATTCAAAATTATGATTGTTTGGTTTTAATAAATTACTCTTCCGTTTTATGGCTACTTGATTTTAAAGAATTGCAAACTTTTTTTCAAAATAACTCGCTTATTTTAAATTATTATCAAAAAAAGATGAGGACATTTTTTGTATAGAATTTAATTTACCATCGATTTTTGCAAAAATATATAGGGTGTTCCATTTAAAAAAAAGTTATTTTTTTGAATATCTTGAAAACCAGATGGTTAATTGTTTTTTGTTTTCAACATTGTAATCAGCGGAAAAAATGCTACTAGTTTGCTAATTTAACCGACTTTGTAGCTTCAATAATAACGAAGTCAGCAATAGTGAGCCACTTCGCGCGAACACCCTGTATATTACCTAATTATTAGTAAAACGGACCCTTTTAGTAAAAATGATTTTAATAATTCTTATTTGCTGAAAATAACCCGATGTTACTAACAATTAGGTAATAACTAATTACTAGTAACCCTTTACTACAAATTTATCAAAGTATAGTTATTTGACAGCAACCTGCTGGACATTTTCCTTTTTATAAAATAATGCAATAACTTCCAAAATAACCATATGGATTGGAACTATTTTATTTTTTATTTATGAACTGTCAATTCTGTGAACAAAATGAAAGAGCCAAAATACTTTCTAAATGAATTTAGCTTTCCAGAGCAATTTTTTATATTACAAAATTCGGGTCAGTTAAAGAGTTTCAATAAAAAAATTTAGGAGGGGTTGCTGATTTCACCCCTTTTATCGATAAGGGATGATTCAAAAAATATTCTTTAGAAGCGTTTCCATTAGTAGAAAATCCTTACCAAAGTTCATTTTTTTATCTTTATTCAAATTTGAGAAAAAAATTAAAAACCTAATTTTAGCATCCATCTTTAACGAAACGTTTCCGGACATACCTCCATAGAATTTTTTTTTCTTATTTAGAGCTCCTGAATTCAGATTTTAAGTTTGTCTAGTTAATCCTGAAACACCCTGTAGAAGGAAAATTTTCGACAGTTACGGCGATTGCAAATCATAAATAATGGAGTAAAAATAAATTAATTAAAAAAATTGCGAACCTATAAATAAGGCTCCTACAAACAATGGGCCAACATGCTGGCCCAATGCAATGGGCCATTGTGTAGAGAGCGCATTCGCCTGGCGTATGATGGCCAAGCATGGCTGACGATGGCCAAGTTATCGGTTTTTGGAGCGCACATTAAAGGAAGTTGGTGCAGATGCTAGCGCATGCCCACATATTGGCCCATCATTCAGTACGAAACTACCTACGAAAGTACCCACACCTGAGCCAACACCTGGTCAATGTGTGGGCACCTGCAGTGGCCGGGTTGGTCGAGGCGTACATTGGTGTGCAATGGCGATGGCTTATGTTGGCACATTGTGTGTAGGAGCCTTAATTCCAAAAACCGATAACTAGGCCATCGTCAGCCATGCTTTATGATAGGTACTTAGGACTAACCGGTTAGGAAGTATTAAAAAATTGTAAAAAATTTGAATGCTTTTTACGTTTTTACTTTCTTATACGAAGTAACAAGGAAGTATATTAATCGTTCTTTTTTTCAAGATTATGGCCCTGGCTAGCCTCCCCATATTTCGTTACGACGAAAGTAAATGTTAAAATTTCAAATATGCTCACAAATGTTCCGTTTATTACTTAAAATCCAACTATACCTAACAATAGTATCATGGTATATTTGTTTTAATCAGTATTTATTACTATGAAATTAAATAATAAAGTACAAGGAAAGTAAGAAAGTTTACTGATTTTATACCAACACGTTATTTGTTCCATAAAAAACAAAAAGTCTTCTTTGTTATTTTTTTTATAATAAAAAATTGTTCATCGCACTGGTTAACGTTTATGGTTGTTTCGACTAAAATTAAAATAGACAAGTGTACACGGATGCGATAACATATATGGAAATTTTTTTAATGTGCATTTTACGAGAAAAGATTATTTTTGATAAAGAAATTATGTTTTCTTCAAACCCTCTGAAAACGCAATGAAATGGTTTTCCTTCTTTGTAACCACCGTGGACAAATTGTGTAGTTATGTATCGCGAATTTTAATATTGTGCAGCAGCAAAAACTAAACAAATATTTATATGTTTATTTAATATTTTTGTAATAGCGAAGTTATGTACCGTTGCCTACGAATAAATTTCATCACTTGATAAATATTTTATAACAAAAATATTTGACGTATTGTTTCTATCTTTTAGAGTGGTCAGTTGTTTCCCACGAAATTACGAATGACTTCATCAGGAGCTAAACTAAGTTCTCAGATTTGCCCTTCGAACCCGGATTTAGTAGCCTACATCTGTAACCACGATATTTGGGTGACGCACACCATATCTGGTTGTAATGTACGTCTTACTTACGCACACAAGGGTGGAAGGAATCTCGCGGATGATCCTTTGTGTGCGGGAGTTCCTTCTTATGTAATGCAAGAAGAATTCTGCAGATATCAAGGATACTGGTTTCAGCCCAAATGTATAGGTAGGAAGTACTAATATAGGAGTATTATAAACCTATATAAACTTATTTTTAAATAATTTTATCATTGTTTTGAAATTCTTAGTTGTTTTGGTTTTAAATAATCTTTATATATTTAAATAGATAATATTATTTTTAAAAGTTGTATTGTTTGTTGTTAATTAACCCATAATAATGGTGTAATATCTACTTTTGTTGTTTTTTTTCAATTTGTTACTTAGAAAGTGGTTTAGTAAAAATAGAGAAAAATATTTTAAAGGGTAATAGCATAAGGCGAACTACGCAAGTACGAGTATATTACTTAAAAGAACATTCAAAATGTTAAAAAATTCCATCGACATTCATTAGTTATGTTAACAATTTAGTAATAAGAATCTTCAAAATTTTTAAGACTCTAGTCGCCAATTTATTTCCAAAAACAAAAAATAAATTAATTCATTCACAACTTCGAAATTAGTGAATAAAATTAGTGGCAGTAATTTGGAGTTTGATTTACCGAGTTGCCTATTATCAAAATTAGAGGTAGTACTTTCATAATTAGTGGTAAAAGTTAGAAAACTTGGAACTTTTTCCAGTACATTTCACACAAGGATTCTTTCCATCTAAAAATGTATTCAACGGCTACGTCTATTTTCGTATTTTAAGCTTTCAAGATAATTATGAAAAAGTTTCTGTTAAAAAAATTAAAAGAATTAAAAATTAATGAAGGTTGTAAGTGTACAGGGTCTTTCACGCAAAAGTAACACCCCCCTTATTTTCTTACCTATTGAGATATTTTAATTTTTCAAAATTCTGTTTACTGTAGTTTTTTCTGAAGTTTTCAAATAAGTCATCAAAACTTTTTTAACTTGAAAAATATACAGGGTGTGCTAAAAATGGCATTTTTTCTTATGGAACACCCTATATATTTTTACATGAATCGATAGAACTTAAACTGATTCCAAAAATATATATGACTTTGACATTTGGACCAAAAGTGACGGAGATATTAAACGTTAAATTTGTAAAATTTGAGAAAATTAACATTTCTTTTTTTTTACCTTTTAAGATATTTTAATTTTTTGAAATGAAAAGAAAAAATGCCATTTTTAGCACACCTTGTATATTTTTCAAGTTAAAAAGTTTCGATGGCATATTTGAAAACTTCAGAAAAAACTACAGTAAATATGATTTTGAAAAAATAAAATATCTCAATAGGTAAGAAAATAAGGGGGGGTGTTACTTTTGCGTGAAAGACCCTGTACCTTTATATGTGTTTCGTAATTATATAAGAGAGTTATGTACTCGAAACATCAGATATTTTTTAAGTGTTTGCGATTGAGGTAAAATAACGAAATGAAACGTAATATCTTTATATTGTTTTCGTTTTTAGGTGGTGTTTATAGAATTTTATATGAAGAGGTTGACGATGGTGATGTAAAAGTATTTTGTTTTCCTTCATCTCAGTCCGATTCGGGGGAGGTAGAAGAATTTCGTTTTCCAAGAGCTGGTTGTGCAAACTCTAAGTCATATCTTAAAATGGTAGAATTCAAAGTCAACGAAAGTAGGCAAATAGTAGACGTATGTATGTTAGAATTGCAATTTTCCTTATCCATGCTCTTCCCCTGGATGGAATACATAGTAAGAGTTGGTTGGACACCAGATTCCGAATAGTGAGTTGAATATATCTGTAAATGTAGTCTAATTAAAAAAATGTATTTTTAATTTGTAGCATTTGGGTACAACTGTTAAACCGTCGCCAACAAAGACTAGATTTAGTTCTGCTTTCTCTTAGTAATTTCACTGAAGTACTTCCACTTTACGACGACGGTAGCAACGTTCACTTAGGTAGTCCCGTTGTACAAGTGATTTATTCTCAGGAGTCAAACATTTGGGTAAATGTGCATGATCTCCTCTACTTCCTCCCGTCCACCGATCATAATGAAGTGCAATTTATTTGGGCATCGGAAGAATCGGGTTACCGACATCTATATTTGATAACGTCTCAAATAATGCCTTATAGTAATGGTGTAACAGAAAGTTCAGAGCCGATGGATTATGTTTTCCTACAGCCAAAGATATTATCAAAAGTGGCATTAACTAGCGGTGACTGGGAAGTTCTTGGTGAAACGATGTGGGTAGATACTGAAAAGCAGCTGGTGTATTTCATGGGCCTAAAAGAAACACCACTGGAAAAGCATTTGTACGTTGTATCTTTGCGGCGGCCGGGGGAAGTGCGGCTATTAACCAGACCCGGTCACTCCTATGCCGTAGATTTTAATAGTGTAAATGTTCCACATAATATAACTTTACTTAATCTTTATAAATTGCTATTTTTTTTAGGAATGTTCGATGATTATAACAGTATACAGTAACATACAAAAACCTCCAGAATGTCAAATATTTCGAATAGAACACAGCGATTGGACTGTAGAGGGAGTAACACTAACTCCAATAGGCTACTTGTTGGAATCAGTCCCATTGGTTAATGATTGCTATTGCCCAGAGTTGTATAGTCATGAAATAAATTCAGGGCATCTGCTATATGCAATGGTATTTAAACCTCACAATTTCGAACCTGGTAAAAAGTACCCTACAGTGTTGAACGTATATGGTGGTCCAGAGGTGCAACTAGTCTCAAACACATTTAAGGTAAGTACTAAGGCGTACTGAATATATCATGCTCTTAATAACGCCTCGTGGTTGTACGCTTCTCTTAAAGTAAATCAAGGAAGATTTGCTTTAAAATGTAAATAACTGCATACCACACGTAAATTTACACATATTTATCTCGGATTAATTTCAATTTTACGGAATCATATTGGTGAATCATTAATCTGTATTAAATTGTAGTCAGTAAGAACAACAGTTATTGTGGCTAAATATTTATTTGATGTTTGTGGAATCGGACCTTATATTGACAAACATGAAATACGTGTAAGTTTAAATTTTTACATCCATTGCTCATTCAATGTTGTGAAATTAAAGTTCATTAATACATTTAGTTAGAGAGAGAAAAAAAATAGTTTTTATAGTATATACGCTATTTTTTGCACTTCCGAAGCATTTATTGGCATGTAAAATCATTCTAAATTTATGCTTGTCAAAGTGACAAACGTCGACAACAGCAATAAAATACTGTCCAAAATGACAAAAAATACTCGTGTAACGTAGCAATGTAAATTTAATCCCTTGGGATTAAATAGGCCCTGTAAAGAGGGATTAAATTAGCACATTTAATCCCGGAAGTGCAAAAAAATATCTATTTACACTTTAACCATAAATAACTTAAAAAACGGACCGGCGAGAAAAATTTAAAAAATTTTATTATATTATATTCATTTTGTTTGTACAGGGTGTCTCAATTTCGATGGGAATGGGGGGTTTCACCCATTTCTAGGCGAGATAGAAAAAAATGGTTTTCGCAATACTGTGCTCGATTTTTAAGAAAAATCGATTGGTAAAAACCACATCTTGATATCTCTAACTGTTATTAAGATATCTTTAAAAAGTGACATTTGGCCGATTTTTAAAAAGTGTCATAACTTTTTTGTTTATTAAAATATTTAAAATCTCTAAAGTGTTTGTTATAGTAGTTTTTCACGTAGAATAATGTGCACTAGAAATTTTTGTTCTAGGTTCAATACATTTCGAGTTATTACACATAACTTTCTTATTTTAAATGCAAATCATAGTTGGCTATGCCATTACAAAATTGCTTATTTTTTTATGTTTTCGAAAATATATATCTTGGTATACTTATTTTTATATCTCACTGAATTATACGTTTTTATATTTTTAAATTCGTAAATTAAATGTTTTGAATATTATTAGTAAAGTTGTTAAAGAAAATGTTATATCAATGAGCCAGCGTCAAATAGTAAAATCCATTTATCAACAATAATATATCAAATTTAACAAGTAAAAAATCAACAATAAATAAACAGAAACACAAAATATATAACTGAAAGAGAACTAATAAATAAACAATTACAACACAATAGTACGAATTTGTTGAATTAAATGTTCAAGTTGTTGTTCGTTCTGTTGAACACATAAACTTTTGGCAAGGACAATATATATATTTTTTTAATAAATCGAACATAAAGGAAGAAATGGAACATAGAGTGAGGCAGATTGCAAATAATTAGAAATATAAAACCAAATCAGATTTTTAACGTGATTCATGCTGCAATACAACAGTATCAGCAGCAATTTGAATATTTAAATTAAACAATTATTTGTTTAACATGTTTATAATTTACTAAAATGATTTCTATAAAAAAATGTAAAATCTTAAGTTTATGTTGATTAAAATTAACGTGGCTGTGTTGTTACTATTCAACGTTGGTTCATTGATATATTTTTCTTTAACAACGCCTACTAATAATATTCAAAACATTTGATTTACGAATTTAAAAATATAAAAACGTATAATTCAATGAGATCTAAAAATAAGTATACCAAGATATATATTTTTGAAAATATAAAAAAATAAGCAATTTTTTAATGGCATAGCCAACTATGGTTTGCATTTAAAATAAGAAAGTTAGGTGTAATAACTGGAAATGTATTGAACCTAGAACAAAAATTTCTAGTGCTAATTATTCTACGTGAAAAACTACTATAACAAACCCTTTACAGATTTAAAATATTTTAATAAACAAAAAAGTTATGACACTTCTTAAAAATCGGCCAAATGTCACTTTTTAAAGATATCTTAATAACGGTTAGAGATATCAAGATGTGGTTTTTACCAATCGATTTTTCTTAAAAATCGAGCACAGTATTGCGAAAACCATTTTTTTCTATCTCGCCTAGAAATGGGTGAAACCCCCCATTCCCATCGAAATTGAGACATCCTGTATTTTAAACCACTCACTAATATTTGAATAACTTACTTTGAACAGTTTGGTGTTACATTTAAAAATCCCAGTTTTCATTTTCCGAAATATTACAAACTAAAGTCGAATGTTATGAAAATATCGTAAAAAACTGGTACTTTTTTGGTATAAGTGAAAGTATCTTCGTAATATGCGAGGGTGTGTTTTTATATTCGCGAAATGGGGGGGAAGAGAGAATTAGCTTATGTATACATTTTAAAAAAAATCGTTTCTCCTTGTCTCTAAAATATGCTGAAATTGCAGCTTTCACTTTTTCATCACTTGTAAATGCCTTTCCTCGCAGTTCTTTTTTCATTTTCGGGAACAGATAGTAATAGCTGGGGGCTAGATCGGGACTCTGTAGTGTGTAGGATGGGTGATTCAAAACATAGAAGCTCACTTAGGTACCCGAGAAACCTCCAACCCTTGGCCAACCTTTCCAGTCCGCGAATATAAAAATGCACTCTCGTGTTAACCTAAGTTATTCAAATTTCGATAAGTGATTTAAAATAGACAAATTATGAACACAATTTTATTCGTCCCTCCATTTTTGAGATATTCGCGGTTAAACTGAGGGCTGACTCAATATGTTTGGATCGTAAGTAGTGTGGTGACTTAATTTATGCATCTTGTAGGTATGAACTCCAAAGACCGTTTCATTGAATATGAAATTAGTCGCAAAATGATTCAATATAAGTAGTCCGGAATTTACAAAAATAGTTAATACTTGTTCTTGTAGATGTAGATAAAATTCTATGTTGTCACAATAACTGTTGATTGAAATCGTCCAAATTACTTTCTAATAACATACAATTTCCAGGGCATGAGGCAGTTACGAATGCACATGTTAGCAGCAAGAGGTTATTGCGTGATAGCAATCGATTCCAGAGGTTCTCAACATAGAGGATTGCAATTCGAGTCATACATAAAAAAACGAATGGGAACAGTCGAATTAAATGATCAAGTTGAAGTATTAAAATGGTTGTCGGATTCACTAGGTTACATAGATTTGGATCGTGTCGCCATACATGGGTGGTCTTACGGCGGCTATTTAAGTTTAATGGGATTAATTCACCATCCAGACGTTTTCAAAATTGCTATAGCTGGTGCTCCGGTAACCACATGGAGTTTATATGATACTGGATATACGGAAAGGTATATGGATCTCCCAGATCATAATCCTGAAGGTTACTACGAGGGTTCAGTCTTAAACTACATTAACAAATTTCCAGAAGAGTAAATAACTGCAAAGTATTGTATGTTCAGGAAATAATTTGTTAATTTTAGGGAAAACCGTCTACTTATTATCCATGGTCTCATAGATGAAAATGTACATTTCTACCATACAAGCCAGTTGATAAACGACATGATTAAAGCTGGGAAACCCTACCAATTGCAGATATATCCAAATGAAAGGCATTCTCTTAGACACTTGGATGCTAGCAAACACTACGAAACGACGCTATTGTCTTTTCTTCAAAACAATTTATAGGTATTTCTCTGGAAACTAATGTAAAATGTGTTTTAGAAAAATTTGTGAAACAAATCGGTCTGTTAGGAGTTATTCAACAAGTATTATAGGAAAATGATGTTCCGTGATTGTTGATTTAAATGTTAATTTAGTTGAAACGAATCATTTTCACATTGTGTGTATTTCCGATGTTAGTCTGTTATAGAATGTTTTTAAATAATGTTAGCTAACGGATTGATCACAGCTTTATATTAAATAATCGTAAATATCAATTACTTATTGTATATACTCTTAAATCATTTTAAAGCTTATAATTAAAGAATTGTATAAATTAAGTTATTTATATGACTTTCTAATAAAGTATCTGTTTTTATATTTTAATTTTTTCTTCACACTACACGAGTACAAAAGAAAAACTGCTTTATCATACACAATTGCTTCGGTAATGCTTAACGTAAAACCTAAAAAAGAAATTAACAAAAAAATTTGGTAAAACCAATAGGATTGAAACATTTGTCATAGTAGGTACATTAGATCAAATATGTATAAGGCAATCTGCCAATCTGTGATATAATTTTCGAGTCTTTCAAATCTTTTGCGAGCGAAGGGGGGGGGGGGAGTGTAAACAATAACTTTTGGACAAGACATCCCGTCTCATTTTCCGCTATTTTTAAAGTAAGAGTGAGTTTGACTATTGAGGATATCTCGGAACTCATCACTTTTTTTGAGAGCAATTTTATAGAGAATGAAATTCTGCATATTTTTTGTTTATAACATTTTTTCATATCTCTTATTGTTTAAATAATATAACAGCGCAAAATGTAAACAAGGGGGTATGTCGAATTTTTTTGCATTTTTATCATAGTTTTATGAATGAAACGATTACTTTTTGAATAATTAATAATAATATGCAATTTGCAACAAAAAAATTTTACAATAACAATGAAATTGTCACTAAGAAAACGAAAATTGAACCACTTTTTGCTGCGAAAATTTTTTTGTTTGTTTCGTTTAATGCATTCTTTCAACTCGATTTCTAACTCCTCTGTTTAATAGTTTAAAGGACGAAAAGTGGATAAGAAAATCCTTGCAGCTATTGGAAATAGATTTTGTGTAGTCATATTAAGTGATGAAACTCTAATTGTTTGCAGAGGTCAAACAAACCTCGCCAATTTACTCCTAACGTCCGATGCAAGCAAGCAACACATTTTGAGGGCGTACCACTAGGTCCAGGGATGGTTAGGAAATTATTTTGGGCCAGCAGAACCCACGTAAAAAAAAACAATCATTGAACTCAACGTCACAAGTGGTGTGGAAAAGAGTTCAGAAGAAATAAAATTGATGATACCACAACTGTATGCGAATCTCTTGCCAAACAATTGCAGAAACCGTGAAAAAACCACCAGGATACAGAGAGCACATCGTTTAATTGTTTATAAATTATTATTAACAAACATTTTTCCGCAGTAAAATGTGGCACTGAAATATTGAACATGTGCAGCAATGAGAATTTCTCTTCGTTCAATTTTCGTTTTCGTACAGAAAATTTTATTTTGTTAATTGTTACCTATTGAAAAAAATTTTTTTAGTAAATATTGCAAATTGCAGAATTATTATTAATTATTCAAAGATTAATCGTTTCATTCATAAAACTATGAAAAAAATGTGAAAAAAATTCGATTTGGCCTCTTTTTTCAAGTTTGCGGTGCTATAATATTTAAACAATAAAAGATGTTATACACTGTGTCCCAAATTGGTGGCTCCACTATGGGTAACTTCTTTATTATTGGAGATACAAAAATGGTTAAATTAGGAAAGTTTTTAAGAATTTCAAGGCCATTTAAGATTAGCTAACAGATCTTGAATATCTCTTTTAGTTTTTGAGATATTCGGGAAAAACCAAAATGTTGCATTTTCTTTAACGGTCAATATTTTTTTTATTATCCATTTTGTGCTGTTAAGACTTTGACATTCTTCATACACTTTTTTAAGATACTTCTAACGGTGTTGTCAGTTTTTTTCCAACTCTTTTGCTTTTTGAGATACGGTTACTAACTTTTGTTTTTCTTATGGACGTCAATGGTTTTTTTGGCACTGTCAAATAGCATTTTTTATTACCTTTCCGACGATGTATCACAACATGACGAAAAATTCCAATTTTCACAAGAATAATCGGAAAATTGTATTTTTCAATAAAAAAAAAACAAAAATGGCCCAAAATTAATCAAATTCGTGGCAAGGTTTCTGAAATAAGTGTCGTGGGATTGTTGTCGTTCAGCTGCAGTGTTAAAATTTCAATTTGCCCATATGTAAATCACGAGCATACAAATACGCTCATCATGCTCATGCAGCGATAGAGGGATTGATTTTTATTCATTGTAGAATGTCTTTTGTTTTTACTTTCTTATACGTAGTATAAGGAAGTATTGTAATCGTGATTTTTTTCGACTTCGAGATTTTGATGGATTTACACGTTTTGAGGGCCCCTGAATCCATTCTGACCATTTTCGCCATGATGTCTGTCTGTGTGTGTGTGTGTGTGTGTCTGTCTGTCTGTATCCACCATAACTCAAAAACGACTTATCGGATTTGATTCAAATTTCATATTTAAGAGTTTGAACAAATTTGTGGGTGCCACATTCAATGTTTTTCATCTAGCACAAAAACATTGGTTTTTGTCGTAAAATTCGGTTATAATGAATGGGACAAGGACAGATTTATGCGTATTGCAATAAGTAAGTTATTTGAATATTGCTGGAAACGCTCAAAATTGAAACACGATTTTTACAAGAAATTTATCTTAATTTCTTTAGGAAAAGTAATTGTGGTACTATCCGTATAAGAAAGTCATGTGTTGGGCACATCAGATATTTTTATTGAAAAATACAATTTTTTGATTTTTCTTGTGAAAATAGGAATTTTTCGTCATGTAGTGATATATCGTTGGAAAGGTAATAAAAAATGCTACTTGTCAATGCCAAAAAAACAATTGCCGTCCATAAGAAAAACAAAAGTTAGTAATCGTATCTCAAAAAACAAAACAGTTGGGAAAAAACTGTCAACACCATTAGAAGTATCTTAAAAAAGTGCATGAAGAATGTCAAAGTCTTAACAGCACAAAATGGATAATAAAAAAAATATTGACCATTAAAGAAAATGCAACATTTTGGTTTTTCCCGAATATCTCAAAAACTACAAGAGATATTCAAAATATGTTGGCTAATCTGAAATGGCCATAAAATTCTTTAAAACTTTTCTAATTTAACCGTCTTTGTATCTCCAATAATACCGAAGTTACCCATAGTGGAGTCACCAATTTGGGACACAGTGTATACAAAAAATGTGCCGAATTTAATTACTATCAATTTGTTAGACATTTTTTTATTGGTCGAACGTTATTTTTTGTTAATTTACGTACCTACGTTAATTGGATTTCAATGAGGCATTAACTTTAACTATGTAATTAATATCAACTCAAAAATTAGGAGTACTATTTACAGGTTATTGATTTTGAGTCATTTAGTGCTTAAATTTTGATACGATCCTGCAACTCTGATACTTTTTCATGTATCTCTGCATAAAAGTAATAAAAATAATGTGATTTTCAATTTTAACAGTAAATTAGTTTGTCGTAAAATAACAAGAAAGTTACTTTCAACGTTTGCATTAAAAAATAAAATTATCTTATTTTATTACGTAACTTTTTCATGTAGAAAGCTTTGGTTAAAGGGAACAAACAAATTTCTATTAAAATGAAATCTAAAATAAAATTTTATATTTTTTAATAATCACTAATAGAATTAAACATTCAGAAACTATTTTACTAGTAATAAGGAGTTTTTGTTTTCCTGTTCAGAAATTTGTACAAATACTGAATTCTCTTTTGCAGTTGATACCATTTCGTTGGTCTTGCCAATGGATAGTTCGAATATGCTAACATTTTCCTTTTCCTTATCATTACTTGAAACTCTTTACCACCGAATCCACGCAACCACGGTGGAACGTTATACAAGATTCTAGCTGGATGTAAGCGCTCGTTCCCTAATATGTCTATGTAATCATTTTGTCCAAAAAGTGCTCGTTTTTCGGACCAAACGTCTTTCGGTGCATATGTCGGCATGGGCAGTTTGCGAGCATTGGGGACTCTTGGTAAAGTGCCACTTTGCAATATCCTATTATTGTAACCGTATCTTCGTTTTAATGGGCCTCTAGTTACCTTATCGGCATGGTATCGAAATCGCACTGAAATTATTTGTGGGGTCCATATTTGTACACATGTCTTTATCATGGAATTTAACAAAGACATTGTCTGAAAAATAAATAGTTCTAAGTTTATTGAACTTATTTTGGGTTGTAATAATTACTTTTCCTATGGGTTAATTTGTAATTTTTCACTTTTATAATAAAGAATTAAAATATAACCTCTCACTGTCAAATGGTCTCTTTTTATTAGATGAAGAAGAAGAATGAAGAAGGGGCTGAGCTGACCTCTGGCGGTGGCCGTTGTAATCATAGTAAAAAGGATTTAGGCAAATAACAATACGCACTAACCATTCTATGGCACTAACGCTATTTCATATATTATCTATGGCTATTTCTCATACCTGCACGAAAATGCCCCTATAAAATGCACTTATAAAAATAACCTGAACGTTACTCTGGACGTCTCCTATGTTTGACCGGTTGGCGGTTGCATTACATAGGAAGCATAGGAGGACTAGCTGTCCATGTATTGTATGGTCTAAGAATTTTTCACTACAGTGGCTGTATTAAAACAGTGGCGACAAGTATGGCTAAGCCCCGCCCATCCGCCATGAGGAGGCTAATTTTAAGTTGAAAATAAAGTAGTGAGTTCGGAATCCAGAAAATAAATGAGTTTTGTTGGTAGTAAAAGAGCATAATTTATTGAATATTTCCAATAAATGTCCACTTTGGTTCAAAATATATTAATTTACTGGTTAATGTATAGCATAGAACAAACCACCTTTCTGCAATAACAAGTTCAAAGTTAGAAATTTGTTTAATATATAGCAATACGAGTATAATATTATAGAGTATAAAGTACCTATTGGCAATAAAATTGGTTCTAAGGAAGCTGAACTAATAAAATGATTATATATTATAATTATTACATTTATTAATACAAAGATAGGGACATACAAATAACATTTCACAATACGTGACCATCAGCAATAGGTAGATTTACTGGCAAATTTTTTGTAGCGTTGTTATTTTTGTTGTAATTGATTTTTATATTAAACACAGCATAATAATCTGTTATCTGTTAATAATTTTACATTTTAAATATTCTATGGTGTCCCCCAATTTTATTAGAGCCTGGCACCCCTAAAAGCCGCCCTTAACGTGCACGTTCGCGGTTTTTGTATTTTACCGCAAAACGGTTACGATTTCGCAATTTTAGCCTCTGTACAAAATTAATCCTTGTAAAACTCTGCAGAAAAAATTTATTTACCACTTTTTCTTATATAGGTACAATAGTTCTCAAACTGCAAGCGCCCTAATACAGGGTGTAACTGAAATGCTTGGCCAAACTTTGCGAGCGTGTTGAAGGGAACAAAAGTATGAAAAAAGTTCCTATAAACAAGGGTCCAGAAATGATTCCTAAGGGAGGTACAGCCCCTAAAGAGGGCACATTGACGATGTTTTTTTCTAAATATTTTCTATACGGATTGACATAGAGTCATGAAATTTGGTATGATGAATAAGCATTAAATACTGAACAAATTTGTGTAAACAAAATTTTTAAAATTTAGTCAGGGGCGCCCCTCAACGGACAACAAAAATTGGCCAAAATTTACCCCCCAACCTTTCAGGTAAAAAACGCCGCTGACTAAATTTTTTAAATTATGTTTACAGAAATTTGTTCAGTATTTAATACTTATTCATCATACCAAATTTCATAACTTTATCTCAATCCGTTTCGAAAATATTTACAAAAAACCATCTTCAATGTGCCCCCTTTAGGGGGCTGTACTTCCCTTAGAAATCATTTCTGGACCCTTGTTTATAGGATCTTTTTCTTAGTTTTGTTCCATGTAACACGCTCGTAAAGTTTGGCCAAGCATTTCAGTTACACCCTGTATAGGGGTAGTTAGTATATTATTTATTATTATTAGTATACTCCCTACAACAAACCTTCTGCAGCGAAATACTTTCAGGTCTTGGAAATGTACATACTTCCCATCCCCTCGGCGCTTGCTCGACATTTTAAAAATTAATTTAATACCCCTGTATTGGCTTGAAAATTGGGAACCACTGTATATAAGAAAAAGTGATAAATACACTTTTTGTGGAAAATTTTATAAGGATTATTTTTGTACAGAACTAAAATTGCGAAATCGTGACCGTTTTGCGGTAAAATGCGAAAAACCACGAATATGCACGTTGGGGGTGGCTTTTAGGGGTGCCGGGCTCCAATAATACTCTAATACAGTTTATAATATTGTAGCACTTACAAGGGTCACCTTAATAGACCTGATTAACATGAAAACTAATCCACAAATTTTACATGAAATGGTAAAATTGAAGTTAAATCATATCAAACACATGTAAACAAACGCACGATTCGCCTCCTAATGGCGGACGAAACCACGTGACTACAGGAACCAATTAAAAATGGGATATCTACTTGTCGCCACTGTTTTAATTTGAGAATTACAGTTTTTCACCACAAAATGTCGCCACCTAGCGGGTAAAAAGATAACTTCGTCAAATTGTCAAAAATCCAAATCGAACCGAATTAACGTAGAAGTAAACAATGGTAGAAGTTAATGAAATTCGTATAAAAATGGAAGAACCGTACGAAAGTGACGAAGATAGGGGTACGGAAGAATGGGCCGAACGGAGGACGCTACCCGAGTTTGCCATTGATGCAGCTGCTCAAAAAATATCATCGAATTTGCTTCCGCGCATATCAGCGGACAAATACAAGGCCATCTATAACGCTTTTCTTGAATGGAAAACTTTGAAGAAAGTCAATGACATTTCCGAAAATTTGTTGTTAATCTATTTCGACGAGTTGGCGAAAACCTACGCTCCATCAACACTGTGGGCAAAATATTCCATGTTGCGGACTACTGTCATGATTAATCATAAAATCAACATTGAAGAATATAAACAAGTAACTGCTTTTCTCAAAAAGCAATCGGTAGGATTTAAACCTAAAAAAGCAAAAGTACTCGAAGCTCAAGATATCAACAAATTTTTCAAGACTGCTCCAGATCACGATTATTTAGCCATAAAGGTCGCTCTAATTATTGGTATTTCTGGTGCTTGTAGATCTGATGAGCTGACGAATTTAAATGTGAACGATGTTTCTGACCAGGGCGAAATTTTAATCGTAAGAATGGAAACATCAAAGACTCGACATGATTCAAGAACATTTACAATCAAACCAGAGTTCTACGCAACTGTAAAAAAATATATTCTTTTGCGTCCAAAAAAAACATCGTCCAGTCGTTTCTTTATTAAATACCAAAAGGGTAAATGCTATAACCAAGTTATTGGAAAAAATAAATTTGGTAGTATGTGCAGAGATATTGCTGAATTTTTACAGCTGGGTGAGCCAAAGCGCTATACTAGTCACACTTTTCGACGTTCCTCAGCGACACTTTTGGCTGATGCAGGCGCCGACATCATGGAAATGACAGGACCACCGATTAAAAAATTGAAAACAGAAAGTCCGTCTTCAAATCGCATTTATGAAGTTCAGTCGTCATCGAGCTCAGCCTCAAACTCAAACTCCATACAAGCCGAAAAAAATAACAAATCATATTCTGTCACCCATATTCCAGAAAA
Source organism: Pediacus dermestoides (assembly GCA_963942485.1). Classification (NCBI taxonomy): domain Eukaryota; kingdom Metazoa; phylum Arthropoda; class Insecta; order Coleoptera; family Cucujidae; genus Pediacus; species Pediacus dermestoides. The sequence goes on from OZ012626.1 coordinate 16,591,194, forward strand.
GAACATTACACTGTATTTCAGCAACTGCTCAAATATTAATATAAATTTCCAGTAAAAATAAAAAAAAATATGCATAACTTTTCTTTCTTTGCATTGTATTTTCTTGTATCGAATAAATAATAGTAGTACTTACTTATTAATTATTATCGTATTTAAGTTTAATTTTCTTAATTTTTTTCAATAATATGAATTTATTTTCAGTTTTAGCAATCTTTATTCATACAGTCGCGACACTGCGTACAAATTTGTGTTTTGGATCTCCCACTCTGACGGCAATAACGCGTGATATGAACATTGTTGTGTAGCAAGGTGTGGATTACCGGTTCTATATTGTGAATAATAATATACGGATGATATTATATTAATGTTTATTGTATACAGGGTGTCCCGAAATTAAGGGGCAATATTTCTAGGACAGGGAGTACTTGTCAAAATATGACGAAAAGTTTATACAGGGTGTCCCAAAATTAGCCTGCCAAAATGTACTAGCTTATTCTACGTTCAAAAATAATGCAAAAAGTTTTAACAAATATAGGTTGAAAAATGCTTTCTAAGGGAGCTACTGACCCCCGAAAGGTGAGGTAGATTCATAAAATTTGGTGAGTTTGAAGCTTTTATAATTTGCCACATACAGGTTGTTTCAAATTCGCTTCTCACTATCGGGATCTCAGAAACGGTAAGAGATACAGCTTTGGTTAAATTGGGGCAAAGTTGCGTAATAATGTGGCCAATAATAAGCCGTTAAGAAATCGAAAATATCTTTTGTAGTTCTGGCGATTTTTTGAAAAAACCTAATTTTTGCCTTTTCGTTTTTATTTTTTTCTGCTCTTATTTTTCAAGATTTTGATATTTTGTTTTTATTATTACCTAATATTTGACGAAGAAATGCTAAACGACGTAACAAATACCTATAAGTTTTAATCCATTGTCTACTTTTGATAAATTTTAGTTTTGTGATTATTTTTTTTGTCGATCGTTTATTAAAGATCTAGTTAATGTAATAAAAGGAGTGTATTAATAACTCAGTTTAATGCATACATGCACATTAAAAACATTGTTGAGATTTGCTAGGTAACCAACAATATATTATATTATTGAAACATGCATTTGGAACTGACACCTGCCGAAATTAATTAATTATGTCAGTGGTATTTTGACTTATTGTATATTATGTCAGAATTTGGATTTTGCCATGGAACAAAATTAGATTATTTTCATTCTAATAAAGAGCGATCGACAAAAAAATATTGTAATCAACATGAGTGTTAATCGGCGATTAATAATCTCGACTCATTAACGCGCTCGCTGCGCTCACGCGTTAAAATCGTTTCGATTATTAATCGCTCTTATTAACACTCTTGTATATTAATAGTTATTTATATTATAAGTGGGATATGAACATCATTAACATAAGAGTCTGGAAATTGCAGAACGAGTCGTAGACGAGTTCTGTAATCAGACGAATATGTTAATGTGTGTATATCCCACGTGTAATATACAAGATTTTATCTTCTACCGTCCAAATAATTAAAAATTAATTTTGAATTTATCTCCAGCGACATTGCTCAGTAGTTGTTATCAAGTTGTCGTACTGGACTACCTAACCTAAATTGTGTAAAAACTAGCCAGCGCTACACAACAATGAATTTGAATTATAAATTTTCAAATAATTAAACAATTTATACACCAAAAAATCTGGGACGTGGACCGTGTTATATTTATTATTAAAATATAAAACTAATTTATTATAAAATAAAACTAAAAATTTTTTCAGTTATCTAACGTGAAGTTAGGGTTTTTTCTAGGTAGATACGCTATTACAAAATTCTCCAGGTTTCAAAAAATCAAACTTAAGAGTATGAAGTGTCATTACTCAATGTTAATAACAAATTCTAAAAAAAATTAAACAATATATATTATATTATAATTAGACATTTACAAATATAAACTTTCCTATAAAGATACTAAATTGTAAAAATTGTGTTATAAATACTCGTAAGAAAGAATTTTCTTGTTGAAATTTCAGTGTGGTAATGATTTCTTTAAAACACATGTTGCGTAATAATCTGACTTACCTTACTCAAATTAATGTCAAATCAAGGCTATTATGAATTGGTAGTAGATAAACTACTATTATTAGTGCAGTTTTCGTAAACGTGATTTTTTCAAAACGATTTTACTCGAAAACGGATCAAGATACAAAGATCGACTGAGACTACTTTTTTTGTGTAAAAATAAACTCAAGTTTCAAAATTTGATATAAAAAATTTAATAATTATCCCCACAAAAAATATGGGGCATAATATACCCAGAACCAACCTTGTATGTGACGCCCCTGGCAAAATTTCTGAAAATTGTAAAAAGAAATTTGTGGCAAATTAAAACAGCTTCAAACTCAGAAAATTTCATGAATCTACCTCAAACAGTTGCAAAGATATTGCAGAAAACTCCTCTTTGGGGTCCCCTTTTCGGGGGGCTGTAGCCTCCTTAGGAAGCATTTTTCAATCTATATTTATTGAAACTTTTTGCATTATTTTTGAACGTAGAATCAGCTGGTACATTTTGGCAAGCTAATTTTGGGACCCCCTGTATAAACATGACTCGAAAAAATGCTTCCTAAAGTAGCTAGAGCCCCCCGAATGGGGGGCACCCCAAAGGGGAATTTTCTGTAATATCTTTGCAACTGTTTGAGGTAGATTCATGAAATTTGGTGAGTTTGAAGCTTTTATAATTTGCCACCTATTTCTTTTTTTAAATTCGCTTCTCAATACAGGGATCTCAGAAACGGTAAGACATACAGCTTTGGTTAAATTGGGGCAAAGTTGCGTAATAATGTGGCCAATAATAAGCCGTTAAGAAATCGAAAATATTTTTTTTTTGCACTTCCGGGATTAAATGTGCTAATTTAATTCCTCTTTACAGGGACTGAAGTGACCAATTTAATCCCAAGGGATTAAATTAATCCCTTGGATTAAAATTTAAAAAATGTTTACTTGAAATTAAAAATTTTTATTTTATGGTAAATGTACATTAACATTAACAGAATTGCAATTAACAATACTTAAAATATACGATTGGAACAACTCCCCGAAAACCTTGAATCTGCAGGTGTGACAGAAGAATTTTCATCATGGTCTTCAGTAATGAAGGAAGAGTGTGAGGAACTATCCTGGGCAGTAGAAACAGAAGTGAAGGATTATCGTGGCCATGTCCAAAAATCTTTTCAGAAATTTCTTTTTGGTAAATGTAAAGAATAGGGGCGCACACTCAAATTTTCGTAATTTTCACATATATCACTAATTTCTATGCGTAGATCACGAATCTAAAATTATTTTGCGTCGCTCTCTTTTACTTTTTTAGATATAACTGTTTAAAGTTGTGACATTTTTAGCATTAATTTTTGACGTTTTATTTATGATTGTCATGGTTACGAAAATTCGATAAGAGAAATGATGTATTAATTTTGTAGTTTGTAATGGTTTCTATGGTAATGTATAATTTACGTCTTTTACTAAAACAATTTTGTAAAAAACAGAAAAATTAAAAATTTGTTAATATTATTTAGTATATTTTATGAATAAAAGATAGAAAAACAAATTTAAATTATATTTAACATTTTATTAAGCTAAATTCATCAATATATATATTTTTTTAATAAATCTATTATTAGTTAAATTATTATCATTAAATTCTAATTATTACTAGTAGTATTAATATTTTAATGGATAAAAATGTTTTATGTAAAGAACATATATGCCCAAAGTGTGGAAGCCAATGCAGCTTCTGTCAAGAAAGTATGCTGTTTCGGTGCGACAACTCGTCAGTGGTGATTAGTAAACATAAAAAGAAACTGAAGATGCGCTGCTACTACAAGTTTTCGGCAAAATCACGATAGTTTGCTATTCGATGGGATATAGAGTGGCAATCAACTCAAAAAATTTTGTGATCCTCTCTTCATGAGCAAAATTTCGTTTAAAAATGAATTCGGCCAAATATCCCAAGAGGTGTTCATCCGTCGTACCATATCGTGGTATATTGGCACGAACTTCTCTCCACGTCCTCTCAATATTTTGAGTATGTGCACCTGAAAAAAATTATAATAATTTGTTTGGACTGTATACTACACTATCGCACATGCGCAGAAATGGAATCTAGGAAACTAGAGTCTGGCAAGAGCGCGTCACTTTATTCCCAATATCCCAATGCCACACTTGCACAAAACGAATCATAGTCATATTATGGTACCGATCTATACTCTATTATTTAAAGGAAAAAAAAACCTATACAAAACAACCTAACCTGGTCCGTGACCTATAACCAAACTTCAACCAAACTCAAAACTTAATCTTTTTTTTTGTTGAGGTTTGGTCAGGCTAGGCTTGGATCAGTAAAACGCGCGCGCACGCGCGCCCGTTTAATTGATCCGTTGGTTGTTTTGTATAGTTTTTTTTCCTTTAAATAATAGAATATAGATCGGTACCATAAAACTGAATCTTTTTTTTGTTGAGGTTTGGTTATAGGTCACGGACCAGGTTAGGTTGTTTTGTATAGGTTTTTTTTTCCTTTAAATAATATAGTATAGATCGGTACCATAAAACTGAATCTTTTTTTTTGTTGAGGTTTGGTTATAGGACACGGACCAGGTTAGGTTGTTTTGTATAGGTTTTTTTTTTCCTTTAAATAATATAGTATAGATCGGTACCATAAAACTGAATCTTTTTTTTTGTTGAGGTTTGGTTATAGGACACGGACCAGGTTAGGTTGTTTTGTATAGGTTTTTTTTTCCTTTAAATAATAGAATATAGATCGGTACCATAAAACTGAATCTTTTTTTTGTTGAGGTTTGGTTATAGGTCACGAATCAGGTTAGGTTGTTTTGTATAGGTTTTTTTTTCCTTTAAATAATAGAATATAGATCGGTACCATAAAACTGAATCTTTTTTTTGTTGAGGTTTGGTTATAGGTCACGGACCAGGTTAGGTTGTTTTGTGTAGGTTTTTTTTTTCCTTTAAATAATATAGTATAGATCGGTACCATAAAACTGAATCTTTTTTTTTGCTGAGGTTTGGTTATAGGACACGGACCAGGTTAGGTTGTTTTGTATAGTTTTTTTTTCCTTTAAATAATATAGTATAGATCGGTACCATAAAACTGAATCTTTTTTTTTGGTGAGGTTTGGTTATAGGACACGGACCAGGTTAGGTTGTTTTGTATAGGTTTTTTTTTCCTTTAAATAATATAGTATAGATCGGTACCATAAAACTGAATCTTTTTTTTTGTTGAGGTTTGGTTATAGGACACGGACCAGGTTAGGTTGTTTTGTATAGGTTTTTTTTTTCCTTTAAATAATAGAGTATAGATCGGTACCATAAAACTGAATCTTTTTTTGTTGAGGTTTGGTTATAGGTCACGAACCAGGTTAGGTTGTTTTGTATAGGTTTTTTTTTTCCTTTAAATAATAGAATATAGATCGGTACCATAAAACTGAATCTTTTTTTTTTGTTGAGGTTTGGTTATAGGACACGGACCAGGTTAGGTTGTTTTGTATAGGTTTTTTTTTTCCTTTTGTATAATAGAGTATCGATCGGTACCATAAAACTGAATCTTTTTTTGTTGAGGTTTGGTTATAGGTCTCGGACCAGGTTAGGTTGTTTTGTATAGTTTTTTTTTTCCTTTAATAATAGAGCATAAATCGGTACCATAATATGACTATGATTCGTTTTCTGCAAGTGTGGTATTGGCCCAAAACTTACCAGAGGCAGGATCAACAAAATTTTGAGAGTGATTGACACTCTGATGTCGATATCCCTCGTCATTTAAACAATCGTAGGCTTTCCAACAATCAGACATGATTGTGGTACCCGGATGTATCCACTCTTTGATTACCGTTAACAAAGTGTCTTTGTTTCTTTCCGGTACAGGCACAATAAAAAATTTTTTGCTCTCTCTTTCGAACCCTCCGAAGATCCACTTTCCGTCGATTATCCGCCCTCTATTGTATTTTCTTTTGCCAATCTTGGCCTCATCTATCTCAACAGTTTTCCCTTTTCCGCCGATTTTCTGGGAATTAAGGTCGACCCAGTAAATACACACCTTGAAATTTACACTATGTTAAGCATCAGTTATTCTTAATTAATAATGTACAACTTATTACTTCTCTACAAAAATTACTCCAGTCAATTATTGTTGGTTTCGAAATACCCAACTCGCTAGCAATGAAATTGCAACGAGGATGTCGTATCATTAGAAAGTAGCCGATGAACATGCACACATTTTCAACTGATAAATTAGTTTTTTCAAACCATGTTCCAGTTTTTGCCGAAAACTTGTAGTAGCAACGCATCTTCAGTTTCTTTTTATGTTTATTAATTACCATTGACGAGTTGTCGCACCGAAACATCATACTTTCTTGACATAAACGGCATTGGCTTCCACACTTTGGGCATATATGCTCTTTACGTAAAAGATTTTTATCCATTAAAAATGGATACAGATTTACACTATTCACTAGAACAATCAATTCGTGTAGTTTCATTTTCGTAAAACTGTTACAAATTATTACCAAATAAATAAGGGTAACAATAGTAACTATAAATTTAAAACGTAAGTTCACTCTAGATTTTTTAAAGAAACTACAAAATTATTTAATTAATCTCATAAAGTTTTCGTAACCATGACAATCATAAATAAAACGTCAAAAATTAATGCTAAAAATGTCACAACTTTAAACAGTTAAATCTAAAAAAGTAAAAGAGAGCGACGCAAAATAATTTCAGATTCGTGATCTACGCATAGAAATTAGTGATATATGTGAAAATTACGAAAATTTGAGTGTGCGCCCCTATTCTTTACCTTTACCAAGGAAGCCTCCGGTAAACCCAAAAATTCTGCAATCTTTTGTGGCAGTTTACTGAAAGTATTCTTCCCAACTGGCTGTACGGTACATCGTTTTTGATCGTACTTTACAAAAAAGCGTAAATGCTTTGTATTCATATTTCGCAAAGCCATATAACTTCTACATATCTGGACAACGTCAATCAAATTATTTGACGGATTTTTAACGATAAATATTCTGTCAACTTTGTTAGTGTTTTTGATGTGAAAATATTAATGATGATCCCATATCTTGGACGTCAGTTGTAAGTAATTCCATATTTCGGCACGCGCCCGCGACACCAATTATGAGGACAACCTACGAAAATTTTTAATTATCAACTATCATGATCAACGTTTTTTCGTTTATTCTTTCCTTCATCATCTTCAGTTGCCGCATTTGCAGCATTTTCAATTTCTTCTGATAACATTTTTCAATCTGCAACCTCTCTGTGACTAATTTTCAAATCACTGTTTACTAATTGCTACGTTACCCGAGTATTTTTTGTTATTTTGGATAGTCGGATTTATAATGGATTTATGGATTATTTTATAGTTGTTGCCGACACGTTTGTCATTTTGGCAAGCATAAATTTAGAATGATTTCACATGCAAATAAATGCTTCGGAAGTGCAAAAAATAGCGTATACACCACGGGATTGAGGCATCATTTAATCCTTCGGGTGAATTATTTCCCTCGCTCGCTTTGCTCGCTCATGAAGTTTAATTCACCCTCAGGGATTAAATGATGTACCTCAATCCCTTGGTATATAATATACTATTCTAGTTCTAGAGATTTTTTGAAAAAACCAAATTTTTGTCTTTTCGTTTTTATTTTTTTCTGGTCTTATTTTCAAGATATCGAAAAACTAAAAGCACTTTGTCGTGGACACTTTTTGTGCTTTATAAATTGACGTTAAAATTTTCCTCGTGCGACGTTTCGTTTTTCCGCTGACGTCATCAACTCAATTTTTTTAAATACGACCCTGTATTTTTTGTCATCGTTTTAAGTTTTAGAAAATGGCGTTTACATTTTTTCCTTACGACGTTTCGTTCTTGTGCAATCATCATCAGATCATTTTTTAAATACGGCCCTGGATTTTTTTTTTCATTTTCATCACTATTTTTCCTCACTTCCTCATATCTACACATTTTGGCAAACTTTAATAATGAAACAGTGCCGCAGGTATTCAAAAAATGACCCGAAGATTACACAAGAACGAAACGTCGTATGGAAAAAATGTAAACGCCACTTTATAGAGCATAAAAAATGCTACTTAAAACAATGAAAAAAAATACAGGGCCGTATTTAAAAAAATTGAGTTGATGACGTCAGCGAAAAAACGAAACGTCGCACGAGAAAAATTTTAAGGTCATTTTATAAAGCACAAAAAGTATCAATGGCAAAGTGATTTTGGTTTTTCAATATCTTGAAAAATAAGAGCAGAAAAAAATAAAAACTAAAGGACAAAAATTTGGTTTTTTTCAAAAATCTCCAGAACTACAAAAGGTATTTTCGATTTCTTAACGGCTTATTATTGGGCACATTATTACGCAACTTTGCCCCAATTTAACCAAAGCTGTATCTGTTAGCGTTTCTGAGATCCCTGTACTGAGAAGCGAATTTGAAACAGCCTGTATATTATGAATAATAAAGTCGTAGGTAAATCTCGCACTATTGGGATACCCTCAAAATGAATGTTGGCTACGGTTCAACATTTTCCAAAGATCAGATCAAATAGCTTTCAAATAAAATAAACTAAAAAATGTAAAATAGAATTGTGGTAAATTTTCAAAGCTTTTCATATATTAGATATTTCTTTTTAAAAACAAGCTAGAATTGTGTTGTCATGCGAATAAACAAATATACAATATTACCTGTTATAAAGAAAAAAAAAATAGAAATTTGGCCTCATACTTTATTTTTAGAATTACAAAAATAACAATAGGTAGGAGTTTCTTTACTAAATTTTGATTTTGTTTACATCATTTATTATTATTATAATATGTAAAACTAAATTAGCTACCTACCATATAAAAAAAACAAAATAGTAGATAGAACTATTATAAAGGGCATAAAAGTTTAAATATTTGCATTATGATATAATAATACATAATTATAAAATTATAAAATTAATAAATAAATAATTTTGAGTAATACTTTAAATTAAAATTAGAAACGAACACTTTGCTGTTCCCTCACGTGCTGGGGTGGGCCATCTTTTATTTCGTTTCTTCCAAAATTAAACGTTCTTGATACCTTTAAAAGTTTGGGTTGATTCGAAGGGTTGCTGGATGACTGTGACCTCCAGTATACAGTTTGAAATGCATTTCTGCCAGCAATATAACGTGTTGCGGTTCCAACTAAACTTTTAGGCTGCATTTTTCTTATTTTTTATGATGATAATTGATGAATATATAAGTTATATTTAAACACTCAATATTCTCTTACAGAAGACACGACACAGTAAACTGTTCTTACTAGTATTGAAAGACTGGTTGTGATTTAGTTTGAGCAAGCGTTCAGATTTTATACCCGATTTTATCATGATGTTTATGTCAGAATTCGATTTACTCGTTCAGTATGTTTATTTACATGCAATCAGCTGTTAAAGGCATGTTTATTTTACGTTTTAAAAATGAATTTGTGACACGTGTAGAAAAATGGGAAAGTTTTATAGTTTTTATTTATTTGAATCCAGCTAATTATTATTGAAGTTTGAAGTACATATCTACCTATTTAATATCAATATATCAAATGATTGTATTTTAGTTCGTACTTTGATTGCATTTATTTATATCTACATCTTAATTACCTACACACGCTGAATTTATAAATTATTCATCTCCGTTTAGTTATTTTGTTACAATATGAAATAAATATTTATATGACACTGTTTTAAATTAATATAACGTACCTACCAGATTAAAGAAATATCACAATTTCACATTTGTAGGTATACCTAAATTATAGAAAAAAAATGGGTGCTATTGGGATATAGTTATACTAATTCCTACTAATTTATTCAAAGTTTATTTTCTGAAATCGCCATAAAATATGACACGATCTCTTCTTTCAATATCCCTTCAAATTTAATTTATAAAAGGACAATTTAAAAGAACATTAATTAAAATGAAATGAGAATTCATTTTTAACCAGATTAAATTATCCTACATATTCATTTACCGATTGGATACGAAGATATTCCAGGTGCCCTGAAGATCCCAGCTTCTAAAATATACATTAAGAAATACCAATAGATAAAAAGTAAAAATAAAATATCGCATGTGGACCATAAATTATTAGCAGCTACGACTTTAGCATTTTCGAAAGATTATAGAACTAAATAAATCCGCATTGTATAAGAAAGTTAAACGGTGAGCACGTCAACTATTTGTAATTAATTATTTTCCAGGATTATTTCTGAGCAGCATATTTAACAACTCTATCGAATTTACATACCCTGAAAGGTCTGTACAAAAAGCTAACAGAAGTTTTTGGGCTCAAAAGAAGTCGCTTGAACAAAACATACCTCAGCCCAAAAGTTCTTCCTTACTGAGTTACAGGGCGCTAAAAATATGTTTCCTCTCCGATTGCGAACTAAAGCATTGGAACTTGGATAGATTGCTTGAACTATATCCACTCTATTCTTATAGTTTCAGAACCACTCTATATAAAAAAAAATGGTAAATACATTTTTTGTACAGAATTTTATAAGGATTATTTTTGTATAGAGGCTAAAATTGCGAAATCGTGACCGCTTTGCGGTAAAATGCGGAAAACCACGAACATACACCTTGAGGGTGGCGTTCAGTGGTGCAAGGCTTTAATAAAATTGGGGGACACCACAGAATATTGAAACCCACCACTTTCTGCGTCGAATCCCAAAAGGGCAAGTTTTTTGGATTTATTTCGCTTAATAGCTATTTTTCGTCAAATTTGAATGTACTAATAATCAACTTGAATTTTAATAATGTAACCCCTGAATTCATTTTACAGCAAGGTAAAATATACAGTGTGTGAGGTCGTTAGTGGATTTGACCAAACAAATCTTCTTCCGCATTATAATGTAAAGTGTTAGCAATGATTTTTCTGATTTCCCAATACAGTTTTTGGACATAGATGAAAGTAATTTTTATAATTTTTTTTTCAATACCCTTCTATTCAGTAATAATATCTACCTTTTTAGGTGTCCGTTTATACAGGATGTCCCAAACTCAGCGCCAATACCGGAAACTATAGATTCCTCACAAAATTCTACGACGATTTTTCTTTTGCTATTTTTAATTTTTAAATTTTTCATTTTTTTTCCGGTCCAGAGCAGCTTAGTTATCCCGGTTAGGGAAGAGAGCTACGTGAGGCTTCTCTTTCCAGTTTCACCTTCTTGAAAAATGGCAAAGAAAAAATCGTCTTAGAATTTTGGGGGGAATCTATAGCTTCCGGTATTGGTGGTGACTTTGGGACACCCTGTATGTTACAATTATTTAGGAGGCTTAGTTTTGGTCCAAGAATCTGTTATATTACATGGATTCTGTAAAAAATAGTTGGATTGATACAAATCAATCAAATACAACTTTTTACTTATTTTGACGATATTTTTCATAATTTTAAGTAAAAGTTGAGTTATTCTCTCCTAAGTACACCACTGAACAATATTGTTTATGTACACTAATACCATAAATTTATAACTATTTATTATACAAGTGTCTTATAAGGCAAATAAGTCACGAAAGAAATGTTAGCCACGAGAGCTTGCTCGAGTGGGCTAATTTTTCTTGAGTGACTTATTTGTCGTTAAGGCACGAATGTAATACATAGTTTTTTTGTCGATCGTTTATTAAAGATCTAGTTAATGTAATAAAAGGAGTGTATTAATAACTCAGTTTAATGCATACATGCACATTAAAAACATTGTTGAGATTTGCTAGGTAACCAACAATATATTATATTATTGAAACTTGCATTTGGGACTGACAGCTGCCGAAATTAATTAATTATGTCAGTGGTATTTTGACTTATTGCATATTATGTCAAAATTTGGATTTTGCCATGGAACAAAATTAGATTATTTTCATTCTAATAAAGAGCGATCGACGAAAAAATATTGTAATCAACATGAGTGTTAATAGGGGATTAATAATCTCGACTCATTAAAAATCGTTTCGATTATTAATCGCTCTTATTAACACTCTTGTTTATTAAACTACTATTATCCAACACTTCCTTCTGTAACAGTTCTTCATCATCAAAACCCAAAAACTGATTGCCATATGGTTGCTATGACAAATTGATGGTTTACTGTTTAATTATAAAAAAACAGTTTAATTATGGGTTCATAAGACCACTAGTGTTTTATAGACCTCATAAGATATTCAAAATCGGCATTATTATGACTTTATAATAAACAGGTGTTGGATAAAAGTAGTTTTTCAATCTTAACTATGAGTTAATTGCCTTAGATTCTACTATTACTATTTGTTAAGGGAAACGAACTATCGATAGAAAAACTGGCCCTTAAAAAGTTATAAACACACTTAACATTAGATCTCTCCCTCAACTAGTTAAAAATTTACATTAAAAACCGTCAAAGAGGTATCTTCAAACACAAATGTGTTCTACTTGAGTTGTGCAATTTTCGTCCTTTTGAGGTGTCCAAAACATAGTATAAAGGTAGGTATAGAACGGGTCAAGACAAAGTTCTGAAATTTGATTGACATAATCTATGGATTCCATGGAATTATAACAAAAAAAATTTTGTTCTCTCGCCTACTCATGGGGGACATTAATCTTTTTTAGACGTATCTGTTTAGGTATTAAAATTTTTCTAAAAAATTTCTAAAATTATAAAAGAATATAGAAATTATTTTTGACTCACAAGAGAAAGTCACAAATATGACAAATTAATACAGACTAAAATTATTAAACTCGAAATTAGTTAAAACTAATTTTAACTAGTGGAAACGGGTAATCACCTGAGTCATTAAGAAACTAGTTATTTTTGTAACAAGTACCTAAAATCAAGTTTTTTGGGACAAATCGCTGTTTCCGTACGAGGCGAAGCCGAGTCTGGAACAGCAGATGAGTTCCAAAAAACTGATTTAGGTACGTGTTACAAACAATAGTTTTTTGTTTAAGGTCCCTAAAACACCTAAAACACATTCAAACCTTTAATTATGTCAATGTCATTACAGCAAATATTTCTCAAAAAAAGTGAATTTCGGATTTTAAATAACATGTTATCATAGTAACCAGACTGAAATAAGTCCGTAAAATAAAAAAAATCACGATTACAATACTTCCTTATACTTCGTATAAGAAAGTAATAGTCCGTAAAACAAAAATAGTCCCGAAAAGATCCATTTTACGGACTGAAATGTGTCCGTAAAATAGCTATTTTAGGGACTGTGTACAAAAAACTAGTTTTAACTAATCAAAACGTGAAATAACTGGACGTCTTAGTAAAAAACCAAATAATATGCACCTTCTGCATCTGCAATAATTTGAGTTTTTTATTTACCTTTTATCTCAGAAATCAAGGGATAATTGTGTGACTGTTCATAGGAAAATTTAGGGTTATTTTTGGTCCTAGATACTGTCGTTTTACAGTGATCCAATATTTTGAACTTTTATGGTGAGTCACAAATAATTCCTACCGTAAAAAAATGGAATTATTACGAGTAGTAATCACATCTTACATCATTAAAATGCGTAAACTGTTAAGCAATTTATTATTGTATCACTTGCGGATATGTTATTAAAATGATGTCAAACTTTATTTGTAGACGCATATTTTTTTTATTCCTTTATTAAAAATAATAATTAATATTGCAGAAATACTTTTGCTTTACGCTATTAGAGGAAAAGTATTTCTGTAGTTGAAAGAATCCCATCATTACCAAACCAAGTTAATCATATATAAGATAGATAAATATTAACAAAAAGTAATAATATTTACAAAGAAATTTCTAAATAGAATTTTATTGTGACACAAGTATATCAATTCTTTTAAATATTTCGTTTTGAAGAAAACAAATATATCTACGATCCGTTTATATTTCAATACAACTAAAAGGTTAGTAAAAGCCAAATTGGTTTGATTTTGGGTAAATTTTTTATTTATTTCTTGTTTCTTAGTTCAACAAATAGTCTCTGTCGCACTTATTGCAATACGCATAAATCTGTCCTTGTCCCACTCATTATAACCGAATTTTACGACAAAAATGTGTTTTATTTTAGAGTTTTGACCTATTACTCACTTAAAAATATCTGATGTGTCCAACACATGACTTTCTTATACGGATAGTACCACAATTACTTTTCCTAAATAAATTAAGTTAAATTTTTTGTAAAAATAGTGTTTGAATTTTGAGCGTTTCCAGCAATTATCAAATAATTTTCGGAAGTCTCTCTTGCACTTATTGCAATACGCATAAATCTGTCCTTATCCCACTCATTATAACCGAATTTTACGACAAAAATTAATTTTAATTTTTTTGAAATTTTTTTGACGGAATTTCTAAAAAAAGTTCAAACAAAATTTGTTCAAAATTCAATTCTAAATCAATGTTAAAGAATAAAAAAATCTCATAAATTGTTTATTTTTCAAGATATTCCTAAAAAACCTAAAAATGTCATCAGGTAACTGTCACTTGTTTTGGTGCTAGACGAAAAACATTGGATGTGGCACCCACAAATTTGTTCAAACTCTTAAATATGAAATTTGAATCAAATCCGAGAAGTCGTTTTTGGAGTTATGGTGGATACAGACAGACACACAGACACACAGACAGACAGACATCATGGCGAAAATGGTCAAAATGGATTCAGAGACCCTCAAAACGTGTACATCCATCAAAATCTCGAAGTCGAAAAATATCACGATTACTATACTTCCTTATACTTCGTATAAGAAAGTAAAAATGAAGTAAATGCACATTTTGTTTTGTGTCAATTATTAGATACAGAATTACAGACTCCTAAATTTTTTTATTACTGCTGTTTTGATACAAAAATCTTTGATACCTATAGGTACTTATGTATAAAAACATTATACGAGACAGGAATTTTTTCAAATAAACAATAACAAAATTTTAATAACTAACACTGAATTGACGTTTACAATTTATTATTACGGAAAATAAAACAATTAGATTAAGAATATGAAACATAAACACAGACATTATTAAAACTTAAAAAATACGATATAACATACTGACGTCAAAAGATTATATTTATCTTTTTAAAGCAATTGAAATTGAACTTAGGGACATGCGGTCTGTTGGTGATGGGTGATTTTTTGACATAATTACATTTCTAACTAAAAGAAAACGAAACTTTTTATATTTTTCCACAACAAATCATATTTATTATAAATATATAGTTCATCATAGTAAGTATTTTTATTATGTCAATTAACACGTGAACAATTTTACGATAAAATGCAGGGGGATTATATGTACATTGTACATGTTATATATTAGTCATTATTTATTTGCACGAATCTATCATTTTGTAGTAGACCGATGTACAAATTTCATGTAATCATGTCATTCATTGCATCTAAATACAAGGTGTTTTTATTAAAATACTGACAATCGACGACTAGGGATTTTACGGGATCCACAATAGCACTATAAGTCTTTCCTTACAGAAATACAGGACTTTTAATTATTTTTTTGAATTTTCTCTAATATTATTCAAAAACTACAAATTATCTTAAATTTAGATCAATATTTCGCGAGATATACAGGGTGGTTCAGAGTTTACCTTTCTAGATGATAATACTCGCCAAAATAATAAGATTTTTCATTTGCCACTTTTCATATAAACCACTCCTTTGAAACATTGTTTGTTATGAAATAACCGAACTAGACGGAAAAATAAAAAATCGACTTTTTCAGTTTTTTCAGGATAATTCAGGAACGAAAAAAGATATCGCAGCTTTGATGACAGATTCATTTTACACTTCGAACGCCTCCAATTTTGTCCCATTTAACCGACTCTGTATCTCTTACAGTTTACGAGATCGTAATGGTGAGGATCGAATTTGAATCACACTGCATACATGATATTCATTAATAGTTTGCGTCATCTAAAGACAGTAACATACTACAGGGTTATTCACCGAAACCGTTGGTTAGACGTTTTAAAAGATGTAGTTAATATTTTTTTCTGAAAATTGGGTTGTAGCCTAAATAGCATATGGTCTCTTTATTTAAAATATTTTGAAGTCTCTACGACTTCCGGTTATACCGAAAGTAGACCCTAACTTCGTTTTTTTAAATGGAACACCCTGTATATTACTACATTTTTAAATTCTACATTCAATTATAATAACATTTTGTTGAAACAATTTTTCTCTAAAACATTTTGTTTAATAATTACAGGATGATTTTTTAAAAAATTTCCAAAAATGTGCAAATTTTCAAATTTTATTTTCTAGCCTTCTAATATTCAAATTGAAATGCGGTTTTGGCAAGATGTTAACAAAAGTCTACTACTTGCAATTTCCTCATTGTAACAGCTTAATATTCTACAGGGGGTTTATAATTTAGGGGCTATTCAGAAAAAAATCAAAACGGCATAACTCAATTTTTTCAAATGGAACACCCTGTATATCGAAACAAATTTGGATTATTCATTCAATTTAAAGGTAATTTTGTTGAATAAACTTTATACCCAACTCTTGCCGTTTTCGTGAAATATCAACTTTTATGGTACTTACACATAGTATAATGATTTAACAAGAGAAGTTTTTTTTTTAATTATTTTTTTATTAATAATTAACGTAACGATATTGTTTAAGATGCTTTACTGACAACATAGATTGCTTGATCCATGATTCGAATTGTTTAGCATAATTTTCAATATTACAAAAAAAACGAAATTACACAAAAACGGCAAGAGTTGGTTATAAAGTTTCTTCGACAAAATTACCTTTAAATTGAATAAATAATCCAAATTTGTTTCGATATAAAGGGTGTTCCATTTGAAAAAATTGAGTTATGCCGTTTTGATTTTTTTCTGAATGGCAAATAAATTATAAACCCCCTGTAGAACATTCAGCTGTTACAATAAGGAAATTGCAAGTAGTAGACTTTTGTTAACATCTTGCCAAAACCGCATTTCAATTTGAATATTAGAAGGCTAGAAAATAAAATTTGAAAATTAGCACATTTTTGGACATTTAAAAAAAAAATCATCCTGTAATTATTAAACGAAATGCTTTAGAGAAAAATTGTTTTAACAAAATGTTATTATAATTGAATGTAGAATTTCAAAATGTAGTAATATACAGGGTGTTCCATTTAAAAAAACGAAGTTAGTGTCTACTTCCGGTATAACCGGAAGTCGTAGAAACTTGAAAACATTTTAAATAAAGAGATCATATGCTATTTAGGCTACAACCCAATTTGCAGAAAAAAATATTAACTACATCTTTTAAAACGTCTAACCAACGATTTCGGTGAATATCCTGTGACGCACTTTTGTGGGGGAGGCGGTTAATCAAGGGGATGGGGGAAGACTCGACGCCCATGAGAGCCAGTGTATAAAGCAGGAACGGAGTTGATGACTTTTGGTGGATAGTCCGAAGACTCGACGCGCAAGAAAGCCAAGGAAATATACTAGGATCGGACACTAGGTGGGTGACTGACACTTGGTGGATAGTCCGAAGACTCGACACCCATGAGAGCCAGTATGGTTAAAGCAGGAACGGAAGTATAAGGTCGGTCGGTACAATATCATATGCAAAACACGGCAAATCGGAAAATACAACGGCAGATATACGGTTCGCCCTGGGAATCCCCAGTATACTCACTTGTAAGATGTCGGTCGGGTTGGCACTGATTGGAACTGATTAGCACACTTAACAAACGGAATATAGTCTTAAGGACTGTTAAACTTGCGGAACTCTTGAACTGACGGAAGTTAACTGTATTGGTTTTGGGGTTCCTTATAAGGGATTTTATCTGCTGTCTAGCGGTGACTTATAACGGAAAATCGGGGTATAGGTGTTTTCAAATGATAAAGGAGCGGTGACCTATAATTGTAGTTGTGCCATCTACGGGAGAGGGGACGAAGTTTTGTAGGACGGAGTTATCTGGCGGGGTTTTATAGAATTCTGCAATTTGGTAAATAGCTGAAAAATGACTTCGTTACAATCCCTGTATATTATCCGGCAATTGGGACCCCTCTGCTACCTCTGGAGGTATCTTTCCACTCTCAGCTCCTTTACAATTAAAATCGTCTCCTAAAAGAAAGCAATGAGTTGGATAATTTTCAACAACCTTTGACACAGTGACTTAACAGTTCGAACAAATACTACAGATCGACACTAGAACTAAACCGAGGAGAAGATCAAAAGAGTGATTTATCTATTAAAATAGAATTATATATACTATAAAAAAAATTCACAGATCTCGCAATTCTTGCAACCATCGGAGGGTGTTGAAAACAAACAAAATATACAGGGTGATCAGTAATTGGCGCACTCCGAATACAGGGCGTTATAGAGCACATTAAAACTAAGGATAATCTGCAAAGAAAAATTAAATCTGATGGTTAGTTTCCGAGTTATAGAATTTCCCGCATCCAAGTTACAAGCTAATTATTTTCATAACCAAGACAAAAATGAGTGAATATTCATGCTACTATAATCTCTGGATAAAATGCAATATGATTTGTTCAATTTTTTTCACAAAACCTCTAATACAAAGAAATTGAAAATGTTAAAATTCAATAAAATACCTAAATTTGAGAGAATTTTAATGTTTGGCAACCTCTCAAGCTCCCCTTGGGATAAACTAAAATACCTTCTATTGCCATGAAAATATTAATATGAATTTCAATTGTTGTTTCTGTTTTTTAATAAAATTGACAGTACTAAATTAGTTTGACAAGTTCTCGCATCATAAAATATTGAAAGTTTCTCTTTTTTTTTCTCGTCGAACGTATTCACATGTTCAATGCAGTGTTGCCACTTTTATTTTCACAAAAGTGGTCATATCTTTGTAAAGAAAGGACTTACAGCACTGCGGTAAAAATTTCGTCATTCTTAAAACGTAAAGTTTATCACAGTATGCTCTGACTGCGGCAATTACTGATCACCCTGTATAATCATGATAAAAAATGTTCGCAATCCTTGCAACCATCGGAGACATTGGTAATCATAACACCATATTTGAAACATAATTAACTGTTTATTATACACGCAACGTTATTATAAACATAGAATTTTTTAGCATTTTATTTTTGAAAAACTTAAGTAGTACTTATTAATATAATATATCTTATATACATCTCAATTTACGAGTTAGGTAGTAAGAAATAATAAAAATCATTTTTAATTAACCAACTTATTTATACAACTTTTTTACTCAGTGTCACTTTCTTCTCTTAAAGTGAAATATACCATATCTAAGCAGATAGCACCTACCATCCGTTGTCTTTAATCATAAATGAGTATGATTGTTTATATTAACAACATTAAAATCCAGTCCGCCTTGCACGTGTTTAACATAAACAACCCTGAACACTACCATACTGTTCTAAAACCACAGAATACCCTCTGTATCTAAAACTCACATACAAAACTATAACCATTGACAACAAACCAGCATAATGTGGTCCAGATACACAATTTCATATTTAGTTTAAAATACTACAGGTACTTTTCAAAACTCTCTTTTCAGCTAATTTCTAAAATTTAAGGATATAAAAAATTCTTCCAACTATACAGGGTGGTTCGAATTTTACCTTCAATAATTTGGGAATCAATAGGAAACTTAAAAAAAACATTAATTAAATAAGTTGCATATTTTTTTTAAATAAATTCAATATCTCCTGAACCATAGGGAATATTTTATTGAAATTTGGTTGGTATTATTTTCTTAATAAGTACCATATTTAATCATCATAATTTGTTTTCCTATTTCAAACAGGGCGAGATTATTTCTTTTTATATAAAAAAAAGGTACGCCAGTGATATAATATTTTTTTCTACATTTGTGAAATTAGCAGTCGATTTACGAAAAAAAAGTCCTTAAGTAATTTTTTCCTAAAACGTATCGTTTTATAGTAAAATTTTAATTAGAAATCATTGTAGGTAATTTA
Source organism: Pediacus dermestoides (assembly GCA_963942485.1). Classification (NCBI taxonomy): domain Eukaryota; kingdom Metazoa; phylum Arthropoda; class Insecta; order Coleoptera; family Cucujidae; genus Pediacus; species Pediacus dermestoides. The sequence goes on from OZ012626.1 coordinate 16,611,181, forward strand.
TCGCAACAAGACAAGTATGTACCTATCTATATATTTCAAACAAATAAATAAAAATTAAAAAAAGCTAAATTTATTTTACAACAGAAACGTAAATCATTGGAGGAACTGCTCAAAATAAAAAAAGTTCAGGAGATATTATATTTATATAAAAAAAATATGTAATTTCAACACCCTGTATTTCTGAAACGGTTGAGATTTAGATAAGGTTTATTAAGAAAATTGATATTATTTTTACATTTTTAATTGATTCCCAAATTATCGAAGGTTCAATTCGGACCACCCTGTATACTTGGTACTTGTCTTATTGCAATAAATTACCTACAATAATTAAAATTTTACTGTATAACGATTTGTTTTACAAAAAAACTACAAGAACACTTTTTTTCGTAAATCGACTGCTGATTTCAGAAATGTAGAAAAAATGTAGGTACGATTTTACAATACCGGACGTATTAGCGATTAAATTGAAATTTTTTTAAATGATGAATAAAAGCTCTACGAATACGAATATAAAATTATTTTTGCGCGCACGAAGCTACTTTTCAGAAAAAAAATAATTAAAAAGTTGATTATTTGAATTTAGCGGGCGATGTTAGCCAATCAGAAACTTGCAGTCAAGACAAGCACATTTATAATATTCCATCGTTGCCATTTTACTGATTGTATTAGTAGATTTCGACTGTGTTGTGCTATTAATTGTGCTTGTTTCATTGTTCAGATATTAACAGTAGCGATATTTTCAGTTAACATTGATCTGTGTCATTTGGGTTGGGAAGAGGATTCTCCTTATTAAAATATTAAGGCCGGAAGCGGTTAGGTTGTTATTTGAGGTTGGTTTCACTTACATAATATTAAAAGGTGAAGGCCGTAGGCGGTTAGGTTGTTATTTGAGGTTCGTTTCACTTAGATAATATTAAAAGTGAAGACCGGAGGCTGTTAGGTTGTTTTTTGAGGTTAGTTTTATGTAAATAATAGTACAAAATCATAGTTTTGGTTAGGAGTGCAGAAAAGTGGCAACAGTGTTTCATTGTTCGTTTGTGTGGTTCCATCAATGATGGAATGTTCGCATGCGCGGTCGCCATAACAAGCTTTCAAATAATCAACTTTTTTAATTATTTTTTTTTCTGAAAAGTAGCTTCGTGCGCGCAAAAATAATTTTATATTCGTATTCGTAGAGCTTTTATTCATCATTTTAAAAAATTTCAATTTAATCGCTAATACGTCCGGTATTGTAAAATCGTTCCAAAATGTATTATATCATTGGCGTACCACTTTTTTTCTAAAAAGAAATAATTTCACCCCAGTGGTTACGCCACTGCTTGAAGTAGGAAAACAAATTGTAGTGATTAATATGGTACTTATTAAGAAAATAATATCCACCAAATTTCAATAAAATATTCCCTTTGGTTCAGGAGATGTTAAATTTATTTAAAAAAAAATATGCAACTTCAACACCCAGTATTTCTGAAACGGTTGAGTTTTCGATATAGGTTTATTAAGAAAATTGATGTTTTTTTAAGGTTTTCTATTGATTCCCAAATTATCGAAGGTAACATTCGGACCACCCTGTATAATAGTAATCGTATAAACGTGTTTGTGTTGTTTTCTACATGTTTTCAACAAATTAAGAACTACCTGGCCTAGTTTGTTGCATTGAACCCTTTCATGTTAAAGCGAGAAAATTCTACTGTTATTAAATTTTAAATTTTTTTTAAACAATTATTTAAATAACATTTAGAAATGTTTATTAAGTAAAATCGTACTTACTCAAATTTAGTGCTTTTCAGCTTTGAAATTTAGATTAATAGATTATACGCTGTGATTATTCACAAATACTAGTTTTAAATTTTTTCATTCATTTAAATTACCCAGGAACGTTCCACCCATCCAGGTGACCATCATCTCATCATCATCATCACTCTGATCAATACAATAATTTTAGTGAAACGGCAACATTCCAACATTGGACACTGATCGTACGTGGTGCTTTTCAACCTATCTATCTCATCTAACTGCGCTGAGTGACGCTTGAGCGTGTCTTTCAGATCGGGTATGCTGCATCAGTGAAGTGTTTTCAACACTAAAAACTGTTAAACTGTCGCCTCGATGTCATCTTGATTTATCTATTATGGCTGGTGAAGAAAAACCATTGATATATGTATTTCAGCCTCTCAGGGAAGAAAAGTCTGCTGTGCACCAAGTTTCAGTTATACAAACAGCATCAGATTCTACTTAGTTTACAATAATTTAGATAATGCATAGAGTTTTAATTAAAGTTCTAGATATATAAAGTACCGCAACCTATGAGGCTATGAGTTAGACAGGGAAAGCATTCTTTTCCCGAAAATGGCGGATTTCGCCGTCAAATTAGTGTCGATCCCAATGTCATTTGCGTCAGTCTATCAAACGGTCGTCAACGGAGTGAAACTTTCGTTTTTCATTGACTTTTTATTATGGCAACGAGTGGGTCGGGTCTGTTTTGACTGTTCTAGACATTAAAAACAATTTTTTTCTTAAAAGTCATGTTTGAGGTTAACATTGAATTTGGCGGGTTTACAAGATTTTTGAATTTGCCGCTTTTTTCCCGAAAATAGCGGACGGTTTGCGGTACTTTTTATATCTAAAACTTTAGTTTTAATAATATTGCACGTATCAAAATGAGCACCGACTATACTTTTTAATAATTGATATTGCCTGCCTAATTTTACACCACCATCTCGTTTGGTAGATTCATCTTCATCTGGGAAACTGATATCTTTCAATCTAGGGAGGGCTCTGGAAGACCTTTCCTTGGTTTGAAGCCGGCTCCTGGTATTAGCTTCAAGGCAGTCAAATGCAGCGTTGGGGACTGGGCTAAAAACAAGTTCCAACTCCATTGGTTGGAGGCCCCAAGGTTACGTCAGGCGAAGACCTCCGCACTCGCTTATTGGGGAAATTCGTGGTATTAATAGGAAAACCGTCAGGCTGGCATTAGAGCTTCTAACGCGGCACTGTCTCCTGAACAGGCACCGGAGACTGTTGGATGTTGTGAACGACTTAACCTGAAGACTTTGCTGTGAAGAGGAGGACACTCAGATTGACAAATCATTGCTAAATGTGCTACTAATGAGGACATCAGATATCACTATACTGGGAGTCAGATATCTGATCCCAGGAGGCGTTGGAAATTGTCTTTGGGCAAGGTCTTGACTCTAGTAGCCAGAAAGGTTTTCCATAGGTTAGGTTGGATGTGCTTTCCATACATACAACATGTAGTACTTAACTAGCGACTAAACACAATAGTAAACACAAAATGTAGGCCATTCAAATCACCAACAATTAATATTTCATAACCAATGTTAAATATAGCAACTTTAAAAATTAAATGTGAAATACTTAATATTTGAAGTAGTTTATTAATTTAAAAATCCATCACATTTTAATCTTTTGCTCTCTAACATGCTCCACACCTGGAAAATTAACTTCATATGCTTCAGCATTATTTTCAACAATCCAAACAGAACCGGACGTCGCTTTGTTCAGTACTCCTACCAAACCCTTGGCTACGTTTTCTGGCTGTTGGGGGTCGCAACCATCAGTTTCCTCCATGAACTCATTTACGAAATTATCATTGATAGCATTAGCGGTTGCATTTGTTAATAATTTCGTGTTGGTTAATCCTGGACAAAGTGCCAAAAGTTTAACACCAGTACGATCAAAATGATTAGCTGCACCCAGGGCTTTTGTGAAACCGACTATTCCAAACTGAGTCATGGTATGCAAGGGAAAACCTGAAGAGGGAATGACGCTCATTATGGAGGCTACATTGATAATGGCCCCACCATCACCCGAAGAGGACTTGGACATATATTGGAGACCCAATAGAGAGCCTATCACATTACCCGACTGTGGAAAAAAATATTATTAATGTAAGATATGTATAATAATTATATGGTTTTAACATTATTGCATCAACTTTTTAAGGGTCAATTTTACAGATTAAACTTCCAATGTATTCTTGGAATACTTTCTTCCTTCATTTGTTGTAATAATTGTAGTCAAGAAAACTAATCCCGGTTGATTGTAAAACCCTTAAATAAATTAAATGGTCAAAACGCATCAAATATTTTTGTTTTGTGCTATTAATAAAAAGATGTTACAAAAAATAAATAAATAATTAAAAAAAAATGATAATTACATTTTGAAAATTAAATTTGTTTCTGTTATGATTTACTTCCTTGTGTTAATTTTATTTCTTTCATAATTTTTTTTGTAAATTAAACATTTTTTGAAATCAAAGTTTTCATGATGTGTGATACATCATTGAAATCAGAAAAAAATATGTTAAAATATGACAACAAAATCAAATATGGCACCCATAATAAAATTTTTTAGTATCTAACCGTGTCGACTATAAAAAGTTGCTATAATAATGTTTTTACTAAATTAAAATCGGTTATGAAATAACCGAACTAGATAAAAAATTAAAAATCGACCTTTTCAGTTTTTTCAGGATAATAGTCATCCGGTCAAAAATGAAAACGCTTAAAAACCTGCTTAATGTAATCTAGAGGTAAAAAAACTGTAGAAATATTTTTTATATGGCAAAAGTGTATCCCGACCCCAAAAATTTAAATTTAAATAAAAGTACTTTTCAAACACCCCGTAAAGCGCCATGTTGTGTGATGTCATAAGCCAGTGTCGAAGTGTCAATCAATGGTAAAATCATATATTTAATACTAACTATATTGCTAGCGTTAAGATAAAAGTGGTGCAAAAATTACGGTGCAGACGATGGCAACCTCTCGCTCGCACAATTAAGTGAGCGTTCGTTGTGCTCATGCGCGGTATGTGACATTTTTTGAAATTTTGGATATTTTGTTATATTGGAAATTTGTCACTTGTTTGTCAAATCTAAATATTTGCTAATATAAAATGGTGTACAAATGTTATTTATGTGGAAATGTACCCGACAGAATGAAGAAAATTTCATTGCATTAGTAAGTATTGCTTGTTTATTACCTATATTGCTTATATTTTTAAAAATCTCTATCTTCAAGTTTTTATTAAACTTAAAAAATTTTTTCTAAATAGTTTTTCTTACAGTTTTGTACATTATTATTCATGCACGTGTAAATAAGCTTTTTTCCTTACAATTAGATTATTATTTCTAGATTTCCGAGTAATTCTGAAAAAACAGCACATACTCTAAAGCAATGGTTAGCTGTATGTAATCTAAATGAGAGAGGTGACATATCTGGCCAGCGAATTTGTTCATGTCATTTCAAAGACGAAGACTTGAAAACGGAATTTACAAAAAAAAGTGCAAAGTTCCCTCAATAAATGTTCCAAATCCTAATGCTCCGTGTTATTTATTATATGTATATTATGAAATATTTTTATAAATAAGAATTATGTATGAATAAATTTGATAAGAATAAATCGAGGTATTCGTGATATAACCTAACCTAATCTATGTCAATCACCGGAACCTAACCTAATATAGGTATGTCAATCAACGGTAAAAGTCGCGACAATGACACGCATGCGCATTAGTGCCCATTACTGTTGCTCTATCTCTCTCATGACACGCGTCCAACTTATAGGGAAAAAAACGTTGCTAGCAATATATTATTTATTAAATATATGGGTAAAATACATACACCACAAACGACATTGACAGCTGAACAGCTGAACAGAACTTGGCTAATGACGTCACAAACCCTTAAACCGATCACGTCGTGTTTTAAATGGGAACTAATTTTTGCAACTTTTCATATTGAATAATTTAAAATAAAAAAACACTTTTTTCAATGCTTTTATTATTTTTTTGTCGATCCTTTATTAAAGATCTAGTTAATGTAATAAAAGGAGTGTATTAATAACTCAGTTTAATGCATACATGCACATTAAAAACATTGTTGAGATTTGCTAGGTAACCAACAATATGTTATATTATTGAAACATGCGTTTGGGACTGACAGCTGCCGAAATTAATTAATTATGTCAGTGGTATTTTGACTTATTGCATATTATGTCAGAATTTGGATTTTGCCATGAAACAAAATTTGATTATTTTCATTCTAATAAAGAGCGATCGACAAAAAAATATTGTAATCAACATGTGTGTTAATCGGCGATTAATAATCTCGACTCATTAACGCGCTCGCTGCGCTCACGCGTTAAAATCGTTTCGATTATTAATCGCTCTTATTAACACTCTTGTTTATTAAACTACTATTTTTAGCCTTTTCTTTGCAATTAAGAATAAATTCAAGAACGAAAAGAGATATTGCAGTTTTGATGACAGATTTTACGCTTCGATTCATCAAATTCTGTTCCATTTAACCGACCCTGTATCTCTTACGGTTTACGAGATCGTAATGGTGAGGATCGAATTTAAATCACCTTGGATATTGTACCCCAATTTATTCTCTGTTAAAACTAATTCCTGGGTTCACACATTATAAATTCTATACTATTCAGAGTCTCCATAAAAACTTTATTTCTTACCAAATTAGTTTTCATTTGTCGCTCCCAGGATGCATCATTCAAAACTCCAGCATTATTCACCACGATATTAATGGAATCGTACTGACTTAACGTACTTTTAAAAGCACCTAAAATAAATAAATAATTTATATCTAATAAGGGGTGGTTCACCTAACGGCGTCCTATGTGAGATAGCGAAGCAGTTTGCGGCGAAAAACACGCGAAGCAAATCGAAACCAAGAGATTGGTCTATTCTATGTAGGTGAACTACCATCGTTAGATCGCCATGATACGCATTACTAAAGTCATGTTGTCAGCAAGAAAACGTCGACATCGTATTTTAATGCTTGAATATTTATAACTTAATTATTTACCCATGAAGAGAAAGAAAAAAAAAGATTTGAATCAAAGTTATTATAAATAATTTGACGTTTCCACGCGAAAATATCAAACCAACTGATCACTTCGCATCACACTCGCTTAGTACGTCGAGTGAAGTCCATCTCATTGGACAATCAACACGAATGATATTTGTTTGATATTTTTGCATACATTCGCTGGTTCCTTATATTCGCTTCACATATCTCACGTAGAACAATGTCGTAAGACAGAAAATGTAATCGTCACAATGTCTTCAAATGAGGAGGCTAAAAGCAAAGTAGAGGTTAAGGGACGCAACTTAAATTTGCGCACCCAAACATGGTATGCATGATAAAGTTGTCCAATTACTACCTTTTTTACCCTCAAATTCAAGTCGTGTGTTACTTTGTCGTTGTACTTTTTTTTATCTGTATTGTTTAAAGAGCATTTTTCCGAAGAGTTTATTATTATTATTTAAAATACCATATTCATAGTCAAGCATTTTAGAGACTTACCATCCATTTGTTTGGCATCGGCTACATCAGCTTCAACAAATAGCACTTTATCGTTGCCATATTGTTGGCAAACATCTTTGAGATTTTCTTGTGCAGTTTGCACATCTATATCAACAACAGTTACAGCATCGATACCATTACGCAGAAATTCTTTAACAATGGAAAGTCCAATCCCACTGGCACCGCCTGTGACTAAGGCAACCTTGTCTTCCAATTCATTTGGCTATTTTATTAAACATATTTAGTTTTAATGCTAAAGAAATATTAAAGAAAGGTGGAGGTTTACTTGTGGTGGTGTTACTGGAGTTGTTGTGAAAGCAGCAGTTTGACGGAACAGGAGATTTGTCAATATTTTGCTGTAACAAATACACACAGCTTTGTATGTAGGTTTGGAAAGTAAATCACATTTCTCTGTTTGATATTCTACTTACCTATTAAGGATTTGTTTCAAGAACAACGATTTAATGATAAATGCCATAATTTACAACAATTTTTTATTAGGAAAAACAAAACTCAATTAACTGTCAATTTTATAGCAAACTAGACCTCTCAATTATTTTGATAACTAATGTAATTTGTCTGGCATTAGAAAAACTGCATGCTCAGGGTTCTACTCTTTTTCCAATCGACAAAATTGAATAAATACAACTTGGAGCCTTCTACTACCCAAACCCCTCCACTGCTGGCATGTTTAATTAACAGTAGAGCAGCCTCAGCACAAGCTTCTGGTCTTTGGCAATGATTTCGATTGAAATACTCCTCCAAGCTGTCTTTCATATGTGTAAAAAGAACGCGTTTTCCAACATCTCGAATAAAATCTGTTCGAGTGATTCCAGTGCACAAACACACAACTCGGATTTGGGTATGAAGGAAATTAACATGAGCTCCTGCACTTCTCGTAAGTCCCACGACACCATGAAATGCCGCTGTTAGAGTAGGTGCAGCTTCTAGAGGTTGTATACCATGGATACCAGCAATATTAAGAATAATTCCGGGTTTATTCATATATTTACTAGAAAGAGTATACGTATTTGACGTTCCTATCTAGAAACGAAAGTAGAAAATTTATCAAAAATAAGAATAGTAATTTCTCAAACTAAAATGGATGGCTAGATATGTAGTTTATCACAAATTAAAATTGAATAAAAAGAATTCATTTTTTTAATGAGAATGGAATATATTTGTACCTATAGCGATCCAGTTTAGCTCAAGAGATTGTTGTAAGTCGTTACGAGATTGGTTTTGATTTCCGTTTCACCAGCAGAGCCAAGCCAGACACCAGCAGCATTGATCATAATATCAATTTTGCCCACTTCCGTTGCTACTTTTTTCAAAACAGCTAAAATATAAATTAGAAGTATTAAAGTTATATTAAGTATTTTTAATGAGAATCGACATGATTCCCTCTTATAAAACTAAAATAAATTTCGTTTACTACTATACCTATAGGTATTATGAAAATGTTATTTTCGTTACAAAAATTTTTATGAAATAAATTGCATATAATACAATAATTTCGTGAAATCGTTGCTTTATAGTAAGGATATTGTAATATTTTTATGGTATGTTTGGACACTTATTTTTAATGATGCAGACGCACTTACAACATGTTTACAGACGCAATGGCATTTAGTATCTATAGAGATAACGGCAGCGAAAGAGCTCAATTTCGGGATGTGTAGTATTTTAATGACCAGCAACTATTGTAGTTTTGAGTTTTCTCTTTATTTGTTTATTTTGAATACAGTTCCAATAAAACTAGACATATTGAAGATGATGAAATGCAAAATAGGTCTTTAACTTGACCCATTTCTTGTTGTGGAAACAATAAGTGTGGAAAGTGACCAGAGTATAAGGCTTTTAACAGTAACGACAACTAGCATATCCGTATCATATACAAACAGTACAGGGTCTTTTACCAAATGAATACATTGCACGTGAACAGTTCTGCGATTGGTTATTGGAAATTCAGGGGTTCCATATAAAATTTCTTTTTACGCATGAGACCTCGTTCAACCGAGATGGAATAACAAACACAAGAAATTCACGTTTGGGCGCTAGAAAATTCACACGCACCCACGGAGTCAAATTTCTATTACCGATTTTCTATTAATGTCTGGTGTGGTATCATCATCAGGAACAAAATGATTAAGCCATATGTATTTGAAGGTCGTTCCGCTTTCTACAAGACGAACTACCAGTGTTATTAGAAGCTAGATGTACCTCTAAATATCAGAGCAGTAGATATGTGGATACAGATGGGGCACCTAAATGAAAACTTTGAAAACCGTAGGATAGGTCGCCAAGGTCCCATTATTTGGCCATCCAGGTCACCGGATCTAACGCCATTAGATTTCTATCTTTGGGGCCATATGAAGTCGTTGGTGTATGCGGTAAAGTCAAACACTAGAGATGAGTTGCTGGATCGAATAATTGATGCTTCCAATATCATGAAAATCGATCCCGACTCTATTATGAGGTCTGTCACCACGATTTTACAAATGGTACGAATGTGCATAGCTAATCGAGAAGGTAATTTTAAAAACTTGAGATAGAAACAGCTACATAACTAAAATTTTATTTTGTGAACCTTTAATTGACGGCCTTTACCAATAAAGTTTTGATTCTTTAGTGTTATTTTTTGAATGAAAAAGTGCCAATAACTTTGTAGCGATTAATTTTAGTCCATTATGTTTATTGGAAGTTTTCGAATTAAAAAGAGGCTAGGAACACATACTGAAGCTATGTACAGGGTGATTCTTTTATCTGGGGTAATGGGTTTTTCTCGTAAAAGACTGAAGGGAATTAAATTTTGAAAAAAGTGTTATATACCTGCTGGCTGTCACTCAAAATTAGGATAAAAATACAGACTTTAATATACATGACGCTAGGCGTCGCGACTCTTCAAATTTTTTTTTTCCAGCAACATATCTCTTTTATTATATCATAGGAATGGTCTTTTAATTTTGAGTCTTTTTTCTAAAAACCAATTTTTTTTATTCTTATTTTTTAAAATGTTATGATCCAATTTAAATTATTTCTGTTCTAACTAAATTTTGAAATATTTTTAACAGTAGGCCAAGTTTTCCCTCAAATACTAAAGTAAATCTTATTATATAAAATAAAGTAGTCTTAGAAAAAACAAAACCTGTTATTTGTCAACATATTACGACAACAAAAAACTTATTAATGCAAAAGATAACTGAGCTGCCAGAGCTTTCTCAAAAAACTTTACTGATAATGGGCAATATGTTTGTGGAATTACGATCCCTTAAATATTAATAAAGTGGGAAGAACTTTGAATCTCTTCTGTACGCTTGGGATTAGTTATGATCTTTGGGAAATATTGAAATCGTAGGTAACAAATTATTATATGTATGTATATGTATACAGTCAGTTTTTACTTTCTTATACGAAGTAATAAGAAAGTATAGTAATTGTGATTTTTTTCAACTTCGAGAGTTTGATGGATTTACACGTTTTGAGGGCCCCTGAATCAATTATGACCATTTTCGCCATGATGTCTGTCTGTGTGTCTGTCTGTATCCACCATAACTCGAAAACGAGTTATCGGATTTGATTCAAATTTCATATTTAAGAGTTTGAACAAAATAGTGGGTGCCACATCAAATCTTTTTCATCTAGCACCAACACAAGTGGTACCTGAAGACTTTTTTAGATTTTTTAGGAATATCTTGAAAACTAAACACTTTACCAGATTTCTTTATTCTTTAACATTGATTTAGAATAGAATTTTGAACAAATTTTATTTGAAACTTTTTTGAAATTCCGTCAAAAAATTTTCAAAAAAACGAGATATTCTTAAAACACTTCTATTTCTCATAGTGCGCGTTGAATCCGACAGTCTAGATAGGTTAGTGACAAAAAGAGACTTGGCTGCCAAACGGAAAGTCGCTGGTTTAAATCCCAGAAGGACCATTATTTTTTTTTATTTTACTGCTTTTTATGGTAGTTACCGAAAACAATAATAATGAATAAATAAAAGTGATTTTATATCGGGAGATTTTTTTCAGTGAGCAATAGGTCACAAATCTAAAATAAAACACTTATTTTTGTCGTAAAATTCGGTTATAATGAGTGAAACAAAGACAGATTTATCTGTACTGCAATACGTGCGAGAAAGACTTCCGAAAACTATTTGGAAATTGCTGGGAACGCTCAAAATTTAAACATGATTTTTACAAGAAATTTAACTTAATTTTTTTAGGAAAAGTAATTGTGGTACTATCCGTATAAGAAAGTCATGTGTTGGACACATCAGATATTTTTTTGTATTTTACTGGTTTCTATGGTACCGAAAACAATAATAATTAATAAATAAATGTGATTTTATTTCTTCAGTATTTTCCAAAGATTAAAACTGTATCATGGCAATGTATAAAAAAGTCATGTGTTGGACACATCACATATATTTTTACATGTTCTAGTAGTTTTTAAAATGTAAAAAGTACAATTCATTTATTTAAACGGGAAAATAATTACATAATTTTAGCTCGTGTTCACATTAAAACTTATTAAGTTCGGAGGCTTTGTCCACTGACAATTATTGTACAATTTTAAAATAGTTTTGTGACCAAAATATGGGTCGATTTGGATATTCCGCCGCAAAATTATCATATTTCTTTACTTGAGACACCTTTAATATACGCCGTAACAAATTTCACTTTTTTTTCAGTGGTCCTTTTTAAATAAATTAATTTTACTTTTTACAATTTAAAAACTACTAGATGCAAACTAATAGTGTGCCATAAATTATTTTGAAATTCGCAGTAGAAAAACCATTAACACGAGTTAAAAATTTTACCATGTAAATCCCTATTTTGATTTTCTAACTTTAGTTCAGTCAAACGAGTCATTTTAAAATGCGTTAAATCGGAGTACAATGAGATTTTAAACATTTGTTAGAAAAGTATACTAGTGCCATCATATTCTTGGGCTTTGAACGAACGTCGACACAATGGCTCCCAGTAGTAAATGCAGAAAATGTAATTTAGTGCCAGTAACTGGTTTAAAATGTATTAACTGTGAAGGTGTGATGCATCCCGGATGTATAAAATACTTTAAAAACGTTAAAATCATCGATGAAACTTCAATAGAATGCTGTGGTAGTGCATCTGAAAGTGGTAAAAAGGACGGGGCTGACCTTGACTCCTCGTTGGATGATATAAAACCTGACGAAACTGTTATTGAAATTGACAATAACATGGAAGTAAGTTATTTGAAGCGACTTCTGGATGAGAAAGATAATGCGATCAAATATCTAAATGATAACATCTGTATTTTGAAAGAACAGATACAGTTGCTAAACCAAATACAAAGTTTGCAAGGTCGCTCTGCATTTCCAACAGGACCAGATTCCTCACATTCCTCACATTCTTCAAGGAAATTTCTACAGGAAACGGTTAGCAAATGTAATCAGCCGTTGCCCTTGACGCATGAGGTGGACACCAGATCTGAAAATCTCAAAGTGGTCGATAGCAGGGAAAGAAAGAAAGTTCATCGCAAACAATGACCAAGTAAAAACTAGTGTTGATCGAGCCATCGCAGAGGTGAACATGAGTGTAGACAAACCAAAGCACAGGGTTGGTGTTTCGAAGAAGATTACTGGAAATAATACAGAAAACCCCTCGATTGTGGCAAAACGCAAGAAATGGTATTTTGTATCGAAATATGAAACAACATACACATCAGATGATTTGGATGCATATCTACGAAGCAGGTTACCCGGGAAACAATTTGTTATACAACAGGTGCGTAACTGGGGAACTTACAATTCATTTAAGGTTGCAGCTAATGAAGAGATCGAAGATGAGTTCTTGAATCCGGGTATTTGGCCCCAGGGTATTGAAATATCTGAATTCAAGTTTAGGCCAAATAACATTTCTCATAAAGAAAATTTTTTTCGAGGAAAGACCAACAAGACTTCTTACAAGGACAAGCAGTAAAAGCTGTCAATTCACGATTGTACATGTAAATGTACAATCATTACGAAACAAACTACTCGAAGTGGAAGCTGTCTTTAACGACACGAATCGTACCTGTAATGTGTTATGTTTCTCGGAACATTATTTGACAGAAGATGAAATGGTAAACCTACAAATAAATAATTTTATGCTGGTATCGTCATTCTGCAGGAAACGAAAAACTCATGGTGGTGTTATGATTATGGCAAGAAATGGAACAATTTGTGCTGATAGAGAAGATATTAACAACTTATCGATTGAAGCACATTGTGAATTAGTGGCAATGGACTGTATCATGGACAAGGGTAGAAAATTAACTGTAATTGCAGTATACAGACCTCCATCAGGGGATTTTAATTGTTTTATTGACTGTGTGAATGCATTGTTGCTTAGATTGTTTGAGGTAAAACATTAAATAATAATTTTGGGCGATTTTAATATACATTTCTTTACTAATGACCCCAAATTTTGTAGTTTCTGTGACTTACTGACTTCCTATTCTTTCAGTATTTCCATAAATAAAAAAACAAGGCTTAAAAATGGTCTGGACAACATTCTGGTGCGTACGACCGAACCATATGAAACTGATGTGTTTGATCCTGGTTTATCGGATCACAAGGCAGTGGTAATATCCCTGAATAAAATGAAAAAACCCGGGGAGTACACACTGACTCACTTTAGAAATTGTAATATGAAGGGTAAGATAGAATTACATGAAAGTTTAATCCGGATTGATTGGAATGATCATATGTTCAAAAATGGAGGTGTCAATAACCAGTTTGAACTGTTTATTAATATTCTAAAAACAAATATAGACAGAAGCTTTCCTATTATAGAGACAAAAAATTATTCAGATAAATTAAAACTGACCAATCCTTGGTTTAATAAGAACTTGAGTAATTTGAGGGAAACCGTACAATTTTTATCTGAGCTATGTCAGCTACATCCTGGTAATACCATGAAACAACAGCTAAATAGTATTAAACAATTATATAAAAAAGAAATTGAAAATTCAGAAAAAAGCTACTACGCGTCATTGATAACTAAAAATAAACGTAACCCAAAAACATATTGGAATATAGTTGACAGGCACAGAGGGACTAAGAAAAAACAGAATAGGGAAAGTAACTTAACTCCAAGCTTACTTAACAACTTTTTTGTGGATATTTCTATGGATATTAAGAACTTCTTACCATCTTGTTCAAAAAACCCACTGCAGTATTTGCGGGGAGTATGCTGTGCAACCTTCAAGTTCAAATCAATTACTCAAAATAATGTTCGAGACGCTATTAATGGGATTAAATGTAAAACTAGTTTGGACTACTATGGCATATCAAGTGAAATCATCAAAAATATCAAAAATGAAATCATATCACCTTTAACGAAACTTTTTAATCTGAGTATTGAAGGTGGCGTATTCCCTGATAGTCTTAAGATCTCTAAAGTTGTACCCACTCATAAAGGAGGTGCAGACATTGAAAACAATTTTAGACCAATATCACTTGTTCCCACAATATCAAAAATTTTCGAGCGGATATTAAAGGAACAGATAACTGATTATTTGGAGAATAATGACATGTTTTTTAAAGGTCAGTTTGGTTTTAGGTCGGAAAAGTCTACAAATTCAGCAATCACACACCTTATTGACAATATTTGTGAAGGTATGAATCGGGGGAAATATGTGGGTGTTACTTTTTGCGATTTGCAGAAGGCGTTCGACTGCGTGGATTCAGACGTGCTAGTTCATAAACTCTGGCATTATGGTTTTGATCCGTTAAGCTGCGAGCTTCTGTCCTCATATATGAAAAACAGAAAACAACTTACATTTTTTAGAAATAATGTGTCGGATATTCGAAGTATTGAGTGTGGTGTGCCTCAGGGTTCCGTCTTGGGTCCGATTCTGTTTCTGATCTATATAAGCGATATCGGGGCCGAACTTGCCAGGGCCGAGCCTGTTTTATACGCTGATGACACGTCACTTATAACATCCAATAGTAATCTTCAGATGCTTGAGGATCTGATGTCGGAGTCTAGAAATGAGGCAGCACAGTACTTTGCTGCACACGGTTTAAAATTAAACGTAAGTAAGACCATGGACATGATATTCACGCATAGATCGCTGGAAAATTTTGAAAATCCGGATGGAGTTGGATTTCTTGGACTACACCTGGATTCGAAACTGAATTGGGGGCATCATGTTGAATATATTTCAAAGAAAATATCTAAAAAGATTTTTATATTTAGAACCCTCGTAAATCTGGTCCCAAGAAGTGTAATTTTGATTGCATACCACGCACTGATTGGTTCTCACATGACCTATGGGATTGTCAATTGGGGACATGCTGCTTCATGTAAAAGAATATTCTTATTGCAGAGGAAACTGCTGAGAATAATGCTGAAGTTGAGATTTCGAGACTGTGTGAGGGAGTATTTTAGGGATCTGGGAATCTTGACCTTTCCAAGTTTATATATATTTGCATGTTTGCTGTACGCCTACGATAACAGGATGTTGTATCGGACAAACGGGGATTACCACGGTTTTGAGACAAGGGGATCTGGGGTGATGCGTTTGAACTTCTACAGAATAGATGCATGTAGATCGGGTAGTAATTATTATAGCCAAAATTGTTTAATAAACTGCCGGGACACATTAGGGAATTGTCAAGGACGCAATTTAAGCTGAAAATTAAGAGCATTTTGATAGATGGTGCGTTTTATACAGTCAATGAATTTTTGCTAAGCAATGTCTTGTAATACTGCCTAAATGTTATTGTTGTTTTTGTATTATAAGTGGTGTAAGTGTCGTCTTTGTCTGTAAACTTATAAACTTATAGATACATTTTGTTGTTTGTGGTGTTTCTTTAAATTTTTACAGATGTAATTATGTTACATTTTTTATTCTATTGTATTTTGTGCATACTATATATTGGACGAATGTAAACATTGTTTGTTGCAACATGAATAAATTGAATTGAATTGAATTGATTTTGAGGGCAGGTAGTGGTTGCCAACGGAACACTCCACCTCGTTTTTCACCAGTAAAATTCCTCAAGAGGTGGCCGCCATCTTGAATCACGTTAAAAACGCGTATTACCAATATTGTTAAGGAACTAATTCCCAACAACTTTTGTTTGAAACTTTTTTTCATATTATTAATACCTACAAAGTTATAAATTTTCAAAAAAGGATTCTTAAAATCATAAAACCAAAAAACCATTTTCACCCGCGAAAAATGAGGTGGAGTGTTCCGTTTGCAATCACTACCTATCCTCAAAATCTCAATGGACTCCAATTTAACGCTTTTTTATTGGCATTTTTGTTCTCGTTTGACTGCACTACTTTTCTGAGTTTGTGATAAAGTTGCCATCATATTTATTTTCTTATTTTTCATTATTTTGACTAGTCGTAGAAAAAATAGTGTATGCAACTCACATTTAATGGCTACTAAGACACTCCTATTCATTACGATACTCATTTACGGCTCGTGCCGTAATTCTCATACTCGTGTCTTAGTAGCTATCCTTAAATGCTCATTGCATAATATACTATTATAAGAGAAATCGCCTAAAACGATAATAATAAGCTAAAATGTAGTTATCTACTTCGTGGAAGTTAGTAATTGTTTCAGTACTTACCGTCAACTTCATTTATATTTTGTACATCACAGATCATAAAACTGGTTCTACTCTGTCCATATGCATCATTTAAACATGAAACTGCATTCTTGCCTTCATTAGCATCCTTTCCGATTAAAGCTACGTATTTAGCTTTGTTACTGAGTAGTTTATGTGCTATTGCCATACCAATACCACCTGCACCACCTGTTATTACGGCCACTTTACAGCCGGGTGTCATGAGAACTTCAGTAGAGCTGTGAAAATAATGTAAAAATCTAATATGTATTAATTTACATAATGTTTTACTTACCTACCTGGTTATGCAACAACAATTTTTTACGAATATTTTCATTTGGTTGAAATTATTTCTGAAATTAGAAAATATAAGTATATTTGAGTAGTAAAACAGATTTATGGTTGGAGCTACTTAAAAATATTTCTTTTCAAAACTGGACCGAGAGGGAACATTTCTGATTATTTCACACGAAATTTTGAAATTTCAACTTGACATAAATACGTTTTTGACATCTTAAGACCGATATGTCAATATATGGTTAACTCGAACTAACAATTTATATCCATAGAAATTGATGGTAACAATAATTGTCTCTGTAGAAATATCCATTGGTTAGTGTTAACCGCATATATGCCGTATATTGAAATTCCGTAATCTCCCTGACGAATAAGCTCAAATCACAAAGAAATGTTCCCAAAAAAAGTGGTGCAATACGTGTGATACACGACGTCTCGTCTGTCTGAAAATGGCAATATAATTATGAATTTTGTAGAGAAGACTGCTCTGCAAATAAGAATCTCTCATTTTTCTTGTAAAATTTCTTTTACGATTACGAAATATTAAGAACCCGTAAAATGTGATAAATATGCAACTTAATTAACATATAATTTATGTTAACAACAATAAACTTTGGAAGTACAGAAAACGAAATTTAAGACTTAAAATAAACTTCAATATTTCGTATTGCCTCCTCTAGATCTAATTATTGCTTGCATGCGGCATGGAACGGTTGAATTTGAATTTTCTAACATGTTTATTGTTCATTTAACCCGAGAATAAGTACCATATTCTTCTTTTTTTATATTATGTATAATCGGTCTGATTCTATAACTTTTTAACGACCGTGACTATGTAACCACTGTGGTTGTTGCTACGGTACGACGTTTTTGATTGGTAGTTATCATAGCAACAACCACAATAATTAATAAACACGGTGGTTAAAAACTTACAAAATCGCACCGAATATACCTATAATATAATACATTATAAAATAATAAACAAATAGAACCGACTCCTAAGTGTACATTTAAGCAATACATTATGCAGATACAGCAATTTTCTAATCGTATTGTACACTGAAAAAAATGTATGTACTTTTACGTATAATTTACATAACTAGAACTGTAAAAATTACTCTTTTATTGTAGAATTTACACTTTTTTAGTATTTCATTGTGAAAATTACATTTTTGTTGTAAAGTATAAGTAAAAGATCCAAAATTTTTAATATTACATAAAAATGTAAAAGAACATGATTATTGTACTTTATTACAGGTTTTATGTAATTCGTTGACCATTCACATAGTTTGTCTGCGCGTTATCTGGTAAAAGTACAATATTCCTGTAATTTTAAAATTACATATTTTATGTAAAATCCCGTGAGACATGTAATTTTACCGAGTTACGTACTTTTACTATGATTATCATTGGTCACTTGGTGGCCTATGATTATCAGTAAAAATACACGTTTACTTTTTTCAGTGTATTATATTATATTATATTATTACATTATATTAAAGAAAATATGTTTCAAGTTCATTTTAACTTTAATAACGCTGTTAAGCACGACGTTATTGTTCTTTTTGTAAACATCATGTTGAGCATCCTGAAGTAAGTTTATTATCAGATATTTTCGCGAATAAATATAGTGTATAAACTTGAAGAAAACAATGAAAGTAAAATTAAATCTAGAATTTAATTTATTAAACTAAAAATAACTGATAAAGTAAGCCAATGCATTTGATTTTTGCAATTTGGTTGAGTATAAGAATATAAGAGAAATATAAAATATAAATTTTACCTAGTCTTGAACTTTGAGCACAAGCTGTGATTTATTCGAGTTACAGAAATATCCTTGTGTATAACGGAATATCTTCGAGAATAATTTTTAGGAACCTTGTATATAGATTTTTTTCATGTTCCTAATCAGAAATCAGATAAGTACACACTACTTGTATATAAAGATGATTTCTCAAACTAGGGCGTTTAGTTTAAAGCGACGAAACTTCTAACCTGTGAAATATAAATTTTTACTAAGTAATTGTTATGGAAGGTAAAGTAGCTCTAATTACAGGAGGTGCATCAGGAATCGGTTTAAAATACGCTATAGAATTATTGAGAAGTGGAGTAAAAGTATGATAATAGATTAATAGATCAAATAGGAAAAAAAATCGATTGTAATCAACTTTTATTCTAGGGAGTTACATTAGCCGACATTAATAGTGATTCTGGCAAAAAGGCTTTAGCAGACATTGAAAAAGAATTCGGGCTTAATAAGGCTATTTTCGTCCAAACAGATGTTATTAATACAAATCAATTTGAAAGCAAGTAATGTCTGAAAGGTAAATATTAGTTAACAAAAGGATGTTTTAGATGCTTTTAAAAGAACTATTGAGCAGTTTCAAAATGTGGATATATTGATCAACAATGCAGGAATGCTTAATGACGCATTATGGGAAAAGACAGTCGACGTAAATGTGGTAAGTGGTCGTTTAAAGTATTTCATAAGAATGAAAGAATGTAAAGTTCAGTGTTGTCATGACATATTTCTTTCCGTTTAGTTCTTGGTTGCCCATTACATATTTTGCAAATGATACGTTTACTGTCAGTGTGTCAGTGTTGAAGTAATCTAATTCAGCAGATTTCGTTTTAATTTTAATTACTGATTTAAATCAAATTTTAGAAAATGCAATAATGCAAATATATGGTAAATAATATAAAGTGTTAGGCAATATCTGAAGGCGCAATAAGGGACAGTTACTGAAACAAAAAAAATATTTTTTTGTTTAACATATCTTTCTTGGTAATATTCCAAGAGCCCGCGACTCAAACCCTTATATCATTAAAAAAGCTCGGTCTGATTGCACCTCATTTAGCCGGAAGTTAAACATATTAAATTATTTATGAGCTCAATACTACTCAATACTCAATACTACTTAGTACTCTACCTACGTGGTGGCGGGGAAAAGAGTTTTATACAAAGAAATAGATGGAAACTGGTACAATTGAGATCGTGTTTTTATAGATCGTGTTTTTATTTTTATTGTATGGTCTAGGTTAAAAACTCACTATAATTTACTTTAAATGACAACAATATATGAGATAATAATAATAATAAGTTTATTAGCAAAAGCTACGAATTACAAAGCTTTACAAAGTTTTACACATCAATACAAAATAACATCATGCAAACACACACAAAATCACTGGTACGGTAATTCAGTGTACAACACTCAATACCTTGAAACTACATGCTCCCCCAGTAATACTTTAAATCTATTATTAATTGCAATACAGTTTCTTATATCTTTTGGTAAATCATTATAATAAATGAACCCTCTGGAATATACTGAGTCAAACATCAATTTCCTTCCGTACACAGGTACCACGAAATCATCCTTGTTACGCGTATGATCTATTAAGATAAAAGTTGAAAATATCTGATGTGTCCAACACATGACTTTCTTATACATTACCATGATACAGTTTTTCTTTGGAAAATACTGAAGGCCTAGCCAATAATCACATGCAGTCGACATTCAATACGTTATTAATATAAAATCACATTTATTTATTATTATTGTTTTCGTTACCATAGAAACCTGTAAAATAAAAAAAATAATGGTCCTTCTGGGATTCGAACCCGCGAACTTCCGTTTGGCAGTCAAGTCCCTTTATTAGTCACTAGTCTATCTCGGCTGTTGGATTTCAGATTCAACGCACACTATGAGAAATACAGGGTGGTCCAGGTTAAACGTCATTAATTTTTCTATTGTCTGTTCAATTTAGAGGAAATAGTTACTCTTGAAAATTTTATATTTAAGGTTTCGCTTTTGAGATATTTGAGTTTGAAGGTTTGGAAACACGACATCAAATGCTATGCTGAATTAAAGAAAATTTTGAATAAGTTCTCAAAATAGGCTTGGATACATTTTCGAGCTCTTTTAGCCACGGAATTAATCGCTGCCAAGACTTGATGGCAATTTTCTGGATTTTTCAGACCTAACCGATTAAATATTATTGAAAAAACGGCGCAAAATAGAAAACTATCGTGGGGCGCAGCCCGCGGGGGACAGTTAGTAATAAATAAATAAATGTGATTTTATATGAATAACGTATTGAATGTCGACTGCATATGATTATTGGCTACCCCTTCAGTATTTTCCAAATATTAAAACTGTATCATGGCAATGTATAAGAAAGTCATGTGTTGGGCACATCAGATATTTTAGCATGGAGTACTTAAACCATAAAGAGGACCCCACACGAGTATTGAGGCTCCGAAAACAAGCCAGAAGAATATCCTCGTTCATCCCACGAACTCCTCTTGTTTTTCTCTAGGTAACAAAGTGGGCAAATTGCTTCTCATACTTTTCACGCGACTTTGCCGGTAGTAAATTACCAGCCACTTCTTGAGCCTCTTCTAGTACATTATCTGGCACAAATATTTCCATTTTCAAGGAAATTTAACTTTAAATTACAAATAATGTCAAGCGTTGTTTTGTTGTTTATAAACAAACAACATCGCAATCGAACGTTGCCATGCTTGCAGTTAAAATAAAAAAATCATCAATCATAATGACCAAGCACGCGGGAGAAGATTTTCATTAATAATGTAATTAGGTAATATCTAAAATAACCCACTTACACTATAAATAACTATTTCTTTATAACTTTGTACTGACGCTATTTATTCGAAAATCTA
The DNA here is from genome assembly GCA_963942485.1 of Pediacus dermestoides. NCBI lineage: Eukaryota > Metazoa > Arthropoda > Insecta > Coleoptera > Cucujidae > Pediacus > Pediacus dermestoides. The sequence goes on from OZ012626.1 coordinate 16,633,127, forward strand.
ATATCGAGCGATCAAATAAATTTGTAATCGAGTCATCCATGGATTTGAATCCGTATGTCTTTAACTTGAACGATTTTAGCTTTCAACTGACATTTGATTGTAATGCAGTTCAAGTAACTACATACGATTTCGGGTTCATGGATGACTCGATTACAAATTTATTTGATCGCTCTTTATTAGGAAAGAAGTTATTCAATACCTACATAAAATTGAGCTCATAAATACTTGAATTTGTTTAACTTCCGGCTAAATCCGGTGCAACAGACCGAGCTTCTTGTACACTTTTACTACTAATATTTAATAATATACAGGATGTTTCGTAACTGGTCAAAATTAAATGTCGTATGTAAAATCGAATTCTAAACATAAAACAAAGAATAACTTTTTTTCAGATCGGGCTTCGTTTAGGAAATACTAACTTAAGAGAAAAATACTTTATTATTTTATTCATACTTTGTAGTGATTAAAACAAAAGTTATTACAAGATCAAAAAAACTATAGTAACACAAAATAAGTGAATTGTAAACTTCTGCAAAATTTACAGTGTTTTGAAAAATATGTACCTACCTACTGTATTTAAAATTCTAACCTGCTAATTGCTCAATAGTAGATTTCTGAAAAAAAGTTATTCTTTGTTTTATGTTTAGAATTCGATTTTACATACGACATTTAATTTTGGCTGTGCAGTTACGAAACACTCTGTATACCTACATGTCATACTGCTTTTTTAATGGTAAGGGTTTGCGTCGCGGACTTTTAGAGTTTTAGACTATAACTGGAATATTTTAAGGTTTCAGTATGTAAACGTTGAAAACCTAAAATCGATGCAGATATAAACAAAATATCTTATATGTCCAACACATGACTTTCTTTTACTATGCGGGTAAAACCTAATTTTTGGAAAATACTTAAACCGTAGCGAATAATCATGTGCTGTCCATATTCAATACTTTATTTATGCATATTGATTTAATTATTCATTACTGTATATCGATAAAACAGGGGGTGAGATCAAATATCTGCGTATCAATTAGGAAATATTCGGAGACGATTCAGGAACATTGAGTTGTGCGACTTGTGCCTACGGAATAGGAACCCGAATAAGATTCAGTAGTAATAACTTCGGGTATTCAGGTTCTTCAATAAAAATTTTTTAAAGAAATAAAAAAAATTTTTTTTACTAAACGTTAAATGTATTGTTGCCCACACTTTATAGCCTCAATCAATTCATACATCTACAATTTCAATTCGAATGATTCGAGAAAACGGCTCAGTTATATTTGGGTCTTTTTAATAATAGTACTTACCTATATTTTATAACAAGACATGAAAATTCTCACCTCTCACAAAAAAAACCTATTAGTTGTAAATATCTACTATTTTCCAATGAGGTATTTGCAAGAAAAATTAAAAATAAATTTTATGAATTATAGACGTTCAGATATGCTGAAACATGAGTTCTATGCGAGAATTTTGTTAAAAAAATATTTTGTTAATTAGTTATTGCAATTACAAAATAATTTTCGTGACGTCAGCAAATGCAAAACGCGAGTACAATCGGCATACAGATAGCGCTGACACAGAACTGATAACTCTCTATTTTACCGACATTTTGAGGTTAAGTAAAGTGTCATTTAGTGTCAACAATACTTTTCAACGCTTGAAACCACAACTGCCTAGTTTCTGTTTTTTTTAGGCACAGTCAAAAACAGTTTGTTTGGTGTGCGAGATGAAGAATTAACACAAAAAGGCACGACACAATGCTTCATTATCGATAACTATTTAACCGTTCTAACCTGTAAATGTGCCGGTAAATATGTCAAATCTCAACGACGCGTCAACAAACAGCACAGATAAACACCATAGCTGTAAAACTCCAGAGCGCCATCTACCGGCACGGAGAGTTTGACCACTGCTGTCAATAGAAAAATAAAAAAAAAATTTTTTCATGGGTTTAGAGCATTTGAAAAAATTTAAAAAAATACCTTCTTAATTATTGATTCAAATGCTATCAGAATATGCTATTATCTAAAATACGTGAAAATACCTCATTCAGTTACGAAATGTCAGCATTAATACCTACCTGTTACTTCAATTGCGAAAAGTTGGTCTTTTTATAACTACTTAGTTACAAAAAGTTACAGTATATTATCACTAGTTATAAAAAGTGACGTTTGTAACAATCTAGATAATAAAGCAACTTTATTTATTATATACGTTAATAGTACAGTTTTCAAATTTGACATCACGAAATATTGGTTCGTACTCGACATTAGATGAAATGAGACACGTGCGAATCCATTCCAATACACACAATTACAAGTTTATTTTTCAATTTGATATTAGAGTACCGTGGAAACTAAGAATTTGACTTATTTACAATTTAATAGTGTCATGGAAGCTACAAATTTAATTAAAATTAAACTAAAATAATAGTATATTATGATACAAGTTTATAAGTAAGCCTTTAAAACACGCGCACCGGTTTTGAGAGCACGACGCGAAGCGGAGTGCTTTTGACGGCGCCAGTGCTTAAAGGCCCTTATACACGTATATCATACGCTATTTTTTATTACATCTGCCGGCTATATTTATAATAAAGTGGAAAAAATTTAATTTTTTCTTCAATTTTGAATGATTTGTATGCATACATATCGTGCGAGCAAATAAATTTGTAATCGAGTCATCCATGGATTTGAATCCGTATGTCTTTAACTTGAAGCATTTTAGCTTTCAACTGACATTTTATTGTAATGCAGTTCAAGTAACTACATACGATTTCGCGTTCATGGATAACTCGATTACAAATTTATTTGCTCGCTCTTTATAAGGTTTACTATTTTCTTTGAATTTCTAGCGTCGTTAGCAACCGATAAACAATACATATCTAGCAACAAGTCAATTTACCTACAAATTATTGTCAGTTGTAGTTATTGTTTCCTAGGCAACCCTTAAAAGCACGCCGTGTTTTAAAAGGCGAAATACGCACGCTACAGCATATTCGACTTGAAGTTTATGATTCAGATGTAATAAAATAGTATATTATTATATGAGCGATTACGATAGCCATTATTCACGAAAATGATGTTTGAGCCCACGAGCCGTAGGCGAGTGGCGCAATTCATTTGAGTGAATAATTGTCATTATCGCGAATGTAATACTATGTTTTTTCCACACCTATTAAAGAAATAAATTAGACTTAAATTTGATAAATTTTTTGACGCTTATTTAATAATTACTGTCAAGCTAGTCGATTGTCAAGTGCAGAAAGACTTGATGGGGGGTGAATCAAAATATCATTAGTTGAGCAACATTGAATTATGCATTTGTGTACTTGTGATTGACCGGACACACAGTGAATAATAAAAATAATTCAGTGTAGTGCATTATTGGCACGATTTTCCACAAAAAAAACGAATAATTGACATATAATTAAACGGGTGTGGAAAAAATAAATTAAATAGTGGACAAATAAAAAATCGACTTTTGGCATGAAACTCGGTATCCGTGGTTAAAATATTATTCTAAACAACTTTTTCCGGTAATTTTTTTCGATATCTCCAACGCGAAGCAAAATATCGAGAATAGACCTCTTTATTTATTCTACGCGCAAGCGCAATCCCTACTTTTTTGCGGACATTTATTCAAGTGTGACACGTTTAACCGATCACTCTTGCTCTTTTTCTCCCATAGAAACTGTCCGCAAAAAATAGCGGAACGCATTAATAAATAAAAAGATCTATTGGCCCTGTTTGCGAAGTCATAGTTACCTAGGCTCAGTTTAAAGTTCACGTCTCAGTTGAGTATTTTAAAAAATGTGACTCATTAATCTATATGACTGCAAAAATTGAAACTTGTATTCCTTCAAATACCGAAAATATGGACTTGTCTTCACCTTAAATGCGACACACTGTATAATATGTGCATATATGTATGTATCGGGTGTTCATTTAATTATAACCAATTATAACCAATAGATATTTGTTTTGCCCTGCTTAAATAACTGTTTAATATATTTGATTACATTTTTATTTATGTGTTCTATGCGTTTTGGAAAATTTTGGTAAATTGTTGTAAAATCGCGATTTAATAATGTAAAGTACAACTTGATGTATCTATTGATACTAGATTTGAAAGATTTAAAGTGTTAGGTATATAATAATTCAATTAAGATATAAGTAGTGGATACACATCAGATGTTTTCACTCTAAGTCTATTATCAAGCATGTGTAATCAATACAAGATAGTTATACGATAGTTTATTTTATTTACTCATATACATATCTATAAGGTTAAATATGGGTAAGTTCCTAAAAATATTTTATATTTTAGATTCCATTTTCGCAAGTAAATATTATGAACCAAATTCTCAATACCTATTTTATTCTGAAATCATAAAAAGTGATCTTATCTCTATAAATTCAAATAGAAAAGGTAAAATTTCAATATAACAACAAGAGATTCTGTATCATATGAGCCTAATAAATTATAATACATTGTAAATAAAGGTAGTTCCATACACATCAAATAATTGTATAGATATACCTACATGGTAATATCCACATAGTATGCAGGTCCTCTGTATCTCTTTTATTATTAATCTCAATAAAAAAAATTCCGAATTATGCTTCACTTCTAAATATGCATAAAAAGGGAAGAAATATTTTCAACTACACATAATCTTCTACATATATAAGCAGCACCTCACCCGGCACGATTCTTGGACTAGTCAACTCTGTTGGTTGGCTCGATGAGTAGTCGTGGAGCAGGGAGTTGCTCCAGAGGAGTGGCACAATGAGCAATGGGCCCAGACAAGTGGCCTAAGTGGTAGCATGACGCAAGTCATACACCCTCCACAACCTAATGCAGAATAATCCAGAATGTTCTATATTTTATTTTGTTAATTTAAATAAAATATGTACCCTGTATATTTTTAATTTTTGGATTCTACTATCAATTCTAAGCATTACAGTAACTGTTGTATTCGTATGTACCTAATTAAAATTAATGGATTTCGAACTTCTACAAAAACAAGTATCTAAGAATTATAGAAAGGAAAGTCTACAGAACATTTTGATGTGCTTTTAGTTAAATTATGGTCTTATAGAAAGTACTTGTAGTACAGGAACATTAGACTTTCTCTGTGATAAAATTTTCGGATCTTCCAAACCTTTTGCGTTCGAAGGGGGGGTCGCATTTTTAACATAGTTTTATGGAAGAAACGATTACTATTTCAATAATTAATAATGCAATATTTATCCAAAAAAATTTTGCAATAACAATTAACAAATAAGCAAAATTGTCTCTAGAAAAACGAAAATTGAACCAAGAGAAATTCTCATTCCAGTGCCACTTTTTACTGCGGAAAAATTTTTGTGAATAACAATTTATAAACAATTAAGCGGCCTCTTTATATGTCGGTGTTTTTTTCACGGTTTCTGCAATTGTGTCACAAAAAAGGTTTGCATACAGTTGTCTTATCATTTTTATCATTTTTATTTCTACTGAACTCTTTTCCGCACCACTTCTGACCTAGAATTCAATGAGTACTTTTTTACGTGGTTTCCGTGTAGGTGTAATCCACCGATGTCAAAATTCCTGTCTTGTCAGTGTCTCGTCCTCTTTGATGCACTAGTGTCTGGTGTTTTCATCCTCTAAATCTAGCACTTCTGGCGCTTCCCTATCTGTTTCGGTGATTGGTCTGCTTATGGGTGCGGAAGTTGGACTTTCATCCTCAATGTTGTCTTCTTCGGGTGGGTCGTCAATTTTTGGAGCATTTTTACAACTTTGATCGTTGCATTTCTGGCTAACACACTAGTAAAAATTGAGGAAGTTGCTTCACCAAACTTGAGTGGTAAAACAGTTTTGGTGAAAATTTTACACCAAATTTAGTGAAATAAATATTTCTTTGTCGATCGTTTATTAAAGATCTAGTTAATGTAATAAAAGGAGTGTATTAATAACTCTGTTTAATGCATGCACATTAAAAACATTGTTGAGATTATGAGATTTGCTAGGTAACCAACAATATATTATATTATTGAAACATGCATTTGGAACTGACACCTGCCGAAATTAATTAATTATGTCAGTGGTATTTTGACTTATTGCATATTATGTCAGAATTTGGATTTTGCCATGGAACAAAATTAGATTATTTTCATTCTAATAAAGAGCGATCGACAAAAAAATATTGTAATCAACATGAGTGTTAATCGGCGATTAATAATCTCGACTCATTAACGCGCTCGCTGCGCTCACGCGTTAAAATCGTTTCGATTATTAATCGCTCTTATTAACACTCTTGTTTATTAAACTACTATTAACCCTAATGTAACTGTGGTGAAACGGATATATTGTTTATTCAACCACTGTCCGATTAAATGTGTTTCTTCAAAATATTTGGTGAATATTTACACTCTGCAGTATGATTTCATCTTATGTGGTAGTTTTTACTTCATGTGTGGTGTGAACATCATCGTTACAAGAACAAAGAAAATTTCACCTAATATGCTTTTGGTAAACTTTACACTATAAACGGTGACCCTTTTTTGTGTTGATTTTCACACCGAATTTTTACTAGTGTAACAGAGCAATTTAAGCCGGCTTTACGACAAGTGCAAGCTTTGCCGCATTTGTCGGCCTTGCACCCGCAAACAATTAATTTTAGCAATTCAGGTCGAGTCGGGCTTTTCCTTCATTAAATGGGGAGGTTTTTTTCCAATCCCATTCTGCGGGGTCGAGATTATTTCCTAACCATCTCTGGACCTAGTATGTTGCTTGGTTGCATCGGACGTTGGCGGTAAATTGGTGAGGTTTGTTTGACCTTTACGAATGTATTTTGCAAACAATTTGCATCGCAAATTGTCAAGAGTTTCATCACTTTGCCCTCCGTATAACTCTACACAAAATCTATTTCCAACAGCTGCAAGGATTTCATTATTCACTTTTCGCTCTTGGAACTGTTTCAGAGAAGTTAGAAATAGAGTTGAAAGAATGCACAAAATGAAAGAAACAAAAAATTTTTCGAAGCAAAAGTGGTTCAATTTTTGTTTTCGTAGTGACAATTTTATTGTTATTGCAATTTTTTTTTGCATAAATATTGCAAATTGCATAATTATTATTAATTATTAAAAGAGTAGGTAAAATTCGACATACCCCTTTTTCTACACTTTGTGCTGCTATATTATTTAAACAATAAGAAATACGAAAAAATGTTATAAACAAAAGATGTGCGGAATTTCATCCTCTATTAAATTGCTTTTGATCACTTTTTTAAAAAAAGTGACGAGTTCTGAGTTATCTTTAAAAGTCAAACTCACTCTTCTTTTCAAGATGGCGGAAAATGAGACGAGGATGGCTTATCCAAAAGTGGTTTTTTACACTCAGGGTCGACCCCCCTTTTGATCACAAAGGGTTTGAAAGACCCGAAAATTTTATGACAGATTACCTTATTGATCTAAAGTTCCTGTACTATTTCTACTTCCATTAAAAATGAGTGAAACCCCCCATTCCCATTGAAAATGAGACACTCTGTACAGGCACACTGACAGCTCAGTTTTATTAAAATTTTCATGGCTATAATGTTAACTACCTGTTAATTATCCGTGGGGTTGCTAGTACTCACTCCATCGGGCGCCTCCCCAGGTGGCGGATAGGGGAATGCCTCCCAGATATGGGAGGTACCGGGAAAATACCTTGGGCGAACCAAAACTAGCATTACGCAGGCAGTAGGTGTATCATTACTGTCTTAAGGCCATTGAAGAATAACTTCTTTAAGGACGTAACATCAGACACTCACAGGCGATAATCACATACTGATTTAGCCGTCTGCTACACTATGATGGAAAAGACAACGGAAAACCACTCCATTAAATTTCCCTTGTATAATTAGCGAGGCTCAAGATCACACAAAATCAACTAATACTGATCATGGATTTCGAATATAAAGATCCGGAAGGGGAGAACACTCTCAATCAAATTGTAGGGCCTCCCGGGTCGTCAACATGCGAAATCTCTGCAGTTTACCCTTAAGAATATCTGGTTAAGCTCTTAAAGTGGGTACTTGGAAAGTTAGAACTACAGGGTGGGGCAATAACACGGAAATATTTCAACGTGCTGAAAAGAATCGAAAGAATTTTATTTAAATTATTTACTAGTAAAAAAAGAAAACTACATTATTAGCCATTTTATTTTATACAAAATAAGAAAATAATTTCTTAAAAATGACGTGTCGGAGGTGGTGTCCATTCATATATATACATTACTCCAATCGGAGCCTGAAACTTCTTATAATATCTGTAGGCATCACCAATGGAATAACAGCCAGTTCATTTCGAATTCGCTCTTTTAGAGCCTCGATTGCCCTAGGTGAATCATTTTAAACAACTTTTGATTTTAAGTAGCCCCAGAGGAAAAAACCGCAAGTTGTAAGGTCGGAGGAGCGAGGGGGCCATGGGATATCGCCATTTCTAGAAATAATGTGGTTTGGAAACATAGCATACGCATAATGTTCATAATGATTCTTATTGTATAGCTTGTAGTTCCATCCTGATGAAAAAATGTGTTTACATTAACACAAAAATAGGCGAGTTGCAACTACTTTATTCCCGTTTATTCCCCCAGTTCCCCCACCCTATATGTATAAGGCTGGCAAGGTACACAGCACTATTAAGGAAATGGATAAACTATCGATGGATATCATGGGAATAAACAAGATGCACTGGCCAGACGCAGGACAATGCTCAATAAACAGACATCAAATCTACTACCCTGGAAATACAAATGGAGAACATATAGATACATGGAGTCGTGGCTATTACGAGTATTCTGAGTGAAACGATAACCAAACATACTACAAACTTTGTACCGATATATGAGAGAATGGTTTTTATCCAGATCGACTGTGTTCTTACCAAAACCAACATTATTCAAGTGTGCGCTCCCACAGCTGATAAACCAGTTGAATTGGTTGAAATGTTCTACGAAGATCTCACTAACACCATAAAAAACCCGAAAAAAGAGCTTATAACATTGGTAATAGGAGATTTTAATGCCAAAATTAGTAAGTGACATATGGACTGGGAGAGCGCAATAAGCGCACTGATCGATTGAGCGTCTTTGCAATACAGCATGAACTAGTTATATCAAATACTTTTTGAAAGTTAAAACCCAGACTTGGAAATTACCTCAATACAACCCAGATCACATCGTCAGAAATCAGATTGATTATATTGTGATTAATAAAAGATACAGAAACTCCATAATAATAGTAAAGACTCCAGGTGCTGATATCGGATCCGACCATAATCCTCTGATTGGAACAATCAGACTCAAACTGATGAAAACAAAAAACAAGCTGGTAAATATGATTTAAGACAACTTTAAGATGACGAAATAAAGAAAAAAAGCAAAACCATCCGAAAAATGAAACATCTTTAACTGGAGAGCTGTGGGGGAGACGGAATAAGAGATGACAAAGCTACAGAAAGTCAATCAAGAAATTCTGGATAAATACCTTTGACCAAAAATAGACAAAAAATAAGAACTGGATGACATCTAATGAAAAGCAAGCATCACGGGATATATATGGCTTCTCGGTGAAACTAATGAAAAAAGTGATTCATGCTATATCTCAGTTATATTATAAATAATTGCTTTAGACAAGGAATATTTCCAAATAAGTTAAAAATAACAAGAGTCGTCCCTATACATAAAAGGATAAAGTCAACAAATGTACCAATTACCGGCCTAAATCCATCGTCCCAACAATTTCAAAAGTATTTGAAGCCCTAATTAAAACCAGAATTACCAATTTCATCGAGAAGTCCTCCACGTTAAACGAGAATCAACACGGTTTTAGAAAAAGGCGTTCGACAACCACAGCAATGATGAAGATTATAGAGCAGACCTTAACATCATTGGAGGAGAAAAAGGAAGTAGAAATTACGTGCTTGGACCTTAGTAAGGCATTCGATTGTGTGGATCACCGGAAACTATTGGCTAAGCTAGAAAAATATGGACTAAGAGGACCCGTACACGTGCTATTAAGATCTTATCTGCAACACAGACAGCAATTTATGAACTGGAAAGGTCTAAAATCAAAGAAAAAATAAATAAAACTAGGTGTGCCACAGGGATCACTACTTGGGCCAATACTTTTTTTACTTTACACAAACGACCTTGAAGAAAACATTAGAACCCAAGGAATATACACTTACGCAGATGACATAACACTACTAAATAGCGAAACATCAAGAGAACCCTTAATAACATCATCCGAAATAGCATTGAATGATGCTCGAAAATGGTTTTAAGCAAACGGACTGCTCCTAAATATGGACAAAACGCAACAGTTAATGTTAACAACGAAACACTAACACTGACTATCTAGGGCACATAATGCGTAATCAACAACGTTATAACCGGTTACGGCTCATTCTACAGGGAAGAAGAGGTCATGGCTGCAAAACTTGAGAAAATGGTTTTCCTTATCTGCTGCACAACTTTTCCGAACAAAAGTCAATAAACTTAAAATAGCTGTGCTAATAGCCAACATCCGAAACAGGTAGACACGACAAGAAGAAGAATTTAACTAAATAACAACTATATTTTTTCAGGTCGTATTTTGATAGGTCCATGACATTCGACACTCGTTATAAAAACTACTATTATAGTTGCCCTCTTTACATTGTTTATATTAGAAACTTATAAAATCGAACAAGAGCAAAATCCTGAAACTCGTGTTCGTACTAAAATATTTTTTGTCACTTATGCTTGTTCTTAATACAACTTAAATCGCTCACCATTTGACTATTATACGATCCATGACATTTTTTCTATTGGTTTTAATCTTACTATCATGCATTTCAAATAGACTGACCTTGTTTATTTGCAATTTAAGAGTTTGAACCAAAATTGTTGTCCCACATTAAATATTTTTTATCTAGTATCAACACAAGTGATAGTTACATTTTTAGGTTTTTTAAGATCACCTTGAAAAGGAAACAATCTTGAATATATTTTTTCCCATACCTACACGAAAATGGCCACTTTCTTTGCGTGAAATGCGGGTACAGAGTCGCCTTTTTAGGGTAGTCGCGGAAAATAAGGAGCGGGGATATCATTCCTCCCTTGGGTAGCCATTCCCTGACTGATATGCAGGAGTTATTTGTATTTGTTTATGGTTGTCAAGGTGATTTGCTCACCGCACAGTGTCAAGCAAAATGTCAGTGTTATGCTGTTTTAATTTGTTCGCGCGTTTCACGCAAAAGAAGTGGCCATTTTCTTACAGGTATGAGAAAAAATTGAGTATGCCACACGGTAGGAATTAAGGTTTTCAATTTTGAGAGATAGATGATATGCGCAATGGCAACGGTCATTAGGGTGTCTTGTGACGTCAGGAGGGACAGAGAACGTTGTTTTATTGAAAACCTCAATTGATTCTGCCTCGTGTTCTTGCGCCCTCGCTTCGCTCTGGCGCAATTTTCACACTCATCAGAATCTCTTAATTCCTACCTTGTTGTATAAACTACTATTGTTTTAACTTTTTTTAAAAAATCGTAAAAAAAGTCTTTTTGATAAAATTATTAGCGCTGAATTTTTCCCGGATGTCTTTTCCGTACAACTTGAATCATTTACGAATATTCAAGCTCACCCGATATACAAAAATAATTATGTAAATTAATTTTCAATAATATTAATAAAATATAACTATTGACTACGGCTTCCGTACTTTCTAAAGATCCGAATTAAATCTGCATTGTATAAGAAAGTTATATGTTGGCCACATCAGATATTTTCATGAAGTTCTTATTATATGTATTCAAATCTTTATATGAAATGTTCTGACTTAAATAATTTTAAGTCAATACTTTTACTGTTTACCCCACTTATTAATTAGTTTTTCTTTTTAGAAAGGCACCATTAATGGCATGCTTCTGGGTCTTGAAAAATATATTCCTAAGTATAAGTCTGCTGACGAAGGCGTAATCGTAAACATTTCCTCTGTGGCTGGAGTTCAAGGTTTCGGAGCAATTCCTGTTTATTCAAGCACAAAATTTGCAGTGTTAGGTATGACCTTGGCATGGGCAGTGCACTTCAAAAGAACTCACGTAAAAGTAATTGCGTTATGTCCTGGTGTGACCAATACTCCTTTGGTAATGGAAGCGTCTGGTAAAAATCTAGGTGAAGAGTACGAAATTGCATTACAAAAATCATTGAAAGAACTACCTACACAAACGTAAGATATTGAATGTTTTAATGTAGATGTTTTACAGTTTTGAAGTATTTTAGGGCGGACGTATGTGCTAAAGCTATGGTAAAGATTATCAAAAACGCACCTAATGGAACTGCATGGATTGCAGAGGGTGGTGAAGAGCCATATGAATTTATAATGCCAGAACGTGAAACATTTAAAAAATAAAATATGCCGTAAGGCTACTCCTTTTTTGATAACATTGATAATCTTTTTCATTTTATCTTTTATTGCTTACATAGTTAAATAAGTACAACTGAATTAACCTCACAAGAAGGATGAGAGACGCACAAGTGTGTTTTAATACTTTTTTTTTACATATGTATGTTTTCAGCGTCATTTTAGATCTGTAGAGCGGGTCTAAAGTTCCGTTTTTCATTGAGTCGGGAAAAAACACATATAAACAGGTATTTTTTATCCCTAGGGAAAAAAAGTTTTTTTGCCTTTTAGACCCCTTCTACAGATCTAAAATGACGCTGAAAACATAAAAAAATATCGTGCGCAACACGGGGAAGGGACATTTTTTGACTCGATCGATGTAGTTGGTACTCAGGTACTCGTGATCAAAGCTCGGGCGTCTACGGCACCTTTGCACGTCACTCGTACCAACTACATCAATCTCGTCAAAAATAGTCCACTTCTTCCCCTTGGTGCGAAATATACTATTTTGCACTACCGACTCGTTTTTCTATGCTTATCTACTGGGTTTGTTGATTGTCACGAAAAGAAGAAAATCCCTAACTGATATTGGTTGTTAAGGAAACATGATAAACAAAATTAGCCTGCCCAAATGAACCAGCTGATTCTACGTTCAAAAATAATGCAAAAAGTTTTAATAAATATAGGATGAAAAATGCTTCCTAGGGGAGCTACAGCCCCCGAAAGGAGGGCCCCAAAGAGGAGTTTTCTGTAATATCTCTGCAACTATTTGAGGTAGATTCATGAAATTTGGTGAGTTTGAAATACAGGGTGGGTGCTGAGTAAATTATGGCTCATATTTTTTGTGTGGATAATTTTAAAATTATTCATATCAAATTATGAAACTTGGTTTATTTTTAGACAAAAAAGGTCGTCTCAATCGATCTTTGAATCTTGAACTGTTTTCGAGTAAAATCGTTTTGAAGAAGTCACGTCCATAAAAACTACACTTATAAAAATAGTAAAAAAAAATTTTTCATTTTGGAATTTTGTTTTTATTATTAATATTTGACGAAAAAATGCTAAACGAAGTAATAAATACCTATAGATGTTAATCCATTGTCTACTTTTGATAAATTTTAGTTCTGTGATTATTTTTATTAGTATAGTTTCCATGGACGTGATTTTTTCAAAACGATTTTACTCGAAAACGGTTCAAGATATACAATGATAGATTAAGACTACCTTTTTTGTGTAAAAATAAACCAAGTTTCAAAACTTGATATAAAAAATTTAATAATTATCCCACAAAAAATATGGGACATAATATACCCAACACCAACCCTGTATGTGACGCGCCTGGCAAAATTTCTGAAAATTGGAAAAAGAAATATGTGGCAAATTTTAAAAGCTTCAAACTCACCAAATTTCATGAATCTACCTCAAACAGTTGCATAGATATTACAGAAAACTCCTCTTTGAGTCCCCCTTTCGGGGGGCTGTAGCCTCCTTAGGAAGCATTTTTCAACCTATATTTATTGAAACTTTTTGCATTAATTTTGAACGTAGAATCAGCTGGTACTTTTTGGCAGGCTAATTTTGGGACACCCTGTTTATTCAAACAGCACATATGCCTAATTCATTACGGTTCTCTTTTTGATTCTGTCATTGTAATTGTCAAAAATGTCAAATATATATATTTTCTAATTTAGTAGGAAGCGCAAAAAACGTTATACGATACACTATCGGTAGACGCCTTTTGTAACAGGATTCGAAAATTAGCAAAACTCGATTCTTCTGGTCTCGTTCTTCTAACTTTTTCTCTTCCTGTTACCTACCGATCTTGTTTCGTAATATACTATAGTAGATTCGGAGGAAGATATTTCCAATATTCAACAACATTATTTAAAAATGTAACTTGTATATTAACTGCAAAGTTTTAAGTTATAACTCATTTTTCTTCAGAATGTATCGATGTTTTGCGACGAACCACGCGTGTTCTACATAATGGGGAATGTGAGGTTTCGACTAGAGCGCTTTCATCATCATCCGTCTTTTTACACTTGTTTAGTTGTACCTAGTTGTATTACAATAACCACTAAATAAAGACCATTCTGTCCGTTTAGATTTTGTTACTGTTTTCTTTGGTAATTGGAATATTATGTGTATAGGTACATATTAAATGTTTACAGAGTCAGACGCATCTTGGCCACGACATGTATGTACCAGTGAGTGAGAGTAAAGATGCCTTATATGATGCCTGTATAGTGCTAATCTATGGAAAATACTGAAATCGTGGCCAAGGATCATCATGTACTATCCACAATCCGACATTTTATTTTTACTATTTAATTTTTTCAAAAAATTATTAAACACAGGAACAGAGGAAAATATAGAATATCATGAAGAAATGAGAGGTAACGGGGAAGATACGCCAAACCTGCTGAAAGAGGAAGTGGAGGAAATCATAACAGCATTAAAGAACAACAAAAGTTCAGGAGAGAATGGCATTTTTGCGGAAAACTTAAAATATGGAGGAGAAATGTTACATGATAAACTCTATAAATTGGTTAAGGAAATCTGGGATAATGAATCCATGCCACACCAATGGACTAAAGCAATCATTGTACCGATTTTTAAAAAAGGAGATATAACAGAATGCAGCAACTACAGGGGCATAGCTCTGCTGGATGTGGTATACAAGGTGCTGGCGGCAATAATAAAACAAAGATTAGAACCTCACGTGGATGCCGTGCTAGGCGAATATCAAGCGGGGTTTCGGAAAAACAGATCTACGACAGATCAAATATTTATGCTTAAACAAATCCTTACTGGATGTTACGAGTATGAGATTCCGGCACACATGCTATTCATTGACTTTAAGGCAGCTTATGACTCTGTAGATAGAAATAAATTGGTGGAAGCAATGAAGGAATTTAATATTCCAGAAAAATTAATGAGACTAGTCATAATGACACTACGCGAGACAACTTGTGCAGTAAAGGTCAATGGAAAGATATCAAACGAGTTTGAAGTGTCAGGAGTAAGACAGGGTGACCCGCTATCGACTACATTATTTAATATAATCCTGGAAAAAACTATAAGAGATAGCGGCCTAAACAGAAAAGGTACCCTCTTTAACAAGAGTCATCAATGCCTTGCATATGCAGATGACATACTATTAATAGCACGAACTATAAGGGAGTTACAAGCAAGCTGGTAGTAGCAGCAAACAAAATGGGCCTCCAAGTTAATACGAACAAAAGCAAATACATGGAATTAAAAAACAAGTTGGGGGCTGTCAATAAGAAAATACTTAGGCTACAAACAGAGAATGACGATGTGTTGGAAATTGAAGAGGTAGAAGACTACATCTATCTAGGAACCCTAATAGACAACAAATGCAGGGAGGAAACAGAAATAGAGTTGAGAATAGCAAAAAGTAACAAGTGCGCAGGAAGTATAAACAGAATCTTGAGGGCGAAAGAAGTATCGTGGAAAGCAAAGATAAGGATATACAAGAGTATCCTAAGACCAACTCTGACATATGGCAGTGAGACATGGACAATGAACAAAACAGTGCAGTTGAAGTTAGAAGCTTGGGAACGGAAGATTCTACGAAGAATATTTGGTGGAAAGAAGGTTGAAGGTATCTGGGAACGAAGAACTAACTCAGAAGTTTATGACTTGTACCAAGAACCAAACATAACAAAATTCATTAGAGCTCGCCGACTGCAGTGGCTAGGCCATCTCGAAAGAATGGAAGGGGACAGAAATGTAAAGTATGTGGGCTGGAAAATACCAGAGGGAGAGAGAAAAAAAGGCAGACCGAGGAAAAAATGGAGAGAAGCCGTTTTGGAAGATATAAAGGATAATCACTGCACGAACTGGAGGTCTTTGGCAAGGAACAGGGAGAAATGGAAAGAGTTCACGAAGCAATGGGCCTAAAAGGCCTGTCAAAGCTATATATATATATTTAATTTTTTCAATTATTTGTTTCAAAACAGCTCTGGAAACTTCAGTACCTACCTATATATCGGATATCTTCGTATTTAATCGCAAAATGAACACAACTCAATATTCTGTATACTTGGGGAATCAATATGTGGTTTATGATGTCATCGTAAGTACCTACACTCAGGTGCAAAAACGCGTGCCACCTATTATTTTTTCAAAGTCGGCTATATTTGTTTTTATTTTGGATTTTAGTTTATACTTTTTATTTTTTATTGACAAAGGACTCCCTAGACTATAAAAAAGGCTATCATTTAAACGGGCGGTAATATATTACAGTTCTGGTCAGTATGAAAATACAAATTGTATGTTCAATAACATATTGGGCGATAAAATATGACAAGTAAAAAAAATGGAAATGAGGAGTAACATATCTTGAAATGAATAGCTCAATAAGTACTTGAATGGACGAAAATCTAATTGGAAAGTAAAATGAATAAATGGGCAGTAACGCGTGAGCAGTTAATAAATCACAATCGGTCCGCTAGGTGTGCCGGTCACAAATTGTGACAAAATGTTGCTAATAAGGGTAATTCATATTATGGTACCTATTTATACTTTTATTTAAAGGAAAAAACCTTCCAAAACAAAATAACCTGGTCCGTGACTTATGACCGCTCCCACTCAGAACAGAATAAATACATAACGGCGTCTAATGGTACCGATTTATGTTATTATTTAAAGGAAAAAAACCTATACAAAACAACCTAACCTGGTCCGTGAGTTATAACCGCTCCGAATAAATAACGCATACATCACTTAAAAATTTAAAAAAATGCAATAGTGTTAGAAATGAATTGCGACCGGCGGGGTCTAACCCCTATTCTCTTTTCCACCAAAATACCATTTGACTTTTAACGAACTCCGAGAACTGTAGAACTATTTATCTTCTTGTCCATTTAATCATTTTACCGCTCAAATAATTATTGCGTAGAAGATTTATTTAATCTACCGCTCGAGTCAGTTTTGTACTGCTACTGTAGGATTAAATAACTAATCAAATTATTTTATATTACTAGCTACAGTTTACTACCACATTAATTTAATTACCGCCAAAAAAGTTTAATACTGCCTATATGAATTTTTAACTGCACAATGTAACTGCCTGGATGTTTAAAAAAACCGCGTAAATAATTAATCGCCAAAAAAAAACAATATGGTACATATTCTGGTCTTAATAAACAATTACACAAATAAAGAAAAAGTACATGTAAACTTAGCATAATTTATATTAACAATAAACTTTAAAAGTACAGAAAACGAAATTTAACACTTAAAATAAACTTCAATATTTCGTATTGCCTCCTCTAGATCTAATTATTGCTTGCATGGGGCATGGAACGGTTGAACTTGAATTTTCTAACATGTTTATTGTTCATCTAACACGAGAATAAGTATCTTCTTTTTTTTATAGTCCAGGAGGAAGTCCTTTGTCAATAAAAAATCAAAAGTGTAATTTAAAAACCAAAATAATTAACAAATACAGCCGACATTGAAAAAATGATAGTTGGCCCGTTTTTTTTTGCACCTGAGTGTATATCAATAATAATGTAAAATATCTTACAAATAAGCGGATCTCTGGTTGTCATGATAAAAGAACAACAATTCAAGTCATTAATATTTATCATTTGCATATGACCCATAAAACCACGCCACCTAAACCTAAGTAAGGATGAAAGCAAATGTGATGTTAGACTCACAGAAGGAAGATATACAGAGTGACTTTGTTGATTTTCCAAAGGAGTTCAAGGTCTGTCGGCAGTTCCAAATCAGTTTTGAACTTAATTTGTTGGAGCTCAGTGCCTTTAATGCAGCCTGGTTATCAGAGAATATCCATAGCCTTCGTCACACAATCAAAGGAACTGCTAAATACAGTTGTTGTAACTATATTCAAAGTTATTTGGAACACTATCCGAATTCGATAAAACCAAGGATCTATAGAAACAGAATATGCGTCTCACGCGAAAAGACCCCTCGTATAGAGTCGAGGAGGTGGGTGGAGTTTTCTCGTGACGTCACGTATTGTAGCCAATTGTGTGGTCGGATAGTGCATCAACTGTTGAGAAATATCAGAAATTTACAATTTCGTTTATTTTTCAAATCATAATGTGTACTTATACTTACAGGGTGTTTTTGAATTACATTTATAAAATTATAAAAGCTTAAAACTGAATTTCCTTATCCCCACCCCCTGCCGTTCGGCCGCCATTTTAAAAAAGGGGTGACTTTTTATTTTTTGGTTTATCTCGTTAACGGTTAATTTTTACAAAAAAATACACGACATCATTTTTGTAGAGAAAAATATGCTCTACATTATTTGTCATTACCTTTTTTTTCATATTGTTATTATTTTCGAGTTTATTGACGATGATAGCCAAAAAATTATGGGATGATTTGCTTAAAGCGGGAACAGCGCCAGAAGGATTGCCTTTTCGACAAAATTCGGCTAATACTTTTTGTAGAGGACTACTCGAGCTACAAAAAACTCTTCATAACATTTATCATCAAACGAATATTTATCGCTGTACAGCGCTTCAAACGCCGCAGGAAACGAAAAAAAATCGTTCTACTGCTCCGAATCTCTGTGAGACGTTAATGATATGCACTGTACTGGAATGTGAAAAACTAACAGAACGGTCAAACAATAACAAAAGCGCCAAAAATGGTCACAGGCACTTCACCTGGCGACAGATTATACAGGGTGTGTTACGTAGAGGGCCATCGATCTGTATATGGAAAACTAATAACAGTAGAATTGTGAAAATTTGGTTACCTATCTAATTTATCTTGCCGGTTTGAACTAAAATATTTTCACGTTTCTGCTATTTCCGGTTATACCGGAAGTGGATCTCAACTTTCCTATTTTAAATGCAATAGATACTTAATTTTTTATGTCATATTTGGATTTGTTGAAAACTTTTAAGGTGACTTTATGTAAAAAACTCTATACGAGAAATGCACCGTTTTTAAAAAAATCAAGATTTTTCAAAATTTTTGACAATTTCATGACCTCGCATAAGTGTTATTATTTCCAAAGCAAATGCAAAAAAGCTCATTATTTTAACGCATTATGAAAGTATATGATCTACAAGCTATCTAAAATTGTGAATGCAAATTTTAACATATTATACAGAGTGTTCAAAAAATCAATTTGAATTTCATGTGTATAATGTGTATAATGTGCTATACCTAAAATGATTATTTTTTAAGTTATTGAAGAAAAACTAAAAATACCGATTATAAAGAAAATCTTAGATATTTCCAAAACGGTGCATTTCTCGTATAGAGTGTTTTACATAAAGTGACTCTAAAATTTTTCAACAAATCCAAATATGACATAAAAAAGTAGGTATTCCATTTAAAATAGGAAAATTGACACACGGTATAACCGGAAGTAGTAGAAACGTGAAATCATTTTAGTTCAAACCGGCAAACTGAATTAGATAGGTAACCAACTTTTCAAAATTCTACTGTTATTAGTTTTCCATATACCTACAGATCGATGGTCCTCTCCGTGACACACCCTGTATAATTTGTCGCCAGGTTAGGTGCCTGTGACTATTTTTGGTGCTTTTGTTATTGTTTGACCGTTCTGCTACTTTTTCAACATTCCAGTACAGCGCATATCATTAACGTCTCATAGAGATTCGGAGCAGTAGAATGGTTTTGCCCCGCTTCCTGCGGCGTTTGAAGCGCTGTACAGCGATAAATTTTCGTTTTATGATATGTTATGAAGAGTTTTTTGTGGCTCGACTAGTCCTCTACAAAAAGTATCCAACGAATTTTGTCGAAAAGGCAACCCTTCTGGCGCTGTCCCCGCTTTAAGCAAATCATCCCCTAATTTTTTGGCTATCATCGTCAATAAACTCGAAAATAATAACAATATGAAAAAAAGGTAATGACAAATAATGTAGAGCGTATTTTTCTCTACAAAAATGATGTCGTGTGTTTTTTTGTAAAAATTGACCGTTAACGAGATAAACGCAAAATCAAAAGTCACCCCTTTTTTAAAGATGGCGGCCGAACGGCAGGGGGTGGGGATACGGAAATTCAGTTTTAAGCTTTTCTCTAAGCCCTCTAAACAATGGAATCGAAAAATTCGACTCACCCAAAAAATCTCTAGTCAAATCTCTATTGACTGGACTAATCCCCGTAAAATTGATTGCGTTCGATTTCACTAAAAACCCATGGTCACTAAAATTAAATAATTTTGAATAAAAAGCCATAGTAACCATTAAAGTCAGAACTGTCAAGTCAAAAGTCTATTCTGAGAGATGGAAATTAATTTATTTATAATAATTGTTCAAATTGCCGACCATCGTTCGCAATGCATGCTCGAGCTCGACGAATTAGCGATTCTTGAGCTCTCCTTATGACTTGGTTTGCCCTAATATTTCATTTAATTTATATACAATCACCTTATAATTGGACATAATCCTGGGGGGCGGTCTTTTTGGATTATGGGTAAGTATTAATTTGTGTATGTTCAACACAGTCTACTTGCAGGGTGGTCAATAATCATCTTCAACGATTATTGGGGATATATTTTTTTTTGTCGCAACGTAGAATAACACGAAAGGGACGGGGGTGGTCAATTTAACATCTCTGATGTTTATTTGGGGGGATATTGTACATTCCGCAATGGCTTTAATAATTCTCTTGTGAAACCTTTGAGAGTTCGTTCTAAAATATGATATTTATGTCAGTTGGGATGCTGACTCTGCAATACACATTTTCAACATACTATTTCTGCCATAAATGCATCGTTTAAATTCAAGTAAGCTGCATTTTAAAAATATGCCAGAAATGGTTTGCTTAATTGCAAATTTTACGTCATCATTTGAAATTTTATTTCCACTAGAATGTTTTCCTAAATTTTATTACCACATTATTTTATATTAAAGAATGATAAATTGTGCTATATCTACATTTTCTAAATTTAGTATTAACTGGGGTAGCTCTAAAAGGCATTTCTGGCAATTTCACAAACTTGATTAGATTTTAATTATCGGATCAATACAAAATTGTAGCTAAAAAGTATTGTAGCAAATTATGCTCGAATTATTTTCAACTGACATGTAAGTACATGTACATGACACTTTCTCCCTCTCTTATAGTATCGAGCGATCACATAAATTTGTAATCGAGTCATCCATGGATTTGAATCCGTATGTCTTTAACTTGAACCATTTCAGCTTTCAACTGACTTTTTATTGTAATGCAGTTCAAGTAACTACATACGATTTCGGGTTCATGGATGACTCGATTACAAATTTTGATCGCTCTTTAGTTATAGTACAGTCAAATTAGATTTTCAGATCAAAAAATTCACGGCAGAATTTTTTTTCATAATCGTGTATGGGTAAGTATACAGTGAATTTTTTTTATGAGTCTCCATAGGGATTTACATGGTAAAATCTTTAACTCCTGTCAAGAAGGTATAAAAATAGAGGAGAGAAAGCTCCCGGATGAGTGTAGGCACAAATCCGTTGCCAGTTGCTATGACAGTGACAAACCAAAACAAACACTTGACCAATAACGCGCCTTATTGACTGCTGGCGCATGCGTAGAAACTATCAAGTACGCTTGAGTCCATTTGAACGTGCAATACTTTTTGACCCACGAATTCAACCCCCACCCCGGGGATCCTTCTGTCCTCTATTTTATACGTCCTTGACTCCTGTTAATGGTTTTTCTACTGGGAATTTCAAAATAATTTTTGGCACACTATTAGTTTGCATCTTTTTTTACATATTCTAGTAGTTTTTAAAATGTAAAAAGTGAAATTTTTTTATTTAAAAAGGAAAATAATTACATAATTTTAACTCGTTTTCACATTAAAATTTAATAAGTTAGCAGGCTTTGTCCACTGACAATTATTGTAGAATTTTAAAGGTATGGGTCGATTTGGATATTCCACCGCAAAATTATCATATCTCTCTACTTGAGACACCTTTAATATACACCGATGGTGTACAAAGACATTTTCACGTTTTGACAGTCTTTCAAACTTAATAAAAACATACAAATAAAGTGACAGTTTTGGAATATTTATTTGCTTGTCAGTGGGCAAAGCCTCCTAACTTAATAAATTTTAATGTGAAAACGAGCTAAAATTATGTAATTATTTTCCCGTTTAAATAAATAAATTTTACTTTTTACATTTTAAAAACTACTAGAACATGTAAAAAAAGATGCAAACTAACAGTGTGCCAAAAATCATTTTGAAATTCGCAGTAGAAAAACCGTTAACACGAGTTAAAGATTTTACCATGTAAATCCCTATGGAGACTCATAAAAAATATCTGATGTGCCCAACACATGACTTTCTTATACTTACAGATAGTATCACAATAATTACTTTTCCTAAAGAAATTAAGTTAAATTTCTTGTAAAAATTTTGAAGGTTTCCAGCAATTTTCAAATAGTCTCTGTCGCACTTATTGCAATACGCATAAATCTGTCCTTATCCCACTCATTATAACCGAATTTTACGACAAAAATGTGTTTTATTTTAGATTTTTGACCTATTACTCACTTAAAAAAATCTCCCGGTATGAAATTACATTTATTTATTCATTATTATTGTTTTCGGTACCATAGAAACCAGTAAAATAAAAAAAAACTAATGGTCCGTTCCTTCTGGGATTCGAACCCGAGACCTTCCGTTTGGCAGCCATATAATGAAACACATGGTCTACCTCGACCATCGAATTCAAATATCTACGCTCGCTATGAGAAATATAAAGTGTTTTAAGAGTATCTAGTTTTTTTGAAGTTTTTTTGACGGAATTTCAAAAAAAAGTTCAAACAAAATTTGTTCAAAATTCAATTCTAAATCAATGTTAAAGAATAAAAAAATCTCATAAATTGTTTATTTTTCAAGATATTCCAAAAAAACCTAAAAACGTCTTCAGGTAACTGTCACTTGTTTTGGTGCTAAATGAAAAACATTGAATGTGGCACCCACAAATTTGTTCAAACTCTTAAATATGAAATTTGAATCAAATCCGATAAGTCGTTTTTGAGTTATGGTGGATACAGACAGACAGACAGACAGACATCATGGCGAAAATGGTCAAAATGGATTCAGGGGCCCTCAAAACGTGTAAATCCATCAAAACCTCGAAGTCGAAAAAAATCACGATTACAATACTTCCTTATACTACGTATAAGAAAGTAAAAATTCACTGTATGAGATAAGATTAAAACCAAGATGGCGGGACACACCCCGTGGTGCTTCAGCCGCCATCTTGAAAATTTTTTGAAATGGATTTATTTCGATTTCTATCGGTCAGAGCTGAAAATTTTCTTATTAAAAAGTAGAGGGGGGATAATTTTACACATTTTTTGTCAGTATGGAGATGCTGTTCGGTGAATATTTCAAATGTTAGAGGGCGCCAAACCACCCAAAAATCAGTTTTTTACAATTTTCGACTCGTGAAATTCATTTAATTTAAATCATGTGAATACAAAAGTTGTAGATCTCCCGGTATAAAATCACATTTATTTATTCATTATTATTATTTTCGGTACCATAGAAACCAGTAAAATAAAAAAAAATGGTCCTTCTGGGATTCGAACCCGCGACCTTCCGTTTGGTAGCCAAGTCTCTTTAGTCACTAGTCTATCTAGGCTGTCGGATTCAACGCGCACTATGAGAAATACCTACATATAAAAATGTGCAGGTACACACAGCTACTTTTGTTGCGCCGCAGCATTAAAAGCTGCGCAACTCCAGTGAATCTTCATTTGACTACCTATGCAACCTGCAAAGTAGCGCGTACAGCAAGGTTGCGCGCAATATTTTCGTGATGCATGCAGTCTCAAATCTAGTCTATAGTCTGTTTTTAAACTAGGAGGAGTAAACTGAAAAGCCAGATTTCCACCTTAAATATTACCAAAAAATACACTAGAAAAATACGGCGGCAAATTCGAATTATTTAATTTTTATTCTTAACAAATAATAAAAAATAATGCATTTAAAATAATTGTAAACGTTAATCGAAATATTAACGATACTAAGTAGCTTAGTTCTGAAAAGAACTGATTTTTTCTTTTGGAATTACAGTTAGATAATTGCAAACACAAAACTGATACGAAAACACCCGTGGTCAAAACAAACGTCAAACCGGTTTAAACTTCAATTTAAATTATACGAAAATATTAATGTATAAAACCGGCTCAGTCACATCCAATCACAGGGAGACAATTAGTGCGCGAAATTTGAATCACTCCTCCTAGTTTAAAAACAGACTGGTCTAGTGTAAACGGAATTTTTAGGGGTTGCAAGCGCTGCAAAAAATATTAAATCGGTTGAAACATTTGCAGCGGAAGCGTGTGCAGTACCGTCAAACGGGGTTTCTTGCAACACTTTTCGACTTCAACAGGTGATTACAAAAAAACTATTAATGTTATCAAAATGCGGTTTATGTTAAAAACATAGTCATGATGCCCTCTTTCAATTGCGACCATTATAAATTTTCGATTTTATCACATTTAGCAAAAAAAAAATAAAAAGTGGGTGTTGCAAGTTACCTGCAAAATAAGGATACTTGCAACACTATATGTAATTTCAGGGTAGATCTAAGTTGAACCTACTTTAAACGTGACTTGCAATAGCGAAAATACAAAAAATAGGTCTTTGAATTTTTTAAAGGTTAAAAATTGTCAAAAAGCAACATTTTTCAATGAGGCAATTAATGAAGCGTGAAACTTTTATTTATAAAAATACAAAAACGTATAAAAATATACCACTTTCTTCGAGTTTTGGACTTAAATGCTGTAAAATCATATACAGGGGTTTCAGTTTTTTGAAGCAGGAATTTAGTACTCGATAAAACTTTTAAAATTAATACAAAAAGTTTATATAAACATACAAACGATTAGTTTTCAAGATCCACGGTTTTCAAATTAAGTTTTAAAATAGATTTTTTTTAAATATCATAAACATTTAACGTATTGCATTACAAGTTGGTATACAGGAGTTTCTTGGTATGAGAAAGCCTATTATGGACAAAATTTTACTGTAACCGTTTTTTTAATTTATTTATTTCCTGTACTTTTCTAAACAAGAAGGACCCTTATCCAAATCCGCTAAAGTTGGCCGTTTTCAAGATACTTGGCCCTTTATTGTTCAATGCAACCTCTTTTTTAATAGGATTTATTAAACTATATGATCAAAAATTTTTTAGATAAAGGGTGGCTATGGTGAATAGATAATAAATAGAAAAAAAAATAGAAAGTAAACCCGTAGTTTAGTAACTAAGTTTTATTTGACAAACTGAATAGCTTACAAACCTATATAATTTCAACTACTGACGATGAATCAAACATGCAAGGTAAATTCAGAATTCCAAAGCCACCCTTTTTCTAAATAATTTTTGATCATATGGTAATAAAGAATAATAAAAATCGTGTGTCATGAAAACAACGAAAGTGAAATATTATATTAGCTTTATGGTGTCACACCGTAATAGCGATTTCAGTAAGTGTAATTTTTACTTTCTTAGTAATAAGAAAGTATAGTAATCGTGATTTTTTTCGACTTCGAGATTGTGATGGATTTACACGTTTTGAGGGCCCCTGGATCCATTTTGACCATTTTCGCCATGATGTCAGTATGTCTGTCTGTCTGTGTGTCTGTCTGTATCCGCCATAACTCAAAAACGAGTTATCGGATTTGATTCAAATTTCATATTTAAGAGTTTGAACAAATTTGTGGGTGCCACATTTAAATCTTTATCATCTAGCACCAACACAAGTGGTACTTACCTAAAGACATTTTTAGGTTTTTTAGGAATATCTTGAAAAATAAACAATTTACGAGATTTTTTTATTATTTAATATTGATTTAAAATTGAATTTGGAACAAATTTTGTTTGAACTTTTTTTTGAAATTCCGTCAAAAAAATTTAAAAATATCTGGTGTGCCCAACACATGACTTTCTTATACGGATAGTATCACAATAATTACTTTTCTACCCTCGGATTCAACTATCAAAGCGCGCTGTGAGAAATATAAAGTGTTTTAGGAAAATCTCGTTTCTTTGAAATTTTTTTGACGGAATTTCAAAAAAAGTTCAAACAAAATTTGTTCAAAATTCAATTCTAAATCAATGTTAAAGAATAAAAAAATCTCATAAATTGTTTATTTTTCAAGATATTCCTAAAAAACCTAAAAATGTCATCAGGTAACTGTCACTTGTTTTGGAGCTAGATGAAAAACATTGAATGTGGCACCCACAATTTTGTTCAAACTCTTAAATATGAAATTTGAATCAAATCCGATAAGTCGTTTTTGAGTTATGGTGGATACAGACAGACAGACAGACAGACAGACAGACAGACAGACAGACAGACAGACAGACAGACAGACAGACACACAGACACACAGACAGACAGACATCATGGCGAAAATGGTCAAAATGGATTCAGGGGCCCTCAAAACGTGTAAATCCATCAAAATCTCGAAGTCGAAAAAAATCACGATTACAATACTTCCTTATACTTCGTATAAGAAAGTAAAAACCAGGTATTCTTAAAACTTTTACACCCGTATGCATAGTAGATCGCCAACGAGTCGTTGAAGTTTCATCTCGGCGAAGGTCTGGCGATTCGCCGGCGAGATGATGGAACATGAATTTACAATGCATAGGGTAGGTGTACGTACCACTTTTGGCCACTGCACCAGTAGTGTAACAAAAATTACAAGCATCTAATCATATTATATGAAAGTTTTATTTATTAATTTTTACTTTCTTATACGTACTATAAGGAAGTATAGTAATCGTGATTTTTTTCGACTTCGAGATTTTGATGGATTTACACGTTTTGAGGGCCCCTGGATCCATTTTGACCATTTTCGCCATGATGTCTGTCTGTGTGTCTGTGTGTGTGTCTGTCTGTATCCACCATAACTCAAAAACGACTTCTCGGATTTGATTCAAATTTCATATTTAAGAGTTTGAACAAATTTGTGGGTGCCACATTCAATGTTTTTCATCTAGCACCAAAACAAGTGACAGTTACCTGATGACATTTTTAGGTTTTTTAGGAATATCTTGAAAAATAAACAATTTACGACAATTTTTTATTCTTAGACATTGATTTAGAATTAAATTTTGAACAAATTTTGTTTGAACTTTTTTTTGAAATTCCGTCAAATTTTTTTAATTATTAACATATAGTAGCGCCATCTATCACTCAGGTACAAAAGTACTTTATATAAATTACAGAAATCTATACCGTTGAGGAAATCGATTGTAGCAATATTATTATTTGAAAAGATCGACGGCTACGGCAGCATTGTGGTGGTGAAACCACCACCGGTTGTTACGTGGTCGTTGATTTGTGTTTTTTGTGTCATATTGTAATATGTACAGTTAATAGGAGTAGCTAATAGCAGCAAAGTATTTCGTTTACTCTTCTTATCCAGAACAAATACCACTTCTAGCACAAGCCGCCGAGGCGCAGTGGGTAGAGAACCTGCCTAGTAATCCACACGGTGCTGGTTCAATTCCATAGATTTCCATTCTTTTTTTTTAATTAAATGCTTTATTTATTCGGAGCGATTATAAGTCACGGACCAGGTTAGGTTGTTTTATATAGTTTTTTTTCCTTTAAATAATAGCATAAATCGGTACCATAAGATGATGCCGGAATAACCCTTGCCCTTACACGTGACCTTGAATTTGATGGAATGCTTTGCTGCGATTAGCCTCTCGTCAGTTAATTTCACAAAAATTAGGTTATTTTTTATCATGAGTCGTTCAGTAAATTTTGGCATTTTTATTTTTGGCGACGGATGCAAATAAGTACTTAATTTGTCAATTTGACAGTAAACGTCAATCAAACAAAGGCATTGTAACACAGGGAATCAGGGAAATATTAGGTGTAGTCGATTTCTGTGAAATTAACTGTACCTATAATTATTATTGAAAAAATCGACGGCAATGGCAGCATCGTGGTGGCGTGTTTTTTGTGTAATATTGATATATTGTAATACAATTAAATATTATTGTAAAAACGGAGCAAGACAGAAAACTATCGTGGGGCGAAACCCGCGGGGGACAGCTAGTAATAAATAAATGTGATTTTATATTAATAACGTGTTGAATGTCGACAGCATGTGATTATTGGCTACCTTTGAGGGCCCCTGAATCCATTTTGACCATTTTCGCCATGATGTCTGTCTGTGTGTCTGTGTGTCTGTCTGTATCCACGATAACTCAAAAACGACTTAACGGATTTGATTCAAATTTCATATTTAAGAGTTTGAACAAAATTGTGGGTGCCACATTAAATCTTTTTCATCTAGCACCAACACAAGTGGTACTTACCTGAAGACATTTTTAGGTTTTTTAGGAATATCTTGAAAAATAAACAATTTACGACATTTTGTGCAATTGTGCTTGAACTTTTTTTTGAAATTCCGTCAAAAAAATTTCAAAAAAACTAGATATTCTTAAAACACTTTATATTTCTCATAGCGCGCGTAGATATTTGAATTCGATGGTCGAGGTAGACCATGTGTTTCATTATATGGCTGCCAAACGGAAGGTCCCGGGTTCGAATCCCAGAAGGAACGGACCATTAGTTTTTTTTTATTTTACTGGTTTCTATGGTACCGAAAACAATAATAATGAATAAATAAATCTAAAAATAAAACACATTATTTGTTAATTTTTTTTAATACATATATTTTTTGTGCTATGTTGTTTGTTTTTTTAATAATGGGTATGGCCATAACAGGGTTGTACTGGTGTCCGAAACTAGTGTACAAGTGGCCACAACTAGATCGTGCAGATGGCCAAATCTAGTGATTAAGTGTCCATAACCGGGACAGAGTGCAAAAATGCAAAAACATAATTTTTTCTTTAAATAGACATAAATTTGTCAAAAAATGTATGCAATTTATTTTTAAAATAAACATGAATCTGATAAAACCTGTTCCACAAATTAAATTTCAGGGATAAGTTTACATTGCAAAGCCAAAGTGGAAAATTCTCTTAAAGTGGTCAAAAGTGGTACACCTACCCTAGTCGATCTCCCAGCGTTCTCCGTTGCGGCGCATCGCCGGCAAAATTATAATGACTTAATTTTTTTCGTGAAGTTTTCGACTCTAAAGTCGACAACGCGTCGTTTTTCGGGCCCCGCACATATTTAAATGTATAACATGCTACATTCATTGGGAAAGGGGTGGAAATCGTACGAGGAATCATGCATCAAGTTTCAGTGCCCGAAAATGATTGCTGAAAAGAAAAACAGCGCGACCCTTTCGTGCAGGTTCGTAACTCACATCGACCAAGTTCATGCAAGTTCGTAACTATCGTCGAGCAAGTAGCAAGTTGTTTTGTTTTCTGGAAGGGGAGAGTCGAAGTATACGTTGGACTGTGCTACGACCCGAATTTGAGCAATGGAAGATAACACTAGTTTCATTTGCAATAAGAAAATTGAATCTGGTGATCGCACCGAGGTGAAAGAAGATGGACTCGTCACTTTTCGAGCATGAGTTGCAGGGTGGTACGCGAAAAATTAATTTTATGTTATAAGGACGAAAAATGATATTTTGTATGCCTGATTCATTGTACATTAGGAAAAACCTGATTCAATAATTCGAAATCGAATTTTCCCCAAAAAAATTTTTGCAACCCCCCATAATTCTGAAAATATTAAAATTGAGGTGGATGTTGTTTGGGGTAAATTGTCTACGTTTTTGTTGTATACAGTTTTTCTATTCATGTTTTACACGTTCAATCAATAATTCGGCTGCTATTTCCAAAAAAGTGAGTTTTTTGGTATTTTGTAAGGGGCGGGTTTTTGAAAGTTAAGGGATAAAACACATGGTATCAATAGGAAATTTTGCGCTCTACAACTTTCTCATTCACTCAAAATTTTCACAACTGCTACAAAAAACCAAACAACAAACAACAAAATTGTAGAGAGCATTTTTGTACACAATTTACGTGTCGGCAGTTTTTTTGTCAGATCAAACCCTTAGGCGCAATTTACGTTCACCCCCTTTCATTCCCTAAAGCACTTTTCCCACCTCGGAATTTGTACTATCTCCGCGGTTTTGTCATCAGGGCAACCCCCTGAACAACATATCGAAAATTCAGCGTCTGTATACAGGGTGTGTCACGACGAGTTGAGAGTAGACATAACTCTATTACTAAACACAATTTGATTCTAAAAATTGGTACACACCCATTATACATACTCGTATGTGCTCTATTTAATGAAAATATTGCCACCTTTCTGGTACTTCCGGTTATATCGGAAGTAGACACAACTTTTTTATTTTAAATGGAACACCCTGTATATTTTTGAACTTTTAGATACTACACTTCATTTTAGACATAAAAGTATTAAGGTTGTATGATCCTAACATTAACCGTATTATAATTATTTATATTTATAATATTTATATATTTATAAAAACAGATGTAAATAAAAATTCAAATAATTAATTAATTATATAACCGTTAATTTTAAGTTTTTACAACCTTAATACTTTTATGTCTAGAATTAAGTGTAGAATTCGAAAATGTGGAAATATATAGGCTGTTTCATTAATTATTTTAATATGGCGATATTAAAACAAAAAATAATTTCTTTTTTGTTTCAAATTAAAGCTAATATATTTCTGTAATAGGAAAAAATTAAAAAAACAGAATTCTTTGTTTATAAATAGCATAAAAAAAATCAAATCGTGACATTCAGAAAGTCGGTATTACCCGACAGTATCGGGAAATTCCGGCCATGTTGGAGGGTAATACCGACCTACTATTTTAGCGATAATTGTCATATTAGTATCCGATAACAGATTCAGTATCAGTGCAGACTGCATGTGCGTAGTTTCCACAATTATTGCAGCAATACCATAGCTCACCATCTTTACCGAATTCACTGCAGAAAATACATACATGCTCCTCCACATCACATTCTGTATAAACTTGAGGAATCTTTCGGTTGGAATCAGTCTTCTTCTTGGTTCCTGTGGGTTTTTTTTGTGTTGTTATACGTTTTTTTATAGTCTTTCTTTTGTCTACTTCTTCTTTGTTCTTTCTTTTTCTTTCACGTTCCTCTAGGACAACTTTGTTGGGGGTGGCAGTAAAAATAATAGAATGCTTCTTTTGAACTGATGTAATTTTGGAATGTTGTTGTCTTTTTCTTACTGGAGCAGGGCTTACTTCTGAAATAGGGATTCTACACACTACAGTCTTGTCGTTGGTGAAATCTTCATCATCAGATATTTCTATTAAAGCGGCACTCTCGTCGGAATTTATGGAACTGCTCAATGTTCTCTTTTTATGTTGCAAAGCTGGTGGTTGCTGTTGAAGACCTGATGTAGAGACTCTGTTTACATCTTCTGGTGGAGTAACATTGCCAGGAATAGAAAAAATTTCATTTGAAACTTCATCGGATGATGAACCAAACAGTGGCGGGTAATCCCGGCCGATGTGGCCGGTATTTCCCCTCCTACAAACTTGAAAGAAATTCTAACCTATTCAAGATTTTGTCTTATATTTTGCATTTTAACAACACATAATGATTAAACATATTTTTAAGCTTCACTGACATAAATTCCAATATTAGATGTTAAATAGTTTTAGTACTTACCTTAGTTTTTAGCGGCCAAAACTTATAACGTAAGTATATCAGTTTATAACATTTCGGTTGATAATATCGACATCTCACGTTGTAGCGGCTTAACTAGTGGTCAGATATTATCATTTCCTATTCTAAAGACAATCAATGAAACAAAATGCAGAAATCTGTTATATTTTCCTAAATATTAGAGTGGCCGGGATTTCCCTCTGACCGGGAATACCCGACTTGCCCCTACTGGGCATAGAAATCAAGGAAAAAAATTTCATTACTAAAGTGGCCATGAGAAAATCCTGGAAATTATTTTTTATTATACTTATCTGAAAACACCTTGTTTTCATCTGTTTTTCCAGTGACGTAAAGGTGACATTTTCAGAACAGCGCCCGCAAAACTTTTCCCGATCTCCTATTCTTTTTTCCGTGCACTAAATATGATAGAAAATGAAACATCGCCGATAATAAACAAGTCGTTGCTATGGAAATGTTAATCGTGATTGCCTACGATTTTTACTATGTATTATGATTACTTTGAAAATAAAATGTTCTAAAATTACTTCTAATGATTTTTTGGGTTGTTTTTAGATAAGTATAATAAAAAATATCGTTCATTACACGTCCTGAAATGGATTTTTCGTGCTTGCATGACTTCCCGTGTTCGGCTTCGCCTCCCACGAGAATTTGTCACGCGCGCACGAAAAAATCCTTATTTCCAGACTGGTAATGAAATGTACTATTTAAGCTCTGCATTTCGTCGCAAGGCAAAAGTAAATATTAAAATTCTAAATTTCTCCGAAAATTCCCACATTAAGTTATACCTTTGGTAACATCATTAGAAAGCTTGAACAATCATTTTGGTTTAAAGCTCATTGGCGTACCGACCTTAGTAAGAGTGGGGGAAGCTATTGAAAGTGTAATCATTTAAATCGCTGTAACTTCTAAACGATTTATTCGATTTTAGTAAACTTAAGTTTGTTTGGAAGAGAAATGTAGATACTTTTAATTATGGCATCCAATGGTACACGATAGTTCCTAATAAAATTGCTAGAGGGCGCAATTTGAAATAATTACAGTTTTATCCCGAAAACTTAAATTAGATGGTATAATTATGATGTCAGAATCGGAAAGTAGATTAAAATTGCAAGAAAAAACGTGAAATCCGCACGACGAGTTGACAGTAGACATAACTCTATTACTAAACACAATTTGCTTCTAAAAATTGGTACACGCCCATTATACAATGTGCTCTATTTAACGAAAATATTGCCACCTTTCTGGTACTTCCGGTTATACCGGAAGTAGACAAACTTTGTTATTTTAAATGGAACACCCTGTATATTTTTGAATTTTTAGATTCTACACTTCATTTTAGACATAAAAGTATTAAGGTTGTATGGTCCTAACATTAACGGTATTATAATTATTTACACTTTTTCATTTTTTTTTACAAAAACATAGGTGTAAATAAAAATTCAAATCTTGACAATGACACATTTTTTACAAAGTTTTTTTCTTACGTTTGAAGTAGGAATATACAAGCAATAAGCTGATATATTTTTGGCAAACTTGTTTTATACAGGGTGTTGGTGGTTGTTCGTTCATTTTTAAAAACTTTGATCAATGATAACTTTATTTTTTTAAATGGAACACCCTATATATTTCCACATTTTCGAATTCTACACTTAATTCTAGACATAAAAGTATTAAGGTTGGAAAGTCTTAAAATTAACGGTTATATAATTAATAACGTTTTTTCCAATTTTCAAGGTTTTTAAAAATTAATGATCAACCATAAGCACCCTGTAGATATAAATTAAGTTTTTCTAAACCATATTACCATGTTTCTTGTACATTTCTACGTCCACTAAAATTTGTTTTTATTATATTTAATTTAATATTTTTTATTTTTATTTATTTATTTTATTTATTTTAATTAAGTAATTATGTTTCTTCCAATTTTTTCATACAAAAACTTAGAGTCAAACATTTTCATATTTTACTAATGACACGTTCTTTCAAAAAACAAACCAAATTTTAGTGGACGCAGAAATGTACAAGAAACATGGTAATATGGTTTTAAAAAACTTATTTTATACAGGGTGCTTGTAATTGACCGTTAATTTTTAAAAAACGTAATTAATTATAATACCGTTAATTTTAAGACCATACAACCTTTATACTTTTATGTCTCGAATTAAGTGTAGAATACGAAAATCTAGAAATATATAGGGTGTTCCATTTAAAAAAATACAGTTATCATTGATTAAAGTTTTTAAAAATGAACGGACAACCACCAACACCCTGTATAAAGCAGGTTTTCCAAAACTACATCAGCTTATTTCTTGTATATTCCTACCTCAAACACAAGAACTTTTTTTTGGAAAAAACGTGTCATTGTCAAGATTTGAATTTTTATTTACATCTATGTTTTTATAAAAAAAATGAAAAAGTGTAAATAATTATAATACCGTTAATGTTAGGATCATACAACCTTAATACTTTTATGTCTAAAATGAAGTGTAGTATCTAAAAATTCAAAAATATACAGGGTGTTCCATTTAAAATAACAAAGTTTGTGTCTACTTCCGGTATAACCGGAAGTACTAGAAAGGTGGCAATATTTTCATTAAATAGAGCACATTGTATAAAGGGTGTGTACCAATTTTTAAAGCCGAATTGTGTTTAGTAATAGAGTTATGTCTACTGTCAACTCGTCGTGACACACCCTGTATTGTGCTATAGAAAAATCAGGAATTTTTGCCATTTTGGTAGTTTGTAGATTAATGCCTCTAAAACATATTAATTTTGCAACCTCATAAACTTTCCCGTCGGCGCCGCCACGTTAGTAAGGTAAAGTCGAAAATTTCTTTCGAATGTAATTCACATATGGATATATCATTGCATTACTTTGTGTTGTAACTAGCACATAAGTAGGTACGTATTGCAATGAGACATTTTCCACTCGGGTTTTTACAGTATATTCTATTTACTACTTAATTTTTTAAATTTTCCTCTTGAGAGATACGTTCACGAACATTCTTTTGTTGCCTTGGTATCACGTACTTAGATAATATTAATTGTTAAAGTATGCGTGTCACTTATTATGCTTTTTGGTCAGTAATGATAAGACCTAAATAATCAGGATCAGGAGAAATGATTGGCTGAGCATTGCGCGTGGTTACAAACTTTCAGGCAGTGCCCAGCGCTGAAGAGTTTACAGTGGCTCTGAAAACGCCGGTTTGTTAGGATATAGCAGAGAGTGTGTGGTGCGTTTCCTATATTTCAGTCGCTTCGCTTTCGCCAATCTGCCTTATAACTATCAGTGTTTGGTTACCACGTGTGCCGCGCCACGACCATCTCTTTATAATCAAATAAACTTTGATTTGGTTTGAATACTGGCCAAATGAAGTAAGTTATTCATTTTGAGTTCAACAAGAACAAGGTGAGTTTGTCACTTTATTTAATTAAATATTGTGCTAGTTGAGCCCAATAACAGAATTGAATTAGTTTGCTTAAGAGCGAAAACGAACAAGTTAGAAATTTGAATATCATCATAATCATTCATTGCGGAAATTCACACGTGAATAAATCCAATTACGTCTATAGATCGCTTTAGATATTTACGTATTAACTTGGGCAGAAGTTGCGTAAATTGTTTAACGAAAATTATTAATTGATCCAAACACAAATTAAGTACCTACTGTTTAATAATTTTAGAATAATAAATTAATCTTTATTTGGACTAAATGCTTATAGGAAATATCTTATGCAACAAAACTTTAGGTGGCGCTTTTAACTTTCACCATATTTTCTATGAAGTTGCAGAAGTTCTAAAGTGAATAACTGAACATGTTGGAGTTCAAAACAAAATAAAAGCTGGAAATTATCAAATTTAGTCACAAGTTTAAGCTTTTCATGTATAGTAACTACGTTGAATAAGATTTGTTAATTTAATTTTAATTTTATGTACCTTTAATATTAATAATAATAATTATGTAGCTAACTGAGTTAACTGACTAATGTTAAAAGTAATACGTTTAATTTTTATTAATATAATATAATAATATCAAATAATAAATAATGTTTTTGAAATTGAAAATAAAACCCTACTTACCTAGAAATCTTCCAGCGAAATTAGACTATGAGCTGCATATGTACCTACAGAGAGCTGCATGAAAAACGGCCAGAGCTGTAGGATCGTTACTAGATCCGATTTTCAAAATTCAAACACCAAACTAAATGGTTCAAAGCCTGTTATAACCTCACAGCAAATAATATTTTTTTGTTCAAAATGCGTCTGAGCAACGATAGTCAACTTTTTTTTTAAATGGCAACTATAATTTTTTAATCTAATTTTGGATTCCACGAATTTTTCTGAATTAAATGATGTATCAATATACATATTTTCCTTCATTCGTACCAAAGAAAAAAATGAAAGTTACGAAATTTTTACACATTTCAAATCACTCTTGAATTTTTATCAAGTAGGCTGTGTAGAGAGTATGAT
This sequence comes from Pediacus dermestoides, assembly GCA_963942485.1. Taxonomy (NCBI): domain Eukaryota; kingdom Metazoa; phylum Arthropoda; class Insecta; order Coleoptera; family Cucujidae; genus Pediacus; species Pediacus dermestoides. Next base: position 16,669,651 of record OZ012626.1, read on the forward strand.
GCTCAAAAATAGGTAAACGATAGGTAAACCTAAAACCGTAAACTTCAATTATGTTTGTAATACCATTTTACCTATTTTTGAACATCACAGCCTACTTTATTAAATTTTATGTGTGATTTGATATGTGTAAAAATTTCGTAACTTAAATTTTTTTCTTTGATACGAATGAAAGAAAATATGATATTGATATATATAATTCAGAAAAATCGTGGATTCCAAAATTAGATTAAAAAATTATAGTTGCCATTTAAAAAAGAAAAGTTGACTATTGTTGCTCAGAGGCATTTTGAATTAAAAAATATTATTTGCTGTGAGGTTATAGCAGGCTTTGAACCATTTAGTTTGGTGTTTCAATTTTGAAAATCATTCAAATTCATGCAGCTCTGTATAAGTACCATAATAGTGATTTATGTATCAAGGGCGTAAAGAGGCTTTTATGGCGCGAAGCCTTATTTCAAGCCCGAAGCGCAACCGAGGGCTAGGAAAAGGTTGTAGGGCCATAAAAGCAAGTTACGCCAGAAATACATACACTATTTTATGCACAGATTAAGTATAAATATCTCAAATAATTAAATAATTAAATATGTGTCAAGCCGCTTGAAATACGTTACTATAGTGAAAGCAGTAAACAAGGGTATCCATTTAAACTTTTTTCAAAAATTGTTTACTTCAGTTGTGTTAGAATCTTTGATGGATTTTTCATCAGACCAAGAAAATGTGATGGCTTGCGAAGCCGAAACGAGCTGGCTGAAACAGCAAGAAGTAGTGATGGTTTGATACCCGAAAAATCAGAATTTATTTACAAAAAAACAGCTCTGACTTTTAATTGACGTTCCATTATAACCCATGAGCATAAAGATGTCCATGGGCTATAAAAAGACGTTTATGACAAAGAAATTCGTGTATAATTGTCAATTTATAATATATCTGTGCATAAAACATATTTTTTTTATATTTGGGGAATTAATTCACGATGGGGAGTGAATTCATTTCTCAACAAATTCCCACAAGTACCGCCTTTTTTGAAAAAGCGCACCCCCAAAATTGATATAACAGCAGTTTCTCGTGCATTTTCCATGAACGATTTGTTTAAATTAATATCTGATGTATCCAGCATATGACTTTCTTATACGATACAAATATAATTCTGATTCTGAAAGTACTGAAGCCAATAATCATACTATCCATATCAAATTTTTTATTAATAGGTATTAGTGCAAATTATTTATATTCTAGATCGGCTGTCTTCGTTTCTATTCGGCAATATGCGGAAAATATTCAACAGTATTGAGTTTCAGCGCTAATATTTAAACAGTTTTCCAACGTAAATTAATCAAATATAGGAAATTTATGAAAAAAAAATTATAAGGTTCAATTTTAGGAGTCGAATTTTAGCTACAGAATGCATTTATTTTTTCAGCGAATTTTCTTCGCTGACATTTTCTTTTATCTGCGAACACGCATGTTTTTCAGTTCCACATCACCTATGAGATAGATTTTTCGGTGCGCTTTTTATTAAGTATCTTACATTTTTATTTTCTTATACAAAACAAGAAAGTATGGTATTTTTTCGACCTCAAATTTTCACGTTTTGTGGATCCCCAAATCCATCTGGCCATTTTCGAAAAAATGTCTGCGTATGGACGTATTTTTTCTAAATCGCAATTTTCAGTTTTTTCAGTTTTTCAGAAGACCGTTCAACATCATTCAAATCTGTCTTCGGATTATCATTGAGCACTAAATTAGTAACTTTGCTAAGTTTAAACCTATGGGCTATTTGTTAAAATAAGCGAGATCTCCATACTAAAAACGGAATTTTATCCACCTTGTATTTCAACTTAAATATTACTCCTATGTATCTACATTCACTTACTTCTTCGACATGTTTCTATAGTGAAATTTTTACTTAAGTACCTATCTATATAATATACCAGTCATCACCAAATCAATGCATTGGGGTCTTATTTTGAGTAGCCTTATCTGTATACCTAGGATGAAACTGTCGTAAAATGTAACAAAGTTACGATTAAAATTGACTATTTATATAAAATAAAAATAATTCATTGAAAAGTTTTTTCAGGTAACTTACGTCAAATGCCCTGTTTTATACTTGATTTCTATCAATTAAATTAGCGACAGTCCGCTAATCACTTAATCTGAATCTGTTTTTTTACACAACACCGGTTTTATTCCATTGTCTGAGTAAAGCTCCAACCCCTTTTTCAAAGCTTAGAAATTCTGTATGCAGACACAATTGTCTCAACACCGGCGTCTGGAAAAACACAATTAAATAACTCACACAGGACAAAGCTTACACTTTACAATATTACTTTACATTCTTTTTGGTTTTTCATGCTCCAAAACATTTTTGAGCCTATTCTGAAGTTAAATATGTACCTATTTGTCAAATTATTTTACACCACAAAAGGGTAATTTTTTCTCAGCAAATTGCGCCCATGCTTATAATATAAAAATTTCAAAGGATGTATTTGTACATAAAAGTATTGTGATCCTTTCATTATAGTATTTACAATACAAATCTGTATACCTACATTTTATGATTAACAATTCCAGTTGTAAACGTTTCGAGAAACATTTTGATGAAATGTCCTACTCTAATATCTGAATGTTCCTAATGGTTGTAACGTAATAATAATGGTCCAAAAATTTATAATTTCTATGCTACAGAACTAGGATTCATTTATCGGACGCGTTATTATAAGCATTGTGTTTTATTCATGATTGTTTCAGTCCGAACAAAGCAAACAACTTAACTGTGTACACAAACACAAAAGACTGGCTGGTGGCGTTGAACTAGTTCGCTAGTTTCTTGAAAGAAAAATAACGGAATTAATGTAAGTGTCGTCTAAATGAGCAGGAAAGAACTTAAGCCTCTAACTCGATTCATTCCGTTTATGTTGCTAGGGCAAATTTAATTTGTATATGGTGAAGTGAGGAAACCCCACCTCATTCCACAAGCAGACTTAGTTAGTCTTTTGCACATTCACATTGAATAAATACTTGTAGAGTGAAGCTTTTTAAATGGAGTGAGAAATGCCTGCTGTGCTTTTAAGTCAAGTGCAGTGTGGAGCAAAGTATATATTTGCACATAGGTACCTACAAGCCCTCGACTTTATTGTTTAAATTTCATTGCATGAAAAATTCACACTCGGTAAAAACCATGTAGCCAGTGTATTCTCATCTAAGTAGACTAGTTTTATTTTAGATAATCGGGAAAGTAGTACTTTTTTCTTTTTCTTTAACATCTACATATTCTATATAGCATATTATTTTATGTAGTTGTTCTCGCTTTCGATATCTTCGAAATAAAAACCTGCTGCATTTAGTCTACACATCTACACATTATATGTATAGAATGTAATCTTTAATATAAATATTAGTCCAGTCAACCTGGTTTAACAGGGAGATAATTTTAAGAAGTTAAGTTTTGAGTGGATCTTGTAGGGCCAGATGCCCTTATTAAAAACCCAAAATTTCCAACCCTAAAGGAGTGCAGAGGCGCCCCCATCTTGCAATTACAAAAGAATTTGTTCTCGAAATGTCCCATACTAAAACTGAACTAGTTCAAATTATACCGCAATTATTTTTATTTTTAGGGCAGACGTGCTGGACTATATTATAATTAACTTAAATCTTAAATTGTATAAATAATAGGAGTATATATTTATCCCGTCATAAGTGCTACGTGTTTTAAAATAAGCTTAGCACATTGACTTAGAAAGTTTACCCATTGGACCTCTATCAGGAATATGCTCTTGATTTTTTTACATACGGACGCGAGTAATAAGAGAGATAGAGCATCTTGAAATGGGCGCTAATGCGCATGCCTGTTTGATCCTCATTCGAGTACGAGCCAGCGCATGTGCACAACGAACGCTCCTCCGAAGTTTCGAGCAAGAGGTTGCTATGATCTGCACCGTAATGTTCGCGCTCCCTTTTTCTTAATGCTAGCAATATATTAAGGCGGAAATACACCATTCAATTTGGTTGAACAATTTGGTTGATTCAACCAGATTGAACCAATAGAAATACACTCGACTTCTTTCAATGTTTCTATTGGTATTTCCTGCTTTAGTAACGGGTTTTCATTTAAAAAAAGCGTCATATTGACTTTGATCTTTGTCGCTATCTTTGTCTAACCAACGTAATTTACGATGTTGTTGTCTTTTAAAAAATAAAGTCAAAGCCCATTTGATGACTTTTTAAAAAAAACACCACATATTACATAAGTAGATATATGATTTATATTTTTCCAAATGATTAGGAAAATAATAAATAAAATATAATAAAAATAGTAAGTAAATTGAGATTTTTTACAATTTGTCTGAAATTATTAGGCATTTTCAATTACATTATAAATTAATCTTTGTTTAAACATTTACAAATAAACAGAATATTTTTGACAGTGTTTTTTAACAATGTTAATAAGTAAAAGAATATACAAAATTTGTTCGTTAATGAATTATGTTTTTTTTAATTAAATAATTATAACGAATCGACAGGCAAGCGAAAGAATGTAAGAATCTAAATGCTCGTATTTATAGTCGTGACTCAAGTATAATATAGTCCCAGAGGCACCGTACATTTGCACTAAACCATAGAGTGTCAAATTTTTGATGATACAGGCTGAAAAAACATTGAAAAAAATAAAATCGACCGTCTGCTACTCGCAAGTTAACTTGAGGGCGACCCAGGAAAAACGGTTTTTTAGAAGGCGGGAAATAATGTATTTTAAATTAAGTTCAAACATTACTTTAAAAAATTGCGGATACCTTTTGAATTAATAGGCCAGTACAATTTTGTGGTAAATTTACAATTTCGTCGTGTATAAATAAAACCTTGGAACTAATTTTTTTAATTCAAATATGAACATAAAGATAAATAAATATCTACCAACTTACAGTATTATATTTTCTAAATTAAAATTCGGTAAAAACTATGCATTGTTTGAACTGTATCTGACTGGAAACAGACAATCAAATGAACATATTTTTACATTCCCATCGTTTGCTGCAGGAACAACGAGTACAGGAAAACGCGCACTCGTACTAGAAGCATGATGCACTTATGCAGTCATGAAAGATAGAAAATTAAATGAATTATACTTGTCAGCCTACATTCCTTAAAAGTACTCTATTTTAGGAACGATGCGTTTCTGGACTCATGTTTATTGGAACTATTTCCATATTTTGATAAAATTAGAAATACATTTTAAAAAATTATACATGCATTTCAAAAACATCTTGCATCTACGTTTTTTTTTAATTATTATTATTTTACTTTTCGGCTACGAAATACTTACATTCATAAATTGAATGTTTTTAGCAATGTAAATATAATAAAGCAAAAGAGCAAATATTTTAATAAAAACTAATCAGTACAATTAAAAATATTTAGAACCGCCATATGCTGTAGTGATAAGATTGATGAAATATTTTTTCTCTGTTAGCATTAATTCAGTATTTAAGTGATTAAGTCGTGTACGTACACAAAAATTACAAAAATATTTTATTACCTATAATATCAACATCGCATACTGTAAGCTCTCGCAATTTATTTTGGAATAGTAGAAATAACCAGAACGCTATTTTTATACTTGAAATAATATAAAATCAAATATTGATGACTGGTAGGTATCTATAAATTGCGTTCTGATTTAAATATAAATAATTTTATATAATCAAACCGAATTACGATCTATATGATATACAGGCTGTTTCATTAAGGGTGGCCACCGGCCATATCTCGGGAACTACTGGGCATAGAAATCCAGGGAAAAAAATTTCATTACTAAAGTGGCCATGAGAAAATCGTGGAAATTATTTTTAAGTTCCGCATTTCGTCGCAAGGGGGCGCAACTGAAAAGTAAATATTAAAATTCTGAATTTTTTGCGAAAATTCCCACATTAAGGTATACCTTTGGTAACATCATTAGAAAGCTTGGACAATTCTACATCATTTTGGTTTAAGGCTCATTGGCGTACCGACCTTAGTAAGAGTGGGGGAAGCTATTGAAAGTGTAATCATTTAAATCGCTGTAACTTCTAAACTACTTTTTCGATTTTAGTAAACTTAAGTTTGTTTGGAAGAGAAATGTAGGTACTTTTATTTATCGCATCAAATGGTACACGATAGTTCCTAATAAAATTGCTAGAGAGCGCAATTTGAAATAATAACAGATTTTTTTATTTTATCCCGAAAACTTAAATTAGACGGTATAATTATGATGTCAGAATCGGAAAGTAGATTAAATTTGCAAGAGAAAACGTGAAAACCGCAGCTCGATATCTTCGTTCGTTTCAGTGTTATTGCCAAGAGAATAATTTTTGGTAAACTTGGCGAATGTAGCTACCAGAGATTTTGGAAAAATTTTGAAATTACCTTATTAATTAGGATCTCCTGGTTACGAAAATGCTAAAAATAAGCGGCGGTCTCCAATATTTCCAAAGTTATAGCAGTTTGAAAACTTAAAACATCCAATGTTTGGATGTGTAAATTAAGCACTTTTATCAAGTTTTATTCACTAAAAATCCACTCACTAGTACCTATTGCACTAATTATTAATTAATTAATCATTACCATTTAATATTATTTATGATAACACTATTTTTAAAGCATTTTCTTTTTCTTGTTTTGCTGTCAAAGGAATTTCCCTTGCCCTTACTAAGAAATCAAGCGATCCTTGATTTTAAATTTTAAGGTTAGATTAGTGTTTCAAAATAAACGTGCCGAAATAGAGCAAATAAATCTTTTATACTAAAATGCAATGCTTGATTAATCATTAGTTAGTGCAATAGAGTCTACTGAGTGCATTTTTAATGAATAAAAGTTGAAAAAAGTGCTTAATTTACACATCCAAACTTTGGATGTTTCAAGTTTTTAAACTCCTATAACTTTGGAAATATTGGAGACCGCCGCTTATTTTTAGCATTTTCGTAATCAGGAGATCTAAATTAGTAAGGTAATATCAAAAAATTTCCAAAATCTCTGGTAGCTACATTCGCCAAATTTTCCTAATTTTTAACACTTTAATTGAAGATATGATTGTTTTCATAGCTCCGTGGTCAAGCAATCCATGACAAAAAATATTTTTTAACTTTATGCTTGTGTAGGTTTGTCACTCATTATGCCAAGGGCCCAAAAACTACTTTAGAATTAATAAAATAATCATGGAAAACTTCGAATTTAGGCATAATAATTATTTTAATATGGTTTTTTAAAAATAAATCTAGATAGCCGTGAAACAAGATCGGCAGGTTTCCAAGGAGATAAATAAATTGGAATAGTTGTCAACTGATTTAATTTTGATAGGTGTTGTGTTGACAAAAGTTTCTTTTTGATGACTATGATTCTTTTTGAATTTCTTTTTATCTATTCCAAAAATTGTTCTACATCCCTCAAAAATTCTCAATTCCTCTCCCTGGTTTTATGAACTGATGAAGCCAGTTTTACTAGCTGTGACATCGTTAATTTGCATTACACAATACTTATGCACTAGGTATTGGTCACAAACAAATCCTCATTGAATACGCGAAGTGGATCACCAAAACTGGTGGTGCAGAGTTTCAGCATACAGAATTATCGGACCGTTTATTTTTAATGGCTATCTAGATGGTGAATCTTACGTAAGCATATCGTAACCCTCGGCATTGGTATAAGCATTTTTGAGAGATGTAGCACAAATCTTGATATAGGTAACAAGAAATTTAAAAAGAATCAAGGAGAAACTTTTGTCAACACAACATCTATCAGAATTAAATCAGTTGACAACTATTTCAATTTATTAATTTCCTTGGAAACCTGCCGATCTTGTTTCACGGCTACCTAGATTTATTTTTAAAAAACCATATTAAAATAATTATTGTGCCTTGTGCCTAAAAAGTTTTCAATGATTATTTTATTAAATCTAAAGTAGTTTTTGGGCCCTTGGCATAATGAGTGACAAACCTACACATAATAAAGTTTTAAAATTTTTTGTCATGGATTGCTTGACCATGGAACTATGAAAACAATCGTATCTTCAATTAAAGTGTTAAAAATTGTTCTTTTGGCAATAACTCTGAAACGAACGAAGATATCGAGCTGCGGTTTTCACGTTTTTTCTTGCAAATTTAATCTACTTTCCGATTATGGTATCATAAATATACCGTCTAATTTAAAATTTTGGGCTAAAAGCCAAAAAACTGTTATTATTTCAAATTGCGCCCTCTAGCAATTTTATTAGGAACTATCGTGTACCATTGGATGCGATAATTAAAAGTACCTACATTTCTCTTCCAAACAAGCTTAAGTTTACTAAAATCGAATAAGTCGTTTAGAAGTTACAGCGATTTAAATGATTACACTTTGAATACCTTCCCCCACTCTTATTAAGGTCGGTACGCCAATGAGCTTTAAACCAAAATGATGCAGAATTGTCCAAGCTTTCTAATGATGTTACCAAAGGTATACCTTAATGTGGGAATTTTCGGAGAAATCTAGAATTTTTATATTTACTTTTCAGTTGCGCCCCCTTGTGGCAAAATGCGGAACTTAAAATAATTTCCAGGATTTTCTCATGGCCACTTTAGTAATGAAATTTTTTTTCCTGAATTTCTATGCCCAGTAGTTTCCGAGATATGGCCAGTGGCCACCCTTAATGAAACAGCCTGTATATCAGTATATCCATGACTATATGATATCTAGTTAAATCCATGTTCTCCAAATTCAAAAATTGTTTCCCAAAATCTCCATTATACAACATATCTCATAGACTAATATAGTGTTTTAAGAGTTTTATATTTTTGAACAAATATAATAGAATGTTAATTTACAGAACTAAAATCATAGTACTATTGTTAGATTGTTACATCTAAAATTTTTCATAACACCAAAAAATAATTACTGTTTATGGAACTATAAGTTGAAATTATTGAAACCTCCCGACAGAAACAATTTCACAATATTGCAGACATAAATATACAGAGTAACTCGCCCAATGATTCCGTGTGACGGAGAGTAAAGTATCGTCGTATACCGTGCTCTGGTACCTGTCTTTGTCTTAGCAAACAGGTAGCTGACATTTGGCTACACTTGTATGTACCTATACATGCTTACTGTTTTCATTGCCTCTAGCTTTTATTGAACAGTAAAATAATGTTTTTTATCCTATAAATTGTGATACTTAATTTCAACAATCCTAAAATTTGGTAGGACATTACTATCGAAGATAACACTAAATAGTTATTACTGTTTGATAAAAAAAAGAAAATTTTATATTATATTAGTTTTCTTACATTAAAATGACAAACTTCAGGAACACTACTTTAAGACTTTTTTACGACTACATAAATTGTAACCTTCATCTATATAATCCAGTCGAAAACTTTTTTAACATTCCATATAGCGGTATATCCAACTCAAAAATTATTCCTACATTCATAGTAAATGCTAAATGTAAAAAAGTTTTGATAGCACTATTTGTACACGAAAAACAAACAACATCCTAAATGTCTCATTACCATCATACCCAATAATCGTATAGATAATCTACTAAATGGTCATATAATGTGCCTTCAATATTCAAGCCATGTATAGTGATGAAAATGTACAAATACTTTTAAGCTGGAAAGGAGTAATTAAACACTACTTAACCAGTAGCATGTTTCGTAGTCAGGGTATTAAGTTACTAAATGGTATTGTAGCTATATCTATAGAGGATCTCTAAAATTACTACCTACATACTCAACTAAACAGTTTTTGTATCTTTTACACTTCTAATTTTTTAGTTTAAAAGTGTATGTAATGTACAGGGTGATTCTTTTATCTGGGGAAATGCGTTTTTCTCGTAAACGACTGAAGGGAATTAAATTTTGAAAAAAGTGTTATACCGGGTGATTTTTTTAGTTGGTACAGCACCTTTTTCTTGCTTATTATTAAAGATAGAGTTTTGAAACTTTGCAGGCATACTTAGACACATTTTTTGCATCTAATGCAGTTTGTTTTTATTTTTGTGCTGTTTTCCGTCTAACCGGAAGTGACGTCAACTTTCAATTTTCAAATGAAACACTATAGTTTTTCTTTTGGATTTTAAAACTAGATTTTTTTCTGAGTTAGAATGTGTAAAAAAAGTATTAGGTTGAAGAGGAAAGTTTTTGAAATAATGCGATTTTAAAGTTTCAAGCGTTGAGGTACTAAAAAATAATCGAGTTAACCATGGAATGATTTTGTGGCAGATTAAAATTCCCGTCAAAACGCGTAGTAGGCGCATGTCAAGTCAATATAAATTTGCGTTGCCGTCTTTGAAATTAGCATTTCAAAGTTTTCTCGCGTCTGTTCCCAAAAAATTAGTGAAGAAAATGGAATATGATTATACAAACTGTAACTGACGCGAGAAAACTTTGAAATGTTAATCTCAAAGACGGCAACGCAAACTTGTATTGACTTGACAGGCACCTACTACGCATTTTGACGGGAATTTTAATCTACCACAACATCATTCCATGGGTAACTCAATTATTTTTTAATGCCTCGCATACCTACCTTACCTCAACGCTTGAAACTTTAAAATCGCATTATTTCAAAAACTTTCCTCTTCAACCTAATACTTTTTTTACACATTCTAACTCAGAAAAAAATCTAGTTTTAAAATCCAAAAGAAAAACTATAGTGTTTCATTTGAAAATTGAAAGTTGACGTCACTTCCGGTTAGACGGAAAACAGCACAAAAATAAAAACACAGTGATTAGATGCAAAAAATGTTTCTAAGTACGCCTGCAAAATTTCAAAACTCTATCTTTAATAATAAGCAAGAAAAAGGTGCTGTACCAACTAAAAAAATCACCCGGTATACCTACTGGCTGTCACTCAAAATTAGGATAGAAATATAGACTTTAATATGCATGACGCTAGGCGTCGCGACGTTTCAAAAAAAATTTTCAGCAACATACCACTTTTATTATATCATTGGAAAGGTCTTTTAATTTTGAGTATTTTTTCTAAAAACCAATTTTTTTTATTCTTAATTTTTAAAAAGTTACGGGCCAGTAGAATTTCCTAGGTCCCCAGACTTAACACCTCTCGATTTTTTCTTGTAGGGAACTCTTAAAAATAAAGTTTACAAAACAAGCTCTAATAATATAGATCATTTAAAACAAAAGATTGTCGATGCCTGTGCTGAAATTAATGCCAATGTTTTAAGAAAAGTCACATATAATGAAATAAGAAAACGTTATAATTTATGTTTAGATAACAATGGTACTCATATTGAACAATTGGTAAAATAATCATTTTTTTCTTTAAGTTTTTTGTTGTTGTAATATGTTGACAAATAACAGGTTTTGTTTTTTCTAAGCCTACTTTATTTTATATAATAAGATTTACTTTAGTATTTGAGGGAAAACTCGGCCTACTGTTAAAAATATTTCAAAATTTAGTTAGAACAGAAATAATTTAAATTGGATCTTTTTAAAAAATAAGAATAAAAAAAAATTGGTTTTTAGAAAAAAGATACAAAATTAAAAGACCTTTCCAATGATATAATAAAAGTGGTATGTTGCTGGAATTTTTTTTATAAGCGTCGCGACGCCTAGCGTCATGCATATTGAAGTATATATTTCTATCCTAATTTTGAGTCACAGCCAGTAGGTATATAACACTTTTTTCAAAATTTAATTCCCTTCAGTCGTTTACGAGAAAAACATACATGCAGTATACAGGGTGATTCAAATTCGATCCTCACCTTTACGATCTCAGAAGGCACTGGATACTCGTCCGGTTACCGGACGATTTATTTAGAATTAGTCGTCCGGTGACTGACTTGTGGCTTGTGGGTAAGGGTAATTTCGGCAACCGGAATCATATTTATGGTACCGATTTGTGCTATTATTCAAAAGAAAAAAGCCTATACATAACAACCTAACCTGGTCCGTGACTTATAACCGCTCCGAATAAATAACCCATATACCGTGTGCCCGTTTTCAAACGCGAACATAGGGATTTAACATTGTTTTTAACATTATCGTGAATTCCTGCTCGCCAATTCGGCCTAGAGAAAAGATTTTGGTATCAGTGGAATGATAAAATTATTGCGCATCAAAAACTACATTATTTTCATCGATTTTTATTGAAAAATATTAATTTAAAGTTACATTTTAAATATGCGTTGACATTCTGAGCTAGATTACAAATTTTTATTTAAAAAACCATGGCAACCATATTTAAAAATATAACTTAAATTAATATTTTTCAATAAAAATCAATGAAAATAATATAGTTTTTAATGCGCAATAATTTTCTCATTCCACGGATACCAAAATCTTTTCCCTAGGGTGAATTGGCGAGCAGAAATTCAAAATAATGTTAAAAACAATGTTAAATCCCTGTTTGCGTTTGAAAACGCCTCTATTGAGAATTGACAACTACGATGTCTGCCCATGTTATTTGTTTAATTTTGTTATGCATAGCCTACGTTTCTTATTTTTCTTATTACATCATACTTACCTTATTGTTTATAAACTATTAATAATAATTTATTAAATTATTAAAAGTAATATTATAAAATTTTTAAAAAAGATTTATTATTAAGTTTCTTAGTTGTTGCAATGGTTCAAAATGACTAATTTTGTTATGTGTAGGTATTTTATTTATTTCTAAAAATCTTTTTTTGTAGGAAAATTAAATTTATTTTTAAATTGATCCTAAAATCAAAGATATCCATGCAGTGCGATACATCATTGAAATCAGCAAAAAATATGCTAAAATATGACATCGAAATCAAATATGGCAGCCATAAGAAAAAATAGATCTGATGATGGTTTCACGAAAACGAATTTTGTTTTTATCTAACCACGTAAGCCATAAAAAGTTGCTCTAAAAATGTTTTTACATAATTAAAATTAATTAAGAAATAAATAATAAATAGATAAAAAAACTAAATATAGACTTTTTCAGTTTTTTCAGAATAATTCAGGAACGAAAAGAAATATTGCAGTTTTGATGACAGATTCTCTTTACGCATCGAATTCCTCAAATTTTGTCCCATTTAACCGACCTTGGATCTTTTACGGTTTCTGACATCGTAATGGTGAGAATCGAATTTGAATCACCCTGTACAGTGTGATTCAAACTCGCCTATCGACAGTTCGATCTCGTAAACCGCGTATAAACGATAAACGATAATAAATGGAACAGAATTTAAGGAATTTGATATGTAAAAAAACTGTTATCAAAATTATAAATATTATTTTCATTATTAGGAAAACATTTTTTGCGTCTGTTTTGCTCACGATTTACAATATTGCAATGGTATGTGTTGAATATGAATCACATTGTATATATTTTTTGATAAATCTTACGTATATTTGGTATTTTAGGAATTGATATTATTTTTTTAGAACTATATTTAAACTGTAATATATTTAACTCTATCTTGATAGTGTTATTATCACCCTGGACTTGACAAACAATATTTGAAACATTTTTCTTCTTAATAGTCTAATTTATCAAAAAACATGTCACAGAAAAGCGAACTCAAATACCATGTTATCAATAACCCTCATTTAAGAAAAGATATTTGTTCATGTTACAAGACAAGACACTCATACTTTTCCATTCTAAAAATATTAATGTGTAGATAGGAAAATATATTTTTGTTACAAATTACAAGGTCTAAGTAATATTTTATAGCTAACATAGAATAAATTGGGGTAAACTTGGCGAATGTAGCTACCAGAGATTTTGGAATAATTTTGAAATTACCTTATTAATTAAGATCTCCTGATTACGAAAATGCTAAAAATAAGCGGCGGTCTCCAATATTTCCAAAGTTATAGCAGTTTGAAAACTTAAAACATCCAATGTTTGGATGTGTAAATTAAGCACTTTTATCAAGTTTTATTCACTAAAAATCCACTCACTAGTACCTATTGCACTAATTATTAATTAATTAATCATTACCATTTAATATTATTGATGAAAACCCTATTTTTAAAGCATTTTCTTTTTCTTGTTTTGCTGTTAAAGGAATTTCCCTTCCCCTTACTAAGAAATCAAGCGATCCTTGATTTTAAATTTTAAGGTTAGATTAGTGTTTCAAAATAAACGTGCCGAAATAGAGTAAATACATCTTCTTTACTAAAATGTAATACTTGATTAATCATTAGTTAGTGCAGTAGTCTACTGAGTGCATTTTTAATGAATAAAAGATGAAAAAAGTGCTTAATTTACACATCCAAACTTTGGATGTTTCAAGTTTTCAAACTCCTATAACTTTGGAAATATTGGAGACCGCCGCTTATTTTTAGCATTTTCGTAATCAGGCGATCTAAATTAATAAGATAATTTCAAAATTTTTCCAAAATCTCTGGTAGCTACATTCGCCAAATTTTCCTAAATTGGTATCAATTGTAGTAAATCACAATTATTAAACAATTTATACTTTAATATTCTTTTTTCTATTCTCATATTTTAATTGATTTATTAGACATTTACTACCTGTACTGTAATGAGATTCATTACGATACAGATTTTTCATGACGATACAAGTTTATAACCAATAGAAATGCAACATTACAGCAATAATCCGTCAATATCAAATATTGCCGTGACAGATCTAAAATTTAAAAATTGACAGTTCATTTTGATTATTTGACATTTCTGAGTTTATGATAAAATTGGCATAATATTTGTTTCCTTATTTTTTATTATTTTGACAAGTCGAAGAAAAAATAGTGTATGCAACTAACATTTATGGCTATTAAGACTCGTGTCTTAATAGCTATCATTAAATGTTCATTGCATAATATACCGAGAGATCAAAAATTATCTTGGTCAAAGGTGGTCATGAAATGAAAAACGACGGTCTTAGCTTGTATCATCCTTTTGAAGTTTAATAAGTTATGTGCCATAATAAGTATTGACACGATACTAGCTCCGACAATTATTTTAAAATCCATGACCACCTTTGACCAAGATAATTTTTGATCTCTCGGTACTATTATGCAAGCTTTCATGTTAGGTATTTCTTTTGTTTTTATATGTAGTCAAGTCAAATGAAACTGTAACGTCAATAATTGTTACTATTTAGTAATTGGCCATTTTCTTCGTAGATCAGACATTAAATTTTAATAAAAATATGTGTCCAGTTCCAGCATATGACATTCTTAAGGCTCCTCCACACAATGGGCCATCATGATGGCACACTGCAATGGGTCATTGTGTAGAGAGCGCATTTGCTTAAGGTACGGTTACACGGCGCGAGAAGTGGCACTCCCGGCGCGGGAACCAGAGATGCCAAGGTAGAGAATGCCGACTCCCATGCTATAAAAGTGGGACTGTGTTTTGGGTGACATCTGTGGTTTTCCGGACTGAACTAATGAGATTGAGCTAGGTCAGGAACGACAGGATCCTTTTTTATTCAAATTATTTTTACCCGGTAAATTCAAATTTATTCTGGGATATTCTGCAGGATTAATGGGACTATTCTGTAACCTTTTTTAAAATTACAGCAATCACTGTAATTCTATTGTTGCAACGTCAATAATTATTGCTAACAATCATTGGCGATACAACTGCGAAATTAAAGTGGCTGTAATTTTAAAAGAAAGTTACAGAACAACCCCATTATGGAGGTAAATTAAAAAAACTTAATATTTATAAGCACTGTACACAAAAGTATATTGATTATTTTAAAATACATTTACATTGTCTAATAATAAAAAACATCACATTAAAATTAATGATATACAATAGTATATTATATACCAAAGTACAGAAGTTCAGTATTATAGACAGAGGGATCTAAGGCCCGCAGGCTATAAGAGACTTCTCTACCGTGGTTTATACATAGTTTTTTTCACTACTAGTTTTATTAACTCTTATAATTGTTAATAAATAGTGTTATTTATAATTTAAAGTACTTATTCAATTCAAAAAATGAAACAAATGTCTTTTGTTTAATAATGTGACAATACTGACAGTTGTTTATTAATTGATTTTGACACAAAGGTAAAAGTTGTAGAATTTTGACTTTTGGTAAGTTTCCATACACAAAAAAATTGCTCACATTATTAAAACACCATACATTGCTTTTAAGTAGTTCTGCTTGCAATAGCCTTATTAATAACAATTTTCTCTCTACGTTATATATGATGTTGTCCATTGATTCAAGTTAGAATACGAGACGGCAATTCAAATTATATGGAAACTTTTACAATTAAATTTATTTATATTAAGCGATTTTAATTCCTAAAAAACCATTAAATACATTTTCTTGGCCCTACTAAATCATATTATAAAGTGTTTTTCTTTAAAACTGTTACTGGATTATCAAAAAATATAAATTTGTTCATTTACCACTAGTAAATAATGAGCCAACATTATTTACCATATTGACAAAAGGTAGAAAAATGAAACTTCACGGCATTCTAGTATAGGCAATAATGACGTGTTCTATGACTAGTAGTGAAAACAATTATTTTTTTTTTGTTTTTTTGTGAATTTTGAAAAGGCTAAGGATGTAAGAGGGTCCTGTTTCGCTCTTCTTACGTCCTTTCCAGATAAAATTTTATTCAGGGTTCGTAAATAATTAAAAAAAATTATATTTACACTAATTTTTATAAATATATCCACATTGTTGGTGACATGCTCGTCACAGAACAATGTGGATATATTTTGGCCGCAAACATTTTTAACTCTGCTAACTATCTTTTCTTTTATTTGGTATATAGTGATAATTGTAGGGATGTAGGTAAGAACCACTTCCGTTACTGTCCTAAAAACATGCGTAAAGATACTTGAGGGACGTATTAACCGAGAGCGTTCATACTCACGCCCCTCAACCAGAATGTTTTGCGGAATGTCTTTGTCCGTGGACATTTTTCGCAAACATACTGGACACTCTACACATGTTTTTATACGTTTTGCAACGTATCCCGCAACGTATGCAGAAGCATAATCCGCGACAAAGCGAGAATGAACCGTTTCGAACGGTGGAAGAACTGGTAGGAGAACAGTGGGAGGTTCTGTCTGGACGTCTACGTTTTCTTGTCCTGTGACAAAATCTTTAAGATTGTCAAGGACTCCAAAAGACTCATCCTGCTCGCAGTTAGATCCAGCGGAATGTGGCGAAACAAAATTATTGACCACGAGGGACTTACAGGAGGAAATGAAGGACGAACAGGTGGGATTTGTGTTCCTGACTCCATGGCTTCGGATCGAAGAGAAAAAATTCTCAACCGGATCCTGATTGAAGGCCTTCGGTGCAACATGTTTGAAACCTTTCCTTAAAAGGCCCTCTACAATGTAAATGAGGCCTTTTAAGGAAAAAATCCAATTTTTTAGAGAGGGTGTGTTGTACCTTACGGCAGGATTGGTAGTGGATACGAAGCACATGGATTCTAACACAGGGATGCAGGATTTCCAGAAGGGAATGTGGCCAGATTTTGCTTTCGCTACACACCGCAGTTCCTTCCCACAGGGCGGATAGAGAGAGGAGCCGTTGACACTGTCAAAAAGTTTGTCAAAGAACAAGAAAAGCTGGCCCGTATCGGCAGCTTTTGGGTCCAAATAGAAGTCGGACTCAGGGGGGAGGTCGACACTGGCTTTTGCCATTGTACACATGGAACTTCCCACAGTGTGGCTAAACACCTGCGTGCAGTTTTTGACTTTCATTTTACGAATTTTCCCTGGTACCACGTGCTCGTCCGTAAGTTTGTAAAACTGGCTATAAGGACCCTGCCGCTTGTCGATGTCGTATAATCGCAACATATGGTCCCAAGATGCTACTTTGTCAACTCCTGACTCCGTGAATTTCAAATTTTTGTTTATTAGATTATTTCGGATACCTTTCATGAGATGGGGGAAATCATACAGATGTACAATTTCCTCACCATCCACAACGTATCCTTGGCAACGATTTTCCGTGTTGCTTCTTGCAAAAAATTCGTTACTTTCACGCAAAAGCGCATTCACAGCAGCGACATTTGTAGCACCTTGGTCGGATATGCTTGCGACTATATGAAGTCCAGCTTTCCTTACTTCCCTAATCACATCTTTCAGTATTCTTACTAATTGCTCCGTAGGAGTTGTGCCTTCACAGAAAGTAAAACAAACGGGCTGTTTCCACTTCCTGTGAATGCCCTTTAGTAAGAATACCAAAGCGTGGTCAGCAAATAAGGCTCGCCTATCAGATCCACCGTAATCTACCACCCCTTCCACAATATCTGCCCTTTGGTTGTAATGCAGTCCAGTCTCCAAAGATATTTCGTCGAACATAATCGTGCAATGTTTATCAGACGCTTTCATCCTTTTTACTGTAGACGCTAAATGTTTGAAAATGGAAGCATTTACGCCAGGGAAAAAGGAATACTATTTAAAAGGGATGAGAGCATCTTCCGCGAAGGAAAACTGAATATGCGCGACAAATACCTGTAGCTACGACCGCTCTGCTTATACAATGAAAGGGCAAATACTTTATCGTCAACGTTAAATCTCCGCCCTCTTGGTTTAAGCTTCTGCAATTGTAGTTGGGACTTGATGAAATTGGCAGTGGTCTTATATACATCCCTCATGGCACTTATTAGATTGCTGCCTTGGCTAGTCAGGAATTTAAGTTTTTTCCGGGTTGAACAATTCGAAAACCTTAATTTGGCAGCCATTTTCTGCAATTTCTTAGCTCGAGTGTAAAATGCTTTTGCTATCGGAGTTAGACGGCCTTCTCTGGTCACTCCAACACTTTGTAGGAGTTTGAATCTCTTCTTGCAGTGTTCGTGATCAGCACCTAAAAAGAATACAAATGTAAATTAAGTTAAAAATACTTTGGACGTGATGTTTTTTTAAAGACTATAATATTGCTTGGTTTTAGTAGAAATGTATTTGTTGAGAATCTGACGTACCTACCCACGGCATAGCTCTCTTTACACCTCTTGCTGCAACAACCTTAGGTGATGGAGTTCTAGGTAGCACACTCACGCCTAAATCTAAGGATGGATCGACATCTGAAAATAAATATCTGTAAAATAATTCCGACAAAATAATATTGTATTGTTACCACATGTTTGTTCACTTGCAGCAACGTCTTCTACATCTTTCTTCTCTAGCCTTCTATAAACCCTCTCAGGTCGTCGTAGTCGTAAAAATGAACTATCCCCTTCTTTAGAAGTTGAAGGACCGGGAGTGGGTTCTGCAGAAGGCAGTCTTTTTAAAATAGCTACGAAATTAAAAATAAGTAAATATAAGGGTGTTATATTAAAAGTAATTTCACACTACGAACCTCTCACTTTCTCAGGAGTTACGTAGGGGTATTTGGATTCAGGTCGACTGAAGCAATTTTCTACTGTCGATGGCTCATCATAATCTAAAAAGTGATATAACATAAACTATTTGATTTATTTTTTTATAAGCATAGTTGTAAACATACCAGGTAAATTTAAGGTTGGTAAGGAAAATTTTTTTAGACGTCCTGAATCGTCAATGCAAATATCAGCAAAATGAGTTTTGCAAATTGGGTAGCTTTTCAGGGAAGTCTGGTCCGTGATACTCAGAAGTTTCGGGTTATTTATTCGCTGAATCCAAATTTGGCGTATTTTTTCATTAGTCGGTATGTAAAACCTATAAATAAGTCAACAAATTATACTTAGCAAGTCACCTTTCTTGATAATAAAGGCTGAATATTTAAATTTTGGACCTTAGACACTGACAAGTTGAGTGTTTTTGGTTTCTTGTTCCACAGTAACTAGTATTTTCAAAACGTTTATAAACACTGCTGAAATTTACGTAGCGAAATGTTAAACTTTTGAAATGTGAAAGCTAACTCCAAGTGAAAATTTAAATAGTCACATGTTATAAGATAACGAACGTAATTTTTACATGAACAATAAAAAAACGTGGCGTCAACTTAAATAGGTTAAGCTTCGGTACTTACCTTGGCGCAGTTTTGTTATCACATCCCGGCACATTACACTTTATTACTCTTTTCATGTTTCGGAAATTAATATTCACAGGTTCCAACAAAAATAATTTAAACCAAACAAAACAAAAACGTTCTTAACACGACTAATGGTCGAAACAAGATGGAGGACTTATTTCTGATGGGATGGAGGAAGGATGATGTGGTGAACACCGACACCGAGAGAGAAAGTGATATGTAGAGAGAGAGGCTAATAGTATGTTGCGCCATCTATGTCTATCAGGCAATTCTAAAACTTGGTCCCTTAGCTCCCATAAGAACTTCCCACCCCCTGGCGGGAACTGCCACTCAACGCGCCGTGTAACCGGGCCGGCGTGGCAATCTTGACTCGGCGCGTCTCTTCCCGTCGATTGTCGGTAAAATGTGTACAGTTCAAAGGAAACGCGCCGCACGCGTCGTATTGAATGGAACTGGGGTAGCAATCACACAGGCTTGTCAATCCACCACAGGCCGTGTGAACGCGGTCGTCATTAACTTGCCACTCCACAGTTCACATGCCGGGAGTGCCACTTCTCGCGCCGTGTAACCGTACCTTTAGGTAGGCGTATGATCGCCAAGCGTGGCTGACGATGGCTAAGTTATCGGTTTTTGGAGCGCACATCAAAGGAAGTTGGTGCAGATGCTAGCGCATGCCCACACATTGGCACATCATTCAGTACGAGAGCACAGAACACCTGGTACGAAAGTACGATCGGCTGATACTCAACTACCCGAGAGATGATACTACAAAGCATTCTACTTTATTTTTATAAATAAATCTTAATTTTTTCCTTATTTAGTGAATCATCCCATCACCTGAGTTAACACCTGGGTCAATGTGTGGGCACCTGCAGTGGCCGGTGTTGGTCGAGGCGTTTATTGGTGTGCAATTGGCGATGGCTTAAGGTACGGTTACACGGCGCGAGAAGTGGCACTCCTGGCGCGGGAACTGCCACTCAACGCGCCGTGTAACCAGGCCGGCGTGGCAATTTTGACTCGGCGCGTCTCTTCCCGTCGATTGTCGGTAAAATGTGTACAGTTCAAAGGAAACGCGCCGCACGCGTCGTATTGAATGGAACTGGGGTAGCAATCACACAGGCTTGTCCATAGTGTAAATACATAAGGTGTGCTACGACGGAAGCTCGTTTTTGCGACTTGCTGCGCATTGGCCCAACCACCGCCATATTGCCTAGGTGTCAAAACAATTCAAACTTCAATCTTTCGACTGAATTTTGAATTAAGTACCTGTAAACTAACTGAAATGCCAGTTGATCCGTTTTAAATTGTAAAAATTGGTCGTCAAAGACCAAAAATTACAATATTAGTTACTTTAGATTTCCCAAACATGAAGAATTCGCCCATAAATGGATCGCTTTTCGTCACCGCGAATCTTAAAAATGGTAAGTTAAGTGTATTGAGAATAAAACGCTTTTTCGCAATATTTGTCCTGCTGATGTTTTCAAAATTTATTGAAACAAATTTTTTCCATACAGCACGTGTGTGTTCAGCATATTTTAAGGATGAAGACTTTGCCAAAATTCTGGAATCTGGAATAATTAAGTGTAGCTGGTTTTTCTTTAAAACGAAAAGTTGTTAACAATGTTTATAGTCAATTCCAATATATGAAATTGAAAGTATTTTTTTTCATTAAAATTAAACCTTTTTACTGACAAAATGTTTTGGAAAAACGTTTGTATCAGATTTCGAAAGTACCGCTCGCTAGTTCGTACGCTCATTGGTTCGAAATTAAAGATGGACACGATTGGGTCAATCGTATGATTGGCTGAGAAAAGAAAGCTGCGTCGTAGCACACCTATGTATTTACATCATGGGCTTGTCAATCCACCACAGGCCGTGTGAACGCGGTGGTCATAAACTTGCCACTTCACAGTTCACATGCCGGGAGTGCCACTTCTCGCGCCGTGTAACCGTACCTTTATGTTGGCCCATTGTGTGTACGAGCCTTTAGGTTATATTATGGTGAAGTATTGTTACGAGAGGCTAATCGCAACAAAGTGTTCCATCAAATTCAAGGTCACGTGCAAGGGCAAGGGTTATTCCGGCATCATCTTATGGTACCGATTTATGCTATTATTTAAAGGAAAAAAAAACCTATACAAAACAACCTAACCTGGTCCGTGACTCATAATCGCTCCGAATAAATAAAGCATTTAATTAAAATAAAAAAAAAGAAGGGAAATCTACGGAATCGAACCAGCACCGTGCGGATTACTAGGCAGATTCTCTACCCACTGCGCCACGGCGGCTTGTGCTAGAAGTGGTATTTGTTCTGGTAAGAAGAGTACACGGAATACTTTGCTGTTATTAGCTACTCCTGTATTGTTATGTTGGGATTGTCAAGATTGTCAAAAGTTGACAGTAAGATGTGCGCGCCAACGCCCTTACAGTTGTTTGCGTCAATAGTACCAATTCCACTAGTTATTCTTTCAATACCAACAGATTCAGTCATTCTTGATCACGCTGTATGTTGAGGGGCCCTCAAAACGTGTAAATCCATCAAAATCGCGAAGTCGAAAAAGTAAATGCTCAAAGTTTTTTTTAACACCGCGTGTGTGTGTGTGTGTGTGTGTGTGTGTGTGTGTGTGTGTGTGTGTGTGTGTGTGTGTGTGTGTGTGTGTGTGTGTGTGTGTGTGTGTGTGTGTGTGTGTGTGTGTGTGTGTGTGTGTGTGTGTGTGTGTGTGTGTGTGTGTGTGTGTGTGTGTGTGTGTGTGTGTGTGTGTGTGTGTGTGTGTGTGTGTGTGTGTGTGTGTGTGTGTAATAGCGCCATCTATCACTCAGTTGCAAAAGTACTTTATATAAATTACAGAAATCTATACCGTTGAGGAAATCGATTGTAGCAATATTATTATTTGAAAAGATCGACGGCTACGGCAGCATTGTGGTGGCGAAACTACCACCGGTTGTTACGCGGTCGTTGATTTGTGTTTTTTGTGTCATATTGTAATATGTACAGTTAATAGGAGTAGCTAATAGCAGCAAAGTATTCAGTGTACTCTTCTTATCCAGAACAAATACCACTTCTAGCACAAGTCGCCGTGGCGCAGTGGGTAGAGAATCTACCTAGTAATCTACACGGTGCTGGTTCGATTCCATAGATTTCCCTTCTTTTTTTTTTTATTTTAATTAAATGCTTTATTTATTCGGAGCGATTATAAGTCACGGACCAGGTTAGGTTGTTTTGTATAGTTTTTTTTCCCTTTAAATAGTAGCATAAATCGGTACCATAAGATGATGCCGGAATAACCATTGCCCTTACACGTGACCTTGAATTTGATGGAATACTTTACTGTGATTAGCCTCTCG
The DNA here is from genome assembly GCA_963942485.1 of Pediacus dermestoides. Taxonomy (NCBI): domain Eukaryota; kingdom Metazoa; phylum Arthropoda; class Insecta; order Coleoptera; family Cucujidae; genus Pediacus; species Pediacus dermestoides. The sequence continues at coordinate 16,692,920 of OZ012626.1, forward strand.
TCAGTTAATTTCACAGAAATTAGGTTATTTTTTATCATGAGTCGTTCAGTAAGTTTTGGCATTTTGATTTTTGGCGACGGATGCAAATAAGTACTTAATTTGTCAATTTGACAGTAAACGTCAATCAAATAAAGGCATTGTAACACAGGGAATCAGGGAAATATTAGGTGTAGTTTAACTTAATTTCTTTAGGAAAAGTAATTGAGGTATTATCCGTATAAGAAAGTCATGTGTTGGACACATCAGATATTTTTGAAAAATGTTCGCTTATCACATTTTATAAGTTTTTAATATTTAATATTTAATAATAATAAAATTAGCAATTGTATAAGAAAGTTATTTGCTGAACACATAGATTTTTAATTTTGAATGTCTACTTACTATAATATTTGTTTCAGTTTATTTTGAACAAAGTTTAAGTGCTTCTACTATGTTTTATAAACTGGAAATAGTATCAAAGTGTTAAGAAACTCAATTTATCTTAAGCTAGATGCAACGGTGCATGTCAATTATTGTTTACTTTTATTTTTCGTTCATATCCTTTTTAACAAGTTATCCACTTAAATATAAATTACACGTTAAGCATATTAACACTAGATCTTGATAAGGTTATCAACTTTATTTTCTAATATAGTGCAAGCGCAAAGTGACTCCTTTTTTGTTGAAATTATTTTAATTTACGTAAAAGCCACAAAACCGCGGGTTACACTTAAGTTTACGTGCTTTACTTAGGCGTAATTAAATAAATTAGCATTTTAGTTCAACAAGCAACAAAGCTGATACAATTTCTAATGAAAGGTAGATATATGGTTATTTAGGTTTGTTATGTGAGGGTCTTGCTCCCCACATCTAAAGCATAGGCTACATATTCAATAATAGAACGCTACTCTCACATCATTCCGTTTTTACGTATTTGTATCGTTAATGTTAAAACTCAAGTTTAAACTCGGCTAGTTTATTAACTAATTAGCTGGTAGGTATTCAAAAGAATTAAACTCTTCGTTATTTTAATAAAAAAACGTACCTATATTCGATTAAATTAGCCAATATTCTTTGGTTAGTTAATTTAGACATGGATCGATAGCAATTTTCCTTTGGGTAATTGAAAATATTAACACGAATTTTCTGAAATAAATTACACATTTTCAATGAAAAATGCCGACAATTATTACATATTACCTACATACTATCGAATGATAAATTATATCTTAGGTTGCCCTGTGAAATATATATAGTAACCCATATAGCAACCCTAAAACTAAATTAATAATATATCAAAATATCTCATTGGTACAGCATATAACTTTCTTATACGATGCGATACATTTCTTATATTCGGTAAATACTGCTGTCCACATACGATATTTTATTAATATAAAAGCACATTTATTTATTTATTACTTGGTATCGATACCATAGAAACCAGTAAAAAAAACAAATAAAAATGTACGTTCTGACCAAGGATCTATAGAGACAGGATATATGACTTCGTATACCCAGCAACGTACGAAAACGTGCCGTATAGAGTTGAGGACGTGTCTTAACTCCCACTTTCGATTTATTCTCTCTCTTACACATATACACGCATATACACATTAAGATTTGACAAATAAGCGAAAATGTCAATTTCAGACATTTCTCAACAGCAGGTGCACTATCCGACCATACCATTGGCCACCATACGTGACGTCACGAGAAAGCTCCACCCACCTCCTATACGGAACGTATTTCGCGCGAGAAGCATATCCTGTTTCTATAAAGTATAGAGCCTTGGTTCTGACATTCGAACCCAGAAGTTTCAGATTACGAACCAAGCCCTCATGCCAATATTCTATCTAGGCTTCTGATACATACATACAGGGCGAGTCACGAGAGGGTTATTTCTGAACAAAATTAGAAAGCAACCAAAAATACAATTTACAACGGCTGCTAGCTTTCTCATTTTTTAAAAATGGAATATTGGATCTAAGATTGCCGGTCTTGCCATTTGATTCTGTTCCAGTTCTGTCACTTTAACGTTTTAAGACTGAAAAATCAATCTTGTAGATGATATATTATTATACAAACGATGAAAAAACAGACATGTTCCTCATCTACGGGGAGTGTAGGAAAAATGCTACTACCGCTGCAGACCTTTATATGCAAAGGTACCCAGCACGAAGACATCCGGTTCCTGAGACGTTTAAGAATCTTGAACATCAACTACGTCAAAACTGGCCTCCAATGAAAAGATATCGTCAGAGGACAGCTATCGGACAAGAAAATGAAATTGCTGTACTTGAAGCGATAGAAGAAAATCCTCACGTTAGTCAGACTGCATTGGCAAGACAAATAGGTATTAGTCAGTCTTCAGTTGGGCGTATTCTTCGAGAAAATAAATTCCACCCGTACCATTTGACCCTGGTACAGGAATTAAAGCCGACAGATTTTCTTAAAAGAGTTCAATTTTGCCGTTTTATGCAAGAAAAGCTGAATGCAGATAATAATTTCATAAAGAAAGTATTGTTCTCCGATGAGGCTAGATTTAGCAATAATGGGGCCGTAAACAGGCATAACTACCATTATTATAGCCAAGTGAATCCGCGATGGATTCGCGAAACACACTTTCAGAATATCTTTTCGGTAAATGTTTGGTGTGGCATACTAAATGAGCAAATTATTGGACCCCATTTTTTTGAAGGAAATTTGAATGGACAAATGTACCTTAATTTTCTACAGACGGAACTGGCCCCGTTATTAGAAACTGGGGACTTAAATACCAGGCAGCATCTTTGGTTTCAACAAGATGGTGCCCCACCGCACTACCATAGAATTGTGAGAGACTATTTGGATGCAAATTTTAGAGGCAGGTGGATAGGACGAGGATCGAACAATATTTGGCCACCCAGAAGTCCCGATTTGACTCCATTGGATTTTTTCCTCTGGGCGGTGTTGAAAGAAAAAGTGTATAAAACTCCAGTGCTTACAATAGAACAGTTAAAAGACAGAATTCGCCAAGAATGCATGGCTATAACGCCCGAAACATTACGGCGTGTTCAGCGATCGTTTTTTAATCGTATTGAAGTTTGTGTACATCGCAATGGGGCACATTTTGAACAATTTTTTCGGTAGATAATTTAAATATGTTATGTTTTGCTTTATTGTATTGTCATTTTAATAAATTGTCACTTTTACGTTTTTTTCCAAAATTTCAAATCACTTTGATCCGACTTATTAATCAAATAAAAAATAATATCAAGTGATCAGATTAATTAGTATTTTGTGTTGCGTTCTAATTTTGGTCAGAAATCAACCACTCATGACTAGCCCTGTATAATACACACAACAATGACAAAGTAGAATTATTATAAGAATTTCTTACTATTAGAAAAATTTTTTTTGAAAAAAAAATTAGAAATTTAATTCTAAACCAATATTAAGGAATGAGATAATCTTCTAAATTGTTTCTTTTTGAAGATATTCCTAAAAAATCTAAAAATGTCTTCAGGTAATTACCATTGGTACCACAATTTTGTTGAAACCAGGTAAATACGAAATTTGGCCGTCGACGCTTTATGGAGTAGTGTGTAGATGAGTCTCTAATCTCTATCGGTGTGCACGCGTAAACGGTGTGTTATAGTTCTGTCAGTTCTATTGCCACATTATTGCAGCCTATTGAATCCGCCATTATTTTTGCATTTTTCTCGTGCATCCATCGAGAAAAATTACCCATATGACCAGACTCTATTTCAAGGGACTCTAACTTAATTTAATTAAAAATAATTATTAGTAACGAGCAATGAAATTGCTTAGAAGAAGAAATGCAAGCCTTCTGAAACAATCTGTATAATTCAGTATGACATTGTTTTTGTTTTGCCTCAACATGAAGTTTATTGTGAATAAAAAATTAAAATAAGTGTAGTCACAAGTTTATATTATTAAAGCACGTACGTTTTTTATAGAGTTAGTTTTAGTATCTAAAATTAAGCGAACTATTGTACGGTACCTACTAGAGTTCTTACTAAAGTTTTATTTGTGACTGTAAAGTTTAACTCTATGTGTATGTATACAATTGCATGTAGATATTTAGTTATTACCTATTTATATTCCCAGTATTATATCTTTAAACAACGTCGTATGCCACCTGCATTTAGTTCGGGAAATGTATTTTCTATACAGCTCAAATATTGTTAAATCGTTTCCGAATCGATACGAAGATACTAGAACTCACCCTGTATAAATTAATTAACTTGCACTAATATTAATAAACAAAGGATGTGGTCAACATATGATTACTGGTTATGACTTCAATATTTTCCGAAGAACAGAACTATTATCACATCAGGTACGTTATTTTTGTTAATGTGATGGATTGCATACTATTATCGACTTCCCCTTGCCTGCCCTACGCTTTAAATTTGAGCGTCCACATACCGCTTTTGGCCTCTCTCCCCTATTCATATCTTTTTTGTTCCATTGTTCTATGTTCAAATTCCCGCACACATTTGTCTGTCATTCAAATTGTAGGTCATTTCTCTCCACACAAAAATGAACGAAACTAGATACATTCAAGTAATGCGTATATGCCCTGATATGAGGCGATTGAGAAGCTTTGTATTTTATAATAGCAGTTTTGGCGGCAAGATCGTACCCACTTTGCACTTACACTTGAGCATATAGAACTTCAAATCAGAGAAAATATTTGAACAATTTGAAATCCTTGAAGAATCATTAATTTTAAGTAATTACTTCAATACTTTTATGGCTAGAATTGAGTCTAGAATCTGAAAATGTTCAACAATATTTCGTTATACGAGTATCCTGCAAAATGTAACAACATTGCTAATTTACTTTTTTCTATTTCCAAAAATAAAAATAAGTTGGCGCGGCCATGTTATCAAATTCATCCTGTATAGTACACCAATCCACAAATCATACCTGTTAATACATGAAGTAGTAATTTCGGTTTCTTTTATAATATAAACACCACACTTGCAACAATAGACTTTCCCTCCAATCAATCTTCCATACAATGACTGATTTTGAATTGTTTACTAGAGAAGGTATTTACGTCAAATACATCAATCATAAAATGGATTTCTGCTCTTGTTTTTGTCACGTGTTTAAACTGTAGAGGCAACTAGAAAAACTCTCTGTCGTCTAGTGGTAATTAATTGTTTCCCGGAAAATTCATCAAATTATGATCTTGAAAATAAAAGAAAACATTTGGTAAGATTCATTTTAAGCCAGTCGAAATAGTATGTACTTTGAATTATGGAATGAAACTATTGCGAATCGTTAGTTATGGTCACAGTTCTATAATCAAAATAAAAGTTGATTTTAATTAAATGAAGTTTAGACTGTTATGTGCCGTTGTATATCAAAAGAGAAACCGACATTTAAACTAAATTCTAATTCTTCGGATCTTGCCTTGATTTAAATTATCAACGAAAAACAATAAAGGAACTGTGTTTTTCTAGTTTTAATCACGTATACAAACAACGTACAGTTTAATCCTGAGGGGAATTTTCAGTTTTTTTTCGTGTCTATTCATCTGTCAACTCTGGCCTATAGGTAGGTATAATTATTACTATTCACCGGGCAGATGTGCGCATGCTCACTCAATATGCTATAATGAATCACATTTGGTCAGAATAAAAGCAAATGAAAAAGAGAGTAATAGAATATTTAAAAAACAAAATAATAGACATAAAGAAAAATGTCTAATGTGTCCAGCACATGACTTTCTTGCACGATTTGAAAATTTTGTTCTTTGTTCTCAAACTGAGATTACAGTTCTTACTATTAATGTAACACTTACATTAAATTACTTATTTACATTTTTAGTTTTTTTGACAACTTTTATTAACAATAAATCATAAAGAATTTTTTTTTTTATATTTTATTTAAATGATGCTCCTCCTACATCAGCACACACTTCTACCTGAGCTCTGAGTTCATCATAACTTCTTAGAATTTCTTCTATGGATAGAGATTGAATCGTGATGGTTTTTTTTTTGCTTTAACTGTTCCTCATCATTTTCTATTGCTTCATTATAAACAATTTGCTTTAATCGTCCCCGTAAATAAAAGTCCATAATTGTTAAGTCTGGACTGCGAAGTGAGGAGGTGACGACAAAATCCTACCTATCGATTTATGACCAAATTCAGGTGTCAGCCAATTGCAAACTGTTAGGCATATATTCATATTCTGGCGCCCTTTTATCATTGTTTAATGTAGCTGCTACACTGTCGTATGGCTGAGTAGCTTCCTGATGCTTCCTCAAAGTAGTGCGCAAGTAGACGTTAAGACATCTCTACCGTATAACCGTTTTTCTATTTCGTTGTTTCTTCATTTATTGTTAACCGTTTCTTTCATTATATTATTATTAGTGCAAAGTGAGTCTTACTAGTGACCTGATATTCCTAACTAACCGGCCAACACAAACGATGCAAGCATAGTGTGCTGGACACCTGTCTTGTTGGAAGTACAGTTGGCGACACGGAATAGTTTCCAGACAAATTGATCAAAGTAGCGATTTTTTAATTTTTTTAGCATTATAAATCAGACTTTTTAAATCAAAATTTATTTTAACGACAGTGGTGGAGACAGGCGAAGATCTCATTAGATTATATTTACTTGTCTACTTGACCAACTCTCTTCTAGCTGTGCCACAATTGCGCCTTTTTGAGCATCAGTAAGAAAATTTCTAGGAGTTTTACTTCAAATACTTTACATAAAATATTCTGACACAAGTATGACTGCTAATAATGCCACTAAGCAGTTATCGAGTCTATGAACATGATTTAATTTACAATGGAAAAAAATGCCTGGAAACTATTCCGTGTCGCCAACTGTACACTTCTGTTCACTGAATAAGCATACAAGTCTTGAGAGCAATTTTTGCATTTTTTTAGCTGCGTAAATTAGCCTTAAACCTGTTTCCATGTTTGCAAACGATGAATGAACAGTTTTTGAAAATCTTGAATGTGAACTGAACGGATATTACGATTGTGGTCTGACAGTGACATTAAAGTCAAGTTACACAAATAAAATGTAAGTGTATGCATTTTCAGTGAACAGATAGTCCTTCAGCTAGGGGTCAAAAGGTAGGAAGTAAAAGCGGGATGAGACGACGCAGTGTTTTCTGAAGGTTTTTTGGTCGCTGAATCTGAATCCGTGCGTCGTTTTTCAATAAAGTGGTGCAAACAAAAGTTATTAACAATTTATTGTTTAAAATGCAATAACTCGAAAAGTATAGATTTTATCGAGCATTTTACCAAAAAAAGTTTCAAACAAAAGTTGTGCAAAATAAAAAGACTCTCCGAAAAGGTCATATGGTATTTTGTCATAAAGTCGCTCGAACAAATGTTATTAATAATTTATTGTTTAAAACGAAACAAACCAGAAAGCATACATTTTAGGAGAGTCTTTTTATTTTGCACAACTTTTTAGTTTGAAACTTTTTTTGGTAAAATGTACACTTTTCGAGTTATTGCATTTTAAACAATAAATTGTTAATAACTTTTGTCCGAGCAACTTTATGACAAAATACCATATGACCTTTTCGGAGAGTCTTTTTATTTTGAACAACTATCGTTTGAAATTTTTTTTGGTAAAATGTATACTTTTCGTTTTCGAGTTAATTTAAACATTTAAACAATAAATTGTTAATAACTTTTATCCGTGCGACTTTATGACAAAATATCATATGAACTTTTCGGAGAGTATTTTTACTTTGAACAACTTTTGTTTGAAACTTTTTTTGGTAAAATGCTCGGTAAAATCTATACTTTTCAAGTTATTGAGTTTAAACAATAAATTGTTAATAACTTTTGTTTGCACCACTTTATTGAAAAACGACGCACGGATTCGGATTCAGCGACCAAAAAACCTTCAGAAAACACTGCGTCGTCTCATACCGCTTTTACTTCCTACCTTTTGACCCCTAGCTGAAGGACTAAGAAGTGTACATTAATAGTAATAATTTAAAGGAACTTCTTCAAGTTTATATTTAAAATAATTATTCAGCATTTGTAAATAATTGTGTTGATTTACATTTCTATTAAAAAATACATCTATCACCCCATGATATGTGATGGTGCACCAAACGTTCAAAAAAATAGATATTTGTAAAAATTTCTGTTATTCATAATTTTATTGCCGATCCACAGACAACAATCCAAGCGTTTTTACTCATCGCCTCTTTCTAAGAATTGCTTAATTGCGATTTAAACGGTATAATTTTGGTCTCCTTAAAAAATTCTTTGAATATAAGATTTACTAATTTCAATATGATTTACTCTACTTCTAAGTAACAATTTTGGAGTTTCCTCAACGGAATATAGAGCAAGAATAGCAGTTCCATTATCTTCGTTAAGCGGTGATTTTTTTGATATTTAAAACCGAATCAGTGTGACAAAATTTTTGGATCAACTTTCGTACAACAACATGAAAAACAATTAGCTAATTTACCAAAAAATACCTCTACTGAGTTTACAAAGACATTAACCAAATTTAACATTTTCAAAATTAATTTTCTCAGTAATTAATGCCTCAAATTTAAAACAACTTTATACTACTGAATAGAGAATTAAAATCTCTTTCGAACGTTGTGCCGCTCGACCCGTTTTCTAATTTAAAATTTTCGGGGGGTTGTCATAATTAAGAGGGGGTGCATGCGGGGGGTACTATTTTCACGCTAAAAATGGCATTTAAGTTCATAATTACGCTTAAAATGAATTTATTCCATACACACGGACCGCACTGTATACATTTTTTGTGCTTTGAGCTTTAAATGACTGCAAAACTCCATATACAGTGTGTTTCAAAAATACACCAAAATATTTCAAGGGGTGATTCCTGAGATCATTCTAAGAAAAAAAATTCATATGAACATGGATCCGAAAATGCCTACCCGCTGAATTATAGCCCCTTAAATTTGGGACACTGAAGAAGGTTTTCATTTATTATCTCCGGTAAAATGATGAAATTCACCACATCCACTAATGATTTTAGGCTTAATAACTTTTTTTCTTAGAATGATTTCAGGAATCACCCCCTGAAATATTTTGATGTATTTTTGAAACACTCAGTATTATATTTCATTAATCCAGTCATAATTTAGATATTTTCTTGTATAATACAGAAAAAATGATATTTGTAACGTGTGATTCGTTAAGTTTCCATTCTTGAGTTGGCGGTAAAAAAAAAAATCATGTTTTTGATTCCACCTCATTTCTTTAAACCTCAAAAAAGGTTAGGTTTTCTGGTTGTCGCGCATACGTTCAAATTCCAAGGCTTACCTAGAATGGAAATTTAGAGAATCACACGTTATAACCGAATTTATGTAAATAAGCATATTCAGGCATACAGTTTAAAATAGAAAAAAAAAACAAATTTTACTTTTTTTAAATTCCAAAAAGCGACACTTTTTGTCAAAGAAATTAATTAAAAAAATGTCATTTTTTTTAACAGATGTAGTAAAGACATAATTCTTGTCAAATTTATTTAAGTGCGGGAATATACAGGGTGTCCCAAAGTCACCGCCAATACCGGAAACCATAGATTCCTCACAAAATTCTAAGACGATTTTTCCTTTGCCATTTTTAATTTTGTGTTTAATTTTTTTAAATTTATTTTTTTTCCTGCCCAGAGCAGCTTAGTTGGAGGGAAAATAGCTACGTGAGATATTCTCTTACCAGTTTCTCCTTCTTCTTGTCCCTCCACCCGGACAACTGGACCGGGAAAAACATTTTTAAAATTAAAAAATGGCAAAGGAAAAATCGTCTTAGGATCTATGTTTTCCGATATTGGCGGTGACTTTGGTACACCCAGTATAAATAGATTCCCTTTTAGCGGGTAGCGGGAGCAGTTTATCGGTGGAAAGGTGCTTTAATTTCTGTTTAGGGGATGCGGGGTCCCTGTGAAGGCTTCCGGTAAAACGCAATGTACAGTCCCGCAGTAACATCAACATAGCTTATGTATCTCAACCCACTCAGAGCAATCACCATTTTAATAACATAAATTAAAAATTTTGATCAATCATCCATTTGTGCAACAGTAAAGGAATACCCCACAAAATTTTCCCTACAGACAAAACGTGTATATTATACGGTTTAAATAGAATGCGGAAATTTTTATGGACAGTCCCTACGGCGTAATAGAGAAGTGTAAAAATTATAAATACCATAATTGCAATAAATGGACACACCTTCGCCCACAATTTGAACATTTATTTGCTTAAACAAACTATTAAACTAAAAAATATCTGATGTGCCCAACACATGACTTTTTTATACTTACGGATAGTATCACAATAATTACTTTTCCTAAAGAAATTAAGTTAAATTTCTTGTAAAAATTTTGAAGGTTTCCAGCAATTTTCAAATAGTCTCTGTCGCACTTATTGCGATACGCATAAATCTGTCCTTATCCCACTCATTATAACCGAATTTTACGACAAAAATGTGTTTTATTTTAGATTTTTGACCTATTACTCACTTAAAAAAATCTCCCGTTATGAAATTACATTTATTTATTCATTATTATTGTTTTCGGTACCATAGAAACCAGTAAAATAAAAAAAAAAACTAATGGACCGGTCCTTCTGGGATTCGAACCCGGGACCCTCTGTTTGGCAGCCATATAATGAAACACATGGTCTACCTCGACCATCGGATTCAACTATCAACGCGCGCTATGAGAAATATAAAGTGTTTTAAGAATATCTAGTTTTTTTGAAATTTTTTTGACGGAATTTCAAAAAAAAGTTCAAACAAAATTTGTTCAAAATTCAATTCTAAATCAATGTTAAAGAATAAAAAAAATCTCATGAATTGTTTATTTTTCAAGATATTCCTAAAAAACCTAAAAATGTCATCAGGTAACTGTCACTTGTTTTGGTGCTAGATGAAAAACATTGAATGTGGCACCCACAAATTTGTTCAAACTCTTAAATATGAAATTTGAATCAAATCCGAGAAGTCGTTTTTGAGTTATGGTGGATACAGACAGACACACACACACACACAGACACACAGACAGACATCATGGCGAAAATGGTCAGAATGGATTCAGGGGCCCTCAAAACGTGTAAATCCATCAAAATCTCGAAGTCGAAAAAAATCACGATTACTATACTTCCTTATACTACGTATAAGAAAGTAAAAACTGGCTTTTCTGCTTTTCATTGTAGTGCGATGAAGAGGAATTTTCCTGAAAATATTTTAACTGCTCCATAGCAACTGTTATTGACCTTCTTTTATGTTGTATAAAACCCTAAATGTCTTGAAATACTTCATTTTATGGAACGTATGACGAACGTACCAAGATATATTAAAGGGGTTGATGCTTTCAGAAGCAGAAGATTTCTTTCTGAACGATTATTATTATTGTAAAAATAAAATGAAGTGTTTTGAACATAAAATAAAGGTTGTGGGGATGTGGGGACTTGGATTTACGAACGAAATAAAGAAATTTGAAGTATAATTGGAATTATTGTGGAATTGTGGTGTTATGTCCTATTGGGAAGTTTTTTTAACCCACCACACATTTTAAATTCACATCAGATCCTTTTAACTCAAATCAGATTATTCTTTACTAGTTGTAAACCATTGTAATTTATATACTCCATTTTTTATTCCATTTAAAAATATTTTAAATTGTGTTCCAATTCGGAAATAAAAGGTTCTTGAAAAATATCTCCTGTCTATTTGAATGTATTAAAAATTTTAAAAGTAGTATAGGTTTTAACAAGACATAATATCTATAAATTATTATGGGTAATAAATTATTGGAAAGATGGATTTTAAATTTATTTGCATGCGAAGGATCGTGGTAAATTAATTGTAAAAGTTGAAATAAGTAATCTTGGCGCTTTAGACGCAAAAATAAATGAAAATAATAAGCTTGGTTTAAAACAAGACGTGTACAAATTAAAGTTGGTTATAAAGAAAAATAGTTTCATACTTAAATTTATGGTGTAAACTTAAACCTCGATTTAAACAAGAAATTTAAATTGAAGGTATGACATGGCATATTGATTAACTAAGAAGAGGTTTAATTTTTATATTTCAACAGTTTCATTAAATTGTGTAGATCATGCACAAATCGTCAAATGGTTTTTGCCATTTACACTCGCTACTCGCTAGTAGGTATTGATATGGATGACTATTGAAATTACTGGAATTTTATTAAGTAATGTTAAAAATATCCCTTACTATAGTCCTACTTGTATAATTTAATTTTAATATTTCTTAGGTACTGCAATTTTCAGTCTGAAAAAAGGAAACAGATGTTTAATTAAATACATAAAAAAATATTTTATTTTCAAACGGCGTATAACATGGTGTTATAAGACTGAGTAGGCAAGGTATAAGTTTCATTTCTATGACACCACTCCTGAGCGGCGTATAAGTAGGACTTATACTCCGGCGGAGTATAAGTTATATCATTATCTGCAAAAATGTATGACAGTTGCATGACAGTTGCAAAATTGCTTATTAAATTTATTGTCATATTACGATTAGAACGATTCCATTTGAAAATAAAATATGGTATTTTATTCGGAGTATAAGCACTTTCATGTGACTCCGTATGGAGTTAATTCACCTCGCTCCGCTCGGCGCTTACACTTCCGTACTTCGTCACATGAAGTTTCGCTTATACTCTTAATAAAATAAATAGGTATCTATTAGTGGACGCAGAAATGTACAAGAAACATGGTAATATGGTTTTGAAAAACTTATTTGTTACAGGGTGCTTGTGGTTGACCGTTAATTTTTAAAAACCTTGGAAATTGAAAAAAACGTAATTATAATTATTATAATATCTACCGTTAATTTTAAGACCTTACAACCTTAATATTTTTATACCTAAAATAAAATGTAGAATCTAAAAATTCAAAAATATATAAAGTGTTCCATTTAAAATAGGAAAGTTGACAGAAAAATGAAAATATTTTAGTCCACACCGGCAAGCTGAATTAGATATAGATAACCAAATTTTTAAAATTGTATAGTTATTAGTTTTCCATATACAGATCGATGGTCCTCTACGTGACACACCCTGTATATCTAAGGCGGAGTACCTAATCGTGATTTTTTCGAATTCGAGGTTTTGATGGATTTACAGGTTTTGAGGGCCACTGAATCCGTTTTGATATAGGGTGTTTCAATAAGAGTACACCACGATTTGTTTGCCTAAATTTTTTATTAATGCCGATCAATGACACGTGATTTCGGTTTTGAGTACCAGTTGAATGGTTGTTGGATTGTTGACACACAATACAGCGCTACTATATTCTAATGAAGATCCTCACTTAATGGAATCGCATATTAAAGCGGATTTAACAACATTTTGTAATTGGGCATCTAAAAATAACTTAAAAATAAATTAAAGTAAGAGTGTTTATATGCTTTTTAAACATAAGAACAAACCAAATTCAACATTGCGACTAGAATTGGAGGACGAACATTTGCAAGAAGTTGCAAAAATAATATACCGGGGATTATCGTTGGACAAATCACTGAATTGGTCAGAACACATCAAAAGCATTGAAGAAAATATCATCTCACTAATTGGAGCACTCAGAAGGTGCGGGAGTGAAATAAGTGACGAGAGTAAAAACTAGTGTACCATGCATTTATTGAATCGAAATTTCGATATCTAATAACGATCTGCTCTGGTACGGGAAAAGTGGTTCTAAGTAATATTCAGAGATTACAAAATAAAATCTTAAAATATTAAAATTCTTGTACATTTTAAACACGAGCGATAGCGAGTGTTCAAAATGTCTCTTTTAAATCAAAGTTGAAATGTTGCTATGAAAATGAATCAACAAACATCGATTAAGTGACAAAAATCTGACGTTGTTGACAATAGGATTTTTTTCTAAATTAAGTGAAAGAATTGTCTTTTCATAAACGACGTTGGAAAATAGTACATTATAACTACATGTTATGAAAGTGCTGCATTGTTCAATGATATAGACATTTTATTTAAACACGAGCGATAGCGAGTGTTGAAAATGTCTTCGAGTTGAACAGTGGCACTTTCATGACAAGTTGTGTATACTATTTTTTCAAGGTCTCATTTCCGTTTAAATAAAATTGTTATTATTACCAAAACTCAGTAATTAAAATATCTCTCTTACAAAAATCTGACGTTGGTGACAATAGTGATGAAATCAGTAATTACTTACATCACTTGTGATGCTAATGCCAACTTTCTTTTCTAAATTTAGTGACGGAAATGTCATTTTCATAAGCGACGTTGGAAAATAGTAGTTTATGCAACAAGGTAGGAATTGAGAGATTCTGACGAGTGTGAAAATTGCGCCAGAGCGAAGCGACGGCGCAAGAACTCAAGGCAGAATCAATTCCTACCGTGTAGCATACTCTATTTTTTCTCATACCTTTAAGAAAATGGCCATTTCTTTTGCGTGAAACGCGCGAACAAATTAAAACAGCATAACACTGACATTTTGCTTGACACTGTGCGGTGAGCAAATCACCTTGACAACGCATAAACAAACAGAAATAACTCCTGCATATCAGTAAAGGAATGGCTATCCAAGGGGGCAATGTTACCCCCACTCCTTATTTTCCACGACTACCCTAAAAAGACGACTTTGTACCTCCATTTCATTCAAATAAAGTAGCCATTTTCGTGTAGGTATGGGAAAAAAGAATTTGTTTGATGGGTATTTGAACCGTATAGGTGAAAAAAATTCTAATAAATTCTCAACTATTTGTTTTAATTTCTTATCATTCTGTGATATCTCAGTAAGTTAATATTTCAGCAGTGTTGTGTATGTTAAGATGTCAAATTACAGAGATTTTATAGAATGTTATCCAACATTTTCGAAACAGAATAACCCCCTAAATAATAAATCTACATTTATGATTAGTAGTAGATAGTTACTATAACTTTATATTGTTCATACATATTTTAATTTTGAATGAACGCAAAATATATATCTTTTGCATCTCGTTCTTGCCATAACACCCTATTGAACCCACTTTTAAAATTTTTCATATCTAACCAAAACCTACATCAGGAATTCAGTTACAGTATTATCAAAGTAAATACTCCTATAAAATTTAATGTAGTAAAATCAACCATCCTATGCATTTTTGAATATAGTCGCACTACTCGCAATGCTTAGTTCGTAATACATATAAAGAATATAAATGGAATGGTCGCGTAAAGTAAATAAAATTTTATATAGCCTTCTATCTTCCACACTCTAACACATCTGTCTATAATTTTAATAACGGCGATAGTACAGCAAATTCTTGGTTAACTTATTGTTATTTCATGTAATTTGTTTGATTACTATTACTATTGAAGGTACTTTCAAATTCAAAGTCTCGTAAAAATTAATAGGGAAGTTTGCAGATTGAATATTAAATATAAATGTTTGCGACCCACTTAGGATTTAGCTGGAATATTATCGTTATAGTTACGGAGAACATTTGGGAAGTCATTTAATAAATGCGGGAATAAACTAATAGTTGATAATAACTGAGCTAGATTGCTACAATTGCTTTGGTAATTATAGTTAGTATTTATTCCAAACTTATGTGCTCTTTTATAACCTAGTCTATGGATGTTTTTTATTTTTCTTTGCATCGATGTGTTATATTTCACACCACTATCAATATAATCAATCAATCTGTTTTTTTTTGTATTTGCTTCAATAGAAATATAGGTAGGTACATTATAAAAATGATGCGTACGTACATGTGACAATAAAAAGCTATAAGCTACTCAACAAAATTACTTTTCTATGTATCTATAGCACAATTTTAATATTTACTGTACATTCAAAGCGAACTGGTTTCATTCAAGTTAAATTTATCATAACGAGAATTTAAAAAAATTTGTAATTGAATTTTTCATTTTTTCAGATGATGCAATGAAGTGAGCTCTTTTTTTAATTGAAGGTAGGTAAATAAAAATGTTTTTCTACTCCTTTTAAATACGAGTACTCATTAGTTACGACTTGGAGCCGTTTCAGATGTTTTCGGCACTTTAAAACACGCTCGAAGTTTCATTAGTCACGGCTTGAATTTTGTTGATATAAATCAAGTTGGTAGTTTAGCATTCAGAATTCTTTCAAGTGAAACTCAAAAATTTTAGTATTTTTTTGATGGTCGTAGAAAAAGTATAGTACAGTTGGCGCCACGGAAAATGGGACACAAAAATTTACCCTGTGTAAACGGGATTTTAGTTCAATACATCCACCTGCATCATAGTCCAGTTATATTAGACAAAAAAAAAGCGTTTGTTCGGGAAAAATTACCACCTGGCTGTGTTTTTGTACAACCTCACTTCGTCATTGTAAACATGGGTGCAAAAAATTAACAACTGCAAGATTTAAAGTATGTTTAAATAGATATTTCACATGGTCACTTTTTTAATTTGCAATTAGCACCGCTGATGAACAATTGCATTTTTCAATCATAATCAATGAATTTCGATCGGGATTTTTTACAAAACCCTCGTAGAAGATTGTTTAATAAAATGAGTTAGTTAAAAACTCAACCTTCTTCATAATAAATTAGTAATTTGTTATTAACAATTATGAGTTCTATTTGAATTTTCCTCATAACTCATTTACATTTTACGTCGTAAATTTTTGAGGGTATGCGGGCACAATAGAGGTGTTATTTTTCGAAATTAAAATCCATTAAACATGTTCTGGGAAGCCAGGAAAATTAATCGATGCGTCGCTGCATCGCCGGCTCGCGCGCTTTTCTTCCTAGAATTGAGGTTTTTTCGAACTGAGGCTCCGGTTTGGGAACCAAAAGTCACTTTTTTCCTTGCTTTTATGGAACGTTCGTTTTTATATTTACGGGAAAAAGATACACCTTTTTGAGTCAGGTGGTTGCATGTGAACCTGGTGGTAAAATTGGGAATTTCTAACATTTGTGCTCTTACCAAAGACTACGGAATACTATGAAAATTATGGAATAGATTTAGTTGTTTGGAAATCGTTTTATAAAAGTGAAATTATAACAAATTTTATTATTATTTCAACTAATCAAGTTACTATTATACTGACAGTAGCTAATTAGATTTTAATTAATTATGCTTTTTTTAAATAAATATGACCAAATAACTATGTATAAAGCATTAGCTCTCAAAATATCAAGAAAGCTTTTGGAAATGAAAATTTAGAGAATAAAATTCTCTACAAAACAGTTCCTAAGTATTTTTTGCGTAAATCTATTATTAAACAATCTACAAAGAAATTAGTTGAAAATTTTAGACATATAATTTGTCTTTTTGCAATTTAAACGTTTCCAGCAAAAGGAATGGAAAAAAAGTCTACATGAAAGTTGTAGGCAGCATAACGGGCAATAATTTTTGTTTAAACAATTTTTTCAAACGAAGCGTATTTCTCGCGCAAGAGATCGCCAAAATTGTGCATTCGAGAATTTTATCTCGATAACATTGAAAAGAGCTGGGTACAATAGAAAGAGATATCCAATTTGGTGTACCGTAACAAAAAAACAGATATTTAGTTAATGCGTAGATCTAACAAAACGACTAGAATGTAGAATCATTAGTGCCATTACTTTCTTTTTTTCGGGAAGGTTCTATGAATCGTTTACATCTTCATGGCGAAAAGTAAATTCTTCTTGGTTGTTTGATGCAACAAGCAAGATTTTCGTCGTCTTAACGCTCATCTTCGATTTCCTCGATTAATGATATTTTTGGTGCTACATTGGAGCATGATTCCCCGCAACGATGTAGGCAAATAGCTGTACAATACTGTTGCCTTTTCCGACAGCCACACGCTTTACCACAATTTGTCGTGCATTTGCAAGAAATAAATTTTAAGACTGACTGGGGAACAGCTTCTCCGCTCATCGTTACAGGCATTAATTCTAAAGGGTTTTTTTTCCATCCCCAATCTGTAGGATTTTTCTGATTTTGTACTTGATAGTATGTTCTATGAGTATGATGTTTTGCAGCTTCTTCAGTTGGTGGTAGAGTGGCAAAATTTAATTTACTTGTTGTGGAAGATTTCAGAAAGCATTTGTATCTTAATGTATTGCGAAGTTCGGTCGCGTTTGTCTTGGCAATTTTCTAATTTTTTCCTTCATACCGAGCAATGATGAAACGTTGTCCTGCAAATTCAAATCGACGTTTTCTTCTTTAAATTTATTCACGAGATTATGGGGGTCAGGATTTTTCTCTAGGACTGTGATGAATCTGGTATTTCCTATGCTGAAAAAGGAAGACGTTGTGTCGCATCCACTGAAGGCATACAGAAAAAGAATATTTTCGGCAATAGTATCCCCATAGTTCAAACTACTTGGCGCAAAATTTTTTTCATTGGTATTTCCTTTCTTCGGTTTTTTGAAGAAGACGTTGGTGACATTTTTTGGGCACAGTCCGGTAAGGAGAACAAGCAGGTCAATGTCCGAACCAATTATGACAACTCTATTGTAGAAGTTGGCGTCGTGGAGGGCCAAATTGACGATAAGAACATCGGCGTCTTCAACTGCCGGAATAACGCAGATTGACGAATTTTGTAGATAAGTGGTTAAACACTTTATAAAATTCTTTTTATTGTTCTCATTTGCCAAAAATTTGTCCTGGTTTATGTGAATAATTGTGATCTCGTCGAAAACAGTGTAACTCGCCCGTTGCTTGAAACAACGTCGCAAATTTTCAAACTATTCTAAACTTCTGATATAATTTATTTACGATTTCGAAAATTACATCTGGCGCGAGAAATACGAGTTGTGAGAAAAAATTGTTTAAACAAAAATTATTGCCCGTTATGCTGCCTATAACTTTTATCTAGACTTTATTTCCATTCCTTTTGTTGGAAACGTTTAATTTGCAAAAAGAAAAATTATGTCTAAAATTTTCAACTAATTTCTTTGTAGATCGTTTAATAATCGATCTGCGCAAAAAATATATAGAAATTGTTTTGTAGAGAACACTTTTTTTGCTGAAATTAATATTAAAGCTGTTATTGCAAAATATCCAAATCACTCCTTTAAATCAAGATGGTGGCCTTCCACCAAGATGTGGCATCCCGCATTTTCAAATTTAAACTCATCTTAGACCACCCTAACCGTAACCAAAAAATCGTGCCTCCCGGAAGAACTGCGATTTGCTATACCCCCAAGATACTGCAAAAATTAGCCAGATTTAGTGAGAGAGCGGCAGCAAGCGAGACCGGCGATATGGTAGGGCACACACTAGCTAGCATGCTGTCGCGTGTTGGTCGCCGGCTTGGCCCAACTGTGCATGAATATCCCTGTATATCATTCGAGCTAGGATTACTGTATTAACATACAAGTTATACGTTTTTAAAAAATGTTGTTGTATATTAGTAGTAAAACAAATTATATTTTTATTTTATTTGTTATTATTATTAAATTATTGTACTTTAACCTTGTCAACCATTGCTAACTCCGATCGTTATTATTAGAGTTACAAGTCGGTTAAATTAGCAAATTGGTTTAATTTTTCTCTCAAAGAAAGGTGAAAACAGAAAAACAATTAAACATGCGATTTTCGAAATATTCACAAAAATAACTTTTTTTTAAATGTATGTTTTTACATATTTTGAAAGGACTCTGGGACCTCTATTTCTGTGAACTTTTAGGCTTAATAATGAAGTCTACTAACGAATGTTCAACTACTTAAAATTGGGACTACCATACTATGCTTTCTCAGTAATATAATTCTATTACAATGAAGCAGTATTATATCAATGTACAATTCTATTTCATTCCAGATTTGAAACTTCGACGGCGCCCTGAACAAGTGCTGACATGTATTATAATAAACAAAAACACTTATACGTTGATGATTATATCACATGTACAACAGTATAATTAAATTGAGACGAGAAAGTCAATTTGAACACTATGATGACATGATCATTGTTCCGAGATGGCGTAAACTTTATAAAGAGCTTATGAATTAGCATATTATACCAATTTACTTGATACGCGGATTTAGATATTAAAATTTATGTATGCACTAAGGTACTAAATAGTAGATTAAGGAAGGGAGCGATAAGAGTGACTACTATAATGGTGATTAGGGAAAATTTATAAAATTCACATGTACAACAACGCTACACTGTTGAATCTAAAAAGGTTTATATCCAGGTTAATGCAAAATATTTATTATGGTTTAAAATTTCCTGTTCTGTAAGCACCTAAAAAATAAGACAAATAATAAATTTCTCAATTTAGGTAATGTGTAGGATGGGTGTTATATTAAATTATATTGTGTGACTACATTTATTTTCATTTACTGAAATAAATTTCGATGTCACGTCATATTTAAGTACCTACATATTTGTCTGGCCCTGCTAAATACATTTTAATCCTTAATGTGCCCATTGTTTATTTTTACAAAAGAGAAAGAGAAAATAATGACAGTATGTATACATGGCGTAGGCTACTATTGTAATAAATTGCCACAATTAGTTAAGGATCATTGTTTTAATTTATAATTAAGTAGGTACTATTCTACAGGAAGTGTGATAAAAGCTTTAGATAAATTTGCCATATAAGTACGTTCCTTAATGGAAGCTTTATTGTCTCACGCTTATATGGTAGTAAATAGCTTATCGTAAAACTAGAAATAAACATTCGATTTACAAATTAAAATTGGTACAACACAAGAATGATCAACGGTGCACAAGGCACAGACACATGAAACTGCTTTATTACGCTACTACAATCGGAAGAAGTTTCAATAAAACTCGAAACACCCTCTGATTTTAAATCAAAATGCCATTAAACAATATTAAATGATATTACTTTACTTTCAAGCTCAATGCTACATGCATGTAATTATATAGCATTGAGCTTATTTTAATTATAAAAAAATATTGATAAGCATTCACATTAAAATATAAATTACTTATACACCACAAGCACTTTTCTCGAAGCTGTTTTCACAGCTAACTTTAAGTTGCAAAATGTTACATTCGGCACGGTTCTGGAAAAATGATTTCACTTTAAAAATTAATTACTTATTACAGTAACTAATTTGCTATACCCTGAGCTCAATTCAAGCCGGAGATTCAATTTCACTGGCATTTTGTTTAAAAAGCACATAGGAGTACTTATTTATTAATATTCTTTAATTCAAAAAGTTTAATATTTAAATTTTTGACGTCCAACTTTAATTTAATCGAAACTTCAGAACAGCTGAACTAAAGGGGCCAAATTTTAAGTGATATACGGGACCGCTGGTATGTATTTCAGTGACAAGAGGAATGTAGAGTAATTCATTTACTACTGGAAAGTAAATTAACAAACGTAGTGAAATGTTCAGTTGATGAGACATCATATATGATGGAGTCTCTAGCGAAAGTAGATGATAAAAGAAATATTAAAAAAATATCAAAATGAAAAATATTGTAAATTAATGTTCTTAGGCTAACATGTACTTAGAAGAAAATCAGATGTGATCAATACTAGAAATGGAAGTCGTATGTAATTATTACATATGTGAAATTTCAGTTGAATTCGGCATTTGTAGGTGAAGGCCCAGTTTTTCAAAATTTTTTACCTTGAATAGTTGGATCTCCGTCGGTGTACCTATGTTCAGTTACAGCGCCTGATCCTTGTTTCCGATGGCGAGAACGTTCTTTCTTTTTCAGTTTTTACAAAAACCTGTCATTTACTTGAAGCTCGGAGCTGTAGAATGAACATCAAGTATCAGTTTCGTAGTGCATAAGATAATATTGAAAGTATTTACAGTATGGTGGTGTGACTGTGTTGTACACTGAAAGAACTCATAAAAAGTTTAATAGACATTTAAAAGAAGAACAATGCGTGAATTTAAAGTTGTCGTTTTCGGATCTGGGGGTTGGGAAAAATGCATTGACGGTTCAGTTTGTATCCGGATGTTTTATGGAAAATTATGATCCCACAATTGAGGACTTTTATCGTAGGAAAATCGTAAAAGTAGATAGTTCCCCTTGTGTCCTCGAAATCTTGGATACTGCAGGTACGGAGCAATTTGCCAGCATGCGCGACGTCTACATAAAGAATAGATAGGGATTCATGGAGGTATAAAGCTTAACAAACTACCAGACGTTTCAGGATATCCGTCTGATGAAAGAATTAATAACTAGAGTATTCCTAAAATGTTCAAATCTTGGGGTCGAGTATAGCGGGTACCCTCTAATATTTAAAGCAGACGATTGGTTCCATCCCTCTGCCTGGAGTTATACTACAAAAGTAGGTACCAATCGTTTCATAAATAGTATATTAAGTATGGAGAACGGTAATAGTTTACTAGAATAAAGTTCATGTAAAAAAGTACTACTTACATAAGATATTTTATTATTATAAGATTTTCCTATTGTTAATAGTTATTTACATTCGAGTGCGTGTAGGTTCTATTTTACAGTGCGACAGCTTTGTTTGAGGCACAAGCCGTCAGGCGAGTGCCTTATTAGCTGGAGCGCTGGAAAATAGTTCACGCACGAGATTTGTATAAAACTTTTTGGCCGACGATAATGTAAATAATTTTTTTTCTACGAAAATGCGGAATGACGTTTTTTCTGACAAGATAATCAAACTTGAAAGTAGGCTTTTGAAAAACTAGTACGGAAAATTAGTGTGGAAATTTTTTTCCGCACACATTTTTTAAACTTTCCGCACGCAAACAAAAACATAAAGAAGTACTTACATTTAGTTATAATTGTAACATTTATTTAATACCTAACAACCGGAGGAGTGCACATTAGTTCATTGCTTTCGCTTTAGTTTTGAAACTCCATGTTTATATTCACGTAATTTGATCTCAAAATCAAAATTATTTCGATGACAGGACACAATTTATAAACTGTCAACAGCTATGAGTTTTCAGTTCTATGACAACAAACTCACTTGATGTTTTTTTTAATTAGAAAAAGATTTACAAATAATTTTATTTTTTACGAATTCCACGTTTTCGTAGAAAAAATCGTATGTAACACGCTTGCGGAAATGGCCCATGACAATACTCGTGTGATTGCAGCACTCGCTATCGCTCGCGTTGCAAATTTCACACTCGTATTGTCATGATGCGTTTTCCGCACTTGTATTACGATATACTATTTTATGCAATAATTTATGTCAAATAATTTCCGAATCGAAAGTTATTTATCATAGGTTTGAAAACATAGTGTGCCATTTTGAACCATACAAATGTCAAAACTATTTAAAAAAATTGACAGTTTTGGTTGAATTACGATTAGTGAAAAACCTAAAATATAAAATGTGTAATAGCGAAGAGAGCATAATTTTAACGCCCCCCGAAATAAGGGAGTTGGCGCAAAATGCGACATCGCAATTGCTGCCACCAAAATCAAAGCCCAGGTACGAAGCACAATACAAGGTATTTAAGAAGTGGTTGACAGTTGACGGTAAATAAGTAGAGTTTTTCAAAAATAGATGGCACTGCAACGATTTTAGTTTTTATAAATTAAGTTTTAACAATAGGAAAATCTTATAATAATAAAATATCTTATGTAAGTAGTACTTTTTTACATGAACTTTATTCTAGTACAGATGGATTTTTTCTAAATGTCCACAAACGTCCAGTGTTTTTTTTTTGTTACTTTACCGCATAGTTGGACCATTTACAACACAGCGAGCGTAAAAATCAGGTTACATTTGCTGTGTATCGCATTGTAAAGTTTGCTTTAAAGTTTAGGAGAGCAAAAAATTACATACCGTTCAGTAATTTGTAAACAAAACCTACTATGCTTTTAATTAAAACAGTAAATACGCGAATTTGACGGATCGTGCAAAAAAAGATATTAACTAAACAGGGAAACTTTAAATAAATCTATAAAAATCGATTGCATCAAATATAGGTAGATACGATTTAAAAGTGGGCAACAACAGATGAAGAAAATGTGGAAAAACATTAAAAAACCAATAAAAGTTGATTCAATTAATGAAAACTGATCTCAACAAACTGCTAAAAGAAACAGGGAACGTAATTTAAATAAATGAAAATTTGTTTAAAACCAATCTGTTAAAACCAGTCTGTTTCATGGACCAATAAAATTAAGTCAACCAAAAACTAGTAAAACAAGCAACATCCAATGTTTGGATGTGTAAATTAGTACTTTTATCAACTTTTATTCACAAAAAATGCACTCAATAGAATCCATTGCACTAACTAATGATTAATCAACCATTACATTTTAGTAAAAACGATATATTACTCTATTTCGGCACGTTTATTTTGAAACACTAAGTCTAACCTTAAAATTTAAAATCAAGGATCGCTTGAATGAATTATAATAATCGATGGAATTTTGTCCATAACTTCAAGTGAGCCATTGAAAACTGTTTCCAATAAAGTAGTAGCTACAACAAATACGACGTGATATGTGATTTAAACCAATGTAAATCGGTTTAAAAACATTCAGTCTGCTTCACGAACCAATAAAAAGCTAGTAACCCTAATGTATAATTACCTTTCAAAATTTTAGAGATCGTAGTGAGAATCTAATTTATATCACCCTGTATAGCATTAAATCCGAATGATTATTCTGTCATATCTATAACATATGGCTCTAAAAAGGAAGTAGATTTATGTTATATCAATATATCCAGTACAAGATAAATGACGAAACATAAATTACATTTTACGATTGTTGCAAGATTTTTTTTATAAAACATTTCATTGTAATAAGTATTCATTTCAGTTTGCAAAACAGCTCACAAGATTATTTCTCGTTCAGTGTAAATAACATTCCTTCGCAGATGTTTGTCTGAGTTATTAAAGCTAGTATTCTATATTCTCTTACAGACTGAGACAGTGTATAGTATTCCCAAAAACTCTTTCACAAAATTATCCGCACATTCTTTAAAACAAATAAATGAGAAGCTTCCGTAATAAAATTGTAGATTTGTGAGAGATAAATCTAAAGGCACAATCTGCCCGTTCACGATAATAAATTCAAATCTTTGTATAATAAGAGATGATAGTAATAAAAGAAAGGAAAATATGTAAGTATACATGAGATGTTTCCACAAATTTGGTATTTGTGGTGGAGTGATTTCATTGCTGTTTTGTTCCTTTTCCTTGTCCTAAGATTGAATAACTTTAAAAATTTATGAGCACTTTTTAAGGTAAAGGTTCTCTAATCGAAATACTGTTTCTCTTAAATGAATGGTCTAGTACGAGTAGTAATTAGATTAAATCAGTAAAATATACGCTACTGTGGTTTTTAGATGAAGCTGATTAGCAAAAATTAGTGTTTAAATATATTATTGTTATTTATAAGATAAAGATTATGTCAACTGTATAGATATACAGTTTGTAATTCTTATCGATTATTCTGATTCATTTGTAAATTGAGAAAACATTCGTCGGGACGTCGGGTACATGACCCCCTTTATTTATTAAAGGTAGTGGTTTTTGTGTAAGTGAACAGCGTAAATGCGATGGACGAACGAAGAGGCGTAAACGATTTTTTTTCAGATAAACGTTTATACTCTAGATTTACCCCCTGTTTGCTTTTAAAACAAAGATGTAGGTACCAAAAATTATAAAAACCACTTACACAGTAGGTATTGAAAAATAAATCCTTCAAATTTTGAAGGCACCCAGGCAATTTTAATACTTGTCACTGAGCGTCTGATATTTTAATTCAAAGTAGAAAACATGTGTTTTTTAAAACACATAACTTAAATGTTTCTTACACGCATAATAATTGATGAAAATATGTATATGTAGTATGGCATATTTATTGTATGTTTTAAGTGGATATAGAATTTTTACGGATTTTACAAACTTTACAAAGATAACTTCATTTTTGATCAAAAGCAATACCTATAGAATTCTTTATTTCATTATTTTTGGAAATAAAAATAGTTTCTAGAGAAGTTTATAAAACGAATTGCATAGGTACTATACTTTTTCTACGACCATCACAAAAATACTAAATTTTTTGAATTTCACTTGAAAGAATTCTGAATGTGACACTGACAAACTCAAACTACCAACTTGATTTATGTCAACAAAATTCAAGCCGTGACTAATGAGTACCCGTATTTAAAGGAAGCAGAAAAAGAAGAAAAAAAAAGCTGTCGGATTATGTCCATATTTTTATTTTAATATATACTCCTGGTCAAAATTAACGCATCACCTAGAGTTATCATTCTCTAATGACTCTTGAGCTTTTTATAAGGGTGGGTTAGTTAACTGTTTTTTCTATGATACATTTTAAATCTCAAAAATGTGATTTAATGGTTAATTTTCTGTTTCATACTGAAAAACTTAAATTAACAAAGTTCACTTTGAAATTCTCTTTGCGTTAATTTTGACCAGAAGTATCTTATAAAATATACAAGAAACTTTGTTTAATATTGACAGACCCAAATTATGTTTTTTAAATAGAACGCTCTATATTATTATATTTTGGATTCTACAGCGTGATCAAGAATGACTGAATCTGTTGGTATTAAAAAAATAACTAGTGGAATTGGTACTATTGACTTAAACATCCGTAAGGGCGTTGACGCGCACATCTTACTGTCAACTTCTGACAATCTTGACAATCCCAACATAACAATACTTCACCATAATATAACCTTAGATTTTGTAAACTGAAATTTTTAATTGTGACAATCAGGTTTGCAAGTCATACCACAAAAAAAAATCCTAATTTCGCAACTGTTTTAATACCAACAGATTCAGTCATTCCTGATCACGCTGTACATTTAATTTGATGTACGGGGTGATTACAAAATGACGCATAACAGCTCTCCGGTACGTTTTAGGGGATCGTTAGTGGAGCCTAAGAAAATTACTCTATATGGTTTATTTTTTAGTTATTAAAGAAAAACTCATTAGTAAATTTGGCAACACATCAAGTATTAACTGGTGGGATGATAAAAAGCTTTGTTGTTACTTTTATATTATTATAAACTCGTGCAGTTTCCAAACCATTGTAACGGCCTTCAACAAATGCTAATAACATGTTTACATATTCCCCATTTGTGTACATTTTTTGCACAACAAATTATTTTCAGGTAGATAATATTAAAATGTCAGGTTGATAGACAATTGCATATGTACACTAGATACGCATTTGATTATTAATGCTCATTCACAACCACTTTGCATATGTGACATAACAATAAAACATAATGTTCGACCAATAGTGGCAATATTAATTGACAGTGACAAATGTTTAGATTTTTCTATTGGTCGAAAGTTATGTTTTATTGTTATGTCACGTATGCAAAGTGGTTGTCAATGGGCTTTTAATCGGGATGGAGATTTTATAACATCGTTGCAAATGCCTTTTCACCATACCTCTTAATATGTACATATACAACAACTATGCCAAATTTTTATCATAAATTATTGTGCGTGTAAGAACTATTTAAGTAAAGGGTTTGAACAAATACATGTAGGTACATTGCATTTAAGATCTCATATCTCAGTGGCACATTGTCCGAGCGCTTTCAAACTTGATTATATTTTGGGATGAGAAGACAGAAATTTTAACTTTGCCCAAATAACGGCCAACCTAATATACAGGGTGTTTTATACGCAATTCTCAAAAAAGTCATTTAGTAAGCTCCCTTTACTTTGGAATATATGCAAATTTTTCTTTAAGAAGCGCTGTGAAAAATTAATAGTCCCGCGGTAATGATAGAGATGAACGTTGCATTTTGTGAATAAAGAGTGATACTTGGCACACATGTCATTTTATGTTGCGTTTTCATATCAATTCGGAAGTATTCGGAAACTATTCAACAATCTTGAGTGGCACGGAAAACATACATGAAAAAACATCTAGCGGAAATACATAGTTGTACTCGTATTAAAAAGACTTCGATAGAAAAAAATTTTAAAGGAATTTAAAAAATATGCAAAAAAAATAATTTTAAACCACGTTAAAAGATTAAAATATCTAACAAATTGTTTCCTTTTCAAGACGTTGATAAAAAACCTTCAGGTAAGTATCAGTTGTCTTAAAACTAATTTATTGTGTTACCCACGATTTCTTTGCAACTCTTAAATATAAAATTTGCATTAATTCAGGTAAGTCGTTTTTGAGTTATCGCAAGTACAGACAGATACATACAGGCAGAAGACAGACATCATGGCGAAAATAGTCATAATGGATTCAGGGGTCCTCATAACGTGTAAGTATTTTAAAATCTCGGAGTCGAAAAAAATCACGATTTTATACTTCCTTATTACTTTTAGAATAAGAAAGTAAAAAGTTTACTGAATTTTCCTTGGCTTATTTAGGTCGCTTTAGGTTGCTTATTTGGGAAAAGAGGTCTTAATTTTATCTTGTTTCACATTTAAAATAAAAAATCTGATATATTCAGCACCTGATTTTTTACATTGCTTCATGTCTGCTATCAAAATGTATGTGTAATTGGAAATGCAAAATAAAATAGGTAGAATGTGATAAATGATGGATAAACTATCACTGAAAAGTCCATTTATTGGCCTTATGTAACAATTTATCAAATCTATTGCTGTAACGTGATAAAATTATCAACGAAAATTCAGTAAAACTAGCACACACAAACGCTCAATTAATAAAATGCAAATGAAATTACAAATGCCTGTTCAAAATTACATTTTAATTTATTGATTACCCAGTAGCGTACATGAAAACTCATAAATAAATATAAAATTTAAATGACTATTGGATGAACAAATTGGTATAAATATACGTAGTACAACGATTACGTACCCATTATTCCTATACATACAACACATTATTTTAGAATATCTCTGCGATAACACAATAGGGAATACATACAATACAAAAGCTTGATATCATTTATCAAGTGCTGGTTAAGTTTGTGCTAGATCTGGGTAGACGGTAGACGCATCATTATCATCCATTGTGGTGGTTTGTCGTTGGTACGTGACTGACCACAAACCAAACATTTCGTATTTAGACAATCAGTTTCTGCTTGAGACGTTCCAAGATTTATTATTGTGTATATCACAAGAAAACATTTTAGTGAAAAATTGAAATTTTAAAATTGAATTATGAGGTTTGTGTCGTCCAGTATCTCGCCTTCTTACCTAATACCATATGATCAAAAACAATTTAGATAAAGGGTGGCTTTGGAATTCTGAATTTACCTTGCATGTTTGATTCATCGTCAGTAGTTGAAATTATATAGGTTTGTAAGCTAATCAGCTTGTCAAATAAAACTTAGTTATTAAACTACGGGTTTATTTTCCATTTTTTGAAATTTATTATCTATTCACCATGGCCACCCTTTATCTAAATAATTTTTGATCATATGGTACTACTAAAAAATCTAATGTGTCCTCCATATGACTTCCTTATACAACTTGAAGTATTAAAAACTCCATAAAATATTATAGATATGGAAGTCACATTACTAAAATTTTTGATTGCATTTTTTTACCAATGTCACATTCGAAATGGTAAGTTATTTATTTGCAAAAAATCAGATATGATATTTGCAATACAAATGCCAAATTATCTTCGTAGAATTATCTCCAATTTTGTAGACATTTTTTTGAAGCATTTCCAAAGAAAGTTCAAATGAAATATATTAGAATTAATTAATGTTAATAATAGAACAATCTACCAGATTCTTCCTTCTTCAGGATATTAAAAAACTAAAATGCCCAGGTTTTGTTCAAAGACTGAAATATGAAATTTGCCCCATTTTACACTAGTATTTTCAACAATTAGTAATAAATAATACCTAAATAATTACAATACATTTTATCGTGTTAATTTACTTAAAGTATGGCATGTGGTATGTATGTATATCAAATTAATAAAAAAAAAACCTTGATTTCAAATATGTATGTCGCAGCCTTCTAGTGAAATTGGCCGTTTCATGAAAAGTGTGGACATTGCATGAAGCACTGCCAAATACTGAAATGAATAAACATTACACCAAAAGGCTAGACATTTTAGACGTTTCATGAAATGCTAACACGTTTCTGCCTATTGATGAAATAATGGAATTTTACACTACGTGGCTGATTTCCTTAGACTTTTCATGAAGTGCTGCAAATTCAACTTGCGTTCTAATGTGTTTTACAAATAAATAGGTAGTCTAGTTTTTTCATTTTAAGCTTAACTTTTCTACGTAGAATAGTTTATAATTACTACGACATACTAAAGTCTATAAATGTTAGTTTCATCTTTTATACCTAGTGTATTGAATTATAACTTTTTAAATATATTTATGTTCAAAATAAACATAGTTTTCTAATTACTTTCTTATACGAAGTAATAAGAAAGTATAGTAATCGTGATTTTTTTCGACTTCGAGATTTTGATGGATTTACACGTTTTGAGGGCCTCTGAATCCATTTTGACCATTTTCGCCATGATGTCTGTCTGTCTGTATCCACCATAACTCAAAAACGACTTATCGGATTTGATTCAAATTTCATATTTAAGAGTTTGAACAAATTTGTGGGTGCCAAATGTTTTTCATCTAACACCAACACACCTGAAGATACTTTTAGGTTTTTTAGGAATATCTTGAAAAATAAACAATTTACGAGATTTTTTTATTCTTTAACATTGATTTAGAATTGAATTTTGAACAAATTTTGTTTGAACTTTTTTTTTAAATTCCGTCAAAAAAATTTCAAAAAAACTAGATATTCTTAAAACACATATTTCTCATAGCGCGCGTTGATAGTTGAATCCGACGGTCGAGGTGGTAGACATGTGTCCATTATATGGCTGCCAAACGGAAGGTCCCGGGTTCGAATCCCAGAAGGACGGACCATTAGTTTTTTTTTATTTTACCGGTTTCTCTGGTACCGAAAACAATAATAATGAATAAATAAATGTAATTTCATACCGGGAGATTTTTTTAAGTGAGTAATAGGTCAAAAATTTAAAATAAAACACATTTTTGTCGGAAAATTCAGTTATAATGAGTGGGACAAGGACAGATTTACGCGTATTGCAATAAGTGCGACAGAGACTATTTTAAAATTGCTGGAAACCCTCAAAATTTTTACAAGAAATTTAAATTAATTTCTTTAGGAAAAGTAATTATTGTGATACTATCCGTATAAGAATGTCATGTGTTGGGCACATCAGATATTTTCATTAGAAAGCAAGTTGAATTTGCAGCATTTCATAAAAAGTCTAAGGAAATCAGCCACCTAGTGTAAAATTATCCATTATTTCATTAAAAGGCAGAAACGTGTTAGCGTTTCATGAAACGTCTAAAATGGCTAGCCTTTTAATGTAAAGTTTATTCATTTCAGTATTTGGCAGCGTTTCATGTAATGTCCAGACTTTTCATGAAACGGCCAATTTGACTAGAAGGCTGCGACATGTACAAATCAAATATGAAAAAGTGATTCTGTTGGCGAAAAAACTTTAATCTTACCTGATCGAATTGTAGATAAACACGTGCTAGTATAATGTCAAAACGGATTTTTGAATAAATGAATAATGTATTCCAACGTCCGTGAGACAAAGTGTATAGGGTGCTACATTTACAAATCATAAGTTGGATCTGTTCACAACAGAACATCCTGTATGTTTTAACTAAATAATAACTCTACAATCTCACATCTTTGGGACACTTTGTACAGACGATGATATTTAAAAATTATTCCCGAGACCCCAGTCGCACTAGTTTCCAAGAAAAAATCTCAAAGTTAACAAAAATGCATGGGCTCTATGGGATGTTACTTAACGGCTAAACTTTATGTGCTTGGGCGATAAAAAGAGCTTGAAAATTTTATCCCAGTCTAAGTACTATACCATGATGAGAATACCATTCAAAATTTCGAACAGTTTCACTTCGTACATTTATTGTAATAAATAATAATGTATCGTCGTATCTAAGTATTAATTACATAACCTAACCTAAGTATTATATTATAAAAATTATTATACGCATTTTTAATCCGAATAAAATAACATTTTAATTCTATTACAATAAAAAGGAATTATTAGTTAAATCGACGTGTTTAATTACATATTTCCATTTAGATAATAATTGAGGTTTTCAATAAAACAACGTTCTCTGTCCGTCCTGACGCGTCAAGACACCCTAATGACCGTTGCCATTGCGCTTATCATCTATCTCTCAAAATTGAAAACCTTAATTGGAATTGATTAATTTTCAATAGTTATGGATTTGAACTAATAATAAAAGATCATAATCGGGAAAGGGTCTAGTAGGTTCCTTAAGCAAAATTGATAGCAAATGTTTCTGTGTGCTACTAAAGCTATAAATTCAATTTGAATTTTGAAAATGAATATTTTGTCATAATATCCAAAAGTGAAAACAGTTTACAAAATATTTGTCTAGAACAGCATTAAGCACTGTGTTTTTGGAGTGAGCAAAGTGCTTGTCGTTGTTAACACATGGCTTATGCGGGTATGTGTATACACGTGCCATTTACTGACAATGTTAATTAAATGCAGAACGCGTCTCTCTGCAACAGCACATAAACAAAACGTTTCTCCCAACTTTACCATCGTTTCGCATAAAGCATCAAATCGAGCTGATATAGCAAAGCACCAACGTTGTTCAAACAACCACACTCATATTAATTTCCTATTTCTATAAAATTAATCAAGTGAAATAACGACGTCTCATCTATTACTATTTCTGATGGGGGAAAACGGAAAAAATATAACAAACGTTTCGTAAACAAAGCAAATTATTAATAGAGTACCTTCGTCTTTATTTATTAGAAATTTCCTGTTTTCCTGCAGCGTGTGTAAATGGTAAAAAAGTAGTTTTGTTAGTGACGCATTAAAGTTGTGCCATCGTCATCTACAACATATAAAAAAATAGTTTCACAGTAACCTTTATCATTTTAGTCAAGAAACTTTAGCCAGTGCAATTTTCATTAAAATAAATTCAAATTACTGAATAAAATAAACGATTTTCCAATAGAAAAATCTTAAATAATTGTCACTGTAAAAGAATCGGCCACGAACATTAATTTTATTTGCAAATTTTTTTACTGTGATAGAGTTTTACTTATCATTAATCTCAGATACTGTCAATTTATTAAAATGTTTTAGGTTGAAATACTAGGTAATCAATTTATAAGAAGAAAAAGAATTCATAAAATTTTCCATGCCCTTACTTTCGATATCGGAAATTTGATTGTAAACGTAAATTAAATTTCGTTTGCCATCTGCATAAGAATTAAAAGGAAGTCTGTAAAACACAATTTATTTTCCAGTATGCCATATTATCTTGGCTATAAAATATAAACCATTTAGTTTCGCACCATAAATCAAAGTGTATCTTAGCTATTTAAACTATAAGAACAACTTTTTAGACCACTTACCATTAATACCAAATGTCAAACTGTCTACCAATAAAAACAACAAATAAATTTGATATTAAATGAGGATTTTTCAATCGCACAATTTAAAATATTTCAATATTAGTCACATTAACTTTATGTCGTTAATCACACGTTAGGTTTTCTGGTACATTTCATTGTAAAACCATTAAGTTCATTTCTTATAACAATTTTAATTACCGAGATTTCTTTCTGTCTAAATTTCTTTGTCTTAAAAAGTCGAGCGGTAGTAAAGTGGTTCGGTTATTGCCTTAACCTCCAACATTAGTTTGCGACAAAAAGGGTCGAACCAATATAAAAACGTGCCCTTTCCGGCACCGGATTATATTAATGATTATTCGTTTGACATCGGATCACTTTTAGGAAAATAATGGCTAAGGAGTTTGCTTCCTACCCACAAATAAATGACAAACAAGTAATAACATTATTTTCTTTGACATGTATCTTCTTTTTATTGCTCATATGATAAACTAATTATAATGAAGTATTAACAGTGTCATTTTTTCGATTCTCAATTTTTTAAATAGAATTCTTCAAGTAAATCTCACAAACACTTATTTTGTACTTACATTGTTTTATCAAAAAAATAAAAATCCAGAATGATTATAATCATAAATATATTCTGGGTTTTGTCGGGACATCGAAAAAAAAAATAACTTCCGGTTCTTGTATATCTAGCAGAGTAATCTAGCTTAATACCTAACCAAATCAAGTGTGAAACTTATTCTGATGAAGCCAGCAGCATGCCTAGCGAAACAACTATCAAGCTATTGAATTCAATGCGACGAAACCCAGAAGATGTTTAATAATTCCTACATATAACACGGAATATAATATACCTTATATAAAAGATAGATACAAATGTTATTCAGAATAAATATCTGTGTCCAGCACTTAACTTTTTTATACGATGCGAATATTTTTACAATTTAATTCTAAATCAACACTAAAGAATAAGAAATCTCAAATTATTTCTACCTAAAAAATGATAATAAGTGCAGTCAGCGAAGGGATTTGAATCCACGACTCGCGATACACGGAGGTGCAAAGACGGATTGTACTACCTGGCTCTATTTATATCAGTTTACTCATCATTTTTGTTGTTGTTGTTTTGATGGAATTTCAAAAATATCTGATGTGCCCAACACATGACTTTCTTATACTTACGGATAGTATCACAATAATTACTTTTCCTAAAGAAATTAAGTTAAATTTTGAGGGTTTCCAGCAATTTTCAAATAGTCTCTGTCGCACTTATTGCAATACGTATAAATCTGTCCTTGTCCCATTCATCATAACCGAATTTTACGACAAAAATGTGTTTTATTTTAGATTTTTGACCTATTACTCACTTAAAAAAATCTCCCGGTATGAAATTACATTTATTTATTCATTATTATTGTTTTCGGTACCATAGAAACCAGTAAAATAAAAAAAAACTAATGGACCGGTCCTTCTGGGATTCGAACCCGGGACCTTCCGTTTGGCAGCCATATAATGAAACACATGGTCTACCTCGACCATCGGATTCAACTATCAACGCGCGCTATGAGAAAAATAAGTAAAGTGTTTTAAGAATATCTAGTTTTTTTGAAATTTTTTTGACAGAATTTCAAAAAAAAGTTCAAACAAAATTTGTTCAAAATTCAATTCTAAATCAATGTTAAAGAATAAAAAAATTTCATAAATTGTTTATTTTTCAAGATATTCCTAAAAAACATAAAAATGTCATCAGGTAACTGTCACTTGTTTTGGTGCTAGATGAAAAACATTGAATGTGGCACCCACAAATTTGTTCAAACTCTTAAATATGAAATTTGAATCAAATCCGAGAAGTCGTTTTTGAGTTATGGTGGATACAGACAGACAGACACACAGACAGACAGACATCATGGCGAAAATGGTCAGAATGGATTCAGGGGCCCTCAAAACGTGTAAATCCATCAAAATCTCGAAGTCGAAAAAAATCACGATTACTTTCTTATTACCTACTTCGTATAAAAAAGTAAAAATGTCGCGGTATGTAGACACTGTGAAGTTTTAAGTTATATGATATATGTATAACACATTTTTCTCGAATGTACCTACCGTGTTTTCACGTGAATCATGCATGTTCTACGTAAAGGGGAAGGTGGGGTTTCGATCAGAGCGCATTCAACGTCATCCACCCTTTTACACTTGTTCAATTGTATTACTTCGTTTAAGAAAGTAAAATTAAATCGGGTAAGTGATTTCGCAATAAAATTCAAATTAGGTAGTTAAAGAGAATTATTACAGTTATAGTAGGTACTGTTTGTTCGAGGTGACAAATCCCTAATACATGACAAATGCACAACACCTTACCATGTGATAATCATTTATAATTTCCCTGTATAGTAACAAAATAGTACAGTCGCAACCATTTGTTTATTTTACTTATTTTCTATACACCATTAACACATCAGCAAAGACTTCTTTTAATGAAAATCAACTTGAAAAGGAATAGATAAATGGATAATGGGCCGCGTATATTGCAATCGTTTCCTTCCTTACATTAAATCCTATTAAAATAATGTGGGTACTTAATGGCACTTCAGTAAACACTATTACCTACCTATTGGATGAATTGCGGAAAGTGTGAATAGAAGTAATATAGTGGATTTTAAGGTGATCCTTTATTTTATACAGTCTGTCAGTGTATTGAATATCCACAATACACCTTCACATTGCTTATTGAATCATTCATTATGGGTCTCTAAGGAAACCATAAAATGTATAGAAGCAAATTTCTAAATTCTAAAAATGATATAAAATAACATCGTAAAAAAATATGTTTAGTATAAGGGGTATAACTGTTTATTCTTGGTTCCATGACATTTTATATAATTGTTTGTCGGTTATACAGTACGTCTACGGATGGGAGATTGTGATGGATTTACATGGTTTGAGGACGCCTGGATTCAGTTTAACTATTACTTACTCTGATGTCTATTGATAGAAATTCCATATTTAAAATTTTGAACAAAATTGTGGGTAACACATTAAATTTGGTTCTTCTAGTATCAATATAGCTGGTACTTACCTGAAAACATTTTTAGATTTTTGGCAATATCTTGAAAGAGAAACAAGTTGGGAGATTTTTTACTCTTATACGTATAGTAATAAGGAAGTCATTATATTACATGATATAATTGAAACTATTACTTAATATGCACCCCATAAAAAGTTATTCTGATAAAAAATTCTGCTATCTCAATGCCTGTGAAAACAGATTTACTTACCAATGTACAGGGTGGGAATAAATTAAGAAAACTTGAAAATGATTCAAAAGAGAATTACCTGCATTTTTAACTTACAACACAAATGTTATAAGAAAAAGTTTCTTATGGAAGTTTATTGTTTTAAAGAATTTTGTTTATAATAAATTATAGTATTTGTTGATTTTTGTGAACAATAATATAGGATCGAATAATATAAAGTCGTTTCGGAGGCAATACTATTATGCCTATGTATGTATGCTTAACTAATATTATCCACGCAGATAGTACAAATCAGGTCCTGCGTCCTGCGCACTTGTGATTTTTTGTGTAGTTCTTTTTCCTAAAATTGCTTAGTAACAAGTTTTTCGGTAAAATGATGCTTTCGATCATCATACTCACTTATTGCATTACTGATGTTGAATATATTGTTTTTTACTCATATAGATGCACAAAGTTCCCCTTTTTGGGGTAGTCGTGGAAAGTAAGGAGTGGGGGTAACATTTCTGCCTATGGAGTCATTTCTCCATGATATCCGGAAATTATTTGCGTTTTCAGGGTGATTTTTCACCGCAAAATGTCGCCATCTAGCGCATAAACATATAACATTGTCGCACAAATGTGAAAACATGCTCGGCTAGACTTTGTTCTCGCGTTTCACGCTAAAAAAGTAGCCATTTTTGTGCATGTATGAGAGAAAATAGAATTTTT
This sequence comes from Pediacus dermestoides, assembly GCA_963942485.1. Taxonomy (NCBI): domain Eukaryota; kingdom Metazoa; phylum Arthropoda; class Insecta; order Coleoptera; family Cucujidae; genus Pediacus; species Pediacus dermestoides. The sequence continues at coordinate 16,730,189 of OZ012626.1, forward strand.
CTCATACCTGCACGAAAATGGCCACTTTATTTTTCGTGAAATGCGGGTACAAAGTCGCCTTTGCAGGGTAGTCGCGGAAAATAAGGAGTGGGGGTAACATTTCTCACTTGGGTAGTCATTCCCTCCCTGATATGATGGAGTTATTTGTGTTTGTTTATGGTTGTCAAGGTGATTTTCTCACCGCAAAGTGTCAAGCAGAAATGTCAATGTTTTATGCTGTTATAATTTGTTTTCGCGTTTCATGCAAAAGAAGTGGCCATTTTCGTACAGCTATGAGAAAAAATAGAGTACGCTACACGGGAGGAATTGATTCTGCCTCGTGTTCTTGCACCCTCGCTTCGCTCGAGTCCAATTTTCACACTCGTCAGAATCTCTTAATTTCTACCTTGTTGCATAAACTACTAATGCTACATGGGAGGAAGTGATTCTAACTCGTAAGCTTGCAACTTCGCAATTGTCAGAATCATCCTCTTCCTCCCTTTCAGCATAAATATCTATTGTTTGCATTTAAGTGTTGAGAAAGTAAAAAAGTTAATATACAAATTTAGATCTCATATTTTGGATGTAGACTTCCCTTTCAATTACAAACAACTTTTTCTTGTTATTTATTTAAGGATGCACAATTTTTAATAGAGAATAAACTATTCTTGTAAAATATATATTATTTAAAATGTCTTTCATATGTGTAACTCCATCCTTGCACATACGGCACATTTATTTTGACTTATAATTAATTTTCAGATTCAAGTTATATACTCCTATATAATTAACTAATATTGGTTTCACTCACTGAAATGCTGACAAGAATACAAACCACTTGAGGTGATAAGTTTGCTTTACAAATTCTGTTAATTTGTTATCCAAACCTGAAGTTGTGTTTGAGTTTTCAGCAATTAACTGTTATTATTATCTACAAAGGATTATTAATTAAACTTTCTAGACAGAAACACAAGCATGAAATTAAAATGTTACAAACCTCGTTTGATCAATAATTATTTTACAATTTCATTTTAATTACGTAGAGTTAGTCCAAAGACCTGTATTATAGTTTTATACAGTTTATAACATAAAACTTTTTTTAACTATTTCTGTTGCGTATTTATGACATTCTATTGTAAATAGTTCTAATCAATCTAATCAGTCAATAAATATTACCTATTATTACTAAAACAAACAAAAAAGTTCACCATGTACATAAAGATTGTGCCAGACAAATTAAAATCCATAAATACACGTTTACGTCTGATTTTCTACAATTTTTTCTCATTTAAAATTTAGAATATTGTCAGCCCTACGAAAAGTTGTAATATTAGCTGCCACACAAATTCAATTTCAATGCTTGGGTGCGTTTTTACGTAAAATAAAACTTTAATTTTGAACACATTATTAAAATTTATTATTTCATGGCATCCAGAAAACATAATAATTATAATAAAAAATATCGCAGAGGATATATACAAAAATTATGTATAACATTCCTCTACGCACAATTTGTGGGTTTGATTATAATAAAGGTAGAACGCAAATATAACACAAAAACGTATTGAAAGTGTGGATGATAGTAACCAAATAGTAGTCAGTTTACTGACAAAATAAATTTTGTGAAGCATAAAAGTTTTCATATTAACAGAGACTCTGGTTCTGTTGTTTTAAATGGACCGTTGTTATTTTCAAGACCGTTGGGCAATTTATCAAACAGACGCCTAACCCTAAATATTGTTGAACCTTTTATAACAGGTCGCAAATTAAAATGCCTACATGATATGATGTATATGAGAATATCTGTATAATAGAAATAACTTATGGTCAATACTTATTTTATAGTAATAATTATAAACAAATTTTAAAAAAGAGTTCAAAATATCGAAAGATAATTGAAAATAAAAATCAAATAAACGTATGCCGTATGTGTGACAATTATATAAAAGTTGAAATTAAACTTTTTGTCCAAAATTATAAAACGTATTAGGTAAATAATATTGATTGCGTTCTTTTTGGCATTTAGGAAAGATTTTTCGGTCAGAGGCAGATTCTACTTTAGCTTTTTTTAACATCATTTTTTTCTACGCATTTCTGCTTTCTTTCGGATCCAAAGGCGTCGGCGAGAAGGCAGGTTTTGAATATACATACGTAGGATGATGCTGGTAAATCATTCAAACTAATTTTCTAAAAAGATATGCCATAAATAACAATGTCACCCTCTTGAGTATGTGTGCCACTAAAAATATTTTTGTTATATGTAATATCATTGATTATACAAAGACCTGCATGAAAAACGGCCAGAGCTGTAGGATCGTTACTATAGTTATCCGATTTTCAAAATTGAAACACCTAACTAAATAGTTCATTTTCTACGATACTGTAATTTATAAATTGGATTAGAAACCACAATTTTTTTTAAATTACATATTTAAGATGACAGTTTTCAAGTGAAACGTCATAATTATATTTTAGTTTTTATTTTAACTATTTTAAGCTTTACGAGTATATATAAAATATTCCATACTCTTATATGTGAAAATAGTCATTTTTCCATGACATACTCTACTTAAAACTTCTAAATTTTTGTCTACTGCGAATATAGTCATATTTTCTCTAGAGTGAAAACATGAAAATTTCAAATTTATAATTTTCTTTGTGATTTTTTTAATGAAAACACTATATGCACTAAATTTACATAAATTTTCAATATCAATTCATTCACTTTTCATGAAATATTTTATACCGGGTGATTTTTTTAACTTGAAACTTTCAAATATCTCGAGTAATAAGCACTCTACGAAAAAAATTTCCATAATCAAAATTTAATCATTCCTCGGAGGAAATACATTCGTGCTAAAATTAGTCCACCTCCCCCCCTCCTTGTAGGTTAGGCGGGGGTTAACTTTGAAATCTTAAATGGGAACCCCTATTTTTTATTGCAGATTCGGCTTTTACGGCTAAAAATACGGAAAATTTGGCGAATGTAGCTAACAGCGATTCTGGAAAAATGCTAAAAATAACCAGCGGTCTCCAATATTTAAAAAGTTATAGGAGTTTGAAAACTTGAAACATCCAAAGTTTGGATGTGTAAATTAAGCACTTTTATCAACTTTTATTCACTAAAAATGCACTCAATAGCCACAAGGCTAGTTTTAGTACAAAATTTATAGTTATTTATTGTATAAGTGTCTTAGGTAGTATATTATCCACGCAAGAATGTTTAAACGCGAGAACGAAGTTCGAGCGTTTAATATTGTTAAAGTGGATATTATACAACTAACAAGTATGCAATGCAGCGTTTTATCCACAACCACACCAGAGTGTTTCCAAATTAATATTTTGGAAAAATTTTATTTGACATTTTGAAGTGATTTTTGTCATTTTATGTAGAATTAATTTTTATTAAAGATTTAGTCATGGATATTAATTATAAGACACATGTGTTTTATTAATATCATAAGACGTCTCCTAATAGTAGAATTATGATCTTATAATATACTTACTGATTGTGTTTTCTGTTCTACTTTCTTGAATACAATCTGACTAAATGTGCAGTAATGTACAGTGCAGTACAGAAGAGATTTAATTTAGACCTATTAATTGTTTATTATTAATTTTTCAACCAAATCTGCGCGCGCATAAATAGCCTCGTGACAAACGGCTCTAATACACGACTGTTAACGTCGCTCAAAAATCACTTGTTGCAGTTTTGATGCTAATAAAAATAAGCTATCATTTAACCGGTCAGCATAATATTGAGGTTTTGGTCAGCTCTAAAATATTTTCTGCGGGCAAATTTAGTGAGTTGAACCGCCACTTGTTGTCAGCAAGTAGAACGAAATTGATCAGCAAATAATGTCATATTAGGCAACTCTAAAGTTATTTCTATAGCTAATGAAATATATTTGCAGCAATATAAGAGGCAAATCGTAAGTCAGATTTAATAAAATTTTGGCAAGCTGTAACACTACCACTTTTCTGTAGTGTGTCTATAGCTAACCTAATGGGGCAAGGCAATGCAAACACATAAATATTACCGTTTATGGATACTATTTTATTGCTGATCAATTTTATAATCCTGCCGATCAAGTAGGTAATAACTTTGTTTCAAAAGAATTTACTTTGAGTACGCATAAATATTAAGTTAACTAAAGATGTGTTTACTTGCTGATACAATTTAACTTGTTTGCTATCCACGTACTGTTGGCCACAGCGAAAGTCGCCGATAGCCTTGTGTGCGCAGTGGTTTTCCTCAGCTCCCCCACAACTCAAAACATCGGTACCTTCTGTAGAAAAATGGGTTTTAACTTTAATCTTCGCAGTTAATATACACAAATTGTATGTTTTTTCTTCTCATAAAAATATATATTCCTGGACAGATATTCTTTGGATACAGAGGTGAATATTTATCATAAAAAAAGTCACTTTCTTTCCATACGTTGAGTTAATTTGTATGTTTGAACACAAAAGAATTGAAAAATTTGTAACTTCAGTGATTAACAAAAATCAATATACAGGGTGATCAGTAATTGGCGCACTCCGAATGCAGGGCGTTATAGAGCACATTAAAACTAAGGATAATCTGCAAAGAAAAATTAAATCTGATGGTTAGTTTCCGAGTTATAGAGTTTCCCTCATCCAAGTTACAAGCTAATTATTTTCATAACCAAGACAAAAATTAGTGAATAATTCATGCTACTATAATCTCTGGATAAAATGCAATACGATTTGTTAAATTTTTTTCATAAAACCTCTAATACAAAGAAATTGAAAATGTTAAAATTTAATAAAATACCTAAATTTGAGAGAATTTTGAAGTTTGGCAACCTCTCAAGCTCCCCTTGGGATAAACTAAAATACTTTCTATTGCTATGAAAATATTATCTAATATTGAATTTCAATTGTTGTTTCTGTTTTTTAATAAAATTGGCAGTACTAAATTAGTTGGACAAGTTCTCGCATCATAAAATATTGAACCTATTCACATGTTCAATGCAGTGTTGCCACTTTTATTTTTCGCAAAAGTGGTCATATCTTTGTAAAGAAAGCACTTACAGCACTGCCGTAAAAAAATTCGTCATTCTTAAAACTTAAAGTTTATCACAGTATGCTCCGAGTGCGGCAATTACTGATCACCCTGTATAAACAATGAAAATCACTAAAGACAGTCTATAGAGCAGATTATTTTGACGGTTGTCATTTTTCTTCCTATTCTGTGACACTATGATCATTTCAGATTCTAAGAACCTTCTTCACATAAAATTTTTCGGTATGTCTTAAAAAAATACAGTTTACCTACTAAGATTTTTGTGAAAAAGTATAAACATCAAAGTAGGCTTATTGTTTTGAAATTTTGTTATAATTTTAATTTCTAAGCTATAATTCTTGTAAAATTTTTCGATATCTCGCTTAAGGCAAAGACACTTTTACTTACACAGAAAATAAATTTTTAGATCCAGTCCACCCCCACTTCCTTTTTTTTTGTTAATTACTTAATTATAGATACCTATATTGCTGACAATCCGAAGACACCATGTATACATCCGAGTATAGGGTGGCTGAAATTCCGTTTCCAGCATAATAAATAGACCATAGGTTTAAATTTGTCAAAGTCTCTAAATTTAGTGCTCAATTATAATCCGAACACAAATTTGTATTGAAAGAAAAACTGAACATTGCACTTTTATCAAATCTAGATTTTTTTATATCTAAAAACATACTCAAACCAACTTTTCATGCTCTACAATGTTAGGATAGAAAATAATTTTTTTTAACGTTTTGAATTATTATTGTGCTCTGCCACTTTGCAAAATTAAATAGGAGTAAATAATTAAGTATATTGAAACCGAAATCCCCATACTGGAAGCGAAATTTTAATATGTTAAAATAACTTCCAGTTTCAATAAAGGTCTCAACATTTATTGTAGAAACCAAGTATTTTCATTTAAGTTTGTCATCCTTTAAATTTCTACCTACACGAAAATATAAGGTGAAGGAATGAAATTGATGTTTGCCATCTGCGTGAACTCTCAAGATGTTAGTTATTTCATTCATAAAACTATCCCAGACAGCATTTTCCAGCTTAAACATAGGGGAACACGTCTAAATTGGGTTTAGACCATACTTTTGAAATCGGCTGAATCAGGGTTACGAACAAATAGTCTTTCCTCTTTCGTCCAGACCCCCTTTAATGTCTTGAGATGATATTAGCATTAAACATTAAATATATTTCATCTAGTATCAATACAAGTGTTTTTTGTGCCTCAGGTTGGCATTAGTCATTTTGCATTCGTATAAATCGGCTGGAAACTCATGTTTTGCCGGGCTAGACCGGCAAAAACTAGGAATTTTTAGTTTATCGATTGGCATCATTGAAATCATAAAGAAAATTTGTATTTTCCATAGAAACGGATTATTATTTCTGTTATTCGGCTACTACTGTCAGTGTCAATTTTAAGTATCGCGTGTTACCAATAAAAAATATCTGATGTGCCCAACACATGACTTTCTTATACGGATAGTATCACAATAATTACTTTTCGACCCTCGGATTCAACTATCAAAGCGCGCTATGAGAAATATAAAATGTTTTAGGAATATCTCGTTTTTTTGAAATTTTTTTGACGGAATTTCAAAAAAAAGTTCAAACAAAATTTGTTCACAATTCAATTCTAAATCAATGTTAAAGATTAAAAAAATCTCATAAATTGTTTATTTTTCAAGATATTCTTAAAAAACCTAAAAATGTCATCAGGTAACTGTCACTTGTTTTGGTGCTAGATGAAAAACATTGAATGTGGCACCCACAAATTTGTTCAAACTCTTAAATATGAAATTTGAATCAAATCCGATAACTCGTTTTTGAGTTATGGTGGATACAGACAGACACACAGACAGACACACAGACACACGGACACACAGACACACAGACACACAGACAGACATCATGGCGAAAATAGTCAAAATGGATTCAGGGGCCCTCAAAACGTGTAAATCCATCAAAATCTCGAAGTCGAAAAAAATCACGATTACTATACTTTCTTATTATATAAGAAAGTAATTATTATATAAGAAAGTAAAAACGGAGCAAGATAGAAAACTATCGTGGGGCGAAGCCCGCGGGGGATAGCTAGTAATAAATAAATGTGATTTTATATTAATAACGTGTTGAATGTCGACAGCATGTGATTATTGGCTACCCCTTCAGTATTCTCAAAATATTAAAACTGTATCATGGCAATGTATAAGAAAGTCATGTGCTGCACACATCAGATATTTTTTTCTCGTCGAACCTATTCACATGTTCAATGCAGAGTTGCCACTTTTATTTTCACAAAAGTGGTCATATCTTTGTAAAGAAAGGACTTACAGCACTGCGGTAAAAAAATTCGTCATTCTTAAAATGTAAAGTTTATCACAGTATCATCCGAGTGCGGCAATTACTGATCACCCTGTATAATAAGAAAGTATAGTAATCGTGATTTTCTCGACTTCGAGATTTTGATGGATTTACGTTTTGAGGGCCCCTGAATCCATTTTGACAATAACTCAAAAACGAGTGATCGGATTTGATTCAAATTCCATATTTAAGAGTTTGAACAAAATTGTGGGTGTCACATTAAATCTTTTTCATCTAGCCCCAACACAAGTGGTACTTACCTGAAGACATTTTTAGGTTTTTTAGGAATATCTTCAAAAATAAACTATTTACGAGATTTCTTTAACATTGATTTAGAATTAAATTTTGAACAAATTTTGTTTGAAACTTTTTTTGAAATTCCGTCGAAAAAAATTATTTCTATAGTGGCGCCATCTATCTCTGATTTACAAAAGTGCATTATTTACATTACAGAAATCTATACCGTTGAGGAAATCGATTGTAGCAATATTATTTGAAAAGACCGACGGCTACGTTTTTATATTTTAAAAAAATTTAAATTAATATTTTTCAATAAAAAGCGATGAATATAATGTAGTTTTTGATATCATTTGACGCGCAATAAGTTTCTCACTCCACAGATAAAAAAATATTTTCTCTAGGCCGAATTGGCGAGCAAGAATTCACCACAATAATGTTAAATCCTTATGTTCAGGTTTGAAAACGGGCACTTGGTATATTGATATACTGTAATACAATTAAATATTATTGAAAAAACGGCGCAAAATAGAAAACTATCGTGGGGCGAAGCCCGCGGGGGACAGTTACTAAATAAATAAATAAATAAATGTGATTTTATATTAATAACATATTGAATGTCGACTGCATATGATTATTGGCTACCCCTTCAGTATTTTCTAAATATTAAAACAGTATCATGGCAATATATAAGAAAGTCATGTGTTGGGCACATCAGATATTTTTCCTTTAAATAATAGCATAAATCGGTACCATAAGATGATGCCGGAATAACCCTTGCCCTTGCACGTGACCTTGAATTTGATGGAATACTTTGCTGCGATTAGCCTCTCGTATAATTTTGCTTCGTAAAGGTAGCAAATTTTCACGCGCAGGTCGGGTCTTGTGCTCTTGTGTTTATCCAGTAATACCTACATATCCGTGAATAAAACACTAAAAGTACTTACAACTTTGAAAAGTATGAATATCTACGTCTATCCTGAGTTCTATCCGTTCCTGTTAACGTTTTGAACAGTCTTCTAACTGTCCGCTACACGAAACACCAAATAAAAAAAATATTATGAAAGTTTAACGCTTTTGAAAATGAAACTAAAATCCTAGGTAGCTAAAGAAACAACAAATAACGACAAAATGATGTCAAACAACTAAACTAGGTTCCACAACATTTAGGTTGAACTAAATATGTGTATGAAAAACTTAAATTATTAAAAATAAATAACAGAATACTTATCAAAATTCCACAGTGCGAAAAATGCTTGATATCTTTGAATTTGCTGTAGGTAAACTTTGAAGATTTATAAAATGCTTCTCAGTTTTGGTCAACGTTTCACTCAAACAAACTGTACAGTGCACAATAATCCTTCTCATCAAAATATTTCGATATTTTGCCTTTGACAGTTGTTTGACTAACAATCTCTTCTTCTTCTTCTTCTTCTACTTTGTACTTGGATTGCAAAGCAATGTCAAGTTTTTGGTGTTTGGCGATATAGCCACTCTCACCAGGATTGGATTAATTGGTTTTCACTTTTTAAATTTTTATAACTTTATTCGAGCTCTTCGTGTGTTTAATGCAAATAGAATCTTTAGTATAAAAACAAATAGATTTCTGTAATGTAAACAACAGCCACTCAGAGATAGATGGCAACACTATATAAATATGTAAATAATTTATAATTATTAAAAAACGGCGCAAAATAAAACACTTTGTTTACTTTGTCGACACGTCTAAAAATTGAAAGAGCATTCACAAAAAATTTGGCGTCGATATCTTTAATGTAGATTTGCATGCATAATACAATTTCACGACTTTATTGTATATATTAGAAAAAATTTTAATCGATTTGCCATGATATCCAAAACATAAAACCGTAGTCGTTGTAGCCGTCGATCTTTTCAAATAGTAATGCTACAATCGATTTCCTCAACGGTATAGATTTCTGTATGTAAACAACATGTACTTTGTAAATCAGAGATAGATGGCGCCACCATATAAATAAAATTTTTTGACGGAATTTCAAAAAAAGTTACAAACAAAATTTGTTCAAAATTTAATTTTAAATCAATGTTAAAGTTAAAAAAATCTCGTAAATTGTTTATTTTTCAAGATATTCCTAAAAAACCAAAAAATGTCTTCAGGTAAGTACCACTTGTGTTGGTGCTAGATGAAAAAGATTTAATGTGGCACCCACAATTTTGTTCAAACTCTTAAATATGAAATTTGAATCAAATCCGTTAAGTCGTTTTTGAGTTATCGTGGATACAGACAGACACACAGACAGACACACAGACACACAGACACACAGACACACAGACAGACATCATGGGGAAATGGTCAAAATGGATTCAGGGGCCCTCAAAACATGTAAATCCATCAAAATCTCGAAGTCGAAAAAAATCACGATTACAATACTTCCTTATACTACGTATAAGAAAGTAAAAAATCCCTAATACCAAATATTTAAACAAATATTTTGTAAATTTTATTTATTTAAATAAAATTCGGCACAAAAAATAGTGTGTATTACACGCCTAGAAACTGTTTTGCGAGTACTCGTAGTTGCGGGCCTCGGCCTACGGCCTCTGCTCGCAAACCCTACTCGCACTCACAAAACTCTTGCTTCAAGGCTAGCAATACAAATAACTATTTTTTTGGAATATTTGGAAAAAGAAACAATTTAGAAGATTTTTCGGTTATTAACTTTCCTATGGTTCGTAGTGCAATTTTCACAAATTCGTGAGATAATAATGTCTATATCCCACTTGTTGCGTAATTCGTTTATACAGTTCATGCGCCATGCAGTTAACCTATCCATTCAGGAAAAAGTCCTATATTATGTACTCGTTGTTATTACCGTACTTACTGCCATAAAATTTCATTTTTTGGATGAAAGTCAGCCCGCAAAATCGAAAGATCCACAACAGTATAAAGCAAATAATTATCTACATGATATAAACGACGTTGCGAATGTTTTGGTTTTCTAAGGCAACTACGTAAATATATTTATTTTCGGAATGATTATTGTGAAATTTACCCTTGAATCCCGTTCAGTCGAGTATCCATCCCTTTTTGATATGCTCACAAAAACATATTCCACTCCACTCACCACATTAAACATCTACACAATAATATAATAATAGATATCCAAACATACATAAAACATTTTTTGACGACTAATGATTTAGAAGATATATAATATACATAATATATGTCTAGTCGTTTCCGTGTTTTCTTTTTCGTTACAAACTCGTGACAACCATAAAAATTGTGCAGATTTAGTGGTTGGGAGGAAGAGTTTTTGTTGGACAAAGTTTTAGAACATATTTTTTTCAGGCTGTATCGATTTATTATACGACAGTTTATGCCCCAAGTTTTACAGAAGAATCTATTAAATGATTATGTTTGAATTATAATGTTTATGAAATGTTATTTCAACCGATGTATGACCGATTAAAGAAAATATCTGATGTATCCAGCACATTATTTCTTATACCGTGCGATATAGTTCTAATATTTGGAAAATACTGAACTTATCATTCGATATTTAATTAATATTAAAGCCAATTTATTTATTATTTACACAATTACACAAACCATTAAAGAATAAAAGAAATGAGGCTCAAAGACCATTACATAAGTCTCCTGATATACACACAATGACAAATACGTTATTATAGGAATTTTACGTTTTTTTTAAGTTTCTATAAAAATGTTTATTTCTTACTGATCAATTACAGTAAGTAGAATATTGTCTTAGTTACGGTAACTATAAATATACTCATAACTCCCTTGGGAGTTATAACTAGGCAATTATGAATCCTTAACCTTAACTCCCTCAAATCAGGGGCAGTCCCAGCTACAAATTTTGGAGGGTAATTTTCACATATATTACTAATTTTCATGCGTAGATCACGAATCTTAAATCATTTTGCGTCGGACAGTTTTACTTTTCGAGGTATGACTGTTTAAAGTTGTGACATTTTTACCATTAATTTTTGACGTTTTATTTATGGTTGTGAATTATTAGATGTTAATAACCTCTAATACACACACTAATACTATCCCTCGGGCCTAACGACTCTCTGGATTGTAACCCCATTGCCCTCGGTCATTAACATCCTTATAATTCCCTCGATACATAAATAACTATACTTTACCAATTGTAGGTTATTTATTTACCGACAGTTTGTCAGTTTAATTGAATGTCAGATGTGAGGATGTGACATGTAGGTATAATACAAACACCAAAATACTTGATATTTTCTCTGACTTTTCGTTCGATTTTTTTCGTAACCTCGGAATATCAATATTAACAATCAGTAACCTTATAGCAACTACAAATCAAATGAAAGATGAGACGAAAAAACAGTCTGTAATGCCCAGTTTCATAAAAGCGGTTAACATATTTTAAGGTTAACCCAGAGTTATACCATAGAAATGATTGTTGTCAATAATCGTTTCCATGGTACATCACTGGATTAACCCCGGAGTAAGTTAATTCACAATTATGAAACTGAGTATTGTATTATATGTTCGAAGATTCGAATTACCTAATGAAATTAAAAAAAGTTCAAATAAAATATATTCAAAATTTAATTCTAAATTAAAATGTGAATGATAGAAATTCCAAATTGTTTCAAATTATTTCTAAAAAAACTAAAATGTCTTCAAGTAACTTGTGTTTGTACTAGATGAACAAAATTTAATATGTTACTTACAATTTATTCAAAATCCTTTTCGTGTTATAGACAGAAACTCAACCGACAAACATTTTTGCAAAATTATTCACAATAATGGATTCATGGATCCCAAAAATGTGTAAATTCATCAATGTTCCGAAGTTGAAATAAAATCAATTATAATACTTCCTTATTTTGTATAAGAAAGAAAAATCTAACAACGCGCAATGTATCTGGTAAAATTTGATCAAATAATATTTTTACCAAATTAACATCGATTAGAAAATAAGCAAACTACCAAAGAAAAATGCACTTTTTCATTGGTTTTGATGATAGAATTAAGATATCAACAGTTTTTTCTTTGTTACCTCATGTTTTATATATTCACTCCCATTTACCCATAAAGCAGTATAGCAAGGACTTCATAAACTTCCCAATTTAGTTTTAGTATTGTTTTCCAATATTTAGGGAGCATTTATCTAAATACTTTATACGAAGCTTTACACTTTAGTCGTCAATATTTCACTCAGCAAGTCATTATCCTTGTATAGGGTCCCTTCACTCTTCTCTATGTTCCATTGGCGTGTCATTGATTTTGTTTTCACCATCACAAGTATCTCAACAAAAAAAAATCCTGATAGGGGTAGGTATTTCAAAACTACTTTAACTGATTATATCAGGTTTCTACAAAATACATCCAAGATGAAATTTAAATTAAAAAGGAAAAAAGACTAATTTTAGTTTCGTTATACATTTTAATTAAGAAAATAAAAAATAATTATAAGTAGGTTTTCAATCATAGATTTTATATGAATTTATGTACCGTACATGCAAAAGGAAATTGAAATTCACTTTAGCAGTCGGTGATTGGCAATCACTGTCACGCCTTCAGTACGAGTGTGCGAATATTTCAATATACTTGTTTTTTAAGAGAAAATTGGTAGCATTGAACGATATATTGGAAATACCCAATATTACCTTTTATAAGTAAGGTAGGTAACACAGTAAATTTTAAGGTTTTGTAGAAAAGTTTCCCTGATGTACTTTTAAAAAAGTTATGAGTTACTAATAGCTTTTACAACCTACATCGACGTCGTTTTCTCTTCAAAAGGACACACTTTTTGCCAATATTGAATATTAGCAATTTATATTTTATTACTTTTATAGGCTATTGTGTGGCCAGTAAAAATGTATAGTGACTATGTATTTCTTTGTTGTTACAGATAAACACAATTACTGAAATCGTGGCAGATAAACATGTACGTATATGAGAAATGCTTAAACCACATTAAACAAAGATCACGCCAAACATTGACAATTCAATTGTTAACAAGACATTGGTGTCTTACTGGAATCTATTCCACGCCATTGGGTTGTTATTTTGGTTGTTTACAAAGTTGGGGCATTTGGGGGTATTTTAGAGGATTAAGATGTCTGTGACAAGCTGCTCGTGAATGAATTATGGCCATGCAGTTTACAAATGATTTCAAATATAATTAATTTGCTTTTCAAAGGGAAGACTGACGACGACGTAAATACTACTGTGATGAACTAGAAATTTCATAGAAATAATTGTTAGTTTTTGCTATGCTTGATTAAGTGAGAGTACTTTAAACTATTTGCAAATGTAATTAACCCCGGCGAATCCACCAAAAATTTAATTCCACAAAAGTATTTCATATAATGCAATATGAGTATTCTCACTTAGTTTAAAGCATTCATAGAATACAAATTTTTCGTTTTCACAATTTCACATATCTAATACTGTAATTTATAAATAAAAACATTTATGTAATGTGTCCAACACGATAGACAAGTTCAGAAATTGTAAGCAATAAAGTATAGCAGACAAGATTAAATTCTTTTCTGAATAGAAAATCAATAATAACTTTGCAATTTAAAATATCTGATATGACCAGTAAATGACTTTCTTTTACGATACGATACAGTAGTTCTAATCTTTGGAAAATACTGAAGTGGTAGTCAATAATCACGTGCTGTCCACATCCAGTACGTTTAGTCCTTCAGCTAGGGGTCAAAAGGTAGGAAGTAAAAGTGGGATGTTTTCTGAAGGCTTTTTGGTCGCTGAATCCGAATCCGTGCGTTGTTTTTCAATAAAGTGGTGCAAACAAAAGTTATTAACAATCTATTGTTTAAAACGCAATACCTCGAAAAGTATAGATTTTACCGAGCATTTTACCAAAAAAGTTTCAAACAAAAGTTGTTCAAAATAAAAAGACTCTCCGAAAAGGTCATATGATATTTTGTCATAAAGTCGCACGGACAAAAGTTATTAACAATTTATTGTTTAAATGTTTAAAACGCAGTAACTCGAAAAGTATACATTTTACCAAAAACAGTTTCAAACAAAAGTTGTGCAAAATAAAAAGACTCTCCGAAAAGGTCATATGGTATTTTGTCATAAAGTCGCTCGAACAAATGTTATTAACAATTTATTGTTTATAACGGAACAAACCAAAAAGCATACATTTTAGGAGAGTCTTTTTATTTTGCACAACTTTTGTTTGAAACTTTTTTTGGTAAAATGTACACTTTTCGAGTTATTGCATTTTAAACAATAAATTGTTAATAACTTTTGTCCGAGCAGCTTTGTGACAAAATATCATATGACCTTTTCGGAGAGTCTTTTTATTTTGAACAACTTTCGTTTGAAATTTTTTTTGGTAATATGTATACTTTTCGTTTTGGAGTTAATTTAAACATTTAAACAATAAATTGTTAATAACTTTTGTCCGTGCGACTTTATGACAAAATACCATATGAACTTGTCGGAGAGTCTTTTTATTTTGAACAACTTTTGTTTGAAACTTTTTTTGGTTAAATGCTCGGTAAAATCTATACTTCTCGAGTTATTGCGTTTTAAACAATAAATTGTTAATAACTTATGTTTGCACCACTTTATTGAAAAGCTATCAAGCCGTACTGTTTTGTTGATTTAATTTATCATAGCTACGGAATTTAAAAACTACTAGATTATTCCTATTACTAAAACAGTAAATTTTACTGAAAAATATTTCAAACCAAAATAATAAACCATTCGAACATTAAACGTTGAAGGCACCACGGGCGTTATCAGGATAATAATGCTATGTTCAAAATTTCTAAACCAATGTTAAAGAATTAAAAAATCTCGTAAATTGTGTATTTTTCAAGATATTCCTAAAAAACCTAAAAATGTCTTCAGCTAAGTACCACTTGTGTTGGTGCTACATAAAAAAGATTTAATGTGGACCCACAATTTTGTTCAAACACTTAAATATGAAATTTGAATCAAATCCGATAAGTGGTTTTTGAGTTATCGTGGATACAGACAGACACACACACAGACAGACATCATGGCGAAAATAGTCAAAATGGATTCCGGGGCCCTCAAAACGTGTAAATCCATCAAAATCTCGAAGTCGACAAAAATCACGGTTAAAACCGTTACAATTATGTACTTATAAAAAGGAAAGTTATTTCATAAAATAACTTGTACAGGGAATTTATAATTTATTTCTTTTAAGTAGATACCTAAACTTAATATCGTGTGATTCATTAAATTTCCATTCTGAGTTGGCGGTGGAAAAAAAATCCATGTCTTTGATTACACCTCATTTCTTTAAATATCAAAAAAGGTTAGGTTTTCTGGTTGTTGTTGGACATTGACAGCAACACATGAATCAATTCGGCGCGTACGTTCAAATTCCAAGGCTTACCTAGAATGGAAATTTAAAGAATCACACCTTATATTATATTGTTTTTTAAATATTCCTTTCTAATTAGTCCATACCCTATACAAATTGATACAAAGATATCACAGTTTTATTAACGGATTTCTTTACATATCAGTTTCTCAAATTTGGTCCCATTTAACCGAATCTCTATCTCATATAGTTTCCGAGATCTCAACGGTTAAGTATAAAAAATTTCACAACCCTCCATACTGCATTATACTGATACCCGGTATTTTTTTGGTCTCTGATATATTAACTGAGATTAACACCATCAAATTATCTTTGTTAGCAAGTATGTATACCAGTAAATGAAGACAAAAAATTGATCTAAACACCAAATAAAAAAATCCGGCAACTAGTTTATTGGCTTGTAAAATAGACCAGGTTCCATTTTGTTACAATAGATCAATTGTTCCAGCACTCTCTACAGGCTCCTGAAATCACATTTCCATAACTGGTTTTGGACAAATGTACATATTGACTGGCCTAAAGCTCAATAATTGTTACTTTTTTTCTGTCATCTTCTTGAATCCGTTTGTTACATATGTTAGTCGGACCATTTCATTCCCATTAAGACTTGTAGCCACCTCCAAATACAGTGCAGTGTCCAGATATTGCGGGTTGATGCCTGCAAGGCACCGTTTTATAGACTCTGTCGCACGCCCCCGTAGGAAGGAGCGAACTAATGGACTCACAAGGCTGCTTTTTTCTATTTTATTTTTAAAAAACTAGGCCTTTAATTATAATTCATTAATGAACCACTATGACAGTGGCCATTGAATTAAATGTTCGACTTTTTAACCTATTTTCGCTTAATAGAGTTAGTCATGATAGAGGATTTACCATGGATCAAAAATACTCTGACGTATATCTTGAATGATCAGGGGTTAAACATGACAATCGTATTAACATCAACAAAATATCTGATGTGCCCAACACATGACTTTCTTATACGGATAGTATCACAATAATTACTTTTTCTAAAGAAAGTTAAATTTCTTGTAAAAATTTTGAGTGTTTCCAGCAATTTTCAAATAGTCTTTGTCGCACTTATTGCAATACGCATAAATTTGTCCTTGTCCCACTCATTATAACCGAATTTTACGACAAAAATGTGTTTTATTTTAGATTTTTCACCTATTACTCACTTAAAAAAATATCCCAATGTGAAATTACATTTATTCATTAATTATTATGGTTTTCGGTATCATAGAAACCAGTAAAATAAAAAAAAACTAATGGTCCGTCCTTCTGAGATTCGAACCCGGGACCTTCCGTTTGGCAGCCATAAAATGAGACACATGGTCTACCTCGACCATCGGATTCGACTATCAACGCGCGCTATGAGAAATATAAAGTGTTTTAAGAATATCTAGTTTTTTTGAAATTTTTTTAACGGAATTTCAAAAAAAAGTTCAAACAAAATTTGTTCAAAATTCAATTCTAAATCAATGTTAAAGAATAAAAAAATCTCATAAATTGTTTATTTTTCAAGATATTCCTAAAAAACCTAAAAATGTCTTCAGGTAACTGTCACTTGTTTTGGTGCTAAATGAAAAACATTGAATGTGGCACCCACAAATTTGTTCAAACTCTTAAATATGAAATTTGAATCAAATCCGAAAAGTCGTTTTTGAGTTATGGTGGATACAGACAGACAGACAGACAGACAGACACACAGACAGACAGACATCATGGCGAAAATGGTCAAAATGGATTCAGGGGCCCTCAAAACGTGTAAATCCATCAAAATCTCGAAGTCGAAAAAAATCACGATTACAATACTTCCTTATACTACGTATAAGAAAGTAAAAATGCTGTGAACTCACCCTTAGCGGATTGAAGAAGGTGAAGAAAAAATATCAATTTAACTTGGTAACAAAGACAAATTTCCGTATGGGGATTTGCCAGTTACCTCCATCGTATGCTGTAAGAAATGATAAACTTGCCAATAGGCTATTTGACTATAATAAAAATATTCCACAAATTGTTGTCATCCTAAAAGATTTCAACTTGTAGAATCTATTTTCCATTTTTTCTTTAAAAGAAACGATGGTTATTATAACTAAATAAATAAAATAAAATGAATATATTTGAAGCTTGGTCACGTGACCGAAAACGCTCCATGATTGGTTGAACTTCATTTGCGTCACTAGCCAGTAAACAACTTTCGGCATTGTGCTGCGATTGTGCTCACAAATCAACTGTTTATGAATACTTTGTAATTGTGCTAGTAAAAACTAATATTTCAATCAATTTTCTTACTGTTCTGTTTTTTAAGTACGGTACCTAATTATTATTCAAGTTTTGTACATTAAATACGAAATGGAGACTAATTTTATACAAGCCGATAGCGGAAACCTCTCCAAAATACATGCAGTAATGGTTGGACTTTTTTTTAAATAATCCTGATTTTTTAGCAGCGGAGCTTAAAAACGTTAAAACTGCAACGTAAGTACTAAAATTTATTTATCTTTTATAATTGTTACTGACTCCTAGAATTTATGGATATTATTAGTGCAATTAAAGTCTATACTCTAACCTATAAAAAACAAACGATTTAAATTTTTGGTTCAAGTATGTTGTCATTTATAACTACAGTTACTTTAATATATTATACTTTATTTACTTTTAAAGGTCAGCAAGGGACTCTTACGGAGACGACGCAATTGCGTATGTGCAAGTGCATCGAGACTCTGGTTTTTGAACAGTCAAATGCAAGATGTGCCTTTGATATGACTTTAATTTACGACTCATAATAAATAACCTATTCCCATTCAATAAATAAAATTAGAAATTTGAGCATGTAAAATATAATGTAGTGCTATTTTGTATATAGGTACATATATTGTATTAAATGATGTATTGCAACTACTTTAGAAGATGTAATTCATATTATAATTAGTGTATTTTATCCTCAAAATACTGTGAACTGCAAAACTACATTGTTAAGATCTTAGTTACCTACATAAAATATATATCATTTACTTACATCAAAATGATCTCCACAAAAAAAAACCATTTGAATTAGTACCTATATCTTGGGTATTTCTACGAGCCAGTTCCAACCACTTTTTTCGTATTTTAACACCTGTTGGAACACTTATGAACACTCTTCCCTGAGTTTTTATTGATATATTTGGGCATTGTGGCACTACACACCATTTATAAGTCATGTAAATTGCTTCGAAATTTTCCTGTACCTTAATCCAGGAACAAAATCGTTTGGTTTGGCTTTGTATACTGGCCAGTGACGTCACAGATGTCCGTGACCAGCATATCACCCAAATTAGCGTTTTGGTGGCATTTTAAAACTCAATATTTTAATCGTCAATTTCTAATAAAAATAGGGTTGTTTTTCCAAAAAAAATTAAAGTAATGTGCATAAAATGCAATAACAAATAATATTACATGCCTTTCCAATAATAGTCAAATAGCCTATTGTAAAAATAGCTATTTATCACACAGAGCAACAATGTCGGATCGGCAATTTCTGCCTAAATTTCAAGTTTGGGGCAAGATTAGTTAATTTCCTCGACAATTTAACATCGGAATATCGCCCCATTAACATCATTTTTGTCTTAATATGGAGGATTAGGTTTATAACCTTCTGGATGGATTTTGAAGAAAGTTACTTAATTTCATTTTATCTAAATCGTTTGCTATCGAATAGTTGTTAATACATTCGAATAAAAGAGAAGTGCGATACATCAATAGTTCAATGGACACCTAGTTTATAAAAATGTGATATATATTTTTGTAATCGGTGTTTTTGTTACTGAATTGAAAAAATTGTCTTGAATAAGTAAAAAACCTTTAAATAGAAGTAAGTTGGATTCAATGAACATATTTTGCTCCTAGAAACATGTGACATCATTTTGTACGGTCTCTTCGGATTGATGCTATAAATAATATTGCCATTTAAAACATTTTCTAAGATAATATGCGGTATATAAAGATAACAGAAACTATTGCCATAATTACAGGAGAATATCAGTGACGAGTTTGATTAGCAAACTGTACAGAAGAATAATAAGAAACCTGCTGGAAAACGAATTCGTGGAGGACGAAGAACAAAGCTGCTTTAGAGGTGAAAGATCATAACGGTAACGTTTCCTGTACCTATGAAGCAAATAGTGGAAGAGAGAGCAGCTGTAAATCTATAAACTCTCATAGATCTTACCAAAGCTTAAGACAAATATACCCATTCATAAATCTATGGGAAGCACTACAACGCACACACGGGAGTCAAACACTGATAACTGCAATTAAGAAGTATGCCAATTGGGTCAATTCTATTTCAAGAGTTAAGATAGGTAATAAATTATCGTCACCGTTAGCACTACAAAAGGACTCCGACAGGGTTGTTTGATATCCCCAACACTATTTAAGATCTATATTAAAGAAGCATTGACTAAATGGAAATGTTCGAGAATGGATAGATAAATAGATGTATTGTTTTAACTAAAATGTTTTACAAAGATCCAGTTTTATCAATAGTTAACCTAAGTACTTACCCTTGAGGAAGATAAAAAAACACCAAAAAACCAAACTAAGTGTAAAAATACGAGTATTATAAATAGTAGGTACATATACAAACGTATATACAAACAAAAACAAAATAAGTTAAAAATCACAATTCAACATTTCTTGAAGAGAATAAAAGCATCATTATACAACTAGAAATGATATAACATATTTTTTAAAAGGTACTAGTATCAAAGTACGCAAAGATTCCGCAAGCTTGGGACCCCAGTAATTCACCGAATTTCTACTCCTATTTAGCCTTTGGAACTCAACGTGTAGATTGAAACTATTTCTTATTTCTTGTGTTAATATTGTCGCCCTCATGGCGCGTCTGGTAATGTGGTAATCACTGATGTGTTCCTTAACATACAGAAGGCATTTTAAGATGAATAAACTAGGCAAAGTTAGAACTGTAGCTCCCTAAAGGCATATTTACAGTCCCCACGATATGTAAGGTTCTTTAATACCCTTATAGCCCGCCACCGCAGGCCAAACATACGTTGGTGCATGTCCCCATGCCAGCAGTGCATATGAAATATGCGTGTTAAAGCAAAATATGCAGTTTTTAGCACATCAGCCGATGGGAACACTATACACCTATTTACAGTTTACAATTTGCAGACGACCAATCAGTAGTAGCAGGGAACAAAAAAGATCTTGAGTATATGGCACGCAAACTGAAAGAAACGTAGGAAGAATGAGGACTCACAATGAACATCCAAAAAAATATATATTTGAACATCGGGAATGAAATATTTATAATTTACAACTAGAAAGCTCAAATGAGATAAAAGCCAGCAGGTTACAGATACTTAGGAATAATATTCGATAAAACTGGCACAGAATTAAGGAAATAAGAGCCAGAATAATACAGGCAATGAAAGCGATAGTGGAATGGAATCGATAGTGGAATGGAATCCTTTGAAATAAGCATATAACAACACGAAGAAAATGTAATATATACCTACAAAACAATTATTAAAAGTAGCTTACTTACGGATCAGAAACCTAGAGTATTACACAGAGACAAAAAAGAATGTTAGAAGCAACCAAAATGGATGCGCTGAGAAGATCAGCAAGGATTTCTGGGGCCGATAGGGTAACGAATGAAAATATTGCGCAACAAATGTGAGTACAAGACACAATTATAAGCGACATGAAATAAAACAGCGCACTTGGTACGGAATCTACAGCGTATGAATAATCACAATTGGATACTACACCACAAAAAGAAAAGAAGTAGGCCCAAAAGAACATGAAGTGAAAGCATCTAGAAAGCGATAAGTCTGATAAATTTACAATAAGATGGGCAATCGGGAGATCGAAGACAATGGCATCTCATCTAGATATCGGACAACTTCAACGTTTTAAAACCGACAAATATAACAAAGAAACTTTGATTTTGTAAATTTCAATTAATGATATGCAATTGAGCTTTTCTAGGGCCTTAAAAATACAAAACTGTAGCTATAGCAATTGTATTAAGTATGATTTCAAAAAAAGTAGATATGAACTTCAGAAAAAAAAAACAAAAGGTTTAAAATACCTAGATACATACTTAAATGTTATAGGTAGTTATATTTCAATTATACCATGTACGAAATCGCAAGTAAACGATATTTTACGCAAAGACTGTGTAGGATGAAGAGCAATGCACGGTATTACGCCGGGTTTTTTTCTCCGTCTAATGCGATCTTTGTTTATAGTATCGGCGCCTTGCCATTTCCCCGATGGTATTATATTAAAAATATAATTTATTTGTAAATATATAGACCTCAAGTTTATATAAGAATTTATGGATGAAAATTATAAAAAGCCTATAAACACAGCACCCAAAACGGTTTCGTATAGGGAAATTTTATGTACCTACTCCATATAGATTTTATGAAAACGATGAAATTCAATTAACTGCTACATAATGTATTTAGGACATTTCCCCCATTAACTTTTTATATTAAGACTTTTGTAGAATCGCAAATCCGAAATATTTTAGAAATTTAATTATTTTAACTTCAATTTAACAAATATAATCAATTCTCATGTATTATGGGATTTATTTCTACAGAAATATCTGTGAAAAGAATATGCCATATAGAATGGTGTAATTATAGGGATTTAACTTAACAACAGCTAAATAAATGCTGGATTTCTTTTGTACGATTTACTCAAAACATTTACGAGAATGAACTAAAGAAAGGAAAATCATATTTGTTTTTGAACAATAGATGAAAACAAAGCATTCGGTTTCATTGGGAGTTGAATCGAAAACATAGGCTAACACAACGGTTCAAGAGCGGTCACAAGGAAAATAACGAAATGCACTTTGTTAGCTTAAAATTTCCAGCAAAGTGGAAAACAATTTTTTTGTTAAATAAAATAAAAAAAGTTTTAGTTTTATATCTATTTTATTACATTTCTACGAGTAGATATATAAATACAATAGAAAGTTTTTATACATCTACACTATTGGACAAAAGTAAAGCAACAACTATTAATTTTGAAATATGTGAACAGAAAGTGAAACTTACATTTAAAAACATGAAAAATATGATGTAATTAGTTTTCTATAGTCAAAAACATTTGATCTGGAGATTCATACTTTTATAATATTTCTTATTAAGCTCGATAAAAAATGAAAACCAAATTGTGGGAAAAAGGAGTCGGACAAAAGTAAAGCAACATTTCAATTTTATTGAACTAACTGAACACTGACACAATATGAAACAAGTAAACAATAAATATAATATTTAGTAATTTATTGCATACCCATTATTTGCAATAATTTTAACGCATCTTTTTGGCATCGAGGAGATTAATTTTTTTATAACACCTTTCGGAATATTCCTCCAAACATCGCTGATTTTGTCGATCAACGCTTGTTTCTAAATAATTCCGTTCTAATTCGTCTCTCGATCTCTTCCCACAGATTCTCTATTGGGTTGAGGTCAGGTGACTGGGCTGGCCAGTCCAAAATTCGAACACGTTCTCTTATTAGCTACTCTGTTACTATGCGTGATTTGCGTTTTGGGTCGTTCTCATGTTGGAAAATGAAGTGTAAGGGCATTTCCATTCTGCATAAGGCAGCATTGTGTTTTGGAGAATGTCCCTATAAGCAAGCCCATCCATGATGCCATCATTGAAATGGACGGGGCCGACGCTATTCCATGAGAAAAAACCCCATAAGAACACGCTTCCATGGCCATGCTTTACGGTTGGTGTAACAAACTTTGGATTAAACCTCTGACCTACTGGTCGTCTTACACGACGCATTCCATCGAAATTAAAAATCGTGTACCGCGTTTCATCGCTAAAATAGTATATTTCATTACCAGTCTGGAAATAAGGATTTTTCGTGCGCGCGTGACAAATTCTCGTGGGAGGCGAAGCCGAACACGGGAAGTCATGCAAGCACGAAAAATCCATTTCTGGACGTGTAATGAACGATATTTTTTATTATACTTATCTAAAAACAATCCAAAAAAAGGATTAGAAGTAATTTTAGGACATTTTATTTTCAAAGTAATTATAATACATCGTAAAAATAGTAGGCAAACACGATTAACATTTCCATAGCAACGACTTGTTTATTATCGGCGATGCTTTAGTTTCTGTCATATTTAGTGCACGGAAAAAAGAATAGGAGATCGGGAAAAGTTTTCCGTGCGCTGTTCTGAAAACGTCACCTTTACGTCATTGCAAAAACAGATGAAAACAAGGTGTTTTCAGATAAGTATAATAAAAAATATTTTTTTCCAGTCGTCCACGGTCAAATTCAAATGAGCAAGTGCAAAGGCAAGTCGGGCGGCCCTGTTTCTTGCTGAAATTAGAGGTTTTCTTGTAGGTCTTCTACTGAACAGCTTAACAGCAACCAGTCTCCTTTGAATAGTCATGCAACTAATATTTAGGCTTGCAATTTCTGCTTTAATACTTGGAACTGATTTGAAAGGGTAATTCTGACTAATTCTTTTAATTAATGTATCCGTATGGATTGTGGTTTTCCGTGGTCGTCCGGATTTTGGTGCAGTCTCTAGATGTCCTCTTACATTGTAGTTGCTAATACTCCGGAATTATTTAGAAACAAGCAGGCGTTTATCGACAAAATCAACGATATTTGGAGGAATACTCCGGAAAGTGTTATACAAAAATTAATCTCGTCGATGCTAAAAAGATGCGTGCAAATTATTGCAAGTAATGGATTTGCAATAAATTACAAAATATTATATTTATTGTTTACTTGTTTCATATGTGTCAATGTTCAGTTAGTTCAATAAAATTGAAATGTTGCTTTACTTTTGTCCGACTCCTTTTTCCTACAATTGGTTTTAATTTTTTATTGAGACTTAATAAGAAATATTATAAAAGTATGAATCTCCAGATCAAATGTTTTTGACTATAGAAAACTAATTAAATCATATTTTTCATATTTTTAAATGTAAGTTTGATTTTCTGTTCACATATTTCAAAATTAATAGTTGTTGCTTTACTTTTGTCCAATAGTGTATATCTACTAATTGAGTGGTATTGTAAAGAAAGTGTAATAAAATCTGTTATTATTCCAATAACAATTAGAAAATCAATTAAAATTTCGTAACAAGCAACGTATTGGATTTGTACGTATTAAATAACGCCATGGAAATTTTCTTTTTCAATATAAAATAAAATATTTAAAAAATTTTCATCTTGTATATTAATCTTGAATGTAAAAAGTAAATTACATTTTTGCCTAAGTAAAATATCTGATGTGGCCAACACATGACTTCTTATACAATACAGATTTAATTTTGATCTTTGGAAATTATTGAAGCCGTAAGCAATAATCAGATTTTATTAATATTAAGGCAAATTAATTTAATTATTATTTTATATTGGGTGAAATCAGGCGTCCTCGTATCATTTCGGAAACATTTGGACTCGATTCAGCAATATTGTTGGAAAGGACATCCAGAAAAAATTCTGCGGTAATATTTATATCGAGTCTATTCTGGTCCTTTCGGTAAAAAGGTAAACAGTTAAGTAGCGCAAATGAAAACAGTATACATATTCGGAAAAACTACGAAATTTAATCATTTTATATCAGACACATCAAATAAAAGGAATATAGTAAAAAGTTAGAGGTCATACTTACCCCTTACGTTTCCGGGCTTGAAACACCCCTAAATAAAATTGTGATTTCATAGTGTTATATATGTAATAATGTTTTGTGCATTTTATACAAATAAACTACTCTACTCTACTATATTGTTAGCACAAAAAAGCTGATATGTCTGCCACATGACTTTCTTATACAAAATATGGATCATTTTTGTAAAATACTGAAGCCATAACCAATAATCATGTGCTGTCCACATTCTATATTAAATTAATATCAATACAAATAAATTTAACAGATAAACTTGTACTTCATATAAAAAAGTAATAAACCAATGAAAAACGGTTATAGTTTACAATCAAGCTCAAATAATAAATAGAACCATAAAACCACACAGAGAGATACAGTTGGGACACTTCTGCTATCACGCCGATCTAAAAAATTTTTAAGGCATAAAGAGTTTAGTATAAAGTGAGGGGAACAAACATGAATGAAATTCATAAATGTGTCTGTGATTTTTCATTCAAATAATCAGTTATCTTTTTTTAAACCTTAATTTGTTATTATGACATCTCATTTCTTTGACCTCCCGAGTAATTCGAGTTTATTTTCTGGTTTATTTCACAACGAAACATTTTGGTTCTTGAATATTAACGAAAAGATTGATAGACCAAATTTCGAGCGTTTGTCCTACCTCAAAATCTGAATGGTTCATCCCTTTTTCAGATCATCGATTTGTATCACATAACATCAAATTCATTATTAAACCAATATTCGTATCCGTAACGTGAGCTATTTCATCTTGTTGATGAAATATATATTAGCATATTTATTCCCCCCTGAATAAAAAAAAACTGTGGTGGTTGTTTCTTATAAAACAAAATTGTTTTTGTATTTATTCTGTATTAATTTATCTAAGATCGTGTCTGACGATTTAAAAGTGTTAAATGTTTCATTGTAGAAAACATTAACCGACTAACCTAAAAAGGAAAACAGTGTTTCTGAAGCACGCCACAGGAAATTTAATATGTCCTGTAATTAACAATAAGATAAATTTTTGAGCTCGTTGCGTGTAAGAAATTAATAAAACCTAAATAAATAGGTACAAAATTTAGTTTGAAGCAAACATCAGAATTACCGGTTGTTAATCCTACTGTTGTGGACTGTGGAGGACCAGCAGTAAAATACAGGGTTGATAAGTATAATAAACAAGAATGTTAATGTTTTATTAAACGATTTCATCAGAGAGAACTGAATACATAAATAATTAATTGTTAAATACCGTAAGTACGGATAGGAATTTGTGATTAGAAGCGATTGAACAATATTAAATTCCTTTCATAAGGTATATACAATTAAATAATGATCAAGAATATTTTCTTTTATCATTTTTATTGTATACATTGGAATTATTTGAAGAAATTTGTTGTAATTCCACGCGTAAATAAAGTGTTTTACCTATAAAAAAATTGCCCATCTTATCGTAGGCACGATGAAATTCCAGACATTTTATGAAATATCTAGACATAGTACAAAAATGAGCATAACCATCAGAGTGATAGGAATATGGTTGCGTTATAACTACCCACATACTTGTAGGCAAATTGACAAAATACGACAAAACATGAATGGAAAAATACGTATCTCATTATGCCTTATTACTTTCACGCATATATTTGTCTAATACGAGCTAGTCAAATTACAAAAATATAAGGTATGCTTGTAATAAATAAAGAAGCTCACAATCCCACATTTTTTTTAGAAATAATATAATAAAGCTAAATATTAAAGTTTAAAACAATATCAAATGAAAACAAAACATGTATTCTTCAAGAATGTAAAATTTGAATAACGAACAAGAATCCATCCAAACAAGTACTTACAGTTCTTTGTGTTACACTGTTTGTTTGCATGAATATCTATTTCTGAAAACGTTGGCCAGCGCACTTCGAGTGAAGTGCAACTGCCTCTCTCATTGTTATTAGTCGATTAGAGATTTCATTTAGAAAACTAAAGGAACATTCTTGAATATAATTTCTTAAAACCTAAATTTTGATAATTACCTACTCTTGGAGTACCTAATTTGTGAAGACTGTTTCTCATGTCTATCACTTTTCCTATTAAATTCTGCGAGTCAACATTTTTGTCTTTCATTTTTGATAAGTTTTCCAGTTGTGTAAAGAGAATATTTCACTTCCGATTTTGATCAGGATGGATCAGTCACCTAGATTCAAAACCCGACAATACGTAAATAGAAATGGTGATAATGAACGAACTAAGCCACGATTTTTTTAGAGATTGAGTATTATTAATATTGAAAAATATTAAAAGTAATTCTGAAAGTGTGGGGAGTCTTCCCAACTTAAAAAAATTTATTAGTGGTATAAATATGTCGGATTTTGCACCTAAACTTGTTAATTTTTATAAACAAAAACACAAAAAATTGTTATAAACACCAAACGAGGATTTGCTTTATTGTCTACATGGACGGGTAGGTTTTTGAATTCTTGATTTTTTGGTGTATAAAACTCATTTTGGAAAAAGTTGTGACTTGTCGGGTTTTCAATCTAGGCGACTGAAATATAGAATAGTCGTTGATTTTGCCATTGCACATACTGCAACACATTATGTTTCATTTGGAGTCTCGTTTGTTAAATCTGCTTTTCTGTCAATACATACATTTTCTTACTGCCACATGGCATGAAAAGACAAGGTATGATCTCGCGCATGTTAGCTGGTGGAGAGCCAATCAGAGCCATTCCCCAGTGGTCGGCCATATTGACTGCGATATTTGAAATATCAATCAGTTAGTCTGTCAGTGTCCGATTTACGAAAAATGGGATGGTACCTTATATTGTTAACTTTGACATGGACCTTGGGACAAAAGTCCAAAATATGGTAGATTTACATTGTATTCATTTATATATGTCCCCATTGCTGAATCTTTCTATATGCCAATGTTTTGCTTTATCATTTCTGTTATTTATCATTTTAACTTTTAATCTTATCTTTCCTACCACCATAAAATGATCAGAATCCGTACATGCTCCTCTATACAGGGTGGTCCAGGTTAAACGTCAATAATGTTAAGAGGTGATAGAGCATCTAAAAAAAAGTAGACTTTCATGAGAAAACTTTGCTCAAAAATTTTTCTTAACAAAAATACAGGGTGTCAAAGATTAGTATAAAGATTCGTTTTCTTATCATAACTTCTAAACCACTCGATCGATTTCCATTAAATTTCGCACACAAAGCAATATAGTACATTTCTAGATAAGGATGGTGTTTATTTATAAAAAAAATCTCCAGTGGCGTAGATAGATAGATAACATACATGTATGTTCGTACATCCTTTAGAGAAGGTCCCTATTTAAATTTATGTTTATTCCAGGCCCTGTTAATATTACTTCGACTCTCATTTTCACCTCATCCGCCTTATCCAAACGATTTACCACTGCCTTTCACTCACTTAATCTAGGTATGCTTTCACTTGCACTGTCAAAAGTGTCAACAGTATGATGCAAAAAAAAGAGGGGAAGTAATATCGCGGCCGCTGGGGAACTGCGCAGAACGAACCGAAACTCGTTCTACGATGATCATACCTGGTCTTTTTATGCCATGGGCTGCCATCTATTTTTTTAAATAGGGGTTTTTATTTATGGAACATTTCAGACGTATGCGCGGTGTTATGTAGATTTTCAGTAGGTAAGTAGATGTTCTATGCTGACCTATTTTTGAGACAAAATATAGTACTTATTTGGTTTTTGTTAGTAGTAGTTAAATCATTTGAATAGTTGTAAGATCAGACACGGATATCATTTGTCTATTTATCTATTGTCTGTTAATCGTTTAGTAGATAATAATTGAATTGTTAACACTTGTTAATTTCTGAACATAAAATGTGGATTCCAAGATATTCAAGGATGGCGGAATGCTGAATAGAAATGTTACCTACTAGCACAAAACACGTGGGTACCTACAATAAAAATTCCATAATTTATAGTAATTCCGGATATATTTATTGTATTAATCACAGTTACAATTATTTTCATTATATAGAAGGTAATTATAAAAGAATTTAACATCGAAGGTGGCTGTGCATTTTTCATGTAGGTATTAGGATTTGCCACCTCTCACAATCAGTAGTGAATTAATGGATATCATTTAAATATCACTAGTATTCACTAGTATCCATTGCTCAGATCGGCATTTACATTAAACGTTTTCCCTTTGAGGTTCCCTAGTAATTTTATAGTATATTATATACTAAAGGATTAAATGATATCTCAATTTGCAAAGCATTTACATGTGAAATCATTCTAAATTTATGCTTGTCAAAGTGACAAACGTGTCGGCAACAACAATAAAATACTGTCCAAAATGACAAAAAATACTCGTGTAACCTAGCAATGTAAATTTAATCCCATGGGATTAAATAGGTCACTTCACTCCATGTAAAGAAGGATTAAATTAGCACATTTAATCCCGGAAGTGCAAAAAATTTATTAAATTTCTCAACCCACTACGATGTTATATTCCTTTATAATGACTGTATTTACTGCATGATTTTCCTAATAAACTATACGTCAAAATATTACTCAGAAGGAAAGCATGCAAAATTGCATAAATGTAGTAAAAATAAGGTAAACTACACGGATTGGTCCGGTTAAGTTAAATTTCCCGCCGTTAGTTTTCGTTCGCTGATGCGCAATATGGTCAAAAAAACTCTTATTCACTTGACTAAAGTGGAACATAGGTACGGTTTGTAGTGTACTGAAAGAGATTTTTTCTAATTTGATGACGTAACAAAGCTATTACAGCACTCGTTTTGAGTGTGTTAATATCCATTACGAAACCCCCCCAAATCCAGAAACTGTTTTCGGTTGGTAACACATATTGAACGAAATGTCAAATATCAGTGTGAGTTTGATGTTACTGTTTTTTATTGTTTTTCGTATTTATCATGAGATTTTATAGGCAGCAAATTAACCGTGGAATTTTCTGTAATTCGCCGTAGGTGCCTATTTCTGGCGGAGTGCAGGAAATTTCTGAATTCATTTCTCGAAAAATGACAATTATGTATCTACTTGATTCAGATTTAAAAGTTTGCTGTAAATATCAACTTTGAAATAAAAGTGTCACCAACTGTCACAAAATTCCCTAAATTACCAAAATTGATTTTATTTGTAAAAAAAATGTATTTAATATGCAAATTAAAAAAAATAGTATAAAAAACGCGTTTTGCAAAACTTAAGAGCACTCGTCCTTTACAGGCACTCCTGCCTACGGCAGTCGTGCTGCAAACTTGGACTCGTATCTTAATATAAGTTTTACAAAACTAGTTCTTTAATATACTATTTGGAAACTAAATTGTTGAGCAATTTAAACTTGCTAATGTGGTATGTGTAAACACTACAGCATTAACCGTGTACTGAAATATCGGCCCTTAGACACATGCCGTTAAATCCCAGACATTAAAATATAAAACAAACTTTTTTAAACCGGAGCAGTTCATACACAATTGTGTAGCGTGTTACATAGAAATAAACCCCATGCATCATGTTTTCTAAAGAACTAAAAAAAATGTACATAAGAAATGAAGTAGGCAAGTATACCTATAAATTATAACATTATGTACGGGTCAAAGTGTAATTTGATAAAAAGTACCTACCTACAATTTGAAATCATTCATTAATTACAACAGAATCAATCCATCAAAATGATTTATGTTAGGAAAAAAATCGCATTTACTGAGCATAAATTTGTCTTAGCGCCCCTATACCATATGCTAACGTCAAAGACAATCAACTTCAACCCTAACCAGCACATGAACACAAAATCTTCTTGTATTTGTGTAAGCAGCATACTTTTTTATTGTGGTTGTTGGTTATAACCGCAGCTGAACTCGACATCATCACCCCATTAATTTCCATTGCAGTCGTTTTTAATATGATTAATGCGGCCAATATCCAAGCTATAATTATGTTGGAACAGAACAGGAGTAAAATGATATGGATTTATGTAGGTAATAGCATTTTATCATCAGCAAGAGTGGGATGGATGTGTGCTCAGTGATCACGCAAATTACAACCCAAGGCTTATCTTGTCAGTCGCGTCTAATGATCAACAGATGAATCTCAACTGAAATAAATTCCGATTTGTGTTTTGTGTAGGTGTTCTATTTGGGGTGGCGAATAACAAGTTCGCAATAACCGAGACGATTTCCAATATCGTTAGATAAGCCACTGAAAACGAGTCACGTGTTCACTTACATATAGAAGATTTAAAAAAAATATCATTATTTTATTGGATTTTACAGCTCCAGTTTGAAATGAGATGTTTCCATCTCTCGAACCATTATTTTATATATCCCTTTGGAAATAATGTTTGAAATTCAATAAAAACTTTGAGATAATATTGATACATTTATTGATATAGCCTAGAGTTAGAAAATACATAGTAGTTTTTTTACACTAACCACCACAAACCTGTGTAATAAGCGCACTTCTTTTAACTTAAAAAAATTTTAATTTGGCGGTATGTATCTCTTCATTTCGAACAACCAATATCTAATACTAATATTGTGACGATAGGGCCACTAAATATACAAAATTATTTTATAGAAATAATATTTAAAATTAATTAATTAATTTATTAATTATATTAATTATATTGAGTAATTATGCATACTTTCCAAATAGTGCATAGTAATGAATTATATCTAGGCCAACGTATATTTCCGATAGCAACACCTCCGAAATCCCCAAATCAGCAGTCAGCTGAATTGCGATCCAAAGCAGTCCAGTGTTCCTTCTAGAACTATTTTACGTCATGTTTTACCAGTAACGTTAGCTATTATTTTTATATAAATATAGGACCTTTAGATATAGGAAATTAGTTATAATCTAGTATTACTTAAGTTAATAACTTAACTATTGTACTATTATAATTCATTCATCTCTATTAAAATGTAAGTTATCTTACTCGTCGTTTTTCCATACAACCTCCCTTAATCCTTTCCTAAAACCCCCCAAAATCATCAACGCCACATATCGTGGAGATGACGATAACACTCAAAATATTATCGTCACATATGGTGGAGGCGCCGAATTCCTCTCTGCTCTGGGCCAAAATATTATCGTCACATATGGTGGAGGCGCCGAGATCCTACCCCTGTGGCAATTCTTCATAATTCCACAAAACCTCACCCAATTCCTACCCCTACAAATATGATTCCTGCAACAAGAAGAAAAAGTCAAATAGACGCACCTGATGTCGAAGAAGCCTTGATTCCCACCATGGAGATACAAGACTTCTCATCTAGAATACCGTCCTGTTTATTTACGTCATCTACCTGTTAAGAGGACATCATTACGTTGTTGCTGCATTAATCCCAAGAGCATCAGAAGAAATGGAAAGCAACGTCGAAATGCCACCTCCAAGAAACCTACAAGAAAAAATCTACCTCCAGTAAAGTTAGACGAAGAAAGAAACAAAATACCCCTGTACCAATGATAGAAGAAAATTCCTAAATGATGAATAATGTTATTGACAAACCCCCAGAGATGAGGCGCGCAGATACTGAAGAGTTTATATGAAGAAATATGGCAGCAGGAAGCATTCCCAAATCCATTGGTCTTTGCCTAACCAAGGCTGGTCGCAACAGGCCCCCATTGTCGGACCAGGCAAAATGCCGCTAGTATCAACCACTCTGCCTAGCCACCAGATGGAAAGTCCCAGCTTGACGCTAGTGTTGGATTGGTTAGCCTTAGACTAGTACCTAAAATAAAAATATTTTTGGTACCAAGACGAGTATTATTATGAATTATTATATTGATTGTTATTATGATTATATTTATTATTGGGCAAAATAACTAATGGGAAAATTCAAAGGTATAGGTATATAAAAACAATTTTTGAATCAGCTGACACTAATATAAAAAGAGGTCAATGTCAAGTTTACAGGTTACTTTACAAATGGAAGACGAGGCGAAAAATGCAGATGCAGCAATCACATACGTTTTAATATTGTTAACATTACTATTAAATTTTTTTTTGTATCAGGAAAAGTCAAGGGAACCATAAGGAATAACTTTTATACAATTGCCTTAAATAACTCACTGAAAGTATAATTTAAATTTCATATGTATTTTTTTATAGGAAGGAACAAGGGAGAATTGTTAAATAATATTTTTAATTTCTCTTATATTTACAGAATAATTTTACTTACCTCATCTATTATTTTGTCTTAGATCTTTTTATTTTCTAGAATCTAATGGACCTAAAACTAAAAATCACTCAACACCACACGATGCACGCTTGTTGGTACAACGACAATGACGCCCGTTTTTGCAAATTCAGCAATTAAGCAATTCACTATACCGGGGACAATAGAAAACTTCTGTTCTACGAGGGGCATTGGAAAATTGCTCTGGGTCGACCAATTCTGGACCGGGGTGTTGTGACGATAGGGCCAATAAATATACAAAATTATTTTATAGAAATAATATTTAAAATTAATTAATTAATTTATTAATTATATTAATTATATTGAGTAATTATGCATACGTGCAAAATTGTGCATAGTAATGAATTATATCTAGGCCAACGTATATTTCCGATAGCAACACCTCCGAAATCCCCAAATCAGCAGTCAGCTGAATTGCGATCCAAAGCAGTCCAGTGTTCCTTCTAGAACTATTTTACGTCATGTTTTACCAGCAACGTTAGCTATTATTTTTATATAAATATGGGACCTTTAGATATAGGAAATTAGTTATAATCTAGTATTACTTAAGTTAATAACTTAACTATTGTACTATTATAATTCATTCATCTCTATTAAAATGTAAGTTATCTTACACGTCGTTTTTCCATACAACCTCCCTTAATCCTTTCCTAAAACCCCCCAAAATCATCAACGCCACATATCGTGGAGATGACGATAACACTCAAAATATTATCGTCACATATGGTGGAGGCGCCGAATTCCTCTCTGCTCTGGGTCAAAATATTATCATCACAATATATTGCTAGCACTATAAAAAAAGGGGAGCAAACAGACCATAGCAACCCTGCAAACTTGAGAGAGCGTTCGTTGTGCGGATGCTCTATGCGCTCACACGAATTCGAATGAGAACCAATAACACGCATGCCCATTAATGCCCATTTCCAGATACTCTATCTCTCTTTTATTACGCGCATCCAACTTATAGCGAAGGAGAGGATGCTACCAATATATTATTATTATTACATATTATATGTAATAATAACACTTATTTTTGTCGTAAAATTCGGTTATAATGAGTGGGACAAGGACAGATTTATGCGTACTGCAATAAGAGCGAGAGAGACTTCCGAAAATTATTTGAAAATTGCTGGAAACGCTCAAAATTGAAACACGATTTTTACCAGAAATTTAACTTAATTTCTTTAGGAAAAGTAATTGTGGTACTATCCGTATAAGAAAGTCATGTATTGGTCACATCAGATATTTTGTTATACACTATGTTGTTTAAGGTAACAGTTTTTAAGTTGTTCTCTTTTCTAACTAGCTATACTCTGGCACAATTCAGAGGCCCATTGCGAATTGCTACAAGTAGGTACGTGATGCTACTCATTTAAAACAAATTAAGAAAAACCACGCAAGGGTCAAAATTAATATAACTGAATATGACGGAAATGTATGATAAATTGCTGCTGCAATGGTTTTTATTATTATTTAAGTTTGCCTCCAAACTCGAAATTTTATAATATTACAATAAATTCTGAGAGTGCCATTTGCAAATATTCAATTCAAAATCGAAGTCAGACATGAAGTATGCCAAATCCAAATTGCTGTTGTAAATGCAAGCGCCCAATTTTCCATTGTCATAGATGAACTTTGCACTCGGTCAGTGAATTGTGGCAGAGTCGAAATGGCTTTAAAAGTAGCTATTTGTTAGTATAATTTTTTTCAATTTTTTAGACTTTATTGGTGGAGTTTCAAATAAAGTTCGAATGACATACCTACATTCAAAATTTAATTCTGAATCAATGTTAATAACAGAAAAATCTCCCAAATTCTATATTTTTCAAGATATTCCCAAAAAATATCATTAGGTAAAATGATAAATGTGTTTCCCACAATTTTGTTCAAAATCTTAAATATGAAACTTGGCTTAATTATGTTGTTTGAGTTGAGGTGGATACAAACAAACACAAACACGTTTTATCGAAAATGTTTAAAATGGATTAAAGAATCTCCAAAATGTGTAATCTATCAAGATGTCGAAATCGAAAAAATCACGAGTAGAGGACTTTTTTCTCTTGTACCTATACTTAGTAAAAAGATATATTTCTAATGTTGTTTCGTCAAACTTCAAACAGACAAAAAAATTATTGTAAATGGTGTTAAACAACTTTACTGACCTTCTTTTTTGTTGTAACCTAAAAATTATAAAAACCCTTTTTTAAATTATGCTTCTTATGGATACAGTGACTGTATGTTATGGGTAACTGAATGGTTTTCAAACTACATAAATGCTATCAATAGATTAATTGATATTGAAGTGTGATGTGTAAATTCTCTAGGGTAGTTATGTATGGAGATACTTCATTTTACGCTGATGGGTTAGAATAAATATGAGTAGTAAAATGGTTCATGTAAGACCATTAATATATTAAGAGCTATAACTGTAATTGGCTATAGGTATACACACAATTTACCAACTACGCTTTTTGACAACATTGATGCTATTTTTTGAGCTTTTCAAATCTCCATTATTTATAATCACCAGAATTCCGGAAATTCTTCCAAATTAATTTTTTTTTCTATACTCGTAATTTCATATTGATAGAGGCTTTTTTATATTTATTATTCATTAAATTGTCACACAGAATTAAACTCGACCTTTTTTGTCGAAGATTAAAGTTCCATTTTCCCAAATACGAATTTTGTTACTGAATGGTATTTCGACTTAAAAATCTTACAGAAAAAATGACTTGCAATGCGGATTTGTCTTTGTTTTAAAGTTTCACCAGTTATTCTGCCTGAGACTTATTCTGATGAAGCCAACAGCATCACTGACGAAAAGTCAATCAAGCTATTGGTCTCAACGCGACTATAACCAGAAGATGATTAAGAACCACTTCCTGGAAGTTGTATAAGATGGTAACGACATAATGATCGGACTATTTTTGAAATTGGGCATACTTTAAAATGATTTCCGCTATATTTTTACTTTCTTCTACGAAACAATAAGAAAATATAGTAATCGATTTTAGACTTCGAAATTTTGATGGATTAACACGTTCTGAACGGCTTTGAATCTATTTTTTTTATTTTTTATTTGTATTTTGACTATTTTCGTCATGTTATCTACCTGTGTTTCGGCCTATAAAAAGACATCAGAAGTGATCCAAATGTCATATTTAAGAGTTTGAACAAAATTGTAAACATAAAATTTTATTCTTCAAAGAAGCACCAACACAATTGGTTCCTGAAGTAATTTTAAGATTTTTAAAAATATATTTAATAGAAAACAATTTAGGATTTTTTTTATTCTTTTATTCTTGCTTTGTAATTAAATTTTGAATATATTTTGTTGTAACTTTTCTCTGAAATTCCTTCAAAAAAAATATTGCTGATTGTCTCCGAATATTTCCGCATTATTACAATTAATAAATAAATTTGCAGTAATCATACTAAATATTGAATCTGTACAGCATAATTATGATTATTGGATCCGGCTTCACTATTTTCCAAAGATTGTATAAGAAATATCAACTTTTTTTATTAATTAAACACAATGCATTGAATAATCTTTATATCAATTTGATTTGCGTATGAGTTTTTAAATATTTCAACCAACAAAAATCACTATTTAATATAAAAAACACATATGATTATCCCATATCTACTTTTAAAATAAAACCCAAAGCACCACATTCACAAGGAAGTATTTCCAGAAAGAACATTTGTTTTTATTATTCGTGCGTTCATACTTGGTATTTTTCTTTCGTTTAGGTGTTCAGCCTCCAGGCTGTTTCCTTATGGGAAAAATGTCAACTTGTCTTTGGGTGAAATTGAAACACGTAAAATTCCGTCGTTTACCAAATGACATTGATCAATATTTGTAGAGATGAAAATCCAAGTCTATCTTGTGAAAAAGCAAAGATATTATGACAGCAAATTAGATTAATTTTTACACCTCAATACTTTTCCGCAAACCTGACAGTATTTTTGTGCGGAGAAAAAATTAATATTCACAAATAATATAATTTATTTACTAATCTCATTTATTTTTAATTTGTTTTAGGGATTTCTTTGTTGATCCGAGAGAACCGGTGAAATAAAATTCTTTTTAAATTTCCATTTTACACCCTCTTAACTAATTATTTCAATGGGTGATAGACACGATTTCATGCTTGAGTTACTTTCAACCATTTCAGAACATCATTCGTTCGTTCTTTGCTTCAGTTCAGTTTGAATGGAAGAAGCTTTAAAAAAATGCAAAACCTTCTGAATAATAAGATAATGTTTCAAAGTGGGTAACTTACTTGGAGACTATGATTTTTTGAACAAAAAAGCGTATGTTTCCACCGCATAACTTTCTTATCAATTCGAATTAATAAAAATGTGCTATGCAACTGAATTAAAGTTTTTGATCGTATTTATGTTTGTATATGTATGTATAGTTTGTTAGTTCGACTGAATATTAGAGACTTTTCCAGTACCACCTTCAAATTAATAATCTTTTTCCCATACCTACACGAAAATGGCCACCTAATTTGTTCCTCCCTTGGGTATAGCCATTCCCTGACTGATATGCGGGAGTTATTTGTGTTTGTTTATGGTTGTCAGTGTGATTTTCTCACCGCAAAGTGTCAAGCAAAAATGTCAATGTTATGCTGTTATAATTTGTTCACGCGTTTCACGCAAAAGAAGTGGCCATTTTCGTAGAGGTATGAGAAAAAATAGAGTATGCTACACACGCTTCGATCTGGCGCAATTTTCACACTCGTCAGAATCTCTTAATTCCTACCTTGTTGCATAAACTACTATTGTTCTTGGAATTTTTTCATTCTGTTGAAATGAAACAGAAAATTTTATTTAAAATCTTAAATATGAAATTTGGTTCAATTTCGTTAAGTCCTTTTTAAGTTATGTTGGATTTTTGACGAAAATACTCAAAATGAATTGAGGATTGAAGATGTAAATATCAAAATCTCGAGATCAAAAAAATCACGATCACAATTCCTTCTTATTTAATAAGAAAGTAAAATTTAAAATCTAAGCTATAAATTCACTATATTAGAGTTCTTGGAAAACGTTTTATTAAATCTGAAAACTTTCAAGAAAGGCTCCTAATATACCATAATAAAACAAAATGTAAATTATATTCTAAGATAAAGCTAAGTAAGCGTAAACAATAATAAATAAATTAATTACGCACAGTACCTAATATTAAACTTTGTTAAGTTTGAATTGTCTCATTTTAATGTTTATTGTTTAATTTTATATACAATTTGAATTATTGTCTAAAATTCAAGGCATCATCAGTTTTGTGCCATGTTCCAAAACTCCACTTTTGTTTGCTTAATAAAGTTTAAAACAAATATAATTTAGGAAAGTATAGCTGTATAAGTTTGTGATGGTTGTAAAAATTGTAATGAGGAACTGTGGAAGGTGGATCAATATAATTGGAAACTTTTCTTCATGAATAACTAACTAGATAGTTAAATTTTAAGTTTAAAAGTTTTGTCAATAATTAAAATTTTCTATGGTTAACTTAATTTAGTTGGCAAATGATGGAAGGTAATAAATGAAATTGTGGTCTATGAAATCTCTTTCAAAAGACCGGAAGCATTTAGTGAAACGACTGGAAGATTCTAAGGGGCTAAATTCAAACTGTCGATCAAATTCTATTAAACCGATGTGATGTTTTTGACCAACACAATGCGAATAAAAAACCAGCGCATGTTCAGGCTTTTGGTTCATTTCGTAAATAAATAAATCAGCTGTATACCCACTCTCATTTATTGTTATATTCAAGTGCTTGACATTTTGACATATTGATATCAGAGGCTTACAAAATAATAATTTAATGAATGGTTGTTTATCTTGAATCTTTTTGTGGTTCGGATTCCCCACAGACTTTCTACGTTTTATAACTAATTTATTTCTTCAAAAACTGATAAGTTACAAATGCTTTTGAAGAACGCAGCTCTGCACCATGCATAATATGTATGTCTGTCTCATTTCATCGTATAGATTCCCATATCAGCTGTTTCAGTAAGATTTCCGGCTAGTTGCCATTTCCCAAGTTGTATATCTAATATTATAAAGATGTTCCATTTAAAATAATTAAGTCAATTTCTGCTTCCGGTATAACTGGAAGTACTAGAAAGTCGTCAAATTTCCAATGAAGAGACTTATTGTGTAATGGACGTGATGCGCCAATTTTCATTTTCAGTTATATTTAAAAATAGATTTAATTCTACTCCCTGCTGTCAACTCGTCGTGACACACCCTGTATATCAATAAAAAACGTGATGGATTAAGCATGTTGTTTTGAAATTTTAATAATTTTTACTTTCTTATATAATAAGAAAGTATAGTAATCGTGATTTTTTTCGACTTCGAGATTTTGATGGATTTACACGTTTTGAGGGCCCCTGAATCCATTTTGACCATTTTCGCCATGATGTCTGTCTGTCTGTCTGTGTGTGTGTGTGTGTGTCTGTCTGTATCCACCATAACTCAAAAACGACTTCTCGGATTTGATTCAAATTTCATATTTAAGAGTTTGAACAAATTTGTGGGTGCCACATTCAATGTTTTTCATCTAGCACCAAAACAAGTGACAGTTACCTGATGACATTTTTAGGTTTTTTAGGATTATCTTGAAAAATAAACAATTTATGAGATTTTTTTATTCTTTAACATTGATTTAGAATTGAATTTTTAACAAATTTTGTTTGAACTTTTTTTGAAATACCGTCAAAAAAATTTCAAAAAAACTAGATATTCTTAAAACACTTTATATTTCTCATAGCGCACGTTGATAGCTGAATCCGACGGTCGAGGTAGACATGTGTCTCATTATATGGCTGCCAAACGGAAGGTCCCGGGTTCGAATCCCAGAAGGACGGACCATTAGTTTTTTTTTATTTTACTGGTTTCTATGGTACCGAAAACAATAATAATGAATAAATAAATGTAATTTCATATCGGGAGATTTTTTTAAGTGAGTAATAGGTCAAAAATCTATAATAAAACACATTTTTGTCGTAAAATTCGGTTATAATGAGTGGGACAAGGACAGATTTATGCGTATTGCAATAAGTGCGACAGAGACTATTTGAAAATTGCTGGAAACCTTCAAAATTTTTATAAGAAATTTAACTTAATTTCTTTAGGAAAAGTAATTATTATTAAGTATAAGAAAGTCATGTGTTGGGCACATCAGATATTTTTAATTGACTGTCGTGATAATTAAAACAAATGGCAAAAGCTTTGTGCTTTCAATTTGTTCAGGACGACCTTCGCCATAATAATGCTGCAATATCTTTTAGTTAAATAAAGATCTTCCGCCCATTGCGTGGGTTTACTAAAAGATCAACGATGTTATGTGATTAATAACACATCATTTATCTGATTATGTATTTATAGCCAGGAAAGCACTGATAATGGAAAACTCGATATTACAGTATATATTTGTTTTAATATTCGTTAATTAGGATTAACTGCGAAATGGTGTGGTATTATAAATTTGCGCTATTTATATTGTTTTATTGCAGATAAAAATTATAATCAGTTAATTTTGTGTTTTGCCTCAGCTTATATACAGAATTTTCTATGAAAAATTTGAGCATAAATCCGATATTACGATATATTTTTGTAAACATTTATTTGGAAATTCAGCGTGGTGTACAACACAGATAAATGATGAAAATAAGTAAAACAGCTATAACATTATGAAAAATTACGTCGTAAATTTTATGAACCATTTGGTAATTTAGGGTTTGTGTGATATTTATTAGCAGAATGGAAAATTAGGTTAACGTGATATATTAATTAAACACACAAACCAGAAAAGTTTCTTTTGAACATATATCTACGTTGGTGTAACATTTCGGTCGAACAGTCATAAAATATGAAGCAAAAACAATCCCCAAATATAATAACAAAACTTTTAAAACCCAATTAAAAACACTTGCGAATTAAAACACAATCGACTTGCAAAAAGTTTCAAATTTAATTTAAATTTGGTGCAATCAGATGACTTTTTAAATATATTTTTGCTTTTCCTAATACATAAAAGAACAGAGGAGGTGGAGCGTGGCTTAATCACCGAACAATAATTAATTTGGAAACCATCGGTAAGAATTTATTGTCAATTAATACTAAAATCATCAGCAGAAATTTTATTGTTATAGTGTCTAGCCAATACTGTTTATCTCGTCATAAATTCTAATTGATACCCTATTAAATCTTCGCTTTAAGTAGATATTTGAGATACAGCATACAGATATAGTTTATAATTTACAAGATAAATTATATCAGTAGTTTTGGAACTAATGCGTATCACCTCATCTTATAGCCATTTAATCCAGATGTTGAAGATTTAATACCTCGTAGGTAATATTTAGATACTTAAAGTGGCATATACATCCCTATTCATGCATAAATTTCCAAAATGCGTCATTTCATACTAACGGTGAACGTTTTCCAACTACACTCATTAGTTTAGTATGCCCTCGAGTAAGTATAGTAATTTCGAAATAATGTTTTTCTACGACTATAACACAAATATTCATAGTCGTGAGAAATGGCTATCATTCCATGGTCGTTGTACAATTTTGTCACATGGGGTTGCTGCGGGAGTGGTAATCAATTGGTTGGGGATAGCAAAACATGTAGATTATAAACGTACACAAGTTGCTCTTTGGTTGGGTTGACTTCCTATTTTTGGACCCCAACTTAACGCTAACTCTTTAACTTGGAGTTCGACTGGCTCCCTGATGATCTATGTCGTATTTGCTTATATACGAGTAGTGTATTTCAGAGGACGACGTTTAAATGCCGGTGTCTTTGTTATTATTAAAGATAGACAATCCGTTAAAGGAGCAAGGTAATGCAGATTGGTATGTTCATTAGTAAATAATTCGTCGAGAGAACAATGAAG
This sequence comes from Pediacus dermestoides, assembly GCA_963942485.1. NCBI lineage: Eukaryota > Metazoa > Arthropoda > Insecta > Coleoptera > Cucujidae > Pediacus > Pediacus dermestoides. Next base: position 16,773,008 of record OZ012626.1, read on the forward strand.
TTCCAAGTTGTTTCCAAGTTAATTTAAAAAAATTAAAAAATTAACTAAAAAAGGGCGGGAAGTTGTAGACCACGAAACTTCAACTTCATTCTCATTTTCCTTTGTGTATATTTTCCATTCATTTCTACACAGAACAGTACTTAGATGTTCCTATTCATTTTTTCCAACCAAATTTTCTTTTCTAATTCATTTCTTCGAAGAAGCAAGGATATAGTGCAGCCTTTCTGAGAAGTTCTCGAAATATTAAATTAATTAAACATTACCTAAATGTCATCTCTAATAGGGTTGCAAATATTCTTCAAAAAATGTTAAAAAAGAACGTATAATTTTTTTAATTGCGTAATTCTTAATATGGAAAGTTATGCCAATTCCATAATTATAAAACACGGAAAAAGAATTCTGTATTGCTCTATCTATTATAGTTTCTATGATATGGTCGTGTCACTTTAGATGCCCCACCCTATAAATTAAAGTGCGGCAGTTTAATTCACTACGGTAAGTACATTAAATATCCATAATTCAGTCGTATCTTACTACGCGTTGTTTACTTAATGTAGTTGTAACACGGAATGTAAAACTATAGTGTAACAATAAAAATGTGTCACTGCCTTGGAATTCGATAATTATGTGAAATTACTTTTTTAACTGCAATATTTATACGGTGGCCCGTGGCCCAAAACTTTTTATTGTTTAAAGGAAGAATCTGAAATTTGGTATACATGAAATATTCACCAAAAGACACTTTTAATTTATGAACTCATAATTTGCCATTTCTGCTCAGTTAGTTAATCTTACTTATTTTGAAGCTATAGGATAGTCTATAACTACAGAGGTAACTCTGTGTCCCCCTGCTAATAAAAATATAAACGGGACGGCCATAATTAGGTAAAATAAAAAATAACCTTAAAATGTAGGATAATAACAACGACACAAAATTAACGCACCACCTAAAGGTGGGAACAGACTGAGCAAACATTGTTGAACAACAGTCGGTCAGCTGTTGGCGAACAAAATGTACTAGCAGTTGACAAACTGTTCGGCAACATCGACCTGTCTTGTTGCTTAGGTGTTCGCTCAGTAGGTGCCAAATACCAAATTGCTGCAGTAGGTATATGCGTACACACTGGGGTGTTGGCGTACTGTTGGGCCACATTTCCTTTGAAGTACCGCCTCGGGAGCGCATATCGCGCAACAGATCGTCAACAGCGGCCCAACTGTTGACAAACACGTTACATTGAGCGAGTAACCGGCATTTTGATCCTTGGACAAAATATCCCTGACAAAATATCCTTGTTAAAATATCCTTGGATAAAATATCCTTGAGACAAAATATCTTTGAAACAATATTCTTGGACAAAATATCTTTGAAACAAAATATTCTTGGAAAAATATATTCGAGACAAAATATTGTTAATTAAGGTGAATTATCCGTTGACAAAATATTTTTGAAGAATATATTCATGAGTATTAAAACAGACTAACCATTTATTTAAATATTTTTTAATATCCAAATTTTTGAAAAAAAAATCCAAAAATCCTGAAAAAAACCAACTTCGAGTAAAGATCATTCAAATTTGTATGTTATTTATATTAAGTAATTATTTCGGTTCAGGGCTAAAACTTTGAAACAAAACTTGATAATGATATACGTTGGTAGTTTTGTTTAAGTTAGGTTAGGTTAGGTTTTTTATTTTTCATTTTCTAGTTTTGTTTCAAAGTTTTAGCCCTGAACCGAAATAATTACTTAATATAAATAATATTTTTTAATGTTTATAATAATAAATTGAATTTCGTTTTGTTCTAAAAATATTTAGTATTACAATGTTTTGACTATAGTATATTTTATGTTAAGAATATTTCATCCAAGTATATTTTGTCTTCAATATCTTTTGTCCAAGGATATTTTGTCGAGGATATTTTGTCCGAGGATTATAAATCATAGAACCAAAAAAATCATACAAATTGGAACACCGGCTCAGAAAGAAAATAACATCAAACTTATAGCAAATTTTAGGTGACGCTTTAATTTTACAGCGTATAGTGTAAGAGTTTATAGCAGAAAAAAATAAATTAAAATTATATGTGAAATATATTACTTATCATTTTATAAACCTTTTTAAAATTTAAAATATATTTTCTCGGAAAGAAAACTTCAACTCCTTGTTTGCCGCACTCTTGAATGGGAATCTATTTTTGGATTTTTGTCGTATATTATGTGCATATATGTCCCAATATGAATTTTATAATACACAAGCGAATATAAATATTAACTTTGCAAACAGGACATTTCTAAGTTACAATACAAGTAAATCTTCCAACCTACACATACTCTACACTTGCCATATCTTAATCCTAAGAGATGTTGAAACTTTTCAGTTTCAGTTGAGTAACATATACTTCGCAAATAAGTATTACATTTTAAACTTTTGTTGTAAAACTTGAAGTATCCACTTTTATCAATCTTTCAATTTTACTGTACCTATATACAACATTTATTCGTGTATTTTTTTGTCACTCCAAAATTATATTTCCACAATGTATGAGATGTCTATAAAACAGTTTTACAAAAACAATGGAAATGGGAAAACCGAGTTTCTTCATTTCTTTATATTATTTTGAAATACACTAATTTAATTGGTTGTTGATAGACCTTAGGTGCATGAACTTTAAATATAAAGAGATGACGATCGATAGTCGACTGTTTTGCTATACCTAAGTAATGCGAATGCAACTTAGATAATTGTAGCCATCATACAAGGACAATTTATGAGCTCTATGACAAACTTTGTATAAAAGTGATGCAATTATGTGGAAATAATACCATATGATCAAAAATTATTTAGATAAAGGGTGGCCATGGTGAATAGATAATAAATAAAAAAAAATAGAAAATGAACCCGTAGTTTAATAACAAAGTTTTATTTGACAAGCTGATTAGCTTACAAACCTATATAATTTCAACTACTGACGATGAATCAAACATGCATGGTAAATTCAGAATTCCAAAGCCACCCTTTATCTAAATAATTTTTGATCATATTGATTCAAAGATTAAACAAATTTTCACTTTCGTTTCAATTGATAATTGACAACAATGCTGTAACTAGTCATTAGTGGCAACATAGGGCTTAGCACAGTTGAGTGGTCAGGCGTCGTCAGTCATTGACATTTCACAATTTTTGCTGTCACCAAAAATTGTTCATCATTTATAGAGAAAACTGTCAGACAATAATACTAAACAGCAGGGAAACGCATAAGTAAAAACTCGACTTTTTTTATCACTATGCAAAAAAGGAAATTATTACGTATGTTATAGGGTTGTTAGAAGTAACAGATAATGTTTGACAACTTCATAATTTTAAGTTTGTTGTTTAATAAAAAATATTCACTGAATATCTTGAAAAATAAACAATTTACGACATTTTTTTATTCTTAGACATTGATTTAGAATTAAATTTTGAACAAATTTTGTTTGAACTTTTTTTTGAAATTCCGTCAAAAAATTTTCATATAGGTAGTAGCGCCATCTATCACTCACTTACAAAAGTACTTTATATAAATTACAGAAATCTATACCGTTGAGGAAATCGATTGTAGCATCTATCTCTCAGTTACAAAAGTTCATGTTTAAATTACAGAAATCTATACCGTTGAGGAAATCGATTGTAGCAATATTATTATTTGAAAAGATCGACGGCTACGGCAGCATTGTGGTGGCGAAACTACCACCGCTTGTTACGCGGTTGTTGATTTGTGTTTTTTGTGTCATATTGTAATATGTACAGTTAGTTTCACAGAAATTAGGTTATTTTTTATCATGAGTCGTTCAGTAAGTTTTGGCATTTTGATTTTTGGCGACGGAAGCAAATAAGTACTTAATTTGTCAATTTGACAGTAAACGTCAATCAAACAAAGGCATTGTAACACAGGGAATCAGGGAAATATTAGGTGTAGTCGATTTCTATGAAATTAACTGTACCTATAATTATTATTGATAATAATATAATAATATAATAATATAATAATATAATAATATCTGATGTGCCCAACACATGACTTTCTTATACATTGTCATTATATTGTTTGTATATTTGGAAAATACTGAAGGGGTAGCCAATAATCATATGCAGTCGACATTCAATACGTTATTAATATAAAATCATATTTATTTATTTATTACTAACTGTCCCCCGCGGGCTTCGCTCCACGATAGTTTTCTATTTTGCGCCGTTTTTTCAATAATATTTAATTGTATTACAATATATCAATATACCGGGTGCCCGTTTTCAAATCTGAACATAAGGATTTAACATTATTGTGGTGAATTCTTGCTCGCCAATTCAGCCTAGAGAATATATTTTTTTATCAGTGGAATGAGAAACTTATTGCGCGTCAAATAATATCAAAAACTACATTATTTTCATCGATTTTTATTGGAAAATATTAATTTAAAATTTGAATGTCGACTGCATATGATTATTGGCTACCCCTTCAGTATTTTCCAAATATTAAAACTGTATAATGGCAATGTATAAGAAAGTCATGTGTTGGGCACATCAGATATTTTTAACAATTTTATCTTCGGCGTCAGGTTGTTACCAAGTAACTCGCTTTCGATAATTTTTCAAAAAAAAATATTTCGAAATTATCAATGCACATTATAACTAGTGAAAGTAAGTACTTAAATCGGAATACCTACTGAAATAATATATTATGCAATGAGCATTTAATGATAGCTATTAAGACACGAGCATGAGAATACAAATAATGAATACCAGTGTCTTAATTTAAATATGAGTTGCATACACTATTTTTCCAGGGCTAATGAAATATATGAAAATAATTTATCATAAACCCAGAAATGTCAGAAAATGAACTGTAAATTTTTAATTTTTAGATCTGTCAGATATTCATGACAATATGTGATATTGACGGAATATTGCTGTGATATTGCATTTCTATTGATTATAAACTTGTATCTTAATGAATCTCATTAATCTCATCTAATAAATCAATTAAGTATGGGAGTAGAAAAAAATACATTTTTCCACAATCTATATTAAAAGCAGGCTTTTAACGTTTGTCAAGTTAAAAATGTCACTTTATGCCACCAATGGCAAAAATGAATTAATTTTAACACCAGTATTAAATTAGTATATTATGCAATGAGCTTTTAATTAGCTCAAAAATGCAAAAAAATTGAAGTAAATGCTTTTCATGTTTTGTGTCTAATTGCTATAACAATTAATTAATGATTAACATATTTTAAGAAAATTTCAGTTGTACACCGCATCTTGAATACAAAGTTTTTACCTACCTTCTCCTGCAAACATTAATTTTTTGACATTGGAGGTTTTAACTTTTAGATGATAATTTGTGTAATTTTACATATCTCATTTTTAATGTGTATGTTTTGTCCTAAAAGTTCGGGCAAAAGAAGCGCTCTTTACACAAGCTTATATCGCACCCTTAAATTGGACAAGAAATAAATACATTGGATATGAGAAGTTTTTGTTATTCCTTAAAAAATCACATTACCAAAAAATCGTTTGTCGGACTAAAAAACACATCTGGCGGCGATGAAAAAACTAAACAAAATTTCCTTTTACAGGTTGTAAATATAGGACGCCTCAACAGAATGGTAGCCATTGTTGTAGAGTGTTGATAAATGATCAACATGTCACTGTTATACTCGAGTGAGTCTCCCGTAAATTTGTGTTCCAATGGCAGCTTTACGGATGCATCATTTCCAAATGCCATCCTTTATTCAGAAGCCGAGGATCCACGTATTGAAGTTTTACGGCGATATTCTTATGGTATTGCTTTACCTTCAATTTGTCTATTGGGCATCGTAGGAAATATATTTAATTTGGTGGTGTTAACTAGAAGAAACATGCGAGGGACGGCTTACATTTATATGAGAGGTAAATAATTTGAATACAATTATTTCTTATCTATACATTTAATTTTCAACTTTTACTGATGTATAAGTAACAATAGTGGAAAATTTAAAATTTTACTTCGTTCAGTCAAAACATAGGACCAAAGACAATGACGTAGTCAAAGGGGGCCCGAGGGGCCAGGGCTCCACCGAAACACCACAAATTCTAGCAAATTTGTGCTTTTTTTATGGAATAGCTTCTTTAAAAAGATTTTTCATTTTTTGGAATCGAAGTTTTCGGTCGACGGCAAGCATATTGTGTAAGAATTCAACGCATCCCTATAATAATAGATTTTGAAAGTCCGTTCACTTCTAGAACAAAAATTTTGGAAAGACAGTCCTAAGCCAGCAGTAAATGCCCCAACTAAGGACAAATAGTGTCCTTACCATATACCGATAAGGACACTATTTGTCCTTAGTTTGCGCATTTACTTACTGCTAAAATTTAATTACGTAAGTATATTATACGAAACCTAACTTTCGTAGTAATATTTTTGTGGTTGCTGTTCGAAATTGTAACTTTTCATTTTAGCTAATTGACCTTGAAAAGTTACAAAATTTTGCCTGCGGCCCTCTTTTGATATAGAATCTGTCAGACTACTTTTATGTGTCCTTATATATCGTGTGATTCTTTAAATTTCCATTCTGAGTTGGCGGTGGAAAAAAAATTCATGTCTTTGATTACACCTCATTTCTTTAAATATCAAAAAAGGTTAGGTTTTCTGGTTGCTGTTTGACACTGACAGCAACACATAATTCAATTCTGCGCGTACGTTCAAATTCCAAGGCTTATCTAGAATGGAAATTTAAAGAATCACACGTTACTAAGCAATCAAAAAAGTTGGCAACCCTAGCCCCAGAACAATATCGATCTGAGGCCCCCCCCCCGAAAGAAAATTCTGGATACATGCCTGCATAGGACTGAAACACAAATAATTTTCCAGATCTGACCTAAATCAAAAAGCATAAACAACGTCACAGTCTCTGTATGTTTTAAAATTAGTAACGTTTTTTGTTATTATGTATATGTCGTAGCCACATTGCAAAATCTGTCGTTTTATAAAACGCGGCCAGATTGTCAAATCTTCGTTGACTTAGCTTTATTTTATAATTTGGCTAGTCGTTTTATAAAACGACCAACAACACGCGGTCACATTGTCAAATGCATTAAATTATCGTCTGTTTTACATTTTGGCTGATGCATTTCAGTCATTTTATAAAACGCTAAGTTCAGTTGTAGATCGTTGTTATCCGCGATTTTATTTGGCGATTGTATTATTAAATTAGTTATATTAAATTTTTTTTATCTACTACCAATTCATAATAGCCTTGATTTGACATTAATTTGAGTAAGGTAAGTCAGATTAGTACGCAACATGTGTTTTAAAGAAATCATTACCACACTGAAATTTCAACAAGAAAATTCTTTGTTACAAGTATTTATAACACAATTTTTACAATTTAGTATCTTTATAGGAAAGTTTATATTTGTAAATGTCTAATTATAATATAATATATATATTGTTTAATTCTTTAAAATTTGTTATTAACATTGAGTAATGACACTTCATACTCTTAAGTTTGATTTTTTGAAACCTGGAGAATTTTATAATAGCGTATCTACCTAGAAAAAACCCTAACTTCACGTTAGATAACTGAAAAAATTTTTAGTTTTATTTTATAATAAATTAGTTTTATATTTTAATAATAAATATAACACGGTCCACGTCCCAGATTTTTTGGTGTATAAATTGTTTAATTATTTGAAAATTTATAATTCAAATTCATTGTTGTGTAGCGCTGGCTAGTTTTTACACAACTTAGGTTAGGTAGTCCAGTACGACAACTTGACAACAACTACTGAGCAATGTCGCTGGAGATAAATTCAAAATTCATTTTTAATTATTTGGATGGTAGAAGATAAAATCTTGTATATTACACGTGGGATATACACACATTAACATATTCGTCTGATTACAGAACTCGTCTACGACTCGTTCTGCAATTTCCAGACTCTTATGTTAATGATGTTCATATCCCACTTATAATATAAATAACTATTATAATAACATAATATAATAAAATAGTTCATTATTATGGAAAAATTCGATAAATCATCTAAACTAAAGGAATTTTATGCCGGTAAGTACATAATATGACCTTAGAAATTAAGCGTTTTATAAAATGACTGAAATGCATCAACCAGAATGTAAAACAGCCGATAATTTAATGCATTTGACAATGTGGCCGCTTGTTGTTGGTCGTATTATAAAGTGACTAGTCGTTTTATAAAACGACTAGCCAGATTGTAAAATAAAGCTAAGTCAACGAAGTTTTGACAATCTGGCCGCGTTTTATAAAATGACGGATTTTGTAATGTGGCTACGAAATATAAGTACATTTGCTTGAAAAACTGGACATAAAATACAATCATTAATCGGTAGTTAACCCTAACTATAAGTTCAGTTACTTAGTGCGAGTATTTTAATATAGTACGATTTATTCTAGCTAACGATTAACGATTCATATCCGTAGAATTTTTTTTTGTAACAATTGTTTCTGTAGAAAAATTACTTTGGTTGTAGTTGAAAACCGGCCATTAGAACATATTACTTATGACTCGGTTAACTTTAGTTGATGATTAAGGTCCGATATTTCATTGTCAGTTTCAACCAAATTTGGGTAAACTTCGTTTAGAATATACAAATTTAAAATGATAAAATTCACATTCTAATTGAAGTTTACCCAAATTTGGTTTAAACTGACACTGAAATACCGGACCTTAAAGTCCTATAGTTACAATTATTGAAAAGATAAAGTTAAACAAGATTCAAGAGACCGGCCCTTATATTTAGATACCTACTAGGTAGGTACCAACTGTTGATTGAAAAACTAGGTAACAGTTATGCTCTGAATTATGTTTTTTGAAGCCGAATTTATATAATTTAAGGAAAGCTTTTGAACATAACAACAACCATTGCTCTTAAGAAACAGTTTCTATAAAAAAATACAAGGTACAGATGAATGTATAATTCCTTAACATTTGGACTGCTCAATAAAATCTGAATATCGTGCTCGCTATTGTGAATACAACCGTACTTTTGGCCTCCAAATATCACGGATACATGTAGGTACAGCGTAACTAGTGCCAACTAGTCCAACGATTGCGTGAGACACAGAGCAACGCATGTTCCTACACCGTCCTCTGGTCTCTATCCTTATCTTAGCAGTCTGCTAGCTGGCATTCGGCTATATGTATACGTGATCCAAGGTAAATTTGACGATCCTCAATTTTCGTTTGACGATTTTTCTTTATCGCGAACGATTACAACGAAAGCTGATTAAAAATTCGAAATTTTCTCTACAAAATAGCAAAATGCTGTATTCAGTGGCCGATGGCTATACCTTATTATTATTTATTTTATTATTATTATTATTATTACAACTGTAATTATACAATTAATTACAGTTACATTAATATTATACATATAGAGTATACCTAGAAATAACAATAACACAAACAAACAATTATAAATATAAAACCTCCAACCTATTACAATATTATTCATGGTGATTAAAAAATTCTTCCGTGCTATAAAGCAGTTGTCTATTACCAAGCGCCGCAAATATAGATACCAAGGCCTTTTCTGTTTTTTTGTTAATTACTGCGGTAATAACAAGACCAAATATCTAATCTTACGCATCACTGGAACACACCCGGATATTTTGTGTTACAGGAATTAACTGGTTTCAGGAACATTCCGCATGTCGTATATTATTTAGGTACCTACTTTCAGCGGAGTGATATCCGGCAACCTTTTTATAATATATATTCGATTAATCAACAAACGTAAAAAAGTGGTCTCATAAGAACATATAGTTATATACGAAGCAATTTAGACAATTTTAGTAAATTAGAAATTAGTGCACTCGACCAAGTGAATGTTATTTACGGCGACATGTATGATCACTACATTGCATTAATTAAACTTTAGTCTTTACTGTTATATAAGGTTCAGTAAAGTTTGAAGTAAACTCAAATTTAAAATGTGTCACGTTATAGTAGGTAAACAAATTATGGGAACCTATTTGATTATAAAATTTATAATGAGCACTTTTTCTTTAATATACATATTAATTACCCTTACATAAAAGAGTTCAATTAAGAATTCTTTACAATTTTACTTTTTAACATATGCAGTATGTATGGATAATAATAATCAATTGGAAGACAGATGATCAGTTTCAAATTTTTTTCTTTCTTATAACAATGACATTTTTTCTAGATTGAAATTTTAATGGATTTAGACATTTTGAGGGCCCTTGAATCCATTTTGATTATTATCCTCATGATATCTGCCTCTCTATATGTATATTTTTTTCGATGTATCTCCATGTAGAGTTATTTCACTTTCTAAGCAAAAGACCTGTTTTTAGTTTTTGAAGTTTACTCGAAAATGAGTCAAAAACCAGCAAATACCTAAAATATTTACGAAGTAGATTGTCGGTGCCTTAATATTTCCCAAAATTTGGCCGTTTAACTCGAAATCACTCTGTATGGCATACTGTATTCCTGAAAAAACAACAAAATTGTTAGTGTGTAATTTGTAATTGTTTCTAAAATGAATAAAATTTAAAGAAAAAAAATTGAAAAGGGGAATTTTTCATTGATTTTATGAGCATTTTTATTGTTGAAGCTAAAGATTTTCAGCCTCCAATTTACATTATGGTGCAATAAAATTCATGGAAATCTCTCTATCTATTTAATCAGGGAATGTATTTACATGCTTTCTCTGATAGTTACAATAAAATTTTAAATTTAAATTAAATTTAACATCGATACAATCTCAGCAAATTTCATTACTGAAAGTAAACTACAACATTTTTTCGCAAGTTCGTAACATATTCAAACTAAAGTTTACAGACAATATTGACTCCTGTATTTTACAGAAAGTTATGGTGAAGTAGAATTGAAATAAATAAAATGAATTAAAACCTAATACTGCATTCACTCCTTCAAAACAAGTGCATAATTGAAAATATCTGATGACATATTACTTTAATATTACAAAATTTAAAAAAATGTGTTACTCACAATTTTGGTTAAAATCTTGTATATGAAATAGGGATCAATTCCGTTAAATGATTAAATCATTTTTGAGTTATGCTGAATGAACACACACACACATTTTTTCGAGAATGGGTAAAATGGACCCTCAAAACATGTAAATCCATCAAAATTTCAAGGTCGATAAAAATCACGACTAGGATACTTTCTTATTTTGTATAAGAAAATAATTAATATTGTTTTCATAATCGAGCATTATTAATCGTTCTTCTGTAGAGGAAGCTTCAAACATCCAAATTGGGAAAAGGATAATAATATTTTGAAATATAAATTCACATTCTAAAATTTTTAGTGGACTAAATCCATAAACATTATTAAGTTTTTTCCTTTTTACTTTCTTATACGTAGTATAAGGAAGTATTGTAATCGTGATTTTTTTCGACTTCGAGATTTTGATGGATTTACATGTTTTGAGGGCCCCTGAATCCATTTTGACCATTTTCGCCATGATGTCTGTCTGTGTGTGTGTGTGTGTGTGTGTGTCTGTCTGTATCCACGATAACTCAAAAACGACTCACCGGATTTGATTCAAATTTCATATTTAAGACTTTGAACAAAATTGTGGGTGCCATTAAATCTTTTTCGTCTAGCGCCAACACAAGTGGTACTTACCTGATGACATTTCTAGGTTTTTTAGGAATATCTTGAAAAATAAACAATTTACGACATTTTTTTATTCTTAGACATTGATTTAGAATTAAATTTTGAACAAATTTTGTTTGAACTTTTTTTTGAAATTCCGTCAAAAATTTTTAATTATTTTTCATATAATAGCGCCATCTATCACTCAGGTGCAAAAGTACTTTATATAAATTACAGAAATCTATACCGTTGAGGAAATCGATTGTAGCAATATTATTATTTGAAAAGATCGACGGCTACGGCAGCATTGTGGTGGCGAAACTACCACCGGTTGTTACGCGGTTGTTGATTTGTGTTTTTTGTGTCATATTGTAATATGTACAGTTAATAGGAGTAGCTAATAGCAGCAAAGTATTCAGTGTACTCTTCTTATCCAGAACAAATACCACTTCTAGCACAAGCCGCCATGGCGCTGTGGGTAGAGAATATGCCTAGTAATCTACACGGTGCTGGTTCGATTCCATAGATTTCCCTTCTTTTTTTTACTTTCTTATTATTCATATAGTAGCGCCATCTATCACTCAGTTGCAAAAGTACTTTATATAAATTACAGAAATCTATACCGTTGAGGAAATCGATTGTAGCAATATTATTATTTGAAAAGATCGACGGCTACGGCAGCATTGTGGTGGCGAAACTACCACCGGTTGTTACGCGGTCGTTGATTTGTGTTTTTTGTGTCATATTGTAATATGTACAGTTAATAGGAGTAGCTAATAGCAGCAAAGTATTCAGCAAAGTATCCAGAACAAATACCACCTCTAGCACAAGTCGCCGTGGCGCAGTGGCTAGAGAATCTGCCTAGTAATCTACACGGTGCTGGTTCGATTCCATAGATTTCCCTTTTTTTTTAATTTTAATTAAATGCTTTATTTATTCGGAGCGATTATAAGTCACGGACCAGGTTAGGTTGTTTTGTATAGTTTTTTTTTCCTTTAAATAATAGCATAAATCGGTACCATAAGATGATGCCGGAATAACCATTGCCCTTACACGTGACCTTGAATTTGATGGAATACTTTGCTGTGATTAGCCTCTCGTCAGTTAATTTCACAGAAATTAGGTTATTTTTTATCATGAGTCGTTCAGTAAGTTTTGGCATTTTGATTTTTGGCGACGGATGCAAATAAGTACTTAATTTGTCAATTTGACAGTAAACGTCAATCAAATAAAGGCATTGTAACACAGGGCATCAGGGAAATATTAGGTGTAGTTTAACTTAATTTCTTTAGGAAAAGTAATTGAGGTATTATCCGTATAAGAAAGTCATGTGTTGGACACATCAGATATTTTACTTTCTTATACGTAGTATAAGGAAGTATAGTAATCGTGATTTTTTTCGACTTCGAGATTTTGATGGATTTACACGTTTTGAGGGCCCCTGAATCCATTTTGACCATTTTCGCCATGATGTCTGTCTGTGTGTGTGTGTGTGTGTGTGTGTGTGTGTGTGTGTGTGTGTGTGTGTGTCTGTCTGTATCCACGATAACTCAAAAACGACTTACCGGATTTGATTCAAATTACATATTTAAGACTTTGAACAAAATTGTGGGTGCCACATTAAATCTTTTTCGTCTAGCGCCAACACAAGTGGTACTTACCTGATGACATTTTTAGGTTTTTTAGGAATATCTTGAAAAATAAACAATTTACGACATTTTTTTATTCTTAGACATTGATTTAGAATTAAATTTTGAACAAATTTTGTTTGAACTTTTTTTTGAAATTCCGTAAAAAATTTTTAATTATTTTTCATATAATAGCGCCATCTATCACTCAGGTGCAAAAGTACTTTATATAAATTACAGAAATCTATACCGTTGAGGAAATCGATTGTAGCAATATTATTATTTGAAAAGATCGACGGCTACGGCAGCATTGTGGTGGCGAAACTACCACCGGTTGTTACGCGGTTGTTGATTTGTGTTTTTTGTGTCATATTGTAATATGTACAGTTAATAGGAGTAGCTAATAGCAGCAAAGTATTCAGTGTACTCTTCTTATCCAGAACAAATACCACTTCTAGCACAAGCCGCCATGGCGCAGTGGGTAGAGAACATGCCTAGTAATCTACACGGTGCTGGTTCGATTCCATAGATTTCCCTTCTTTTTTTTACTTTCTTATTATTCATATAGTAGCGCCATCTATCACTCAGTTGCAAAAGTACTTTATATAAATTACAGAAATCTATACCGTTGAGGAAATCGATTGTAGCAATATTATTATTATTTGAAAAGATCGACGGCTACGGCAGCATTGTGGTGGCGAAACTACCACCGGTTGTTACGCGGTCGTTGATTTGTGTTTTTTGTGTCATATTGTAATATGTACAGTTAATAGGAGTAGCTAATAGCAGCAAAGTATTCAGTGTACTCTTCTTATCCAGAACAAATACCACCTCTAGCACAAGTCGCCGTGGCGCAGTGGGTAGAGAATCTGCCTAGTAATCTACACGGTGCTGGTTCGATTCCATAGATTTCCCTTTTTTTTTAAATTTTAATTAAATGCTTTATTTATTCGGAGCGATTATAAGTCACGGACCAGGTTAGGTTGTTTTGTATAGTTTTTTTTTCCTTTAAATAATAGCATAAATCGGTACCATAAGATGATGCCGGAATAACCATTGCCCTTACACGTCACCTTGAATTTGATGGAATACTTTGCTGTGATTAGCCTCTCGTCAGTTAATTTCACAGAAATTAGGTTATTTTTTATCATGAGTCGTTCAGTAAGTTTTGGCATTTTGATTTTTGGCGACGGATGCAAATAAGTACTTAATTTGTCAATTTGACAGTAAACGTCAATCAAATAAAGGCATTGTAACACAGGGCATCAGGGAAATATTAGGTGTAGTTTAACTTAATTTCTTTAGGAAAAGTAATTGAGGTATTATCCGTATAAGAAAGTCATGTGTTGGACACATCAGATATTTATACGAAGTAATAAGGAAGTATACCTAGGTAGTATAGTAATCATAATTTTTTTCGATATCGAGATTTTGATGAATTTACATGTTTTGGGGGCCACAACCAACAGAAGTGCTGGTTAGCCATTGTCATTTTATTTATTTTAGTTTTATTACATTTAAGTAAAATATCTGATGTGTCCAACACATGACTTTCTTATACGGATAGTATCACAATAATTACTTTCCTAAAAAAATTAAGTTAAATTTCTCTGTCGCACTTATTGCAATACGCATAAATATGTCCTTGTCCCACTCATTATAATCGAATTTTTCGACAAAAATGTGTTTTATTTTAGATTTTTGACCTATTACTCACTTAAAAAAATCTCCCGGTATAAAATCACATTTATTTATTCATTATTATTGTTTTCGGTACCATAGAAACCAGTAAAATACAAAAAATAATTATGATCCTTCTGGAATTCGAACCCGGGACCTTCCGTTTGGCAGCCAAGCCTCTATGTGACACTATAGTCTACAGTCTACCTAAACTGTCGGATTTAACGATCAATATGAGATATACAGGGTGTTCCAAAATTAACCTACCAAAATATATCAGCTGATTCAATGTTCAAAAATAATGCAAAAAGTTTTAATAAATATAGGTTGAAAAATGCTTCCTAAGGGAGCTACAACCCCCCGAAAGGGAGGCCCCAAAGAGGAATTTTCTGTAATATTTCTGCAACTATTTGAGGTAGATTCATGAAATTTGAAGCTTCTATAATTAGCCACATACGTCATTTTAAGAAAATTTGCCAGGGGCGTCACATACAGGGTGGGTGCTTGATAAATTATGGCCCATATTTTTTGTGTGGATAGTTTTTAAATTTTTTATATTAAATTATGAAATTTGGTTTCTTTTTACACAAAAAAGGTCGTCTCAGTCGATCTTTGAATCTTGAACCGTTTTCGAGTAAAATCGATTTGAAGAAGTCACGTCCATAAAAACTACACTAATAAAAATAATCACAGACATCATGACGAAAATGGTCAAAATGGATTCAGGGGCCCTCACTCAAAACGTGTAAATCCATCAAAATCACGATTACTATACTTTCTTATTATTTCGTATAAGAAAGTAAAAAGGGAAATATGAATATTATTAATGCGTTCAGTCATAAAGAAAAATTTGCCATACGGAAACAAAGAGTTGTCCAAACTATACGGATTTTTTTTAAGCCATTTCGACTTTTGAGAATTATCCAACAAATAATTAGGTACTTAAAAAAAACTTAAATAATTTTAATAAGAATGTTGTCCATAATATGATTGTATGGTTATACAGTAAGATCTGAAGGACGACATTCCAGTTTTTAGAGATGATGATATTGATGATCTAAGTCCATCGGAACAACCTTTTTTCAAATCAAAAGTTATTCCCCACACTATGTTAATCGTTGATTGAATAAATGCCTGACGAAATACAGATCGAGTGAACAATCATATTAACTAAACATTCGCATCGACTTCATTCTCTGAAACATTATTTGTACTTCAAAACACTAATTCTATTGGCCTAAATTTTACAAACAGTATACGGTAATGATTAAAAAACGAGTAAAATAGATGTTTTCTGATTATATAAATCAATAAAATTGTGATGGGTACTACTAATAAACATTCATCCTGTAAATTGACATAATATTGTATTAGATATGGTAAATAAAGCCAAAGCATAATAAATTTTAGAATAGATATCATGTTGATGTATTAATTAAATTTAGTTTCATGTAGTTAACCAAAAGCGATTTCAAGCCATGATTGATACCTTTTAGGTTAAATTAAATGTCGGTTTCTTCGTTAATCAACTTCAACGGCAGCAACAGTTTCTCTAACAACTTTTTAATTAAAACCTATTTTTAAATCAATTTAAGATACTTGTACCCTTTGTGGAATACCATATAGGAAGGTAATATACCAACTAAGTAACATCAAACTATAAGATGTAATAAAATAAAATAAAAATGTATGTTTAAAAAAAATTTCAATATACAAGAAACCAGAAATGAAAATAGTGGGAAAAATATTTGCTTCATGACTCCTTAAAATTTTCTGGGATTGAGAAACAAAATTACCACCCCGCGAAAGGCGGCGCTAGTGAGCCGGGGACAAAATGACGTCAAGATAGGAAATTATTCATTTTTATGAAATCTAATACCATTTAGGAGATGGAAATGTTGGTTTTGTCGTTAGAGTAACTATGTAATTATCATTTGTATGTGCAGAGTATTTGCAGCTTTTGGAACGGCATTTCTTTTCAGGACCCACAATTGAGCGTAAACTTCTGCAAAGAATATATCTACATCGAGGGGTAAACCACTAGTGGATATCCTTGTACACATGTCGTGGATATGCATGGATATGCATGGATATCCCGTGGAAGTTTATGGATATCCGTTGATGTCCGTGGAATGCGCACTATCTTTTAAAATGCATTATATTTCCAAAGACATCCACATATTTCCAAAAATATCCATGGACTTCTAGGGATATCCATGGATATTTTTGGAAATATGTGGATGTCTTTGGAAATATAATGCATTTTAAAAGATAGTGCGCATGCGTTAATGTTTAACGCATGTGCACTATAGTTTAACGGTTAAAGCAATAATCTACAAATTCAATATTTTTATCGCGCCGTGTACTTAACGGTGATTACTAGAGTAACATTGCTTCTATTCAATTGATGGGATTTAAATTACGGTATGTACTTGGGTATGTACTATGAAAAATTCAAATAATGGATGTAAAAAAATAGACGAGTTTGCAGAAATGTACTGCACTTACAATATACCAAATGTCCATCAAGTTACCAAAGCAATTTTTGAAAATGACCTGACAAATGCATTAGCCGCTTTTTAGTCTTATTAGTTATGAAAAATTTAATTTTGTCGCTTTTG
Source organism: Pediacus dermestoides (assembly GCA_963942485.1). Classification (NCBI taxonomy): domain Eukaryota; kingdom Metazoa; phylum Arthropoda; class Insecta; order Coleoptera; family Cucujidae; genus Pediacus; species Pediacus dermestoides. The sequence continues at coordinate 16,790,588 of OZ012626.1, forward strand.
TTTTTAAAAAATTACATCGGTTTTTGTTTCATATGAACTTAGCAAAGCATAGGTTCAAAATCGAAAGTTAGGTAGTGCCAAATTTGTCATTTTTTAGTCGCTGATTAGTGTGAAAATATTAATTTTGTTTTTTTTTTGTTTTTTGGTACGAGTTTACAATACCGGACATATCACCGATTGAATTGTAATTTTTTATAGTGATGAAGAAGCTACTTTTCAGAAAAAAATTAAATAAAAAAGTTGTTTATTTGAATTTGGCGGGCGATGTTAGCCAATCAGAACGATGGGAAACCTTAAATTTGTTTATAATTAATTATTATCATAGACGTTAGGTAAGGAAGTTTAAGCACAGTATAGTTACGGGATAAAATAAGCAGTTCAAACAATTTAAGGACTTTTAGGGACAATTTTATGTAGTACCATCTTCCGTGGATATCCTTGGAAGTCCATGGAAATCTATGGAAGTTCTTAGAGATCCTTGGATATTCATGGATATCCCTGGAAATCTGTGGATATCCGTAGAAGTTTTGGATATTCGTGGAAGTTTTAAGAAATTTGGGTTCGGATATCCACGATTTGGATATCTCGTACGCTTAAATTGGTAGTGGTTTACCCCTCGATCTACATGTTACTATAAAAATAGTTGCAAATAAGTCGTCCCATTTTTTTAGCATAGGAACATTACCTGGGAAGTGATAATGGTCTCTATAAAACTGCAGCGAAGGAACCAGCAGTTCCTTATCCGCATCTTTTACATTTAAAAATTCCATTATTCTAATAACTTTAACTTAATTGTAATTTTTTTTTGAGACAAATTAATACTTACAGATATGACAATTTATTATTATGACACTTTTAGTACAAGAGGCGGCTGCAAAAAGTTAGTCGTTATAAGGTGGACGAACGGAAAAAAAAAGGAATGATAGTTTAGACCTTTATTAAGAAGGAACGTTAAGGTTGCCTGCGAAAATCTTGTCGAAACAGGGTTAAAATAGTAGTTTTTCCCATACCTACACGAAAATGGCCACTTTATTTGCATGCAATGTGGGTACAAAGTCGCCTTTTTAGGGTAGTCGTGGAAAATTAGGAGTGGGGGTAACATTTCTCCCTCGGGTAGCCATTCCTTTACTGACATGCAGGAGTTAATTGTGTTTGTTTATGGTTGTCAAGGTGATTTGCTCACCGCACAGTGTCAAGCAAAATGTCAGTGTTATGCTGTTTTAATTTGTTCGCGCGTTTCACGCAAAAGAAGTGGTCATTTTCATACAGGTATGAGAAAAAATAGAGTATGCTACACGGTAGGAATTGATTCTGCCTCGTCAGAATCTCTCAATTCCCACCTTGTTGCATAAACTACTATTATGCAAATTTACCAAACAGCACAGCTAAGTTTTATGCTTTTTAAACAAAAATATCTGATGTGCCCAACACATGACTTTCTTATACTTACGGATAGTATCACAATAATTACTTTTCCTAAAGAAATTAAGTTAAATTTCTTGTAAAAATTTTGAAGGTTTCCAGCAATTTTCAAATAGTCTCTGTCGCACTTATTGCAATACGCATAAATCTGTCCTTGTCCCACTCATTATAACCGAATTTTACGACAAAAATGAGTTTTATTTTAGTTTTTTGACCTATTACTCACTTAAAAAAATCTCCCGTTATGAAATTACATTTATTTATTCATTATTATTGTTTTCTAATGGACCGGTCCTTCTGGGATTCGAACCCGGGACCCTCTGTTTGGCAGCCATATAATGAAACACATGGTCTACCTCGACCATCGGATTCAACTATCAACGCGCGCTATGAGAAATATAAAGTCTTTTAAGAATATCTAGTTTTTTTGAAATTTTTTTGACGGAATTTCAAAAAAAAGTTCAAACAAAATTTGTTCAAAATTCAATTCTAAATCAATGTTAAAGAATAAAAAAATCTCATAAATTGTTTATTTTTCAAGATATTCTTAAAAAACCTAAAAATGTCATCAGGTAACTGTCACTTGTTTTGGTGCTAGATGAAAAACATTGAATGTGGCACCCACAATTTTGTTCAAACTCTTAAATATGAAATTTGAATCAAATCCGAGAAGTCGTTTTTGAGTTATGGTGGATACAGACAGACACACACACAGACAGACAGACATAATGGCGAAAATGGTCAAAATGGATTCAGGGGCCCTCAAAACGTGTAAATCCATCAAAATCTCGAAGTCGAAAAAAATCACGATTACAATACTTCCTTATACTACGTATAAGAAAGTAAAATATCTGATGTGCCCAACACATGACTTTCTTATACTTAATAATAATTACTTTTCCTAAAGAAATTAAGTTAAATTTCTTGTAAAAATTTTGAAGGTTTCCAGCAATTTTCAAATAGTCTCTGTCGCACTTATTGCAATACGCATAAATCTGTCCTTGTCCCACTCATTATAACCGAATTTTACGACAAAAATGTGTTTTATTTTAGATTTTTGACCTATTACTCACTTAAAAAAATCTCCCGATATGAAATTACATTTATTTATTCATTATTATTGTTTTCGGTACCATAGAAATCAGTAAAATAAAAAAAAACTAATGATCCGTCCTTCTGGGATTCGAACCCGGGACCTTCCGTTTGGCAGCCATATAATGAGACACATGTCTACCTCGACCGTCGGATTCAACTATCAACGTGCGCTATGAGAAATGTAAAGTGTTTTAAGAATATCTAGTTTTTTTGAAATTTTTTTGACGGAATTTCAAAAAAAAGTTCAAACAAAATTTGTTAAAAATTCAATTCTAAATCAATGTTAAAGAATAAAAAAATCTCATAAATTGTTTATTTTTCAAGATAATCCTAAAAAACCTAAAAATGTCATCAGGTAACTGTCACTTGTTTTGGTGCTAGATGAAAAACATTGAATGTGGCACCCACAAATTTGTTCAAACTCTTAAATATGAAATTTGAATCAAATCCGAGAAGTCATTTTTGAGTTATGGTGGATACAGACAGACACACACACACACACAGACAGACAGACAGACATCATGGCGAAAATGGTCAAAATGGATTCAGGGGCCCTCAAAACGTGTAAATCCATCAAAATCTCGAAGTCGAAAAAAATCACGATTACTATACTTTCTTATTATACAGGGTGTTTCAACTCAAAGTGGACAACGTAATAGAGGTTGTAGATCTCATCGAGACTAACACTTTTTTCAAATTAATATTTTTCATTTGAGCTTTTGTTTTCGAGTTATCGACCTTCTTTTGTTTTTACATAAACCTCGTTATCTTCATTATTTATGGCCGGATTTTAAAAAATTAAAGTTTTTTGAAATTGTCAGTTTGATATCTACAATTATTGCGTTAAACATTTTTTCAAAAAATATCAACAAACAACATGGCGACCAGTTTTCTTTTTTAAACTTGGATAGCTCTAAGTCTGCTCCAAAGAAAATTGGTCGCCATTTTGTTTGTTGATATATTTTTTTTTAATTTTAACTCAAAAATTGTTGATATCAAACTGACAATTTCAAAAAACTTTAATTTTTTAAAATCCGGCCATAAATAATGAAGATATAGAGGTTTGTGTAAAAACAAAAGAAGGTCGATAACTCGAAAACAAAAGCTCAAATAAAAAATAATAATTTGAAAAAAGTGTTAGTCTCGATGAGATCTACAACCTCTATTACGTTGTCCACTTTGAGTTGAAACACCCTGTATAAGAAAGTAAAAAAACTATCCACGTTAAAACTTTGCAAATGTATTGTGGGTCGCATTTTAAATTCCATCAGGCTCATTATCACTCGTGAACTAACACTGTATAGGTATATACAGGGTGTCCCGAAATTAGTAGCCAATATGTCTAGGACAGGTTGTAGTTGTCAAAATATGGCAAATAGTTTATATAAACATGAGTCGAAAAATGCTTCCTAAAGAAGCTAGCGCCCCCCGAAAGGGGGACCCCAAAGAGGAGTTTTCTGTAATATCTTTGTAACTACTTGAGTTAGATTCATTTTCCAATTTTCAGAAATTTTGTTAAGGACGTCATATACAGGGTGGGCGCTGATTAAAATATGCCCCATATTTTTTGTGTGGATAATTTTTTAATTTTTTATATCAAATTATGAAACTTGGTTTATTTTTACACAAAAAGGTAGTCTCAGTCGATCTCTCTATCTTGAACCGTTTTCGAGTAAAATCGTTTTCAACAAATTACTCCCATAAAAACTAGACTAATAAAATAATCACAAAATTGAAATTTGTCTAAAGTAGGCCGTGGATTAAAATTTATAGGTAGGTATTTACGTTTTCCGTAACGGAGAACTCCTGTGCGCAAAGTATTTGAGAAAGTTCATAGAAATTTGGTAGAGACTAGTTTGTTTCACCGCCTTCATGGGCAAGGACGGACGGCCTGTGGCGGATTATAATTTGGAAAATGCACCTCAGCAAATAGATGATAATCCTCAAGTTGGACTTAGAGCTTTGGCTAGAAACGTTATCTTCTATTTGTGTATGTGACGCCCTTAACAAAATTTCGGAAAATTGAAAAAAGAAATATGTGGAAAATTAGAAAAGCTTAAAACTCACCAAATTTAATGAATTTATCTCAAACAGTTGTCGAGAGATATTACAGAAAACTCCTCTTTGGGGTCTGTCTTTTGGGGGGCCCTAGCCTCCTTAGGAAGCATTTTTCGAGTCATAATTATATAAACTTTTCGTCATATTTACAACCTGTTTTAAAAATATTGCCTACTAATTTCGGGACCAACGCTTTAGAGTTTTCTATACATTGATAAATTCACTGCGCTCACAGTTGGAATCAGTGCCAAACTAATTTTTTAATCGATTATTAATTTTATTAATTTTTTCCGAATTTTAAATGCATGTCCCAATCTATTTGCACGAAGCCTATTCTGTTAGCATTTAAGGTACCATTTTAACAGATCTTTATTTATTTAAAGGAAAAAATGAATTTAGCAGAACTTCTAAATCCAACAGATACAGGCGCAAACAGTTTCTGATAACGTATTTTTTACATATTTGTACAGTAATGAACAACTTTGCAGAGGAAAATGGGAAATTTGTTGTTAACTAGCCACGCCAGATTTCTGCTGAAAGCAAAGCTTATCACAAAATATTGTGGTTGAGAGATATTTAAGCAATTGTTGTTAGCTGGCCGTTCAATTAACTAGCAACAACAGACTATGATTAGTTGTTGAGCAATTGATTCCATTACCTTATTTCATTTCCATGGTTTTGTATTATAAATACCCTTTGCTGATTAAACTGTGTGTTACTTACAGTACAACACCATGGAAATGAAACAAGGTAATGAGTTTACTTGAGAAAGTAATTAACAAACTGGGTGTTATTGGTCAACTAAAATCGGTTACCACTTAAACACTATATAAGCCTGGACAATTATTCTTTCAAATTCTGTCTTAGTTTCACACAAAAACTTATTTATTTATAATATTTTTTTAATATTTTCACAACTAACGGTACTTTGCTCTGAAACCCAATCCACATTTGGATACTACCTGTATAACTTTTTAGAAATGTCATAATAGAATAGGTAAGACAAGCTAAAAATTTTATAAAGAATCTTATTTTTTCGCAAGCCAATAAAATGGCGATGTTTTCATCCTTATAAATTATGGTGCAAATAACGATTTGGCCACTTTACCGTTTTGAGAATCACTTTCAAGTGTCAGATTGATTGTACATTTTGGCAGAGTATGGATAATAACGGGTCATTATAAAAGAATGTAATATAACATCGTAGTTGGCTGTGAAATTTAATAAATTTAAAATTACTAAGGAATCTCAAAGAGAAAAGGTTTAATGCAAACGGCGATTTGAACAGTGGAATGGATACTAGTGATATTTAAAAATTCATTGATTCACTACTGATTGAGAGAAGGCGGAAATCCTAATACAAGGTGCATCCACACTGCGTCGGCATAGGCCGATTGGCACACCTGATCGGCAATGCCAGAAAAGTGTAGACATGACTGATGGCTTGTGCCGCGTGGCTAAAAAAGCCAATTGGCCTGCCGATCCATTTACCGACTGATGTCGGTAAAGATGAAAGAAAGCCAATGCAAAATCATCAGTGTAGACGTGCCGACTGGCAATAATAATTTTGAAGAATTACATTAATGTATGAAATGAATCTCCTGTCGCCAAAAATCCAAGACGTTACTCAACAGGAAATGTTTCTCTAAAAATGTGTACTTTGTGTATTTGCAATTTTTGGTCCGATTAACGTTATTAAAAATTCGAACGCAGTGTTGAATTCCATCAGGCTCATTATCACTCGTGAAAAACCCTGTACACTGTATAGGGTGTCTCACGATTGTGACCTATTAGAAGTATTAGGAGAACCAAATGAGATAGAGAGCTGAAATTTTGCATGCAGGCCTAGCTTCATATAATCCATCAACTGAAAATGTTTTCAAGATGGTGGCATATCCGGTTATACCGGAAGTTGATACCAACTTCGTTATTTTAAATGGGATACCCTGTATTTATATTTTTTTTCTAATTCCCCAAAAAATTCTAAGTCTTTTGACATAAAAATTCCTATACCTAAATTTTACCGTTTTCGAGAAAAAAAATATTACCTAAACTTTTTACAAAAAATCAAGTCACATTTAAATTGTAATATCTTCGTTAAAAGTAAAGATAAAAAAGTGAAATTTTCACAGTAGCGTTATGGGACTTTGTGGCTTCTGTCCATGGCAAATTATTTCAAAATTATTATGTACAGGGCGATCTTTAATTCATAACATTTCGTTCTCATAAAATGTCAAAAAACTCATTTTTCTTAAATGGGACACTATGTATTATTCTACATCATTCGATAGAACGTGAAAATCTCTATCTATTCATATCAGGTGTTTCTATACCTAACTTTAACTGTTTTCCAGTTATTTGCGATTTTATAAATTAGTTACATATTTATCATTAAGAAATCGAATAGTAAGCCACGATTTAGAGAACAGTAGACAGATTGGTTGTCAACATAACATGGGGGTGCATGCATGCTACTTTTTCATATCTTAAGAATCATATCAGATGATGCTTTGTATCAACTTCGATATTTTTTTAATAACGTGATTCTTTAAATTTCCATTCTAGGTAAGCCTTGGAATTTGAACGTATGCGCCGAATTGATTCATCTGTTGCTGTCAGTTTCAAACGACAACCAGAAAACCTAACCTTTTTTGAGATTTAAAGAAATGAGCTGTAATCAAAGACATGATTTTTTTTCCACCGCCAACTCAGAATGGAAATTTAATGAATCACACGTTAGTTTAGGTATAAATAATTTCTTAATGATAGGTTTGTAACTAATTTATAAAATAGCAAATAACTGGAAAACAGTTAAAGTTAGGTATAGAAATACCTGATATGAATAGATAGAGATTTTCACGTTCTATCGAATGATGTAGAATAATACATAGTGTCCCATTTAAGAAAAATGAGTTTTTTGACATTTTATGAGAACGAAATATTATGAATTAAATATCGCCCTGTACATAATAATTTTGAAATAATTTGCCATGGACAGAAGCCACAAAGTCCCATAACGCTACTGTGAAAATTTCAGTTTTTTATCTTCACTTTTAACGAAGATATTACAATTTAAATGTGACTTGATTTTTTGTAAAAAAATTAGATAATATTTTTTTTCTAGAAAACGGTAAAATTTAGGTATAGGATTTTTTATGTCAAAAGACTCAGAATTTCTTGGGGAATTAGAAAAAATATATAAATACAGGGTATCCCATTTAAAATAACGAAGTTGGTATCAACTTCCGGTATAATCGGATGTGCCGCCATCTTGCAAATATTTTCAGTTGATAGATTATATGAAGCTAGGCATGCATGCAAAATTTCAGCTCTCTATCTCATTTGGTTCTCTTAATGCTTCTAATAGGCCACAAGCGTGAGACACCCTGTATACAGGGTGTCCCGAAATTAGTGGCCAATATGTCTAGGACAGGTTGTACTTGTCAAAATATGGCAAATAGTGTATATAAACATGACTCGAAAAATGCTTCCTAAAGAGGCTAGCGCCCCCCTTAAGGGGGACCCCAAAGAGGAGTTTTCCGTAATATCTTTGCAACTGTTTGAGGTATATTCATGAAATTTGGTGAGTTTGAAGGTTTTATAATTTACCATATACTTAGTTCTTTTTCCAATTTTGTTAAGGACGTCATATACAGGGTGGGTGCTGATTAAAATATGCCCCATATTTTTGGTGTGGATAATTTTTTAATTTTTTATATCAAATTATTAAACTTGGTTTATTGTTACACAAAAAGGTAGTCTCAGTCGATCTCTGTATCTTGAACCGTTTTCGAGTAAAATCGTTTTCAACAAATTACGCCCATAAAAACTAGACTAATAAAAATAATCACAAAATTGAAATTTGTCTAAAGTAGGCCGTGGATTAAAATTTATAGGTAGGTATTTACTTCGTTTAGCATTTCTTTGTCAAATATTAATAATAAAAACAAAATATAAAAATCAAAATTTTGTGATTATTTTTATTAGTGTAGTTTTTATGGTCGTGACTTCTCCAAAACGATTTTACTCGAAAACGGTTCAAGATTCAAAGGTCGACTGAGACGACCTTTTTTGTGTAAAAATAAACCAAGTTTCATAATTTGATATAAAAAATTTAAAAATTATCCACACAAAAAATATGGGGCATAATTTACCCAGCACCCACCCTGTATGTTACGCCCCTGGCAAAATTTCAGAAAATTGAAAAGAGAAATATGTGGCAAATTATAAAAGCTTCAAACTCACCAAATTTTGAGAATCTGCCTCAAATAGTTGCAGAGATATTACAGAAAACTCATCTTAGGGGCCCCTCTTTCGGGGGGGCTGTAGCTCCCTTAGGAAGCATTTTTCAGCCTATATTTATTAAAACTTTTTGCATTATTTTTGAACGTAGTATCAGCTGGTACATTTTGGCAGGCTAATTTTGGGACACCCTGTATATAATATACTTATAGATAATATATAATAATAAATATTCCTTAAAGTTAAGAAACACTTAACAAATCTTAGATTTAAGTATTGTCGGTGAGATCGGGCATAAATGAATCAAATTTAAATTCGTTCAAAATCAAAATCTTGTGAAATTTAATTCAAATTCGATAAGGTCTTTTTGAGTTATCATGAGATACACACTCATGCAAGAACAGACAGAAATAATTGCATTCAGAACTAAGACAAACAAATCAATTCCTTAATTACAAGTGTAATTCCGCATAACCTAAATACACATAAATTTCCTCATACACTATACTTAGTAATATGTAATCCTATGTACACACTTTGTAGTTGTTTTACATCGTTTAAAACACATTTTCAACAAACTTTCAACCTGGGATTTCGCTTACTACGTAAACAATCCTTTATATTGTTTGGTCATCTTGATTAAATAATAGAGCGTGTTCCATCAGATAGAACTGAGAAGGACTTCGTATTTCTCCCCCACTGACTTATCCTCAATAAATAATTCTTAGCTTTATATGTCTGTTGATATTGTCAGCATTCTTAATAGATTGAAGATGATAGCCTTATTCGGACAATGTGTCACATTATTCTTTTATATATTTTTGCGACGTTATACAGGATGATTCTAACTCGATCCTCACCATTGCGATAGTAAACCATAAGAAAGACAGGGTCGATTAAATGGAACATAATGTGAGGAATAAACAAGGCTTTCAACTTAAAATATTAAAATTTGAACTTTTCAAAAACTAATTGTTAATTGCAAACTCTCTAGACGCTTTATTATGTGCCTGTACTACAGAATAAAGAACAAACTAAAAAAAACAAACAAACCTCACTTCGAAGTAGAAATGGAAGTTCGAGCAAGATACATGGCCTATACATACCAGTTTAAAAGGCTTAATAGTATATTTTACAACAAGACATGAAAATATCGTTTTTTTTTCGTTAGGTGAGAATTGTACACGAGCTGTGTAGCAGCGAGTGAGACAATCTCACGAACGAAAAAAAAACGTATTTCATGTCGAGTACTAAATACTAAATATAAATAATTTATAAATTGGATTAGAAACTACAAAATTTTTTTAAGTTATTTAAGGTGACAGTTTTCAAGTGAAACGTCAAAATTATATTTTAGTTTTTATTTTAACTATTTTAAGCTTTATATATAAAATATGTCATGAAAAGTGAATGAATTGATATTGAAAATTTATGTAAATTTAGTGCATATAGTGTTTTCATTAAAAAAATCACGAAGAAAACCATAAATTTGAAATTTTGATATTTTCACTCTAGAGAGAATATGACTATTTTCGCAGTAGACAAAATATTGAAGTTTCATGTAGAGTATGTCATGGAAAAATGGCTATTTTCATATATAAGAGTAGAAAAAAATCGTTTCGTGACGTCTGGACCTTATATACGATTTATTCCGTTGTCTGATGCCTCGTCATTGGTGAGCTCTGCTCTTGAGTCGCCGTGAACACATACCTCTACTTAGGTTCGGCACTCCATATAATATACACCGTAGCAAACACCCTGCCATTTGCACATTAGCGTACTTTATATTTATTTCTTCAAGTATTTCAAGTTACATTTTCCACTTTAAATGTTCCTGAGCTTTATTTTTAATAATATTAAGAAATGGTGTTCAGAACTTAAATAACAATAAAATTAAATACTCCTAACGCTGATCTATCTTAAATTTAGCCAATAAGAACAATAATAATTGAGGCCGATTGTATAAAACTCTAAAACTCAAATCGCATTATAATCCATCAAAAATGATAAAAAGCTATAGACACAATTGTTGGTTAACTTATTTTGAGGTTCATAGCACGCGGAGTTAAACCATGGGAACAATTGTTGCCAATAATTGTTTCCATATTTTCATTCTGGGTTAACTCCCGAATAAGTAAACTCGAATTATTCCAAAATATAGAATTAGTGGCGTTTTATTCAAATATTTTGTACAGGGATTTAACGATGGAAGTCCTTTGGATATCGGTGAATGCAGAAAGAGACGACAGGATTTTGTATATTTTTTGTGTAAATTAGGAGGGACTATTTAAAATATCTGCAATCATAGCAAACTGCAACTCTCAAAATCAGAAGCCGGTCTAGTTTGAAAGTGGGAGCACTTTCAAATTCTCTAAAGAATTCTACACAATAGTTATAGACACATTTTGCAAAATTTTGCACACCCTCTCCCGAGTTTTGCACATGTAACCCTTTCAAACGACACGGAATAGATTAAAAGAGTTAGATACCAAAACCAGCGCAGCGAGTTTTGTTACTTGCAAGAGTTTCGGAATCGTCTTCCCGCAAATTTTTCCACACTGCGTGGGCATAGGCCGATTGTTGCCAATTAGCAAGGCCGAATGGTTTTAACGATTGGGCGTGTTGAATTTTGAACCTGTCCACACTTAATCGACATTATCGCAATATCATTTCGTTCGAAAATGTACGACGAGGAGGACGTATTAATTGCTGCAGCCGCGTTTATCATTATTTCGAACAAGAAAAAAAGAAGGAAACGAAGATTTTGGGTGCGACCGAGTTTTATGAAAAGAATAAAGTACAGTGCAAGTGATTTAATTCAAGATTTCATTCTGGACGATGTGGATGTCATCAATCTAGAATACTTACAGATTTTCGGTTTTCGCTATTTCTTCAGGATGTCCAACACTGCGTTCGAATTTTTAATAACCGTAATCGGACCAAAAATTGCAAATAGAGTACAAATTTTAGAGAAACATTTCCTGTTGAGCAACATCTTGGATTTTTGGCGACAGGAGATTCATTTCACTCATTAATGTACACTTCTGTTCACTGAAAAAACATAAAGGTCTTGAGAGCGATTTTTGCATTTTTTTAGCCGCGTAAATTTGCCTTACATCTGTTTCCATGTTTGTAAACGATGAATGAACACCTTTTGAAATGGATATGAACAGAACGGATATTACGATTGTTGTTTGACAGTGATATTAAAGTCAAGTTACACAAATAAAATGTAAGTGTATGCATTTTCAGTAACAGAAGTGTATCTCTTCAAAATTATTTTTGCTAGTCGGCACATCTACACTGATGATTTTGCATTGGTTTTCTTTCATCTTTACCGACAACAGTCGGTAAATGGATCGGCAGGCCAATTGGCTTTTTTAGCCACGCGGCACAAGCCATCAATCATGTACACAATTTTTTGGCATTGCCGATCGGCCTATGTCGACGCAGTGTGGATGTACCTTTATATTATTAAATTGTATTAATTTATTTTCATTGTCTTGATTGCTACTATAGGTTTTTTTCACTAATTTAATTGTAACTTTAGTTTAGGTTTAGTTTAATTTTCCCTTTCATAAAAATGATGATGACATTGGCTTCATTGGCAATATTCTGTAACTAATCTGTTGTGTACTAATTAATGTGTTAACTGAGTACAGCTAATTGTAAGTAAACCAATGAGCGAAAGATAAAACTTTATTAACAAAACTGAACAATCCGAATTATTACATGTAAGTATCTTAACCCTTTTAGCTTAAAACTTCGACTCCGACTGCTCTCCCAGGCCTCCCCACCATACGACTCGCAAGGCCAGCAAGCACCTAAATACAGGGGGTATTATAAAAGAACCCAACAAGAAACAAAATATAAATTTAGCGTTAACATAATCAACACAACAAAATTAAAAGGGAAATTGTAGAACCTGGAAAATATTTTAAATAAAAACTTTTATGCTATGTACACTTCTGTTCACTGAAAAAGCATACATTTCTTCACAGCGATTTTTGCATTTTTTTAGCTACGTAAATTTGCCTTACATCTGTTTCCATGTTTGCAAACGATGAATGAACACTTTTTGAAAATCTTGAATCAAGAAGGTACAAAAATTGAGGAGAGAAAGTTCCCGGATGGGTGTAGGCTCAAATCCGTTGCCAGTTGCAGTGACAGTGACAGCAATTCTCGCGTCATTCATCACTTTTTTATCCACACAAACAGCACAGACGGCCTAATTTCTCAAAATTCGTGTACTCATAAATCAAAACAAACACTAACAAATATGCACATTTGAAGCACGCCCTTTAATGGCTGTTGACGCATGCGCAGAAACTTTTGAGTACGCTTGAGTCCATTTGAACGTGCAACATTTTCTGACCCACGAATTCTTACCCCCACCGTGGGAGCTTTCTTTCCTCTATTTTTATACGTCCTTGTCTTGAATATGAACTGAACGGATATTACGATTGTTGTCTGACAGTGACATCAAAGTCAAGTTACACAAATAAAATGTAAGTGTATGTAGTTTCAGTGAACAGAAGTGTACTTAGACGAATGCCCAATATTCAGAAAAAAATCTTCATTACATCCATGACAACGGGAATTTTTCCATGAACTGTGGAAGCTAACTGATGGTGTTGAAAATTTGAGATTGGGTCTCCAAGATTGTGCAGAATGTGTTCAAAATGCTAGTATACAGGGTGTTCAAAAAAAGGGTTAAAGTTTTTAAGGGTATGTAGTATGGGCCGAGACAAGTCGAAAAGTCTTAATAAACATAGGTCCGCAAATCTACGGTTACGGAAATATTAGAGATTTCATTTTTCTAATACTTTAGTTACATTTTTTTTATTTTTAATAGATTTTGTGACAAAATAATTAATTTAAAGATAATCACATTAAAAAAGATGTTTAAAGTGTCCCCCCTCCATTTCGGCGCAAGCAGTGTCTCTATGAAATGAATATTTCTTCACTTGTTTGCTAGTTTTGCTACCAATTTAATTTCAAATATTGCAACTGCAGTAATATGATCGAATATTTCGTAGAATATTTATGACTGTGGACTGGCCTAAAAGTTCCATTAATACCTAGTAATTAACAGAAAATAGAATAAAACAAGTATAAAATCACATAGTGAATAAAAGATGAGGTTGCTATAGAATATATTATCTACTTTTCTGACAATGAAAGATCCCATTTTCGAAGGGTTGTAACTTTGAAAGGAAGCATTATTTACCACTAGACACTCTCATGGGAACTTTTGTATTTTATCAGGTCAAACAAAATCTGTTAATCCAATTTTCTGGAAATGTGAAATAAATCAGGTAAATATTCTAAACAATATTTCATGAGTACATATGTATAGTATACAGTTGGAAGTAGTGTAGATAAGTACTAGGAAAATATATTTAATAATTTTGTTTTAGTTAACAATTTTTTAAATGCCTTTCGTATAATTAATGTTTATTTCTTTAACTAAAGGAAAATAAATAATCAAAGGTCTGCCCAACATAATACAAAAGTTTGGTTTCACGATTAAATTAATATGCGAGGCTACAGGAATTTAGCTACGCCTTTAGTACCTCTCGAAACCAATTAACCCCTTTGTTAAACAACAAGCAGAAAGTGAATATTTCCACTGAAAGGGCGTGACGAGCAAAAGCTTTATGAAAGATATTAAATTGGACTATACATTATTACAGGAATAATGAAGTGTCTATTTTCGAGCGAGTGATTTTTGTACGTAAAGTTTACGTAGATTATTTTATATATAAAAAAATATCATTCATTCTAAACTGAAACAAGATTTTGTTGACCTTTGATAAAAATAAAAAAAACTGTCTGATTCCCGACAACATAAACTGCAAGAGATTTAAATAGGATTTCCCAAATAACAGCTTTCCAGTAAAACGTCGTAATTTATGGAAATTCCAAGCAATTAATTGTTGAATTTTTTTAAATGCAAATAGGATTATTTTATTTTACAATTTTGCGGACCACATCCAACAACAAAAACAAAAAATAAGTAATGAACCTTAAAATGTATGGCCAAGACAGAGCAAATTGTTTACTCAGTTATACAACAAAAATCAATACAACTTGCAAGGAAACCGAGCTACATTTGCTACATTTTAATTAAAGTATTGTTCTGGATACATTTTAGTGGAGGATGAACAATGAAATTGGACCAGGAGTTTGCGATTAAGGGATTTTGCTCATAGAATTTTTTATTTCATATTTTCAATCGATATAAAAACATTGGTCGGTATTAAGCATGCAGATATGAATAGAGGGTAACCAAATACCAAAAGCAGTTTGTGAACGCAGAAATTTGAACGATGGGGGGGGGGTCGATAAAAGTATACAATTCGTCACATTATGGTGACTGGGGGATGTGATAATAAGTACTACTGTTCTTTGAACAATCATAAGAATATCTTTTTAATGCAAAAATTTACATATTTTGCCCCATGTGGCATATGTACAAAAAATACTTCAGTACAATAATTGTGATAATTTGAAATTTTAAGTTTTAGTAAATTAGATGTGTCAGTAGATTTTCTCGAAGTTTTTTAACAGCTTCCATTGCAATTTAGTCTCTAAAATCGTAAATCGTAAGCTGCTGCTGCACATTTTCCATCCGACTAGAAGTGCATGAGCACGGAATGAAACATTGCGACGCGCTTTCGAGTTCAGTCAATGTGCTCTGGGCAAGAATGTTTGTAGATAGGATGAGGGCACATGGTGACTAGCTGCTGCAGCTACTGTTGCAGGTGAATGGAATCAATAAAGCTAGGATAGGTCAGGTTTGTCGTACAGCTTCCAACTTCCGACACTTTTTTACAATACCTTGCAAGTGATTGCACACGATTACGGCTAATAAATTGCCGCTGAAATCGAGCTCTAAGCGTTATTGAAGCAAAGTTTATAATGGTGACTTTAGCTTATTTCATTTCATCTAAAAGTTGCTGATGTCGTGGTTGGTCGTTAATTCTACGTGGTTTTGAGGTAAATGGTAAAGGATGTATAAACATCAGCGTGGAATTTTAATGGAACGCGATTTTGTATTACAACTTAAGCTCATCAGTCACTAACGTAAAAGCCATTTCGTGTTGTGAGTATTACATATACTTACACTAATACTAATGTACTACTATAATTGAAAATTTTCATAATATAAGTACCTACAGATTGAATTAATAATGAATTATTATTTGAGATAAATTTAAAACACAGGATGGGAATTGGCAACTAGCACAAATTTCATGCAACTTAAGCAGAAATTACTTACACCTTACATAAAACTAAAACTAAAATTACCTACCTGTACACCCTATACACCACCATATGAAAATAGTATATTGTAATACAAGTGCGGAAAACGCATCATGACAATACGAGTGTGAAATTTGAAACGCGAGCGATAGCGAGTGCTGCAATCACACGAGTATTGTCATGGGCCATTTCCGCAAGCGTGTTACATACGATTTTTTCTACGAAAACGTGGAATTCGTAAAAAATAAAATTATTTGTAAATCTTTTTCTAATTAAAAAAACATCAAGTGAGTTTGTTGTCATAGAACTGAAAGCTCATAGCTGTTGACAGTTTATAAATTATGTCCTGTCATCGAAATAATTTTGATTTTGAGATCAAATTACGTGAATATAAACATGGAGTTTTAAAACTAAAGCGAAAGCGATGAACTAATGTGCACTCCTCCGGTTGTTAGATATTAAATAAATGTTACAATTATAACTAAATGTAAGTAACGTGTGATTCTTTAAATTTCCATTCTAGGTAAGCCTTGGAATTTGAACGTACGCGCCGAATTGATTCATGAGTTGCTGTCAGTTTCAAACAACAACCAGAAAACCTAACCTTTTTTGACATTTAAAGAAATGAAGTGTAATCAAAGACATGAATTTTTTTTCCACCGCCAACTCAGAATGGAAATTTAAAGAATCACACGTTACTTCTTTATGTTTTTGTTTGCGTGCGGAAAGTTTAAAAAATGTGTGCGGAAAAAAATTTCCACACTAATTTTCCGTACTAGTTTTTCAAAAGCCTACTTTCAAGTTCGATTATCTTGTCAGAAAAAACGTCATTCCGCATTTTCGTAGAAAAACAACTTATCGTTGCTATTTCTACAACGAAATGTCTGTCTTATTTCATCTTACATGTTCTCGTATCACACAGCTAGTTTTGTAAAGTGTTAAGTGAAATTAAAAAAAATATAAATAAGGCCTCTGGTCACTTGACTTATACAGGGCGATCAGTAATTGCCGCACTCGGAGCATACTGTGATAAACTTTACGTTTTAAGAATGACCAATTTTATTACCGCAGTGCTGTAAGTCCTTTCTTTAAAAAGATATGACCATTTTTGCGTAAATAAAAGTGGTAACACTGCATTGAACACGTGAATAGGATCGACGAGAAAAAAAAGATAAACGTTCAATATTTTATGATGCGAGAACTTGTCAAACTAATTTAGTACTGTCAATTTTATTAAAAAACAGAAACAACAATTGAAATTCATTATTCATATTTTCATGGCAATAGGGACGTTGCATTTTTTTAAAAACTCGTTTTTTTTTTGTTAGAAATGTAAAACGACTATATTAATAATACTCTACAGCAAAAATAATTTTTTTACTCAATATTTGTACATAAAAAACGATTATAAATTGACCGTAATTCAAATATATTATTGCCGCCCGAAAACGCTTTGAGATCGGAGAGTCCTGTGTGACGTCACGAATCTAGTTGACATTGCCATGTCTAAATATTTCACGCGTTTGACATTTTTCGAAATAAGTCAAAATGCGGCATGCTGCACTGTGGAACTATATTCGTGACGTCAGCAGTCTTTTGGGCCGAAATTTTACAATACTTTTTATTTATTTACTTGGAAAGTACGGACCAAAAATTTTTTTTTTAAATATTGATAGTGATAATTTTGTATCAGCTTTTCAAAAAAAATTATTTTGAAAATCATGCAAAGTCCCTATAGAAGGTATTTTAGGTTATCCTAAGGGGAGCTTGCATGAGAGGTTACCAAACTTCAAATTTCTCTCAAATTTAGGAATTTTATTAAATTTTAACATTTTCAATTTCTTTGTATTAGAGGTTTTGTGAAAAAAATTGAACAAATCATATTACATTTTATCCAGAGATTATAGTAGCATGAATTATTCACTCATTTTTGTCTTGGTTATGAAAATAATTAACTTGTGACTTGGATGAGGGAAACTCTATAAGTAACTCTGAAACTAACCATCAGATTTAATTTTTCTTTGCAGATTATCCTTAGTTTTAATGTGCTCTATAACGCCCTGTATTCGGAGTGCACCAATTACTGCTCACCCTGTATATGTAATACTAATATATTGATATAGTAGTCCCAGCGTAAGAAAAGCATGTTGAGTCATCCATTAATGCGCGACGGAATGGTACCAGTGGCATCACCGCTGGGCACACAGTCAACTCGTGGTCAATACTGTATACAAGTGTATAAGTTTTTACCAGCGAGCGCCCGACACTGGACGTTGCCCTCCCCTTTCAAGAGATGTTGGACTCGTCCAGTACGATATTTGGCAGCTGCACAGTTTTATTGGTGTGCTTTTCTTACGCTGGGACTACTATAGTATCCTATCCTTCACTATAAGTTGGACGCGCGTAATAATAGAGAAATAAAACATCTGGAAATGGGTAATGCGCATTTGTTTGATTCTCATTCGAAGACGAGCGAGCGCATGCGCACAACGAACATTTTGTCGAATGTACGAGCGAGAGGTTGCTATGGTCGGCACCGTAACAATTTTGCGCTTTCTTCTTACTGCTAGCAATATATTATTACATACAGTAAGGATCTTATTTTGCCGAACATATGGTTATTTTCCTATGTTCAGTTTTAAATGACGCAGGTCAATTCATTGATGAGGAAATGTGTATTATCCCAAGAATCCTCTGATAAAACAATTGCCATTAATGCAGTCTGCAATGAAATCAATTTAGTTTTTTAAAAAAATGCTGTTCAAGGATTTTATTATCGTTTAGCATATTATTTAGAACAAGAAAGTGGTCACTTGTTATAATTATTTTGTTAAAAGTTTTTAATTTAAACTTGTTATTTCAATTTAATGAAATATAACCTAAAAGTGTCAGTGTCAAGAACACAGACTATTCGCGATTCCAACTACCGATGGGGGCGCTGCGGTAAGTAAACAAAAATGGAAGTAAACGAGTAATGGCTTCGTGGATTGTTGTTTATTTGTGTTTATAAAGTAGCAGGTCTTTTTCTTCAGCGCCGTAAGAGTTTTAGATTTTAATCAACGAAGCATTTCTTTTAGGAAAATAATGAAAATGAATTATGGTTGTCATTTTTTCGTGAGTTTTAAATGTAAACACAACAATTAGTATTGTGAATAGTCTTCTTAGCTTTAGTACTCTACTACTACTACTACTACTAATAAAACATGTAAGTTTGGTTGTCTAGGCTACGCCATGAATTTACTCGCGTCATTTAAAACTGAACATAGGAAAATAACTCTGTTCAATGTTCAACAGTATAAGATCCTCTCTGTATATGACTTGACTGTCATCGCCGCAAGACTAGAAAACATTATTCTTACAGAGAATAATGTTTAAAGTCCAAACACCTGAAGATCAACAATAGCATCAAAATATAAGCTACAATCCCTAAAATTTCCGATGTGGTAAATTTTAGACCCGTTGATCCATCGCTTGTAACACCTCCATTATTTCCAGCTTGTGTAAACGTAAGCTTTCATTTGGTTTGCTGCTGACCCACACTGAAAAAAGTAAACGTGTATTTTTACTATGATAATCATTGGTAAAAGTACGTAACTTGGTAAAATTATATGTCTCACGGGATTTTACATAAAATATGTAATTTTAAAATTACAGGAATATTGTACTTTTACCAGATAACGCGCAGACAAGCTATTAGTCTAAGAGCCAGCGACAAAAATAGTCATGTCATTTCAGTAAGAAAAAGTTTGATCCCCTTGGACTCTTTAAACATACTCGTAGATAGAACTTAATTGGAAAGTCTGCGGCAAGGTCAGTGTGGCACAGAGTAGGGGTAGAGCCTGAAAGTGTTAAAAAAAATCAACCAAGGTATGTGATATCAGTAGGACTGATTTTTTGTGTGATGACACTGAATAATATTTTATGAAATATATTGTAACGGCAAGAAAGGCCGAGAAAATACGTCACGTAGTGTATACGATATGTATACGGAAAACTAATAACAGCAGAATTTTGAAAATTTGGTGACCAATCTAATTCAGCTTGCCGGTTTGAACAATAATATTTTCACGTTTCTGCTAAAAGTAGACACAAACTTTGTTATTTTAAATGAAACACCTTGTATATTTTTGAATTCTACACTTCATTTTAGGCATAAAAGTATTAAGGTTGTATGGTCCTAACATTAACGGTATTATAATTATTTACACTTTTTCATTTTTTTTTTTTACAAAAACATATGTAAATAAAAATTCAAGCCTTGACAATGACATGTTTTTTCCAAAGCTTTTTTATTATGTTTGAAGTAGGAATATACAAGAAATAAGCTGACATAGTTTTGGAAAACTTGCTTTATACAGGGTGTTGGTGTTGTCCGTTCATTTTTAAAAACTTTAACCAATGATAACTTTTTTTTTAATGGAACACCCTATATATTTCTACATTTTTGAATTCTACACTCAAATCTAGACATGAAAGTATTAAGGTTTAGACCAGTCATTCAAGCAAAAAAGGTACACAAAATTCCAAAAGTTTTGCAACTTGGACACAAGTTTGAAAATGCTAAAATAATATTAGTAAGTCTAAATTTGCAACCCGTCCGGGTGACCCGAACATTGTCAAAAATTGAAAAAACAACAATTTGCAATATCTTTTTGTACAAAATTCCAAAAGTTATGCAAACTTTATGTAATACTTATGATACAGTCCTGAATCCACATGCCAATTTGCATAAATTTTTGAGGAACGGAAATATTTTTTTTTATTTCTTTATTACTCGAGGCGGTCAATTTTTTAACAAAGGGGGTCAACAAGATGCAAAAGTTTTCGAACATGGTTGCAAATGTTCGTGACACAGGTACATATTGTACTTTGAATTTGCAACCTTTTCATACCTCCGGAACTTTGTTAAATTGATAACATCTTGTAAATAATTCCAATTTCGCATATCCAAAATATTGAAAAGAGTTGCAAATCTCAAATTATATTTGTCTAATATTATTGAAAGTACTTTTCAATTTGCAACCTCATAGCAAGTCCGGAAAATATTTTTCATGATTTTTATTTACACTAAGTTAGTAGCGAGTGAGAGTGAGAGAGCAAGGCACTGCCTTGCCTATAGTGTAAATAAAAATAAGAAAAAATATTTTCTGGAGTTGCTATGAGGTTGCAAGTTGAGAAGTACTTTCAATAATATTGTAGACAAATATAATTTGAGATTCGCAACTCTTTTGCATTTTTTTAAATATACGAAATTGGAATTATTTACAAGGTGCTATCAATTTAACAAAGGTCCGGAAGTATGAAAAGGTTGCAAATTCAAAGTGTCTCCCATTACAATATATTTCATAAAATATTGTTCAGTGTCATCACACAAAAAATCGGCATTACTGATATCACATAACTTTGTTGTTTTTTTTTAACACTTTCAGGCTCTACCCCTACTCTGTGCCACATTGACCCTGCGGCAGACTTTCCATTTAAGTTCTATTTATGTTCAAAAAGTCCAATGAGATTAAAAATTTTCTTACTGAAATGACATGACTATTTTTGTCGCTGGCTCTCCATCTATATGTGATTGGTCAACGAATTACATAAAACCTGTAATAAAGTACAATAATCATGTTCTTTTACATTTTTATGTAATATTAAAATTTTTTTCAAATACAGATAACTTTTACATTTTATTTGGACTTTTACTTATACTCTACAACAAACATTTAATTTTCCAATAAAATACTAAAACAGTGTAAATTCTACAATAAAAAAACAATTTTTACAGTACTAGTTATGTAAATTATATGTAAAAGTACATACATTTTTTTCAGTGCATGGATAAGGAATATTCCTTTTTATCGTCTCTATTAGGTTGTATAGGTAGGTAAATAAATCTATAGTATTTTGCTATGCACCTAGTTGCGTTCTCCACACAGAATTTAAAAAAATTTGACCGGCGCATTCGCCAAAATTACAAATTAGTAAAATTAAATAATTTTTCCGTCGATCGTTTATTAAAGAGTCTAGTTAATATATTAAACTCCGTTTTTTGTCGATCGTTTATTAAAGATCTAGTTAATGTAATAAAAGGAGTGTATTAATAAATCAGTTTAATGCATACATGCGCATTAAAAACATTGTTGAGATTTGCTAGGTAACCAACAATATATTATATTATTGAAACATGCATTTGGAACTGACACCTGCCGAAATTAATTAATTATGTCAGTGGTATTTTGACTTATTGCATATTATGTCAGAATTTGGATTTTGTCATGGAACAATAGTATATTATACTACGACGCTGTAATGAAAGCTATTATTCCTGAAGATGAAAATTACAACTCGGGCGAGCGAAGCGAGCGAGTGTTGTAACATCCGAGGGAATAATAGCCATTATAGCGAGTTGTATACTATACTTTATCTACGACGAAAATTCATCTTCAGTATCACTTTCCACATTTTCCATTATAAAATGACACAACAGGTACAACACTATCAATATTTTGATAAATATTTATTTACACTGACATTTTGTTTGTCTTGGTTTCCATGGCTATTTTCAATTTCACAGAAATTGTGATTGTTATACTATTTTTTCATTGATTTACAAGTATGGAATAATGGAATTTGTATGGAATATTGAGATTCATTATATTGCAAGAACCACAAATATAATACATATATTATAGGTATATTAGTCGTAGATAATAGTTATTTATATTATAAGTGGGATATGAACATCATTAACATAAGAGTCTGGAAATTGCAGAACGAGTCGTAGACGAGTTCTGTAATCAGACGAATATGTTAATGTGTGTATATCCCACGTGTAATATACAAGATTTTATCTTCTACCGTCCAAATAATTAAAAATGAATTTTGAATTTATCTCCAGCGACATTGCTCAGTAGTTGTTGTCAAGTTGTCGTACTGAACTACCTAACCTAAGTTGTGTAAAAACTAGCCAGCGCTACACAACAATGAATTTGAATTATAAATTTTCAAATAATTAAACAATTTATACACCAAAAAATCTGGGACGTGGACCGTGCTATATTTATTATTAAAATATAAAACTAATTTATTATAAAATAAAACTACAATTTTTTTCAGTTATCTAACGTGAAGTTAGGGTTTTTTCTAGGTAGATACGCTATTATAAAATTCTCCAGGTTTCAAAAAATCAAACTTAAGAGTATGAAGTGTCATTACTCAATGTTAATAACAAATTTTAAAGAATTAAACAATATATATTATATTATAATTAGACATTTACAAATATAAACTTTCCTATAAAGATACTAAATTGTAAAAATTGTGTTATAAATACTTGTAAGAAAGAATTTTCTTGTTGAAATTTCAGTGTGGTAATGATTTCTTTAAAACACATGTTGCGTAATAATCTGACTTACCTTACTCAAATTAATGTCAAATCAAGGCTATTATGAATTGGTAGTAGATAATAGTTATTTATATTATAAGTGGGATATGAACATCATTAACATAAGAGTCTGAAAATTGCAGAACGAGTCGTAGACGAGTTCTGTAATCAGGCGAATATGTTAAAGTGTGTATATCCCACGTGTAATATACAAGATTTTATCTACTACCGTCCAAATAATTAAAAATGAATATTGAATTTATTTCCAGCGACATTGCTCAGTAGTTGTTGTCAAGTTGTCGTACTGGAGTACCTAACCTATGTTATGTAAAAACTAGCCAGCGCTACACATCAGTTACTTTGAATTATAAATTTTGAATTAATTAAACAATTTATAGACAAAAAAACTCGGAGACATGGACCGTGTTATGTTTATTATTAAAATATAAAATTAATTTTTTATAAAATAAAACTACAAATTTTTTCAGTTATCTAACGTGAAGTTAGGGTTTTTTCTATGTAGATACGCTATTATAAAATTCTCCAGGTTTCAAAAAATCAAACTTAAGAGTATGAAGTGTCATTACTCAATGTTAATAACAAATTTTAAAGAATTAAACAATTTATATTATATTAAAATTAGACATTTACAAATATAAACTTTCCTATAATGATACTAAATTGTGAAAATTGTGTTGTAAATACTTGTAAGAAAGAATTTTCTTGTTGAAATTTCAATGTGGTAATGATTTCTTTAAAACACATGTTGCGTAATAATCTGACTTACGTTACTCAAATTAATGTCAAATCAAGGCTATTATGAATTGGTAGTAGATAAAATTAGATTATCTTCATTCTAATGAAGAGCGATCGACGAAAAAATTTTGTAATCAACATGCGTGTTAATCGGCTATTAATAATCTCGACTCATTAACTGGTTTATTAAACTACTATTAATACCTAGGTATTAAAATAAAATGAACAATTCTATAATGTATCGATTTTCCATTATGTATATGTGTATTTTAGTCACGTTTAACCCACAACCACAAGTAAAACAAAACTAATTGTATTCAAACCGCATTCAAATACTAATCTTGGTAAGTTTACTCAACTAATTGACCACATAAAATGTTGAACCGAATAAAAATTTACTTTCATACCGGGCATTAGGTATTGCGACAGTTTTTTCAAAGGACAAATAAAGAACTCTTATTCAATGAAATATTCTCCTGGAACTACAAATTCCGCTCTTGCTCAATTTGTTCAGCATATATACTCACGTTTGACGTTTTTGTTATCAACATTTCGCACACTACCATTCACTACCTACAATTTTAATAAGTTATATACGTTCTACAAACAATGGAGTGTGGAGCATGTTCAAATAAGTGGGAAATGATATAATATATTAATATAGTTGTTTGAGTTTGCATACAATGTATATGTATATTCTAAAACTAGTTGCAAACTACAAAATGTCAACTCTTGGTATAATAGTTTTTCTTTTTTTGGGCGATTATACAATAAGCAAAACTTTCTCTATTACGTTTTATATTTTATTCAAACTTGTGTTTGCGTTTAGAAATACAGGGTGTGTCACTAGTACCTTCATTTGCAGACATTTTTAGGTTTTTTAGGAATATCTTGAAAAATAAACAATTTACGAGATTGTTTTATTCTTTAACATTGATTTAGAATTAAATTTTGAACAAATTTTGTTTAGACTTCATTTTGAAATTCCATCAAAAAAATTTCAAAAAAACTAGATATTCTTAAAACACTTATATGTATTTCTCATAGTGCGCGTTGATCGTTGAATCCGACAGTCTAGGTAGACTAATGTCACATAGAACAGTGGTCTCCAAAGTGGGATAGGTACTTGAAACTCAACGCGATTGATGTGTGACGTCATAATGTTACTAGTTTTGACAAACACTGAAAAATCTTGTAGTTGACGTTTTATTTTCATTTTTGCACTTGCAAAGAAAGTGGATTTGAGAAAGCAGATGCGTCTAATTTGCCAAAAATCGATGACTTTATGGTTTTCAATTTTTTGAGGAAGTGAAAAGTTTAATGCGGCTGAAGTTCGCAATGCAAAAATTGTAAGATAAGTAGTACCCAAGGACGTATAAAATAGAGGACAGAAAGATCCCCGGGGTGGGGGTTGAATTCGTGGGTCAAAAAGTGTTGCACGTTCAAATGGACTCAAGCGTACTTTATAGTTTCTACGCATGCGCCGGCAGTCAATAAGGCGCATTATTGGTCAAGTGTTTGTTTTGGTTTGTCACTGTCATAGCAACTGGCAACGGATTTGTGCCTACACCCATCCGGGAGCTTTCTCTCCTCTACTTTTATACCTTCTTGGTAGTACCTATATAAAAGTGGACAACAGTAATGTGGTAATTTCAAATTTGAAATAGGTATTTATAATATTTCTTGGATCTTTTTCTTTTAATAAGGTCGTCTCGTAAAAACTCCGGATTATAAATTTTTGGGAACATAAACAAACACTTTTTCTAGATGATTTTTTGAAGTGTATAGTACAAAACAACATATACAATTTGTTGGCTTCTTTTTCTCTATAAGCATATTTTGGCGAAATAACTACGAATAACCATGGTTAAATAGTAATTTGCGTCATAGTTTAGTGGCATGACGTCATAGTTATAAGACACAGATGGCCAACTTAAAATTGAGGTTGGCAGACCTAAGTAATGAGTATATTTAAACTATTTGAAATTTAAACTGAGTGGTAAGTTTTGACATTCATCGAAGACTGATGCTAGGTTTAGTGCTCGGCGTTTCGCGTTGGCGATGAAAATCTGCGATAACGCTGCTTAGTCCATTGCACCGCGTTTCGCGACGGCGTTGTTTCATATTTCCTTACAGATTCCTACTTTCTAAAAGTGACATAACCCATAATTTTTTGTGGTACTTTATTAAAATACTTATAAACAGGAGTCATAGTTTTATTTATTCATTCCAATGGACCGCAGACGAATATTGTTACTTGCTGCTGCATATAATGTATTGAAAAAAAAAGACAACACTACGAAATGTTTTTCGCCTATAAATATAAAAGTACATATTATTTCAATTGTACATAAAAATATATATATTTATTACCAATAGTAATTAACTTCTGTTCTTGGTCCACGAAATAGTCTAATGTCTTACCAATCAGACACGCGTGTTGGGCAGCTTCTCTCATATTAATTTCTTGACCACAAAAAGCACAAGCCACATTTAAAAATGTTACTTTATCCATTTTATCTATAAACAGAAATTTGACGTAATAAAATGGATACTATTTCCAGTTTTATTGTATTTAGATATAACCAAGAATATTGCGTCTGCATATATTAATAATAATAAAATTATACACACAATAATTTAAAGTACGTAACGTACTTACAATAATATAAATAATTATTCAGGGATTTTAACTTACTACACTTCCTATTTCACTTAAAATCAACTTAAAGTCAACGTGCATCCAGTATTTACAGCAGAACCATTGACTATAATAAAAGTTCATTATTCAAAATTCAAGCCATTACCGCCCAATCTGTTAACCAGATGTCAACGCCAACGCAATAGTTCGTTCAAGACGAACTCGACAACCGCATCGCAAATTTACGCGCTGCTTTATTATAAGGTTTAAATCGACCAATAGAAATGTCGTACATGTTCATCGCCAACGCGAAACGCCGAGCACTAAACCTAGCATGAGGCGAATTATTACTAATTACTGTTAAACATAAATATATTTTAGTTTCTGAATAATGAAAATACCAAAAAAGATATTTAGAAGGGCTCTATTAGTAGCTGACGATTTTTTTTCGCCAGATATGGGAATGAACTTATCAGTTTGGTGGCAATATAATAACATGCTTAAACGAAATAAACGCATTAATGAAATGAGCGTGTATTTAAATTTCCATAGGCGTAACACGGAGTTGACGCTTCTCTTACTAGATATTCTATGCGTACTTCTTCAGGAGTCTCAACAATTTCTATTTTTATATTTTCTTTCTCGGCGTTCTCATTTAACCATGGTACTTGTCCTTCATTAATAAGGTCCACAACATATTGTGTCAGTTTATTATCATCTAAAAAATAAAAAATACATTTCTTACCTACCTACTCATAAATAAACTTATTATAAATTTTAACATACCATTTTTCAAACCGTCTATAATATTTAATTCATCCACGATATGTAATAGCGTTGAGTTATCATTTATTTTGATAACTAATATTGCTTTTTCATTTGCACAAAGCGGTCGCGGATTATTCATATTGGTTTTAACCTTAAAATGTCAAAAAAGCACAGAATACACAATTGTTTTGTCTTTTCATAACATATTAAAAAGAGATAGAGAATAAACTACATCTAATAACCAGCTTCGAAAGCTAGTTGTATGGTTTAGTTTAACGGGACGTCATAGTTATTAAACCGAATCGCCAAAATGCTATGACCAATAACTATTTAACTATGGTTATTTGTAGTCATTTCGCCAAAATATGCCTTATATCTATATTTCGAAAATTCAGCGAATAAAAGCCCTTTTTTATCAATTAATAATAAATAACAGGAATAACAGCGTTTTAATCGTAGTTTTAACGTTAATGTATATGATTGTATGTTTGAGTGTGACATTGTGACGTCAAACGGTGATTCGGCTCTTTCCGTCGCGTTTGAATAGAAACATCCGGTCAAAAATGAAAACACTTAAAAACCTGCTTAATGTAATCTAGAGGTAAAAAAACAATGTAGAAATATTTTTTTTACTCCAAAAGTGTATCCCGACCCCAAATTTTTAAATTGAAAAAAATGTACTTTTCAAACACCCCGAAAAGCGCGCCATGATGTTTGATGTCATAAGCCAGTGTCGAAATCTCAGTCAATGGTAAAATACATACACAAACGACATTGACAGGTGTCAGGTGAACAGAACATGGCTAATGACGTCACAAACTCTTAAAGCGATCACGTCGTGTTTTAAATGGGAACTAATTTTTACAATTTTTAATATTGAACAATTTAAAATTGAGCAATAAAAATAGTATTTTAATAAACAAGAGTGTTAATAAGAGCGATTAATAATCGAAACGATTTTAACGCGTGAGCGCAGCGAGCGCGTTAATGAGTCGAGATTATTAATCGCCGATTAACACTCATGTTGATTATAATATTTTTTTGTCGATCGCTCTTTATTAGAATGAAAATAATCTAATTTTGTTCCATGGCAAAATCCAAATTCTGACATAATATGCAATACGTCAAAATACCACTGACATAATTAATTAATTTCGGTAGGTGTCAGTTACAAATGCATGTTTCAATAATATAATATATTGTTGGTTACCTAGCAAATCTCATAATCTCAACAATGTTTTTAATGTGCATGTATGCATTAAACTGAGTTATTAATACACTCCTTTTATTACATTAACTAGATCTTTAATAAACGATCGACAAAAAAATATTTTTTTCAATGCTTTTATTATTTTTTTAGCCTAATCTTTGCAATTAAGAATAAAAAAAGGTATATCAAAAATTTCCGGATGACTCTATTGTCGATTTAACTCATGTAATTTCATTTTGAATTTAAAAATTTAAAAATTGATTTTTTCATACGAAAAATTTTTCTTGGGATCAATATGATCCACAGAATACCTACATGAGAAAAAATTTTTTATGAAAAGACCCAATTGCCCCTTCAATCTCCTCCATATGTTAGAAATCACCCTGTATATGTAGGTACATACTACATATACTTTTAGATAATTAGATAGGTATACAAACACACGAATGCAAGTAGGAGTATAAGGTGGCGATCAGCCGATTCTTTTATACAAGTACTTGTACATAGTATCGCGTACAGTGAGGGGTGGATTTAAAAGTTGACTACTTGTACATAAATACGGTGCGTGTTTTTAAAAATAGAAAAAAGTGATACACATTCTAGTAGCGGGTGGCCGTTGGTTAAGGGATAACTCAATTTCCTCTGAGTGCCAGAATATAGCGCAACTCAATCCCCATTTGAACCACAGACGGCTAGGATCGCTGGTTATACGACAAAGATGGATAATGTGGTGAAAGCAATACTGAATTCACAGTTTGGGGTGATTTGCAAATTATGCGGTTTTAGCATTAATAGCATCAGTCGTTCTCTCTCTGTGCAATTATTACCATATACACATATGTATAAGTACACCATACAGTAAGTCACAAAAGGATAGATATTATCTATGTCTTAGTATTTTATTAGATAATGCGATTACAGAAAATATAAAGAAACTTATTACTTACTGTAAAGTAGCATGTAAATTAATTGCTCTAGGAAATCGTATAAATATTCATCGCAATGAATTTATGATACCATTTTACATTTAAAGGAAAATTTAATCAAGCAATGTGTTTGATGTAGGTCCGGCTGGCAAGCAATAAACCTTTTCACGTCATCAATTTATATTTAAAATACATTAATTTGATTGGTTGTTTACCGATCTGGATCTGTCAACAGTCAATCAAATTAATGTATTTTAAATATAAGATGACGTGCAACTGTGCCACTACCATACATACAGTGTGCCCGTTTTCAAACGCGAACATAGGGATTTAACATAGTTTTTAACATTATTGTGAATTCCTGCTCAGCAATTCGACCTAGAGAATATTAGTTTATGCAACAAGGTAGGAATTAAGAGATTCCGACGAGTGTGAAAATTGAGCCCCGAGCGAAGCGAGGGCGCGAGAACACGAGTCAGAATCAATTCCATCCATGTAGCATAGGTACTCTATTTTTTCTCATACCTGTACGAAAATGGCCACTTCTTTTGCGTGAAACGCGTGAACAAATTATAACAGCATAACATTGACATTTTTGCTTGACACTTTGCGGTGAGAAAATCACCATAAACAAGGTACCTTGTTTATACTGACAACACAAATAACTCCCACATATGAGGGAGGGAATGGCTACCCAAGTGAGAAATGTTACCCTCACTCCTTATTTTCCGTGACTACCCTAAAAAGACGACTTTGTTCCCGCATTTCACGCGAATAAAGTGGCCATTTTCGTACAGCTATGAGAAAAAAGATTTTGGTACCAGTGGAATGAGAAAATTATTGCGCATTGAATGACATCAAAAACTACATACATTATTTTCAACGATTTTTATTGAAAAATATTTATTTAAAGTTATACATATTTTAAATATGAGTTTCCATGATTTTTTAAATAAAAAATTGTAATCTAGCTCAGGATGTCAACAAAAACCATTTGAAAATATAACTTTAAATTAATATTTTTCAATAATTTTCTCATTCCACTGGTACCAAGGCCGAATTGGCGAGCAAGAATTCACAATAATGTTAAAAACAATATTAAATCCCTATGTTCGCGTTTGAAAACTGTATAATTTGTGTTAACTTTTATAAAAATATTTTTTTAAATGTTACTTCTGAATCAATTTATAGCTACAAGGCTTTGGATCCTGCCAAGGTTTCAAATCAGTTTTTTTGCCGAATTGAACATATCATTTTTTCGCCGATCATTTATATTTTACGTTTTTAAAGAAAACATCTGATGTGTCCAACACATTACTTTCTTATACGGATAGTACCACAATTACTTTTCCTAAAGAAATTAAGTTAAATTTCTTGTAAAAATCGTATAAAATCGGTATAAAATCACATTTATTTATTCATTATTATTATGTTTTCGATACCATAGAAACCAGTAAAATACAAAAAAAAAGATAATGGTCCTTCTGGGATTCGAACCCGGTACCTTCCGTTTGGTAGTCAAGCCTCTATATGACACTAGTCTACCTAGACTGTCGGATTCAACGATCAAAGAATATCTAGGTTTTTTTAAATTTTTTGACGGAATTTCATAAAAAAGTTCAAACAAAATTTGTCCAAAATTCAATTCTAAATCAATGTTAAAGAATAAAAAAATCTCGTAAATTGTTTTTTTTTCCAAGATATTCCTAAAAAACCTAAAAATGTCGTCAGGTAAGTGTCATTTGCGTTGGTGCTAGATGAAAAATATTTAATGTGGCACCCACAATTTTGTTCAAACTCTTAACTATGAAATTTGAATCAAATCCGATAAGTCGGTTTTGAGATATTAGGTTGAAGAGGAAAGTTTTTGAAATAATAGTGTCTCATGTTGCTTGTGAACATTTCTTTATCCCAGATTTTCAAGGCCTACTAAAATTTGTTGACTTATAATTGGGTTTTTTGCTGTTTTAGGGCATTTATTAAATTTGAAAATGTCTACTGTTTAATGAGAAAAAATAGACAAATTTAATGAGACTAAAAAATACAGGGTGTTCCATTTAAAAAAGACCTAGTTTCGGTCATATCTCTTAGACGGTGCAAAACAATTTTTTTTCGTGTACGCCACTGGATTCTACGTAAAAATATCTATCTAGAACAGTTTTTACTTTTTTTCTAGCTTACATGGTGTGTGAGATATGGCAGCACCCCGGAAAGTGAAAATTTTCGTTCTCACCCTGCATCTCAGAAACAAAGCAAGTTAGCTTAGCTCTGTTTGCGACATTCAAAGTTTAACGAAAAAGTGGCAGAGGTTCGCGAAAACCGCAAAGTTCTGTCTTTACAAATTACAGAGATACCCTGCAATTACAAGCAATTTGGGACACAGTGTACATATCGTACAAGAAAGTCATATGCTGGACACATGAAATATTTTAATTTCTACATTGATATTAAAAAAGACATTTGTTTTTAAAATTATCAGTTTTTACAAATATTTATGTACTGAAATTGTTGTATTCAACTTCTCCAAATGTTATCCCAAAAAATAGTACCATCTTTGTGTACATAATTTTCGCTCCTGCACTTATCTCAATCTATTTTGGTGGCAGTGAATGAATTTCATTGAAATTATTACAGTAATACAGATATGTAGATAGGTATATATATACTAAGCAACGTCAGTGTATGATATGTTCATGCAAATTTAGCATTTTATTTTAGTAACGATTTTTAACTTGAAGAGATGTGTCTCAAATTAAATATTTACCTACTATTTTTTATACAGTAAGTTTTATCAGTCATATTTCGTAATATAATTTAAAAAAAGTATATTTACAGTATTTTGTCCAATTATACGAACGATGCGGGGTTTTATTATGGCCAACCATGCTCAGAACGAAATACGGCCTATTTAGGAATATCAAAGTCCTCCATTCCTCCGAAAACAGAATGTATAGATATTACAGAATTATCCATAAATATTACAATGTTGGAACATTACAAACACAGCAAAGAGAAAATTATTTTAAGGTATGTACTCAAATAATTTCACGAATAATAATTGTTCTGAAATTATTCTTTATTTGTAGTTCTGCCACAACACTTTATGCGGACAATATGAAACTGAAAAAAATTCCTTTTGGAATATTAAAAATAGCACCACTCCTACGGATGATTGACTTGTCCGGTAACCACATAACTAGATTACCAAGAAATCTCTATAAATATACTACGAATGTTAAAAAAATATTACTCGCTAACAATGAAATTTACATACCAAAACGAAAATCTCTTTTAAAATCATCATCGCTACAAACTTTAATGCTGTCGGCCAATAAACTTAAACAAATCTACAACTGCACTTTTCAAAATTTACCGTTTTTGGAAGTGTTATTTTTGGACAACAATTTATTGAGACACGTTACAGCTACCATGTTTAGACCGTTGAAAAATCTAAAATTCTTGCATTTGGGCAAAAATATGATAGCCCAATTTCCATCCTGGAATGTTATGCCGAGATCGCTGATGCATTATATTATTAAAGGAAATAAAGTCTCACAACGCAAGTATATTGAAACCAAAACAATTCACTAATTTATCAGCGAATTTATCTTGAAAAAATAAGTATATTTCCATGTAGAGATATTTAGAGAATAAAAGTATTTTTGTAACGTGACGTGTGCATTTTTCTTTCAATTAGTAAGCTAATTCTGTTATATATGTATTGTTCAGGAAATGTATTTTTGCTCTTTGTGAAGAATAAATTGTTATAAACCAGTTGTCGTTTGGAGATGGGCCAGATGGAAAAGACATTTATGTGATCATTATTAAATAAAACAAAAGGCTATGAAACAAATTACACAAAATGAGTGGTTCTCCTCAACAATGTCAACGATAAAAAAAGTGTTTCATGCTATTTTTGTAGTTTTCTTTACAATTATATAAATTAAGTAGTAAATACATGAATTGAGTAGAGGTGGAGCAGCAGACACACCTAATTTATATATTTTAAGTATGAAATAAACACCATATAGCTAAATTCTATTTTTTGAACTTTTACTTAAAAAAATATTATTAGTTTTAGATATAAAACTTCAAATCGAAAATATAAAATTATAAATAGCTACTGTGAGGTCCATTTATGTAGATATAGAATAAGTTCATTTTAAGCGTAATTATGAACTTTTAGGAAAAATCCTGAAACAGGTCGATTTTTAATTTAAAATCGGTATTTTTTTAGCATAAAAATAGTACCGCCTCCATGCACCTCTTCTGAATTAGGACTGCGACACTTCTTTCGAAAGGAATTTTGACTCTCTATGCAGCAGTAGATATAAGGTTTTTTTAAATTTCAACATTAATTAGTGAGAAAATTAATTTTGTAAAATAAAATGTAGATGTCTTGTAAACTCAGTAGGTAGAGGTATTTTTTTCTAAATTATTGATTTTGAATATTTAATTTAATTATACAATCTTAATATTTTATATGTATGTGAGATTTTCTTTAAAACAAAAAATACATCTACTAAGTTTACAAGACATTAACAAAAATTTATATTATGCAGGGTTGGGCATATGTGTGGGAATACCTGATTTCTAGCTAAACTTTTGTATTATCATTATTGGTCTTAAAAGAAATATTTGTAGCTTTTTTTACTCTATTCAGTGACATATTTTGATTTCCAGCAGCTACTCGATTTCTCGAGATATTAAGTGATCGACACTTTTTTTTAATGGATCACCCTGTATATTTTTAAGTTTTCAAATAGACAATATTTCAACAATTACAATGATATAAGGTTTGGTGGGTGTGCGACTTGTGGTTTTTTAAATATTAAAGAAAATAATTCAATAATAAAATAAAGAGTATAAATAATAATTAATTAAATAAAAAATAGGGTAGCTGTTTTAACAACAAAGTACGTCGCTGAATAGAATAAGGAAACTACTAATATTTCTTTTAAGAGTAATAATAATAATAAAAACGTTTATTCAGAAATTAGGGGTTGCCACACATATGCCCAACCCTGTATAGATATAGTCAGTTTTTTTAAATACGGTCCTGGATTTTTTTTCATCGTTTTATGTAGCATTTTTTATGTTCTAGAAAGTGGCGTTTACATTTTTTCCATACGACGTATCGTTCTTGTGCAATCATCTTCAGATAATTTTTTAAATACGGCCTTTAAAAAAATTGAATTGATGACGTCAGCGGAAAAACGAAACGTCGCACGAGGAAAATTTTAACGTCATTTTATAAAGCACAAAAAGTGTCCACGACAAAGTGCTTTTAGTTTTTCGATATCTTGAAAAATATGAGCAGAAAAAAATAATAACAAAAAGGCAAAAATTTGGTTTTTTCAAAATTTGGAACATTCATTACTGAGAAAAGTAATTTTGAAAATATAAATTTTTGTTAATGTCTTGTAAACTCGGTAGAGGTATTTATTGTTTTAAAGAAAATCTCACATATACAGTGAGTTTTTTATATCAGTCTCCATACCGATTTAGATGGTAAAATATTTAACTCGAGTTAATGGTTTTTCTACTGCGAATTTCAAAATGATTTTTGGTACACTATTAGATTGCATCTTTTTTTACATATTCTA
Organism: Pediacus dermestoides; assembly: GCA_963942485.1. NCBI lineage: Eukaryota > Metazoa > Arthropoda > Insecta > Coleoptera > Cucujidae > Pediacus > Pediacus dermestoides. The sequence goes on from OZ012626.1 coordinate 16,825,959, forward strand.
GTAGTTTTTAAAACGTCAAGAATAAAATTAATTTATTTAAAAGGGAAAATAATGACATAATTTTAGCTCATTTTCATATTAAAATTTATTAAGTTAGGAGGCTTTGTCTATCACGGACAAGCAAATAAATAATCCAAAGCTCTCAATAAAATGACAAAAAAATACTCAAATGTTAATTTCAATGTTCAAACTGTCTACCATAAGAAACCGCTACACAGTAACCTTTTGAAAGTCTTTCACACTTAATAAAAACATGCAAATGAAGTGACAGCTTTGAATTATTTATTTGGTTGTCAGTGGACAAAGCCTCCTAACTTACTAAATTTTAATGTGAAAACTAGCTAAAATCATGTACCTAATTATTTTCCCTTTTAAATAAATAAATTTTACTTTTTACATTTTAAAAACTACTAGAAGATGTAAAAAAGATGCAAACTAACAGTGTGCCAAAAATCATTTTGAAATTCGCAGTAGAAAAACCATTAACACGAGTTAAAGATTTTACCATGTAAATCCCTATGGGGACAGTTAAAAAAACTCAGTGTATAATATTAAGAATGTATTTCCAATACCTAATTTATCTTCTAAACAAACATTCCAACTAAGCATATCTTAATATTTGAAGATAAGCACACATTTTTTTAATTTTCATTTCTCGCTGGACGTTGCAAGTTGCAATCTATTTGCACGAAGACTACTAACTCACCCAATTTCAACAGGAATCAGCACTTCTAGACTTGTGGCGTAGGGCGTAGTGGATTGTTAATTGTTTTTATGAATATAACTTATTGTAGTCCACAAATATGTATAACTCCTCTTAACGCTTACGGTTGAAATTTAGTTGACGAGTTCATCTTATCTTAATTTCTTCCATATTAAAAGAAGAAATGTAAAAAGAAAAGAAAGAAAAAGAACTAATGTAAAAATATTTTTTTCAGCCTATTCTGGTGCAGCATTGTTAGCAATTATTTTTGCACTTCCATTTGCTTGGCGAGTGCTGGTGCATCGTGAGAATGGAAGCTGGAACAAACCGATGCCGGCATTCTACTCAGCCCACTTGGAGCTATTTCTAGGAAATGGTTGTTTAGGAATAGGAGTGATGATGTTGTTGGCCCTCACACTCGAACGTTATGTTAGCGTTTGCCATCCAAGCCATGCTCGCCCGCTGCTTGGTCCTCCACATCGTGTGGTTGTTCTTATTCCAATTATCACATTTTTTGTGTACATTCCATATATATTCCGTAACCAAGTGACTACGTGTAAATTCAATGATACTGTTTTCTACCAAAAATTGGACGATGAAATCTATCTTAATAGTACTTTTTATACTGTATACAAGTTTCTTTTGGAAATTGTATTTAAGGTTATTCCAATTATTTTGTTAGCGGCACTTAATTTAAGTATATTAATTGTATATCGACGGACTTGTGAGAAAAGGAGGAAAATGACACTAAGCAGGACTACTTCTGGTGAAGAGGAGGATCCAAGGAAATTTGCTGAAGAAAGGCGACTTATTCTACTTCTAGGATCAACTACTATTTTATTTTTAGTGTGTGTAACTCCTATGGTCATCCTTAATGTCACATTATCAGACAATTTGTTGACAAATTATCCTTACCAGGTAAATATAGTTATTTTTGCATGAAGAGGTGAAGTTGAAAATTTAACTTCTATGGGGAATTTTAATACATGAAGTATTTCGTATAATAAATTTTATCGATTTAATAAAAAATCTGTTGGATATTTGGAAATTTAATTTTAAGATTTTTCACTGCACCTCTTACCTACTAAAAAAAATATTTTCGAAATTAAATTATATACGAATAAATTCGCAGGTCAGCAACTGTAGATCTTTTAACGAAATAGTGTCATGATTCAAAATTCCTCTTTGCTAAATTTTCAAATTCACCTTCGATATGTCCGACTGGTCCTATATTACAGAACCATAATTATTATCTAAGTATAAGTTGCTAACTTTAGCTTGCAACTTAAATTCGTATTGTTTTATCACTATAAATTTAGTAGGTAATTATCTCTTTTAGTAAATGATAGAAATAAAATAATAGATTATATTAATACGCACTGTGTTTAAAATGTTAAGGCCGTTGCACAATGATAAATTAATTTGTAACAGAAACGAGAGCAGGAACTACAACTGGAATAAGAGCAAAAACGTGTTCCGTTAGGTACTCAAATTCATTTCTCAATTTCTCCGAAATGAGGAAGAAAAACTTATAGGTACAGCATATGGGATAGAAAAAGAATTTGTGAAAGTTGAGTGCGCAATGGCATGACTAGATGACTCAAATAGTTTTCATGACAAAATTCAAATGAACCAATTAACGTTAAATTTTATTGCTATTTTGGTAGCCAATGACAAGTCAATGTCAATGTTTTATAGAATAGAATTGATTGTGTAGCAGCTGTCTTTATAGAATAGGGATGAATATAAAAATATCTAGGTTCTAGATACTAAAAGTATTAAGTATATAGGTAAATTTTATACTAAAAACTTATCATTAATCACTCAGTAGTTTGCAATAACCGTCTAACAGGCCATCTTTAATGAATAACCAAGAGTAGGTACTGTTGAGCAAATGTAAGAAACTGGATGGCATTGAATCCGTTCTGGTGGACCTCCATTAGGTAGAATACGCGTGATTCGCGTCAAAACATCCATGGAGAAAAATCCGTTATATAACTTAAAACTTCGCAGTTAATGTAGCAAAATTTCCCAGAACTTGTGTGCACGTCATTTAATATTTTTATTTATTTACTTCTAAAACGACGATCGACGATCGATAAGGTGCTGTTTTTGTTCGGGTTTGTTTTAAAACAAATAAAAACATGAGTAATGTAAACGCAGTAGAATGTAACGTCATTAAATATTTGTGACGTGCACGCAAATTTTGCTATACATATAAGTTGTTACATACATTTTTAAATAATGTTGTTGCACATTGGAAATTTGTTCCTCCGAATGAGAAGTAAAACAATTTCACGCATCTGTCTCCTGTGCGCCTCGCATTCTGGTTGTTAGGCTTGTTCAATGGTAGGTTGGGACAAAAAGTTTATTCTTTGGTTCGGGGAATTACTCATAATAGTTAAGATTTAAGTGGATATTAGAATCTCTGTTAAAATAAAAGTATTAATCGTATTATAGGACTACCATGCTACATGATCTAATGTTCAAGAAAAATTACCTTTTTTGTATACATATAAGTTTATGCCCACTAGCCGACTGCTAAGACAAGGACAGAGAGCAGAGCCCGGTGTACAAGCGTACTTTGCTCTCCATCTTACGCAGTCGTTGGGCTAGTTGCCATTTACTTGTCTGTATAATTGTTGATATTTTTTTATTTCTTTTTAGGTATTTCGTGCACTCGCTAACCTATTGGAAATAACAAATTATTCAATGACCTTTTACATCTACTGCCTGTTCTCCGAGGATTTTCGTAACACTTTATTGAGAACCTTGAGCCTACCAAGCCGCACACCTGGTCGTAGCAATATCAAACCATCTCTACCAACTGCAACCATAACCACCATTACCCACCATCGAAGTGTTTGATACAAATCCAGTAGACCGATGGCAACACCGGTCTAGCAAGAATAATTTTTATACTGAACGGACACTGTCAAGATCAATTATTTTTACATATGGTGCTATCAAAAGAAAAAACGAGACTATAAATAATTTAACTGCCGCATGGTAAACGAATATCTAATAAATAATTTATTGTTAATCATAAATGTAGGTGTTGAGAATATTTGTACTGGATGTGGTAAAAATATGGAATAAAAATTAATTAAATCCGAACCATCATCTTACAAGTTAAAAGTGAAGAAAATGTATTTTTGTTTCCGTTACCTATATCTATACCTAAAATTCCAAACTCTATTTATAATACATATACTATCTTTTCTAGTTGTATTTATACCTTAGCAAACATTCCTAACTTAATTTTAAAGAGAAATTGTATATCTGAATAAAAATAAATGTATAATTATTTATTTTGTGAGTGAAGAAGTCAGCAAAAGTATTTCATAAAGAAAATTGGAAAGAAAAGAAATCGATGAATAGTAAATATTTTTTACATAATAAGTTTGTTTTTTATTTCCCGACCTTAAAAAAACAAGAACCTGGTAGAAAAACCGTAATCTGGGATCAAAGTAGACCGATTTATTTCAAGAAACAACAGAAAGTTAAAATGCGTATTACCAATTAAAAAAAGTTAGTTTTGTAAATATATCGAAAACTAGATTACAGAATGGTCTGCAAATTGGGTCGTTAGCAACGTTCAGCAGATTCAGGTGCCTGTCCAATAGACAGTGCTCCGTTCGGAGCTCCACGGCTCCACACCTACTTAGTTCAAGAAGCTTCCCAGTAAGCGAGTACGAGGGTTCTTATATGAACCAACACAACTGGTTTTTAGCTGAGTCCTCTAAGCAGAGTTTTACAGCTTTGATGGTAATGCCTAAGGCCGGCTCCGGACCAAGGAAAGGTCTTCTTAACCATGGCATTAGCTCGCTTATGACCCTCAATACCCATGTGTGCCAAAGCCAGCTTGCAATGGCGGATTTAAGGAAAAGGGCCCGGTCAGCAAAAGCTCTTCAAGATCTGTTTTGTAATTGTCTATCATTTTCATGTTTGAAAGAATTTTAATACAAGAGTCCCCTCGAAGTACGAAATACAAAAGGCCTTAAAAATTTCGTTCAAATAGTCGAAAAAGGTACAAATAACCTTTGGTAAGATGGACCCTTGGGGGCTATTGCTCAAGGGGGCTAGAATTGCCAGATGTCCCGGTTTTGGGGGCAGTGTCCCCCTGTCCCGAAGCAAGTCTTCGGGACGCACAAATGTCCCGGTTTTAGAATTTCTGCGGCAAAAAAAGAAATAATGCCAACATTACCACCCCCCCGTCGTATTCTACACAAAATACGAAAGGCATAAGGTCATCATAATACATGACAATTTACAACTTACTCTAAAATAACTAAAGACTTATCTACCTATAACTACAATATCTAAATGAGAACACATGTGAGGCAGACCTTAATTATGTAGGTAATTTATAAAAATTAGACAGCTAACTCAGCTAAGTACAGGGTGTCTCAATTTCGATGGGAATGGGGGGTTTCACCCATTTCTAGGCGAGATAGAAAAAAATGGTTTTCGCAATACTGTGCTCAATTTTTAAGAAAAATCGATTGGTAAAAACCACATCTTGATATCTCTAACCCTTATTAAGATATCTTTAAAAAGTGACATTTGACCGATATTTAAAAAGTGTCATAACTTTTTTGTTTATTAACATATTTTTTGACATTGGTATATGACAGTATTATGAAATTTTCTGAAATTGAAAGTTGATTAAATTGATGATTGTAGAAGCTTTTAAATGTCAAATACCCTTGCCCATTATACAAGAGACGGTCCGGAGTTCGGTGCGTAAAGAAACTTTGCTATTTACGTCAACAAATTACTCTTCACAATTTTTTACTTTGTTGTGAGGTCATGGACGAAACAAAGTTTCTACAGGCAGCGCTGGGAAGATTCTCGAAAATAGAGCTAATAGGAATGATAATGACTGGAACGGTGCCACCGTTGCCCTCCATGGGTGAAGATACCCAAAAGCAATTGAAGGATTACCTGGAAATGCGCTTTCACAGTACACAGGTCACTGACACTAACCAGATGGAAAATTCAGGGGACAGGCAGAATATCAAAAAATCTACCACAACGCAAGTGGAGCTGATAGAAAAGTACGCACTTTTAAATAAACTGACCATTTCTTTGGAAGAACGTATAAACGAACAAAAACTATTAATTAGTTTACTTCAACAAAATCAGCTAGGAAAAAGCACCGCCATCGGGAAATCCTACATCGACGCTGTCAAAAAAGACAGTAGTGCCAATATACAAAACAAAAATAACAATAACAAAAATAACCAAGTACTAGAGATCAACAAACCGCGAGACCGACTTGGTCCTGGTAGTTCAGATGCACCATCCAAATCAGTGACCTCCAAACGGCCGAAGTCGGAAAATGAAAAACCAGTGAACACCAAACAAAAAGAAGACAAACCAGTAAACAACAAGCCCAAGTCGAATAATTTTGTAAATGGCAGAGCAGAAACAAGCGATCCCAACGAATTCATGGGTGCGGCAAAAATGGGATGGCTTCACGTCAGTAGGGCATCCCTGCAGTCAACCAATGACAAACTGAGATCCTTCCTTAAGAGGCACTTTCCGAATGCAGAATTCGAGATAGACGAACTTCCAAAAAGAGAAAATGCCAAAACCAAAGCTTACAAGGTTGGTTTTCCTTTCGACCTTTTGAAGAATATGAGAGATGAGGATTTATGGCCTTCAAACATAAAAGTGCAGAGATTCAAGTTTTTTCGTGCAAACAGGGCCGAAAACGATTTTTAAGTCTTTTGACTCTTCAAACTTCACAAATCAAAGCAGCACAAATGGAGTGACTTCCAATAAACTAGCGACACAAGATATAAAACTGGATACATCGTTTACAATGATAAATCAAAATATCCAATCACTGACCAGTAAAGTTGATGCACTTACAGGGCAAATAAAATGCATTGACGCGGACTTAGTTGGGATAACGGAACATTGGCTAAATCAGGACATTCTCGCCAGTACCATTATTGACGGATATGAAATAGGAAATGCTTTTACGAGAACCGACTATTCGCACGGAGGGGTGTTGATCCTTAAAAAGCCTCACATTAGGTCTGCTCCAGTGAATCTTGAGGGGATTAGTTCAGAACTACACATCGAGATGGCTGCGATTTACTGTACTGATATAGATCTAATATTTGCTACTGTGTATCGTTCTCCAACTGGAAACTTTGACATATTTTTGGCAAACCTGGAACAAGCTCTACATACAATACTAGATAAATACCCAAACGGACGTCTGTTCGTTCTCGGTGATTTCAATATTAACTTTATTGCAAATTCTACAAATAAAAGTACATTACTAGAAATAATGGGTATGTTTAACCTATTCCCAGTATTTAATGAGCCCTCAAGAGTGACCAACAACTCCGCCACATGCATCGATAATATCTTCACAAACGTTGCCAGGGATTGTTGGTGTTCCAACACGATTAACCTCCATGTTTCTGACCATATGGCTCAAGAATTAAAAATAAACATCTCTCGCAAAATCCCTGAAACACAAAATGTCGTTAAACGTGACATAACTGAATTTAATACTTACCAATTCAGAACAATGTTGGAAGCTGAGTCCTGGGGGGAATTGGAAAGCATGGGTGCCGCAGAATCCTTCGATCTGTTTTTCGGTACTTTCATGAACATTTTCAACTGTGCGTATCCTACGAAAATAAAAAGAGTAGGTTCTGGAACCAGAAAGTTCTATTATACTCCTCGCATTAAGGAAATGAAGAACATCTTGGACTCTCTAGCCGTCGTGGCCTCTGTCAGCAGACAACAAGATGCCTATAAAACGTATTATATATACAAGAAACAATTTCACAGGGAAGTTGAAAATATGAATAAGCGAAATAACGAACGATACATACAAAATTCCACCAATGTTCAAAAGGCAGTTTGGAATGTGATAAAGAGGGAGACTACGACTACAAACACTATAAGAAGGCAGCCTGACAGCAAACTTACAGCTCATGAGTTGGGGGTTTACTATCAATCCGCAGCAAATAACATCATAAATAATTTGTCGCTCAAAAACAAAAACGAAAGTTCCCATGATGCGTATTTAAGAAACATGAAAATAAACAATTTAAACTCCTGCTTCTTCGATAGCACCACACCAGAAGAGATTGTCAAAATAATTAAAGGAATAAAGCCCAAGGAAGCGCTAGACGCGTATGAGGTATCAACAAAAATTCTTAAAAATGTTGCTGAAGAAATAGCAATGCCGATTTCCAAAATAATAAATAAATGTTTTGAGGATGGTCTGTTTCCAAGCGCTCTAAAAAAAGCACGCGTGATACCTATTCCCAAGAAAAAAAATTGCGAAACACCTAGCAATTTTAGACCGATAGCGATACTTCCGGCTCTATCGAAAATCTGGGAAGTCGCAATTCAATCCCGTCTAGTGGCATATTTGGAGAGGCATCAATTCCTTAGTGACTGTCAGCACGGTTTTAGATCTAGCCATTCCACTACTACAGCCATTGTGGCACTTCTAAAACGAGTCTCACAGGCCTTAGATAACAAAACAAGTATTAGTTTAACATGCTGCGATATGTCAAAGGCGTTCGATACAATCAGTCATGTCACCCTTCTTAAAAAACTCTGTTATTATGGAGTTAGGGGTACTCCACTTAAACTACTCGGATCATATCTATCAGAGAGATGTCAATATGTGGACTGGAAAAACAACAGGTCGCAAGAAACACCAATAGAGCACGGGGTACCACAGGGCTCAATTTTGGGACCCCTACTCTTTATAATATATGTTAACGATATTCCCGCCAACCTGCCAAATGTACAAACTTATCTTTACGCTGATGACACGTCATTTCTTGTGGGGGATGTTTCTCAAGATACTGTTTCTTGTAGGAGTGCGGAAGCGATCGGAGCCATGAAAAACTGGACCGGCAGCAACCAACTAGCACTCAATGAAGAAAAAACGCAAGAACTAGTTTTCCACCAAGGGAACCAAACAACGTCTGTGGTGTTTCTGGGGATCAGGCTCGACTCCAAACTGAACTGGTCCAAACAAATAGACCATCTATGTACAAAGTTGCCTAGCAAAATTTATTGTATCAAACGGTTGATTAAAATAAGCACTTACGAAGCTGCTCGTACTTTCTACTTTTCGGCCTTCCACTCAATACTTCAGTATGGGATCCTCTTCTGGGGTAACGCCGTTGGCGTAAAACGCATTTTCATCCTACAAAAAAGAGCAGTGAGAGTGCTTTCCGAAGCCAAAAGAACAGATAGTTGCAAACCACTGTTTATAGAACACAAAATACTTACGTTGGTTAGCATTTTTATACTTACCTGTGTTAAGTACGTTCATACAAATAAAAGTAAATTTGTGAATAACAGTTTCTACCATGAATATGACACTAGAGGCCAAAACCATCTGCAAATTCCATTTCATAGAATTCGTGCCTCGCAAGGGATTGATTACTGGGGACCAAAAATTTACAATAAGCTTCCTGAATATTTCAAAATATTGCGCCATAAGCTCTTTGATAGAGACGTCAAGAATTATCTGTTGGAAAGAGCCTTCTACGACCTGGACGAGTATATGTTGTCATAATCGTTGTTTGTCTAATTTGTATTCATTGTGTCTTTGTCTTTTACAATATTATAAGTACCTTTGTAATAGTTACCTAATCAATTTATTGACTTTTCTTGTAATATTTATTGCAGTGAATAAACATATCTATCTATCTATCTATCTATCTGTAAAGTGTTCGTTGTAGTAGTTTGTCACGTAGAATAATGTGCACTAGAAATTTTTGTTCTAGGTTCAATACATTTCGAGTTATTACACCTAACTTTCTTATTTTAAATGCAAACCATAGTTGGCTATGCCATTAAAAAATTGCTTATTTTTTTATATTTTCAAAAATATATATCTTGGTATACTTATTTTTATATCTCACTGAATTATACGTTTTTATATTTTTAAATTCCTAATTTAAATGTTTTGAATATTATTAGTAGGCGTTGTTAAAGAAAAATATATCAATGAACCAACGTCGAATGGTAACAACACAGCCACGTTAATATTAATCAACATAAACTTAAGATTTTACATTTTTTATAGAAATCATTTTAGTAAATTATAAACATGTTAAACAAATAATTGTTTAATTTAAATATTCAAATTGCTGCCGATACTGTTGTATTGCAGCATGAATCACGTTAAAAATCTGATTTGGTTTTATATTTCTAATTATTTGCAGTCTGCCTCACTCTATGCTCAATTTCTTTCTTTATGTTCGATTTATTTAAAAAAAAATATATTGTCTTTGCCAAAAGTTTATGTGTTCAACAGAACGGACAACTTGAACATTTAATTCAACAAATTCGTAGTATAATGTGTTTCAATTGTTTACTTATTAGTTCTCTTTCAGTTATATATTTTGTGTTTCTGTTTATTTATTGTTGATTTTTTACCTGTTAAATTTGATATATTATTGTTGATAAATGGATTTTACTATCTGACGCTGGTTCAGTGATATAACATTTTCTTTAACAACGCCTACTCATAATAATATAAACATTTAATTTACGAATTTAAAAATATAAAAGCATATAATTCAGTGAGATATAAAAATAAGTATACCAAGATATATATTTTTGAAAATATAAAAAAATAAGCAATTTTTTAATGGCATAGCCAACTATGGTTTGCATTTAAAATAAGATAGTTAGGTGTAATAACTCAAAATGTATTGAACCTAGAACAAAAATTTCTAGTGCACATTATTCTACGTGAAAAACTACTACAACAAACACTTTACAGATTTAAAATTTGTTAACAAACAAAAAAGTTACGACACTTTTTAAATATCGGTCAAATGTCACTTTTTAAAGATATCTTAATAACGGTTAGAGATATCAAGATGTGGTTTTCACCAATCGATTTTTCTTAAAAATTGAGTACAGTATTGCGAAAACCATTTTTTTATATCTCGCCTAGAAATTGAGACACCCTGTACAGGCTGGGCAAAATTCGATGTTTTTATAAAGTAACTTTTAAACCATAACAGATATTGAAAATCTGACCGCGCATCGTCGAGCTCTTTTTTTGAGAAACCCTTGACGGTGAAAACAAATTTTAGCGATCGTCGTTTGTTTTCGAGTTATGGCCGAAAATTCGATTTTTTGAGATTTCGATTTGAGTCTATATTTCGGTTGTTTGTGAATTTAGAGAAATGGCGTTTGCACGTTCTTAAGGCACTTTTTTGATGCGAATGCAATGGCGTTAACAGATTTTGAAAATGTCTTTTTATTTTTAGGTTATGACATAAATTTTTATTTTTTTATATGGAAGTCATAGTGGGCTGTCACTTTATTTAAAAGAGCATTTTTTTCTCTTTTCAAATATACAGTGAATTTTTTTTATGAGTCTCCATAGGGATTTACATGGTAAAATCTTTAACTCCTGTTAATGGTTTTTCTACTGCGAATTTCAAAATAATTTTTGGCACACTATTAGTTTGCATCTTTTTTTATATATTCTAGTAGTTTTTAAAATGTAAAAAGTGAAATTTTTTTATTTAAAAAGGAAAATAATTACACAATTTTAACTCGTTTTCACATTAAAATTTAATAAGTTAGGAGGGTCCACTGACAATTATTGTAGAATTTTAAAGGTATGGGTCGATTTGGATATTCCACCGCAGAATTATCATATCTCTCTACTTGAGACACCTTTAATATACGCCGTAATGAATTTTACTTTTTCTTCGATGGTGCACAAAGACATTTTCACGTTTTGAAAGTCTTTCAAACTTAATAAAAACATGCAAATAAAGTGACAGTTTTGGAATATTTATTTGCTTGTCAGTGGACAAAGCCTCCTAACTTAATAAATTTTAATGTGAAAACGAGCTAAAATTATGTAATTATTTTCCCGTTTAAGTAAATAAATTTTACTTTTTACATTTTAAAAACTACTAGAACATATAAAAAAAGATGCAAACTAATAGTGTGCCAAAAATCATTTTGAAATTCGCAGTAGAAAAACCGTTAACACGAGTTAAAGATTTTTCCATGTAAATCTCTATGGAGACTCATAAAAAAAATTCACTGTATACAGGGTGTGTCACGAAGAGTTGACAGTAGACATAACTCTATTACTATACACAATTTGATTCTAAAAATTGGTACACACCCATTATACAATATGCTCTATTTAATGAAAATATTGCCACCTTTCTGGTACTTCCGGTTATAGCGGAAGTAGACACAAACTTTGTTATTTTAAATGGAACACCCTGTATATTTTTAAATTTTTAGATACTACATTTGATTTTAGACATAAAAGTATTAAGGTTGTATGATCCTAACATTAACGGTATTATATTTATTTACACTTTTTCATTTTTTTTTACAAAAACATCGATGTAAATAAAAATTCAAATCTTGACAATGACACGTTATTTCCAAAAATTTTTTCTTGTGTTTGAGGTAGGAATATACAAGAAATAAGCTGATGTAATTTTGGAAAACTTGCTTTATACAGTGTGTTGGTGGTTGTCCGTTCATTTTTAAAAACTTTAATCATCGATAACTTCATTTTTTTAAATGGAACACCCTATATATTTCTAGATTTTCGAATTCTACACTTAATTGGAGACCTAAAAGTATTAAGGTTGTAAGGTCTTAAAATTAACGGTATTATAATTAATTACGTTTTTTAAAAATTAACGGTCAATCACAAGCACCCTGTATAAAATAAGTTTTTTAAAACCATGTTTCTTGTACATTTCTGCGTCCACTAAAATTTGGTTTGTTTTTTGAAAGAACGTGTCATTAGTAAAATATGAAAATGTTTGACTCTAAGTTTTCGTATGAAAAAATTGGAAGAAACATAATTACTTAATAAAAATAAATAAAATAAATAAATAAAAATAAAAAATATTAAATTAAATATAATAAAAACAAATTTTAGTGGACGTAGAAATGTACACGAAACATGGTAATATAGTTTTGAGAAACTTATTTTATATCTACAGGGTGCTTATGGTTGATCGTTAATTTTTAAAAACTTGAAAATTGGAAAAAACGTAATTAATTATAATACCGTTAATTTTAAGACTTTGCAACCTTAATACTTTTATGTCTAGAATTAAGTGTAGAACCGCCAACACCCTGTATAAAGCAAGTTTGCCAAAACTATATCAGCTTATGGCTTGTATATTCCTACTTCAAACGTAAGAAAAATACTTTGGAAAAAATGTGTCATTGTCAAGATTCGAATTTTTATTTACATCCATGTTTTTGTAAAAAAAAATAAAAAAGTGTAAATAATTATAATACCGTTAAAGTTAGGACCGTACAACCTTAATACTTTTATGTCTAAAACGAAGTGTAGAATCCAAAAATTCAAAATTATACAGGGTGTTCCATTTAAAATAACAAAGTTTATGTCTACTTCCGGTATAACCGGAAGTACCAGAACGGTGGCAATATTTTCGTTAAATAGAGCACATTGTATAATGGGCGTGTACCAATTTGTAGAACCAGATTGTGTTTAGTAATAGAGTTATGTCTACTGTCAACTCGTCGTGACACACCCTGTATAATATGTTCAATTTCTTCTTGAAAAATAAAAAAATCTAAATTTTTGAAATTAAATTAAAAAATATCTGATGTGCCCAACACATGACTTTCTTATACATTGTCATTATATAGTTTGTATATTTGGAAAATACTGAAGGGGTAGCCAATAATCATATGCAGTCGACATTCAATACGTTATTAATATAAAATCACATTTATTTATTTATTACTAACTGTCCCCCGCGGGCTTCGCTCCACGATAGTTTTCTAATTTGCGCCGTTTTTTCAATAATATTTAATTGTATTACAATATATCAATATACCGGGTGTCCATTTTCAAACTTGAACATAAGGATTTAACATTATTGTGGTGAATTCTTGCTCGCCAATTCGGCCTAGAGAAAATATTTTTTTATCAGTGGTATGAGAAACTTATTGCGCGTCAACTGATATCAAAAACTACATTATTTTCACCGATTTTTATTGAAAAATATTAATTTAAAATTTTTTAAAACATAAAAACGTAGCCGTCGATCTTTCAAATAATATTGCTACAATCGATTTCCTCAACGGTATAGATTTCTGTAATGCAAATAATGCACTTTTGTAAATCAGAGAGAGAGATGGCGCCACTATAGAAATAAAATTTTTTGATGGAATTTAAAAAAAAGTTTCTAACAAAATTTTGATCAAAATTTAATTCTAAATCAATGTTAAAGAATAAAGAGACAGACTGATGCGCAGTGACACTACGCAACGACTCGCTCGAAAGTTTAACCGCCGTCGTGCCAACGCCACCCTCGAGTTTCCCGGCTTTATTATATATGTTCTTGATTGCTACAATCGATTTCCTCAACGGTATAGATTTCTGTAATGTAAACAACATGCACTTTGTAAATCAGAGATAGATGGCAAGACTATATAAGTATGTAAATAATTTATAATTATTTAAAAACGGCGCAAAATAAAACACTTTTGTTACTTCGTCGACACGTCTAAAAATTGAAAGAGCATTCACAAAAAATTTGGCGTCGATATCTTTAATGTAGATTTGCATGCATAATACAATTTCACTACTTTATTGTAAATATTAGATAAAATTTTAATCGAATTGCCATGATATACAAAACATAAAACCGTAGCCGTTGTAGCCGTTGTAGCCGTCGATCTTTTCAAATAGTATTGCTACAATCGATTTCCTCAACGGTATAGATTTCTGTATGTAAACAACATGTACTTTGTAAATCAGAGATAGATGGCGCCAATATATAAATAAAAAATTTTGACGGAATTTCAAAAAAAGTTTTAAACAAAATCTGTTCAAAATTTAATTCTAAATCAATGTTAAAGAATAAAAAAATCTCGTAAATTGTTTATTTTTCAAGATATTCCTAAAAAACCTAAAAATGTCTTCAGTCTTCACTTGTGTTGGTGCTAGATGAAAAAGATTTAATGTGACACCCACAATTTTGTTCAAACTCTTAAATATGAAATTTGAATCAAATCCGTTAAGTCGTTTTTGAGTTATCGTAGATACAGACAGACACACAGACAGACATCATGGCGAAAATGGTCAAAATGGATTCAGGGCCCCTCAAAACGTGTAAATCCATCAAAATCTCGGAGTCGAAAAAAATCACGATTACAATACTTCCTTATACTTCGTATAAGAAAGTAAAAATCTTATAATAAAAATGAAAATACAACAAACGACATGCATATAAACACGACACTATCTAAAATTAATATCTATATAAAACAACTCAAAGAAAAAGTTCAAAATTACGTGTATTAACTGCAATACACTTTTCATGACACTTCTGTGCGCATTCGAAATGTAAATATTTGACACGGAGTTAAGGCATTGCGTAAACTTGGCTTTGAGTTCTTCTGTATTTCTACTTTCATTTTTATATGAATTATCTTTAATATGTCTCCAAAGGTGTCAAATCAGGCGACCTTGGTGGTCATCTAATTGGCTTATTGGTAAAAACCAATTATATCTGAATTTTGAGTTAAGCAATTCTCTAGCTGATCTCGTATTATGAGGTGGTGCACCATCGTGTTGTAAGAAGAACTGACTTCTATCGCTGAACGATAAATTGTCCAAATATTCATCAACAATTTTCTCATTTAAATATTGGTAGTACTGTTCACCAGTTAGATTTCCCTTATAAATCTTATATGCCAAAACTTGATTTTTTATTAAGGCACACCAAACAATAAAACCAAACCAACCCTGATTTTGGATCTCAATGGCGCGGCGAGAGTTCTCATCATGACATTCGTCTACTGCGATAAATATGCGAAATACATATTATTAATTCCAAAAATTTTGATTTTTTAAGAAGAAATTGAAGGAATAGACTCTACATATTATATATATTTGAAAAGAGAAAAAAATTATCTTTTCAATAAAGTGACAGCCCACTATGACTTCCATATAAAAAAATAAAAATTTATGTCATAACCTGAAAATAAAAAAACATTTTCAAAATCTATTAACGCCATTGCATTCTCCTCAAAAAAGTGCCTTAAGAACGTGCAAATGCCATTTCTCTAAATTCACCAACAACCGAAATATAGACATAAATCGAAATCTCAAGAAATCGAATATTCGTCCATAACTCGAAAACAAACGACGATCGCTAAATTTTGACTTCGCCATCAAGGGTTTGTCAAAAAAGAGCTCGACGATGCGCGGTCAGATTTCCAATATCTCTTATGGTTTAAAAGTTATCCTATAAAAACATCGAATTTTGCCCACCCTGTATCTACTATTAAAGGCCTCGCCACATAAGCAGTGCTATGCTGTGTCTATGCTATTTTTCATTATTATGGTGTTATTTTGTATCGAAAATGTTATATAACATTCTGTAAAATCTCTGTAATTTGACATTTCAACAATGTTTTATATTGTTCAAACTTCAAATAACATATATTTAACAGAATGTTATCTAACATTTTCGATACAGAATAACACCATTAATTGCATAACCACCATTGTCATTAGAAATGAAAAATAGCATAGACATGGCACAGCACACCTTATGTGGCGAGACCTTTGAAGTTAACCATAGTTTTTGTTCATTAAATATCTAATGTGTCCAACACATGACTTTCTTATACGGATAGTATCACAATTACTTTTCCTAAAGAAATTTTCAAATAGTCTCTGTCACACTTATTGCAATACGCATAAATCTGTCCTTGTCCCACTCATTATAACCGAATTTTACGACAAAAATGTGTTTTATTTTACATTTTTGACCTATTACTCACTTAAAGAAATCTCTCGATATAAAATCACATTTATTTATTCATTATTATTGTTTTCGGTATCATAGAAACCAGTAAAATAAAAAAAAAACTAACGGTCCTTCTGGGATTCGAACCCGGGACCTTCCGTTTGGCAGCCAAGCCTCTATGTCCAGTCTACCTATAGTACGGGAGCCCGCTGCAAAATATGGACGTCATCTGATAACAAGATAAGACTTCCTCCTAGATAACGTAGAGATATAAGTAATCATTTACCAAAAGGCACCTGTGCCTGTCATTATCCTGAGCTAAATGTTTAAAAGAATGCCACTTCCGGTTCTTAAATTTTCGCATAATTTCGCGATTTGATAACGAGATGCGAATTACGCTATTGAATTGCTGTCATTTTAGTAAACTTACAAAAGTACCTGTGCCACCTCCTGCCTTGAGTTAAATAAGTGGCACAACGTTTTTTCTGCATTAACATTTTCGGATTACTCTCCGTCACCTGATAACAATTTGAAACAACATTCATTCGAAAGGGCGTTATTTCCCCATCACGAAAATATATATGTGCCGCAACTTTACCTGAGCACAGCGCGATTCGTAACGCGAGATTTTTCAAGTATTCGGCATCTGCAATACCAATCTGTCGTTTTTTCGTCTTTTTCAAACATTTCGAAGCTTCCAGCTGGAACCATTTAACTCTACCTATGAAGTTTTTGAATTGTCATTGGCAATTTTATTTACTTATACAGGGTGATCAGTAATTGCCGCACTCGGAGCATACTGTGATAAACTTTATGTTTTAAGAATGACGAATTTTTTTACCGAAGTGCTGTAAGTCCTTTCTTTACAAAGATATGACCACTTTTGTGAAAATAAAAGTGGCAACACTGCATTGAACATGTGAATAGGTTCGACGAGAAAAAAAAAGAGAAACATTCAATATTTTTTGCACGATCCGTTAAATTCGCGTATTTACTGGTTTAATTAAAAGCATAGTAGGTTTTGTTTACAAATTACATAACGGTAAGTAATGTCATTTGAAAGTTTTGTCACTTTATTTTAGATAATTTTATAGTTGTCACTTTGACATGAACAAATTTTAGTTTGGTTACTCTTCTTTAATTAAACCCATAAATACGTGAATTTGACGGATCGTGCAAAAAATGTTATAAGCATGTCGAACGGTAAAAATCCCGTACCGTTCTCCATACTTAATATACTCTTATGATGCGAGAACTTGTCAAACTAATTTAGTACCTACTGTCAATTTTATTAAAAAACAGAAACAACAATTGAAATTCATTATTGATATTTTCATGGCAATAGAAGGTATTTTAGTTTATCCCAAGGAGAGCTTGAGTGGTTGCCAAACTTCAAATTTCTCTCAAATTTAGGTATTTTATTAAATTTTACCATTTTCAATTTCTTTGTATTAGAGGTTTTGTGAAAAAAATTAAACAAATCATATTGCATTTTATCCAAAGATTATAGTAGCATGAATTATTCACTCATTTTTGTCTTGGTTATGAAAATAATTAGCTTGTAACGTGGATGAGGGAAACTCTATAAGGTAAAACCGGGTAACATTGACACATCTTCATAAAATATTTTTTTTCTCACTTAAAATCATAACTAGAAATTTGCAAATCCGGTTTTAGTTAAAGCAGTATGTTGTGTATGTATATTGGGTTTCAGTTTCGAGAGTGAATTGCAATTTTCAATATTACAATTTTTTTTTTAAAAGTCTGTAATGTGTCAATGTTATACCCTCAGGTCGGATAACATTGACACCCTCTATAAACTGCATTATAAGTCAATATTTATTAAGCGTAGGGTATCATTAACATAAAATAAGACGTTTGCACACAATTTTTAATAAAAAAGTTTTTTTTAACTTTTTTTACTTTCTTATACGCAGTATAAGGAAGTATAGTAATCGTGCTTTTTTTCGACTTCGAGATTTTGATGGATTTACACGTTTTGAGGGCCCCTGAATCCATTCTGACCATTTTCGCCATGATGTCTGTCTGTGTGTCTGTGTGTCCGTGTGTCTGTGTGTCTGTCTGTATCCACCATAGCTCAAAAACGGCTTATCGGATTTGATTCACATTTCATATTTAAGAGTTTGAACAAATTTGTGGGTGCCACATTCAATGTTTTTCATCTAGCACCAACACAAGTGACACTTACCTGATGACATTTTTAGGTTTTTTAAGAATATCTTGAAAAATAAACAATTTATGAGATTTTTTTATTCTTTAACATTGATTTTGAATTGAATTTTGAACAAATTTTGTTTGAACTTTTTTTTGAAATTCCGTCAAAAAAATTTCAAAAAGACGAGATATTCCTAAAACACTTTATATTTCTCATAGCGCGCTTTGATAGTTGAATCCGAGGGTCGAAAACTAATTATTGTGATACTATCCGTATAAGAAAGTCATGTGTTGGGCACATCAGATATTTTTGAACACAATAGAAACAAAATTTAAATGAGCAAAATAATCCGTCACTAAAAAGCAATAGGTGACTTTCTGTATTTAATTAAACAGGTGAAGTCCATATTGAATATATGCATGCCCCGACGAATAGTTGGTTCTGGAAGAACCCTTGCAACATCTTTAAGCAAGATTCTTGCCCCATCTCTCACGTTCGGATAACCAAACACTTTTTCTTCCTTCTTAAAAATGTCACGATTACCTTTCGATCTTCAATTCTTCAACAATTGCTATTACCTCATCAATATTGATGAAAAACAACCTATCTTGCATAAAAAAATATAAACTATTAATAAATATCGTATACACACAAAGTTTCGTTTCCGCGCAAAAACCACTTTTTCGAAAGTACGTACTGAAGGACTTACAGAAAACTTATCCACCAACCCAACCCAATTTTCAGCTGTTCTGACTAAAGGTGGTATCATAAATAAATTTTTAGAAACGCTAAAATCGCGTTCTTCTTGAACACCCAGGCACTAGGCGAGATATTTGAAAATGTGTCAATGTTAGCCCCCTGTCAATGTTACCCGCCGTTACCTTATATAACTTGGAAACTAACCATCAGATTTAATTTTTCTTTGCAGATTATCCTTAGTTTTAATGTGCTCTATAACGCCCTGTATTCGGAGTACGCCAATTACTGATCACCCTGTATATGTAAAGTGGAAATATTTTTGCACTTTTAGGTTATAGAAAAGGTTGAAATGTTTTTACTTTCTTATACGTAGTATAAGGAAGTATTGTAATCGTGATTTTTTTCGACTTCGAGATTTTGATGGATTTACACGTTTTGAGGGCCCCTGAATCCATTTTGACCATTTTCGCCATGATGTCTGTCTGTGTGTCTGTCTGTGTGTCTGTGTGTCTGTGTGTGTCTGTGTGTCTGTCTGTGTGTCTGTCTGTATCCACAATAACTCAAAAACGACTTAACGGATTTCATTCAAATTTCATATTTAAGAGTTTGAACAAAATTGTGGGTGCCACATTAAATCTTTTTCATCTAGCACCAACACAAGTGGTACTTACCTGAAGACATTTTTAGGTTTTTTAGGAATATCTTGAAAAATAAACAATTTACGACATTTTTTTAATCTTTAACATTGATTTAGAATTAAATTTTGAACAAATTTTGTTTGAAACTTTTTTTGAAATTCCGTCAATTTTTTTTATTTATATAGTGGCGCCATCTATCTCTGATTTACAAAGTACATGTTGTTTACATACAGAAATCTATACCGTTGAGGAAATCGATTGTAGCATTACTATTTGAAAAGATCGACGGCTACAACGGCTACGGTTTTATGTTTTGGATATCATGACAAGTCGATGAAAATTTTTTCTAATATATACAATAAAGTCGTGAAATTGTATTATGCATGCAAATCTACATTAAAGATATCGACGCCAAATTTTTTGTGAATGCTCTTTCAATTTTTAGATGTGTCGGCAAAGTAACAAAAGTGTTTTATTTTGCGCCGTTTTTTAATAATTATAAATTATTTACATATTTATATAGTGTTGCCATCTATCTCTGAGTGGCTGTTGTTTACATTACAGAAATCTATTTATTTTTATACTAAAGATTCTATTTGCATTAAACACACGAAGAGCTCGAATAAAGTTATAAAAATTTAAAAAGTGAAAACCAATTAATCCAATCCTGGTGAGAGTGGCTATATCGCCAAACACCAAAAACTTGACATTGCTTTGCAATCCAAGTACGAAGAAGAAGAAGAGTTTGTTAGTCAAACAACTGTCAAAGGCAAAAGATCGAAATATTTTGATGAGAAGGATTATTGTGCACTGTACAGTTTGTTTGAGTGAAACGTTGACCAAAACTGAGAAGTATTTTATAAATCTTCAAAGTTTAGCTACAGCAAATTCAAAGATATCAAGCATTTTTCGCACTGTGGAATGTTGATAAGTATTCTGTTATTTATTTGTCCCAAAATCTGGTAGTAATGAGTGGGACAAGGACAGATTTATGCGTATTGCAATAAGTGCGACAGAGACTATTTGAAAATTGCTGGAAACCCTCAAAATTTTTACAAGAAATTTAACTTAATTTCTTTAGGAAAAGTAATTACTGTGATACTATCCGTATAAGAAAGTCATGTGTTGGGCACATCAGATATTTTACTTTCTTATGCGTAGTATAAGGAAGTATTGTAATCGTGATTTTTTTCGACTTCGAGATTTTGATGGATTTACACGTTTTGAGGGCCCCTAAATCCATTTTGACCATTTGTCTGTCTGTCTGTCTGTGTGTCTGTCTGTATCCACCATAACTCAAAAACGAGTTATCGGATTTGATTCAAATTTCATATTTAAGAGTTTGAACAAAATTGTGGGTGCCACATTCAATGTTTTTCAGCTAGCACCAAAACAAGTGACAGTTACCTGATGACATTTTTAGGTTTTTTAAGAATATCTTGAAAAATAAACAATTTATGAGATTTTTTTATTCTTTAACATTGATTTAGAATAGAATTTTGAACAAATTTTGTTTGAACTTTTTTTTGAAATTCCGTCCAAAAAAATTTAAAAAATATCTGATGTGCCCAACACATGACTTTCTTATACGGATAGTATCACAATAATTACTTTTCGACCCTCGGATTCAACTATCAAAGCGCGCTATGAGAAATATAAAGTCTTTTAGGAATATCTCGTTTATTTGACATTTTTTTGACGGAATTTCAAAAAAAAGTTCAAACAAAATTTGTTCAAAATTCAATTCTAAATCAATGTTAAAGAATAAAAAAATCTCATAAATTGTTTATTTTTCAAGATATTCTTAAAAAACCTAAAAATGTCATCAGGTAACTGTCACTTGTTTTGGTGCTAGATAAAAAAAATTGAATGTGGCACCCACAATTTTGTTCAAACTCTTAAATATGAAATTTGAATCAAATCCGGTAACTCGTTTTTGAGTTATCGTGGATACAGACAGACACACACACACACACACACAGACAGACAGACATCATGGCGAAAATGGTCAAAATGGATTCAGGTGCCCTCAAAACGTGTAAATCCATCAAAATCTCGAAGTCGAAAAAAATCACGATTACAATACTTCCTTATACTTCGTATAAGAAAGTAAAAACTAGATATTCTTAAAACACTTTATATTTCTCATAGCGCGCGTTGATAGTTGAATCCGATGGTCGAGGTAGACCATGTGTTTCATTATATGGCTGCCAAACAGAGGGTCCCGGGTTCGAATCCCAGAAGGACCGGTCCATTAGTTTTTTTTTTTATTTTACTGGTTTCTATGGTACCGAAAATAATAATAATGAATAAATAAATGTAATTTCATAACGGGAGATTTTTTTAAGTGAGTAATAGGTCAAAAATCTAAAATAAAACACATTTTTGTCGTAAAATTCGGTTATAATGAGTGGGACAAGGACAGATTTATGCGTATTGCAATAAGTGCGACAGAGACTATTTGAAAATTGTTGGAAATTTTCAAAATTTTTACAAGAAATTTAACTTAATTTCTTTAGGAAAAGTAATTATTGTGATACTATCCGTAAGTATAAGAAAGTCATGTGTTGGGCACATCAGATATTTTAAGTATAAAAAGTATAAAACATTATGTTTCGTACCTAGAGGCAAGATGTTGGTTTTGATCACGGTATAATATATTATACCGTGGTTTTGATGAATGCGAGACTTATAGTCCACGAGGTGAAGCCGAGGATTACAATTGCATGAGTCAAAACAACATTTGCGTCACGATACGAACTAGGTATATTTTTCATATCGATTTTTACTTTCTTATACGTAGTATAAGGAAGTATTGTAATCGTGATTTTTTTCGACTTCGAGATTTTGATGGATTTACACGTTTTGAGGGCCCCTGAATCCATTTTGACCATTTTCGCCATGATGTCTGTCTGTCTGTCTGTCTGTATCCACCATAACTCAAAAACGAGTTATCGGATTTGATTCAAATTCCATATTTAAGAGTTTGAACAAAATTGTGGGTGCCACATTCAATGTTTTTCATCTAGCACCAAAACAAGTGACAGTTACCTGATGACATTTTTAGGTTTTTTAAGAATGTCTTGAAAAATAAACAATTTATGAGATTTTTTTATTCTTTAACAT
This sequence comes from Pediacus dermestoides, assembly GCA_963942485.1. NCBI lineage: Eukaryota > Metazoa > Arthropoda > Insecta > Coleoptera > Cucujidae > Pediacus > Pediacus dermestoides. Next base: position 16,849,104 of record OZ012626.1, read on the forward strand.
TGATTTAGAATTGAATTTTGAACAAATTTTGTTTGAACTTTTTTTTGAAATTCCGTCAAAAAAATTTCAAAAAAACTAGATATTCTTAAAACACTTTATATTTCTCATAGCGCGCGTTGATAATTGAATCCGATGGTCGAGGTAGACCATGTGTTTCATTATATGGCTGCCAAACAGAGGGTCCCGGGTTCGAATCCCAGAAAGGACCGGTCCATTAGTTTTTTTTTTATTTTACTGGTTTCTATGGTACCGAAAACAATAATAATGAATAAATAAATGTAATTTCATAACGGGAGATTTTTTTAAGTGAGTAATAGGTCAAAAATCTAAAATAAAACACATTTTTGTCGTAAAATTCGTGGGATAAGGACAGATTTATGCGTATTGCAATAAGTGCGACAGAGACTATTTGAAAATTGCTGGAAACCTTCAAAATTTTTACAAGAAATGTAACTTAATTTCTTTAGGAAAAGTAATTATTGTGATACTATCCGTAAGTATAAGAAAGTCATGTGTTGGGCACATCAGATATTTTCACATTTTTCGTCTGCTCACAGGACGCAATATTCCAATTTTCCGAGTACAAAAAAAAATTTTATGTATACAGGGTGTTCGCGCGAAGGGGCTCACTATTGCTAACTTCCTTATTATTGAAGCTACAAAGTCGGTTAAATTAGGAAACTAGTAGCATTTTTCCCGCTGATTACAATAATGAAAACAGAAAAACAACTGAGCATCTGGTTTTCGAGATATTCACAAAAATAACATTTTTTTAAATGGAACACCCTATATGTATATTTTTGCAAAAATCGATGGTAAATTAAATTCTATATAAAAAATGTCCTCATCTTTTTTTGATAATAATTTAAAATAAGCGAGTTATTTTGAAAAAAATTTGCAATTCTTTAAAATCAAGTAGCCCTAAAACGGAATAGTAATTTATTAAAACCAAACAATCATAATTTTGAATTTAAGCAAGTTGAAAAATACTTGAAAGAATTACGGAAATATTGAAATTTACAAAATTATAATTTTCATGGCTACTTAATATCAAAACTTTGAAAACTTTTTTTCAAAATAACTCGCTTATTTTAAATAATTGTCAAAAAAGCATAAGAACATTCTTTGTTCAGAATTTAATTTGTCGTCGATTTCTGCAAAAATATACAGGGTGTTCTATTTAAAAAATGTTATTTTTGTGAATATCTCGAAAACCAGATAGCCACTTGTTTTTCTGTTTTCACCATTATAATCAGCGGAAAAAATGCTACTAGTTTGTTAATTTAACCGACTTTGTAGCTCCAATAATAACAAAGTTAGCAATAGTCAACCACTTTGCACAAACACCTGTAAGTATATTAAAAATATTAAATAAAATAGTAATATTTCCGTAATTCTTTCAAGTTTTTTTCAACTTGATTAAATTCAAAATTATGATTGTTTGGTTTTAATAAATTACTATTCCGTTTTATGGCTACTTGATTTTAAAGAATTGCAAATTTTTTTCAAAATAACTCGCTTATTTTAAATTATAATAAAAAAAAATTTATGACATTTTTTGTACAGAAATTTATTTGTCATCTATTTCTGCAAAAATATATAGGGTGTTCCATTTAAAAAAATGTTATTTTTGTGAATATCTCGAAAACCAGATGGTCAATTGTTTTTCTGTTTTCACCATTGTAATCAGTGGAAAAAATGCTACTAGTTTGCTAAGTTAACCGACTTTGTAACTCCAATAATAACGAAGTTAGCAATAGTGGGCCACTTCGCGCGAACAACCTGTATATAACAGTTGAAGAAAAGAAAAACAGGTTAAGAAAAACCAAACTTAGTTCTGTTTGCGGCATTAAAAGCGTAACGAAAAAGTGGCGCAGGTTCGCGAAAACCGCAAACTTCTATCTTTACAAATTACAGAGATATACGATATACCCTACAATTACAAGCAAATTGGGACACAGTGTACATCCTCTTTAAAGTAGTGTTCTACTGATCATAATGTTTATTTTAATGACACGCTCCAAAGATGACGCTGTATGTACTAAAGAATCGCAAAATATTTAACCTAAAAAAGTTGGAAAAAAACAAGAAATAGGTATATATTCGGTATTTTTAATAAATGTTAAATGAAACAAACAGTAGGTAATTATATTTTTTAAATTAGAACATATTGAAAATAAAAAAAATATTTCCTGTCATGCCTTTATTATTAATGATATCTAAAATTAATGATAATTGGAAAAATATCTAAAATTATCAGTTATCTTTGTGTTTTTGTCACAAACAATAGCATTAATAAGCGAGTAGCTAATTAAATTAAATGTTTATTATTATCCTTTCTTCATCACCCTTTTTAAAACGGATAAGAGGTAATAATTTAATACTTAAAATTTTTTGTATAAAGATAAAGTATTTCTATAAAATATGATTTTTGAATTTTTTTATTTTAAACTATGTAAACCAACAGTGACTTGCATTTTAATCATTGTACCTAGATGTAGATATTATTTTGGTTTCATGAAATGTAACATCCAAATTAAGTAACTTATATTCATAGTAGTTGTGTCGATCAAAAATAATAAATGACAACTTGCCAAATTGTCAGTTAATTCATTGAAGAAGAACAAAATGTAAAAACATGCCCCTTTGCAAGATTTGAAACCTTTAAAAATCTAATTAATTTCGATTTTTTTACGTTGGTATTAATCTGTCGAAAACCAAAGTGGATTTCTGCAATATTGCGCAATCTCAAGTCCGACGCGCATGCTCATTTACCTTCTTTGTGTGTCGCTTTGTACATCGTCAGCCCGCTTACCGGTTGTGTTGCGATTTCACAAAAAAAGGGAACATAACGTTGATAACGCGCTAGGTTTCTACACACATTTATATGAGTTTGCCGTCAGTGTTTAATTATTATTAAGGCAGAACTTAATAAACAGTGCTCTTTTGTGTCCGATGTCTAGTGCTGAAATCGTAGACAGCTCCGTCGATCCCCCAACCAAGAAGCGGAAGCTTGACTCACAGCCGATTTCCCCAGACATGGCGAACAATGGAGCCGCTTCTGGATCAACGTCCGCAGGTGAAATTGATGAAGGATTATATTCCAGGCAGCTATATGTGTTGGGACATGATGCTATGCGCCGTATGGCCACTAGTGATGTACTTATTTCTGGATTGGGTGGCTTGGGGGTCGAAGTTGCCAAAAATGTCATTCTTGGAGGTGAGTATTTGCCTGTGCCATTGCCCATTGGGATTCGACTTTTTGTAATGTCAATTTCGAGTCTGGTTTATTATAATGATGAAATTTATTACGAATTAAGTCTTTCAATCATGGGTGGCTGTAAACTAGAAAACGTTTGTTTTCAGTAATGTCAATCAGCTCTCAGTTTTAAGTTGTCAAAATTATGCAGTAAAATGCACTAAGTTAAGATATAACTTCTGCAATCCAGTCACCCGGAACTAAAAAACTTTTTGTACACCCATTACTTTACATAACTTTTTAATTTATGGTTCATTGATTCGCTACAGGTCATTCCTGAATCTTAGAGAATATTTAACCTCAAACTCTTAAAGCTAAGAGACAGTCATCCACTACGTAGGTACCGGGTCACTGCACCCCCCAAACAATAACTATACCGGGTGCCCGTTTTCAAACTCGCACATAGGGATTTAACTTTATTGTGAATTCAATGAACTGTCAATAGTAAACAATAAATAGTGAACTAATCAAAGTCATGACTTCAATTTCCATGGATAACTACAGCTGAAATTAAATTGATCACTCGGTAATCGGTAGAGCAAATATTTTGGTATCAGTGGAATGAGAATATTCCGCATCGAATGACATTAAAAACTATATTATTTTCATCGATTTTTATTGAAAAATATGAATTTAAAGTTTTTATGTTTTAGAAATCGTGGCAATTAGATTTCTAAAACATAAAGGCCTTTATGTACTACAACTGCATTATAAAGTACTGTTTATGACGTACTTTTGCGTGCGTAAAGTGGCTCTTTATACACTAGTGTATAATGGCACTTTATTTTACTATTATTGTAAAATATCAATATATCAGCTGTCAATGTCACAATAAATACTATTAGAATGAATTTATTACTGTCATTTATAATTTTTCTAAATAATTAAATAGTAGTTTAATAAACAAGAGTGTTAATAAGAGCGATTAATAATCGAAACGATTTTAACGCGTGAGCGCAGCGAGCGCGTTAATGAGTCGAGATTATTAATCGCCGATTAACACTCATGTTGATTACAATATTTTTTTGTCGATCGCTCTTTATTAGAATGAAAATAATCTAATTTTGTTCCATGGCAAAATCCAAATTCTGACATAATATGCAATAAGTCAAAATACCACTGACATAATTAATTAATTTCGGCAGGTGTCAGTTCCAAATGCATGTTTCAATAATATAATATATTGTTGGTTACCTAGCAAATCTCATAATCTCAACAATGTTTTTAATGTGCATTAAACTGAGTTATTACTACACTCCTTTTATTACATTAACTAGATCTTTAATAAACGATCGACAAAAAAGCTAATTTTCGCAGTTGAACATAAAGCTTTGTATGGAACTCGTATATAATCTGACTTTATTGACTCCTCCTATTTATTAGCCTCGCTCGCAAGCTCGCTCTGCCATAAAACAGACTCGTCAATAAAGTCATAGATTATATACTTGTTGCATAAACTACTATTATTCATATGTCGCCTGTTTAGATGCGCGTTTAACATTGAAAATTGAAGTCCTGACTTAGATTACTTCAGTATCTGTTTGCAAACGTGTTCGTGGTCCCGTCCAAACTAGTGTTTCGTTTGCTGTATTCTCGTTGTATTGCTGGTCGTACGGCGTAATGTTCAGGTCTGTACGAAGCTTGACGAGTCTGGCAAGGCTTTGGTAATCTCGCATTATAGTAAAATGGTATTTTAAATTTTAAGCTATTGTTATGCCAAATGTTTGGGAATTGGAAAACTATTTGCCCAGCTATTTGTAAAGTCACAAGCATACAGCTACATTAATTAGGGTGGCACTTATTTTGGCGATGTCGGATTTTTTTTCGTCCCCCCCTCTAAAAGCAATCAAGGTATTATAAAAAAAATTTGGAAGGATTTAGATAATATTAACACGTGCCCCAGAGCGGTTGAAATTTTAAATGGGAAAATACATGTATTTTTTGCATGTTTTATTTGAATATTTCTAACTTTTTTAAAAATGGTCGGAAATGTCTGAAACTTGGCAGAGTTTAAGTACATGACCATGACCAATGGTACAATACCTAATTTTTTCATGATCCTTTTTTTTTATCATTATGAGAGGATAGATGATAAAACAGGAACAAGGTGTATTTTGCAAGAGCCCGGGACATAGTGATAATGATATTGGCATTTTCTGACCCAACCCACCGGACGGGAAAACCCCTATGCAAATAACGTGTGATTCTTTAAATTTCCATTCTAGGTAAGCCTTGGAATTTGAACGTACGCGTCGAATTGATTCATGTGTCGCTGTCAGTTTCAAACAACAACCAGAAAACCTAACATTTTTTGACATTTAAAGAAATGAGGTGTAATCAAAGACATTGTTTTTTATTTCCACCGCCAACTCAGAATGGAAATTTAATGAATCACACGTTACGTACTACAGGGTAATTCAGGTTTTAATTCACAAACTTTAACAGAGTATTCTATGTCACAAAATAAGAAAAAAAGTTCATATAAACATGAGTCTGAAAATGCTTTGTTCTTAACATACAAGGTGATAAAAATACCGCTTCAAAACCACATTTTATTACATGGGTATCTCAAATAATAATCAAGATACGAATTTGAAATTTGGGCTATGGTATCCTTATAACAAGGTCAACTGCCAGAGCAAATTTGACATTTCTACGTCAATCCAGACGCGTAGAATAGGGGTGGCATATACACCCATTCACCCCATTTGTGTATGAAAATTGTTATCCATAACAACGTTGTTATCAGATTTGCAGCGTCTTCATTGATTGGCTTGTAGTGACCAACTAATAAAAATGCTAAAAATGTCATAGCAAGGTTGTTATGGATAGCAATTCTGATACAGAATAGGGGTGATTATGTACTTCTTGTACCATTTTAAAATTCATAAATTTTTACTCGTGTCTTCAGATAAAAACGGTAAGAGACACTTTGACAAGAGTATCTACAAATTTTGACTAACTGAATCAGCAATTCAGAAAAATAAAAAAAAATAATACAGGGAGTTTAAAAGATATGAGCAGAAACATGTGTTCTACGCCTCTGGATTGACGTAGAAATTTGAAATTCGTTTTGGTAGTTGAACTTGTCATAAAGATAGTACCGGGTGATGATTTCAATTTCAGCTCTAGTTTTCCATGGAAAATGATGTCATGACTTTGATTAGTTCACTATTTATTGTTTACTACTGACAGTTCATAAATTTGACATTTCAATTAGGTAATTGGTTTTGTGTGAGCTAATCAAAGTCATGACTTAAATTTCCATGGGTAACTAGAGCTGAAATTGAAATGATCACCCGGTATGGTTCAAATTTCAAATTCGTATTTTGTTTATTATTATAGTCTAAGATCCGAAGTAAGGTCGTCCTTCACCCATCTGTTTACCGGATGAAACTGATTTTATATCAAAGGTAATGTTTTAAGAAATATATCGCACATAGGTTGCCTAATGAAAGATGGTCATGGCTATCTTTAATTTCATAAAATGTCATAAAATAGTATATTATTATACGAGTTTTATAAGACGCTATATTGTGGCACAAGTTTTTTGAAGTACGACGAGCGAAGCGAGGAGTGCTTCAAAAGAACGAGTGCCACAATATTGTCTTATAAAACAAGTGTAATATACTATTTTTTCTATTTTGCATCTATTTATACTTTAAATTTAAGAATATGTGCAAAATATAAATCTAGGAATATTTGGAATGATTTGACAATGGTTGGTAACACTAACCAAACGATAAAACAAGATCAATTTGAAATTAGTTGTCAATTTTACTTCATAACCAGCAATAAGTTTTTTTGGCATTCTTTTGAAATATGTATACAAGCAAGTATAAGTAATACACCACCTGAACTAAGAAAAAGAGCCCAGTTAACTATAAATGATTTACTTTTGAAAAAATAATAATAAAATGTTCAAAATTTCACTATTTTCTTTTCTACAATTTTGTGAGGATGGCTTTGGCTTTTGACGTTGCGTTACCCACATGTCATTGGAAATTAATGGCAAGCAATGTTACCACTATGAAAAAATAAAAAGCCGGAGTTCACAATGAAGCTATTATGAAACCCGTTTGAGTTTCATAATGACTCTGTTAGAGACGCAAAATAGAAAAATTTTTTTTATTGTTTCACTTACTTGCTTACCGATATAATTTAATACCAATCGAGAGAATAAAGTATAAGGAACATAAAAAAAAATTATTTACAAAAATTTATTATAAAACGATTGAAAAAAAAATTTTACTTGAAAAATTTTAAATAACTGAACTTTAATCAAGATCCGATTCATCGGAACTTACATTACTATTATCTGATTCTGCAAATTCATCACTAATTCAAAAAAATTTGCGTACTATTTATGTCAATTCCATGTGGCTTAATGCAACTGCGGTTGGTTTTTAGACGGCTATTTAAAACCAACAGGATTTGTTGGAGACCAGACGCCTTTGGAAATAGACGATATTTTGCAAATGAAAGAAAAAGAAAAGAAAACAAATTTGCAAAATTAGATAGTAGTCATGTAAGTCTTGATTAAAGTTCAGTTATTTAAAAATTTTCAACTTAAATTTTTTTTGTATTTCAATCGTTTTATAATAAATTTTTGTAAATATTTTTTTATGTTCCTTATATTTTACTCTTTCGATTGGTATTAAATTATATCGGTAAGCAAGTAGTGAAATAATAAAAAAATATCTGATGTGCCCAACACATGACTTTCTTATACTTACGGATAGTATCACAATAATTACTTTTCCAAAAGAAATTAAGTTAAATTTCTTGTAAAAATTTTGAAGGTTTCCAGCAATTTTCAAATAGTCTCTGTCGCACTTATTGCAATACGCATAAATCTGTCCTTGTCCCACTCATTATAACCGAATTTTACGACAAAAATGTGTTTTATTTTAGATTTTTAACCTATTACTCACTTAAAAAAATCTCCCGTTATGAAATTACATTTATTTATTCATTATTATTGTTTTCGGTACCATAGAAACCAGTAAAATAAAAAAAAAACTAATGGTCCGTTCCTTCAGGGATTCGAACCTGGGACCCTCTGTTTGGCAGCCATATAATGAAACACATGGTCTACCTCGACCATCGGATTCAACTATCAACGCGCGCTAGGAGAAATATAAAGTGTTTTAAAAATATCTAGTTTTTTTAAAATTTTTTTGACGGAATTTCAAAAAAAAGTTCAAACTAAATTTGTTCAAAATTCAATTCTAAATCAATGTTAAAGAATAAAAAAATCTCATAAATTGTTTATTTTTCAAGTTATTCCTAAAAAACCTAAAAATGTCTTCAGGTAACTGTCACTTGTTTTGGTGCTAGATGAAAAACATTGAATGTGGCACCCACAAATTTGTTCAAACTCTTAAATATGATATTTGAATCAAATCCGATAAGTCGTTTTTGAGTTATGGTGGATACAGACAGACAGACAGACAGACAGACACACAGACACACAGACAGACATCGTGGCGAAAATGGTCAAAATGGATTCAGGGGCCCTCAAAACGTGTAAATCCATCAAAATCTCGAAGTCGAAAAAATCACGATTACAATACTTCCTTATACTACGTATAAGAAAGTAAAAATGTTATGACATTTTATGAAATTAAAGATAGCCATGACCATATTTCATTAGGCAACCTATGTGCGATATATTTCTTAAAACATTACCTTTAATATAAAATCAGTTTCATCCGGTAAACAGATGGGTGAAGGACGACCTTACTTCGGATCCTGTACTATTAGAGATATGTAATAAAATGTGATTTTGAAGCGCTACTTTTGTCACCCTATATGTCAAAAACACAGCATTTTCGGATCCATGTTTATATGAACTTTTTTCTTATTTTGTGACGTAGAATACTCTGTTAAAGATTGTGCATTAAAACTGAATCGCCCTGTATACAGAGTGTCTCTGAAAGGTCTGTACAAAAAGCTACCACAAGTTTTTGGGCTCAAACTAAGTCGTTTGGACCAAGCATACCTCAGTCCAAAAGTTCTTCCTTACAGGGCGCTAAAAAATATCTTTCCAAATAATTTTTTAAGTACATACATGGTTTTTCGTAACTGGACAGCCAAAATTAAATGTCGTATGTAAAATCGAATTCTAAACATAAAACAAAGAATAACTTTTTTTCAGATCTGTTGATTTTTTTTACTACTATTGAGCAATTAGCAGATATAATTTTAAATTCAGTACATATTATTCAAAACACTGTAAATTTTACAGAAGTTTAAAAGTTACTTGTTTTGCGTTGCCATTCGTGTATGTTGGCATTTTTGAAAATCTACTATAGTTTTTTTTATCTTGTAATAACTTTCGTTTTAAGCACTACAACGTGTTCAATAAAATAATCAAATATTTGTTTCTTAACTGAGTATTTCCTAAACGAAACCCGATCTGAAAAAAGTTATTCTTTGTTTTATGTTTATAATTCGATTTTACATACATTTAATTTTGGCTGTCCAGTTACGAAACACCCTGTATATCTGCAGAACGGTTTAAAGTAGAGTTTTGAAATTTGGTGGGTTAATAAGTCTATAAGGAAGCTATAATGTGTTGGTATTACAACCAAAAAAATATTATTCAGTGGCGTACTTATAGGGGAAACTTATGGTTTATTTGAATATTTTTTGTAGAGGTTTGAATTTTTTTACAAATTAACAAGAATTATGATAGATACGCTCCAGACACGTTGTTTGATTTGCGTTAACTCAACTGTTTGCGAGATAAATGGGCTGATGGCCCTAGATACAAAATGAAAGTACTTTCATTTTGTATCTTGGGCCATCAGCCAACCCTTACAATTTTCTTATAATTTTAACATGTCATAATTTTAGTAATTCAGTAATAACCTTTTTTTTCCCGTCAATTCTGTGGTCCCCTTTGTGGCTTGATGCCGGCCACAGATGTGATGAGTTGCATCGCAAGAGTTTTAGGAGACTCTCTTAATTTTTGTCCGCGTGTTTTACTCGTTCGTAATTTACTTTATTGATGTGCACCTGTTTTGTCTACCGTTGCCGTTGGTGCCCGGTAGTTTTTGTAAGTTTCACCTTGCTATGAATTTTTGATCTGATGATGGCGTATAGCCGAAACATGTCATATAATACCGAGAGATCAAAAATTATCTTGGTCATGGATTTTAAAATAATTGTCGGAGCTAGTATCGTGACAATACTTATTATGGCACATAACTTGATGAACTTCAAAAGGATGATACAAGCTAAGACCGTCGTTTTTCTTTTCATGACCACCTTTGACCAAGATAATTTTTGATCTCTCGGTATTTTACAATAATTTTGACAATATACATTTTGTGGGTTTGGACTTTGGTTTTTCTTCGTTTGATTTACTCACCCCCACTTTAATATGGACCAGTTTAACTTATTAATATTATTTTGGTTGTAATACCAACACATTGTAGCGTCCTTATAGACTTATTAATCCGCCAAATTTCAAATCTCTACTTTAAACCGTTCTGCAGATATGGATTCTAAAAATATTATTTTTTAGCGCCCTGTAACTCAGTAAGGAAGAACTTTTAGACTGAGGTACGTTTGGTTCAAACGACTTATTTTGAGACCAAAAACTTTTAGTAGCTTTTTGTACAGACCTTTCAGAAACACCCTATATATTTTTGACCCTGAAATCGACAGGAAAGTCAAACTTTTGCTTCAAGAAAATTGGTCATTGCAAAACTAGTACTGTAATGACCGTCATGTAAAATATTACAGTACTAGTCTTGCAATGATCAATTTTTTTGAATCAAAATAGTCTTGAGTTTGGCTTTCTTAAAGGTTTCAGGTAAAATATTTTTCTGGAAATCGTAATTTCCTTGCTTATGTACGCACAGGAAAATTGAATTTCCCTGACTAGTCCGGTAAAGACTTTACAAGACACTTGTTGTTGGTTTGTAACTATAGAGTCAACAAATTGACATACTTGATTTTTGCTTAATTTAAAAACATTGTTCAATTAGTATTTTAATATTTCGATTTTTTACAATTTCCGGATAAATTTAATACTAAACATATCAGTAAAATGTCTCACTTGACTCGAAGCTTTAAAATACTCTGCACAAAGTGCCTCGTATTTCAACATTGCTCCTCGCCAGTAATGTGTCATTTTTTTGACTTGTGTAAATAACTAATAAACTAATACATATTGTCATGAAAATTATTATTCCAGGACTCAGGAAGCATAAAAGTACACGGCCTTATGGCCTCGTACTCTAATAATGCTTCTCTTCATCCTGTAATAGATAATTTTCATGACTTTACTTTATTACTTAGAATCACTAACTGAACAATCCTATCGATATTTGCTTTTGTTGACTGGAAAAATTAGTACCAAAAAAAAATCACTAGCTCCTGGACTATAAAGTCAAATTTCGCCTAATTTAACCGATACTTATACTTTGCGAGATCCCAATCGTTAGCATCGAAAAATTCTCCACTATGTATAATGCATGTACATATCTTAACGTAAAGATAAATTTATTTTATTATTATATGCTGAAACAAAAAATTTGTGGCTGCTATGACGAAATTTGATCGCTTTCGTACTTATAAATAAAAGAAATTTGTCTTTATACAAAATGTGATATCTTTTCTCATTTCAGGTGTAAAGTCCGTTACCCTTCACGATGACACCTTATGCACCGTCAGAGATTTGTCATCTCAATTCTACTTTTCGGAAAGCGATGTAGGCAAAAATCGCGCTGAAGCATGTTGCAAACCGCTAGCCGAATTAAATACCTATGTGCCCACAAGATCTTATTCTGGACCCCTGGAAGAGTCCTTCATAACCAAATTCCGTGTAGTAGTTCTTACAGCAAGCACTCAAGCCGAACAATTACGTATAAGTGAGATAACTCATGCCCACAACATTGCTTTGATTATTGCTGATACCCGTGGGTTATTTGCTCAAGTGTTTTGTGATTTCGGCACAGACTTCACTGTTGTTGACACTACGGGAGAGACCACTGTATCTGCAATGGTAGCTGACATATCCCGTGATAAGGAGGAAGGAATTGTTACTTGTATTGACGATACAAGACACGGAATGGAAGATGGAGATTATGTGACATTTTCCGAGGTGCAGGGGATGGTTGAACTAAACAATTGCAAGCCAATTAAAATCAAAGTGTTAGGACCATATACATTTAGCATTGGCAACACTAGCGAATTTAGCAAATATGAACGTGGTGGTATTGCATCACAAGTGAAGATGCCTAAACAACTCAAATTCAAATCACTGAAAGATTCGATGGCTAATCCTGAATTTGTCGTAACAGATTTTGCAAAGTTTGACCATCCCCAACAATTGCACGTGGCTTTTAATGCTCTGCACCGGTTTGTCGATAAACACCATCGTGTGCCTAAACCATGGTGCACTGAAGACGCCTGTGAATTTTTGTCTTTGGCGAAATCGGTTGCAGTAATTGGATCTAATGATACCGAAGTAAATTGTGAATTGTTGGAAACTTTTGCTAAAGTAGCAGCCGGTGATTTAAATCCACTCAATGCTACTATTGGAGGAATTGTTGCGCAAGAGGCTATGAAGGCTTGTTCGGGAAAATTCCATCCGATTTATCAATGGCTATATTTTGATGCTGTGGAATGTTTACCAGCGGATCGTAGTGAAATTACTGAGGAATTAGCACAGGCGACTGGAAGCCGATACGATGGGCAAATTGCTGTTTTTGGAAGGGAATTTCAGAAGAAAATTAGTAAGTTAATACAGTTCTACCTCGATAATCCAAACTAATTAAAACCGCGGTGGTCCGGTTTTGAGGGCCCCTGAATCCATTTGTGTCTGACTGTCTGTATCCGCGATAACTCAAAAACGTCTTAGCGGAATTGACTCTAATTTCATATTTGTACTAACATTAAATCTCTTATCTAGTAGGAACATACACGGTACTTACCGGAAGACATTTTAGGTTATCTTGAAATGAAAACAATTAGTTTTGTTGATTCTTTAACATTTGTTTAGAATGAAGTTTTCACCATATTCTTATGGGATTTAGTAATTTAATAGATAATACATAGATACAATACAATAATATAGATAATACATCTTGGGCCCTCAGCCATTATGCTTAGTACCTAGTTATAATGAATTAATAATGTAAAGTTTTAGCCAGTAATGTGAACAAATTTTATATCATCAATCTGTGACGTGCCGGACATGGTCACCATAGCGTTGATCTGTTGCTACATCTTGAGCCGTAACAGATTCAGTTTTATTTCAAAATTTCAATTATCGTCTCGTTAGTTCCATTGCATGTTGCTGGTTGCCCAGTTTTTGTAGTTCTCCTGCTGATTAGTTTGAACTGATGATGGCTTAAAGCCGAAACATATCGCCTGTTTTGTAATTTATTAGACATTATACAATTTGTGGGTTGGACTTTGTTTGTTCTACTTTTGATTTAGTCATCCCCACTTTGATGAAATGGACCAATTTGATATTTTATTAATGTTAATGCAAATTAATTTAATATTTTATAACGGATAAGATCAGGTGTCTTCTTATCAATTCGTAAATATTCGGTAATGATTCAACAATATGGATTTGCATGGAAAAGACATCCGGAAAAATTTAGTGGCAATAATTTCATCAAAAAAAGACTTCCGATCCTTTCGGAAGAAAAATATTCTTTGAAGGAATATCAAAAAAAGTTAGAACAAAATATGTTCATAATTTAATTCTAAACAAATGTTGAAGAATAAAATTCTCCCAAATTTAATCAGTTACCCACAATTTTGTTTAAACAATCAATAAGTCCTTTTTGAATTATCGCGGATACAGACAGACATTATGATAAGAATAGTCAATAGTCAAAATGATTCAGGGGCCCACAAAATGTGTTGTCGATCAAAATCACGATTACTCTATTTCCTTATTACTTTCTATAAGAAATTATGTTCTTAGTTGCATTTACCATACGGTATATCCTTAAGATTTTACTCAACACAGTAGTTCCAGTGTATCTGATTTCGCCGCAAGATTGGCGACACTCCAGGTACACAATAAGCGAATATTTCATTGATTTTGATACAATATACGTCATTATTATAATTGTTATAATTATTTTAGATTACAGTCTCAAAATTAGAAGAAATAGCCTATATCTCTAGATCGTTCTGTTTCAGTGGTATCTGCTAATTACACTTTCAAATAATGAAAGTATGATTCAGATTGTTTGAAATGATCTAAAAAAACGTTATACAGAATTTATTTTGGTTCAATTATTTTTGAGTAATAACAAAGTTGCATTTTTTGCATTTCATCTATGAATACAATAACAAAAAAAAATGTTTTTATTTTAGATGCATTGAAATATTTCGTTGTTGGTGCCGGCGCTATAGGATGTGAACTATTGAAGAACTTCGCTATGATTGGTCTTGGAAGTGAAGGTGGCCAAATCACTGTCACCGATATGGATCTAATTGAAAAATCAAATTTGAATCGACAGTTTCTGTTCCGACCACATAATGTGCAACAAGCAAAATCTGCTACCGCTGCAAAGGTAACAATTTCCTAATCCTGTCAAAAATATATTTTTTCTCATACCTGCACGAAAATGGCCACTTTATTTGCGTGAAATGCAAGTAGAAAGTCGCCTTTTTAGGGTAGTCGCGGAAAATAAGGAGTTGGGGTAACATTTCTCACTTGGGTAGCCATTCCCTCCCAGATATGCGGGAGTTATTTGGGTTTGTTTATGGTTATCAAGGTGATTTTGTCACCGCAAAGTGTCAAGCCAAAAAAGGCAATGTTATGCTGTTATAATTTGTTCGCGCGTTTCACGCAAAAGAAGTGGCCATTTTCGTACAGATATGAGAAAAAATAGAGTATGCTACAGGGGAGAAATTGATTCAGCCTCGCTTTGCTCGGATCCAATTTTTACACTCTTTAGAATCTCTTAATTCCTACCTTGTGGCATAAGCTATTATTCTCATCAACGTGAAGTACCTAGGTAAATTATATCGTGTTTTCCGTGAAGATGCTTTTTTGTCAAAAACAACCCACAAAATTATTTTGTGGTTTGGACGTTTTAATTTTAATTTTTAATTTATTGAGTAACCCTGAAATTAAATTCAGAAGGCGTGCGT
The DNA here is from genome assembly GCA_963942485.1 of Pediacus dermestoides. Classification (NCBI taxonomy): domain Eukaryota; kingdom Metazoa; phylum Arthropoda; class Insecta; order Coleoptera; family Cucujidae; genus Pediacus; species Pediacus dermestoides. The sequence continues at coordinate 16,864,501 of OZ012626.1, forward strand.
CTATCTGAAAATCTTTCTATAATACACCTTACTCGTGCAGCATGTCCAGGTATTCATTATTAGTGTAATTCACCATTTTAACTTAACTATTAATTTAATAACAATAACTTCTCACAAGAACTAATAACAATAAGTAATAAATAATAACATTAACTCAAAAAAAAAACTGATGTTATTGCAATTTACTGTCAGTTTGACAATTACTTACATTTACGGCAACTTACACAGCAGCTCTCAACAATGGACAATTTAGGAGATTAAAAGGGAAAAATTACGAAGGAGTAATTTTGATTTTACAACTTTTTTATAGTTTCTTGGACTAAATAGTTCAGTAAGTTCAAATATCTCTACCTTTTTATTATCTTCCATATGTTACAAATCACCCTGTATATTTGTTCTGGTCCACCTTGCCCACGTTCGCACAAGAAATTTGAGTAAAATATTTCCCAGATATTTGAATTTTTTATATTTTTTTAAATCAAATATGTCACATATGTCACCATGTAGGATGAAAACGAAGCAGTGCAGGTCGTGTGTTCGTAGAACCTTTTCTACGTGAAATAAGCTAACGAATATCCTTTCAATTTTTTTAAATTATGCTCTTGAACTAAATTAACTTCTTTATGGTTTCTTCATGGATTCACTATTAATAATTAAAATACTCCCTTCGTATAAAGGTTTACGAAATTGTAAAAATATCTTTTTTACAGGTTATCAAAAGGATGAACCCTCAAATTAACATAATCGCCCACGAAAATCGCGTGTGTCCTGATACTGAAAGCGTTTACGACGATGGATTTTTCGAGGCATTAGATGGTGTTGCTAATGCTCTGGATAATGTTGATGCTCGCATATACATGGATCGACGTTGTGTGTACTACAGAAAACCCTTATTAGAGTCAGGTACCTTAGGTACCAAAGGTAACACTCAGGTGGTTGTGCCATTTCTCACTGAGTCATACAGTTCATCCCAGGATCCTCCTGAGAAAAGTATCCCAATTTGTACATTAAAAAATTTTCCGAACGCCATCGAACACACCCTACAGTGGGCACGAGACAATTTTGAAGGGCTATTCAAGCAAAACGCTGAAAATGCGTCAAGTTATTTAACCGACTCTGATTTCATGGATCGCACTATTAAGTTGCCAGGTGTGCAACCATTGGAGGTGTTGGAATCTGTGAAAGTGGCGCTGGTGGATGATAGGCCGAAAACATTGGAGGATTGCATTGCGTGGGCGCGCGTTCATTGGGAAGAACAATATAGCAATCAGATCAAACAGTTATTGTTCAATTTTCCACCAGACCAATTGACTAGCACTGGACAATTGTTTTGGTCTGGACCAAAGCGTTGCCCACAACCATTGACGTTTGATGTGGAAAATTCTTTACATTTGGACTATGTGGTAGCTGCTGCTAATCTTAAGGCTGAAGTTTATGGTATACCACAAAACAGGGACCGTAACTATTTTGTTGATGTGCTGCAGACAATCAAGGTAAGTTGATTTTTTAGTGAAGAAACAAATATTAGGTACCTAATTCATAAATGGGAGAGGCCAGAATATTTCGGATTTCTATCTTAAATCATTCTAAACATATAAATATTGCTAACTATCAAACAGATTTCAAGTAAAAATAGAATTTTTTTCGATTTAAATATTTTAAATCATACTCAAATTGTATTTATTACAATAATTCCATAAATAAATTATTGTAAGAGATTACTTCAAGAAAGTAGTAACATAACATATTTTCATAACAAATATAAACAAAATAGGAGGTCATATTAATTAAGCCACTTACTGCGGTATTTGCATCTAGTATTCTTATATCATGATTTTTATCATATTTTATGGATTTTTTAGTATTTCGTAATTGTATGTATGCTGGACACATTACATTTATTTAACTGTTTTAATGCGTGTTACATATTATAAAGATTACTTATCTTCAGGTGGCGGAGTTTGTACCAAAGTCTGGTGTGAAGATTGCAATAACTGACTCCCAAATGGCGATGAGTAATGGTACCAATGTGGACTTAGATCGTGTAAGTCAAATCAGAGAGGAACTACCAGCTTTAGCCGATTTAGCAAATCTTCGCCTAACTCCTTTGGAGTTTGAAAAGGATGACGACACCAACTTCCATATGGACTTTATTGTGGCAGCTTCTAACCTTCGAGCTGCAAATTACAAAATCCCACCCGCAGATCGTCACAAATCTAAACTAATAGCTGGCAAAATCATTCCGGCTATAGCAACCACCACCTCTGTGGTTGCCGGTATGGTTTGTCTGGAATTATACAAACTCACCAGAAGCATGAAGAGTTTGGAGCCATTCAAGAACGGTTTTGTTAACTTGGCATTGCCATTCTTTGGATTTTCAGAACCGATAGCGGCTCCCAAAATGGATTATTGTGGCAAGGAGTGGACGCTCTGGGATAGATTCGAAGTGCAAGGCGAGATGACTCTCAGTCAATTTTTGGAGTATTTTAAAGAGAAACACAATTTGGAAATTACCATGCTGTCTCAGGGTGTGTGTATGTTATATTCATTCTTCATGGCAAAGGCCAAGGCCCAAGAGCGTTTGGGTCTAACAATGTCCGAGGTGGTGAAACGTGTATCCAAGAAGAAAATTGAGCCACATGTTAAAGCTCTAGTGTTTGAGTTGTGTTGTAATGATGCCGATGGAAATGATGTGGAAGTACCCTATGTTAAATATAATCTGTGTTGAATGCTGCCTCATTGAGGAATAACAGCGTTCGATGTGTGTTGTGTACACTTATTGGACTGAACCACTGGGAGGGAAAAATTAACGAAAATGTGATCTGTAAATTATTCATATATACTTTGTTCTTTTGATATCAGATTAACAATTATTACAACCCACTGCAAACAAAAAGGTGTTTTATGATTCCGATCGGCCGGCTATTTATAGGTGTTTAATCAACGTACTAATTAAAATGGATTCGTAGTTTTTGTTTGTTTTTTTAACCCAGTTCATTTCCACGTAATTATTTATTATGATGAAGGAATTCAGCATTTAAGCAAGTATAGATTAATGCAATGTACCGTCAATAGATTATGCTTTCTAACAGTAATAAAGGTTATATAAGAAACAAATTATGTACATTCTCGAAGAAAAATTTTCATCTGACCTTTAAAAATAAATAAAACTACTCTTCATATTTATCCTGTATAATAAAATATATATTTTCTATTACTGTTAAAAAGCCCACCCTCTATCTAACACGTATGCTAATATCGTTTAAAATAAAGAAACTATGTAAGTGATGCATTATTATTCTTATTATAGCAATTATTTTCTTAAAGTACTTGGATGTGTGAAATTTAATAAAAATGTTTTCAACAAAACCGTTTATTTTGTTTCTTGTAGTTTGTAGTGCCTTCCTAATAATGAAAGAATATCATTAATCGTCATTTTGTATTTAGAGAGTGAATGAAAACATTAAATTTATTTTGTAGAGAAACTTTAAAAACCGTTCGAAGGTCTGTGATATATTTATATTAGTCTAGTTATTATAGACGTAATTTTTTGAGAACGATTTTACTCGAAAACGGTTTAAGATTCAAAGATCGAGTGAGACTACCTTTTTTGTGTAAAAATAAACCAACTTTCATAATTTTAAAATTATCCACAGAAAAAATATGGGGCAAAATTTACCCAGCACCTATGTGACGCCCCTGACAAAATTTCTGAAAATTGGAAAAAGAAATATATGAAAAAAAAACAGTTGCAAAGATATTAGGTACAGAAAACTCCTCTTTGGGGTCCCCCTTTCGGGGGGCTCTTACCTCCTTAGGAAGCATTATTCGAGTCATGTTTATACAAGGTGTTTTTGAAATAGGTGGTCAAAATTTAAGAGCATGTAGAGCAAGTCAAATGATGAAGAAAACCTTTATAAAATTATTTTCTAAAGTGCTTTCTAATGGAGCTACAGCCCCGTAATTGTAGGCCCTTAAGAATGTTTTTTATTAAATATCTCCGAAACTGTTTAAGATATAATAATGAAATTTTGTACAGCCACTAGCTCTTTTATGCTTAACAATATGAAATTAGTATCATCTGAAAGTCTTATTCAAGGGTGTGTCAGGTGGGGGGGGGGGGGTTAAATATGATCCCAACTTTTTTGTATGTTGTGTTTTTTTGTTTTTGACATGAAAATATTAAATGTAATAGTTTTTTACAAAAAAATGACCCACTTGTTTAATTTCGATGCCATGCACCGTTTTTGAGTAAAATCGATTTGAAAATTTTTAACATTCTCTGAACGTGAAGCGTTTTTTTTGAAATTTTCGAAATGAATGTAAAAAATTTAGGAACATGTAGAGGAAGTCAAATGATGAAGAAAACCTTCATAAAATTATTTTCTAAAGTGCTTTCTAAGGGAGTTACAGCCCCTTAATGGTGGGTCCCTAAGAATTATTTTTATTAAATATCTCCAAAACCGTTTAAAACACTTTAGAGAAAAACTTTATTAAGGTTTTCTTCATCATTTAACTTGCTCTACATGCTCCTGAATTTTGTATATTCATTTCGAATATTTCAAAAAAAAAGCTTCATGTTCAGAGTATGTTAAAAAATTTCAAATCGATTTTACTCAAAAACGGCGCATGGCATCGAAATTAAACAAGCGGACCATTTTTTTTATAAAAAACTATTAAATTTAATAATTTCATGTCAAAAACAAAAAAACAGTATATACAAAAAAGTTGAGATCATATTTACCCCCCGCCACCCCAGCTTGACACACCCTTGAAAAAAATTTTAGATGATACTAATTTCACATTGTTAGGCATAAAAGAGTTAGTGGCTGTACAAAATTTTATTATTATATCTTAAACGGTTTCGGAGATATTTAAATTAAATTAAATTAAATTAAATACCATTCTTAGGGGCCTACAATTACGGGGCTGTAACTCCCTTAGAAAGCACTTTAGAAAATAATTTTGTAAAGGTTTTCTTTATCATTTGACTTGCTCTACATGCTTCTAAATTTTGACCACCTATTTCAAAAACACCTTGTATAAACTTTTCGTCATATTTTGTTAAGTACAACCTGTACTAGAAATATTGCGCACTAATTTCGGGACACCCTGTATATTGTTTTTGTCATTTATCTAAAGTCCTCTAGGTATACTAATTTATCAATTACTCAAAATGCGCGCGAAATTTAAATGGTAATTTCGGGTCCATTACTTTGTTGAACAAAATCTTCTCTACAAAATTTATAATTATTTACAATAAACTGACTAAAGCTAAAGGAGTCATCCCGTTAGCATAGGACAGGACTTAAGACTTTAAGACAAATTATGCATGCGGACCATGTGACGTTTCTAACGATGACCATTAATTACAATTTTTCAATGCCAATTTCTATACATATTTCTAACTGACCTTCAAGTTCGTATTTTATCCATGGCCTGTTATCTTTTACGGACAAAATATAACAAAGTAATGGTACCTCGTCGGCTCACCTGTGGCGCTGTAAGCTATTATTTTATAAAGTCCCTGTTATTTTATAAACTCCCTGTAACAGGGACTTTATTATTTTATCTGTCATTTTCGATCTGAAATTTGGAAACGTCAACTAGACAACGCGTTTCTAAATACTTTTCCAGATTTTAATTATTTTTTCACGATTTTGTTATTTATGTATTTCTAATTTGTTATTGTTATTGTGTTTTATTATTGATTCTTGTTATTTTGCTTTTTGTTATTCGTTCCGTTAACGATATTTTTTATTATGGGTGTTTGCAAGTGTTGTAAGGTACCGATTTGTGAAAAGTCGCGACGAAACAACATAAATTATCAAACGATAACGAGGTAAATTAAAATTTTGTAAAATATCTATTATGCACATCTTACATTAAACTTTCAAATTTCCTTTAGATGTTTCAAACTTGCTGCTTATTAATTTGGAGAGAAGATCGTTTAAATTTTAAGTTGAAAGTTGTCGATCAAACTTTATGTTTCTGCTCATCAGTTGGTGCTCGTTTATCTCTTTTGGAAACAAATTTGTACTCTGGTAACCAATAATATTTCCATTGTTGAAAAGGTTTGTGTTCAAAAATATTATTTGAATTTTTTCCTATGTATATTATTCGTTTCTTTAAATATATGTTAATATTTTTTCTTAAATGTGTTTATTTTAAAATTACTTTACTGTAATTACAGAAATATGGCATTTTACAATTCAATCACAATGCTATTTCTGATTACAGTCTAGTAATAGTAGTAATAATACTGAAATTCAAATCCAAATATAATACCAACATTTAAAAAACCCGCCAAAAGAAAACAGCGCTTTGGTGAGCCGGCGAGGAACTATTACGTAGTAATATTGGATATCATTGGTCTTTCTCATCTATAGTATCTATCATCCATGGACCGCCTCCGTCATAATTATTGCATTCGAGTTGCCAGACTGACCAGACTCTACTTTGTAGGGACTTTAGTTGTTGGTTGCTTTTAGTGCCACCTCGTGTCAGCAGCTGCAAGCCATGAAATTTTGCTTTTTGCTGTTCCTTTCAACACTCAAGTCTTCGTGTTTACAATTTTGTGGGTTTGCTTTTATGTTGTCAATTTCTCATGACAAGTTTATTTAAATTCGGAGAGATAACTTCATCTGACATAATGTAATGTTGTATTGATTAATAGCGTTAAGTGAGTGTCTTCTATAAAAACCACAGATATTTTGAATGTTTATAAATATGTGTGCTGCAAGTTCACCACCATACATTTTGCATTTGCCAGAAATTGCTTTGGAAAATATATTTTCATTTTTGACGTACGATGAAATTGCTAAGAATCGAGTGGTAAGTTCAGATAGAATACACTGTTAAAGTTAAATACAGGTTTTTTCGTTGTTTGTATAGTTTGTAAGAAAATGAAAAGGTTGTGATTGTATATGGATGATTGTTCGGTATTTGCTAAAGAAAGTTATTATATATAATATATTTATAATGAGACTAATGGTTTTAACATATCAAAAACTTTCAAGAATATAAACTACAATAATCTTTATTTTGTTAATAATATGACATAATTTCTGTTCCAATGGTAACACTGTTATTTTAGTGATTTTAGTTCTTTCAGTACCTTTTAAATTTTGAAGTCTGTCAAAGAAAGCGCGGTTATTTTACCACTTCACCACAAAGCTCATTTTATTATCGTTGCTGTTCGCTGTTGTTAAACATAAACCCAGAATATTCGTGTATAACTTTTGCTGATTTGTGTATATTAAAATGGTTGACAGTGAAAATGGACTGTTAGACAGTTTATTGTGTGCAGCTGCAAGTGAGTTGGAAAAGTTATCACAAGAAAAGACAACCAAACCTAGTCCTAAACTACAGGAAACAAACATTTTTGAAAACGAACTGACACCAGATGAAGGCAATTCATCGGTAAATGCCAAATGTGTTACTTCCTCAAGTCTAATTAACACTGGAGACACAGATTCATCTGACGACGAAGACAACAGGTACCCCCAAAATAGTAAATATAACACATCAGGACGTGATATTAAACACTTATTACAAACTTCTCATACCTCGTCGAAACATCTGGGACAATGCACAAGTTCCACGTGGAAAGATAAATCCGAGGGTAAACCTATAAAAAATACATTACAAGAGAAAAAAACAGAAACCAACAAAGTAGACGTTTATACAGATCCAGTGTTTGGATTACGTATTGTAAACCCTTTGATATCATCTCAAATGCTGAAAGAACGTATGGTGGGTAGAGAAGCTGTGTCTTTTAGTCGTATTGCACAACACATTAAAAATAAGAAAGAGAAATGTGATTGGGTAATTGCTGGTGTTGTTGTTAGTAAGGCCCCAGTGAAAACGTCTCAAAAAGGCCAACCATTTTCGATTTGGACACTGAGTGATTTGAGAGATGATATAAAAACTGTAACATTGTTTTTGTTTTCTTCTGCTCACAAACAGTTGTGGAAAACTGCAGTAGGAACTGTAATAGGTATTTTGAATCCTAATGTTCTGGATAAAAAGGATTATTCAAAAGATGAGGTATGTGCTTTTAATTATTTTCTTTCACAGGGTGATTCAGTAGAGTGGGATTGTTCGATAAATTGTTTTCTAGTTGACATAAAAACGATAGCTATTAGTATCTACTGCACATATTAAAATTATTTTGAAACATGCAGTTTTCTCTTAATACTTTAATGTCCAGTTGCACAAACCTCTGCTAAACTAGCAGCGTGATAAATATTTAGCAGCGACAGCTTATTGCGTCTGTTGGTATTGGTAAGCAACGCAGCAAATAACAATCATTTAGCCAATAACATACCGCTGCTAAATATTAATCACGCTGTTAGTTTAGCAAAGCTTGGTACATACAACCGGACATTAGAGTGTTATAATCGAAGCTGTAATTTTATAATGATTCTTAAGTTTTTTATAAGGGTGGGTTAGTTAGAGAATTGTACTTCCAACATTTCTCATTAAGCATTAAATCGCCTTAGCTCTAAACTTAATACTTTAGACATATTTCGATATTATTTTGTATCCATTTTTGCTGAAGTAAGTAGTAGTATATAATTTCTCATAAGTGATAGAAATTTAGTAACATCTCGTAAAATTTAGGTTTGAGAAACACTTATTGAAGAATTTAGAACATTTAATGCTTTCGAACGTAAAATAGAACTTTACAGGGGGTTAAATTTAAAAAATGAGAGTTTTAACTATTTGAAATCTGTAATATTTAACAGAGATATGAAAACATCTACAAAATAATTAAGTTTATATCAAGGAAATAGAGAACTTAATTATGTACACTGTGTCCCAATTTGCTTGTAATTGCAGGGTATCTTTGTATTTTGCAAAGATAGAACTTTCCGGTCATCGTTAAACTTTTAATGCCGCAAACAGAACTAACCTAACTTGTTTTGTTTCTGAGATACATGGTGAAAACGAAAATTTTCACTTTCCGTGGTGCTGTCATATTTCACACACCATGTGAGCTAGAAAAAAAGTAAAAAATGTTCTAGATAGATATTTTTGCGTAGAATCCAGTGGCGTACTCGAAAAAAATTGATTTGCACCGTTTAAGAGATATGACCCAAACTAGGTCTTTTTTAAATGGAACACCCTGTATTTTTTAGTCTCATTAAATTTGTTTATTTTTTCTCATTAAAATGATGCAAACACTTTCAAATTTAATAAATGCAAAAAAGCAAAAAACCCAATCATAAGTTAAAAAACTTTAGTTGGCCATGAAAATCGGAGAAAGAAATGTTTACAAGCAACATGAGACACTATATTAAATTAAAAAAAATTAAAAAGTAAAATATTTTGTTTATTTCATTGTATATTTATAATGACCGTTAAAAATTTTTATTTCGCTTTTTATTTCTTTTTTACTAAAGCCTGTTTGACAAGGTGCCTAATTTTTGTAAAAATTTACATATAAATTTGCATGTAAATTATCATAAAAAATTACATGTAAATTTCCAAGGTGACTATAATTTCTGTTTGCAACGTGTTTACGTTTTTAACATAAAATTTGTCCCCCGCGCATGCGTGTTTACTCAATTTTTACGGGCAATTGTCTTTTTGCACTGTCAGTTTTAAAGTTTAAACTGAACTGAAACATTATTATATTTTCTAACTTTAACATAATAAAAATAATGTACTGCAAAACTACAATTATACATAATACTGCACTAAACTAAGAACAATAATTCAGTTTTCTGCAATCTATTTAAAATCACGCACAGCGAATAAAACCATATTTGTGAAAACTATATTGTCCCCAAAAATCCCATTTGCATTTGGTATTGTCTATTTGAGACACACACCAGCCTTAGATTTAACAATGACATTATATTTTGTACCGTAACCAGTAAGTAATTTATCTTTCCTCAATTTTGTTAGAAGAAGGAAAATTTCCGTTGATTAAATAAATAATTATATTGTAAAATCTCATTCCCAAAAAGGCAAAAAGGCGTTATTTTCTATTAAAAAATGAATTATTATAGGTTAGATGAAACAACAAGATTAAATTACCATCAGTGAACGTTTTGCCTTTGCGCACTTTTACGCGCACTTTTAGCAGATATTTTAGAACAAGTTCTAAATAATTTACGTGCAAATTTACACCGAAATTTGACAAAACATTTGCTGTATGCAACGATGCTAAATGTACGTAATAATTTACGTGTGAATTTACATGCAAATTTTCATGAAAATTAGACATCGTGTCAAACAGGCTTAAGATAAAATAGAAATAATATTAATATTAATATTAAAAGTTTTTAATTTAATATAGTGTCTCATGTTGCTTGTAAACATTTCTTTATCCCCGATTTTCATGGCCAACTAAAAATTTTTGACTTATAACTGGGTTTTTTGCTTTTTTAGGACATTTATTAAATTTTAAGAAACGATTTTACAATACCGGACGTATTAGCGATTAAATTGAAATTTTTTAAAATGATGAATGAAAGCTCTACGAATACGAATATAAAATTATTTTTGCGCGCACGAAGCTACTTTTCAGAAAAAAAAAATTATTAAAAAAGTTGATTATTTGAACTTACGATGTTGGCCAATCAAAAGCTTGTTATGACGACCGCGCATGCGAACATTCCATCATTGATGGAACCACACAAACGAACAATGAAACACTGTTGCCACTTTTCTGCACTCCTAACCAAAACTATGATTTTGTACTATTATTTATATAAAACTAACCTCAAAAAACAACCTAACAGCCTCCGGCCTTCACTTTTAATATTATCTAAGTGAAACGAACCTCAAATAACAACCTAACCGCCTCCGGTCTTCACTTTTTAATATTGTGTAAGTGAAACCAACCTCAAATAACAACCTAACCGCCTCCGGCCTTAATATTTTAATAAGGAGAATCGTCTTCCCAACCCAAATGACACAGATCAATGTGAACTAAAAATATCGCTACTGTTAATATCTGAACAATGAAACAAGCACAATTAATAGCACAACACAGTCGAAATCTACTAATACAATCAGTAAAATGGCAACGATGGAATATTATAAATGTGCTTGTCTTGACTGCAAGTTTCTGATTGGCTAACATCGCCCGCTAAATTCAAATAATCAACTTTTTTAATTATTTTTTTCTTCTGAAAAGTAGGTTCGTGCGCGCAAAAATAATTTTATATTCCTATTCGTGAAGCTTTTATTCATCATTTTATTCATCGAGTACGCCACTGGATTCTACGCAATAATGTCTATTTAGAACAGTTTTTACTTTTTTTCTAGTTTACATAGTGTGTGAGATATGACAGCACCCCGGAAAGTGAAAAATTTTGTTTTCACCCTGTATTTTAGAAACAAAACAAGTTAGCTTAGTTCGGTTTGCGCCATTAAAACTTTAACGAAAAAGTGGCACAGGTTCGCGAAAACGGCAAAGTTCTATCTTTACAAATTACAGAGATACCCTGCAATTACAAGCAAATTGGGACACAGTGTACATCGTACAATAATTAATACTATTAACTTTGGAAATATTGGATACCGCTGCTTATTTTTAGCATTTTCACAATCAGGAGATCATAATTAACAAAGTAATTTCAAAAATTTTCCAAAATCGCTCCGGTACACATTCGCCAAATTTTCCAATATGCAGAAGACCCACGCACTAGGTGGACACCCTGTATACAAGATCCATATAACATTAAAATAGTTCAAGGAACAAGTACCTATCTTTATTTTTTTATAAACAAGAATGTTGTAAGAAAAAGTTGTTCGTAAATGGAAAATAAATATACTTAAATATTATATTGTGATTAGAAATTTATTTTTTAAGTTCTGAGGAATGCATAATTCATAAAATTATACTTATGTATACTGAAAATTATTTTTCAGTTCATTCGGAGTAGTAGAATCCTTAGTTATGAGCAAGTAGATAATGATAAATTTGAACTTTATAAATCTGTAAATTCTTATGGAAGCATTTTTAACTGAAGTGTACTCTTTAGTTGAATCATATCAGTTTTATGTCAGAAAGTTGCCTTTCAAGTATAATCCTATCTTTATGGAACACCCTATTGGCATCTGAAATAACCGATGATGGTGCAACTGTCGACGCATCAAAGGGAGTCGATATTGTTTACGTTTGGAAAGTTTTGTTTTTATGGTTTTTGTTTGCATTTTTCAAGTTACATATTCACATTTACAAAAATTTAAATCGAAATTTGATTTAATTACATTTTTTAATTGTAATTTTTTATTTATTTAATTATAATTGACTCCCTTTAGAGTTAGTTTATAAATTTGTCGTCGATGTCGAGTGTTGCTCTCGCCAATAGAAAAAATCATTCGTATCCGTTTTCTGATCGTGGTGTATGTTTAAAAAATTCACTAGTATACTAAAGATATTTCGTAATAGTCCTCTTACTTTTTTAGGCCAGCTTAAGTGTGGACAACGCTCAAAAACTGATGATATTCGGCAGGTCCAAGGATTTTGGAATTTGTAAAAGCACCAAGAAAAACGGTGAAAAATGCACCGCCATCGTAAATGTCAACCGTTGCGAATTCTGTGTATATCACATCAAACAAGAATATCAAAAGTGCAGTAGGCGTTCTGAGCTACAAGCAAATTTTGCAGGTCGTGGCCTGACAGCATTACGTAACAAAGTCCTAGGGAAAAACGAAGTGTTCTATGCTGGAAAAAGTTTTATGGCTATACCAGCTAAGAAAAATGGAAAATTACAAAAGAACGATCAGAAACGACTACAAAGCTTGAATGGTGTTAGCATTAATTCTAATAACATTGTTAAGGCGAAAAATTTACAAAAGAAAGGTTCCGTAGCTAATAATTTAGAAGTATCACAAGCGCAGCGTATGCGGGACATAGAATTGTTGAAAAAATTGGCTGGTAATACGTCTATGACTTTAAATTCGGAAGGCGAACAAAAATGTGAAGAAAACGTTGAGGCTAAACAATCCTATACTATCTCTTTGGAAGAATCTCGTGCAAATGCACTAGAAGTTATTGCTAAATTAAAGGAGAAAGATTTGACCCGCAGTAATTTGAAACCAAATACTGCTCTTACCACAACTCCTAAACTATCTGGATCCTCTAACCAATTAATCGACTTGAGTAAACCAATAGCTTATAGGCGCGTTGATAAGGCAAAACTAAATGCAGTCAAATATATTCAACTTAACGGACCGATAAAAAAAATTGATCCAAACGATGTTAAGTCATCCAAGGACAATAAACCTGCTTTAGAACTAGACGACATAACCTACTCCATTGCAAAAAAACCTAAAATCTCCGAAAGTGAATTTATTTCGGACCGCTTCAAACGCATGATGGCAGCAACATCGAAACATCAGGATCTCCTAGAACAACACGACAACGAAGAACAAAACAAGTACTTCAACAAATTAGAGATGAAAGAACGAATGGAGGACAAAATGATCAACACCTACAAAGTTCCATGTAAAGCAGTAAGGTGTACACAATGTAAATACACCAGTTTTTCTGCATCTGAGTCTTGTAAAATGAATAAACATCCGTTGAAGGTGTTTGATGCTTTCAAAAGATTTTTTAAATGTGGCTCATGTGGTAATAGAACAATTAGTTTGGACGTAGTGCCTTTGGTTGCATGCAAGAACTGTGGTAGTGGTAAATGGGAGCGAACAGGGATGATGAACGAGAAGACAGTTACTGTTGGGCACAATTTATCAATACGTGGAGGGGAACAAACATTTGTTAATTCAGTGGCGGCCGACGCAAATATAAATTTATTGGTTCCGGATGATTAATTTTATTTTAAAAGTAGCATTTTAGATTTTTACAGGGTGATTTATTTACATTCAGTAATTTTAACAACAAAACAGTCTGAGTAACTTGATTATTAATAATTTAAGACTTTCATTAAAAACGAATCTAAGCTTAAAATTAACACATGCATAAATTACAATTTAATCCCCTTATTCATAAAACACTTTTTAACTAAAATACACTAAATAAATAAATGTGTATAAATAAAAAGGCGTTGTTTATGCCTTTCAAGTGTTATTTTAGTTCACTGTGTTTTAAAATGTTTATGAATAAAGGGATAATAGTCCAATCAAACGAGTCATTTTAAAATGCGCTAAATCGAAGTTCAATGAGATTTTGGGGGTAGGTAGTGGTTCCTCAACGGGCGTAATTCCCAACAACTTTTGTTTAAAACTTTTTTTCATATTATTAATATTTACAAAGTTATAAATTTCCAAAGAAAGGCATGTCGAATGTGAAAATGGTTTTTTTAATTTTATGATTTTAAGATGCCCTTTTCTGAAAATTTATAACTTTGTAAATATTAATAATATGAAAAAAAATTTCAAACAAAAGTTGTTGGGAATTACTTCCTTAACAATATTGGTAATACGCGTTTTTAACGTGAGATGCATATTTACCGAGATAATCGAACTCAATCTTAAAATTCAAGATGGCGTCCACCCCTTGAGGAATTGTAGAGGTGAAAAACAAGTTGGAGTGTTCCGTTGGCAACCACTACCTACCCTCAAAATCTCATTGGACTCCGATTTAACGCTTTTTTTATCGGTATCTTGGTTCTCGTTTGACTGGACTATAAGGATTTAACAGTTTATTGAATAATTAAATAAATATTGACTGTATTTGAAGAATATGAAATGTATTGTCATTTTTATCTTTTTTAAGTTTTTGTACCGAATAAACTCAATAAACTACTATTATTTATTGTAGTGGTTTTGTGATTTTAACATAAAAAGTGATAGAAAGGAATCTAGCAATCAATATTAAGATGTACACTTCTGTTCACTGAAGCACTGCCGATTTTTATTTAAATTATTATACAGGGTGTTTCAGGATTAACTGGACAAACTTAAAATCTGAATTCAGGACCTCAAAATAAGGAAAAAAATTTCTATTGAGGTATGTCCGGAAACGTTTCATTAAAGATGGAGGCTAAAATTAGGTTTTTAATTTTTTTCTCAAATTTGGATAAAGATAAAAAAATGAATTTTGGTAGGGATTTTCTACTAATGAAAACGTTTCTAAACACTATTTTTGAAACTCTGAAATTTTGCATGATTGCCGTTTTTTAATACCTTTTTTTTAAACAAATGGAAATTTAACCTTGTTCTACACATATTAACTAACTTTCTTTTCATATTGCATTTTTTCCAGAGATTACAGTAGCATGAATTATTCACTCATTTTTGTCTTGGTTATTAAAATAATTAGCTTGTAACTTGGATGAGGGAAACTCTATAACTCGGAAACTAACCATCGGATTTAATTTTTCTTTGCAGATTATCCTTAGTTTTAATGTGCTCTGTAACGCCCTGTATTCGGAGTGCACCAATTACTGATCACCCTGTATAGCAAATAACCGAGCAAATAACGAAAGAGGTTGCAGTTATGATGCAACCGAGTAAGTTATTTGCGTTATCGGCTGTATATTGTTCCATATTTTTCGTGATACTTATGCCCGGTTGCACCAAGCTCTGCTAAATGCTCAATTAACTAATTGCGCGTTTAAAATTTAGCAGCGGCAGCTTATTGGGTCTTTTAAATTTGTTGCTAAGTAACGCAGAAAATAACAATCATTTAGCCAATAACATGCCGCCTCTAAATATTTACCATGCTGTTAGTTTAGCCAAACTTGGTGCAACCGGACATCACTTTGTCAAATTTCACAGTAGAGCTCTGACGTACTGTTAAACCAATATAACGGCCAGTGTATCATATAACGACCTAGGGTGTTATACAGGGTGTCTCAATTTCGATGGGAATGGGGGGTTTCACCCATTTCTAGGCGAGATAGAAAAAAATGGTTTTCGCAATACTGTGCTCGATTTTAAAAAAAAATCGATTGGTAAAAACCACATCTTGATATCTCTAACCGTTATTAAGATATCTTTAAAAAGTGACATTTGCCCGATTTTTAAAAAGTGTCATAACTTTTTTGTTTATTAAAATATTTTAAATCTTTAAAGTGTTTGTTGTAGTAGTTTTTCACGTAGAATAATATGCACTAGACATTTTTGTTCTAGGTTCAATACATTTCGAGTTATTACATCTAACTTTCTTATTTTAAATGCAAACCATAGTTGGCTATGCCATTAAAAAATTGCTTATTTTTTTAGATTTTCAAAAATTTTTATCTTGGTATACTTATTTTTATATCTCACTGAATTATACGTTTTTATATTTTTAAATTCGTAAATTAAATGTTTTGAATATTATTAGTAGGCGTTGTTAAAGAAAAATATATCAATGAACCAACGTCGAATGGTAACAACACAGCCAAGTTAATATTAATCAACTTAAACTTAAGATTTTACATTTTTTTATAGAAATCATTTTAGTAAATTATAAACATGTTAAACAAATAATTGTTTAATTTAAATATTCAAATGGCTGCCGATAATCTTGTATTGCAGCATGAATCACGTTAAAAATCTGATTTGGTTTTATATTTCTAATTATTTGCAATCTGCCTCACTCTATGCTCAACTTCTTCCTTTATGTTCGATTTATTTAAAAAAATATATATTGTCCTTGCCAAAAGTTTATGTGTTCAACAGAACGGACAAAAACTTGAACATTTAATTCAACAAATTCGTACTATAATGTGTTTCAATTGTTTTTTTTATTAGTTCTCTTTCAGTTATATATTTTGTGTTTCTGTTTATTTATTGTTGATTTTTTACCTGTTAAATTTGATATATTTTGATTATTGTTGATAAATGGCTTTTACTATTTGACGCTGGTTCATTGATATAACATTTTCTTTAACAGCGCCCACTAATAAATATTCAAAACATTTAATTTACGAATTTAAAAATATAAAAACGTATAATTCCGTGAGATATAAAATTAAGTATACCAAGATATATATTTTTGAAAATATAAAAAAATAAGCAATTTTTTAATGGCATAGCCAACTATGGTTTGCATTTAAAATAAGAAACTTAGGTGTAATAACTCGAAATGTATTGAACCTAGAACAAAAATTTCTAGTGCGCATTATTCTACGTGAAAAACTACTACAACAAACACTTTACAGATTTAAAATATTTTAATAAACAAAAAAGTTATGACACTTTTTAAAAATCGGCCAAATATCACTTTTTAAAGATATCTTGATAACGGTTAGAGATATCAAGATGTGGTTTTTACCAATCGATTTTTTTTTAAAATCGAGCACAGTGTTGCGAAACCCATTTTTTTTATCTCGCCTAGAAGTGGGTGAAACCCCCATTCCCATCGAAATTGAGACACCCTGTACATGACTTAACTGTACACATTTCTGTTCTGTTATAATGCAATAACGATATAGTATGAAGAAAAAAAATTGCTTTTCCCATAACAATCCGTAATAAATGTATCTTTATTTTTGTAATAATTTCTATAGTAAGCTTCGTGAAAACCTATATGAAATTAATAAATGAAGTATGGAGACCAGTAAAAGAAAAATTACACCAAACAACGTTTTTCATTTTATAGAAAACTTAATTCACAGACGAAAAAAGATACAATCACAGGTTTGCTTACAGGTTTTATTTGCGCAAAAAATTTATACAAGGTATCTACTTTTGACACTACCTTCCACATTATTTGGTTTATGTACAGGGTGTCCCATTTTCGACACTTTTAGGGGGTATTGGCGTTATTATGAAAGATAGAGTGTTGCGGTTTTCACCTTCCTGTCCTACTTTTTTACGAAACGAAAGATTCCGGGGTCAAATTTGTCATGGCTCTCTTAGTTTTTAATCTACAGAGTGATTCTGAAAATCTTTGTTTTTTAGACACCCCTCGTATTTCCGTTATGCGTCTACTTATCAAAAAGGTGAAAATTGATCTTGATAGAGTTTTTTACGTAGAATTCAGTGGCGTAGGTAGTTTTTGTGTAAAAGGTTTAGTTTTAGAAATATTGCCCAAACTTATGTTTTTTTAAATGGGACACACTATATATTATCTTTTATATTGATTAAGCAAAATTTGGGCTTTCCAAAAATATATAATACTTAATATTTATTTTGAAAACAAGCTCAAAATTCGATATTTTTACTAATTTTCTTTATTTATAACAGTAGGCCATGACTAATTTTTTAAAAACAAATCCAAAATTTTTACAATGCGTAATTATTTTAAAGCTAAACACTTAAAAAGATAATTTTAATGCATTGTATAAAACATACCAACAATATAATACTTCTCATAATTATCGTACATGGCCATTGTAATAAAAAATTAAAAGTAAAATAAAAACTCCTACGTAACAAAAATATTTCATCAATAATGGAAATCTGACAAACCTGTCAAATTTTGCATTTGTTTCTAATAAACTAGCCATGGCCTACTGTTATAAATAAAGTAAATTATTAAAAATATCGAATTTTGAGCTTGTTTTTCAAAATAAATATTAAGTATTATATATTTTTGGAAAGCTCAAATTTTGCTTAATCAATATAAAAAATAATATATAGGGTGTCCCATTTAAAAAACATAAGTTTGGGCAATATCTCAAAAACTAAATGTTTTACACAAAAACTGCCTACGCCACTGAATTCTACGTAAAAAAACTCTATCAAGATCAGTTTTCACTTTTTTGATAAGTAGACGCATAACGAAAATACGAGGGGTGTCTAAAAAACAAAGATTTTCAGAATCACTCTGTAGATTAAAAACTAAGAGAGCCATGACAAATTTGACCCCGGAATCTTTCGTTTCGTAAAAAAGTAGGACAGGAAGGTGAAAACCGCAACACTCTATCTTTGATAATAACGCCAATACCCCCTAAAAGTGTCGAAAATGGGACACCCTGTACGTACAACTTGGTATTTTCGAGACGACGAAATATCCTGTAAATACTTGAGAATTTGAAAAGTTGACAATTTACTTTTAATTTCTATACTTTTCTTTGAACTCCAGGTATGCAGAAAGTTCAACGATGTGGGCAGTAAGATGTTATCCAGGGGCTTCATCCAATTGGAAAAACGCCATTCCATAATTTATAAACGTGTGAAATCTCTTCTACCCCGACGAGAATCCGAACGTCGTGCTCATCCCCTCTCACGACACGCCGACATTCTTCAAGCCATAGAAACCAGAATAAGCATGTTGCATATGACTTACATGAAATATATGGAAAATAATTTACTGTGTTTTATACCTGGTAAAGTTTTGGATGAAATGCGAAATGTATTATATTTATTAGAAAACGAGGCAGCACCACCACGCACCCATCAGCTACTACAAGAGCTACGGGACTTAAGCAGTATGGCAATGGAACATTTCGATGAGCACATATTGCCACGAGTCAAAGAACAAATGGATTTGAGATCTGGTAAAAAAAACTGTAAAACAGTTTTAGATTTTTTTTGTAACTCTAATTTTTTCAGCTATATCATATGGTAACCCCTCGAGCTCTAAATTTCCTAGAATTTTCTTTGTACACCAAGTTTCTAATGAATTACACAAAGTGAAGAAGTTGTCTAAGACTCATAAGCATCATATCTCTTATTTGACACAAACAACACAGAAGCTTTGTCAAAAGGTATTTAATATAAGAATATTAGTTTTATACTGAGATAAAAAGCCAATCACACTGTCTGTTTATATCTGTGGTTCGCTTCACTTGTGGGACAGTGTGATGCACATTTTTTCTAAAAATAAATATGTAGTCTACATAATCGCAATTTGGTATTTTAAATATTGGCTAATCGGGATTAAATTCCAGTCAGTAACATCATAATTACTACTAATGTCCAATTACATACAGTTGGATTCTTTTAACTTGTCCGTTTCGTCATCGTTTTAATTTTTTTTAATTTTCGTGTAACGCATAAACGACATTGGTCGTTTAGGCTTTAGGCAACTATATCCGACTCCCAAGCACTGTCTTTCTCGTTTAGTTAACTCCTTTTGTTAACTAAGAACGTTTAACAGCGTACGTTGTAGATCAGAAATAAAAAACGGACAAGTTAAAAGAATCCAACTGTAGTTAATTTTGATTAAATTAATAAACAGTTCAATGAATAGATGACGGTATCGATAAAGTCGTTCAATTTCCTATTGGCGAATAAGTGTCTAAGAGTGAAATTATAAAAAAAATATTCAAAATTAGGAAAGTTAAGATCGAAATATGAAAAAAATGTTATTCTTGTTTTATCTGCGTTAACGCAACTGTTTACGTGAAAAGTAATTTTCAATTTTCTAGTGTAAAACGTCATCTGGCTCACCCTAGAAAGTTAAAAATCTTAGGTTATTGCAATACATGAGGTTCTGGCAACAGAATAAAGTCTAAAGTGCCTCATGAAAAGTCATGCAAAAAGGCTTCCTTTCTGTGAATAAAAAAATAATTTTCAAAACCCTGTATCTCAGTAAGGCAGAATTTGTGTCTGTTTTCTTGAGAAAAAGACATAATATTTGTCTCTAGTTGACCATAAATAAACTGAGCCTCAAAATTAACGCACCACCCAAAATTCAGTAAAAGTTTGATGTCAATTTTTTTCTGAACCCTTTGTCCGATTTGCATGATTCTTTTTTTTAAATTGTAGGTTGATCCCTCAGGAATGTAAATGTGCTACTTATTTTTGTACAAAATTTATTCATCAAACTTTTACTGAATTTTGGGTGGTGCGTTAATTTTGAGGCTCAGTTTATAATGGGTGATTCAAAAGTGTCAACATCTCAGAAATAGAGCGTAAATTTTTTTGTTTTGATAAAAATGTTTACTATCAAATAAATTAAGCGGTAGTAGTTGCTACCACTTAGTTTAAAACCACTGCATGTTACAAATTTTTAAACTTTGAAAAAATAACATTATTTTCATGTCTTATAAAATATACAATTTTCTTCATATTGTGGTTTTTGTGTGTTCCAGCTTAGACGACAAAATATGCGGCTAAAGGCACAATCAATGAAAATTCGTGAACAAGAGCGCAAAATTCAAGAACAAACTGCGAAAATCCAAGAACAAGAGAGCACTTTAGCGGAAATAAAAAAGCACATTGACGAATGGGATCAGAAATATACAGATCTAAGCACAGAGCTGGTGCTAGCACGAGACGATATACTTTCGAAAGCACCTACCAGTAACTCCAACACTGTTTCTTCTCACCCCACTTCTACAAGTTTCTACAAATCTAATATTAAACCACGCATGGCGCACATTCTACCCAAAAGTTATTTGGCATTAACAGTGGATGTGGATAGAAAACGAAAGTCCAATTTATTGCCTGACATACCTTTCAAAAGAAATCGAAGTCCTGATGGTTGCTTACTAATAGATAAAAATACTAACAATAATATAATTGCTAAACCAAATGCGTTAAAGGTGATTGATTTTAAGAATAAAATTGAGGAGAACTTGGATGTACAGAATGAAGCTGGATCATCGACTGTTGCTATGTTTGGTAAAAACGATTTGAGTTCAATTATCACCAGTTCGGTGGAGAGCTTGAAGAATTCCTTGAATATTAAGTCACGAAAGAGAAAAATGTCAGAGGAAATCGACTTGAAATAATATGAAAATTATATATGAATAAATATAATGGCAATAAAAGTCTTGTGTGCATTTTGGATGACTTGGAACTAACTTGTAGAAGCTATAATTAGTTTTGATTATGTAGAATTTATAATTATTTATTTCTAAGAACAAAAGTATCTTTATATAAAAAAATATAATTTACAATACATGTATGTGTTCAAATAAATTTATCTTCACAAGAGGAAATTAATTGTATTAAAATCAAGCATTCTTCCAGATTCCGGACTTGCTATGAGGTTGCAAATTGTAAAGTACTTTCAATAATATTAGACAAATATAATTTGAGATTTGCAACTCTTTTGCAATATTTTGGATAGGTATACGAAATTGAATAATTTACAAGATGTTATCAATTTAACAAAGTTCCGGAGGTATGAAAAGGTTGCAAATTCAAAGTACAGTCTGTACCTATGTAACGAACATTTGCAACCATGTTCGAAAACTTTTGCATTTTGTTGACCCCCTTTGTTAAAAAATTCACCGCCCCGAGTAATAAAGAAATAAAAAAAATATTTCCGTTCCTCAAAAATTTATGCAAGTTGGTATGTTTTCTGGACTGTATCATAAGTATTACATAAAGTTTGCATAACTTTTGGAATTTTGTACGAAGAATTACAACAAAATTAATAATTATTTAATAAAAATCGAGGTTTCGTTTAGCAAAAAAGGTTGCAAACTCAATGGAAGATTTGTAATAGGCCACTTAACATTTGTCCAAGTTTGCATAACTTTTGTAATTTTGTACAAAAAGATATTGCAAATTGTTGTTTCTTCAATTTTTGACAATGTTCCGGTCATCCGGACGGGTGCAAATTTAGACTTAATATTATTTTAGCGTTTTCAAAATTGTGTCCAAGTTTCAAAACTTTTGGAATTTTGTGTACCTACCTTTTTTGCTTGAATGATTGGCCTATAATAATGCACTCCTATCAATACATTAACTGGACTCTTTAATAAACGATCAACGGAAAAATAAATTAAAGTGCCTTTTTGAACTAGACCATACAATCAAAATAAAAACATGATCTCGTTTGTATCAATTTCCATGTATTTCTTTCTATAAAGCTCTTTTCCACGACACCACTTAGGTAGAGAAAAATTTCCTCAAAAATTTTAACTTATTTGTCAAATAACTTTATAAAGGTACAAATACCGTCTTTGAAACATTTTCTATATCAATTTATGGTCACACTGAATGACTATTATTATTTTTCAGTAGACCTTCAGGAGTTTTTAAATCTAAATTTTTAATCGATGTTTTCCCCTATAATAGTCCAGGAAAAATAGACGAAAAAAAAAGGCTGACCTGGAAAAAAATTGTAACAGACTGAATTTTTGCATGCACCTTAGTATTATAGCCCTCAATAATGTGTGAAAGTTCCCCATCGATTTGATGGCTGATAACTACTTCTCGAGGTCACTGGTCGCGATAATAGATATTTATTTTATTAGGAGTATAAGCGAAACTTTTATGTGACGAAGTATGGAGGTGTAAGCGCCGAGCGGAGCGAGGAGAATTAACTCCAAGCGGAGTCACATGAAAGTGCTTATACTCCGAATAAAATACAATATTTTATTTTCAAATGGAATCATTCTAATCGTAATATGACAATCAATTTAATAAATAATTTTTTTGTCGATCGTTTATTAAAGATCTAGTTAATGTAATAAAAGGAGTGTATTAATAACTCAGTTTAATGCATACATGCACATTAAAAACATTGTTGAGATTATGAGATTTGCTAGGTAACCAACAATATATTATATTATTGAAACATGCATTTGGAACTGACAGCTGCCGAAATTAATTAATTATGTCAGTGGTATTTTGACTTATTGCATATTATGTCAGAATTTGGATTTTGCCTTGGAACAAAATTAGATTATTTTCATTCTAATAAAGAGCGATCGACAAAAAAATATTGTAATCAACATGAGTGTTAATCGGCGATTAATAATCTCGACTCATTAACGCGCTCGCTGCGCTCACGCGTTAAAATCGTTTCGATTATTAATCGCTCTTATTAACACTCTTGTTTATTAAACTACTATTGCAACTGTCATACATTTTTGCAGATAATGATATAACTTATACTCCGCCGGAGTATAAGTCCTACTTATATGCCGCTCAAGAGTGGTGTCATAGAAATGAAACTTATACCTTGCCTACTCAGTCTTATAACACCATGTTATATGCCGTTTGAAAATAAACAGTTTTTCGCAAAAATCTCGAGAACGACGACCTTTATTGAAAAAAATATAGAGAGCTAATTTGTAGTTGAGACGATTTGCTATAAAAACTTATTAAGAAGTTTTTTTGTAGGGGCAATCGTTCACGAGATATAGCGTTTCAAAAACCAAGAACGTAGATGACTTACTTCACTACGAAGAATAACGACTGATCTTAGGATATAATGTTGGATAATGAATTATTATTCAATATGTATATTTATGGCGTTTTTTATTTATTTGTGCATTTTTTGCATTTATTTGGGCATTTATGATACAGTAATTAACTTTCTTCAGTTTCGGAAAGCTATTGTTCCGTCACCAAAGTTTGGACGAGGAAAGACGATGAATCGATGTCGTTATCGATCTCCTCGTTATCAATATTAAAATTTTCCATGTTCATACATGTTTGGCCATTACATTGGCTACAAACTACAGAACAGTTCAATTCTGCTTTCCGACATCCACAATTGGAACCACAGCCTTTCTTGCACTTACAAAATACTGTATTGAGTAATACATCAGGAGCGTCTTGGAGCAGAGTTGTAACTGGCTCTAAAATGTTATTTTGTAGTACCCATCCCCAGTCCTGAGGATCAATTTCTCCATTCCAATTGTGGATGTCGGTGGAAAGCAGAATTGAACTGTTCTGTAGTTTGTAGCCAATGTAATGGCCAAACATGTATGAACATGAAAAATTTTAGTTTTGATAACAAGGAGATCGATAACGACATCGATTCATCGTCTTTCCTCTTCCAACTTTGGTGACGGAACAATCGTTCTCCGAAACTGAAGAAAGTTAATTACTGTATCATAAATGCCCAAATAAATAAAAAACGCCATAAATATACATATTGAATAACAATTGATTATCCAACTTTCATATTCTAAGATCAGTCGTTATTCTTCGTAGTGAAGTAAGTCCTCTACGTTCTTAGTTTTTGAAACGCTTTATCTCGTGAACGATAGCCCCTACAAAAAATCTTCTGAATAAGTTTTTATAGCAATAAAGGTCGCCGTTCTCGAAATATTTGCAAAAAAACTCTTTATCGCGACCTTTGACCTCGAGTAACTCAGTTAGCAGCCATCAAATCGATGGGGAACTTTCCCACATTATTGAGGGTTATAATACTAAGGTGCATGCAAAAATTCAGCCTGTAATAATTTTTTTCCATGTTAAAGTCTATTTTTCCTGGACTAATAATGCGTATTATAAGATTTTTCTCTTTGTAATCTCACATCATACATAATATTACTTATGTTGTTGTAGTCCATAAAGCTAAAATTACTATTCAGACACAAGGACACAACCAAGTGTTACAAGTTAACATTTTTTGACACTTCTCTTTTGGAATTTCTTGGATTGAACTCTCAATACCCTCCATGCACCAACAAGTGTCAAGTTTTAATCCAAGATCAAAGTGGATAACAACTTTAAAATGAGCTGGGACACACTGTATTTGTTAGTTAATCCTTCTTCCTAGCCACTAATGAATTGGTTTTTTTTTTCAATGGTAGAAATATGCTATTTTGCAGTTAAATAAAAAATATTTAAAATTAAATCGATTGCAGTGTAGTTCTAGAATTTTATTGTTAAGAGTATAGCGCAATGACTATTAATTAAGTTGTTACAGAACGATAGAACTAAACTGTTGCCACCGACAGCCGCCGTCTCCCGTGCCACCGCCACCCTCGAGTTTCCCGTCCTTATTATATATGTTCTTGACTGTTGCTATAAAAATCGAAACCATAGATAGTTTATGTAAACAAGATTGATCAATATTATTCAAACTTTTATTACTAAATAATCGGATTATACAGATAGTGAAGTAATACAGGAAGCAAACTGTATGATGTAAACTGAATATAAATAAATATAAATATAAAAATACATTAATTTAGAAACAAAAATAAAAACACTCAAAAAACAAACACGCTTCTTCTGACACAAACTAAGAACTATAAAAAAATATTGAGATAATATATAGTACTATTATTTATAGATTTATCAATAATATACTTTTTACTCTATATAAACAAAAAATAATGTCTGCATTACGCATCAACCTGATTTTATGTAGTTAAATTATCCATCAGCGATTAATAAATAGTGCAGAGTATATTTATTTCTAATCACAAAATTATAGACCAAATTATATGTGCACCACAAAAAGTAAACAGTACGAATCGTATTTTGTTAAAAGTGACTAGCATTTCAAGACAATCAAGTAAAAAATCTAAGACAATGAAATACGTTACCTATACTGTTTTTAGTCACTTAACGACAAATACGTATATAATATTGTCAGAATATACCTAAATGTAAAACAATAATATTAGTATTATATTGTACTAAAAACGTTGTTACATATTGGGCGATAGAGGAGATCTAAGTTTTATTGCAAGTTTAGTATCCCTCATATTAAGAAGTGAAGCAAATAAATATAGTATAAACAAAATGTATATAAATGTAGCTAAATTTACCTAAATGATAAAATATTATTAATTGTTCAAAGAATTAATAAAATGTTTGCAATTAAAATCATAACATTACAACACTTAATTGACTTGAATATTTTACATACAGTGTGTAACACGTTCAATTAAATAATGTAAAAATATATAAAATACATAGAATGGTAGAGTAAAAAAAAATAAGTACAGTGCCACCTTAATTCTATTCACTAGTTGGTTATAAGGGCAAATTTTTAAATTAAATATCGTTTTATCAAAAATATAGTCGCCACTATCATTGTACAGGGAATATATTTATGATCGTACAATACTATACAATATAAAATTTTGCACTTATATTATTCATAAACGATAAAATATTAAAAAATTTACCCAAAAACGTACAACATATACCAAAAAAACATTGACACTGTTAGATAACGTGTTTAATTAGAAATCAAATATTTTAAACAACAAAATTCTTTTGTAAATTTCTCTAACATAATATTTTATAATAATTATTTACGTCTATATTGAAACAATTAAAAACACCCGTTTATTAACATCGTTTTCCTTTAGTTTTCTGGTTTTTTATTGACATATTATATGTAAAATTAAATAAGATAATTTGTTTCTCCAAATTAAAGCTCAGATATTTGGAACACATAAGTTATAAGCTAAAATTATTGTTTTCGTTATGTTTAATGTCGATTCCTTCAAAAACCTATGATGAGGTAACTAATCACTCCTGATATGTCCAGTGTCTAAAAAAATAAATAAAAGTCGTAAATCACAAACCTAACCTAAAAAAAACTCATAATACTAAATCTTTTGTTGATAGGTTTTTAGACACTCTACATATTGGATTAAGACATCAAATGAATTCTCACTTATTGTATTTATATGTATTAATATTAATCATTTCGTATTTACTTCTAACAATGTTTTCGATATCTCTTTTTGTCATTTATTTTAACTATCGTAACTTGAGCTGTTATGATGATCTGCCTGTGGAGATGGAGGTGTGGACAGATTCGAACTATTGTTGCTGGCTATTGAATGTCGTGGACTACTTTTCTCCGTACCCTAAAAATAAAAATCACGATTACTATACTTCCTTATTACTTTTTATAAAGTAAAAAAATCCACTATACAAAATAGTAATTGCAATCTCGTACTTTAATCATATCTTGTAGTGATGACATGCTTCCAATACTGGCAGGATCAGGCGATGGAGATGTATCGGAAGGTCGGGGTAGAGCAGGTGGTAGATCCCTTGGTCGTGGTGGAGCAGCCCGTTTAGCACCATTGTATGCGGGAAAAGATGGTCGAATGGGCGTAGGATTAGAAATTTCTGGTCGTTTTCGATCACCGTGTTTTGGCGGTAAAGGGGCCATCTTCGGTGGTGGTTGCTATAAATAACCACATTTCCAGTTACTTAACATATTTATATTGAATCAATAATATTTCTTACCCTAACAGGTGCTGGTACATTACTGTACAAATTGTGGTCGGGCGTGTCAACCAAGTTGGTAGCCAAATCTATTAATCTTTGCCGTTGAATACCTTCACCAGGTCCCATGTGACTGATGTGATTAAAATTAGTGGGTGCTGAGATGAGTTTTGATCTTCTATCTGTATTACTGGAAAAAACATAGAAAGCAATTTAAATAAAATTTCCTCGGGGTATTTCAGAAATCGTATACAATCTCTCGATTTCGAATAGATATACATAGTAAAAATATATCACACGTTTGTATTTAAAAAAAATTGCCTCTTTAAGTTTACAGATATATTTTCGTAATAACTTCTTTTATTGTTTAATATATTTTAATAATTTTTTTATGAATGTCATATTATTTGAAGCTATTTAGAAGAATGTATTCGAATCTTGGATAATGGCAGAGCAGGCATGCCGACCTAAAAACATGTTTGAGTTCGGTTTTTCAAATTTTAAGGTACCTATACAAAGTGGTCCTAAATGATTGCGAAATATTACGGGGGGTCATTCCTGAGCTTATTCTAATACAAAAAGTTCATATGAACACAGGACCTACACAGCCCAGTTTACAAGATATAGGACATTGAAAAAAATTTGGTTTCTTCGAAAAATCTCGGAAACTCTTTAAGATGTTTTTATGAAATTTGGCACGATTTTACATATTTAAAGCCCTCTTTTGGTTAGTTTCAACTTATTCTTGTGACACCTGTGGCATGTGTATGATTTTTGTTGAAAAAAAAATCACGTGTCAATTTTTTCAAATTTGCATTTTCCCTTGATATTTTCAGTAAAAGCTACGCACAAATTCATTTTGTAATTTTTGTTGTACGACAAACTTTTTTTAAGAAAATGTTGATTAAAGGAAACCATTGAAATGAAAGCAAAAAAGTAAAAAAAAAAACCGTTAAATAATTTTTTCTCGTTTCTGTTGTGCATTTTATTGTGAGACGTTTATGTGATGGAAAAAATTCTCAAAGGTTAAAATTAATTTGTTTGTATTTCCTATTTACTACTTTTATCATTTTATTAAGCGGCAGTCAAGTAAGTCAAAATCTTAGTATTTTCAAGTATTTCTCAATACAGAGTCATAACATGAATAATAATTACTTCACTGCCGAATACTAATATAAAAATATTAAAAATTTTCACATAATTATGTACTTATAATAAAAACTTACATTCGTTGTGATCTATTTCCTTCTCGCAATGAAAATCTTCTTTTAGGTTTTTGGATAGCTCGTCCTTCTCTATCCAAAGTTACTATATTGTCTAAGTTGATTAATTCTCCTGGAACAGAATTATAGATATTTGCTGGACTAACACATTGCATGTAATTTATCAACTTACTTTGATGAATATTTGACAAATACAATAAATGGGTCAAATCGTTAAGCATACATAAGGAAAGACTGCCACTATCATTTAACGGTCTCGCCTTTTTAATGTTCAACGTTTGTACCCATTCTCCTGTTGCACAGTTAAATACGTCGATGTGGGTCTCACTATACACCACCAAATGACCATCACGATATCCTAGTAAAACAAAAAATCAGTTATTTTGTGTTTTGATGTTCGTGCTAAGATATTTATGCACTTTTTTAACACTGAAAATATTTATAGCAAATTTTCATTTTTGAATGCTATGTTAAAATTATTTAGTACTTGAGTCTGCAATTTATAAATCAAATAAATATCGTGGGACTAATTTTGACTTTTTCAAGCTGTGAAATTTTAATATTATCGTTAAAAAGGAAAGATATCAACTTTTTCCTGTGCGATTTCAGGAATTCTGACCCATTTTGTACTTACATATTTTTCATTTATACATGTTTTTATATTTAAAGTAAAAATAAAGGTATTACTCTCCATATTTGTTTTTTAATTTATGATGACCCTGTATATTTAAGGTAAATTCTGAGTAGGTTTTCAAAGTTTTAGAAAAAAACAATTTTTTATTCAAAATTGTTTTCTGGAGTAATGCATATTAAAAATAATTCCTCTTTATAAGTAACACCACCCATCGATAAATATTAAACTGTATAATATGATCTCAAGTAAACGATAACGCAAGCAAGATGATGGCCAGAGTACGCTATGTGATATTACATTTTTTGTTTCATGATGTCACATCATTGTCATAATATTACCTACCTACGGCTGTGGGTACTGCTGGATACATAATTTCCCTATCTCTGGATTTTCGACCATGACGATCAACATACGCCGCCAATGTGCCGAAAACCAGCAAATACTCATGTCGAGGTAGTTCTATAACGCGTAGGGCGTCTATAGCACTACATGTTATTGTTCCATACAGAGGATTATCTGAGTGTAAAAGAGCTGTGAAATAAAAAAAGGGTTAGCTCAATGTAACTATAATTGTTTTAAGTCATCTTACATATAAGTTGTTGGTTCGTGCTATTGATATTGTAGACAGTAAAAGAAGAGGGTGACCCAACGCAGAGTCTGCCATCCGACAACAATTGCAGTGAATGGACGACAACTGGTAGACCAATCTCGCGCACTCTTTGATGTCTTGTTTTGGTTCTAGTAATTTCGTATATGATGATTACTGATCCACCCTGAAATTATTATTTACCCCGATATAGAATAATATAGAGGAATGGTATATAAGTATATATTCAAAGCGTTATAATTAAATAGATATACTGAAAGGCACTTTTTTAAGGCTAAAATTCTAAAACCACGTTCCGTGAAAAGAGAATAGAGGATAAAACAAGCTTTAAAAAAACTTTTTTTTTCACTAGTTCATACCCACTTTTACGTATACATTTTTTCTCCGAATTTTTTGAAACGCGTTTGAAATTCGAACACATTTGAAATAACCGACGACGTGCTGAACACACCCGAAAAAAGCCGAACCCATGTGACGTCATTCCTGTACATCTGTCATTTGATCGAATTGTCAATAACACTGACGGGTCAATAATAATCTTTTAAATATATTATCGAAATCGATTATGAATCTAAAAAGTGATAATATTCGTTCGTATCGGTGTTGCTTTGTGCCTAGTTGTTCAAATACCACCAAAAAATCGACCGAAAAGTTTCTGAAAATTTCGAACGTCTTTTGATTATTGATGCGTCAGTATTATTGACAATTTAAATCTGATCAGATGACACATGTACAGGAATGACGTCACATAGGTTCGGCTTTTTTTGGGCGTGTTCGGCACGTCGTCGGCTATTTTAAATTTGTTAAATATTGAAAAAAAAAGAAAAATAATGAACAATAATTATTTTTGGACTCAGGGCAGCTCAAATTATAGAAATAATATGCGAAACAAGGAATCTAAAAAAAATGTTAATCCTTTATTGAGGGTAATTCATTTATATTACTAAAATGAAGAAGTAACTGCAACCGCATGTTTTGTTTTGTTGTAACATTCGAACCTCAGGAAAAAAAGTACAATGAAGTCTCCTTATATAAAATCGGTTACCTGTTTCTTTATTGCCACGCAGAGACAGAATGTCAGTGGTGCTCTTAGTACAGGTCCAACAGTTAACACTGCACATCCTTTACTTTCCGCCACTTTAATCCATTCAGTTTCATCACCATCCAACGCCCTGATAGGCACCAAACGAACATATCTCTGCTTTCCACTGACTACTACTAACAAATGTTCCTCACTGATATATTCAAGTTGAAATAGTTTCTTTCCTTCGCCAATACGTGCTATTTCCGATCGATCCAAATCGATGCAATACAGTCCTTCTTCGGTGCCCAAAACGATTCGATCTGGATCAATGATGGCCGCACTCAATGTGTTCTTCAGTAGATTTAGAGTATTGTCAACCAATTCGCGGGCTACTAATACTGTCGTGTTGGGTAGGTTGTTTCGTTTCATAATGCGATGTAATTCGGCCAAAGCGCCTACCCATTTGTTTTTTTCTGCTTCAGTGTCGGCCAACATTAAAGTGGAGTTCTTTGGACCTGGTGGTTCCATTAACGAAGTGGTAATCTAAGACATCATAAAGTAAATAAAGTAAGATTTGAAACTTTTTCATCCTTGTACACTCACTTTAAAAATACATGGAATGTCTTTCTTATTCGCATGTATAACGTCTGAATCTTTAACGCTACTGACATTAAATTGTGGATCTCGCATATCTAAAACTTGAGCTACATGAACACTTGGTAAGGCATTGCGATCCGTTGATATGTCGTAAAGAAACAGTTTGAAGTCACAAACAACCACGAATTGTCGAACCCAACCTAGAAAAGGAGAACATGTTGTTAGGTATCGTTCAATTTATTTTATCCAACACCTATTCGAAAATGCCTTCCTACTATTGCAACTTTGAATTAGAGAAGAAAAATAATTGTGGTACTATCCGTATAAGAAAGTCATGTGTTGGACACATCAGATATTTTTATTAATGATTAATGTAACGATATTGTTTAAGATGCTTTACTGACAATATAGACTGCTTGATTCAATAATCGAATTGTTTGGCATAATTTTCAATATTACCAAAAAAAAAAACGTAATTTCACGAAAACGGCAAGAGTTGGGTATAAAGTTTATTCAACAAAATTACCTTTAAATTGAATGAATAATCTGAATTTGTATCGATATACAGGGTGTTCCATTTGAAAAAAATGAGTTTTGCCGTTTGGATTTTTTTCTGAATGGCACCTAAATTATAAACCCCCTGTAGAACATTGAGATGTTGCAATGAATAAATTGCAAATAGTACACTTTTGTAACATCTTGCCAAAATCGCATTTCAATTTTAATTACAATATTAGAAGGCTAGAAAATAATATATGAAAGTTAGCCCATTTTGGACATTTTTTAAAAAATCATCCTGTAATTATGAAACGCAATGTTTTACAGAAAAATTGTTTTAACAAAATGTTATTATAATTGAATGTAGAATTTAAAAATGTAATAATATACAGGGTATTCCATTTAAAAATATCTGATGTGTCCAACACATGACTTTCTTATACGGATAGTATCACAATAATTACTTTTCCTAAAGAAATTAAGTTAAATTTCTTGTAAAAATTTTGAGGGTTTCCAGTAATTTTCAAATAGTCTCTGTCGCACTTATTGCAATACGCATAAATCTGTCCTTGTCCCACTCATTAAAAGCGAATTTTACGACAAAAATGTGTTTTATTTTAGATTTTTGACCTATTACTCACTTAAAAAAATCTCCCGGTATAAAATCACATTTATTTATTAATTATTATTGTTTTCCGTACCATAGAAACCGGTAAAATATAAAAAAAATAATGGTGCTTCTGGGATTCGTATAAGAAAGTAAAAACGAAGTTAGGGCACAGTATATGATTACAAAACAGTACTCTCACTCGCTGTCGGTACCTTTGAAGTTTGTGGGTCGTAGATGTTCAGCACCGTACTGTGAAATATTGCATTATTACACTTGAAAAAGAGACTAGAAAATAACAGTTTGTCCCCCCCGGCCTTCGCCACACGATATATTTTTATTTTGCACCATTTTTTCAATAACAATCATTACAATTTACAGTGTCACCAAGCTAACAAAAGCCCCGGAAAATATGCGAACTACTTTTAATATTTCTAGGCGGGAAAAGTTCCGACCAATGGAAGACCATATCTAGTACTCCGTACACTCGTTTCAAAAAGTCAAAACTGTCAGAATTGAAACTCAAATATTTATTAAATTAGCTAAATAAGTAATTTGCGTTTTGTGGTTGGATTTTTGGTTCTATTGCTGTTGTTGTTACTTGTTCCTGTTTGCGTTATTTCGTTTGTGGCCAAATACGAGCATTTTCGGTCCTGGTAAGTTATTTTAAACCATTGAAAACTAAACAAATGTTCACATTATGCTTACTTTTGAAGACAGAGTCGGTGAAAATGAGCGGTAAATGCAAAACACGAAAAATTATTCATTGCGAAGCAATGAATGTTATCGACTTTTTTGATAGACAAAAACAAGCTGGTGAATGGAATGCACACCCGTTACAAAAAGCCACTGAAATAGCTGCGACGGCTACAGGAAAATATTTAAATAGAATTAGCATTTCTTCATTACTATATGTTGTTTTAATCCCCTAGGCAAAAATGCTTGACAGTTGTCATTTCATTTCACTGTCATTCAAACCGGCACATCATTTTACTTTTGAATGTACCAGTAAAACGACTGCAGCTCTGTACACGCCCATTTTTGATTTTGATAGCCTGGTCCGACTATATATGAATTCTACAATCGATATGCTCAACGGTATAGATTTCTGTAATGCACACAACAAACATCCATTTTTGTGTGCATGAGAGATAGATTGCGCCACTATATAAATAAATAATTTATGATTATTAAAAAAACGGCGCAAGATAAACAAAATTTTTTACTTCGTCGACACGTTTAAAAATCGAAAGAACATTCACAAAAAATTTGGCGTCGATATCTGTAACAATATAATAGATTGAGAATCAACATGAGTTCGGATGACCAGTGCGCACTCTCTAGGCGCAAGTAACAAAAGGGGTAGCGTGAACCCACATAGTGAGACTGGTGTGGTTAGGGTCTACATACCGGAAGTCGTAGAAACTTGAAAATATTTTAAATAAAGAGATCCTATACTATTTAGGCTATAAACCAATTTTCAGAAAAAAATATTAATTACATCTTTTAAAACGTCAAACCAGCGGTTTCGGTGAATAACCCTGTATAAGTATATAAAATATTGTTGGCACAGTAAGAAGCAAGTAGCTTCCTTCGGAAATTATATAAAACATATGTTTATAAATAAATATTAAATTATAATTTAAATAAATACGACATAAATATTGAGATAACTATGTAATAGTAGATTATTTATATAACATTTTTTATTCAAATAGAATCTTTAATTCTGTTTTTAACACTTTTAAAAATGCTTCAAAATAAACTACGGTATAGTTTTACTATGTGGAAGAGAGTACATACTCTACGTCTAAAAGAATATCAAAGAACAAAACAGAAAACGTTCCAATGTTTGCATAAATCCCTTATTTCTTCTTGAATCACAAATCGCTCTTTATTTAATGTTTTGGTTTAAATTTGCAAGCAATTCTGTATTAAAAATGGGCGGAAATATATTTCAGTTAATTTGAACCATCAGAAAAATGTACACCTAGCAAAATCTGCTACAATATCTCTATCTAACATAAGAAAATTCCAGAAACAAAAAATCTTAATATGCAGTTTATTTCAGTTTTCCAATTCAAGATAATTCAAATTTGCATTACTAATGACCACACAATTTTGCTACTTGGCCAAATTTAAACATACCTATCTATTTTTCAGCCACCATGTATACATATAAAATGTATTTCTTTATTCATTTACCTTTTTTAACACCGCCTTGTTTGGGCACCTTAACGTAACCTTCATATGCTGTACCAATTCCTCTAGTAGGATCAATACCAAGAGGTCGCTTGGCTATAAAAACAACAAAACATTAATATTGAAACTATGGAATATTGAAACCAAAGAAATCTGGATTATACTTACTTTGATCTACTGGGATTGGACATACGGGAACATGAGGACAGCATGATGTATGACAACTAAAACCACATATTTCACACACCATTCCCTGTCGCATGAGTCCTACCATTAAAGAAGTACAATGACTGCATTTCGTTGGACTAGAAAATGTTCGTACTAAAAACTGATGAGCTTTGTTCTTCATCGGGGATTGAGCATCATGCTACAATAACAAAAGTAAAATTCTGTTGTTGAAGTGAGAATACAATAAACAAATTTACCGCGCTCAATTCCGATAAATTGCTTTTGGAACTTGTTACACTCAATGCTCTATTATCCTCTATATCTCCCTCTTCTGATTCAATGGAACCACCCTGATGAAGCAGTAGTTGACCAGGTGCCCCTCCAGCATCTAATTGTGCATTCTGTTGTTGCATTAGATGCATTTGTTGTGATGATGAGTTAGTTTCTTTGAGAAATTGGTCCAAATATGACATTTGAGATGGCGGCCGGTCCAGAACTACATAGAAAATAAAAAAGTAAGACATATCGTTGTCGCTAACTGATTTAGAACTGTGGGGTAAGTGGCAAAATAGAAAACGTCACACACAAAAATTAAACTATTATAAAGTACCTAGGTAATTACGCCATAAAAAAATTTAAATGTTTAGTTTATGAAAATCACTAAGAAAAGTGCAATGCAGGTATGTGTATGTTGAACAAAATATTTAGATTAAAATTTAAAAAGAAACAAATTTGATAGTAACAATGTACAGTGGGCCCACTGGTAAGTCGCCGATGCTATGCACAGAAAATGACAGAAGCAGGAAACTGTTTTACCACTAGTACAATCGGACGAAGAAAAAACATACAATTTGTATATAGTAACTGCGAAGATTTAAGTTAAAACACATTTTTCTCCAGATTGTATCGGTGTTTTGAGGTGTAACACGCATGTCCTACATAGTGGGGGAGCTGGGGAAAATAACTGCGCACACAATTATTTCGGCGACTTACCACTGGGTCCACTGTATGTATGTACAAGATAAGTCTGTTAATTATAAACTGAGAATTTTGTTTTTTACAACACCTACATTGGTCGGTTTTAAAGAAATCTCTTTACTTTGTAAAACTGAAACTTAAAGCCCGTTTGATACGATGCCTAATTTTCATGAAAATTTGCATGTAATAATATAATAATGTTTCAGTTCAGTTTAAACTTTAAAACTGAACAGTGCCAAAAAAAAGACACTTCAAAATTACTACAGTAACAATTGTAATTAACCTTCATTTCTATAGAAGTTTATACGTTTTTATGGATTATACTGCAATTAAAGTTTTATACAACCAAGTCTAAGAGCTAATAATTCGTTTGTTTGTTAAGTTTAATCCAAGTTTTAAACTCAATTGTCTTAATTTATTGCTTCCTTTTTTCCAATGATTGAAATACTGGCCCTAAATGCGATATCCTTTTAAGGTATGTATTTCATTCAGATCCTTATAAGATAAATACTGGGTCTCAATCAACCAATTCCTTTGGTCCTGTGAAGAACATTGTAAGCAGATTCAACTGTATTATAATATTCATAAGAAAAACAGGAAAGTTGCGAAATTTTTATGGTATTTTCACATTTTTCAAGATTTTTTAAAAATTTCAACTTTTAAAAAAAAATCCCCCGCTCATAAGTACAGTTGGCGACACGGAATAGTTTCCAGGCATTTTTATCCATTGTAAATTAAATCATGTTCATAGGCTCGATAACTGCTTAGTGACATTATTAGCAGTCATACTTGTGTCACAATATTTTATGTAAAGTATTTGAAGTAAAACGCCTAGAAATTTTCTTACTGATACTCAAAAAGGCGCAATTGTGGCACAGCTAGAAGATAGTTGGTGAAGTAGACAAGTAAAATGTAATTTAATGAGATCTTCGCCTGTCTCCACCACTGTCGTTAAAAGAAATTTTGATTTAAAAAGTCTGATTTATAATGCTAAAAAAATTTAAAAATCGCTACTTTGATCAATTTGTCTGGAAACTATTCCGTGTCGCCAACTGTACGTCACTAAACAATATTATTTTTTTCTACACCTGTTTAATTATATGTCAATTATTCATATTTTTTTCGTGCTCATAATTCACTGTGTATCCGGCCAATCACAAATACACAAATTCATAATTCCATGTAGCTGAACCAATGATATTTTAAATCGCCCCCCATCAAGTCTTTCTGCACTTGACAATCGACTAGCTTGACAGTAACTAAATAAGTGTCAAAAAAATTATCAAATTTGAGTCTAATTTATTTCTTTAATAGGTGTGGAAAAAGCATAGTATTACATTTGCGATTATGGCCATTATTCACTCAAATGAATTGCGCCACTCGCCTACGGCTCGTGGACTCAAACATCATTTTCGTGAATAATGGCTGTCATAATCACTCATATAATAATATACCAACTATTGTTATAATACTGTTAAATTGCAGTTTATTTAAAGAGTTACTAAGCCAACACTTTTCAGATTTCATCTTAAATGGGTCTATAGGTAAAGTAAGCTAAGCGCTCGCCCTCGACGCTCGAGGAACACTAAACTCTGTGTAGGACTGTATAATAATACAGGGTGGGTGGTAACTAATCGGACATAGAGTAGCCTCAGATAGTTCGGACCAAAATATGAGGATTTGACCAAATATGCCTTAGTACAAATGTTGCTGTGGAAAAAAATACAGGGTGTTAAAGTTGAATTTTTTTTTTTTTTGGTAATAATATCAAACATCTTTATAAATTGTTACAAAATTTGGCAGAGGGGTATTACTTTAGGTAAGGAATATTATTTTATTTATTATTTTAAATTTTGTTATAGGTGGCGCCACATGAGCGATACCTGATGATGAAATTCGATCATAACTTTTTTTGACGAACCTTTTTGGTAATTTTAACAAAAAAATATGTTGCAAATATCATTCATATGTAAAATTGTTGT
This sequence comes from Pediacus dermestoides, assembly GCA_963942485.1. Classification (NCBI taxonomy): domain Eukaryota; kingdom Metazoa; phylum Arthropoda; class Insecta; order Coleoptera; family Cucujidae; genus Pediacus; species Pediacus dermestoides. The sequence goes on from OZ012626.1 coordinate 16,902,720, forward strand.
ACTTGTTTGAACTTGATAATTTCAACCGTTTTCGAGAAAAATGCTATTAAACAGTTCAGAGTCTCTCTCGGAATTTTTTCAATTAACCGAGATACACTGACTTGAGAAATTCGGTAAAAAATCAGTTTTTGTTTGTAACTCAAAAACAAAAGAAGTTAGGCACCGTTCAATTTGTCTTAAAAAGTTGACCCAAAAATGTGCTATCCGTTTTTTTCTAACTGCAACAGAAATCCTAGATACTCTGTAATCCCATCGAAAATGCTCCACCCTGTACATAATGAAAATCGAATAAGTTGCAGTAGATGAGATTATTAGTTACTATAAGTTATTTTTTAAGTAGGTATTGATTACTTAGTCTTTGTTTTAACTAAAAGAAATGTTACTATTTAATGTTCTTCAGAAACTAATATCCAAGTTCTACATATAAAATACGAGTACATCCTCGACATGAACATTTATTATTAACAGACTCACCCTGTACTGAATAATAAAATATGTGGAATTAAATGCAAACAAAACCACAATAAAACCAACAAAAGAGAACAAAACATTACATGATATTAGCACTCGACAAGCAGTAGTCAAATAAACAAACAAAACCACAAAATCAGTCTGGAAGAACTGAGTAAATTAATAGAATAAAAGCATGACAAGCTAAAATTATTGTACAAAAAAAAAATAGTTTATGCGGCAACAGCAACCCACAACACTAACCCTTAAGTTGACGTTTGGTGACTGTCGACATTCCAGCACTTGCTGCATGTAAATCATGTAAACGATTTTGATTTTTTTACACAAGAGCGAAAAAAAACATCAACAAATTTTGTGTGTGCCTTTGGTATTATTAATAATTTATTTATATTAAAAAAAAACAACAATAGTAACAACGCGTTTACTAACAACAATGAAAATATTTCGAGGAACGACACGCAAATTAAAAAAGAATTGATAAGTAATGGTGTGATTCAGTAATATTTACACTATAATTTTATTCGTTATTATCATGTTATTATAATAATAGCAGAAACTTTTCATTTCTTTGTGCATTAGTATATTATATCGGGCGATCAAATAAATTTGTTATCGAGTCATCCATGGATTTGAATCCGTATGTCTTTAACTTGAACCATTTTAGCTTTCAACTTTCGGGTTCATGGATGACTCGATTACAAATTTTTTTGATCGCTCTTTATTTATCGCTCAAATATACCGAACAAATATTGTGGCGCCCACAACGGCCAAAAGTGGCAGTAAATCGTCCCATTGATGGTAACGTACCAAATTTTGTAGTAGTAGATTTTGAGTTTTTCGTTAAAAAATAAAAAGCGCGTTTTTTCTGTACAAGATATGTTAAGGGTATATGAGAAAAACTTGCACAGAGTACCAGAATACATCGTATCAAATCTGTCAGTTCCAGATTTTCAATATTTGATTAGATTTGCATGAAGACAAGTATCGACGCTGAGTACCAATGATTGTTTACATAGCAATATATGGAAAGAAAAGATTGTTACTTTATTTTTGAGAAAACTAATTATTTATTCGGCTGTTAAAAGGCTATCCATCTGTGCTGTAATAGTATATTGTAATACAAGTGCGGAAAACGCATCATGACAATACGAGTGTGAAATTTGCAACGCGAGCGATAGCGAGTGCTGCAATCACACGAGTATTGTCATGGGCCATTTCCGCAAGCGTGTTACATACGATTTTTTCTACGAAAACGTGGAATTCGTAAAAAATAAAATTATTTGTAAATCTTTTTCTAATTAAAAAAAACATCAAGTGAGTTTGTTGTCATAGAACTGAAAGCTCATAGCTGTTGACAGTTTATAAATTGTGTCCTGTCATCGAAATAATTTTGATTTTGAGATCAAATTACGTGAATATAAACATGGAGTTTCAAAACTAAAGCGAAAGCGATGAACTAATGTACACTCCTCTGGTTGTTACATATTAAATAAATGTTATAATTATAACTAAATGTAAGTACTTCTTTACGTTTTTGTTTGCGTGCGGAAAGTTTAAAAAATGTGTGCGGAAAAAAATTTCCACACTAATTTTCCGTACTAGTTTTTCAAAAGCCTACTTTCAAGTTCGATTATCTTGTCAGAAAAAACGTCATTCCGCATTTTCGTAGAAAAAATCATAATCACCATTGGAACCAAAAGTTCTAGTTAACTATATTACAAAATTCAACGACAACATTGACAATTAATGAGGAAACCAACGACTGGTATGTACAAATAAATTCACTTGATTCTTTTAACAGGTAATATCCACTTTTCGCGGTGGGGTTGTTTTGCTTGGCCTAGTAGAAAAAATGTAAAACTTTGTTTGAGGTGAGTTTGCGCTTATATTTCTCCATGGAACATATACATATACTGCCCTGCTAAGACAAGAGGTCGTATCTGCAAAAATTACGATTTTCTGATTGTTGCATATTCAGGATGGTGACGACTTATTGCTTCAGGATTCTAACTGTCTAATTATCTCATTGTCTAATAGACTATTTTATTTATGCGTGTGCAATATCAGGTTCCTACAATACGTTTTTATGACTGAATACGATTAACAAATGTGCGTTTTTCAACCACGAGTAATTTCAGATACGACCTCCTGTCTTAGCGGGGCAATATAGGTAGTCGATGTTTTTTTTGCCATTTCTTTCGAACGAGATTATTTGACAATTTCAATATGAATTTAGGTTACCGGGCAAGTCGCAAGTTCTTTAAAATAAAATGATAAGCCTCGCCTACGTCCACACAGCCTACAGCTACCAAATTTATTATGGTGCCCTTTTGTTTTCTTCAGCAAGTTCTTAACATAAAAAAGACAGTGTACCGGAAGCAATTTCGAATTTTTACCGAAAAAATGCAAATGTCTTATATAGCAAAATTTACGAGAACTTGCGTGCACGTCACAAATATTTAATGACGTTACATTGTACTGCGTTTATATTACTGATCTTTTTACTTGTTTTAAAACAAACTCGAACAAAAACAGCACCTTATCGATCGTCGATCGTCGATCATCGTTTTAGAAGTATAATGTAAATAAATACAAAATAAATAAATAAAAATAATAAATGACGTGCACGCAAGTTCTCGTAAATTTTGCTATAGCTACAAAATTTAGCATAGGCAAATACCGGGTGATCATCTCATTTCAGCTCTAGTTATCCATGGAAATTTAAGTCATGAGTTTGATTTAATTTGATTAGCTCACACAAACAAACAAAACAAATTTATTGAAATGTCAAATTTATGAACTGTCAGTAGTAAACAATAAATAGTGAACTAATCAAAGTCATGACATCAATTTCCATGGATAACTAGAGCTGAAATTGAAATGATCACCCGGTAGGTAACCATTATACATGACCTTTTTTAAATTTAAAATACATTAATTTGAAAAGATGACATGCAACGACTGACTGCGTCCCAGTCTTATAAATACCATATGTGTGACTCGGAATGAAGAATCAGAGTTACGGACCGAAACTGAGTTATCGAGGAAAACAGTGGGGAAGGTGGAATCAATTAAAACCTGAAATTGGATTTTTCGGTCCGTAAACCTGATTCTTCATTTAATATCTCTTAGAAAAAAGACGATTTTTATTTTTAAACTGCTACAAGAGGCCCCTTTCCTTAGTTGACTCGATTGTACTGTTAATATACTAATTATGACTCAATTAAATCCAATTAACGTATGTAAATTAACATAACAAATTAACGATAGACAAATATAGTGTTGAATAAAAATTGATATCTTTACGTGATCTTAACATACACATCATCAACAAATGACAACTGGAGTTTCTGATACAAAATAGAGCGATTTAAAAAAACTCACTACCTATTCTATAACTTTTGTTCTAGTCATTTTAAAATTTGAATGGTTTATTTAGGACTTATTTTACTATCTTTTGCATGTGTTAGACACCGTGACAAATTTTCAAGTATAAATGTTTTCTGTTGCATTGCTGTAACAGAAACCACTAATATAGCAAAATTTACCAGAACTAGCGTGCACGTCATTTATTATTTTTATTTATTTCTTTTTTATTTATATTATACTTCTAAAACGATGATCGACGATCGATAAGGCGCTGTTTTCGTTTGGGTTTGTTTTAAAACAAATAAAAAGATGAGTAATGTAAACGCAGTAGAATATAACGTCATTAAATATTTGTGACGTGCGCGCAAGTTCTCGTAAATTTTGCTATATATCATTTTATTTATTTGATGCTTTAAATTCATTGTCATAATATTAATAGAAGACCTACGCTCTATTTTCCACAGCAACTGAAATGTTGTCAGTTTAAAAATATCAGTTATTTACCATGGAATAAAAAAATAGCAGAAATAAGAAAATTTTCTACAAAAATTTTATAAATAAGAAGGCTATTACACTTGAACACGTCTCAAGCCCCGACGCTATGCTCAGACAGAGACAGAAGCGTGAAACTGTTTTACTACTCTAGTAGAATCGGAGGAAGAAAAAACGTACAATTTGTGTGAAGATTTAAGTTATAACGCATTTTTCTGCAGAAGGCACGATGTTTTGAGGCTAACTACGCAACTACACATATTCTACATAGTGGGCGCTCACATTGCTATTGAGGACTTGAAGCTGTTCTGTCTGTAGTATAAAATTATTCTCTCAAGCATTAAATTTAGGTGTAGTAGGTATTAATTAATGAAAAACGTAGAGAATTTAATTCTTTACATCACAAACAAGAAATTCCAATTTAAAAATTAAGTTTTTATAGCTTGAATTTTTCAAAAAGTAATAATTGTAAACACCCTGCATGTGAAAATTTCACTGTAAACAGCATTAAGACTTTTTGAGGTCCTTTCTTTCTATAACTTAATAAGAACTTTTTTAGATAACAAAGCTATGCTAAAATATTTAAGAAATGTGAAATTCATAAAATTTTATGAAAAATGGCTAAAACACAAAAATGGTACCTGAGATAAACATACTTGTTAATGGGCATTTCTTGACTTTTTTCATAGAATCTAAAAATGTACTAAAACTAAATAAGGAAGATAACTTCCATTTTCGATATAACCGAAAGTTGAAGATGCTGGAAAATATTTTAGACAGACAGACAGACAGCCTGAACACGATTAGCCTTCAAATTTTAAAAAGTCCTTTATTTTTTATTATTATTATTTAGTAGTTTTCCATATACAGGTTGATTAATCTATTCTACTAAACTTTGCTCATATTAATTGGTCCTATTCACTTTCCACAATTTTCTTTTCAATGAATTTGTTCACAATTCGGTTTCAACTTTGCTTTTGTTACAAGATTTACAGAAGGAAAATCGCTGCTTTTCTACTGAATGCTACTGTACTAGCAAATAATAATGAGAAATATCCTAACTTCAAATTTGCGTTGGCATGCCCATTATTTTCATTGTTATTAGTTAAATATAAAATAATTTCTACACAAAATATTTTGTAACACATAAAACACATCTGTTTTATACAATAGTTTAATAACTGAACTTTGTACATACTATTAGTTTCGATCGTTTTTATACTTAATGTTTATCGTTTAATTTACGTATATGTTTTATTTTGTATCACTTGTACTCTACTGAAATGCCACAAATTATTTCTCTTAACAACGAATATCTGTTAATAATTTTAACCATAGAGTCGCATGAAGAGTAACATAATGCCCCAGAAGCAAGATGTAATTCCAATGACCAAGGGTAGGTGTTTCAACCATGAACCGACTAAATGCACAATACAAAAAACAAGTTATAATCATTACAATCCGCCTGTGAGTGCTAATATACATTGCAGCCGTTCAACACTTCAGAAAATAATTTAGAAAATAAAATCATAATAAGAATGAGCTTAACTGTTTAGGCTGCAACGTTTGCTGTAATATGGTTTAAAGAATATTTTAATTTTGACATTTTCACAACGTGGCTGGATGCACAATCTCCCATATTTACTGTCATATAATAAAAAAAAAAATTACTTACATCCATCTGAGTCCAACCGCGTCTGTATCTCTTTTATTTGTTTTTCCTTCCGTTTTAAATCCACTGCTAAGGCCTCATTTCGTTGTCTGCTTTCTCGCAAATCTCTGTAAACAGAATAATTATAATACCCAGTCACATGGTGTGGCTGAATGAAAAGTTACTTATTTATCGAGTATGCACGCAGCACACAAACATTAATTTATTGATAACTTGAATTAGTAAGCGAAGTTTGTTTTACATAATTTTCTTATCTGTATTGGTAACAAATAACAATACATGTATATATTATGAAAAGGGTTTTTCAAGAGAGATAAATTGCAAACAAATTATATATCTGTAAATTCATGTGATAGTCTTTCGGAAACGCATCTAGTAGATTGAAATAATAAAAGTGCATAAGAGGTTATAACAAAAACATATTTTCAAAGTAAAAGTGGTTGCGAGCACCTAAGATACACATTGGGACACTGGCTATTTTGGCATAGTGTTGAATTGTGCCGCTGCTAAGAGGTGGGAGACTGTTATAAATGTTATAATTTGTAAGTGTTGAGTTTAATCCTATTTTAGTAAAGCAGGGGTGCTTCTCCTGGTTCACGTAAAAGTTTATTTCTAAACAACGGGGGGGGGGGGGGTGATCGGGACATCTGGCAACCCTGAACAAGTTGTATAGGAAACAAGGTTGCGTTTGATTTGTGAGTTGTGAGTTTGTAGGTAAGTAAAAAAATATACGCAAAAACACTAGCAAACTAGCAAGGAGGTAAGGGTGTCAACATTGGGAGAAGAATAATAATGCGCGAAATTCAAACGCCTATCATTTATGGACACTGTACAACAATGTTGTAGCAGCACCATCTCTCGATCTGTTATCTACAAAAACCTCGGAAACTTTTCCAACTATTAACAACAGATGTCGCTGTTTTTAAATACCTAAACACCTGTTAATAGTTGGAAAAGGGGCCTGGATTTTTGTAGCCAGAGTGTACAATCAAAAGGGAGGTTATGACTTACTTTAATCGCGTGCTATATTATAAGTCACAAAGAAAACACCGCATTGTAATTGGATAATTATGATCTATGATTAGAATAAATGTCAATTAAAATTAAATTTATATTTAAATGTGTATATAGTTAGATAAGTTAAGTTAATTGTGAGGAATTGGTCATTGGGCAATTACTTCCCTCGTTCATTTTTTTTTTAACAAAAGTTACACAGTCCTTCAGCTAGGGGTCAAAAGGTAGGAAGTAAAAGTGGGATGAGACGACGCAGTGTTTTCTGAAGGTTTTTTGGTCGCTGAATCCGAATCCGTGCGTCGTTTTTCAATAAAGTGGTGCAAACAAAAGTTATTAACAATTTCTTGTTTAAAACGCAATAACTCGAAAATTATAGATTTTACCGAGCATTTTACCAAAAAAAGTTTCAAACAAAAGTTGTTCAAAATAAAAAGACTCTCCGAAAAGTTCATATGGTATTTTGTCATAAAGTCGCACGGACAAAAGTTATTAACAATTTATTGTTTAAATGTTTAAATTAACTCGAAAACGAAAAGTATACCTACATTTTACCAAAAAAAATTTCAAACGAAAGTTGTTCAAAATAAAAAGACTCTCCGAAAAGGTCATATGGTATTTTGTCATAAATTTGCTCGGACAAAAGTTATTAACAATTTATTGTTTAAAATGCAATAACTCGAAAAGTGTACATTTTACCAAAAAAAGTTTCAAACAAAAGTTGTGCAAAATAAATACTCTCCTAAAATGTATACTTTTTGGTTTGTTCCGTTTTAAACAATAAATTGTTAATCACATTTGTTCGAGCGACTTTATGACAAAATACCATATGACCTTTTCGAAAAGTCTTTTTATTTTGCACAACTTTTGTTTGAAACTTTTTTTGGTAAAATGTATAATTTTCGAGTTATTGCTTTTAAACATTTAAACAATAAATTGTTAATAACTTTTGTCCGTGCGACTTTATGACAAAATACCATATGAACTTTTCGGAGAGTCTTTTTATTTTGAACAACTTTTGTTTGAAACTTTTTTTGATAAAATGCTCGGTAAAATCTATACTTTTCGAGTTATTGCGTTATTTAAACAATAAATTGTTAATAACTTTTGATTGCACCACTTTATTGAAAAACGACGCACGGATTTGGATTCAGCGACCAAAAACCCTTCAAAAAACACTGCGTCGTCTCATCCCGCTTTTACTTCCTACCTTTTGATTCCTAGCTGAAGGACTAACAACGTCGTTTTTAAATAATTAATATTTAAAAATTGATAATTCAAATGAGCCGAATGACAGCCGAAGGCGCACGATGACTAACTGAGCTCTAGTGACGTCAAATGGAATATAACCAGGCGTCTAAACACGCGTTTTGATGCCTGCTTATATTCCATTTGACGTCACTAGAGTTCAGTTAGTCAACGTGCGCTTTCGGCTGTCATTCGGCTCATTTGAAAAATTCAAACTTTAATTTGTTATTAAAAATTATTTACAATCCCAAATTTGATAAAAATTTGAATAGAGCTTTGAAATGGTGTATAGTATCGAAAAAAACAATAAAAAAGGTACCTTAGAAAAAATACAACGCGTCTATTTTCACAAATTCGTCCGATAATAATATGATACTTGTTGCGTAAATAGCAATTTCTACATCCCCAACTCCATATTATTAAAGACTATAAAAATAATACATACTTTTGGGCTGCCAACAGGGCCTCCCTCGTTTTACTCAAGTCTTCACTGATGGCTTGCTTAGCTTGAATCTCCGATTGTAAAGAACTTTGTAAATTCAACAGCTCCATTTTATCTAATTTCTGTGAGCGCCTATTCCGCCAATTTTTATCAGCACCACCAACAACATTTGAAACACCTTAAAGAAAACCAAAATACATATAACTACTCAGGAGACCACAATGACCATAAAGAATCATACCGGCATGTTTTAAATAATCCAACTCCTCCGTCATTTTTGTGGCTAAAGCTTGCAAATAAGCGCGGGCATCTTTTTCATCACTAACCCACTGAATTATTTCTGAAAGCTGACTCTCCCACTGTCCTAGTGCATCTTGTTTGTTCCGGAGCTGGTCATATTCGGACTCCAAGTTAGCCCGTTCTGTTTGTAGGCGATTCATTGATTCAGTCAACTAGAAAAAAATCGTAAATATACAGGGTGGCTGTAATTCAATAATGGATCTCGCTTATTGGAAGAGATACAACTTCGTTTAAATTGAGGCAAAGTTGCGTCATTAGGTACAATCGGATTTTAGATTTGAAACTTTTGAAACCATCAGTAACAAATCAACTTCATTTTTTAAATATAAACCTGGATTTATTATTATTTCAGGAATTTATTAATCAAAATATCGTAGTTTTATTTTCAAAACATATTGTTGGGCACTTAGTTACGCAACTTTGCCTCCAAACAGCCGAGGCTGAATCTCCTCAAATAAATAAGATCCTTGTAGTGTCCCTCCAATTTTAGGCATCCTGTATGCATAACTATTACACGATAGGTATTAATATTTATGTTCTACAAACTACAAATTATAAAAGATAAAACTAAAAACAAAACTCACAAACTCTACATTAGATGACAGTTTATTATTATCTTCCAATAAAATTTGTTTGTCTCGTTCATGCCTTCGACTCAAGTCCGCGAGAATTTGATCTGAATCAGATATGGCTTCGAGACGAACCTTTTCCATTTTTTCTTTCAATACTACCACCTAGATTAAGAAAATAAAACAAAAAAAAAACTAAAATAAAAAATAAAATTTAACTAATAATTTCAAAAATAATACTAGTCATTCTCAGAACCAAGGTCAGAGTAGTTTTAAAGAAAGTTTACCTCACGTTCTAATACATCTCTATGGGTTTCAGCCACATGTAGTTGTTCTCGAAGGGAAGATATTTCTAAATTATACCTGGTTTGCTGTTGCGTTAAACTATCGTTGTACTGGAGCTAAAGAAATAATTATTTCTATTGAAATTATACAGTTGGGAATAACAAAGTCAAAGTACCTCTAATTTTTCCAGTTCTGCTTTGAGTCTAAGCGAATCCTGTTGATCCCTTGGTCCATGCTCTGTTCGTACACGCAATCGGTCTGATTCCGTTTGCATTTGTCGACAATATTCCTCCGATCGTTCCCGCAATTTTCGTTCTTTGGTAGCTTCTGCCTGTGCTTCCTCCACCCGCGATTCAAGTTCTCTACGAAGTTTTTCGGCTCGACGGATATCGTTTCTTAGAGAGTCGACTTTTTGCATCACCGCTTCTAATTCTTCTTCTCTGTCTCGGACCTATTAAATATGGAAGTTTTTGGTAGAATTATTCATATGGAGATATTGTTTAATTACATTTTTATTTAAAATACTGCTTTTTAAGTTTGTAAGATTGCAGCGGATGAGCTAATGGTCGGTTTTCAATCACAAATTACAAACCCCCTGTACGAACAATTTGTTGATATATGTATACAGGGTGATTTGTAATGCATGGAGGAGATTGAAAGGGCAATTAGTGGGGACTAACATAAACATTTTTGCATTATAAACTTTTAACGAAAACCCAATAAAAAAAAGTTACTGTGGTTTGAAGTTCTTAATTTGAGTACCGCTGAAATTAAATTCAGAAGGTGTGCGTCTATCTAGATATCTTTCTAAATATACGTCTTACTCGTGCAGCATTTTGATCGGCAGCAATAAAAACTTTGCATGATTTTCAAAATAATTTTTTTTGAAAAGCTGATACCAAATATCACTATTAATATTTTAAAAAAAAAATTTTGGTCTGTACTTTCTGAGTAAATAAATAAAAAGTATTGTAAAATTTGAAATTTCCACGCATTATCCAGAAACGCCCGAATCGGCCCAAAAAGTTGCTGATTCACGAATCTAGTTCCACAGTGCAGTACGCCCAAAGTACGTTGCATTTTGACTTATTTCGAAAAATGTCAAACGCGTAAAAAATATTTAGACATGGCAATATCAACAAGATTCGTGACGTAAGACGGGACTGGCCGATCTCAAAGCGTTTTCGGGCGGCAATAATATATTTGAATTACCCTCAATTTGGAATCGTTTTTTATGTACAAATATTGAGTAAAAATATTCTTTCTTACTTGTCGAGAAAACTTTTGCTTTTGCTGCCTAAGTTCAGCTAACTTATCCGAGACTTCTGTATATTCAGCCATTGCGAGTTTTCGTTGTGACAGTGCATCCTTTAATTCTTTATCCTGGAATTGAAGTTTCTCTTGTAAGTCCTGTTTTTCTTTTGCCACTTCCGCTTTTTCTTGCTTAAGTAACTTGACAATATTTTCTAATTCTCTAAATTTTACTAAAATTCGCATAATCAATAAGAGTGAAGTTACAAAAATTTACACGTACCACTCTCAGCACCATCTAAGGCATCTAATTGTAGATCTTTAGAATGCCCAGCTTCGAAACTTTTCAATTGTGACTCTAATTCACAATTTCTCTTGGTTAAAGTGTTAATTTCATCTTGTAGTTTTCTAGTACCATCTGGTGACATTCGTTTTTCGATGTCCTTTTCATTAGTAAATGCTAGAGTCATGATGTCACCTTGATTACGTTTGTTTTGTTTTTCGGTAATTGTAGAATTTACATACGATGAGAGATTGCTTAAGTCACAGATATAACTGAGAAAAACATATATTATAGTAATTTTATTTCCTAGTACTGTAGAAAAATATTATGTACCTTCCTTGAGTGAATGTGAATCCTACAAATGGTAAATGTAGTCCAGTAAAGGCATTATTGGCAGTTGGGGGCATCGCATCTGATAATCGAATATCAGCGTCATCTACATCGAAATTAGAAGTGTCCGTTGGACTGGAAACTTCCGGTATGTAGGGGGCATCTTTATCCCTAATGCAATCCCAGTTAACTTTTTCAAAAAACGGATGATTCTAAAACAAATTTATCACGGATAATTCAACAAAAAAAAACATAGATCAGTAGGTGCCTATTAATATGTAATGTCTCAGATTACTAAAGAACGATCACGATGGAAACTCAAGCTTTTCGAACTGATTTGTTAAAAAAATTGTCCCCACGAAAAGATAGCAAAACTTTTAAGCAGCTTCAGAAAGATTGCCCCATATAGCTAGGGGAAACTGTAAAATTAACAATAACTACGAAATCTACTTAAAAAAGGACTACCGCAGGTTATCGTACATTAAACAGTATTTAATTTACCCTTGGTATTACAGTGTTTAGATTTTAGCCACTAATCACCAAGATTCCAAAGGCCAGTTAATAATAAGCGAGTTTCGTTAAAATCATATTCAAATTATCATCACAGACATTGATTTTTATTTACACAGTACACACAATATACTTTTGTCACTTACCTTAAAATCTTGTATACCATTTTGACCAAACCGAAATTCTTGACTACAGATCAATCGTTTGATTAGATCTTTGGCAGCTTCGGACACTTCCACATCCGTAGGAAAGTCAAAACAGTTTTTGTGGTTCATAATTTTTCCATAAGTTTCAACTAAGCTTTCGGCGTAGAACGGCGTTTCACCGAACAACATTTCATACATACATACACCTAAAAATATGTATCTGTTATAAAAACTAAAACAAAGTAGTTATTAGAAAAACTCACCTAAAGACCACCAGTCACATTCTGGTCCATATCTTCCTTGACCATCTTCCATGGCCTAAAAATATATCGACAATTTATTAATTTTCATTTTATTTTTTAATTCACATTTATGTATGTTGAGACTTACTCTAAGTATTTCTGGTGAAATATAATCGGGGGTGCCCACAGCAACATTAGATTGCACCATTCCGTCATCGTTTAGTTTTAAACAACTACCAAAATCTGCCAGTCTTATATGTCCGTTTGCATCCAATAAAACATTGTCTGGCTTTATATCTCTGTAAGGCATAAAAAATGTAATATGAAAATTTGTATCAACGCCAGTAACTTTTTTTATCATATTGTAAATAAGAAGGCGATTAAAAAATGTCAGAATAGAGTACGCGTTGAAAAGAAGAAGTATGTCTTTGATGATAACAATCCAAAAATAAATTACAATTTATTTTTTGAGTAGAGAATTAAAAATACTTAGCGGGAAATTCTCTTCATCAAGAAGTGGACCAGAAATAGAGACAGTTAACGCATATACCTTCTGAAAATAATCTTAGTCAAAATTGGTTTTACTACAATCGAACACAGGAAAGAAGTGGGGAAACTACTTCTGGCCTATGTTAGAGAGTGTAATGGTTTCATCGAGCTTTTGTTACATTTATTAAGCGGTACTCTAATCCGAAATTTTTGGATCATCCATTATTTAGGAAAACAGCTCTTGTTACCTATGTACATATCGTAAATTGTGAATCGAATCAATGGCTAGGACCATTTCGGCAATGTAGAACCGGGCCATATCTTCTGGAAGACGATCTTCAAATTTACTTAATAACGTAAGTAAGTCACCGCCACAGTAATAATCCATAACTAAATATAAATTAGAATCATCCTAAAAATAACCCAAACAAGTTATAAAATAGTTTTTTTTAAATTGTTTGCAATTTTTGTTTAATTATACCTGAAATGCATAATGTAAATGTGTTATCCATCTACGATCACCATAAACCAAAACATCTCGCTCCTCCTTAAAACATGCTGTTTCCGCCCGTTTCAACATCTCCCATTTATTTAGTATCTTCATAGCAAACACTTTTTCACAGCCTCGCAATTTCACCACACATACCTCACCAAAAGCTCCTCGCCCTATCACTTTGATAATCTCGAAATCATCTCTAGTCAAGCGAAGGGATTTCACCGAACTCGCCACTGGTTTCACTAAACAAAATGAATAATTTATTTAATTATTTAGATATACTTAATATTAATTTAAAAAAATAATTGTAGCACATGGATTATAAGTTTTGTGGTAGAATTTGGAGGATGCTGGATTTTTGTACAGAATTGTATAGGCCTTTTAATCAATTCCTGAAAAGCCACCAAACAAAGAGGTGAGTTATAACCCCTGACCCATCATAACTATGTACAGGGTGTCCCATTTTCGACACTTTTAGGGGGTTTTGGCGTTATTATCAAAGATAGAGTGTTGCGGTTTTCACCTTCCTGTCCTACTTTTTTACGAAACGAAAGATTCCGGGTCAAATTTGTCATGGCTCTCTTAGTTTTTAATCTACAGAGTGATTCTCAAAATCTTTGTTTTTTAGACACCCCTCGTATCTCCGTTATGCGTCTACTTATCAAAAAGGTGAAAACTGATCTTGATAGAGTCTTTTACGTAGAATTCAGTGGCGTAGGCAGTTTTTGTGTAAAAGGTTTAGTTTTTGAGATATTGCCCAAACTTATGTTTTTTTAAATGGGACACCTTATATATTATTTTTTATATTGATTAAGCTAAATTTGTGCTTTCCAAAAATATATAATACTTAATATTTATTTTGAAAAACAAGCTCAAAATTCGATATTTTTAATAATTTTCTTTATTTATAACAGTAGGCTATGGCTAATTTTTTAGTGGCGTAGGCAGTTTTTGTGTAAAAGGTTTAGTTTTTGAGATATTGCCCAAACTTATGTTTTTTTTTAATGGGACACCCTATATATTATTTTTTATATTGATTAAGCAAAATTTGGGCTTTCCAAAAATATATAATACTTAATATTTATTTTAAAAAACAAGCGATATTTTTAATAATTTTCTTTATTTATAACAGTAGGCCATGGCTAGTTTATTAGAAACAAATGCAAAATTTGACAGATTTGTCAGATTTTCATTATTGATGAAATATTTTTCTTACGTAGGTGTTTTTATTTTACTTTTAATTTTTTATTACAATGGCCGTTTATGATAATTATGAGAAGTATGATATGTTGGTATGTTTTATACAATGTATTAAAATTATCTTTTGAAGTGTTTAGCTTTAGAATAATTACTCATTGTGAAAATTTTAAATTTGTTTCTAAAAAATTAGCCATAGCCTACTGTTATAAATAAAGAAAATTATTAAAAATATCGAATTTTGAGCTTGTTTTTCAAAATAAATATTAAGTATTATATATTTTTGGAAAGCACAAATTTAGCTTAATCAATATAAAAAATAATATATAAGGTGTCCCATTTAAAAAAACATAAGTTTGGGCAATATCTCAAAAACTAAACCTTTTACACAAAAACTGCCTACGCCACCGAATTCTACGTAAAAGACTCTATCAAGATCAGTTTTCACCTTTTTGATAAGTAGACGCATAACGGAGATACGAGGGGTGTCTAAAAAACAAAGATTTTCAGAATCACTCTGTAGATTAAAAACTAAGAGAGCCATGACAAATTTAACCCCGGAATCTTTCGTTTCGTAAAAAAGTAGGAGAGGAAGCTGAAAACCGCAACACTCTATCTTTGATAATAACGCCAATACCCCCCAAAAGTGTCGAAAATGGGACACCCTGTACATATAATATTTCGTTTCGTTCCTATACTCATACGTATATCCCTAGTGCTGGCGAAGTTAAAAATGTTTCATCATAATGGCGTGTTTTCATCGAAAAAAATATATTTTTATATGCCCATTAAAAATTAATAATATTTGGCCGACTGCACGTTTTCTATGTCTCTAATAAGTTTATATTTAAAATTCAAGTTCTAATTAAAACATATCATGTATCCAGCACATTACTTTCTTAAAGAATGCGGTTATAGTCTGATTTTTGGAAAATACTGTAATAATTATCTGCTGTTCACATTCGATATTTTATCAATTCAAATTAATTTAATTATTACTTTATATTGGTACAACAGGGTGAGATCGGGTGTCTTTGTATCAAATTCGAAATATTCAGACAGGCACACACAGACATCACGGCGAAAATACCAAAATGAATTCAGGGTCCCTCAAAACCTGTAAATCAATAAAATCCCGAAGTCGAAACAAATCATGATTACTATACTTCCCTATTACTTCGTATAAGAAAATAAAAACAACACTAGAATACATTATCCAGAGAACTAATAAAAATACGCAATTCGTAATGTCGCTAACCATATGTCCTGACAAAAAAATGTAAAATACCCAGCAGATATATTTTTTAAAACCCTATTTAAAGGGAATTTATTACATTAGAATAATAAGATCTACTCTTATCGACATAGTTTTTATTACATTCAATATTTTCAAATTAGCTGGTATGAGAATAGGACATAACGCGAGTGAAAATTTAGCACACTGAAATATTTTACATAATAGTTTATTAGTCATTCAGTAATGAATTTGTTAATATAATAAATTGTTTAAACTTTTCCGACATGCTGGAACTGCTGCGATTGCCCTCCTTAGTGAGTCATATCCTAAACTTGACTATAACATCTTTACCATTGTTTTGATAGTAGTTGAATGTAGTGCCATATAAATTGATTTTATTACATTTGATTAAACTTTTAAACCGAAATTTTCGAATTAGCACCATCTAGCGGAATAGTAAATCCAAGATAACTTACATACCCAAACTCGAAACAACTTTATTCTGTAGATAGATCAGAATTACCTCAACGTACGAGAAACCAGGCGAATTAGTAATATGTAGTAGCTTTCTTCATATTTATATTTATAATATTTATATTCACCTACCATATTCAATAAAATCCGATACAGTTTTTTCTTTTCTTAAACTCGAGTTGCAGCACTCATCATAGAGCACCAATAGTATATCGATTAGTGTTTCAATGCTGAAACTTTTATCCTTGGCCACGATGGGTCCCCCAAGGAATAATACCTCTAGTTGGCGGAGGCGGCGCTCCCCTGCCACAGTGGGCGAGGGCACCACATTGGTATCACTCATTTGATAAGTTCATTAGTACAAAGCTGAAACAATAAATCGACTATGTTATTTTTATTATAATATATAATATAAATAATGTACAATTTATGTGTAATTAATATCAATAATGTATTTCGAAGATTCGTGAAGACTGTTATTAAAATAACAATTTGTACAGCTAGGGAAAAAATGATTTTCAATCCAGAATTGACCATATGATTATTTTGACTCATTCACAATTTTATGATAAAGTAAACCATTGAAATAAATGTGTAAAAAAATTGATTTATTATTGTTTGGCATTCAGTCCTTATTAGACGGTTCTATTTGAAATAATAGATCTGGCAATAATTCCAGTATTTACTAAAAATACATATACTCAGCATTCCTCAAGGTATTTCGATTAGAAATGTATGAGTATGTCTGAAAAACATACAGGACAACAAATTTAACCAGGCCGAATTAAAGGTATTTAATAATAATATATTGCTAGCATCCTCCTTCGCTCTAAGTTGGACGCGCGTAATAAAAGAGACATAGAGCATCTCGAAATTGGCGTTAATGCGCATGCGAGTTTGATTCTCATTGGCACCCCTTTTTTCTTAGTGCTAGCAATATATTAGTATTAGAATGATTTTCTCCTCTCATGGCAATTGGCCTTGAAGATACAGAAATCTTAAATACGTAGGGTGGGCATCCGGTTGTCAAATAAACTGAGCCTCAAAATTAACGCACCACCCAAAATTCAGTAAAAGTTTGATGTCATTTTTTTCTGAACCCTTTGTCCGATTTGCATGATTCTTTTTTTAAATTGTAGGTTCATCCTTCAGGAATGTAAATGTGCTACTTATTTTTGTACAAAATTTATTTTGGTTGAATACTGGGTGTATCAATGATGTTGACTTTTTTTCCCAAAATTCGTAACACCCTGTGGAGTGCACCAGTAATAATCTCAAATTATAAACTAGAGCTAAGTGCAGCCTCATCTTTTTTTAACATTCTCCGTTTTGATTCACTTCAATATCCCTGTTTTTAGAGGAGATACATGTTTATCGAAAAACATGTTTTTATTGGCGTGTTTTATGAATACTCGTGCATTCTTTTACAAATTATTTAGAGAGTAACATAAGTAATAAAGTTTCAATAACGCGTTTTTCCGCCCCTACTTCTTACAACTGCTTGACAACGACGGTTCATATTCGAAATCAAACTTCTAATTTGATCCTGATCAATTTGATCCCATATTTCTACCAATGTTTGTTCAATTTCATTAAGAGAAACAGGTGGCGGTTGACGGTCTCTCAGCTTCCTACCAAAAATATCCCAAAGATGCTCGATGGGATTGAGATCCGGGCTACGCGCAGGTCAATTCATTGTTTCAATATGCACCTCGTGTGGCCTGGCGTTATCGTGCATTAATAAAAATACATTTCCAATGTACGGAGCGAATGGAACAACATGATCGGATAAAATATTCGTAATGTACCGTGTACTGTTCAAAGAACCTCCACGTTAGGAAACAAGCTCTGTCCTGGTTGTTAGAGAAATTCCTCCCCAAACCATAACGGAACCTCCATTGAAGAGATGGGTCTGCCGAATATTACACTGAGCATAACGCTCATTTGGCCGTCGAACTACCCTCAGCCGCCTATCTGAGCTATACAAACAATATCTAGACTCGTCCGTGAACAAAACACGTTCCCAGTCCTCTAAGTTCCAATCCAGATGTTCCCGAGCAAATTGCAGTCTGGCTCTGCGATGTTCAGCGTTTAAGGCGGGTTTTGTCGCTCGTATTTTTATGTGTAAATCCTGTTCTGTAAGACGCCTCTTTATGGTATCAACACTTGGTTGGATATTTTTTCTAATGAAAATTCGCCAATAAAAACATGTTTTTCAATAAACCTGTATATCTCCTCTAAAAACAGTGATATTGAAGTGAATCAAATTGGAGAATGTTAAGAAAAGATAAGACTATTGTTAGACTTAGTTTATAATTTGATATTATTATTGGTGCACTCCACAGGGTGTTACGAATTTTGGGATAAAAAGTCAACATCATTTATACACCCAGTATTCAACCAAATTGAATTTTGACCAAAAATAAGTAGCACATTTACATTCCTGAAGGATCAACCTACAATTTAAAAAAAGAATCATACAAATCGGACAAACGGTTCAGAAAAAAATTGACATCAAACTTTTACTGAATTTTGAGTGGTGCGTTAATTTTGCGGCCCAGTTTATTTATCATTTACCGGCCGATCTAAAAACATGTATCTTAAGTTCATCGAGTTGTCGTGCTGCATGCCACGATCATTCTTGTCAAAGCATTTGGAGTGTCCTGGATTTCTCAGTCAACCGTGTGTTTCCATTGCTTTAATTACGAGTTAAAATACACAACACTCCAACAATTTGATCGTTCTCTGAGCCCCGAAAAATATAAACTGAGTCGATGTCTTTATAGCTCCGCCCCTACGCACAGATTTCTTCAAAGCCAAATGCCATGAGCAAAGTAAATCACTCTACATAAGTATATCTATATCGTTTGACTACTCTAGTACAATCAGAGGAAGAATATGCAACAAATATTATTTAAAAACGTACAACTTGAATGTTTTAACGGCGTAGTTTTATCGCGTTTCTCTCCTGAATATACCGAAGTTTTAATGCGAATCACGCTTAATCTACGTAATGTGGAAGGAACCAATCAAGACGCTGGATTTCATATCAATGTTGTTACTGTAGTGTTACCGACAGAAATTCTCATATAGGTACTGAAAGGTCTTTATAAAAAGCTACCACAAGTTTTTGGGCTCAAAATAAGTCGTTTGAACCAAACATACCTCAGTCCAAAAGTTCTTCCTTACTGAGTTACAGGGCATTAAAAATATCTTTCCAAATCATTTTTCTAATAGGTAAGTATATCTACAGAACAGTTTAAGTAGAGATCTGAAATTTGAAATAAGGAAGCTACAATATGTTGGTATAACAACCAAAATCACATTGTTCAGTGAGGTACTTATAGGGGAGGACTCAGGGTTTTTTGAATATTTTTTGTAGGGGATTAAATTTTTTACAAAATAACAAGAATTATAATAGATATGCCCAAGACACGTAAAAAAGATATACTTGTTTGACTTCCGTTAACTCAGCTGTTTGCGAGATACATATTTAACTTTGAAACATTTTTTGCTATTAAAACAATTTGTAACTTACCCTGTAAAGTCAAAAATATTGAGTCACTCTTTTATTCGCCCTATATCATATAGGGCGAATAAAAAAGATATCTATCAACACCCTATATTTTAGTAAGGAAACTTTTTGAGGGTCTATTTCTACAACCATTTATACTTAGTCTTATTTAGATTTATTTTGAGCCCAAAAACTTGTGGTACCTTTTTGTACAGACCTTTCAGGGGTCAGTATCGATATTTTTGTAATTACTTACAACTGAACAAGTGTAACAAGACGGATCACGTTGAATACGCTGTGGTGAAATCCACCTCTCCCATTATGTAGAACAAGTGTAATTAGCGTCAAAACATCAGCACATTCTGGGGAAAAATGCGATAACATTTAAACTTTGCAGTTAATAAATACAAGACAAGTTATACGTTTTTAAATAATATTGTTCCTCCGATTGTTAACTACAATTAAATACCATAAAAACAATTGTATTTAGCTGCCTCCTGCCTGTTATCCAGTTATCCTGTTAAAGAGATTAGTGAGTATAGGTTAGTAGTCCAATTTATTTGCGAACTACGGTTCTGTATAAAAAAGCCATTTTAAGAAAGAAACAGGATACAGGAATTATGGCTGTATTAATTTTAAATTTGTAATTTAAAAAAAAGTAGTTACCCCTAGTACCATAGAGTCTACTTCATAGGTACATGGCAAGTATTTACTTAATATGCTACCAGCATATAACGAAAATAGTGCGATATGTAAGTACGTTTGCGATCATATTTTTGTTAATTTAATTTTTCCAGAAATTGATTTGCATTTCTACCTATGTAAATTACAACTGTGACATTTGTATGTACCTACCTCATTGAGAAATTATTTATCAATAATTAAAAATCCAAAACTTTTCAATTCTAATCGCGAGTTTTAAAAGCTAGTAAATATTTTAAATTGTTATCCTTTTTATCAAAAAAAGTGTCAGCCCCACAGAGAGGTAGGTAGGTACCTCAGCCCATATCAGTGTTTTGATTCTTGTTAACATAAGCACATTTGTTTGTTTATTTACTACTAGAGTACTTATTAACCATTATAATATACCAAATATTTATCTAATGCATACTCATTAATGGCAGGCATAGGTATTAGATATTGATATTGGAAAAGAAAATGACGAAGTATTTAACCTATATATAAACTCACCTTCTTAAAATAAACCATAGTAATTTTAGTGAGTTTAGTACATTGTGGTAAACAACACGAATTACTGCTCCATCACTAATATCTGTTTATTTTTCTACTGTTGATTAATAGGACATTGTTAGCTTATTCACCATTAATAAATAGAAATTACACATATATCCACCACAGCTACTGCTGAAAACTTTCGGCCGCCATTTTTGTAACTCCCCCACCATCTGGTAGTTGGCAATATTTGCATAAGGAATGATTATTTACAATTTGCATTAAATATTGCAACAAAAGAGATATACGAGATATTAGAAAATTATTACAGATAATAGTAATAGTTTTCTTTAAATATATTTTAAAATTGTGGTAGAGACCTACCAGACCATAGACAACATAATATCTAAACGGATAACGGAAATATATCAACAGTTCGATGTTTTTGCTTCAAGGAAGTTTTATGTGTGTCAGCGACATCTATAATCTCCAGACGTATTCATAAATACGCACTAAACTCATAGATATCTTACTCTTTCTAAAAAGAGTAAGATATCTATGAGTGTGACTAAACTACAGAACAAATAGTCCAGTCAAACGAGAACAAAAATGCCGATAAAAAGCGTTAAATCGGAGTCCAATGAGATTTTGAGGGTAGGTAGTGGTTGCCAACGGAACACTCCACCTTGTTTTTCACCCCTACAATTCCTCAAAGGGTGGCCGCCATCTTGAATTTTAAGATTGAGTTCGATTATCTCGGTAAATATGCTTCTCACGTTAAAAACGCGTATTATGAATATTGTTAAGGAACTAATTCCCAACAACTTTTGTTTGAAACTTTTTTTCATATTATTAATATTTACAAAGTTATAAATTTCAAGAAAGGGGCATCTTAAAATCATAAAATTCAAAAAACCATTTTCACATCCGACATGTCTTTTTTGGAAATTAATAACTTTGTAAATATTAATAATATGAAAAGTTTTAAACAAAAGTTGTTGGGAATTAGTTCCTTAACAATATTCATAATACGCGTTTTTAACGTGAGAAGCATATTTACCGAGATAATCGAACTCAATCTTAAAGTTCAAGATGGCGGCCACCCTTTGAGGAATTGTAGGGGTGAAAAACGAGGTGGAGTGTTCCGTTGGCAACCACTACCTATCCCCAAAATTTCATTGTACTCCGATTTAACGCATTTTAAAATGACTCGTTTTAAAATACTAAAATACAGTGTGCCCGTTTTCAAACGCGAACATAGGGATTTAACATTGTTTTTAACATTATTGTAAATTCCTGCTCTCTAATTCGGCCTAGAGAAAAGATTTTGGTATCAATGGAATGAGAAAATTGTTGCGCATCGAATGACATAAAAAACTACATTATTTTCATCGATTTTTTTGAAAAATATTAATTTAAAGTTACATTTTTAAATATACGTTGCCATGGTTTTTGTTATTTGTTGACATCCTGAGCTAAATTACAAATTTTTATTTAAAAAACCATGGCAACCATATTTTCTCATTCCACTGATACCAAAATCTTTTCTCTAGGCCGAATTGGCGAGCAGGAATTCTCAATAATGTTAAAAACAATGTTAAATCCCTATGTTCGCGTTTGAAAGCAGACACACTGTATGTGTAAATTAAATGAAACATGAACATAATATTATTTATTTTTTCAAATTCCAAATTTGAACACTAATAATTCTTTAAGGGTTAAGAGTACCAAAAAAATTACAAGATATACCTACTTTCGATCGCAAATCATCTCAGCTACAAATTTTATTGGCCGTGACTATTCGTCGGGGCGCCCCGGCATATAGGTAATATTACTAATCATCGGGGCAGATGTGCGGATGCCTTCTTGCTTACTTTTCGCCCCGATGATTAGAATCGCGCTCTAAACTTCGGGGCACCATCAATATACTTAGATAAATATTCCACATCTGTTTGCGTAAAACAGGCAAGTACCTAAAAAAAATATTGACAGAACAAAATTAAATATAAAATCTTATTAGGTAACGTAAAAGCATAAAACAAATGCTAGTAATATTTATATTCTTTGATATTGAATATTTCATATGATTCCCGTTTTTCCGTGCATTTTGCTTTAAACCGACCACACATGTAGAATGTAGACCTGCTCTAAAGTTTAATTTTTCTGTTGCGGTAGTATATTTGCTTTAACTTGGAAGTTTGATGTCTATTTTATTTTATTTTATTTTAAAATATCTATTTAATTTTCTTTTAAAATATTTTACTTTATTTTATTATCCACAACTTGTTTAATCTTGTTAATCAATTGTTAATTGATTCTAAATGATTTGTTCTAGTTATGTTATATGTTAAATATTGTTTTTTAAAGCCCTGAACCCTGAACCCATTCTTCTGTTATTTTATTTGAATTTTTATTTTTTTCAATCTACAATTTTCAACATTCAAGAGAACTAACCCTTGTTGGGAATAAAAAATGTATACAGACTGTTTCAAATTCGCTTCTCACTACAGGGATCTCAGAAATGGTAAGAGATACAGCTTTAGTTAAACTGGGGCAAAGTTGCGTAATAAATGTGGCCAATAATAAGCCGTTAAGAAATTGAAAATATCTTTTTTATTCGATTGTACTATAAAACCGTTGCCATTGCGCATATCAGCTATCTCTCAAAATTGAAAACCTGCATTGACTGCATTTTTTCGTCCTAGTCCGTCATCAAGTCAATTTTTTTAAATGCGGCCCTGAATTTTTTTTCATTATTTTAAGTATTTAGCATTTTTTATGTTCTAGAAAATAGCGCTTACATTTTCTCCATACGACGTTTCGTTCTAGCGCAATCATCATCAGATCATTTTTTAAATACGACCCTGGGTTTTTACACTTTTATCAGTATTTATCCTCATATCCGCACATTTTCGAATTTTTTTTGTATTTTATTATGAATAATAATAATAATAATTTTCCTTTTATAATAAATCAAACTACCATGATACTCAAACTACCTATTAGGTATCTATTTATTGTTAGTAGTATAATAATAAGAACAATAGAATTAATTTTTTTAAATAATTTTATAAAATATATACTTACGAAATCGTCAGTACTGATGATGGGCTGTAGAATAAAAAAAAATACTAATAAATGTGTAAAAAAATCCAGGGCAGTATTTAAAAAATGATCTGATGATGATTGCACAAGAACGAAACGTCGTCGTATGGAAAGATGTAAACGTCATTTTCTAGAACATAAAAAATGCTACTTAAAACTATGAGAAAAAATACAGGGCCGTATTTAAAAAAATTGACTTGATGACGTCAGCGGAATAACGAAACGTCGCATGAGGAAAATTTTAACGTCATTTTATAAAGCACAAAAAGTGTCCATGGCAAAGTGTTTTTGGTTTTTCGTAATCTTGGAAAATAAGAGCAGAAAAAAATAAAAACGAAAAGGCAAAAGTTTGGTTTTTTCAAAAAATCTCCAGAACTACAAAAGATATTTTCGATTTCTTAACGGCTTATTATTGACCACATTATTACGCAACTTTGCCCCAATCTGTATCTCTTACAGTTTCTAAAATCCCTGTAGTGAGAAGCGAATTTGAAACAGTCTGTATAGAGCGATGCAGAATTTATTCAACAATCACACCTAAAAATATTTCGTGTCTATTTTGGGACACCCTGTATATAGGTATTGAAAAAGTGGTCCTAAGATAAGGTGCATATCATTGGTACTGGTACTGCAGAAGTACAGACACTCCCTTATGGAAATTATCTCAAACACCCTGTATCTCACTAATGAAAAACTATCAGATGCAAGTTTATAGTTTTCAGGTACATTATAACTGGATTTGATGTTGTCATCGTGTATAATGAAAACTATCAGTCTACAGTTTTTATAATAAATAAATAAAATATTATTTTATTTATTTCATTTATTTATTTATGCATCCGCACAAATTATAAACCAAAATTCATACCAGCCACCAACGTACTAGCCTGGCAGCAGATAGATAGATGGAATGAATTAAAATGCTTTCACCGTGTTACGCACAGCTTACTGCAATGGTTAAATTTTACGTCTCTGATTTATGTTATGCATGTATTTCTTCCAATTCATCAATGTTAGTCAACATATTTTCTTATAATTATTTAATTTATAAAAGAAAAGATAGCTAATTTACTTTAAATAAAGAGAATAATTTGTAAATGTAGTCATTGACGTTTAGATATGGCAACGTTGCACATTCTTTACCTGTTTCTCCAAAAGTTACTCAATTACACAACTGTTGTGATAGTTTCAATTCATTTAAAAGCATCTAAAAAAATATGAAAGACATACAAAACAAAGGTCAATGAAAAACCAAAGGAATTTCACTCAGCCTATTTGAGAATACAGTGTAAATCACCGTGATTCATTTTTTCAGTTACAGTCATGAACAGTAATGTAAACTTGTCTAGCGCGTCATATTGTACGAAAACGAAATGGAGTGCCATGATGTGTGTATGTGTGTTGGAGTAGATGAAATGATTTTATAAACAACATAAAGTTTTATAAAACTTTTCTTTATTTATCATTATCTTATTAAAATTGTGCCGAAGCGTAGTGTCCACTTTTAAAGAAATCTGTGAAACCACAATAATATGTTGTGGACTACCGAAAAAAATTACACTCGCCATACATAATCAGACCATAAAGTAAGATATTAATATTTTTAATAAAATTAACGTTTTGATATATTTTATTTTTGCAGCATTTAGGGCAATATTGATCTAATGGTGCTGAGACATAGAGAAAACAAAATGACATCTGAACAACCTGTGAAGAAGAAACTGAGGCGAGGAGATGATGCCGATGATGCAGGTGTGGATGAAACAGATTTCATACACAATTTAGGTGAAAATGGAGTAGCCAGCACGGATTTGTCTGCACTACACCTCGCATTGCCTTCCAATATTAACGAAGACGACATTACATTAAATACAGTCAATTCCCAGTTGCACACTAAATGGGATTGCGATTCTGTTAAAGAAAGTGATTGTGGTGTGGTGTCCGATATGAACATTATTACAATGAAACCTCCTCCGGATATAATAGCATCTAGTTATTACCCTTGTAAACGTGCCACAAACCATGACAGAAGTCATACTGAATGGTTACAACACGAACCTTTTTCTGAAGAAACGACTACAGATACTGTGGAGGATCTAAATGATTTTCAACAGTATTTAATCAAACAGTGTTTATGTGGTGTTTCTGAAACAATGCTTAGGAAGCCATTTGAAGGACAACAGCTTAACGATAGTGCAGGAATACGTACCTCCATGCTTTCCGAATGGACCACCACTAAAGTTTTACAATTTTTATCCAATCTTCAGTTATTGTTTGATGTTTACCTGAACCAGAACAATAAAGGTTACATTTGTCCGAGGATCGTGAACATTTGTGATATAATTATACGCAATGAATACAATTTAATCGAACAAATAATATCATTATGTGAAAGTCGAAATCCGTACATAAATTATCTGGCTGCTCGGGTATTGAGTAGCTTTTTAATAATCGCCAAAACTGACATAAACAATGAATGGTTAGAGCCAATTGTAAACTTTTTGACTATAGAAAATATCGACTATGTCAAGATGAATTTCGCATTAGAAATAATCAAGCGAGTTGTGGAATGGAAAGACGTGGAGATTCACGTGTTGGAAGATGCAGAAACCTCTCAAGATGGTGCTGGAAGCAGTGCACAGGACCATGAGTGTGCCACGGTGCCATGTGATCCCGAAAGCTACGACACATCTGCTATTAAAGGACTGATTATTAAAAGTTTAGAAACCAAGTGGACGGAGCTAATCCACAAGATACAAAATTTGATTTTATCTAATAATTCAGTGCAAGCCCAAACTTGTATTCTCACATTTTTGGCATTGTGGGAAAGCACAATATCAGTGAAAGCCAACTTAAGTATCATTGACACAAAACCCTTCTACGCTCATTTAGAGATCTTCGTCGAAATGCTCAACAACACGTTATCACCAATCATATGGAAGCAATTACTGTCTTTGTTTAATGAGGTATTGTGCTATGGAAGTACCCTGGCTCTTCAGGACATGCTTCCTGATGACGCTTGCCAATTAGCACATCTTGTTGTGCGCTATGTGAAAGACTACCGATTGTTGGATAGGTTACCGTATAGAAGAGAAGAAGGTTTAACAGTAAACAGTTTCGTGGGAAGCATTCTAAGTACCCAACCTGGACAAACAACCCTTGACAGAACACTGTTACAGAAGATGGTTCTATTGGTGCTGAAATCAGTGGCGATTACTATTAAAGAAACCAGGTCAGATAGTTCGGATTCCAGTGTTGGTTCAGACGATTACGATTTTTACCAGGACATGCAGTTGATTGAACGGTCAATACGTGATGTTCTAAAGAAAGTCGATATTTTTCTGAAGAATAGTCTAGATTTCCATCCGGAAACTCCTTTTTCCAAGATTCTTATTCACCTGTTTAGTGACCAGGATGATTATATGATTGAATCAATGGTTTGTACTCTTGATATTACAGTGGGTATATCGTATAGAAACGCTGTTTTTCCCGATTTGATAAATATGTTAAATCCTGTCCATTCATTCATCGAGTTTTTAAAAATTGTCGGTCATGGACACGATGTCCTTCTCGATTATTTAGTTAATAATGAAACCTGTTTCCTGTTATATTTGTTACGATTTTTAAAATATACGCGGAGAAATTGGACTAAAGTTGTTAATAGTTGTTTTGGAAATGAATTGGACGATACTATGTCGGTTTTAATTACGCTTAAGTTGCACATTAACCGCTTGGTTGCAAAGAAATTGTTTCCTTATAACATTGATCCCGTGTTGAAGTTGTTAGATATTTGCGAAGCGTTATTTGACGGGAATGAGATTAGCTGATGATTGACTGTAAAGGGCTAGTTAGAAAAGTAAACTTAGAGTTTTTGTTTAAATAAGAATAGATATTGAGTACAAAATTAGTTTTATACTTACCTCATCAATTATTTAAAATTAAAATAAGAAAAACTAATCGATTACAAATGAAATCTTTAGGGTCGATTCCCCATAAATTTATAAATTTGTGGTGAACAGATCGGGTCTTAGATGGATTAAATAATGCAAACCAATTTACTCGTACTTTCTTATACGAAGTAATAGGAAGTATTGTAATCGTGATTTTTTTGCATAATATACCATAAAAGTTTTATTTTTACCGCTTGGATACTTAAGCAATTGTATATTTGAAGTATTTGAACTCCTTTCTTCCTACCTTAGACTAGAATAGGAAATAGGGCATATTAGAAATCTAGAAATGTCAATTTTCAATTTTAGAGTATGAAATTATACATAAAATCTAAATAGTTTACAAGCGGTAAAAATAAAGATTTTACTGCAATTGATTAATCTTCCAGCACAGAATATCTGGCACTAATATACAGGGTTGGGCATGTGTGGGAACACCTGATATCTGGCTAAACTTTTCTATTATCATTATTGGTCTTAAAAGAAGTATTTGTAGCTTTTTTCACTCTATTCACTGACGTATTTTGTTTTCCAGCAGCTACTCGATTTCTCGAGATATTAAGTGTTCGGCACTTTTTTTTAATGGATCACCCTGTATATTTTTAAGTTTTTAAATAGACAATATTTCAACAATTACAATGATATAAGGTTTGGTGGGTGTGCGACTTGTGGTTTTTTATATATTAAAGAAAATAATTCAATAATAAAATAAAGAGTATTAAATAATAATTATTTAAATTAATTAAATAAAAAATAGTGTGGCTGTTTTAACAACAAAGTACGTCAGTGAATAGAATAAGAAAACTACAAATATTTCTTTTAAGAGTAATAATAATAATAATAATAAAAACGTTTATTCAGAAATTAGGGGTTGCCACACATATGCCCAACCCTGTATATTTATTATAATAAAAAAAATACATAAGCGTACGATAGATGCACATTTGTTGCACCATTCGGTGTCAGATTTTTAGGGACGAAAATGCTTTTTGCAAAGGTCGTGAGTTGTTTGATTTTGGGGCGATCTCAAAATTTTCAAACCCAAATATTTCGAAAACGATTCTTTTTATCGAAGTTGAACAAGAGTACCTTTTTTTCGTAGAATGTTTCCACATTTCACAATTTCACATTGAAATAAAAAAAAATACATACAAAAAAGTGGGGGTCATTTTTACCCCCCATCCCTCAGGAGTTTCGGAGATAATAAATAAAAACCTTCTTCAAGGCTCCAAATTTAAGAGGCTATAACTCAGCGGGTAAGCATTTTCGGACCCATGTTCATGTAACCTTTTTTTTCTGAGAATGATCTCAGGAATCACCTCCTGAAATTTTTCGCAGTACAAAATACATCTTTTTAAAAATAAATTATTTTTTTTTGTTTCGACGTGTTGAACAGAATTTATACTCCTACATTTGTTTAATTAATTAATCCCGAAATCAATCATTGAGAACATATTGGGGTAAGATATTCTGTCCTGGAAGAAAAATAACTATACAGTATATTATGCTCTGATCTAATATATTCAAGTATTTGATTATTGTCTGATTTTTTGAAGAATATGGAGTATCGGGACTTTTTTTTTGTTTACAATAGGTACAATAATTTAATTAAAATCTTATTTATGTTATTATTTATAAATAGGTACTTTACATAGTATAAGTGGTAGAAAAAAATGTAAACTACTCATTTGCTGTATTATTATTTTCTCGTATATTTAATTAATTAACTTATTTATATTCTTAAAATCGATGTATTTATTTCATATTTTTTTCTAAATATCTTAAATATAAATTATAGTTACCTTTTAATTTATGTTACACCATTCTGTACATTTTTTGTATAATCATTTAAATGCAATACTAAACATAGGTAGTTATAGTACTCTGTATCTCCATCATGACCCCGTATAATGTTCAATTTTAAATTGCATTATTAGGGGCACACTTTATATGAAGCGAGTAACGACGACAAATTCTGATCATGTATTTGTATATATGTATGATAATTATTTTTTATAATAAATATACTGAATATTTTTATAATGTCTAGTGTATTCACTTGCTTATTATACAGGGTGTCTCAAAATTAAGGCATTGCGTGTTCGGAGCGTTGTAGGGGATACCCCTTGGAATAATTAAAAATGTACAAACATTTTTTAAATTACACACTACAAGATATTCGCATCTTAACTTTGTTCAATACGGCAACATTGCGCATACTGCATTCGCACCTTTTCGAACCTCAGTTGGAAGCGTTGCTAAGATATGCTATATTAACAAAATTTAAATTGATGAGACATAAAAGAAAAACAATTTGCGTTGCACGTCACCAACTGATGAACCGAAGCATTTGAGATTTTGTTCAAAAAAAGAAATTATTCAATTTATAACCTCCATTGACTAGTAAAGTAACTAAAGTAATTGTTCAAAATTTCTGCGTCCAACATTGATACATGCTTCCGCCCTTCTGATGGAATGTTGTATTGTTCTCCCCAACATTTCGTCGTCGATCGTTCCGGCTTTTTTTTTGGATCGTCACTGGCAGCGGCGAGAATTTGCTCTTCCATGTAAGGTGTTCGGGTAGTCCTTGGACCCCAGCATCATATCTTTTTACTTGAAATTGGCCAGTTGTTCTCACCCTTTCATCCAGGCGACGAAATACATTCGCACATGGATGACGCCGGTTGGGATATCGATCACCCTCAGCTACCACTGGCCTATTGTTGGAAGCCGTGTTAAAGTCCAGTCAATAGAGATTTGACTAGAGATTTTTTGGGTGAGTCGAATTTTTCGATTCCATTGCTTAGGGGGTTTAGAGAAAAGCTTAAAACTGAATTTCCGTATCCCCACCCCCTGCCGTCAATTTTTACAAAAAAACACACGACATCATTTTTGTAGAGGAAAATACGCTCTACATTTTATCTCATTACCTTTTTTTTTCATATTGTTATTATTTTCGAGTTTATTGACGATGATAGCCAAAAAATTAGGGGATGATTTGCTTAAAGCGGGGACAGCGCCAGAAGGGTTGCCTTTTCGACAAAATCCGTCAAATACTTTTTGTAGAGGACTACTCGAGCCACAAAAAACTCTTCATAATATTTATCATAAAACTAATATTTATCGCTGTACAACGCTTCAAACGCCGCAGGAAGCGGAGAAAAACCGTTCTAC
This sequence comes from Pediacus dermestoides, assembly GCA_963942485.1. NCBI lineage: Eukaryota > Metazoa > Arthropoda > Insecta > Coleoptera > Cucujidae > Pediacus > Pediacus dermestoides. Next base: position 16,934,150 of record OZ012626.1, read on the forward strand.
TGCTCCGAATCTCTGTGAGACGTTAATGATATGCGCTGTACTGGAATGTTGAAACAGTAGCAGAACGGTTAAACAATAACAAAAGCACAAAAAATAGTCACAGGCACTTCACCTGGCAACAGATTATACAGGGTGTGTCACGGAGAGGGCCATCGATCTGTAGCTATATGGAAAACTAATTACAGTAGAATTTTGAAAATTTGGTTACCTATCTAATTCAGCTTGCCGGTTTGAACTAAAATGTTTTCACGTTTCACTACTTCCGGTTATACCGGAAGTGGGTGTCAACTTTTCTATTTTAAATGGAATATCTACTTTTTTATGTCATATTTGGATTTGTTGAAAAATTTTAAGGTGACTTTATGTAAAACACTCTATACGAGAAATGCACCGTTTTGGAAATATCCAAGATTTTCTTCATAATAATCGGTATTTTCTTCAATAACTTAAAAAATCATCATTTTAGGTAAAGCACATTATACACATTATCTCCTTATTTTTGAACATAGAATCGATTGATTAGGAAAAAAATTGAGAATTCCATTAAAAAAAAAGAGTTTCTCAACATTTCAATGAACGAAACTCAAATTGATTTTTTGAACACTCTGTATAATATTTTAAAATTTGCATTCACAATTTTAGATAGCTTGTAGATCATATACTTTCATAATGCGTTGAAATAATTAGCTTCTTTGCATTTGCTTTGGAAATAATAACATTTATGTGAGGTCATGAAATTGTCAAAATTTTTGAAAAATCTTGGCTTATTCCAAAACTGCATTTCTCGTATAGAGTTTTTTACATAAAGTCACATTAAAATTTTTCAACAAATCCAAATATGACATAAAAAATTGGGTATCTATTGCATTTAAAATAGGAAAGATGACATCCACTTCCGGTATAACCGGAAATAGTAGAAACGTGAAAATATTTTAGTTCAAACCGGCAAGCTAAATTAGATAGGTAACCAAATTTTCACAATTCTACTGTTATTACTTTTTCATATACAGATCGATGGCCCTCTACGTAACACACCTTGTATAATCTGTCGCCAGGTGAAGTGCCTGTGACCATTTTTGGCGCTTTTGTTATTGTTTGACCATTCTGTTAGTTTTTCAACATTCCAGTACAGCGCATATCATTAACGTCTCACAGAGATTCGGAGCAGTAGAACGGTTTTTCTCCGCTTCCTGCGACGTTTGAAGCGCTGTACAGCGATAAATATTAGTTTTATGATAAATATTATGAAGAGTTTTTTGTGGCTCGAGTAGTCCTCTACAAAAAGTATTTGACGGATTTTGTCGAAAAGGCAACCCTTCTGGCGCTGTCCCCTCTTTAAGCAAATCATCCCATAAGTTTCTGGCTATCATCATCAATAAACTCGAAAATAATAACAATATAAGAAAAAAGGTAATGACAAATAATGTAGAGCGTATTTTTCTCTGCAAAAATGATGTCTTGTATTTTTTTGTAAAAATTGACCGTTAACGAGATAAACAAAAAATAAAAAGTCACCCTTTTTTTAAATGGCGTCCGAACGGCAGGGGGTGGGGATACGGAAATTCAGTTTTAAGCTTCTCTAATGACCCTCTAAGCAATGGAATCGAAAAATTCGACTTACCCAAAAAAATCTCTAGATAGGGTATTTTTTCGCTCTATTGACTGGACTAGTGTTAAAGCTACTTTTTCAAGATTTTTTTTTATTGTTATTAGGAACCCATAATCATGCTCATATTAAATGATAATAAACGCCACCATTCATAGCCTTTATTTGAAGATACCGTGATGCCAAGTTTGTATCTTCAGACCTCTATCTTTTTACGGAGAGGTCGCCGAATTTTTTCACAATTTTTATCTTACTCCTGGTAAGATCTCTTACAACGCTCTATACTCGGAATGCCTTAATTTTGAGACACCCACACCCTGTATAATTAATGGCTCAACTTTTTGGGATAAATTGAAGGATGAAAACACAAAATGTCTAATTTCACTGGTTTTGAAATTATAACAAAAATTCATTTTTTCTACAGTTGGTTTCTTGTAACTTGTCCCTTTCGTCATCGTTTTAATTTTTGTATAACGCATAACGACGTTGGTCGTTTAGGTTTTAGGCAACTATATTCGACTCCCTAGCACTGTCTTTCTCGTTTAATCGTTTTGTGAACATAGAATCTATTTTATAAATTAGAGTATGGTAGAAAAAATAGTATTTACTACTCGACATGAAATTGTTTTTTTTTTCAAATAAAAACGTAATTTTCATATCTTGATGTAAAATATAATATTTTAGTAATATATCGTTTAATTATAAAATATAACAAAAATTACATATTTTGTTATACAGATTTTAATATAAAAACAAGGAGGTCATTAAAAATTCTATGTTAAAATTAACTTCATTCCTCCAACTTCCGCAAGCAACATTATTATAACACTTTTTTCTTAATATTTGTTTTGGCATTATTACGCCGAAACAAATGTACAATAAAAAACAATACTTTTTTTAAAATTAGAAGTAAGGCGAGTGTCACAACAATCAAAAAACCAAAAACATCTAGTAAATAGTACTGATACCAGGGCAGATCCAAACCAGCAACTCTTAAATGTTTAGCACCGTTATGCCTTATAACATATTCTGTCCAATAGACTGCAGTATCTATAGGCTTAATTTGACGGTCCAATAAAATTTTGGAACGAATTTTTACATTTTCTTCATATCTATAGAAAATTGATTATAATATGTAATTGGAATAATTTTTTAACATTACCTTGGGTTTGTAAGAATGTCCATAAGTTTTTCAGTTAATAGTTCCTCATTAACCTCCTCGAATGGGAGCACCAATCCATAACCTGACGTCTCTGCAGTTTTAGCATTCATTTTTTGTTCACCAATGATTGGTATAGCAAGGATTGGAACACCATGGTAAACAGTTTCAATAGTACTGAGTAAACCACCATGCGTTATAAATACTTTTACATTGGGATGTGCTGAAAGACTCGAAGTATATTATTATCCTAAATATGTATCGGTACAACATTTTAATTAGCTATTTACCTAAAATATCTTGCTGGGGCAGCCACTTCTCCAATTTAACATTTGAGGGTTTTCCAGGCAAATCATCAGCGTCCCACTTCCACAAAACTTGTTTTTTGAGTTTAGCAAAAGTGTTCAAAAAAGCTTGTCTGTGTAATTCCGGAAACTGACTGCTTTGTAAATTTGAACCCATACTGAAATAAATTACACCTTCTTTGGCTTCATCCAAAAACTCTTGTAAATGTTTGGGTAATTTCTTGGGAGCCTGTACATGAAAGCCACCAATCTCTATCATATTTGGTACATGTGGTACCGGGTCATTCAAACTAGGATGCGAATTAAGGAAAACCAACGAAGCGTTGTACAAACTGTCTTCAAATGTAGCTCCGGCTGATATATACTGCTGTGCCAGTTGTTTGTGTGCAGGAAACAGAAAGCAATAATGCAAGATGTTGTTTCCAAACCTGTACAATGTGTTGGTAAGCCGGTTCCGGAAATTCATAGGTGCAGATAAACCGGATATAAGTTCTGGAATATAGGATGGAGGTGAGGGATTGCAGACTAAGGGATTGACCCAAGTATTTGCACCGACAGTACTAAATACCACAAGATGTGCACCAAAATGCGGCGCAAGCACCTTGAGAGCATCGTTCATGAATTGTTCGATGACAAGCACATCGAATTTTTCTTTGGAATTTATTAATGCCTTAAAATTAGGCTCATTGAGGGTTCGGTTTGTGAATTCTGGACCTATAGTCAACATAAAGTCCATAATTTGAAAAGGAGATAAATTAGTTCGTTCTTCCATTTTCATTTGATTCATCCATTCTAAAATCAAATCACATAAAATCTAAATATGAAAGTTGCATTTTTTAAAATTAAGTCTGACCTTGGTGAGCTTCTATGAAACCAGAGAGTACAATATTACGGTATGATCCATTTTTTGGTGGGTTTTTATCGACGAATGGACTAACCATAGTTACGTCATGTCCAGCTTCGGCCACAGCTCTTAAATAGGTGTTCCCAAGAATAAAATGGCTTCGAGAAGCCATGTTAAAGATCGCCAAAATTTTTGCTCCATCACCAACAGATAAAAAATTGAACAAAATTACAGAAAAAATGAACAACAGTTGCATATTTAAGCTTGATAGTAACTAACACAAAATATGTTTGTATATTGTGTAAGTTGGGAAAGATTGTGTATTTATTTAATAATGATAACGATATTGATATGGAAACAAATGACAGGCAATTTTTATAGTAGTATCATATCGCGTAAGAATAGTCCAGACGAAAAAAAAAGCGTTTGCGGGAATAATTCAAGTTTTAATTTTTTTATTGATTTAAAGTAAATTTATCGTAGAATGAAGAATAATCGATGAGTTCCCATCGATACAGTGGAAGGTTCCACACTTAAATATTGAAAAAGTACCCTAGAACTTGACGCTCCCCTCGTTTTTCGCATTTTTCGCATTTTTCTCGTAGCTGTTTAATCGGACGTGAAATATGCCCTTAGGTATTCTAAAAACTTCTTTATAAAATTTGCAATAGAAACCATGTACATAATGAATGTTTTTCTCTACCCTTTCCTACCCTTATTATTGAATGAAGTTGGGGGTAATTTTTGCTCAGTGGCAAAAATCGACAAAATTGAAAATTTCATTTGCAATAAATGAAAAATTATTAGATTTACGGAAAAACTGAATAGAATTATATTTGTAGAACAAAGCTTCCTCTACAAAATCCATTTATGGCAAATATTTTTTCTCATACCTGCACGAAAATGGCCACTTTATTTGCGTGAAATGCAAAGTCGGCTTTTCAGGGTATTAGGTACTTGCGGAAAATAAGGAGTGGGGGTAACATTTTTCTCATAATGCGCGTTGATCGTTGAATCCGACAGTCTATGTAGACTAGTGTCACATAGAGGCTTGGCTGGCAAACGGAAGGTCCCGGGTTCGAATCCCAGAAGGACCATTATTTTTTTTGTATTTTACTGGTTTCTATGGTACCGAAAACAATAAAAATGAATAAATAAATGTGATTTTATACCGGGAGATTTTTTTAAGTGAATAATAGGTCAAAAATCTAAAATAAAACACATTTTTGTCGTAGAATTTGGTTATAATGAGTGGGACAAGGACAGATTTATGCGTATTGCAATATGTAAGTGCGACAGAGACTATTTGAAAATTGCTGGAAACCTTCAAAATTTAAAAACGATTTCTACAAGAAATTTAATTTAATTTCTTTAGGAAAAGTAATTGTGGTACTATCCGTATAAGAAAGTCATGTGTTGGACACATCAGCATCAGATATTTTTGAAAAAGTGATCGAGAGCATTTTTATTTTATAGAGGGATGAAATTCCGCACATTTTTTGTTTATTACATTTTTTCATATCTCTTATTGTTTAAATAATATAGCAGCGTAAAATGCAAAAAAGAAGGCAAATCGAATTTTTTCACAATTTTATCATAGTTTTATGAATGAAACGTTTTTTTTGCGTCCTTTTTTGCATTTTATGCTGCTATATTATTTAAACAATAAGAGATATTAAAAAATGTAATAAACAAAAAATGTGCGGAATTTCATCCTCTACAAAAATGCTCTCGATCACTTTTTCAAAATAAGTGAAGAGTTCCGACGAGTTATCCTCAAAAGTCAAACTCACTCTTCTTTTTAAGATGACGGAAAATGAGACGGGAATGGCTTGTCCAAAAGTGGTTTTTTACACACAAAATCTCAAAATCGAAAAAATCAAAGTTACCTACCTAGAGAATGAATGTCTTTGGACAAAATTCAAGGATCTTTCTTGGACCTTATATTCTCGAATCATTGGAATTAAAATCGAATGCTGAATAATGGTTAAAAAAAGTAAAATTCATTGTTTTTTTTTAAATTTATAAGAATCACGTAAGTATACCTAAATAAGAAAGTAAGAGGGTAGGTAAGTAAGTATTTACACTTTAATTGTTATTTTATTATTTTTTATGATGCAAATTATACGAGAAATTAATAAATTATTTTGTTAATCCTCACTGATAAATAAAATTACCTAATCTTATAAATTTTTAAATTATTTTTATTTTGTCTTGTAAGGATCCCCTTGAATTTTTCAAATAAGTTTTTGAGCCTTGAAGTTAGACAACCAACAATTCAATCCGGTATTACTGTCTTTTCTTCTTCTTCGGTATGAGAGTCTCGTTGTCAAAATTAATTTTAAAACCAATTTCCCTAAAAAAACGATTTTTCTGTTAACCTAAAAGTTTTATGCAATTTACTGTGCTGTCAAATGTACGGGAAATATTGTTGTTAATTGTCGTTTAGGGAAATATTTATAAAGCAAAATGCCATCCAAAAAGAAAAAGTACAATGCACGTTTTCCAGCTGTGAGTATCCATGATTTACTAAAAGTTTTTGTTGGTAAATTTTGAAGGGATTTTTAGGGACGAATAAAGAAAATTATGCAAACAGATGAAGAGGTTGGAAAAGTAGCCCAAGCTGTACCAGTTATAATCTATATCCTTTTTATATATCTTATAATTAGTATTCTGAAGTATTTTCTTTGGGAACAAATTCCCATATTATATAAATACCCGACTTGATTCGATTAACAAAATTGTGTAAGGTTTGTTGGTATTTAGTCATTTTAGTAAGTGAACCATTGCTAAGTGCTAGTATCCACCACAAAAAATATTTTAGGTAAATTTAACGGTTTTACTTTCCTATTAAATTAAAAAGTACCTACCTACCTATTTTGGTTATGCGATAGGTATGCTGATTTTTGTCGACTTCGAGATTGGTGAGTTTACACGTTTAGTCGGTCCGTGAACCTATTTTGATAACGATAACTATAAGAAAACACAGGAAATGAACTAAGTTTCATATTCAGGATTTTGATTTGAACAACATTGTAGCTAAACATATTGAGAGTAAGTTTGCGCGTTTAGTAAAAACGAAATGGAAATATATTTAAATAATGTGTCTTTGCTTTGAAAAAAAACCTTGAACAGTGCAAAAGTGCTTCTTTTAACTTTATACGGCCTAATTAAAATATTAAAAATATACGAATTCAAAGGATACCCAGTTTATTTTCTTATCTTACAATTTGTTTAAAATTATTATCACTGAATTTTTCCGGGTGTTTTTTCGGTACAACTCAAAATATTGCGGAATCGTTTACTGATATGAAGGCAATCGATCTCTCCCTATTGTACCAACATAAAATAATAATGAAATGAATTTGCATTAATATTAATAAAACATCGGGTGTGGACAGCCAATAAGCACACGTATTTTCCAAAGATCAGAACTATATCCGAATGGTATTAATGTGCTGGACACGTCACATATTTTTTTTATTCTGAACAATTATTTCAAATAAAGTTTCTTGATATCTTGAACAGAAACGACAGTTTACCTCTCGGTTGACCCGAACAGATTTTAATTATTTAATAAAAAAATGACACCATCTAGCTACCCAATTTGCTACGATTTCATTTTTATTTTTGATACCTAGAGTTTTTCTTATAAAATTTTTTCATAACTTGCCCCAAAAAGCGAATTCGATTCTTAAGCTGTTATGAGTGCCCTCTTAATGTTTTTAAATTCGATTGAATTAGAAATCAGTTATAGATCATGCAAGACCTGAATCCAGAAAATCATGTTGATACTCACATTTTTTTGTCATTTACTCTATTAAAATACAATGAAATTGTCTGGACAATTCGCTAGTCGTGTGGCACCACCTTTACTTGAAAATCATGTGCAGACTTTTTTTGTAGAGAATTTGTGTTTAATTTTGAATACCGCCATACATTGTTCGACAGAGAGAAAGCGATTTATTTTGTAAAAACCAACTTATTATACCATATTCCTAATTTGCATGTATAAAGCACCGCCACTGGGGGGAGGAGATTTTGTTGTTTTTCATGGCCTCCAGATTTAACCATACAAAAAATCTTACAAAAGACCCTATATAACTTTAACAAGGGGCAACAAATCTAACAAAGTAAAGTCGAAACTCAATGTTACTCGTGTTCATAAACATTATTAAATAAAATAATAAAAATATATCTAATAAAAGATATGCAGTTATTTTTCGAATATATTCCTTAACAGAAAAATACCTCGAACGCTGGAGCTGTTCGTTGAATCACTTTTAACAAAATCCACACAAATAACTCAGGCAAGGAACGCCAAAACCTTGACGCCGTCCCATATGAAACAATGTATATTGTCCGAGAGTCGTTTCGATTTTCTAAAAGACTTAGTGAAAAATATCCCTGATGCAAGCATACAAGAGGATAACGAAAACAACGCAATTTTTGATGATAGCAATTTAGAGTTCCGCAGCAGTGAACTCATGGAACCTACAATAAATCCACAAAATAATCCGCCCACTATATCTCCTGGGATGCCTGCAGCAAATTTCTACCATGAACAAAGCTCATCATCAAGTAGAACACCTGTCATACAGTATGGACCGAAGATAACCCAACCTACGCCCCGGATAGTAACATTAGATGACGATGACGATGGTGATGACGATGAAGACGAGGAGCCTCAGTTGCGTATAACTGTAGCACCAGACGAAGTGATGCGAAGTAATAGTGGTAGTAATAGTGCATCGGCAGTAGCGGCGGCAACGGCAATTAATTGCAGTACTGTGCCGCCACTTATACCGATTTCCCATAATATGTACGGTCAAAATACGGGGGACAATTTATGCATTGATGAAGACTATGATAATTAACAACAATCATTTGTATGGAGGACAAAAGTTTTGTTAGTGCATAATATTTAGGCGAAGCATTTTTTGTGTATATAAACATTTTTATGTTCTTTCTTTTATAAACCAAAATTGTCTTTACTTGTATTTGATGTTGTCTTTTATTTACTTACCACAATATTTAATGTTAATTTCTATGATAATGTGATGTGTAAAACACATTTACTTTTGTATAATTTTGAAAAATAAATTTAATAATGTACTGCTATTGTTTATCCACCAATTGTATATTTTAGCCTTTAGCATTAACAAGCAACTTACTCCCATTTCTGTTCTCAGGGCGCAGCGGTGGCTCGAGGAAATAGTTGGCAAGATGCGTAAATGTTTAAAAATTATAGAAAAAAATTAGTAGGTACATAGTTCATAAATTATGAAAATAATAAACTTCTGAGGGCTTTCAAAAGTTATTCCCGTTTTCAGTCTAAAGTGTTGACTGTACAGGGTGGAGCATTTTCGATGGGATTACAGGGTATCTAGGGTTTCTGTTGAAGTTAGAAAAAAACGGATAGCACATTTTTAAGACAAATTGAATGGTGAAAACACGAAATGTCTACCTTCTTTTGTTTTTGAGTTACAAGCAAAAACTGATTTTTTACCGAATTTCTCAAGTCAGTGTTTCTCGGTTAATTGAAAAGTTAGAAAAAAATACTTTGTATGTTTTTTATAGAGATTTTAATTTGAAACAAGAATATATATTCAAATTTTAATTCCGTTTAATTGTTTTTGAGTTATGACATAAAGTTGTATTTTTTTAAATGGAAACCATAGTTGGCTATGGATTCATTAGAAATTATTTTTTCTCAGCTTTCCAAAAATATATAACATCATATATTTATTTTTATAAATAACGAAGTTATTGCATATTTTCAGTTTAAAAAAGAATAAATCTATTATAGGTGTGCCGTGATTGATCTGTTTGTGAAACAAATGACTGTCTCAGCTAACGTGTTACGAAAACTAAAAATTACAATAAAAGAAACATTTTATTAAACAAATAATTAAACGTTGTTCCTATTTAAAATTGGTTTGGTTATTTGTTTAATAAAATGTTTCTTTTATTGTAATTTTTAGTTTTCGTAGCAAGTTAGCTGAGACAGTCATTTGTTTCACAAACAGATCAATCACGGCACACCTATAATAGATTTATTCTTTTTTAAACTGAAAATATGCAATAACTTCGTTATTTATAAAAATAAATACTTATATGATGTAATATATTTTTGGAAAGCTGAGAAAAAATCCTTTCTAATGAATCCATAGCCGACTATGGTTTCCATTTAAAAAAATACAACTTTATGTCATAACTCAAAAACAATTGAACGGAATTCAAATTTGAATATATATTCTTGTTTTAAATAAAAATCTCTATAAAAAACATATAAAGTATTTTTTTGTAACTTTTCAATTAACCGAGATACACTGACTTGAGAAATTCGGTAAAAAATCAGTTTTTGCTTGTAACTCGTGTTTTCACCATTCAATTTGTCTTAAAAAGTTGACCCAAAAATGTACTATCCGTTTTTTTCTAACTTCAACAGAAACCCTAGATACCCTGTAATCCCATCGAAAATGCTCCACCCTGTACGTTAAAATCGTATTCGCGGCTTATATGGCAAAAAAGTTAATACGGTGCCTTGGAGAGGACTCAGATTATTGGAAACAATCGAATATTCAATAGAATTTTTGAAATAAAATTGGTAGTATAAAAATATAGCTAATTTAAAAGACTCAAGTGTTTCTAGCATAATTAAGATATGATACTTTTAATCAAACCTAAGCCTCAGCTTGGGCGATGTCAAGAAAAAATATTTACTGAATTTGATTTGCTTTATGATGTAGACTACATTTTTGTATACCAAATAATGTGTTCCCCGTCAGGGGGTTAGTATACCACAACCCTTTAAAAATAAAAAAATCGTACCTAACTGGTCAACGGAGTAACGTCAAGAAAAAAATGTAACCCTAGCAAGTATCAGAAAGCAATGAAATTATCAGGTATAAAAATTTCAAAATAATTTAATCATAACAGAATATGATATTCTTGTCTAACAAAATTATTTTATAATAATCGTTTTGTAAAAGTGAACTACATGGTACATTATTTAGGAGTACCTATGCCGACGTCGAAAAATAGAATAATTGAAATAATGAATTGTGAAGAACTTGTGAATATTGCAAATTGTAAGACTAAACCTACAATTCAATAAAAATTGATAAATCAAGAAAAAAGTTATAATTGGCAAGACGAGCAACATTCTTTAAGTTACATGTGTATAATATAGTACGTATCTACATCCTACACCATGTAAAATAATGATCTAAATAATAAATATGATATAATGCACCTTATTGATACGACTGAAATCCCAATTACACTGCAATTGAATATCGCAGGTTATTTTCTGCAAAAAAATTACACTTATTATGTACTTATTCTACTTTAGAAATCATTATTCACAAAGTAGTTTACTACTTCTGCTGCAGTGTTACAGTCCTTTCCTTTCTAAAAAAATCCGAAATGGCTGAAATCAAGATTCAAAATTCCTTTAACTTTGCAAGTATTGCTTTAAAGCTTGTAGGTATAGGGATACATTTTGGCAACAAATCAAATTGGAAAACCCAAGCACTATACAAAATTTACTCCGTCGCTATCTTTATTTTCATGGGCATATACAATTTGTCGCAACTATTATTTTTGTTAAACAAAGTTACTAGCATTGAAGCCATGTCTAATTGTTATGTTGTCTTCATTAGTTTTCAAACCTTCTACAAATTTCTAATATTTGGCCACCACATACCAGATGTAGACAAGATCTTATCGCACTTGGAGAACTTTAAACCAAATAACCTACAACAAAAGAAAATGTTACTCAGAACTATAAGAATTTCTAATTTTGTTGTAATTTTTCTGAATGTCTTGAGTGTATTGACTGTAACAACGTTTCCATTTCAACTGTTATTCAAAGAAAATCCAGAACTCGTTACAGAGGGTTGGTTTCCGTTCGATATGAACACCAATAAAGGTTTGGGGTTTGCTAATGCGATTCTAATACCTGGAATGTATCATACTGGTATAACAGCAGCTACAATTGACTTTGTTTTGTGTATTTATATGTCGACGATCATTGTCCTTTGCAAAATTTTATGTGAGGACCTGTCTAATGTTGGCTGGCAAATTAATACCTCAGAGAACGCAAACGAGGATCAATTGCAGAAGTGTATAAAATTTCATAAAAATTTAATAATGTAGGTTCTAATATATGTACTTACTTGTCCAATAGTTTATTTATGATTTACGTGTTTTAGATTGTCGAATTTAGGAAGAAGGATGTTAAGCAATTTGTCTTTTGGTCACTTTACAGTTGCTAGTATTATCATCGGTTGTTTACTGTTTCGGCTATATTTGGTTTGATACTCATAAATTTATAGAAGCCCCAGAAATGGTGTCAAAATGTATAAAAACATTTTATGTTAGAAGACCCTACAAAGATATTCACTCTTAAAATTGTAGCTTAATATAGGTAGGTACGAATTTTAACAGTATATTGTAATACAAGTGCGGAAAACGCATCATGACAATACGAGTGAGAAATTTGTAACGCGAGCGATAGCGAGTGCTGCAATCACACGAGTATTGTCATGGGCCATTTCCGCAAGCGTGTTACATACGATTTTTTCTACGAAAACGTGGAATTCGTAAAAAATAAAATTATTTGTAAATCTTTTTCTAATTAAAAAAAACATCAAGTGATTTTGTTGTCATAGAACTGAAAGCTCCTAGCTGTTGACAGTTTATAAATTGTGTCCTGTCATCGAAATAATTTTGATTTTGAGATCAAATTACGTGAATATAAACATGGAGTTTCAAAACTAAAGCGAAAGCGATGAACTAATGTGCACTCCTCCGGTTGTTAGATATTAAATAAATGTTACAATTATAACTAAATGTAAGTACTTCTTTATGTTTTTGTTTGCGTGCGGAAAGTTTAAAAAATGTGTGCGGAAAAAAATTTCCACACTAATTTTCCGTACTAGTTTTTCAAAAGCCTACTTTCAAGTTCGATTATCTTGTCAGAAAAAACGTCATTCCGCATTTTCGTAGAAAAACAAATTTAGACCTGGCTTTTTCAGTTTCCATATTTTTATATGTCGAAAAAAAAAGAAAAAAATCATTTCTAACTCTTTAAAATGTTGAATCACTGTAGTGCTGGTGACCCTTGAACCAAAATAAAACATACATATATTGTCTTATAAAGAAACACACAAACGATCGTCGAATAGAATATAAATCGAAAGCAAATTGAATGTGAAAATCACCTTTCCACAAGATTCGAATGGTATAAACTTAGGTCGATCCAAATCGAAGAACTCAAATCGTTCGGCTCAAAAAAATGAACTCGCTCAACTGACACATATTTGTAAGTTTTCGGATGCTTAGAAATGGTTTTAAATTTTGAAAAAATCAATTAATGACATTCACCCCAAAATTATGAAGATCATCTGAACCATAAATGTTTTTCTACTCTTATACAGGGTGTTCAAAAAAAGGGTTAAAGTTTTTAAGGGTATGTAGCATAGACCGAAACAAGTCGAAAAGTCTTAATAAGCATATAGGTCCGCGAATCCACGGTTACGGAAATATGAGCGATTTCATGTTTCTGCTACTTTAGTTAAGAAGAGAAGAAGGACCTCTTGCATGGCCTGCTAGGTCACCTGATTTAACCCCATTCGACTTTCTTCTTTGGGGTTATTTAAAAAGTTTAGTGTATAGCGTACTTCTAAATAACCTGGACGAATTAAGACGACGGATTGATCCAGAAGTGTAAACGATTCGGCAAACGGCTGGAATTTTAGAAAGAACCCGAATTTTCTTAGAGCGAACGATGCACTGCTTGCATCAAAATGGAGGGGGACACTTTAAACATCTTTATTAATGTAATTATCTTTAAATGAATTATTTTGTCACAAAATCTATTAAAAATAAAAAACATTTACTTAACTAAAGTACTAGAAAAATGAAATCGCTAATATTTCCGTAACCGTAGATTTGCGGACCTATGTTTATTAAGACTTTTCTACTTGTTTCGGCCCACACTACACACTGTAAAACGTTTACCCTTTTTTTGAACACCCTGTATATGAAAATAGCCATTTTTCCATGATATACTCTAAATGAAACTTCTATTCTATTCTATTAGAGAATAGAATATTTTCTCACCAGGGAAATTTTGTTATTTTCTCTCAGAGGAGAGAAAATAACAAAATTTCAAATCTATGATTTTCTTCGGCCCGTACTTTATGGCCGAAACAAATATACAGGGTGATCAGTAATTGGCGCACTCGGAGTATACTGTGATAAACTTTATGTTTTAAGAATGCTGTAAGTCCTTTCTTTACAAAGATATGACCATTTTTGGGTAAATAAAAGTGGCAACTCTGCATTGAACATGTGAATAGGTTCGGAGAGAAAAATATCTGATGTGTCCAACACATGACTTTCTTATACGGATAGTACCACAATTACTTTTCCTAAAGAAATTAAGTTAAATTTCTTGTAAAAATCGTGTTTAAATTTTGAGGGTTTCCAGCAATTTTCAAATAGTCTCTGCCGCACTTATTGCAATACGCATAAATCTGTCCTTGTCCCACTCATTATAACCGAATTTTACGACAAAAATGTGTTTCATTTTAGATTTTTGACCTATTACTCACTTAAAAAAATCTCCCGGTATGAAATTACATTTATTTATTCATTATTATTGTTTTCGGTACCATAGAAACCAGTAAAATAAAAAAAATTAGGATCCGTTCCTTCTGGGATTCGAACCCGGGACCTTCCGTTTGGCAGCCATATAATGAGACACATGGTCTACCTCGACCATCGAATTCAACTTTCAACGCGCGCTATGAGAAATATAAAGTGTTTTAAGAATATCTAGTTTTTTTGAAATTTTTTTGACGGAATTTCAAAAAGAAGTTCAAACAAAATTTGTTCAAAATTCAATTCTAAATCAATGTTAAAGAATAAAAAAATCTCATAAATTGTTTATTTTTCAAGATATTCCTAAAAAACCTAACAATGTCTTCAGGTAACTGTCACTTGTTTTGGTGCTAGATGAAAAACATTGAATGTGGCACCCACAATTTTGTTCAAACTCTTAAATATGAAATTTGAATCAAATCCAATAAGTCGTTTTTGAGTTATGGTGGATACAGACAGACAGACAGACAGACAGACAGACACACAGACACACAGACACACACACAGACAGACATCATGGCGAAAATGGTCAGAATGGATTCAGGGGCCCTCAAAACGTGTAAATCCATCAAAATCTCGAAGTCGAAAAAAATCACGATTACTATACTTCCTTATACTTCGTATAAGAAAGTAAAAAGAGAAACGTTCAATATTTTATGGTGCGAGAATTTATAGAAACGTCAAATTAATTTAGTACTGTCAATTTTATTATAAAACAGAAAAAACAATTGATATTCATTAATAATATTTTTCTATGAAAATGCGGAATGACGTTTTTTCTGACAAGATAATCGAACTTGAAAGTAGGCTTTTGAAAAACTAGTACGGAAAATTAGTGCGGAACTTTTTTTCCGCACACATTTTTTAAACTTTCCGCACAAAAACATAAAGAAGTACTTACATTTAGTTATAATTGCAACATTTATTTAATATCTAACAACCAAAGGAGTGCACATTAGTTCAGCGCTTTCGCTTTAGTTTTGAAACTCCATGTTTATATTCACGTAATTTGATCTCAAAATCAAAATTATTTCGATGACAGGACACAATTTATAAACTGTCAACAGCTATGAGTTTTCAGTTCTATGACAACAAACTTACTTGATGTTTTTTTAATTAGAAAAAGATTTACAAATAATTTTATTTTTTACGAATTCCACGTTTTCGTAGAAAAAATCGTATGTAACACGCTTGCGGAAATGGCCCATGACAATACTCGTGTGATTGCAGCACTCGCTATCGCTCGCGTTGCAAATTTCACACTCATATTGTCATGATGCGTTTTCCGCACTTGCATCACAATATACTATTTTTGTCGATCGTTTATTAAAGATCTAGTTAATGTAATAAAAGGAGTGTATTAATAACTCAGTTTAATGCATACATGCACATTAAAAACATTGTTGAGATTATGAGATTTGCTAGGTAACCAACAATATATTATATTATTGAAGCATGCATTTGGAACTGACACCTGCCGAAATTAATTAATTATGTCAGTGGTATTTTGACTTATTGCATATTATGTCATAATTTGGATTTTGCCATGGTACAAAATTAGATTATTTTCATTCTAATAAAGAGCGATCGACAAAAAAATATTGTAATCAACATGAGTGTTAATCGGCGATTAATAATCTCGACTCATTAACGCGTTCGCTGCGATCACGCGTTAAAATCGTTTCGATTATTAATCGCTCTTATTAACACTCTTGTTAATTAAACTACTATTTCATGGCAATAGAAGGTACCTATATATTTTAGTTTATCCCAAGGATAGTTTGAGAGGTTGCCAAACTTCAAATTTCTCTCAAATTTAGGTATTTTATTAAATTTTAACATTTTCAATTCGTTTGTATTAGAGGTTTTGTGAAAAAAATTGAACAAATCCTATTACATTTTCTCCAGACATTATAGTAGCATGAATTATTCACTCATTTTTGACTTGGTTATTAAAATAATTAGCTTGTAACTTCGATGAGGGAAACTCTATAACTCGGAAACTAACCATCAGATTTAATTTTTCTTTGCAGATTATCCTTAGTTTTAATGTGTTCTATAACGCCCTGTATTCGGAGTGCGCCAGTTACTGATCACCCTGTATAGTTTCGATAGAGGCAGGCGGAAAAAAAGTACTTTCTAATCCAATTTATAAATTACAGTATCGTACAAATTCTCATCTTACGAAAAAAACAGTAGGTATATTTTACAACGAGACATGAAAATAACGTTGTTTTTTAAACAAATTTTAATTTAAACAATAAAATCTTATACCGTCTTTATCTGCATTTATCAATGGATTTCTATCGTCTAATTCCTGTTCAAAATATTGAATTAAATATACCACTTATTTTTCATTTGCGTTAATTTAACTGCTTAGACATTTGTTCAAACAAATGCGTAAACAAAACTGGCAAATTTAAATTTGATAATAATGTGTTAACAGTCACAGTTGTACTTTTGTACTTCCTAATCTATTTTATATATTACAATCCCATAGAAGAAATAGTTTTCATTTCTCGACATGAAATACTCGCAGCTCATGGACGAATTCTCACCTCACGAAAAAGAACATTATTTTCATGTATTATTTGTAACGGGTATCCAATAAGTCTTTCAGTCAGGGCGGCTATGGAGTATTTTTCGTTTCATTAATAAACACAAAACTTAAAATATAATTTTCATGTAACCATCATAAAACATTACTTGTGTCGTCTTAAATGACGTTTTGCTTCAGTTGAGGTTGTAATAACGGTTTAAGTTTTGTGTTTATTAATGAAAAGCAAAACACTCCACAGCTACCCTGACTGAAAGACTTATTGGACACCCGTTAGAATAGGTAGGTATACTATTTTTCATTATGTAATACTAATATACATATTTGTAGCATTCCATCCTTCACTTAGTTGCACGGTCGTAATAAAACTAATAAAAGAGTGATAGAGCATCTCGAAATTCACTGTACTCGAAATGAGTGATAATGCGCATGTATTTGATTCTATTTCGAGTGTGCAAGCGAGAGGTTGCTATCGTATGCACCGTAATGTTTGCGCCCCTTTTTTCTTAATGCTAGCAATTACATAGGTATATGCTATTCTTATAGCACTTAACTTTAAAAGCGAATATCTTTGTAAGGTTACCTCGGATAATTTTTTTAAACGATATGATTTTCACTAAATCCATCCAAATCAGAGAGATCGCCCACCACTTCTGGGACACACTGTATAATAATCCTACTATGTAGCACTGTAGAATTGTAGATTATAAAGTTTACCATTATCCGAGAAATTCTAGTCCACCTAGAAAGTTTGCAGAAAAAAGGAAGCGCAAAACTAACTTCTACATTTTTTAAAATTAAAGAAAAACATTTTAATTATTTGCTTATACAACGTCCGTTTGATTGAAAACATTTTATCAGGCATTCTCAAAAATGTTGACAAAAGTTCGTTCCTTGTCGAATTGGTAAGTTTACTTTGTATAAAAAAGTAAATAAGTTTTTTATAATATACGTACAGCATAATAATGCTGCCAAAATGAAAAAATAATCGGTCTGGCACTCCAAAGTGGTTGTCAAAGCTCCAAAATGTGGCCAAACTATCAGTTTATCATGAAACCAACGTCTTTTAATAGTCAATACACAAATTATTTTCTTAATAAAAAATGTGTTTGCCTTAACGGTTAAATCCATTACCTATAAAATTTCTACAAAGTTATACAGGGTAAATCTAAAAGAATCTAACATCAAAGGAGGCTGTGCATTTTTCATGTATTAGGATTTGCCACCTCTCACAATCAGTAGTGAATCATTGAATATCTTTTTAATACAACTAGTATCCATTGGTCAGATCGGCATTTAGGTACATTAAACGTTTTCTCTTTGAGATTACCCAGTAATTTTAAATTTATTAAATATCACAGCCCACTGGGATGTTATATTCTTTTATAATGGCTCTGTACAATAAGAAGCCCAAAAATTTGGAAAAAAGAACTGACTCTCAAGAGTTGTTGTAATAACATGTGGTTTCGAATTTAATTTTTAAAGTCTAATTACAATTTTGTTTCTCAAAAATATCTGTGCGTGTGCAAGCAAATAAATTTAATTCAAGGAGAATATCTCCAACCTTAGTAATCAATTAGTCAAAACCATCTTGTGTTCCTTCTTAGTAAACTTTTTAGAATTAATTATACATATAATAATTGCTTTTGATTATACAAGTGTCTTATAAGTCACGAAAGAAATGTTAGGCACGAGAGCTTGTTCGAGTGGGCAAATTTTTCTTGAGTGACTTATTTGCTGTGTAGGCACGAGTGTAATACATAGTTTTATCCAACACTTCCTTCTGTAACACTTCATAAAAGTCTTAAAACATCATCAAAACCCAAAAACTGATTGCCATGTGGTAGCTATGACAAATTGTTTGTTTACTGTTTAAAAAACAGTTTAATTATGGGTTCATAAGGCCGCTAGTGTTTTATAGACCACATAAGATATTCAAAATTGGCATTATTATGACTTCATAATAAACAGGTGTTGAATAAATATATTATTTCATTCTCTATTATTTCTAGTGATAATGGAATATTCTATGCAGTTTGCCTATCTTGAGAACGGGAACACATTTTTAACACTATACCTAAGTCCCTAAGTGACATTTTCTATTGGTTGGTCATACAATATTTTTTTCTCCTTTCGGTTTTTGAGTTATTCACTGCTTATCTAAGGCAATAAATACATTTATATCGTACAGTACCTAGTTGCACAAATAATGTTATATGTATATTGTTACGGAATTTATCTGTTAAATCCCGGCCGAGTATTATAAACATTTTAGTTTTAAACTAGGAGATTATTTAAACAATCGCACGCTTTAACAAAATCACTTTATTTCACACTAATAACATAACTCAATACAACTAACTATATCGCAAGGTGTCACAAAGTATCGCTGTCTAAACACTACTGAACGTCCCTTGCATGCACCCCTTATTTACGAGTATATGTGAACACATGGAACGTACTCGAATTATCTAGATATGGAACGTCTGGATGACTCTGGAAGCATGACATCATTGGGCAGTGATTTCATCCACGCGTATACAGAGTCGTATCATTGCCCCTTCCTTAAGCCTGAACGTCCCGGTCAGCCAAACTGTTCCTTCCATGGTAACGCGTCAAACGATTCAAGTGAACCACTATCATCTTGGATTTGGGACTTTGTTGGATACGATAGACTACGTCAATGATCCTTTTTATAACGATGTACGGGCCTTCCCAGAATGGATGAAGCTTCGGAGATCTTCCTTTCTTCCTTTGAGGATTATACAGCCAAACCGAATCTCCGTTCTTAAACCCATCTGAGTTGACTCTTAGGTCGTATCTGGTTTTCATCCTGTCTCTTGCCAATTTAATCTTCTCGCGAACCAGGTCGTGGACATTGCGTAATTCAGTTTTTACTTCATCAGTATAGTCCTCTACATATAATGGTTCCTTACTGGGTGAACCAAAAGTTAAATCGCAGGGTAGACGAAGTTCCCTTATAAGAACTATTCGGGCGGGAGTTTGTCCTGTTGTGTCATGGATTGCCTCTCTATATGCCATTAGAAATATGGAGATGTGTCTATCCCAGTCTCGTTGATGGGTGGCCACAACCTTGGAAAGGTGTTCCTCCATAGTCCTGTTAAATCTTTTCACGATTCCATCAGATTGTGGATGCAGAGCGGTTGTTCTGGTTTTTCGTATTCCCAGTAATTCACAAATCTTTTGTAAAACCCCTGATTCGAAATTCCTTCCTTGGTCCGAGTGTAACTCCAACGGTACTCCGAATCGACATACCAGGTTCTCCACTAGTACTCTAGCCACAGTTATAGTCTCTTGATTAGGAATGGGGTAAGCCTCAGGCCATTTGCTGAAATAGTGCAACTAGCATGTATTTGTTGCCATCATCAGTAGTTGGAAAAGGACCCGTCAATCGCAATTCTCTCAAATGGGGCGCCTACGTTGTACTGCTTCATGGGGCCTCTACTTCGAGTTTTGGGACCCTTACTAGCTGCAGGCTGAAATTGTCCACGATATCGGCTATCAACATGGTTTGCCTTAGACACAATCTTCCCATCTTTAACATCTGCTTTTCCGTGGACTTTGTCCCTATCTCCAGTAGCCGTACGCAAAATAATCGAACTAGAAATTGGCTTAACTCTCATTATTGGCAAAAGATTAGGTCTCATGATTGACATAGTAGCGCCTGTGTCAAATGTAAATACACATTTCTTCAGGAAAATTTCCCCGTCTAGTAGAAGACTGTTCTCTCCTATCCGAAGCTGGGAAACAGTCAAGAGCCTGGGGGCACCACACCGGCAGCCAACACTTGCCCCAAACTGTTGGCTGATTCTAGTTTTCCTGCGGCTGGTGTTAGTATTGGGCTCCTGATGTTGAGGGCCCTGGCTGGCGACAATTTCTCCTCATATGTCCTGGCCTACCACAATTAAAACAAGTGGGCCTTCCGCTTCGGATATTGCCTTGCTGTGTTGTTCGTCAAGGAATAGTTCCTCCATTCTTGCTAATGATCCTTTTGGATCAACTTGACTTTCTTCTAGGTTAACCCCGCGAACCCTATGAGTTGGGCGTGAATCGTGGTAGGCGGCTTCTACTTCCAGGGCATGTATCAAAGCTTCGCTACTCTGTTTATGTCTTACTAATCGCAAAATTCTTTTGACTTCGTTGTCCCTAATGTAGTAAAAGATTTTAAATATTTGAAATACTCGCGCCAAACGTCAACTGAAGTGAAGTTGCCCCCCTCTTCCGGTAACTGACTTCCTGTTGCGTTTGCGTGGAGTCTGTATTATTATTATGATGTATGTATTTATGGCAGGTAGCACGCAAGTGGTGCTGCAAACTTTAACCCAAGTGATTTTTAAATAAATTCGAAATCATCGAGTACTAGTGCTTTTTTTTTAATAAGACACCTACAAATTCAGGTGTGGGGTTCGCAACAAACCCCTTTAAGTGAATATTTTTGTGTTTTATGGAAATTTTATGAAGAAACCACATGATGACATCGACCAACCCGCAGAGTAATACAGCTGCAAACACTTCAACTTCGCCAATACCTCCACAACAGCAACAGACTGGACTCGAGACTGGAATTACATTGGATGATGTAGTAATTTCCGCGGTACGTGCAATTAATTTACATGAAGGCGGAAAAGTAAACAGTAGTGAATTGGCATCGCTTATTCCAAAATATAGTGGCGCAGCCGATGAAGATATCAATGCTTGGTTTAGGAGAATAGAAGCTGTACGAATTCGTTATGATCCAGAAGAAACTAAAATACTTTTGGTACTTATTGGAAAATTAGATGGTGCAGCGCTACAATGGTTCCATTCTAAGCCCGATCACGCAAGTTTATCATATGATGAAATAAAAATCGAAATGGAAAATATGTTCTACATACGTGAAGACACTATCCAATTTATGAAGCGTTTTGAAAGCCGTAGATGGAGAAAAAGCGTAAAGTTCAATAGCTATTTTATGGACAAAGTAGCCCTTGGAAAATATCCGTGACTTAGCGTCACAGAAAATTGTTCAGACCGCCGAGGAAAATAAGTTTTATTTTGATAAAAAGCATAAGAAGCCTGCAAATTATCAAGAAGGAGATTATGTCATGATAAAGAATTTTGATTCTACTCCGGGAATGTGTAAAAAGTTCATGCCGAAATATCGAGGTCCTTACGTTATTAAAAAAGTTTTAGGAAATGATCGTTACATAATTACCGATATTGAAGATAATCAACTATCTCAAATTCCTTACGAAGGAGTTAGTGTTTCAGACAATATGAAGCTTTACAGTAAACGAGATTAGTTTATTTATATAAAAAAAAAAAAACTTATGACTTATGAAATATTTTATGAACCTTATGAACCTTATGTCTTATGTTCTCCTGTATTTTTATTATGGACCTTATGATCTTATGTACCTCATGAACTTATGTACTTTATGTTTTTGTGAATATTATGTTTTGTGAATATTATGTCTCCTTTATATTTAGATTATTTAGTATAATTAGTATTCTTATTTTTGATTTTGTATGTTAAACATGATTTAATTTTCATGATGATCGTGGTCGATCATATTTATCAGATTGGCCGAATTGTAGTAAAAGATTTTAAATATTTGAAATACTCGCGCCAAACGTCAACTGAAGTGAAGTTGCCCCCCTCTTCCGGTAACTGACTTCCTGTTGCGTTTGCGTGGAGTCTGTATTATTATTATGATGTATGTATTTATGGCAGGTAGCACGCAAGTGGTGCTGCAAACTTTAACCCAAGTGATTTTTAAATAAATTCGAAATCATCGAGTACTAGTGCTTTTTTTTTTTAATAAGACACCTACACTAATTCTTTCAATAAACGTTTGAGTTGCCAGCTGCTGTTGGAAATCTATCGGAGCATCAGGATAGGCGAGGTGAATGAGGCGTTGGACCTCGGCCTCAAACTCTTGAAGACTTTCCCTTTGATTCTGGCTTCTTAATTTAGTCTGAGTTTGATATACTTGCCTCAGGTGCTGGTCTCCGTACCTTCGCTCTATTGCAGATATTAACGCAAAGTAACTACTTTGCTTATTTTCGGGAATAGTTTGCAAAAGATCTAAAGCTTTTCCCCGCATTGATACTACTAAAGACGTTGCCATCTCTTCCTCGGACCAGTCGTTGGCGGTAGCAGCAGCCTCGAATTGTCTTCGGTACATTGCCCTGGAAGAAAGACCGTCGAATGTAGGTGGTTTGAGTCGGGAGCCTGTAGAAGTCGTGACATGGCCAATTCGCCAATGGCCATCCTCCCTTATTTTTTTGAACAATTTCGATAATTTGGTTTCAAAGTCCTTTACATTATTGTCTACATCTCCTTTAACAAGAGTAATTTCTTCTTTGACCTGTGTAATTTCTTCGTTAATTACTTCTTTAACCTGTGTAATTTCTTCGTTAAAATTACTTCTTTAACGATAATTATTTCTTCATGACATTTATTTCTTCTTGGCGGCGTACTTCCTGTTCTTTTAGAATTATTTTTAATTCGGCCTTATCTTCCTGTCTATTCTTTTCTTTTTCTTCTTGTCGTCTTCTTTCTTGTTCGTCCTTTTTTTCACGACGACGTTGTTCTTTTTTTTCTTCTTTTTCGCGAAGTTTGTCTTTTTCTTCTTGTCGTATTCTTTCTTGTTCGTCTTTTTCTTCGCTTCGAATTCTTTCTAGTTCATCTTTTTCTTCACGTCGGCGTTGCTCTTGTTTTTCTTCGAACTGTGCAAACATTTTCATCATGAGTTCCGCAGCGGAATCCATTTTTGCTTTTTCTGCAGTGCTACTCCGGGTTTTAGGCATTAAAAATTTATACAGTAGAATGTTCTGGATTTTGAAGAAAATAATCTGGGTCAACTGTATTATCTTGAAAATTTCGTTCAGTTGATACAATTTCTATAACTAGCCGTAGAAACCGAAAGAAGCCAATCGAATGTTCTACAATTTCAATATAAATCCACAAAAATGTTTCAAATAGGTTGGTAAACACTACACAACAACGTACACCTTGTTAAACTACGATAGAACGTTCTAGAAGTGGATAGAAACAAATCGGATGATAAACACAGCAACACGCACTTCGTTAAGTCACGGTAAAACGTTTTAGAAGCCGATGGAAATAAATGGAATTTTCTAGCAAAAGTGGTAGAAATGTCTTAATTACTCGTTAATCACAAAACACTATAATCGTCTTCACTAATTTCACTTCTGACACCAATTGTTACGGAATTTATCGGTTAAATCCCGGCCGAGTATTATAAACTTTTTAGTTTTACACTAGGAGATTATTTAAACAATCGTACGCTTTAACAAAATCACTTTATTTCACACTAATAACATAACTCAATACAACTAACTATATCGCAAGGTATCACAAAGTATCGCTGTCTAAACACTACTGAACGTCCCTTGCATGCACTCCTTATTTATATGTGAACACATGGAAGGTACTCGAATTATCTAGATATGGAACGTTTGGATGACTCTGGAAGCATGACTTCATTGGGCAGTGATCTCATCCACGCGTATACAGAATCGTATCACTATGATATCAAGAGCCAATTTTTCAATCAATGGTAATCCCTCTGCTACTTAAGGAAATTAACTTAGGTTAAGGATAACCATTGATAGAAAAACTAGGCCTAAGGATTGATTCTGCAGTTGACGATTAAAAATTATAGATACAATTATTGTAACAATTGTTTCTATGTCTTTTTATAATTAAATAAAGTTAAGCGAGACATAACAAAACGGCCCTCATTCTATTAAAGGAAAAATTCTGATAAGCTTTGTTTCTAACTAAAAAAATATTTTGAAATTACTATCCAATTAATGCTGGATTGCGCAAACATGTAGGGAAAAAACTCATATTTAACTCTTCTCTTATTAATTTGAATTTTACGGGCTCTTATATTGGTCAATCGCTGATTTATATATTTCAACCAATAAGAACTAGTGCTATCCTCTGATTAATATTTTATTTGACGTTTGGGAAATCAAGCATTAGTCTATTAAATATCAAGTAGATCGCTATAACTGCAAATAGAGAAACTACCGGACTTTTTAAAATACAACAAGAAATACAAAAAAGTCATATAAATATGTAGATATAATTTTAAAAGAAAAATGCTTTTCAATTCTCAAGATGCGGCCTTCGTCTCTGTGTATCACTAAAAATATTTTTTTGTACTTCCGGGATTAAATGTGCTAATTTAATCCCTATTTACAGGGACTGAAGTGACCTATTTAATCCCAAGGGATTAAATTTACATTGCTAGATTACACGAGTATTTTATTGTTGTTGTCGACACGTTAGTCACTTTGACAAGCATAAATTTAGAATGATTTCTCATGCAAATGCTTCGGAAGTGCAAAAAATAGCGTATATACCACGGGATTGAGGTATCATTTAATCCTTCGGGTGAATTATTTCCCTCGCTCGCTTTGGTCGCTCATGAAATTAAATTCACCCTCAGGGATTAAATGATGCACCTCAATCCCTTAGTATATAATATACTCTTAATATCTAATTTTTAATTTTAGACGAACAAAGTGAACCCAACCGAAACTATCAAATTATTTATGATTTTATTTTGTGTTTTTATTCAGTTGTTCATTTACTGTTTTATTGGAGAAACAGTAACATTCGAGGTATGGTGTTATATGTACCGTGTGTTTTTTTAAAAAGGGCACAACCCTATAACTCTTTTTCTATTTATTTATTTGTGAAACCTAAAATTCAACCAATATTAATTTTAAACTTCTCTCAATATCTAAATTGACGTGTTTTTTCTTTAGCAAATCAAAATTACTTAAAATCTATAAATAACGAGACTTTCTAGATTTAAAAGTAAATTTATCTCAAGACAAATTTTGTCGAAAGTCTGTTATGTGACCTCATGAAATTGTTATACCATTGGACAAAAAAAAACTTGTAGGTACTTCCGGAAGTGTTCGCTGGTATATCAGACCCATGCAAAAGATAATAACAAGTAGTAAACCATTAAAATTTCAAAATGAGTAGAAAAAAATGTATAGACTCGTGCGATTTTAAAAAAACACGTTAAACTCTTTCTGGTAGAAAGTTACATTTTAATGACAACTTATTTTTACTTATTGTAGAGTGAAAAAATACAATCAGCTATTATGGAAGGGAACTGGATAAATAATTCTATTGTTTACAAGAAGAAAATGATTTTTATGATGATGAAAGCACAAACTCCAATTGAGTATTCTGGCCTGGGTATATTTAATTTGTCTCTTCGGAACTTTATTACGGTTGCCTTATTGTTCTTATAAGTATTAAAAATTAAACTAAAGAAATTTATTTTAGATTGTTAAAAGTGCATTTTCGTGTTTTACACTTTTACAAAGTGCTTGAAAATTATTTATTCGAAGAGGACTTCAACACAAAATTATTTAAATAAGTGACCAATTTCTAAGAACCTCAATAGAAAATTTAATGGTTTGAGGGGCATATGATATAAGTAACAATTATTTTAAAATTAATTCGACCTCGTTGAATCCAAAAACTCAGTAGTCAAGTATAGTTAAGCTTGAAAATCTACCCCCGGAGTCCACGGTACAAAATCTATTATTATAGATATCTACATTACATTTTTAGATTCCTCGTAAATTTTTTGTCATAATATAAGTAAAGTTTGTATGGCACGATGTTAAATTTTATGATTTTGATTGATGATTTTATGATTATGTGCTGCTATAAATTTTCATAATATTTTAGTATTAACTATATAAATCTGTTTACAACGTGTGTCCATTTTAACATAAAATTTAGATTATTTTATTCATATAATGACGAGCTTAATTTAAAAAAATAATCCGCAAACATTTGTAATAGACAAAATGATATGGCTAATTCTGTTTATATCTTTTCAAATTTCCCCTCCGTTTCATAGATAGGTACCTATATTAACAAATATGGTGGAATTTTTTCTAAGTCCAAAAAATTAAAACGCGTTTCTATGGTAAAATCAATTCGTTTCCATTATTATTAATATACCATATGATCAAAAATTATTTAGATAAAGGGTGGCTTTGGAATTCTGAATTTACCTTGCCATGTTTGATTCATCGTCAGAATAGTTGAAATTATATAGGTTTGTAACCTATTCAATTTGTCAAATAAAACTTAGTTTATTTTCTATTTTTTTTTAATTATTATCTATTCACCATGGCCACCCTTTATCTAAATAATTTTTGATCATATGGTATAATTACATACTAATATTGAATATAACTAATCAAATAAACAAGAATACCGACAATTTAATCAATTAATTGTAAACAAAAACAACAAAAACAACAAAAACAACAAAAACTTATTCAATCCATTCGCCTTCCTTTTCTACACACAATTCTGCTCGTCTGCACAGTTCCACATAACTTTTTTGAACCTCTTCAATAGAAATTGATTCTAGTGCTTCTCTTATTTTTTGTTTTAAATTTTCAATGTTTGGAGTGAGATTCTTTGCGTATACAATTTGTTTTAATCGCCCCCATAAATATAAATCGCAGATGGTTAGATCAGGGCTTCTGGCAGGCCATAAAACTGGACCACTTTACAACTATTCGAGGGTAGTGAGCCGCACAACCATCCTGTTGAAAAAAGCATCTCAAAAGGTAATTTAGGGGTAAGTCGTCCAGTTTCTCGTCCAAAAATTTTTGAAGAATTTCCAAATATGTTGCTTGGTTAACAGTGTTATCGAAAAAATATGGCCCTATTATGCCATAGTAAGAAACTGCGCATCAGATATTAACTTTTGCATAGTATTGTCGACTACTGGGTATACGAAAATTTGAATTTTGATCACTCCAATACCTAACGTGTTGAGACGATACAGTGCCGTTGCTGGAAAATGTAGTCTCGTCGGGAAAAATAATGTTGCGGTGAAAGTACTGGTTGTTCATAATTTCAGCGCCCAACCACAAGCAAAAATCCAAACGTTTGGCTGCATCTCCAGGTTCTAGTGCATGGATAAATATCGGCTCGTATGGATAAATTTTAAGTGCTTTTAAAATCCTATGCAAATGCGATTTATTAATCCCCAGTTCCAGTGATCTCTCACTCTCAACGATAATTTAAGATTATTTTGTACCGCATCCATAACCAGCTCAGTTGCGGCGTCATCTTCATCATAATTTTTTGTGTTTTGCTTAATATTTTCAACAGAACCAGTTTCCAAAAACTTTTTAATAACATTTCTTGCAGCGACTCTGGATACGGGAAATTTTGGATATGTTTGATTAAATTCTTCAATAACTCTACGATAATTTTTGTTGCCTTTTTCGTAGCATTGTACTAAATATATTCTGTGTTCCCTCCACAAATCACCTACTATGAATGCTTTGTGGTTCCCTCAACACTCTTAAACAGAAAAAAATGATGACGTTAATCAAAATTAATAATAAACCTAAATCAAAGAATGGAAACAAATTGATTTTACCATAGAAACGCGTTTTAATTTTTTGAACCATCTTTTCATATTTTTCAATATATCTGTGAAACGGAGGGAAAATTTGAAAAGGTATGAATTGAATTAGCCATTTCGGAACAAGCAAAAACGTTTATGAAGAATGCATTTATCTTGAAAAATTAATAATAAAAGAGTTTTTCCTCTTGTAAAGTCGATCCGGGGACATACTGTAGATCCAATAAAGAATTTAATTTCTTTTCGAATTCGTATGGTATAAATGAATATCCTTGATCCCTTGTATACCTAAATTTAAAAATTTAAATGATGTGTTGTCTTACTTACTAATTTACACACTATTTGTCTTGGCATCTAACGCCTCAGGGTTAGCCTTTAGCCTTCAACAAACATATTTGTTTTTCCTTAGAATTTATTTTCTTCAACTTTAACGAAACGTTGATTTTAATGCACAATGCACACATCACATAACGTGCACCATCTTGGACTGCCAACTCCGGTAAATTTTCAAAATTGATAACATTGATATTCAGATTCAGTGGGGTCAAATTAACATCATTGTAGTCAAAATGCCAAAATATCATCAAATGCCCTTTTACCATTCGTTATTTATTTGGTCCTGATCTATTACTGATACATAATTAGTTTATTTTAAATGTCAGAATGTCACTATGTAGGTATAAAGTATAAACCTGTTGCACATAAACTTGCTGCACTTACAAAACTAAATAAATTAGACTAGCTTCAGCATTTTACTGGATTTTAATTAGTCAAGTACCAACTCAAGTGGCAGTTACCTGAAGATATTTTTAGCTCTTTTAAGATTATCTTGAAAAGGAAACAATTTAGGAGATTTTTTAGCATTGGTTTAGAATTAAAGTTTGAACCTAACTTTTTTTGAAATTCATTCAAAAAATTCTTCTACCGAAAGGACTCGAAGTATTTTGAATAAAATTATTACCATTGCATTTTTTTCGGATGTATTTTTCGTTCAACGCAATGTTGCTAAATCGATTCGAATTTTTCAGAATTGATACGAAGACACACGATATCCAATAACAATTAAATTAATTTGCATTAACATTTTTAATATGTGATTATTGACAACGGCTTTACTAGTTTTCAAATATCAAAATTAAATCTGTATCGTATAAAAGTCACGTGTTAAACACATTAGATATTTCAATTTTAACACCGCAGCTCATGTAGATTTGTAAAAATGGTTATTGTTATAACGTCATAATTTAAAAGTGTTGAGATGTAAGTTTATCTTCAAGTTAAGTTAGGTAATTGTTTGAATATTTTTCCTACTAGGTACATACATCTAAAAAATTGAACATATTTCCAGCAAAAAATATATCCTAAAATAAATTACTTTTTCTCATATACCTGCACGAAAATGGCGACTTTATTTGCGTGAAATGGGGGTACAAAGTCGTCTTTTTAGAGCAGACGTGGAAAAAAAGGAGTGGGGGTAACATTTGTCACTTGGGTAGCCATTCCCTCCCTGGTATGCGGGAGTTATTTGTGTTTGTTTATGGTTGTTAAGGTGATTTTCTCAGCGCAAAGTGTCAAACAAAAATGTCAATGTTATGCTGTTCACGCGTTTCACGCAAAAGAAGTGGCCACTTTCGTACAGGTATGAAAAAAAATAGAGTATGCTACATGGGAGGAATTCATTCTGCCTCGTGTTCTTGCGTCCTCGTTTCGCTCGGACCCAATTTTCATACTCGTCAGAATCTCTTAATTTCTACCTTGTTGCATAATATTTTGATTGCAGACATTTTGTCGCACAATTAGAAGTAATAATCTAATAAGGCTAAACATAACCATACAATTTTGCCAAGGAATGAATCTGTAAATTTCAAAATGATATTAAAATTTTTTTCTGCATTATATCTTTACGGAAAATACGGAATTTAATTGGAGAAATGGTCAAATAATTAGGTCATCTTATAAAATAAAACAAGTAGAAGTTCTTTTTAAGTAAAATTTATTTAACTAAAAGATCATCAATTTTTTGTAAAATTTCACGAAAATTTAAGTCACTTTGCCCGGAAATAATTCTATTTTTACTGACTTGAACATGTCCCTTATTAATATCGGTTTCCTGTACATCGTTTGTATCTTTTTGATCTGATTGTTGTTCATTACCTGTTTTAACGTAATGGTATAGAACAATTGGCACATTATTTCCATAATGTGAAAAAGCTAATAAATTGTTCCTGGGATGAAACTGAGTACAGTGAATCGCAGCTGAATGATTCGGAAAAATACTGTAAGTTCTTACGATACGGCCAGTTTTTACGTGCCATACCAAAGCGACACCATTTTCACTGCCACATGCTACAAATCGCCCACAGGGTGATATTGAGCAATAACTTTGTACTCTGGAAAATAAAATGAGTAAAAATAAGAAACACTGTTTTTTTAAAGTCTGTCTGTCCAAATTTCATATTTAAGAGTTTGAACAAATTAAATTTGTTTTTTCTAGTAGGCACCAACATAAGTGGTACTTACCTAAAGATATTTTTTGGTTTTTTAGGAATATAATTTAGATTTTTTAGCATTTGGTTAGAATTAAATTTTGAACATTTAGGTTATAACTTTTTGTAATAGTACATACCTACGTCAAAAATTTTTTTCAGCATAAGGTCGCTATAATGGACGCGACGTCTTTTTGATAAAATTATTGTCGCAGAATTTTTTTCTAATGTTTTTTTGCACACAACTCTATATGTATTGTTGTTATCACAACTGAAATAAAACATTAATTAAATTAATTTGCATTAATATTAATAAAATATCGGATGTGGATGTGTAATTTGTATCAGCTGCAGCTTCAGTATTTTCAGGACTCTATCCGTATCGTATAAAATCCTTAAGTGATGTGCTGGATACATCAGATATTTTACTTTATTATTATACGAAGTAATAAGTACAGTAATAATGATTTTTTTCGATTTTGATGCATTTAAAAATTTGGTGCGCCCCTGGATCAATTTTGACTATTTTCGCTATGTTGTATGTGTGTGTTTGTCTGTATATTAACACTAAATGATTTGGGAGTACCTATATAAGGAAAAGATATCCGGAAAAAATGCAACGGTAATAATTTTATCAAAAAGATTTCGGGTATATTTGGGACGGTTTGGTACTTACCGCCTATTCAATGATCCTTGCAAACAATACAAAACACATGTATTTTTCATTGAAACAACTCTTAAATTGTTGTCTCGTGAATGTACCAGAAGATGATTTTCATTAGGAAATAATAATATTTGATTTATTACTTCGGTTCGTAAATCTAGGGAACTGGACAAATTTAATTAAATTAGTATTTCACTAGTAAATGAAAAAGATCTAAGTACCTTACAAATATCC
This sequence comes from Pediacus dermestoides, assembly GCA_963942485.1. Lineage (NCBI taxonomy): Eukaryota > Metazoa > Arthropoda > Insecta > Coleoptera > Cucujidae > Pediacus > Pediacus dermestoides. Next base: position 16,966,141 of record OZ012626.1, read on the forward strand.
ATATATGGCTTTCATTACTATTACTCCATTTAACTAAAACCCCACATGAATCAGCAGAAAATAATATGTTAGATTTTTTGTTGAAGCACAAAGATGTGACATAACCCTTGTGATATTCAAGTTCTTGTTCCAATTCATATTCAGTTGCAGGTGAGTTTTTTTTCCACAATCTTACACAGTGATCAAAACAACCTGTGGCTATAATAGATTTGATTTCACCAGTAATGTCACATGTATAAACAAAACTTGGATGGGGTAGGATCTGCAAAAAAATTAGGTATCAAATATGGGAATTATCCCCCTAGATTTTTCTTTTGGGGCTATGTCAAAAACCAAGTTTTTCTGGAACCACTGGTTTCCGTAGAGGATTTAAAATTAAAAATCATAAATGCCTTCCAGAATACGTGTTACCCCTGTCATGTTGAGTAATGTTCATATAGATCATTCAGAGAAAGAGTCCAGTTGTGTTCTCAACAGAATGGACAAAATTTTAAGTATTTGATGTGATTTTTTTACAAATTAATGTTATACCTACTTATCTTTTTTGTTATATAATGAAATTAACAATTTTTTTCCTTATTATTTTCGATTTTAAGATTCAAAGTAATAGATAATTACATAAATTAATACAAAAAATGTAGTTTTTCGTAAAAAAATATTTTTAAAGATATTAAAATAACATAAAATCTATTACGTAATTAGGTATAGAGAACCCTTCATAAAAACGATAGAGAATCTGATTTTCTATAATGCAGTATAAAATATACAGAGCGTTCCATTTAAAAAAATAAAGTTATCACTGTTTGAAATATGTGATATTTACGAATAAATTATAAACACCCTGTATAAGCTAATTTCACCAAAAATACATCAAATTATTCCCTGTACACTGTGAATCTGTTATTACATTAACATTTTTGTAAAAGCCCATTTCTGTAAAAATTCTTGAAAAAAATCAAAAAAAATGAAACACCATTATTTTTAGGTACATGCAACCTTAATACTTTTGTACTTTAAATTAAGCGGGGAATCCAAAAATGCAAAAATATATAGAATGATCCATTTAAAATAGGAAAGTTGGTGTGGGCCCAGCAAAAAACCAAACGCTCTGTATAGTGGAAGATATTTTTAAGTTATGCACATTCAGTAATAAAGCATATATTAGTCTTGACATTTTTTTTCATGCATTAATAATAAAGGAGATATGGAAGACGCGCGCACTAGGTGGACACCCGGTATACCTGCATAAATAAATTGCCAATGAAATCCCATATGGCAACCGTATTATCAGCAGATGCTGTGATCAAGAGCGAATCGTTTTTCGACCAATTTATAGAATAGATTAAACCATGATGGCAAGCAAATCTTTTAAATTCCTCAAGTGTAGCCACCTACAATTCATAATTTAATAAATAAGGTTAATTAGATACATAACATATTTTTAACATATCTACCATATAAACATCAACAACAAACAAATCATCTATTTGCAATGCGCAAGCTAAATAACGTCCATTATTACTGAACTTGAACAAAAAACATCCAGTATGACTCGAATGTTTCAAATTTGCCATAACAGTATTGGGCAATAGGGAACCGTCCTCAAGTAGTGCCATTCTAGATCGTTTGATATCCACATAATCTTCATTTACTTCATCAGTATGTTTATTGTCTTCGATTCTGTCATCATTTGTTGATGGTCGTTCAGTTTCCAGCGGGGTTTTGGATCGCAGAGTGTCAAAAACTCTACGCGGCGATATAACGCCTTTAATCGTAATATAAAGTGTACTGGGATATTTTTTTAGCTTCAATTGGTTATGCCGCCACAAATCCCATAAAGAACATTTGTAAACACTGTTGGATATATTTTTATTTTGGTAATAGTAGTATAGTTGAAGTCTTTGTTTTTTGTCTAGATTGCATTCACCATTTTGAGCAAAGGGTTTCAGAAAAGCGAAAGCTATGTGATGCCATCCGTCTAAAATAGAATTAAGTATTACAGAATGAAAAAATAATAATAAATTACGAGGTTAAGAGTTAATGGTTAAAAAATATAATATGTACAAAGAATGTATTTTTCAACATTATAATAGTATACAAATATACCGCTTTTTTATTTTTAAGTCTGAACATATTTCCTATTAGACCGGAAGCTGAAAGGAATTGAGTATGCATAATATGAGGACCGCATTTTATCAATTAATATAAACTCATAACAGTTCAAAGATTAATATTTTGGATGTTGCCGCTCCATTATAGGGTCCAATTTTTTTTTCATCCCTTTTATATTTTTATGTATACAGGCTGTTTCAAATTCGCTTCTCACTACAGGAATTTCAGAAACGGTAAGACATACAGCTTTGGTTAAATTGGGGCAAAGTTGCGTAATAATGTGGTCAATAATTAAGCCGTTAAGAAATCGAAAATATCTTTGAGAGTTCTGGAGATTTTTTGAAAAAAACAAATTTTTGCTTTTTCGTCTTTATTTTTTTCTGCTCTTATTTTCCAAGCTATCGAAAAACTAAAAGCACTTTGTCGTGGACACTTTTTGTGCTTTATAAAATGACGTTAACGGAAAAACGAAACATCGCACGAGGAAAATTACAACGTCATTTTATAAAGCACAAAAAGTGTCCATGGGAAAGTGATTTTGGTTTTTCGATATCTTGAAAAATAAGAGCAGAAAAAAATAAAAACGAAAAGGCAAAAATTTGTTTTTTTCCAAAAATCTCCAGAACTACAAAAGATATTTTCGATTTCTTAACGACTTATTATTGGCCATATTATTACGCAACTTTGCCCCAATTTAACCAAAGCTGTATCTGTTACCGTTTCTGAGATCCCTGTAGTGACAATCGAATTTGAAACAGCCTGTATACAGGGTGGTCCAGGTTAAACGTCAGTAATTTTTGGAGATTATAGAGCATCAAAAAAAAGTAGACTTTACTGAAAAAACTTTGCTCAAAAATCTTTTTTTAACAAAGATACAGGGTGTCAAACTGCAGGTTAAGAACTCGTTTTGTTACCATAACTTCTAAACCACTCAATCGATTTCCATTAAATTTCGTACACAGAGTAATGTAGTATATTTCTAAGTAATGATGGGGATCATTTATAAAAAAAATCTCCAGTGGCGTAGATACTGGGGAACTGCTCCCTTTTCCCCCTCCAATCTTCGACGCCACTGGATATATTGCGAAGGAATTTCAAAATTCAACTTCTCACTAATTTCGTCTGTTCTCTTATCTGTTGTTTTTATAATAATGATCCACGATTGTGATATTTTTTTATTTTATATTTGATATAAGCTCATAACAGCTCAAATATTAATATTCTGGATGTTGCCGCCCCATTTTATGGTCTAATTTTTTTCCCTCCCCTTGAGTATCAAGGATTCGATTGAGCGCATGCTATGGAGTCATTTTAATGATTATTTTAGTGACAATAGGTAGTTTTTATAATAGTGGATTTCGGATTATACAGCTTCTGAAACATCTCACTAATTTCGTCTTTTCTCCTATCTGCTGCTTTTATAATAGTGATTAACGATTGTGATTTTGGCTATTTAACTAAGTCTCCTGTTGCATCACAAAACAAACACGATAACTCGTTCGGTCTTTATCTCTTCAAATTTGTTACTTGTAACGACATTTTTTCACGTTTTTTAATAAAATACATTATTTAGGTACTCAGATACAACAAAAACATTGACACATTGCTACAGCGCATTTTTGGAAATTTTGGCGCCCTCTATCTTTTTGGAAACTAACTACAGAGAGTTCGGCGTGAGACAAAAAATGTTGCAAATTTTCAGCTATACAATTTTTGTCCTTACACTTTTTCCTCCGATAAGGCAAATCCAAAATCGATTCCAAAATTTTTTCTAGATAGCGGGGATTCCGAAACAGGTGGGGATACACCAACTTGACATTTTACCTGTCGGACCATCAGAAACAACATATTAAAAATTCAGCCTACACGCAAGTTTTTGGATCTCAAATATCTGATTGACTGGAATAATAGTGATAACGTAATAAGAGGGCGAGGGAATTGAAATGGACCATCCCAACTGCCGGCAACAAGACTTTTTTCATTATTTAGGGTCTCAGATATAAGAATCCGAGCATAGTTGCCGGTCCTCATATTATACATACTCAAGTAACTTTGGCGCCTGCACTATATGTTGAATTTGAAATAGTACAGATCAATGCATTGCGAGTTTTTGCTATGCAACCAATTATATCATACACCTGATTTAATTTTATTTAATTAAATTTTTTATAATCGGGATAAGTGACTGAAAAAAAACGTCTTATGCTCTGTAAACCAGTCTGATTGGCATGGTATAATATGTATTATGTGTATTTTTTCTTTTGTTAAATATACGTTTTTGATTTATTATATCACAATAATAATTCAAACAACTTGACAATAAATTTGTTTTACTTGTCAAGTACCTACTTAGCTATTTTGACGTAAAATTGGTTACCTACTTGATTAGGTACCTACTTATATACATGCATTGACTTGTTTTGTCAATTATGTTCAAAGTTAAAAAAATGTCCCGGTACATAGGTACCTACATTTAAAAAAATAAAATTATTACTGTTTGATTTTACTAAAAAGTAGGTACCATATGTTAAGCAATCGTTTAAAGAGTTAAGAATACGTTATACAATTTCTTAAAAGATTTTTTTAAACAGAAAACCGTATTTTATACTTACTTTTTTCCAATTTCACTGAACTTATACCGGGAAATGTTAAAGGAAAATCCAATAGTTCGAAAAATACAATAAGATTCTTGCTTGATATGTGATGAAAATCTTCGTTGATTAAAATTCGTTCTTCCCAAGCTGAAAACAGTGATCTAAAAAAGTAAATCGTCATGTAAAGTCAGTCACGTAGTACATTCAAATTAGATGAAAAATGGGCTGTTAAGGGAAATTTTATAAAAAATTGCCCTTTTGGGATCCGGAAAAGTGGTGAGTTTAAATATTCTATGGTATCCCCCAATTTTATTAGAGCCTGGCACCCTTTAAAGCTATCCTAAACGTCCACGTTCGCGATTTTTCCCATTTTACCATAAAACAATCACAATTTCGTAATTTTAGCCTCAGTACAAAATTAATCCTTATAAAATTCTACACAAAAAAAGTATTTAAGTATCACTTTTTCTTTTATACAGTGATTCCCAAACTACAAGTACCCCACTACAGGGGTATTAAATAAATTTAATAACATCGACCCCCGTCGAGGGGACGGGAAGCATGTACATTTTCAAGAGTTGAAAGTATTTCGCTGCACAAGGTATGTCGTAGGGAGTATACTAATGATAATAAATAATATACTAACTAGTATACTATCTAACTACCCCCTAGATTGGGGCGCTTGTTTGAGAACCACGGTATACATTTTTAATTTTTAAGTTATGCACATTTAGGAATAAAGCAAATTTCTTCCTGAAATTTTTATGCTAGCATTAATAATAAAGGAGATATTGAAGACACGCGCACTAGGTGGACATCCTGTATAAGAAAAAGTGAAATACATTGTGCAGAATTTTATAAGGCTCATTATTGTACAGAAACTAAAATTTGAGAAATTGTGACCGCTATACGGTAAAATACGAAAAACCGCGAAACATGCACGTTAGGGGTGCCAGGCTCTAATAAAATTGGGGGACACCATAGAATATTGAAACTTACTATTTTCCGCGTCGGATCTCAAAAGTAATCAAAAGGGTAAGTTTTTTGGATTTATTTCCCTTGTTATTGCTAATCTGAATTTACTAACGTAAAACTGATGGGATAATAAAGTTTGTATTTTAAATTAATGTAGGTACATGATAGATGTGAGCGAAGGGTTCTCGGGTTCTTCAAGTTAATCTTTTGTTTGGCACAGAATTTTATAGGTAGGTATATAAGTATACTACATAAAAATTACTAACCGTTTTTCTTGCAGATTGTAACATTGTGTCATTACAGGTAAAATATAATCGTTATCTGGATTTTCTTGGTAGAAAACGACGGAACGACTTTTATCACTTTTTGAATAATATTTTCCATTATTAACATCAACTAAATGTACTTTGACAACAGGGTGAGTTACAAACGAATTCAATTTGAGACGATCGGTTCTGTGTACGATTATTTCTACTATTTTATCATAACAGTAATTCTTTTTTTCGTTTACAGTTCCTTCTAATTTATTTTCTTCTCCATCCTTCTCATTTTTGTCAACATTTTTATTCTCTACGTTTTCTTTAGTTATTGAAGAATAAGGACGATTATTACTTTCATTAGTATTATTACTACTATTTTTACTACTGGATAAAATTGTTATATTATTTCCCACTCCCTTCGTATCAGTCGAAACTTCACCTACTTCTTTTACTTTGTTGACCACATCGATATTATATGTACGCTTATTGCTGCTATTACTACTCGAATACTCGTTTTCAATTTCCGTATTTTTCAGTATTTTTGGTGAAGTTACATCAAAAGTTTTATCACTTGCTTGTGAACTAGTACCATCCTTTTTATTCTCATTGATAATTTTGCTTTTCCTTGGCTTGGGCACTGGTGGTTTACGTTCTATTGAAACTTCTGCTGGTGATTTTTTGAAATCATATCCTTCAACTTTGTGAGAATCACTTAAAAATTTGTGTAAAATAAAGTTGGAATTCTCTATATCAGTATTGCTCGTTTCTGGTTCATGAACAGTCGAAGTTTTCTTTAATGCATCTTTTAATAACTCGTCAAACTTTTTCTTGGTTTCACTTCGAATGCTTTTTGGCACCCCTAAACCATCGTCAAGTTCCATCATTAAATGGTTTATCAAGATATTCCTAAATAAAGTTTCTTCAAAGTCACACTAAATCAGTTTCAATGTTTGAATTTTCGTTGCCATGGTAGCACAACAAATTGAAGTTAGCCCACAAAATATTCAAGGATAGGGATAGGTACATAGTCCATGATGGACAACGAGCTGTCTATGGTAGGAACAATGATTCAGTCGCCACGCATTTTACATAATTATTTGGATATCATAATTTGCTCTTTCACTTATATTTTTTAAACATTTTTATATAGTAGTCGGTATAGTAGGACTCTTTATAAAGAAGAAGAAGAGATGGATAATCCGCAAAATTCAGTCTTTGTAATCATTACAAAAGGGGAAAACCATGTCATTTTTACTGTAAATTACTAAGTACATGAAGTTATTATTACCCGCTCCTTCAAAATGTTTTGGTTTCTATTTCCAACATTTTGACTTTTAACAGCGCCATCTCTGGTTCGCTGATTTCGCCAAAACATAAAATCTTTTTGAAAATGAAATATCTATTTTTTTAAATTGCCACCACCTTTATTTTATTCACGGAGTGTTATGTGTTTAGGAATCTTTGTATATTATACATACATAAAAACTTTCTTTGTGTAGTCAATATTCGTCTTCTACTTCTTTTTGTTTATTTACTAAGGCGCTAATGTGTTTTCTTTTATTCCTAACTTTACACAATCAGCTGTCATGATCATATCCCCACCATTTTTTTGAGTAATCTGTCAACGACAATAGGTTTTATTTAAGACTCATTGAATTTGTTGTGAAGTTCAGAATTTGTATTTATGGGAGATTCGAAAGATTCAGAAAATATGTCAGAAACTCAATCATTGCTTACCAATGAAGCCACAACTAATTACACGGAAGAGATACCAGGTACACAAACATTAACAAAGGTTATTTTTTGTTGTGTATATGATTATGCTGTGTAACTAATCCCAATATTTATCAACATGATTGTATTGATATTTTTGCAGCAGGTCAACAGGCGACCGTGTCACCTATTGGACCAGATGAACTTCCTCCACCGTTTTATCAACCATCTGAGGGCGGTGGCGTGCCAATGGTCACTTGCCGAGTTTGCCAAGCAATGATTGATATATCAGGCAAACGTGACCAGCATGTGGTCAAGTGCAATCAGTGTAATGAAGCCACGGTTTGTTAATTTTGGTAATTTTGCATTTTTCTTCTAATGTTTGTATTTATATTCGTAGCCGATACGAAATGCTCCGCCAGGTAAAAAGTACGTGCGATGCCCTTGCAATTGCTTGTTGATCTGCAAAAGCTCTTCACAACGGATTGCTTGTCCTAGACCCAACTGCAAACGAATAATTAATTTGGCCCCAAGTCCCGTGACACCACCAGTGCCCTCGATGCCTGGCATGTGTCGAGTGACCTGCGGCCATTGCCACGACACATTTCTGGTTAGTAAACAATATATATAAATTAAACAACGATAAGACTAAGTTTCTTTATTTGTTGTCATATGTATCTTTGTTTTTGTATGCACCAACATAGCCCGTATTGTTAGTCTGATCCTCGCGGCCTTCAATCCCTTTTCCTTTGCCTGATTCATCGAATCGTTGTTTATGAGCTCCTGTATATTTAGATGTGTCGGTTAAGCGGTCGACTGCGGCATTGCCACTGGGTTGAGTCTGGAGAAGACAAAAGAAGCATTTAAAAATCATTGTCCCTTCACATTCATACAGATAATAAGTTATAATCAACAATACTCTAATTGATATATAATGTTTGTGTTTGGTGATACTAGTTATTTGTTAACGATAAGTTTTCGAGATATTATGAAACCTAAAAGAATTGTATGAAGTAATTTTTGGACGGAAAAAAAAATGTTATGCTTTTTAGAGATTATTGGCGAGTTTGTCTTTTTACGAAGTAATAAGATACACACTTATAGTATTAGTGATTTTTTCCATTTGGACTATTTTCGCTGTGTGTCCGTGTTCTCGATAACTCAAAAACGACTTATCGACCTTACGACAATACTGAATCGATCCAAATTTCATATTTGTGAGTTTAAATAAATTTATGTGTACGTAACACGTTAAATTTGATTCTTGTAGTACTAACACAGTTTGGGAAATTTTGGTTAACATTCAGTTCGAGTTTAATTTTGAACATATTTCGTTCTAATTTTTTTTAAACTCCTTCAAATTTTTTTCAAAGACCTGAATATACAGGGTGTCTCAATTTCGATGGGAATGGGGGGTTTCACCCATTTCTAGGTGAGATAGAAAAAAATGGTTTTCGCAATACTGTGCTCGATTTTTAAGAAAAATCGATTGGTAAAAACCACATCTTGATATCTCTAATCGTTATTAAGATATCTTTAAAAAGTGGCATTTGGCCGATTTTTAAAAAGTGTCATAACTTTTTTGTTTATTAAAATATTTTAAATCTGTAAAGTGTTTGTTGTAGTAGTTTTTCACGTAGAATAATGTGCACTAGACATTTTTGTTCTAGGTTCAATACATTTCGAGTTATTACATCTAACTTTCTTATTTTAAATGCAAACCATAGTTGGCTATGCCATTAAAAAATTGCTTCTTTTTTTATATTTTCAAAAATATATATCTTGGTATACTTATTTTTATATCTCACTGAATTATACGTTTTTATATTTTTAAATTCGTAAATTAAATGTTTGGAATATTATTAGTAGGCGTTGTTAAAGAAAAATGTATCAATCAACCAACGTCGAATGGTAACAACACATCCAAGTTAATATTAATCAACATAAACTTAAGATTTTACATTATTTTAGTAAATTATAAACATGTTAAACAAATAATTGTTTAATTTAAATATTCAAATTGCTGCCTATAATGTTGTATTGCAGCATGAATCACGTTAAAAATCTGATTTAGTTTTATATTTCTAATTATTTGCAATCTGCCTCACTCTATGCTCAATTTCTTCCTTTATGTCCGATTTATTTAAAAAAAAATATATTGTCCTTGCCAAAAGTTTATGTATTCAACAGAACGGACAAGAACTTGAACATTTAATTCAACAAATTCGTACTATAATGTGTTTCAATTGTTTATTTATTAGTTCTCTTTCAGTTATATATTTTGTGTTTCTGTATATTTATTGTTGATTTTTTACCTGTTAAATTTGATATATTTTGAATATTGTTGATAAATGGCTTTTACTATTTGACGCTGGTTCATTGATATAACATTTTCTTTAACAACGCCTACTAATAATATTTAAAACATTTAATTTACGAATTTAAAAATAAAAAACGTATAATTCAGTGAGATATAAAAATAAGTATACCAAGATATATATTTTTGAAAATATAAAAAAAGAAGCAATTTTTTAATGGCATAGCCAACTATGGTTTGCATTTAAAATAAGAAAGTTAGGTGTAATAACTCGAAATGTATTGAACCTAGAACAAAAATTTCTAGTGCAGATTATTCTACGTGAAAAACTACAACAAACACTTTACAGATTTAAAATATTTTAATAAACAAAAAAGTTATGACACTTTTTAAAAATCGGCCAAATGTCACTTTTTAAAGATATCTTGATAACGGTTAGAGATATCAAGATGTGATTTTTACCAATCGATTTTTCAGTGTTGCGAAAATCATTTTTTTCTATCTCGCCTAGAAATGGGTGAAACCCCCCATTCCCATCGAAATTGAGACACCCTGTACAATCTGTTTGATAAAATTATGACCATTGACTTTTTTGTAATAATTAAATTAAGTATCAGATGATTACTTCGGTACTTTCTAATGATCAAAACTATATTTGCGTCGTTTAAGAGTCGTGAGCTGCTCACATCAGATATTTAAATACATTAATTTCTTTAAATATTTACATAATAAGAAAAAGTATTTTTGATAAGTTAAAGAGATTAGACAAAGTCTTCACGTGACATTCTTTCCCCGTCTTAAATATTTAAAATAAAAAATTGTCAATAATCGACTTTTATTTTATGGATAATATGGTAAAATTGTATTAGAAAATATTTTTTCATGGTAGTCTTATCCATTTTTACTATCTTATTACTTCGTGATTTTTTTCAACTTCGAGATTTTGATGGATTTACACGGTTTGAGGGCCCCTAAATCCATTTTGACCATTTTCACCATGATGTCTGTCTGTGTGTCTGTCTGTATCCACCATAACTCAAAAACGAGTTATCGGATTTGATTCAAATTTCATATTTAAGAGTTTTTTTTTTCTTTAACATTGATTTAGATTAAATTTTGAACAAATTTTGTTTGAACTTTTTTTGAAATTCTGTCAACAAAATTTCAAAAAAATAAAATTAATTTTTGTCGTAAAATTCGGTTATAATGAGTGAGACTTCCGAAAATTATTTGAAAATTGCTGGAAACGCTCAAAATTGAAACACGACTTTTACAAGAAATTTAACTTAATTTCTTTAGGAAAAGTAATTGTGGTACTATCCGTATGAGAAAGTCATGTGTTGGACACATCAGATATTTATTTTATTGTGAAACATCTTGTAGAATAATTATTTTTAACTCAAGTTGTAACTTGTTCGTTTGTTTAATAATTATGGAAAATTGAACTATTTAGACACAGTTTTACGATCTGTAGATAGGTACCAATGGTAACCATTATTAAGACAATGGTAATCAAATAAATAATTATCGGTCAAGGTTGATTATAAATTGAAAACTGGTTCTTAAAATTGTTGAATTTCGGTATTGAAATCTTGATGCTATCTAGTTTTAATTTCGACATTTCTATGGGAAACTTATACTGTATTTCAGTCGAAAACTCTATTATATTTTATAATCCATTCAATTGACTTGGAATAATAGATATTTATTTTATTAGGAGTATAAGCGAAACTTTTATGTGACGAAGTATGGAGGTGTAAGCGCCGAGCGGAGCGAGGAGAATTAACTCCATACGGAGTCACATAAAAGTGCTTATACTCCGAATAAAATACAATATTTTATTTTCAAACGGCGTATAACATGGTGTTATAAGACTGAGTAGGCAAGGTATAAGTTTCATTTCTATGACATCACTCTTGAGCGGCGTATAAGTAGGACTTATACTCCGGCGGAGTATAAGTTATATCATTATCTGCAAAAATGTATGACAGTTGCATGACAGTTGCAAAATTACTTATTAAATTGATTGTCATATTACGATTAGAATGATTCCATTTGAAAATAAAATATTGTATTTTATTCGGAGTATAAGCACTTTTATGTGACTCCGTATGGAGTTAATTCTCCTCGCTCCGCTCGGCGCTTACACCTCCATACTTCGTCACATAAAAGTTTCGCTTATACTCCTAATAAAATAAATATCTATTATTTTCAAATGGAATCATTCTAATCGTAATATGACAATCAATTTAAAAGTAATTTTGCAACTGTCATATATTTTTGCAGATAATGATATAACTTATACTCCGCCGGAGTATAAGTCCTACTTATACGCCGCTCAAGAGTGGTGTCATAGAAATGAAACTTATACCTTGCCTACTCAGTCTTATAACACCATGTTATATGCCGTTTGAAAATAAAAGATTTTTGTTGCATATTGACAATGAAAGCCGTAATGAAAGTTAAGCTACATTTTCAACCTCTTCGACTATGACACAATTCGCTGGGGAAAAGAGTCAATTTTATTTCGGACATTTTGATATTTCGTAGGCAAAGATGGCACAGATTTATTTTAGTTGGCTCTTGTAAAATATCTACATAATTATTTTATTATAGTCTTAGAAAATTTATCACTTCTTGTAATAGACATGATGGACAGACTTTGCCGCATAGCAATAAGAAGAAATAAATTTACTAATACAGTACAACGTTAAAATTTGATGAAGACACATGGTGTAAATTGAAGAAATGATTATTTATTATTTTTTTACAATCAATTGATAGTTTCGTAGTTTTATGAAAAGAGTGTTGATTTGGTATGATTGCTGAAAAAACCAATAATACAACATTGCCATCATAAAGGAGGAGGGATGAAGTCTGGAGAATTTTTCAAACAATAGAACTCTATCTGTAACAATTTCATTTTATAGTATTCATGTTTTTTTGTTTATATGATATTTATCCAAACTTTTATACACTATGTAGTTGCGACGGCGCTGTGTAATTGCAGAAGGTCGCAACTCTGAGCTTGTAGAGAAACTTGTAATCATTAAATTTGTTAAAATAAAAAGCCCGACAATTTGATAATTTTTCTTTTAAATTTTATAACACGACTATTTTTGAACATTTACGTAGATGCAGTTGCAAATCGTATCAGAAAAGGTTCACTTGCATGATTTTTATTATTTCTTACTACCTAACTCGTAAATTGAGATGTGTATAAGATGTATATATTATATTAATAAGTACTACCACAGAATTATATGTGGTACTACTTAAGTTTTTCAAAAATAAAATGCTAAAAAATTCTATGTTTATAATAACCTTGCGTGTATAATAAACAGTTAATCATGTTTCAAATATGGTGTTATGACTTCCAATGTCTCCGATGGTTGCAAGGATTGCGAACATTTTTTATCATGATTATATATTGTATTTGTTTTCAACACCCTCCGATGGTTGCAAGAATTGCGAGATCTGTGGATTTTTTATTTTGTACCAGTACAAGTAAGGACATTTTTAGGTTTTTTAAGATTATCTTAAAAAGGAAACAATTTAGGACATTTTTTAGATGATTTTCCAATACTGCTTTAGAATTAAATTTTGAACATATTTTGTTTCAACTTTTTTTTAATTCCGTCAAAAAATGTTTCTGTGGCAAGAACACGTATAGATCCGAAGTGTTTTTAATGAAATTATTATCGCATAATTAAATTGATTGGAATTATGTATTAAATACAAATAATGATCAGAACTAAATCTGTACCAACCGTGTAAAAAAGTCATGTATTGGACACGTAAGATATTTTTTTGTCGATCGTTTATTAAAGATCTAGTTAATGTAATAAAAGGAGTGTATTAATAACTCAGTTTAATGCATACATGCACATTAAAAACATTGTTAAGAGTTGCTAGGTTTGGGACTGACACCTGCCGAAATTAATTAATTATGTCAGTGGTATTTTGACTTATAGCATATTATGTCAGAATTTGGATTTTGCCATGGAACAAAATTAGATTATTTTCATTCTAATAAAGAGCGATCGACAAAAAAATATTGTAATCAACATGAGTGTTAATCGGCGATTAATAATCTCGACTCACTAACGCGTGAGCGCAGCGAGCGCGTTAAAATCGTTTCGATTATTAATCGCTCTTATTAACACTCTTGTTTATTAAACTACTATTTTTGTCGATCGTTTATTAAAGATCTAGTTAATGTAATAAAAGGAGTGTATTAATAACTCAGTTTAATGCATACATGCACATTAAAAACATTGTTGAGATTATGAGATTTGCTAGGTAACCAACAATATATTATATTATTGAAACATGCATTTGGAACTGACAGCTGCCGAAATTAATTAATTATGTCAGTGGTATTTTGACTTATTGCATATTATGTCAGAATTTGGATTTTGCCATGGAACAAAATTAGATTATTTTCATTCTAATAAAGAGCGATCGACAAAAAAATATTGTAATTAACATGAGTGTTAATCGGCGATTAATAATCTTGACTCATTAACGCGCTCGCTGCGTTCACGCGTTAAAATCGTTTCGATTATTAATCGCTCTTATTAACACTCTTGTTTTTTAAACTACTATTTTGCACGATCCGTCAAATTCGCGTATTTACTGGTTTAATTAAAAGCATAGTAGGTTTTGTTTACAAATTACTGAACGGTAAGTAATGTCATTTTAAAGTTTTGTCACTTTATTTTAGATAATTTTATAGTTGTCACTTTGACATGAACAAATTTTAATTTGGTTACTATTCTTTAATTAAACCCATAAATACGTGAATTTGACGAAACGTGCAAAAAATGTTATAAGCATGTCGAACGTTAAGGGTTACCGTTCTCAGACAATAATTGAAGTCGTCGCTTTGCTCCTCCTCCAAACAATTGTCTTCGAACGGTAAAAATTCATTACCGTTCTACATACTTAATATACTATTAAACACAGAGAATTGAAACTACAAATATTCGACGGATAATTTAAAATATGTACATGAATTTGCTGGGCTTTTTTCCGACCTAATTCGCTAAACGGCCAATCAAATTAATATATTTTAAATATTCCTCCCTCCCCTCTATTTAAAAATTAGGAGTTTTCCACAAAACATTGCCAAATAATGTTTGTTTTTCTTTTACGTCCCTGACGTAAAAAAATTCTTTTATCGTTTACTCAAATTATTCTGAATTTTTAATACATAGGTACATATGTTGTTTCTGGTCGGAAAGGTAAAAAAAAATTGGAATCGATTTATCTCGTTTCTGTTGGTCGAAGGAAAAAGTATAAGATCAAAAATTGTAGAGCTGAACTCTGTAGTTATTTCCCAAAAAGATAGAGGGCGTCAAAGTTCCAAAAATCAGTAACTTGCAACCAGAAATATACGAAGAAAAAGAAACGCTCCCGAAGAAAAGACGTCTAAAGTCAACACTTTTTTTGGGAAATAATTAGAATTCGGCCTGAGACAAAAAAATTGTAAATTTTGAGCTGTATAATTTTTGTTCTTACACTTTTTTCCTCCGACCAACAGGAAATGAGATAAATCGATTCCAAAATTTTTTTAATATGGCGGCGATTTCGAAACCGCCAACTTGGGATTTTACCTTCTGACTACCAGTAACAACATATCAAAAATTCAGCCTTTTTACTATAGCGGAGCTGGCGCACTATTTTTAATAATTCAAAATTGTATAAAGAAGTTATATTATGTTGAACACATTAGATTTTCCTGTTTTCTCCTATTTACGCTCCTTTTTTTCAGTGGTGTAATGATCATGTTTCAAAATAAGAGATTCATCGAGAAATGTTTCTCATTTCAGGCATATACAGAATATTTTAAAATTAAAGTAATTAATATAACGATCAAAACAAATATTCCACATTCTGTTTCAGAGTGCTTCCTAGTTTATAGGTTGTAACATGTTAAGCTTTCTCGAACCTTATTTTTCTTCCATACCTTTTTTTGTAATTAATCCCAGAGAAAAATTTCCAAGTCAAAATATGCCTCATTACTAAATGTGAATAACTTGTAAATAATTTCAAGTAAACAGAGTTGTGCATATTTAGTACTAAATCATATTTTGACTCGACAATTTTTCGCTAGGATTAATACTAAAAAGATGGAAGACCTGCACACTAGGTGGACACCCTGCATAAAGTGTATCAACCAACTGAAAGAATACTCAGTTTTCCTTTTTTTATTTTGCAGTTTAACACACTAACGAACGCTTTGGCGCGTTGCCCACATTGCCGGAAAATATCATCAGTTGGAGCTGAATATGCAAGAGGCAAAGGGAATATTTTCATGATTCTAACGTTGGTCTTCCTCATAATTGCAATTGGAGTGACAGCTGGAACCTACAGTATGGCCAAAACCCACAATGGTGTGTATGTAGCGTATGTGGGAGCTTTTATTTTGTCCATTATAACATTATCGCGAAGTTTGTATTTTTATTTCATGAAAGTTAGCATAATAGAAGGACCCATGTAAAAAAATAAACTGAAAATGGGCATAGTTTTAATATAATTTTATTTTTGTGCATTAGATTTCATGCACGATATTTTATGATTCACTGTCTTTTTTCTTATAGCATTTGTATTACAATATTAAACAAAAAAATAAATAAAAAATAAACTTATGTAATGTGTACCTTACCTATTATATTATAAATAGTTTTTCTATGTTCTCTTACCAAGACTAAGGCGTAAGTGAGATTAATACATATATTATAGCTACCTGAAATAATATTTATTAACTAAATTGTAATAATGGCCGCTTTTGATTTATTGTGAAATGCTTATGAAGCTACATAAATATGCTGTTTTGAAAATGATGTCCATGGAATTTGCAACTCATCTATGAATTATTGTCTTTACAGTAAAGTTTAAAAAAATCTTTCTTTATTTCAGTATTAGTGTGATTTGAATAATTACAAATTAGTTAATATGCATAATACAATATTATGACAATACGGAATTTTAAAATATAAAAATCCAGAAACACTATTTGTCACATTAATTTACTTATTAAAAATAGTTGATAAGCTCAAATTGTGCTGTATTAATGTAAATTTCGTCATCCTAAAATGCAGATAGAATTTGGTTGGCTTATACATATTTACTCTTGTTTCTTGTTATCTAGTTATGCCGTTTTTCTTAAAGGTTCCTACTTTGTTTCTTAAAGTTAGTTCACATCTATGGCAGTGACGACAAATTAACCGTTGCACATCCTCTCCTTATAATACATTTTTGATTCTCTATTGATAGTTTTGGCTCGGTAAACAGCTAACGATTATGATTAATTGTTTTAGATATAAACTGAGGATATGTAATGGTTGATTGCTTGCCGGCTCTATACAATATTTAATTAAGAAAAATCTTACAAATATTTTGACAGATCACCGTCTATTGTCATTACTGAGAAAGTATTTGAGATTTACACCTAGATATATTTAGATTGTTTCATATTTTTCTGATGCAAAATTTATTATAAATATTAAATTTACAATTTTCTTCGTAAATGTTTCGTAAGTCAGAATATAGAATATCGAATGCTGTTATTGTAAAATTTAATTTAGTTATTAATGATGATTTATTTTAGTTAAGTCGGAAATATTTATGACGCACATAGCAGCCGATTGTAATTTTTTTTAACCGTATTGCTTAGTAGCAATACAAACCAATAAATAAGGTATCTCTAAATATTGGAATTACTTAGGTCCGGTATTTCAGTGTCAGTTTAAACCAAATTTGGGTAAACTTCAATTCGAGTGTAAATTTTATCATTTTAAATTTGTATTTTCTAAACGAAGTTTACTCAAATTTGGTTTAAACTGACACTGAAATACCGGACCTTACAGTCATCATAAAACGAATTGAAAACTTTTCCCCACGCTTACGAATATTACTTGTATGAAAATTTTATTACAACATTCAGGATACTACTCACCGATATGCAAACACAAAATTCAGCATTAAACCGATTACAAACTGTACGGCAATTTATCTTACATGTAAAAGATAGAGTGACCAACAAATATAAATTTCAACAAATAAATGTAATTTTATAAAGAAATACCAAAAAGAACAAAAGCTTGATGTGAAAACAAGAAGGAATGGTAGATTAACAAGTTTGTAATTATATTTTGTAAAGAAACTCCTAATTTGAAACCGAAACATCACAGTAATTATTTTTGTATGTATACACCGAGTGAATTAGATATATGGTGGGTGTCGTTTAGTACATTTCTTCTCTATAAACCCAATTTCAAGTTAAACGAAAAAAAATTATCCTAGTATATTTAGCCGAGGCAAAAGATGAAGGTGTTAATTATACCTTTAACCTTCGTTAGTTTTAAAGTAAAAGATACAAAACTAACAAGAACATTCAAAACATCACAAAAGCTTTAATTAAAAATGCATCTTGCTCAGTTTTACTTTTGGTGCGCTTTAGAGAGAGATAAAATAATTAATGAACTTCGAATTTAGTCAAACCATCTATATGGACTAATGCTAATGCAAATAAAACGTCATGCAGTAGTACTTCAAAAAGACACAAGCGTCCTTGGACACAAGTATGCATTTTTAATTTAAAGGCAGCTTTAAGTAATACAAGTTAAACACCTAAGTTTTTCAAATCAAAATAATATTAATGTTTTTCTTAAATATTATTTGTACATCTAATTAACAGAGTTGTAATATTCATGGATTGATAAGTTAATTTGATTGATTCCATTAAATATCCAAAGATTGTAGGTAAATAAAAAACGACCGCTTAGTCACATACAACCATAATATGTGTTATAACATGTCTACTTCCTACCTTAACTTATCCGAGGGTGTTCTTATATACAGCCTTATGATTTTCTATAGCGATGTTAATAATAAATATGAAATACATTCCGAACTGCAATAATCGCTTATAGCAGAAATGTTGTAAATAATTTTTTAGTTATATTAAGTATTAAGTCAGCTGCACAAATGCAAACAGAAAGGAAAACGTTTACAAAAAAGTCGCAATTTTTCTATAAGTACAGTGCTGTCGTAATCTATCCAACATTTGAGCGCCATCACTACCCAGTTGCATAGAAAATGAACTAAAATATTATACCACGATGTTCTTTGATGTTTAATGCTTTTGGGTTGCCTAAATTCCTAGTTTCAAAAGTTCAAATTAAATTCTAGTATAGTATTGTTGTATGGAAGAGTCTAAATAATCTAGGTATAAGAAGATACCAGAAAATAAACCACTACTATTGACGTGTACTAGGTCAATAGTAATGGGAATGAAAACTGCCGTCACGTTCAGTCACTTATTCAATAGATAGTCTTTACCGGATGATAACTTCAAAATATATATTTTCTTCATTTAACAACTTTGATAAATTTTATCTAATACTGAACTCACCTAAAGTAAGCTCTATCCTCTCTCCTTTTAAGTGCCATAGATAATATTTTTTGCTTCTTATTCAATAGTTCCGTTAAAATTTTGAGAGAATTTAAATTTGAATGCCCTTTTAGGTAAATTAAGTTTTATTAAAGAATTGACACTTCTACATCAATATTATGTGTAACTTGTTTCCAAAATTTTATCGAAGGTAACCATTTAATGATGTCAAATTAAATTAAAACTATTTTAGATGATGCGAAAAATATTAAAACCTATAAATAATCGTATGCACATTGGGAAAGTGCTAATCTTGGCATAGAGTTGAACTTTGAAATGTGCCGCTGCTAAGAGATGGGAGACAAAGTAACAATCTGTACGTGTTGAGCTGTTGAGAAAAGGCAACGAACTCATGGCGGCTGGAGGTGAATTTGTCCGATTATTTTTTCATTATTGGTATAAAGCGGCAATAACACCTTGCTTTGCTATTTGGTATAGGTATAGGTATCAAATGGGGTTTATCATTATGTATAGGAATACGAGATACATCTTAAAAATTGTAAATCATGAAAGAACTAAAGTACTAAAGGAGTGACTGCGTTTTCCCAATTTTCTCTATTCTGTAGTATGGTTGTATGTAATAAAGTAGATAAGTTAATTACTGTACGTTAGATAAGTAGAAATAATTTTTCTAGATTTCATTTTATTAATTTTGTGTAATAATTGATAATCTTAATTTGAACAGACTGTATGAAATATGATGAGTGATAAAATATATAATTTCAAAAATGTTTTTAAATAATTGTTTCTTTTAAACCTGTTTCAGATTTTAGTCAGAGCGTTTAAACAATACGCTCAATTGTACTATACAGGGTGTTCGCGCGAAGTGGCTCACTATTGCTAACTTCGTTATTATTGGAGCTACAAAGTCGTTTAAATTAGCAAACTAGTAACATTTTTTCCGCTGATTACAATGGTGAAAACAAAAAAACAATTGACCATCTGGTTTTCGAGATATTCACAAAAATAACCTTTTTTAAATGGAACACCCTATATATTTTTGCAGAAATCGATGACAAATTAAATTCTGTACAAAAAATGTCCGTAATTTTTCTTGATTATAATTTAAAATAAGCTAGTTATTTTTAAAAAAAGCTTGCAATTCTTTAAAGTCAAGTAACCATAAAACGGAATAGTAATTTATTAAAACCAAACAATCATAATTTTGAATTTAAACAAGTTGAAAAAAAACTTAGAGAGAATTACGGAAATATTACTATTTTATTTAATATTTTTAATATACAGGTGTTTGCGCAAAGTGGTTGACTATTGCTAACTTTGTTATTATTGGAGCTACAAAGTCGGTAAAATTAGCAAACTAGTAGCATTTTTTCCGCTCATTATAATGGTGAAAACAGAAAAACAATTGGCCATCTGGTTTTCGAGATATTCACAAAAATAACATTTTTTAAATGGAACACCCTGTATATTTTTGCAAAAATCGACGATAAATTAAATTCTGAACAAAGAATGTTTTTATGCTTTTTTGACAATTATTTAAAATAAGCGAGTTATTTTGAAAAAAGTTTTCAAAGTTTTAATATCAATAAGTAGCCATGAAAATTATAATTTTGTAAATTTTCAATATTTCCGTAATTCTTTCAAGTATTTTTCAACTTGCTTAAATTCAAAATTATGATTGTTTGGTTTTAATAAATTACTATTCCGTTTTATGGCTAATTGATTTTAAAGAATTGCAAACTCTTTTTCAAAGTAACTCACTTATTTTAAATTATTATCAAAAAAAGATGAGGACATTTTTTGTATAGAATTTAATTTACCATCGATTTTTGCAAAAATATATAGGTTGTTCCATTTAAAAAAATGTTATTTTTTTGAATATCTTGAAAACCAGATAGTCAATTGTTTTTCTGTTTTCACCATTGTAATCAGCGGAAGTAATGCTACTAGTTTGCTAATTTAACCGACTTTTGTAGCTCTAGTAATAACTAAGTTAGCAATAGTGAGCCACTTCGCGCGAACATCCTGTATATGGTAGAATTATTTTTAGATGATACGCACGTGAAATTCTTCCCCTCATAGGAGGGGAACCTATGTATTGGAAATAATGTTGGTTACACGTGTATCACCGAGAGCTTAATCGATATGTATAGTCCTTTTTTTACCTGAGTATTTAAATTTGGTATCGTTAGTAACTTTTGTGATTTAAGCCATTGTCATCCCCTATTCCTTAATTTATGTTGCACGCTGATTGTTGACATATCATTGAAATAAGAAAATGTTTGAATATGGTTTTAAATCAAATATAGTCGCCATAATGTGGATATTTTTAATAATAAAAATTTTTCACAAAAAAAAGTTATAGACGATTTTATAAAATCAAAATTTTTAGCGGAGCAGCAATAGCGGGTACACTCCGCGATATGGTGTGAAAAAACAAGTAAATGTCTACAGGGATATTCACCGAAACCGTTGGTTAGACGTTTTAAAAGATGTAGTTAATATTTTTTTCTGAAAATTGGATTGTGCCCTAAATAGCATATGATCTCTTTATTTAAAAAATTTTCAAGTTTCTACGACTTCCGGTTATACCGGAAGTAGACCCTAACTTCGTTTTTTTAAATGGAACACCCTGTATATTATTACATTTTTAAATTCTACATTCAATTATAATAACATTTTGTTAAAACAATTTTTCTCTAAAGCATTTCGTTTAATAATTACAGGATGATATTTTAAAAAATGTCCAAAAATGGGCTAACTTTAAAATTTTATTTTCTAGTCTTCTAATATTAAAATTGAAATGCGGTTTTGGCAAAATGTTAACAAAAGTGTACTACTTGCAATACCATAAACGTAAACGGTAATCAGATACCATTTTCAAATACAGCAAAATACTTAGGTATTACCCTTGACGCCAAGCTGCGCTGGAAAGCCCATATTAAGAAAAAAAGAGAAGAACTTGGAATTAAATATAGAAAGATGTATTGGATGATAGGAAGAAACTCCACGTTGTCTCTGCATAATAAGCTTATGTTGTATAAACAGATACTTAAACCTGTTTGGTCTTATGGTATTCAGCTATGGGGTTGTGCAAGCCAGAGCAATTTACAAATTATACAAAGGTTTCAAAACAAAGTACAGAGGAACATCGTGGATGCGCCTTGGTACATCCGAAACAGTAACCTTCACCAGGACCTGGAAATGGATACTGTTGAACAAGCCAGAGCCAAGTTTGCTACTAGTCACGAACTACGACTTCATCAGCATACCAATGTTGAGGCGATCCAGCTCCTAGACAATGCAAGAATAGTGAGAAGACTCAAGAGGATCAAGCCTTTCGAGTTGGTGCAGTGAGAGTGTCAAAAGCAGAGTAATGTGCGTGTTTGTATATACGTTAGTTAGTGTACATAATTTGTTAGAACCCTAAGGATACTGTTGAGTAAGACCTTAGTTTCCCAAATGATATTTTAAGCCAAATGTAAATTGCTGATTGATCTATTTAGATCAGATTGTAATATTAATTTAATAAAAAAAAAAAAAAACTTGCAATTTCTTCATTGCAACAGCTCAATGTTCTACAGGGGGTTAATAATTTAGGTGCCATTTAGAAAAAAATCAAAAAGGAATATCTCATTTTTTTCAAATGTATATCGATACAAATTTGGATTATTCATTCAAATTAAAGATAATTTTGTTGAATAAACTTTATACCCAACTCTTGCTGTTTTCGTGAAATTTCGTTTTTTTGGTAATATTGAAAATTATGCCAAAACAATTCGATTACTGGATTAAGCAATCGATGTTGTCAGTAAAGCATCTTAAACAATATCGTTACATTAATCATTAATAAAAAATTAATTAAAAAAAAACTTGTTTTGTTAATCATTATATTAAGTGTAAGTACCATAAAAATTGATATTTCACGAAAACGGCAAGAGTTGGGTGTAAAGTTTATTTAACAAAATTACCTTTAAATTGAATGAATAATCCAAATTTGTATCGATATACAGGGTGTTCCATTTGAAAAAAATGAGTTTTGCCGTTTTGATTTTTTTCTGAATGGCACCTAAATTATAAACCCCCTGTAGCACATTGAGATGTTGCAATGAAGAAATTGCAAGTAGTACACTTTTGTTAACATCTTGTCCAAACCGCATTTCCATTTGAATATTAGAAGGCTAGAAAATAAAATTTGAAAGTTAGCCCATTTTTGGACATTTTAAAGAAAATCATCCTGTAATTATTAAACGAAATGTTTTGGAGAAAAATTGTTTTAACAAAATGTTATTATAGTTGAATGTAGAATTTAAAAATGTAATAATATACAGGGTGTTCCATTTAAAAAAACGAAGTTAGGGTCTACTTCCGGTACAACCGGAAGTCGTAGAAACTTGAAAATATTTTAAATAAAGAGATCTTATACTATTTAGACTATAAACCAATTTTTAGAAAAAAAAATTAATTACATCTTTTAAAATGTCTAACCAACGGTTTCGGTGAATATCCCTGTATAGAAAGCAAGGGAAAATATACAAATGCGTAATAAGACCTACATATGCCACAGAAACTCATGCAGAGACTAAGGCCGGCCGCACACAGAAAGAGCAAAACTGTTTTAGTCAAAAACGTTTTTGACTAAACGAGTTCCATGTAGATGTTTCAGTGTTAAAGTATTGGACCGACGCACACTGATCAGTCGTGTGTCTTAAGTCACGTTTAGGCTCATTTAGTCACAGTTAGGTTGTTCGACGTCGAGCGCTAAATTTTCGTTTTATGTTGAAACATTTAAATGAGAATATAACAAAACTGAAAAGGTTTTTATAAGATACATTTTGACTCTCTTGCAAACAAAATGTTTCTTATAGAAACAAAAGCGTTTTCGTCAAAAACAAAAACGTTTCTGACTAAAACAGTTTTGGTCTTTCTGTGTGCGGCCGGCCTAACAGAACAAAACGATACCTACTTCAGAACAGCGAGGATGAGTGTACTAAGATCTGGAAAGACCTTGATAGATAGTGTTCCTAACGATATACAAGATATTATCAAATTTTCCAGAAATTGAAAGAGAAGGTATACATACCAGAAGAAAGGAGGAAACCGGGAAGACCTCCTAAACGATGGGCAAATAACTGGATGTCATCATCAATAGAAAGTCCAAACCACCAAGTTACTAATTAATGAGTGGACAGACGAAACTCTACATAAAGTGGAAGAAGAAAATTTTAGTTTTTCGGCAGGCTGTTAAAGATAAATAGAAATTTGTCGGGAGTTAAATTTAGAAAATTTGCCCCAATTTAATCAAAGGTGCATCTCTTACCGTTTCTGAGATCCTGATAGTGAAAGTATTTAACATTGTCGCAATTTATCGAGATCAAAATATTTCTTTATCAACAAATTATCAGACCATCATGGAATGTGAAGAGGGTATAACGTGTATTAATTTGCCTGAAAGTGGTCGACTAAAATTTTGAGCCACATGAGGGAACAAAGACTACTTGAAGCCGTTAAACACAAAGTTGGGGTTTCACAGCGAAAATTAGCTCAGATTCGGTGTTTCAAAGACCACTGTTTTTAGACCAATTTCCCGAAATAATGTGGTGTTTCGAAAGAGTATTATAGAGTACCTACATTTTGGTCTTTGAAACACCAACTTTGCCTTTAACGGCTTCAAGCAGTTTTTGTTCCTCTGCATGGCGCAAAATTTTAGTCGACCACTATTAGGCAAATTAACATAACTTATACCTTCTTCACATTCCTTGATGGTCCGATAAATTGTTGATAAAGAAATATTTTGATCTCGATAAATTCCGAAAATGCATGAATGCAATGTTACGCTTTGGCATTCGCCCCACTAGATTGTAAATGCCTTTATCTACTACCAATTCATAATAGTCTTGATTTGACATTAATTTGAGTAACGTAAGTCAGATTATTACGCAACATGTGTTTTAAAGAAATCATTACCACACTGAAATTTCAACAAGAAAATTCTTTCTTACAAGTATTTACAACACAATTTTTACAATTTAGTATCATTATAGGAAAGTTTATATTTGTAAATGTCTAATTTTAATATAATATAAATTGTTTAATTCTTTAAAATTTGTTATTAACACTGAGTAATGACACTTCATACTCTTAAGTTTGATTTTTTGAAACCTGGAGAATTTTATAATAGCGTATCTACATAGAAAAAACCCTAACTTCACGTTAGATAACTGAAAAAATTTGTAGTTTCATTTTATAAAAAAATAGTTTTATATTTTAATAATTAACATAACACGGTCCATGTCCCCGAGCTTTTTTGTCTATAAATTGTTTAATTATTTCAAAATTTATAAATCAAATTAACTGTTGTGTAGCGCTGGCTAGTTTTTACATAATTTAGGTTAGGTACACCAGTACGACAACTTGACAACAACTACTGAGCAATGTCGCTGGAAATAAATTCAAAATTCATTTTTAATTATTTGGACGGTAGTAGATAAAATCTTGTATATTACACGTGGGATATACACACTTTAACATATTCGTCTGATTACAGAACTCGTCTACGACTCGTTCTGCAATTTTCAGACTCTTATGTTAATGATGTTCATATCCCACTTATAATATAAATAACTATTACGAATATCTAGCATATAAGACATTTTGCTGAACCAGGTCGAAAAAACTAAACTATCATAATAAAAACGAGTTAATTGTGATATTTAATTTCCAGCTACAACTTGATTAAACGTCATTTGGTACAAATACAAACCATCTAAAAATTTTTCGAAAACTTTAGAACCATACGTTACTTAATAAAATATAAGTAATTAAATTAAAACAGGTCATTACCTGTTCAAAGTTCAAAATATTTTCTAATCTTGTTTAATATAAATGAGTAGGTATATAACATACGTAAATAGTTGCGTTCATTTTTTCAATTTTAATTTGTAATTAATTATTGATGAAGTTTCAGAAATACGACAAATATAAAAAGTACTTATGTATAATAAAATATTACATAAATATATACAAAATTGTGAAGAGAAGAGAGAAGGGTTAACTATTTCTAGTCATTAAACCATATACAAGGTTATTCACCGAAACCGTTGGTTAGACGTTTTAAAAGATGTAATTAATATTTTTTTCTGAAAATTGGTTTATAGCCTAAATAGTATAAGATCTCTTTATTTAAAATATTTTCAAGTTTCTACGACTTCCGGTTATACCGGAAGTAGACCCTAACTTCGATTTTTTAAATGGAACACCCTGTATCGATATACAGGGTGTTCCATTTGAAAAAAATGAGTTTTGCCGTTTTGATTTTTTTCTGAATGGCACCTAAATTATAAACCGCCTGTAGAACATTGAGATGTTGCAATGAAGAAATTGCAAGTAGTACACTTTTGTTAACATCTTGCCAAAACCGCATTTCAATTTGAATATTAGAAGACTAGAAAATAAAATTTGAAAGTTAGCCCATTTTTGGACATTTAAAAAAAATCGTCCTGTAAGTATTAAACGAAATGTTTTACAGAAAAATTGTTTTAATAAAATGTTATTATAATTGAATGTAGAATTTAAAAATGTAATAATATACAGGGTGATCCATTTAAAAAAACGAAGTTAGGGTCTACTTCCGGTATAACCGGAAGTCGTAGAAACTTGAAAATATTTTAAATAAAGAGATTATATGCTATTTAGGGCACAACCCAATTTTCAGAAAGAAATATTAACTACATCTTTTAAAACGTCTAACCAACGGTTTCGGTGAATATCCCTGTATAGGATCAGAATTTGAATCAATAGTGAACTTTAACTGAACTTCAATTATATTCGTTACCATTGTTTTAGTGTTAAA
This sequence comes from Pediacus dermestoides, assembly GCA_963942485.1. Classification (NCBI taxonomy): domain Eukaryota; kingdom Metazoa; phylum Arthropoda; class Insecta; order Coleoptera; family Cucujidae; genus Pediacus; species Pediacus dermestoides. Next base: position 16,993,385 of record OZ012626.1, read on the forward strand.
CCATAATTAACTTATAAGTAAAATTAACAAACTATCCATCTAAAAACTGGATATAAGTGTTTTTAAAATTCAACGAGCAAACAAATACAAATATTAGACTTACGGTTTTGGGATTTGTTCCTGGAGTTCCACAGTTTGCTAGTTTTTCTTTTAAATCGTCAGCGGGAATCTTCTTCTGAGATGCCAAATCTTCAATAAATTTAACAAAGTCATCATATTTAATGGTTCGGGATCTTAAAAAAAAAATTAAAAAACAAATTAAAAATTTGGTTTTTTAGTTAGATAATGTAGGTACTTACCTACTGTATACCTACTATATGATTCAAATACAGGGTGTGTCACGACGAGCTGACAGTAGACATAACTCTATTACTAAACACAATTTGGTTCTAAAAATTGGTACACACTCTTTATACAATGTGCTCTATTTAGTGAAAATATTGCCACCTTTCTGGCATTTCCGGTTATACCGGAAGTAGACATAAACTTTGTTATTTTAAATGGAACACCCTGTATATTTTTGAATTTTTAGATTCTACACTTCATTTTAGACATAAAAGTATTAAGGTTGTATGGTCCTAACATGAACGGTATTATAATTATTTAGACTTTTTCATTTATTTTTTTACAAAAACATAGATGTAAATAAAAATTCGAATCTTGACAATGACACATTTTTTCCAAAATTTTTTTCTTGTGTTTGAAGTAGGAATATACAAGAAATAAGGTGATATAGTTTTGGAAAACTTGGTTTATACAGGGTGTTGGTGGTTGTCCGTTCACTTTTAAAAACTTTTATCAATGATAACTTAATTTTTTTAAATGGAACACCCTGTATATTTCTAGATTTTCGAATTCTACACTTTATTCGAGACATAAAAGTATTAAAGTTGTAAGGTCTTAAAATTAACGGTCAATCACAAGCACCCTGTATAAAATAAGTTTTTTAAAACCATATTACCATGTTTCTTGTATATTTCTGCGTCCACTAAAATTTGGATTATTTTTTGAAAGAACGTGTCATTAGTAAAATATGAAAATGTTGACTCTAAGTTTTTGTATGAAGAAATTGGAAGAAACATAATTACTTAATTATAATAAATAAAATAAATAAATAAAAATATTAAATTAAATATAATAAAGAACAAATTTTAGTCGACGTAGAAATGTACAAGAAACATGGTAATATGGTTTTGAAAAACTTATTTTATATCTACAGGGTGCTTATGGTTGATCGTTAATTTTTAAAAACCTTGGAAATTGGAAAAAACGTAATTAATTATAATACCGTTAATTTTAAGACTTTACAACCTTAATACTTTTATGTCTAGAATTAAGTGTAGAATTCGAAAATGTGGAAATATATAGGGTGTTCCATTTAAAAAAATAAAGTTATCATTGATCGAAGTTTTTAAAAATGAACGAACAACCACCAACACCCTGTATAAAGCAAGTTTTCCAAAACTACATCAGCTTATTTCTTGTATATTCCTACTTCAAACGTAAGAAAAAAAATTTGGAAAAAATGTGTCACTGTCAAGATCCGAATTTTTATTCACATCTATATTTTTGTAAAAAAAAATGAAAAAGTGTAAATAATTATAATACCGTTAATGTTAAGACCATACAACCTTAATACTTTTATGTCTAAAATGAAGTGTAGAATCTAAAAATTCAAAAATGTACAGGGTGTTCCATTTAAAATAACAAAGTTTGTGTCTACTTCCGGTATAACCGGAAGTGCCAAAAAGGTGGCAATATTTTCATTAAATAGAGCACATTGTATAATGGGCGTGTACCAATTTTTAGAATCAAATTGTATTTAGTAATAGAGTTATGTCTACTGTCAACTCGTCGTGACACACCCTGTATATTATTGAGCCCTGACTTTAATTTTTAAAGAGATTTTGACCCTACCAACTTTTAATCCGTTATATCTAGTAGTAAAATGTGCATCTTATGTGATTAAAATTGTAGATAGATATCGCTAAAACATAGCTTTTTTCATGCATTGAATTTTTATATTATTTTATTTATTTGAATTATAACCTCAAAACTTAATTCAGTTATTTTTAAAGTATTTTAAAGACATCTTTGGCGGCATGATATTGGTTATATTAAATTTTAAAGTATTCAGTAAAAAACATGGTGCAGAAACTTATTCAAAGCACAAAATTCATTTTTGGGGAAAAACGAGAACAGGAAATACAATCTAGGTATTTAAAAAAATCACAAAATAAATTTTGAATATGTAAAATTTTGTTAATGTTTATTGGTTTTAAAGGAAAGTTAAAACTTTTTATCAGACTATTTAATCGTCAAGACATTATTGCTTCATAAAAACCAATAATTCAGCAAAAAGTACCTCTACTGAGTTTACAAGAAATTAATAAAATTTTACATATTCAAAATTAATTTTTTCAGTCATTAATGCTCTAAATTTCGAAATAGGTGTCGCACAACCGCCTCCCGAATTAAAAATTTACGGGGGAATAGTCATAACACAGAGGGGGTGCACCCGGGGGGTACTATTTTTATGTCAAAAAATGGCAATTTCAAATTAAAAATCGACCTGTTTCAGGATTTTTCCTAAAAGTTCATAATTACGCTTAAAATGAATTTATTCCATACATATGAACCGCACTCTATAGGAAAAACTTTATTAATATGCATTTTTCGAGAAAAAGTTATTTTTAATAAAATATTCTGATTTTCTCAAAACGTTTGAAAATTCAATCAAATTTAACTAGGGGCATGGAGGGCAGGAATAAATCAAGAAAACATAAAAATGGTACATGAGAGAACTACTTTTAAGTAACGGTCTGTAAATGTAATCGATTTTTGCATCGAAATCGAAACTATGCATTTTACTTAAATTATATTAGACGTAATTTGTAGAGAATTTAATTATCAATTATAATTTTTTTTGTTTCGACACCTACACCAAAATTACGAGTTCCGAAATTTGTATTTGAGGGATAAGTACACTCGTCAAAAATACTCTGCTCATAGGTTTATGCTATAGGTATTTTAACGCAGTAAAAACTTACTTAAACTTATTGAAAGTTATTCCAGTATCTGTAGTAGTAATCTGCTTGCCAATGACTTGGGCCTGTTTCAACCATTTGTCAAGATTCGTCAATGTTATAGATTTACCATCCGATTTGCTGTCACCGAACTTTGAAAACAGTCCAAATTGGGATTCTAGAGTCATGCCACCCTGAGCCATACTAAAAATTTCTAAGTTTGTATTTCACTTCCAGACTGAAACAAATAAATGACGTTTTAGATTTTGACAAATACCTAAAAAATGTACAGGGTGATTCTTTTATCTGGAGAAATGCGTTTTTTTCGTAAACAGCTGAAGGGAATTAAATTTTGAAAAAAGTGTTATTTGCCTACTGGCTGTCACTTAAAATTAGGATAGAAATATAGACTTTAATATGCGTGACGCTAGACGTCGCGACGCTTTAAAAAAATTTCCAGCAACATACCACTTTTATTATATCATTGGAAAGGTCTTTTAATTTTGAGTCTTTTTTCTAAAAACCAATTTTTTTTATTTTATTTTTTTACAAGTTATGATCCAATTTAAATTATTTCTATTCTAACTAAATTTTGAAATATTTTTAACAGTAGGCCGAGTTTTCCCTCAAATACTAAAGTAAATCTTATTATATAAAATAAAGAAGGTTTAGAAAACACAAAACCTGTTATTTGTCAACACATTACAATATTAAAAAAAACTTATATATTAAGTAATACCTAAATTAAACAAAAAATTTAATGAAAAAGTTGATTATTTTAACAATTGTTCAATATGAGTACCATTGTTATCTAAACATAAATTATAACGTTTTCTTATTTCATTATATGTGACTTTTCCTACAACATTAGCATTAATTTCAGCACAGGCATCGACAATCTTTTGCTTTAAATGATCTATATTATTAGACCTTGTTTTGTAAACTTTATTTTTAAGAGTTCCCCACAAGAAAAAATTGAGAGGTGTTAAGTCTGGGGACCTAGGATGAAATTCTACTGGCCCGTAAGTTCCCATCCACCTGTTTTCATATTCTATATTTAAATAATGCCGCACAATAGCGACATTATGACAAGGAGCCCAATCTAGTTGAAACCACAAATGTCTTCTAATCTGAAGAGTCACATTTTTTTTTGTTTAATTTAGGTATTAATAAGGTTTTTGTTGTTGTAATATGTTGACAAATAACAGGTTTTGTTTTTCTAAGCCTACTTTATTTTATATAATAAGATTTACTTTAGTATTTGAAGGAAAACTCGGCCTACTGTTAAAAATATTTCAAAATTTAGTTAGAACAGAAATGATTTAAATTGGATCATAACTTTTTAAAAAATAAGAATAGAAAGAATGGTTTTTAGAAAAAAAACTCAAAATTAAAAGACCTTTCCAATGATATAATAAAAGTGGTATGTTGCTGGAGAAAAAAATTTTGGAACGTCGCGACGTCTAGCGTCATGCATATTAAAGTCTATATTTCTATCCTAATTTTGAGTGACAGCCAGTAGGTATATATCACTTTTTTCAAAATTTAATTCCCTTCAGTCGTTTACGAGAAAAACGCATTTCCCCAGATGGGTAAAGGGCCCCACACAACTTGGTTTTACCCGAAGAAGAACGGAGCCGGATACCATTGCACACTATACTATGTAGTTAAGTTTTTAATCAATTTGACGTGGTGAACCGTAAGTATTTGTTGGTTCGAAATGGACCAAGGGTGACTTCTTTCAGCTTCGTTAGGCCACATGTCAGCCTTCTCTTATATTATGGAAAAGACGGGTAAACACTATGGGTAAATAAGACAATTTGGGCCCATACCTACACATCGGCTTTACGGTTCTCAAATTTCATATTATTTTATTAAATTTCAAATTAATAGTTATTTAAGATACAAGTGTAAAAAGTCAATCTTTATTGCACCAACGGGCTGATTTAAAACACGAGCGAGGTACGATCGAGTGATTTTAAAAGCCCGTGAGTGCAATGAAGAGACTTTTTACAATTGTGTCTGACAACGTTTTATCTACGATTGTGAATCATCGCACTGGTTTTAACATAAATTTGTATAAAATATTTATTGACTCAGTTTTTATTTATAATCAAAGTCGTTTGAGAATCGCGTTGTTTAGCAACCTACTTCTGTAAATTTCAATTTTTGAGAAATGATAAAGTGTGTGATAATAATGGTGATAATGAACGAAGCGAACGATCTGTCGAGCACTCTTCCAAAGGTAGCAAACGTAGCAGAAAAGGCAGTTATTATAGGTTTGCTTCCTCCGAAGTCACGCCAACGATATGAATTGGTGTATGACAGGTTCAAGCAGTGGTGTGTCTAAAAAGTGTCGAAAGTTTTACGGAAAACGTATTCTTAGCGTACTTTTCTGAAAGAAGCAAACAGATAAAACCGTCCAGTCTTTGGTCCGAGTGCTCTATGGTCAAGACTTCCACATTAGTAGAAACAAATATTGACATTAAATGATTTTCAAAGTTAACAGCGTTTATGAAACGACCAGTCTGCAGGATTTCACTGTAATAATAATAATTAATATACAGGGTGTTACGAAATACGAAATTCGCACACACGGACAACGGCGTTGTGTTATGCATCAAAAACCGAACCACATGTCTCTTTACGACTTTTCGATCACACCTATACTTTTCGAGATATCGTTATTGGTCTCGAATTTCTTAGTCCATATCTTTAAATGTTTAATCAAGTGGTAAAAAATAATACATAACAATTTTTTAAAACCAAAAGAAAATTCAAACTAATATTGATGATGATTATAATTACAACATTTGTTCAAAATAGCACGTCGTCGTACCTACCTATACCTATACCTATAATTTAAATGTTCAAAATGCGGCGCAAACGAGCTTCATAAAGATTTTGCAGATTATTGAACAAATTTGTTGCTGCAGTTGCTGAAAATATATTATATATATTTTGTCGTAGTTCTCCAATATTTGCTGGTGGATCTTCTGACGGACATACAGACTCGTTCAACATGCACCAAATATATGCATCAGGTGGTGTCAGATCAGGTGAATGAGAAGGGTACTCGAAGTTCAATGAGAAATTATTCTGTTTTCAAAATGTTCATTTTCCTATGAGTGAAAATTCCTCAGTTGTGAGAAACATTTTCAAGACGATATTAACACCAGAGCAATGTTACCTAATACAGGGTAATTATATAAAAGAATCTAACATCAAAGGAGGGGGTGGTTGTGCATTTTTAATGTATTAGGATTTGCCACCTCTCACAATCAGTAGTGAATTAATACTCGTAAATATCATTTAAATATCACTAGTATCCATTGGTCAGATCGCCATTTACATTAAACTTTTTCTCTTTGTGATTCCCCAGTAATTTTAAATTTATTAAACTTCACAGCCAAATACGATGTTAGATTTTTTTATAATGACCCGTTATAACAACTAATACCAAATATAACAAATTAATGCAAATTGCGCGAACAATTAAACCAGCACTCTAAATTTCGGTAGTTTATTTTGGCGGATATTGTAGATGTTCTAAAGTCTGAATGAATGTAGGTATAGGTACTTATTGAAGAGGCCAGAACCAAAAAAAAAACCGAAGTGGCATTGTAAACATTCTGAGATATAACTTTAAAACTATAAAATCAGTGTTAAACATTTTGTACTGTCCTTCAATGCAGCGCTAGACGTCTTTAATGTATTATTTTCACTTGGGATATTTTACTATCAAACAATTGAGTTTCGGTCTTTGAAATCCGCACATAGGTCAAAATTTAAAGAAAATCACTTAAGCGGTTTTGCTTCTGATCCCTTCAATTAATAATACCGAGAGATCAAAAATTATCTTAGTCAAAGGTGGTCATGGATTTTAAAATAATTGTCGGAGCTAGTATCGTGTCAATACTTATTATGGCACATAACTTGTTAAACTTCAAAAGGATGATACAAGCTAAGACCGTCGTTTTTCATTTCATGACCACCTTTGACCAAGATAATGTTTGATCTCTCGGTATAATAAGTATCAAGAACGGTAATGACATTTTACCGATCGAAGACAATTGTTTAGAGGAGGAGCGAAGGAACGACTCTAATTATTGTCTGAGATCGGTAGTCCTGAACGTTCGTGTGCTTATGACATTTTTTACGCGATTAAATTTATTAAAAAGCATTTGTAATAAACACCTTATAATGTCGATTTTTGTATTGCGTTACGATTGCGTTCCTATAGCAATTTCTAAACAAACACACTGCCATTGTAGTTAATAAAATAATACTGAAGACAGTCGTGTTTAAAAATTCACAGTTTTCGCAACCCTGGCATCAATGCAACCATCGAAGACATTGGAAATAAGTAAATAACACCATATATGAAACATAATTATTAACTGTTTATTATATACACGCAAGGTTATAAATATGTAATTATAAACAAATAATTTTTTAGCATTTTATTTTTGAGAAACTTAAGTAGGTATTACTAATATAATACACATCTCAATTTACGAGTTAGGTAGAAAGAAATAATAAACATCATTTTTAATTAAACAACTTATTTATAACCCGAGGCGATAGCCGAGTGCTATGAATGTACTACAGAAAAAAAATTATGTACAAAATGCTTTATTTTTTTTAATGTCGTAATGACAGTTTTCAGTTCAATCATTATTACCTGTAAAATCGAAGGAAAAATATGAAAATCTACTTTTTCTACTACCGTTTGGAAAAATCTTAAATTTCGATATTCGTTTGAGTTAGGAAAAGTTGAACTTTTCTTAACAAGTGTGGAATAGTAGTTTATGCAACAAGGTAGGAATTGACAGATTCTGACGAGTGTGAAAATTGCGCCAGAGCGAAGCGAGGGCGCAAGAACACGAGGCAGAATCAATTCCTACCGTGTAGCATACTCTATTTTTTCTCATACCTGTACGAAAATGGCCACTTCTTTTGCGTGAAACGCGTGAACAAATTAAAACAGCTTAACACTGACATTTTGCTTGACACTGTGTGGTGAGCAAATCACCTTGATAACCTTAAACAAACACAAATAACTCCTGCATATCAGTAAAGGAATGGCTACCCAAGGGAGAAATGTTACCCCCACTCCTTATTTTCCGCGACTACCATAAAAAGGCGACTTTGTACCCACATTTCACGCAAATAAAGTGGCCATTTTCGTGTAGGTATGGGAAAAGAGTAGATTTTCATATTTTTTCTTCAATTTTACATGTAATAATGATTGAACTGCTAACGTCAACTGCTAAATGACAAGTGTCAAATCCAAAATATTCAAACGAATATCGAAATTTAAAGCTTTACCAAACGGCGTGTTTTTGATCGATAAAAAATCTAATACGGAAAAATGTCACTTTTCCTTACTTGTTGGACAAATAGCTATTTTCGCACTTGTTAGGAAAAGTTGAACTTTTCCTAACTCAAACGAATATCGAAATTTAATGTTTTTCCAAACGGTATCGGTAGTAGAAAAGATATATTTTGTCCAAAGGCTAGGGACAACAAATCGCGTTTTTGTAGACGAAATACTGTTCAACTTCAAGAATTTTTTTTTTTCAAAAGGAAACATACAGGCTTGTCGAACAAAATAGGCAAAACTCATTATTAGGAAGGTGTTGTGTTGAACTACTGTAAAAGGAAATGAGAAATGAAAACGTCCCTTACACACTACGTAATTTGTCTAACGCATATCTATTCCTGACTAGAACTTATAGAGCGTAACAATAACTGTATAAAAATAATTGAGTAAAATATTTAGTTATTTTTGTATATCTATTAAAAAAAGTTGGCATTTTTCACTTTTTGACGAGACAGTGAAGAAAAGAAAAAATTGTGAAAACAGTTGCTTTTATTTACGATTTAAGAAATTACTTATTTTCTTATTCTCAATTGCAGACAATAGAAAAAAAACAGCATTCAACAGTGCCTTTGTTACACATGGAATTGCCTAATTCTCCTTACGACTCTTGCAATCAAATTTTCCGATCATGAGAAAAGTACTACATTATGCACTTGTTGTATAATAATTAATTAAGGAACAAATTCGTTAGGACTGCAACAGAATCAGAGGTTAGAGTTAGTTTTGAAAGATTAGTATAATAATGCTGAAAATAATAGAAACAACACCATACAATTGTGAAAAATATGAAGATAAGAGCCATATAACTTTTTTTATAATGGATAATTTTATGATTTTTGGCAAATTGCAATGCAAAACATATTCTAGTTCATTTCCAGATTTTAGTCATTTAAAGACAAACGAACTCTATTTTGTACAGTTTTTATGGTGTAACTATCAGATACTATTTTATGCTAAAAAATATGTATATCTACTTTTTACAATTTTCTTATGTCTTATTGGTGCCTTTTATGTAGAAAACCTGTGATAGTTTTCCGTATTTCGTGAAAATTATTGTAAATGGTCATAATCCATTTAAAAAGTCTACTCCTCAACTGCTGTTGCTCTATATTTTAAGAAACGAATATTCTACATGTGCCAATGTAAAATGCTGTCTGTGTGTTTCCCGCATATTTCTGAAAAATGAACTAGGAAATCAGAGTAAATAGGCGAAAAAAAGGCTCATAAATTTTAAAACAAAATGCAAAGGATTACGGGATGTGGCGAGTATTATTAAGTCGAAAATAGCTAATAATGCAACAAGTTGCAAAAAGACATCGATTTTGCAACGTATTGCATTCAATATTTTTTGTGACCGCGTTTTATAACAGAGCTTATTTTCAAAAATAATAATCTCAATCGAACATTAAAATTGGACAGTACGTATAGGAAGACGTCATCAGGCTGCTATGCTTTTTTAAATGTAAATTCCCATTCTGGTTGTTAAATGACGCACTTTTAAACACTAGTGCTTAAAAATATGTCATTTAGGAACCAGAATGACAATCAAAAAGTCACTGTTATAAAACGCTGGCACGAAAAGGTAATTTTGTTCGACCACACCAAACTATATATTTTTAGTAGGTAATATTTTATACATAGGTATATTGTCTTGTAGCTACTCAGAAGATTGACAACATTAAGCAAAAGTTTATGAAGAGCGGTCATTTCTGTTTGGTATTTTATTTTTTAACATTGGTTAGAATTGAATTTTGAAAATAATTCGTTATTATATTTCTTTTTCAAATTCCTACTAATAGAAATTTCTATAGTAATATACCATATTGTGTAATAATAAAATAATAAATAAAACATAATGTGTAATATTTTATACGGTGTAGATGCTAGATGGATTAAGTGGTATAAGGGTTGGATTCGTGTTAGAAGCTCTAAGGTTTGAATCTCAGAACGGTGCTTTTTCTTCATTAGTTCCTGTTGACCTGTTGTACCGATACGACCAAATAATAAATACGTAAATAAATTTGCTTTAAAAATAATAAAATGTCAGATATGGACCGCATGGTTATTGGCTGCCGCTTCAATATTTCGCATCGTATAAGAAAGTAATGTGTTGGACACATCAGATATTTTGATTAAAAATGAAGAATTTATTGCAATCAAATGACATAGTAGTAATGAGAGAGTTAATAAAACTCTTAAATGTAAGTTTATACATACCTACTTAGATATTTATTACGTTTCTTTTCATCGACATTGAAATATTTTTGAACCAATGCATTAACTGATTATTTCGAGCGGTAGCTTTGGTCGACCAATTTTTCAGGAAATAGAAGTGCATAAATATGACATTTTTTTATCGAACCGTCAAAACCAACTAGTTCAGGAGGTATTTTTGGATGCTTTAAAAAATAAAATGAAAAAGAGATCAAACTCTTTATATTTTATGAGCGACGATGATTCAAATATTACAATGCTTTCATAAAAATAATACAAGTTATTCCCAGAAAACTTTTATGCTCCTGGTACATAGTAAAAAATTGTAATATTCAACACAAAAAAAAATCAAAGATGTAACATTACAAAAACAAATGAAAACTGATATGAAACGAATACTAAATGAAACCGACACTGAAAAATTTCAAGAGCTAAGCAAGAAATACTTACAAAAACTGCAAGAAGCAACCGAAATATAATTTCTAGATTATCTTTTTGACATTTCAGGAACTGTGTCTACATGTAGGTACGGACCGGGTACCATCAGAATTCTGGTTAACCAACGGTTGGGTTACAGACCACATCCTTTAGTGAAGCATATTATGTATTTGGTCTGGAAAAATTAATGAGACTCCCGCACTAGACAGAACAAAAAAAATTGAAAAATATCGACGATTATCTTCGTCGCTTATGCAGGAAATATATCTGACATTCGTTGACTTCATTTTATCTAATGTAGTTTTGTAGTTCTAATGAAACATGTTCTTTTAATTATCTCAGAATTGTACAACAAAGTCATGTGCTGAACACACCAAATATTTTTAATATACCTACTAGGAGTATCTAGTATTTTATTATTGTTTTGTTTATTTATTATTATTATTATACTTTTGTTATGAGAGTTTTAACTACATTTATGTTACTCCATTTACTTAGTTCTCGATTGAATAATTAATTATTTAGGGTCAAATTTTCAATTGATGGTTACCCCATCTAAATAATTCTTTTGGTTATATTTGCAGTTCCCATTGCAAACCTTAAATTACTATAATTATTATAGTTAATTACTATTCAAACATTAGATATACCTATTATTAAGAAACTTATTTAATGTAAAATTAGTAGAGCATTGTACGAATGCTCCTTCAACATTAATCCATATTCAGTAAGCTGCACTTGAAATCATAAACGGGCATAAATCGGGGCTCTAAGTTTATGTTTTATGCTTTAGTTTTTCACCTGCCGACGCAAGAAACACTTGACTAACTGTTACTGAGTCAGTGGTGGTCTGCTGGACTTGGTATCTTGGTAAGTCAGTCAGTTTCTTTCAGGTATTGCTGCGTACCGAACCAGACAATCTTGTCGTGTCTCGCGCGATTCTCACCTGCGTTAAAACAGTTGTTCTAGTGGGTCACTAAGTACAAAAAAAACAGGCGAGAAGGAAATAGTAGTTTAACCAACCAAGTGTGTTAAGAGTGCATACAAAATATGCTATTAGCTTGGATATAAATCGTTTAAGTTTGAGGTGAGTAAAAAAGAGTACATGGATTTAATTTACAAATATCTTTAGTTGTGTTTTTTGATTGGAACCGGTAAATTTCTTCGTTCCGGAATTATTGCTGTACAAGTTCACGGCCGTCAAGAGTTGTATAATTGCACTGGTAATATATAAAATCGATTATGTCAATTTTCTGGAAATATTTTTCGTTAAACCTCTATTCACAACCTCGCAATTAGTAAACAAAATTATAATGTTCGACCAAAAATGAATTTTTTAACAGTGAAAAATACTTAGATTATTCTATTTGTAAAACGTTAATTTTATTCACTCATTTGGAGGTTGTGGGAAAATTTCTTGTTTTTAATAAATCTAGGTACTACTTAATATATGACCATTTTTTTTGAATTGCCAGATCTGTTAGGTACTCATAAACACATTTGCGGACAAAAAAGATGATTACACCAAATATAGTAAAAAATGCTTCCCTAAGAAGTTACAGCTCTTCAATGTTAAAATTTACGATTAGTACCTAATTATCTTCTTGTGTTACCTCTGATTTTATGTATATGTTTGGACCAATCAAAATTGATAATAATTATTGAAGAATCAACTAATCGAAAACTGATTTTTCGGACACTTTATCCACCTTGTAGTCCAGGAATTGTATCAAAAATAAGAACTTATACTCATTTAACCTATCCCGAAGGATACCGTGTGAGCTGTGTGGTCTTGAAAAGTCTTTGGGAGATCGGTTTTTTAATATGTCTCGCAAACGCTAGAGCTTAGAAAATATTTTTAGGACAAAAAATTTTAGAAATTTAATTTTTTACAAATATGGTCCTAATGATTTTTTTCATCAGGCCATTTCTACCCTTTAGAATGCAGAAGAAGTAAATCGAATTTTGAGGGAATTGTAAATAGAAAGATAATTGCATTAGATAAGAGTTTGCGCTTCCATAGTCCATACGTTACCTTAAGTATGATGTCCAGTACGAAGCTCCTCAAAATTTTCAATTTGGGCTTATTCAATTGAAATGATAAAAATTTTTGGAGGTAAATATTCCTTTATGTTGTCAGCAGTCAGCTTTTAATGCCAAATTTCAGCAGTGTGCTTTATTTTTCAGTATATCATAAAAGTGTATATTGTTTTGAGACCTACTTAACAGTGACGTACCCGAGGTCAGACCCAAGTTATGTTTTTTGAAATGGAATTTCCCATATACAGGATGTCCCAGTTTATATCGTCAGGATTTCACCAGTCGATAGTTTAGCGAAAATTAAATGTGGTTTGTCTAATAAACTATGATCGAATGTTGCTTCCTTTTTGATGTACAGGGCATTAAAGAAAATAAATTATTTTAAATAATTTGCGAGGGGTAAACCACTAGTGGATATCCTTGTACACATGTCGTGGATATGCATGGATATCCCGTGGAAGTTCATGGATATCCGTGGAAGTTTATGGATATCCGTGGATGTCCGTGGAATTCCATGGATATTCGTGGATGTCCGTGGAATTCCATGGATATCCGTAGAAGTCCATGGATATTTTTGGAAATATGTGGATGTCTTTGGAAATATATTGGATTTTAAAAGATAGTGCGCATGCGTTAATGTTTAACGCATGTGCACTATAGTTTAACGGTTAAAGCAATAATCTACAAATTCAATATTTTCATCGCGCCGTGTACTTAACGGTGATTACTAGAGTAACATTGCTTCTATTCAATTGATGTGATTTAAATTACGGTATGTACTTGGGTATGTACTATGAAAAATTCAAATAATGGATGTAAAAAAAATAGACGAGTTTGCAGAAATATACTGCACTTACAATATACCAAATGTCCATCAAGTTACCAAAGCAATTTTTGAAAATGACCTGACAAATGCATTAGCCGCTTTTTAGTCGCTAATTAGTTATGAAAAATTTAATTTTGTCGCTTTTGTTTTTAAAAAATTACATCGGTTTTTTTTCATATGAACTTAGCAAAGCATAGGTTCAAAATCGAAAGATAGGTAGTGCTAAATTTGTCATTTTTTAGTCGCTGATTAGTTGTAAAAAAATTAATTTTGTTTTTTTTTGTTTTTTGGTACGAGTTTACAGTACCGGACATATCACCGATTGAATTGAAATTTTTTATAGTGATGTATAATAGCTCGCTGAATATGAATATAAAATTATTCTTCTGCGGACGAAGCTACTTTTCAGAAAAAAATTAAATAAAAAAGTTGTTTATTTGAATTTGGCGGGCGATGTTAGACAATCAGAATGGTGGGAAACCTTAAATTTGTTTATAATTAATTATTATCGTAGACGTTAGGTAAGGAAGTTTAAGCACAGTATAGTTACGGGATAAGATAAGCAGTTCAAACAATTTAAGGACTTTTAGGGATAATTTTATGTTACCATCTTCCGTGGATATCCGTGGAAGTCCATGGAAATCTATGGAAGTTCTTGGAAATCCTTGGATATTCATGGATATCCGTAGAAGTTTTGGATATTCGTGGAAGTTTTAAGAAATTTGGGTTCGGATATCCACGATTTGGATATCTCGTACGCTTAAAGAGGTAGTGGTTTACCCCTCGATAATTTGCTATAAATCAATAACAAAAAAGTTCTTCTGACATTTTGCATAGATCTTTTTTTTTGTATTCTCTTATTAATAGTGGAAATTTTTCTAAAATTTCCCTAAAATTTGCAACTTATTTGTTGAATAACTTTTTAAATATCGACAATATCAAAAAAAGTTTAAAAGATAAGTTGTAGGAAATATTTTTCTTTACAAGTTTGTACTGACTCTTTTTTTGAAAATTTAATAAGAAAAAAGTTATTCAATAAACAAAAAAATTCAACCCTTAATTGAGGGCTGGTGAAGGCAGGGCGGGGTCTACGAATACACAAACTCAGTTTTAAACTTTCAGGGTGACCCTCTAGAAGATTCTACAAAAATTGGCTGTAGGGTAAAAAAAGTCTATTTGAAGCCTTTTTTTCTCCCTTATTTACTGTACTATTAGGTTATTTTGAGTTAAGTTATCAAAAAATTATAAGATACGAAAAAGTTTCTAAATTGAATGGAAAATGCTCTCTGCATATTGGTGCTGCAAAAAAAACAGTGGCGTACGTTTTATTCAATAAAATGTTTTTGAATAAACCCGTACGCACGCCTCTGTGTTCTAAATAAAATAATTGCAACCACTATTAATAAAAAAAACAAAAAAATAATCTACGTAAAATTTCAGAAGGCTAACTTTTTTTGTTATTGATTTATAGCAAATTATTAAAAATAATTGATTTTCTTTAATGGTCTGTACGTCAAAAAAGAAGCAACATTTGACCATAGTTTATTAGACAAACCACCTTTAATTTTCGTTAAATTATCGACTGGTGAAATCCTGACGATATAAACTCGGACACCCTGTATTATTACATTCTTGGATTCTACTTTTAATTTTATCTCGAAAGTTTTGAAAAAATACAGGGTCAGTTATGTGGAACAGAATTTGATGTGAAAAAAAATATGAAAATTGTGATATCTTCTTTCGTATATTCATTCAAACGACATTTTTTATATAAGTAATATATTTGGAAAAGCCTGAAATAAATTATAAATCAAAAATTCTACAGAACTGGTATTCGGTTTTCACTAACAATCGTATTAGACAACATATTAATTTGTTCCGCCAGTTTGTCCATAGCAAAATATTTAATATCATATGGAGTTTTATTCATCACCAATGTATGATTGATCTGATCAATACTACCAGCTATCATTTCATCCAAAATACAAGATACCAACAAATTCTCTACATCTTCCTCACTAATGCCCAATGCATCACTAATATAGGAAATCTTAATATTCTTGTAGGGCTTCACCAACGTTAATAATACCTTGGTCCGAACATGTTTCAATAAATCAGCAATGTGCTCATGAATAAAATGATCCTCCATCAGTGATTCCTTGTTCTCCTGAAAGATTCTTTCAAATTTCTCCATGTTGTTGTTTTGAAAAGCGGATATCAAGTCTGTCATAGCTTTAACTTCTGGATCATTTTTATATGGTTTGGCCTCTTGAGAATCAAATGGATTTATTGCTGACTTCATAAGCATACTGGTGAGGATTAAATATTTTAGAGATGTGATTCGCCTTGGATTACCAGATTCATCGTAGTTTTTAAATGCTTCGAAAAAGTCTGTGTAGGCCTGTTCGTAATCACCTGCACGCAAATGCATTTTACCACCACATTCCCTTATGACGCTCATTATTAGTGGATGAGGAATAGCGGAACGAACTCTCAGGCTGCGCTCATATAAATCTTTTAATTGCTTGTGGTTTTTTTGCTCTGTATACATTTGTATTTCTAAAGCATATATTTCTAATAGTTGCGTGCCTTTGTGGGAATCAGATTCATTTTCAATGCATTTGCAAGACTGTTTTAATTGTCGAATAATATTTGCCAGCTTTGTGTATTCCTCACGTTCCAAGAACACTTTTCCCAACTTAGTATTAGTTTTAAACCAAAGTCTGTCGTTTTTGGCGGTTCTCAATGCATCCAATGTAGTTTCGTAAAACTTTTGCAACATATTTATATCTTTGGAAGTGGACGTGAAATCCAAGATTGAATTAATAGACTTCTCACCATGATTTTTTGTAACAGCTGTATTTATGTAACTCAACAAATCCTTATATCTGTTCATGGTTTCTTCATAATTTTTCAATTGAAAGTTTATTTTAACAAGTTGTTTCAAAGCTTTGAAGCCCCATTCTCCTTTTATATCGCCTTGAAGATCCAAAACCTTTTGAAATGCTGATAAGGAGCTTCGAGGGTTTTCTTCTTTCATGGTTTTTGCAAGATAATATTGATTTTCTAGATCTACGTCTGGTTCAGAGGTGCTGTCTTCGGAATATTCCAGACCGTAATCATCTTCATCAAATAAATATTCCTCTGCGTCCATTGTAGTTTCTCGTATCTGGAGAATTGAAAAAAAGAAACGTCAAAATTTATTTATGTGCGTTACCAAGGAAGTTATACGGAATATGTATAATACAAACAAATACATATAGGTATACCGGGTATACCTATCCTAATAGTGCCAGCCAAGTCGTAGCGGTGAAGTTTTGCTAAATTGAATAATATTTTCATTTTAGTATGAGATTTGAAGTATGTTTAGAATATTTCTTCTTACGAATAAAATTAGAGAGTGTATTTGTAAATTTTGGGAATAAGTGGACCACCTGAAATTATAGTACTACATACAGGGTGTCTCAAAAGTAAGGCATTACGAGTTCAGAGCGTTGTAGGAGATGTTACCAGGAGTATTTAAGAGAAAAATTGTTAAAAAATTCGGCGACATCTCCTTACAAAGATATACTTAGAGGTCTGAAGATACAAACTTTTCATCAAGTTATCTTCAAATAAAGGGTATGAATGTTGGCGTTTATTATTATTTATTATGAGCATGATTATGTGTAATAACAACCCAAAAAAAATCTTGAAAAAGTAGCTTTAACACGTAGGCCAGTTATTCAAGCAAAAAAGATAAACAAAATTCCAAAAGTTTTGAAACTTGGACACAAGTTTGAAAACGCTAAAATAATATTAAATCTAAATTTGCAACCCATTCGGATGACCGGAACATTGTCAAAAATTGAAAAAACTTACAACTGTCGAAATGATAATTAATTATGACAATGGTATTTTGACTTATTGTATATTATGTCAGAATTTGGATTTTGTCATGGAACATAATTAGATTATTTTCATTCTAATAAAGAGCGATCGACGAAAAAATATTGTAATCAACATGAGTGTTAATCGGCGATTAATAATCTCGACTCATTAACTCGTTTCGATTATTAATCGCTCTTATTAACACTCTTGTTTATTAAACTACTATTACCGATTAGATTACCGCCTTCTGATTGGTAAGTAATGACATATGAAAGTTTTGTCACTTTATTTTAGATAATTTTATAGTTGTCACTTTGACATGAACAAATCGTTTCAAATAGACAATATTTCAACAATTACAATGATATAAGGTTTGGTGGGTGTGCGACTTGTGGTTTTTTAAATATTAAAGAAAATAATTCGATAATAAAATAAAGAGTATCTATTAAATAATAATTAATAGGGACTTTGCACGATTTTCAAAATAATTTTTTTTGAAAAGCTAATACCAAATTATCAATATCAATATTTTTGAAAAAAAAATTGGTCCGTACTTTTCAAGTAAATAAATAAATAGTAATTTGTATTACTAGCCTAGAAACTAGAGTTTTGCGAGTGCGAGTAGGGTTTACGGACAGAGGCCGTAACCCGAGGCCCGCAACTACCAATACTCGCAAAACAGTTTCTAGGCGTAATACACACTATTTTTTGTGCCGAAGTTTTTTTAAATAAATAAAATTTACAAAATATTTGTTTAAATATTTGGTATTAGGGATTTTTTTTATATTGGTAACGCGCGATACTTAAAATTGACATTGACAGTGGTAGCCGAATGACAGAAATAATAATCCATTTCTATGGAAAATACAAATTTTCTTTATGATTTCAATGATGCCAATCGATAAACTAAAAATTCCTAGTTTTTGCCGGTCTAGCCCGGCAAAACATGTGTTTCCAGCCGATTTATACGAATGCAAAATGACCAATGCCAGCCTGAGGCACAAAAAAGTATTGTAAAACTTGAAATTTCCACGCATTGCCCGCAAACGCCCGAATCGACCCAAAAGACTGCACGCCGCATTTAGACTTATTTCGAAAAACGTCAAACGCGTAAAAAATATTTAGACATGGCCAAGAAGGTATAAAAATAGAGGAGAGAAAGCTCCCGGATGGGTGTAGGCACAAATCCGTTGCCAGTTGCTATGACAGTGACAAACCAAAACAAACACTTGACCAATAACGCGCCTTACTGACTGCTGGCGCATGCGTAGAAAAGTACGCTTGAGTCCATTTGAACGTGCAACACTTTTTGACCCACGAATTCAACCCCCACCCCGGGGATCTTTCTGTCCTCTATTTTATACGTCCTTGGACATGGCAATGTAAACTAGATTCGTGACGTCACACAGAATTCTCCGATCTCAAAGCGTTTTCGGGCGCCAATAATATATTTGAATTACGGTCAAATTATAATCGTTTTTTTATGTACAAATATTGAGTAAAAAAAAATATTTTTGCTGTAGAGTATTATTAATATAGTCGTTTTACATTTCTAACAGAAAAAACGGGATTTAAAAAAAATGCAACGTCCCTGTTAAATTAATTAAATAAAAAATAGGGTAGCTGTTTTAACAACAAAGTACGTCAATAGAATAAGAAAACTACAAATAATTCTTTTAAGAGTAATAATAATAATAAAAACGATAATAGTAGTTTATGCAACAAGTATATAATCTATGACTTTATTGACGAGTCTGTTTTATGGCAGAGCGAGCTTGCGAGCGAGGCTAATAAATAGGACGAGTCAATAAAGTCAGATTATATACGAGTTGCATACAAAGCTTTATGTTCAACTGCGAAAATTACCTTTTAATTATTTAGGAAAATTATAAATGACAGTAATAAATTCATTCTGACAGTATTGACAGCTGATATATTGATATTTTACAATAATAGTAAAATAATGTGCCATTATACACTAGTGTATAAAGAGCCACTTTACGCACGCAAAAGTACGTCATAAACAGTACTTTATAATGCAGTCGTACATAAAAACGTTTATTCAGAAATTAGGGGTTGCCACAGTTATATGCCTAACCCTGTACAAATGACTGACTTTATAACGTGTGATTCTTTAAATTTACATTCTAGTTAAGCCTTGGAATTTGAACGTACGCGCCAAATGGATTCATCTGTTGCTGTCAGTTTCAAACAACAACCAGAAAACATAACCTTTTTTGACATTTAAAGAAATGAGGTGTAATTAAAGACATTTTTTTTCCACCGCCAACTCAGAATGGAAATTTAATGAATCACACGTTATATTGAGAGTGGATAATAATAGTAGGTATTATCCAGGAAAATCTAGATTTATCCACTGTATTAACTTCAGCCGTAACATAAATACCTACTCGTAGGTACCTATATACACCTACTACTGTAACAAATTGTAACTCTACTATGAAATTTTTAGTTTTTAAAGTTGTAAACGAATTTAATAGTTTACCAAATTAGGTACATTAAATATTTTCAAACAGTTTACTTACATGGTAATTATTTTGTTTGTTCAACAGCTGCGACAGAAATGCTATTTTGCGAGACCGTCGAGAGAGGTGGTGGAAACTAAGTTTTCATCACTAAAGTTTATTTTTTAATAGAGAGAATCGGAACTAAAAATATTTGGCGGGAAATTTGATATAAGTACCTACATTAAAATTGATTGGATTAGGAAAGGAAATGTAAAGTAAACTGTGTCCCAATTTGCTTGTAATTGCAGGGTATCTCTGTAATTTGTAAAGATAGAACTTTGCGGTTTTCGCGAACCTATACCACTTTTTCGTTAAACTTTTAATGCCGCAAACAGAACTAAGCTAACTTGTTTTGTTTCTGAGATACAGGATGAAAACGAAAATTTTCACTTTCTGGGGTGCTGTCATATCTCACACACTGTGTAAGCTATAAAAAAAGTAAAAACTGTTCTAGATAGATATTTTTGCGTAGAATCTAGTGGCGTACTCGAAAAAAAATGTTTTGCACCGTTTAAGATATATGACTCAAACTAGGTCTTTTTTTAATGGAACACCCTGTATTTTTTAGTCTCATTAAGTTTGTCTATTTTTTCTTATTAAACTCATGTAAACAGTAGGCACTTTAAAATTTAATAAATGCCCTAAAAAAACAAAAAACCCAATTATAAGTCAAAAAATGTTAGTTGGTCGTGAAAATCAGGGATAAAGAACTGTTTACAAGCAACATGAGACATCTGTGATCAACAGAGGGTTTTAAATGACGCTTAAGGGAGCCATAAAACTTTTTCAAACTTTAAAAGTAAAAAAAATATCTAGAAAAATTTACGAGATTTTTTATTCTTTAACATTGGTTTAGAATTAAATTCTGAACATATGTGATTTTACATTAATAACATAGTGGATGTGGACAGCATGTGATTATTGGCTACTACTTCAGTATTTTCCAAAGATTAGAACTACTCCATCGTATCGTATAAGAAAGTCAAGTGCTAGACACATCAGGGATATATTAGATTAGTTAAGTTCAATAAGCCAATATCACTTTCACAGCACTTGAGGCGAAAAGTTCAGTAGGAAAATATCCTGGAACCCCTTAATGAATATTACAATGTTTTTGTGGACTCAAAATTCATAAGGCACATGTAACCATTTTGACTGTCACAGTTTAAGAATCCCACAAGGAAAAATTGTTGGTCTTACGTTGTTATTCTTATAGATGAACTTAAGTGTTCCTAGCATCGGACCAGGGAATAACATTATGTATAATAAATACAGTGTCAAAATCATCACCTGCGGCGTTGACCTACGATGAAGACTTTGCTTTTGCCTTTCTCTGGGTTAGTATTACAATGGAACCATTTAAGTAAAGCAAGTCCAGAATCAAAGAACCAACGAACAATAGCTTTTAATATAATAATAAGATAAGATTTTCATTATTTCATTGTAATATATCGTGATATAATAAAAATCATGGTGAGCTGCATCTGATATTTCATATTACTTTGGAGTAGTCAATATAATTGTTGAATGTACTGGTACAGCATCACGATTTCACATAATGTAGATAACATATAAGAACTTCTAAACCAAATTTACGACAGGCAAAGATGTATAATGAACTTGATCATAAATCTTTACCCAAAAAAAGAAAGCAAGATGAAGCTTTGTTGATGAATGATGAACGATGCTTTCGAGCAAAGGCATAGAATAATAAAATCGATATATTTATCTTCAACATATTTAGTCTGCCGGTTAAAGGACAAATTTAGTATCTACTCCTAACAACTTTGCATTTTGTGATTAAAAGTTTAAAGTTGGCAAACACGTCATTTAAACCACCAGAAAATCTCTACTTAACCATTATTTTTACTTGTTAAAGCATATTTTTCGAAAAATTGCATAGATGCACTTGGAAAATCTTTTTGTGGGTCCGTTAGAGCTAATTAAGACCGATAGTAAGGCGTAGAATCTTAATTATTTGGTTTTTTGTAGGTTGCAGCGGTGCACTCAGAAAACGATTTGGTCATAATAACCAAAGGTTTGTATGAATATATGTAGAGAACCAAATATTATATTAATATAACCAAAATATTTGTTTGGTGAATATCTTGACAATAAAATTAGCAAAGATTATGTTAGTCCAACATTCTTGTATGTTTATAGTTAGTTAGTTATCTACAGATATTTTCACTAAACAAATACTTTGGTTATATTGACATAATATTTGGTTCTCTATATTCATACAAACCTTTGGTTATTATAACCAAATCATTTTCTGAGTGTGCATATTAAAAATATTTCTATATAGAAACTTTCTATTTGCCTTTAAACTTCGTCATTTGTTACGGGCCAAAGATATAAGAAAAGTAGAAAGAATGATATGCCTGTTTTGCAGTCTCAAAATTCAACAATGTAGAAAGTATAGATCATTACTCTTTTATACGAAGTAAAAGGAAGTATATCTAGTAATCGTGATTTTTTTCAAAATATCGAATCGAGATTTTAAAGGATTTACATCGCTTGAATACATTTTGACTATTTTAGCCATAATGTCTGCCTGTCTGTCTCCGATCCACGGTCACTCAAAAACTGAATTGATTCAAATTTCACATTTGTGTTTGAATAAAATTGTTTAGTTCTTCTAGTACCAACATAGTAAGTGGTTCTTACTTGAGAAACGTTTAGGTTTTTTAAGGAAATCTATAAAAGTAAGCAATTTAGATAATTTAGTACATTTAGTACATCTGACATTCCGTCAAATTGTACGTAAAGTGTCATGGTTGTCATCAATTAAGATGCATATTTCTCACATTTTATGGGTTTTTAATATTTTGTAATTGTATAAGAAAGTCATGTGCTGGACACATAAGATTTTTTTTTTCGAAAATAGACACCTGAATATATTCGAAGTCTTTTTGATAAAATTAGTGTACTCCTGATTTTTTTGCTGGCGACTTTTCCATATAAATCAAAATTGTAGAATCGTTTCCGATTATTTTCGAATTGATAAGAGGACACCCGATCGATGTTACCCTTCTGTACCGATATAAAATAATTAAATTAATTTGGACACATAAGATATTTTCACGTTGATATCTACATACGAATATGATTCACTAATAAATAACGAAATCATGAATTGAACTAACAATTAATATATCTGATGTGTCCATCACATGACCTGCTTATACGATGCGGGTATAGTTCTGATGTTTGGAAAATACTGTCAATAATTATGTGCTGTCCGCATCCGATAGTTTTAGTATTAATATGAAATATCATCATAAACACCACAGGTAATATCCTGAAGTCGAGGTAGGTAGACAGGTAATAAAACGAAAAAATAAGTCCACGACAAATCACAAATCATTTTTATCGATTTATTTTTAGTATAGTAACCTGTATGGGTTCCTACAACATACATTATACTATTTATGCACACATAAGAGCAAAGAAAAATAAAGAATCTATTACCCGAGAAATGAATCAGTGTTTGTTTTCTAAGTAGGACAATATTAAAACGTGACTCACTGTAAAAACAAACCTTTTTACTGCACCAGTGCCAGGTGATTTGCCATTATGCAAATGGCCACGTTGACTTATGAACTTGTACTGTTATCTAACAATTTCCCAGCCAACGGATTAGAAAGGTAATAGTATAGAGAGGATATATCACTGCTTGATGACCATCGGCACCAAACATTGTGAGATAACTAGAGGGGGCCAGGAGGGTTTTTGTGCGATATAATAAGCAATACCGTGGGAAACAGACTATAGATGGGAGCGGTTTATTTGTGACCACGGGCGACGTAGTTTGCTGCCCAAGTGCCCATATCGCTAACTCCAGAGGATATATTCGTATACAACTATACTTAAACACTTCGCTACTTCGCATCGTCATGTTTTGCAGCTCGAGTTGCGGTTGGGATACCTTTTCAATTAAACTACGGCGTTAACTGTTCTTATTTTTATTTAGTTTTTATTTTTAAACAAATTTGTTAGTGATAGTTGTTTTCAGGTTTCGATATTAATATAAGAGAAACTATAACTTTGCAATATAAGTAGTAGACGCATAATCGCATTGTCGTTTAAAAATGTGTTAGTAGAAAAAACAATAATCAAAGAATGATATTCTCTCAAAAGACAACTTTCTAAATACTAGACCCATTCCGCCAACAGACAGTTCCGACGTAGATACTTCACTCCTATTTCTGTATGAAGATTGCTATCCATAACAACGTTACTAAGAAATTCCAGCATCTTGAGTGGTTGGTTAATTTACAATAACCAGTCAATAAAAACCCTGAAAATTTCATAGCAGCTTTGTTATATCGATAGAAACCTTCACACAGAATAGAGGTGATTAGGTAAGTGGTAAATACACAAACAACAATCAAGATAAAAATTTAGTCTCCTTTCGTGCACGTATTTTTTTGGTGCTCTCTAGATAGGATCTTCTTCATACACATCAACCTTGTAGTAGAGATATTTTTATACATTTTTTCGGCAAAAAAATAAA
The DNA here is from genome assembly GCA_963942485.1 of Pediacus dermestoides. Classification (NCBI taxonomy): domain Eukaryota; kingdom Metazoa; phylum Arthropoda; class Insecta; order Coleoptera; family Cucujidae; genus Pediacus; species Pediacus dermestoides. The sequence continues at coordinate 17,018,232 of OZ012626.1, forward strand.
AAGTAGCACTTATGTTGGTACATACTAGATAAACCAAATTTTATGTTAATGTTAAAAACACTGTATTTGTAATATCCGATTTATTTCCACAATGCGGAGCGGAACCATAATATATTTTTTTGTCGATCGTTTATTAAAGATCTAGTTAATGTAATAAAAGGAGTGTATTAATAATTCAGTTTAATGCATACATGCACATTAAAAACATTGTTGAGATTTGCTAGGTAACCAACAATATATTATATTATTGAAACATGCATTTGGAACTGACACCTGCCGAAATTAATTATGTCAGTGGTATTTTGACTTATTGCATATTATGTCAGAATTTGGATTTTGCCATGGAACAACATTAGATTATTTTCATTCTAATAAAGAGCGATGGACAAAAAAATATTGTAATCAACATGAGTGTTAATCGGCGATTAATAATCTCGACTCATTAACGCGTGAGCGCAGCGAGCGCGTTAAAATCGTTTCAATTATTAATCGCTCTTATTAACACTCTTGTTTATTAAACTACTATTTTCTACTCTCATGTTTAAAATGCCATGTATTGCATATGTTTCCATGACGCTAAGTGATTTTTTAAATACACCCGTGGCTTTGTGCGTTTTAGTCACTGCTTGGGCCGCTTCGGGTGTTTTCGGCACGCTCGAAGTTTCTTAAGTCACGGCTTGAATTTTGTTGACGTAAATCTGAATGCGAAATTGACTAAACTGACCTTTGTCAATTTCACATTCAGAATTCATTCAAGTCAAGTGAAACTCAAAATTTTAGTATTTTGTGGTGGTCGTAGAAAAAATATAGTAGATATGCAATTCGTTTTATAAACTTCTCTAGAAACTCGATTATTAAACACTCGCTCCGCTACGCTTCGGTCGTTTCTAAAATGCCGTTTATAAAACTTGTAGCATAATACCGGGTGATTTTTTTAACCTGAAACTTTCAAATATCTCGAGTACGAAAAAAATTCCCATAATAAAAATTTAATCATTCCGCAGAGGAAATACCTTAGTCCTAAAGTTAGTCCTCCTCCCCCCTCCTTGTAGGAGGAGCGGGGGACTCTGCAATACGTATTCAATAAAAAAATTAGAGCGCTATCATGAATCGAAAAAAATGTTTAAGACAAATTCTACGTATTTTTAGCCGTAAAATCCGAATCTGCAATAAAAAATAGGGGTCCCATTTAAGATTCCAAAGTTACCCTCCGCCCCACCTACAAGGAGAGGGGAGGGGGACTAATTTTAGCACTAGTGTATTACCTCCGAGGAATGATTAAATTTTGATTATGGACATTTTTTTCGTAGAATGCTTATTACTCGAGACATTTGAAAGTTTCACGTTAAAAAAATCACCCTGTATATGTACTATTTTTACTTTCTTACACGAAGTTCCTAATAAGGAAATATCGACTTTTTTCGAGGTTTTGTACGTTTAACGGCTCCTGAATCCATTTTCAGTATTTTCGACATGATGTTTGTCTGTCTTAACGAAATTTATGCCTTTGACACATAAGGTATTTTATTCTTTAACATTGATTTACAATTAAATTTTGAACATATTTCGATGTAACCTTATTCGAAATTCTACAAAAAAAATGTCTATTGGAAGGTCCGGATATAGGTACTCAAAGTATATTTGATAAAATTATCTGAATTTTTCCTGATGCCTTTCCCATATAACTCAGTATTGCTGAATCGTTTCCGAATATTTCGGAATCGATACGTAAATACCCGAACTCACGCTCTTGTACCGATAAAAAGTAATACTTAAATTCATTTGCTGTAATAGTTGTAAAATATCAGAACTATATCCGCATCGTATAAGAAAATCATGTGCTAGATACATAAGATATTTTTATATGAATAAAAGCAAAAATACTTTTTACGTAAGGTTACGGTTACAGTGCAAGCTTATTCGCGCGAACTAATAAACCCACACAAATGAATGCAGGTGGTTAGAGTATAAGCGAATTAGTCGCCCGAATCGCTAGTCGCTAGTAGAAGTTCAAACCGGTTTGTTTTCTTCGCGCGAACGGAATTATTATGGATACTGAAAAGCTATTTTTTTTTGGTGTTTGACAAAACTCATTCAATAATATTCTTAGAACTTGAGCGGTTGCCTTTTTAACTCTTTGAAAATCTGATTATATTAACTTAAATGCCGATTTGCGTATATTTCATTAACCCAGAACCGCCTCTTTTGTTTTTTAAGTGCAAATAGTTTTAATACTGAATTTTCAGCTAGATAAAATTCATCATCAACATCCATGTCCTCAAATTTGTACACTTGCACTTACGTCCGATGCTTTAATTAAAATGATAAAATCGCTTTGAAACGCGCAAACCAAGGAACACCAGCAATCACTCTTTCTTCGCGCGAAAAAGCTTGCACTGTAACCATAACCTTACGGTGACTCCTTATTTATGACGTAAAAAGAAGTTTCAAAGTTAATTGTCTCATAAACACTTGGATTAACAATTACACAAGTATAATCGCATCTTTTATAGGTATCTACATACTTAGTTTTGATTATTTTCTTATAAAATTTTAAATTCCTAAAAATTATGGAAAAAAAAGTTGAATCTCACACACATAAGTACGTCACTTCACGGGTACCCTGTGTAATAAAGAGCGATCGAATAAATTTGTAATCGAGTCATCCATGAACCCGAAATCGTATGTAGTTACTTGAACTGCATTACATAAAATGTCAGTTGAAAGCTAAAATGGTTCAAGTTAAAGACATACGGATTCAAATCCATGGATGACTCGATTACAAATTTATTTGATCGCTCGATAAATACCAAATATAAAGCATAAAACTTTAAAAGTTTAGGTTGTTAAGAAAGTTATAATGATCGCACAGCAACTTTTTGCGGTGTAGGTATTATAAATTGTTTCATTTTCGTTATAGGTTAAATATGTAAATTATGGCGACAATAGACAGTGGGACAGAAACACTGTTTTCCGACGATTCACCCTGCGATTTCGGATATTCTGGAGATGAAACAGAAATACCCGTTGAGGACGTTCAATCGGCGCACAACAGATTAGCACCACCTAATATACAACCCTACAGTGGTGTGCTGGAAAAGGTAAATAATGCATTCTATTTATGTACTAATCAATTTAGAAGACATGTTTTTATTACATATTATATGTATACAGAGTGTGTCTCATGGTCGAGGCCCTCATAATAAATTGTAATGAACAAAAATTAAATATTAAGTATTTTCAGATTTGTAGCCATCCCTGATTTACCTAAAAATTTACTTTGGGTAAAGTTTTGATTTTTGAAAATCAACTTGTCTTAAGACAACCATTTTACCTAACGGGTGTCCAATAAGTCTTTCAGTGAGGGCGGCTATGGAGTATTTTTCTTTTCATTAATAAACACAAAACTTAAAATATAATTTTCATATAACCATCATAAAACATTAATTGTGTCGTCTTAAATTACGTTTGAGGAGACGTTGTAACGGTTTAAGTTTTGTGTTTATTAATGAAAAGCAAAACACTATAGCCGCCCTGACTGAAAGACTTATTGGACACCCGTTATAAAAAAATATTACAAAAAGTGACATTGGGCCAATTCTGGTCCGATTTCCGAAGTGTCCACCATAAGGAAAACTTTTTTTTTGCACGATCCGTCAAATTCACGTATTTACTTTGGTTCAATTAAAATAATAGTAGGTTTTGTTTACAAATCACTGATATCTTACATCATACTGTACTGCAATAGACCATTTTACGTCACTGTACTGGTGTGTTATTACAGTACAATAGGTTTTTACTTACTGCTTCTTATTCATTTTTAAATTATTGGCGAATGACAAATGTAAACAACCTAAGCGTCCCTAACAACCCTTTAGCCATGCCAAATAGCGGTTGTTTGTGTAAATTGGTGGAAGTTTGAATCAGATTCGTTTATAATAATTTTTTTTAAATTTTAGTTTCAGTATGATGTAAAATGCGTTACGTGATTTGTCCGGTATCAGATATTACGTACTCATTACGCAATAAAATTCGGCTTCGCCTCGTCCGAATTAATTGCTTATTCGTCCGTAATATCTGTTTTACCGGACTTATAACGTAAATAACTATTACCGATCAGATTGCCGCCTTCTGATGGGAAGTAATGACATATGAAAGTTTTGTCACTTTATTTTAGATAATTAATTTTGTAGTTGTCACTTAGACATGAACAAATTTGGAATCATTTTAATTTGGTTATTGCATGGATCGTGCAAAAAACGTAATAAGCATCACAAGCGTTAGGGGTTAAGGTGTCAGGCAATATTGACTTCCACCGGTAACATATCCATACCGATTTTCATGTTTAAATGACTCTATTTTTATTGTCAAATTTTTTTAATTATTCTTAAATAAAAATATCAAACATACAGTAAAATGATTGGTAAACAAGGGCGAGTCAAAATATGAAATTGCACTAAGAATTTACCCGTTTTTAAATTTTTTTTAGTATAAAAAAATTAAGACGAAAGTAGTTTCAAATCAAAAGATATCCTCAAGTATAAAGTTTGACTCCATCTTGTCAAAAGGGGGGTTATTACCATGTTTCCGAAATACCAAATAGATACCTAGTGAATAGAGCGCATGTACTAAAGAAGCAAATCAAATTTTGATCGACTCCATAACAGATAAATTACAATTAGTTTTTCAGATTCTTCCCTTAATAAATTGATATATTACTTAATCTACTAGTACATCGAGACAAAAATATCTGATTCTTATTCCATTACATAACTTTCTTATACAATTAAGGAATATTAAAATCCTTATGTCGTAAATATGAAACCTTACGTAGCTATATTTAACAAACAACCAAACTTCTTTCATGTACATATTTTGTTTTAAATTTATTTCTGAAATTCCTTAAAAAAATTTCTAGCGAAAGGTTCCGAATATTATTACCGCTGAAATTTTTCCGTACTAAGTAGTATTGCTGAATTGATTCCGAATATTTGAGAATCGATACGATATAAAATAATAATTAAATTAATTTGCCTTAACATTAATAAAATACGATTATTGGCTACGGCTTCGGTACTTTTCAAAGATCAGAATTAGTTCCGTATCGTATAAGAATCATATGTTGGACACATTAGATAGTTATTATTCAACGAAAGAAAATTTTTGTCAATACAAAAATTTTCTTTTTTTTCTCAGAAGCAGGATCAATATCCTGCTTCTGATTTTTAAAATTTATTATTTACGGGGCGTGGTTAATAATAACATTACTTACTCAGAAAGGAGACAATGAATGGATTAATCAATAATCGTAGAAAAATAATTTGTTGCTTCACTTTTATCGTACAAAAGAAGTTGAGATTTTTTTGTCCGTGTCTGTGTTTAAATACAATCTACTTACATATAATTAAAAATTAATTACAAATTTATTTATCAGAATTTCATCAAATAAGGTGTATCCATGTACACGAAAACTCAAGTGCATTACGTTTTGAAATAAAAATTTTAATTGAACTTTTTAGTGATTAATCTTATAACTTATGTTCATTCCTTATGATGCATCCAACGTAGTTGTAACCTACACGTTATCTCAATGATCAGATCCAAAAAGATTGGCGACGTGGAGCGTGGAGGTGTACTTGGGCGATACCGACTTCCCATTCATCACGACTTGTAGTTACGTTGGCTTTGTTCTTTGTTCTTCATGGTGATCATTTCGCATCCCGCTAACTCGCTTATTTTTATTACTATTTTTTTGTATAGAACTATACTATGGGTCAGTACATAGAGAAATAAGTAGGTACATTGCTTGAGTTCACTCTATCTTAAACATTATATCCATTTTGTTTGATGTTTGTGGCAGATGAAATGAAACGTAGGTATTCACATTTATACTAGGACAATAGTGTATATCTCTTTGGATAATTTTACCTCATTCGTTACATTTACATGTAATAATATACGCTTATTTGAAAAAAGGAAGTTTTTGATATCATAATACAAAATTAAGTTCATGGAGAAAAGTTTGTTGTAATAGAAATATTCTATTAATAGTATATTATACAGGGTGTTCTTGAAAGGTCTGTACAAAAAACTACCACAAGTTTTTGGGCTCAAAATAAGTTGTTTGAACCAAACATACCTTAGTCCAAAAATTCTTCCTTACTGAGTTACAGGGCGCTAAAAATATATTTCCAAATCATTTTTTAAGTATATCTACAGAACGGTTTAAAGGAGAGATTTGAAACTTGGTGGGTTAATAAGTCTATAAGAAAGCTACAATGTGTTGGTATTACAACCAAAATAATATTGTTCAGTAACGTACTTATAGGGGGGGACTCAGGGTTTTTTTGAATATTTTTTGTAGACGATAGAACTTTTTTACAAAATAACAAAAATTTTTTTCAAAATTAAATATCTCGCAAACAGCTGAGTTAACGCTAATCAAGCAAGTATACCTATTTTACGTGTCTTGAGCGTATCTATCACAATTCTTGTTATTTTGTAAAAAAATTCAAACCCCTACAAAAAAAACCAAAATACCCTAAGTCCTCCCCTATAAGTACGCCACTGAACAAAATGTATTTTGGTTGTAATACCAACACAATATAGCTTCTTTATAGACTTATTAACCCACCAAATTTTAGCTCTCTACTTTGAACCGTTCTGTAGATATACTTAATAAACGATTTCGAAAGATATTTTTTAACGCCCTGTAACTCAGTAAGGAAGAACTTTTGGACTGAGGTATGTTTGGTTCAAACAATTTATTTTGAGCTCAAATACTTGTGGTAGCTTTTTGTACAGACCTTTCAGGGACACCCTGTATATAAGGGATTGAGGTGCAACAACAATAAGATACTGTAAAAATGACAAAAAATACTCGTGTAACCTAGCAATGTAAATTTAATCCCTTGGGATTAAATAGGTCACTTCAGTCCCTGTAAAGAGGGATTAAATTAGCACATTTAATCCCGGAAGTGCAAAAATTAATTAACCACACAAGCTAATGCTTTTTGGAATACTCAGAAAATATTTCAATTTTAGCCAGAAACAGGTATTGCTGCTTCGAGAGTATTGGGGTATTTTGTCATATTTAGAGCCACTTTTTCAATCGATAATTATCCTCAACTGCTAGTTGAGTTAACAATCGTGTTTAAGGAAATTGACTTGTAATTAACGATAACAATGTCTATTGAATAACTGGATCTTAAGGTTACTACATATCTGTAATATCTGATGATTTATATCCAGAATGCGTAACCATAACATAAATTTTATATTGAAATTGAAATTGCAGATATATTGCTAAACATTACGTGCTTTAACTTTTTTATATGAAGTATAGTAATCGTGAATTTTTTCGCCTTCGGGATTTTGACGGATTTACATATTTTGAGGGCTCCTGAATCCATTGTGACTATTTTCGCCATGACTGTAAAACGATAAATCCAAAATGACTTATCTAAATTGAGTCAAATTTAAGAGTTTTAATAAAATTAAGTAATTAAATTTGGTTCTTCTATTTAGTACCAACACCAACACAAGTGTTGTCAACTGAAGACATTTTTAGGTATTTTAGCAGTACATATCTTCAAAAAGAAACAATTTTGGAGATTTTTTACTTTCTTATACGAAGTAATAAGAAAGCATAGTAATCGTGATTTTTTTCGACTTCGATATTTTGATGGATTTACACGTTTTAAGGGCCCCTGAATCTATTTTGACCATGATGTTTGTCTTACTGTGTGTGTGTCTGTCTGTATCCACCATAACTCAAAAACGACTTATCGGATTTGATTCAAATTTCATATTTAAGAGTTTGAACAAATTTGTGAGTGCCAGATTAAATGTTTTTTATCTAGCACCAACACAAGTGACATTTTTAGGTTTTTTAGGAATATCTTGAAAAATAAATAATTTATGAGATTTTTTTATTCTTTAACATTGATTTCGAATTGAATTTTGAACAAATTTTGTTTGAACTTTTTTTTGAAATTCTGTCAAAAAAAAAATAAATAAAACACTTATTTTTGTCGTAAAATTCGATTATAATGAGTGGGACAAGGACAGATTTATGCGTATTGCAATAAGTGCGAGAGAGACTTCCGAAATTTATTTGAATATTGCTGGAAACGCTCAAAATTGAAACACAATTTTTACAAGAAATTTAACTTAATTTCTTTAGGAAAAGTAATTGTGGCACTATCCGTAGGTATAAGAAAGTCATGTGTTGGGCACATCAGATATTTATTCTTTAACAGTTGTTTAGAATAGAATACAACTAGAACGTGATTTCTGAGTTGCGCACAGTCAGGTCAAAGTTTTATTAAGGCCGGAGGCTGTTAGGTTGTTATTTGAGTGCGGAAATCGGACAATTTTTACAAAAAATGTGCGCAACTCCGACGCCACCGTTTAGAATTAAAATTTTAACATATTTCTTTTTTTTTCCACCGAAAAGACTCGAATAGACCTGCAGTTTTTTTGATAAAATTATTACAGCTAATATTTTTTCGAATGTTTTTTTAATATGATTAAATTATAATTATTGGCTATGGCTTCAGTACTTTCCAAAGAACAAAACTACATTCGTATCGTATAAGAAAGTAGAATGTTGAACACATTAAACATTTTAGAAATACATGTCTTCAAAAGATATGATATTATTATTATTCTTCAACATTGACTTAGAATTAAATTTAGAACATATGTCGTTTTCAGAAAAATTAAATAAATTCACACCGTGTATGAGAATATTATTGTTTATAAAATAATAGCCCCAAACTAAATTACATAGAGTTAATATTACAACGAATAGTGGAGCAGGTAATACGTCAACAATTTATATTTATTATTACAGACCACTATCCATGTCCCTAGGACATTCCATTACTTCTAATGGTTTAGGCGTTATACTGGATGATATGGACCTATCTTGTTTCGTAAACCACTTAAAAGATATATATTTTTTAAATTATGACTCGATCTTAAGTACAAGTACCTACGTATTTTGGTAATACACAAAACCTTATGTTGTGGTTAATGAATAGTATAAAGAAACTTTTCTTCCAGGTTTCTTTAATCAATAGTGACGATAGCATCAAAAATAGGTATAAAAAATAGGATAATATGTAATATAACAAAACAAAATCAATAGTAATAATGATGATGAAAACATATAAAAGATAAAAATGAAATGAACTGCTGTCTAGCTACAGTAAACTTTAATTATAAGAAATAATCAAAGAATATTTAACTTTTTACTATAATTCTTTAATATGTTAAGTAGGTAGATACATACATCATTACGAAAACAGTCAAAATGGATTCAGGAAAACGTGTAAATCCATTTGTTTTTACTATTAATAATAATGTATACCTAAATCTCAATAAATAAGGAGTGACTCATTGGTAACACCTAGAGCGCCGCAGGAAGCGAAGCGAGCGGCGATTGAAATTCGATAGGCGGAAACATTTCTTTTTATTTAGGGAAGTTATATTTCTTTTTTCTTATATTTTTTTATTTATTAAATAGGTACTTTAAAAAACCTGATTCTGGTAACAAATAATTAGTTCAACTATTTTAATGTACTTGTTATTGTACTTTAAATTAAAACTAGAAGGAAAGCGATGTAAATATTCTATTCTACGGTAATGACAATAAAAAATGGATGAAATCATTTGACGTATATTCATTGACATTATTATTGTCAAGCGCGGACCACTTCGCTTATTTTTGAAAGCTTTAAAGTTAATCGTCGTTATTATTTGGCTGCTTCACGATCGCGCCATTGCTATTTTCTAGTAAAAATATTGTGTGAAGTATGCGACAAATAATTTCTGTATGAAATATAGTGGAGATTTCTGTTAAAATACCGAGAGATCAAAAATTATCTTGGTCAAAGGTGGCCATGAAATGAAAAACGACGGTCTTAACTTGTATCATCCTTTTGAAGTTTATCAAGTTATGTGCCATAATTAGTATTGACACGATACTAGCTCCGACAATTATTTTAAAGTCCATGACCCCCTTTGACCAAGATAATTTTTGATCTCTCGGTACGTAACGTTTCGTAAAGATTGTGAACCGGTAGTAATTATGAGGCACTACTTATTTATTGGGATTATAGGTAGTATAGAGTCCTAATAGTTCATGCAACAAGGTAGGAATTAAGAGATTCTGACGAGTGTAAAAGTTGGGCCCGAGCGAAGCGAGGGCGCAAGAACAGGAGGCAGAATCAATTCCTCCCGTGTAGCATACTCTATTTTTTCTTATACCTGTACGAAAATGGACACTTCTTTTGCGTGAAACGCGCGAATAAATTATAACAGCATAACATTGACATTTTTGCTTGACATTTTGCGGTGAGAAAATCACCTTGACAATCATAAACAAACACAAATAACTCCCTTATATCAGGGAGGGAATAGCTACCCAAGTGAGAAATGTTACTCCCACTCCTTATTTTCCGCGACTACCCTAAAAAGGCGGCTTTGTACCCGCATTTCACGCAAATAAAGTGGCCATTTTCGTACAGGTATGAGAAAAAATATATTTCCAGTTAATATTCTGAACACCCATGTAATTATAAAATTTCTTAAAAATGCTTATTTGTTAAACCCTAATTGAAGACCAGGATGATTTTTTCTTCTAGGGAAAGGTTTTAATCCGTCCAATTGCATTCAAACCAACTTTAATGTCACCAGGTGCAAGATTTGGATTAGCTGGGGAACGCTATGGTTCCACACCCATCTTAACCAGACCAGGTTCTCGTTCAACATTGTACGGCAGTGAGTGCAAGAACATAGAAATAATATCCACCATATGCACAAAATCAAACATTACAGGTACTACAGACCTTCACCAACAATCATCTTTGGCAAATTATTCTCTTGATAGAAAACTTAAATCTTCATGTCCTTCTACATCTTCATCTCCACCACTTGCTGTTAGTTCGTTTACTTCTTTACCCCATAGGCTAATGAACTATGATAGTTTGGAAAGTGTTAGAAAGTCACCAATATCGACAGCAGGAAGTTGTCTAATGTAAGGAGTAATATTTAAAGTTGCATTGCATTAATTCTGTACTTTGGTCTTATAGGTTATCAGAAGCGGGTGAAGGAAGCATCTCAGATTTAACGCCGTCTCCATCTGACTCGGGCGTATCAGAACTTGAGGCAGCTCTGCGAGACCGTGATTCAGAACTAGCATACCTTCGTGAAACCATGGAACACAATGAACAGGTGATATTTCGGGTATATCAAGAAAAAGAAAAGGTTTGGGAACGCGAGTTGCGTCGATTGAAAAGTATACAAGAGAGCAGGCTGCGAGCATCTGCTCAGAAGGCAATGAAATTAGAGCAAATGCTTATGATGCAAACATATCAAGTACAACAAGATAAAAAGAGATTGTGTGGAGAAACACAAAGGGCTAACTGTCAGAATGAACGTTTACGGCAGGAAATCGTTATGCTTAGGTCACGACTTGAGGAAACCGAATGGAGTCTATGCCAAAAAACCGGAGAAATTTCTTTGCTCAAAACCCAACTCAAGGACTATCAGGTGTGTAGAATATTTTATTTACCATTCATTCGGAAATATTTTATATTAGTCATGATAGTCAACATTTTCAAATTTAAACCTAATGATTATTATTATCTAATGTAAAATAATTAATTTCACAGATGGATCAATCTAATAAATGCCAAGAATTTCTACATCTCCGTAACGATTTTCGAGAGGTCCGTGTACAATTGGACCAATGCGATCTCGCTCTTCAAGAACTACATAAATCTGTAAATGAAAAAGACAACACCATTCAACGGTTACAGAATGATTTGCAAATCTTTCGAACGTTTCAAGAACCAGAAAAATTCTTTGAAAGTGAAACCAATAAACTCAAAGCCGAAATATCTCAATTGAGGCAAGAACTATCTGATATGAGTTTAAATGAATACGGAAGCGTAGAACCCGGAAGAATTCAACGAGTTCAAATGCAGAATGATCCAGAAGAAAACTTTGTGGAAGAATTGGAAACACTTGATGGTTGCGGTAACTGTTGTGATGATATTGTGAAATTTCGGGAGGAAATTAAGATAAAAACGACGTATTTTGAGAGGCAACGACTAATATGGGCTCAAGAAAAAGAAAAAGTACTTCGCTATCAGCATGAGTTGCAAATGAATTATGTTAAAATGTATCGAAAGACACGTGCTCTAGAGGCTGAGCTCGCAAATTTTGAACAGGAATTACGAGACAAGAAACAAATGTCTGCTACAGACGAAACACAGACTATCGAATTATGATTCATGTGTTAGATTTGACGTTTTTCTCATGTAGAAATTCTCTACATTTTTGAGTTAAAATTAGTCACTTTTCATTCTCGTGTGGTAAAACAATTCGTATTATTTTCATGGTATAAGGACCATAATAACCCTAACAGAAATATGTGATTTTCTTAATTTATTACCGTACATTGTAAATAGAATATATTATTTGACTTATTAGACTACCATATATACCTTAACCATACCATTATGTTTTAGATTGCTATTAAGGACCGGTTTGTTGTGTCCCGGTTAGCTTTTTTGGTGAATAAAAACCATCGAAAGATTGTAACTATGTTTTTTAATCATCTACTGAAGTTAACCGAGACACAAAATATCGTCCTTTAGTTTTGTTATTTTTGTATATAAATAAAAACGAATGTTTTTGTATTGTTATGTTTTATTAGCACTACAACTAACTTTTACTTTCTTATACCATGTAATAGGGAAGTATAGTAATCGTAATTTTTCAAGTTCGTATCGTATAAGAAAGTCATGTGTTGCAATATGATGTTTTTAATATAGAGATATTTGTAAAAACAAAGTGGCCAGGAAATGTAAAATACATTGATTTGATTGACTGAGAGATAGATACAGCTCTTTATTATACATATTGATTAAATTGAGGCTAAGTTTTGTATAGGTGCAGAACAATATCCTCAAACGAAATTGAACAAATCTAATTAATTTTATACGAAGTAATTGAAGTATACCTAATAATGGCAATTTTTTGAGCTTCAAATCTGTTTTGACAATCTTCTCCATTATGTCTGTCTGTAAGCGCGATAACTCAAAAAGAACTTATTGAAATTGATTCTAATTTCATATTTAAGAGTTTGAACAAAATTGTGGGTATTCTAACATATTAAATTGTTTCTTCTAGTTCCAACAGAAGTAATACTTGCCTGAATACAGTTTGAAATTTTTAAGAATATGTATGTAGAAAAGGAAATTTGGACTCCCGATAATTTGCATTAATATTAAAATAACGGATGTGGACAGCACATGATTATTGGATACGATGTCCATAATAAAAAAGTCATTTGGTGGACACATCAGCTTTTTTGATTTTTTTATAAATAAATAAACGAAAACCAAATGTCTCCATGAATTAAGTTTATTGATAAAAACCGTTTTTTAGAATCGCCCCCAAATTAACGTTACCGCTTAGAAAAGAGGCCGACAGTTGGTTTTTTTGCTCATTTTCAAATGTTCTATCAGGCTATACCGTCAATTTTTTTGTTTAAATTTTGTATCCCATGGTTTATGTGTCGTAGCCACATTACAAAATCCGTCGTTTTATAAAACGCGGCCAGATTGTCAAATCTTCGTTGACTTAGTTTTATTTTACAATCTGGCTAGTCGCTTTATAAAACGACCAACAACACGCGATCACATTGTCAAAGGCATTAAATTATCGCCTGTTTTACATTCTGGCTGATGCATTTCAGTCATTTTATAAAATGCTTAATTTCTAAGGTCATATGTACTTACCGGCATAAAATTCCTTTAGTTTAGAATAATAGTATTCTTTCTCCACTGATGATTTATCGAATTCTTCCATAATAATGAACTATTTTATTATATTATGTTATTATTAAAAAAAATTGAATAGAACGACTTTATTAATACAATCGGCAAATAAAATCGCGGATAACAACGATTTACAATGTGGCGGAACTGAACTTAGCGTTTTATAAAATGTCTGAAATGCATCAGTCAGAATGTAGGTAAAACAGGCGATAATTTAATGCATTTGACAATGTGGCCGCGAGTTGTTGGTCGTTTTATAAAACGACTAGCCAGATTATAAAATAAAGCTATAAGTTAACGAAGATTTGACAATCTGGCCGCGTTTTATAAAATGACAGATTTTGCAATGTGGCTACGACATATGTACTTCAACCTCTCAAAAAAAGTTTCTAGGGCCGCCACTTACGAGTGGCAGACAGTCGATTTTATTACAAATTGATTTATGATTTAGTTCAGATGTACCTACTCAACCTTCTGGTTATATGTATACCTACAATTATACATATACGTTATACAGGATGATTGGTGGGAAAACTTGGCGAATGTAGCTAACAGCGATTTTGGAAAATTTTTGAAATTACCTTATTAATTAAGATTTCCTGATTACGAAAATGCCAAAAATAAGCGGCGGTCTCCAATATTTCCAAAGTTATAGCAGTTTGAAAACTTGAAACATCCAATGTTTGGATGTGTAAATTAAGCACTTTTATCAACTTTTATTCACTAATATATCCCATTTAAAAAAACATAACTTTGGGCAATATCTCAAAAACTAAACCTTTTACACAAAAACTGCCTACACCACTGAAATGTACGTAAAAAACTCTATTAAGATCAGTTCCCACTTTTTTGATAAGGAGACACATAACGTCTAAAAAACAAAGATTTTGAAAATCACTCTGTAGATTAAAAACTAAGAGAGCCATGACAAATTTGACCCCGGAATCTTTCGTTTCGTAAAAAAGTAGGAAAGGAAGGTAAAAACCGCAATACTCTATCTTTGATAATAACGCCAATATCCCCTAAAAGTGTCGAAAATGGGACACCCTGTACACATAAATCCCTATGGGAACAGTTAAAAAAAAATCGGTTGCATCATAAATAATACAACTCATACGTTATTTGCGTTATCGCCCGTATATATTGTTCAATATTTTTCGTGATACTAAAAACGCAAAATTCAATAATTTTTTCCTTATTTTTACCCCTATTTATAAATTTGTCAAATTTGACAGTAGTGCTGACGTACTGTTAAATCAATATAACGGCCGGTGTATCACATAATACCCTGAGGTGTTATTCATGATTTAACAGTACACATTTCTGTTCTGTTATAATAATATTATAACAATGTAGTATCACGAAATAGTATATTTCATTACCAGTCTGGAAATAAGGATTTTTCTGTGCGTGCGTGACAAATTCTCGTGGGAGGCGAAGCCGAACACGGGAAGTCATGCAAGCACGGAATAGTATATTTCATTACCAGTCTGGAAATAAGGATTTTTTCGTGCGCGCGTGACAAATTCTCGTGGGAGGCGAAGCCAAACACGGGAAGTCATGCAAGCACGAAAAATCCATTTCTGGACGTGTAATGAACGATATTTTTTATTATACTTATCTAAAAACAACCCAAAAAAGGATTAGAAGTAATTTTAGAACATTTTATTTTCAAAGTAATCATAATACATCGTAAAAATAGTAGGCAAACACGATTAACATTTCCATAGCAACGACTTGTTTATTATCGGCGATGTTTTATTTTCTATCATATTTAGTGCACGGAAAAAAGAATAGGAGATCGGGAAAAGTTTTCCGTGTGCTGTTCTGAAAATGTCACCTTTACGTCATTGCAAAAACAGATGAAAACAAGGTGTTTCCAGATAAGTATAATAAAAAATCCATTTCTGGACGTAATGAACGATATTTTTTATTATACTTATCTAAAAATAACCCAAAAAAGGATTAGAAGTAATTTTAGAACATTTTATTTTCTAAGTAATAATAATACATCGAAAAAATAGTAGGCAAACACGATTAACATTTCTATAGCAACGACTTGTTTATTATCGACAATGTTTTATTTTCTCTCAGATTTAGCGCACGGAAAAAAGAATAGGAGATCGGGAAAAGTTTTCCGTGCGTTGTTTTGAAAATGTCACCTTTACGTCATTGCAAAAACAGATGAAAACAAGGTTACTCTAGATGGAGTACAACATTTGAGACACCCTGAATAGGTTATATCTATGAGGTATATTAATAATTAATAAATTTGATTAAAAAAAATCGATGACAAAACATTTTGATTTAGGTTATTTAGGTATTAGGTACACTTCTATAAATATGTGTCTACATATCTAACGTATAAACAATACCTACCTCAGTCACTCAAACGTCAATCAATATAAATTTTTACTTGATTTAGGATAATAATCATGTGTGGTTATTTTACAGCAACTACGTAAATTATTAATTTGTTGGTTTGTTTACAATGTATATCGGCTTGGAAACATTGAAAAACCTCTGAACATACCCTAGTCTACTACCCCTATTATGTAAACCTTCTTTTTAGTAATAAAAAAATAGAGCTTGAACGCACAACATGTATTCTTTAAATTTATTTTATATATTATTTTTTATTTCATTTGACTTGATAGATTACAACAGAGCACAAACTACACAAAACATAAATGTCTGTAAGTATAAAGTTTTATTAATTATAAACTCCAGATTATATTTATACTTTTTCTAGTGTTTGTTAATGAAGAAGGTAACGCCGTTGCAGACAAGGCAGTAGATGTTGCGATGACTTACATTAAGAAAAATAACAAAATTGGCGTTAGTGCTATTCTAACAAAAGTTGTAGGCAACAGAACTGATGCGTCAGGATTGTTGGAAGCTCGTAAGCAAATTTTAATCGTTTAAATTACACTTTGAACACAGAATAATACACAGAGTTGGGTATATATGTCGGAACACATGATTTCTGGTAAACTTTTTTATTATCATTAATATTGGTCTTAAAAGAAATATTTGTATTTTTTATTATTCTATTCAGCTACTTTATTTTCCAACAGCTACCCGATTCCTCGGGATATTAAGTTATCCGCAGTTTTCTTTAATGGATGACCCTGTATACTTTTATCTTTTCAAATAGACATCAATATTTTAACAATTACAATGATATAGGGTTTGGTGGGTGTGCTACTTGTGGTCTTTTAAATATTAAATAAAATAATTCAATAATAAAATAAAGAGTATTAATAGTAGTTTAATCAACAAGAGTGTTAATAAGAGCGATTAATAATCGAAACGATAATGAGTCGAGATTATTAATCGCTGATTAACACTCATGTTGATTACAATATTTTTTTGTCGATCGCTCTTTATTAGAATGAATATAATCTAATTTTGTTCCATGGCAAAATCCAAATTCTGACATAATATGCAATAAGTCAAAATACCACTGACATAATTAATTAATTTCGGCAGGTGTCAGTTCCAAATGCATGTTTCAATAATATAATATATTGTTGGTTACCTAGCAAATCTCATAATCTCAACAATGTTTTTAATGTGCATGTATGCATTAAACTGAGTTATTAATACACTCCTTTTATTACATTAACTAGATCTTTAATAAACGATCGACAAAAATAGTTATTTATTGTACTCGTATAAGTGTCTTAGGAAGTATTTTATCTAGACAAGAATGTTTAAACGCGAGAACGAGGCTCGAGCGTTTAATTTTCTTAAGTGGATAAAAGATAAAATACAACTAAAGACACGTATGCAATAAAACGTTTTATCCACAACAAGGCCAGAGGGTGAGAGTGACGTTCTTAAATTAATATTTTGGAAATTTTTTATTTGACATTTTGAAGTGACTTTTGTCATTTTAGGCAGAATTAATTTTTAGTAGGAAGTATGTAGTCATGGATAAATTTAATTATAAGACCCATGTGTTTCATTAATATCATAAGACGTCTCCCAATAAGTAGCAGAATTATGACCTCATAATATACTGGTTGTGGATAAATAATAATTAATTTAATTAATTAAATAAAAAATAGGGTAGCCGTTTTAACAACAAAGTACGTCACTGAATAGAATAAAAAAACTACAAATATTTCTATTAAGAGTAATAATATTAATAAAAACGTTTAGTCAGAAATTAGGAGTTGCGACACATTTGCCCAACCCTCAAACCTGTATATTATTCTGTGAATTTGATTAGTGGAAGTGGTACCCACATTAGCACATCACCAATTTTCACAAAATTAACTAAGTAATTTATGTCTGTAATATGTTAGGGTTAAAGCATAATGGTTTGGAATTTGTTCAAAAAATCGATAGCTAAATTCTATTTGGAAAACAGATAAAGTAAAAGATCTAATTAACGTCATTGACCTAATTATCGTGAGTCTCTAGATGTTTTCGATCAACATAAAAAATTAGTGATTCCTTCATTTATGATGGAAATTTTAATTATTTTTTGGTATAAGTGTTTTTCTTCACTTATCAACATTTATATTTACAATTGTACGTAAAAAAATTGTTTTCGATGTAAAAAAGTGAAAAAACTCATTTTTGGGTACTTGGGCGCCATCTACTTCTGGCATTTTTCGTCGTAGTGCATCGATCCTTAGAGATAAATTGTAGAAAATATTGCCGTCTACAATATTTATTGACGAAATGTTCTTCTGCAACTCACCGTTCTCGCGTAAAATCAAATCCAAAAACTTCTTAGATTTCCCAAAAAATGGGTCCGAGGATTTTCCGAGTTTTTGAATTTAAACTTTCCACATGACCCTCTAACGATTTATGAAGAGAAAGTTTACCGGGTAATTTTTTCCAAAAACGACCCTTTTTCCCGACAGATTGACTGGACTAGTATACAGGGTGTGTCACGACGAGTTGACAGTAGACAAATCTCTATTACTAAACATAATTTGGTTCTAAAAATTGGTACACACCCATTATACAATGTGCTCTATTTAATGGAAATATTGCCAACTATCTGGTACTTCCGGTTATGCCGAAAGTAGACGCAAACTTTGTTATTTTAAATGGAACACACTGGATATTTTTGAATTTTTAGATTCTACACTTCATTTTAGGCATAAAAGTATTAAGGTTGTATGGTTTTAACATTAACGGTATTATAATTATTTACACTTTTTCATTTTTTTTACAAAAATGTAGATGTAAATAAAAATTCAAATCTTGACAATTTTTAGAACCAAATTGTGTTTAGTAATAGAGTTATATCTACTGTCAACTCGTCGTGACACACCCTGTATGTACGTTACTCTAATTTAATTCACTATTTAATCACAGAATATAAATTTTTTTATACAGCGACATTATAAAAAAATCTAACGTCGTAGTCGGCTGTGAAATTTAAATATATTGTGTTAATTTTTAAAAATTATGATCTAAACTAAACAAACCATCATAATGATATGTAAGGTACTTTTCTAAACATGTGTGTGTGGATAATTATAATATTATTTTATTTTCAAACGGCATATAACATAATGTTTATAAGACTGGTGTCATAGAAATGAAACTTATACCTTGCCTACTCACTCTTGAGCGGCGGAGTATAACACAAACACATTATCTGCAAAAATGTATGACAGTTGCATGACATTGGCTATCATCGTCAATAAACTCGAAAATAATAACAATATGAAAAAAAGGTTATGACATAAAGTGTAGAGCGTATTTTTCTCTACAAAAATGATGTCGTGTGTTTTTTTGTAAAAACTGACTGTTAACGAGATAAACGAAAAATAAAAAGTCAGCCCTTTTTTTAAGATGGCGGCCGAACGGCAGGGGTTGGATATACGGAAATTCAGTTTTAAGCTTTTGTAATGACCCTCTAAGCAATGGAATCGAAAAATTCGACTCACCCAAGAAATCTCTAGATATGGTTTTTTTTTCGTTCTATTGACTGGACTATAAATGACTAAAAATATTTGAGAATAGTTTTACCTTTCCGGAATCCCGCTTGGTTAGAAAGTATATAATTTTAGACTTGTTTTTGTTATTCTAAAATCAAGTGAGTATTCCTTGAAAATTAGGGATAAACTAATTTTTGTTTAAGTATGTATAAAGTGCCCTATTTTATCAGAGATACAGAGAAATGTGATTAAGAAAAGTAATTCACAATAAAAAGTTCTCCTACTAGACAAAATTTCAAAAAAATCGACCTACTATATGATCAATTTGTCATTTTTGTAAAATATTCTAGGTATAATGCTACATACGTGCGAACTCACTCAACATCATAAACCTGTTTAATATAGGCGCACTTCTTTTAACTTAAAGGACTTGTCCATAATGTATCCATTTACTACGAACGATCAGTATAATACATATTATGGGTTTGATTAAACCTAATGGTTGACTTCTCAAATCTTCTGTTAAACAATTAACTAATAGATTTATAACAGTTTGCAGTGCATACGATCAAATGCTCTCAGCTTCTCAACCACCACATTTAGTGTTAGACACCACCATGACTGGACTAGCATCAGAAACTGTTAAATCTTTCACAGAAGCTCTAGGCTTACCTACAATAAGTGCTTCGTTTGGACAAGAAGGTGACTTGCGCCAATGGCGCAACATAGATGAAAACGAAAAGGAATACCTTATTCAAATATCACCTCCTGCTGATATCATTCCAGAAATAGTACGGACAATTGTATTGAACCAGAACATAACAAATGCTGCAATACTTTTCGATGAGTCATTCGGTAAGAAACAAGACACTAAGTTTAATTGTAAGGAATCAGACATATATTTTCTGCGTTTCAGTTATGGACCATAAATATAAATCATTGTTACAAAATGTTGCAACAAGGCATGTGATAGCACCTATTAAGGAAGGTGACAAAATTGCTGATCAGCTGACGCAATTGCGTAAGCTGGATATAGTCAATTTCTTCATTTTGGGGAGTATAACTAACATTAAAAAAGTCTTGGATGCTGCTGATAAAATTAGTTACTTCAATAGAAAATTTGCATGGCATGCCATAACTGAAGACAAAACTGACTTAAAATGTAATTGCAGAAATGCAACGGTATTGTTTGTTAAACCGTTAATCGATGCCCAATATCAAGATCGATTAGGATTGATCAAAACATCATATCAGTTGAATGCGGAACCAGAAATAGCTGCTGCGTTTTATTTTGATTTGACTTTACACTCCTTCCTTACAATGAAGTAAGCATAAACAGATACCAATATACAGGGTGTCCTGAAATTAATGAGCAATATTTCTAGGAAAGCTTGTACAGTTGGCGACACGGAATAGGTTCCCAGAGAAATTGATCAAAGTAGCGATTTTTAAATTTTTTTAGCATTATAAAACAGACTTTTTAAATCAAAATTTCTTTTAACGACAGTGGCGGAGACAGGCGAAAATCTCATTAAATTACATTTACTTGTCTACTTGACCAACTATCTTCTAGCTGTGCCACAATTTCGCTTTTTTGAGCATCAGTAAGAAAATTTCTAGGCATTTTACATAAATACTTGACATAAAATATTGTGACACAAGTATGACTGTTAATAATGTCACTAAGCAATTATCGAGCCTATGAACATGATTTAATTTACAATGGAAAAAAATGCCTGGAAACTATTCCGTGTCGCCAACTGTACTTGTCAAAATATGACGAAAAGTTTATACAACGTGATTCAAAATTCGATGTAGATATTTTAAGGACGTATTGTTGGGATCAAAATAAGACTTTTTTTCAAATAAACATGTGTCCTAAAATGCACCCCCTCCCCTCCCCCAACTTCCCCACGAACTGTTTCTATATACATAGTTTTTGAAGCAAAAGATAAATAAAGTGCCTAAAAAAATGGAGGCATGATAATTTTCATAAGATTTGATCCGTTATTGTAGTCACAATTTTAAATAATCTTTTTTTTTACGCAACTTACAGTGGCTGTAGCTCGGAGGGGGCGCATTTTAGGACACATGTTTATTTGAAAAAAAAAGTCTTATTTTGATCCCAACAATACGTCCTTAAAATATCTACATCGAATTTTGAATCACCCTGTATAAGCATGACTCGAAATTTTCCACATATTTCTTTTTCCAATTTTCAGAAATGTTGTCAAACAAGCAAGGACGGCCTATGGAGGATTATGATTTGGAAAATGCACTTCAGCAAATAGAAGATAACGTTTCTAGCCAATGCTCTGAGTCCGACTTGAGGGTTATATTCTATTTGCTGAAGTTCATTTTCCAAATCAAAATCCGCCATAGGCCTTCCTTGCCCACGAAGGCCGTAAAACGAACCATTCTCTACCAAATATCTATGAACTCTCTCAAATACTTTGTGCACAGGAGTTCTCCGTTGCGGACAACGTCTTCGATATTACTGCACCGCACCAAAAGAACTTCCATTACAATATCCGTACACGAAATGGATATTAGCGAGCTCTTGGTTTGAAAAATTTATTTTTCATTTTCTTATTTATTGTGTTTGATTTTGTCACAAACAGCAGTAAACAATATTTGACGAAAAAATGTTAAACGAAGTGAATACCTATAAACTTTAATCAATGACTTACTTTTGACAAATTTCAATTTTGTGATTATTTTTATTAACTAGTCTAGTTTTTATGAACGTAATTTTTTGAAAACGATTTTACTCGAAAACGATTCAAGATACAAAGATCGACCTCGAACAGTTGCAAAAATATTACAGAAAACTCCTCACTGCGTGGTCCCCCTTTCGGGGGGAAGGATTTTTCGAGTCATGTTTATATAAACTTTTCGTCATATTTTGACAAGTACAACCTCTCCTAGAAATATTCCCCACTAATTTCGGGACACCCTGTAGAATGTACTAAAAATGTAGATATGGACAATAATTGATACATATGAAGGTGTTGCTAAATTGTCAAACACATTTTCTAGAGAAATGATCTCAGATGGTGCCTGGAAACGCAACAATGTCACGAACTATATTACATGTGATGATTTTGATGGGAAAAATGTTCCTAAGCGAATTGGATTAAATTTGAAGAAATATTTTAATAAAGTAAGTTAACAAGTCGAAAGCAACGAGTATTCTATTGTGTAACATACCCTTATATGTGTTTATTTTTTATACTTCTAGGACAGTACAGAATCCCCAACCTATGGACCAATGACAGTGGTCTCTAACGGACGAAGTTACATGGAGTTTAGTATGCAGCTGAGTGCTGTAGGTATTCGAGAAGGGGCATCAGATAAATCTATTCCTCTGGGAACATGGAGGGCAGGTTTCGACAATAACCTTACACTTCTGGATTCACAAACAATGCGAAACTACACTGCTGCGGTAGTATACAGAGTAGTTACCATTGAGGTATTATAATATTAAATTAGTAGAGAATTGAACAGCCATGTCAGTGAGCGTCTTTTAGCAAAAACCTTTCATTATTAAAGACGAATCCCTGCCAAAAGGTTTCAAGGGTTACTGTATCGATCTTATTGATAAAATCAGCAAAATTTTAAACTTTGACTATGAGATAGTAGCTGCTGCCGATGGTATGTTTGGTAATATGGATGAGAATGGAAAATGGAATGGTATTGTTAAAGAACTGATGGAAAAACGTGCAGATATAGGACTTGGTTCAATATCAGTGATGGCTGAAAGGGAAAATGTTATAGATTTTACTGTGCCTTATTATGACTTAGTAGGGATAACAATTTTAATGAAATTACCCAAGACGCCGACATCATTGTTTAAATTCTTAACTGTCCTAGAAAATGAGGTATGGCTGTGCATTTTAGCAGCTTATTTTTTTACAAGGTGAGTGATTTTTAAGTTTTAAGTTTAAGTTTTTAGGTTATTGAACAAGAACGAAACAGATTCAGAGATCCTAAACATTCAGGGCTAGTTTTTTTCAATGACGGTTATCCCTAACTGTTTTGATTACCAATGTCTTCTAAGGAAATTATTTTTTAGTTAAAGATAACTACCGATTGAAAAATTGACTCATGTATCATGCTTTCGGTCCAAATGTCAAAGTCATATATATTTTTGGAATCAGCTTAAAAAGATCTATCGATTCATGTAAAAATATATAGGGTGTTCCATAAGAAAAAATGCCATTTTTAGCACACCCTGTATATTTTTCAAGTTAAAAAAGTTTTGATGACATATTTGAAAACTTCAGAAAAAACTACAGTAAATATTATTTTGAAAAAATAAAATATCTCAATAGGTAAGAAAATAAGTATTTAAGTAAAATGCCTAGAAATTATTATTTTGATCTAAAATAAATTTCAAAAATAAACACTTTTTCTTTTATATTTAAAATGTTTATAAAATGTAATCTAATGAGATCTCCGCGTGAGTCTCCACCGCTGTCGTTAAAAGAATTTGAATGATTTAAAAAGTCTGATTTATAATGCTAAAAAAATTTAAAAATCGCTACTTTGATCAATTTGTCTGGAAACTATTCCGTGTCGCCAACTGTACATAAAAAATCGATTATAAATTGACCGTAATTCAAATATATTATTGCCGCCCGAAAACGCTTTGAGATCGGAGAGTCCTGCGTGACGTCACGAATCTAGTTGACATTGCCATGTCTAAATATTTTTTACGCGTTTGACATTTTTCGAAATAAGTCAAAATGCGGCGTGCTGCACTGTGGAACTAGATTCGTGACGTCAGCAGTCTTTTGGGCCAGTTCGGGCGTTTCCGGGCAATTTTCAAATTTTACAATACTTTTTATTTATTTACTTGGAAAGTACGGACCAAAATTTTTTTTCAAAAATATTGATAGTGATAATTTGGTATCAGCTTTTCAAAAAAAAATATTTTGAAAATCATCCAAAGTCCCTATTAGTTATTTGAGCATTTAGCAGAGCTTGGTGCAACAGGGCAAGAGAATCACGAAATCGGTGCTAACTGCTAACACGCATGTGTTTAATTCTTATTTGAGTACAAGCGAGCGCATGTGCACAACGAACGCTCCGAGTGTGTGAGCGATGCTAGCAATATTTTATTACATATAGTATTACATACATGCATGTTCCAAAGATCAGAATTAAATCCATATTGTATAAGAAAGTCATGTTGGACCAATCAGATATTTTGACACACAACCTGTACTAATTACAAGGACACAGAAACGTCATTAGCCAAATTATGAAATTTATGGCGTTTTTTGTAGATATAAAAAATTTTGAATAACATTCTGTTAAGTCTACATTAAAGTTCTAGATATATAAAGTACCACAACCTATGAGGCTATGAGTTAGACAGAGAACGCATTCTTTTCCCGAAAATGGCGGATTTCGCCGTCAAATTAGTGTCGATCCCAATGTCATTTGCGTCAGTCTATCAAACGATCGTCAACGGAGTGAAACTTTCGTTTTTCATTGGGTTTTTGTTATGGCAACGAGTGGGTCTGTTTTGACTGTTCTAGACATTAAAAACAAAGTTTTTCTTAAAAGTCATGTTTAAGGTTAACATTGAATTTGGCGGGTTTGCAAAATTTTTGAATTTGCCGCTTTTTTCTCGAAAATGGCGGACGGTTTGCGGTACTTTATATATCTAGAACTTTAGTCTACATACTTATGTACTTTGACATTTAAGCAATACCAAGAAGGTATAAAAATAGAGGAGAGAAAGCTCCCGGATGGGTGTAGGCACAAATCCGTTGCCAGTTGCTATGACAGTGACAAACCAAAACAAACACTTGACCAATAACGCGCCTTATTGACTGCTGGCGCATGCGTAGAAACTATCAAGTACGCTTGAGTCCATTTGAACGTGCAACACTTTTTGACCCACGAATTCAACCCCCACCCCGGGGATCTTTCGGTCCTCTATTTTATACGTCCTTGAGCAATACCTACAAAACATTATTGATAATAATAATAATAACAACCTAACAACTAACAACAACATTTCAGCTTCCTTATGTGGGTTTTTGATCGCTGGAGTCCATACAGTTACCAAAATAATAGAGAAAAATACAAGGACGATGAAGAAAAACGAGAATTTAACTTAAAAGAATGTTTATGGTTCTGTATGACATCGTTAACTCCACAAGGTGGTGGTGAGGCACCTAAAAATTTATCTGGTCGTTTAGTGGCAGCAACCTGGTGGTTGTTTGGTTTCATTATCATTGCTTCATACACCGCGAACTTGGCTGCATTTTTAACAGTTTCCAGATTGGACACTCCAATAGAATCTTTGGATGATTTATCTAAACAATATAAGATTCAATATGCCCCAATAAATGGTTCATCTACAATGACATACTTTGAAAGAATGGCTAATATAGAAGCTAAATTCTATGAGCAAGTTTTATAAAACTTCATATCGACCAACAGTAACTTAGTTTTGTTTTTTTAGAATCTGGAAGGACATGAGTTTGAATGATAGCCTGTCCGAAGTAGAACGAGCCAAATTAGCTGTATGGGATTATCCAGTGAGTGACAAATATACAAAAATGTGGCAAGCTATGAAAGAAGCAGAATTGCCAACTAATCTTGAGGAAGCTGTACAACGTGTAAGAAATTCTAGATCATCTAGTGAAGGTTTCGCTTACTTGGGAGATGCGACAGACATTAAATATCTAGAACTGACGAACTGTGATCTGCAAAGCGTTGGTGAGGAATTCTCAAGGAAACCCTATGCCATTGCAGTTCAACAAGGATCCCCATTAAAAGATCAATTTAACACTGCGTATGACCTAAATGAAATTGTTCTATGAATTATATACTATATTTTTATTTTTAGCATTCTACAACTTCTAAATAGACGTGAACTTGAACGCCTTAAAGAGAAATGGTGGAGTCGCAATCCGGAAAAGAAAAACTGTGAGAAACCCGATGATCAATCAGATGGTATCAGCATCCAGAATATCGGTGGAGTATTCATTGTAATTTTTGTTGGAATTGGTTTGGCTTGTATTACATTAGCGTTCGAGTACTGGTGGTACAAATACAGAAAGGGCACGAAGGTTATTGATGTACAAGAAGCTCCGCATCATCACCATAATAATCCTACTTTTCCACAAAATATTGGTTTGGGACAGAAGGGAGAAACTGCAGGTGCTGGATCAGTTGCTTTCAATAAATTGTATCCACGATCTAGATTTTAAATACCTAATTGTGTGCAGTTTACAGTTTTTGTTTTTAACACATAACACATGTAGAAAATTTTCATGTGGTAGATTTTAGTGTTAACATTTTAATCAAGTATTATAGATCTAAACAAAAAAGATTTTATGTGTACCTATTTAGTAATATTATTAAATAAATGGATAAAGCTAAATAAATGCTAAACGAAAATAGGTAATAATTATTGTTAATTATGTAACATGATAAAATAATAAATAATAAAAACAACAGCAACCTAAACATTTAAAATAGGTGTGTCAACAGACAATCAAATTAGTATATTGTGTATTTTCTTTTTTCTTCCCAAACGAAAATATCTGATGTGCCCAACACATGACTTTCTTATACGGATAGTACCACAATTACTTTTCCTAAAGAAATTAAGATAAATTTCTTGTAAAAATCGTGTTTCAATTTTGAGCGTTTCCAGCAATATTCAAATAAATTTCGGAAGTCTCTCTCGCACTTATTGCAATACGCATAAATCTGTCCTTGTCCCATTCATTAATACCGAATTTTACGACAAAAACCAATGTTTTATTTTTTTTGAAATTTTTTTGACAGAATTTTAAAAAAAAGTTCAAACAAAATTTGTTCAAAATTCAATTCTTAATCAATGTTAAAAAATAAAAAAATCTCATAAATTGTTTATTTTTCAAGATATTCCTAAAAAACCTAAAAATGTCTTCAGGTAACTGTCACTTGTTTTTGTGCTAGATGAAAAACATTGAATGTGGCACCCACAAATTTGTTCAAACTCTTAAATATGAAATTTGAATCAAATCCGATAAGTCGTTTTTGAGTTATGGTGGATACAGACAGACACACAGACAGACATCATGGCGAAAATGGTCAGAATGGATTCAGGGGCCCTCAAAACGTGTAAATCCATCAAAATCTCGAAGTCGAAAAAAATCACGATTACAATACTTCCTTATACTACGTATAAGAAAGTAAAAATCGTACCTAGTGTAAATATATCTAGTATACCTATTACGAAACAAGATCGGTAGGTGCCTTATAACAGGAAGAGAAAAAGTTAGAAAAACGAGACCCGAAGGATCGAGTTTTGCTAATTTTCGAATCCTGTTATAAAAGGCGTCTATACCGATCGTATAACATCGTATAACATTTTTTACGCTTCCGACTTAATTTAAGAAAAATATCTGATGTGCCCAACACATGACTTTCTTATACGGATAGTATTACAGTAATTACTTTTCCTAAAGAAATTAAGTTAAATTTCTTGTAAAAATTTTGAGGGTTTCCAGCAATTTTCAAATAGTCTCTGTCGCACTTATTGCAATACGCATAAATCTGTCCTTGTCCCACTCATTACTACCAGATTTTAGGACAAATAAATAACAGAATACTTATCAAAATTCCACAGTGCGAAAAATGCTTGATATCTTTGAATTTGCTGTAGCTAAACTTTGAAGATTTATAAAATACTTCTCAGTTTTGGTCAACGTTTCACTCAAACAAACTGTACAGTGCACAATAATCCTTCTCGTCAAAATACTTCGATCTTTTGCCTTTGACAGTTGTTTGACTAACAATCTCTTCTTCTTCTTCTTCGTACTTGGATTGCAAAGCAATGTCAAGTTTTTGGTGTTTGGCGATATAGCCACTCTCACCAGGATTGGATTAATTGGTTTTCACTTTTTAAATTTTTATAACTTTATTCGAGCTCTTCGTGTGTTTAATGCAAATAGAATCTTTAGTATAAAAACAAATAGATTTCTGTAATGTAAACAACAGCCACTCAGAGATAGATGGCAACACTATATAAATATGTAAATAATTTATAATTATTAAAAAACGGCGCAAAATAAAACACTTTGTTTACTTTGTCGACACGTCTAAAAATTGAAAGAGCATTCACAAAAAATTTGGCGTCGATATCTTTAATGTAGATTTGCATGCATAATACAATTTCACGACTTTATTGTATATATTAGAAAAAATTTTAATCGAGTTGCCATGATATCCAAAACATAAAACCGTAGCCGTTGTAGCCGTCGATCTTTTCAAATAGTAATGCTACAATCGATTTCCTCAACGGTATAGATTTCTGTATGTAAACAACATGTACTTTGTAAATCAGAGATAGATGGCGCCACTATATAAATAAAATTTTTGGACGGAATTTCAAAAAAAGTTTCAAACAAAATTT
The DNA here is from genome assembly GCA_963942485.1 of Pediacus dermestoides. Taxonomy (NCBI): domain Eukaryota; kingdom Metazoa; phylum Arthropoda; class Insecta; order Coleoptera; family Cucujidae; genus Pediacus; species Pediacus dermestoides. The sequence continues at coordinate 17,047,424 of OZ012626.1, forward strand.
GTTCAAAATTTAATTTTAAATCAATGTTAAAGAATAAAAAAATCTCGTAAATTGTTTATTTTTCAAGATATTCCTAAAAAACCTAAAAATGTCATCAGGTAACTGTCACTTGTTTTGGTGCTAGATGAAAAACATTGAATGTGGCACCCACAATTTTGTTCAAACTCTTAAATATGAAATTTAAATCAAATCCGATAACTCGTTTTTGAGTTATGGTGGATACAGACAGACAGACAGACACACAGACAGACAGACAGACATCATGGCGAAAATGGTCAGAATGGATTCAGGGACCCTCAAAACGTGTAAATCCATCAAAATCTCGAAGTCGAAAAAAATCACGATTACTATACTTCCTTATACTTCGTATAAGAAAGTAAAAGAACCGTAAAAAAAGCACATGTGCTGTTATGAATATATAACGGTATTGTTTAGCATGTTTCCTTAGCAACCCGTATCAATTCGGGATTTTCATCTTTTCGTGACAAAATCAACAAACAAAGTAAGCATAGAAAAATGAGTCGGTAGCACAAAAAGAAATTGATGATATTCATTACACATAAAATCAAAAGATTTTTTGTCAGTTGATAAATTTGGTAAGGTAATGTCACGTGTCAAGGTCGACTGGATTTGCAAATACTTACTAAAATTTTCTTTATCCCAATTTACAGTTGTCGCACGAATCTATGACGAAGGCAAAACATTTACGTAATTATCAAGAACGTATAAAAATAGAGGACAGAAAGCTCCCAGGGTGGGGGTAGGCTCGAATCCGTTGCCAGTTGCAGTGACAGTGACAGCAAATTTTCGTCCTTCATCAGTTTTTTGTCCACAGAAACAGCACAGGCGGTCCAATTTCTCAAAATTCGTGTACTCACAAACCAAAACAAATACCGGAAAATATGCAGAATTGAAGTACGCGCTTTAATGGCTGCTCACGCATGCGCAGAAACTTTCGAGTGCGCTTGAGTCCATTAGAACGTGCTAAACTTTCTGATCCACGAATTCTTACCCCCCACAATGAGAGTTTTCTGTCCTCTATTTTTATACGTTCTTGGTAATTATATAGTTCCTAAATGATAAATATCTGATATGTCCAACACATGACTTTCTTACACGATAGCACCACAATTACTTTTACTTAAAAAGTTATTCGTGTTTAACTTTTGAGCGTTTCCAACAATTTTCAAATAATTTTCGGATGTCTCTCTCGCACTTATTGCAGTACTTACGCATAAATCTGTCCTTGTCCCACTTATTAAAACCAGATTTTAGGACAAAAAAATATTGTGATTGGAAATTACTTTTCCTAAAGTCAATGTATGTATTTAGATTCTTTCGTAAATCTTTTATTAAACCACATGGAAATTAAGGTTTTCAATTTTGAGAGATAGATGATATGCGCAATGGCAACGGTCATTAGGGTGTCTTGTGACGTCAGGAGGGACAGAGAACGTTGTTTTATTGAATACCTCACAGGTTTTCAATTTTGAGAGATAGCTGATATGCGCAATGGCAACGGTCATTAGGGTGTCTTGTGACGACAGGACAGACAGAGAACGTTGTTTTATTAAAAACCTCAATTAAGTTAAATTTCTTGTAAAAGTCATGTTTAAATTTTGAGCTTTTTCCAGCAATTTCAAATAGTTTTTGCAAGTCTCTCTTTCACGTATTGCAGTACGCATAAATTTGTCCTTGTCCCACTCATTATAACCGAATTTTACGACAAAAATGTGTTTTATTTTAGATTTTTGACCTATTACTCACTTAAAAACATCTCCCGGTATAAAATCACATTTATTTATTCGTTATTATTGTTATCGCTATCGGTAGGTACCATAGAAATCTATAAATCAGGTAAGTAGGTACCACTTGTGTTGGTACTAGATGAAAAAGATTTGATGTGACACCCACAATTTTGTTCAAACTCTTAGGTACACTTGATTTGAATGTATGATGTATTTTAATTCATTAATTGTGCATGTTACTTTATTAACGCATAGAAAAGTTGAGCTGCTTTCAACTTTATCCCACTTTACGTAAAGACATTTATAGTTAACCAATAGGATTGTATCTGAAACGATATGGAGATATTCCTTCTCTCATGCAGTCTTTAGAATCGCTACTGTCAAACAGTTTGGTTTGGATGATAGATAAGATAACTAACTTTATGTACGACTGCATTATAAAGTACTGTTTATGACGTACTTTTGCGTGCGTAAAGTGGCTCTTTATACACTAGTGTATAATGGCACTTTATTTTACTATTATTGTAAAATATCAATATATCAGCTGTCAATGTCACAATAAATACTGTCAGAATTAATTTATTACTGTCATTTATAATTTTTCTAAATAATTAAAAGGTAATTTTCGCAGTTGAACATAAAGTTTTGTATGCAACTCGTATACAGGGTGTTTTTGAAATACACTACCAAAAGTGAAACGGAGTCTCTGGGACTTTTAAGGAGGCGAATGGACCCTTTTATTTTTTTTACGATAAGAAAAAATAACCTCTGATCCCTTACTTATAAAACCAGAACGCCACTGATGAAAATACACGTAAAACTGATTGCGTTCGATTCTGTGGTTCGATTTCAATAAAAAGCCATGGTAACTAAAATTAAATCATTTTGAATAAATAGCCATAGTAACCATTAAAGTCAGAACTGACAAGTCGAAAGTCAATTCTGAGAGGTAGATTTTAAATTATGGTTCAAGCATCCAATAAATACGTAGTGAAATACATAATAATTTATTTATAAAAATTGTTCAAATTGCCGAACAACAATGAGAATTATGGGAATTATTACTCTATTTCTTATGAAGGTTGCCTCATCTGTTGACAACAAATTTTCAACAAACTGTGGATCTTGATCATTTTTTTGCAATATCCATTCACAAAACCTGATCCTTCGGGGTAGATCTTCTTCTTTGAGTGCTTGTACACGCTGCATATGGTAGGGATGAAGCCTCTGTTCTTTTAATGTTCTCCAAACAATAAATAGGGAAACACCAATTCTGTACGACAGTTTTCTTACGCTAATTCCGGGGATTTCTTCCACAGTATTTAATATATTAGGTTCAGCATCTAATACCCTTGCAGTTCTCTGTCGGCCTCTATATCTAGTTTGGGGACGATATTCACCGTTGTCTCTGAGATGCAGCACAGTGGTAGTAAATGTGTCGGGTACTACTCGTCTAGGAAATGCTTCTCTGTAGAGATGCGGTGCTTCACGAGCATTTCCCAGTGCTCTCCCATACATTAACACCATATCTGTCAATTCGGAATTTGTGTAAACCATTTAGAAAAAATATGGAAATTCAAAATTCAAAACTGACAATTATACGGTGACAATTTGAATTGTGTGACAGAAAAAATCCCATCTACCTTTTATTCTTGTTACTAAACAACCAAAATAATTACTATTTGAATTATGTAGTTACCTTTAACCCAGTAGCGTGTGACGCACTTTTGTGGGGGAGGCGGTTAATCAAGGGGAAAGGGGATCTCGGGCGCCAGATTTATTCGAGTGGTTTACTCCACGTGACACCTCGGGCAGCTGCAGTGAAGACACGGTATTCCAGGGGTCAGATCTTCTTGACTGGGAAGGCGGCGAACTCCAATACAGGCTTTAATTGTATGGAATTCGTAATGTGGGATATACCGGGTTGCAGGAAATGGTGGTATACGAGGGTTATCAAAACAAGAGGTTTAAACGGAAGAAATAAACATGTATATTCAACGGCAAATTAACAAAATGTTCTGACTAAGTAGAAATAATACATTGTCGGGCAGAATTCTATACGGAGGGGGGGGGGGATTTATGAGAGATGAGTTGACGGGGACGGTTGGCAGATATGCGGCGGTTACAGGCGGAAGATAAGGACACTAGTTCCTCCCAGGGTTTGGGAATCGACAATTTAATCGTCAGACTGCAGTGTCGATATGATATTGTCCGGATGTATTATATTGCGGACAAGGATGACTTTTGGTGGATAGTCCGAAGACTCGACGCCCATGAGAGCCAGTGTATAAAGCAGGAACGGAGTTGATGACTTTTGGTGGATAGTCCGAAGACTCGACGCCCAAGAAAGCCAAGGAAATATACTAGGATCGGACACTAGGTGGGTGACTGACACTTGGTGGATAGTCCGAAGACTCGACGCCCATGAGAGCCAGTATGGTTAAAGCAGGAACGGAAGTATAAGGTCGGTCGGTACAATATCATATGCAAAACACGGCAAATCGGAAAATAAAACGGCAGATATACGGTTCGCCCTGGGAATCCCCAGTATACTCACTTGTAAGATGTCGGTCGGGTTGGCACTAATTAGAACTGATTAGCACACTTATCAAACGGAATATAGTCTTAAGGACTGTTAGACTTGCGGAACTCTTGAACTGACGGAAGTTAACTGTACTGGTTTTGGGGTTCCTTATAAGGGATTTTATCTGCTGTCTAGCGGAGACTTATAACGGAAAATCGGGGTATAGGTGTTTTCAAATGATAAAGGAGCGGTGACCTATAATTGTAGTTGTGCCATCTACGGGAGAGGGGACGAAGTTTTGTAGGACGGGGTTATCTGGCGGGAAAGTCGGACCGGGGTTTTATAGAATTCTGCAATTTGGTAAATAATTAGTTAGCTGAAAAATGACTTCGTTACAAGCGCACTGGAAATTTTGACCAAATTTTCGATTAATTTTAGTTCGAAAACGAAAACACTTTTATTCAAGGTTTTTTTTGTCAATGGCATCTATTTTTCATCACCTATTACCGTTCTTTTTTTGGTAGTGTATTTCAAAAACACCCTGTATAATCTGACTTTATTGACTCGTCCTATTTATTAGCCTCGCTCGCAAGCTCGCTCTGCCATAAAACAGACTCGTCAATAAAGTCATAGATTATATACTTGTTGCATAAACTACTATTATGCACAGATATATTATAAATTGACAATTATACACGAATTTCTTTGTCATAAATATATTTTTAAAACCCATGGACCTCTTTATGCTCATGGGCTATAATGAAACGTCAAATAAAAATCAGTTTTTTTGTAAATAAATTCTGATTTTTCGGGTATCAAACCATCACTACTTTTTGCCGATTCAGCCCATAGATAATATATAACTAAATTCAGCCAGCTCGTTTCGCCTTTGCAAGCCATCACATTTTCTTGGTCTGATGAAAAATCCATCAAAGATTCTGGATTACACAACTGAAGTAAACAATTTTTGAAAAAAGTTAAAATGGATACCCTTGTTTACTCCTTTTACTATAGTAACGTACTTCAAGCGGCTTGAGACATATTTAATTATTAATTAAAAAAAAACACTTAGAGCCGTTTGCCACGACAGTCACGACACTAATTTTAGTACTAAATTTCATACAAACAATGCGCGCGCAGATTTAGTTGAAAAATTATTAATAAATAATAGGTCTATATTCAATTTATTCTGTACAGCATTGTACACTACTGCACCGAATTTACGCACGTTTAGTCAGATTGTATACAAAAAAATAGAACATACTCTAATTTATTGTAACAAGTTTACTAAATCTGCGCGCGCATAATTAGTATTAAATTTAGTACTAAAATTAGTGTTGTGTCAAACGGCTCTAAATCTGTGCATAAAATAGTGTATGTATTTCTGGCGTAACGTGCTTTTATGGCACTAAAACCTTTTCCTAGCCCGAGGCGTACCCGAGGATTTGACATAAGGCTTCGCGCCATAAAAACCTCTTTACGCCCTTAATACATAAATAACTATTAATTTTCGAATGCGATGTTTATACCAAGGACGTATAAAATAGAGGACAGAAAGATCCCCGGGGTGGGGGTTGAATTCGTGGGTCAAAAAGTGTTGCACGTTCAAATGGACTCAAGCGTACTTGATAGTTTCTACGCATGCGCCAGCAGTCAATAAGGTGCGTTATTGGTCAAGTGTTTGTTTTGGTTTGTCACTGTCATAGCAACTGGCAACGGATTTGTGCCTACACCCATGATGTAAATACATAGGTGTGCTACGACGCAGCTTTCTTTTCTCAGCCAATCATACGATTGACCCAATCGTGTCCATCTTTAATTTCGAACCAATGAGAGTACGAACTACCGAGCGGTACTTTCGAAATCTCATACAAACGTTTCTAAGAGTTTTTTCAAAACATTTTGTATCTAAAAAAGCTGAAATTTTAATGAAATTTAAACGTAAATTTAAAAGTTCATATATTGGAATTGACAATAAACATTGTCAACAAATTTTCGTTTTAAAGTGAAACCAGCTACACTTAAATATTCCGGGATTTCAGCAAAGTCTTCATCCTTAAAATGTGCTGAACACATACGTGCTATATGGAAACAATTTGTTTCAATAAATGTTGAAAATACCAGCAAAACAAACAGCGAAAAAGTGTTTTATTCACAATACACTTAACTTACCATTTTTAAGATTCGCGATCCATTTTTGTGCGAATTCTTCATGTTTGGGAAATGTAATGTAACTAATATTGTAATTTTTGGTCTTTGACGACCAATTTTTACAATTTAAAACGGAGCAACTGGCATTTCAGTCAGTTCATAGGTACTTAATTCAAAATTCAATCGAAAGATTGAAGTTTGAATTGTTTTGACACGTAGGCAATATGGCGGTGGTTGGGCCAATGCGCAGCACGTCGCAAAAACGAACTCCCGTCGTAGCACACCTTATGTATTTACACCATGCCTACACCCATCCGGCAGCTTTCTCTCCTCTATTTTTATATACCTTCTTGGTTTATACCTATTTTTTAGAACACTATCTCTAAAGCCGGAAATATACCATTCAATTTGGTTGATTCAACCAGATTGAACCAATAGAAATACACTCGACGTCTTTCAATGTTTCTATTGGTTCAATCTGGTTGAATCAACCAAATTGAATGGTGTATTTCCGGCTTCAGTAAAGAGGTTAGAAGATAAAAAATTCTGAGAGTTATGTTTTCTGTCATTATTTTGATTTAAAACGTTGCGCATGCTCACGTAGCTACTTTATTAAAATTTTAAAGTGATTGTAAACAAGAACGACTTTACATTAATTTAAGTAAAGTGGTTGTAAACGGGTCTTAAGTTGTGACAGTCTTAACACATTTTGGCCCCTATTCCAGGGATAAAGGATGGTTCAAATGACATAACTATGTGCTAAATGTTAGCTTATACTTATTCCTCTAACATAATTGCATAAGATTACCTTAAATTAGTTGGCGGAATTCAACGAAGTGGCTGACCATAGAATACCTTGGCTGACTTCTGGGCTTCTCGCTTTGACCGTTGTAGTCATTCTAGCAAATTTAGGCAACCAACAATATATAGCAATATACTTCTTGTAGGCATTTATGAAGTGTAAATGGCGAAATTGTAGTAGTAACAGTAATTAATTATGTACAAAATCTATAAGATATTGAGTAAAAGAATTACAAAGACTTACAGAACATAAAAACTCTCTGAATTGCTCTGAATACAGCAGTGGCGGTGCAAGAGCACCTTGCGCCCCTAAGCAAACATGAAAAATGGAGCCCCGCGCATGTCCCAATTTTTTTTAAGAAAAAGATATTTAAGCAACTGGGATAGCCCTGGAGTCCCTCAAGGGCCCGGGCCCCTAAGCATTGCTTATACCCGCTTATACGTATCACCGCCACTGGAATACAGCAATAAAACTGTCAGCGCCATCTCATGGTATATGATATGATATGAATATAAATACCTACGGAATTTTCAAGAAAAGAACATAACCAAACTTACTTAAATGTTTTTAAAGTAATTTTTATGGTGTTTAATATCTCAATTTTGTAAATTAAATTAGACTGAAATCGTAAAATAAAATACTACACCATGAATAAGGTAATAAGAGTGTGATTATTACATTATTACAGTACACGACTAATAATTAAATATGTACTTTTTAGATATATCTTACAAGAATACTGTATTTGAACACAATTAGAAAATATTCATATAAACCTCCGAAACAAGATCCTGGTATATACCATAGAAAAAAAGGAATTAACTTGGATGCAGAAGAACTGGAATCTATGGATATTGATGATTTGGAAACGGATTTTATGAATGTGGGCCAGTCTTATAAAGAATACCAAAGAGAAACTGAAGTTAAACGGGAAAAGGTGAAGTACCACATTGTACAGCAGAAGTATTTTAAGGAAACGTACCCGAATTTTTTAACTTGGAACGACAAGGAACAAATTAAATATTTATTCGATACCGACCCAGAAGAATGGACCGTAGATAAGTTGTCTGAAGGATTTCCGGCATTGCCAGAAGTTATTTATGTAAGTAGCATTGCCGAGGGTCAATTAGTACCTTAAGATTAATATTCCCATTACTAACTTTATCTATTCTGTTATTAGAGAGAAAATTATCGGGTGTTCATTTAAATTTCACCTCTACTTAACGTTGAAGTGTCATTTATGAATGAAATTCTTAAACGACACTTCAACGCCAGAGGTGAAATTTAAATGAACACCCGATATTTATAAAATTGCTAAAAGTAGGTAATCAGAAACAATATTATAATTTGTGTCACAACTACTATTACATTTTTATGTAGTTCTTTGATCTTAAACAGACGATTTACTATCGCACCTTGTGCTGGGTGGGAATCTAGTGCGATAGGCAAGTTGTATGTAAATCCATCGAAGTTTGTTTGAAGATTGTTTCGTATAAGAAAGTAAAAAAGCTCAAAATAAACATGATCCACATTTTAATCGCTTATTGCGTTTGTATGTGCATTGTCTTAAAAATTGTATATTCTCTCGTCTTAAGTAAATTAACTAATAATAATAGTTTATAGTAACTAAACTACTGGCCAATTGAAACGTACCAAGCGAATTTTTAGGTTGAATTTAAAGTCAAATAGTTTGAAAATGAGTAAAGGTATCAACATGAGGATATCAGGATTCAAGAGATAATTTAATTGAGAAAACAATAGTGTGACCCGATTTTTTTTACTTTGAAGTACATTACTATCTACAGGGTGTGAAAGAAAGTCTTCTTTTTTTTGTCAAATTTTATAACTACCGTGATTCCACAAAATTTTTTTGATGTAGATTTTTTTAGTCCTTACTTAATGGGAAAACAACCTGTTTCTCAAAATTTTGATATCCCTGTTATTTGATACAATACTGAATTTTTGTCGAAAATTTGATTTTTTCTTTGTTTTTTGTCGTTCAGCCGTATTGTGTTTTGTACGAACCAATCTCTGTACTTGATTATGATACCGTATGAATGGCTTTCTTATAAAAAGTACATTTTTTGTACTTTTATTAATTTATTGGTAACCAGTGGCTTATCAAAAATCGGTACACGTTCGCTAATTGGTAAATTTTTTTAATTCATTTTTTGAGGCTATTTTCTTAATGGAATAAAATGGAATTTAGTTAGTTTATGTTCACCATTGGTTTAAGTGTCTTATATCCTCGAAACGGGTTTTTCACTTATTCAAAAATTTGCTCATATTCGTGTATACCGGATAGCTACGAAATCGTTTTACAACCCCCATCATTTTGTTACATTTAACTGTATTAATTTGAAATTTGGCATGATTTGATTGTTGAAGTTGAAAGGAATAATCATTTTGACGTTTAAAACAATCTGATGACACTTCCGGTTTCACCGGAAGGGCTACCTACTAACTTTCAAAAATTTTTAAAACAACCCTGTATATTTTTTTCCGTAAGAATTAGATTCTACTTAAAATTACCTCTTTATCGACATATCACATGATGACATTTGCTTTCAAAATGGCAGCATAATTATTATTGCAAAAACCTGTTCAACATTATTAAATTTAATAAAAAATTCGGTATCTTATAAAATAAGAGGGATATAAAATTTTTGAGAAATTGATTTTTCCCTCATTAACCAGGGACTAAAAAAATCGACATCAAAAAAATATAAAAATTTTATTGTGGAATTCCGGTAGGTATAAAGTTGGAGAAAAAAAAGACGACTTTCTTTCATACCCTGTAGATAGTAACGTACTTCAAAATAAAAAAATCGGGTCACACTATTGCTTGCGCAATAAAACTATCTCTTGAATCCTGAAAACCTCATGTTGATATCTGTTCTCCTTTTCAAAATATTTGACTTTAAATTCAACCTAAAAATTCGCTTGGTACGTTTCAATTGGCCAGCAGTTTATTTATTACTCAACTGGATCTTAAACAATTTGCTTATTGTATCATTTCAGAAAATTGTGAAATCCTCCTGGACAAAAAAGAATCAAAACAAAATATATAACCACGACATCTCAGTGCAGACTAACTGGCAACTTTTTAAAGAAGGCAAGGTGCAAGGTTTACCCGAAGACTTAGTGAAACATTTACAAAAATTTACAAACCGATCCTTAAAATTTTCTCGTTTTGAAGCCCCTCCTAAAGAAAAAAATGTAACTGTCAATCCTGCTAGAAAAAACAAAAGTTTTTCAGAAATCATCAACAGTTATGAAAAACTAAAAAACAAGAACCTAGAGCAAGAAAAGAATGTGGAAGAACAGAAACAAGTTGTGAATAATACTTGTATCACAGATAGGACTAAGTTTAAAGGAGAGTTGGTCACACTTAGCCAATTAGCAACAAGAATTGAAAGGAAGATAGACAAAGGGAAACCAATATCTGAGGACGAGCAAATTTTGATGGAAAATGTTATGAAAACTAAGAATCCTGTCGTTTCACCTGCCCTAACTGATCTCTCCGCTATTGTAGAGGATAAATATTCAGAAAATTCATCAAGTATTGTAAGATATGAACAACAACGGGGAAAAGATAACAGTCACTTGTTATATCCGGACAAAATAGATATTCCTCAGAATATATACAAAAAAGGTTGTACCTACAGATTAAATGATTGTTTTTATGATTATGATGGAAAATTTTTATATAGAGTTCCAGGAATGGGATATGAATAAAATAAATATGTTTATTTTTTATTGTATGTACTAACTAACCAACTATTTTCAGTAGACACACTGAGAAAGTGTGACGCACGTGCCAATTAAATAAAAAAAAGTATCCAAAAATATTGCATTAACTATAATAGGTATTGGTACATAACATGTTTGCTGTGCCATTTATGCTATTTTTCATTGCAGAATTCATTGTTATAACAATGACGTAGATATACTGTCTGTTTTTTGGTAAAAAGAATTGGAACTACAAATATTCGGAGGGAAATTAAAATACATTAATTTAGTTGGTTCTTTAGCAGCCTAAGCCACACATTTTGTCATAAGCTGCGTACTGAGTTGAGCAAATTACGAACAGTACACAAATTTCTTCACAGAAAAATCATTATTATTTCAAGCTAAAACACGTACGAGATACATATACAGGGTGTCCAGGATAAAAATGTTAAGCATGGGGATCTCACTTATTTGAAGAGATACGACTTCGGTTAAATTACAAAAAATTTACCTCATCTTGGGCCTAATACAATACGACAAACACATTTGACATACCTGACATGGCTTACTATATATTAACAACAAACTGAAATTGTGCATTTCGGTTTTTATTTAATTACTCAGCTGGTAGGAAAAATATCGTGATCAAAGTTGCACATTATTAAGGCACTTTTTTAAGGACAATCCAAATATGCAATTGAAATTTTTATACATCTTCAATTTTTATCGAAAATAGCACCAACTTTGTTTTTTCTTATGGACCGTGACATGTTTATTATTAAATTATGATAGTATTTTTCTTTCTCTTTCCGACAATGTACCACACATAGGGTATTAAGACGTTTCGACAATTATAATCGAGTTTTTCTCAATCACCGTAGTTGGCTGTGAAATACAAGTTATTGTTTATCTAGCAAACTTGGCTAAAAAATTGGGTTTTGGTTCTATTAATTAGGAAGTGACAAATTTTATGTAAAATAATGGTTTAATCGGGTTTTATTTACATAAGATGTTCAAATAATTTGCCATTTCGTTCCAAACACAAATAGCATTTTTCCACAGTCGAAATCACCGAATGTTCCAACATTTGTTCAAAAACCGTGTGACATGCCTGCAAAACAGCTCCTCTCAGTTCTTCAATATTATTGAACGCGCTTGAACATATACTTTGTTTTTTAGATAACCCCAGAGAAATCTAGGGGGGTTATATCCGGGGATCTAGCTGGCCATGCTACTGGTCTGAGAGTACCTATCCATCGATTTTGCAGCCATGTCATACGATTCCTCAACAAATGTTGGAACATTCTGTGATTTCGACTGTGGAAAGATGCTATTTGTGTTTGGAAGAAATGGCAATTTATTTGAACATCTTATGTAAATAAAACCCAATTAAACCATTATTTTTCATAAAATTTGTCAACTCCTAATTAGTAGAACCAAAACCTAATTTTTTAGCCAAGTTTGCTAGATAAACAATTTGTATTACACAGCCAACTACGGTGATTGAGAAAAACTCGATTATAATTGACGAAAAGACTTAAAATCCTATGTGTGATACATTGTCGGAAAGGGAAAGAAAAATACTATCATAATTTAATAATAAACATGTCACGATCCATAAGAAAAAACAAAGTTGGTGCTATTTTCGAAAAACATTGAAGATGTATAAAAATTTCAATTGCATATTTGGATTGTCCTTGAAAAAGTGCCTTAATAATGTGCAACTTTTATTCTGATATTTTTCCTACCAGCTGAGTAATTAAATAAAAACCGAAATGCACAATTTCAGTTTTTTGTTAATATCTAGTAAGCCATGGCAGGTATGTCAAATGTGTTTGTCGTATTGTATTAGGCCCAAGATGAGGTAAATTTTTTGTAATTTAACCGAAGTCGTATCTCTTCAAATAAGTGAGATCCCCATGCTTAACATTTTTATCCTGGACACCCTGTATATATGTCAGTTATTAAAATTTACTCAAGGCAGTACGCAATTTTAGACAAGGAGTTATTAGGATAATTAATGAAAAACTACATGATTTTCTTTTATTTATTAAATAATAATAAATTTAAAAATGACTAGCTGAAAGCTTGCTAAATTCTTTAACAAAGTTTTTATACAAGTAATGTTCATAATGTTTTCTCCAACATTTTTACACAGGTAAACATGTGTTTTAAAGTATAATCTACGAATTTCCTGTAAAAGTGTGCTTCTGCCTTCAAAATATTCTTAACATCCGCAGATCATTTAAACACGAGTATTTATATTATTATTATTTGTTATCACAACATTCCAGAACGACCTATACAATATCTACGACGATAAGTGACAGTCTGTTGATAAATCGAGAATTTCTAACATGCTGAACTTGATGTAGTTCTACTTTGAGATTGAGACAGAGTCTATATCTCGGGACACATTCGACGTAAATATTTAGTTTAACAAGCGGTAATTTTTTTGTTTCTTACCGTATTGTCTTCTTAAAATTTTTGAGGTTCCAGGCCTAGAAACCGACTTCTACAACGAAATCTGATAATATTTATGCCATTATTTTTCGTTATTTTAGCAATCTTTTCGGTGCATATTTCGGAAAGTATTAATTGGAGAAGTCGAAAAACCGATAAATGGACCATATTTTTTAAACGCATGATTATTTTTATTAGAAAACTTAGAATTAGAAGAAACTGACAAATTGTGTTTCTAACAAATTTACTATATCAGTATTGCTAATATAATGATTCGTTACAAGAAAATATCAAAGATATTCTTAGTTATCTGCATAATTTCAATACCTAATCTGTTTCGGTTTTCCAATTGTTAAAAATCAACTTTCGCTATTTCGATCGCCCCTGTTCCTACTCTTAAGACGTCCTGAGAACTATTTCTGTAATTAGGTTCGTTTTTGCAGAGTTTCAGGAAATTTTAAATTTAGACCTTTGTACACAATCGCTATGTTGGTTAATTCATGCTGTATAACGTCGTTGTGTAAACTTTAATGAAATAATTTTTTACGATACGTTCATTTATACTTTGTGGAGGATTTACAATTAGCAAAAAATATTCCATTGAAAGGAGTTCAATAATAGCAAATATTTTAATAGCTCTGTCATTGCAAAAGTTTAGCTAGTTTAGCTCGTGACGTCATGAGATTGTGTGAATATATTTCTCCATGGTTCAAGATATCTTTTAATTTATAAAATTAATAGTTTATAAAGTTGTAACCACGCCCTCCATTTTTGTGCTTATGAAGAACAAAAACCAGTAACTAAGTTTAAAGAACTTTGAATCAGATTTAAGAAACTTAAAATACATATATTTATTTTATGGAGCATTTAAAACGGTTTTTGAGTTTAAAATACAGCTACTCGTATATTTGTTCGAATATTTCAATTTTTCTGCTTGTAATGTTTCAGTCTACCAAGTGGACTGATTTTTTATCTCATGGCGTTTGGCCTTGAAGACGCAGAAATCTTAAATATGTCGGATGGGCATCCGGTTATCAAATATTTACTGGCCAAAGCATTTGGAGTGCCTGTTAGTTTTCCTGGATTTCTTAGTTTTTATTTATGGGGTAGGTATATATATTTGCACTTTACAAAATTCTTATAACTTTGTACTAACAAACTATAAAATGGCACAATAGAACTTTTCATTAGGTTAATTTTAACTTTAAGCTTACCCACTATAAAATGGTACAATTGCACTTTGGATAGATCGAGTACACTTTAACATTAGGCCTACCCACTATAAAATGATAGAATCGCACTTTGGATACTAAACTTTAAGAGAAATGCACCTTTTATTCGTTTAAGGTCCGGTATTTCAGTGTCAGTTTAAACCAAATTTGGGTAAATTTCAATTAGAATGTGAATTTTATCATTTTAAATTTGTATATTCTAAACGAAGTTTACCCAAATTTGGTTTGAACTGACACTGAAATACCGGACCTAAGAGATATATTAATTGATATTGCATCTATATCTTTTTATTAACAAAATTCAGAAGTATTGTTACATAACTACTGAATATTATACATAATATGAAATGGCAAAACAAATACAATGTAAAAGAAAAATTGCTATTGAATTATTAGAGCCGTTTTTGTTTTAGTTGCTCGTCCTCTTTTTCTACTTACGTTTAAAAGTGCGATGTATCGTTTTTGGTGCAAACCGTATATTTAGAGAGCGTGTTAAACTATTTAAAGTGGAATATTTTTTTTTTAGTCGAAAACTATTACAATAAGTCATTGCTATTATTTTCATGTTTTATCAGATTTAATATGGAGTTAATATTATTTTTTTAAAGTGCGTTTTCTCTATCACAAGTGACAGATATTATTTTTAGTGTATTGCCTTTCATAAAAGTTAGAAATATTTTTTTAAATGTTTTTTCATTTCTTTTTAAAGCTATTTTGGTCTATTTTAAAGTGCATTAAATACCAACCCTTTATTTATTTATAGATAAAATATACAAAACATTCCTACAATTCGATCGTCCTCTGAGCCCCGAAAAATATAAACTGAGTCGTTTTTAGATTTCATTTTCCCACTTTATAGTTACACCCCTACGCGCAGATTTCTTCAAGGCCAAACGTCATGAGATAAGAAAATCGCTCTAGCAGATTTTTGTAGAACACCTTGTTTTTCGCCTCGGCTACCTATTGGAATAATTACATGTAGGTAGCTATTTTTATATGCCAAAACATATACGCTATCCCGGTACCTACTTCGGATTGACAATCAGCACGCCACGCACCATCTCTTAGTTCGTTCTAGATGTTTATTTATCAAAGCTGATTATTGTTAATCATTTCGCTATGATATGATTGCTTTAATAAATATCTGATGTGTCCAATACATGACTTTGTTATGCGATCCGGATTTAGTTCTGATCTTTGGAAAGTATTGAAGCCATAGCCAATAATCATATTTTAATATTAATGCAAATTAATTTAATTATTATTTTATCGGATGAGATCGTGTCTTCGTATCAATTAGGAAATATTCAAAATCGATTCTTAACATTGCGATATACAGAAAAAGCATCCGAAAAAAATTCAGCGGTGATAATTTTATCAAAAAGACTTCGGGTCTATTCGAAACCTTTCGGTAGAAGAATTTTTTAAATGAATTTCAAAAAAAGTTAGAAATCAATATTTTTAAAATTTATTTCTAAACAAATTTTAAAAAATCTCCTAAATTGTTTTCTTTTCAAGATAATCTTCAAAAAGCTAAAAATGTCTTCAGGTACACTATCACTTGACTAATTAAAATTCAGTAAAATGCTGAAGCTAATCTAATTTATTTAGTTTTCTAAGCAAATTTGTGTGCAGTAGATATACTTTGTACCAAGGGATATACGGCATTGGGCACGTTAAAAATTTTTGTTGAAGGAACATTAAAATATAATCACAATTATTTAATTCTAAACAAATGTTAAAGAATAAAAAAATCTTCTAAATTGTTTCCTTTTCAAGATAATCTTAAAAAACCTAATAATGTCTTTAGGTAAATACCATTTACTAGATGAAATCAAAATCTCAATGTCGAAAAAAATCACGATATACTTTGTATAAGAAAGTAAAAAGAAAAAGAAAGTTTTCACAACAGTGAAAGATGTTAATTGTCAATAAATATTATTTGGCAATGTTTTGAGGGAAACTCATATAGCTAGAAAGCCTGAAAATATTTATAATGTCGAAGTAAATATGTATGTTGAAATATTTTTCTTAATCCCAATCGAACTGTTTCTGATGTGATTTGTAACTGCAAATATACTGTTGTGGTCTGTATCTACGTAAATTTTGAAAATGCGTGTTTTTAAATAAAAAATTGTGCTTTTATTTTGTCAATTCGGTTGGTTATTAGTCCGTTTAGCTACTGGGATAGCGTATAGGTGAGACTTTTTCGGAAACGATTCGATTCGACACATATAGGCCAGTCGATAAATCGTTTAAAATGGCTGATAGCGGGAGCAATTCCGGACAAGCTGGAATTAATTTTAATCTGTTTGCTTTGGTATTAAGAAATACCTTTCAAATTTGCACCCCCTAGAAAGCTCGGATTTGGCCGCCATCTTGAAAAAAAGATCAAAAAAATGCAAATATTTTCATTATTTGTAAATATCTCGGATAGTATCAACTTTAGAGTGAAATATATCGTTATCGAAATTGAAGCAGAG
The DNA here is from genome assembly GCA_963942485.1 of Pediacus dermestoides. Taxonomy (NCBI): domain Eukaryota; kingdom Metazoa; phylum Arthropoda; class Insecta; order Coleoptera; family Cucujidae; genus Pediacus; species Pediacus dermestoides. The sequence continues at coordinate 17,064,559 of OZ012626.1, forward strand.
TAAGTTATCTACAAAAAATGTTCTGTACATTTTTCTCGTACGACTGTCCGTTTCGAGGTTATAGGCGTTTGAATACTATGGACACGCTCGAATTAGACGACGACGAGGACGTGCATACCGCAAATCCGGAATGTGAGACATGTTTTTGAGAGTCAGGGTGATATTGAGGGTTATATTGAACAACCATCAACATTAAAAAGGCGAAAAAAATTTGATGAACCCACAACTTAAAAAGTTAACAAAGTTCGCATAGTGGATTAGGCCTATTGGGATACCACTTTAAAAAAAGCGCGTCGAGTACTTTATATCTCTGTGGTGTGGAAGCGAGTACAAACTAACCTGTACCTGAGTATAGAAATCGTATATAGCACCAAAAATTTGTTGCATCAAACGACAATAATAAAAAAAGCAAATGTTTGAAAAGAAATTTTTTCGATGCCTATGGATACGAAACAAGCAAATGTATGACAAAAATGAAAGGAACATTTTCTGTAGAGAATTTACTCTCCTATAATTTTGATAACTAGGTACTTATTTTGCTCAAAAGTTGCTACTAATATTTACTAATATCCAGTTTTTGACGCCTATAACCTCGAAACAGACAGTCGTACGAGAAAAATGTATAGAATATTTTTTGTAGATAACTTACTCTCCTTCAATTTCGATAACAGTATATTTCACTCAAAAGTTGATACTAACTAAGATATTTACAAATAATAAAAAAAATTAAATATTTTTGGTTTTTTTTCAAGAAGGCGGCCAAATCCGGGCTTTCTAGGGGTGCAAATTTAAGAGGTAGTTCTTAACACCCAATCAAACAGATTAAAATTTTTTCCATTTTGTCCGGAATTGCTCCCGCTATTAATGTACTTGTCGACTGGCCTAATATTAATCTGTCATAATAAAATCAATATATGAATTTGGTCAAAAACTGCATTATATCAATATGTAATAATATAGGTTAAGTGTAGTTTTTTTGAAAACGATTTATATTTCATGTTATAAAATTATATAATAACTTCGGTAAAATAACCATTTAGCCACGAAATATGAAACAGAAGCAGAAGCACTACTAAGTAGACTTTTGAATTATTTACTTTTGTACTTAATTCTTATAAACTGGATATTCTCACAATTCTTATTTCAAATTCATCACAAAATTCATTGTAAAATAATGCTATTTATACTTAAAAGGCAATAAGTGTACTATTACTCCAAACATATGCCCTGAATCCAGGAACTTAAGTCTGTAGCATCCTCGCAGTCTACCACAATCTCTTGAGGTGCTTCTGCATTTATAACTAGTTGGGCATTCGTTCGACCAGTTAAATATGCTCCATGTACTGTTGAGTAAAAATTACTGTGCGTGTGTTCGCCAGCAAACATTAACACAGGCTGAAAAGAGAAAAATAAAGATTCAAATATAAATACTGCATGTCTCTGTTGCATTATTAGATTCTACATAAAAGTGTTGCGATTCCATATTATTTTTAAAAACCAAGATATTCGGATGTTCATATACCCGGATCGATTCGATATTTTTTTAATATTGATGGAAAATTATAATTTAATTGTCATGATGTAAGTGCCACTTGTGTTGATATTACAAGAACCAAATTTAATCTGTTACCTACAAATTTGTTCAAACTCTTAAATATGAAATTTGGATCCATTCTGAGATTACTGCGCTTACGGAGACATAATCGCGAAATTAGTCAAAATGGATTCAGGGGCCCTTAAAATGTGCCACATCATCAAAATTTCGAAGCAAAAAAACCCTGTAATATTGTAACATTTCAAAAAGATGCTATTTTTTTTTATCTGATACACTTATAGTTGCGTCGATCCGAACCGGATGGTTCACGGAAAGAACCACATGCTTTTTAACCCGAAAACTAAAGATATTTCGAATATAGGTATTAGGGTGGCACTTATTTTGGCGATGTTGGGTTTTTTTTCATCCCCCCCCCCTAAAATCAATCAAGGTATTATAATAAAATTTTGGGTAAATTTTGGAAGGATTTGGATAATATTAACATGTGCCCCAGAGCGGAAATGTCTGAAACTTGGCAGAGTTTTAGTACATGATGGAAGGTATAATACCTAATTTTTTCATGGTAATTTTTTTTTATCACTGTGACAGGATAGATGATAAAACAGGAACAAGGTGTATTTTGCAAGAGCCCGGGACATAGTGATACTGATAATGAAAAAATTAGGTGTTGTACCTTCCATCATGTACTAAAAGTACTAAAACTCTGCCAACTTTCAGATGTTTCCGTCCATTTTTATAAAAGTTAGAAATATTCAAGTATGTATAACATGCAAAAAATACATGTATTTTCCCATTTAAAATTTCAACCGCTCTGGGGCACGTGTTAATATTATTCAAATCCTTCCAAAATTTACCTAATTTTTTTATAATACCTTGATTGATTTTAGGGGGGGGGATGAAAAAAATCCGACATCGCCAAAATAACTCCCACTCTAATGGTATGTAGTTGTAGAAAATTGATAAGTAATTTATTAATTTAAAAAATTATATACTGCCTATCACGAAGTAAATCAGAATAAAAAAAGAGTAAAGTTATTTCTAGATTTTAAAAGGAATGAATTAAATTTATACAAAAGACTGGAGATTAGGAAGGTACATAAAGCTCTAAAAAGAACAAAACAAATTTCGTTCGTGAGAAATTACTGTCTTGTTCAATTTGATTTATTCCCTACTACGTACAGCATGCTTACATTGGTTTCACTGTCTTCTGGGTACAAAGGTTGTGCCAGACATTCAATGTCGATCTGCGATGCACCTACTGCTATTGCTGTGTAAGAACCTTTGGTGTACTGCTGAGTAGCCCAACTGGTACTAAAAAATAAAATAGTATCTCCCAAAAAATTTATTGTAAATATTTTCTTACCATACACAAGTCTTTGGTTTTGGTATAAAAGGATCGTTTAAAAACTTCCTTAAAATATTCGTACAGGTATCAATAATAACTTCATTGGTCAACGTTTCCATATATTCAGCCTCTTTTCCAGATATCCAACCCAAAATTAACGTATCTGAGATTTTGGCAAATGAATAAATCTTTTTGAACCAAAATTTACTAATATCTTGTTCATCCTCTCCGTCTTTAACTGGCTCCCACAATAATAATACTTCCGTAATATTTGGATGCAAAAAAGGCCGATCATATTCTAATAATATTTTATCTACTGTTCCAAATAATAACCGGTCTATTGCTTCTAATTTGTAGTCAGGCAGTTGTGGTTGAAATAAAGTAGCAGCCTTTTGTTTTAGAACACCTAAAGGTAAAGTGCAAATAACGTGATCTGCATAAAATATGCGACCATTTTCGCAGGTCACTTCGACAGGACAATCAAATTTATTTTTTTCACAACTTGATTCTCGGCTAAATGATTTTTCCTCAATAACAGTTCTGTCTGAATCATCCGAGTCACTTCCATCGTCCGATGTGGTAAATTTAACTTTATTAATATTCCATCTGACTAGACTTACTGCATGTTTCAATAAAATATTTTCAGGGGGTATCACTTTTTGAACAGGATCTAATATCGAACTGTAACCATTTGGCAGAGTTATATTCCCACCTTGTAGTTCAGTGTAAGTACCTAGTTCTAAAAGATCAATTTCATTCATGTCATCGCAACCAGAAATGCATGTTTCACGTTTTAGAAGACAATCAAAGATAAGTTTACGTAAGTACCTCTCCTGAGGATCTTTTATTTTGTCTAAGTATAAACTAATTTCTAATTTAATATGATCACCTACACTATCAATACCTTCCGGTGGTAAATATTGGGAAATAAAATATTCTTCACAGCGTTTTAGAAAACACAAATATGCTTCATATATTTCTTGTAGCGTTGTAAATGGAACCTGCTTGCCGTGTTCAGTGGCTGCCACTACTTTATGTGGTTTGGGTGAGGCCATTATATCAACCAATCCATGTTGCATTGCTAGTTCGTACACAGGATTACCTAGAACTCCATGTATCCAATTTGCCCCAAGTTCAACTTTATCGTTGCCCATTTGTATTTGCACTATTCGCCCTCCTATTCTGCCTCTAGCCTCCAGTAGTTTGAAATCGGTAAAACTATTTTTGCACAAATGATAACCGGCTGATAAACCAGCCATTCCTGCTCCTAAAATTAATACTTTGGTTTTGGTCACATTTTTAAACTCATCACTTTCCATAATTAACACTTAAAAACTAATACTATTTTATAACCAAATCGGCTCCATCAGCTGTGCAAAATGTCAAATTCTCTATCGAAAAAGTGAAGTACCAAGTACCTAGCGTCCAGCTTCTGCTTCTTATCAAATTGTATTCTAGCGTCTGTTTACTCATGTAAAATTTCTCAAGTAAAAGCAGAAATCATGTAATGAAAAGTTAATATTTAGAAATAACTAATAATTAAAATACATACAACAAAGTAAAAAACACCGTACGGTTAAATTTCGCCACAACTCACGACAAGCTCAAGTTCAAATGTCAAGAATTTCGGCTTTGTGAACCTGTCTTATAAAGTGACGCTGGCAGTAATGATTTTTATCAGTGGTTCCAACATATAAAACCTAAATTACCTAGGTATACATTAAAGTTATTTATTTATTATCTTACTTAATTTAATAGGAATATGTAAATGAATGGGGAATCATATGACAAGTACATTATTAGAAAATATATGTGAAGAAAGAACTTATTCATTTAATTGGTTTCTTTATGAACATAGAGCATTTATTTGGCTGCTTGGATTTCTTTGACATATCATATATCTGTCAGAAAATGTTTTTAAACCTTCATTATTTCAATTTTGTTAACATAAAAAGAAATTAAACGACCAACAATTTCAAGTATATGTTATAAATTTGATGTTATTTGCAAATAACCTACGTAATACGAACTGAAATACAATGTTGCAATTTTAACCATACTTATTTGTTTTGCGAGAACAAAATTCTATTCCAAATAAAATGCCTGTAAATGACGATCTAATTGTAACAGAAGATCGAAAAATAAGGTTTAGACAGCCAACGAAAGTTATTTTCAATTCTGAGAACAAAATTGAAGATTTAATACGCAATGATAAGGATAAACCAGGCGAAGACGAGATGGCTCAAAAGAAAGGTTAGGTCAACATCAATTGAGACTATCATAATAACATGCTGTTGTTACAGAGAAGTGCCCATCATTGCTATCATTCTTACAAGTCGAAGTAACCAGAGATTATGTTTTGGAACATGATGAAGAACGCTACTCGGCTAGGCGAGAAAAAGTATATTCTTTTATGAGAATACCAAGAGAAGTTGAGAGGTTTATGAAATATGGATTTATGCAGTGCACAGATTCATTTTTATTTGTTTATACTTTTTTACCTGTTAGAGTAATATTGGCGTTGTGGGCTGTGATTACACGGCCTTTTTCAAAATGTTTTGGGTACTTATATTTAATAACTAAAAAATTAGTTTAGTTACTATTGATTTGATTTTTAGATTGGGTGATCCGCGAAATCAACGTTTGTTGACACCAGCGGAAATATGTGATTTATTAAAGGCTGTTATATTAGTGAGTTGCAGTATGACAATGCTCTGGGTTGATACGAATATGCTCTATCATTTAATCAAGAGCCAGTCAGTGATAAAATTGTACATTTTTTACAATATGCTGGAAATAGGTGATAGACTTTTCTCCGCCTTTGGTCAGGATATTATAGATGCGCTATTTTGGACAGCCACTGAGCCTCGAGGGAGAAAACGAGAACATTTTGGCGTTTTACCACACCTTATTTTTGCAATAATATATGTCAGTATCCTTTTGTGTAAGCTAACAAATGATAAATTTTTTTGATGCAGTTTTGTAAAATGTTGGTATAAGATACATTTTCAAAATTACACCTTAACACAGACTACAAGTGTTAAAGTAAACAATATAATTTATTGAATACATTTCCAAAATTACTTAGGTACACAGTGTGATGTGTGATTCAAATTTGATCCTCACCATTGCGATCTCGTAAACCGTAAGAGATACATTAAAGATTGAAGAGGTATAAAAAATGAAGTAGACTGAATACGTCTTACTAGATGAAATCATAGCTACCCTCTAAGCCCACAAAAGTTGATACAGGGTGAGTTCGTTTTGGACACTCTGAGAGTGATTAAAGAGATAAATTTATAGGCTGGTAGTACACGAAACAAAAACAGAATATTCACAATTTTCACCAAGTTCCAAAACGAACTCGCCCACAGTGTCGATATTTACACTGTAAAAATTACCTTTTTGTGCCTCAGGTTGGCATTAGTCATTTTGCATTCGTATAAATCGGCTGGAAACTCATGTTTTGCCGGGCTAGACCGGCAAAAACTAGGAATTTTTAGTTTATCTATTGGCATCATTGAAATCATAAAGAAAATTTGTATTTTTCATAGAAACGGATTATTATTTCTGTTATTCGGGTACTACTGTCAGTGTCAATTTTAAGTATCGCGTGTTACCAATAAAAAAAAATCCCTAATACCAAATATTTAAACAAACATTTTGTAAATTTTATTTATTTAAATAAACTTCGGCACAAAAAATAGTGTGTATTACACGCCTTGAAACTGTTTTGCGAGTACTCGTAGTTGCGGGCCTCGGCCTACGGCCTCTGCTCGCAAACCCTACTCGCACTCGCAAAACTCTTGTTTCAAGGCTAGTTATACAAATTACTATTTAACATTCACCAACATTAGTCCAGCAAAAATAGACTTTAACCTGGAAAAAAATTGTTACAAGCTGAATTTTTGCATGCACCTTAGTATTATAGCCCTCTATAATGTGTGAAAGTTCCCCATCGATTTGATGGCTGCTAACTGAGTTACTCGAGGTCTAGGATCGCGACAAACAGTTTTTTGCAAATATCTCGAGAACGGCGACCTTTATTAAAAAATATATAGATAGGTAATTTTTAGCTGAGGCAATTTGCTATAAAAACTTATTCAAAAGTTTTTTTGTAGGGGCAATCGTTCACGAGATATAGCGTTTCAAAAACTAAGAACGTAGAGGACTTACTTCACTACGAAGAATAACGACTGATCTTAGGATATGGAAGTTGGATAATGAATTATTATTCAATATGTATATTTATGGCGTTTTTTATTTATTTGTGCATTTATTTGGGCATTTATGAACAGTAATTAACTTTCTTCAGTTTCGGTGAGGGATTGTTCCGTCACCAAAGTTTGGACGAGGAAATGCGATGGATCGATGTCGTTATCGATCTCCTCGTTATCAATATTAAAATTTTCCATGTTCATACATGTTTGGCCATTACATTGGCTACAAACTACAGAACAGTTCAATTCTGCTTTTCGCCGACATCCACAATTGGAATGGAGAAATTGATCCTCAGGACTACAAAATAATATTTTAGAGCCAGTTACAACTCTGCTCCAAGCCGCTCCTGATGGATTTCTCAATACAGTATTTTGTAAGTGCAAGAAAGGCTGTGGTTCCAATTGTGGATGTCGGAAAGCAGGATTGAACTGTTCTGTAGTTTGTAGCCAATGTACTGGCCAAACATGTATGAACATGGAAAATTTTAATATTGATAACGAATAGATCGATAACGACATCGATCCATCGTCTTTGCTCGTCCAAACTTTGGTGACGGAACAATCGCTCTCCGAAACTGAAGAAAGTTAATTACTGTATCATAAATGCCCAAATAAATGCAATAAATGCACAAATAAATAAAAAACGCCATAAATATACAGTGGACCCAGAGCTAAGTCGCCGATACAATTGTGTGCGCAGTTATTTTCCTCAGCTCCCCCACTATGTAGGACATGCGTGTTTCGCCGCAAAAAAAACGATACAATCTGGAGAAAAATGTGTTTTAACTTAAATCTTCGCAGTTACTATATACAAATTGCATGTTTTTTCTTCGTCCGATTGTACTAGTGGTAAAACAGTTTCCTGCTTCTGTCATTTTCTGTGCATAGCATCGGCGACTTAACAGTGGGCCCACTGTACATATTGAATAATAATTCATTATCCAACTTTCATATCCTAAGATCAGTCGTTATTCTTCGTAGTGAAGTAAGTCCTCTACGTTCTTGGTTTTTGAAACGCTATATCTCGTGAACGATTGCCCCTACAAAAAAACTTCTTAATAAGTTTTTATAGCAAATTGCCTCAGCTAAAAATTACCTCTCTATATTTTTTTCAATAAAGGTCGCCGTTCTCGAGATATTTGCAAAAAACTGTTTGTCGCGACCTTTGACCTCGAGTAACTCAGTTAGCAGCCATCAAATCGATAGAGAACTTTCACACATTATAGAGGGCTATAATACTAAGGTGCATGCAAAAATTCAGCCTGTAACAATTTTCTTCCAACTCAGCCTTTTCTTTCGTTTATTTTTCCTGGACTACATGGCAAAGTCTAATTATCATAAAAATAATTTTTCCATAAGGAGCTAGTATTCATGGACATAATGGGTAATCATATAAGATTCGGACAGTATTTCATTTGTTTGAGGGCATGTTTAGGCCCAAACTGTTAATTCATTAATATAATTTTTATTAAAAGCTACAATTTTGTATGTATTTTTGTAGAACTGCATTATCCTTAATTACTTTTAGCTCTTCATAGTATTTTGGTACTCTTTCAAGCAACAACACTCAATGTAGCTATAAACTCCAACAACAAGGCTCTACTAACTATAATGATGTCAAATAACGTAATTATTATTTATAGTTTAACAAATTTTTTATTAGATGGTTTTCTCTTATTTTAGTTTGTCGAATTGAAAGGAAGCGTATTCAAAAAATTTGATAAGAATAATCTTTTTCAAGTATCGTGCAGTGACGTACGCGAACGATTCCACCTATTTATTTTATTGTTCATTGTTATTTTGCAAACAATGAAAGAATACTCTTGGAAATCGGACAAATTGTGGATGCTGCTCTTAGACTGTGTGATAGTTTTGGTTGCTGAGATGTGCGTTGATTGGATTAAACATGCATTCATAACACGATTTAATGAACTCCAGCTAGATGTCTACAGAGATTATACTACTAGTTTGGCATATGATATGGCCCAAACACGGCAGAAACATGCTTTTTCAGATCATTCAGATTTGGTAGCTAGGCGTATGGGGTTCATCCCACTGCCCCTCGGTGTGGTTATGATACGCGTATTGGTGCACGCTATACACGTTGAGGATCTAGCATCTATCATTATTTTTATTGTAGCTTATTTGTGTTTAGGATCGTTTAAGGTGTTGAATAGTCTGTTAATTCTGGGTAAAGCATGCGAGTTAATAACGCAACATAAACAAGAAAAGGCATCTGCCCAGTCACCGTCCAACAACAGGTCAAATAGTCCTTTGACTTTGATTAAAAAGGATTCAGCTACTAGTCCTTTGCATCCTATTCAGGATCAATCTTTAGGCAAAATTTATTCCAATGGTTTTCCATTGGAAAATAAAAGTTTTGGATTAAAGGTTGAGGGTCCACCAGGTGATTTGAATTGCACAGCAATTTTGCCTAACAGTATGGTGGATTTGAAAAATGCAACGCTGAATGATGAATTTCTGAAAGCAGAAGGGGATGACATTAAGATTCTTACAGTTGGAGATGCGGATATAGTGACCAGAAGTTTCCCAGACATTAACAGTGAATTTGAGGAAACACTAAAGAACACGGAAAATTTGGATGAAGGCCTCAAACGTGCCGAGTCTGAACCTTCCTTAATATCTTGCAATAATGATGACAATGAACCATAAACGTTTTTATTATAATATTCAAAGATGATAAAATTGTTCTGTAACCTGTTTTAAATTAAAATTATTTTTATACGACTCCATGGTTTAAAACATTTCACTATAGTTGCAGTAATTTTTTTAACATCATAAAAATGTGATGAAACCGTTTATATGTAATTTGTAATAAATAAATATTTTGTCCTAGTATTTTTTAAAAATTATTTATATAATCCAATAATTAATAGGGATGCTGCGACAGATCAGTTTCAGTGTTTTTTGCGCTCATCAGTGTCAGAGGTAGTCTGTGGTGTCATACGTCATTCAATTACACTGCTCTCTGAAATCTGAACCTAAAAAGCCTCTACAGTTCGCCGCCCACCAGTGTTCGCATGGCATCTCCTAATCATATAGATATGTTAGTAGAGGTTTTTCATTTTAATAAATGAAAAAATACTTTTCTTACGATATGTCTCACTTAAGATGAAGACAGGTTTTGATATTTTTATTATCATCAAGAGTCGACCTGAGCTTGTGCACAATCTTAGAAATTCATGAGGTGCATCTTTGGAGGTCTACTCAACTGTAATATTAGTATTAAACTCAGGACTGCGATCTTGCGATTGGCCATTCGATACTTTGCTTCGCGTATAGTATACTTATACCGAAAAAAATTGTCCAGAATATAATTTGGACTCGATGTAGTAGCGAGTTTCAATAGATAGGACAAATTTAGTATTAACTTTGCATTTTGTAATTAAAAATTAAAAGCTTAAACTTGCAGACATGTCATTTGAATCATACTTTCTCGTACAAGAAGTGGTGCCAAATTGAAGAGTCATGCAGACACCTTCTAGAGGTTTCACCCAAGAATCTCTGCTTTACCCATTCTTTTTACTTTTGTTAACGTACATCTGTTTTAGTGAACTCTCTAGAGTTAATTGAGATCGGTAGTCACTAATGGGACTCACTTGGGACTTTTTTTGGAATTACAAATTGGCTCTGTTAAAAGATGTGTAATCTTAAATATGGGGTTTTTACTTTCTTATGCGAAGTAAATCCATTTTGACTATTTTTACCATGATGTCTTGTGTGTCCACAATAACTCACTAACGACTTATCTGAGTAGATTCAATTTCATATTTAGGAGTTTGAACAAAATCGTGGGTAACTGATTAAATTTGGTTCTTCTAGTAGGTACCTACCAATACAAGTAATACTTACCTCGAAGACAGTTTTAGGTTTTTTAAGAATATCTCGAAAAGGGAATAATTTAAGAGATTTTGTCATTCTTTAACATTTGTTCACAATTAAATTTTCAATATAATTATTTAGATTTTGTTTTATTTTTATTCCGGAAACAAAATTGTCAAAAGGATCCTAAGTCTTTTTGATAAAGTTATTTCCGCTGATTTTTTTCCGAAGTACCGTGATAGACTTGATAACCACCCAAATACTCTTGCAGTGAAACTTTTCAACAGAACTTGTCAAACAAAAAGACTAAAGACATATTCAAACCCCTCTATTAACTTAATCGTTTCTAGCTTTAATTTCTAATTTTTAAGTTCAGACTAGGTATGTTGTAATTTATATTTAATTGTGTGTATACAGGGTGTGTCACGACGAGTTGACAGTAGACATAACTCTATTATTAAACACAATTTGATTCTAAAAATTGATACACACCCATTATACAATGTGCTCTATTTAATGAAAATATTGCCACCTTTCCGGTTATACCGGAAGTAGACACAAACTTTGTTATTTTAAATGGAACACCCTGTATATTTTTGAATTTTTAGATTTTACACTTCATTTTAGACATAAAAGTATTAAGGTTGTATGGTTCTAACATTAACGGTATTATAATTATTTACACTTTTTCATTTTTTTTTACAATAACAGATGTAAATAAAAATTCGAATCTTGACAATAACAAATTTTTTCCAAAGTTTTTTCTTAAGGTTGAAGTAGGAATATACAAGCAATAAGTTGATATAGTTTTGGAAAATTTGCCTTATATAGGGTGTTGGTGGTTGTCCGTGCATTTTTAAAAACTTTGATCAATGATAACTTTATTTTTTTAATGGAACACTATATATTTTCACATTCTCGAATTCTACGCTTAATTCTAGACATAAAAGTATTAAGATTGTAAACTCTTAAAATTAAGGGTATTCTAATTAATTACGTTTTTTCCAATTTCCAAGATTTTTAAAAATTAACGATGAACCATAAGCACCCTGTAGATATAAAATAAGTTTTTCAAAACCATATTACCATGTTTCTTGCACATTTCTACGTCGACTAAAATTTGTTCTTTATTATATTTAATTTAATATTTTTTATTTTTATTTATTTATTTTATTTATTATAATTAAGTAATTATGTTTCTTCCAATTTTTTCATACAAAAACTCAGTCAAACATTTTCATATTTTACTAATGACACGTTCTTTCAAAAAACAAACCAAATTTTAGTGGACGCAGAAATGTATAAGAAACATGGTAATATAGTTAAGCTTATTTTATACAGGGTGCTTGTGATTGACCGTTAATTTTTAAAAAACGTAATTAATTATAATACCGTTAATTTTAAGACCTTACAACCTTAATACTTTTATGTCTCGAATTAAGTGTAGAATTCGAAAATCTAGAAATATATAGGGTGTTCCATTTAAAAAAATTAAGTTATCATTGATTAAAGTTTTTAAAAATGAACGGACAACCACCAACACCCTGTATAAAGCAAGTTTTCCAAAACTACATCAGCTTATTTCTTGTATATTCCTACTTCAAACACAAGAAAAAAATTTGGAAAAAACGTGTCATTGTCAAGATTTGAATTTTTATTTACATCTATGTTTTTGTAAATAAAAATGAAAAAGTGTAAATAATTATAATACCGTTAATGTTAGGACCATACAACCTTAATACTTTTATGCCTAAAATGAACTGTAGAATCTAAAAATTCAAAAATATACAGGGTGTTCCATTTAAAATAACAAAGTTTGTGTCTACTTCCGGTATAAGCGGAAGTACCAGAAAGGTGGCAATATTTTCATTAAATAGAGCACATTGTACAATGGGTGTGTACCAATTTTTAGAACCAAATTGTGTTTGGTAATAGAGTTATGTCTACTGTCAACTCGTCGTGACACACCCTGTATAGTTAGATAAGTTAAGTTGATTGTGAGGAATTTGTCATTGCGCAATTACCTCCTTCGTTCATTTTAGCCGCCATATAATTTACTTATTAATCCATATAGGGTTAGATTGTTTAACCTCGACCACCCTGTATATCCGTAGGTATCCTATAAGAAAGTCATGTGCTGGACGCATCAGATATGTATATACAAGAGTAGTTTCGCTTTGACAATCTAAATAATAATTGTAATGTATTATAGAATATCTTACCTTTATATTATTACTTTACATTATTCGCAAAACAGGTTTTATTATATATTTTTTGCAGTAGGCAGAAGAGTGCATCCTTTTAGTCTTTAAGAACTCAACTAAATAATCACACTGGTCAAGTCTTCCACAAGACCTTTGCGTTTCAGTACACTTTATACCTACTTCAAATTGTCAACATAGTAAAATATAATACATTTTCAAAGAAACTATAATAATTGTGTGGTAGTGTGGTTTATGGTTGTTCGATTCCTTTTCGATGCATCATGCCTAACGTTAGAGTGCTTAATGGGAAAGTAGTTATGATTTGTGTTTTAAGTGAGGAAAAATGATTTAAAATTTTATGTAAAACTTCTTTGTTTTTAATGAGTTTTAGCTTTGATTAGTACACGTACGTGCTTCAAGTTTTGGAAATAGGACACGTTTTTGGACAATAAGGCGATTGTGGGTATGTTTTTTTTTTATTTACCATTAGAACGGCATTTACTTTATTGGGTGCTGGTCAAATAACGAACAGGTCGAATTTTAATTTCTTAGCATGAAAATAGTACCTCTCGCGTGCATCCCCTCTGAATTTTCGTACAGACCTGAACATTGAGCCGGACGGCGAGCAATACAGCAAACGGAACACCAGTTTGGACGGAGCTACAAATGCGTTTGCAAACAGATTTGCGAATACTAGCCATTCCCATCAGTTGTCGGTTTTTTAGAATAAATCAAAGGGAATGCTCGCAAATGTGTTTGTAGGTTTGGACGGGACCACGAACAAAACGGCGAATGTGCCGAGAACGCAGTAGGTTTGAATATGAATATACACCACTGCCTTGTTTCCAAAAAACTCTGAGAACAGCACAAACCCATTCCGATCGTTGTTTAATTCTTGTCCATTCTCAACTTTGTATGGCGTCCTGCTCGTTGTACGGCTCCATAATGCTCAGGTCTGTACGTAGCTTTACAATCCCCTCGAAAATTTGAAAATTTTATGTTAGAAAGGGGGTCGTGCGGGACCTCGTTCGAAAGGGATTTTGATTCTCTATTCAGCAGTAAATATAAAGTTTTTTAAATCTGGTGCATTATAATTACCTACATACTGAGAAAATTAATTTTGAAAATGTAATATTTTGCTACTGTCTTGTAAATTCAGTAGAGGTATTTTGTGCTAAATTAGCTAATTTTGTAAAAATCAGTCAATTTCTTTCTGAAATACTGACAATCAATTTGTTTTAGTTGTCGTGATTTCTTCTTTCGTTATAATTATGGTGGTTGTGTACCAAAATCGAAAATATGCAATGAACAAACAAACCGTCGAGACAATAGGGATGTTGCATTTTTTTTAAATCCCGTTTTTTTCTGTTAGAAATGTAAAACGACTATATTAATAATACTCTACAGCAAAAATAATTTTTTTACTCAATATTTGTACATAAAAAATCCATTATAAATTGACCGTAATTCAAATATATTATTGCCGCTCGAAAACGCTTTGAGATCGGAGAGTCTTGTGTGACGTCACGAATCTAGTTGACATTGGCATGTCTAAATATTTTTTACGCGTTTGACATTTTTCGAAATAAGTCAAAATGCGGCGTGCTGCACTGTGGAACTAGATTCGTGACGTCATCAGTCTTTTGGGCCGCTTCGGGCGTTTCCGGGCAATGTGTGGAAATTTCAAATTTTGCAATACTTTTTATTTATTTACTTGGAAAGTACGGACCCAAAATTTTTTTAAAAAATATTGATAGTGATAATTTCGTGTCAGCTTTTCAAAAAAAATTATTTTGAAAACCATGCAAAGTCCCTATTCTGATTAATTTTCTTACAATTTTTCTACAGAAATCACATATTACCTACAGGTAAGTTATCTCCAATTTGTATGTGTCTAAAGTTTCATTCATTGTTTTTTCGTAGCAAAAATCAATTTGAATGCAGAAATGGTGTACATCACTATAGTGTTCTTATATGCAATGGCTCATCTGAATGTCTAGAAAAATCTGATGAATCTCAAGAAATATATTCAGGAATAACTTGCCCTGGATATAATACTTTCATTGTGATTATGAGGCATGTACAGTGTGACGCACTTTTGTGGGGGAGGCGGTTAATCAAGGGGAAAGGGGATCTCGGGCGCCAGATTTATTAGTGTGGTTTACTCCACGTAACACCTCGGGCAGCTGCAGTGAAGATACGGTACTCCAGGGGTCAGATCTTCTTGACTGGGAAGGCGGCGAACTCCAAGACAGGCTTTAATTGTATGGAATTCGGGGTATGGAATATACCGGGTTGCAGGAAATGGTGTTATACGAGGGTTATTAAAACAAGAGGTTTGAACAGGAGAAATAAACAAATATATTCAGTAGGAAATTAACAATGCATTCAAAAACGGGAAATCAACAATAATATGCAAACAAGATAAAACAATACGGGGGGGGGGGGGGGTGACGACAGAACTAAAATCAACGGGGGGAACAAGTGGGGGTAGGTGTATGACAGTGTGGACGGTTGATGGCGGTAATAAACGGTCGGGAAATAAGGACACTGGTTCCTCGCAAGGCTCCGGGTTCGACAGTCGGATTGTCCGTTGGCGATGCTGGATATGATATTCTCCGGGTATATATGTGGATAAGGATGACTCCTGGTGGATGGCCCGCAAGCCCGACGCCCTAGTGAGCCAGTGGTTAGAGCAGGAACGGAGTAGATGACTTCTGGTGGATGGCCCGCAAGCCCAACGCCCAAGTAAGCCAAGGAAGTACTAGGATCGGACACTAGGTAGGTAACTGACTCCTGGTGGATGGCCCGCAAGCCCGACGCCCAAGTGAGCCAAGGTTTAAAACAGGACGGAAGTGTAGGGTCGGCACAATATCATAAACAACATAGCAAATCAGAAAATATGACGGCAGAAATACGGTCTACCTCAGGAATCACCAGTATACTCACTTGTAATAATTTCGGATGGCACTTTAACTAACTAACTGAACTAACTAACTTACTCGCGGATTATTATTCGAACTGTTTTTGAATTGACGGAACTCTCGAACTAACGGAACTTTTTGGAACTGTCCTGTACTGGTTTTGGGGCTCCTTATAAGGGATTTTAGCTGCTGTCCAGCGGTGACTTATAACGGGAAATCGGGGTATAGGTGTTTTCAAATGATAAAGGAGCGGTGACCTATAATTGTAGTTGTGCCACCTACGGGAGAGCGGACGAAGTTTTGTAGGACGGGGCTATCTGGCGGGAAAGTCGGACCGGGGTTTTATAGAATTCTGCAATTTGGTAAATAATTAGTTAACTGAAAAATGACTTCGTTACAACAGGGTAATTATAAAAGAATCTAACATCAAAGATGGCTGTGTATTTTTCATGTATTAGGATTTGCCACCCCTCACATTCAGTAACAAATCAATGAATATCATTTAAATATTACTAGTAGGTATCCATTGATCAGATCGGCATTTAAATTAAACGTTTTCTCTTTGTGATTCCATAGTAATTTTAAATTTATTAAATTTCACACCCAACTACGATGTTAGATTCTTTTATAATGACCCTGTATAAGTAGATACTAATAAGTACGTAGGTACTAGAGGAAAATGTAACGGTATACGAGATTGTCTGGATAATTCCGATGAAGACTCTAAGATATCCGGAAAAACAAATACATAGACTACTAGAAGAACTTTAGTGAATCTGAATGAACAATATTGACAAGGCCGGCTCCAAGAAAGCCCTAGCAAAATTCAATTTGCGCCCTCAGTTTTAAGAAATTTGAACAAATCTTTTCAAATAGATATTGCAGTTAGGTATAGACGGATAATGACATTTTCCTATCTAAATTTAATAAAATATAAATTTAATATAATTTAGTTTAGGTAGTATATTACACATTCATATTCAAAATATAAAATATGGCTTTTCTGTACTAGGGCTTCTCTGGCTTTAAGTTTGGAGAACGTGGTTATGATTTACCTTAAGTCTAAGTTTTGAGCAATCTGTAGAATGGATATACGTTTTATAAGTTTCAATTTTGAAAAATTGACGACACAAATGGACATCATATAGTTATTTAAGCATTAAAAGCGGTAAGGATATGTTACCGGTGGAAGGCAATATTTTGGTGGCCGAGGGCACCGAGGCCTCCAATGTTGCCTGACACCGGTAACGCTTGTGATGCTTTATTACGTTTTTTGCACGGTCCATGCAATAACCAAATTAAAAGATTCTAAATTTGTTCATATTTAAGTGACAACTATAAAATTATCTAAAATAAAGTGACAAAACTTTCATATGTCATTATTGACCGATCAGAAGGCGGTAATCTGATCGGTAAGATATTTTTTTGCACGATTCGTCAAATTCACGTATTTACAAGTTTAATTAAAAGAATAGTAGGTTTTGTTTACAAATTACTGATCGGTAAGTATCTTACCGATCAGATTACCGCCTTCTGATTGGTAAGTAATAACATATGAAAGTTTTGTCACTTTATTTTAGATAATTTTATAGTTGTCACTTAAATATACATATACAAATTTAGAATCTTTTAATTTGGTTATTGCATGGACCGTGCAAAAAACGTAATAAGCATCACAAGCGTTAAGAGTGTCAGGCAACATTGGAAGCCTCGGTACCCTCGGCCACTAAACTATTGCCTTCCACCGGTAACATACCCTTACCGCTTTTAAAGCTTAAATAACTATAACGATCAGTGATTTGTAAACAAATCCTACTATTCTTTTAATTAAACCAATAAATACGTAAATTTGACGGATCGTGTAAAAATACGTTTTCTATCAAATACGTAGGTATTTTTTCACTCGTTTAAATGGAAATGATAAATTCTCGCGATTTTGCTAAAAAAGGATTTAAATGCAAATGCCAGAATATTGCTGCCCTAGACGGTCGCCTAGTTATACTTACATATACAGGGTGTCCCAAAATTAGCCTGCCAAGATGTACCTACTAGCTGATTCTATGTTCAAAAATAATGCAAAAACTTTCAATAAATATAGGTTGAAAAATGCTTCCTAAGGAGGCTACAGCCCCCCGAAAGGGTGACCCCAAAGAGGAGTTTTCTATAATATCTTTGCAACTGTTTGAGGTAGATTCATGAAATTTGGTGAGTTTGAAGCTTTTATACTTTTCCACATATTTCTTTTTCCAATTTTCAGAAGTTTTGCCAGGGGCGTCACATACAGGCTTTATTAAGCCCCGTATTTTTTGTGGGGATAATTATTAAATTTTTTATATTTTGAAACTTGGTTTATTTTTACACAAAAAAGCTAGTCTCAGTCGATCATTGTATCTTGAACCGTTTTCGAGTAAAATCGATTTGAAAAAATCACGTCCATGAAAACTATACTTACTCTGAGACGACCTTTTTTGTCTAAAAATAAACCAAGTTTCATAATTTGATATAAAAAATTTAAAAATTATCCACACAAAAAATATGGGGCATAATTTACCCAGCGCCAACCCTGTATGTGACGCCCCTGGCAAAATTTCTGAAAATTCGAAAAAGAAATATGTGGCAAATTATTTATAAAAGCTTCAAACTCACAAAATTTCATGAATCTACCATCTACCTCGAACAGTTGCAAAAATATTACAGTAAACTCCTCTTTGGGGCCCCCTTTCGGGGGGTTGTAGCTCCCTTAGGAAGCATTTTCCAAACTATATTTACTAAAACTTTTTGCATTATTTTTGAACGTAGAATCAGCTGGTACATTTTGACAGGCTAATTTTGGGACACTCTGTATAATAAACCACAAACTACAGCCTTACCAGTGATTTTAACTGCATTTTTAGCCAAACCTTTAGCAGTCATAATCTTCCCACTCCGACCAATTAATTGTATACCTAAACATTACATTGTGTCAAAAGTGTCAAAACTATCACAGCGAAATTTCCAGTTGGAGAACCATACCTAAAACCGGAGTTGTTTCTTAGAACTGTAGACAAGATTTTAACACTAACAGAAAAATGATTTATGTTGCAGTTTCCAAGTCTCTGTAAATAACGATTGTTAGGACTCCTTGGACTTTATAGTAAGCTTCTTCTTCGGGCATTTGGAAACCAGTGGCAAGAAGGGGTGTACCTTGTTTTTGGGATATATGGGGCTAGAAATTCACTTATGCTTGTAGTTGCTATTCTAATTTTATCGCTAGAAAAATATTATAGTTTATTATTTTATGAGAAGCTTAAGTGAAACTTTCTGTGCAGAGGCTGGTGTTTGGCTAAAGAACGAAGTGAGTCAGAAAACCAGCCGAAGCACATAAAGTGACAGCTCCGAATAAAATATGCTATTTTCTCTTCAAACGAAAACAATTCAATAAATTGTAATATTTCTCAAGATTTTTACTTTCTCATACGAAGTAATAAGTCAAATTAATTGTCAAAGTTTATTTATTAAAATTTCAATAAGGACTTTGCATGATTTTCAAAATAATTTTTTTTAAAGCTGATAGGTACCAAATTATGTATCACTATCAATATTTAAAAAAAAAAATTTTGGTCCGTACTTTCCGAGTAACTAAATAAAAAGTATTGTAAAATTTGAAATTTCCACGCATTGTCCGGAAACGCCCGAATCGGGCCAAAAGGCTGCTGACGTCACGAATCTAGTTCCACAGTGTAGTACGCCGCATTTGTTATTTTAAAGGAATATATAAGAAATAAGCTGATATAGTTTTGGAAAACTTGCTTTATACAGGGTGTAGATGGTTGTCCGTTCATTTTTAAAAATTTTAATCAACGATAACTTTAAATTTTAAAATGGAACACCCTATATTTTTTTACATTTTCATCGTATAAGAAAGTCATGTGCTGGATACATATACCGTTAAAAAACAGAAGAGGTAATTTTTGTAGAGTTTTAGTTTGGTTTATAAAAAAATTTAAATTGAGATGTATTATTTTCCCATTCAACAAAAAGAATACACCTGAACTTGTTTAATTGGTACTAGAAAATGACTCTTAATATTGCCCAATTTAATTGAAATATCACTACGCTGACAGAAGTATTCCTATTAAATTTCATTCCTCAATTTGAACACACTGTATTTGGAATAAGAGGCAGATGAGGACTATTTAGGATTTGTTTCCCAAAAATAAACTAAGGAATAACCCTTCAATTTGTTGTAATTATTTACGAACTATTCTGTATACTTAATCGATTTCATGCATTTTCGAAGCAAAAGAAAAACCATTTACTACAAAAATTACATAAAATTTTTTGTATATGAAAGTTTACCACCTTTATTTTTACTTTCTCTTACGAAGTAATAAGTTAATCGTGATTTTTTTCGATTTCGAGATTTTGATGGATTTACCTAATCGTTTTGAGGGCTCCTGAATTCATTTTGATTATTTTTCCCATGATGACTGTGTGTGTGTCTGTCTGTATCCACGATAACTCAAAAACGGCTTATCGGAATTAATCCAAATATTCATATTTAAGGGTTTGAACAAAATTAAGGATTACATATAAAATCTTTTTTATCTAGTACCATCTCCAGATGTACTTACCCTGAATTCATTTTTAAGTCTAAGATTATCTTGAAAGGGAAAACATTTAATAGATTCTTTTATTCTTTAATATTTGTTTAGAATTTAATTTTGAACATACACTGGGCCGCAAAATTAACGCACCACCCAAAATTCAGTAAAAGTTTGATGTCAATTTTTTTCTAAACCGTTTGTACGATTTGTATGATTCTTTTTTAAATTGTAGGTTGATCCTTCAGGAATGTAAATGTGCTACTTATTTTTGTACAAAATTTATTTTGGTTGAATACTGGGTGTACCAATGATGTTGAGTTTTTTTCCGAAAAAAAAACTAATTTATAAAATCGCAAATAACTGGAAAACAGTTAAAGTTAGGTATAGAAACACCTGATATGAATAGATAGAGATTTTCACGTTCTATTGAATGATGTAGAATAATACATAGTGTCCCATTTAATAAAAATGAGTTTTTTGACATTTTACGAGAACGAAATGTTATGAATTAAATATCGCCCTATACATAATAATTTTGAAATAATTTGCCATGGACAGAAGCCACAAAGTCCCATAACGCTACAGTGAAAATTTCAGTTTTTTATCTTTACTTTTAACGAAGATATTACAATTTAAATGTGACTTGATTTTTTGTAAAAAGTTTAGATAATATTTTTTTTCTCGAAAACGGTAAAATTTAGGTATAGGAATTTTTATGTCAAAAGACTCAGAATTTTTTGGGGAATAAGAAAAAAAATATAAATACAGGGTATCCCATTTAAAATAACGAAGTTGGTATCAACTTCCGGTATAACCGGATATATCGCCATCTTGAAAACAGATTCAGTTGATCGATTATATGAAGCTAGGCCTGCATGCAAAATTTCAGCTCTCTATCTCATTTGGTTCTCCTAATACTTCCAATAGGCCACAAGCGTGAGACACCCTGTATATATACCGCAATGTCTACATGTATTCTTTGATATATATTTACTTATTTTTTTTTTCTCACCATCGTGAATGTACCAGTGCATTTCCCAAAATGTATTTGTAAATAATTTGTAATGTTATTAAGTATTGATGTTGTTTGACGAGTGTAAGAAATGTATATTTCATTTCCACTAATAAAATCTATCTATCTAACATATCTACAAATTTCCGCCACGTTCCGAATTATTTCTGTTTTTTGTCAAAATAAAATTTCATTGGTCTAATTATCATGTTGAAGATGTAAACGGAAAATTTATCATAAAATTAATGCCTTAGACAATTTCTAATAAAATAAACCTTGACAGAATTGAGCTTTAAAAATACTAAATTAATTTCCTAATTTACAAGGCACTTGAAACAATTACGCAAACATGTAGTTTTTATCATTATCATTCTCTGATCAATAGCAGCATAAATATGACGCTCTTCTGAAATCAATGAACTGACGTGAATGTTGACTATGAAAATATAATCCTAAAAACGTGTGCTTCTTCAGAAAAAAAAACTTTATAAATTACACCTACACATAAAATGCTAAATTATGTAAATTTGATTCGAATTTTTCATCTGTCAAATTTAAATTGATCAATAAAAAAATAAAGGAAATAATAATTGTCTGATGTTTACATAACACTATCAACAAAATCGTGGTGGTGGTTATGTTGTTCTCCTTGAAATAAAATGAATGAAATTCTAAAATAAAAGTGTATGGGCAGAGGATTGTTGAATGAACTCTCTATTGCAATAGCCAGCGTGAACTTTAACTTTTATGAAAACTACCAGCAGTGTTTTATTTTTTGTTGTAGGTACATTTATCGATTTTAATTTAAGTTTGCAGTATCCTTTACCACCGCCTTTGTTACAAAAATTTTAAAAAACCAAAAAACGTTTTTTCAGTGTTCGTTGCTTGTTGCTTTTTAAAACATACGTTTTATTGATTACGTTTGCCTTGACGAGAGGGGAAGGGAGAGTTTAACATTCAAGTATTCCTACTACTGTACAGAACAGATATTCATTCAACTTTCTGCTTGTGACGTAATATAGTTAATATGTTAAAGAATTTGCAAAAAAAACTGAATCATTTAAACCAAGCTATAAAGTTTTCGTAGCGTTCATTTGGTACGAGTACCCACTGTGGAGAAAATTTTTTATAGGTCCTCGTTACTGAAATAAACGGATTTTTAATATTATTTGAATCAGATCTACATTTAATATAACAATTATAATGTAGATAACAATATGCAAATAATAGGTACTTGTGTGTTGAAATTATTTTTACTTTCTTATACGAAGTACCTAATAAGATAGTATAGTAATCGTGATTTTTTTCGACTCCGAGATTTTGATGGATTTACACGTTTTGAGGGCCCCTGAATCCATTCTGACCATTTTCGGCATGATGTCTGTCTTTGTGTGTGTCTGTCTGTATCCACGATAACTCAAAAACGACGTGTCGGATTTGATTCAAATTTCATATTTAAGAGTTTGAACAAAATTGTGGGTGTCACATTAATGTCCGGTTGCAACAAGCTCTGCTAAACTAAATATTTAGCAGCGGCATGTTATTGATTAGCAACAAATTTAAAAGACCCAATAAGCTGCCGCTGCTAAATTTTAAACGCGCAATTAGTTAATTGAGCATTTAGCAGAGCTTGGTGCAACCGGGCATAAATCTTTTTCATCTAGCACCAACACAAATGGCACTTACCTGAAGACATTTTTAGGTTTTTTAGGAATATGTTGAAAAATAAACAATTTACGAGAGTTTTTATTCTTTAACATTGATTTAGAATTAAATTTTGATCAAATTTTTTTGAACTTTTTTTTGAAATTTAAAAAAATTTCAAAAAAACTGGAAATTCTAAAAACACTTAGATTTCTTATAGTGCACGTTGAATCCGACTAGTGAGATAGAGACTTGGCTGCCAAACAGAAGGTCGCGACGCGGGTTCGAATCCCAGAAGGATCATTATTTTTTTTGTATTTTACAGGTTTCTATGGAACCGAAAACAATAATAATAAATAAATAAATGTGATTTTATATTAATAACGCATTAAATGTCGACTGCATATGATTATTGACTACCCCTCCAGTACTTTCCAAAGATTAAAACTGTATCATGGCAATGTTTATGAAAGTCATGTGCTGGACACATCAGATATTTATATTTGGTTTCTTACTACAACAATCATTAAATATTTCATCTTCTGGTGCTTTGAATAGGTGTGTTTTAAATTATTTAATATCAATTTTTAAACTTTTGAGAAAGCTGTATCACTTTTAAAAATATACAGGCTGTTTCAAATTCGCTTCTCACTATAGGGATCTCAGAAACGGTAAGACATACAGCTTTGGTTAAATTGGGGCAAAGTTGCGTAATAATGTGGCCAATAATAAGCCGTTAAGAAATCGAAAATATATTTTGTAGTTTTGGAGATTTTTTGAAAAAACCAAATTTTTGCCTCTTCGTTTTTATTTTTTTCTGCTCTTATTTTTCAAGATATCCAAAACTAAAAGCACTTTGTCGTGGACACTTTTTATGCTTTATAAAATGACGTTAATTTTTTCCTTATGCGACGTTTCGTGTTTGCGCTGACGTCATCAAGTCAGTTTTTTTAAATACGGTCCTGGATTTTTTTCGTCGTTTTAAGTAGTATTTTTTATATTCTAGAAAATGGCGCTTACATTTTTTCCATACGACGTTTCGTTCTTGTGCAATCATCATCAGATCATTTTTTAAATACGGCCCTGGATTTTTTTTACATTTTCATCAGTATTTTTCCTTACTTCCTCATATCCACACATTTTGGCAAACTTTAATAACAATAATTTTCCTTTTATAATAAATCAAACTAACCTATAATTTATTGTTAGTAGTAATAATAAGAACAATGAAATTAATTTTTTTGAATAATTTTATAAAATGAACACTTATGAAATCGTCAACAATGATGATGGGCTGTACAATGGAAAAAAATACTGATGAAATTGTAAAAAAAATCCAGTGCTGTAGGTATTCAAAAAATGATCCGATGATTACACAAGAACGAAACGTCGTATGGAAAAAATTTAAACGCCATTTTATAGAACATAAAAAATACTACTTAAAACAATGAAAAAAAATACAGGGCCGTATTTAAAAAAATTGAGTTGATGATGTCAGCGGACAAACGAAACGTCGCACGAGGAAAATTTTAACGTCGTTTTATAAAGCATAAAGCCGGCCATTCACGAGCGGGCCATTAGTCCAAATGGCTCCGGGCCAAGCCAAAATCTCACGGTGTGTGGGGAAACTCGAATGGACTCATGGACTGGCGCCGTCAGGTTGGATTTTCAATCAATCCAAAATCCATGGCGCCGAGCCATCAAGCCATTCATTGGCTTGGCCGTGTGTGGCAAAACCCGGGCCGAGTGGACTCATCGTGTGTATGCAATCCCCGATCAAAGATAATTTAAAAAATTAAGATATGCGTTTTATTGATTATCAGTAGGAAGTAGAAGTACAATATTAAAACAAATACTTTAACAAATACTTACATCATGTATGTACAGGGTGGAGCATTTTTGATGGGATTACAGGGTATCTAGGGTTTTTGGTGAAGTGAGAAAAAAAAGGATAGCACGTTTTTTGGTCATCTTTTTAAGACAAATTGAATGGTGAAAACACGAAATGACTAACTAAAAACTAAAAAATAGTTTGCATGTTTTTTTATAGAGATTTTAATTTTAAACAAGATGATATAATCAAATTTTAATTGCGTTCAATTGTTTTTCAATTATGACATATGTAAAGTTGTATTTTTTTAAATGGAAACCATAGTTGGCTATGGTTTTTATTATATAATTTACATGGCTTATTTGCGAGCCATCCTTTCTGCCACTTGCTTTTTGGCTTTCTTCTCTTGATGTATATGTGCAGGAAAATGGTGAAAACGAAGATTTGATCAAATCCCTAAGGTAGATGATCAATTCACGGAAGATGTTAAAATTACAACTCTGTGAGGTGATTTTCCTAAAGAAAGTAAGTGATTTGATCAAATCCCTTAACTGTTTTAGTGAAAAGATGAAATAATATTGTTTAGATAGGTATTAAAATTATTTATTTAGTACTTTACTTTTTTTACAGACACATCTTTTTGTTTTACATTGTATTTTGGATTGTTCACAGAAACACTTCTTAAATCCTTGACCTCCAAATAAGGATAACTTTCCTGCAATCTTACGAAGACTTAGGTTGGTTTGTGGAACTGTTTCGATAAATGTTGTAGTAGCTATTTGAAGAGCGTTTCTAGATAGCCAATCTTTTATAATTCCAATTGAGGTTCCAATTTGGTATAAATTAGAGTCCTGACTTAGTTATTTCATCTTTTCACTAAAACAGTTAAGGGATTTGATCAAATTACTTACTTTCTTTAGGGAAATCACCCCACAGAGTTGTAATTTTAACATCTTCCGTGAATTGATCATCTATCTAAGGGATTTGATCAAATCTCCGTTTTCATCATTTCCCTGCGACATATACATATACAAGCTGTTATAGCATATAAATTTCCTAATTCATCCATAATTGAACGCACGACGACAAAATAAATACAAATGACACAGACTGACACAGACCAACTCGAATGGATTGACTGGCTCGAGCGGCTCGATCGTGAGTGGGCTCCAATTTTGGACTCGAGCCAAATGGACTCGGGCCAAATGGACCCGCGCCGTTTGGATCGTTCGTGAATGTGGGCCTTAACAAGTGTCCATGGCAAAATGATTTTGGTTTTACGATATCTTGAAAAATAGAAGCAGAAAAAAATAAAAACGAAAAGGCAAAAATTTGGTTTTTTCCAAAAATCTCCAGAACTACAAAAGATATTTTCGATTTCTTAACGGTGTATTATTGGCCACATTATTGCGCAACTTTGCCACAATTTAACCGAAGCTGTATCGGTTACATTTTCTGAGATCCCTGTAGTGAGAAGCGAATTTGAAACAGCCTGTATAGGGTGTCTCAGAACTGGCTGATGAATTTTAAGTAGTAGGTCTTAAATTAGAACAATGATTAAAACTGACCAATCACTTATGACAAGACAATATCATTAATATTGTAGCACCTATTGCAAAAACAGTTGCATCTTCCATTTTAATAGCTCAAAAAATTTCATTAGGTATCTATTTACCTATCTGTTTTACAGATAAGTATGATAAAAATTTAACTGAATAATGACTTTCAACAACTTGTATCTCGATAACAAAGAACTTTTCAAGAACACCTTATTTAATTATTTTTCAGATCGTCTGCACTGAAAGTTGACCACAAAAATCATCTGCCAGGGTGTTTTTATATTTATTATGCGAGATGTGATCTAATTTAAACCATTTTTCTTTCTTTTTCAACACCTATTATTATCATTAATTCAGCTTAATTTGAAATTTTTTTGATAGGATGCAAATTCTTCAATTGGCTATCCCATGCTTTAGGAAAAAAATATCTTTCACTGAAAATTCAAGAGCAGGCAAAATAACAGTTTAAATAAAATACAATAAAAAATATTTTTTTAAAGAAACATTTGCCTTGTATCTGTCGACAATGTAGCATGATGCAACCATAACCAATACCTGAAACCTCAAAAACTTTATTAGAATCTCTTACCCAAATTATGCATCAACAGGCTAGTTGTTTATTGGGGTCAAGGCTGTAATTCTATTTTATATCTCCATGTTTCCCTTTGGTACCATAAAAGGGGTAAATTTCACCCACGCTTTTCATATACCCTTAGTGTGAAAAGTCCACGGAGACGCCGTAGTGACGTCAGTCCGCTTAGCGCACTGACGTCAGTTCAGTATTGACTGTTGACGTAATTGCGTCGGTTTCCATAGGAACGTCCCAGCTAAAAACTTGTGAATGGAAAACGAGATGTGCCTTAGACATTGACAATGGAACGGAAAATGAAATGTTTGTTAGGGAAGTTAACAGCAAGTTTAATCAATATTTCATTTTATAATATCTAAACAAAGAATTAAACCGTAAATTATTATATACTAAAAAATAACAAATAGAGTAAACTGTGAAAAGAAGTTTTGGCTTCCATAATATTGATGTTTTTTTTTGTTATAATGCCAACATTTGGTTATATAAAAACGTAAACTTCGTAAAAATTCGCTAGGCGGTTCCAAAACTTTGGTACTATAACCCAACAGGGTGGGAAAATTGTAGAAACAAAGAATTATTATTTTCAAAACGATGGATCTAGTAGTCGGATTTTGATGAAATTTACTTTATTGTAAAGCTGGATGTTGGTTTTCTTTACAAAAAAGTTACACAAGTTTTTATTTGGTGATTTTAGGCATTTATCGGAGCTTTAAAGTTGCACCTTTAAAAATGATAGAATTTTCTAGTAACTGTTTTAAAAAATCACAGTTTTGAAACCGCTGGTTGGATTTGTGTCAAAAAACCTTTAAATCAAAGCTCAATAATAGTACTATATTGAAAAAATCCTGAAATGTTAATATGATTTTTTTTTGCATTTTTTTAGAGTTCCACAGTTCACTTTTCAAAAAACGTGTTTTTTGGTGGTGCTACCTACATTTAAATAATCACAGTTTTGGAACCGCTGGTTGGATTTCGGTAAAATTTACTTTATTGCAAAGCTGGATGTTGGTTTTATGTACCAAAAATTCCCCAAGTATTTATTTGGTGATTTTAGGTAATTTTCGTAGCTTTAAAATAGCAGTTGAAAAATGTGACGTAATCTTCTAACGACTTTTTTTAAAAAATCACATTTTTGGAACTCGGTGAAAATGACATAAAGGTGCTTTCTGGTCCTCATCCAGTCTGGACTTAAATGTTATTAAAACTCTTTGGCATAAAATTAAACGTATTCTACGCAATAATCCACCCAGAACCATTGGGGACTTAAAGACCAAAATAGAAGAAATTTGGGACAGTTTCACGCCAGAATTGTATCAAAATTGGATAAATACACTGCCTGCTATTAGGCAGCTATTAAAGCAAAAGGAGACGTATCCTCTTATTAATGGTCCTAAATTAAAAATTATTCCAACATTTAGTTGAAAATGCTTTTGTAAAATTTGCCAATTATTAAGGTTAAAATATTGTTAAATCAAATAAATAATTTTCTTCCATGCATAATATTGTCATTAAGGCTTTATCTTATAGGTGTTTACTAATTATTTGCGTAAAATATCCAGTTCTCCCTTCATATTTTAAAAATTTACTTTTGTCCGAACATTTAGTTGTTAGGGCTCGTATACGCATTCTGTATGCATAATCAAGTTAAAATTACACTAACTTTAAAGGAAATTAAAACTGCAACTTATTAAATCCGGAGTGAAGACGGCCTTTTGAGTTTAATAAAATTCCAAATAACTTTATGTTTTATTTGAATGTACCTACATTTAAGCCTATTAATATGACAAATACAGTGTGTCCGCGGATGGGGTTTCATATAGGCAACATTATTTTAATATTCATTTTACGTGAAAAAGTTATTCTTGATAAAAAAATTCACATTTCTCTTATAAGTCAAAAATAGAGGGAGATCTCTCTCGAACCATTTTTATATTTTGTTAATTTATACTCACCCTGTATAGTGTATTTCTTTATTCAAAGCTGACGGGGGTTTCATAGGTTTTGAAAGAAGCACAATTTTTTTTCGTAAAATGCATATTAAAAAAGTTTTGTCTATAAACCCAATCTGTGGAGTTGGACACACTGTATAATGTTACAAATTTCAGGTAGATAAATTATTCAATTCTTTAATTTTTGCATTAATTCAGTTCTCCAGTTCTTCTAGGAACACCTAATGCCATCAGGTGTTTTAAATATATTTTTAATGTTGTGGCTATACATAGTTTAGAAATAATAGAAATATTTTTTTTTCTTACTTTTTCGTCCTTTACAGTTTTTATATAAGTATACTCGTATAATCATTGCCTTTGTCTTTGTCCTTTGTAAAAAAAAAAGATTAAATACAGGGTGTCCCAAAGTCACCGCCAATAACGGAAACCATAGATTCCTAACAAAATTCTAAGACGATTTTTCCTTTGCCATTTTTTATTTTTTTTAGTTTTTAATTTTTTAATTTTTAAAAAATTTTTTTTCCCGGCCTAGAGCAGCTCAGTTGTCCCGGTGGAGGGGAGAGAGCTACGTGAGATCTTCTCTTTCCAGTTTCACCTTCTTGTCTCCCCTCCACCGGGACAACTGAGTTGCTCTGGGCCGGGAAAAAAAAATAACAAATTAAAAACTAAAAAAAAAATAAAAAATGGCAAAGGAAAAATCGTCTTAGAATTTTGTGAGGAATATATGGTTTCCGTTATTGGCGGTGACTTTGGGACACCCTGTATAATTGGTCGATTTTAATCGTAAATTTTAAAGGAAGGGAAGGCCTATATCCAGCAGTGGATGCAAGCCGCTGATGGATGATCATGATGATGATATTTTTAAAACCATTCGCTCTTCAAATTTTCTTAAATAACAAGTCTTCTCAAATTTTGAAGACAAACTCGCCATTGTGAGGAAGTGCGAGCTTCCCGGTTCAATATACATAAAATATATAGTAACGTGCACATCACTACATCAATCAAAATTGTATGAACTCAGAAGGACCTTGTCCATGGTAAGAAGAACCCGTAAAAGTAGAAGATAGAGTGGTGATAGTGCACGTTAAGATAGTGTGGACAGGTAAAAGATGAATGTATTTTTCGTGCTGGTCACTGATATACCAAGATAACTTAAAACAGCCGACATATTTTTACACAATAATAAAGTATGAAATCTGGACAGTGGACAGGAAATGAAAATAGGGTCGTATTATGCAGATAACATCGTTTAAAATAAAAAACACAAACGGTTTAAAAGTTTAACAGTTAAGTACTTACGTTTATATTTCGTCAATTATTTTTTATATCGTGTTCAAGCACGACTGAAATTAATAGTTTGTAAGTTGTTATCTACGATATGTCTAGTTCAAATGTTTATTTCAAAATTTTGACTCCAAGAAATCCACTTTTACAATTCTATACATATACTAGTATGGCAGTACAGCACATCTTCAAAAAAAATAACGTCATTTTTGCGTTAATAAGGTGTTTGTTGTTTCGAATATTATAGCTAAGTAGGTACTATACACTTGTAATTTTGTGCTCACTTATTTAATTATTCTAAAAATTTGCGCAAATAATCTTAAACAATATTTTTCTTTGTTTGATAATTATTTGTACGTTGTTGATGTTTAAATACTATAGTTAAAGCATTTCATTTACGTTTTCGAATTATTCACACTGGGTAATTAATAATTATAAAACCTTAAGTAAACTCAAACATATGTTTAAGTACTGTTAAATTACATAACTGGCTTATTAATAATTAGCATTCTTATTCATCTCATTTTATTTTACATACACTGAGATCACATTTAGCCACTGACTGTGAGGTAATATTTCTGATTAGAATCATATGCTTAATACCAATTCATAATTAAATATTGACTTAGATTAGCAGTTAGCAGTTATTATAATATAATATTAATTATTATTATTGTTCTTAATTATTTATTAAATCAATATACCTACATTACTTAAATAAAATAATAGAAATAAAATAAGATAATCAGTTTATTTAAGAAAGCAATTTGATTAGTCAACTTAAAACTTAAATCATATTTAAATGATTTTTCACATTTTTGTGTGCATAGTAATCGGGATTTTTTTCGACTTAGAGATTTTGACGGCCCCTGAATCCATTTTGACTATTTTCACCGAGATGTCGGCTGTGTATGTGTTTGTCTGTATCCGCGATAACTCAAAAAGGACTTTGATCCAAATTTCATTATTAAGGGTTATTATTTCATTAAATTTGTGAATAACACACGCATTTTCCGTACAATGCTGAATCGACTCCGGATATTTCCGCATTACGAAAGCACCCGATCTTACCGATATCTCGTATAAAATAATAATTAAATTAATTTGCATCAACATTAGTAAAATAATATGATTATTTGACGCAACTTTGAAAGATAAGAATTAAATCAATATCGTATAAGATTTGGAGGACAGATAAGATATTTTAATTCTGTCTTTGTCTAACCAAGTCTACCTAATAAAGACGGTATTTTGTAGTAAACCTTC
The DNA here is from genome assembly GCA_963942485.1 of Pediacus dermestoides. Lineage (NCBI taxonomy): Eukaryota > Metazoa > Arthropoda > Insecta > Coleoptera > Cucujidae > Pediacus > Pediacus dermestoides. The sequence continues at coordinate 17,096,370 of OZ012626.1, forward strand.
GCTGCATCCGAAAATCCGGATCATAATAACTAAAGTATAACGCTGTTTTCTTCAGTGAATATCTCAAAATCGGTTGCTTAAATAAGACAAAAAAATTGTATCTGCAGCGGAATATTTTCTAGAAGATTTTTACTTTGATCAACGTCCATGATAAAATAAAATATCTGATGTGCCCAACACATGACTTTCTTATACTTACGGATAGTATCACAATAATTACTTTTCCTAAAGAAATTAAGTTAAATTTCTTGTAAAAATTTTGAAGGTTTCCAGCAATTTTCAAATAGTCTCTGTCGCACTTATTGCAATACGCATAAATCTGTCATTGTCCCACTCATTATAACCGAATTTTACGACAAAAATGTGTTTTATTTTAGATTTTTGACCTATTACTCACTTAAAAAAATCTCCCGTTATGAAATTACATTTTTTATTCATTATTATTGTTTTCGGTACCATAGAAACCAGTAAAATAAAAAAAAAACTAATGGTCCGTTCCTTCAGGGATTCGAACCCGGGACCCTCTGTTTGGCAGCCATATAATGAAACACATGGTCTACCTCGACCATCGGATTCAACTATCAACGCGCGCTAGGAGAAATATAAAGTGTTTTAAAAATATCTAGTTTTTTTGAAATTTTTTTGACGGAATTTCAAAAAAAAGTTCAAACAAAAATTCGTTCAAAATTCAATTCTAAATCAATGTTAAAGAATAAAAAAATCTCATAAATTGTTTATTTTTCAAGTTATTCCTAAAAAACCTAAAAATGTCTTCAGGTAACTGTCACTTGTTTTGGTGCTAGATGAAAAACATTGAATGTGGCACCCACAAATTTGTTCAAACTCTTAAATATGAAATTTGAATCAAATCCGATAAGTCGTTTTTGAGTTATGGTGGATACAGACAGACAGACAGACAGACAGACATCATGGCGAAAATGGTCAAAATGGATTCAGGGGCCCTCAAAACGTGTAAATCCATCAAAATCTCGAAGTCGAAAAAAATCACGATTACAATACTTCCTTATACTACGTATAAGAAAGTAAAAACGAACGTTTAATTTTAATTTTATAAAAATATGTTGTAACTTTTCTAAAATGTGAATGTGATGTTACGAGTTTTTATTTTAGGTTATTATTCATGTTTATCAAAAAATGTGCTTTTAAAAATTGAGATTATTTCGACACAACCCAAGTAACGACACCGGTTTCCATTTTTACTTTCTTATACGGAGTAATAAGGAAGTATAGTAATCGTGATTTTTTTGGACTTCGAGATTTTGATGGATTTACACGTTTTGAGGGCCCCTGAATCCATTCTGACCAACTTCGCCATGATGTCTGTCTGTGTGTGTGTGTGTCTGTCTGTATCCACCATAACTCAAAAACGAGTTATCGGATTTGATTCAAATTTAATATTTAAGAGTTTGAACAAATTTGTGAGTGCCACATTCAATGTTTTTTATCTAGCACGAAAACAAGTGACACTTACCTGAAGACATTTTTAGGTTTTTTAGGAATATCTTGAAAAATAAACAATTTACGAGATTTTTTATTCTTTAATATTGATTTAAAATTAAATTTTGAACAAATTTTGTTTGAACCATTTTTTGAAATTCCGTCAAAAAAATTTAAAAAAAAAGAGATATTCTTAAAACACTTATATTTCTCATAGTGCGCGTTGAATCCGACTAGTAGATAGACGAGTGAGTTTGGGACTTGGCTGCCAAACGGGAGGTCGCCGGTTCGAATCCCAGAAGGACCATTATTTTTATTTTTTTGTATTTTACTGGTTTCTATGGTACCGAAAACAATAATAATAAATAAATAAATATGATTTTATATTAATAACGTATTGAATGTCGATTGGATGTGATTATTGGCTACTCGTTCAGTATTTTTTAAGTGAGTAATAGGTCAAAAATCTAAAATAAAACACATTTTTGTCGTAAAATTCGGTTATAATGAGTGGGACAAGTACAGATTTATGCGTATTGCAATAAGTGCGACAGAGACTATTTTAAAATTGCTGGAAACCTTCAAAATTTTTACAAGAAATTTAACTTAATTTCTTTAGGAAAAGTAATTATTCGTAAGTATAAGAAAGTCATGTGTTGGGCACATCAGATATTTCAATTTGTTTCCAGATGAAAAAATGCATTAAAAAGTTCTATCTCACGGAGACGATGTAACGTTCTAATTACATAATGCATATTCTGGCGAAACTTTCGTGAAAGTTTGTGAACACAGTATTTTTCGAAAATCTCAAGTAGGTAATAAGTAGACCAGTAAATACCGTAGCGAAAAAAATTTATCGAAGGTGATGTTGATAACTGTTAAAAAAATCATGGGTATTATGTTCTGGCAATCTGGCATGGCCTTAATGATTCCGCTGTACAATTTTCTACCTATTCACTTTTCTTATAAAACCAACCGATTTTGAGATTTTCACGTTGAAAATCGAGTATTTTAAAGTAGGTACAATTTAACGATAAATATTTTCATTTTCATTCTCCTTTTTCATCGGATTAAAATGGTTCGGAAGGGATACGAGTATGAACTGTTGGACTACTTCAACCTGGGACACCCTTTCGTGATATTTCGAAAACTATGCCTATGCGCTATATTTAACTATAGGATAGTACTAAGGGTAAAATTTTAAATGTGCTTTAGGTCCTTCAGTCCTTCAGAAATAGATTTGGAGAAAATGTGAGTAAAATTTGGAAGGATTTGGATAATATTAACACGTGCCCCCGAGCCATTAAAATTTTAGTACATGATGGAATGTACCTACAACACCTATTTTTTTCAAATTTTTTCATTATCATTATCACTATGTCCTGGGCTCTTGCAAAATACATCTTGTTCCTGTTTTATCATCTATCCTGCCAAGTTTCACACATTTCCGTTCATTTTTATAAAAGTTCGAAATATTCAAGTAAAACATGCAAATAAATACATGTATTTTTCTCATACCTGCACGAAAATGGCCACTTTATTTGCGTGAAATGCGGGTACATGTCGCCTTTTTAGGGTAGTCGGTATCGCGGGAAATAAGGAGTGGGGGTAACATTTCTCACTTAAGTAGCCATTCCCTCCCTGATATGCGGGAGTTATTTGTGTTGGTTTATGGTTGTCAAGGTGATTTTCTCACCGCACAATGTCAGTGTTATGCTGTTATAATTTGTAAAGTGGCCTCGCTTCGCTCTGGCGCGATTTTCACACTCGTCAGAATCTCCTAATTCCTACCTTGTTGCATAAACTACTATTTCCCATTTAAAATTTCAATCGCTCGGGGGCACGTGTTAATGTTATCCAAATCCTTCCAAATTTTACCCAATTTTTTTTTTATAACTATAGATGCAAGATAACGAGATTTATACGTATGAAGCTATTTTATAATATTTAAATATAAAACTTAGTTAATTTCTTTTAGTAGGTACCTACCTTTTTCATCAAGGGAAACAATAATTGCTGCATTGATTTTCTGGTATTTATAGGTATATCTAGTTTTAATTTATCTGAATTTTACCTATTTCTGTTTTGTAGATCCGGCTCTAAGAAAATAATAACATATTTAAAAAAAACTATTCCACCACCTTTTGTTTTTATTAGTAAGTATTGTCAAGCTGATAATAGTATATTTTTACAAGATATGATGATGAAAAAAAAACGTATTTCATGTCGAGTAATAAATACTATTTTTTCTACGATTCTGTAATTTATAAATTGGTAAATTGGATTAGAAACTACATTTTTTTAAGGTGACAGTTTTCAAGTGAAACGTCAAAATTATATTTTAGTTTTTATTTTATCTATTTTAAGCTTTATATATAAAATATTTCATGAAAAGTGAATGAATTGATATTGAAAATTTATGTAAATTTAGTGCATATAGTGTTTTCATTAAAAAAATCACGAAAAAAATCATAAATTTAAAATTTTGATATTCTCCCTCTAGATACGTAGAATATGACTATTTTCGCAGTAGACAAAAATTTAGAAGTTTCAAGTAGAGTATGTCATTTAAAAATGACTATTTTCATATGTAAGAGTAGGAAATAGTATATTATGATACAAGTTTATAAGTAAGCCTTTAAAGCACGCGCGCCGGGATTGAGAGCACGACGCGAAGCGGAGTGCTTTTAACGGCGCCAGTGCTTTAAAGGGCCTTATATACGTGTATCATACGCTATTTTTTATTACACCTGCCGGTTATATTTATAATAGTGGAGAAAATTTAATTTTTTTTTTAGTTTTGAGTGATTTGTGTGCATACATATTAGGTTTGGGTTTTTCTTTGAATTTCTAGCGTCGTTAGCAACCGATAAACAATACATAGCAACAAGTCAATTTACCTACAAATTATTGTCAGTTGTGCTTATTGTTTCCTAGGCAACCCTTAAAAGCACGCCGTATTTTAAAAGGCGAAATGCGCACGCTGTAGCATGTTCGAATTGGAGTTTATGATTCAGGTGTAATAAAAAATATTTATCCACAACCAGTACATATATTATAAGGTCATAATTCTACTATTAGGAGACGCCTTATGATATTAATAAAACGCATGGGTCTTATAATTAATACCTAATGACTACTCTTTAATAAAAATTAATTCTACATAAAATGACAAAAGTTGTATATTATCCACTTTAAGAACATTAAACGCTCGAACTTCGTTCTCGCGTTTAAACATTCTTGCGTGGATAATATACTTCCTAAGACACTTATACAATAAATAACTATTACCTACATTTTTATAAATACCTGCGCCTACTAATATAGCTAATTTCTGGAATTTGATTTTAAACTAAACCTTAGTAATACTGTATTGTTACTGTATCTCATTAACATTAATGGAAGAGTTGCTAAACCTTATGAGTGTGTCTATAATATATCTTTTTATTTAGAAGCACAGATGCATAAGTATTTGTACAATGTCGGAACTCCATACAAACAAACATATACATAGAAGTAGGTCAAATGAGTGTTTTATATATTAAATGAATGAAACAGTATCGATGTATCATTTGCTTCATGAAAATGTAAAGTCTAGAATTCAATTTTGCGTACATCTAAAACATTAGTTGCCCATTTTAGGAACGTACTGTTTGTTTAGTATTAGTACATTACAGTTTTACAGAAATTCCGTACCTACACGTTAAATGATGATGATTTGCGGTTAGGTAGGTACTTGTCAATTTTGTTACGCAAAATTTTATAGCTTTTTAACTTTCTACGGCCTTCTTGGCAAATAGTAGGTATAATGCAATAGAAAATACAAGAATTTATTTATTTATGTTGTGAAAAAATGTTTAAGTAATTTTAATATATTGTTCTCTGTGGTCAATTGCAGAAAAACCCAGCCTTACTTCAATTTTTTCAGTGTGAAGGACACTATTATATATGCGCTAAGTTGAAGAGAAACAGTTTCGGTTAAATTGAGGTAATGTTGCATAATTATGTGCCCACCAATATTCATATTCACCAAGTATAACTTTTTTGTGTACTCTGATCCACTATCAAAATTTTGTTTTTTTTTACAACATTTCAATTCCCTAAAAAGACATGCAAGAAAAGTTAAGTAACCCTCCCACAAGTACTCCACTGAACAATATACTTTTTATTATAATACCATTAAATTGTAGCTTACCTAAAAAGGTACTTACTGTCTCAGAAAATGTAAAATCTCTATCTTAAACCGTTTTCTTTGGAAAATTATTTTCAACTGTGTCTCAGTAACGATCGTTTCCGTACGTACCCCCACCGCCATACTGGCCATTAGGAAACTTTTGTCTTAAAATTACATGTAGGTACTATCACTATCACCGGTTTTAGTTTGTAGGTAACAATTAAACCTGTATTGTATATGACTGCCTAGATCGGTAATATTTTTCTGTATAATTTATTTGCATTTATAAACAGGATGAATAGTTTACAGTATCTTTGTTTATAGTTATTTATTATACAAGACGATAAAATTGTACTTTATCTTCGAAAGCGATTTTTGCGTCGAGACGTCAGCCGAGACGCTAATAAGCTCGAGAAGATAATCTGATAAATGTTCGTCGTATATAATACAACATTTTTTTCTGTAGTACCTACATGTTAAAAAAAAACCAATTATAAAGAAAAACTAATTACAAATTAAATTATTGTCAAGCACAATTTAAAATGTCAGTGAATATTATGAGCTGTCACTATGGTGTCGAAATCAACAGTAATACATTTTAATTCATTCATTTAAAAAGAATCAACGTTCTTTATCTACCCTTGCGGATAAAGTGCTACTTTATCTACTATTTTGATTTGATAAAAGCACACTTTAACATTTGCTATATATAAAAACTGTCTTTTTGAAATACCTATTTGAAAATATCTTAATTCAAACAGGCAAAGTGAATAAGTTACATCTGCAAATTTTCATAATTCTACTATTAGTAGGTAATTTTCGATATACTTACATTAGATTGATTAAACTCCCAGTGACACACCATGTATGTAGTAAAATTAACTAAAAAAGTCAGGTGTAAATTATTTAATAAATTGTATTCCACAGATTTTTATGAATCTATGTTTATTCTCTACTGAATACTCATATGAAACTTTGCAATAATGTGAGAAAAACCACTTCTTCCTAAGGAATATCGTTAAAAACGTTTATAGCGAGGAAAATGTGTAAATTGTGGAATGTACATTTAAAATCATGTTAAAACTTGGTAATAACACAACTATTTCCTGAGGTGGCTAATCTAATAAATTATTTGTGGTCACGACGTGCAGAAGAGTGAGTTGGCTGTCAATGGTTGCTTCAGGGTCCGTCACGAATGATCCAGTTGCTTTGTGGATGCTGTTTCCATTATTGTGACGTATAAACAGTAAGAACGTTATATGGAAGAAGGCCTTACCAAAATTACCACATCAATTTGTTTCACTGATGCAGCTCCGGGCAATCAGATGTAACAAGTACCATAAAACATTTGGATTTATTGTGCAGTTATTTGTGAGTGATTTTTGTTTATTGTGGTGTTTTGAAATTAGATAATAGATATCTATTTTCGTATCTATCTTAGCGTTTAGCTCAGATTATCCCTCCCTGAAACCCCATTTACAGTCAATTAATGTACTAAAATTAACACAAAATATATTATGTGTCCAGCACGCAACTTTCTTATACAATAATTGTGACCTTTGGAAACAATGAAGCCGTAACAAATAATGATATTTTATCCCCATCCCATACACTTTTAATTAATGCAAATTAATTTAATTATTACTTTATATCGGTACAACAGGATGAGATTGGGTGTCTTCTTAATTACAGGGTTATTCACCGAAACCGTTGGTTACACATTTTAAAAGATGTAGTTAATATTTTTTTCTGAAAATTGGGTTATAGCCTAAATAGCATATGATCCCTTTATTTAAAATATTTTCAAGTTTCTACGACTTTTGGTTATACCAGAAGTAGACCCTAACTTTGTTTTTTTAAATGGAACACCCTATATATTACTACATTTTTAAATTCTACATTCAATTATAATAACATTGTGTCGAAACAATTTTTCTCTAAAGCATTTCGTTTAATAATTACAGTATGATTTTTTTTAAAATGTCCAAAAATGGGCTAACATTCAAATTTTATTTTCTAACCTTCTAATATTTAAATTGAAATGCGGTTTTGGCAAGATGTTAACAAAAGTGTACTACTTCATTGTAACAGTTCAATGTTCTACAGGGGGTTTATAATTTAGGTGCCATTCAGATAAAAATCAAAACGGCATTACTCATTTTTACTTTCATATACGAAGTACTTATAAGGAAGTATTGTAATCGTGATTTTTTTCGACTTCGAGATTTTGATGAATTTACACGTTTTGAGGGGCCCTGAATCCATTTTGACCATTTTCGCCATGATGTCTGTCTGTGTGTCTGTATCCACCATAACTCAAAAACGTCAAAAAAATTTCAAAAAAACTAGATATTCTTAAAACACTTTATATTTCTCATAGCGCGCGTTGTTACTTGAATCCGATGGTCGAGCTAGACCATGTGTCTCATTATATGGCTGCCAAACGGAAAGTCCCGGGTTCGAATCCCAGAAGGACGGACCATTAGTTTTTTTTTATTTTACTGGTTTCTATGGTACCGAAAACAATAATAATGTATAAATGTAATTTCATATCGGGAGATTTTTTTAAGTGAGTAATAGGTCAAAAATCTAAAATAAAACACATTTTTTTCGTAAAATTCGGTTATAATGAGTGGGACAAGGACAGATTTATGCGTATTGCAATAAGTGCGACAGAGACTATTTGAAAATTGCTGGAAACCTTCAAAATTTTTACAAGAAATTTAACTTAATTTCTTTAGGAAAAGTAATTATTGTGATACTATCCGTATAAGAATGTCATGTGTTGGGCACATCAGATATTTTTCAAATGGAACACAATCGATACAAACTTGGATTCTTCATTCAATTTTTGGACATTTTTTAAAAATCATCCTGTAATTATTAAACGAAATGCTTTAGAGAAAAATTGATTTAACCAAATATTACAATTGAATGTAGAATTTAAAAATGTAGTAATATACAGGGTGTTTCATTAAAAAAACGAAGTTAGGGTCTACTTTCGGTATAACCGGAAGTCGTAGAAACTTGAAAATATTTTAAATAAAGAGATCATATGCAATTTAGGCTATAACCCAATAAAAAAAAATTAACTATATCTTTAAAAACGTCTAACCAACGGTTTCGGTGAATAACCCTGTATAAGTTCAGAAATATTCGGAAACAATTCAGCAATATGGAGTTGTATGGAAGACACACAGTAAAACTTCAATGGTAATACATAATTTTATTAAAAAGACTTCGTATACCCCCAAGATACTGCACAAATTAGCCAGATTTAGAGAGAGAGCGGCAGCAAGCGAGACCGGCGATATGGTAGGGCACACACTAGCTAGCACGCTGTCGCGTGTTGGTCGCCGGCTTGGCCCAACTGTGCATGAATATCCCTGTATATAAGACTTTTTTCAACAGGAAAAATTTGAAGGAACTTCAAAAAAATTTGGAAATATATATGTTGAAAATTTAATTTAAACCAATGTTAAAGAATTAAGAAATCTCACAAATTGTTCTCTTTTCATGATATTCTAAAAATACCTAAAACTGTCTTCAGGTTAATACTATTTATATACCAGAAGAACCAAATTTTGTGTTACCCCAAACTCTTAAACATGAAATTGTGTTCAATTCAGATAAATCGTTTATATATTATATCGGTTATAAATACACATTTAGAGAAACACCATGGCGAAAATAGTCAAAATGGATTCAGTGAATTGATTGTGAATGATAATAGTATATTATTATATGAGCGATTATGATAGCCATTATTCACGAATTCATTTGAGTGAATAATGGTCATAATCGCGAATGTAAATTATGTTTATTCCACACCTATTAAAGGAATGAATTAGACTCAAATTTGATAATTTTTTTGACACTTATTTAATTACTGTCAAGCTAGTCGATTGTCAAGTGCAGAAAGACTTGGTTCAGCAACATTGAATTATGAATTTGTGATTGGCCGGATACACAGTGAATAATGAAAATAATTCACTGTAGTGAATTATGAAAATAATTCACTGTAGTGAATTATGAAAATAATTCACTGTAGTGAATTATGGGCACGATTTTCCACGCAAAAAATACAAATAATTGACAAATACTTAATTTAACAGGTGAGGAAAATAATATAAATTAATAAAAAAATATCTGATGTGCCCAACACATGACTTTCTTATACTTACGGATAGTATCACAATAATTACTTTTCCTAAAGAAATTAAGTTAAATTTCTTGTAAAAATTTTGAGGGTTTCCAGCAATTTTCAAATAGTCTCTGTCGCACTTATTGCAATATGCATAAATCTGTCCTTGTCCCACTCATTACTGCCAGATTTTAGGACAAATAAATAACAGAATACTTATGAAAATTCCACAGTGCGAAAAATGCTTGATATCTTTGAATTTGCTGTAGCTAAACTTTAAAGATTTATAAAATACTTCTCAGGTTTGGTCAACGTTTCACTGAAACAAACTGTGCAGTGCACAATAATCCTTCTCATCAAAATATTTCGATCTTTTGCCTTTGACAGCTGTTTGACTAACAATCTCTTCTTCTTCTTCGTACTTGGATTGCAAAGCAATGTCAAGTTTTTGGTGTTTGGCGATATAGCCACTCTCACCAGGATTGGATTAATTGGTTTTCACTTTTTAAATTTTTATAACTTTATTCGAGCTCTTCGTGTGTTTAATGCAAATAGAATCTTTAGTATAAAAACAAATAGATTTCTGTAATGTAAACAACAGCCACTCAGAGATAGATGGCAACACTATATAAATATGTAAATAATTTATAATTAAAAACGGCGCAAAATAAAACACTTTTGTTACTTTGTCGACACGTCTAAAAATTGAAAGAGCATTCACAAAAAATTTGGCGTCGATATCTTTAATGTAGATTTGCATGCATAATACAATTTCACGACTTTATTGTATATATTAGAAAAAATTTTAATCGAGTTGCCATGATATCCAAAACATAAAACCGTAGCCGTTGTAGCCGTCGATCTTTTCAAATAGTAATGCTACAATCGATTTCCTCAACGGTATAGATTTCTGTATGTAAACCACATGTACTTTGTAAATCAGAGATAGATGGCGCCACTATATAAATAAAAAATTTTGACGGAATTTCAAAAAAAGTTTCAAACAAAATTTGTTCAAAATTTAATTCTAAATCAATGTTAAAGAATAAAAAAATGTCGTAAATTGTTTATTTTTCAAGATATTCCTAAAAAACCTAAAAATGTCTTCAGGTAAGTACCACTTGTGTTGGTGCTAGATGAAAAAGATTTAATGTGGCACCCACAATTTTGTTCAAACTCTTAAATATGAAATTTGAATCAAATCCGTAAAGTCGTTTTTGAGTTATCGTGGATACAGACAGACACACAGACACACAGACCTTATACTACGTATAAGAAAGTAAAAAACGTTAACAATCAATAAATATTAATGTTCCCGTTGTTTGAAAAGTTTGCAAAATTAATAGAAAATAAAGTATAAATAGAAGAATTTCTTACCGTACTTTGTCCCTCTTTTAAATTATTTCTCAGTGATATTTTTAGTTTTTTGCAATTTTAATAATATTCCTGTCATTTTTGGAGCGGGCAAAAATTTATAGTTCTGTTCCATATCGATTTACAACTTTTATCAAATTTTGAACTCTTTATCAATTACTTCCGGGCTTTTTTTTATTTGATTGGCGTACCAATCGATATAGATTTCTATTCTCCAGAGAAAATCTAATCTTGACGTCTATTTTCTGAAATATCTCACAATGTGTGTTCCCGGAACGACACAACTAGAGATGGATAATGTTTATTGAAAAGAACCAAGCGCCAATTTATGTTTTAAGTAATGTTTAATTTTAAATTTAATTTCTAACAACTATATTAAAGATATCCTTTAGATATTTGGCCCCTAGATGGTGTTACATTAAGGCTGGCGTTTGGATTGTTTGGATCTTTTTAGGCAATGTAAATTAAGCCGGGTTCTCACTTGTCCATTTCATTGATCAATAAGATTGAATCTATAGCCGGAAATACACCATTCAATTTGGTTGATTCAACCAGATTGAACCAATAGAAATACACTCAACTTCTTTCAATGTTTCTTTCAATGTTTCTATTGGTTCAATCTGGTTGAATCAACCAAATTGAATCGTGTATTTCCTGCTTATGCAATTGAAAATAAAATTGAATGCAAAATTTGTTCACACTATTCAACGGCATTAAACATTCAATCCAGAAAGAATCAGTCTTAAAATGGCTGCGAAAAAGAAAATTGTGCGTGCTGGAGTCCATATTATGTGTGAATATCTTATAAACTAAATCCAAAATAAGAAAACAAGAAAAGCTAGACGTTGGTGGGTCAAGGAATGGATATTACGACGGAGATATGAGGTGCTTCAGTAAAGCTATTATCAGAACTAGCTGCAGATGACTTGGATGCGTACAGAAACCACTTAACTAAATAAAACTTATTAAAATATTAGGAAATTTGTTTAGGTTCCAGATTTTGTTATCGCTTTGCATTTTTATGTGCGTCAACAATTAGCTGACGATGTCTTCATTTGTTTCAATGAAATTGAACTCTTGTTCTCACGTTTCAAAGACCCTTCAATGCCAGTGAATCAATCCCGTAGATCTATCAAAGTAGACTTGGTTTTCACTTTCATTGAAACGAAAAATTATTGATCTCTATCGTTGAAATGGTGATCTCATTGTTCAATTTCTCTTCAATTTCATAGATTCAATCTTATTGATCAATGAAATGGACAAGTGAGAACCCGGCTTTAGAGTCTGCTAAACTATTTGGTACCGCTAATACAAATTTTTTGATTTGGCGCTTGGTTCTGTTTCTATAAACATTATCCTGATGCACAAGATTAAAAAAATTCGATTAGAGCTTTCTGCTTCTGAAATCTCGCATCGTTTGGTTAGAAAGTAATTCTTGACATATTTTTGTTTTTAACTTTCTTATATGAAATAGGTAGGTATACCTACCTAATAATCGTGATTTTTTCGATTTCGAGATCAAGACGGATTTACATGTTTTGAGGACCCCTGAATTCCTGAATACATTTTGACTATTTTCGCCAAGATATCTGTCTGTGGTACTTATCTGAAGACATTTTTAGGTATTTTGTAAAATAAACAATTCAGATTTTCTTTATCATCTACTTTCGCGATGATGTCTGTGTGTAAGAGCTCGAACAGAACTGTAGTTAATACATTAACTCTTAAGTCGTACCTATTTACCTAATGAAGACATCTTAGGTTTTTTAAGATTATCTTGAAAAGGAAACAATGTAGGAAATTTTTCGTTCTTCACTATTTGTTTAGAATTATATTATGAACATATTTTGTTTTAATTTTTTTTAATTCCATCAAAAAAATTTCATAATGTATCTGCTGTGTCCAACCCATGAATTTCTTATACGATATAGATTTAATGTTTTAATTCTAATTTTATTACTAATACTATTAATGCAAAGTAATTTAATCATTATTTTATACATATATTTGCTTATTGTCTATTAAGGATAACAATCGATTGAATAACTAACCCTAAAAGAGTTTTTTAAAGTTAAAGTGGATTTTAAACCCAAGATACACTAAATTAATATATCACATATAACAAAAAAATTTACTTGTTCACCAATGAGAGGGTGGATCAATTCAAGGAATAAGGAAGTACGTAGGCGTTATTCCCAGAAAATCTGCACTTACTGCGAAGCATTAAACTCCGTTCAACCGCACTATCATCTTCCAATTTATTACTTACTAACAAAAAACTAGAAAAAGAATTGCACGATTAATTGCTGACACTTTCCAGGAATTACGCAATTACGTCTATACATATAGGATGTTCCGTACAGATAGGGTTATACCTTAACGATAACTGTCTAATATTAAAATGAAATGGGAAAATTGTATAATTAGTAGGTATCCTTAACTAAGCCCACAATAATTACTTAAGTATTAAACCTCATTTACAACCACTTAGGGCACGTTAAAATTAAGGAACGACCAATAGGGAAATTTAAACATTTGCATTGTCAATTATTACTATTTTAGACGAAGTAGTAAAGAAATATAGGTAGTATTCGTTTTTTTTCCACTCGAGATTTTTAAGGATTTATATATTTTGAGGTCCCCTGAATCCATTTAATTTTTTTGGGCAAGGATTCCTGTTTGTGTCGCTGTGTGTATTCGCGATAACTCAAAATGAGTTTGAACAAAATTGTGAGTCACATTTTTAACATGATGCTTCTGGTACTTACTTACGAATATCTTAAAAATGTAACAATTTGGAAGATTTTTTAATAATAGGTGGAATTGGTCCATTTCTTTCCTTTTGATTTTTTTATCCTTTAACATTGGTTTAAATTTTTGAACAGATTTCGTTGTAACATTTTTGAAATTTCTTTAAAAAAAATTTAAACGAAGATACCTCGAAGTCTTTTTGATACAATTTTTGCCGCTGAATCGTTTCCGAATATTTTAGAACATTTCTACGAGGATAAACGATTTCACCCGATATAACAAATTAACTATGTTATTAATTTGCATTAATATTAATAAAATTTTGGATATGAACATCTCAGTATTTTCCAAAAATCAAAACTGTATCAGCATAGTACATATTATTTTATGTGCTGTACACATGAAATATTTTTACTAATAGGGATGTTGCATTTTTTTAAAATTCCGTTTTTTTGTGTTAGAAATGTAAAACGACTATATTAATAATACTCTACAGCAAAAATATTTTTTTTACTCAATATTTGTATATAAAAAAACGATTATAAATTAATTGACCGTAATTCAAATATATTATTGCCGCCCGAAAACGCTTTGAGATCGGAGAGTCCTGTGTGACGTCACGAATCTAGTTGACATTGCCATGTCTAAATATTTTTTACGCTTTTGACATTTTTCAAAATAAGACAAAATGCACTGTGGAACTAGATTCGTGACGTCAGCAGTCTTTTGGGCCGATTCGGGCGTTTCCGGGCAATGCGTGGAAATTTCAAATTTTACAATACTTTTTATTTATTTACTCGGAAAGTACGGACCAAAAATTTTTTTCAAAAATATTGATAGTGATAATTTGGTATCAGCTTTTAAAAAAAAATTATTTTGAAAATCATGCAAAGTCCCTATTATGATTTTTCTCGACTTTGAAATTTTGATGGAATTATATATTTTGAGGATCTTTGACTTCATTTTGATTAATTTCGGAATTCTGTCCGAGTGTTTGTCTGTTTGGATATCCGGTATAACTCAAAAACGACTTATTCGAAATGTTTCATATTCAATAGTTCGTATAAAATTGTGGGAAACAGGTTAAATTTGGTTCTTCTACTACCATCAGTACACTATTTAAACTGGGTGTCCCAAAATTAGCCTGCCAAAATGTACCAGCTGATTCAACGTTCAAAAATAATGCAAAAAGTTTCAATAAACATAAGTTGAAAAATGCTTCCTAAGGGAGCTACACCCCCATAAAAGTGCACCCCTGTAAGATGGTTTTTATTCAATATCTGCGAAAATGGTAAAAAAAAGAAAATGACATTTTGGGCATTCGCTAATCTTTTTATGCTCCACAAGATAGCTTTATACCAATCTGAAACTTTTATACAGGGGTGGGTTAAATAGGAGGGGGTTGGAGTATAAACTACCCCAACTTTTTTCTATTTGTCTTTTTCCAGATTATGATGAAAAATTATGAAATTTCAGGGATTTTTATAAATAAAAGGTGCTCTTATTGAAACTCGATAGGACGAACCGTTTTAGAATTAAAATCAACTTGAAATTTGAATATTTAACGAAAAATTAAAAGTTTTGAGGAAATGGCGATTAACTTAAAATTTGTACCTTAAGGGGTGGTTTTGGGCTAATACCCCATCCGAATTTTTTAGGATTTCTAGTCAATTATGAAGTATACTTCTCGTAATAAAATTTGTTTTAGGTTGCTGTCAAAATTTACTTAATTTTAGGTATACCTACTGGCCTATTAGGGAATCAGCACAACTAATTTTTTCCGAAATATAAAACATACATTCTGTATTCTGTATAAAACATTGTCAATTAAAGATTAAAGTTCCCGGTAAAAGTAAAAATAACATCATTATCGATCCTATAACAGCTAATCCTTCTTTAAAGGTTAACCAGGCAGGGTTGTTGAACTTGCGCGCTTTACAGAGGTTGTCTCATGACCGAGGATCTTCTCCAGGGTGTGCGACCTTCATTCAGTACTCAGGGTTGCAACATATCGATCGTCAAATTGTTGCTATGACAACCCTAACCTGTTGCAGGTTACGTCACAATGGTTAACGTCATTATGTTTCTCTTCTGGGCATAGCAGCGTGTACGTCATATTACCTTTACTTTGTAAGTATTGAGCGTTTTTTTGGGCGAATTTTATATGAATGAAAAGTGCGTCATTTGGAAATCTGCCGCTGATAATAGAAATGTAGACAATATCCCTTATCTGTATGAAGCAGTTCAACAAATTGATTCTATTTCACACTTTGATTTCAGGACTGATTTAAGTTAACAAATTGAAAATTTACCCCGTAGATTTCTTTTCTTCTATTGAAGGAAAAGTGATATCTTTCCGGAGTGTTTTCGGACCGCAAATAAATGATTCCACTATGTTCAATCGTTACTAACATAAATACCTATAGGAATGACTTTTCCGGCCTAAGCCGGGAATATTTTTCCATGCAGTAATGAAACAATTACGCGATTATAAAATATACAATACTTGTACTTTTTGTCAGATTAATGCTCAATTCCACAAACGTTAAATAAATATTTCATTAGAGAATAGCACTAATTATGGCACTTATTGGCTGAATATTAATGTAGATTAGCGATGGACCAATAAGAGTCCGTAAAATTCTAGTTAATCAGACAATAGTTAGTAATGATTTTAAAATAGGTTTGTGGAACTGGGCATTAGAATTACACGTTTATAACGTTTGGAAATGAACAATATAGTTATTTTTGTAACAACTACCAAAAAACTGATTTAGGTACACTTCTGTTCACTGAAAAAGCATACAAGTCTTGAGAGCGATTTTTGCATTTTTTTAGCTGCGTATATTTGCCTTACATCTGTTTCCATGTTTGCAAACGATGAATGAACACTTTTTGAAAATCTTGATTATGAACTGAACAGATATTACGATTGTTGTCTGACAGTGACATTAAAGTCAAATTACACAAATAAAATGTAAGTGTATGCATTTTCAGTGAACAGAAGTGTACAATTGGCGACACGGAATAGTTTCCAGGTATTTTTTTCCATTGTAAATTAAATCATGTTCATAGGCTCGATAACTGCTTAGTCACATTATTAGCAGTCATAGATGCGCAATTGTGAAGATAGTTGGTCAAGTAGACAAGTAAATGTAATCTAATGAGATCTTCGCCTGTCTCCACCACTGTCGTTAAAAGAAATTTTGATTTAAAAAGTCTGATTTATAATGCTACAAAAATTAAAAAATCGCTACTTTGATCAATTTGTCTGGAAACTATTCCGTGTCGCCAACTGTACGTGTTACAAAAAATATTTTTTTTGTACACAGTCCCTAAAATAGCTATTTTATGGACTCATTTCAGTCCGTAAAATGGCTCTTTCCGGGACTATTTCTGTTTTACGGACTCATTTCATTCTGGTTACTATGATAACATGTTAATTAAAATCCGAAGTTCACTATTTTTGAGAAATATTTGCTGGTAATGACATTGACATACATTGTATTATGTATGATATGTCAAAGACTGCTATTCCAGACTCAGCTTCGCTTCGTCCGGAAACAGCCATTTGTCCCAAAAAACTTGATTTAGGTACTTGTTATAAAAATAACTATTTTGTTAAAGCTCCCTAAAACACATTCAAACCTTTTATTATGAATATGAATGAATGAATGTATTTATTTTATTACACAAAATACAAAAGGCACAAGTTCATCATAATACATAACAATTTAAAACTTACCCTAAAATAAAGATGCATCTACCTAACTACAATATCTAAATGAGATAACATGTAAAGTAAACCTTAATTATGTAATTTATAAAAATTTATAAAAATTAGACAGTTCTACTATTAAAAGTTAACCATGATATGCCAATGTCATTAGAGCAAATATTTCTCGAAAATAGTGAACTTCGGATTTTAATTACCATGTTACCATAGTAACCAGACTGAAATGAGTCCATAAAATAGAAATAGTCCTAAAAAGAGCCATTTTACGGACCCAAATGAGTCCGTAAAATAGCTATTTTAGGGAGCATGTACAAAAAAAATATATAAGTATAGATAATATATTTTTGAGTTTTATCCGGTGGTGAATATTTCGATGATTTACCATTAGTTATAAGAAATAGATACTCGGTTAAATGTAGGTAACGAAATTTGAGGAATTTTATTGGTAAAAAATGATATCTCTTTTCGTTACTTTTTAAGACCCGCTACCCTAAATATTTTTATAAAATGTTAGCCGTATTTTTCAGGTTATTTGAATAATTTTTTTGCATAATTCTTAGAAAAAATCTAAATAAAAATAGTTATTTGCACACCAAGTGGCAGTAAGTGATTTTTTCTGTTCGAGGTGAAAGTTTGTGTTCCGAGGCGGAGCCGAGCCGAAGTAGGTATACAAAACCACCGAAAACAGAAAAGGAACTTACCCACGAGTTGTGCATTACGTTTTTCTCACTACTAATACTGGTGATATTTAATATATTAAGTAAGTCTAAGTAGATACACTAGTTTAAAAAAAGTGTGCTACTGTCAGGACTGTCAGTTGCAATTTTTGTCAAATGAGCGATTCAGAAGATGAACATTTTATGGTAAATCCACCGTCAATGAACCTTTCAGATTGTTCAAATTGGGATGTTGAATTTTTTTAAAATCCCGTTTTTTTCTGTTGGAAATGTAAAACTACTGTAGGTATTAATAATACTCTACAGCAAAAATATTTTTTTTACTCAATATTTGTACATAAAAAAACGATTCCAAATTGAGCGTAATTTAAGTACCGGGTGATTTTTTTAACTTGAAACTTTCAAATATCTCGAGTAATAAGCACTCAAAATTTAATCATGCCTCGGAGGAAATACATAGTGCTAAAATTAGTTCCTCCGACATCACATTTTTTTCGATTCATGATAGATGGCACTGTAATCGACGAAGTTCAATTTTTTTCGATTTCTACTACTGAGAACCTATGCATACGATTCTGCAATACGTTTGCAATAAAAAAATTACAGCCCCATCTATCATGAATAGAAAAAAATCTTTCTGACAAATCCTAGGTATTTTTAGCCGTAAAATCCGAATATGAAATAAAAAATAGGGGTTCCTATTTAAGATTTCAAAGTTACCCCCTACCCACCTACAAGGAGGGGGACTAATTTTAGCACTAATGTATTTCCTCCGAGGCATGATTAAATTTTGATCATGGACATTTTTTTCGTAGAGTGCTTATTACTCGAGATATTTGAAAGTTTCAAGTTAAAAAAATCACGTCACGAATCTAGTTGATATTGCCATGTCTAAATATTTTTTTTTGTCGATCGTTTATTAAAGATCTAGTTAATGTAATAAAAGGAGTGTATTAATAACTCAGTTTAATGCATACATGCACATTAAAAACATTGTTGAGATTATGAGATTTGCTAGGTAACCAACAATATATTATATTATTGAAATATGCATTTGGAACTGACACCTGCCGAAATTAATTAATTATGTCGGTGGTATTTTGACTTATTGCATATTATGTCAGAATTTGGATCTTGCCATGGAACAAAATTAGATTATTTTCATTCTAATAAAGAGCGATCGACAAAAAAATATTGTAATCAACATGAGTGTTAATCGGCGATTAATAATCTCGACTCATTAACACTCTTGTTTATTAAACTACTATTACGCGCTTGACATTTTTCCAAATAAGTGAAAATGCGTATACTGTCACCACTGTAGAACTAGATTCGTGACATCAACAGCCTTTTGAGTCGATTTGGGCGTTTCCGGACAATGTGTGGAAATTTCAAATTTTACGATACATTTTATTTATTTACTCGAAAAGTACGGACCAAAAATTTTTTTCAAAAATATTGATTGTGATGATTTGGTATCAGCTTTTTAAAAAAAAATATTTTGAAAATCATGCAAAGTCCCTATTGTTCCATTACTATTAATATTAATAAATAAATACATACCTATAGCTATTCTCTAATTTAATTTTTTAATACCGTTTTTCACTCATTTATATTATATGTAGTGTCCTACTGCAGAAACTGACCTGCTGCGAAAAGTAGTGTTTTTGCTGCTTGGATGCGGTTTGTTTGTATTCATTTGATCTTTTGCTAAAGTCACTGAATATTTTACTTTCCATTACTGTCACCTTTTTGACAATGTAGTCAATTTACCAAATGGGTAGTGAGAAATAGTAGTTTATGCAACCAGGTAGGAATTAAGACATTCTGACGAGTGTGAAAACTGGGCCCGAGCGAAGCGAGGGTGCAAGAACACGAGGCAGAATCAATTCCTCCCGTGTAGCATACTCTATTTTTTCTCAGACCTGTTCGAAATTAGCCACTTCTTTTGCGTGAAACGCGCGAACAAATGATAACAGCATAACACTGACATTTTTGCTTGAGACTATGCGGTGAGAAAATTACCTTGACAACCATAAACAAACACAAATAACTCCCGCATATCAGGGAGGGAATGGCTACCCAAGTGAGAAATGTTACCCCCACTCCTTATTTTCCTCGACTACCCTAAAAAGGCGACTTTGTACCTACATTTCACGCAAAAAAGTGGCCATTTTCATGCAGATATGAGAAAAAAAATATTTTTGGCCCTTACAAAAATATTTGATATTTCCAGCACAATGACAATTTAGAAGTATTAAAATATACATGCACACACTTTTTTCGAAAATGGACAAAATTAGTTCAGGGACCCTCAAAACGTGTATATTGTTAGAAAAATGTTATATAAAAAGGAGGAGTTTATAAAGCAGAATACCAATTTGTAATAAAGTATGTTTATATTTTAAAACTTTGACGAGTAGTTAATAGTATATTTTACAAAGAGACGAAAATAACATTTTTTTTCGTGAGATGAGAATTTGTACACGAGCAGTGAGGCAATATCAACATCGATAAAAAACGTATTTTATGTTTACTAGTACTATTTATTCAAGATGACAGCTTTTAAGTGAAACGTCATAATTATACATTAAGTTTTTTGTAACTATTTTAAGCTTTGTATATAAAATATTTCATTCAAAATGAATAAATTGTTACTGAAAATGTCTGTACATTTAGTGTACTTTGTATTTTAATTAAAAAAACACGAAGAAACCATAAATTTCAATTTTTTTCTCTAGGGAGAATAGAATATTTTCTCACTAGGGAGAAAAAAATAAAACTTTCATGTAGAGTATGTCATGGAAATGGCTACTTTCACATATAAGAGTAGAAAAGTTATATTACATAATTGTTTAACATTACTTAGCATCAACTAAAATAGATGCGATTCTTATAAAAGCCAAGAACCCAATGGTGGAAAACCAATCTATATTTCCTATTCCTAGGTATATGTATACCCAAAAAGTGCTGATTTGTTTATTTATAAATAAAATATTCTAAACGTGCTAATTAGCTTATTTCTAACTGTTGTAAATAAAATATTCGCAACACAGCGAATCCTGACAGGAGTTCGTCCTCGAGGTCATCAGGGCATCCGTAAAGAAATTCTAGAAAAGAAAAACAAATTAATTGTATTATCATTGGCAACGTAACATCAAAACTTAACCAGACTGGCCCACTTTGACACTCTGTGTCAATGTGACATCAAAATTTGAACAAAGTTATCTACTTTGACGTTGGCATGCCAATGTGACATCCAAAATTAAACAAGTGTCAGAAAGGGTACCATTCCTTAGCTTGCTGATCTCATCACCGACAATATAAACATCCTAGGGAAGCCGCGCAGATCGGATAAAAATTAATAGATATAGTTTGATAGTCTTGAGAGACTGGACTTGAGTTTTAATAGAAGTTGTGTATTGATATACATGCTATTCAGTATATTTGTATGTTATTACATTAATTACTAATAAATACTATTATTCCAAGAGTTTGTTTATGGTCGTCCCGAAACAAGAGTGTCGACTTTGATATCTGCGTGCCAAAATATATTTCTAATCAGATGACGTATCAAAGCTATTACAGCACTCGTTTTGAGTGCGTTAATATCCATTACGAAACCCCCCCAAATCTAGAAACTTTTTTTCGGTTGGTAACACACATTGAACAAAATGTCAAATGTCAGTGTGAATTTGACGTTGTTATTTTTTATTGTTTTTCGTATTTATCATGAAATTTTATCGGTTGCCGTGGCATTGTCTGCAATTTGCCGTATTTCTGGCGGAGTGTACGAAATTTCTGAATTAATCTTGCAAAAAATTACAATTATGTTTAGTGTACTTGATTCAAATTTAAAATTTTACTGTAAATATCAACTTTGAAATAAAAGTGTCATCATCTGTCACAAAATTCCCTAAATTACCAAAATTGATTTTCTTTGTAAAAAAATGTATTTATTATGCAAATTAGAAAAAATAGTATAAAAAACTCGTTTTGTAAAACTTAAGAGCAATCGTCCTTTACAGGCACTCCTGTCTGCGGCAGTCGTGCTGCAAACTTGAACTCGTATCTTAATATAAGTTTTACAAGACTAGTTTTTTAATATACTATTTCTGCACTAGTTTTTCAAAAGGCTACTTTCAAATTCGATTATTTTGTCAGAAAAAACGTCATTTTGCATTTACGTAGAAAAATTTATTTGAAGATTTTATTACAATCATACGGTCTTGTCTATGTCGCTTGACAAAGTAGTTTTTTCTGGCGTCTTTTGTTATAAAATCGACAAGCCTGCATATTTTTTATTTGGGCAATTCGTTTTCTACTGATCTATTTTTGTTTGTATTAATATATTCCTGGTCAAAATTAACGCATCACCTAGAGTTATCATTTTCTAATGACTCTTGAGCTTTTTATAAGAGTGGGTTAGTTATCTGTTTTTTCGGTTTTTTCTGTTTCATATTATCCAAAAACTTAAAATAAAAAATTTCTGTTTGAAATTGTCTTATTTATTACTGTGATGCGTTAATTTATTTGTTTCTGAGCTTGTTTTAGTTCGTCGCGAATTATTTCACACTCAATGCCTCTACAAATAATACTGCCAAGTTCAGCATCACTGTAATCAGTTTAATTTTTATTTGATCTAGATACTCCCACGAGTGGGTGCCACTCGAGGACTCGAGGTATTTAATTGTTGCTCGCATGCATTTTGCATGAAGAATCTCTTTTTCTGACAACAAATAAACATTGTGGCAATTTTTTCGAAAGCAGTCCCGTTTATTTCGATACAGGAGATCACGATCACGACCTTTAATTTGATACTTCATTTGTTAAGAAAAACACATAGGGTTAGTTTGACAAAACCCAAATATTAGGTACCTACCTACATGTGTGAGCAACAGTTACCTCGACTGCCACTTATTACTTACTTGCGGTTAGTTTTTTCGCAGGCATCTGTGTCTATTTCGAAAGAAGAGATCAAGACTTTCAATTTGATACCTCATTTTTAAAAATACACATGGGGGTAGTTTGTCAAAGTCAAAACCCAAAATTTTTCCCAAACACATCGATGTACTACTTCGGATCTTTCAATTAGGTATTAAATAATTTATTAAAAGTCATCTCCGGCAGGCTTTGCTTAGGCAGCCATGCGACACTCTCTCGTTCACGTAGTAATAGTCACTTAAAAAAAACAGATCAGGGTATTAAAACATAGTCAAAGTCTGCATAAGAAACTCAAAAGCACTAACCGTTCATTGAAGTAGAGAAAGGGTTAGACCCAATCACAAGACTTCACGATATAAAAGTTCATGTAAGAACGGACGACATAGTTTTCTATTGTAATTTCTTGAATGTTTATCATTTTTAACAAAAAATAAATAACTAAATATTTATTCTCTACAATGACTACTACCTGGTGTCCTAAATTTGACAAATATCAATTGTAGGTTTTCCGCGGCCATATTTAATAAGCCTCTCTCCCATGCAAGATTCCAATATTTAATTAGGACATTTTTTTTAAATTCCACCAAAAAAATTCTAAAAATATAGAAAAAATTCTACGAACATATAATAATATAATTTCAGTCAAAATGTGGAGAAAATTTCACTCAAGAATAGAGTACCCTTATTTTGCTTCGTAGAAATAGTAATTTATGCAACAAGGTAGGAATTGAGAGATTCTGACGAGTGTGAAAATTGCGCCAGAGCGAAGCGAGGGCGCAAGAACACAAGGCAGAATCAATTCCTACCGTGTAGCATACTCTATTTTTTCTCATACCTGTACGAAAATGGCCATTTCTTTTGCGTGAAACGCGCGAACAAATTAAAACAGCATAACAATGACATTTTGCTTGACACTGTGCGGTGAGCAAATCACTTTGACAACGCATAAACAAACCCAAATAACTCCAGCATATCAGTAAAGGAATGGCTATCCAAGGGGGCAATGTTACCCCCACTCCTTATTTTCCACGACTACCCTAAAAAGGCGACTTTGTACCTGCGTTTCATGCAAATAAAGTGGCCATTTTCGTGTAGGTATGGGAAAAAATTTTATTAGGAAAACTTGTTTGTACTTAAAAGTAAAAGCAAGAATGTATTTAATAAGGACACGAAACTCCGTATATCGAGGTGTAAGCTTAAGCAGCCGTGACTGAAATGACGGTGCCTATGTGGCACTCGGTCGTTGCGTAGTCGCACTGCGCATCAGTCTGTCGCTCCAACACGCTCCCAGAGAAAAAAGACAGACTGATGCGCAGTGATACTACGCAACGACCCGCTCGAAAGTCAAAACCGATATAGCCGCCGTCTCCCGTGCTACACCCACCCTCGAGTTTCGCGTTCTTATTAAATATATTCTGGAGTAAAAGGATACCAAAATTTGACTCTGTAGACAAGAAGAACGTTTTTCATTTTTTCGGCGTGCCCCCGCATAACGAATCGCTAGAAGCTCTGCAGAGCATAAATTCAATTTTTTAACAGTTCTTGGGCAATTAAACACATAATTTACTTAAATTGGTTTAAATGCGCAAAAAAAGATTTTACTGATTTTGTTTATGCTCTTTTTTGTTTAAGGAGGTGCAGAACCTTGCCACAGTAAAATAAATTTGGTAAT
Organism: Pediacus dermestoides; assembly: GCA_963942485.1. NCBI lineage: Eukaryota > Metazoa > Arthropoda > Insecta > Coleoptera > Cucujidae > Pediacus > Pediacus dermestoides. The sequence continues at coordinate 17,121,300 of OZ012626.1, forward strand.
TCTAAAGATAAAAAAATTCCCATTTGGTGCATACTTTCTGTCGATCACTGTAGGTCGGCGGACAAAATTTCAAAGCAGCTGTTGTACAATCAAGCAGTTTTCCATAGGCGTCGATAGTAAGGTGTTTATTTGTTTTTGTGCTAAGTTACTTGTGTGGATGCGTTAATATTTCTGTAAATTTTTTTCAATAAGATCTGAATCACCCTAATAAAGTTATTTCAAATAATGGTTTGAAAAATACAATTTAAATAAATTTACCGCGCTCATAAGAAAAAAGTAATTTTGACTTGTTACCAGTGAAGCCGTTGGGTGAAAAAAATTGTAAACTTACCTCATTACGTTCTACATACTCGTAAAAAGTGCCTTTGACATTTTTAAAAATTTTCAAAATAACTCGGAAACGATTCGGACTTTCTATCTTCAATAATAACAAAGATACTCATGTATTCCAACGACCCGTGAAACACCCTGTATATAAGATGAACCAGTGATAGCAACTGAAAGTTTGCATAGGAAGTGAATAGAAAATATTCCACATTTTCTTATTAGTGTAAGGACAAGTCTAGCTGAAACGTAAGCAACTAGTGTGCATGGCCGGCACGAGATGAATCCTGCGTTGGCTAAGATGAAATCTATAAATAGCCGTGGAGTCAGAATCCACGTGACACCAGAACACTTATGTACGTGAACATATTGTTTCAACCTGTGTCCTCTGAATAAAAGCCTATTGTATACAAAAAATTAATGTATGTAGACGTTTGGACGTATATATTTTTTTTTCAGTTGATATAATTATGGGATTTGAATTACTGAAATAGTACGTAACTTAATCAGGAGCAAAGAGGAGCAGAGCAGAAACATTCGTACAAACTTTTGTCATGGGATGGGAGACAGGGAAGAACATAAAATATTTACTAGCTTCATTTTCAGAAATATACTTTATCGAAAAGCGCGGTTTATACAAGAGGCTGGTCGATCGCTCTTTGATAATAATTTTCGTTGCTAGTTTTTCACTACCTATTATTAATTTGTCATAAGAAATCAATATCAGATGTTCAGATAATTTTTATATACCTATTACATATTTTTTAGTATCTTAATCACCTTATTACCTATTTTGCTGATCATAATGTTTATGTAAAAGCATTGATTATCGTAAAAGGCAATTTCAAGATACATATACCGGGACATTTTTTTAACTTTGAACATAGTCCCCAATAGTCCCTATGTTCAGTTTGAAAAACACCTCAATGCATGCATGTATTTAAGTAATCAAGTAACCAATTTTACGTGAAAATAGCTACTTGACAACTAAAATATATAAATGTCAAGTTGTTTGAATTATTATTGTGACAAAATAAATCAAAAACATGTATTTAACTGAAGAAAAAATACACATAATGCATATTATACCATGATAGTCAGAGCATAAGACGTTTTTTCAGTCACTTATCCCGATTATTAAAAATTTAATTAGGTAAATTAAATTAAATCAGGTGTGTGGTATAATTGGTTGCATAGCAAACCGACCACCGTGTTGGACGGAAAAGACACTCCTCATGAAACTGGATATCTTCGAAAATGATTCAGCACATAGAGTTGTACAGAAAAAACATCCCCGCATAACATTGACATTTTTACTTGACACTTTGCGGTGAAAAATCACACTGACCACACAAATAACTTCCGCATATCAGAGAGAAATGTTACCCCCACTCTTTACTCTCCGCGACTACCCTAAAAAGGCGACTTTGTTCCCACATTTCACGCAAATAAAATGGCCTTTTTGGTGCAGGTGTGAGAAAATAGTAAATACTAAAGGATTGAGGTGCATCATTTCACCCGAAGGATTAATTGATACCTCGATCCCGTGGTATATACCTACGCTATTTTTTGCACTTCCGAAGCATTTGCATGTGAAATCATTCTAATTAGACGGTATAATTATGAGACCATAATCGGAAAGTAGATTAAATTTGCAAAAAAAAACGTGAAAACCGCAGCTCGATATCTTCGTTCGTTTCAGAGTTATTGCCAAAAGAATATTTTTTAACACTTTAATTGAAGATATGATTGTTTTCATAGTTCCGTGGTCAAGCAATCCATGACAAAAAATATTTTAAAACTTTATTATGTGTAGGTTTGTCACTCATTATGCCAAGGGCCCAAAAACTACTTTAGAATTAATAAAATAACCATGGAAAACTTCGAATTTCGGCACAATAATTATTTTAATATGGTTTTTTAAAAATAAATCTAGATAGCCGTGAAACAAGATCGGCAGGTTTCCAAGGAAATTAATAAATTGGAATAGTTGTCAACTGATTTAATTCTGATAGATGTTGTGTTGACAAAAGTTTCTCCTTGATTCTTTTTGAATTTCTTCTTACCTATATCAAAATTTGTGCTCCATCCCTCAAAAATGGCTTATACCAATGCCGAGGCTTACAATATGCATACGTAAGATTCACCATTTAGATAGCCATTAAAAATAAACGGTCCGATAATTCTGTGTCCTAAAACTATGCACCACCTGTTTTGGTGATCCACTTCGCGCATCCAATGAGGATTTGTTAGTGACCAATACCTAGTGCATAAGTATTGTGTAAATTAACGATGCCACAGCTAGTACAACTGGCTTCATCAGTTCATAAAACCAGAGAGAGGAATTGAGAATTTTTGAGGGATGTAGCACAATTTTTGGTATAGACAAAAAGAAATTCAAAAAGAATCATAGTCATCAAGAAGAAACTTTTGTCAACACAACACCTATCAAAATTAAATCAGTTGACAACTATTCCAATTTATTTATCTCCTTGGAAACTTGTCGATCTTGTTTCACGGCTATCTAGATTTATTTTTAAAAAACCATATTAATAATAGTTTAATCAACAAGAGTGTTAATGAAGGCGATTACTAATCGAAACGATTTCAACGCGTGAGCGCAGCGAACACGTTAATGAGTCGAGATTATTAATCGCCTTCATTAACACTCATGTTGATTACAATATTTTTTCGTCGATCGCTCTTTATTATTATTCCAAATGAATGTTTCAATAATATAATATATTGTTGGTTACCTGGCAAATCTTAACAATGTTTTTAATGTGCATGTATGCATTAAACTGAGTTATTAATACACTCCTTTCAATACATTAACTAGACTCTTTAATAAACGATCGACGGAAAAATAATTATTGTGCCTAAATTCGAAGTTTTCCATGATTATTTTATTAATTCTAAAGTAGTTTTTGGGCCCTTGACATAATGAGTGACAAACCTACAGAAGCATAAAGTTTAAAAATATTTTTTGTCATTGATTGCTTGACAACGGAACTATGAAAACAATCATATCTTCAATGAAAGTGTTAAAAATTATTCTTTTGGCAATAACTCTGAAACGAACGAAGATATCGATTCTGACATCATAATTATACCATCTAATTTAAGTTTTTGGGATAAAATAAAAAAAAAACTGTAAATATTTTAAATTGCGCCCTCTAGCAATTTTATTAGGAACTATCGTATACCATTGGATGCGATAATTAAAAGTACCTACATTTCTCTTCCAAACAAGCTTAAGTTTACTAAAATCGAAAAAGTCGATTAGAAGTTACAGCGATTTAAATGATTACACTTTCAATAGCTTCCCCCACTCTTACTAAGGTCGGTACGCCAATGAGCCTTGAACCAAAATAATGCAGAATTGTCTAAGCTTTCTAATGATGTTACCAAATTTATACCTTAATGTGGGAATTTTCGGAGAAATTTAGAATTTTAATATTTACTTTTCAGTTGCGCCCCCTTGCGGGGAAATGCGGAGCTTAAAAATAATTTCCAGGATTTTCTCATGGCCACTTTAGTAATGAAATTTCTTTCCCTGGATTTCTATGCCCAGTAGTTCCCGAGATATGGCCGGTGGCCACCCTTAATGAAACAGCCTGTATAGAGAGCTGCATGAAAACGGCCAGAGCTGTAGGATCATTACTAGTTCTCCGATTTTCAAAATTCAAACACCAAACTAAATGGTTCAAGGCCTGCTATAACCTCACAGCAAATAATATTTTTTTGTTCAAAATGCGCCTGAGCAACGATAGTCAACTTTTTTTTTTAAATGGCAACTATAATTTTTAAATCTAATTTTGAATTCCACGAATTTTTTTGAATTAAATGATGTACCAATATCCATATCTTCATTGGTATCAAAGAAAAAAATTAAAGTTACGAAATTTTTACACATATCAAATGACTCTTGAATTTTTATCAAGTAGGCTGTGTACAGAGTCTGATGTTCAAAAATAGGTAAACGGTAGGTAAACCTCAAACCGTAAACTTATTACGTTTGTAATACCATTTTACCTATTTTTGAACATCACAGCCTACTTGATTAAACTTTAGGTGTGATTTGATATGTGTAAAAATTCGTAACTTTAATTTTTTTCTTTGATACCAATAAAGCTTGAAGATATGGATATTGGTACATCATTTAATTCAGAAAAATTCGTAGAATTCAAAATTAGATAAAAAAATTATAGTTGCCATTTAAAAAAGAAAAGTTGACTATCGTTGCTCAGAGGCATTTTGGATAAAAAAATATTATAGCAGGCTTTGAACCACTTAGTTTGGTGTTTGTATATCGGATAACTAGTAACGATCCTACAGCTCTGGCCGTTTTTCATGCAGCTCTCTGTATACATCAGAATAAAAAATTATGTAATTTTACGGAATGATAAAAAAGTTATTGAGGTGATGAGGTGCTACCATTTCCCGTGAAACACACACTGTATATATACAATATAAATATATATATACAAGTGTTAAAATCAATACACAATATACAAAATACAAATATAAGTATAAAACAAGATCACTTTAAACATATTTGACAAACTTATAAATAAGGTATACAAACCAACAAATAAACACAAGAAATACTAAACAACCACAGCCTCGAATTGATTTTAGAAAAACGAAAACATTAAAAATTACTTTTTAACTAAGCGGAGTGAGACTCCAGAAATAGAAACTTCTGCTAAAAATTTGTTGGTTCTTTTCACTTATAGTTGCGTCGATCCAGGGACACACTGTATTTACACTCGCACACAAATATTGCGAAACTAGTCAAAAAGGACTTCTTAGTCTTATCAAGAATTTATCAAAATCTCAAAGTCGTCTCAAAGTCGAAAAAATCACGATTGCAATTATACAAAATAAGAAAGTAAAATTGATTGAAACAATCTGCAATTAATTATTTAATACATCTTTCATGGACACCCTGTTTAGATAATACTTTTTATTGTTCTGCATACAACATAAATGAAACTTACACCGCAATAATAGTTCGTGTAAATATTGTTTTTATTCGATAGTAAATTTTGTCATTTTTAGAAATTCTAAGAAAACGTTCACAGTAAAGCATAAAACGTGGACATATCAATTTGCAATTTGAACAGCTATAAAATTGCTTCATACGTGTCATAAAAATATCTGATGTGTCCAGTCTATGACTATCTTATACAATTACAAAATATTAAAAGTGTCTGTTGTAGCGACTTTGGTGACTTTAGGCAACAGCCTGCGATGCCAACCGACATACCTCTATACAGGGTGATCAAAGCAACGTAAAACTTTTAAAAGGTAGGTATGTAGTATAGGCCGAAATAAGTCGAAAAGTCTTAATGAACATAGGTTCTCAAGTACAGGGTGATTCTTTTATCTGGGGAAATGCGTTTTTCTCGTAAACGACTGAAGGGAATTAAATTTTGAAAAAGTGTTATGTACCTACTGGCTGTCACTCAAAATTAGGATAGAAATATAGACTTTAATATGCTTGACGCTAGGCGTCGCGACGTTTCAAAAATTGTTTTGCCAGCAGCATACCACTTTTATTATATCATTGGAAAGGTCTTTTAATTTTGAGTATTTTTTCTAAAAACCAATTTTTTAAATTCTTATTTGTGTTCCATTGTTTATAATAATCAAGAGTTAATGGACTTGGTATTAATACATGGTGAATTCCTGCAAAACGTATGATCAAATTTTAGAGTATTGCGCCACGGCGGACAATACTTGAATCTCTGTTGTAGCAGCAGCAGCATGTAAGTCCAGTCGCCCAGTTTTCCATAGGCGCAGATAACAAATACTGTTCATTATTTTAAAGGTGTATTTTTAAATTTTTTTGCGCTATGTTACTGGTGTGGTAAATTTTTTGCGATAAGTTGTGAATCACCCTGTACACCATCGTATAAGAAAGTCATGTGCAGGACATATCAGATATTTTATCTAGTACCAATGCAAGTGGCACCTGGCTGAAGACATTTTTAGGTGTTTTAAGATTATCTTCTTTAACACTGGTTTAGAATTAAATTTGAAACATATTTTATTTCAACTTTTTTTTTAATTCCGTTCCGAGTAATTTCGAATTACATAATTGAATTTAATAAAAACACTAATAAAATCCATATCGTACAAGAAAGTCATGTGTTGGACACATCCGATACTTTCAATTCATTTTTTGGGGATATCTAGGACTTACTCTAGGTTTAAGTTAAATATCTGAAATTATGTTCTGTTCTTCATAAAATGCTGCCATAACAATGTTGCTATGAAATTCCAGCATTTTTATTGGTTGGTTACTACAAACAAATTATTCAAGATGCTGGAATTTCATAGCAACATTGTTATCGATAGCAATCTTTGTACAAACGACAATTAAGCAAATTTGTTTAAATGATTCTACAAAATTTTAACATTGCAGTAAAACGACTGTTTATTTTATTCAAACAACAATGGTAATGTTCGATATAATAAAAAGTACTTTTTAAAGGTAATAATATTATAGAAACTTCTTTTGCAATCTATTTCTTCCTTACTACAAATAAAAGCATTTTCATAGTATAAATAATAACTGGTTCTATATCTTTTATAGTTTTATTGCTACAATAATTTCAATAATCTGATACTCTGATATGAATGATAATTGATAAGAAATTGACAAGTTTTATTGATATTTTAATTGGTTTCAACAATGAATCAATAATAATATATCGTCCAGTCATACCTTTATAATTTATTTGACATTCTATTAAAATTTATGCAAATCTAGATTCTCTTATTTATATTTATAACTATTCCACTGTTATATTGATGCAGTTTTACGAGTCAACTTCAATTATAAAGATTTACATTTTGCACCAAATCAATTATTTCTATAACAATAAAAACTAAATTAAATTAGTTCAATCATTTCAAGTGAACATTTTGTATTTGCATTCGATTTACGTTACATTCATAGAAGATAGGTAGGTATTGGATATAACCATATGTACATGTAATGTATTTATTTATACCTGTGTTTAAGTATGATACTTTCTATCCAACTTTTCTTTCTAATTTTGTTTCAAATAAATAGTTCTCTAGAACAAGATAGAGGAAAAGTCCATCTAATTTTAAACGACGAGTCGATGACCTGATTTATAATTAACTGGGTTAAGTATTAAGTATTACACATTGTAGGTATCTACATTATACAGGAATCATAAGCATTGATGAATAATTGAAAATCTTCCTTGATTCTTTTCTGTTGAACTGATAAATAATTGGGAAATGAACAGTGGTTATTTAAGAATACTTATGTAGAGGGTGGACTAAATTGCGTGTTTTGATAGGGTAACTCGTTACCTATAACAGATATCGAAAAATGAACCACGGAGTCTCGATCTGTTCTTTCGAGATAAACTCAATTCTGAAGACCAAAATTAGCTGTCGTGTTTTGTTTTCGAGTTATCAAGGAAAGTTCGATTTTTCAACTTTTCGATACAAGTCTATATCTTGATTGTTTTACAATTTAAAAAAAATAGTAACACGTTCTTCAGGCACTTTTTTTGAATAATCAGATTTTCAATAAATGTATTCATTTTCAAGTTATGACATAAACTTTTGTTTTTTTAAATACAAATCATAGTTGGCTATGATTTAGTTAAAAAGACATTTTTTCTTGTTTTCAATGATATACATACATATAACATGTGGGGCCTATTCCTTTATATTAATTTTATTTTTGTTTCTATATTTTTTATAAGCTGATGTCATTTAGATTAGTAAGAATATATGAAAACAGCATTATAATTTTCTTGTCATTATTGAGCATATCGTATTAAGTATTTTTTCCACACCTGTTTAATTACCTATATGTCAATTATTCGTAATTAAATAAGTGTCAAAAAAATTATCAAATTTTAGTCTAATTTATTTATTTAATAGGTGTGGAAAACACATTGTATTACATTCGCGATTATGGGCATTATTCACTCAAATTAATTGCGCCACTCGCCTAGGGCTCGTGGGCTCAAACATCATTTTCGTGAATAATGGCTATCATAATCGCTGATATAATAATATCTATTAAGTGCAAAATGTCATATGAAAAATATAATATGTTGTAGTGTTTTATTCAATAGTAATATAATCGGGGTGATTCTATAACATTTTAATGACCGTGACTATGTAACCACTGTGGTTGTTGCTACGGTACGACGTTTTTGATTGGTAATTATCATAGCAACAACCACAGTAGTTAATAAACACGGTGGTTAGAAACTTACAGAATCGCACCCCGAATAAGTGCTTTGGATTTTCCGGTTAAATTACGAAAACTTGTTGCACAGCAACAAAGAGTGCGAAGCACGAGGTATTTTCTGTCAAACTGACACGTTAAGATAATTTTATGAATGTACACAACAGTTTATTTTATTTCATATTAATGCAAGTATTAGATCATACTAATATATAATTACAAACTAATTCTTATACAAATTTTTTTATTTATATTGTTACCATGGAAAACCTACAATTAATTTTATCGAAATTTTATCGCTGAAAAACCATGTAGGTTGGTCCAATACTGCACTATGATTGGTCGAAATTGCTATGAATAAAATTATCAAAGTAATAACAATTCTGATGCTGTGTGTTAAACTTATTTCAATCGGTATCCAGAAATAAGACAACCTAATAAATCTATTTTTGAAAGATTAAGAGAATAACGACACAAAAGCAAAACATTACTGTAGCTAATTAAAAATTCTAAGAACACATTTTCAAGTAAATATTCAAACTGATGTCCATTACTGGCAATACATAAATCACATGACACTTCGAACTGCATTATGAATGTTAGATATGGAATTAATATATTGAATAAAATTTTCTCTAAGCTCGTTAATATCATTACTGGGGTTTTTATATAAATTGCATTTAATGTGTGAAATTCACAGGCGTGAAATCAGGCGAACGATGCGGCCACTTCACTAATCTAAATGACATCAGCTTACTACTAAAAATACAGGAAATATTACGTCTTTCCGCAAAATTTGTAAATTTTTTGAAAAATAAAATAAACACAAAGGAATAGATCCCACATGTTATACAGGGTGGTTGAAATTCGAGGCACACTACAGGGATCTCTCTTATTTGAAGAGATACAGCTTCGGTTAAATTGAGGCATAGTTGCGTAAGGTGTTCAACAATGTCCTTAAAATAAATCGGAGGTATCTTGATTCGTTTCTGAAATATCTGAAAAAAACTGAAATTTCAAGATTTCTTTTTTCTCGTTTTGTGCGATTATTTGAAGAGATATCAAAACTGAAAACACATTCTCACAGCCACTTTTTATCCTACATTAAGGTAGTTTCATGCTAGAGCGAATTGCGAAATGCGAAATGCGGAAAATTATGTGATTTGCATTTTGTCTATTTTACGAAAGTTACCGGATATTCCGAACATTTTCAAGTTTTTGCGAATTTCGCATAATGTAAATCTTGGGAACGGAAAATAGAAACTGATTCTATTTTAGGCGAATTCGCAAATTATGCGCATGCTCATTTGATACTATTCATTTATTATGACAATCACAACATAACAGTATGAACTATTATATACCTAACCGGATGACTGGACTGGTTAACTTTGTTTTGTGTTGCTTCAACACCGTTCGAGATGGACGAAAGTGAAAACTTTTCATAACGTAGCAAAAAATATAAATTTGATCAAGTTGACAAACTGTTACGCGTAAGTTTAAGAACCACTAAAATTTACCAACGCATTTCGCAAATGTATGAATTACCAAAATAATCAGCGAATAAATTTTGCGAATTCACGTTTCGCATTTCGCAATTCGCTCTAGCATGAAACGGGCTTCAGGATATGCTATTAGATTTCAGATGCGATGTTTCAAAATGCTGCAACCATCATCAACTTCATTTTTAAAAAAATGATGGTTGCAGCATTTTTAAACATTACATCTGAAATCTAATAGCATATCCTACTGGAAGATAAAAAGTGGCTGTGAGAATGTGTTTTCAGTTTTTTGATATCTCTTCAAATAACCTCACAAAACGAGAAAAAAGAAATCTTGAAATGTCAGTTTTTTCAGATATTTCAGAAACCAATCAAGATACCCTCGATTTTTTTTAAGGACATTGTTGAACACCGAATTACGCAACTTTGCCATAATTTAACCGAAGCTGAATCTCTTCAAATAAGCGAGATCCCTGTAGTGTGCCTCGAATTTCAGCCACCCGTATATCATTTAATATAGGAAAACAATGTATTTTAACTAAGACATAGCCAACTATAGTTTGTATTTTAAAAAACAAAAGTTTATGTCATAACTTGAAAATGAATACATTTATTGAAAATTTGTTCTTGTCATTGCAGTATACTAAAAAAAATGCTTGAAGAACATGTTACTAATTTTTCTCTAAATTGAAAACCATCAAGATGTAGACTTGTATCGAAAAGTTGAAAAATCGAACTTTCCTTGATAACTCGAAAACAAAATTCTCCGTGGTTCATTTTTCGATACCTGTTATAGGTAACGAGTAGCCCTATCAAAACACGCAAAAACATTTGACTCTTCCACATTATGGCATGAACCCAAATGTCATTGAAATCAACATAATTAGTGAATTTGGAAATCGGAGTGATATATGTATGTAAAAGCAATGTTGTAAGCGAGAATTAGTGGTCGGGAAACTAGATTATAAGATCGTCAAAAAGCATTGATGATCTACAAAAGCTACTGACGAACGAAGGGTCAATTAACAATTTGAACAGCGTCAAAAAGGACCAATGATTGTCAAAAGATTTTGAAGATGTCGTTAATGTATTGATATTTTTCCATGGATGTTTATACACTCGTCATACTCTAACTGATTTTTGCATCGAAATAGATATACTGTATCTAGGTACTTTTAACATAAAAAATATACAGAACGTCGTACTTGTTTTAATATTTCAGAATTATATAGGAAAGTCATGTGCTGAACACATTTATAAAAGAAGTTTTTTTCCACAATAAGACATCGTAAAGTAGTAAATCTTTTCAATTATTGCTATTGTTGCTTGCACCGAAGATTAGTTTTTTTTTTTCATAATAGCCAGTGGACCACCTACAAGTGGTTTCTTATCTTTAATCGAATAAAATAAGTAATTTTTTAAGCAACACAAACACAACAAACGAACAGTTTTGTTATATTACAGTGTGGCTTGAATATCTCTGAGACCATAAAATATAAAGTGGCATAAATTATGTCTTGAATGTTGGACTTTTTATCATTTACACCATTTCTTTAGGTGCAAGTTCCTTATTTGTTAAAAGGTAGGCGAAAAAGTATTTATAACACATTCTATAAACTAGAAGCGGACTAGTTACTTCTATAGTTACTGCTGTATCAGTCTTGACGACGAATAGTTGTTATATATTTTCAAGTTTTATGATTCAATTTCATGTAAATTTATGTATTATAAATAACGGTAAATTCTCAACTAAAGTAACGACATAAATTACATAGAACATAATGTTTAAATAAGACTTTTTGTTGGTTGTTGCCTGCTTTGAATATCGACGGGTTTTGTTGTACTCACCAACTAGATCTGACTGGCATCGTGGCATCTCATAAGGTACCTACCTACTGATAAGTGTCATTAAGCTTAGTTAATATTAGAATCATAACCGAATTTATTATGGTGTTCCAACTTTTATAAAATAAAGATGAGATTCAAGTTAGTATAATAAACAATTTGGCAAAGAAATTCTGCTAATTTCAAATATAGTATACAGGTTGTTCAATTAGTGTGTGAGGTTTTCCACATATTTTTTATTAGTAACGTTAATATGAAATAATTAACACAATAATATGTTTCACAATTAAATTAAAAATATTTCAACTATACAGGGTGATCAGTAATTGCCTCACTCTGAGCATACTGTGATAAACTATACGTTTTAAGAATGACGAATTTTTTTACCACAGTGCTGTAAGTCCTTTCTTTACAAAGATATGACCAATTTTGTGAAAATAAAAGTGGCAACACTGCATTGAACATGTGAATAGGTTCGAGGAGAAAAAAAAAAGAGAAACGTTCAATATTTTATGATGCGGGAACTTGTCAAACTAATTTAGTACTGTCAATTTTATTAAAAAACTGAAACAACAATTGAAATTCATTATTAACATTTTTATGGCAATAGAAGGTATTTTACTTTATCCCAAGGCGAGCTTGAGAGGTTGCCAAACTTCAAATTTCTCTCAAATTTTATTAAATTTTAACATTTTCAATTTCTTTGTATTAGAGATTTTGTGAAAAAAATTAAACAAATCATATTGCATTTTATCCAGAGATTATAGTAGCATGAATTATTCACTTATTTTTGTCTTGGTTATTAAAATACTTAGCTTGTAACTTGGATGAGGGAAACTCTATAACTCGGAAACTAACCATCAGATTTAATTTTTCTTTGCAGATTATCCTTAATTTTAATGTGCTCTATAACGCCCTGTATTCGGAGTGCGCCAATTACTGATCACCCTGTATACCGGGTGACTTTTTAAGTTGGTACAGCACCTTTTTTTGCTTATTATTAAAGATAGAGTTTTGAAATTTTGCAGGCATACTTAGAAACATTTTTTACATCTAATCACTTTATTTTTATTTTTGTGCTGTTTTCCGTCTAACCGGAAGTGACGTCAACTTTCAATTTTCAAATGAAACACTAAATGTTACTTGACAAGTTCTGCCAAAAAAATTGGGTTTTTCAACACACATGGCTCATTATTCTAATATCGAGTACGGTGATATGTACCTGCAGTTACGTGCTTCCAACAACAGGCCAGTGGTAGCTGCTCATGCCATCAGAAGGGCGGAAGCATGTATCAATGTTGGAGGCAGAAATTTTGAACAATTACTTTGGTTACTTACTAGTCAATAAAGGTAATAAATTGAATACTTTATTTTTTTGAACAAAATCTCAAATGCTTCGGTTCATCAATTCGTCTCGGGCAACGCAAATTGCTTTTCTTTTATATCTCATCAATTCAAATTTTGCTGATGGAATTATTGCCTTCTCAATTACTCATGGAAACCTAATATAACATAATCTTAGCAACGCTTCCAACTGAGGTTCTGAAAAGTGCGAAACGTGAAACACAGTATACGCAATGTTGCCGTATTGAACAAAGTTAAGAGGTGAATATCTTGTAGTGGGTAATTTTAAAAAATGTTCTGTACATTTTTACTTACTCCAAGGGGTATCCCCTACAACACTCCGAACTCGGAATGCCTTAATTTTGAGACACCATGTATATTTTCAAAGCATAATTATGGATACATAATACTTATGTATATTTCAAAACATGATAGTTCCATAAAAACAAAAAACTTATGTAAACACACTGTGCCGATCCTATATTATCTATATGAAAAATAGAACTACGACATACACATTATGTACCTATATTGTTTATTTACTTAACCAAAATTGGGATAAATGACTTAGAAAACAAACGTGTGAATAGTAAACATAAGACAAGTTGTGAAGACAAGTTGAGCTTCTGACTCACGGTCAATTCTGTATATTGACAATTCTATTAATTGCTACTATTGTTTGTTCGGATCATAAAAGACATGCTCCTTGGATATGGTTAAAATAGATGCTGACGATCACTGCTCTGTCGTTTTGCCGACAATCTATGTCAATATTTAAAGGTGGAATTCCACAACTAGCGCCGGCGGTACAGTGTCAGCAGCCCCCCTCGTTGGCGCTTCAGGCAAAATTTTTTGAAAAGTTCAAATCTGCGTGACTTTTCCGTACAACTCAATAGGTATTATTACATCGTTTCGAATATTTCCGAATTGATACGAAGAGGCCTGATCGCACCTTGTCCCTCTTGTATCGATATAAAATAACAATTAAATTAATTCGCATTAATATTAATAAAATATCATGATTATGGGCTATGGTTTCAGTATTTTTCAAAGATATATCCACATCCTATAAGAACGTCATATTAAAAACATCAATTTTTTTCGTCTTTTAAGCCTATTTAGTTAAAAACATAAAAAAATTCAAATGCAAGTTTTCACCCTTAAATCAATTAAATATGTGATTTTTTGAGTTACATGATCTTTGTAGCCGGAATAGGAAAAAAAATAACCTAAATCGGCAGCCCTTGGTGATAAAACTGTACGTTAATTATAGGTAACAAAAAACATGGAAAAGTATTGAGTTTACTTGAGATGCAATTAACAAATCTCTTGCGTTTATTATTTAAATCTGACCTTCGAAATTTTTCTTTTCAAATTTAGTCTTAATTTTCACTCCAGAATTCGCTATTAAAATATGCAATATTTCTTGAACATCCTGTATATACACATTATATATACAAAACGTCTTTCACGCCTAAACGTTACTATAATTTGGTCATATTTTTTAGCGATTATAAAAACGTTTATGTGTTAATTGATTCCAATCTATTTGTTAAATTTAATGTAATCAATGGACCGTAATGAATTGTCGATGAGTTTAAGTTTAAGTTCAATGGGATGTGACCAGCAGCAACGACTTCCAATGACATGGTACAATATTTTGATTTTGTTTAATAGTATGATGACATCAAATTGCGTGGTTGTATCGGCGCCAATATGGTGGTACTAATAAGGTGAGTACCATCACCTGTTTCCAGTGCTAAACAACAACTGTCCTGAATTCAAAATTGTGTAGGATGATCAACTTTTAACAGTATACGGAAATTATATATTATATATTTTTTCTACAGGCGATTAAACTTTATATTATTGTAATAATTTCAAGTATTACAACTGACAAGGGCGCACCTCTATAAAATTTAGTAAGCTTTATTCCTTTTCATAGTGAAAATTACTATGGCATATTGGGTAAATCTAGATGTATTCTATTAAATAATAAAATTAAATTGTGTGTATTATGACTCACAATAAGAAAAACTTCTTTAAAATACTTACATCACGCATCATATTTCATAAATATAACTGACTACATAAATTAAAAATAAATGTATAGTTGGAATTTTATGAAATTATTCGCAATTTAGCTGCGTTACCTTTATTCTACCACCCCCATTAGTGGTTCTTCAGTGGTACTGGTACCTATAATATGTTCGAGTGATAGAGTGGGTGGTATACAGTATTTATTTAAATCGTGTGACCCTAATGACCATGCAGCAAGTGCTATAATGGAAACAATACATGATTTGAAACATTAGTGTGCAAATCAGATACTTAAGAATGAATAGGTCATAAGAACCATCGTGTGTGGTTCTCAGATGCTTGGGCCCTTATAGCCGCAAGCAGAAGACTTCTCGATGTCGCCTAAGAGTGTGCAATGGATTGTTACAGCACGATGGCTGTCGTATTATGCATGTTGTTCTTCGGTGAGATTAGGAACAGGTTATATTCAACCACTCCTCACAGCAGTCACACACAATACGTGTTTTTTCAACTTGCTCTTAAATTTACATCCAATCTGTTATTATCTGTTGATATTTGTTTAGTTTTTCTACAATGCAACGCCCTTTTATTTCTGTTTTTCGGGTATAATAGCCTTAAATTCAAATTATCTGTAGGTTTTAATGGTCTTACTAGAGACACATGCCTGCTAAATCCAATTTTTATTTTGTCCATGTTATTTTAAAGCATGCAATAGCAGCATATCGAAATGAATTAAATAAGGACAAATGAAATTATACAGGATGTTAATTAAAACCTTTATGGACTTTAGAAGGCAGTAGTAGAGATAAAACAAGAAAAAAGTTCTAGTAAACCTAGGACCCATATTCAGTCCATTTTAAGATATAAAACTTTAAACAATTTCAAATTTTAATCGTTGTTTAACTTTCATGGTTGGAATTTGGTATATTATAAACAGAAGACATACAAGGAAATATTTCTATAAATTTTTCATCATTCTAGAGGGGTTGGTTTTGATTTCTGGAGATTAGAGTTGATTTTGCTTTTCATAGTTCATCAGTTTGATTGAATCGGAATTGACATATCCAATGCAAAGACCAAATCATCGTAAGTTACATTTCCATGCACTTTGACTCAGGCACAATTCACTGGCCGATTGCGGATCGTGTTACCCATTTACAGAAAATTGAAAATATCTAATGTGTCCAGCACATGACTTTCTTATACGATGTGGGATGCGGATATACTTCTGATCTTTGGAAAATACTGAAGGCGTAGCCATAACCGTGTGCTGTCCATATTCTATGTTTTATTATTATTAACGCAAATTAATTTAATTGGTATTTTATATTGGTACAACAGGCATCATTTCGGACCTATTCGAAACGATTCAGTAAAAACTGAGTTGTAAGAAAAATTCATCCGAATTTGAATTTTTCCAAAAATTTCGTCTAAAATAAACCAATGTTAAAGAAAATAAAACTCTTCTAAATTGTTCTTTTTTAAGAACGCAAGCATCGAAATTATTATAACGAGATAACGACACATGCTGAAGGACCTCGGTCAATGACGGGATGAATTTAATAGTATTTTTACAATTTAGTTCAATAAAGTACAATAATAATTATTAAATTATATTTTTATGAAAGATAACACAAATTAACGATAAATTTTTATTGCAGCGGTTTTTATTATTCAAAAGGTTGTTTCCAAACTCGGAATTTCACAAATATTCTCCAAAAGACGGGCTTCCGTATGCTCCAATTATCAACCTTGAAGTCCAATTCACAATTCGTCTCACACTTCAAAGTGAGAGTTTGTGATTTGCAAACATTCATTTCGAAGTCCAATATTATTGCAGTATTACCATCAGGTAACTAAGTACCACTGCTATTAATACTCGATGATAAAGATTTATGCCCCATTCAACAATCGTGAAATAAATATTTAATTAATCGTTCTTACTGGTTGAAAAATATAGCGATTGACCAATAGGAGCACATAAAATTTAAATAGTACATCAAAAATTCAAAGAACAACCTTGTGGTGAATAAAATTGTTTACAACTTTTATTTAAGAAGTTTTTTTATAAAACCATTATTTGTGATGGAACTTTTTTTTTTAATTAATGCGCGGTTCCACAAACGTGTGTTAAACTCTTAATTAACTATGCATTCTCTGACTTATTTTATATTCTACGAGCTGCTATTGGTCAACCGCTAATCTATATTAAATTTCAGCCAATAAGGACATCAGTAATTATAGTGCTATTCTATCATTAAAATTTTATTTCATGTTTATGGAAATGGGCATAAGGGTTGAAATCCGTTTTCAATTTCTTTTATTACTTTAACGGCACAAACAAAAGTTGTAGTGCTCGAAATTATATAGGTAAGATTTTGTTATCAACGCCCTGCCAACAGTGCGATTAATCTTGAATATTCATTTAAACCCATGATAATGGATTTAGAAAAAAAAAAACTCACACCTAATAGTCATTTGTGTATCAAGGCCGTAAAGGTGATCTTTTTTGGTCGAATCTGTTGTTTGCGCCCGAGGCGTTAGCCGAGGCTGCAATCAGATGAGACCAAAAAAGCACTTTTGGCCGAGGTGCACACAACGTTTTTTAGGCGATCATCATGAAAGAATTAAAAAATTTGGCCACAAAACACAAAATTAATTTTTTTTTGGACATTTTGATGAAAAGTATAGTTATACCTTAGACAACTAAAAACCAAAGCAACTCCTGTCAAATTTAATATTAAACGTCACTTTTTATTTCAGTTTCTGACAGTTCTGTTCCAAAAAAGTAACATCTGACAGATGTGTACAAAAAAGTAACATTTGACTGATGTGTACAAAAAAGTAAAACTTTATGGCCGCAAAAGGCGCAATAAAATCAACGTTTTTGTAATGATCGCCTAAAAAAACAATTATGGTGGCTGTAGCACTGTACCACATCCTAAAGGTACGGTTACACGGCGCGAGAAGTGGCACTCCCGGCGTGTGAACTGTGGAGTGGCAAGTTAATGACGACCGCGTTCACACGGCCTGTGGTGGATTGACAAGCCTGTGTGATTGCTACCCCAGTTCAATTCAATACGACGCGTGCGGCGCGTTTCCTTTGAACTGTACACATTTTACCGACAATCAACGGGAAGAGACGCGCCGAGTCAAGACTGCCACGCCGGCCCGGTCACACGGCGCGTGGAGTGGCGGTTCCCGAGCCGGGAGTACCACTTCTCGCGCCGTGTAACCGTACCTTAATAGACCCCACTCTCAAAGAACACCCCTGGAAAATGTTCATACTCTTTTGACATTTTTATTGGAATAAAATTAATCAGAGAATGGTATGTATACCTACTGTGAGTTTAATACACTTTTGTGTACCTACAATTTTGTTGGAAATATTAATGAATTATGAAATTTGATTACATTCTGTTATGTTCTTTTCTAGTATCGTGGATACACATATGAACATTTTTTCGAAAATGGTCAAAACGTGTAAATGTTATTATTTCGTATACTAAAATAAAAACTCATGATAAATTCCTCAAATAATGTACAACATACTTGTGTGCATTTTCATAATTATTATCATCCATTGTTGCCACTGAAATGCTTTTGTTTACTTTCCAATTAGATACGAAAATATCCGGAGTGTCACGAAACTGAAAGTTCGAGCTTTTAATGTTCTTAAGTGGATAATATATAACTAAGACACGTATGCAATACAACGTTTTATGCACAATCAGACCATAGAGTTTTTAAATTAATATTTTGGAAATTTTTTATTTGACATTTTGAAGTGACATTTGTCATTTTATGTAAAATTAATTTTTATTAGGTAGTAGGTGTATGGAACGGTGGAATAATAGTATATTATACCTACTAAGATGCTATAATGAAAGCTATTATTCCTGAGGATGAAAATTGCAACTCGAGCGAGCGAAGCGAGGGAGTGTTGTAACATCCGAGGAAATAATAGCCATTATAGCGAGTTGTATACTATACTTTATCTATGACCAAAAACCAACTTCAATATCATTTTCCATTATAAAATGACACAACACGTACAACACTATCAGTATTTTGACAATTATTTATTTACACTGACATTTTGTTTGTCATGGTTTCCATGGCTATTTTCAATTTCGCGGAAATTGTGATTGTTATACTATTTTTTCATTGGTTTACAAGTATGGAATAATGGAATTTGTATGGAATAATGAGATTCATTATATTGCATAAACCACAAATATAATACATATATTATATATTAGTCGTAGATAAAATAAGTTTATCTACGATCCTCATGAATAATAGCTTTCATTATAGCGTCGTAGTATAATATACTATAAATGCATAACCAAATTTTTCTTAATTGAGTTTCAAATCTAAGTATAAATTAAATTTTTCCAGAGGTTGCGCTCATTTGGCAAACTTTATAAGGAACATGACATTAAGTATTTTAGAAAAAGAAAAGTGACTATTTAACTGATTCGGGCACTCGGGAATTATGCAAAAATATTTTATTTTGTGCTGTTTACCTAAGCCATGGTGGTGCAGAGGTCATGCACCTGACTATAAATCGAGGACTCCGATAGGTCGCGGTTTCGGTACCCACTAAGGCGCTAAGTGATTTAACTATTTTGCGTTGTTTTTCCTTATAAGTTTGGTTGTGTTTGTATATAAGAAAGTCATGTTTGGACAAATCAGTTATTTTAATATGAGGTAGGTACTACCATATGCTGTGAGGAGATACCCCTTCATTCAAAATGTTTTAAAATTCTGATAATTAAGTATTTTTATCCTTCGGTACATAAACTCATAAACAGCTACTTAATTAAAGTAATTTAAATCTTCAATCAACCACTCAAACTCTCAAACAAAAGTATATTTTTTATAATCTTATTTATCTCATTCACCATTCCAGTTTTAGGCAAATCGCATAAATTACATTCCAGTAAACAAAACAAAAAAATTTTATTGCAGCAATATCCGTTGTATCCGTGGAAGCCTACACTGTGTATATGCTTATTAGGAAGGGATCTTTTGTGGCACGCGTGTGACGTCACAATATTCTGTAGCGCGTGCCCCACCTTGACCAAGCCTTTATCTTGTTGCATTAAGACAAGTTTCCTAAACAGTCACTTTTATACAAGTCATTTGGGCTTAGGCTGCGTGGGATGGTGCTTTCTGAATGGTGCTGCTATCTGCTCTTGATTTAATATATTAGAACTGTTTTATTCCGTTTTTTTTATTTCTTTCAAACTAATAAAATTGTCGGTTTAAGACGAAACTAATGGACGTATTATTTATTTTATTATTTACTGGAGAAGGCCATGTTTCAAAGTTTTTATTACTGCTTGCTTTTCCAAAGTATGTATTGTGTTTGTATCGTATTGAATCGTAACAACTCATATAACAATAAAAATATGAATTATTTTGATTATTTTTGTAATGTATTTAAGATGTGGTTTTATAAAATCAATTTACGAAAATATGCGATTTTCATTGATTAGAATTGAATATGAAGATTGGTAGGTACAAAACAAGAACCTACATGTTACATAAAAACATAAGAACTTTTTTATGATAGGTTTGAATAATTTTTGCACAGATTGTTCCAAAATTTGTCTTCCAAATTAATTCTATAACAGTTCTATTCAAAACGCATTCAATTAATTTTAACGATTCCTTAATATATACAGGCTCTGTATGTGAGATAGGGGGATAGGGGTGCAGCTTATTCAATCTGACTGTCGAAAATGTTTTGAAAGTACCTATTATGTGAACAAGGCAAATTTTTCAAAAACCGCAATACCAATAAAGAAAGTCCATAGCAAATCGTAAATATAGATATCAAGAAGACTAGAAACAGAAGATCGCACTCACTGGGAAAGGGAAGGTCGATATGCGGCGAAAAGCTCCCCACTCCCAATCGTCACTCGCCATGGGCGCTGTAATGTACTGCGCAATGTCAAGCGGCTTGACGTTGTGGCGTTTGTTATAGGTTATAATAGCACTTGTGTCCGTAATAACGTCAAATATGTCAAATATTCTCAGTATAAAACAAGTCATTGTTTTGAAGGATATGAAATTATGAAACGATGGAAGGAGCACACAATAATATATTAACGTAAGAGCTTGTTGAAAATTGTAAGTACATATCGTTCGTTTGGCAGAAGACTGTCCCTACTAAAAATTCATTGTTTTTCAGGAGAAGCGTTTTAAAATATCCGTTTTATACAACAATATGTTAAACTAACGTGGTACACGCTTTAAAAAGTAGGCATCATGAGCTGCATTTAAACCTAACAATTTCATTTTTCTCATTACCTGTAACTCTTATTTCACCTTTAATTAAAATTTGTGACGGTCTTTCCCAAAAAAATTGTAAGTTTTATTTACTGACATTTGTATAAAATAAAGGAACTACGCAAAATATAAATGCAAATAAAATTTATTAGTTATAAAACTGCAGAACAAAACGATAAACAATGTACACAGTAGATGTAAACTATTTAAGCTGTAGTATAATTTATTGTAAAAGTCGAAATAGTACATAGGGACAACTAGTTTCTTCGGTATGTTCTAGGGGGCGAATAAGGAGAGTAATCCTTTCTTTTTTACTTCTGTAATACCTGCCTTATGTTTAGGAGGTTCTTCAGTGTCAATGAAGAAAAGTCAGCTAGTTGACGTCTTGTTATTTATAACATTGCTAAAAACTCTTTTTGTTCGTAAGAAGTTTTGTAGAAGAGTATTCCAGGATGATCTATTTAGTATAATAGATATTTATTTTCAAACGGCATATAACATGGTGTTATAAGACTGAGTAGGCAAGGTATAAGTTTCATTTTTATGACACCACTCTTGAACGGCGTATAAGTAGAACTTATACTCCGGCGGAGTATAAGTTATATCATTATCTGCAAAAATGTATGACAGTTGCAAAATTACTTATTAAATTGATTGTCATATTACGATTAGAATGATTCCATTTGAAAATAAAATATTGTATTTTATTCGGAGTATAAGCACTTTCATGTGACTCCGTATGGAGTTAATCCTAATAAAATAATAGATATTTATTTTATTAGGAGTATAAGCGAAACTTTTATGTGACGAAGTATGGAAGTGTAAGCGCCGAGCGGAGCGAGGAGAATTAACTCCATACGGAGTCACATGAAAGTGCTTATACTCCGAATAAAATACAATATTTTATTTTCAAATGGAATCATTCTAATCGTAATGTGACAATCAATTTAATAAGTAATTTTGCAACTGTCATACATTTTTGCAGATAATGTGTTTGTGTTATACTCCGCCGGAGTATAAGTCCTATACTTATACGCCGCTCAAGGCAAGGTATAAGTTTCATTTCTATGACACCACTCTTGAGCGGAGTATAAGTAGGATTTATACTCCGGCGGAGTATAAGTTATATTATTATCGAAACTTTTATGTGACGAAGTATGGAGGTGTAAGCGCCGAGCGGAGCGAGGAGAATTAACTCCATACGGAGTAACATAAAAGTGCTTATACTCCGAATAAAATACAATATTTTATTTTCAAATGGAATCATTCTAATCGTAATATGACAATCAATTTAATAAGTAATTTTGCAACTGTCATGCAACTGTCATACATTTTTGCAGATAATGATATAACTTATACTCCGCCGGAGTATAAGTCCTACTTATACGCCGCTCAAGAGTGGTGTCATAGAAATGAAACTTATACCTTGCCTACTCAGTCTTATAACACCATGTTATACGCCGTTTGAAAATAAATATCTATTATATCTGACATTTTTAACTGTATCTCCGTCTGAATTCTTGTACATACACGTTTTTATACCAATTTGGTTTTTTTTTTTAATGGAAGACATCTTTGTGGCACACAAAAGTTTATGTGTTAGGTATACAGGGTGCCCAGGATAAAAATGTTAAGCATGGAGATCTCACTTATTTGAAGAGATACGACTTCGGTTAAATTACAAAAATACAATACGACAAACACATTTGACATACCTGCCATAGCTTACTACATATTGACAAAAAACTGAAATTGTGTATTTCAGTTTTTATTTAATTACTCAGCTGGTAGGAAAAATATCGAGATAAAAGTTGCACATTATTAAGGCACTTTTTCAAGAACAATCCAAATATGCAATTGATATTTTTATACACCTTCAATTTTTTTCGAAAATAGCATCAACTTTGTTTTTTCTTATGGACCGTGACATGTACAGTTGGCGACACGGAATAGTTTCCAGGCATTTTTTTCCATTGTAAATTAAATCATGTTCATAGGCTCGATAACTGCTTAGTGGCATTATTAGCAGTCATACTTGTGTCACAATATTTTATGTAAAGTATTTAAAGTAAAACTCCTAGAAATTTTTTTACTGATGCTCAAAAAGGCGCAATTGTGGCACAGCCAGAAGATAGTTGGTCAAGTACACAAGTAAATGTAATCTAATGAGATCTTCGTCTGTCTCCACCACTGTCATTAAAATAAATTTTGATTTAAAAAGTCTGATTTATAATGCTAAAAAAATTAAAAAATCGCTACTTTGATCAATTTGTCTGGAAACTATTCCGTGTCGCCAACTGTACACTTCTGTTCAATTAAATAGCATACAAGTCTTGAAAGCGATTTTTGCATTTTTTTAGTTGCGTAAATTTGTCTTACATCTGTTTCCATGTTTGCAAATCAGTTTACTAGGAATCATTTACCTCCATTGATTACTTTTATTAATTATTATCAAGATTTGTTTCAAAAAAAGACAATTTTATATTAACGACAGAAAAAATAAATTGGGATTATTGAACATAAAACAACTGAAGAGATAAACTATTGCTAGTAGTTAATTCTAGCTCCATCCTTTTCAACCAACAGTGCCAATCTTCTTGGCATGGAGTGAATTAAATTCTGACAAATATTTTCGTTCAAATTCAGATTCTTCCATGCTGCTTCAATGTTGTCCCATAACTCTTCCTGATTTCTGGGACGAAAATTCCTTTTATACATTTTTTTACTTAACCATGCCCATATATTTTCTATGGGATTTATGTCTGGACTATTTGCGATACAAGTGATTAAGCGCAAAGAGAACTGTAGATTGCTTACATTCAACCGAAAGTAATGCTTTTCTAGCACTTGAACAAATTTTTAATTCTGAGAATTTAATTCGTCTAAATACCGTAGGTCTAGAGCCGGGAAAGTTAGTTGCAACTGCAGCAGCAGCGGCGCATTCAAATGGATGTTCTCTTAAAAAATTAAGCAATGCCGCATCTTGTGCGTTATTTGAAATTTTTCTCCTCCCAGACCCAACTTTTCGGCTCAAAGTATCTTGTTCTTCCCATCGTTTTTTGACTCTCAATACCGTGCTTGGATTAATTCCGAGATAAACAGCGAGTCTTCTTATTGACCAACCATCTTCTAATTTAGTAATAAGGATAGCCTTTTGGATTTCGCTTAATTGAGGGGGCATTGTAATGAACACTTCTTGAAAATTTTGAATATGTATTAACTGAATGGATATTTCGATTGTTGTATGACAGTGACATTAAAGTCAAGTTACACAAATAAATATCTGATGTGCCCAACACATGACTTTCTTATACTTACGGATAGTATCACAATAATTACTTTTCCTAAAGAAATTAAGTTAATTTCTTGTAAAAATTTTGAAGGTTTCCAGCAATTTTCAAATAGTCTCTGTCGCACTTATTGCAATACGCATAAATCTGTCCTTGTCCCACTCATTATAACCGAATTTTACGACAAAAATGTGTTTTATTTTAGATTTTTGACCTATTACTCACTTAAAAAAATCTCCCGTTATGAAATTACATTTATTTATTCATTATTATTGTTTTCGGTACCATAGAAACCAGTAAAATAAAAAAAAACTAATGGACCGGTCCTTCTGGGATTCGAACCCGGAACCCTCTGTTTGGCAGCCATATAGTGAGACACATGTCTACAACCTCGACCGTGGGATTCAAGTATCAACGCGCGCTATGAGAAATATAAAGTGTTTTAAGAATATCTAGTTTTTTTGAAATTTTTTTGACGGAATTTCAAAAAAAAGTTCAAACAAAATTTGTTCAAAATTCAATTCTAAATCAATGTTAAAGAATAAAAAAATCTCATAAATTGTTTATTTTTCAAGATATTCCTAAAAAACCTAAAAATGTCTTCAGGTAAGTGTCACTTGTTTTGGTGCTAGATGAAAAACATTGAATGTGGCACCCACAATTATATGAAATTTGAATCAAATTCGATAACTCGTTTTTGAGTTATGGTGGATACAGACAGACACACACACACACAGATAGACATCATGGCGAAAATGGTTAGAATGGATTTAGGGGCCGTCAAAACGTGTAAATCCATCAAAATCTCGAAGTCGACAAAAATCACGATTACTATACTTCCTTATACTTCGTATAAGAATGTAAAAATTGGAATCACTGTTAAGCATTCTGTAAATTCACCGAAATAAAAGCAATTTTTTAAACAAACGAAAAGCATAACATTATTTACAGATATTAGTAAAAATGTTATTCTGTGAACTCTGAACAAGGATAATTTACTTACCTCTTAAAAAAATAACTGCAAGCTCTCGAAGAAACTTTAGGAAGCAAATACGTATTATTTGTCTTAAAGTTACTTTATTATTTTAAGTTAAGATTTTGATTATCAAAAAAGTTACTAAATAATATTTTGACAATTAATTTGTTCTAATACTAGTTTTATGCAAAAAGTGTAGATATTGATGACTTATGCAAGAACTGAATTAATTCCTGCTTGACTAATTGTCAATGCAGTAAATAGAAAAACTATTAACCTAAATTTTATTATTAGTACAAATGTAGGATGAGGAATTTTGGAATGGTTTTGAAAATAAAAGTTCTTTACCATTTTTTATCAGCGATTTTTTATTATTCTCTGATCAAGTGAGAACTTCATAATAGCTGAGAGAGTACACAACCACATGAATAAAATTACATCGACTTGAACAGTGTATATGCGAATTTTTAAAACAATCTCATAATTGAAATTTTAGACATGTACAAATAAATAAAACAATTATCTTGATTCCATTGTGACAACAATTTATAATATTCATCATGTATTTTATCAAATATCACATTTACAAAAAAACAGCCTCTGATTCGAATGTTTTTTTATACATTTTTTTAAAGGTAACATCGAATATTTTGGGATATAAAAATAGATATTATGCAGTGCATTGGAAGGGAAAAAACGTGGCTCATATGAACAACAATTACTTAAACAACAGCCTCTCAACAATATTCAATTTTTTAATATATTATGTACATCAACTTAAATGTTAACTCTATTTACATTTTGTACATATCCGTTTATATAACATTAACATATGAAAGGGGAAAATTAGGCCTTTGAAGTATATTATTGTATATTTTTTTGTGTGGAAAGTCCCACTAGACACAACGTTTCTGCCAAAAATTTCCATAGATGTACTATTTTCTCCTATCCTATAGGGGCGAGAGTTGCCTTTTGTGCACTGAGGTAAGCCATTAACCAAATCGCACACTCCATAAATGAAATGCATTATTGGACTAATTGCTTATGCGGCATGGTAACTATTCAATTTTTAAAGAAATAATTTGCACATAATTACGTCAAAAATTTTCTCTTCAAAGACACTTCTTAAGGCAATTTTATGAAGGAGAAATTTTGGATTAAATTCGTTTTAGAAGCCAATAATATAGGTATAATTATGTGCGTTTGATTTTTTGGCTTTTTCTTATTTATTGACTGTTTTATATGTAAATTATTGACTTGACTTTTATACACTAATAGAGAAACTGTTAAAATAAAAAGAGATTTAAAATATATTCATAGTAGATAACTGACAATTTTTTTTATAAAAACTAGTACGGAATGTATATTAAATAGTTTAAAAATGTGTTATTTGGCAACAAGTTTAAAAAACATAACCTATCAATTAATTAATTAAAGCCATTTTGTTAACATTGTCTCTAAATTGTTAAAAAAAACTATATAAATTTTAGTGCCAATGTTGACACTAGAATAAAATAAAATATAAGATATATCAACAAATCGAAAAATTTACAAAAATAGGATTTTTAATTTTTTTTAACAAGAACAACCTTTTTAGCGAATATTATTATCCGCTATGAAAATCAGTCTGGCAGCTTAGCACTGGCTCAAATACCGCAACAGCATGTAAAATATTATATACATACATACAAACAAACACTAAGGTCAAAGTTTACACAGGGCGTCCATTAACACTCGGAAACAAAGGCTTAAAAACGTTTCAGCTAATGCTAAAGCTAATATCACGAAGAAAACCAGAAAATTTTCCGTATTTCGGGATATGTTGAATTTTTACTTTCTTAGACGAAGTAATATAGTATCTAATCGTGATTTTTATTATATTTAGTATTAGACGAAACGTTTTTTTGACTTTTGGTAAACAGTGCAGACTCTAGAAATACGCCCGATAAACTTAAAAATATATCGACACAAATGGCACAGACGTGGGGAGAAAGGGGCCACATTTATAGCCCAAGGGAGATCATATATTCAGGTCGCTAAAGTGCATCATTATAAGTCATTCAATTCGCACATAGATTATCCTTGCTGAATCCGTGCCCAAATCACAGTCTTCGCGTATAAAGAGTACACAATCGCCGGGTGACAACTCGGCGGTAGGCAATTCTCACAGCGTCGTCGTGACAACAGGAAGAGATAACCCTTCCTCACCTGTCACACTATGCATGTGAGGATGTTGGTGCGGGTGCAAATGGTGATGATGTTGCGGCTGTTGCTGCTGTTGTTGCTGTTGCGAAGCTGCGCTTTGTGTATTTGCACTGGACATTTTGCTTTCCTTCTTCATACGCTGTTTTAAATGCACTTTAGCGTGTCGTTTCTTCTCATCACTTCTAGCGAATTTTCTGCCGCACACATCGCAAGAAAATGGCTTTTCTCCTGTGTGAGTGCGAATATGGGTGGTAAGATGGTCAGAGCGCGAAAAGGACCTCATACAGATGCGACACTGAAATGGTTTTTGTCCTGTATGTATTCTGATATGCCTAGTAAGTTCATCGGAGCGAGAAAACCGACGGTCACAGTTCTCCACGGGGCAAGCGTACGGACGCTCATGTACCGGCGTTTTACTAGGGCGATTGGGATATTTCCGGGGTTTCACCGGAACTAGTTTTAGAGGAACTGGCGATTGTTGATACACTTGCGAAAGTATTTCATGTCCTTTGCTTGTTGATGGATTGTATTCGGCTAGTTGCACACCGTAACCCGCGTTCGACTGTTGTTGTTGAACATCACTAGAACAGCCCGCACTGAATGGCTCCTGTTTTGGCACTAAACTCGATGGACCCGGTACGACTAATGCACTGGTACTTTGCGGACTACCGTAGTCTTGTGTATCCCATTGGTATTTAGTAGAACTGGCAACGAGGGGTTGACCAACCCGCGAATACACCAAATCTGGTTGCATGTCCAGTTGTAAGCTGGTGGATGTTGCAGAACAACTCGGATACGATGGCGGTTGCTTTAACGCAATATTACTGGTGCAGTCCATGCTTAACATTAATTGTTCCGCTTGTGATCTATCGTCGTATGGAGTTCCAGCAGGACTAGGGGTTGCTGACGGATATTGTTGTGGGGATTGTGAGCTTCCTTGACCCAACAAACCAAACATGGCTGGATAAATTGGTTTGTCACCACTTGATAATAACCATGGATTAACTGTTGTTGGCGAATGTGCCATGCTTTGACTTAACCCCAATGGACTACCTTGCATCTGGATGTTTCCTGATAAATTTGGACTTCCTGTTGAGGGGTACACTGTTCTATGTTGCATTTTTCCCATGTTGTTATTGTTATTATTATTCGACGAATGACTGGGATACATACTTAGCGTACTATTATTTGTGTTTTCTTCTTCACGGATACTAGGACTCAAAGCGCTTTCTTGCGGTGTGCCTCTTTCTCCTATTTGACTATTCGATGGTGACTGATGTGGACTTACTGAATGTTGCTGCTGTTGTTCCAGTGACAATTCCTCTGGATCTAAAGAACCTGAAATATCAGTAAAAAATATACACTGTAACTTTCTACTTATAGTCTGTTATCTTGAAAATATAAAGCAACGGCAGCATATTATTTGAAAGCAGCTGAGTTTGTACTTAGATTACAAATATTTCATTCAAGAAAAATTATGTTAATTGAAACCTTTTCTGAATGAATGATAAGGCTAAAGGTTAAATTGAAATTCTGTAAGTAGGTATGTACAGATTGTTGTATATAAATAAGTTATAAATTCACAATATTTTAGTGTAGTATTGATTGGAATTATTAATCGAACAATTTAATGGGCATATGAGGCAAAGTAATTTAATGGTAAGGGCAATAAAGTAGTGTTAATTAATGATACTGGTGAGAGTTAATTGGTTTTAAAACAATATAAAACTTAATTCTCAATTAAATGTTAATTGAAGTCACTTGAACATGATTGGTGTAGGTACTGTATAAAAACTATTTAGTAAAGATATTTTGTTGCTTAATTTCTTATTGACATATTTGTATTTTTAAATCATTTTTAGAATGTTTGTTGTGGATCTTATCATTTTATGATTATTTCCTAATGTTTTCTGCGGTTACGCATGTTTCAAGTTGTGGAAAATTGTGAATGGGTAGATATCTTTGAATGGAAGCAATATTGATCCGCGAATAAAATTTGGCATCGAGGCAGTTCGAGTTTGGACGAGTCCACAGAGGTTGCCGAACGCATGTCACTTGTTGAAGATATTAAAACAAGAAGAAAAGAGTAAATATATCTAATTGGTTTTGGTGGAAATAATATTTGACTAAGTATAAATATGTAATATAATATTTTGAGAGGTTTGGAATCAGCACAGAAATTCGTTATAGTCATAACAGTGACGCAACGTTTATTATTAACATACACAGCGATGTAGCGAATGGCAGCAGGCAGCGGGCACCAGGTCTAAGGAATGCATAAATATAGAGATGAATATGCGATTCCGTACTGCAGAAAATGTGGACAAAAATGTGGTACACCTGTTATGCACTCACCTGTAATGGGGGGTGGTTCGACGACAGTGGAGGGTCCAAAAAACGACGGAATATCCCCCGAGGTAGTTACGGGAGTATTGAGGTCACCCGGTTGAGCCTCTGAGGGGGTTGGTTCGTCGACGGTGGTGCAAACAGCCGCAGGAATTGGACTTCCTCCACTATCAGCACTGGACCCCACGCTCTTGTAGAGGCACGTGTCGAAGCTTAGTACGTTGAAGTGATGGGCGGCGGCGGCAGCCGCCGACTCTGTTAGGAGGAAGGCCGACGCGTGGTGGTGATGGTGGTGGTGATGCTGTGCTGGCAGCGTGTCCAAGCCGTCCATGATCATGTTGACCGACGGGTTGGAAATATTTGGCCCGCCTACCACAGAAACAGGGCTTGTAGCGCTTGTTGGCACTACGGACGTTTTCTTGTCACCACTCGTGTCGAGGGTGCACTCTGGGGTGACAAGAAGCCCGCACAAGAGCGCGCGCGGTCAAGGAAAATTGTGAATTAGTAACACAACCTATTTCTTTGAGAGTTGCTCACTGACTAGTCGCGGCGCGAGCGCGGTATTACTTTTATGAATGGAGCATCTGTTCCATATTTGGAAGTCACAATCAAGGGGTAAGCCAATAGGAGAAGAGACTGCCGCCTGTCCCCTCCATTTATGCCCCACCGCCACACAACGTAAGTGACGTCGCTGTGACGTCATTCCGCGCTTATTGCTCGATATTCTCTTCAAGGCTTACTAAAGCTCCACCACACCATTTCTCTAATTTGAATATATACTAATATCACAGGTGCTAAATTAATGCCCAATTTTACACCCTAAATCGATTTTTTCACCTGTTTAAATTTGACAATCTGAATTGAGGTATAAAAAATTTTCTGTAGACACCAAGAAAAGTTTCAAAAGTTTAATGTACAATATTTTATAAACAATAACCCACTGCAGTAATATATATTTTCAAAGATTTATTCTGTAATATTGATTTTGAAATATTACACACTTTACCATTTATCTAAAAAAAATTATAGACTACAATATGAAACGGATATCAAAGGGAAGAAACGAATGTTTAGGTATTACCTAGGTTA
Source organism: Pediacus dermestoides (assembly GCA_963942485.1). Taxonomy (NCBI): domain Eukaryota; kingdom Metazoa; phylum Arthropoda; class Insecta; order Coleoptera; family Cucujidae; genus Pediacus; species Pediacus dermestoides. Next base: position 17,152,812 of record OZ012626.1, read on the forward strand.
AAGTTGTAGTAAAAGTGAGAAACAATATATTTAAGAAAATGAAAAATAATCCTTGATTTTCTGTAACTAAATAATTGTTTCAGTTTAAAATAGATCTAAGGCATATATTTAACTATACATATATAATTATATATACCTATAAGTAATTAACTATGGACATATAGGTATATTTATGTATAAATTTATTTATTTATTTTATAATATGTTATGAACAAAATTAAACTTAGGTATAAATATATGATTGTATTAGGAAAAATCTAAAAAGTGTACCTATAGGTACCACTAAACTACCGTTTATTATAATTTGATAAAAAATAATGTATTAACTTTACCTATAATACAAATAAAATATTACTTATTAGTAAGTACATTAAATTTGAAAATGACATTTCCTGAAAATATTGAGACACATGTTATGTGGAAGAGAAATAGATAGATTAGCAAATCTTAATAATAATACATAAAATAAGAATCTAAGCTTTTGTGTGCCTAATTGCTTACAACTCAAGTTGTAAGTTGAAAAATTTAGTTTTTTGTTATACTCATAGGTAATAAGTATGTATGTTTTTCATTGCTATATTTAAAATATTCACTAAAGTATTTTGGTAAAATTTCGTGCTTTCAAGCTATAGTGTTAAATTTAAACGCCAGTGTGTTTATCATTCGTTAAAAATCGAGTTAAAAACAATAAACACTGGGCTTATCGTTTACCGTCGCTTTCTAACAGAATTAACAATGCCCATGGACATTAGGTAAGTGTATAAATGTACCTATTCCTTATTTTTGCAAAAATATCTTGTGACAAAATGAACGTGTGAACCATTTAAAATTCTCATGGTAAATTTAGACTTGGGTAACAAAATAATAACACGTACTATTTTTGAAAAACATCTGTTACCATGTTTAAAAATATATCGTCGGACAACAGCATCACTCGCACAGATTATCATATATCAGCTGGTCAAGATTAACATTTGTGATTCGAACCACTAAACTACCGATTATTATAATTACATCATTCATTAATAGGTACCTATGCAGTCTTACTGGTACATATGTCTTAGAAAATTGATTACTGAACTACAAGAAATAATTGAAATAGTTTTTACGTTACATAAGAAACCATCCATAATATGAAGAATATTGTGTGCGCCCCGCGTTCAAGGATATTTACCCTATGACGTCAGTTCATTCATGAAAATTCTCCCCTCCAACACACCATCCATGGCGACGCTCGTTGTTATCCCCTCTGTTGCTACCCCGATTGTCCCTACATTTTCCCTTAATTCACTGATATTTCAGTTTAGTTTTCTCCCTATCGGATTGCACAACATCAATCATAAATTACTCATTTACAATTTTAAATAGATAATTAAATATCTATACCCTAGACTGAAATAAATCGAACGTAAGTATTACAAATTAAAATACATATTTGGAACGAAGTATTCACATTTTTATATGTAAAAATGTAGGTAGGATATGAGATACAGTATTACTTATAGGTACCTACATATGTCGAGTAATATGTATAAGTAGAAAATGTACACATGAATGAAAGAGGCATGTTGGTTGGTAATAACATATTTTCTTGTATATTCTTAATGCAATCGTACCTACCATTCATTACTTGTAAATTAATAAGGAACTTGCATAATTTCCAACGCCTACCAGACTAATATAATTATTGCTTTATTTTAATATTGCCTTTTTGGGTTTAGCCTTATATAATAATATTACACGTACATACACAACACACATATTGATTTTTTCCTTAGCTACTTGGAACCCACGTTTATTTTGATCGCCAACGCTTTCTGCTACGTCACACAAAAATCTCCACTTGTTGATTGTTGATTATTTTACCAAAATAATAATAACTTTATAATTATTTTATTTATCTAACCATAGATTTTATGTTCGAAAAATATATTTTAATAATATTTCATTTATTGAATGATCCATGTACCTACCTATCTTCCTATCTATGTATTAGAAGTATATATACCGAAAGATCAAATATGTGTACTACCTAGGTAAGTACTTTTTACATTTAAGCAATACAGGATGTCTGAGAACTATAAAACTAAAATTGAAAGAAAAACAGTCGAGGTTTCAACGATGCACAAATTATAAGGGATTTTTAGTTAACTAACCACAAGAAGTTTGTTAATTGCTTGATTGCTTCCTTAGGCAACTCCGCGATTGTAGCTTGGCCTCTGAGATGAGTACAAGACACAGCTCAACAAGTCTACAAGAATGATCAGCCGCGCATAACTCATCAGGGGATTGTTTAGTTTGGACAGAGACGTGAAAATGTTTTAGTACGCTAGTATACTTACAGTTTCAATAAAATTCAGAACGCACTGTGATATTAATCAAAAAGTAAATCAAAATGCCACTAAACAAATTTAAACTTTATTACTTTCCTTTCAAGCACAATGATATTTTATAATTAATTTAATTATAAAAACACGCAATTTGTATGTAGGTAATGTATTAAATATAAATTATGTACCACAAGCACTTTTCTGGAGATTGTATTGATGTTTCAACGCGTGGCCTATGACCATCAGTCAGTGTCCATGTCCATATAAATGCGGATTCGCGGTTTAGAACAGTATCAATTTTATGTGATGCAGATTATTATTATTATTGTCAAAATTGTCTGAATGTGACAAAATGTCCTCCAAAAATAAGTTTTTTCTATATATTAGTGTATACATATGTATGTTACGGTAAAACTGTACATTCGGCAAATGTGCACATTTTCCGGTAAAAGTGAACTTTTACCGATGTACAGGGTGTCCCATTTTCGACACTTTTAGGGGGTATTGGCGTTATTATCAAAGATAGAGTGTTGCGGTTTTCACCTTCCTCGTCTACTTTTTTACGAAACGAAAGATTCCGGGGTCAAATTTGTCATGGCTCTCTTAGTTTTTAATCTATAGAGTAATTCTGAAAATTTTTGTTTTTTATGCGTCTACTCATCAAAAAGGTGAAAACTGACCTTGATAGAGTTTTTTACGTAGAATTCAGTGGCGTAGGAAGTTTTTGTGTAATCTGCGATCATCCCGTCAGAAATAGTGTGGTGTTTAATAAATAAAATGTGTAGTTTTCGGCAAGAAGAAATGTTGCTCCATGCAGTATTATTGGACAAACAACATCAACAACGCAATAAGCAAATGCTCCTAATAATTTCATCTCTGCAGCAATTCCATCCCACATTTTATTTTTTATCCGTACATTCTTGTAATCAGGCTGTGACAGATCAAATAATACACTATACTTTTTCATGTATTCTATTAATTTTTCAGTGAAATCCATATTTTAAATTAACGTGATCAGCAATCAAACTCAACCTGCAGCGTTTGAACGCCATCGCCGACTATCCCGCGATTGATCGCAGCACTAGCCGCTATTATCGCGAGCAGGTCGCACCAAGTTGGTGCGGATACATTTGTTTATTAAAGATGAGTCCGATCGCCAACACCATCGCTATCGAAATCGTGGTCGCGATCGCGTATATGTTTTTCTCCGCTTTAAGATACTAGTTACTTAAAATTTGCGAAATATTTATATTTTTCCAAAAATTTGACAAATGTGGACTTCTAAGAACAGAAAACACAGAAAAACACTGTTTGAGAAAAATTAGTATATTATAAACCAAGCGGAGAAAGCTCATATTATAGCCGAGCATACATTTCACTGCAGAGGCGCTAGCCGGGCAATAGAAGGTATGCGAGGCAATTAGTAGGCTTTCGCCGCCGTGTATTATATACTTTTTTTTTCAAGCTTTTAATTAGAATATTTCTTTGAGATTTTGTAACATCATTTTTAGGTTAAGTTCAAATGACAGTTTACACCACGGATATGTATTACTGGATAAGCATTCCCATTAACGAAAGTTGAAGCAAATTGAAACTGCGCATCTGTACCTTGGAGATTGCGCACTAGTATACTCGATTTGAGCGGGACTGTTCGAAAAGTTGAGATGAAGTTAACTGATCTGCATTTTTATTCCCAATATGTACTTAGATTTTGTTTGCAAACGCTTGTTGTAGCTTCAGTGGCAATAATGATAATAAAGTAATCTCGATGTACACCAATCATCAGTGAATCGTTTATACAATTGTTCGCACTTAGTTTTCGACTTATCTGGCAAAAGTGAAGATACCATATTTGCAGCAGCTTCTTCAATTTCTAAAGCCAGGTTGTCTGTTTCTAAATCATTCACTAATGTATCGGGTGTTCATTTAAATTTCACCTCAAAGTTGGCATTGAAGAGTTGATTATGAATGAACTGACGCGTTATTTCATTCATAAACTACTTTTCAACGGCCACTGGAGGTGAATTTTTAATGAACACCCGATAGGTACAATACTCCACTATTTTCACAAAACTTGAGAATTTCACTGCTGTTTATAACAAATTTGACTGGTTACCATAACACTGACAAAACTCATCGTGTGTTGGATCCTTGATTTTGAGTAAAAAATTATAAAATTGGATTTCATTTTAAATTATTCTCAATTTTGGGCAGTCGTAGATAAAATTTTGTATACTATACGTGGGCTAGAGCATATTACAGTACCTCGTGTGATTACAGATGACTTGGTCTACGACCTCTTCATTTGCAATTCTTCACACTCGTATTACTATAATAATGCTTCTATCCCACTAATAGTATAAATAACTATTGCTAAAGGAAAATTTCGAAATATCTCCTAAAGGTCGTAAATTATAAAGTTTAGGTAGATAGGTATAGGGAATACTTAACAAAATAATTAGACAATTTAATACGAGTATACAGGGTGTTCCAAAAAAAGGGTAACAGTTTTTAAGGGTATGTAGTATGGGCCGAAACAATTCGAAAAGTCTTAATAAACATAGGTCCGTAAATTTACAGTTACGGAAATATGAGCCTTTTCATGTTTCTACTACTTTAGTTAAGAAGAGCAGGAAGGCCTGTTGTATGGCCTGCGAGATCACCTCCATACGGGTTTCCTCTTTGGGGTTATTTAAAAAAATTTGTATATATCGTTCTTGTAAATAACCTGGACGAATTAAGACAGAGGATTGATCTAGGCGTGTAAACAATTCGGCAAACGGCGGGAATTTTAGAAAAAACCCGGATTTTTTTATAACGACGATGCACTGCTTGCACCGAAATGTAGGGAGGACACTTTGAACATCTTCTTTAAATTATTTTTAGGTAATTTAGTTATTTTGTCGCAAAATCTATTACAAAAAAAAGTATTAGAAACATGAAATCGCTAATATTTTCGTAACCGTAGATTTGCGGACCTATGTTTTTTATGACTTTTCGACTTGTTTCGGCCCATACTACATACATTTAAATATTTTACCCTTTTTTTTGAACACCCTGTATACTTTACGATTTAGGAAAAAAATCTACAGAAAAGTATTGATTTTAGGTAGGTATAGGAAATGGTGAATGAAAAGAAAATATAATTCTGTACAACACAGAGAAAAAATGTATAGGGCGTTGCAACTGAAAAAATAAAGTATTCACTGTTTCAAGATTGTATTAACAATACACGACAAACGCCTTCCAAAAGATAATACCTATTATTAGTTTTATAAATCTTTTTTTCGATTACCACTTCCTAAAGAAGGCCGTTTTGTGTCAGTTCCAATCCGTCAAAAGCATTACTTTTTTGCATACTATGCAGAAATAGTTATTTATACAACATGTATCTAAAGCGAGATTTTTCTTGCACGGTGAAAAAGTTTAAAAACCGAGCCGAAAGCGAGTTTTTTAAATCTCAGTATGCAAAAAAGTAATGCTTTTGACGGATGGGAATTGTCACAAAACGGGCTTCTTTAGAAAATTATAATCGAAAAAAAATATCTTTGCATAGTGTGCAAAAAAGTAACACTTTTGACGTATCTCACTGTCACATAACGGCCTTCTATAGAAAGTGAGTTCACAATTTTGAAATGATGTTGATGGTTTTTAATCTCTTTAGGAGTGGTAATCGAAAAAATTATGTATACAACTCGTATCTAAAGCTTTTTTTGCACTTGTGAGAATTAAAAAACTCGCCTTCGGTTCGGTTTTTAAACTTTCTCACCGTGCAAAAATATCCCGCTTTAGATACATGTTGTATAATAAATAGTTATTTATGATACAAGTGTTAAAAGTAAGATTTTATTTTGAGAGTGGGGAAGATTGCGGAACGAGCTCAGCGAGTGGAGCAACCCTACGAACAAAATAAACTAAAAATGAGTTCCAACGCAAATCCAATAGAAGAACATTCCAAAATATGTAAGTCTTCCAGTTTTCCACGCTTGAGCTCATTACTTGATAATAAAGGCAATGTTAAGTCATATAACCTAACCTCACATTTTGCTTTAAACACTGGTGTTAAAAGTAAATCACGTGATTTACTTTTAACGCGTTTTAAATTTAATATGACACTTTTAATTGCAGTGAGCCGCGTAGAAAATTCAATTTTTACTAACGTTTGTAGAAAAATAACTTTTTTTTTTCAAGCGTATAATAATTTCGATAATAATATACCTTAATACTGCATTGTTATTTAAGTTATGCAAACTTAGTACTGAATTGTTTTTGATCTTGAAAATGTATCTCTAGGATTAACAATAAAGGCGATATGGAAGCACAGTTACCAGAAGTTTAACCTCGCTAAGTTTTCGATATCATTCATTGCTTCCGCTAGTGTATCCTCGTTTTCAAACAATAGTCCTAAACTACATTCTCGACTGATAAATTAATAGTTACGGACCTTGATACGTAATATAATATAGAAGTTAATTTTCTAATAAACAGTCGGATTAAAGTAAATGAAGTAAATATAACTTTTTTACGTATTTTTATCGTAACTTTCTTAGTTTTTGTTATTTTGTTCAACTCAGTCACCCTCCCGTAAGTAGGCCGCTGAACCATATTAACTATGTCATAAAACAATAGACTTATAGATTGCTTAGAGATTAATTACCCAACCAAATTTCAGATCTCTATTTTAAACCGTTTTAGAGATATACCTAAAAAATAAATTGAAAAAATGATGTTTAACTTAGAAATGCAGAGTTCTAAGACCCATTTTTTAAAAGAACATTCACGTATTTTTGAGTTTTGGGTGATTTTAATATTTTTAATTTATGACTAGAACTATGTTGAAATTGCTTTTAAGACGCTTAATCTGTTTGGAACTATTGATATAAAGGATTCATTGAATTTTGGATTGAATTGGAATTATAAGAAGAAGGACTCCAGTAAAACTTGAATCCTAATTGAAATATAAATTGTTATTATTTTGATTTACTGTATGTTCAATTGGTAATTGTGTATCTATTTTTAACTTTAACGAGAATAATTGTAAGCTCATACTAGAAAAAATGCACAATATTCCATTGTGAACTAGCTATAAATATTAATGTCACTAAATATCGATTTATTTTATTTATAGCTAGTACTTTTACGTGTGCGTATGTAGCTAATAATATTTACTATTAATAATAAATTTCGCTCTTGAAGGTTTTTTTAGTAATAAACTAATTCTTTTCATTTTCTCATTCGTGTATATCTACTTATCTACATATTTGTGGTTACATTACATTATTGACATAAATTATAATAAAATAAAATTAAAAAAAATTATGTAGTTAATAGAGAAAATCTGAAAATGAGATTGTATTAGGCGTCATTAATAATTGTAACTAGTAATTAAGTGGTCCATATCGATATGTACAAACAACAGCAATTTACGTATAGAAGACCGAAAGAAGAAGATTACGCCCAAGGGTGTAATCTTCCTTTCAGCCTGAGGTACGTACATCGTTTTACGCACAACTCAATCTGAATTTCATTGGATTTTTTCTTATTCAATTCAAATTAATTTGACAGCATTGTTTGACGGTGAAAAAATTTTTTTAAGACTTTTCAGCACATTTAGTCTACTTTTATTATTGTTTGTGCATGGAAAAAATACTACTCATATGATACATGTTCATGGTGATTTTATTCTCTTTCTACTTCTCACCAAATAAAATGACATTTAAGTACACCTATAAGAATATCATAAATATAGCTATTCTTGTACTTATAAAAAAACCTATCAGTGTCCTTTTTGAAATTATGTTGAAAGTGCCAAAAAAAAAATTATCAACTTATATAAAATAAAAAGGCTTCTTGTCTATTTTTAATTTGGTTATTTTTTTCTAAAATAAAAGAAAGATTGGAATACTTATCTTTAAAAAATAAGGCCAGCATTTCATAAAGATATTTTCAGTAACGAGATTTATTTTTGTTCAGTCTAGTTTGACCATTTTTGGGTCAATGTCGTATTACCGTATACCTACTACTAAGTACTAAATCATCTTTACATGTATCCCTGTAAGCAGGATTTAATAGTTAAATACCCACTGCAGGGTGCTAAACAAGCCATTTTTAAATCATGAAAATGGAGAAATGCATTCTCTATTTATAACATTTAAGTTAAATTCTTGTTTGTGATTATATTAAATCATTTAACATAATCACAAACAAGAATTGTCTTTCCATTCGTGCTTACTTGAAGCCTATATCTTTGGCGGTTTTAATATAAAAACATTCGTATGAGTATTCTCAAGCGACTTCAAAATCGCTAGACAAATGGATTCATAAGCTTACAGCATTTGACAAAAACAAAATTTACGTGTACTGAAACTGATGTGAACTCTGTATCTCATTAAGGAATAATATTCAATATTTAGATTCACTGGTATCAACGACACTCTGGAAATTAGCTTTTTATAATAAACAAACAGTAAATCTTTGAACATTTCAAACAAAATTCCTAGGAACTTTTAAAGTGGGCTCTACACGCTCAGTTAATCGTTGATGAGAGTAATTATGGGTGGTTTGTACTCTCAACGAGTTCTGGGTAAAAGTTAACTGTGCAAAGTTAGGTCGTACGGAGCATGTAGTTATTTTTTCATCCATTTTTGATTTCTTATTTTAAACTTTTAATCTTCCATAGACATGAAAACTGCTGTCGATCTTGTAGAATTTCCACTCGGTTGATTATTTTGATGTTTTGTTCGATGTCCGATCGGACAACCAATGCATACTAACTTCAAACTGGATCACTTGATTTAAGTAAGTTTAAAAGAAAAAGGAAGAGAATATCACTTTGGAAAGTACCAGGAAGAAGTAATAAGACGACGTGCAGGCATATATAAAAGTAATGAGACATAGAATATGGAGAAGCTTGTATAAGGACAACTGGTGGAGGAAAATTGTTGTGAGTCTGAAGAGAAGAAGTACTGAATATTTCTGATAAGATCAAAATATTTCATAAAATGATAAAATAGTATACTTAAATGATAATTTTGAAATAATTTCGAAAGTGAGTTGCTTGGTAACCTAAAAGAAACTTTACATGACGAAACTTGTAACAAAATTTTAAAAATGTATCAATGTTGGAGTGACTGAACTTTGACTACGAATGGTATTCGAGGTACAATTTAAGGAATAAAGTACTTTTGAAAAATCATACTTTGGTTGTTTTTTTTGAACAGTACATAATTCTCAATGGAAGGTCAATATTGAAAATAAAAGTGTCAACAAATACAGTAAAAGCTCACAACCCGGTTTGACGATAGTTTTCTAGGTTCTTAAAAAAAACCTTGAACAAATTCACTTCTCTTATGGATATACATTCGTTTTTAAAAAGTTGGACTTCCACCATGAGACAGATTACAGAGTAAGTGTAATAAACTTTATGTGAAACTGATGGGAACGCCACTGTGAAATAAGTGCAGGAAATGAGAAAAAAATTGCAAGCACTATCTGCAAAAAGAATCCACAGTGCAGTGGCTCTAACAAAGACATTATGTTAAAATTATTCCAGTTTTTGACAATGTACCCCTGAAGATTTTCTAAAAGTGTTTTTTGTTTGCTTCTCATGAGTTTGTTTGGAGGGGAGGAGAGGATGTGCAATGCCTAATTCATTTCTTCAAAGAAGAAAAGATGATTGAGGTTGTCCATACAGAGTACCTATAAGGGTTGAATACGAGCCCGTATCCTTGAAGACAGGACATGGAGATGGGAAAAGAACGAGTGATAGTAAATGACGACGCTTCAGTATACTAAAGTTTCATTGGTCCATTTGTTTATCTTACATGTTGTGGGAAATAGTGCATTTTACAAGACATGAAAATGGGTTTCACAAAAGCTTCATTGTCAAACGCAACTTTCTATTTTTTCATAGTGGTAACATTGCTTGCCATTAATTTGAAAAGATGTGTGGGTAACGCAGCGTCAAAAGTCAAGGCCAACCTCACAAAATTGTAGAAAAGAAAATAGTGGATTTTTAAACATTTTATTATTATTTTTTCGGAAGTAAATCATTTATCTGATTGGGCTCTTTTTCTTAGTATTATGGTACCATGGATCAAAATATTTTTGAAAACAAAGAAAATTGTTAATTTAATATTGTCATACTACTTTATGTTGTTAAAAAAATGCGAGTGCCTTGAAAAACAGTTTATTAAGTGGGGTTTCAGGCTGCCTGCTCTTTGTCTAGGTTTGCTTTTAATTTTGAAGAGTACCAAATTTTAATATTGGAATAAACGATGTGTATGTAGAACAGCGGTTCATGTAGACTTCGGATTTTTTTCCATCCATAAAATGAAATAAATTTGGCGCATATCTGCTTTATATCCATCATTTACTACAAGTGTCACTAACTTTATAACTGACATGGTAAAACAATTCGAATAACAATAAAAAATGGCGTTGCTAAAGTTAGCACCTTCTTGGTTAGCACAGTGTAATTATCTAGATAAGTAATTATGGTTACCTAATAAGGACGTTTATCTTTGCCTATTAGAACGTACCATGTGGTGGCCATCAGAAAGTGAACGATTCCGTAGTGTTTTTCAATTCTTTTGTGTGGATTTAAAACATGTGAAGTTTTGGACCAGGAAACTCCAACGTCTTTTCACGCAGACTAATACTAGATCTTCTGTTCTTTATTTATTGTCAACCGTTTTCATTTCTAATTAATTTCTTTGACGAAACTCTTAAATTCTTATCAAAATTTTCAGATGTTTTCGGATTGAGAGTCGTCTAATATGGTCGGGGAAGTTATCGATATATTCGTTTTGAATCCGTGTGACGTTTTTATTGTATTATACATATTATAATGAATATGTTATGTAAACACAGAAAATATCATATTTATTCAGATTTCCAAATTCTTTGACTATTATACGAAAAATAGAAACAAGTAGAGCAGGAAGTTAACATAAATTTATAATTTATTATCATTTGACACATGAACACATGGGTAAGATGAAGCATTGTTTTCCAAAACCAGTTTTTCAAGACACCCTCAAATTTCTATCAAAATAAGCACGTATGACGTTTTCATGGCAATACAGAATCAACGATTTGTTTTTGTTTTAAGTAATATTTTCGTCATGGCACGCTAAGATTTTCAGAGATTATTGAAAAAAAATTTAACGGTCGAATTTTATTTAAAACATGACATGTGGCATATTAAACTACTTGAAAAAATAAATAACTTGTGTATTGCCAATAAGAAAAAATGAAATTTGATTTGTAACCAGTTGGAGAAAAAAAATTGAAAATTACAAGATTCAATTCTACATAAAAAGTGCCTGTATTATGTTAAAACTATTTCTTGATATGATTACAAATAAAGAAGTTATGAGTATTTTTAAAATGTATAAAAATTTTTCGTCTTTCCATAATAATTGCTCCATAAAAAGTAGCAGCTTTTCAGAGTTGCAATTACCATTACTTATGTGGTTGCATATATGTATACCATACTTCCATACTTCAAATGATATGAAATTTTATTTGTTTTTATGAATTAAGTTATGCCTGTCAAATTGAAATGGTATATTCAGTGTACTGTATTGAAACCACAAAAGTAAAGAATTTACGAAAAAAATTACTCCTAATTTGCAAATTTGACTTATAATAGATTAAATAAATTCGATTATTCTCAAAATTACAAGTACCTAATAGTACTTATATTATATACTAAGGGCCGGTTGTATAAAAATTTAATCGCGAGATAATCCTCCAAAAAGGATAAACTGCCATAGAAACGATTGTTGATTACAATTGTCACTATAGATATTTTGGAGGATAAAAATTTAACACCGCGATTAAATTTTTATACAACCGGCCCTAAGGGATTGAGGTGCATCATTTCATTCCTGAGGGTGAATTGAATTTCATGAGCGAGCAAAACGAACGAGGGAAATAATTCACCCGAAGGATTAAATGATACCTCAATCCCGTGGTGTATACTCGTACGTTATTTTTTGTACTTCCGAAGCATTTGCATGTGAAATCATTCTAAATTTATGCTTGTCAAAGTGACAAACGTGTCGGCAACAACAATAAAATACTGTCCAAAATGACAAAAAATACTTGTGTAACCTAGCAATGTAAATTTAATCCCTTGGGATTAAATAGGTCACCTCAGTCCCTGTAAAGAGGGATTAAATTAGCACATTTCATCCCGGAACTGCCAAAAATTTTTATTAAGGTAGGTAGGTATATTATGAGATTATTTTCGGAATACCCTATATGTAAAATTAATGTATACAATAATTTTCAGTATTCAGTATTAATTTATATAGTTTAATAGTTTATTGGTAAGCTGTTATGTTAATAACAATAAAAAACATGGTGAGTTGGATATTTGAATCCGTAAATCTACACATTTCACAAGGTTCCATGAGGTTCATTTTTCGAAATAGGTTGAGAAAAAAACCTGTGCAGGTTTAAGATAAAGTTACATATTTAAATTTCAACCATAAAATTCAGTCCACCATAGAAAGAAATTCTTTAATTAAAATGTCAGATGATGTCAGATTGGTTTTTGATACGTGTTCGTACTAAGTATCAATAGATATTGATTAAATTCATATTGATTGTTTGTCGTAATAGATTATACACCCCATATAGATACTCAGGTATGTGAAAATCACCCTTACAATAAATATAACAGGTAAAAACCAAATTCGTTTAATGGGAACCTGAATTTTCTTTAATAGTATAATATTTTGGTGTAAAACACAAGGATTTTATATGGCAAAAGTCCAAAATTCAATGGTTTATTTAATCTAGATTGTCACCTGCTGTACATTATCACTTGTGTTGGGCAACAACAGTAACATAAATTAAAAAAATTTCCTTAAATGTACGTTAAACGTATAGATATAAAGTACTCTTATTTATAAAAAGTATAATATAACTTTTTAAATTTCCCTGAATATGTATGTAATGTAAGTAGGTACCTAATTTTATTCTTGAGAACTAATCGTTAATACATTAGGCCTAATGATATGATTTGTGACTTCTTTGAATTAAGTTGTTTCCTTTTAGAGTAGGTATATTTTATAGGAGTATATCTTAGAGTCTATAGGTGCATTAGATGATTCAAGTGATAGTCAAGCATTTCATGACATGTGAGCATATAGTGCGCGGAAAAAGTGACGCTGCGATCGCTGAAGGTAATAGGTTACAATTAGTTATTATAGATTAAAGTGATGGAGGGTGTTTTATAAAGGTGTTAAGGAGTGTTGGTTGCGTAGATTGAATCTGTGTTTTGAGACACACCTGAGGCTGAGGGTCCAGCAAGCCACATAGCCACAAGATCATCCACACTGGTTGGTGGTGGTGGTTGTGCGGGTGCGTGATGTTGTCCATGATGATGTCCATATCCATGAGCACCGTAGTAGTACGGTGGGGTTGCAAAGGCGTCCAATAGTCTGCCACGGCCCTCGGTGGGTTGCGTAGGCCGCGGTCCATCTAACAACAACTGCTGTACTTGTAGAATATCAACAAACTCGTCACCACCTGTTGCACTGGTCTCACGGGGCACCCTGTTTTCACTTTGTTCCCTTCGCATCGTCAAAGTTAACATTTTGGTGGGGCTCGGCTACGGAGATCAACCCCGTTGCCATGCTTAGCTACACTGCACCACTCGCGCACTGTACTGCTCCGTCTTGGACATGAATGAACGCTTGGGAACGACATGTAAGCTCTGCTGGTATCGCCCGCCAACGTCTAACGCCTCTGCTTTTCGACGTCACGCACGTCGTCATGGAACCCCCAGGATCCCTTTCTTTCGATGCTCGGCCTCGAACCTAACCTAAGCTACCTTCTGGCCTGCTGTCGATCTTCCGAAACAAAATTGCCCACTCGCTACACGAGGTTTTGGCACACTTCTTGTAACGTCATCGACGCAGGCCTCTCCAACTCCCGGTAAGGTAGCGTTTTATTATAGTTGTGTCGACGCGATCGCGTGATGTCATTGTTGCTGCTGCTGTCTGCTGCTCGTACGACTCGCTGTTCTTGCTGCTGCTATGAGATGTGTGCTATTTTAACCACCACGCATATCCAGAAAATATTAGAACTTTTGCCAACAATTTACGTTTAATGTACAGTCAAGTGGCTAAAAATAAAGGTGGACTCATCTCTAATAGACCAATGTAATTAATGGCATCATTGGTAAATTATTATTTACAACAGACACGTATTCGTTCATTTTTATCATATACTATTTTAAATATGACTACCACCGACGTATTTCATACATAAACAAAAACAGTCTAAATTTAAAACCGCTACTTTTCTAATTTTTTGTTCCAGAAATAACTTTTCTCTCAATAGTTTCACTTCAAGTGTTGGACCTATTCGTAAATTTGGAACCAACAGATGACACCTCACACTTTATAATTCACATATAGAATAACTATATAGAGGAATAATACTAACTGTAGGTCGATAGGTGCAGGTCAATAAATAGCCAATCGATTTATTGTTGTATGTATTTTAAATTTTCTGTCACGTATTGTTAGTACATACCAGTATACATTTCTACTAAAAACGGAGGATATAGAAATCTAGAGAACTGCATCAGCTTTGTGATTGTTAAAAGATAAATTTAAAACCAATATAAAATGTTTTTGATACCCAAATTTGGCAACTTAAATGACAACACAAGTCATATTGGATATCGTTGAAAACACAAAAAGGACTTTCATATTTAAGAATTTGACCACATTAATTATCTTGAAAAAGAAACAATTTAGAAGATTGTTTTATTCTTTAACATTTGTTTAGAGTTAAATTTTGAACATATTTTGCTCCAACTTTTTTGAAAGTCCGGCAAAAATTTCTACCGAAAGCTTGCGTATAGACTCGAAGTATTTTTGATAAAATTATTATTTTTTCCGGATATTACTGAATTAAGTAATACGAAGAGACCCGATATACAGGGTGTTTCGTAACTTGACAGCCAAAATTAAATGTCGTGTGTAAAATCGAATTCTAAACATAAAACAAAGAATAATTTTTTTCTAAAGATCTTTTTTTTGCTTCGCGCGAACACCCTGTATAAATGTATATATATTCGGAAAGCAAAAAAAGATCTTTAAAATGAGATCAAAGCCAACTATGGTTTCCATTTAAAAAAACATATGTTTGGGTTCTGTAGCAAAATCTAGTAGCCTTGGAAAAATTTGATTTCATAATTCGTAATCTACATAAAAAACTGGACCAATAATGTTTTTACAGTTTTTAAAAATATTCATAAATAAAGAAGTTATGACGCTTCATCGAAATCGTCGAAATGTCAAATTTGACTTATATCTCTAAAATGGCAAGAGATATCTGAATCTGGTTAGCGGCATTAAATTTATAATTAAAATCGGTCCCATGAGTGCGATATTACTTTCTTTCTATCTAGTGTGGAAATAGGTGTAACCCCCCAAAAGACATCAAAAATGCCCCACCCTGTACTTCTTTATGTTTTCATTTGCGTGCAAAAAGTGTGTAAAATGTGGAAAATTTTTTCCGCACTAATTTTTCGTACTAGTTTTTCAAAAGCCTACTTTCAAATTCGATTAACTTGTCAGAAAAAACGTCATTCCACACTTTCGTAGAAAAATTAATTTGCATTAATATTATAAAATATCGGATGTCAGCAATTGATTATTTCTTACGGCTTTCCAAAGATCATGATTATCCGTATCGTGTAAGAAAGTCCTGTGTTGGACACATCAATTATTTTTTTCTAATGGAATCATTTTTAAAGTAAATTTTACAAAAAGTCGATGGTTATTCTCACCAATTGAGATTTCAAAGTTGGACGTGAAGGGGATGGACTAAAAAACATTTTATAATGGATGCATGAACAAATATAATAAGGACCAGAAAGTCCGTATGCCGAGTTATAAGCAGCCGTGGCTGAAATGACGGCGCCTATGTCAGTCGTTGCGTAGTCGCACTGCGCATCAGTCTGGCTCCCACACGCTGCCAGAGAGAAAAAGACAGACTGATACGCAGTGACACTACGCTCGAAAGTTTAACTGACATAGCCGCCGTTTCCGTGCCACCCTCGTGCCACCCTCGAGTTTCCCGTCCTTATTATATATGTTCCTGAATGGATGTTTTACAAAATTCATCATTCATTCATCACAATAATATATCACACATTGACATTTTTACTAGTGCTTCGTCCGTGATCAAATTATTTTATGACGAAAAAGTCCTAAAAAAATATTAAAATTTCGGTAAAACGTTTATAGATAATTTATTCAAAATTTGATTTGCGTACATGTGCATGTGCATTTTTAAATACATATACAGAAAAAAGTAGAATTTTATTAAAAAACTTTGCTTATAAATGTTTTATAATAAAGATGCAGAGTGTCACAGTTTAAAATAAAAACTCGTTTTCTAAACATAACTTCTAAACCATTCGATCGATTTCTATTAAATGTCGCATACCGAGTAACGTAGTACATTTCTAGATAATGATGGTTTCATTAATAAAAAAATTCTCCAGTAGCGTAGATACTGGGGGACCGTTCCACTTTTCCCCTCCAATCTTCGACGCCACTGATAATATTGCGAAGAAAATTCAATTTTTGGATTATCTGTTCAATTTAGAGAAAATAGTTACTCTTTAGAAATTTTAATTTAGGGTTTTGCTTTTGAGATATTTGAGTTTGAAGGTTTGGAAACACAACATCAAATGCTGTGCTGAATTAACGAAAATTTCGAATAAGTTCTCAAAATAGGCTTCGATACATTGTCGAGCTCTTTTAGCCACGGAATTAATCGCTGCCAAGACTTGATGGCAATTTTCCGGATTTTCCAGGCCTAAGCGAAATTTTCTTTAATTCAGCACAGCATTTGATGTTGTGTTTCCCAACCTTCAAACTCAAATATCCCAACAATGAAACCTTAAATTTAAATTTGTCAAGAGTAACTATTTTCTCTAAATTAAACAGACAATCCAAAAATTAAATTTTTCTCGCAATATATCCAGTGGCGTCGAAGATTGGAGGGAAAAAAAGGAATAGTCCCCCAGTACCTACGCCACTGGAGATTATTTTATAAATGTCCTCATGTCATCATTACCTAAAAATGTACTACATTACTCTGTGTGTGAACTTTAATGAAAATCGATCGAGTGGTTTAGAAGTTATTTAAAAAAAAACGCGTTTTTATTTTAAACTTTGACACCCTGTATCTTTGTTATAATAGTAATTTGTATAACTAGCCTTGAAACTAGAGTTTTGCGAGTGCGAGTAGGGTTTGCGAGCAGAGGCCGTAGGCCGAGGCCCGCAACTACGAGTACTCGCAAAACAGTTTCAAGGCGTGTAATACACACTATTTTTTGTGCCGAAGTTTATTTAAATAAATAAAATTTACAAAATATTTGTTTAAATATTTGGTATTAGGGATTTTTTTTATATTGGTAACACGCGATACTTAAAATTGACACTGACAGTAGTAGCCGAATGACAGAAATAATAATCCGTTTCTATGGAAAATACAAATTTTCTTTATGATTTCAATGATGCCAATCGATAAACTAAAAATTCCTAGTTTTTGCCGGTCTAGCCCGGCAAAACATGAATTTCCAGCCGATTTATACGAATGCAAAATGACTAATGCCAACCTGAGGCACAAAAAACATTTTTTAGCAAAGTTTTTAAATGAAAGTCTACTTTTTTCTTGATGCTCTATCACCTCCTAAAATTAATGACGTTTAACCTGGACCACCCTGTATGTACGTATAGGGAAATACCAACTAGCCGACTGTTAAGACAAGGACAGAGAGCAGAGCCCGGTGTATGAGCGTACGTCGCTCCCCGTCTCACGCAGTCGTTAGACTAGTTGGCATTTCCTATTCGATAGATTCCGGGCGTGTAGACTGCAGCATCATCATATTTTTCATAGTTTCCATATGGTATTTTGAACTTTTTAGATGAAACATTCAAAACGATATACTCAACAATTACAAGAAAATGATAATACCGTTTTTCTAATACATGCACGAAAATGGCCACTTTGTTTGCGTGAAATGTAGGTTAGTCATATTAGACAAAAAAAAGGGTTTTGTCGGGAAAAATTACCATCTGGTTCAATTTTTGTGTACAGCTTCGCTCCGTCATTATAAACATTGGGTCAAAAGTCCCTATGTGTGCGACACGAGCTTAATTTTTCATTTGGTAATTAGTCTGCAGATATATAGGGTTTTGCGAATATCTCCGTAAGATTTGCAGTCATGCCAAAAAGACCCATTATAACATTTGTAGAGTATAAAATTCACCACAAAAAACGTCCCGTATTGGTTCACAATGGTTTTTGCGCTAGCGCTTTGTTAATTTACGGCGCGCATGACATTGTTTAAACATGATTATTATTTATTTATTATTTGCAACATGCAATGACTTCTGCGATAAACACGATCGGATTCCTCAAACATACCCTTAGATGCAAACTTACACAGTTACAAGTGCAAAAAAAAACTTTAGATACAAGTTCTATACATAATTTTTTCGATTACCACCCCTAAAGAGATTAAAAACCATCAACATCATTTCAAAATTGTGAACTCGTAGAAGGCCATTACCGGGTGATCATTTCAATTTCAGCTCTAGTTATCCATGGAAATTTAAGTCATGACTTTGATTAACTCACACAAACAAACAAATTAATTGAAATGTCAACTTTATGAACTGTCAGTAGTAAACAATAAATAGTAAACTATAAATAGTAAACTAATCAAAGTCATGACATCAATTTCCATGGATAACTAGAGCTGAAGTTGAAATGATCACCCGGTATGTAATGCTTTTGACGGATGGGAACTGTCACAAAACGGCCTTCTTTAGGAAGTGGTAATCGAAAAATTACTTTTTTATTCGTCCAGTATTTCAGAAAGGAAGCATTTTTGAATGACTGTTCATGCGACATTTTAGACTTAATTTTGTTACTGGAATCTATTGTATTACGGAGTTCCAATATTTCTGAGTATGTATAGGGTGTCATAAACCTAAACCCATATAAAGTTAATTTTCAAAGGTTGGGTTAAAGCAAATTAAACAAGAATAGTTTCTTGTATTTTGGTCTTATCTTTCGTAATTTTGAATATTTATTTGATAATTTTAATTTAGTAAAAAAATATGACAAAAAATCTGGGTCACTATCTCATAAATTACGCCACTGAATAATATTTGTTATATGTAACAGAAACACCGTAGATTATAGCTTAATTAAAGACACCAAATTTCAGAGGTATATCTTGATATCGTTTATATCATTTTCTATACATAATTACTTAACGTACCAAAAATTAAAATACAAATTAATATTTGGCGAATAAAAATTGAAGGACAAAAATATAACTTTTCGTAGCTCGAACGTTAATTTTTGTACGTTAATTGATTGTGAATGTGGCGTCTTAAAATGAATATTACTAGACTGTTAAAGTCTAACTACCGAGCCAACTACTGAAACCGTCGTCACCCTGTATAATTCTTTGGTAGTATTAATAATAATATATGATAAGTAATGAATGAAAAGCACATAGCCACGTGGATTATCTGTACTAATAAGTTGTTATTCCTTTACAAAGTTATTTACGTTCCATTACAATTTGGTGATGAGTTAGTAAAACGACAAGTAAAGATCAGAGTTCCTACATGAAACGAATCAATATTTTTATTGTTTTTATATTTTATTTCGAATACTTAACTGATGATGATATAACTGTCAATTTTAATGAACGTTATTTGTTCATAATTGCATTGCTTTTATCGTTTGTAATTAGTTCCTATAAAAAGAGAAATATTAAAACATGAGTGTACTTTTGCTTAACTTCATCAGTCGCCTTTGTATGTACCTATTGATATTTTATATGATCTATAAACTAATAACTGCGCTTATAAAATTAGTATCACCTATTAATTTACGGGTAATATAAATAAGCAAATTCAGTAACCAAGATATTATTTAAAATTATATTTAAAACCCGGTGCCCATTTATAAATACGGGGTGTGTCCCGACGAATTGACAGTAGACATAACACTACGACTGAATATAATTTAAATATGAAAATGGCCACACGACCATCGTACAAACTGATCTTTTTAATGAATATATTGAAGACTTTCTAGTACCTACTTCCAGTTATACCGGGATAGACACTAACTTTTTTTTTTAAATAGAACACCTGAGGTACGAGCGTTGAGCGGTACGAGTATATAATATTATTACATGTTTGTATTCTACATTTCATTTTAGATGACATAGTTACACAGGTCCTGTGTCCTTCTTAGTTAACGGTATTCGAGTAGTTCGTATTTTATTTATTTCTCTGTTAAATATTACAAGCAGGAACATATATAATAAGGACGGGAAACTCGGTTATGTCGGTTAAACTTTCGAGCTAGTCTTTTTCTCTCTGGCAGCGTGTGGGAGCCAGACTAATGCGCAGTGCGACTACGCAACGACCGACATAGGCGCCGTCAATTCAGCCACGCCTATAGTTCGGCATACGGACATTCTGGTCCTTATTATTGTATATGTTCCTGATTACAAGTTTCAATAGTGAAAACTTGATTTTTTCAGATGAAACAATCTGTACATTTTTACTTTCTTATACGAAGTAATAAGAAAGTAAATATAGTAATTGTGATTTTTTTCGACTTCAAGATTTTGATGGATTTACACGTTTTGAGGGCCCCTGAATCCATTTTGACCATTTTCGCCATGATGTCTGTCTGTCTGTCTGTATCCACGATAACTCAAAAACGACTTATCCGATTAGATTCAAACTTCATATTTAAGAGTTTGAACAAAATTGTGGGTGCCACATTAAATCTTTTTCATCTAGCACCAACACAAGTGGTACTTACCTGAAGACATTTTTAGATTTTTTAGGAATATCTTGAAAAACAAACCATTTACGAGATTTTTTTTATTCTTTAACATTGATTTAATTTTCAACAAATTTTGTTTGAACTATTTTTTTATATTCCCTGAAAAAATTTCAAAAAACGAGATATTCCTTATATTTCTCATTTTTTTTTTTTTTTTTTTTTTTTTTTTTTTTTCTCTCAAATTTAGGTATTTTATTAAACTTGAACATTTTCAATTTCTTTGTATTAGAGGTTTTGTGAAAAAAATTGAAGAAATCATATTATTTACCCTGCATAAGCTAATTTTACTAGTAATACATCAGTTTTTCTTTAGACTTTCTACTTTACAACTTTAATATATTTTATGTCAAAAATATTTAAGATATTAATATTTTTGTAGAATAAAATTAGAGGTAACAGATTAAATTTAATTCTTTTAGTACGACTACAAGTATAGTACTTACCTAAAGACATTTATATTTAGCATTAAACTTTGAACATATAGGTACCTATTTTAGCCTCACTTTTTTTTGAAATTTATTAAAAACAGCCGGAGTTTTTTAATTTTATCTGTGAATTTTTCGAGACATTTTTTTGTACAACACAATGTTGTAGAAATGTTTTCGAATATTTCAGAATCGATATGAAGACACCCGAATTCACCCTGTTTTACCGATGTAATAAAGCAGTATGTACTTAATTAAAGTAACCTAAATAACATGTCGAATAATTATTGGCTACATATACACATCATATATTTTTTTGACAATTTAGAGCATCTTTTGAACGAGTTTTTGAATACTAGCAAATGAACACTATTTTCCGAATATTTTTCCTAATCGATAAGAAGATACTGAACAGTGAACACACACTACTGTAAAGTAGGTAATTATTAAATTAATATGAATATCGAATGTGGACGTAGAGCACATATGATTATTGGCTACCGCTTCAGTATATTTTTTGTACTTCAATGTTAAAAAATATCAAATTCATTGTTTCCAATCATTTTTTATACGAATTTAATTCGAATAAGTCGAGAATAAAGACTTCAAACAATTTTATGTGCCCTGTTTAAGAAAATCATGTGGTGGATACATCAGATTTTTTACAGAACGATTTAACTACATTATTTTAAAACGTTTCTTTACAAATGTGTCAATTGTAATTTTTGCACTACTTAAATTCAAGATTCGTTGCATATTTTCTGAGAAGTAGTACCTATGTTTCATTCATGTTCTTAAATTAAGAAATAGGTATTAATTGGGAAAAAGTCAAGATAGTAACGATAATTGTTTATCACATTTACTACAAATAATTTTTCTTTAAAAATGCATTACGTTTTATTTAATAACCTGTCACTATCGTATTATTTAAGACTTACCGCTTAATCATTTAGCAATTACAGCTATCGTAATCTAACTATTTTTACAATTATATTTATAAAACTACATGGCAATAAAATAATATACCTATTTTAAAATAAAAATAATATGCGTAGGTAAAGTAAAATTTTACTAATTTTTATTTTAACGAATATCATCATTCTCATGTCTTCTGAAAAAATATGTTGAGATGCCAATAACTATTCTTAATCTATGGTTCTTGGTACAATAGAATCATCATATCTACCAAAAAATAATGAGAATTGGCATCAATGCATAATGCAAGCAGGAGATCTTAAAAAAATCTTGGGCTCTGTAGATCAAAAGTATACAGGGTGTCTTAAAATTAGCCTGGCAAAATGTACCAGCTGATTCTACGTTCAAAAATAATGCAAAAAGTTTTAATAAATATAGGTTAAAAAATGCTTCCTAAGGAGGCTACAGCCCCCCGAAAGAGGGACCCCAAAGAGGAGTTTTCTGTAATATCTTTGCAACTGTTTGAGGTAGATTCATGAAATTTAGTGAGTTTGAAGCTTTTATAATTTACCACATATTTCTTTTTCCAATTTCCAGAAATTTTGCCAGGGGCGTCACACACAAGGTTGGTGTTGGTTATATTATGCCCCATATTTTTAGAGGGGATAATTATTAAATTTTTTATATCAAATTATAAAACATGGTTTATTTTTACACAAAAAAGGTAGTCTCAGTCGATCTTTGTATCTTGAACCGTTTTCGAGTAAAATCGTTTTGAAAAAATCACGTCCATGAAAACTGCACTAATAAAAATAAAATCACAAAACTAAAATTTATCAAAAGTAGAGAATGGATTAAAATTTATAGGTATTTATGACTTCGTTTAGCATTTCTTTGTCAAATAATAATAAAAATAAAATATCAAAATCAAAATTTTTTTTTTCAATTTTGTGATTATTTTTATTAGTGTAGTTTTTATGGACGTGACTTCTTCAAAACGATTTTACTCGAAAACGGTTCAAGATTCAAAGATCGACTGAGACGATCTTTTTTGTCTAAAAATAAACCAAGTTTCATAATTTGATATAAAAAATTTACAAATTATCCACATAAAAAATATGGGGCATAATTTACCCAGCACCCAGCCTGTATGTGACGCCCCTGGCAAAATTTCTGAAAATTGAAAAAAGAAATATGTGACCAATTATCAGCTGGTTTATTTTGGAGCGCTAATTTTGGGACATCCTGTATATCTACTCTAAAGACTACATGAAGTGTTATCGGGAAAGTTCAAAAATGTATTGAGCAAAAAGCAATGTTTTTAAACATTTATTGTGTTAGATAAATATATACTAATTGAGTATGAGTACATATTTATAACATTTTTTCTTCACTATTTTATATGATTTACCTAAACATGTTTCTAAGATGTAGGTATTTTCATCATTTTCTGTTTATTATAGATTATTTTTAGGTGGAGGTTGGTCATGATGTATTAACAAATTTTTGTTCTCAAATAAATTTCCTTTTAAAATATTCAATTTCCCATATAAAAAAGTTATTTTTGGAATATCCCGAAAACCACATGTTCAGATGTTTTTTTAACTGCCTTTGTAGCTCCAATAATAACGGAGTTAGCAATGGTGAATCGATAACTTTTGCACATGGTGTACTTGTCTAAGAAAATTAAATATAACAATGCTATGAGACTTAGGTAGCTTATCAAATAAATAATTTGAATAAAAAACAAGAAAAATATGTACCTACAGTTATTTTGTTAAAATCATAAAAATTTATTCAAATTTTAGAATAAATACTGGATTTATAAATGTTAGGTTTTTACATAATAATGGTACCTACCTCGACAACCTAAAAATATAAAAAAAATTGAGACTTCATTTTAATCATCAATGAATATTTTGAACACCATCATAAATTTTAAATTACATTACAGATTTTTTATTAATGTCGCTTATTATGAATTTTTGCAATTCGAGAACTTGTCTTGCATATTTTATAATTTCACATTTAGATAATTTTTGAAATGTAATAATATATCTGCGACATAAAACAATGTACACATTCATTTAATATAGATTACATCCATTATCTTTTAGCTACAGCTATCGGAACGGAATTACTGGAAGTTTATTTTCCGGGAAGCAAGATGAGATTGTTTTTAGAAAATAATACAAACGAAATAAGAGTACAGCATCAACAGATGTTGGAATTTTATATTTTAATTGTTAGTTGCTATTTTAAAAACAAATTATTCATAAAAATAGTGACATATTTAAATTTTAATAATAATAACAAAAACATAACATGGATTGTTTTGGTTTAATAGATGAAACAGAAAGAATGTTACATTTATGTCATAATGTAAGGCAATTAAGTTGTATGTTTACGCTAATAACGATTGACGAGGCAGGTCCAACCTGTCCATCAGTGAACAAGATTCTAAACTGAATCGCTTACGAAAATGACGTTTAACCAAATATGGATAAATGGTTTTGGTTCTTGTTAATGGTACCCAAGTGGTGATGAGTTCTGCCTGCCTCCGGCACCATACATTATTTATATCCTATAAATACGAAAGAAGGAAAACCACAATCTTATGTTTACTAATTCTAATTGTAAGGCTAACGTTCCAAAACATATTTTATGATAATCGTTTATATGCTTACGAAACACAAAAACTATTTCGAATTAATTGTATTGGGCATGTTAACAAGAACATTAATGACATTATTTTATGTAAGTACTTTGTATTCTTATACAAATGAAGATGATTATGTATGATTTAACACATACAGGGTGTTTTTAATCAAAGAAAACAAATAATATCACTAAATATAGATCTCAAAATATAAAGACTCAAGTATAAGTACTCTTTAGTTCAAATGGCCTTTCTTACTAGTATTCTATTCTATTCTATCTTGAAAAACAAACCATTTGTAGAATTTTTCTATTTTTTAACATTGATTTAGAATTAGATTAATTAAATATACTGTGTGGCTGAAATTCAGTTTCCAGTATGGGAATCTCGTTTATTATGACAGAGAGAGTGATAGATAGTAAATTTAAAAAAAGCAACGCTGCTAAATTTAGTATGTTCCAGTATAATCCGAAGAAATTTAGATTATCATGTCTGCTGTATAATTTTTTTATATTTTGATTATAATTCATTAATGAAGCACTCTGGCTGTAATTAATTTAACCATCGACCAACGATATTTTGACTTAATAATATCATCCGTATTGACCCTGCGTTCGTCAGTAGGCTCACATATTTAAATCCAGAAAAATAAATTGGTAATGATTTATGTATTATATTATTTAACATAAAATGATTGTTATAAATATTTACGAATCGTGTAAATTATTAACATAAAACCTTGCTAAGGTTAAACCTTGGTTGAGTACTCTCTTCCTCCAATGTCGTATCATTATAAGTAATTGCATATTATATAAGAAAAACTTTATTTAATGTGTTGCACGTAATTATTATCTATACGTGACACTTCGGGAATATAATTTAAAATGTGAAGTAATTGTAACAATAAACGATTATTTAAATGTCAAAATTATATTAAAATAATTTATCCTATTTTAGACCCACATGATCTATACTTATAGCTCCGCAAATACGGGCGTAAAGTGGACTTTATGGCCCGGTTAATATAAAATTGCTAAGCAACGATTGCGGCTGCGAACGATATTTGCCATTGTGTTAAGATAAAAACAAATTGTTAATTTTGATGTATTTAGGACGTATCGGCACAGCTGTCACAAACTTGCCGGAAATATTAAATATTTTTTAATGTATTAGAAACTAAAATAGAACAGTGGCGTAGATAGGGGATTTAGGGGATTAATCCCCCCCCAGCGATCTTCGATACATCTAAGTGACAAATACAACCAATTTTTCTAAATACTAAGGGAATGTTGAAAGCCCGACGAAGGAGGGCTTTAAACATTCCCTCATGCCATATAATCTATTGAATATGCCCCTAATACATAAATAACTATTAAACTAAGTGATATGTTGAGGGTTTAGATTAAAGATTGGTGACTTCATGACTTGTTGATCTCAAATAGAATATCTACTAGAAATTATTTAAAAATGTATACCTGCCAAAACAAAGTTCTTTTCTTATACATACAGTTTACTAGTAATAAAAATTATTGTTAACGGCTATACATCCCGTAGTGACGTAATAAAATTATTGTAGTAGAAAACGGTTGCTACAGAGCAAATTAACGAAAGAACAAATAGTAGAATAACAACAGCAACAGATTCTTATAGAGATCAGACACTCATGGAGATTCAATCGCTAGGTCCAGAGAGTTACTCGACTGCGAATGTCAAGTCAGTTCGCATCTCCTGTATTTAAGTACCTATATCTATCCTTGGTTCTGCAGGTCTTCTTTTCTTGGTCTCCATTTTTCCATTTTCATTTTCACTTATCAAAATGTAATGAGTTAGTAAACAGTTGTGGTATACTGAAATGTAATGGGTTAGTTTAGTGAAACAGATTATTGACGTTTTTACATTATAGACATCTGGCTCTCAATGTTGGCAATGTCTGATTCCTGATGAGCCGTAAGATAAAAGTTACGAAATATTAACGGTATTTCCCCATAAAACAAATAAAAAATTTCAACTTTCAAGTTTATTTTACAATACCTACTTATTTTTGTTTGTATAGGTATAAGGTTCGTATACACAACTAACAAAAGCGCGAATTTCGAAATATCGATTTTCTTAACATTCATATTAGGTACTATTAATATTATTGTGACGGGTAGTAACTCTCAAAAATTTGACAGTGTTCCACTTAGTTACGTATTGATATCTAATGGTCTTAATGAAAATTAAAAAAAAGTTTATTTTATGAGAAACACCCGTGAACGCATCGACCACATTTCGTCAAAAGAGGCTGGAAAGTCAACACTATAGTTAGTCTCCATCGCTATCTCATATCAGGGCCAAAAAGTCGTCGGGAATACTAACCGAGTGGTATACTCGTACATACGTATGTACAGGGTGTCCAGATTTCGTTGTAATTGCGGGATATCTCGCTTACTAGCAGAGATAGGGGGTTATGAAAAAACCGTTGACGGCATCTTTCGTTTCACAAAAAAGTAGCAACGTGTCGCGAAAACCGCATCTCTCTATCTCTGCTAGTAAGCCAGATACCCCGCATTTACAACTAAATCTGGACACCCTGTACAATTGGGAAATAAAATAAATATAGTTTACATGGTTATTAATTTAGTTAGCTGTTATTTAAATTTTTTGTCATTCAATGCGCAATAAGTTTCTCATTCCACTGATACCTAAATATTTTTTCTAGGCCGAATTGGCGAGCAGGAATTCAGAACAATGTGCGTATTTGAAAACGGGCACTCTGTATGTATTTATATCTATTTATTAATTTTAATAAGACAAACCAATCGATTATGAAATCCTTTTATAGTTAAGAATTATGCATGAACGAATTCGAATGAGAAAATCAATCGAGGTATTCGTAAAAACGCGCTACAAGCTCTCTATCTCTCTTTTACTACGCGCATCCAACTTATAGCGAAGGATAGGATAGTAGCAATAGAAGGTATTGTATACAGGGATATTCATGCACAGTTTTTGCAGTACATTGGGGGTATACCCCCAAGATACTGCACAAATTAGCCAGATTTAGAGAGAGAGCGGCAGCAAGCGAGACCGGCGATATGGTAGGGCACACACTAGCTAGCACGCTGTCGCGTGTTGGTCGCCGGCTTGGCCCAACTGTGCATGAATATCCCTGTATGCGCATAAGTGAAAATAGCTAAAAATCGCACAACATAATAACAGCTTATGTGGCCAGACCTTAACAGATATATGTGTCACCAACAAGAATAGTAGGTACTCTAAAAAATTCGTACTTTTGATAATGTTTAATAAATAATAACTAAGTATTTCGGTAAGTCTTTTTTAGTTACAGTCAAATGGTCAAACTTGATTCAGAGACCATTTTAAAATGTAAAATTGTTATAAAATATCGAAGAGGAAAAAAATTACGATTATACAGGGTGACTGAAATTCCGTTTCCAGCATATGTATAATACTTTCTTATACTCGGCGTAAGTACCTAGATGATAGAAAAAAATTGCGAACACACAGCTTAACTATCACCCATAGAAAATAATTTTCTGGTATGTACGAAGCCTTTGTATGGTTTTTTAAACTTTCAATAGGCCATTAATCCCTTTATTTGTAGCTGTTGACCACAACGGATTATAAGTTTGTATGATATAGTAAGCTTGATTTAATTTAAGACAACTGTAACATTTTCTCGACAACAAAAGTATCGTTGAAGCGTACCGGCAATTTATGAAGTGTGCAATTCGTATTTGCCTTTGCCGGATACATAAATTTACTTACTGGATGTAGGTACTACCACTACCACCTTTCAATACAAACAATATGGCATTATGTTCAAAAGAAGTTATAAACAAGAATTATTCAATCACTTGCTACAAGTAACTTAGTAGGTACTGAGTCTAATCCACACAATCATAATGTACATTTTTAAAAAATCAACACAATAGAAGTTAACGATTTATGAAGTTTTTCTAAATTAATAATTAAATAAATAAATAAATGTATAATAAAAATAGTCTTTATAAATGAATACACATATAATATTCACTTTTCAATTTTAATACAATCAACATCTGATTAATTTTATAATTATTAATAACATGCTGATATTACATCATAAAAAATTTAATGATGACAATGCGGTTACGATCCCATATTTTAAAAAGCTCATGTATTTTTGTCAGTTCATTTAGGATACAACATATTGAAATTTTATGGATTCACTTACGCCATACAATTTATTTCTGGTAATAAATGAAATTGATTAAAAACCAATATTTTTTATGGTTTTGGAATACTTTTTATCTGTAATGCACCTGCTGCATTTTTATTTTCAATTGAAAATGTAATATTTATATTTCAGTTAGATTCTTTTAATTTATAAGTAATTAATAAACCCTGGTAAACATACAGGCGGGGAATTTGAAAGTCCTTTTTTTCCAAATATATGACCATTTTTTCGAAAATAAAAGTGGCAACACTGGATTCATTAAACATGTGAATAAGTTCTGATTAGATGTTATAGTCATTGTTTTAACGAAGATATTAGAAGAATTTTTTGAATATTAGTAACTGAAAATAATTAAACTTATCTATGAAAAAGAGTAACAACTGAAAATTAGAAAATATGTTTATTATTCAATTAATATGAAAATTTTAAAGTAGGAACAATAACAAAAACATTAATAAGAAATAGATAAATAATAACGGTAAACTCATAGTAGGTGTTCAAAATGAGTTCTTTCCGTTTCAATACAGAGCCTTGCTCGACGTATTTAATTTGTCTGCACATTTACCAGCATGTTACCACCAATAGTGGCTACTGCATTGTGGGTTCCTTCTACAAGTTGTTTTAATTTCCCCTACAAAAAAATCAGAAGATCCTGCAGGTTGCAGGCCATGCTACAGTACCTCCTTGCCCGATCCATCTATTATTGAAAGTGGTATCACATCCCTCACAAACTATTCGGCCACAATGAGCGGGGGCTCCATCCATTTGTAACCACATGTTTGCCAAATAGCTTTACAAAAAATTCAGAAATGTGTCAGTGTTCACCTTTTCTGCAGGAACAAATTAAATCTATTACCTAAATGGTGACTAATAATACTAAAACGGCGTGTTGGTGTTCCCTTATTTGCCTTACCTGAGATTTTTCAGAGACTCAGAAATTACCTCTTAGTAAAAAGAAATTCGTCAGAATAGAAAAATTTTCTTTTTACGGACACCAAACAATTATTATTATTATTAACGAGTTAAAACTGTGATTATCACTTCGTTGATCATTAATTTCCTTAAAAGAGAAACATTCAACAATATTTTAAGATATTAACAGTTTTTTAAACATTTTCAGTTTCTCTGTATTAGAAATTTTGTGAAAAAAATTGAACAAATCATATTGTGTAAAAGTAAAAGGTGTAAAAATTATCTACACGAAAAATATGGGGCAAAATTTACCTAGCATCCACCCTGCATGTGACACCCCTGAGAAATTTTCTGAAAATTAGAAAAAGAAATATGTGGAAAATTATAAAAGCTTCACACTCACCAAATTTCACAAGTCTACCTCAAACAGTTGCAAAGATATAATAGAAAACTCCTCTTTGGGGTCCCCCTTTCAAGGGACTCTAGCCTCCTTAGGAAGCATTTTTCGAGTCATGTTAATATAAACTTTTCGACATATTTTGACAAGTAGAAACTGTCCTAGAAATATTGCCTCTTAATTTTGGGAGACCCTGTATAATAAATATAACGTGTGATTCATTAAATTTCCATTCTGAGTTGGCGGTGGAAAAAAGAATCATGTCTTTGATTACACCTCATTTCTTTAAATGTCAAAAAAGGTTAGGTTTTCTGGTTGTTGCTTGAAACTGACAGCAATACATGAATCAATTCGGCGCGTACGTTCAAATTCCAAGGCTTACCTAAAATGGAAATTTAAAGAATCACACGTTATATCATATATCTATTATGAAACTAGTTTTATAGTGAATTTTTCAATTAAGACCCAGATTCCTGTAGAAGCTACAATTTATTTGGATTTTTACAAAAATGTAACTTCGCATTTTGACCATTTAAAACTAGTGATTTCGAACTTTCACTAATTAAAGCTAGTTTTTACTAATTTCGGGTTTTAACGGTATGGTATAAGTTAAATTCGGTCTTATAAATAAAAGTTTACATTTTTTTACTGTGTATGCTTTCCTCCACAGTCCACACTATCGATGATTATTGCGGCTGACTGTTGCTTTTGACAATTACAGTTGATGGTCCTGTTGACTGGTGGTTTCCTTTATCGCCGCCTCGCCTGCAGTATACATAGAGTATAGGTTGTGAATTTCAAATTTCGTGGTGCAATAAAAATAATAAAAAAGTTATTTGTCTACTTTTGTTAGAAAAACAAGAAGGTGATAAAATACAAGCTGATGAAATGAATAGAAGGAAGAAAATCCAACATGAATTTTTAAAAAGCAAGGGGAAAGGACGATTTAACAATATTTCAATGAATGTAATTCTTGAACTTTCGGAAATTTCATTCCTTTTCGGAGAGTCATCATAGAATAGTACCTACTTATGAAAATGCAAGACACATCGCCTGCAGAGTATTGCGTTTTGACTTCTCCTTGAGCAGACACATAATTTTAGCAATTACGTACCAAAATCGACGGTTGTCTTGGCAGCATGCCGATGCCGTCGGCTGCAAGTACTGCTTATGTAGGAGACATGAGATGAAGAGCAAAAACCCGGTCCTTGTCAAAAATATAGACGCCTTGCCAGTTCCTAGATGGTATAGGTTTTTTCAACGCAGTTTGAGTTTGATTGATTAAATTCCGTATAAACAGTACTTGCGTCCAACAATATGCTGCCAACAGCAACCGTCGACGGAGTAAAAGTTTCGTTTACTCCGTCAGAGTGCCTCGCCATAAGCTAGATTACGATTTACTCTAAGGTGAAATCCGAAATTCAATACTGTTATCTAAATTACCGATTTTATCCACTCTGAGTGGATAATTTTAGTGTTACCCGGATAATCCTAGACTTATCCACTACACTAGCTTTATCCTTAATAGGAATATTATAAATATGTAAAACAAAATATACAAAAAAAGCTGTTTTATATTAAGTAGGTACTTTATTTGGGCGTCGACTTTTTCCTTTATATTTATTTATGCTTGCATCAGAAAATAGTGAGATTAGCCTAATAAAAAATTTATTAACTAGGTATTGTAAAAAAATAAACACATGATGCTAAAATTATAAATTGAAAAAAAATCTGTAATACAACTTGGTCAATTTTAATCAGTTTATATTGCATATTCAGAATGTTTATTTACATGCACCGAAAATAATAAAATTTGTTTCTTAAAACACATTCTAAAATAGAAAATGATAATTGTCTGATAAACATTTTCGCCATAATACTAAATTTTATTTATTATTATACTATGCCTTTCCAACACTGAAAACCGGAATATCACTTGTACTTTCAGCAATAATTAATTATTTGTAGCCCAGTGTAATTTAATCTACATACGTAAATAACTAATATTATTCAAATTATCATATGTATACCATGCCATGTCCTTCAATAGTAATTTGTATTACTAGCCGAGAAATTAGAGTTTTGCGAGTACGAGTAGGGTTTACGAGTAGAGGCCGTAGGCCGAGGCCCGCAACTACGAGTACTCGCAAAACAGTTTCTAGGCGTGTAATACACACTATTTTTTGTGCCGAAGTTTATTTAAATAAATAAAATTTACAAAATACATATTTGTTTCAATATTTGGTATTAGGGATTTTTTTTATATTAGTAACGCGCGATACTTAAAATTGACACTGACAGTAGTAGCCGAATGATAAAAATTATAATCCGTTTCTATAGAAAATACAAATTTTCTTTATGATTTCAATTATGCCAATCGATAAACTAAAAATTCCTAGTTTTTGCCGGTCTAGCCCGGCAAAACATGTGTTTCCAGCCGATTTATACGAATGCAAAATGACCAATGCCAGCCTGAGGCACAAAAAAGTATCGAAACGATTCTCGCATTGCGTATTGCTATCGTTGGATCAATTATGATTGTTTTCTGAATTCACGATCGATAACACACAAGGGACTTACAGGAATTGAACCAAGTATACTTACCTATAATATTTAGACTTTTGAACAATTGGTACCTACATTTTAAGTTTTTATGAGAATTTCATGAAAAAGAAATAGTTTTTAGTCCTAAAAATATATAAATTAAACTTTTTTTTAGAAGGCCTTTATTAAAACGTTCTAAAGAATATCTGATGTGTCCAACACATAACTTTCTTATACAGATAGTATCACAATTACTTTTCCTAAAGAAATTAAGTTAAATTTCTTGTAAAAATCGTGTTTCAATTTTGAGCGTTTCCGGCAATTTTCAAATAATTTTCGGAAATCTCTCTCGCGTTTATGGCAATACGCATAAATATGTCCTTGTCCCACTCATTATAACCGAATTTTACGTGTTTTAAGTGTTTTTTTTTTATTTTTATGACGGATTTAAAAAAAAAAGTTTAAACAAAATTTGTTCAAAATTTAATTCTAAATCAATGTTAAAGAATAAAAAAAACTCGTAAATTGTATATTTTTCAAGATATTCCTAAAAAACCTAAAAATGTCTTCAGGTAAGTACCTACCACGTGTGAACGTGTGTTGGTGCTTGAAAAAGATTTAATGTGGCATCCACAATTTTGTTCAAACCCTTAAATATAAAATTTGAATCAAATCGTATAAGTCGTTATTGAGTTATCGTGGATACAGACAGACACACAGACAGACAGACATTATGGCGAAAATGGTCAAAATGGTTTCAGGGGCCCTCAAAACGTGTAAATCCATGAAAATCTCGAAGTCGAAAAAAATCTTTCTTATTACTTCGTATAAGAAAGTAAAAAGAGAAAATAAATTTTCTTACAGGGTGTGAGGTCGTGAGATCGAGGTATCTAGTATCTCGGCAATATTATAAAACATGATCATAGTATTCTATTTCATTCCATTCTATTCTATTCTATTCTATTCTATTCTATTCTATTCTATTCTATTCTATTCTATTCTATTCTATTCTATGTCTACAAACAAAGCCTCATAGACATCTCGGCTAAGTATGAAACAAATAATAAACCATGAATGAAGTGGTAATGCTTCAGTATTAGGCAAGTATAAACAACCGGGTCTTCATTTACTGCTTGTATTTAAAATTTCAACTATACTGCAACGTTCTCTATAGCCAATGTCTAAGCGTTTGAATACAAACCCAGGGGCTGGGATACAATATCTACTTCTTAAAGTCCAAAACACCGGCTAGATCAGACATTTTAGGTATTACATGATAGGAAGGACTCAAGATCAAGAAGATCTAAGGATACACAGGGTGTCTCAAAATCAAGGCATCCCGAGTTCAGAGCGTTGTAGGAGATCTTACCAGAAGTAAGATAAAAATTGTTAAAAAATTCGGCGACCTCTCCTTAAGCGGTCTGAAGATACAAACTTTGTACCAAGTTATCTTCAAATAAAGGCTATGAATGTTGGCGTTTATTATTATTTATTATGAGCATGATTATGTGTAATAACAATCAAAAAAAATTCTTGAAAAAGTAGCTTTAACACGGAGTAAAGAAATATTCAATTTTTGCAAATTTTGGTCAAACAGGAACGTTAACAAGGCTAGAATATTATTTCGTTGCTTGGGAGAAGGCCACCAACAATAAATTTTACTTGACAAGTTCTGTTGAAAAAAATCGGGTTTTTCAATAAACATGGCTCATTATTCTAATATCGAGTACGCTAATATAACATATCTTAGCAACGCTTCCAACTGAGGTTCGAAAAGATGCGAAACGCAGTATGCGCAATGTTGCCGTATTGAACAAAGTATATTTTTATTTACTCGAAGGGGTATCCCCTGTATATGTATAATATGTCCAGTATATGACTTTCTTTTATGATACGGATATAGTTCTGATCTTCAACGTTTACTGGGTTTGCTGATTGTCTCGAAAATATGAAATTCCCCAACTGATATTGGTTGTTAGGGAAACATGCCAAATAAGCCCGTTATAATTCGTAACGTTTATTTTTTTTATTTTATCATTGTAATATTCAACCATATTTTTTTTAAATTAAGTCGGAAGCGCAAAAAATGTTATACTTACGATACACGATCGATCGGTAGACTCTTTCATAATAGGATTCGAAAAAAACGTTTTCTCTTCCTGTTAAAAGACACCTACCGATCGAATCGCCTGTCATTAAATTCTAAATTAGGGTAGGCTGTTTTGTGTTGTAATTCCATTTTATTATAAATACCTACCTATACATATAATTAAAATTGTAGATAAATGCCTCACAACTTGACTCTTGTAATTTGAATTAATATATTTTTAATATTTTAATTTATAATAAAATGGAATTACAAACAAAACAACCTACCCTAATTTAAAATTTAATTGAAGGCACGGTACTATAATATTAATGCAAATTAATTTAATTATTATTTTATACTTATTGATACGACAGAGTGAAATATTCGAAAAGGATTCAGCAATATTAAGTTTTACAAAAAAGACAATTGAAAAAAGTTTTTTAAAGGAATTAAAAAAAAATTACAACGAAATACAGGCTGTTTCAAATTCGCTTCTCACTACAGGGATCTCAGAAACGGTAAGACATACAGCTTTGGTTAAATTGGGGCAAAGTTGCGTAATAATGTGGCCAATAATAAGCCGTTAAGAAATCGAAAATATATTTTGTAGTTTTGGAGATTTTTTGAAAAAACCAAATTTTTGCCTTTTCGTTTTTATTTTTTTCTGCTCTTATTTTTCAAGATATCGAAAAACTAAAAGCACTTTGCCGTGGACACTTTTTATGCTTTATAAAATGACGTTAATTTTTTCCTCATGCGAAGTTTCGTTTGCGCTGACGTCATCAAGTCAGTTTTTTTAAATACGGTCCTGGATTTTTTTTCATCGTTTTAAGTAGCATTTTTTATATTCTAGAAAATGGCGCTTACATTTTTTCCATACGACGTTTCGTTCTTCTACAATCATCATCAGATCATTTTTTAAATACGGCCCTGGATTTTTTTTACATTTTCATCAGTATTTTTCCTTACTTCCTCATATCCACACATTTTGGCAAACTGTAATAACAATAATTTTCCTTTTATAATAAATCAAACTAACCTATGATTTATTGTTAGTAGTAATAAAAAAACAATGAAATTAATTTTTTTAAATAATTTTATAAAATGTACACTTATGAAATCGTCAACACTGATGATGGGCTGTACAATGAAAAAAAAAACTGATGAAATTGTAAAAAAATCCAGTGCCGTAGGTATTCAAAAAATGATCCGATGATTACACAAGAACGAAACGTCGTATGGAAAAAATTTAAACGCCATTTTATAGAACATAAAAAATGATGAAAAAAAATACAGGGCCGTATTTAAAAAAATTGAGTTGATGATGTCAGCGGAAAAACGAAACGTCGCACGAGGAAAATTTTAACGTCATTTTATAAAGCATAACAAGTGTCCATGGCAAAGTGATTTTGGTTTTACGATATCTTGAAAAGTAGAAGCAGAAAAAAATAAAAACGAAAAGGCAAAAATTTTGTTTATTCCAAAAATCTCCAGAACTACAAAAGATATTTTCGATTTCTTAACGACTTATTATTGGCCACATTATTACGCAACTTTGCCCCAATTTAACCAAAGCTGTATCTGTTACAGTTTCTGAGATCCCTGTAGTGAGAAGCGAATTTGAAACAGTCTGTATATTCGAATTTTAATTCTGTAGCAATGTTAAAGAATAGAAATCACCCAGATTGTTTCCTTTTTAAGATATTCTTAAAAAACCTAAAAATGTCTTCATGTAGGTAAGCACTAGATACTTGTCGAAAAAATCACGATCACTATACTTCCTTATTACATACTTCGTATAAAGAGGTAAAAATATGCATGCTTGATAGTTAGTGTATCATCAACTGTAGGGGTGTATGGGTACTGTAGGTATATATTTTGTGATAATATTCAAAAGTTAGCTTCAGATTGTTAGAGGGATTTCTGAGCAAAATAAAATATATCTTCTAGGATATTTAAAACATGCATTAATCTTAAAGTTCAAAGTAAAAAAATATTTTTTTAAATTAGTACCATGTGTCTATAAGACATTTATCACATTATTCACAATGTACTCTTAACAAGTAGTAGTAAAACTAATGGTATGCTGGGTACCAATCTATAATTCAGTTACTTTATTTCAGTTGTAACAATAACATTTTCTATAGGTTTAAGTGACATGCTGTGTCTGTCATTATACGTATTAATGCAGAGCATCCGTGGCTCGAGCCGTGCCCACGGAAAACAAGGAATGCCTACGCCTGTCCAAGCCAGCGTTGGCGGTCGACCATCTGGTCTCTCTCGTTTCTTCACCCATTCAAAGTTTAAACAAATTCATTCATTC
This sequence comes from Pediacus dermestoides, assembly GCA_963942485.1. Taxonomy (NCBI): domain Eukaryota; kingdom Metazoa; phylum Arthropoda; class Insecta; order Coleoptera; family Cucujidae; genus Pediacus; species Pediacus dermestoides. The sequence goes on from OZ012626.1 coordinate 17,190,558, forward strand.
GATCATAACACAACACTGATTGGATGTTAATTTATATATACAACAATACCGTTTACGATAAATCATAATCAAGGTGACAATTAAATGCCATAACAGCTGTGAGAAAGGGGGGAGGGTTCAGTAATTTACGATTTCAAATATTTTTGTGTAATAGTATAGTGTAGTTTTAATAAAACAGAAAATGTTTTGAACTTAAATAAAAATTCGGGTGGTAGTATGTATATAGGTACTAGTACTACGTTAATGGTTAAATTTGCTATACGCAATATGTAATACATATTGCGTATAACATGTATATACATGTTAGCATTCATTTATTTCATTTTATCTGTGTGGAAGGTGTAGACGATGTGAGGCAGCCTCCCGTTGTGTATACGCACCCTTATTCATACATTAAAATACTCCTTTGTGTTTATTTTTTAGAATCTTTTCTAGTTTTTGACTACGGATCTTATTAATGACAATATAAGTACTAGCTATAGTTAGAAAGTGAATACATATAATTTATTAAGTTTTAAACTTTTATTTCTTAAGAAAGTAAGTAAAGAACATGTAACAAGTGATTTTTAAATTGAAGTTAGTTAAAATATTTTGAAAAGTTACATCTATTTCTCTTAAAATGATTCAGAGTGTATATCTTACTTTACTTTACTTATCACGTTACTTGGTGAAATTAGTCAACGTCAAAATGATTACTCGTATATGACAGCATGCCTCATTTAAGAGTCGAATAAAATAGTAGGTAGTTAACGTACTTAGGCCGACATATAGCAAATAACGAACGAGATTACAACCGAGTAAGTTATTTGCGTTATCGGCCGTATGACGTTCTACAGTTTTCGTAATATGTACTAAAAACGCAAAATGTAATAATTTTTTCCTTATTTTTAAACATATTTATAAATTTGACAGTATAGTGCTGGCGTACTGTTATAGTATATTATGCTGCAAGTTTTATAAACGGCATGTTAGTAACGAGATTTATTAGGCACGAGCGAAGCGTAGCGGAGCGAGTGTTTAAAAATCGAGTTTCTAGAGAAGTTTATAAAACGAATTGCATACTATACTTTTTCTACGACCACCACAAAAATACTAAAATTTTTGAGTTTCACGAGTTTCATTTGACTTGAAAGAATTCTTAATGTAAAACTGACAAACGTCACTTTCGCATTTAGATTTACCTCAACAAAATTCAAGCCGTGACTATTTAAACTTCGAGCGTGCCGAAAACACCCGAAGCGGCCCAAGTCGTGACTAAAACGCACAAACCACGAGTGTGTTTAAAAGATCACTTTGCGTCATGGAATAAATATGCAATAAATGGAATTTAGACATGGGAGTAGAAAAAAATCATACCTATATAACGGCCGCCGTATCATATAACGGCCTAGGTCGTTAAACATGACTTAACAGTACCCATTTCTTTTCTGTTATAATGCAATAACGATATAGTATCACGAAAAATTGTTTACCTTTCTATTGCTAACCTAGATACGCAAAGCTCAATCTATATTACCCAAAAATTGAAAAAATCCTCTATAAGATTCGCCCGGATTTTTAATTCCGCAATTGTACATACATATCTAAAATCAAGAAACAAATTATGAAAAACAAAAATATCTGCATTATAATTTGCCGATCCCCACAAAAACAAAACAGTAGACCACAATTTGCAGACCTTAAACAATTAAAAATGCGGGTACGCAAGTTGCGGACCTATAACGTACAGAATAAAGGTCCGCAAATTAACCATATACTTTGCATTTGCGGACTCCTAGTGAGCGTAATACAGATCCGCAATTTGCGGATCCCGAGACTCTTCCATTAAAAATATAATTGATATTTGTACTTTCTTAGGGGGTTGTGGGAAAATAGGTTTAACTTTACATATGTATAATACAAAGGTAATCTCAAAAAACTTAAAAATGTCTTCAGGTAAATACCAATTATGTTAGTACTAGATAAAAAGATTTATTTGGTTCAAACCCTTAATTATGAAATTTGGATTAATCCCGATGTCTTTTTTGAGTTATGGCGGATATACAGGGTGTTTTTGAAATACACTACCAAAAAAAGAACGGTAATAGGTGATGAAAAATAGATGCCATTGACAAAAAAAACCTTGAATAAAAGTCTTTTCGTTTTCGAACTAAAATTAATCAAAAATTTGGTCAATATTTCCAGTGCGCTACTGGGTTAAAGGTAACTACATAATTCAAATAGTAATTATTTTGGTTGTTTAGTATAACAAGAATAAAAGGTAGTTGTGATTTTTTCTGTAACACAATTCAAATTGTCACCATATAATTGTCAGTTTTGAATTTTGAATTTCCATATTTATTCTAAATGGTTTACACAAATTCCGAATTGACCGATATGGTGTTAATGTATGGGAGAGCACTGGGAAATGCTCGTGAAGCACAGCGTCTCTACAGAGAAGCATTTCCTAGACCCGACCATCATACATTTACTACCACTGTGCAGCATCTCAGAGACAACGGTGAATATCATCCCCAAACTATATATAGAGGCCGACAGAGAACTGCAAGGGTATTAAGATGCTGAACCTGATATATTAAATACTGTGGAAGAAATCCCCGGAATTAGCGTAAGAAAACTGTCGTACAGAATTGGTGTTTCCTTATTTATTGTTTGGAGAACATTAAAAGAACAGAGGCTTCATCCCTACCATTTGCAGCGTGTACAAGCACTCAAAGAAGAAGATCTACCCTGAAGGATCAGGTTTTGTGAATGGATATTGCAAAAAAATTATCAAGATCCACAGTTTGTTGAAAATTTGTTTGTCAACAGATGAGGCAACCTTCATAAGAGATAGAGTCTTTAATTCCCATAATTCTCATTGTTGTTCGGCAATTTGAATAATTTTTATAAATAAATTATTATGTATTTCACTACGTATTTATTGGATGCTTGAACCATAATTTAAAATCTACCTCTCAGAATTGACTTTCGACTTGTCAGTTCTGACTTTAATGGTTACTATGGCTATTTATTCAAAATGATTTAATTTTAGTTACCATGGCTTTTTATTGAAATCGAACGCACTCAGTTTTACGTGTATTTTCATCAGTGGCGTTCTGGTTTTATAAGTAAGGGTCCATTCGCCTCCTTAAAGGTCCCAGAGACTCCGTTTCACTTTTGGTAGTGTATTTCAAAAACACCCTGTAGACAGACACCATAGTGAAAATGGTCAACATGTACTCAAAACGTTTAAATCCATGAAAATCCCGAAGTGGAAAAAAATCACGATTTATATACTTCCTTATTATATCGTATGCAAACGTGAAAAACTGTTTAGCGAGTTTTTTTTTATTTTGTTATTAAAAATGAAATTATGAATTTTTTCTAATTTTTTAGAATTTATTTGTGGTATTTCAAAAAAAATGTTCAACAAATCAAAATTTTATGCTAAATTACTATAAATGAGAAAAGTCTCCCAAATTGTTTCTTTTTCAAGATATTTCAAAAGAAAATAAAAATACAGGTAAGTACACTGGTATACGGGAACTTAGATGAAAAAATGTATTGCAAGATTACAACTGAACAACTGTAAGAAGGCGGATGACGATGAATGCTCTTTGGTTGAAACCCCACCTCCTGGATTACGTAGAATACGCACGATTCGCGTCAAAACATGAATACAGAAAAATGCGTTATAACGTAAAACGTCGCAGTTAATACATCATACAAGTTATACGTTTTAAAATGCATATTGCACTAGATTGTACTAGAGTAGTAAAACAGTTTCACCTGTCTGTCTCCTGTGCGCCGCGCATCCTGCTTGTTAGACTTGTTCAGATTTGATTTACCCATATATTTTTCAAAATCTTATTATTTATTATGAAATGGGGTTCAATTCCTGTAAGACCTTTTTCAGTTATCGTGGATACATAGGTACAGATTTTTGCGAAAATAATCAGAAGTAAACACCGAAAAAGTTATGTTTTAACATTTATTGATCATCCTAAATTTTAAGTTTCTTCCTCTGGCAGAATAGCAATATGGGTATCTTTGCTATCGTTTTCTTACTTTTGGCCGTTCCTGTAGATTACAGTCAGTGCTGAAACAGTTACAAACACTATTCCTATGATTTTTATATCTTAAATTTATTCATTATGATAACAATTCACGGTCCAATATAATTTTCTAGTTCTGATGGTTAATTTCAGATTGGTTCGTAAATCTGGGAGTGTCACTTGTTTATATGCAGAGTACCATCGTGGCTGGTGCACCATATATGGACCAGTTGATGATTTACGTACAAAGATATTGGGTACTTGTAAACCGTCTGATACACAAGTTAGCTCTCTATCTTATCAAAAACGTCGGACTTGTGGTGGTTGGATTGTATGGTTGGACATTTGTGACGGTGACATACCCGGTTCATGAAATGCTAAACATATCTTTGGAACATACAGCCACATGTACTTTGTAATATATGTACAAGAAACACATTTTCTATTTACAAGAATGTCTCTATTCAACCGTGCAAGATATACATGTAGATAGCTAAAGTGGCTGCTCTGGTTATTCAAATTGAAATTCCTTATTTTATTATGTGATAATGAAGATATTTTAAATGTGGTATGATACACGAGACGAACACAATTCAGGACATATACTCTTCTTTCCAACTACGAACACAACGTAAGCGGTATGTTCATATGTTCGAAATCACTAAGTTACAGAATAACTAAAATTGAGGTGTCCTCTCAATGTTCAAACACAAGTTTTCATACGTGTGACTGTATAGTGAGTCTCAGAGGACGTTTAAATGCATGGGTACATTTGTTACTAATGAAAATAAAAACTCTGTTAAATGGACAAGATAGTGCATTTACTGAAAAGGTAATTAAAATTTTAATCGTTTCCTTTTCTATTTTGAAATAATACAAAAAATTATTTTTTCTACGAAAATGCGGAATGACGTTTTTTCTGACAAGATAATTGAACTTGAAAGTAGGCTTTTGAAAAACTAGTACGGAAAATTAGTGCGGAAATTTTTTTCCGCACACTTTTTTTAAACTTTCCGCACGCAAACAAAAACATAAAGAAGTACTTACATTTAGTTATAATTGTAACATTTATTTAATATCTAACAACCGGAGGAGTGCACATTAGTTCATCGCTTTCACTTTAGTTTTGAAACTCCATGTTTATATTCACGTAATTTGATTTCAAAATCAAAATTATTTCGATGACAGGACACAATTTATAAACTGTCAACAGCTATGAGCTTTCAGTTCTATGACAACAAACTCACTTGATGTTTTTTTTAATTAGAAAAAGATTTACAAATAATTTTATTTTTTACGAATTCCACGTTTTTGTAGAAAAAATCGTATGTAACACGCTTGCGGAAATGGCCCATGACAATACTCGTGTGATTGCAGCGCTCGCTATCGCTCGCGTTGCAAATTTCACACTCGTATTGTCATGATGCGTTTTCCGCACTTGTATTACAATATACTATTTAAAAATGGTCATTACTTCTTTATTTATTTATTTTTATTAAGAATCCATTTTGACATTATAAATATAAATAATAAAATAGATATCTCTGAAATATTGTAAAAAATTCTCTAATCTACTTCTAATAATGTTCTGCATATTATAATATTAGACATGGTACTCTTATGACAACTTTAAAAACAAACCAAAACAAAGAGCTAGTCAACAATCTACATAGTTCTGAAAGCTTCGCATTTTTTAGCAAAATAGTGTAGAATAACATCTTTAAACAATAGAAAGTCAACAGTTTTCTTTGATTTCATGAATATTTTACTCGATGGCACCCTAAACTTTCAAGAATTAATGAACAAATTTAAGAAAAAGTTAAGTTTGAGCTGTTTCCAATGAATCTGCTGGCTGAAAAATTTAAAATTAGCCGATTTAGTTCCACATTAAAAGTGTCTGTGTAATTCCAAAACCCTTTCATGATATACAACCACAAATAGGGCAGTTATGACCAATATTTTGGTTTTTCAAAATAGGTCGCAAATGATTACGAATTGAACTGATTTCTCAACGAATTATTAATGGGCATATAATTGTATACTTTGACATGTACTATTTAACGTGAACTATGGTAATGGCCAAGAACCGACTTTCACATTCGTCTACTGTTAATCTAAAAGATTTATTTCAATTACAAGAAACAAATCTAAATTTCAAACAAGTATATGTTAATAGAAAGTCACAACATCAAAATTTGATACACTGTATTAAAAGATTGCATTACCAAAGAAAAATAACGGGTTCATCGTGACAGCAATCCTATATCGGTTGAGTGTTAGATAATGATTTTTGGCCTATTTACAGGAAATGAAGTGGTTACACTGTTCCAGAAACATTAAACAAGGCATCCTTTAACCCGGATCACGTACCTGTCTTCCTTCTTAAAAAAGTTTGTGTATACACCGAACACTCCATTTGATAAATCCGTCCTTCGAAGAGGGTATCTTTCCCGGTGCTTTGGGGTCGTACAACTTGTTTAAATCTTTAAAAAGGGAGAGGTGAAGCATATGGAGAACTATAGACTTGTTTCTTTCCAAAAATGTTTGACCATGCTGTACGATCTAATTATCTAGATATATTTGAAATACTACAAAATAATCAACACGACTTTAGGTCTAACACTCTACTACCACTGGCACAGATGTTTTTCTACAGTAATTAGTCAATCGTACCAATGCAATCCAGTGCCCTATGGGATTCTTTTGTGATTTTAACCTTCGACTGCGTTGATCACAACATATTGCTAGCAAAAATTCAACTCCTATGGGATTCGTGTGATTGTCAATGCCTGGTTCAGCTTCTATCTCTCGGACATGAAACAATTTGTGCAGGCCTAGGTCTGTCCCATTTGAGGTACCTCAGGGACCAATTTTGGGAATCCATCCTTTTCATTCTTTATGAAAAGACCTGCTACTCTATCTATCGGAAGTATTTCAGGTGATGTACGCCGATGACATGAAGGTGCTCATTCTGCAAAAATGAATTGAATTAAACAATGTGAGGATATGATGGATCTACATCTACGAACTGATGATGACATTTAGAAGTATGTGATGATATGATGCAAGCGCAATCATATATTTTATTATAATAATGAGGTTTGATATTTTTACCCTAATACTCAGCACCACTTTTATTTGCGATTCCACAAGACATTCTGTGTAAGTTAGTGCTAATTATACCTATTAAGCACTACCTCTTCAGGTAACTCAACAAAACTCAGTTCACATTTGAGTTTTAGAAATCTGAGTGCAACGTAATTAAGTATGACTTTCTTATATGATAAAGATGTAGTTCTGATGTTTGAAAAGTATTGGAGCCGTAACCAATAATTAGGTACCTACTGACACATCCTATCCTATATTTTATTATTAATAATATAAATTGATTTAATTAATATTGTAGATTTATTGGCAAAGGTTAGGTATTTTTCTGTCGTGAAATTTCACTCATCTGTCGTTTTCTTTCATTATTCAATCGGTGAAAATATTTTAATTTCGTTAAGTATGTTACTTTGCTTTTCTATATTTTTTCTCTCGTGTAAGTGTAAGTTCGGTTGTTATTTTCATCTTTTCTGTTGTGGTGAAAAATGCCACCCATAATTTTATGAAGAAGCCTTCGGTTCTATTCGAATTTAAAAAAAAAGGTAAAACAAAATATATTGAAAATTTAATTGTTAACAAATGTTAAAGAATAAAAAAAAAGACAGACACATACACACACATGCAGGCATCAAGGCGAGAATAGACAAAATGGATTTAAGGGCTCTCAAAACGTAAATCCGTCAAAATCTCGAAGGTGAAAAAAAATCAGGATTATCTACTATATTTCCTCATACACCATAAGAAAGAAAGTAATAAAAATGTCGATCATAAATTTAAATTATTTATAACTACATACTTATACAAATAATTTATTTGTTTGTTATAAATACTAAGAAAGGTCAGTGGTGTGTGTGAAGTACCAAAGAAAGATGATACCAATACTAAACTTTATGAGATTCCTGTGTGGCGTCATGAAAAACATATAAGTGTAGGTACCTAGCTGTGTATAATAAAATTAGACAATTTATTCAGTAAAATTATACGGGAATCGAAAACAGTCTTAGAAACACAAGAAATACTGTAATATGCTTTACTGCGAAACTGAATGAAACATTTTAAATTAAACATTATATGATTGAATTCAGCTTGTCAGAGTCGGATGCATTATTATGACTTTATGTGAACCCGTACTATTATTGTGTTCTTAATGGTAAAGTTAATAAGTTTCTATTTTCATATGTTTCGCCTTTGTACAATTGAATAAAAGAAAAAAACAGAGGTAAGTCAAGTTGCCTTCTAGCTAAAACTATAGGAGAATTTTTTAAAGATAACTTATAAAACAATACAATTAAAAGCAAGCATACAATACAATAGGCTACAATATTAAAAATACTAACGATATCCATCTCGAACGCATTTACTTAGCGAGTTGTTTTATTACCATATTGTATAGAGCTGGAGTTAGATCTTATAAAGTAAATGGTTTTAAAAAAATTATACTAATTTATTGCAAGTTGTAGTGAAGGTGAACAATGGTTACAGCACCATGGCTTCTATAAGCCTTTATAGGTAACTTCTCTTGTACTATTGTAGTCGCCGCCGCCACGGTGCTACCATACAATGTATTTCCACAAACTTTACCATATGTTTTACAGTATGTAGTGTGTAGAATTTTAAGAAGAATAAATAAATATTCACAATTAAATACTAGGAGTATATAACTATAAAAAAAGTGTTTGTTATAATCGCCAGGTTATTATTTAAAAAAAAAACAAGTATACTTGCATTAGATTGGAACTACTGTGTTTATTTTATTTCAATGATTGGGTCAGCAATATTATATACATAGTAAAAAAAATTATAGCAAGTAATATAATAACAAAAAAATTACATCTACTTTTATTATAGACTTAAATGCCTCTTGAACTTACAACAATTGTTACTCTCTGTTAGGATAGGGCGTTCACGATCTCTCGACTTTTGGTCAAAAGCCAGGAGAACTTCGCGATCTACTCTGGTCTTATATAAAGGCTTTTTCCAGCCTCTACTTTTTCAAAATCTCATGTTCGAAAATTTTTTTATACACTTTCTTAAAAAAATAAAAATTCAAATTACTCCATACATTACAATTTAAAAATATAGAACCTTAACAATTTTTTACCCTTAACTAAATGTAAAACTTAAACTTACCATACACAAAGAATGTTATGTAACACATACACGTAATACTTTTAGATTCTTTTGCATGCAAACGTATAATTTAATAAAAATAAGTCCGGTAATATTTTAAATACTTCATTCTTGTTTGTTATTATAGAAAAAAATTAACTAGGAGTATATCTGCAATAATGAGAAGAATAGGTTAAAACCATATTAGCACAGAATAGCATTTTATTTCCTAGAGTGATTAAAAAATCCCCTGGAATGTGATCTATTACATTATTACAAAGTTCATTTGGAAATTAGTGAATCAGTGGGGTCGCGCTAGACTGTGTTGTCGCGACCCCGGGATCAAGTGGTAGTCATTAAAAACGATCGGTACTGGCTACTTCTCCATCCTTTCAATTATCCAAACTTTCATTCAATAATAACCACAATAGGTTGTCCCTTGTTATTGCTGTTGCAGTGTAATGGAAGGTAATTTTGTCTAAAAAGGCAATGATTAATGGAACTAATTAGTCATTATAATTGAAAATTAGCTGAGTAATATTTTCTTGGCTATAATAATACATAATTTCTATACACATAAAAGATTATTAGTTATGTTGCTATTTGAAAACATTTTTTTGTTAAGCACTTGTTAGTATTTTTCATGTTTGTGTTTTGTTTGTAAACAAAGTATCTAAGTAGATAACTTTATTTAATGTCTTGTTATGAAAAATCATTGTTAACAGACGAGGTAATACTTTATAGGATTGTTCTTTTTGTGCCTGTGTTATGATGCAAAAACCTACATTTTTAAGACAGCACTTTGCAGTCGGTAGCACATCCAGTGCAATTAATGCGTCAGGCAATTTACAACGGACACATTCCAAACGGTCCGAACGAGTGCCGAACTTTGCATGCAAAAAGTGTGATTATGATTTTTTTTCATTGTTTCAAAAAATGATAAGTACTTTTTATCAAACAAATTAATCAAAAATGTCAACTATTCTAACAAGGGTAGAAAATAGTATAAGTACCTACTATTCTATTTAGAAAATTAGTTATTTTTTTCCTAATTGAAAAAATAGTATCTCCAATACACGCATAACGTGTTTGTATTTCACTCGTGGGATTGTGGAGTCTACACCTCATGCGGATAAACTCCCCATTAATAAAAAAAAGTACTGCATTATGCACTTGTTGCAAGTGTAAGTGAAAATAACTATTTCATCCTCGTCTGGAATACTTTTCTGTATACAGTCCATGGTTACGCTAATCTACACAATATTTTTACTTATTGTCATATTATACAGGGTGATTTGTAACATACTGAGGAGAATAAAATGGTAGATAGATGGGCTCAAAATAAATCAGTTTGGTTAATAAACTTTTCACAAAAGCTCAATAATTATGAAGATACATCAATGCAAAGTTAGACGAATTACCTACTAGCTGTTTTCAACAAAATAACAGGTGTCCTAATTTATGTTTTAAATTTTATATTGGCGATATTTGAATTTACTGAACTTTTATTTACTTCAAGAAACTATAAGAAAGATATGAAATGAAAATAATTTCTCCTTCGCAATTTTTCCTTTTAATGTCCTAAATTTTCCATTGTTGAGAGCCGCTGAATATTAAACAAAATGGCAAGTAAGTTGCCGTTGAAATGTAAGTAAGTGTCAAACTGACATTTCTGTTTAAGACAGTTTACTTTTCAGTAAATATTGTTATTTATTAGGTACTTATTGTTGTTAATTGTTGTTAGAAGTTATTGTTAAATTAGGTAATAGTAGAGTTAAAATAGTAAATTACATTAATAATGAATACAGGGACATGATAATTGTTTATTATTATTATATGTACCTATAATGCAGATCAAAATGCTGAATGAGCAAGACGTATATTTGGAAAGATATCTAGATAGACGCACGTGTTCTGAATTTAATTTCAGTGGTACTCAACAGGAAAAAAAAAAGAACTTTAAACCACTGCCACTTTTGTTTTATTGGGTTTTCTTCAAAAGTTTATTATACAAAAATGTTTATATTAGTTCCTACTAATTGCCTTTCAATCTCCTCCATATGTTACAAATCACCCTGTATAAATGTTTATAGGTATTTAGAAATGAAAAAAATACCTATATATTAATTTTTGGGTTTAATACGGTCGTAAAAAAATGGTATGTACTCGTAATAAATTTCCCTGACTCTGTGAGGATTGCGACCTGCTCCAGCAATTTCCACCATCATTATCGTAGTATGTATCGCATTATGCTACTTTTACTATTTGTTCTACAATATACTATTTTTCTTAAAAAAGGGTTAAAGACAATTGGGAAATATTAGAGGTAGCAAAATCCAGCATTACAATATGTTCTTATTGTATGGGGCAGTCAAGAAACTGTGCGAATCAGTATTTAGAATCATTAGATATGAGGTTGTTTTTTATACAATTCATCAGATCATTGATTTTAGTTTCTGTTTAAGGAAAAATAAGTGGGAGAATCATCAGCTGAGCTTGCTCCCGTAGGTGGTTGCTTTTCAAACTTAACGGAATATGTATAATATACATATAAGTAGAAACCACTTTTTAATTTTGCTACGTCACAAATACGTCGCAAATAAAAACAATTTGTTTTATGCGCCTAATTAAGGATACAAGAATTAGCAGTCTTTATGTTTGTTTTTGATAGTTCCGTCATAAAATTTTGGTATATTCCTATAATCTTATATCAAAATAAAGTTTTTTCCGATGTTCACACAATTCTATATAAAGCACCAAAATCTTAAGAAATAAATATAATTACAAGTTAACTCTCTTCCTCTCTCTTTCTCAAGTTAAATCTTTATTACTTGAGCCATTAATTTGTTTTTATTTTAGTGTTTAGTAGATGATAGATGGATGACATTTGATCAGATTTTTTAGTAGATTATTTAATGATGTTTCGGTTGTTGCAATAAATAAATCATTCCTATAAAGGTACCAATTAAGTTTTATGGGTATTTAAGACGACGCATATAAAACTTTTTTTTCTGTTAAAAGCCATATGATAGTTTACTTTAGTTAATAAAATCATGTACTTACAGAGATATAACAACAAAAATTAAGAAAATTATCAAAAAAGCGTATTGTCTATTATACATGTTTATCATACAATTTTTTTACATTAACATGATAAAAACTTATTGTATGTTCACAACACAATCTTTACATCCGAATAAATTATAATGCCAGACGTAGGTGATTTTTTGTGTTAATAAAAATGTTTTCAAATAATTCTCAATTTTTAGATGTGGAAGGAATATTTTCTGGTTCTCTTAACATTTGTGCAGCTGCACTTCTAATTCTCAACGGAAGTTTCGATGCCACAGAATTTCACTTCCAACCGTCATGCCTCTTTACAGTCAGAAGATCTGCTCCAGAATCTGCCCAAAATGACGTTGAAGACCGCCGAAATCAGTGACCTATGTACCTACTCTTTCGAGTGAGCAATTTTAAAAATTCGGCAATCAATCTTGGTACGTTTCCCATTATGTTTATGTGATTGTCTGATAAGTTATATCTACTATTTTTGTACCCAAGAAAAAATCGAATGCTATACCTAATTACAAACTGCAGGTCGATATTGACCACATGCATTGACACAATTTCTTCCAAATTGACTTAATTAGGTGATATCACCGGGTGTTTTAAAAAAACTCTCGGAATACTTATACCTAGTTGTAGTACATATTACATCCATTACATTCTCTTCAAGTAAGTAGACTTCTTTTCTTTTACATCCACCAGCTAATTGAAAAATTAACACAGCTTTATAATAAATTTTTAACGCCTACGAAAAATTCAAAAAAGTATTGTAGATTGTAGAAGTTACTGTACAATAAGTCTAACAACCAGGATTCGAGGCGCACTTGTTGGACTGTATGTACCTTCATATGAGTAATATTTCTTATTATTCGGGCTCGGCAAAACTCTTGTTGTGTGTTCTTTGTTCAATATTTTTTATTTTTTAGACCTATCCCGATTTTCTATTCAGCACAAAACACACAAAAAATTGCTAAAAGTACGACATTTCAGTTTTAGCACTGGTGCCATAAAATAACATTTTTCTACGACAACATAAAAAAGTGTTCATTTCATATAGTCGTAACCTGAATCAAAATCGACTAGATTATGTACTTAATTACTTAATTTCATTTTCGCCTTATCTCCATGGTAAGTTGCCATGGTGAAATTGCGAATTGAAATATTTCGTGTCAAATTTTTGAACAGTGCTAAAATAAATGCGGCTTGTCACATCACAGTGACGGATTGATGAAATGTCATCAGTTTGTTTCTGTTAAAATTTTTTTTTACAATTTTGTTAGATTATTTCTGCCCATTGTAGTAGAAAAAGTATAGTATGGAACTCGCACAAAATAGCAATTTTGCACTTGTATGAATTGCAGCACTCGCTAAAGCTCGTGCTCAAACTTTCATACACGTGCAAAATATGCTATATTTTGTGCTTGTTACATAATATACTATTTTAACTTAGTGTTTGTAGAAAATTTAGATTTTTGTATGTTTGAACTCCTCGCAAATATTCTACATAAAATTTCTAATTAACTTATTTATTTTAATAATTGCAACCGAACCAAAAGTATGCAGAATAAAGTAAGCCTGTTTACGTTTTCTTTTACCTTCAGGAGGCTAACCGAAATAAGTGAGATGAAACATAAAACCCACGCAATAATCTTTCTTTAGCTACCGCAATGTATTAACTATAACTATGATCGTACATCATAATCTCAAGCGGAGAATCATATTGGATGCCGTTTAAGATGCCCACTGGTCTTAACTTTGAACACTTTTAGCACCGATCTAAAGAACCTGAGTAAGTTCGTATAAAAGGAATGAGATTAAACTTCCCTCCTTGTAAATTATGCCACAACCTTCTACAAACGACTATGTTGTTATATTTTTATTTTGTTGTTTTATTATTTATTTTCTGAAATATATGAAGTAACTCTATACTATCGTTAACTGTACAGTTGTGATAAATAAATTAAAACGTTAACATTTATTTTGTATGAACCTAATTCTGCTGGCAGAGAATTTGAATTTTTATATCGTTTAAAAGAAGATTTAAAACTTCTACTTGATTTTTATGATGAAGATACGCTGTGGCGCCTAAAAAAGTTACCTCGCGAGTCGAGTCTTTTATGGTAAGAGAAAATGGGTATTTATAAGGGACCCAACCAATAAATATGTTTACTTGCATTTCTGTTTATTACCTACGATCGAAAGTTTATTTTTATATTATAATAATGTATTATACCGGATGGTGGATGATTCAGGTGAACATAGAGATTTAATATGTAAAATCACTTTTATGCATTTTTAGTTTTTTATCTACTTAAAGACAAAATACAAAACACATAATATTTTGTTGTTTTAAATTTTACGTAAAGGCTTATCTGGTTATTCACCGATATGGTTTCTGGGAGGACTAAAAGTCATAATTTAAACGTTTTATAATACCTTAATAGTCCTTACGTTTTTACAAAAAGGGTTGTTCACTATACATTTAATAGAAAAATCATATTTTGTATTTTTTCTGTAAAGTTAAATTGATTTTTTCTACAGCCATCAAAAAACGTTACATTTTTACATAGTTAGCAGGAATATAGGGCTTCCTTAAATAAAATAAATTAATTGATTCTGTTAACAGTTTTGCTCGACTACGTAAGCTTCTTCATTCTTCAGATGCTCCGAAGCAGCGTTTTTGTTTATGGAATAATTCTAACGTCGAAATATTGTAACACAATAATATTATGGAATAGTTAGAATCAGTGAAATGTAATTTCAGTAATTCACAATATCTGATATATGTATATTCAATCATATGAAGTTTAGGTTAAGAAATTAGTCCAGTCAATCTGTCGGGAAAAAGGGTCGTTTTTGGAAAAAAATTATCCGGTAAACTTTCTCTTCATAATTCATTAGGGGGTCATGTGGAAAGCTTAAATTCAAAAACTCGGGAAAATCCTCGGACCCATTTTTTGGGAAATCGAAGAAGTGTTTGGATTTGATTTTACGCAAGAACGGTGAGTTGCAGAAGAAAATTTTGCGTTGTTTTCAGATAAATATAATAAAAAATATCATTCATTACACGTCCAGAAATGGATTTTCCATGCTTGCATGACTTTGTGTTCGGCTTCGCCTCCCACAAGAATTTGTCTCGCGCGCACGGAAAACTCCTTATTGCCTTATTGAAATATACTATTGTCTAACGACAACAACAAATATCAATTAATCAATTTTCTTCAAACAGACCTCCAGGCTGTTGGCTTTGAGGTTCAGCAGGCGTTTGAGGATGCGGATCGTCTAATAGTCGAGACAGCTCTCCAAAAATCTGCTGAGTATGACTCTACTACAACAATTGACGAAGACATTGACTTTTAGTATTGCTTGCCACTTTGGGAAGTGCAGAGCGTACAACGTACTTGAAAAAACCGAGCGAATCTACTACTTTCCACAACCTTTAAAAAACGACACTTTGAAATTTCACGTGGTTTTCCTTCATACCTTCAATGGTGTGTGTATCGAAATACACTACTCGAAACTCTGCATGCTGTATCTCCGAAACAGTCGATCGTAGAGAAAAAACGTTTATATAAAAATTGTGTGTTTTTCTTCGCTTGTCAACATTTATATTTACAGTTGTGCGTAAAAAAAATTTTTTCGTTGTACGAAAGTGAAAAAAGTCATTTTTGGGTACTTAGGCGCCCCCTACTTTTGGCATTTTTCGTCGTAGCGCATCGATCCTTTAAGATAAATTGTAGAAAATATTGCCTTCTACAATACTTATTAACAAACTTTTCTTCTGCAATTCACCGTTCTCGCGTAAAATCAAATCCAAACACTTCTTGGATTTCCCAAAAAATGGGTCCGAGGATTTTCCAGAGTTTTTGAATTTAAGCTTTGCATTTGACCCCCTAACGATAGATGAAGAGAAAGTTTACCGGGTAAAATTTTTTCCAGAAATGTCGACAGATTGACTGGACTAAATAGTCCTTACGAATTTAGCAGATTAATGCAAGACGTTTTCTCTTCGAAATAATAAGGGATACAGTCGTATACTGATACGTTGATGCTGCACGAGATTGGGACCAAATGTTTAAAAAACACTGGAGAAAATTGGGAGTACTAAATTGACTTTTTGGTAGTAAGCCGGAAGTACAAATTCTGAATTAAAGAAGTACAATTTTTGGAGACGAGAGTCGGTCGAAGGTGTGAAACCTAAAGTGTTGAAAATGAAGGCAATAATACTTTCTGTCCTCGCGGTATGTATATGAGGTGCAAGTTTTTTTAGAACTTACGAGCTATTTTCAGGAAAACGTGAAGAAATACGCTAGTAGAGTGCCTTAAGTTAGCGACTTAACGAAGAGGAACGCAAAATCTATATGCAATAGAGATCTTTCGAGGAATAGCGCGATATTTTGTGTGCTTAACTTAAAAATTCAAAGGCCTCGCATTCAACAGCATGCCAAAAATAAAAGAACTGACTAGCAATAGTAGACAAGCACGTGTTTGTTACGCCTTCACTTTTCCGCCACTAGCATAAGAGAATATTAAGTCAAATATTGAACGTTTTTAAGAAAAGACCTAATGCAGAAGTTCTAGGTGATATACAAAAATTTTTATGAATGGTAATATGTTTATATTTGTCTTCGGGTTTTGTCACGTTTGGTTCAGTTGTTCTATTATAGCCAGTCATGCTGCTGCTAATTTATTCAGATGAAGCTAACATCATGACTGGTGAAACGTCAAAAAACAATTACCAACAAGTTGTAGATGATTTTAAAAAATTCTTTTTATTAGAAGATTTTACCTACATTGAGTGATCTTTCTCAAGTACTTACTGCCTAGGCAGGAAAGTAAATATTTAATAGAGATATCAAACTGTCTAGTCAGAAGGATATAAAGGCGAAAATTCAGCTGAACTATATATTTTTTGACATTTCTAAAATGATCGACAACCGTAATTCGCGAGATAGGAGGGGTGTTACATTCTGTGAAACTTATTATAAGTTCAGCATTATTTTTTTGCTCTATTAAAAAATGTATAAATTTTAATATAGTTTTCACAGGGTTTTTCCCAAAACTAAGTACTTGCTGGTAATTAAAAGGCATAAAAAGTATAATTTTAAAACATGATGAATGAGAGTCCACGATACCTATTGAACTGACACAAAAGGAGAATCATTCCATTCAGTCCATACAAAATCGAATTTTAGCTGAAGTTGTTTCTGAAGATTTTGTATTTTGAATGGGTACTCTTAATGGGCCCAGGAAAAGTTCTCATCTGTTCGGTCAATGGAATATTCTTTTTTCACGAGAAACCGTCAATCAAAATTACAAAATGAAAAAACACCAAGTTCGTACCTACTGTGAGTAGGGTTTTTCGAGAAAATGGCGATTATTTTTTTTTTATTATTTATTTTTTTTATTTTATTTTATTATTTATCCACAAGGCAGATATAAACTTTTCGAACCAAGAATAGAAAAATAGGTACTGTAAAGTTTCTGAAAAAAATCAATACTTACATCTTAAAAAAATGCGAATTTGTAAATTCACGTCTTAAGGATCATTAATATTGAAATTATGAATTCGCGATCGCATAGCCCTGAACTGAAACCTACAGAGCCAATTTTTGTGGTATGTTCTTTTGGTATTTAACTGAGTGACTGTCAATCTCCACTCATCTAACGACTTCGAACAAGTGTTGGTATTAGAATGTACAATTATAGAACGAAATTAAACAAGACCAAATTAGAAGCTTAATTTTGAGTATGAACCGTCATTGTCAAACTGTTACTAGAAATATACTGATTATATGAAATGAATTTTAGTTATTAATTCACAAAAACTTATGTAAAATATGTAAGCTTAAAATCTATGAATAAAATTATGTTCAACTATAAAAACTGTATATATCTCCTCTAATAATAGCGATAATAAAATGAACGGGTATAGAGACAGTTTTTAATTGTAATTTGCTCTTGTTGGAAATACAGGGTGTTTGGAATTTTCGGAAAAAGGTAACTTATTCATACACCTGGTATTCTGGTATTCATACAAAACTGAACTTTTACTAAAATCAGTAGCACAGAGAATTATTTTTAATAATCAACTACAATACTTATTCAAGTCAGACAAATAGATCAGAAAAAAATAAACATCTAACTTGTGTTGTAAATTTAGATGGTGCGTTAATTTTTGCGTTGCACTGTATAATATTATGAATCGTTGCTTATGCACATCAATAAGATAGATGTGTGTGAACTTAGTACAGTTCCTCCAGACCTCACAGGGTTTCAGTAATAACAGTTTGAGATAATAGTGTAGTTAGAATTCTGTCTGACATGATATAATAATGGAATTAACACCTAACCATAATATTATAATACCTATGTAAAATTACTTAGAAAGTTATTATTAAAGAAGAATTTGTTGTGTTGAGTGCAGGCAAATACTATTAAATATAATGATATGCAATTTTTTTTTAAAACCTTCAGTTTATAATGATGGAATTACGGGCCTATCAATAACGCCAATTTTAATAGGATCTAAACAGATGTTTGACGCTTACAATTGCAGGTATATATCATTCGACAATTGCAAATTGCAAGTGTTTCCGGTATTGTTTTGTTTTACGGCTTTTGCTCATTGCAAGTGGACAAGTTAATTTTAATTAGGTACGGCTTAAACCAATCTGTAAGGAGTCGATTGATATAATCATTGCCATTGTGTAATGTCAATTTGGTAAAGACATCATGTGGCTAATTATGATATAAAATGTAAAGAATGACAATTATTTTTAATACAATTTGCAATTGAGATAGCATTTGAAAAACTGGTCGACAGAATCGAGCATCAGTAACTGGGAGAAGAAGGTGTAGCAAGTTGTCAAGTAACTAACAATAAGCTGTTTCCGTTGAACTGAAACTGTCCATGTTAAAACATCGGAATCCGATTTGTTTAATTCGATGGAATTTATACGACAGGGATTAACGTCATTGCACTATCTGGCAGGATAGTTGCCTAGTTACGAATAAATTAACAAAATATGTATTTTGTTCGCTTCTATTGTTTTAATAAGAGATTATTAAATGTGACAATTATCAAGTTAAAAAATATTACATTTTATTCCAAATTCCACCTGATGTAGCATTATTTCTAAACACACCAAAAATAAAACATTGATACCTAAGATGCTGGCTGGCTGGCTCACACTAAAACTTGGCGCTTTTCAAAACAATGCTATTTCTGGGCAAATGTGTCGTAGGAGTATTTTGATCTTAGTACCAGTTGGAATTTAAACATCATAGGAGCAGTAGGTCTAGTTGGCGGGTGGTTAAGTTGATTAACCCTTGAAATAGGGAGAGATTTCATAACACGTGCTGCCACAAGGTGCGTGTAAGAGAATACCTAAGATTTTTCTGTCGCTTACCAGCGACTCTTGTTGTAGCGGGGCAAAGGGGACAGACAGATGAGGGGTGTAAGCACCAAGCAGGTCTGTAGACCGACACAAGATAGATAGTATCGATGGGACCGGCCCAAGCCGCACCCTAACCACTGCTCATGCACTTGAGGCATTGTCTAGATTTAGTTGCTTTTCTCTGAGACTTATGCTTCAAGGTTTGGTACCAGAGGCGACTCGTTGGTGTCATAAGTGTGCATGCCATCATTAATGGAATTTCTAATTTTATGTATATTTATGTTGACCATGGTTATTTTTGTCAGTATAAAAATATATAAAAGTAGGTACCTAATAGAAATATTTAACTGCATAAATAAAGATCACGAAATGGGACAATTTTAACAATACCTATAGGTATTATTAATATGAAAAAGAATGTCGTAAGTGTGTACATCCTAAAGTGCCATCTACATAAAATATATGTATATATTTTTAATGATATAAAAAAAAGCCGTGGTGACTTAAATCTTAATCAAAATTGTATAAGGATCTAAATTTATTAAAAAAATTCCAATTAATTTTTTTGATGAGTTTTTATATAAACAACAGTGTTGAAGAAAAATATTTTGTGTTCAACATACATTTTTTTACAGTTCTACAAACGCCATATTATCCTCAAACTGTTACCAATTTTGTTTGTAACTTTTTGTGCAATTTAAAGAAATAATTAGTATGAAATATGTTTATTTAAAATTCAATGCTACCTATGCTAATTGTAAGTCAATGTTAACGATGTAAAAATCTTCTATCGTTTCCAAGATTTATAACTTAATGTCTTCAGGTAAGTAAGTACCATTTGTTAGAAGAACCAAATTTAATGTTTTACGTACAGTTTTGTGCGATATTTTAAATATGATATTTTAATTCCATTAAGTTCTTTTTGAGTCATCATGGATATACACAGACTATAAATGCAAAATATTAGATCAGTACATGGTATAATATAAAGTGCCGAAATAATTTTCTGCTACAAATTCGCTTCTCACCAGAGGGATCTCGGAAACGCTAAGAAATACAAAATCGGTTTAATTATTTAGATGCCAAATAATATCCTGAAAATCTAAAAAAAAATCTCGAAGTCGAAAAAAATCACGATTACTATACTTCCTTATACTTCGTATAAGAAAATAAAAATTATCTCGATTAGTCCTTGAAATATATGAAACGGAAATATAATGAAATATTTTTCGTTTGAGCGGTAAATGAGTAAAGGAGATACACGAAAAAAACAAAAACACATTTTCAACATCATTTTTTGTCATCATATCAGGTTATGCAATCAACTTTAAGTCTTACGAACTTTTACAACCATCAACAACTTCATTTTTAAAGTACCTACGGTCCTGAGTTCTTTTATATAAAATACAAGAACTCTGATTATCTTGACCAGATACTGCAATTTTCAAGTGTTCCGGCCTTAAATTCACCATAAATATGATTTTTCACAGTACGGTCCTTGAAAGTGGCGTTTTTGAGATTGAGTAGAATGAATTGACCTTACATACCTACCGAACATCATTTAAACTGGATAATTCACAAAACTTAACAAAACGAGAAAACAAAAATCCTCAAAATATTTTTTCTCAGATACTAAACAACATGTAGGTACCATATAAAGAGCCGTGCGCACGAGGGGTTCAAACTCGCTCCCCATTGGAACTTCGAAGACGGCTTTCTTGAAATCGTACATTTTGATTGGAATGATTGTCTTAGAGTATCTGTATATCTGATAAATATTCAAATATTACAAATTCATCTGTACATACTTAATTTCTACAAGTTAGATAATTTTAATAATTTTAATTTTTTTAATAATGTTAGATAATTCCTTTTTTCTTCTCTTTTTTGAAAAGATGAAAACCTCCCCTTTAAAGAATTCCTGCGCACGGCCCTGACCATATAACTTAACAAGTCTTAAGAAAAACGATGAGACACACACGCAGGGAATACTGTTGGTCAGAGACGTGAAACTGTTTTACTACACCAGTAGAATGGAAGAAAGGAAGGAAGAAGATTTCCCGCTTGTCCTATATAAGAGTGGTTGTGGTTACAACCAATGCGCATCCAGTCACAGTGGCATCATTTTTGTTACATTTGTTAAGTTTTATCTTAAATTAATTTTCAGGACATTGTTGGGCTCCTAATTATGCAACTTTGGTCATTTAATCATATCTGTACTGAGGACAAATATTTGTTAATATATTATTGTTTGGTTACAAAAGAACTTTAAAGTTAACCAATGAGATCGTTTTCGTAAAGCAGTTTGTTCACAGGTCGACCATTGAATCAAAAACAATTTGAATGTGAAAATCAACTTCCGACTTGGTCGTTTGATGAAGTAATTCGGTTTCACTAAAGTGGCAGAAGACTGCCGCCGATTGTATGTTATAAGTATGATCTAGGTTGATTCTATAAACAAACTATTTGCACGCCTCCATGTTCTTTCGTGTATGAATTCATTCGATGCTATTTTGTTTAGGACAGTCGTTCAACAAATATTGAATTGTGAATACTTTTTCACTTTCGATTTGGTATCGATTCAGATCAAGCGACTCAAATCGTTCGGGTCAAGAGTATCAGGACGTCTGTTCTCCAGTAGATACAATCAAGAGAGAAATGGACGTTGTTCTATTCCAAATTACGAATTAGGCCAGTTGTACAAGCATTTTTAGGTGAAAAATTCTAGTCGGTCAATTATTCAATTGTTCACAAGGAGGTCCTTATGAAAAACGTGACATTTTGTATTCGATGATGCTTGCTTCGAGCAATAAAAAATAGTAAAAGCTTTCATCGAATGCCGAATATATCATATATAGACATACAATCCACATTCGCGATATTTAACAACAGGCCATACTGCCACAGCCACGTATAGGTACAGCAAAACACGGACAAATTTAGAATAAATAGAGGGGTAGTCAAAGACACTATTTATTTTCACTTAAACTATTCCTAGCATTCCTGAAATCCATATTTAAAAAAATAG
The DNA here is from genome assembly GCA_963942485.1 of Pediacus dermestoides. NCBI lineage: Eukaryota > Metazoa > Arthropoda > Insecta > Coleoptera > Cucujidae > Pediacus > Pediacus dermestoides. The sequence goes on from OZ012626.1 coordinate 17,213,303, forward strand.
AGTGCAAACATGAATATATTTAAATATCAACCACCATCGTTTTGAGGACGATATCTTCACCCCAATTCTATATGAAGATTGCTATCCATAACAACGTTATTTTCAGATTTCCAGCGTCTTCATTGGTTGGTTAGTAGTGGGTTGTTATGGGTAGCAATTTTGATACAGAATAGGGGTGCTTATGTCAAACTGTTTAGAACTTTAGATCATACAAAAAGAAATTCAACATACTGAGTTTTGTGTCACAGCAAATGGGATAAAAAATCAGGGAAAATTTGGCGAATGTAGCTAACAGCGATTTTGGAAAAATTTTGAAATTATCTTATTAATTTAGATCTCCTAATTACGAAAATGATAAAAATAAGCGGCGGTCTCCAAAATTTTCAAAGTTATAGGAGTTTGAAAACTTGAAACATCCAAAGTTTGGATTTGTAAATTAAGCACTTTTTCACCTTTTATTTACTAAAAATGCACTCAGTAGACTCTATTGCACTAACTAATGATTAATCAACCATTACATTTTAATAAAAAAGATTTATTTAGTCTATTTCGGCACGTTTATTTTAAAACTAGATTTCTTAGTGAGGGGAATAGGGAAATTCCTTTGACAGCAAAACAAGAAAAAGAAAATGCTTTAAAAATAGGGTTTTCATCAATAATATTAAATGGTAATCATTAATTAATTAATAATTAGAGCAATAGGTACTAGTGAGTGGATTTTTAGTGAATAAAACTTAATTTACACATAAAGCTTAATTTACACATCCAAACATTGGATGTTTCAAGTTTTCAAACTGCTATAACTTTGGAAATATTGGAGACCGCCGCTTATTTTTAGCATTTTCGTAATCAGGAGATCTAAATTAATAAGGTTATTTCAAAATTTTTCCAAAATCGCTGTTAGCTACATTCGCCAATTTTTCCGATGTTTCAAGTTTTCAAACTAATATAACTTTGGAAATATTGGAGACCTACGCTAATTTTTAGCATTTTCGTATTCGGGAGATATTAATTAATAAGGTAATTTCAAAATTTTTCTAAAATCGCTCTGAGTCACATTCGCCAAGTTTACCGTTTATTTTTCAAGTTACTCCGAAAAAACCAAAAAAAATCTTCAAATAAGTAGATAACATTTGGTACTTGGTGTAAGATAAACACACACACACACTAGCTTTTCTCAAGAAACTTTATGTTTTTTAGGAATATCTTAATAATAAAACAATTTAGGAGTTTTTTTATTAAAGCCCATTCACAACCACTTATCGTATGTACAGGGTGTACAACTAAGTATGGTCGCCGGCTGTATCTGAGAAACTATTTATCGTACAGCCTTCGGAAAAATATATTTATAGTAAAAGTGGCCAAAAGAAATCACTGGAAATTATTTTCGAGTTTCCAGCTTTAGGGCTAATTGCATTTTTTTTGTTACAAAGCCTACCACTTAAATTCGCAAAACAACTTATGATAACAATAATACGTGTTGTGTATCGTGTAAAAACTATTTTGTCCATATTTCCTAAACGAAAAAAGATATGGATCTGCGGTTTTCATTAATATTTTCGATATTTTATACTAATTTTAATAATGTTAAAAAATATATATGAGTCCATTTAAATTTTTCAAGAAAAATCGATAAAAAAAGTTCTCAAAAAGCACCACCTAAGAACAAATATATGAATCAAAACAACTTCTTTTATCGAACATCGTTTGAAGCAAGAAAAGTTCTTTCAAACGATACTAAGTTTGCCAAATTCTATAAAGTTAAACAGAAGTTATAAACATTTTCGTACAGAATAATTCACCCTCTTCTCCCAGTCTTATTTGATGAGCTAAAGCAAAAAGTGTTAGACCAAAATTGTGTATAATTGTTTCAGCTTTCCAATAAAGTTATTTTTGAGTTACCTTAATTGCCTATAATTTGGAGAAAATCATGATTTTATCATTTGCCACGGCAGGTACGTCCCCTAGCGGCGAAGCTAGAAACTTGAAGATAATTTCCAGCGATTTCTTTTGGCCACTTTTACTATAAATATTTTTTTCCGAAGGCTGTACGATAAATAGTTTCTGAGATACAGCCGGCGACCATTCTTAGTTGTACACCCTGTACATAAATTAAAATAAAAAGTTAATGCTCGAGCAATAGTGGCCAATAATAATTGACAGTGACTAATGTTCAGATTTTTCTATTGGTAGTACGTTAATTTTATACGTACGTTAAGTGACTGTATTAAATTAAATTAAATATTGAATTTATTTTGGAAATCTACCACAAAAATTTATTAAAATTTTGAAAAAAATTCCATTAACATAATGTGGTGTTTGACGCTCTGTCTTCTAGCAGAATAAATTGAATGTGTGGCAGCACGGAATTCACAAAACCCCAAAAAACCGCGGCTAAATTCCAAAAATTTAAAGGTCGCCCTACACTGGGGGTACAGCATTTGGGCGTTTATTACACGTTATAGAGAAAATCGAAAATGAAATTGGCAATAATAGAAAACGTTTATGGACAATACCGTGGCTATTAAGAAGATATATTAAAGGAAGAACTAAAACCATGTTAAGAGAACTTGAATTTGAAGATGCAATTAGCCATTTTAGCTAAAATATCTGATGTGCCCAACACATGACTTTCTTATACTTACGGATAGTATCACAATAATTACTTTTCCTAAAGAAATTAAGTTAAATATCTTGTAAACATTTTGAAGGTTTCCAGCAATTTTCAAATAGTCTCTGTCGCACTTATTGCAATACGCATAAATCTGTCCTTGTCCCACTCATTATAACCGAATTTTACAACAAAAACGTGTTTTATTTTAGATTTTTGACCTAATACTCACTCCCGGTATGAAATTACATTTATTTATTCATTATTATTGTTTTCGGTACCATAGAAACCAGAAAAATAAAAAAAAACTAATGGACCGGTCCTTCTGGGATTCGAACCTGGGACCTTCCGTTTGGCAGCCATATAATGAAACACATGGTCTACCTCGACCATCGGATTCAACTATCAACGCGCGCTATGAGAAATATAAAGTGTTTTAAGAATATCTAGTTTTTTTGAATTTTTTTTGACAGAATTTCAAAAAAAAGTTCAAACAAAATTTGTTCAAAATTCAATTCTAAATCAATGTTAAAGAATAAAAAAATTTCATAAATTGTTTATTTTTCAAGATATTCCTAAAAAACCTAAAAATGTCTTCAGGTAACTGTCACTTATTTTTGTGCTAGATGAAAAACATTGAATGTGGCACCCACAATTTTGTTCAAACTCTTAAATATGAAATTTGAATCAAATCCGATAACTCGTTTTTGAGTTATGGTGGATACAGACAGACACACACACAGACAGACATCATGACGAAAATGGTCAAAATGGATTCAGGGGCCCTCAAAACGTGTAAATCCATCAAAATCTCGAAGTCGAAAAAAATCACGATTACTATACTTCCTTATACTACGTATAAGAAAGTAAAAATTAAATCAAAGGTCGCCAGATACCAAAACCACTCAAGACTTCACTGGTGAAACCCCTAGTTTCCGCAGGCACTGAACCCAAAAAGGCCCAGTGTGCGCAACCAAGGTGGAGGGGGTACTTATTCGGCCGAGTGAATAGAACACGTTTCTATCCACTGTCTCGCCCGAATCACTCCCCCGCTACTACCCGGAATACTGACTGTCAGCACTCGACAGTGGATAGAAATATGTTCTATCCACTCGGCCGAATAAATAGTGGGCCCGGTAGTCGGCAGGTGTAATTCAGCCTTTAAACTCAGTAGTCCAGTGCCTAATCACTGCCCTACGCTACATCTGATTAATCCTTTAGCAGTGATTTTTTAAAAGATATAGAATATAGATAATAAAATGTTATTGATAGTATAAAAAATATAACATGTGGCTTAACTGTGTATACTTTTGCAATTTTTTCGCGGGCCTGTAAGAAACTCAAGTGGATATATTTTTTGTAAAAACAAATGGTTAAATAAATTGATTTCACTTTCTGAATACTTTAGACTAAGCAAAACGCTATGCCGCGGAATTCTAGTGAAACCCTACATACATTGTTATTATAACGTGTGATTCTTTAAATTTCCATTCTAGGTAAGCCTTGGAATTAGAACGTATGCGCCGAATTGATTCATCTGTTGCTGTCAGTTTCAAACAACAACCAGAAAACCTAACCTTTTTTGAGATTTAAAGAAATGAGGTGTAATCAAAGATTTGATTTTTTTTTCCACCGCCAACTCAGAATGGAAATTTAATGAATCACACGTTACATATAATGGTACATATATTTTATTATACAATTTAAGCGTAATTTATTTAGATGTAGGAGAACGGGGTTTCTACAATGGCAACCATGATTAGACCATTATAGACTATCTAAGTATGTATTCGTATAAATTATTTTTGGTCCTAGCTCGATGGTGTGATTTTGATATAGGTAAATAAAGGAATAAAGCTATTGTTTTAATTCTAGAATTGTCAAATAATTGTAATCATTTATGTGAGGAACCAAAATGGCGAAGAGGAGAGGAATACTCACTTGTGTAGTGCATTACCACGATTCGTCAACCTGAAATAAAAAACAAAATATTTAAATTACGTTTTTTGTTATTTATTGTTTGATTGTCTATGTCGTCTATGACATTTATACCTATATCATAAATAAGTACAGTTGCGGCCCTTGAAAACTAAAATGCCCTGAAACTGAAGTTTCTAAAATGCCATTTCGAATGTCAGTCAAATAATATGAAGCAGTGTCGTAGAGTAGAAAACTTTACTTCAAAATTAATTTTTGGTAAAAAAATAAACAATGAACTTAAATTTTGTAAACAAAAATAATAGAGAATAATCAGAAAACTGCAAAATAATGTTGTTTTTGATTTATTTTGAGATAGGTGTTGAAATCCTTGCCATGTAGAGGGTGTCCCATTTTCGACACTTTTAGGGGGTATTGGAGTTATTATCAAAGATAGAGTGTTGCGGTTTTCACCTTCCTTTCCTACTTTTTTACGAAACGAAAGATTCCGGGGTCAAATTAGTCATGGCTCTCTTAGTTTTTAATCTACAGAATGATTCTTAAAATCTTTGTTTTTTAGACACCCCTCGTATTTCCATTATGCGTCCACTCATCAAAAAGGTGAAAACAGATCTTGATAGAGTTTTTTTACGTAGAATTCAGTGGCGTAGGCAGTTTTTGTATAAAAGGTTTAGTTTTAAAGATATTGCAGTAACTTATGTTTTTTTAAATGGGACACCCTATATATTATCTTTTATATTGATAAAGCAAAATTTGGGCTTTGCAAAAATATATAATACTTAATATTTATTTTGAAAAACAAGCTCAAAATTCGATATTTTTAATAATTTTCTTTATTAACAGTAGGCCATGCCTAATATTTTAGAAACAAATGCAAAATTTTTACAATGCGTCATTATTCTAAAGCTAAACACTTCAAAAGATAATTTTAATGCATTGTATAAAACATACCAACAATATAATACTTCTCATAATTATCATAAAGGGCCATTGTAATAAAAAATTAAAAGTAAAATAAAAACACCTACGTAACAAAAATATTTCATCAATGATGGAAATCTGACAAATCTGTCAAATTTTGCATTTGTTTCTAATAAAGTAGCCATGGCCTACTGTTATAAATAAAGTAAATTATTAAAAATATCGAATTTTGAGCTTGTTTTTCAAAATAAATATTAAGTATTATATATTTTTGGAAATCCCAAATTTTGCTTAATCAATATAAAAAATAATATATAGGGTGTCCCATTTAAAAAAACTAAACCTTTTACATAAAAACTGCCTACGCCACTGAATTCTACGCAAAAAACTCTATCAAGATCAGTTTTCACCTTTTTGATAAGTAGACGCATAACGGAAATACGAGGGGTGTCTAAAAAACAAAGATTTTGAGAATCACTCTGTAGATTAAAAACTAAGAGAGTCATCACAAAATTGACCCCAGAATCTTTCGTTTCGTAAAAAAGTAGGAAAGGAACGTGAAAACCGCAACACTCTATATTTGATAATAAAGCCTATACCACCTAAAAGTGTCGAAAATGGGACACCCTGTACAGTTGGCGACACATATTCTGTTAAATGTCACAAATTTGATTTCTGAAGTTCCTGAAGTAAATAATAATAACCCTTGTGGTTATTAGCATAGACAATAGAACGAAACCATTAACAGATTATTGTTGAAAACGGACAATTATTATAAAAATTTAATTGGTACTTGTGTGACATTCAGTTGATTAGAAAATAATAGTCAACTAAAATTAGATTGTTTATCTCTTCATTTATAAACCACTCCATCAATTATAGCCGTTGTCCTGTGAAGAAAAGGTAAAGACAGGCAAGTAATAGGCTGACCGAGAAATTTTTGAGGTGTTTAACCGACTGAGTGACAGCCGACCAAAACATGTTCACCTGTTAAAAGATGCGGCACGGCGGGTGATATCATAATGTGATATAAAAACAATGCGGTTTAAAATGGATGAGCTTGAAACACCTAGTAGCTTATATTATAGGCGTCAACCATAGATATAATTTGAAGCTAGTTGTCAATGTTTTTTTATATAGCCCTTTGCTCCATTGTAAGTGCTTGTATATTTTATTATATATTTAATTAATAAATAATGTATTAAGTTGCTATTGAATTTTAAATTCTTACCTAAAATTCTTCACACTAAAGTAGAATGAATTGTATTTAATTAAATAAATTTTTACGCATACTTATTTATTGACTGTGATATTCTACTTTAAACCCTGAAGGTGTCAAAGAAACATTCGAATATTTTAATTGTGTTTTTTGTAATGGAAAAGATATATCTCTAATTGAATAAAAATTAATAAATTTTTGTTAATAACTGAACAACAATGGAACGTAATCGATAAAATTATCACGAGTTATGTAATTAAATCTCACACTTTGTACCTACCTATAAAAAATCCTTCAATATTTTTCTGTTCCATGAAGTCAGATTAAATATTCGATTGGTTTGTTCTTTTCACATTATCATCGACAGTATGATTGTACTGAATCCGTTGCCTATTAGGACGGCTCAAAATAAGCAAAGCATGATTCGACATTAAAAACGCGTGCCGACTGGCCGCCCACTGTCTTGCACTGTCTGATTGATGTAAATACTGCCTTACCAGTAGCTGGTAAGTTGAAGTAAAGACCCACAGCGGAGTGCAAATGGCATTCAATTTGTTTCCAGCCTGGATAGTATAAAAATATTTTATTAGCTAATGCTTCTTTTTTAAGTGAATAGTGAAAGCTGAATTCACATTAAAGACTATAACTTGATTATTATATACAGGGTGTTTTATTGTTTTAATCTGAAATAGGTAATAGACCATGCAATTTTAAGACAAAAAATTTTTATGGAGGTATTTACAGAAACGCCTCTTATTTATTGAAAACAATTTTTCCAAATTATATTTTAGGTATATCTATGTATAGGACGGTTGAAGATAGAGATATCAAATGGGGCGGTTTATTAAATCTTTAAGGTCCGGTATTTTAGTGTCAGTTTAAACCAAATTTGGGTAAACTTCAATTAGAATGTGAATTTTATCACTTTAAATTTGTATATTCTAAACGAAGTTTACCCAAATTTGGTTTAAACTGACACTGAAATACCGGATCAAAGTGAACTATCGAGCAATCAAATAAATTTGTAATCGAGTCATCCATGGATTTGAATACGTATGTCTTTAACTTGCCACATTTTAGATTTTAACTGAAGTTTTATAGGCCAGTCATTCAAGCATTTAAAAGTCCATTTTGTCCAAAAAATGCAAAACTTTTGAAACTTGGACACAAGTTTGAAAACGCTAAAATAATATTAAATCTAAATTTGCAACCCGTTCGGATGACCGGAACATTTGTCAAAAAATGAAAAAACAACAATTTGCAATAGCTGTTTGTAGAAAATTGCAAAAGTTATGCAAAGTTTATGTAATACTTATAATACAGTCCTGAACCCACATGCCAATTTGCATACATTTTTGAGGAACGGAAATGTTTTTTTTATTTCTTAATTAACAAAATGCAAAAGTTTTCGAACACGGTTGCAAATGTTCGTTACACAGGTACAGAATGTACTTTGAATTTGCAACCTGTTCATACCTCCGGAACTTTGTTAAATTGATAACATCTTGTAAATAATTCCAATTTCGCATATCCAAAATATTGCAAAAGAGTTGCAAATCTCAAATTATATTTGTCTATAATATTATTGAAAGTACTTCTCAATTTGCAACCTCATAGCAAGTCCGGAAAATATTTTTTTATTATACTTATCTGAAAACACCTTGTTTTCATCTGTTTTTGCAATGACGTAAAGGTGACATTTTCAGAACAGCGCACGGAAAACTTTTCCCGATCTCCTATTCTTTTTTCCGTGCACTAAATATGACAGAAACTAAAGCGTAGTTTACACGAGCAAGTAAACTATCGCAAGTTAATGTCTGAGAGCAACTTCCAAATAATTTGCGTAGTGTAAACACTGCCCGAGAGTTCTCTCAGCAAGTCGCAAAACTTGCGGCAAGTGCTTGCGGCAATAATCACTTGCACGTCTAAACAAATTGGGAGAGCGCTCTAGCAAGTTACAATTTTTTTCGATTTTACTGACAGTTGTGTGCAAGTTGCAGCGACACGCTCGAATATTTTATACATTTTTATCAATTAACAACTTATATTTATTAATATAGCTATTTATGTATCAAGTATTTCAAGAGTTTTTGGGGACGAATCGTGAGAAGTCCCCAAAAACTATTTGCGTACGTGTTGTATACAAGGTTTTTTGCATGAGGTCTGCAAACCCCCAAATTAATTTAAAAATTTGTTTAAATATGTACATACAGACTTGTAGCCCAGTCAAATTAGATCAAAAATTACCTAATATCTACAAAGTTGACAGGATGGCCACATTTTTGAGAGCAAGTCGAGGGTCATTGATAAAGCTTTGAACCGGAAGAATCCAACAAAATTTGCTTGTGTGTCACGTGATAAGGATGATTTTTTAAATCTTGGTCTCTACTGGTTGGATTTTAATGTAGTTTTTTAAATTTATTTGGATCTTCACTTATTAACTCTTTTAATAACATCGAAGCTCCAAGAGTAGGCCTTCTGGCTATCTATTCTTTGACCCCTATTCTTTTTCTATCCTCTCTTCGCTCTTTTTGTGCAATGAGAACAGCAACGGTTGCAGCTCTCTTTCTACGACGTGACATTTCACACTTGAATATACCTACTCTACCATGTAAACGCGCATGGAATCACTTGCTGCAAGTTATGTCTAGAGAGCACTTGCTGAGAGAAATTGCTTGACAACTTGCTTATATGTAAACACTAGCGCAAGTTACTCTCACAAGTTCTATCGCAAGTTACTATTCCGTGTAAACTACGCTTAAAGCATCGCCGATAATAAATAAGTCGTTGCTATGGAAATGTTAATCGTGTTTGCCTACTATTTTTACGATGTATTATGATTACTTTGAAAATAAAATGTCCTAAAATTACTTCTAATCCTTTTTTGGGTTGTTTTTAGATAAGTATGATAAAAAATATCGTTCATTACACGTCCAGAAATGGATTTTTCGTGCCTGCATGACTTCCCGTGTTCGGCTTCGCCTCCCACGAGAATTTGTCACGCGCGCACGAAAAAATCCTTATTACCAGACTGGTAATGAAATATACTATTTTTGTCGAACGTTTATTAAAGATCTAGTTAATGTAATAAAAGGAGTGTATTAATAACTCAGTTTAATGCATACATGCACATTAAAAACATTGTTGAGATTATGAGATTTGCTAGGTAACCAACAATATATTATATTATTGAAACATGCATTTGGAACTGACACCTGCCGAAATTAATTAATTATGTCAGTGGTATTTTGACTTATTGCATATTATGTCAGAATTTGGATTTTGCCATGGAACAAAATTAGATTATTTTCATTCTAATAAAGAGCGATCGACAAAAAAATATTGTAATCAACATGAGTGTTAATCGGCGATTAATAATCTCGACTCATTAACGCGCTCGCTGCGCTCACGCGTTAAAATCGTTTCGATTATTAATCTCTCTTATTAACACTCTTGTTTATTAAACTACTAATTCCTGATTTTTATTTACACTAGGTTAGTAGCGAGTGAGAGTGAGCGAGCAAGGCGCTGCCTTGTCTATAGTGTAAATAAAAGTCAGGAAAAATATTTTCCGGACTTGTTATGAGGTTGCAAATTGAGAAGTACTTTCAATAATATTATAGACAAATATAATTTGAGATTTGCAACTGTTTTGCAATATTTTGGATATGCGAAATTGGAATTATTTACAAGATGTTATCAATTTAACAAAGTTCCGGAGGTATGAAAAGGTTGCAAATTCAAAGTACATTCAGAACCTGTGTAACGAACATTTGCAACCATGTTCGAAAACTTTTGCATTTTGTTAATTAAGAAATAAAAAACATTTCCGTTCCTCAAAAATGTATGCAAATTGGCATGTGGGTTCAGTATCTACTGTATTATAATTATTACATAAAGTTATGAGATATATAGAGAGGTAGTAGGAATTTATAGTAAGCATGATACATCAAATGATAATGATCAAAGAGTGATTAATTTTGCGTTGCAGCGGAATATGGTAATCAGAAGCACACAGATACAAAGAAAGGAAATTTATAAAGGGACTTGGCAATCACCGGATCGTAGAATAAAAAACCAGATCGACCATGTCTTAATAGAGAGAAAACACATGAATAAAATCATAAACGTGAGAAGTATGAGAGGACCTGAAGCCGACTCTGATCACCTTCTAGTCAAAATCACATGTAAAAATCTAATATAAAATACCAAAATCACAAAAGAAAACCCAAAAAGAAAGAAAGGTATAACATAGAAAAACTGAACGATACAATAGTAAGTAAGGAGTAGCAAGATGAGATGAACAAGAGATTTTAGAAAGTAAAAATGTCAGAGGAAATTGATGGCACGTGGAAACAATTAAAGCAGATAATAACAGATACAAACCAAGAAGTAATACCAGCAAAAAGGGGACAACTGAAAAGGAAAAACTGGTTTGATGAGGAGTGCGAGAGAGCTACAGAGAAAAAGAAAAGACTAAGAGAACTTATGCTAACAAACCAGAATGAAGGAAATGTGACAAACTACAAAGAAAAAAGAAAAGAATTGAAGAGGCTATGTAGAACAAAAAAATGTCAATATAATGAAATGCGACTGAAGGAAATAGAGGAAAAGTTCCAAAATAAAGAGGTTAGATCTTTCTACCAAGAAGTAAAAAAAATAGATAAAGGTTATTGCAGCGGACAAAGTTACTTAAAGAACAAAGAGGGAATATTAATAGCAGAACACAAAGAAATACTAGAGGAGTGGAAGGAGCATTTTGATAATTTACTAAATGAGGGGGAGATGGAAGAACAAGAGGAACTATTTTGGCAAGAAGAAAACGGAGATAATATAGACGAACCAGCAAATGAAGAGATAGAAGACATAATTAAAGCTTCGAAACAACAAATTCAACATTATAATTTAAAATCAAAAAAGTTACACTTACAAACACTTAAAATTCAATGCTTAACAAATAATACAATATAAACAAATATAAATAGTAACAAACGCCAGAACAAATATATTAAAAAGATAATTACATCAAGACACCGCTCATTGTTCTATTAAAAAACTCAGCTAGGGTATAAAAACAGTTTTTCAGCAAATAGTTTTTTAGCAAAGTTTAAACCTTGAGGTACTTAAATTGTGCATTTCTTTGGGGATGTTATTGAAGATGTTTATTATTTCACTCTTCACACTTTTCTAGACCATAGTTAGATTTGTCTGATCAAGTAACAAGCGATATTTGTGTCTTGTTGGATATGTATGCGACATCCTATTATCCTCGAAAAATTCAGGATACCTTCTAAGGAACATAGCACATTCCAAAACATATATTGAAGTTACTGTTAGAATATTATATTTGATGAAGAAAGGTCTACATGAAGTCCCGTATGGTAAACCAAACATTGTCCTTATGCAACGCTTCTGCAATACTTTGATTCTCTGTACCTCAGTTGCATTTCCCCAGAATATGATGCCGTATTTAACTATAGAAAATATATATGCATGATATGCTCCAATGGTTGATTTTAGTGGTTATTTTTTAGTGTTCTTAGTTGGTAGCATAAAGAACTTAACTTCGGAGCCAGTAAATCAATATGTTATTCCATGTAAATCTAGAGTCCAAGTTCACTCCAAGGAACTTGACGGTGTCAGTTGATTGAATTACAGATCCTCCGACATTAAGTACAAACCCTGAACCAAGCGAGTATTCAGAGTGAAACTGATTTATTTCTGTCTTAGTGACATTTAAGGTAAGTGCATTTTGCTTAAACCATTGTCCCAGACTCCCAATGGCTTCCTCAGTTTTTTGTTTCAATTCTTCTTCATTATCGGCATTAACCACCACAGCCGTGTCATCGGCGTACGCCACCATATACCAGTTGATACTTTCTGGTAATTCATTTGTATATAGTACAAAGACTAATGGTCCCAATATGGATCCCTGAGGCACTCCACGTTTTACGTATTCCCATTCAGAGACGACATTGATATCAGACTCATTTCGTAGCTGAACACGTTGGGGTCTCTTAAATAGATATGGTTCTATTAGCGCATGTGCATTTCCTCTGATTCCCAATCTTAGTAATTTCCCTAAGAGATGCTTATGATCGACTGCATCAAAAGCCTTTGACAAATCCAAGAAAAGGCCAATTGTTTTTGCTTGTTATTTATTGAACTAATTAAATTGTCCACCAACTGATAAATAGCTCTCTCAGTTGACCTCCCAGTAATATAAGCATTCTGCCTGCAAGTGAATATTTTGTTCTTTGTCAGAAAAACAATTATTCTGGTAGCAATAAGTCTTTCAAATATTTTGGATACATTATTTAGGATGGATATTGGTCTGTAATTATCTAGTACATCTTTCTTGAGTTTTTTGTGTATAGGTATTAAAATTGTTTCCTTCAGTTTTGCTGGAAAAATACCCTGTACAATACTCAGATTCACAATGTGCACCAAGGGAGCCGCTATGAACTGACCAACAATTTTCAAAAATTTTGTCGGAATGCCATCAGTTCCTACCGATTTCGTATTTTTTAAGTTTCTCAATATTTTTGTAATTTCTGTTTCATTGGTTAAACTTAAATATATTGACTGCATCATACTCCTAACATCCACCACTCCAAGTGTTCCACCATGATCATCCTTCAAAATGTTTATGAAATGCTTGTTTATTCTTGTGACGTAGCATATGTAACACGCACATGCGTCAACTAATAAGGGTAGCTAAGAAACCCTCTCTTCTGTTCTGGCCTCACATGTGGCAAGACGTGTAAATTGTACTGTCTGTATTTTATACAATAAAGTCTTATTAACGATATCGGAGTATCTCTTACGGGTGGGAACTTCACAGTGGCGACGAGGATAAAACGTAAAAAGCGGGAAGAAAGCGCATCGAACGGGTGCAAAATTGTGGATACTTTATTACCTACTTTAAAACAGTACGTATTTGCACGTGGTCGCGAATTCCTTTCAATTTTTTTTTCAACAATGGCCGGCGGTCTTATAGGACATGTGAGTGCTTACAATCATATAATTGATGATTGGATAGTTTATAACGAACAGTTAGAGCAATATTTCTGTGCCAATAAAATTACTGACGCGAAAATTCGAGTGGGAACACTTTTGAGCTTAATCGGCACACCTACGTACAAATTAGTGAGAGACTTGTGTTTTCCAACCCCACCAAAAGATAAAACCTACGAAGAGTTATGTGAAATTTTAAAAAAACAACTAAGCCCTCAAATTTCGGCGTGGAGAGAACGTATCAAGTTTTACGAGAGCAAACAGACATCCGGGGAAACAATCAGCGATTGGTATGCGAGATTGAAGAGCCTAGCTGTAAATTGCAAATTTGGCAGTTCCTTGAGTGATGTGCTAAGGGACAAGTTGGTATCGGGACTAACGAAGGGCAAAATTTTGGACCGAATATGCGAAGAAGATGTTACGAAGGCACTGGAGGAGATCGTGAAGTTGGCAGTCCAGAGGGAGTCAACCTTGACGAACACGAATGAAATTCACCAAGTTTCAAATTTCCCTCGAACTAACTTCAGAGGCGGGGGAAGGCCGACGTTTGGAGCGCCACCACGGCATGCAACCACCAGTAGCAGCAGCCCTGTTTGGAATTCAAGATGGCAGACAGATGGAGGTGGAAATGGAAATGTCAGAAGTACCGGTAATGTAAACAAAAATAATAGCAGGCCATGTGAGCATTGTGCAAGGAAGCATGGTGGAAAATGTAAGTACAGCAATTTTATTTGTAATACTTGTGGTAGTCGGGAACATTTGGCGGTAGCTTGTAAATCAAACTGTAACTATATTAGTTCGGAAAATATGAGAAGTGAGAACGAACCGTTGTTTACAATCAATAGTGGAAATAAAGACAATCAGTTTCGGATTCAGGTCGTGATAGACAACAAACAACATTTAATGGACATTGACAGTGGGGAGGGAATTTCTGCGGTTAGTGATGGAACTTATAACCAACATTTTTCGCGATACCGGTTAAAGACAGACAATATAGTGCTGAAGGGGTATAACGGTCAGAGTTTTTCACCGATGGGTTATTTCTGGGCAGATTTAACTTACAATAATGTAACCAAACCAGTGAAATTTTATGTTGTTTTCAACGGGGGTCCAAATATTTTGGGTCGCGAATGGATGAACACGTTTAATATTAGACTGGAAACAGTAAAGACAGTTTTGACGAACAACAGCAATGTTCAGATTTTGATAAATAAATATAAGGATGTATTCAGTAATGATTTAGGACTCTTTAAACTAAACAAGATTTCCTTGCAGCTGAAACCTGACGCCAAGCCTGTATTCTGTAAGCCGAGAAGCGTGCCTATTGCATATCGGAAAAGTCTAGAAGAAGAATTGGAACGTTTGGAAAGGACAGGAATAATAACGCCTGTGGAAACCAGCGAATGGGGTACACCACTGGTGGTGGTACTGAAAAGCGATGGTCAGTTGAGAGTCTGTGGCGATTACAAGTCGACAGTCAACAGGCACTTGGAGGAAGTCACCTACCCGCTGCCAAGGGTGGAGGACATTTTTTCCAAATTATATTCCGGCGAAAAGTTCTCTAAAATAGATCTGTCACAGGCGTATGCGCAATTCGAGTTGGACGACGACGCCAGACGAATCCTGGTGTGGAGTACGCATAGGGGTTTGTTTAGGGTGAACAGGATGCCTTATGGGATAAGTCCAGCGTCTGCCAAGTTTCAAAGGCACATCGAGCAGCTCTTCCAGGGGATGGATAATGTGTGCAACTTCCTAGATGACATACTGGTCACGAGAAGGAACGAAGCGGAACACGTAAAAACTTTGGAGGAGGTGCTAAAGAAATTGGACAATGCGGGGCTCACGGTGAAGAAGGAAAAATGCGTTTTTTTTCAAGACGAAATTGAATACCTAGGACACAAAATTAGCAAACAAGGGCTGAGGAAAACGGACGATAAAATTAGGGCGATAACGATGGCACCAGTTCCAAAAACTATAACGGAAGTTCGTTCCTTTGTTGGAATGGTCAATTACTACAGCAAATTTATCCGTAATTTGGCATCGTTGCTAAAACCAATGTATAATTTACTCAAAAAGGACCAACAATTCATATGGAGTAAGGATTGCGAGAACACATTTCACAAGATCAAGGAAATCATCGCCGAGGATATAGTTTTGATGCATTACACACCAAATTTACCCTTGGTTGTCACTACTGATGCTTCAAACGTGGGAATCGCAGCGACACTGGCACACGTACTCCCAGATGCTGGCGAAAGAATAATCGGATGTGTATCTAGAACCCTCATGCCCGCCGAAGAAAATTATTCGACTATTCACAAGGAAGCTTTGGCAATATACTACGCAGTCCGAAAATTTGAACAGTATTTGCATGGAAATAAGTTCATAATTAAAACAGATCATAAACCTCTAACAGCACTACTAGGTGAACACAAACAAATTCCGCAGATGTATGCCAGTAGAATCCAGAGATGGGCTATCTTGTATTAATTGACGCTTACAGCAAATTCCCAGAGGTATACCAGGTGAACTCTATGTCAGCTGAAGAATTACAAGAGAAACTGAGGGACGCATTCGCACGATTCGGAATCCCAAAATATTTTGTGTCCGACAATGGAACACAGTTAGTATCAGCCAGCACCAAAGTATTTTTGAACAAAAACGGCATTAAACACATCACTACGCCAGTGGGACATCCTCAGAGCAATGGCGCAGCCGAAAACCTAGTTAAAACATTCAAAAATAAAATGAAAGCAGCATTATTGGATGAGGAAAACCGTAACGAAAAATTATCAACTTTAGTGTCCAGATTTTTGATAACGTACAGAAATACTAAACATAGCACGACTAACGAAACTCCAGCACAATTACTTTTGGGAAGACCACTCAGAATGAGATTCGATTTATTAAGTCAACCGGAAAAATCGGAGGAAGAAACTAGCGTTACTAGAAACATCAAGAAATCCCAAGAAAAACAAGCACAACATTATAGTTCAGGAAGAACTAGAAATTTTGAAGTGGGGGAGGAAGTAATGGTTAAGGATTATCGGTTGGCAAACAAAGTAAAATGGACGGAAGCTGTAATTATTAGGAAAATCGGCAAATCAACGTATTTATGCAAACTAGGAACGGGACAAATCTGGAAGAGACACAACAACCAAATTATAAAGAGATCAAGGCAACAGAATGCGGAAACAGGCTTTGGTAGTTATGGTGGAAGCAAGATATCTGGAATTGTTAATAATTGTAATTCATTAAACGAACCCGACCTTTTGCATCGCAAGTGCGGAGTCTTCAGCGCAATTGGGGATAGCTACAAAGGAAAGTTCTACACGGGACACAGCAACAGGCCCTAGCAGAAGCTCGGATGGCATCACAACCCCGCAAGGTGTGGAACCTGCAGTTCCTAAGAGGCCAGCTCGACATCGAGGTCCTCCAGAGAAACTTAAGGATTACATTTTAAATTCACCATGAACTCTGATACATAGAGTGTGCTTGTGGTTCAGGGAATAGATTATTGTTGTGATGTAGCATACAATCAAATATTGTTGGAGTTAGGGTATACAAATAATTTAGTGTGGGGGTGTGACGTAGCATATGTAACACGCACATGCGTCAACTAATAAGGGTAGCTAAGAAACCCTCTCTTCTGTTCTGGCCTCACATGTGGCAAGACGTGTAAATTGTACTGTATGTATTTTATACAATAAAGTCTTATTAACGATATCGGAGTATCTCTTACGGGTGGGAACTTCACAATTCTATTTACCACTTCCCTGTTACTTTCGTTTGTGCCCTTTAAGTCCTTCAGCTGTGTGGATAATCCGATCTTATTCTTGTTACTTATTTGTTTTATCAGTTGCCATGCCGCATGTGTCTTGTTTTGAGCATTTTCCAAATATTTTTCATTAAACAATAGTTTGGCTTTTCTAATAATTTGCTTCAATATTTTACAGTAAGTATGATACACTTCTGCAGTAATAAATCCATTTTTATATTTGTAGTACATTTCCTTTTTGTTTTTACATGATGTTTTTGTTCCAGCTGTTAGCCAGTGTTTCTTTGTTGGAGAAGAGAGCAAATGCCGGAGGACTGGTCAAGCGCCCTAATATGTCCAATATATAAGAAAGGGGATCCAGCATTATGTAAAAACTATAGGTGCATAGCGCTGCTAGACACCTGTTATAAAGTATTAGGACAAATAAAAAAAAGATTAAATATACACACTAAAAGGGTCCTGGGGGAATACCAAGCGGGCTTTCGAAACAATAGAGCTACGACAGATCTAATTTTCGCCCTCAAAGAATTGCAAGTTACTAGTTATGAATATAAAACAGAACTTCAGGCGTTATTCGTCGACTTCAAGAAAACATATGATACAATAAGTAGGAGAAAAATGTATGAAGGAATGCACCAGCTAGGAATCCCAAAAAAACTCATCAGAATGACGAAAATGACTCTGGAGAACACAAAAAACAAAATAACATGGAAGGGAGAAGAGTCGCAAGAGTTTGAAGTAAGAAGAGGACTCAGACAAGGAGACCGCCTATCAACAACATTATTCAATTTGACACTGGAAGTAATAATAAGAAATAGTAAAATAAAAAATGAAGGGACGATATTTAACAAGGACCACCAATGTATGGCCTTTGCAGATGACTTAACAATCATAGCAAGAACGAAAAATGAACTAATAAGGGTCGTAAGAAGAATAGAACAACAATCAAAGAATTTCGGACAGGAGATAAACCAAAATAAAACAAAATATATGGTTATGGCACAAACACAAGATCCACTAGAGAACCAAGGCAACCTGACCTTGATAACAAACAGCAATAAGGAATGTGTCTTCGAGAGAGTGAAAAATTTCGTGTATCTGGGGGTAATTGTAGAAGAAAATGGTCATGAATGTCAAGAAATACAGGCAAGAATTGCAAAAGGTAACCGAAAGTACGGAAGCCTGAAAAAGCTAATGAAATCCAAATATGTATCGAGAAAGACAAAAGAGAGAATATATACAACAGTTATGAGAACTACGGCCACATATGCCTGTGAGACGTGGGTGATGAATAAAACGGAATAAGAAAAAATGAAAAGATGGGAAAGAAAAATGTTACGTGCTATATATGGAGGAATAAGAACGAAGGAGGGATGGAGGGATGGAGGAGAAGAACAAACCGCGAATTGGAAGAATTAAATAAAAACCCTAGTATCATAGCAGTTGTCAAAGCACAAAGGTTAAGATGGCTGGGACATGTGGAAAGATTGACGAAGGAGAGATTACCAAAATTAGTTCTAAACAGAAAACCGATAGGAAAAAGAAGAAAGGGAAGACCAAGAAAGAGATGGATAAACAGCTTGGAATAGGATTTGAAAATGTTGAGAGTTACAAATTGGAAAAAGATAGCAACAAACAGAAGGGAGTGGCGAGCGATAGTGCAAAGAGCGCTCCAAGAAAAATGGTGAAAAGTAACAGTTAATCGAGTTATATAATCATATACTTAATAATAATATAAAATGATAGTATTGATATTTTGTAGCCCTAGACCTACACGGCCTGTAGAGCAAATAAATAAATAAATAACCATAGAGTTTGCATAACTTTTGGAATTTTTTGACAGTGTTCCGGTCATCCGAACGGGTTGCAAATTTAGATTTAATATTATTTTAGCGCTTTCAAACTTGTGTCCAAGATTAAAAACTTTTGTATTTTTTGGGCAAAATGGATCCCAAAAAATTATTGATATGTTTTATTTCAAAATTTTCACTTTGTTATCTACTTATTTGTATATACACTATTATTCTTTCAGATGTACATACCTAGCTCATTTCCAATTTATTTTCAAAACTATACCCTAATACATCAAAAATGCACAGCCACCTTTGATGTTAAATTCTTTTATAATTACAATATGCATATACCATATTTGCATTGGTTGCATAAACTGTAAAATTATTTCTATTTAAAAATATTAATTCGACTGTCCTAATAAAAGCCCTAAATACGCCAGCCACCTTACTACATTAGAGAAGTACCTACATTTAGGATGAGATGATCACAAACTTGTTTCAATCCTTAAAAAACAAATAATGATGTGGAAACTTTCTTAGCCAATTCTAGGATATAGGATGTCCAGGTAAGTAGCGAGTTTATGTGTATCCTAAGGAATTTTACGGATATTTCTGTTATACTTATGACACCTGCATTACTTACAGCATTTTTTGAATATATCTCTCTACATACCTATAAACAAAAATGATTTAAAAAATGTATGCCATAAAAAGATAAGCCTTTGAAGCCATGTACAAACTAAAAGGACTGACTTGAGGATTATTGTCGTTAATATCATAGCAAATAATTGTATGCTCTATAAAATAGATATGTTTAGTTTGTTACCTAATCTTCCTTAATTTCCAAGATATTTAAAAAAATGGTAAAATACGACGTTTCTTGTTTATAAAATTGTTAATATATGTATGAGATATATAGCTTGGTCCTCAAACCAGAAATATTTTGAGCATTTTATTCCCGGGTTAACCCCTAAGTTTTCATTTTTGATGTCGGGATTTTTTGCGGTTACGAAAAAATCGCGTTTTACGAATATTCTGACGATATTAGGCAAATGTATTCTTAAATTTATTTAGAAATGCTGACCATGATGTCATTATTCTTTATTTACAAACTTTTTCTAATTTATTGCTTTATTTTTAATTAGCTACACATGTAAACGTTCACTTATATCATACATTTAATTCACACCGACTTATTTATTTAATTACATGAAGCTATGAAAACTACTTTACCATAAAACGAAATAGGTACCTACTAATAAATTAAATAAGTGAAACCTTAATTTTTTGAAGTAAACTCATTTACTACATCCGGGACATAGCCAACTAGGAGACCACTTATCTTTCCCGCGGAATTTAAACCATCAGACTTTATTATTATAACAGCGTGTGCCAGTCATTTAAGTAATAAGAACAATTTTAATATTAAGAATGCCAGACATACCGACCAATTCTATTTCATTTACAATAAAATTAACTGCTTTCATTAGACATACTCGCATGGATCCTTAGGGGAAATACCCTTATACATATCAAAGCTGTATGTTTTTTGTTGTACAAGACTAAAATACCATGAGAATATGTATCTATAAAAAACTATTTAATGAAGTGAATCTTTAAAAATTATTTAAATTATGATAGGTAGGTAATTATGCGGTAGATGCAAATTTGTGCATTGTGATTATTTGTAAGTAAGTGAGTGTATATTTTCTCTTATAACTCCCTAAATCAACAATTGCAGCATTTTTTTTTATAAATGTAGGACCTTTAGTTAAGGAAGTCAGTTATAATTTTGTTTTAATTATGTTAGTAACGTAATAATTTGTATAATTCAAATTACCTTAAATAAAATGTAAGTTATTTTACACAATGTTTTCTCACAGCACTTAATCCGATTCTTAATACCCTCCAAAATCATCAACACTATGGTGAAGCTGGCGATAAGACACAAACTATTATCGTCATAATAGGTAGTTCATGAACAATGACTATGATTTTTGGTTAAGTTTTAAGTTTAAGTTCTTTCTACTTCTATTTGAGTAAATGAATGTAAAATCCAATTTATAAAGTAGTTCTAAATCATCCAACAATAAAATATACATTTTCAAATTTCCACACTATAGGTAAATTTTCACTTTCTTACTAAGTAATAAGGTAGTAATCGCCATTTTTTCGACTTCGAAACTTTGAAGGATTCACAGGTTTTGAGGGCCCCTGAATCCATTTTGACTATTTTCGCCATGATCTCGGTCTATGTGTCTGTGTGTCAGTCTAAATCCACGATTACTCAAAAACAACATCTGAACGGAACGAAATTTCATATTTAAGAGTTTGAACAAAATCTTACCTGTAGCCAGGTTTTTTTAAGATTATCTTAAAAATGAAACAATTGAAATTTTTTATTCTTGAACAATGGTTTAGAATTACATGACATGCACTATGATCTAGGTATACCTGCTAGCAACTTCCTTTGTGGAATTCTAGTTTTTCTCTTAAAATATTGAATTAAATGATACATATAAAAAAGCTAGGTTATTATACGTACCTACATTTATATAAAAAAACTGAAATGAACATAACTTTATTTATAGAGCTGCTTCCTGCACGTTAAACATTTCTGAAAGTAATTGTCTCGTATAAGACACAAAAACAGGTGATGTAGAATGTTGTTGATCGACAAGACTGTCAGTGTGTCATGTTCGTTACCAGTCAAGTAAAAGGATGAACGCGTGCCATAGGAATGTTCATTGACACTGACATAATTATTCATTCATTATTATTGCTGCACAACTAACCGTAAAGACCGGGCTATACTAATATTTTTTTATTCAATATTTTATAGTCTTATATCAACATACTCTGGCAGTCTGGCATCTTAAAAACCTATCTGATTGACTTGTACACATTAGTATTCAGTTCACGCATCGCTTTGATAGCTTTATTGCATTTGGTATTGATCAATTAAGTACCTAACTGTAGCGAGATTATTTTATTTTTTTAATTTTGAGTTCTATCTAAATAACTATTTACTTATTATAAACAGATTAAGTGAACCCTCCATATCAGTAAGAGGTCATTTTTCTGTATAGGTATTTGTTTATAAGCCAATTTACGCTTATTTTGGCCAAAATCCGCTATATTACTTACAGTAATCCAATATTTCTTACCAGTAGTAGTAGCGGGGGGTTTAGGTATCGTTTGGGATGCAACCCCCCCGAAAAATGTTTAATGCATGGCATCTATTATCAATCGGAATCCAAAGAATTTCATTTAATGTGTTACGATCAATCGACTTCTGTTTTGTAACAATACATCATCTCCCCCGGACAATTTTATTACTACGCCACTGTTTCTTACGTTTTAGAGTTAATCAAAATTGGTTTATAACATAAAAAAATATTTGTAAGTTAATTTTCTTGAATACTGTTAAGTTACCGCAATCATACAAGCAAACCTTTCTTGGATATTTTGAACATATCTTTCATAATTTTGATTATTTTTTACAAAATTTCAATTACGTACCTACCTAAATTGATATACCACAAAATCTGATTTACCATCTCCTAAACACACCTCTGTAGATTATTATTATTTTTGTTATAATATTCATCAAATTATGGTTTATTTAATTAAAGACTTAATAACTCACGAAATCTCAAATATCTATCATAAACCGGTCAGGTCTGCTGTCTGAAATTTCGATATAATTGTGTACGCAACAATATCTTGAAAAGAAATATAAGGTACGTAACCTATCTTGAGTAGTTCTTGAAATATCTTAAATTGCAATGAAGTTACATTTTCACATCTACTCATCACGTATCACTAATAATAATCATCAGGTTTCAGTTGTGTATTTCGAACTTTTGAAAATACTCATCAACATAATTTTATATATTTTATACCAACCTCTGATCATTTTGATTTCATGATAAACATAATTTTTCTAAATATCTGATGTGTGCAACACATGACTTTCTTATACGGATAGTATCACAATTACTTTTCCTAAAGAAATTAATTTAAATTGATTGTAAAAATTTTGACGGTTTCCAGCAATTTTCAAATAGTCTCTGTCGCACTTATTGCAATACGCATAAATCTGTCCTTGTCCCACTCATTATAACCGAATTTTACGACAAAAATGTGTTTTATTTTAGATTTTTGACTTATTACTCCCTTAAAAAAATCTCTCGGTATAAAATCACATTTATTTATTCATTATTATTGTTTTCGGTACCATAGAAACCAGTAAAATTTAAAAAACTAATGGTCCGTTCCATCTGGGATTCGAACCCGGGACCTTCCGTTTGGCAGCCATATAATGAGACACATGTCTACATCGACCGTCGGATTCAACTATCAACGCGCGCTATGAGAAATATAAAGTGTTTTAAGAATATCTAGTTTTTTTGAAATTTTTTTGACGGAATTTCAAAAAACAGTTTGAACAAAATTTGTTCAAAATTCAATTCTAAATCAATGTTAAAGAATAAAAAAATCTCATAAATTGTTTATTTTTCAAGATATTCCTAAAAAACCTAAAAATGATGAAAAACATTGAATGTGGCACCCACAATTTTGTTCAAACTCTTTGAATCAAATTTGAATCAAATTCGATAAGTCGTTTTTGAGTTATGGTGGATACAGACAGACAGACACACACACAGACAGACATCATGGCGTAAATGGTCAAAATGGATTCAGGGGCTCTCAAAACGTGTAAATCCATCAAAATCTCGGAGTCGAAAAAAATCCTTTCTGCCACTTGCTTTTTGGTTTTCTTCTCTTGATGTATATGTCGCAGGGAAATGGTGAAAACGGAGATTTGATCAAATCCCTAAGGTAGATGATTAATTCACGGAAAATGTTAAAATTACAACTCTGTGGGGTGATTTTCCTAAAGTAAGTAAGTGATTTGATCAAATCCCTTAACTATTTTAGTGAAAAGATGAAATAATATTGTTTAGATATTAAAAGTATTTATTTAGTACTTTACTTTTTTTATAGACACATCTTTTTGTTTTACATTGTATTTTCGATTGTTCACAGGAACACTTCTTAAATCCTTGACCTCCAAATAAGGATAATTTTCCTGCAATCTCACGAAGACTTAGGTTGGTTTGTGGAACTGTTTCGATAAATGTTGTAGTAGCTATTTGAAGAGGGTTTCTAGATAGCCAATCTTTTATAATTCCAACTGAGGTTCCAATTTGGTATAAATTAGAGTCCTGACTTGTTTATTTCATCTTTTCACTAAAACAGTTAAGGGATTTGATCAAATTACTTACTTTCTTTAGGGAAATCACCCCACAGAGTTGTGATTTTAACATCTTCCGTGATTTGATCATCTAACATCTACCTTAGGGATTTGATCAAATCTCCGTTTTCATCATTTCCCTGCGACATATATACAAGCTGTTATAGGATATAAATGTCCTAATTCATCCATAATTGAACGCACAACGACAAAATAAACACAAATGACATAGACCAACTCGAATGAATTGACTGGCTCGAGCGGCTCGATCGTGAGTGGGCTCCAATTTTGGACTCGAGCCAAATGGACTCGGGCCAAATGGACTCGGGTCAAATGGACCCGCGCCGTTTGGATCGTTCGTGAATGTGGGCCTTTATACTTCGTATAAGAAAGTAAAAAAAAAGGGAAATCTACGGAATCGAACCAGCACCGTGTGGAATACTAGGCAGATTCTCTACCCACTGCGCCACGTCGGCTTGTGCTAGAAGTGGTATTTGTTCTGGATAAGAAGAGTACACAATGCAAAAGCACCGACAACCTTGAATTTGACGGAATACTTTGCTGTTATTAGCTACTCCTGCTGTGAGTTTGGGAATTTTGCGCTGGCGCAGAGTTAAAGTTATTAAAAATTCGAAAATCCAAGGTCATAGCGTAATGGAAAATACTATGCTTATGTGATTTTTTACATTTTTCTTAGTAAAAAAACCTTGAGTGGGCAGTAATTCAGTGCCGAAAACATTGGCTGGCAAAGGGTTAAACTTATTCAAAAGTCGCATGAACTTAGGTCACAGAGTAAAAGACTAAAGACTTTAGAATATGGAAATTTACTGTCAACGTAAAATGTCAATTAAAACTATGAAAGCACAAAATAGTATATTATAAACCAGATGGAGAAAGCTCATATTATAGTCGAGCATACATTTCACTGCAGAGGCGCCAGCCGAGGCAGTAGAATGTATGCGAGGCAATTAGTTTTTCATCATCAGATCATTTTTTAAATACGGCCCTGGATTTTTTTACATTGTCATCAGTATTTTTCCTCACTTCCTCATATCCACACATTTTGGCAAACTTTAATAATAATAATTTTCCTTTTATAATAAATCAAACTAACCTATTATTGGAATTCATTTTTTTAAATAATTTTATAAAATAAACACTTATGAAATCGTCAATTCTGATGCTGGACTGTACAATGGAAAAAAATACTGATGAAATTGTAAAAAAAATCCAGTGCCGTAGGTATTAAAAAAATGACTCGATGATTACACAAGAACGAAACGTCGTATGGAAAAAATTAAACGCCATTTTCTAGAACATAAAAGATGCTACTTAAAACGATGAAAAAAAATACAGAGCCATATTTAAAAAAATTGAGTTGATGACGTCAGCGGAAAAACGAAACGTCGCACGAGGAAAATTTTAACGCCATTTTATAAAACACAAAAAGTGTCCATGGCAAAGTGATTTTAGTTTTTCGATATCTTGAAAAATAAGTGCAGAAAAAAATAAAAACAAAAAG
Source organism: Pediacus dermestoides (assembly GCA_963942485.1). Lineage (NCBI taxonomy): Eukaryota > Metazoa > Arthropoda > Insecta > Coleoptera > Cucujidae > Pediacus > Pediacus dermestoides. The sequence continues at coordinate 17,239,362 of OZ012626.1, forward strand.
TAAAAAATTTGGTTTTTTCCAAAAATCTCTAGAACTACAAAAGATATTTTCCATTTCTTAACGGCTTATTATTGGCCACATTATTACGCAACTTTGTCCCAATTTAACCAAAGCTTTATCTATTACCGTTTCTGAGATCCCTGTAGTGAGAAGCGAATTTGAAACAGCCTGTATACTATTTTTTTTCAAGCTTTTAATTGGAATATTTCTTTGAGATTTTGTAACATCATTTTGAGGTTAGGTTCAAATGACAGTTTACATAATTCATTCTTTTTTAGGTTAGTTGCGCAGGTATCTGTCTGAATAAATTTACGATTCATAGAGGGAGACATTCTTCCCATGTTATTTCAATGCATTTATTTCAACTCCGCCGTACAAAAATAATGACAAAACTGCCGCCGGACAAAAATGAACTCCTTCAATATAAGGTTGTGAATAGTATATCGTATAACTACTGCCAACTAGCTCGACGATTGCGTGAGACGGAGAGCAACGCATGGTCGTACACCATGCTCTGGTCTCTGTCCTTGTCTTAGTATTCGGCTAGTAGTCATTCTGAAATCGGTATTATCGAAATTATTATACGCTTGAAAAAAATAGTTATTTATGCATCAAGGGTATAACGAATATTAACATCTTCGTTATACCCGCGGTTCATACAACGTTTTATTTTTCACTTTAGAAAAACCTGCACAAATTTGAAGACAGGAGAAAAAAAATTTCCGTCAAAACTGTCAGTGAGACAGTTCTATTTGGGATATTTTCAAGAATAGGGCGGTAATAAGCGAGCGTTATAATTACGCCCCCTTATTAATCCCGCTTTGTAATGGATTTGTTTATATATCTCGTATCCAAGGTATTAACAACGAATTATAGTCAAGTGAAAAATAAAAATTATTGGTATTTTGTAAAACTCCTAAAAAGACTTCTATATTACGTTTGATAATGAAGAAACTTTTATATGTTTTGGAAAAATTGCTGAAACTTTCAAAATTGAAAGTTTTTTTTTATTTAATTTTTCGAATTTTTATTAATTTTAATTCTGTGCGAGCGCAAAATTCCACTATTCACAGCAGCCAGCCCTTGACATTCGGATGAAGGAACTAATAAACTACTATGGGACAAATTTACAGCCGTAACTAAATCGCCTGCGTTTTTTACGTCCAACTCCTGGTCTAATATACCTAGTGTCCCTCCAATTTTAGCCATCCTCTATAGATGTGTATATGGAAGAGTTGAATTAGAAAAATCGGTTTCAAAAGTGTGCATGAACTTTTGGATAAATGTAAATTGGGTCTTCAGTCAATATTTAATCCTAAAGATATGTGGTAACTTTTTCTGTAGACCTTCAGGTAAAAGCTATTGCAGAATTAAATTTCAATTTTACATTATGTATTTCTAATCTAGTATAGAAACTATAAGTGCCTATGATTATATGTTTGCTTTCTTGAGATCAGCCACCTCTGTTAGTTCCTAAAGATAATTTTATGACACCCTGTATAAAATGATGTTAAATTCCCTACAAAAATTTGAATTCAATTTTTCGGTGGGTAGGCAAGTATGTACATACACATTGTGTAGGAAAGTCAGGTGCTGGACACATAAGACATTTTCTGCTTCGAGAATCAATGGAAGTATTGAAACACAACGGTGGCGCTTCTATTTTTCCAGATCGCACCTAGTTACTATTTAGAAAAATTCTTAATTTACTCTTTTTCCAGACGGTTTCTTATACAGATAAGTAATTCTATAATAAATCTATTAATTGAAAAAGTCACGACCTATTGTTATAAATACATTAAAATCTGCCGTCTGTGACAAATTTCATGACATAAGCTTGCCAATTTATCTTTATAACATAATTCTGATTTATAATGAGATAAGTATCGATGACCGCACGCATCCCGTCGTTTGTTCTATAACGAATTACTCTCGTGCCAACTGTAAAATCCCCTCGTAGATAAATTACGTTAAATTTAAACACATCATCTTCATACGATAATTATACAGTATTAAATTATTTCTTTAAGCAGCATAGTTCAAGCTCTTAAAATAACTAAATGATTTTATTTTCAATCGCGTTTATTTCCCTTCACTGTTTGGATTGTCATTTCTCTTGCTTAATCACTCTCACAACAATGAGGTCAATTCGTTTTTTAGTCCCTTCGTATACGGAGGTATGGTTTGTGATAAGAAAATTAAAATCCTAGGTACGTATACCTACCTACGATATCGCATTGAATAGATATATACAAGGACGCTCAAAGAATAGCTAACGAATTTTCAGTCAAAAATCTGTACATCCATGTGCGAATGGACTCACTATACAGGGTGATCCACAACATATTTAAAAAAATTAACGAGATGTAGAACGCATCCACACAAGTAACATTACCCAAAAAGAAATTAAAAAAATAACTTTCAAAATAATTAATCACTACTCTCTACGCCTATGGAAAACTGGTCGATTGTACATACTGCTGCTACAACTGAATAAAATTTTGTATGTCGTCCTCTAAGCAACTCTAAACACACCGAATACAATTTTGTCCCAAAAGTTTCTTCTTCTTGTTTTTGGAGTTGTAGATTGGAGAGCTATCTCGTACTTATGCGAGTATTTTATTACACAATACTACTATACACATCTGCCATTTTCACAGTACACCTTTGTAACAAGTGATACACGCAATTACAACGCAAAGCACAGACTAAAGGAATTATGTCAAGTTTATTGTGTGTGGTCAGAACACAAGCCAGATGATTTCAGGATCAGGGTTGTGCATAACAAACGACCATTTTTATGCACAATCCTACGTTGTAATCTTATTATATTCCAAAACATAAAAATTAAAGAGTACTTATTTCATAGTTTCCGTAATATTGTAGTATATGTATACAGTGTGCCCGTTTTCAAACTCAAATTGTGAATTCCTGCTTGCCAATGCGACCTAGAGAAAATATTTTGGAATCAGTGGTATGACAAACTTATTACGCATCGAATGACGTCAAAAACTACATTATTTTCAGCGAATTTTATTGGAAAATATTAATATAAAATAATTACGTTTTAGAAATCATGGCAACTCGATTTCTAAAACATAAAAATTAAATAATTAATATTTACAATAAAAATCGATGAAAATAATGTAGTTTTTATTATCATACCAACAGCTCTGCGAGCGATGAACTAAGTTTCTTGAAATTATTTCAGTTTTCGAGTTACCGTTATTCGTATGACAAAACAATGAATGAGAATGTTGGAGGGAATTGTAATATGTATCTGTAAAATGAGTATTAATCAATACTGTAATTCAATACCGATTTCTTACAGACGAAACAAGCGCTCGTCGTGTACCTCGGACGCAACTCGAGCAAGTCTTGACTAATAAAGTACATGAGTTTTATATAGGGTGTCCCCCTAGTGCACGGGTCTTTCATGTCTCATTTATTATTAATGCTAGCAAAAAAATTTCAAGAACAAAATGCTTTATTCCTGAATGTGCATAACTTAAAAATATTTTCCATTATACAGAGCGTTCAGTTTTTGCTGGGCGCACACCAACTTTCTTATTTTAAATGGAACACCCCATATATTTTTACATTTTTGGATCCCCCCTCAAATTCAAACTACAAAAGTATAAAAGTTGTATGTACCTAAAATTAATAGTTTTCCATTTTTTTGGATTTTTTCAAAAATTTTCTCGGATATAGACTTTTAGAAAAATATTATATTTTAACAAAGTCACAGTCTTTTCGAAAAAGCAAAATTAAAATGATAACAGCTAAGTCCAGAGAACATTTTGATGTATTTTTGCTACAAATAGCTTATACAGGGTGTTTGTAATTTATTCGTAAATATCACATATTTCAAACAGTGATAACTTTATTTTTTCAAATGGAATCCTCTGTATATTTTTATACTACGTTATATCACTTTTATTAAGGGTTCCCCATACCTAAACTTAATAGATTTTATTTTATTTTCAAACGGCATATAACATGGTCTTATATGACTGAGTTGGCAAGGTTTAAGTTTCAATTCTATGACACCACTCTTGAGCGGCGTATAAGTAGGACTTATACTCCGGCGGAGTATAACACAACCACATTACCTGCAAAAATGAATGATAGTTGCAAAATGACTTATTAAATTGAATTGTTATACATAGAAACCACCACAATAGACGCAATAATATAAGTATTATTTCCGTATTTAATATTAGGATGATTATTACGATTGGAATAATTCCATTTGAAAATAAAATATTGTATTTTATTCGGAGTATAAGCACTTTCATGTAACTCCGTATGGAGTTAATTCGCCTCGCTCCACTCGGCGCTTACACTTCCATACGGCGTCACATAAAGTTTCGCTTATACTCCTAATAAAATAATTATTTATTATTTTAAATATTCAATTTTTATGGGAAAATTCAAGTTGCAAATAAAAATTAAGATGGTTTTGGTCATTATTTCATGTGCATACAGCATATCATAACTATTAATTATTATCAAAGTTGCAAAATTGGTATAGAGGTATGTTGTTGTTGAGGTGTCCAGTGTCCTATTTGTAAGAAATAAATTAGGAGTACAAGGTGTCCCAATTTCGATGGGGCCTTTTCCATTTCTAGGCGAGATTGAAAATGGTTTTCGCAATACTTTGCTTCAAACTCACCAAAATTTGGTGAGTTTGAAGCTTTCATAATTTGCCACATATTTTTTTTTCCAATTTTCAGATATTTTGCCAGGGGCCTCACATACAGGGTTGATGCTGTGTATATTATGCCCCATATTTTTTGTGAGGATAATTATTAATTTTTTTATATCAAATTTTGAAACTTGGTTTATTTTTACACAAAAAATGTAGTCTCAGTCGATCTTTGTATCTTGAACCGTTTTCGAGTAAAATCGTTTTGAAACAATCTCATCCATGAAAACTACACTCTAATAAAAATAATCACAAAACAAAAATTTATCAAAAGTAGACAATGGATTAAAATTTATAGGTATTTATTACTTCGTTTAGCATTTCTTCGTCAAATACTAATAATAAAAACAAAATATCAAAATCAAAAATTTTTTTTAAATTTTTTGATTATTTTTATTAGTGTAGATTTTATGGACGTGACTTCTTCAAAACGATTTTACTCGAAAACGGTTCAAGATTCAAAGATCGACTGAGACGACCTTTTTTGTGTAAAAATAAACCAAGTTTCATAATTTGATATAAAAAAATTAAAAATTATTCACACAAAAAATATGTGGAATAATTTACCCAGCACCCACTCTGTATGTGACGCCCCTGACAAAATGTCTGAAAATAGAAAAAAGAAATATGCGGCAAATTATAAAAACTTCAAACTCACCAAATTTCATGAATCGACCTCAAACAGTTGCAAAGATATTACAGAAAACTCCTCTTTGGGGTACCCCTTTCGGGAGGCTGTAGCCTCCTTAGGAAGCATTTTTCAACCTATATTTATTGAAACTTTTTGTATTATTTTTGAACGTAGAATCAGCTGGTACATTTTGGTAGGCTAATTTTGGGACACCCTGTATTTTCAAATTCGTAAATTAAATGTTTTGACTATTACGAGGAATATTATTAGTAGGCGTTGTTAAAAAAAAGAGACCGCGACGCAAATCCTTACCATTAAAACAGCAGTATGACATGTATATGTCGCAGGCAAATGGTTATTTTAGGCAAATGGCTTTATGATAGAAACTGTTACTTTATATTATTTTACCCTTCTCCTTCTTGGGCAAGGGTAAATTTACTTTATTTTTAAAAACTAAAATTGGCAACAAAATAAAGTAAATTTACCCTTGTCCAAGAAGAGGAAGGGTAAAACAATATAAAGTTAACGATTTCTATCATAGTCATTTGCCTAGGCAAATGCTATTTGCCTAAAATATCCATTTGCCTGCGACATATATACAGGGTGTGTCACGACGAGTTTTTTTCTTACGTTTGAAGTAGGAATATACAAAAAACAAGCTGATGTAGTTTTGGAAAACTTCCTTTATACAGGGTGTTGGTGGTTGTCCGTTCATTATTAAAAACTTTAATCAATGATAACTTACTTTTTTTAAATGGAACACCCTACATATTTCTAGATTTTCGAATTCTACACTTAATTCGAGACATAAAAGTATAAAGGTTGTAAGGTCTTAAAATTAACGGTATTATAATTAATTACGTTTTTTAAAAATTAACGGTCAATCACAAGCACCCTGTATAAAATAAGTTTTTTAAAACCATATTATCATGTTTCTTGTACATTTCTGCGTCCACTAAAATTTAGTTGTTTGACTCTAAGTTTTTGTATGAAAAAATTGGGAGAAACATAATTACTTAATTATAATAAATAAAATAAAAATATTAAATTAAATATAATAAAGAACAAATTTTAGTCGACGTAGAAATGTACAAGAAACATGGTAATATCGTTTTGAAAAACTTATTTTATATCTACAGGGTGCTTATGGTTGATCGTTAATTTTTCAAAACCTTGGAAATTGGAAAAAACGTAATTAATTATAATACCGTTAATTTTAAGACTTTACAACCTTAATACTTTTATGTCTAGAATTATGTGTAGAATTCGAAAATGTGGAAATATATAGGGTGTCCCATTAAAAAAAATAAAGTTATCATTGATCAAAGTTTTTAAAATTGAACGGACAACCACCAACACCCTGTATAAAGCAAGTTCTCCAAAACTATATCAGCTTATTGCTTGTATATTCCTACTTCAAACGTAAGAAAAAAACTTTGGAAAAAATGTGTCATTGTCAAGATTCGAATTTTTATTTACATCTATGTTTTTGTAAAAAAAATGAAAAAGTGTAAATAATTATAATACCGTTAATATTAGGGCCTTACAACCTTTATACTTTTATGTCTAAAATGATGTGTATAATCTAAATATTCAAATATATACAGGGTGTTCCATTTAAAAAGTACCAGAAAGGTGGCAATATTTTCATTAAATAGAACACATTGTATAATGGGCGTGTACCAATTTTCAGAACCAGATTGCGTTTAGTAATAGAGTTATTTCTACTGTCAACTCGTCGTGACACCCTGTATTATTAAATATTAGTAGTAAAAGTGTATAAAAAGCTCGGTCTGTCGCGCTGCGTTTAGCCAGAAGTTAAAGAGAAATCTTCAAAATTATAATTTTTCTTAACTATTTATGACTTCATGTTGACAAAAAGCTGTCAGTATTATTAATTAATTGTCGCACCGAATTAAACGCGAGCTTTTTTCCTCGAAGAGATAAAGTTGCATTTTTCCAAATTCGAATTTTTTTGCTTTTCAACTCATAAACTGACAGAGAAAATGATGAGTTTTACAAAGACCCCATTTTTCAAACATAACTTTTTTCAAAAGTAGAAAAGTGTTCCGTAAATTTAGATATAGATTCTGCGATGAAAAATAAGTATAAAAGTTCAGATAAACATGTGGGCTCCGACGTCTCATAAGGAAGATATTCAACATTTTATGATTGGCATTTATATTGAATATCCTTTGAATAAAATGTCCTCATTTAACCTCAAAAATGGATTAGAAGAGGAGGGCCGGTTATTATATTTTAAAAATCAATCTCAATTCTTATAACTTGAAGTGTTGGCTAATAAATGTCAATTATAAAATGTTCAATATGTTCCTTAGGAAGCGTCGGAGCCCATATGTTTATTAGAACTTTTATACTTGTTTTTGATCGCAGAATCTATATGTAAATTTATGGAACACCTTTAAGGGACACCCTGTATAAAAGTCGACATGTTTCGGCTATACGCCATCATCAAATCAAACTAACAAACAAGGCAAAATTCCTAAATTACCGGGCACCAACGGCAGGCAAAACCAGTGCACAAAAATTCGACTATCAGCGTTTAACAGCGTATATGACACATGCAGTTAAACTGACTAAATGGTGATAAAATAACGTTCCCATTTTAAATTGAGCCTCTTAAAACTCCAATGTTAAAACAAATCACACCTGTGGCGGGACTCGTCAAAATCTCTTAATTCCTACCTTGTTGCATAAACTACTATTTTTATCATTTTCATTGCCTACTTGAACTTCGTTAATTGAAAGTTTTAAAATAAAGTTATTTCTTTTCAAGCGGCATATAACATGGTGTTATATGACTGTGTAGGCAAGGTATAAGTTTCATTTCTATGACACCACTCTTGAGCGGCGTATAAGTAGGACTTATACTCCGGCGGAGTATAACACAAACACATTATCTGGAAAAATTTATGACAGTTGCAAAATTACTTATTAAATTGATTGTCATATTATGATTAGAATGATTCCATTTGAAAATAAAATATTGTATTTTATTCGGAGTATAAGCACTTTCATGTGACTCCGTATGGAGTTAATTCGCCTCGCTCCGCTCGACGCTTACCCTTCCATACTTCGTCACATAAAGTTTCGCTTATACTCCTAATAAAATAAATATTTATTATGTGAATATCTCAAAAACCATTTGTTATCTTTTCATCATTTTAATCAGTGGAAAAAATGTCACCAATTTGTTAATTTAGTCGACTTTGTAGTTATACTAAGTGACATGAAAAAAAGAACACCTAGTAATAATTAGTTTATTTCAATGATATTTGGTATACATGTTTGTTTAGCTTAAGACAAAAAACGATCAGTTTTTCAGTCATATCGATGCATTGGTTTTGGTGTTATAACATTTTTTCTTTAAAAAACGCAAGAGGCGACAATGGACTTTTGTACTAGCTACAGGTACCATTTGTTTCTCGTACAGTACATTTTAAGAGTTTTTATGATCTGTCATTATGCTTAGAGCGAAAAGACGTGAAAATTTTTATCAACTTAGCGAGTTTGATAGGGGGCGAATACTGGGTCTGCGGGAGGGCGGTTTATCCTTCAAAGAAATTGCCACTAGGACGAATAGGAGTCTAAATGCCGTGGTGGATTGTTGTCGGGCATGGCTCCAGGCAGACCGAACATGAAGAGCAAAGGGTACAGGACCTCGCAGAAGAACCACAGAAAGCGAAGATCGCCGCCTTAGACTTTTGGTTCTAAGGGCTCGCTTCACTTCCACAGGGGCGATTGCGGACCAATGGTTTACAGAACATGGAAGGCATATTGGGATGCGAACCGTTCATCGCCGCATAAGAAGTTTTGGACTGTTTTCCTACCGTCCTCAACTTGTGTTACTCCTCACTCCTGAGCACCGACGTAACCCACTGGAGTGGTGTAGAGAACGGCTGCCTTGGAAGCAGGAATGGAATACGATAGTCTTTAGCGACGAATCCAGATTCTGTTTGGGTACGCACGATGGTCGGGCAAGGGTGAGAAGGCGACGAGGTGAAGCGCGTGATCCTCAATTTCCTGTGGATAAGCATGTGTACCGCACCGTTGGAGTTATGGTGTGGGAAGCTATTGCTTATGACACTAGGTCACCTTTGGTCTTCATCAGAGGCAATATAACCACCTAGCGCTACATTCAGGAAGTAGTGGAAACACATGTTATACCCTACCTCAGCATCCTTCCCAATCCACTTTTTCAACAAGACAAGCCCGACCACATGCAGCAAACGTTACGTTGGACTACTTTCAGCGTAATCAAATCAATTTGTTGCCCTATCCACCAAGATCTCCAGATCTTTCACCCATTGACCACATCTGGAACATTATGGGTAGAAGACTGGTAAATTTACTCCATCGCCCACAACTTCTAGGGGCACTTTGTCATGAAGTACAGGTAGCCTGGAATGAGATACCTCAGGAGGAAATTAATCATCTCATTAGGAGTATGCCCAGACGTGTTCATGAGTGCCCAGCACACCATGGAGGCCCAAACCATTATTAATTTTTCTCGGGTTCTAACTGTCCGATTCTCTTCATATTTTGATCGTTTACTTACCTTACCATAATAAACATGTGTGCCAAAAATCATTGAAATAAACTAATTACTACTAGGTGTTCTTTTTTTCATGTCCTTAGTATATAATAATGGAGTTAGAAATTGTGAACCGATAACTTAGGACACGGTGTATATTTTCAGTTATCTTTATCGTTTCAAACCAAAATGTTTTTTAAACGAAACAACTTGTATTTTTTATGTTTATAGAACTTTCACTACATTTTACTATGTATTTAAATTCTTCAAATTAACAGTTTCAGAATTTTTTTACTTCTGACAACTTAGCATCCCTGGGTGGTACTTGAACATGTTTTCAATTTTTTACGACTAATTATCTTAATGTAATTACGTTAAATTGAAAAAAAAAACATTCATAATACCATCCAGCACATTATTATGTATACCTATCTATTAGTACAAGAAATTCTTGTATTATACTCCGGCGGAGTATAACACAAACACATTATCTGGAAAAATTTATGACAGTTGCAAAATTACTTATTAAATTGATTGTCATATTACGATTAGAATGATTCCATTTGAAAATAAAATATTGTATTTTATTCGGAGTATAAGCACTTTCATGTGACTCCGTATGGAGTTAATTCGCCTCGCTCCGCTCGACGCTTACCCTTCCATACTTCGTCACATAAAGTTTCGCTTATACTCCTAATAAAATAAATATTTATTATGTGAATATCTCGAAAACCATTTGTTATCTTTTCATCATTTTAATCAGTGGAAAAAATGTCACCAATTTGTTAATTTAGTCGAGTTTGTAGTTATAATAATGGAGTTAGAAATTGTGAACCGATAACTTATGACACGGTGTATATCTTCAGTTATCTTTATCGTTTCAAACCAAAATGTTTTTTAAACGAAACAACCTGTATTTTTTATGTTTATAGAACTTTCACTGCATTTTACTATGTATTTAAATTCTTCAAATTAACAGTTTCAGAATTTTTTTAGTTCTGACAACTTAGCATCCCTGGGTAGTACTTGAACATGTTTTCAATTTTTTACGACTAATTATCTTAATGTAATTACGTTAAATTGAAAAAAAACATTCATAATACCATCCAGCACATTATTATGTATACCTATCTATTAGTACAAGAAATTCTTGTATAAGATTATACATATGTTATAGTTTTTCTAAATAATAAATGTATATCATTCTTCATCACACAAACACGTTAAATAAATGTTGCGCCTTCTCATGAACCCAGGTAGCGTCTTTTATTACTAAATAATTTCGTTATTTATTATTATTATGACCTTTTAAGTAAACTCATTATTGGGTTAAAAATGGATTTTGTTGTCTTTTTTATGTCAACATTTGTAAGCAATTCTATAGTTCAAACGTGTGGTTGCCAGATTCAATACTAAATCAAAATTAACCCCGCCATATATTTTGTCGGTAAATTGTAACAACACGACAAGAATATGAAATGCATTTAAATGAATATTTAATGGTTGTCAGGCAAGAAAAAAAGGCGTGAGGCGCTAGCCATTGTATTGGGGCAAGTTTAAAGACTGCAAAAGGATCCAGCAGAAGGTATTTATAGGATTGCAAGTTTAATGAGTGCTAGCAGGCAACGCTGGACTGGTTTTCTTACAATAGCATCCCGTGGTTTCTACGTTTAGTAGACCAGCAGGAAGTTACCACAAACATACTTAAACTCCACAAGTAGTGATTGATTGCCTTTATATCACATATACCAGTTGTGTACCTATTTAAAGCGAAAAGAATTTATTTTTTTAAACACATCATCACCTATGACACTACAACAATTCCTTAAAAAAACCTACCAATTGCCACTCCTAAAATGTTTTAAATATAATGGTACTTTTAAATTATAACTATTTGTTTAATCAATTTGGGAAATTTCATCAGTAATTTGGTATACATAAGTATTATAGTATAAAGTGACAGAAATAATTAGTTATAGTTTAACTTTATATTGTCACACGGGACAATATTTAAAATCTATTTCGAAAAGTGTTTTGTAATTAGCGTATTTACTAAAAAAAATAGTATTATATTGTGGCAGAGGTGCGTAATTAAGGTTAAATCACGCGACGTTTTGTCTTTAAACACTGATAATATCATTCCATGTACGCCACATATCATGATCCCACCTAATTACTAGTGTAGAGTAGATTTGGTGACATAATTCAACGCCATAACAGTCTTGACCAGCACTTATCGACATCATTGATATAATCTGAAGGGGGTAGTAGTATATGAGCCATTTAATTGCTTTAATTATATACAAAAAAGGTCGAACTCACAGCGAGATGATCAGTTATCTATACATTTATCACCGATGAGATCTAAACAGCGAACTGGTTTGATATAATCTTGAACCATGAAGCACGACACACAGTTCGCCTGTGGGTTAATTCATTAGTACCCAATATTGCGTATAACCTGTTCAGTATTTATAATCTATGCCTTGTGATATCAGACCTTTTATGGGGCTTATTCATTATGATTTTTTATTCTTCTTCATCAAGAGTACGAAATTTACATTTAAATATGTCTTTCCAAGTATCTGAGGTTTTAAATATACAATGTGTGCCTCAATCCAAGATCGAGTTCTGTATATGTAGTTGTAATTTTGGGTGTAATATAGCGAAAATTTTTGAATATACTTTTCTACTATTTGTATTTATTTTTAATTATTTTCAAAGTAATTATAACAGAAAAATATCTGTGTCCTGCACCCGACCTTCATATACATAATATGTATATTTCTGACGTTTGGAAAGCCGTAATAATCATGTGTTGTCCACATCCGATATTTTATTAATATGCAAATACAAATGCAAATTAATTTAAATATTATTGAAATCGGATTGTCTTCATATCAATTCAGAAATACTATTCAGAATAGAAAAAAAATCCGGGAAAAATTCAGAGGTAATATAATTTTATAAAAGAGACTTCGAAAGACATTTTTACTTTTTTTTATGAATAAAAAAAAACAATAATATAATTTATAATATTATTTTATTTTTTAACATTGGTTTAGATTTAAATTTTGAAGATTTTGTTATAAGATTTTTTAAAATTCTTTCAAAAAAATATTCAAAAAGCGGGAAATTTTAATAATATTATATTTCTCATTGCGTTCATATAATCAGAAGTCCTAGATAAAGTAGAGGTAGTAGGACTGTGCTATATAGTAATCTGTAAACCCGCTGGTTTGAATTCCAGGAAGAACTTTTTTTGTTCTACTTGTTTCTACTAAGTATTAAGTAATAGTAATTTACGATATAAGTAACGTTGTAAGGTTTTTTACATTACGAGAGAATAGTTTGAAGAATGAGCGACGCAGGAGCTGGTATCAAAGTGATTTCTTGTTTACATTTTTATTCGGAAAAAGTAATTGTTGTTTTGAATTTTAATTTAGACGATATTAATATATCGGGTGTTCATTTAAATTTCACCTCTAGTTGGCGTTGAAGTGTCGTTTAAGAATTAAATTTCATTCATAAACGACACTTCAACGCCAACTAGAGTTGAAATTTAAATGAACACCCGATAGTTATTTATTGTATAAGTGTCTTAGAAAGTATTTTAATTTTTAATTTTCTTAAGTGGATCAAACAACTAAGACACGTATGCTATACAACGTTTTATCCACAACCAGACCAGAGAGTGAGAGTGACGTTCTTAAATTAATATTTTGGAAAAACTTTATTTGACATTTTGAAGTGACTGTCATTTTACGTAGAATGAATTTTCATTATGAAGTATGTAGTCATGGATATTTAATTATAAGACCCATGTGTTTTATTAATATCAGAGACGTCTCCCTGTAGTAGAATTATGACCTAATAATGTACTGGTTGTGGATAATAGTTATTTATATTATAAGTGGGATATGAACATCATTAACATAAGAGTCTGTAAATTGCAGAACGAGTCGTAGACGAGTTCTGTAATCAGACGAATATGTTAATGTGTGTATATCCCACGTGTAATATACAAGATTTTATCTTCTACCGTCCAAATAATTAAAAATGAATTTTGAATTTATCTCCAGCGACATTGCTCAGTAGTTGTTGTCAAGTTGTCGTACTGGACTACCTAACCTAATTTGTGTAAAAACTAGCCAGCGCTACACAACAATGAATTTGAATTATAAATTTTCAAATAATTAAACAATTTATACACCAAAAAATCTGGGACGTGGACCGTGTTATATTTATTATTAAAATATAAAACTAATTTATTATAAAATAAAACTAAAAATTTTTTCAGTTATCTAACGTGAAGTTAGGGTTTTTTCTAGGTAGATACACTATTATAAAATTCTCCAGGTTTCAAAAAATCAAACTTAAGAGTATGAAGTGTCATTACTCAATGTTAATCACAAATTTTAAAGAATTAAACAATATATATTATATTATAATTAGACATTTACAAATATAAACTTTCCTATAAAGATACTAAATTGTAAAAATTGTGTTATAAATACTTGTAAGGAAGAATTTTCTTGTTGAAATTTCAGTGTGGTAATGATTTCTTTAAAACACATGTTGCGTAATAATCTGACTTACCTTACTCAAATTAATGTCAAATCAAGGCTATTATGAATTGGTAGTAGATAAATTATATTATTTTATATTTATTATATTAAATTCTAGTCCTAATAACGAAAAAAAATCTTAATATTTCATTCATTAACTTTAATTTTGTTGTTCTTTATGTGCTTTGTGTTCTTTACGTATATGATTAAATGACAGTGACATAAGCGTGTGTTATATTTTTTTTAACAATATTAGTTTTGTTAAATACACCTTAACGCAATTCCTTGCTAACAGGTTATATATTAGCATGGTAACAACATAGGATAAAAAAAAAATTTGCTTTAATATTTGGACCGCATGTCATTATTGGGTATTGGCTACCACTTACGTATAAGAAAGAAAGTGTTGTGCTGGACACATCAAATATTTAAATTTAATTTAGTTTATTATTTAGCAAAATTTTTATGTTTTTTTATTATCTTATACAGGGTGGCCATAAAGTTATCCGATTTTAAAAGCACTATTGCATGCAAACGACATGCGGTAGCTGATATGCGAATGGTGAGGATTAATAGCTAGGTTCTTGGAAATTCGGTCCCGATCGAACGAATTTTCTTTTTTAACGAAGCTCATTTTAATTTGAATGCGCACGTCAATAAGCAAAATTACCGGTATTGTGCCTAGGAAAATCCTAAATCTAAACATCAACAGCCGCTACATTCACCAAAAGTCATAGTTTGGGCGGCCATTTCCCATTGACCCCTATTCCTTTGAAAATGAGTGAAGCGAGGCGGTAACCGTAAATTCTAACCGGTACTTAACAATGTTACGAGATTTTTTCTTCCCGAAATTGCAAGAATTTGCTGTCTACAACAACAGGACATGGTTTCAACAAGAAGGCGCCACATGCTACACGTCTCACGAATCATTGGCTGTCGACGTAAACGAAATATTTACAGGAAAACTCATATCGCGTATTTCATGGTCTCCCAGGAGTCCTGTTTTGTCTCCTCCTGACTTTTTTCTCTGATGATATCTAAAAATCAGCCACGATAGCCCAATTGAAAGACAATATTCGACAAGAAATGGCTGCTATTCCATGCGAAATGTGCCGGCGAGTGTTCACAAATTTGAGGTCCAGATTCCAAGAGTGTTTGCAACGTGATTTTCCCGGGTATGTACTTGAATGAGAATAAAAAAAAATAGGACGTAGGACCTGCTATTTATAGTCTTTTTTGTATTTTTTTCTGTGCCTATCTTAGAAAAAGTGTGTATGTGAATACTATAAATATTTTGAAATCTAACCAGAAATAAATAATTTATGTGTAGATTCAAATTTAATTTCAGTTTTTATTTAAAACGCTTGCTTTCGGGCGATTTAAATAAGATATCTGATGTATCCAGCATATGACTTTCGTATACGATACAGATTTAACTCTGAACTTTGGAAAGTAGTCAAGCCGTAGCCAAAATCCATACTGGAATATTGCCGAAATTGTTTCCGAATATTTCCGAATTAAAATGAAGACACCTGATCTCACCCGATATAAAATAGTAGTAATAATTAAATTAATTTTCATAAATATTAATAAAGTATCGAATATGGGCATCACATAATTTTTGGGTACGGATTACTGTTAATATAGTTTTATGGATAATACCATGTGCTAATGCGCATGTATATTTAATTATCATTCGAGTACGAGCGCGTGCGCACAGCGAACACTCCTCCAAATGTGCGAGCGAGATCTGCACCGTAATGTTTGCGCTCATTTTTCTTAATGCTAGCAATATTATTATATTACATATTGATTATACGACGTACTTTTTAGAATAATAGTTACAATACCTAATTGTGCAAAAAGAAATAATACCTAAAGGATATTGCTTGAAGATATTTTTTCGATATTTACCTTAAAAAATACCAACTAACTAAACCATAATTTTACATATATTTCCAAAAACTACAATTAAAAATTAATGGAAACAGCTATTTTGTAATTCGAACTCTAACCTAGTACGCAACATACAGTCTACAGTTTGGGGTCCACCGCGAGCTCCGTCAGTGGCTACCGGACTTGATTAGCACCTAGGAGCCCAACTAACATTATTTGTGCAAAGCGACATGCTGTAATCACAAAATGCAGAGTTAACGTCATTAACCTTCCCACTATACTTTATGTAGGTACTACTGTAACACAGGACGAGTATTATCCCGCTAGTATAAGATAGATACTACACATACTTGTAAAAACTATTAATTATTTTCAATTTTCAATATTTTTGTTCCATACCGGTAAATGATTATATCTATAAAGTGTGCCTTTGTTATACTGAATCAATGTTGGTGGTCCAGACAAACATCATATCTGATCTAAAATTTAAAAACTGTATGGACTATAATAACCCATAATTATATCTGGCGACGTTTTCCCATGGTTCATATAATAAACTAAACAATACAAGGTTGACAGTGGAACATTATGACTTTGAGCATTTTTGTATTGATTTTGATACCGAAGTGTATAAAATTAAATATGATATTTATATAGCTTTTTAATTCTTGTACTTGACTAAATGTTGTAGGTAAATATGATTTTTTGTCTTCAATATTTTTATGAACTTACAGATTCTCAGGAATGTATTGCATTCTAATTATTTTGGATATCCAACTCATAAGCTCATTCTTTGCGCCCCTGGCTTACTCTGTAAATCGGTGAAAATGAATGCATCTTATGTTGTAGGCGTATGATGAAATCCGCTACTTCATGAAAAACATAGGTAAATAGTGTAAATTCACTATAATCCACGATCTGTTCATGCTTCTCATGAAATACCTAACGTTGCTGTTCGTCAAAAAGAATTTTTTTTATTCTTTAACATTTTTTATAATTCAATTTTAAACATACTTTTGTTGAAATTTCATTAAAAAAAATTATACCGAAAGGACCCGAAAACTTTTTGATAAAATTATCACCACTGAATTTTTTCCGGATGTCTTGACCATGCAACTCAATATTGAACACGCCCGGTCTCACCCGATATAAAATACTAATTCAATTAATTTGAATTAATATTAATATAATATTGGATGTAGACAGTATGATTATTTACTACGGCTTCAGTACTTTCCAAAGATCAGTGATATATCCGTATGGTATAAGAAAGTCACGTGGACACATCCGATATTTTTATACTTTAGAATTATATAATTGAAAGAGTCATATGCTTGAGACATCAATTTGTTTTATTCCAAATATATACGTGTTTATGTATATTAAAGTAATAGGAGTAATAAATAAGTGTAACATAATGAGCTATTCACATGAGTTAAAAATAAGATTTTTTCTAAGATTTGCAAAAAAATTACAATTTGCACAATAATACGTTATAGTATATTTCATTACCAGTCTGGAAATCAGGATTTTTTCGTGCGCGCGTGACAAATTCTCGTGGGAGGCGAAGCCGAACACGGGAAGTCATGCAAGCACGAAAAATCCATTTCTGGACGTGTAATGAACGATATTTTTTATTATACTTGTCTAAAAACAACCCAAAAAAGGATTAGAAGTAATTTTAGGACATTTTATTTTCAAAGTAATTATAATACATCGTAAAAATAGTAGGCAAACACGATTAACATTTCCATAGCAACGACTTGTTTATTATCGGCGATGCTATAGTTTCTGTCATATTTAGTGCACGGAAAAAAGAATAGGAGATCGGGAAAAGTTTTCCGTGCGCTGTTCTGAAAACGTCATCTTTACGTCATTGCAAAAACAGATGAAAACAAGGTGTTTTCAGATAAGTATAATAAAAATATATTTTTTCTACGACAAGATAATCGAACTTGAAAGTAGGCTTTTGAAAAACTAGTACGGAAAATTAGTGTGGAAATTTTTTTCCGCACACATTTTTTAAACTTTCCGCACGCAAACAAAAACATAAAGAAGTACTTACATTTAGTTATAATTGTAACATTTATTTAATATCTAACAACAGGAGGAGTGCACATTAGTTCATCGCTTTCGCTTTAGTTTTGAAACTCCATGTTTATATTCACGTAATTTCATCTCAAAATCAACATTATTTCGATGACAGTACACAATTTATAAACTGTCAACAGCTATGAGCTTTCAGTTCTATGACAACAAACTCACTTGATGTTTTTTTTAATTAGAAAAAGATTTACAAATAATTTTATTTTTTACGAATTCCACGTTTTCGTAGAAAAAATCGTATGTAACACGCTTGCGGAAATGGCCCATGACAATACTCGTGTTATTGCAGCACTCGCTATCGCTCGCGTTGCAAATTTCACACTCGTATTGTCATGATGCGTTTTCCGCACTTGTATTACAATATACTATTTTCAATTGTATTTAGTCGTTAAATATCGACTGAAGCCTTCTTATCAAACCTTTTTGATCATGTAGATGGCGGAATTCGCCCTCTTATAATGAGCTTCTGTCTTATTACACTTTATTGCATTAGAGTAGCTTGTTTCGAGTTGGATGTTTGTTTTCAGTATGGTTTCCTTTTTGATGGCTTTTATCTGAAAAGTATGTGTAAGCTACCATATTACGCCCATGTGTCTGCAAAGCAGTTAAAGCAAATCTGTGACATTAGATCGGATATCTAGAATATATTGATGTCCTTCCGCCAGCGTCTTGTAGTAATGCGTTACCTGCCTTGTCACACAATCGACTGCCGAGCAGGAGAGGTCGCACTGTACTCGTAAATTGCAGACCAGCGCGATTACATCCTTCACGACAACGTGACCACAAACACCAAGAGGTGCTATAGTATTTCAACAATATCAGTGCATTTTTTCGATACACGGTGAAATTTATTGCTCGGACACAAGGGGCAGTTTATAAATAGACAGAGAGAGATGAAAGTCAGTAACACCAATATGTGCAAATTAGACTCAAAAGAATCTTGTAAGCTGGTGTAGGCATGGTTATCTTGTTGACACATACTATTATCTAGTTGCAGTCAATGAAATCATTAGGATCTTGATGTGATGAATAAAATCCAACTCAAATCGATACGGATAATATTCAGTTGTTTCTAACTCATGAATCTATATTTACTGGCAATGATGATGCTATCTAATGTATAAATAAATTTAAAATGGAGTGCAATCATGACATAAGTTAATCGAGAAAATTAAAAAATCAGTACCTAGTCCTACATGTCAAATCTCTTACCTGTTTAATTATAGCAAAATACACTGTTGTATATTAGGTACTTAGAAACTTGGACTTAAAATGTCGTCTGTTTTTAAATTAAATGTTAGTGAAGTCAAGATGTCTAATACAAATAGTAAATACCGCCTACCGTAAAAATTACCACAATGTAAACCATAACAAATTAACTTCTATAATAACTTAATCCCAACATACGCCACCCAGAACATGGGACACAATAAATACGTAATTAATTATTTGAAAAATAATTAAATATGCTAACATGTTATTTCAATTAAATTTCATAAAATAAATCGACTAGACTAGAGACAGATAACTGGTAGTTATTTGAAATAAAAATATTTGATATTTCCAGTACATTATTTTCTTATACGATGTGGATATATCTAGTTCTGATTTTTGGAAAATACTGCGGTAGCCGATAATCATATGCAGTCCACATTTATTTATCTATTACTTGGTATCGACAGAACAGTAAACTAGTAAAAAAATTAAACGTATTGAGATTTGAACCCGGAACTTCAGAAAACGAATCCAGCCCTTAATATCACTAGTCCATCTAAACCTTATAATATAATGCACACAATGTGTTAATAGAGGAATTTCTTGCTTTTTTGAACCAATTCATGTACTATGTATATAAAAACTGTAAATGCAAATGTTGTAGATTATTATAAGCACGTTTCATAAAACCCACTTTTCCTGTTGGAATAATATAAACCGAAAAACGGGCGAAGAAAAATTTCAACCCCCTTTTTTTTAAAGACGTTAATATATCGCTACTCTCTGGAGAAAAATTGTGTTATAATTTAAAATTTCGAAGTGAATACATACAACTTATATCTACGTTTTTAAATAATATTGTTGGATATTAGAAATTTCTTCCTCCGATTGTACTAGGGTATTAAAACAGTTTCAGTGTCTCCTGTATGCCTAGCATCTTGCTTGTTACCTTCAATAGTTCAGTTGCACAAATTTGTAGAAAATTTCATTTCGTACAAAAATTATATAAACACCTTTTTTGTAGAACTTAAAAATGGAGTTATTCGCAAAAAAAATCGAACTCGTCCCTTCAATTCAATATGTCATCCAAGCCCAATCTCACCGTTGAAGATGTGTGCAAAAAAGGTGGTCACTTTGAGTACCTACTTGTTATAATTATTTTGTTAAAAGTTTCTAATTTAAACCTGTTGTTTCAATTTAATGAAACATAACCAAAAAGCCAATTATTCTATCAATTTTGAGGTGTCAAGAAGTTATGGTGTTCTTCTGTATCGAAAATGTTAGATAACATTCTGTTAAATCTATGTAATTTCATTTTTGAACAATATAAAACATTGTTGAAATGTCAAATTACAGAGATTCTACAGAATGTTATAATTATAACATTTTCAATAGAGAATAACTCCATTAATTTATTAACACATCTATAAGTTTGGTTATCTAGGCTGCGCCTATGAATTGACTCGCGTCATTTAAAACTGAACATGCGAAAATAACCCTATGTTCAACGTATGTATCTGATCTCTATTGTCTAGAAAATTCACGCATTAACTCTACTCGTATAGTGCGATGTTAAGGTACCATTAGGTAGTGAGTAAAAAAATATTAAATTTTTTTGGGCTAGGCTACTTCTTTCTCGCAACGATTGACCATTTTATCCGAGTCGAAATTCGATGTAGAACAAGGTTTTTGCCTAAAGTTGGTAGCTGGTACCCTGGAATTAATTTGAGGGATGGTCAAGCATCCAAATAAAATATTATGTTAGGCAATGCAACAGCATCTATTGTCAGCTCAATATTTTCAACAGTAATACAGGGTGTTAAAAAAAGGGTTAAACTTTTTAAGGTTATATAATATGGGCCGAAAGACTTCGACAAATCTTAATAAATATAGGTCCGCAAATCTACTGTTACGGAAATACCTTGCCTTCAATTAAATTATAAATTAGGGTAGGCTGTTTTGTGTTGTAATTCCATTTTATACAGGGTGTCCAGGATAAACATGTTAAGCATGGGGATCTCACTTATTTGAAGAGATACGACTTCGGTTAAATTACAAAAAATTTACCTCATCTTGGGCCTAATACAATACGACAAACACATTTGACATACCTGCCATAGCTTACTATATATTAACAAAAAACTGAATTTGTGCATTTCAGTTTTTATTTAATTACTATTAAGGCACTTTTTCAAGTACAATCCAAATATGCAATTGAAATTTTTATACACCTACAATTTTTTTTCGAAAATAGCACCAACTTTGTTTTTTCTTATGGACCGTGACATGTTTATTGTTAAATTATGATAGTATTTTTCTTTCCCTTTCCGACAATGTATCACACATGGGGTCTTAACTTAAGTCGTTTCGTCAATTATAATCGAGTTTTTCTCAATCACCGTAGTTGGCTGTGCAATAAAAATTGTTTATCTAGCAAACTTGGATAAAAAATTGGGTTTTGGTTCTAATAATTAAGAATTGACAAATTTTACGGAAAATAATGGTTTAATCAGGTTTATTAACTAAGATATTCAAATAAATTGCCATTTTGATCCAAACACAAATTCCATCTTTCCACAGTCGAAATCACAGAATGTTCCAACATTTGTTGAGGAATATTGTGACATGAACATGCCTGTAAAACAGCTCCTCTTAGTTCTTCAATATAATTGAACGCGTAAACATACACTTTATTTTTTAGTTAACCCCAGAGAAAGAAATCTAGGGGGGTTATATGCGGGAATCTAGGTGGATAGGTACTCACGGACCAGTAGCATGGCCAGCTAGATTCCCGGATATAAACCCCCTAGTTTTCTTTCTCTGGGGTTATCTAAAAATAAAGTGTATGTTCTTATGTAAATAAAACCTGATTAAACCATTATCTTCCATAAAATTTGTCAATTAATTATTAGAACCAAAACCCAATTTTTTATCCAAGTTTGCTAGATAAACAATTTTTATTGCACAGCCAACTACGGTGATTGAGATAAACTCATTATAATTGATGAAACGACTTAGGACTTAAGACCCCATGTGTGACACATTGTCGGAAAGGGAAAGAAAAATACTATTATAATTTAATAATAAACATGTCACGGCCCATAAGAAAAAACAAAAGTTGGTGCTATTTTCGAAAAAATTGAAAGTGTATAAAAATTTCTATTGCATATTTGGATTGTCCTTGAAAAAGTACATTAATAATGTGCAACTTTTATCGCGATATTTTTCCTATCAGCTGTGTAATTAAGTAAAAACTGAAATGCACAATTTCAGTTTTTTGTTAATATCTAATAAGCCATGGCAGGTATGTCAAACGTGTTTGTCGTATTGTATTAGGCCCAAGATGAGGTAAATTTTTTCTAATTTAACCGAAGTCGTATCTCTTCAAATAAGTGAGATCCCCATTCTTAACATTTTTATCCTGGACACCCTGTATATTTATAATATACAGGGTTGGGCATATGTGTGGGAACACCTGATTTCTGGCTAAACTTTTGTATTATCATTATTGGTCTTAAAAAAAATATTTGTAGCTTTTTTCACTCTATTCACTGACGTATTTTGTTTTCCAGCAGCTATTCGATTTCTCGAGATAATAAGTGATCGGCACTTTTTTTTAATGGATCACCCTGTATATTTTTAAGTTTTCAAATAGACTATATTTCAACAATTACAATGATATAAGGTTTGGTGGGTGTGCGATTTGTGGTTTTTTGAACATTAAAGAAAATAATTCAATAATAAAATAAAGAGTATTAAATAATAATTAATTAAATTAATTAAATAAAAAATAGGGTAGCTGTTTTAACAACAAAGTACGTCACTGAATAGAATAAGAAAACTACAAATATTTCTTTTAAGAGTAATAATAATAATAAAAACGTTTATTCAGAAATTAGGGATTACCACACATATGCCCAACCCTGTATAATTAAAATTAGGTATAAATATGTAATTTGAATTAATTTAATTTTATAAATGAAATTAAGGTATACCTACTTATAATAAAATGGAATTACAACACAAAACGGCCTACCCTAATTTAGAATTTAATTGAAGGCACAGTATTAGCCCTTTCATGTTTCTAATACTTTAGTTAAGTGTTTTTTACTTTTAATAGATTTTGTGACAAAAATAATTCCATTAAAGATAATCAAATTAAAGACAATGTTCAAAGTGTCCTCCCTATATTTCGATGCAAGCAGTGCATCGTCGCTGTAAGGAAATTCGAGTTCTTTCTAAAATTTCCGTCGGTTGTTGAATTGTTTACATCAATCCGCCGTATATATTAATTCTTCCAGGTTATTTACAGGCTTCAAAAACAGACCTTGACACAAAAAACTCATTTCAAAGTGCAAATAAACGCGCGATAATTCACATTTCAAAAGTATCTCCAAGTGCGCGAAAGGAGGACATACTTAGCCACTTAGTTAACACTTTTAAAAGACAGGACTTCAACGTGGAACCCTGTTCAGTGCGCGATGGATCTAAAAGCATTTCTTTTAAAGTCGAGGCTGACATGTCTTTACTTGAAGGACTCTATGATACCAAAAATTGGCCGTCCGATGTAAAAATCTCACGTTTTAATTTTTTTCGGGGTAAAAAGTTTAAAATTCCAACCACAGAATAAAACTTTATTAAAAAAGGGCAAACAAAAACTATCCCCAAATATTGTGATAAACTTAAACATACAATGTGTTACAAACAAGACTGACACACTAAATTATTTCTTAGGTGCTGAAAACTGCTCTGTGGCGTGTATTACCGAGCACTGGTTAACAAATGACAATTATCATAAATTACTACTACCAAACTATGAGTTAGCTAGTTGCTTCTCTCGAACCAACTCCAAACATGGAGGTAGCTTAATTTTAGTAAAAAACGGAGTCAAAGCTGATCCACTTATAAATGTGACTGTGCTATCGGTTGAGAAAAATGTGGAAATGGCGGCAGTAACGATCCAAGAAATGGGATTGGCAATAATCTCTGTGTATCGACCTCCACAAGGCGACCTTGATACCTTTCTTTCACAGGTCGATGAGGCTTTGGACATCTTGTCTAAAACAAATATCCCAAACATTATAATATCGGGAGATTTTAATGTTGATTTCCAAAAAAATGGAACAGACAAAAGTAGGATTCAGGAACTAATGAACTCATATAATCTGCATCGTGTTTTCACAGAACCGTCTCGAATGACACTTACCTCAAGTACATGTATTGACAACATGTTTACAAATATCTCAAGGAATGCTTATCTTGCAAGCACCATAAATCCTCATATTTCAGACCACAGCGCTCAAAGGCTTGGAATCCCCCAGCCACCTCCTCCTGGAAAGGATAAATATTCAACAATGCAAATTATAAATAGAACAAATACCAAACGATTTAAGGATTATCTACTTAACTTAAATTGGGACCCGCTATTAAGTGACGACGACGTCCAAACATCGTACGAGTACTTCCACAACTCTCTCCAACAGAGTTTTGAACTTAGTTTCCCGGAAAGAAGAGTAAAGGTTGGGCAGTCAAAAAGTAAAAAATTGCGAGACAAAGACACAAACACACTTAAACAACAAATAGAAGCTGCACACACTATCATGATGGTTAAAAAGGATGAAGCATCGCTAACTTTGTATAAAACACTAAGGGAAAAGTATAGAAACCACATAGACAACCTAACAAGGCTTCACGACTTTAATCAAATACAAAATGCTGAAAACAAGTGCAAAGCGATATGGAATGTAATAAATTCTAAAACCAAAAAACCGTTGAACAGAAATGAAGTTGGCACTCTCACAGCAGAAGAACTAAACTCATTTTTTGTCAGTATTGCCCACAAGCTAAAAGCCGAATTATCAATAACTGCAGAAGACAGAATAAACCAGCAACCTTTGAAAAAAGCTGATAAAGAACCATGTTCCATGTTTCTATACGAAACAACACCTCTGGAAATAATAAAAGTGGTAAAAAAACTCAAGAAAAAAACATCGCGTGACATATACGGATTCTCAGTCGCTCTGCTAAAAGACATAGCGGAAAGCATCGCCGAACCGCTCTGTTATCTAGTTAATGCTTCCTTCCGACAAGGAATTTTTCCCGACCAGCTAAAAGTTGCAAAAGTAATACCCATTTATAAAAAGGAGGACAGAAACAGCTGTAACAACTATCGACCGATCTCTGTCTTGCCGGTGTTTTCCAAGATTTTTGAAATGCTACTGAAGGATAGAATCGTGAGATTTATCGAAAGAAGGTCTATCTTGAATCCGTCCCAACACGGCTTCAGGGAAAAAAAATCAACAACAACCGCGATGATGCAGATGATGGAGGGCATTTTCGACGCTCTGAACGCAAAAGAAGAAGTGGAACTCACATGCCTAGACCTTAGCAAGGCGTTCGACTGTGTAGACCACAAAAAACTCCTGGAAAAATTATCAGACTATGGACTCAGGGGACCAACCTTATCAATACTGGCATCCTACCTAGAAAACCGATATCAGATCGTGCACTGGAAAGAAGAATTATCATCAAAGAAGAAAATCGCAATAGGCGTTCCTCAAGGGTCTATCCTTGGACCTATCTTGTTTGTTCTTTACATAAACGATCTCATGTGTAATGTGGAAGTAGAGACAATACATGTGTTTTCGCCGACGACACAACACTTATTAATAAAGCTACTACCAGAGAAGTGCTAAAAAGTAACTCAAAGTCCGCATTAACACATGCACAAACATGGTTCCAAGCAAACAACCTAATACTAAATCTCCCCAAAACGCAACAGTTGATATTCACAACACGTCAGCCTTCTGAACCTGGTGCCATATCTCTGCTGGGGTTCACCATGGAAAGCTCCCTAACATGGTCCAAACACATATCAGAAGTATGCATGAAACTGTCCAGCGCAATATATACAATTAGGAGAATAAAATTTATTATAAACGAAAATGCATCATTACTTACCTATTACGCTCAATTCCACAGCGTCGCAACCTATGGAATCATCATCTGGGGCGCTTCTTCTGAGGCTTCTCGGGTATTCCAGCTACAAAAAAAAGCAGTCAGAGCCTTGGTCGGCGTACCATGGTCTACTAGCTGCAAAGATCTGTTTCATGAGCTAAAAATACTCACCATACCGTCGTGCTTCGTACTTGCCTGCTTGGTGTTCATACACCAAAACAAGGATAGTTACCCTACACACACTGATAGCCATGAGCACCACACCCGTAATTGCGACAAGCTCATACTACCAAGGCATCGTCTGAAAAAGGCACAGCATACCTTTGAATACCTTGGAAAAAAGATGTTTAACAAACTTCCGGAAAACATCAAAAAGTTGGATCAAAAACCCTTTAAAAATGCGATAAAAAACTATCTGCTCGGAAAAAGCTTGTACAGCATAGAAGAATTTTTAAACCTTAATGTCACCAATATTGTTCGTTAATCATGTTACTTATTTACTATGTCTTTTATATTGTATTGTCTTATATTATCTTAGCTTGTCTTATGTCTTGGTGTATTGCCTAGATTATTTTCATTATTTTGACGCTTCCTTGTATATATTTTGAAGGGAAATAAACTATACTATACTATACTATACTATACTATACTATACTATACTATACTATACTATACACGCTATACACAAAACTTTTTAAAGAAAAAAGTCGAATGCAGTAAAATCAGGTGACCTGGCAGGCCATGCAACAAATCCTCCTCTTCTTAAATAAAGTAGTAGAAACCTGAAATCGCTCATATTCCTGTAACCGTGGATTTGCAGGCCTATGCTTATAAAGACGTTTCGACTTGTTTCGGCCCATACTATATACCTACCCTTAAAAAGTTTTACTCTTTTTTGAATACCCTGTATAATAAGTCCGTTGAAAATTATAGATAATTTCATAAAAAATACTTTGACCGATCTTGGAGACGGCGGCAGGAATATGAGAATCTTGAGCTTATGAAAAAGTAGTTAATTTTGTTGCTTCACTAATTTAAAAATTATTAGAGATGGGCATGAATATTGTTTTATCGGATGGGCGGATACGTAGTGTCTTGGCTGACAAGTGCCTTTGGCAGATCCCGACAGAGGCATTGAAAAGGATATTTTTTTAAATTTTTAATTTCAAACGTGGTTTTTATTCTGGTTGTTAACCACATAAATTTGTTTGAAAAATCGTTTGGTATGCAACTAATCCGTCACTCAATAAGTTCGTAGGATGACATATAAAGACCCCTATTCACGAACGATCCATCAGTCCAAACGGCTCCGGGCCCAGCCAAAATCTCTCGGTGTGTGGGGAAACACGAATGGCCTCGTGGACTGGCGCTGCCAGGTTGGATTTTCAATCAGTCCGAAATTTCCAAAATCCATGGCGCCGAGCCATAGAGCCATTCATTGGGATGACCGTGTGTGGGAAAATCCCGGGCCGAGTGGAGCCACTCATCCATTGTGTGTGCAATCCTCGATCTAAACCACTGTCAGTCTTGTAAGTATAAATCATCTAATTCCTCCATAATTAAACAAAATGAACACAGGACAACAAAAATAAACACAAATGGCACAGACCAACTGTAATGGACTGACTGGCTCGAGGCTCAATTATGAGTGGGCTCCTATTTTGGACTTGGGCCAAATGGACTCGCGTAGTTTGGATCGCTCGTGAATGGGGGCCTTAAGTGGCGCCACTATTAACAAATCCATTTAATTTTGAGGAAGTACCAACCTTCAAACGATACTTGCCAGAACTTTATGATCATCTGACGTTTAGTTCAGAAATTACAGTAGTTTCAGTGACGCAACTTGTGTAATTTTCAGAACAATGGAAAAAT
Organism: Pediacus dermestoides; assembly: GCA_963942485.1. NCBI lineage: Eukaryota > Metazoa > Arthropoda > Insecta > Coleoptera > Cucujidae > Pediacus > Pediacus dermestoides. The sequence continues at coordinate 17,267,870 of OZ012626.1, forward strand.
CAGAATTTCGTGATGTTAATAAAGCATTGCTATTTAATGGGAAAAAATACCGTTCAAGCAAAGCAATGGCTTGACAAGTGTTATTCGGACTCTGCTCCATCGAGGGAAAGAGATTTGGTTCGAATGAAGAAGTGATTGCCGAAACTAAAGCCTATTTTGAGTCCAAAGATAAATTGTTCTACAAAAAGGCATCGAAATGTTAGAGAAGCTTTGGAAATAAATGTATCACTCTTGAAGGAGACCATGTTAATGAATAAAGTCGAATTTTACCTAAAAGTTGTTGTTTTCTTAGTCATCCTACGAACTTATTTACTGATGTGTTAGGTATTCTGCTTTCAGTCTTTGATCAGGCATCATAATAATAAATTTAAAAGAAATATAATTCTGGTCGTTTATTTGTCAAGTCAATCCGATTCATTATATTAACACAATCCAATACATAAGTTAAATCCATGCCCTCTTCGAAAATCGTCAACTATAATAACCACTTTTGAAGTTGCTTTTAACAACAAAATAGTGTTGAACATCTTCCATCAGATACGTTTATTTACTGTAAGTATGAAATGAAAGACAAGACTAATTGTGAAAAACAATCGGGAGCAAATAATAGATTAAAAGCTTTTATCTTGTCGTCTAGTTGAGGATCCTTGTGCCCGGACTGCTCCGGGTGACAGAGTCGTGATTAGACCAGCGGCCTGACTATAACAATCATGGCCGCTAATGGCAAACTGCAGCACCTGGAAAAAATATTAATTGCGGCCGCAACAAGCTTGCATTTATAATATATTGTTGATCCATTCGCTCCCATCATGTGTCGACGATTTATTGTGGAAGTTTTAATGTATTCATTCGGCTCCGGGCTAAATAGTTAGGTATATCTTATGTTATCCCCGACACCATACGCGTTTATAAAAAAACGAATTACAATTATAATTACGTTGTGGAGGGACCTGCCCGAATAATATAACTTGCTGATAACATCGGTATTTCTATTTTTATCTACAATCTTACCAAATAGTTTCTTACAAATATCAAAATGGTTTAAGTGCCATATATTTTTTCCGCAAACTTAATTTGAAACTAGAATACCTAATAAGTCATTTTATGCAAAGGAAATTTCAAGTATTGAATTTCTAACATAAATATTAAAGTGTACCTATGTGAAATTATGATATAACTTACAAGAGATATCTCAAAATAATTTTATAACAAATCGAATCAATTCAGAATGCATTATTTTATTTTGTAAAATTCAAAATTTTACTTTAATTAATAATCAATTTCAAGTTCAAATTTATGTTGTGGAAAATTTTTTTAAAGTAGTTAACACTGCTTCACATCATAGGTATTTGAATGAATTCTTCGACAGTTAATCTTACTTTTTATTTAGAGGATATTGTTTTAAAATGTTAAAACTGTAAAAGATACACTGTGTCCACATAGAAAATACTATATTTTACAACAAGACATGAAAATACCGTTTTTTTTTCGTGAGGTGAGAATTATTGTACACGAGCTGTGTAGCAGCGAGTGAGGCAATCTCACGAACGAAAAAAAAACGTATTTCATGTCGAGTAGTAAATACTATTTTTTCTACTCTTATATATGAAAATAGCCATTTTTCCATGACATACTCTACATGAAACTTCAATATTTTGTCTACTGCGAAAATAGTCATATTCTCTCTACAGTGAAAATATCAAAATTTCAAATTTATGGTTTTCTTCGTGATTTTTTTAATGAAAACACTATATGCACTAAGTTTACATAAATTTTCAATTTCAATTCATTCACTTTTCATGACATATTTTATATATAAACCTTAAAATAGTTAAAATAAAAACTAAAATATCATTTTGACGTTTCACTTGAAAACTGTCACCTTAAATAATTTAAAAAAAATTTGTAGTTTCTAATCCAATTTATAAATTACAGAATCGTAGAAAAAATAGTATTTACTACTCGACATGAAATACTTTTTTTTTCCGTTCGTAAGATTGCCTCACTCGCTGCTACACAGCTCGTGTACAATTCTCACCTCACGAAAAAAAAAACGGTATTTTCATGTCTTGTTGTAAAATATATCTACTATTTTTGTCGATCGTTTATTAAAGATCTAGTTAATGTAATAAAAGGAGTGTATTAATAACTCAGTTTAATGCATACATGCACATTAAAAACATTGTTGAGATTATGAGATTTGTTAGGTAACCAACAACATATTATATTATTGAAACATGCATTTGGAACTGACACCTGCCGAAATTAATTAATTATGTCAGTGGTATTTTGACTTATTGCATATTATGTCAGAATTTGGATTTTGCCATGGAACAAAATCAGATTATTTTCATTCTAATAAAGAGCGATCGACAAAAAAATATTGTAATCAACATGAGTGTTAATCGGCGATTAATAATCTCGACTCATTAACGCGCTTGCTGCGCTCACGCGTTAAAATCGTTTCGATTATTAATCGCTCTTATTAAACTACTATTTTCTACGATTCTGTAATTTATAAATTGGATTAGAAACTACAAATTTTTTTAAAATTATTTAAGGTGACAGTTTTCAAGTGAAACGTCAAAATTATATTTTAGTTTTTATTTTAACTATTTTAAGGTTTATACAGGGTCCGTCAAAACCCTGGCATTCTTCTATAAATTCGTTAGGTTTGGAAATAGAAAAAAATTTTAAAGACAAAAGTTGTCAGAAATTTACTGCTCCATAACCTAAAATTATTTCTATTTATACAGGGTCTTTAATTACGGCTGGACAGCTACTTACCTCGTTATTTTAAATGGAACACCCTGTATATTAATGGATTTTCAGATTCTACACGTAATTTTAGATGAAAAAGTGTAAAGGTTTCATATTTTTAAAATGAACGGTTTTCGAGATATTTACACTTTTAAAAAAGAATTCACAAAATTAGAGATTTAAAAAAACGCGTTTATTTTAGTTATACTTTGTAGTTTTTTAAAAATTATTTCGGAGTTCTAAAAAGTAAGGTCTAGGGAATATTGTGATACAAAAATATGAAATTTATAGTATACAGGGTGTTTGCAATTGACCCTCAGTTTCTATTGACTTCAAACAACGAAAACTCTATTTTTTCAAATGGAACCCCCTGTATATTTCTGACGTAAGTTGTAGAGATTTAAATTCTCTACCTTTTTTATAAAGTATTTTCTATACCTAAACTTAATATTTTAGGAGATATTTCAAATAATTTATATCGTATGAGAAATTCTATTCTATTTATTGAATTTAAATTGCCATGGAATTAAAAAATGCTTTATTCTGTCATTTTAAGGTTGTAGAAAACTACTCGTATACTCCGTTTGCTGAACAAAATGCCAAAATTTTTTTTTCAATACTGCTTTTCTATTTAATGGAGAGAGTAGAGAAGAGAAAATGTCGACATTTCTCAAGTCAGCAGACTTGAGAAGGTAGTTTAAGTACTTAATTTATGCAAAAAGTAAATCTTAATCGCTGTAGTATACTTAGTTTAAAATTATAAAAAAAAGATAAATAATAAAAATTTGGATGTCTGCGATTAATCATCAATTTTCAGAAACAAGAAAAGAAACCATTTCATAAAATCGTAACAAAATGAAATAAATACAATAAAAAAAAACAACTGAAAGTCAATTAAGCAAGTGTTCAAAGTGACGTCCGTTCTCCTGAAGACACATACCGATTCGACGTTTAAAAGAATCTTGAGTATTTAGGAGCACGTGGAGTTATCGTTCTGACCTGAAGGCTGTAGTAATTCTTATTATCTTCATATTAATTGCAGTCGTTGGAGGTTCCTGATACGCTAGTTTTTTAATATAGCCCCATAAAAAAATCTATAGATGTAAGGTAGGGAGACCTAGCCGGCTAACGTGTGAGTCCTCCTCTCCCTAAAAGCATTTTTTATTTCCATGGCAATCTAAATTCAATAAATAGAATAGAATTTCTCATACGATATAAATTATTTGAAATTTCTCCTAAAATATTAAGTTTAGGTATAGAAAATACTTTATAAAAAAGGTAGAGAATTTAAATCTCTACAACCTACGTCAGAAATATACAGGGGGTTCCATTTGAAAAAAAAGAGTTTTCGTTGTTTGAAGTCAATGAAAACTGATGGTCAATTGCAAACACCCTGTATACTATAAATTTCAGATTTTTGTATCATAATATTCCCTAGACCTTACTTTTCAGAACTCCGAAATAATTTTCAAAAAACTGCAAAGTATAACTAAAATAAACGCGTTTTTTGAAATCTCTAATTTTGTGAATTCTTTTTTAAAAGTGCTAATATCTCGAAAACCGTTCATTTTAAAAATATGAAACCTTCACACTTTTTCATCTAAAATTACGTGTAGAATCTGAAAATCTATTAATATACAGGGTGTTCCATTTAAAATAACGAAGTAAGTAGCTGTCCAGCCGTAATTAAAGACCCTGTATAAATGGAAATAATTTTAGGTTATGGAGCAGTAAATTTCTGACAACTTTTGTCTTTAAAATTTTTTTCTATTTCCAAACCTAACGAATTTATAGAAGAGTGCCAGGGTTTTGACGGACCCTGTATATAAAATATGTCATGAAAAGTGAATGAATTGATATTGAAAATTTATGTAAATTTAGTGCATATAGTGTTTTCATTAAAAAAATCACGAAGAAAACCATAAATTTGAAATTTTGATATTTTCACTCTAGAGAGAATATGACTATTTTCGCAGTAGAAAAAATATTGAAGTTTCATGTAGAGTATGTCATGGAAAAATGGCTATTTTCATATATATTCAACTACCTGCATCGTAAGTAAATCATTAATGTCAAAATATCAAGGCAAATGCGATGTTAAACTCACAGAACAAAAATATGCATGTAGTTACTCTGTTACATTAGTTGTTTACTCTGTGCGTACGGAGACTCGTTTGTGCGTTTCAGTGTTTTCCATTTTGAGAGCTAGGACACGCATTTTAAGCAAACTACACTAACATTAAAGCCGATTTTTGGCAATGAAATAAAAAAAAATTGTGGGTTTCAAAAATATTTCATTTTAGCAATGAAAGTTTGACATCGCAACACAATTTAAAATATTTTCGTAGTTTTTTAAACTGCCGTTGGAGGTGAATTCGAAAAATGTTTTCAACTTGAGAAACGGATGAGTGACATAATAATTATGTCTTGTATTGTTTTAAGTTAAGTTAAGTTAAGAAAATAAAGTTAAATACATTGTTCTGTGGTTTGTGCTAAAAAGAATTGAGGTTGCTCTGGAAGATCTCGGAAATATAATTTTGCAGTGGATAAAGCTTGTGCGAATATGATTTGAAATAACATCAACAAGTTAGGTATAGTATAGCCCACGAAGTGATATAAGGAGACTAAACTCCCTCTCTTATCAGCATTGATGCCGGCGGCCGAAGTAGACGTGTCTAAGCCAACTGTTCGTGAAACTTCGTAATGTTTCGTATGTTATCGATCTCTGCGACCTACCCAGCTCCCGTTTGGTTTAGTTTGTTTAGGGAGCTGCGCATAGAACTACTGCGCGCATCCCTAAAATTTTCCACAACTACTTATGTGTCCATTTCAAGATAGGGAATACTATACACCGGGTTTAGTCTCCTTATATCTACTTCGTGGTATAGACCCTCAAAATAGCAAACTTTTTACATTAAAACTTCAGTAATAGTTTTATGTAGGTACATTACAAAAATAGGAATGAAAAAAACTTATTTAAGATCACATTAACTAGTGATTCGCAATGGTTTCATCCACTGAAAAATTATTTCTATTTCAAGCCAGTTTCGTTTATTTATTGAGTGTGTGTTATATGTATTTATACATACACCTATCCGTTGAAATTTGTTAACAATTTTCCAATTTTTTTATACATCCTAATTTCTGTGTTCAATATCTGCAGCAAGTTAGAAAATAACTAAACACTGAGAATGATCACAACGTATGTTTCATAAGTTTTGTCAAAAAATTAAAAATCAAATATTTTTAAAACAGTAAACTTGTTATTTTGGACATTTTTGTCTTTTGCGCTATTTTTGATCACTTCTGGCCAAAATTCTAAAAATAGTGCTGCCAGAAGTCCAATTCTCCCTGGCTAGTTTCCTGACAGATACACCAACTCTATTTTTAGCCCTTCTTACCACTCTTCGGCACTGCTGAGGAGTTAAAAGCCTTGGTCTTCCACTTTTTGGAAGGTTCATACAAGGGATACCCTATTCGCACTTCGCTATAGTTCGATATACGGTCCTAGCTGATATATGTATCTTGGTTTTGAAAAATACCCAGTATTTCAGGCCTTACGCATTTGCCCAACATATGTTATTGCAACACTAGCCTTACTTGCTCTTCGGGAGGAACTAAATGATGAAAAAAAGCACAAGAATGATTTGTGAATAAGAATCAGTTCTTTAGTGAATAAAATGGGGCTTTACGGTGGAGAGGATGTCGACAGTTCGGCAAAAGTTTAACAATCTCTAAACTTCCAAATAACAAAATTTTATGATTCACGAGGACAAACCGGACAAGGGAAATTGACGGATCCTAAATACTTCGATGAGTTGGAGAGAATATTGGATGATAAACATAAAGTACGAGTACAACTAGTGGTGGTAATAGATTCCCTCCTTGACAACAATAAGAAGCCTATTGAAAAGTTGAATAACAATCCCACGGCTGGAACCCCTTCAGAATCGGACTCATACACCTCATCAAATTCTACTTTAAAAAAGAAATACAAATAAGTTTTATTTTATTAAAAAATTTATCCGACTGGAATCTTTCAAGCAGTTTTGAAAGAAATGCTTCACATTCAGAAGACTAATCAGATTCTTAGAAAAGAGAAATTTTAAAAGTTTAAGTCGAAATGTAAGCAACGTCATAAAGAAATGATGGCATCGATTTACCAAATGAACTGTGAAAAAGAGAATATAACTTCAAAGTCACGAAAATCTCCCGATAGCGATGAAGGCAATGATTAACTATCCTATGATTTCAATCCGCTTTTAGTGAAATTTTCAAGTTTTCAGTTGTAAGGAAGAGCAAATATTATTTAAGTTTCCTTTTTTGAGTTAAGAACCGTTTCAGTTCCTGTCCGTCTCTCGCTGGATAAGATAATCAATGATAACGTGTCCCAAAATTCCTGGGATATAGAGCTACCACGCATTCTAGAGGTCAAAATAAGTCGATTGAACCAAAGATACCTCAATCCGAAAGTTCTTCCTTACTGAGTTACAGGGCGTTAAAACATATCTTTTCAAATACTTTTTTAATTATATTTACAGAACGGTTTAAAGTAGAGATCTGAAATTTGGTGGATTAATAAGTCTATAAGCAAGCTATAATGTGTTCGTATTACTACCAAAATAATATTGTTCAGTGACGTACTTATAGGGAGAACTCAGGTTTTTTTGAATATTTTTTGTAGGGGATTAAATTTTTTTACAAAATAAAAAGAATTATAATAGATACACTCCAGACACGTAAAAAAGGTAGGTATACTTGTTTGACTTGCGTTAACTCAACTGTTTGTGAGATATACAGGGTGTTTCCTAACTACGGTACGAAATTTCAGAGGGTGATTTGTTAGGTCGTTTTAAGAAAAAAAGAACATATGTCCGGAGTTGCTTCGTTTCTGGGATACAGGGCGGAAATCCTTGTAGGTAATAATCACGGATGTAATAATAGTTCGTATTAAATAAATGTTCTTATTTCCTATTTATATACTAGGTATTTATATTAAAAACATTTGTTTTTTTCCCAATTGCGGAAAAATTTTAATACAATTAATTAAAATGCTTATATCTTTTAAACTAAAAGAAAGCAGACATGTTTACATAACATTTTTTACTTAGAATATCATCATTATTCATCTGTTCAAGTTTGGCATAGAGCTTATAGATCACCCTGTATAGTGTTATATTTTTTAATAATTATTTTTCTCATTTATTGTAACGCTTTGCATTTGCAGAAGACTAATCATTCATAGTCGAAAATAATAATCCGAATATAGCGCTTTTTTACCAAATCGATAAATCTTTAAGAAATGCGGGTTCTTTTAAGAATTTTTCTTATAAATAAGTTGAAGTTCAATTGTTTTTATGTGTGCTCACAAAGTGCATAAAAATGTTACAACTTTGCTAATTTACATTTTATCCTAAAAAATAAATAAATTGTAGAAAAGACAGAAAAAATACTAAATAAGTTTACTATTACTGACGTATACATATTTATAGTAGGTACAGCTATTTGGATAAGAATTTAATTCGATTAAATTATTCAGTCTTTAAGCACATCCTATACTTATTCTTCGACCATATGGTCAGTTATGTTTTAGAAAAAGCAGCTTTTGTAGCATAATTCATTCGAAAATCCAAACTGTTTGGGTAAAATAATCGTTAAATAAGACACGTATGCTATTTGTATTTTTTTAGCAATAACAATTCGCATTACTTATTCAAATTTAAATATGTTATGTTTCCGGTGAGTTTGTTTTATTCCTTGATGTTGTTTGCGTGGGCTAAAGTTGACTCTTGCGCCGAGCACGGGCCGTAGAACACGTCTATAATAAAAGTTGAATTTCTAGCTAATCTCCAGCAGAGACGGTTTTATTCATAATATCCAATTTGTTGTAAATAAAAATATCGGATTTCATCATCACCCACCGGTAGTCCAATATACCAGCAATAAATTTATCTTTCAATCATGCTTTAAATTGATTTGAAATAATTTGAAAACAACTCTTCTGATGTTATGACTTATCAATTAATACTTAACGTACAAAAATTCCGTAGATACCAGTTCTATGATTCAATAAGAAATTTACGTTTGATTTATTAATGTACGGATCTGAGGGTACGATAGACTTCACAAACCAGGATCAGCTCTAGGTACTAATAATAAGATTAAAATTTTCACGCAGAATAATACCTACATCTTTGTAACTTCATTTAATAAATTCTGTAACGGTCAAGGTTAAGTAACGGCTTAAGCTATGTGGAAGACTTTTTTCTGTGTATAATATGAAAATAAAAATTTTATCTTCACCTATGGTATACCCCATGGTATAAATACATAAGGTGTGTTACGACAGGGGCTCGCTTTTGCAGCTTTCTGGGCATTGGCACAAGCACCGTTATAAATTGTAAAAATGGGTCGCCAAAGACCAAAAATTACAATATTAGTTACTTTAGATTTCCCAAATATGAAGAATTTGCCCAAAAATTTTCGCAATGTTTATCCTGCTGATATTTTCAAAATTTATTGAAACAAATTCATCAATTCCTCCCGTGTAGCATACTCTATTTTTCTCATACATGTACGAAAATGGCCACTCCTTTTGCGTGAAACGCGCGAACAGATTATAACAGCATAACATTGACATTTTTGCTTGACACTTTGCGGTGAGAAAATCACACTGACAACCATAAACAAGGTACCTTGTTTATGACAACACAAATAACTCCCGCATATCAGGGAGGGAATGGCTAGCCAAGTGAGAAATGTTACCCGCACTCTTCATTTTCCGCGACTAGGTACCCTAAAAAGGCGACTTTGTTCCCGCATTTCACGCAAATAAAGATGCCACTTTCGCGCAGGTATGAGAAAAATACTATTTTTTCTATGATACTGTAATTTATAAATTGGATGTAAATTTAGTGTACCTACCTATAAGTATAGAATTTTAATTAAAAAATCACGAAGAAAATCATAAATTTGATATTTTATTTTCTCTCTAAATAGAATAGAGAATAGAATATTTTGTCACTAGAAAAATATAGAAGTTTCATGTAGAGTATGTCATGGAAACATGGCTATTTTCATATTTTATAAGAGTTGAATTTTTTTTTAAAATGTCATTGACGAACATTTGCGACAGTTTTTGGACAAAACTAGTCAATATCGATTCAGGCCCCCCCAAAACGTATACATCCGTTCAAATCTTAAACGTCGAAAAAAATTTCTTATTTTGTAGAATAAAGTAAAATATCTGATGTATCTAGTTCATGACTTTCTTATACGATGTGGTGGATATAGCTCTGATTTTGAGAAAGCACTGAAGCCGTAGCTCATGTGCTGCTCACAACCCAAATTTTATTAATATTAATGCAAATTAATTTAATTTTTAGTTTGTATCAAGTGAGAACGGGTGTCTTCGTATCAATTCGGAAACATTCGGAAATGATTCTGCAATATTTAGTTATACGGAAAAGACTCTCGCAAAAATTCAGCGTTAATAATTTTATCAAAAGTACTTCGGGTATATTTAGGTACCTTCGACAGAGAAGTTAAAACAAAATATTTCAAAATTTAATTAGTACCTACAGTCAATAGGGAGTTCAGAATGACCAATCTGTGCATTTTTTGTGAGGACTCGAAATTCAAATTGTATATTGTAGGGCATATCGAGACTAAGTTAAAACTCGATTTGTGGGACTGAAAAGTCGCTGGTTCGCCCGCCATCTTGGAAAAAGGGAATGAAATGGTTTTTCTGTTATATTCCGAATTCTATTAACTTTATGCAAAAACTATAAGAATAACTTTTGGTTGGAAAAAAAAAAGATACTTACACACTTTTTGTATAAGTATAACTTTTTTCCGGACGGTAGGTATTTAAAAAGTTATTAACAAATACGTTGCAAAAATTAGGAGTAGTTTTTTTGACGGCCGATTTTTCGCGTACGGTTCATTTAACGGAAAATATACATCAGTTACTTTTTATAGAGCAGCTTTCGACGAAGAAGTTGGTGTATGATATTAACCATCTGTATAATTGGTTTGGATCTTACAGCGCTCCAAACGCAGATATGTCCAAGACAATCAATGCGTCAACCTCCTTATAGCTTAACTTCGTAACCGGCACCCATAAAAACTCGCTTTCTGTAGTTGGATGAAAGAATCTTGGTTTTTTCGTTGTCACAAAATTTTTCATCTCGTCTTTTTTTTCCAACCAAAAGTTATTCTTATAGTTTTTGCATAAAGTTAATAGAATTCGGAATATAAGGGAAAAACCATTTCACCCCCTTTTTCAAAGATGGTAGACAAACCACCGACTTTTCAGTCCCGCAAATCGAATTTTAACTTAACCTCGATATATCCCTCAATATTATAATTTAAGTTTCGAGTCCTCTCCAAAAATGCACAGATTTTTCCCTATTGACTGTACTAAATTCAAAATTAACTTATAGAGTAAAGAAATCTCCAAAATTGATTCCTTCTCAAGATACGTACACGTATTCTGAAAAAATCCTAAAAATGTCTTCGAATTGTGTTGACACTAGAATAACCAAATTAATTTCAAACTCTTAAATACGAAAGTTGGATCAATTCAGATAAGTACCTATACCTACTAGAAACAGACATCATCGCGAAAATAGTCAAAATGGATTCAGGACCTCTCAGCATGTGTAAATCCATCACAAAATATATAATAAAAAAAAAAGTCACACATTACTTTCTATAATTACTAGGGAGCACCCACAGCCCTCACCGCAGAGCGTCGCAAAATCAGAAATCCACGTCAGGCTACCTCACAATATGAATACGTGCTTTAAAAGAAAATTAACTTTGACTTTTTTACGTTTCAACGTCTTCTTAGTTTAATCGGTTGTGATTCCAATCTTCAAATCAAATTCAAAATCATCTCCAATTTTGACAAAATGCCATAATAAGTAGTACTTCGCTGAAAATTGTATTAAGGTTTACTTATTCTAATAGCTCAAATTTATGATTTACCTGTGTGTTGTGTGCGTATTTACAACATACGGTTATTTCGTTTTACTTATTTTTCAATGTATCTAAGGCACGTATATATACATGATGGACACTCCCCCAAGTAAATATAAATGGTTTTACCAGGCAAATAAACTTGACTTTGTCATTTGGTTCATTTATATTACGTTGAATAAGATCATTTATCTTAATTCGCTGAGCGTATTTTAGTGAAAGGATTAAAGAAAGGACCATAAACTAGAAGATATCGTTTGGCGGCTGACTTGGGAGGATAACTCAAGATATAGGCTGGTGAATGACGACTCTGGTTTTACCTACTAATTGCAGCGGTGTTGTATGCTATATAAATACATATAAGATTATCCTTTTCGCTTTTCAATATCTTATACTTTATTATTTTGGAAAAAATTATTACCATTAATTTATGAAAAACAATTATTTTATTTGTAACTAAAAGTATTTTATTATTTTATTATTTCTTCTATTACCTACTTCCTGCTAGGTATGTACATATGTTTTATTTATAAATTGCATAGGTATAGAAACGTAAAGGATTTCCAAGGAACAAATCGATAAATACTTATTTCTGTTGTATGTTTACATCATCAGAAGAGTTTTATTTCTATATCTGACATTTTCAGTATTGCGTCAATACCAACGTATGTAGGTACCTATATTTCTTTAGACATTACAAATTTAGCTGGTTTGTTAAAAATAGATCTAATAGTTACCTACTTATTGTAAATGAATGGATAAATCAATTTGATAAAAGAACAGATATATTTGTTTTTTACATAAAACCGGGCAAATGCATATACAGGGTGATCAGTAATTGGCGCACTCCGAATACAGGGCGTTATAGAGCACATTAAAACTAAGGATAATCTGCAAAGAAAAATTAAATCTGATGGTTAGTTTCCGAGTTATAGAGTTTCCCTCATCTAAGTTACAAGCTAATTATCTTCATAACCAAGACAAAAACGAGTGAATAATTCATGCTACTATAATCTCTGGATAAGTTCAATTTTTTTCACAAAACCTCTAATGCAAAGAAATTGAAAATGTTAAAATTTAATAAAATACCTAAATTTGAGAGAATTTTGAAGTTTGACAACCTCTCAAGCTCCCCTTGGGATAAACTAAAATACCTTTCTATTGCCATGAAAATATAAATAATGAATTTCAATTGTTGTTCTGTTTTTTAATAAAATTGACAGTAATAAATTAGTTTGACAAGTTCTCGCGTCATAAAATATTGAACGTTTCTCTTTTTTTTTCTCGTCGAACCTATTCACATGTTCAATGCAGTGTTGCCACTTTTATTTTCACAAAAGTGGTCATATCTTTGTAAAAAAAGGACTTACAGCACTGCGGTAAAAAAATTCGTCATTCTTAAAACGTAAAGTTTATCACAGTACGCTCCGAGTGCGGCAATTACTGATCACCCTGTATACAGGTTGTCCCAGTTTATATCGTCAGGATTTCACCAGTCGATAGTTTATCGAAACTTAAAGGTGTTTTGTCTAATAAACTATGGTCGAATTTTGCTTCCGTTTTGATGTACAGAAGGGCATTAAAGAAAATAAATTATTTTAAATAATTCGCCATAAATCAATAATAAAAATATCTGATGTGCCCAACACATGACTTTCTTATACTTACGGATAGTATCACAATAATTACTTTTCCTAAAGAAATTAAGTTAAATTTCTTGTAAAAATTTTGAAGGTTTCCAGCAATTTTCAAATAGTCTCTGTCGCACTTATTGCAATACGCATAAATCTGTCCTTGTCCCACTCATTATAACCGAATTTTATGACAAAAATGTGTTTTATTTTAGATTTTTGAGCTATTACTCACTTAAAAAAATCTCCCGTTATGAAATTACATTTTTATTATACTTATCTGAAAACACCTTGTTTTCATCTGTTTTTGCAATGACGTAAAGGTGACGTTTTCAGAACAGCGCACGGAAAACTTTTCCCGATCTCCTATTCTTTTTTCCGTGCACTAAATATGACAGAAACTAAAGCATCGCCGATAATAAACAAGTCGTTGCTATGGAAATGTTAATCGTGTTTGCCTACTATTTTTACGATGTATTATAATTACTTTGAAAATAAAATGTCCTAAAATTACTTCTAATCCTTTTTTTGGGTTGTTTTTAGATAAGTATAATAAAAAATATCGTTCATTACACGTCCAGAAATGGATTTTTCGTGCTTGCATGACTTCCCGTGTTCGGCTTCGCCTCCCACGAGAATTTGTCACGCGCGCACGAAAAAATCCGTATTTCCAGACTGGTAATGAAATATACTATTATTTATTCATTATTATTGTTTTCGGTACCATAGAAACCAGTAAAATAAAAAAAAAACTAATGGACCGGTCCTTCTGGGATTCGAACCCGGGACCCTCTGTTTCGCAGCCATATAATGAAAGACATGGTCTACCTCGACCATCGGATTCAACTATCAACGCGCGCTATGAGAAATATAAAGTGTTTTAAAAATATCTAGTTTTTTTGACGGAATTTCAAAAAAAAGTTCAAACAAAATTTGTTCACAATTCAATTTTAAATCAATGTCAAAGAATAAAAAAATCTCATAAATTGTTTATTTTTCAAGATATTCCTAAAAAACCTAAAAATGTCTTCAGGTAACTGTCACTTGTTTTGGTGCTAGATGAAAAACATTGAATGTGGCACCCACAAATTTGTTCAAACTCTTAAATATGAAATTTGAATCAAATCCGAAAAGTCGTTTTTGAGTTATGGTGGATACAGACAGACAGACAGACAGACACACAGACAGACAGACATCATGGCGAAAATGGTCAAAATGGATTCAGGGGCCCTCAAAACGTATAAATCCATCAAAATCTCGAAGTCGAAAAAAATCACGATTACAATACTTCCTTATACTTCGTATAAGAAAGTAAAAAGTTAGCCTTCCAAAATATTGCATAGATCTTTTTTTTGTATTCTCTATTACTAGTGGTTGCAATTATTTTATTTAAAACATAGTGGCGTGCGTACGGGATTTTTCTAAAATACTTTATTTAATAAAACCTACGCCACTGTTTTTTTTTTTTGCAGCGCCAAAACGCAGAGAGTATTTTCCATTCAATTTAGAAACTTTTTTGTCGATCGTTTATTAAAGATCTAGTTAATGTAATAAAAGGAGTGTATTAATAACTCAGTTTAATGCATACATGCACATTAAAAACATTGTTGAGATTATGAGATTTGCTAGGTAACCAACAATATATTATATTATTGAAACATGCATTTGGGACTGACAGCTGCCGAAATTAATTAATTATGTCAGTGGTATTTTGACTTGTTGCATATTATGTCAGAATTTGGATTTTGCCATGGAACAAAATTAGATTATTTTCATTCTAATAAGGAGCGATCGACAAAAAATATTGTAATCAACATGAGTGTTAATCGGCGATTAATAATCTCGACTCATTAACGCGTGAGCGCAGCGAGCGCGTTAAAATCGTTTCGATTATTAATCGCTCTTATTAACACTCTTGTTTATTAAACTACTATTTTTGTATCTTACAATTTTTTGATAACTTTCCTTTTAATATTTTTTGATATTGTCAATATTTAAAAAGTTATTCAACAAACAAGTTGCAAATTTTAGGGACATTTTTCTCTAGTTAGGTACTTCTTACTACTACTACTTACTACTACTCTTTCCCCAAAATTAATTTTAATAATGTTAAAAAATATATGTGAGTCCATTTAAATTTTTCAAGAAAAATCGATAAAATTAATAAGTTTTCAAAAAGCGCCACCTAGCAACAAATATATGAATCAAAACAACTTCTCTTATCGAACATCGTTTGAAGCAAGAAAAGTTCTTTCAAACGATACTAAGTTTGCCAAATTCTATAAAGTTAAACAGAAGTTATAAGCATTTTCGTACAGAAGAATTCACCCTCTCCTCCCACCCTTATTTGATGCGCTAGAGCAAAAAGTGTTAAACCAAAATTGTGTATAATTGTTTCACCTTTCCAATAAAGTTATTTTTGAGTTACCTTAATTGCCTATAATTTGGAGAAAACCATGATTTTATCATTTTTCATGGCAGGTACGCCCCCTAGCGGTGAAGCTAGAAACTTGAAAATAATTTCCGGCGATTTCTTTTGGCCACTTTTACTATAAATATTTTTCTCCGAAGGCTGTACGATAAATAGTTTCTAAGATACAGCCGGCGACCATTCTTAGTTGTACACCCTGTACATATAATATATGTATTATATTTGTGATTTTTGCCATATAATGAATCTCATTATTCCATATAAATTCCATTATTCCATACTTGTAAACCAATGAAAAAATAGTATAACAATCACAATTTCTGTGAAATTGAAAATAGCCATGGAAACCATGACAAACAAAATGTCAGTGTAAATAAATAATTGTCAAAATAGTGTTGTAGGTACGTGTTGTGTCATTTTATAATGGAAAATGTGGAAATTGATATTGAAGATGGATTTTTGTCGTAGATAAAGTATAGTATACAACTCGCTATAATGGCTATTATTCCCTCGGATGTTACAACACTCGCTCGCTTCGCTCGCTCGAGTTGTAATTTTCATCCTCAAGAATAATAGCTTTCATTATAACGTCGTAGTATAATATACTATTATTTAATGCCCTGTAGATCAAAAAGGATGCAAAATTCGACCATAGTTTATTAGGCAAACCATCTTTAATTTTCGATAAACTATCGACTGGTAAAATCCTGACGATATAAACTGGGACACCCTGTATAGTATTGAAAATAAATTGGAAATTAGCTTTAGGTATATCTACAGGTCAAATATTATACAGGGTATTACGTTTTTATTGTTACAAACTGAAGCAGGTGATAGAACACGTAATTTTAGGACAAAAGTTTCTTATGGACGTATTCGGAAACACTTCGTTTAAAAAAATAATAATGATTTTTCCAAATTATATTTAAGGTATATCTACAGAACGGTTTAAGATAGAGATCTAAAATTTGGTAGCTTTATAAATATTTAAGTGGTATTATAACAAAAATAGCATTGCCCAGTGGTGTACTTATGGGAAACTGACTCGTCCTTTTTGGGTATATCTTTTTAGGTAATTCAAACGTTTCACTCGAAAAAAGTACTTTCTAATCTATTTTCTAAATTACAGTAGGTACCGTAGAAAAAATATTATTTACTACTCGACATGAAAGACGTGTACAAATTCTCATCTCACGAAAAAAACAACGTTATTTTCATCTCTTGTTGTAAAATTATTGTCAATTAAACATTTGTACTCAAAGTTTCTGAAGAAGTACCATATGATCGAATACTTTTACCCTCTAGAAGACGATGAAATTTTGTGTTCTTTTTTTTGACAGTAAAACTGTAAAAGTAAAAGTGGAATCAGCATTTTACATCTGACCGTTTAAGGTTATAAAAATAATGAAATTTTAACACAGACATCTCTGTTGAATAAATCATATATGTAATAATATTGTACATATTGCTAGCATCGTATCCTTCGCAATAAGTTGGACACGTGTAGTGAAAGTGAGATAGAACATCTAGTAATGTACGCTAATGCGCATGCGTGTTTGATTATCATTCGAGTAAGAACGAGAAAGAACAAGCGCATGCGCACAACGAGCGTTCACTTGATTGTGCGAGCGACAAGTTGCTATGATCTGCACCGTAATGTTTGCGCCCCTTTTTTCTTAAATTGGGATTTGACATGAGGGCGTGATTAAAACCAATATGGCGCTGTCAAGCATGCAATTTTCAATTGTGTTAACTATCAAAGGCATTTGCTTGGTGATTATGGCAATAAGTAGGCATGGAAAAAATTTTGTCTTTATCCAGGTACAAATCCTGCTCAAAGAAATTTTATTGAGAGAGAAAGAGTTTTAAAAGCAATTGATATCGTGAAATGTGGAATAAACAGCGCTCTGCACGTGAACAAAGTGAACACGGTACCATTAAATCTTGGCAATGACATGTTTTTTCCAAAGTTTTTTTATTATGTTTGAAGTAGGAATATACAAGAAATAAGCTGACATAGTTTCGGAAAACTTGCTTTATACAGGGTGTTCGTGGTTGTCCGTTCATTTTTACTTTCTTATACGGAGTATAAGGAAGTATAGTAATCCTGATTTTTAAAAATGTTAACCAGTGATAACTTTACTTTTTTAAATGGAATACCCTATATTTCAAACCCTATATAGTTCAAGCTGAATTAGACAGGTAACCAAATTTTCAAAATTCTACTGTTATTAGTTTTCCATAGACAGATCGATGGCCCTGTATTTCTCGGACTTTCTTGCCGTCTGCCGACAATTCGCATCAACCAAACTGTCTGCCATTACAATATACCTATTTCATAAAATATCATTCAGTGTCATCACACAACTTTGTTGATGCTACCGCTGAATTTGTTCAGCACATGACTTTCTAATACGATGCGATGTAGTTCTTATGTTTGGAAAATAAGTGATACCAATAATCACGTGCAGTCCATATCAGATATTTTATTAATATTAATGCAAATTAATTGAATTAATATTTTACATTGGGTGAGATGCAGTGCCTTCATATCAATTCGGAAACGATTCAACAAATATGGAGTTGTACAGAAAATACCTCCAGAAAAAATTCAACGCTAATAGTTTTATCAACAAAAATTCCGGGTCCTTTTGACACAAAAATTTTTGACGGAATTTTGAAAAAAAGGTAGAACAAAATATGTGACGCGCTGATAAAACAGCACTTAGCATCAAAAAATCAATTTTCAGATTATTATCGTTTCAGGATTTTCCATTATCGCTCTTTAAGTGGTGAAGTCAAAAAAATTGTTCACCTAATATTTTAAAAGTTATAAGCGATTAAATATCAGCTGTTTTTCGAGCTGTTTACCGCCCATTTCCCTTTTTCTCGCGTATCCCCTAAAATATTCTGATTGATTCTAAAAGCGGTTTTCTCGCAGCGCGTCACATATGTTCAAAATATGTTAAAGAATAAGAAATTTCGTAAAAAATATATTCTTAAAAAGTCAAAAAGTACCGCTTCGATTGGTACTAGAACTAGTACCAAATTTAATGTGTTATCCATAATTAATAATAAAAAACTGTTTTGGGCGCATTAGCCCCTTCCCCCAAGTCCAACGGAGACAAGAACCTAAAATGTTATGAGAGACATCAAAATGAAGATTTCTGATATAAACTTTCGTCACATTCGAAATTTTTCCCACCATTTCCCAAAATAAGGTATAATTTGACTATGGACTACCTATATCTTATTGTTTCATATAACAAAGCAAAAATATTTGAGAAATGTTCATAAAAAACTAATTAATTAGTTTAAAGAAAATGTTTATTGACATCAAATTAAAAGAAACACACATTTTAGAAAAAAAAAACATTTTTACAATTTGTAATGTAAATAATATCTAGTACCTAGTAACAATAACAAATGTATCATTTTCGTTCTCTAATCTGATTCTTTATTTTTCAATCTATTTTCCAAAGCTACCAGCTTGGTTTTAATTCTCTCAGCAGCACATGTCATTTTTGCATAAAACATATCAACTTGTTTATTATTTTTTTCCACCCATTCAATAATCTTTTGTAAACACTCACAATCAAATGAATTACCATCGATATATGTATTTTCTGCTTTAAAAATCTTACTCAGATCACCATCTAAACAAGTAATATTGTTAGAGTTTAATCGAAGATCCTTAACATCAGTATTTATCAAATAACTATCACTAAAATTAGTTATTTGGTTGTTATCCAGCCAAAGATTATTAATTTCTGCCAAATCATCAAATGCGTTTGGTGATATTTCATTGATTTGGTTGTAGCTTAACACTAAATTCATGCTTAACTTTAGATTGCCATATTTTTTGCTGCCGTGTAAGTTTTTAAAAGCGTTAGCTGGAAGGCTCTTGATCAAATTATTTTGCATAGATATTCTAGTTAATAGTGGTGTGTTGAGAAACCACTTAGAATCCCATATATTGATTCTGTTATCAGCCAAATTAATGTTTAATAAGTCCGGCATGTCATCGAAAGCATTTGATGCTATTACAGATATTTGGTTAGCACTTAAATCTATCGTTGACAACCGTAGAGTATTAAACACATCACTGTTAATTTCACGAAGTTCGTTGTTTTTCAGAGATAATCGTCTCAACAAGGGAAGGTTTTTAAAGGCGCCTGATTTTATAACACCCAACTTCGAATGTTCTATTACGATCTCGTCCAAATCTTCTATATCTCGAACAGAGTTTTCGTAAAGCACTGGCACAGTTTGATTTACAATTTCTATTTTATCAAATATTGATTCTGGAAGATTTTCACCAAGACTGTTGGACGAAACAATTTTCTTTTCAAACTTTTTTGTAAAAACACTGTAACCAGATATAGTTACATCTTTAAAAGTAACATCACTTTTTGAATAAACTGTTACTGTGACAGCTAAACAAAATATTAATAATTTTATCATTTTCACTGTTAAGTATGTTTCTATACTTACCCACTACAAACGATTGCTTTTATAGTAGTAGAATTCGAATTTCTTGAATTAAGTGTATCAGTTGATAACCTTTTATTATTGTTAATAATTATTTTATCAAATTTCTTTATAAATGTTTGAATATCAATAAAAGGAATTTTAGTATATTTATTTCTTTTGTAATATTTCTGGCTAATTTTTATTTTTTATAGCTATATTTACTCTTGTTTATTGAAAACATAATTAAATATTTAATATATCCAGCACAATTACTTTCTATACGGTGTAGATATAAGTTTGATCTTAAGAAAATAGTTTTTCTACTCTTATACAATGTGTCCCAGTTGAACTTGGACTGTATGGGTATTTTTGTTATTATTGGAGATAGAAAGTTAATTAAATGGACAAAGTAGTGCAGATTTGTATGTTCATTAATAATTCGTAAAAGAAAAATTCCGAATCGTTTTCGAAATATTTTGAAAAAACTGAAAAATGCAATTTTGAAAATATGATCATAACTTCTTTATTTGTGGTCGTATCAAGAAACCGTTTTGATATTATACAGGTACGTTTTTATGTAGAATTCAATGAGATAAGTTTAATTTTTTTTCGCCAATGGTTTTACTGGAAATAAATCAAACTTAATTTTTTCTTATGGGCGCCGATTTTTTCTGAGCAATTTAATATACCACATGTCATATCTTAAATAAAATAAAATAGTTAGTTTGATGAAAATATATTTTTTTTAATCTCGGAAAATCTTAGGATGCCATGGAGCAAATATTATTTAAAACAAAGAAAATTGTTGACTTTGGTCGAAACTTTTCTTAAATTATTGAGCCAGAGTATCAAAATATTTACTTCAATTTATTTTCAATCTCAAAATTAACCTATTTAAACTAACAACTAAGAAACCGAAAAAATTGAATATGGTGCTTTGAAAAACAGATTTCGTTAAACAATGCACCAAATGTCAGTTTATTGTCTTTAACTTTTACGACGTAAATTTCCTTTATATAGGATTACAATACTTCCTTATACTTCGTATAAGAAAGTAAAAATAAGGGATTATTTTTATTTTCTTACACGAAGTAATAAGAAAGTATAGTAATCGTGATTTTTTTCGACTTCGAGATTTTGATGGATTTTCACGTTTTGAGGGCCCCTGAATCCATTCTGATCATTTTCGACATGATGTCTGTCTGTCTGTCTGTATCCACCATAACTCAAAAACAACTTATCGAATTTGATTCAAATTTCATAATTAAGAGTTTGAACAAAATTGTGGGCGCCACATTACATGTTTTTCATCTAGCACCAACACACGTGGTACTTACCTGAAGACATTTTTAGGTTTTTTAGGAATATCTTAAAAAATAAACAATTTATGAGATTTTTTTATTCTTTAACATTGATTTAGAATTCAATTTTGAACATATTTTTTTGACGGAATTTCAAAAAAAAAGTTGAAACAAAATGTAAAACCATTGGCGAAAAAAAATTTTTTTCCGTCGATCGGTTATTAAAGAGTCAAGTTAATGTATTAATAACTCAGTTTAATGCATACATGCATATTAAAAACATTGTTAAGATTTGCTAGGTGACCAACAATATATTATATTATTGAAACATACGTTTGGAACTGACGGCTGTCGAACTAATGATTAATTATGTCAGTGGTATTTTGACTTATTGTATATTATGTCAGAATTTTGATTTTGCCATGGAACAAAATTAGATTATTTTCATTCTAATGAAGCGCTCACGCGTTAAAATCGTTTCGATTATTAATCGCTGTCATTAACACTCTTGTTTATTAAACTACTATAAACTTATCTTATTGAATTCTACATAAAAAAGTGCCTGTATAATGTCAAAACGGTTTCTTGATACGACCATAAATAAAGAAGTTATGACCATATTTTGAAAATGGCATTTTTCAGTTTTTTCAAAATATTTGGAAAACGATTTGGAATTTTATTTTTGTGCCTCAGGTTGGCATTAGTCATTTTGCATTCGTATAAATCGGCTGGAAACTCATGTTTTGCCGGGCTATACCGGCAAAAACTAGGAATTTTTAGTTTATCGATTGGCATCATTGAAATCATAAAGAAAATTTGTATTTTCCATAGAAACGGATTATTATTTCTGTCATTCGGCTACTACTGTCAGTGTCAATTTTAAGTATCGCGTGTTACCAATATAAAAAAAATCCCTAATACCAAATATTTAAACAAATATTTTGTAAATTTTATTTATTTAAATAAACTTCGGCACAAAAAATAGTGTGTATTACACGCCTTGAAACTGTTTTGCGAGTACTCGTAGTTGCGGGCCTCGGCCTACGGCCTCTGCTCGCAAACCCTACTCGCACTCGCAAAACTCTTGTTTCAAGGCTAGTTATACAAATTACTATTTTCTGTCTACGAATTATTAATGAACATACAAATCTGCAGTACTTTGTCCATTGAACTGACTTTCTATCTCCAATAATAACAAAGATACCCATACAGTCCAACGTCAACTGGGACACACTGTATATTATGAAAATGGCCATTTTTCCATGACATACTCTACATGAAACTTCTATATTTTTGTCTTCTGCGAAAATAATCATATTCTATCTAGAGAGAAAATATCAAAATTTCAAAGTTATGATTTTCTTCGTGACTTTTTTAATGAAAACACTATATAGTCCAGTCAATCTGTCGGGAAAAAGGGTCGTTTTTGGAAAAAATTACCCGGTAAACTTTCTCTTCATAATTCATTGGGGGGTCATGTAGAAAGCTTAAATTCAAAAACTCGGGAAAATCCTCGGACCCATTTTTTGGGAAATCCAAGAAGTGTTTGGATTTGATTTTACGCGAGAACGATGAGTTGCAGAAGAAAATGTTAATAAATATTGTAGAGGGCAATATTTTCTACAATTTATCTCAAAGGATCGATGCGCTACGACGAAAAATGTCAAAAGTAGAGGGCGCCAAAGTACCCAAAAATGAATTTTTTCATCTTTTTACATAGAAAAAATTTTTTTACGCGCAACTGTAAATATAAATGTTGACAAGCGAAGAAAAACACACAATTTTTATATAAACGTTTTTTCTCTACGATCCACCCTTTCGTAGATACAGCATGCAGAGTGGAAATGTTAATCGTGTTTGCCTACTATTTTTACGATGTATTAGGTACTATTACTTTGAAAATAAAATGTTCTAAATTTACATCTAATCTTTTTTGCGTTGTATAATAAAATATATCATTCATTACACGTCCAGAAATGGATTTTCCATGCTTGAATGACGTCGTGTTCGGCTTCGCCTCCCACAAGAGTTTGTCACGCGCGCACGGAAAAATCCTTATTGCCTTATTGAAATATACTATTGTCTAACGACAACAACAAATATCATTTAATCAATTTTCTTCAAACAGACCTCCAGGCGTTTGAGGATGCGGATCGTCTAATAGTCGAGACAGCTCTCCAAAGATCTGCTGAGTATGACTCTACTACAATAATTGACGAAGACATTGACCTTTTAGTATTGCTTGCCACTTTGGGAAGTGCAGAACGTACAACGTACTAGAAAAAACCGAGCCATGGAAACACTTCCGAGTGAATCTACTACTTTCCACAATCTTTAAAGAACGACACTTTGAAATTTCGCGTGCTTTTCCTTGATACCTTCAATGGTGTTTGTATCGAAATACACTACTCGAAACTCTGCATGCTGTATCTCCGAAACGGTCAATCGTTGAGAAGAAACATTTATATAAAAATTGTGTGTTTTTCTTCGCTTGTAAACATTTATATTTACAGTTGTGCGAAAAAAAAAATTTTTTTCTATGTAAAAAGATAAAAAACCCATTTTTGGGTACTTTGGCGCCCTCTACTTTTGGCATTTTTCGTCGTAGCGCATCGATCCTTTGAGATAAATTGTAGAAAATATTGCAAAATTTTCTTCTGCAACTCACCGTTCTCGCGTAAAATCAAATCCAAACACTTCTTGGATTTCCCAAAAAATGGCTCCGAGGATTTTCCCGAGTTTTTGAATTTAAGCTTTCTACATGACCCCCTAACGATTTATGAAGAGAAAGTTTACCGGGTAATTTTTTCCAGAAATTTAGACAGATTGACTGGACTAATATGCACTAAATTTACATAAATTTTCAATATCAATTCATTCAATTGCCATGGAATTTTGGAATATTTTATATACAAAGCTTAAAATAGTTAAAATAAAAACTAAAATATAATTATGATGTTTCACTTGAAAACAGTTATCTTGAATCTTTAAAAAAAAAATGTAGTTTCTAATCCAATTTATAAATTACAGTATCGTAGAAAAAATAGTATTTACTACTCGACATAAAATACGTTTTTTTTTGTTCGTGAGATTGCTTCACTCACTGCTACACAGCTCGTGTACTAATTCTCACCTCACGAAAAAAAAAACGTTATTTTCATGTCATATACTATTTGTTTAATACTAATAAAACTAATATAAAGTTAAAAAATGAGTGGTAGTGATGCTGAAGAATTATTGAGATTTTCAAAAAAACGAGATATTCTTAAAACGCTTATCTTTTTCATAGTGCTCATTGAATCCGACAGCCTAGATAAAATTTGCATAGAGCTTTGAAATAGTGTATACTATTGAAATAAACAATAAAAAAGGTAGCTTATAAAAAATGCAACACGTCTATTGCATCGTTGAATACATTTTCTTAAATTTTAACAGTTAAAATTAAACCTGAAATGTCTAGCACATCGATGAATTTGGAAAAAAATGTGCTATTCGATGATGTGAAAACTAAAAAGCGCACCCATAAGAATAACTGAAGTTGCCGTGTAAAAAACAAAAACGATTCGATGTTTAAATTTAAAGAAATGACGATCACTGATCGATAGAGCATAAAAAGTTGCTTTGAGAATGTTTTAACAGATTTAAATAAAGTTCAGAAATAAAAAAGTTATAGACAAAGTTTTCTAAAACAGTTGAATGATTTAAGAGCAATTTTCGCAATTCAGAACCAGCCGGGAGTAAAATTTGTACAAGTTGTTCTTGTATTTGTAAAGGTTTTTTCTTTAACTCAGGTCTTCAATAAGTCGTTCACATAAAAGTACTTACGAATAATTCCGCATGTTATCGAGATTTGTCTTGATATTTTCATCTGAACCAGGGTCTACCAAATTATATAAACCATTTTTAAAAGATATTCTCACAACAAATCTACATAGGTTAGGTACTATCGTGCGAGCAAATAAATTTGTAATCGAGTCATCCATGGATTTGAATTCGTATATCTTTAACTTGAACCATTTTAGCTTTCAACTAACATTTTATTGTAATGCAGTTCAAGAAACGACATACGATTACAAATTTATTTGCTCGCTCTTTACAAATTTAATGCAATGTCCAAAATTTAACGATTTGATTATAAAGCTTACTCTCTACTGCAAAATAACCGAATTATTAGTTAATATATTTCTTTGATAGTAATTAAGTGGACCAGTGATATTACCTAACCAAATTGAGTTTTTTGCAAATTACGTAAATTTCTTTATACAACGCATAGTAATTCCCAAAAGATTGAAGCCGTGAGAAGCATATCAATTTTGTTTGATAGATTGATGGGTCAAATAGTTTAATGTTAAGTGGTATGTTTAACTCGTTCAAATTGAAGAATATTGTGGGTAAGTATGCTGTGATTTCATATAAAATAAGACAAGAAATATTGGTTTTATAAGCATTGTGATAAGATTGTATTTGGACTTCTATTTTATAGTTTATAGTACCTTAGAAGTTGTTTTATTACTTATACCAAACAAATTCCATTTAAATATTGAAATTAACCAAAAAAAAATCAGAACGAAGAGAACGAGAGTCAATTCATCATTTTAACAGCTGTCGGGGACTATTACGCCTCGTATTGTCGCGTCAGACAAGGAAGATTTCCGTTTTCGTAATCAACATAAGAGAAGATATACGTTTGGTTCAGAAGATCAGTAACAAAATTGTTCAGCAACAATATCTTCAGGACTAGTTTTTTGTGAGTCTGTTAACTTTATTTGTTAATTGTGTGGATGATTGTTTCAATAATTGTAACTACGGTTTTTGACCATCCATTAAAGTTTAAGGTTCTTCTCTTATTAAACTGAAATAACACTGAGATTGTGACGTTTCATAGGCCTTCCCGATTTTGTAAATCGCAGTCTAACCGTCATCGTCAGTTTCATAATCAAAATAAAAATCGACTTTTGTTAAATAAGGTTTAAACTATTAGTAGAAGAGGCGGCTGCAAAAAGTTAATCGTCATAAGGTGGACACACGGGACAAATAAGATTAATAGTTTAGACCTTTATTAAGAAGGAACGCTAAGGTTGCCTGCGAAAATCCTGCCGAAACAAGATTAAAAAAATAATTTTTGCACTTCCGGGATTAAATGTGCTAATTTAATCCCTCTTTACAGGGACTGAAGTGACCTATTTAATCCCAAGGGATTAAATTTACATTGCTAGATTACACGAATATTTTTTGTCATTTTGGACAGTATTTTATTGTTGTTGCCGACACGTTTGTCACTTTGACAAACATAAATTTAGAATGATTTCACATGCAAATGCATATATACCATGGGATTGAGGTATCATTTAATCCTTCGGGTAAATTATTTCCCTCGCTCGCTTTGCTCGCTCATGAAATTTAATTCACCCTCAGGGATTATATGATGCACCTCAATCCCTTAGTATATCATATACTATTATTTACAACTTCAACAAACTTCATTGACTGGAATCAGGTTTTAGATCTCTATCATTCATCTATTTCGATTATTTATCAAGGATAACAATTTGAACCAGCATGCGTCTCCCGTAAAACAACGCAATTTGTGTAAATTGAGTCTAAATTTTAGAAATTTGTCGAAAAACTAGTGAAATCTTTGGGTATTGTGAAGTTGTCAATTGATTTTCAAAAGTGACATAAATTTAGATCAAGTATCACTAAAAGGACGCTTCATTTATGCTTCCGCCTTATGACGTCAGTTTTTAATAAAAAAACATCGCTCTCCCCTACAATGTGGTGACTCCTTTTTGTCCACCACAATGATTATTTTTGAAATTATTTATCTAATTAATTATTTTTTTAAGTCGGTTTCGGCAGGATTTTCGCGGGCAATCTTAGCGTTCCTTCTTAATAAAGGTCTAAACTATCGTTCCTATTTTTCCCGTTCGTCCACCTTAGGACGACTAACTTTTTGCATCCGCCTCTTGGACTATATGATGTTTCGCATGTATCAAAACTTTAAACGTTAAGTGTTATTTTAGTTAAAATGTTTTCTCAAATTTGAAGAAAGGAAGTAGAATATAGATAGATATAGATACTCGTATAATTTATAGTTAAAAATGCTTAAGGTGAGATAATTGAATATTAGTAGTCAGTTCTTTGGAAGATTTGTCATCTATTATCGACCGTGGAGACAAGAATAAAACAACTTTTCCTTTGTTAAGTTATAAAGAAATTTATTATGAACGCTCTAAAATGGCAGTGTATGTAAATATTCTTTTGGCACAGGTTAAAATATATGGGCAACGGAGAAGACAGACCATAATAACAGACATTAGCGTGTCATTAATAAAGTCTGTGATTTTTTTTCCAGTCTCAACCAGTTGTAGTTTATTTATTACTTGAAATATTTCCACGTCAAGTTGTGGAGTGAGTCTTCGTACGCCCCTGATACATGAAGTCGTGGATTCAATAGAGAGAGCTATTGTACTCGCAAACAACCAACTTGCCTAAAGCATATTAACATCCGTTCTCGTGCTATATGCTCTTTTGGAGACCAAAGGCACTCTTCATATAGTACTTTCTTAATTACATCTTAGACTTATGTGATGTAACATGAGTCTCGTAACTTTGGACTTATTTTATGTTGATAGACTACAACTGCAATAAGTTTTCAGACACGCAAAGCTGTGCTACACAATAATTATTTTTATGGAACGTCATAGACGTGGCAGCATATGTGAGGTGAACTTTAACAATAACAATATATGCGGGTTGGACGCGACGAAGACAGTGAGTGGTTTCAGGATACAATGAATCACACCATTTTTTATGTTCAAAATGAAGTGTACTTTACGAATTCCCCTAAGCAAAAATCAGATTTCTATTAAATCTACCTTTATTGTATCTACAGTATGTAAGGGCTTGGGTTATAAACTCCTCAACACGCTATTTTATGATAATTGTTGTATGTTGTAAGTTGTAATGAACATTTGAAAATTCCCGTTCTGCAACCGTATAAATTATATTTAACATTTTATTTACTTTCTTATACCAATCAATAAGGAAATGAAAGCATGATTTTTTTAGACTGCGAGATTTTTGCCTGTATCCGCTTTCTTAACGGCTTATTATTGGTCACATTATTATGCAATTTTGGCCCAATTTAACCAAAGCTGTATCTCTTACCGTTTCTGAGATCCCTGTAGTGAGAAGCGAATTTGAAACAGCCTGTATTTGTCATTGTGTTAAGACAAAAACAAACTGTCAATTTTGATGTATTTAGGACGTAAATAACCAACTATACCTAGACAATACTAAAATTCGTATCGGCACAACTCTCACAAACTTGTCGGACGTATTAAATATTTTTTGAATGTTTTAGAAACTAAAATAAAAACGTTGTATGTACCACGGGCATAATTGTCGATAATGGCCCTCGGGAAATTAAAAGCCTCCTTCGTCAGACTTTACAGAATCCCTCATGCCATAATCTCCTGATTATTATTATTAATACATAAATAACTATTAATAATAAAATCGAATAATTTTTCCTAAGTTTGAATCGGTAAATTTTAAATGTTTTAGACGCAAACATTGTTGTAGGGCAATCGGGAAGAATAAAATAATGCATTAATTAAACCATCTGATGTGTCAAACACATGACTTTCTTATACGGGATTATTTTTTTCTGATCTTTAGAAAGTACTGAAGCCGTAGTCAATAATCATATTTTATTAATATAAATGCAAATTTTTTTTTATTATTTTATATGGGGTGAAATCAGGTGTCGTATGATTTTGGCAATATTCGAAGTCGATTCAGCAATATTACGTTGTACAGAAAAGGCATCCGGAAAATATCCAGTGGTCAATCTTATCAAAAAGAGTTCGGGTATATTTGGGTCCTTTCGGTAACACAGTTTTTGAAGGAATTTAAAAAAAAAACAAAGAATCCAAATTTAATTGTAAACCAATACTAAAGAATTTAAAAAATCTGCGAAATTGTTTCCTTTTTTGAATTATATCAGATACAGAAAGATACACATATAAACAGTAAGGCGCCGTCTTAAATGAAGGATAAGAATGTGTTCGTTTTTACTTTCTTATACGAAGTATAAAGGCACCTGAATCCATACTGACTATTTTTGCCATGTCTGTCTGTATCCGTGATAACTCAAAAAGGACTTTTTTGTACACGATCCCTAAAATAGTTCTTTTCGGGACTATTTCGGTTTTGCGGACTATTTTTGTTTTACGGACACATTTCAGTCTGGCTACTATGATAATATGGTAATTAAAATCCAAAGTTCACTATTTTTGAGAAATATTTGCTGTAATGACATTGACATAAATAAAATTATATGATATGTCAAAGACATATCTTACATAATAAAAGGTTTGAATGTTTTTTTTATGTGTTTTAGGGAGCTTTAACAAAAAAATGTTGTTTGTAAGACGTACTCATTTGCTATTCCAGACTCGGCTTCGCCTTGTCCGGAAACAGCGATTCGTCCCAAAAAATTTTATTTTAGGTACTTGTTACAAAAATAACTATATTGGAATTGATCCAAATTTAGTATTCACCTGAACTCTTTTTTCAAAATATTTTGAAAAGCAAACAATTTCGGAGATTTTTTATTTTGTAACATTTTAAACATATTTCGTTTTAACCTTTTCAAGCAACACATCACTTTCTTATACAATACTGAATTTATTCTGATCTTTGGAAAGTACTGAAGCCGTAGCTAATAATCATATTTTATTTATATTAATTCAAATTAGTTTAATTATTATTTGATATCTGCTCAGATCGAGTGTCTTCAATCAATTCGAAAATCTTCGGAATCGATTCAACAATATTGCGTTTTACGGAAAAGGTATCAGAAAAAGAATCAGGGGTACTTAGTATTTTTATCAAAAAGACGACTTCGAGTACATTCGAAATTCCTATAATAATATAGGTATTTCTCAGTGTGCATTATATCAGAAGGCATATGCCCGGTTGCACCAAGCTCTGCTAAATGCTCAATTAACTAATTCCACGTTTAAAATTTAACGCAACGCAGCAAATAACAATAATTTAGCCAATAACATGACGCTGCTAAATATTTACCACGGTGTTAGTTTAGCAGAGCTTGGTGCAATCGGACATTAGTGTTATTTGGGCTGGGTTCATAATTTGGAGCCCCGAGTTCGAATGTCAGGTCATGTTTTCTTTTTGTTTCTTTTTTTAGTGGTTTCTGTAGTACCGATACCAAGTATTAAAGAATTAATTAGCTTTAAGGTTGAACCAGCGCAACAGTCAAGCTCAAATGTATTATGTGTTAAGCATGGGCGGAGTATAGTAGCGTCGTCTATTGACAGTTCGTGATGACTGATGAGTTCATCAATTGACACTCTCGGAGCACGAATATTTTTCAACATTCGAATGTTAGTACCTACGTACTTGTAAAAGTAAATATGATCCCAACTTCATGTTGTGTTTTATTGGTTTTGACATGAAATTATTAAATGTAATAGTTTTTTACAAAAAAATGATCCACTTGTTTAATTTCGATGCCATGCACCGTTTTTGAGTAAAATCGATTTGAAAATATTTAACAGTCTCTGAACGTGAAGCGTTTTTTTTTTAATTTTCGAAATGAATGTAAAAATTTAGGAGCATGTAGAGCAAGTCAAATGATGAAGAAAACCTTCATAAAATTATTTTGTAAAGTGCTTTCTAAGGGAGTTACAACCCCCTAATGGTGGGTCCTTGCTATAAGAATGGTTTTTATTAAATATCTCCGAAACCGTTTAAAACACTTTAGAGAAAAACTTTATTAAGGTTTTCTTCATCATTTAAATTGCTCTACATGCTCCTGAATTTTGTATATTCATTTCAAAAATTTCAAAAAAAAACGCTTTCCTTATAATAACAGCTTCACTCTGGTTTGTTTTGCTGCTTGTCTATTCATAGGTAGTCAATGCGTAAAATGAAAGAACAATTCCAGAATAGTTAAACAGAGAAATAGATTTGTCATTAGGTATGATAGGTAAGAAATCAAAATTTTATAATATACAGGGTGATTCAAAATTCGATGTAGATATTTTAAGGACGTATTATTGGGATAAAAATAAGACTTTTTTTTCAAATAAACATGTGTCCTAAAATGCACCCCCTCCGAGCTACATAAAAGTGTGGACCCCCCTCCAACTTCCCAAAAACTGGGTTTACATAATTTTTGAAGCAAAAAATAAATAGAGTACCTAAAAAACAAGGGCATGCCATTTTTTTTTCAGAAGATTTGATCCGTTATTGTAGTCACAATTTTAAATAATCGTTTTTTTTACGCAACTTACAGTGGCATTTTAGGACACATGTTTATTTGAAAAAAAAAAGTCTTATTTTAATCCCAACAATACGTCCTTAAAATATCTACATCGAGTTTTGAATCACCCTGTATTGGCAACGTCTACTTTATTGAATTGATGACATTGCCATCTCTATATAGGGTAAACTTGGCGAATATAGCTACCAGAGATTTCGGAAAAATTTTGAAATTACCTTATTAATTAAGATCTCCTGATTACGAAAATGCTAAAAATAAGCGGCGGTCTCCAATATTTCCAAAGTTATAGCAGTTTGAAAACTTAAAACATCCAATGTTTGGATGTGTAAATTAGGCACTTTTATCAAGTTTTATTCACTAAAAATCCACTCACTAGTACCTATTGCACTAATTATTAATTAATTAATCATTACCATTTAATATTATTTATGAAAATCCTATTTTTAAAGCATTTTCTTTTTCTTGTTTTGCTGTCAAAGGAATTTCCCTTCCCCTTACTAAGAAATCAAGCGATCCTTGATTCTAAATTTTAAGGTTAGATTAGTGTTTCAAAATAAACGTGCCGAAATAGAGTAAATAAATCTTTTTTACTAAAATGTAATGCTTGATTAATCATTAGTTTGTGCAATAGAGTCTACTGAGTGCATTTTTAATGAATAAAAGTTGAAAAAAGTGCTTAATTTACACATCCAAACTTTGGATGTTTCAAGTTTTCAAACTCCTATAACTTTGGAAATATTGGAGACCGCCGCTTATTTTTAGCATTTTCGTAATCAGGAGATCTAAATTAATAAGGTAATTTCAAAATTTTTCCAAAATCTCTGGTAGCTACATTCGCCAAATTTTCCCTATATAGAAACAATACAAAAATAATAAAAAGTAAATCTACATTTTGCATGATGCCACGACAAATAGTCTTTCAGCTAGGGGTCAAAAGGTAGGAAGTAAAAGTGGGATGAGACGACGCAGTGTTTTCTGAAGGTTTTTTGGTCGCTGAATCCGAATCCGTGCGTCGTTTTTCAATAAAGTGGTGCAAACAAAAGTTATTAACAATTTATTGTTTAAAACGCAATAACTCGAAAAGTATAGATTTTACTGAGCATTTTACCAAAAAAAGTTTCAAACAAAAGTTGTTAAAAATAAAACTCTCCGAAAAGGTCATCTGATATTTTGTCATAAAGTCGCACGGACAAAAGTTATTAACAATTTATTGTTTAAATGTTTAAAACGCAATAACTCGAAAAGTATACATTTTACCAAAAAAAGTTTCAAACAAAAGTTGTGCAAAATAAAAAGACTCTCCGAAAAGGTCATATGGTATTTTGTCATAAAGTCACTCGAACAAATGTTATTAACAATTTATTGTTTAAAACGGAACAAACCAAAAAGCATACATTTTAGGAGGGTCTTTTTATTTTGCACAACTTTTGTTTGAAACTTTTTTTGGTAAAATGTACACTTTTCGAGTTATTGCATTTTAAACAATAAATTGTTTATAACTTTTGTCCGAGCAACTTTATGAGAAAATACCATATGACCTTTTCGGAGAGTCTTTTTATTTTGAACAACTTTCGTTTGAAATTTTTTTTTGGTAAAATGTATACTTTTCGTTTTCGAGTTAATTTAAACATTTAAACAATAAATTGTCAATAACTTTGGTCCGTGCGACTTTATGACAAAATACCATATGAACTTTTCGGAGAGTCTTTTTATTTTGAACAATTTTTGTTTGAAACTTTTTTTTGGTAAAATGCTCGGTAAAATCTATACTTTTCGAGTTATTGCGTTTTAAACAATAAATCGTTAATAACTTTTGTTTGCACCACTTTATTGAAAAACGACGCACGGATTCGGATTCAGCGACCAAAAGCCTTCAGAAAACACTGCGTCGTCTCATCCCGCTTTTACTTCCTACCTTTTGACCCCTAGCTGAAGGACTAAAATGTAGTTCTTATTTAACTTATTTGTGGAGTGTATCTACATATTTCATAGATAATGAGGTGAGAATTATTTTTTAATTTATAGAAAAGATAAATCACTTGTCTGAATACCATATAATATAAAAGCCTTTAAATATACTTAAAGCAATTTCATACTTTTTAAACTTATTAAACTAATAGTAAAGAATTCAAACACACATCACATATAAAAGTATAGAGATCTTTCATCAAGATAGTTTAAGTCAATGAGGTGTTTATTTTTCAAAGAAAATTACAGGCTATTATTTAAAACAAATGTCAAAAACGACACATTGGTAAAGCTGAAATTATATATAATTTTTTCTAGATTGTTAAGTATGATGATTGTTGGTTCTTTCAAATTTATATGTGAACACGCATAGTCATTAATAATCTTAACTTTAAATTTTATTCAATTACTGAAATAAATATGTGTTTTTCATGGCAATTTGTATCCATGTAATTTATCAACAATAAATAATAAAAATAATATGTCTAAAAAATATCGCTAGCAAAAAATGCCAACCACACTCACACTGTATACGAGTATATTGCATATATTTCGTATTGCATGTATTAGAATATAGGGTATTTTGTTATTCTTTGTGGTTTTTAAATGAATAAGTCGAACTCGAGCACAAAAGATTACATTTGATAGGCAAATGAAAAGACCATGACGCTAGTCAGGTGACATAACATTGGTCCAAAGCTGCTACCACCTCGCGTTCAGCATTATGTATCTTGAAAATATCTTCTGCAAAGGCTGCATCAGTTTACTTGATGATTGATTTACTGCGCACGAGGTTCGACTTATCTTGGAATGTACTCAGTGGCATTCTTAGTATTCAACACAGATTCGTATCGATTTCTGCCACACTGCCGAAGTGCCGAATTCTTATGCCCAAAAAAGATGCTCTCAACAACAGAATTTATTCCGTCACCACGTCGTTTGTCAAAAAAATATATAGTTTGTACAAAAAACAGATTAAATCTACATTTTCATTTGACAAGGTACGTTTAAACTACGTACCTAAATCAATCCTATTGAAGCTGAATTCTTTGCATAAAGAGCATTAGCTATACATATAACGGGTGTATTTTTTTTCAAAAGGCGTCAAATTGGCTTTGACTTTATTTTTTAGAAGACAACAACATCGTAAATTGTCTAAGTTGGATAGACAAAAAGATAGCGACAAAGATCAAAGCCAATTTGACGTCTTTTTTAAATGAACAACCGTTATTTTTTTAATACAAATTAAAGAAATTAGAGTACAAATATTAATAACTACGTTTTGATGCCCCTGAATCAATTTCAGCAACACAGTCCAAAATTGAAGGGCTTGGTGCAATAACCGTCTAAGTACGGATAACTTAATTTTTCAGGAAACGAGAAAAACGTTTTAAAAATTAGTGGTACAGAAATTCATGATTTTTTTATGTCAGTCACGTTAGTTGACTAACCTGGAAATAATTTATGATAGTTATTATTGTTAAAAAAAAACCAGCCCCTTGAAAATTGAAAAAAGTTTTGCACATAGACGGTTATTGCACCCAATATACTGTTTTAACAATAAATAAATGAAAAAAACACATAATACACAAACAAAACGATATATTTTTGAACATCAATGCACAAACGCAAGTAAATAGTTTTCATAATCAATCAAAAGACATCAAAAAGTCATTTAAAAAAGTTAATCATTATCATTCTTCTTGCAATAAATGCAATATGTTTCCGGTTTTTTGCATATTTAAACTAACAGACTTGCAAGGCACCTGCACCAAACGATAGAGCGGATTTTTCTGAGTAAAATGCATATGATAACTCATTTTTCAAAAAAATGGCGTTTAGACGGTTATTGCACCAAGCCCTTCAATTGTGATATTATAGTATGACAAATTTCAAATCACTTTGATTCTTATAATACTGTAATGTAATCTACCACCTCTTTTATCTTTCTATTTTCATCATTTGTTCTATTATTAAATTCACAATCACAAATGTACATTTAGAACACTAACCGTAGTTTGCATCATTGCACCATTGTTTACCACTTGTCACCAGCAAGACGCGAGATTAGGACGATATTTGTTATTTAGATTATATTTTCACGCCATCCCAATATTACAGAAATTATTCCTTTCCCAAGCTCTTATTTCTCTTATATCAACCCCCAAAATAATATCCAAGTTTTCTTTATGTTAAAATGTCCTACATGTATCAATTCATATAAAACTATTCAATTCACAACAATTCAGTTCAACACATTCAATTAGAACATTCGAACAAGAAAAGTGATATAACATAAGTAATATCGTGCGAGCAAATAAATTTGTAATCGAGTCATCCATGGATTTGAATCCGTATGTCTGTAACTTGAACTATTTTAGCTTTCAACTGACATTTTATTGTAATGCAGTTCAAGTAACTACATACGATTTCGCGTTCATGGATGACTCGATTACAAATTTATTTGCTCGCTCTTTATAAGCAATATAAATAAAAGAGGTTTTTTCTTGCCTAATACCACCTATAAAACCTATACAACCACGTACCAGTGACCCAGTAGGAATCCAGAATATACACTACAATACTTTTCCAAAAAATCAAAAGTGTCTCATTTTAAAAGAAATCAATAATTTTAATTTGAAGAAGGCTCATCAAGTGGGTCGTAACTAAATTCAAAAACTTCTTTTCTGTGTAGATAAAATGCCTTTTTCATAAGAGATATCGAAATACTTTAGATACTCAAAGAAGCACTGGGAATTTAAAATTATAATACATGTGCCCGATTGCATCAAGCTCTGCTAAATACTCAATTAACTAATTGCGCGTTTAAAATTTAGCAGCGGCAGCTTATTGGCTCTTTTAAATTTGTTGCCAAGCAACGGAACAAATAACAATCATTTAGCAAATAACATGCCGCTGCTCAATATTTACCACGCTTTTAGTTTATCAGAGCTTGGTGCAACCCGACAATTGTATGGCAAATTGATTTGAAATTTTTACTTTCTTATACGAAGTATAAGGAAGTATTGTAATCGTGATTTTTTTCGACTTCGAGATTTTGATGGATTTACACGTTTTGAGGGCCCCTGAATCCATTTTGACCATTTTCGCCATGATGTCTGTCTGCCTGTGTGTCTGTCTGTATCCACCATAACTCAAAAACGAGTTATCCGATTTGATTCAAATTTCATATTTAAGGGTTTGAACAAATTTGTGGGTGCCACATTAAATGTTTTTCATCTAGCACCAAAACAAGTGACACTTACCTGAAGACATTTTTAGGTTTTTTAGGAATATCTTGAAAAATAAACAATTTATGAGATTTTTTTATTCTTTAACATTGATTTAGAATTGAATTTTAAACAAATTTTGTTTGAACTTTTTTTTGAAATTCCGTCAAAATCTTAAATATGAAATTTGAATCAAATCCGATAACTCGTTTTTGAGTTATGGTGGAAACAGACAGACACACAGACAGACATCATGGCGAAAATGGTCAAAATGGATTCAGGGGCCCTCAAAACGTGTAAATCCATCAAAATCTCGAAGTCGAAAAAAATCACGATTACTATACTTCCTTATACTTCGTATAAGAAAGTAAAAATCACCCAATGCACGCAATGAGAAATATATTATAGAAATTCCTCCCGTTTTTGGAAATTAGTTTTGAAGAAATTTAAAAAAAAATTAAAACGAAATAATTATGTTCAAAATTTAATTCTAAACCAATGTTAAAGAATAATTACGAAAATCTTATAAATTATTGATTTTTCAAGATATTCCTAAAAAACCTAAAAATGTCTTCAGGTAAGTACTACATAAATATCTGATGTGCCCAACACATGACTTTCTTATACTCATAGTATCACAGTAATTACTTTTCCTAAAGACATTAAGTTAAATTTCTTGTAAAAATTTTGAGGGTTTCCAGCAATTTTCAAATAGTCTCTGTCGCACTTATTGCAATACGCATAAATCTGTCCTTGTCCCACTCATTACTACCAGATTTTAGGACAAATAAATAACAGAATACTTATCAAAATTCCGCAGTGCGAAAAATGCTTGATATCTTTGAATTTGCTGTAGCTAAACTTTGAAGATTTATAAAATACTTCTCAGTTTTGGTCAACGTTTCACTCAAACAAACTGTACAGTGCACAATAATCCTTCTCATCAAAATATTTCGATCTTTTGCCTTTGACAGCTGTTTGACTAACAATCTCTTCTTCTTCTTCGTACTTGGATTGCAAAGCAATGTCAAGTTTTTGGTGTTTGGCGATATAGCCACTCTCACCAGGATTGGATTAATTGGATTAATTGGTTTTCACTTTTTAAATTTTTATAACTTTATTCGAGCTCTTCGTGTGTTTAATGCAAATAGAATCTTTAGTATAAAAACAAATAGATTTCTGTAATGTGAACAACAGCCACTCAGAGATAGATGGGAACACTATATAAATATATAAATAATTTATAATTATTAAAAAACGGCGCAAAATAAAACACTTTTGTTACTTTGTCGACACGTCTAAAAATTGAAAGAGCATTCACAAAAAATTTGGCGTCGATATCTTTAATGTAGATTTGCATGCATAATACAATTTCACGACTTTATTGTATATATTAGAAAAAATTTTAATCGAGTTGCCATGATATCCAAAACATAAAACCGTAGCCGTTGTAGCCGTCGATCTTTTCAAATAGTAATGCTACAATCGATTTCCTCAACGGTATAGATTTCTGTATGTAAACAACATGTACTTTGTAAATCAGAGATAGATGGCGCCACTATATAAATAAATTTTTTTACGGAATTTCAAAAAAAGTTTCAAACAAAATTTGTTCAAAATTTAATTCTAAATCAATGTTAAAGAATAAAAAAATGTCGTAAATTGTTTATTTTTCAAGATATTCCTAAAAAACCTAAAAATGTCTTCAGGTAAGTACCACTTGTGTTGGTGCTAGATGAAAAAGATTTAATGTGGCACCCACAATTTTGTTCAAACTCTTAAATATGAAATTTGAATCAAATCCGTTAAGTCGTTTTTGAGTTATCGTGGATACAGACAGACACACAGACAGACACACAGACACACAGACACACCGACACACAGACAGACATCATGGCGAAAATGGTCAAAATGGATTCAGGGGCCCTCAAAACGTGTAAATCCATCAAAATCTCGAAGTCGAAAAAAATCACGATTACAATACTTCCTTATACTACGTATAAGAAAGTAAAAAATAGTATGTGACCCACAATTTTGTTCAAAACCATAAATATGAAATTTGGAACAATTCCAATAAATCGGTTTTAAATTATCGCAGATACACACAGACGGACATCATGGCGAAAATAGTCAAAATGGATTCAGGGAGCCTTAAAACGTTTAAATCAATCGAAATCTCTCAAAAGTCGAAAAAATCACGCTTTCTAGACTTCCTTATTAGTTATAATAAGAAAGTAAAAATAATAATTTCATGATTCGCTCCAAAAAATCTTCGTTGATTCATTATTAGTTTACATTAGCGCCAAACCTATTCAAAAGCAATATAGACAGAAAAGTAATTTTAAAAAGATACCAGTAAACCTTCTTCATCAGATAATTAACAGGTAGATGTAATTGGTAATTGACTATATAAACTCGAGCACAACCCAGTAGCCAAGCGAGGCCCGCCTAGTAGGTATTCTTGGCGGTCGGTAACCAAGCATAGGTACCTACATAACGTGTCCACGAGAAGACGGAGTTACAAGTGTACCTAAATGAATATGAACTTACGAACATGAGTTTTTGTTTTTTGAATTCTGTTGTTGCTTGATCCATAACTTATTCCTATTACCACAAAGCATCTAAAATTAGGTAATACCATATGAACAAAAATTATTTAGATATGGGATGGCCATGGTGAATAAATAATAAATAAAAAAAATAAAAAATAAACCCGTAGTTTAACAAGCAAGTTTTAATTGACAAGCTCATTAGCAGTGGCGTAGCGACCGGGGGTGTAGCAGGTGGCAATCACCGGGGCCCCGGGCGAACAGGGGGCCCCCAAATCTCCGTAACAATCCCCGTCACTGTTGCTTCAGCTGATCGTTCATTTTCAAAGTTGAAAATAATTAAAAATTATCTACGAAGTACAATGGGCCAAGAACGATTGAGCAGTTTGAGTATTTTGTCGATCGAACACGAGACTGATGCTAATGCTTTAAGGCATAATTTTGATGCAGTCATAAAAATGTTTGCTGAAGCAAAAGTTCGACGTAGACATAGGATATTTTAAAGATTTTCTTTTGCAATAATCATTTTGTTTTCTATGTAAACGAAATTATACGTGATTTAGCCTCTAAGTTGTATTGTAAATGTTCGTTTTAATAATTCTAATAAACTTCATGGAAGAAGTATATACGAATATGTATCATTTAAGTATAATAACATTTTTAATAAATGTATCTTTCATAAATAAAAAAAATCACGATTACTATACTTTCTTATTACTTCGTATAAGAAAGTAAAAAGCATAGGTATTTTGAGCATTTGAAAACCACAGTAGAGCTTTTTGTTAGGTTTATTACATCTCACAAATTTTTGTATCCATTAGATTCTGCGTTCTGTCACTAATACAAAGAAAGTTTAGATAATTGCGTTAAAAAGCAAGATTATTACTAAACATAAAGTACCCGGAAAAAGGATGACCACCAGGTACAGCTACGCCACTGCTCATTAGCTTACATAACCATCAAAAGTGGCAATTTTGTTTCCAAAGCACCCTTCGAAAAAACGAATAATTTGGAATTTCCGCCAAAATATAAAACTTAACTATCATGTGTGATACATTATTGTAAACAGGGAAAAAAGGTGTATTCAAAAATGTATAAATCCAATATGGCGACCATAAGAAAAAACAAAGTTGATTACTGTTTCTCTTTCATCTTAGACGCCATGGCAAATGCAATGACATATTCGGATTCCTCGTAAAAAAGTGCCTTAAGAATGCCTTAGTTAAAAATACGTATGTTTATGGGTTTTCAATTTATAAATTAAAAACGAAAATTACAAATTTTTTGTTTTTCTACAATAAGTTTAAAATTAAAAACAATAGTTCAAATATCTCTTCGGACTATTGATCAGCGTAAGAATGCGCAACTTTGTCCAAATTTAACCGACTTTGTATCTCTTAAGATAAGCGAGATCCCCATGGTGCCGGTCGAAAAACGGGCACCCTGTATACTCCAGGACTAAATTGAGTGTTTTTATCCCTTACATGATTATTGGTCCTCGGGCTCTACGAGCCATTTGACAATAAACTTCATGTGCGGGATAAAAACACTCACTTTATGCCCGATTGCACCGGTGATGGTTAAAATTTAACAGATAAAAGTAACTGACAGATGGCGCAGAAATTCATTGCACCGCCCGTTGATCACTGCTTAACGGACGGATAACCGCCGTTAACTTAACCAATAGATGGAGCACTGGTTAAGGCTAAAATTGCGGTTAGAAATGACTTGTTTGTTGTTATTTGTCAGGTGATTGTCAGTCACACGAATTAATTGTTAATCAGTTTCGAATTTTTCGTCGCTATTTTTTCGTTCAAATATGGTTTAGAAGTCAATGTATTTAGAAATTATATCCAACAAAAGCAATTTCTCGTCCGCCAAATAATTGTCACGAACACGTATGTACACTGTGTCCCAATTTGCTTGTAATTGCAGGGTATCTCTGTAAGTTGTAAAGATAGAACTTTGCGGTTTTCGCGAACCTGTGTCACTTTTTCGTTAAACTTTTAATGCCGCAAACAGAACTAAGCTAACTTGTTTTGTTTCTGAGATACAGGGTGAAAACGAAAATTTTCACTTTCTGGGGTGCTGTCATATCTCACACACCGTGTAAGCTAGAAAAAAAGTAAAAAATGTTCTAGATAGATATTTTTGCGTAGAATCCAGTGGCGTACACGAAAAAAAATTGATTTGCACCGTTTAAGAGATATGATCCAAACTTGGTCTTTTTTAAATGGAACACCCTGTATTTTTTAGTCTCATAAAATTTGTTTCTTTTTTCTCATTAAAATGATGTAAACAGTAGGCACTTTAAAAGTTAATAAATGCCCTAAAAAAGCAAAAAACCCAATTATAAGTCAAAAAAATTTAGTTGGCCATGAAAATCGGGGATAAAGAAGTGTTTACAAGCAATATGAGACACTATATTAAATTAAAAACTCTTAATATTAATATTATTTTTATTTTATCTTAGTAAAAAAGAAACAAAAAGCGAACTAAAATTTTTTAACGGTCATTATAAATAAACAATGAAATTTCAGAAAATATTTTACCTTTTTATTTTTTTTAATTTAATATAGTGTCTCATGTTGCTTGTAAACAATTTTTTATCCCCAATTTTCATGGCCAACTAAATTTTTTTGAGTTATAAAGGAGGTTTTTGCTCTTTTAGGGCATTTTTTAAATTTTAACGTGCCTACTGTTTACATCATTTTAATGAGAAAAAATAGACAAATTTAATGAGAGTAAAAAATACAGGGTGTTCCATTTAAAAAAGACCTAGTTTGGGTCATATCTCTTAAACGGTGCAAAACAATTTTTTTTCGAGTACGCCACTGGATTCTACGCAAAAATATCTATCTAAAACAGTTTTTACTTTTTTTCTAGCTTACACGGTGTGTGAGATCTGACAGCACCCCAGAAAGTGAAAATTTTCGTTTTCATCCTGTATCTCAGAAACAAAACAAGTTAGCTTAGTTCTGTTTGCGGCATTAAAAGTTTAACGAAAAAGTGGCACAGGTTCGCGAAAACCGCAAAGTTCTATCTTTACAACTTACAGAGATACCGTGCAATTACAAGCAAATTGGGACACAGTGTACACTTCTGTTTACAGAAACAGCATACAAGCCTTGAGGGCGATTTTTGCATTTTTTTAGCAAAAAAAGATAAGGACATTTTTTGTACAGAATTTAATTTATCATCGAATTTTGCAAAAAAATACAGGGTGTTCCATTTAAAAAATGTTATTTTTGTGAATATCTCGAACACCAGATCGTCAATTGTTTCTCTGTTTTCACCATTGTAATCAGCGGAAAAAATGCTACTAGCCTGGTAATTTAACCAACTTTGTAGCTCCAATAATAACAAAGTTAGCAATAGCGAGCCACTTCGCGCGAACACCCTGTATACAATATATTCGATAAATATTGTACATAACAAATTAAAAACTTATTTAGGAAGAATATCTGAAAATAAACGTCTAAAAAGGCGTTAGATTTTAGCGCGATACGGCAAGCGCGAACGCCTCGTTCCAGTTCCCGTGAACCTTTCACTCACTGTAGCGCAAAAAGTATTGACACAGGAAAAAAATTGTTTAAACAAAAACTATAGGGAGTTTTACACTTTACAACTATTGTTTGAACTCTTTTTATTTAATATGGACGATTACCGAAATAAAAAACAAAAAATTTTTAAATCCCACTTGTTGGATTTTTAAACTACCATAATTTGTTTACTGAGGAGAATTTGTGGAACTATTTTACAATACCGGACGTATTAGCGATTAAATTGAAACTTTTTAAAATGATGAATAAAAGCTCTACGAATACGAATATAAAATTATTTTTTGTGCCTCAGGTTGGCATAAGTCATTTTGCAATCGTATAAATCGGCTGGAAACTCATGTTTTGCCGGGCTAGACCGGCAAAAACTAGGAATTTTTAGTTTATCGATTGGCATCATTGAAATCATAAAGAAAATTTGTATTTTCCATAGAAACGGATTATTATTTCAGTCATTCGGCTACTACTGTCAGTGTCAATTTTAAGTATCGCGTGTTACCAATATAAAAAAAATCCCTAATATCAAATATTTAAACAAATATTTTGAAAATTTTATTTATTTAAATAAACTTCGGCACAAAAAATAGTGTGTATTACACGCCTAGAAACTGTTTTGCGAGTACTCGTAGTTGTGGGCCTCGGCCTACGGCCTCTGCTCGCAAACCCTACTCGCACTCGCAAAACTCTAGTTTCAAGGCTAGTAATACAAATTACTATTTGCGCGTACGAAGCTACTTTTCAGAAAAAAAAATAATTAAATCAGTTGATTATTTGGACTTACCGGGCGATGTTGGCCAATCAAAAGCTTGTTATGACGACCGCGCATGCGAACATTCCATCATTGATGGAACCACACAAACGAACAATGGAACACTGTTGCCACTTTTCTGCACTCCTAACCAAAACTATGATTTTGTACTATTATTTACATAAAACTAACCTCAAAAAACAACCTAACAGCCTCCGGCTTTCACTTTTAATATTATCTAAGTGAAACGAACCTCAAATAACAACCTAACCGCCTCCGGCCTTCACCTTTTAATATTATGTAAGTGAAACCAACCTCAAATAACAACCTAACCGCCTCCGGCCTTAATATTTTAATAAGGAGAATCCTCTTCCCAACCCAAATGACACAGATCAATGTGAACTAAAAATATCGCTACTGTTAATATCTGAACAATGAAACAAGCACAATTAATAGCACAACACAGTCGAAATCTACTAATACAATCAGTAAAATGGCAACGATGGAATATTATAAATGTGCTTGTCTTGACTGCAAGTTTCTGATTGGCTAACATCGCCCGCTAAATTCAAATAATCAACTTTTTTAATTATTTTTTTTTCTGAAAAGTAGCTTCGTGCGCGCAAAAATAATTTTATATTCGTATTCGTAGAGCTTTTATTCATCATTTCAAAAAATTTCAATTTAATCGCTAATACGTCCGGTATTGTAAAATCGTACCGAATTTGTATACAATTATATTACATCATTTTGTGGGGATTTTTATTCTCTACAAAAAAGGTATTGACACTTTTTTGCTAATATCAAATATAAGCCCGAAAAATACAAAAAACCAAATCAACCTTAAAAATCAAGATGGCGGAAAATCCGCAAGGAGTTGGAGGTCGCAAACTTGGGAAATTACTTAACTTCAGGTCCCCTAACAACCCCTTAAATTTGATCCTGTTCCGGACGATTCCGATCTCAAAAGATAATTTTACTGTACTATTAC
Organism: Pediacus dermestoides; assembly: GCA_963942485.1. NCBI lineage: Eukaryota > Metazoa > Arthropoda > Insecta > Coleoptera > Cucujidae > Pediacus > Pediacus dermestoides. Next base: position 17,312,809 of record OZ012626.1, read on the forward strand.
AATTTCACTAAATTTAACCTCTACTAACGAACGCAACGCAAACGAATATCGTGCACAAAATTTACTCTACACCTACTCGAAACGCGGTAATTTCTAAGGGGAAAACCAAAGTAAGTAACGTAATCCGACGTTGCTACATCTGCATGTCGGTTTGTTAACAGGTCGAATTCTGCTGGACGGTGCAAAGCAAATAAATTTTAACCACCGTTAAATTTTAACGCTGGTTATCTAACCGACAAACACTTCAGCAAACGGTGCAATCGGGCATTAGTCCCTTAATATACAGGATGTTTCGTAACTGAACAGCCAAAATTAAACGTCGTATGTAAAATCGAATTCTAAACACAAAACAAAGAATAACTTTTTTCAGATCTATTGATTTTTTTACTACTATTGAGCAATTAGCAGATAGAATTTTAAATTCAGTACATATTATTCAAAACATTGTATATTTCGCAGCAGTTTACAATTCACTTGTTTTGCGTTACCAGGCGTGGATGGTGTCATTTTTGAAAATCTACTATAGTTTTCTTTATCTTGGAATAACTTTTGTTTTAATCACTTATTACTTCGTATAAGAACGTAAAAAGTTGACTTCTACAATAAAAATGTATTTTTTACAGTACTAGTTATGTAAATTGTATGTAAAAGTACATACCTACACTTTTTTCAGTGCGCCGGCAAAAACTTAGTATGATGTCAAAATGATAGCAGTTTTTTCTTACTAAGCCGATATTTAAATTTAATTACTTCTCATATAATAATAAATTAATAGCAATAAGATGTGGTTGATGACGTAAAAGCAGGTTAAAACTACAATAGTGTACCTACGTTTATTGTAGAATTTAGTCATTTTTAAAAAATCTTCGTTTTGAAAAATGACACTATTTATCTATTTTTGTAAAAACATAATATAGAAACAGATGCTAAGACAAAAGATTATAAAAAATATTTTAGTTTAATGTACCTTAGAATTATTAACCTTTGTCCTCTGTTTATATGCACAAAATGTTAAATAATAGTTATTAGGATAATTATAGAGCGGTGTAGTAATCATGTGCGTTCTTCGAAATTATTGATTGACACGCCTAAATATAGTCATTTTGATTTTCGGCAAAAAAAACATAATTAAGTACCGAGATTTTAAAACTACAATATACTCGTATTAAAGATTTGGAACAAATTAATATTTATGCTTAGCAATCGATTTAGGTAACAACATTTTATTTTGCATTTTAATATTTTTAATCCTCCACCATTCAGGACTAAGGAACATACAAATTTATACTAAATCAATATTAAATACCTAAACAAAGCAATAATAGCAATAAACATTTACCTACAGTTCAATGTAAAATAAAACATGATAGTAATTCTGATAGCCAGTTGACTTGGTATTATGCATTTTTCGAGAAAAGCATTGCTTTGCTTTATGTAGTGTCTAATTTTTTTCCCATACTTACATGAAAATGGCCACTTTATTTGCCTGAAATGTGGGTACAAAGTCGCCTTTTTAGGGTAATCGCGTAAAATAAGGAGTGGGGTAACATTTCTCCCTTGGATAGCTATTCCTTTACTGATATGCAGGAGTTATTTGTGTTTGTTTATGGTTGTCAAGGTGATTTGCTCACCGCACAGTGTCAAGCAAAATGTCAGTGTTATGCTGTTTAATTTGTTCGCGCGTTTCACGCAAAAGAAGTGGCCATATTTGTACAGGTATGAGAAAAAATAGAGTATGCTACACGGTAGGAATTGATTCTGCCTCGTGTTCTTGCGTCCTCGCTTCGCTCTGGCGCAATTTTCACACTCGTCAGAATCTCTCAATTCCTACCTTGTTGCATAAACTACTATAATGTGCATGTATGCATTAAACTGAGTTATTAATTCACTCCTTTTATTACAGTAACTAGATCTTTAATAAACGATCGACAAAAATGAAACTTATCGGATGCATAAGGTAGAAAGCTAAGATGTATTTGCTGCGTATTCTTACGTAAATTCATCATTACAGGTAGTTCTGATTATGGGTGTTTTTGGCGCTTTGAGAAGGGATGAGATGGTTAAGATGACCATCGACGATATACAGGATAAAGGGTGTGTTATAATTGTTGAAAGTCCCAGAAACCAAGACTGGTGAAGCTAAGGCTTTTACGATTGTGAAGAAGGAAGAAATAGGTGCATTAAAATTAGTTCGACAATATATAGCGCTGAGACCGATGGGACTGCGGGAAAAGAGATTCTTCCTGACTTACAGAAATAATCGTTGCACAGGACAACCAGTTGGGAAAAATAGGAAGTGTTCCATCAATATAACAAGGTGTCTGAAATTAGATAATGCAAAGGAGTATACTGGCCACTGTATGCGACGTACATCATCTACACTACTAGTTAAGGCATGTGCTACATTCGAAACATTGAAGATGCATGGCAAATGGAAGAGTAAAACCGTGGCCGAGGGATATATAGCAGAAAATATGGCTTCGAAAAACCGAATTGCTCGTATGATTGCAAATTCTGTGGGTACATCTGTAAAGGATAAAGGAGAATCCTCATTAAGCGTGGGTCGAAGTGAAGGAACCATAATAAACAGTTCCATGGATTTTGATGTTCGAACTACTACTGGAGAATTCTCATCAATTGATGTGTGTGAAGAGCTAAGGAAACTATCACTAGAGGTTCAAAGGAATTTCTTGTTGGGTCTGCTTCATTTTCAGGAACTTTTCGAAATTGTCAGTTTCATATCTCTAACAAGTAGGTAATGTAATAATGTAATATTGTAGATAAAAATAATAGTTATTTATATTATAAGTAGGATATGAACATCATTAACATAAGAGTCTGGAAATTGCAGAACGAGTCGTAGACGAGTTCTGTAATCAGACGAATATGTTAATGTGTGTATATCCCACGTGTAATATACAAGATTTTATCTTCTACCGTCCAAATAATTAAAAATGAATTTTGAATTTATCTCCAGCGACATTGCTCAGTAGTTGTTGTCAAGTTGTCGTACTGGACTACCTAACCTAAGTTGTGTAAAAACTAGCCAGCGCTACACAACAATGAATTTGAATTATAAATTTTCAAATAATTAAACAATTTATACACCAAAAAATCTGGGACGTGGACCGTGTTATATTTATTATTTAAATATAAAACTAATTTATTATAAAATAAAGCTAAAAATTTTTTCAGTTATCTAACGTGAAGTTAGGGTTTTTTCTAGGTAGATACGCTATTATAAAATTCTCCAGGTTTCAAAAAATCAAACTTAAGAGTATGAAGTGTCATTACTCAATGTTAATCACAAATTTTAAAGAATTAAACAATATATATTATATTATAATTAGACATCTACAAATATAAACTTTCCTACAAAGATACTAAATTGTAAAAATTGTGTTATAAATACTTGTAACAAAGAATTTTATTGTTGAAATTTCAGTGTGGTAATGATTTCTTTAAAACACATGTTGCGTAATAATCTGACTTACCTTACTCAAATTAATGTCAAATCAAGGCTATTATGAATTGGTAGTAGATAAAGTTAAGGTATGGTCCGTAAACCAACCGGTCAGTTATTTTGACAGCGGTTCCCGTTCCGAAATGTTGGTTCGACTGTAACCGACTAATCGAACCGGTGATTCGGACCATGAAACAACGGTTGACTCGAACCACACTGACCGCTCTAAAAAGCACGGTTCGTCTGGTTTGTCTCTTTGTCTGTCAATTTATTGTCATCTTTTTTAACCTATAATATTTAATTTGTGGACTGTTGTTAAAAAATTACATTCAAAGCATTATTTCAAAGTAAAAAACTTCTGATTCATGAATTATCTCGAAATTTTGTTAATTTAGATTTGATCTTGGCTTAGAGTGTAATAAATTTATTTCAGATTTATCATTTACCCATCAATAATAATTTTATTTTGGATTATATTTAAATTTCATAAATCTAGGGGATGCTAGGGACATTTTTTCCAAAATTTAAGTATTTTTAATCACAAAATATTCTAACCATTACTGTTCCGTAATCATTCTTGTTTAAGCGAACCGCGCATCGACCAAGGAAATGTCAACTGTAAACCGACCGGTTAGTGCGGTTGGTTTACGGACCTTTAATTATGAGCAGGCGTTATGAATTCACACGCAAAATGAGTGCAGGAAGTGACCAATTCCCGCACTCATTTTGCGTGTGGGATTGTTTAATTTCATTGTTTGTTTCACATGTTTGTTCCATAGCAACCATTATAACTAGATTCGCGGGAAGATGATTCCGAAACTCATGCAAGTAACTCTTGCTTTCGTTTCGGAATCGCTCTCTTCCCGCACTTGTTATGAAAATAACTATTCCCACAACCCCCTAAGAAAGGACACATATCAATTCACAAAAGTAGGCGCGAAACCAAGTCGTGTGTGTTGGAAAATAACGCAGAGTGTGTGTTAGGCAAGAAGATATAAAAATAGAGGAGAGAAAGCTCCCGGATGGGTGTAGGCTCAAATCCGTTGCCAGTTGCAGTGACAGTGACAGCAATTCTCACGTCATTCATCAGTTTTTTATCCACACAAACAGCACAGACGGCCCCCCAATTTCTCAAAATTCGTGTACTCACAAACCAAAACAAACACTGACAAATATGCAGATTTGAAGCACGCGCTTTAATGGCTGTTGACGCATGCGCAGAAATTTTAGAGTACGCTTGAATCAATTTGAACCTGCAACATTTTCTGACCCACGAATTCTTACCCCCACCATGGGAGCTTTCTGTCCTCAATTTTTATACGTCCTTGGTGTTAGGACTTGGTTTCGCGCCTACTTTTTGGAATTGATATGTGTACACAGCATACTAGAAAGGTTGATATAACTTGCAAACGGCTGTCATTAGTGTCATTAAATACAAATATTTGACTTTTGTAATAATGATACCATGATAAAAAAAAATTATTTTGGGTTGTGGGAAAAACAGCGTACACAACTCGCAGGAAAAAGCACTAACATATTCGTGGGATTTACACACTCAGCTGTCGCCTCGTGCATATTATTACATCACGTTCATATGTTATTTGCTACTTTCCATGCTCGTTATGTAATATACTATACCGCACGCAAATGAAAACATAAAGAAGTACACCTTGTCAAATTTAGGAAGAGACGCGAATTTTTGGATTTTGTCACGCCCTTGAGTGCGTAGTGGAGAGCGGCTTAAATGTATCATTTGGATGTTGTTTCTCGGCAGGTAAACTAGTACAGTCTGTGTAGAAATTTCTGTCAACTGTAGGACTAAAGGGGCTCGAGCCAGGCGAGTTTTAGTAGGTACAAAAAGAGTCATCATGTCATCATAAAACATTTTAATATTTTATATTAATAAAATAAAGAAATAATAACAAAATTAGCAATAGTATCCCTTTTTGTGTATAATTTAAATTTTCCAAATAAATCTTAATTTCAAATGGTTTGTCATATTTTAAATTTGATGTTTTATATGTTTTTATCAAAAAAAAACCTTAGTAAATTATTGGTTGTAAAGTAAATAAATAATAAATCGTATAATTATTGCATAGCAAAAATATTCATTCTTTTAGTTCTTCTTAGGTAGGTATGTTTTGCAGTCTTATATAAAAGTTTGTAGGGTTTGGTTTGTTGAAATATATTTCGCACTACCTACACTGACTGTACTGTACTACCACAGATCAGAGCGCGTACCTCCCATCTCTTTCGCTCTATTCCGTAAATTTAGATATAGATTCTGCTATGAAAAACAAGTATAAAAGTTCATATAAACAAAAAATAGTTATTTACACAACATGTATCTAAAGCGACATTTTTTTGCACGGTGAGAAAGTTTAAAAACCGAACCGAAGGCGAGTTTTTAATTCTCACAAGTGCAGACATCAACTTCGTTTCAAAATTGTGAACTCATAGAAGGCCGTTATGTGACAGTGACATACGTCGAAAGTGTTACTTTTTTGCACACTATACAAAATAGTATATTTTACAACAAGAAAAAAAAACGTATTTCATGTCGAGTAGTAAATACTATTTTTTCTACGATTCTGTAATTTATAAATTGGATTAGAAACTACAAAATTTTTTAAAATTATTTAAGGTGACATTTTTCAAGTGAAACGTAAAAATTATATTTTAGTTTTTATTTTAACTATTTTAAGCTTTATATATAAAATATGTCATGAAAAGTGAATGAATTGATATTGAAAATTTATGTAAATTTAGTGCATATAGTGTTTTCATTAAAAAAATTACGAAGAAAACCATAAATTTGAAATTTTGATATTTTCACTCTAGAAAGAATATGACTATTTTCGCAGTAGACAAAATATTGAAGTTTCATGTAGAGTATGTCATCGAAAAATGGCTATTTTCATATATAAGAGTAGAAAAATATTTTTTTTATTCGATTGTACTATAAAACCGTATTTTTCGGTTCGAAAATGCGGACGAAAACGTCACCTTTTCGTAAAACAATTGACTGCAGTAACATTTTAAGAGTGTTTAATAATAATAAACACCTACCTAATAATACACAGCAAATCTTCATCACTCGACATATTCACAATAATAATTATCAAATAATATTTATGACAATCTTTAAAAAGTCTGATATTTGTTCGAAAATTGTAAATTATAAAACATTGAAAATAGTTGATCCGTCATTATGACAAGAAAAAGTCTTGCATGGCAACTCGATAAATTAATTCACTGTTTTAAAATTAATTAAATTCTTTCAATTCTTTTAATTTCTTTCAATCGAATAAAAAATAATAATAAAAAATAATGTATGTTGGACGGACGAAAAACCATTTTTAGGCGATCACTAGTCACTACAAAAACGTTGATTTTATGGCGCCTTTTGCCACCATAAAGTTTTACTTTTTTGTATACATCTGTCAAATGTTACTTTTTTGTACACATCTGTCAGATGTTACTTTTTTGGGACAGAACTGTCAGAAACTGAAATAAAAAGTGACGCTTAATATTAAATTTGACAGGAGATGCTTTGCTTTTGAGTGGTCTAGGTAACTATATTTTTCAGCAAAATGTCCAATTTTTCCTTTTAATGTCCTAAATTTACCATTGTTGAGAGCCGCTGAATATTAATCAAAAAAGCAAGTAAATTGCCGTTGAAATGTAAGTAAGTGTCAAACTGATACTTCAGTTTAAGACAGTTTACTTTTCAGTAAATATTGTTATTTTTTATTTTATTTTTTACCTATTGTTAATTGTTGTTAGAAGTTATTGTTATTAAATTAATAGTTGAGTTAAAATGGTAAATTACATTAAGTAATAATGAATACTAACATGATCATTGTTTATGGAGCTGCCGATCAAAATGCTGCACGCAAGCAAAACGTATATTTGGTAAGATATCTAGATAAGTAGATAGAAGCACGCCTTCTGAATTTAATTTCAGCGGTACTCAATAGGTAAAAAAAAATAAGAACTTTAAACCACTAACTTTTGTTTTATTGGGCTTTCGTCAAAAGTTTATTATACAAAAATGTTTATGTTAGTCCCCACTAACCCTTTCAATCTCCTCAAATATAATTTGAGCAATTGTACAACAGGCACTTACATGCAAATATAAATTACAATTATACGTTTTAGTGAACAATTCATCTAAATCATACACATATCGAAGTTTTTAATAGGTGGACTTATAATTGTTTATGTACGACTACATCATAAAGTACTGTTTATGACATAGTTTTGTGTAGTGTATAAAGTAGCTCTTTATACACTAGTGTATAATAGTATATTACCTATAATATGACGCTATAATGAAAGCTATTATTCCTGAGGATGAAAATTACAATTCGAAGAAGCGAGCAATTTTAATTTATTAAAAACATTATTGGAGCAACTTTTTATGGTCTACACGATTAGATACAAAAAAAATTTTTCGACGTTTCGCTTTTGTGAAACCTTCATCAGGTTCATTTTTTCTTATGGGCGCCATATTTGATTTTGATGTCGTATTTTAGCATATTTTTTCCTGATTTCAATGATATATATATCGCACTTCATAGATATCTTTGATTGTAAGATCAATTTTTCAAAAAAAATTATGAAACAAATTCAGAAACGAAAAGAGATATCGCAGTTTTGATGACAGATTCATTTTACACTTCGAATCCCTCAAATTTTGTCCCATTTAACTGACCCAGTATCTCTGACGGTTTACGAGATCGTAATGGTGAGTATCGAATTTAAATCACACTGTATTACGATTCAAGATCGGTAGATGCCTTATAACAGGAAGAGCAAAAGTTAGAAAAACGGGACTCGAAGGGTCGAGTTTGTCTAATTTTCGAATTCTGTTATAAAAGGCCTCTACCAATCGTGCAGCGTATAAAATTCTTTGCGCTTCCAACTTAATTAAAAAATATATATGTACAGTTGGCGACACGGAATAGTTTCCAGACAAATTGATCAAAGTAGCGAATTTTAAATTTTTTTAGCATTATAGATGAGACTTTTTAAATCAAAATTTCTTTTAACGACAGTGGTGGAGACAGGCAAAGATCTCATTAGATTACATTTACTTGTCTACTTGACCAACTATCTTCCAGCTGTGCCACAATTATATTGCGCCTTTTTGAGCATCAGTAAGAAAATTTCTAGGCGTTTTACTTCAAATACTTTACATAAAATATTGTGACACAAGTATGACTGCTAATAATGCCACTAAGCAGTTATCGAGCCTATGAACATGATTTAATTTACAATGGAAGAAAATGCCTGGAAACTATTCCGTGTTGCCAACTGTACATACAATACAGTGACCGGCAGAAAGTGTGCACCAAATGGGGAATTTTTCTATCTTTAGAATTACCAAATTTATTTTACTGTGGAAAGGTTCTGCATGTCCTTAAACATAAAAGAGCCTAAACAAAATCAGTAAAAATTGCATCGTATACGAGGGAGGGGTGAAAATTTTAAATTCACTCAAGAATAAAGTACCCTTATTTTGCACCGTAGAAAAAAAATTATTAGGAAAGGTTGTTTGTACTTAAAAGTTATCTCCGAATATCAAATTTTGACTCTGTAGACAAAAAATAAACGTCTTTCCCTTTTCCGGCGCGCCCCCGTAGAACAAATCGCTAGAACCTATGCAGGGCATAAATTCAGTTTTTTAATAGTTCTTGGGTTAATACTTACATAATTTACTTAAATTGGTTTAAATGCGCGAAAACGGGTCGTTTAATAAAATAATAATAATTTTATCAGGAAACTGAAATTGACTTACCGGTAGGTACAGATAAAAGTAATTCTTGAACCAATAGATTTAAGTTTTTTTTAAAAGGTAAAAATAGCAATAAATTACTATTAGCGGCTCGCACACGGCCAATATTATTGTCAATAGAGAAAAGTTTTGACAATAATATTGGCTGTGTGCGGTGAATATTGAAGTTAGTATTGATGATGGAATTAAATAGATATTGAAGAAAATTTAAATTTTTTGAAATCCAAACATCAATATTGGAAGTGGGGATATTGACAATATGTCACGCGTTTTTCCTCGGCAAGAGCGGAGGTGAATATAAAGTTAAAAATTGGTCCTCGGATGGACGAAACAAAAGGCTCGACTAAACTCAGCGGGGTGGTCGCGGGCTGAGTAAAGATTTCCTTATAAGTGGACCTTGAAAATCTTTAAAAGGGCGCCAGAATCCTTAAGCCATATAATAATTAAGGTTTCATCGGATTCAAATGAAATTATACCCAATAATTAACGATAAAATAAAACTAAAATAAACGGTAACAAATATCGATCTTTATTTTGACCTGACTAGTACTTATAACAATTTGTGGAATATATATATGATTGTTGCCAGAACCGCCAAGCGCGACGGAGGCGCGTGAGTAGCCCGGCACTCCGCCTGGCTCCAACAACCCCCCCAATACCTGCCCTTCCACGGCACCTTGCCGAGGCGCGCGGCACCGAGAGTAGGATACCAGACACCCTCCATTCCTGACACACTGAGGACAAAATACAACTAGCATTCAACCGAACTTTTCATACTTCACACAGTCTGATTAGGGGCCTTTTACGCCATGGTGACGAACCAGCTGCGGTATTCTAACGTCCTCCAACAGCAAGGACAGGAAGACACACAACGACAACAACAAAAAAACAACTAGATGACCAAGAACCAAAACAAATAAACCAAGGCGAATCTGAAACGATAGGAAGAGGACCACGAAAACCAAAACCATAACTAACCAGGGTCGTCGACATATGGCTTGAGATCTTGCACATGCCAAACGCCCTTAGAGTCACCGACATCATTGTGCAACTCATAAGTCCAAGCACCAATTTTCCGAGCAATAGTAAAAGGTCCAACGAATTTCGGGGCTAGTTTTGCGTTGAAGAAGTCAGCAGCACTCGACCTGTTGATGTACTTGATATTCGACGGGACGTCTACGCAAATTGTAGGTTTTCTCCTTGCGCTGCCGAGCTAACTCCAATTTTTGCCGAATATCTTCAAACATCTTCCGAAACCCGTCGTGCCTCTGACGAATAGTGTTGTTTATATCATCATTAGCCGGTAACTCACCATCGACTTTATCCCTAAAGTCCTCTCCAAACAGGACATGCTCACGACCAAAGTTGACGAAGTACGGGCTATAACCCGTAGTATCGTGTCTAGCTGCTCGAATTGCGCAACCTACCGAAGACAGAAAGGTATCCCAAGAGCGATGGTTTTGTTTGACATAAGAGGAGAGCATCGTCTTTACCACTCTGTTGACACGCTCGGTGGGGTCGGCTCTAGGATAATATAAGGCAGTATAAGAGATCTTGGTTTTATATTTGGTACATAGTGCTTGAAACTCTTTACTTCTCATTTGTACTCCGTTGTCGCAAATCAAATATTGGGGAACACCATAGACTAAGAAAATATCCTGTTCGATGTGTTGGGATAAAGCTTTGGCGGTGGCACTTCGAAGGGGAAACAAAACGACATATTTACTGAAATAGTCAGTCACCACGAGAATCTGAGTGTAGCCCTTGGAAGATCGAGGGAGTGGGCCAATCATGTCCAAGCTAATCATTTGCCAAGGAGCAGTAATGACGGGCCTAGTACCCATTAAACCTGCAGGAGCTTTCTGTTCTGGCTTCTGCTCGGCGCAAACTTTGCAATTACGAACATATCGCTGAACATCGTACTTCATCTTCGGCCAGTAATACTGTTGACGAAGTTTCCAGTAAGTCTTGAATGTTCCTACATGACCGGAAGTGGGGATGTCATGATATGTTCGCAATAGTTCCGCTCTCTGATCCTTGGGTATTACTCTCTTCCAACCATCTCCAGGATCTGATAACTCGGGAACTAGGCAGTAAAAATGTTTGTAGAGGAAGTTGTTCTCCACTCGCCATTTGGGGAAGTTTTCGGGATGCATATTCACCTTTCCCAACATCGCATTATACCATTATACTGCTCGACCTATCAGTTCCTCACTTGCAAGTTTCCCGAACACTTTCCACACGTCCTAACAGTAACGTCTTTTGCGCCACAACGAAAACAATGCTTCTTTGGAGGCATCCGGCAGTTGACAGAACGGTGTCCTGGGTTCTGGCAATTCCAACAAAGCTCGTTCCCCTCAGCGACTGCGGCGACACGATTGGTCTGACGGGGACGACGATAAGCTAACTCAGGAGCCAATAAATGATGAGGGTTTGTCGGAGGAGGACGAAATCTCTCTGTGCGCTCCTCGATTTCCTCGATCGCACGACAAACATTTACCAGCTCCACGATAGATGCTAAAGGGTGCAGAGACAAAGCCTTTTGGTATACCGGCAACATATTTCGACGCAGCAACTCGATGCGTGATCTTTCGTCGGGCTTGGTAGATAACCTATTAAATAGATTCTGCATCGCCGCCACGTAGAAAGCTATTTTCTCCTCGGCACCTTGTGTTCGAGTACGGATCTCATCCCAGAATACTCGTAGTCGCAGGGTAAGAAGGTAGCCTTAAGGAGTTCTGCCAGCTGATCCGAAGAGTTGATGTTGTGAACGATAGAGCGAAACCAGATCAGAGCGCTACCAGAAAATAATTCGACAGCCGACCTCAACAATTGAGCCTTACTGACACCTCGACAGTCTCTAAGCTCCTCAACACGCTCCAAAAATTCAGCCACGTTGGTGCTTCCATCATACGATAAATTCCATTTATACAGGGGTACATAATTATGGCTAGGGGGAACATATCTACTACTCATTGGCTCAACATAGTTAGGGAAAGGAGTCCAAGCCAAACTAGGGTCGTCAAAATGCAAATTTCTAAAATGATTTTCTAAGGAAGAGCCAGCGTTAACAATCCTAGAAGTTAATGACGGACTAGCAACACTGTGGGTATGATTATTAGTAGGGGGTGCGTCAATCATTTGCGACACGGGGACGTTAGATTGGTCATGAGCTAGACTAGAGGGGGCTATGACTTCAGGTAGTAATAGGTTCGGGGTGTCCAGCAGTGAAGTGTTAGACCGAGCGCGAATTAACTTAGCATGAACCGAAGCTAGTAATTGATTGCAACGGTTCAATGTCGTGTCCCTAAGAGTGATTTGTTCGGGAATATCTGAACTCAAGAATGCTAATCGGTTCTTCAGGTGCAATAGCCGCGAACTAATTCTCTCGTATTCGTTACGCTCATTAGCCGAGTCCAAGTTAGTCAAATCCTGACCCAAATCCAACAGCTTCACTGTACACACCATCAATTCCCTATCAAAATCTAATCGTGAGACTAAATTGCTGTCGGGAGCTTGCGCTATAGCCGCCCTCAACAGATGTCGATTCTCATCCACCGTATTACCGACCTCAGCTCCCCGAATCGACAGTTCATAAATCAACTCGTCCCTAAGCAAACGATTAATCTCCATCGTAAATGATTCGACGACAACTAATGCGCCACAAAAAAAATATAAATCTTAAAATCTAAAACCCAAATCCCAAAATAAAATCTAAACCTAACAAGAGAAAATTTTCAAAGTACCTAAAACGAAAATTTTCTAAGTCCGCAAACACCAAAATTTTCTAAGGTCAGAAAATCAATCTTTGCAAATTATTTAATCAACAAAAAAAATAAACAACAATCGATATTTGGCAACGCGCTTGCCCCACGTTGGGCGCCAAATTTGTCACGCGTTTTTCCTCGGCAAGAGCGGAGGTGAATATAAAGTTAAAAATTGGTCCTCGACTAAACTCAGCGGGGTGGTCGCGGGCTGAGTAAAGATTTCCTTATAAGTGGACCTTGAAAATCTTTAAAAGGGCGCCAGAATCCTTAAGCCATATAATAATTAAGGTTTCATCGGATTCAAATGAAACTATACCCAATAATTAACGATAAAATAAAACTAAAATAAACGGTAACAAATATCGATCTTTATTTTGACCTGACTAGTACTTATAACAATTTGTGGCATATATATATGATTGTATAATATAAAATAATATAACATAAAATCCTATAGGTCAAGTGACTAATGCTACTATATTTTAAAAGGTGCTTACTAACCCCCCATCTAAAAACCCTCCCAAATTGTGCGACTGGCGCTTATAAAAATAATAGTCGTTAACGGTAAAGGAGCCCTAAACCGCATGTACATGTGATTTCCGCTACCCCGCACCGGTTATCGTGTTGTTGAATAATTAACGCGACCAAGTATACACAATTAGCGAAGTAATAAATCCAGAGGCGAAACACGTAAAAATACAATAGTCAAGCTATAGCCACTTGATTCAAAATAACAGGATGGTAAATTAACAAAAAAACTAGTCTAGGTAAAGCGTGATAAAATTATTGCCTTGAATCCCTCAGCGAGACAAATAGTATTGGAAATCTCTGACCTTAATTTTTGGAGTCTGCGTCGCCCAAAGAAGACCTGTCCAGATGTCCAAGGAAGGTCCAGGAAGTCAGGCTGGATACTCCCAGTCTCCGAACGGCAAAACCAAAGCGCAGAAAAGAGTAACGAGTAGGGAGAGAGAATAAAACGTTTTGCGTGAGAGTGTGAGTGAGAGAAGAGTGAGAGAGAGAGAGAGAGACCTAAAAGAGAACGTAAATTAGCTTATTGGAAAAAACTAGGAATTTGCGTCTTAATTAATTACCTTAGGTGTAGTGTGGCCTCGTGTGAAAATCGAACAATGTAGTTTCGTTTGTAATCCTCCGTAGAGTTTCTTAACGCCAATTAAACGAAAAATTCTATCTTAAATAGAACAACGGTAATCTCAAATTGGCGTTAATTAAGTTTGCAGCACGTGGCAGATGATCCAGAAAATATCTGATTAAAAATGTGCTACCAAGTGTGCAGACGAAAGTACGAATTGCGAATGATTTTCACACAAGAATTTTCGTCGAACGGGACGCTAAATAAATTCCTAGAATTTTTCCAAAAGCCAAAGAAAAATAAGATGAAAAGAAACAAGTATTGCCATCTAATGGTCACTAATCGGGAATAGGTAGTAATCCTGTGATAGGGTTCCATTTAACGAGATGAAGGAACCAAGTTTTCAATTAATTATACAAATTTGAGATAATAAGAAGTTAGATGGTGTGTTATCCATACTTTTAGAGTAGATGTTGCTAGTGGAAATTTAACCCGTTACAAATAATATTGACCATGTGCTGTGGTTCATCAATAGTTTATTCAATACTTAGTTCACCTGAAAATTTCGTCTTGGTAGGAACTATAGGGTTTTCATTTTGTAAGGTTGGTCCGACTATAACCTTCTTTTTCCTGTCGCTGCTGTGCAACAACTTTTAATTTTCAAACTTCTTTTCGTGTTTTTTTTTATTATTATTTAAAAAATGGCTGAGGAGGATACTGAAAACATTGAAGTCCGTGACAATTGCAGTAATCGTTTGCATCACTTACGGAAATTTCTCTAAGTAAGTTAACGTGAGAGTAATGATCCCTTCTTGTAATCCATTCTTTAATCCACCGTTTACGGTTGATCGACCGTTTGGATCCACAGAATAACGAAATGGCTATACATGATTTTTTCTTTGTTCATAGCAAATACAAATTAAGGCCCGTTTACACGAGGCCAGTAGGCAGGCAAGGCAAGTGAACAAGTAACTTGCTCCAAGTTACTTGACATGTAGGCCCGTTTACACGAGGCCAGTTGGCAGGCAAGGCAAATGACAAGTAACTTGCTCCAAGTTACTTGCCATGTGTGAACTCTCACCTGCATGGTTTTGGTAGGCAAGTCAAGTTGGCAAGCAAGGCAAGAAAGTTGACCGGAGTTCTACTTTTGGGGCAAGTTGCCTCCCCCACCACCACAAACAAGTAACTTGCGTCTCTACTTACCACGTGTAAACGCTACTTGCTGTCTGGTTATCAATTTGCTTGCATGTTATCTGTTTTATCAAGAGTTCCAGATTTCCAGATACCAAAACGTGTTTGTTGTTTGACAGTAATTTAATTTATTTTGTCAATTAATTTTCATTATTAGAAAAATTGCTTAATTTTCAACAATGCCTGAACGTTGGAATGATGAGACAACATGTAAGTTTGTGGAGTTATATAAAGAGCAGGAATGTTTATGGAATATGAACCTTCCAACTTATAAAATAAAAGGACGTAGGCAAAGTTGTGCACAACATGAGATTGGAAAATTTCACAATGCGAGATGCAAATAAATAAATAAAAAGTCTAAGAGCAACATATAATCATAGTCCAGTCAATAGAGATTTGACTAGGGATTTTTTGGGCGAGTCGAATTTTTCGATTCCATTGCTTAGAGGGCTTAGAGAAAAGCTTAAAACTGAATTTCCGTATCCCGTATATTTTAAAGATGGCGGCCCAACGGCAGGGGGTGGGGATACGGAAATTCAGTTTTAAGCTTTTCTAATGACCCTCTAAGCAATGGAA
This sequence comes from Pediacus dermestoides, assembly GCA_963942485.1. NCBI lineage: Eukaryota > Metazoa > Arthropoda > Insecta > Coleoptera > Cucujidae > Pediacus > Pediacus dermestoides. The sequence continues at coordinate 17,328,696 of OZ012626.1, forward strand.
TCGAAAAATTCGACTCACCCAAAAAATCTCTAGATAGGGTATTTTTTTCGCTCTATTGACTGGACTATCAGGAGTTTAATAAAATTGAGAAATCGGCAACATTTGTGAAAAGTGTTTAATACATTTTCGATATCTCTTCTTTCTCTCCATGGAACCTCAAAGAATTAACACTTGACACTTCCCTAGCTTCTAAACAAACTTACGTGTGTGAACGCTACTTGCCTCAATCAAATTGGAGCAAGTTACTTGTCACTTGCCTTGCCTGCCAACTGGCCTCGTGTAAACGGGCCTTTAAAATAAAAACTGACACTAGTGGCACTTCTCCCAACGTCTAGAGGCAAAATGAAGTAAAATATTGACAATAATATTGATTAGTGTGCGGTTTCTTAAATATTGATAGGCACTTTGACAATAATATTGACATGTCTGTATTGAGAATAATATTGGCCGTGTGCGGCCGCTATTTTACATTGAGTTGTTTTAGTTATCCATAAAATAAAATACGGTGTGCACCAAAAAAATTAGATTATTTTTGGCATTATTTTATTAACCGCCCGGTTTTCGCGCATTTAAACCAATTTAAGTAAATTATATGTTTAATTGCCCAAGAACAGTCAAAAAACTGAATTTATGTGCTGCAATAGCTTCTAGCGATTCGTCATATGAGGGTGGTTCCAAAAAAAAAAAGAAAAATGGTTTTTCTTTGTCTACAGCGTCCAATTTTGGAATTCAGGGATAACTTTCAAGTAAAAACAACTTTTCCTAATAACATTTTTTTCTGCGGTGCAAAATAAGGGTACTTTATTCTTGAGTAAATTTGAAATTTTCACGTCTCTCTAGTATACGATACAATTTTTATTGATGGTTTTGCTTATGCTCCTTTTTGTTTAAGAACATGCAGAACCTTTCCACAGTAAAATAAATTTGGTAATTCTAAAGATAAAAAAAATTCCCTTTTGGTGCACAATTTATGCCGGTCACTTATAGTTGATATTACAATGACAAAATCAAAAAAATTAACATTTGAGAATTATAACGCGCCTGTTATAAATTATAACGGGCTTATTTATCATGTTTCTATAACAACCAATATCAGTTCGGGTATTTCATATTGGGAGTGTATCACCGTCCAGATACGGACGGTAACTGAAATATTAAACATCCGGTAATAATTTGAACTGAGCATGTCACTAGCGTGTGTACTGTTCAGAACAAATACCATGTCAGGTATAAGGAGCCATGGTGTAGTGAGTAGAGAATCTCACCTAGTAACCGTAGTGGTGCTGGTTCGATTCCCTAAGTTTGCTATCTTTTTTTTTTTTATTTTAAGTATATGCGGTATTTATTCAGAGCGGTTATAAGTCACGGACCAGGTTAGGTTGTTTTGTATAGTTTTTTTTTTCGTTCTTTAAATAATAGCCGAAATTACCCTTGCCCACAAGCGACAAGGCATGCGCAGTTCTAATTGCCGGACGTTTAATATTTAAGTTACCGTCCGGACCCGGACGGCGATCCACTCCCTTTCATATTTTCGTGACAATCAACAAGGCCAGTAAGCGTAGAAAAATGAGTCGGTACCGCAAAAAGTAATAAATACATAAATTTGTTTTAAAATTATTAAAATATCGGATGTGGACAGCACATGATTGGTATTCAGAATTATGCAAAGATATTTTCGGTTGGAAATCCAAAAGTGTTCATATTAAATTAGAACCGTTTTGACATTTATTTTACCTTCACGTTATCATAATTTATAATTATTAGTATAAAAGTCAGAGATAATAGTGCAGATAAAGAGTAGTTTTGTCTCATGCCATTATGTGTATTAGAGCCCAATGATTCCAATAGTGTAATCGAAGTTGTAATATTTCTAGTATGGTTTATAGGAGATAGGTATGTAGGTACCTACTAGGCACATACTTAGTTATGCCAAAAATGGTATCTGTTGTAATTCCTTTGTGCTACAATTTAACTTCTCAAGAAATATATTGGCACAATTGAACGCAAATCCAATATGGCTTTAAATAATAGCATTAATACCTTTTAGAAGATAGTACCACTAATAAGGGTACTCATCTTGTATATAATTTAATATTTAGCACCATCACATTAAATATCATATTCAGCATGTTTATACGATAATTTTTACTCAACTAAGAACATTATGGTATTTTTAATATTATAACTGTTGAATAAAAGTACTGGTCAAATACAGTACCTAAGGGGAAAGATGCGATTTACCTAGTATACAGGGTCTGGTTTTTCTCGGAGTAGCTTTTTTTTTGCCATGTTAACGGTTTTTTTCTATGTAATACTAGAAACCTTATATCGGGTGATCATTTCAATTTCAGCTCTAGTTATCCATGGAAATTTAAGTGAAGACTTTGATTAGCTCACACCGTGGCTCACACAAACAAACAACAAACAAAACAAATTAATTGAAATGTCAAATTTATGAACAATTTCCATGGATAACTTGTAACGCGTTAAATTTCCACTAGCATCATCTAGCCTAGAAGTATGGATAACACTAGTCAATCTTCCATCTAGTTTCCTATTATCTCAAATTGAAACTTAGTCCCGAAATTAATCCCTTATCTCATTAAATAGAACTCTATCACAGAATTACTATCTATTCCCGATTAGTGACCATTAGATGACGATATTTGTTCCGTTTCATCTTATTTGTCTTTGGCTCTTGGAAAAATTCTAGGAATTTCTTTAGCGTCCTTTTCAAAGAAATTTCTTGTGTAAAAATATTTTCGTATTCGTACTTTCGTCTGCGCACTTGGCAACACATTTATCATCAGATATTTTCTGGATCATCTGGAACGTGCTGCAAATTTAATTAACGCCAATTTTTGAGTTTACCTTTACCGTTATTCTATTAGATATTTTTGCTTGATGGGCATTATAAAAGTCTACGGAGGATTAATCACGAAACTCCACGATTGATTTTCACACGAGGCCATACTACACCTAAGGCCTCTCCTCTTCTCTTTTCTTCTCATATTCACCCATTATATTTCGCGCACTTACTTTCGTTTTACCCCTCGGAAATTGAGAGGATCCAGCCTGACGTCCTGGACTTCCTTCACATCTGGATAGGTCTTCTTTGGGCAACGCAGACTCCAAAATCAAGGTCAGACTATTCCAATTATTATCTCGCCGTGGGATCAAGGTCATCGACTTTGCATAATTTTGTCACCTTTTACTTAGACTAGTGTTTTAATTTAGAATCTTGTTATTTTAAATCATCAAATGGCTATAGCTTAACTATTGCATTTTTACATATTTCGCCTCTGGATTTATCACATCGCTAATTGTGTATACTTGGTCGCGTTAATCATTTAACAACACGATAACCGGTGCGGGGTAGCGGAAATCACATGTACATGCGGTTAGGGCTCCTTTACCGTTAACGATAATTTTTTTATAAGCGCCAGTCGCACAATTTGGGAGGGTTTTAAATAAAGAAGTTAGTCTACACCTCAATTTTTATCATTAGAAATAGCATTGGTCACTTGACCTATTTTAATGTTGTAATATAGGTTTATATTATACGTTTACATTTCACGAATTGTTACTAGTCATTTTGAAAACACCAAGTCAAGTTTAATAAAGATCGATATTTGTTACCTTCTATCTTAGTTTCATTTTAACGTTAATTTTGGTTATGAGTTTCATTTGAATCCGGTGAAACATTAAGCACTTTTGGCTCAAGGATTCTGGCGTCCTGGGAGATTTCATGGTCCACATTTAGAAATCTCTTCCTCAGCCCACGACCATCTCGCTGAGCCTAGTCGAGCCTTTTGTCTCGTTCCACCGAGGACCGATTAATTAACTTAATATTTACCTCCGCTCTTGCCGAGGAAAAACACGTGACAAACTAGAGCTGAAACGGAAATGATCACCCGGTATGTAGTATAGAAGCAGAATCTCAGTGCTTTTTCCATGCAAAATACGTCCATCATAGAAACCGATAAAATAGTACAGGGCCCAGTGGATGCCAACGTCCATACCCTGATGTCGGGGAAGCAAATTTAACAATGTTATTCGTTCAAAAACGAAAATCGTTCGTGAATGAGTTTCCATTCTACAGGGTGTCCCGAAAGTAAACGGCCATACGTCAACCACTGATAGAAAATGTCAATCTGAGACGAAAAGTTCCTATGAACATGGGTCCGGAAACGATTCGTTAAAGAGTTAAATATCTCGCAAACAGTTGAGTTAACGCAAGTCAAACAAGTATACCTTTTTTATGTGTCTTGAGCGTATCTACCATAATTCTTGTTATTTTGTAAAAAAATTCAATACCCTAAAAAAATATCCAAAAAATCTCTGAGTCCCCCCCTATAACACGTCACTGAACAATATTATTTTAGTTGTAATATCAACACATTGTAGCTTCCTTATAGACTTTTAACACAGCAAATTTCAAATCTCTACTTTAAACCGTTCTGTAGCTATACTTAAAATATCTGATGTGCCCAACACATGACTTTCTTATACTTACGGATAGTATCACAATAATTACTTTTCCTAATGAAATTAAGTTAAATTTCTTGTAAAAATTTTGAAGGTTTCCAGCAATTTTCAAATAGTCTCTGTCGCACTTATTGCAATAATAAATAAATAAATCTTTCCTTGTCCCACTCATTATAACCTAATTTTACGTCAAAAATGTGTTTTATTTTAGATTTTTGACCTATTATTCACTTAAAAAAATCTCCCGGTATGAAATTACATTTATTTATTCATTATTATTGTTTTCGGTACCATAGAAAAGAGTAAAATAAAAAAATACTAATGGTCCGTTCCTTCTGGGATTCGAACCCGGGACCTTCCGTTTGGCAGCCATATAATGAGACACATGGTCTACCTCGACCATCGAATTCAAATATCAACGCGCGCTATGAGAAATATAAAGTGTTTTAAGAATATCTAGTTTTTTTGAAATTTTTTTGACGGAATTTCAAAAAAAAGTTCAAACAAAATTTGTTCAAAATTCAATTATAAATCAATGTTAAAGAATAAAAAAATCTCATAAATTGTTTATTTTTCAAGATATTCCTAAAAAAACCTAAAAATGTCTTCAGGTAACTGTCACTTGTTTTGATGCTAGATGAAAAACATTGAATGTGGCACCCACAATTTTGTTCAAACTCTTAAATATGAAATTTGAATCAAATCCAATAAGTCGTTTTTGAGTTATGGTGGATACAGACAGACACACACACAGACAGACAGACGTCATGGCGAAAATGGTCAGAATGGATTCAGGGCCCCTCAAAACGTGTAAATCCATCAAAATCTCGAAGTCGAAAAAAATCACGATTACTAGGTATACTTCCTTATACTCCGTATAAGAAAGTAAAAATGATTTGGAAAAATAGGAGAGGAATAATAAATATCTGATGTGCCCAACACATGACTTTCTTATACTTACGGATAGTATCACAATAATTACTTTTCCTAAAGAAATTAAGTTAAATTTTGAGGGTTTCCAGCAGTTTTCAAATAGGCTCTGTCGCACTTATTGCAATACGCATAAATCTGTCCTTGTCCCACTCATTATAACCGAATTTTACTACAAAAATGTGTTTTATTTTAGATTTTTGACCTATTACTCACTTAAAAAAATCTCCCGGTATGAAATTACATTTATTTATTCATTATTATTGTTTTCGGTACCATAGAAACCAGTAAAATAAAAAAAAACTAATGGTCCGTCCTTCTGGGATTCGAACCCGGGACCTTCCGTTTGGCAGTAGTCAAGTCTCTATGTCTAGTCTACCTCGACCATCGGATTCAACTATCAACGCGCGCTATGAGAAATATAAAGTGTTTTAAGAATACCTCGTTTTTTTGACGGAATTTCAAAAAAAAGTTCAAACAAAATTTGTTCAAAATTCAATTCTAAATCAATGTTAAAGAATAAAAAAATCTCAAAAATTGTTTATTTTTCAAGATATTCCCAAAAAACCTAAAAATGTCTTCAGGTAAGTGTCACTTGTTTGGGTGCTAGATGAAAAACATTGAATGTGGCACCCACAATTTTGTTCAAACTCTTAAATATGAAATTTGAATCAAATCCAGACACACACACACAGACAGACATCATGGCGAAAATGGTCAGAATGGATTCAGGGGCCCTCAAAACGAGTAAATCCATCAAAATCTCGAAGTCGAAAAAAATCACGATTACAATACTTCCTTATACTACGTATAAGAAAGTAAAAAGGCGACTTTGTACCCATATTTTACGCAAATAAAGTGGCCATTTTCGTGTTTGTATGAGAAAAAAGTAATTTCCAAGCACAATATTTTTTTGTCCTAAAAACTGGTTGTAATAAGTGAGACAAGGACAGATTTATGTGTACTGCAATAAGTGCGAGAGAGACTTCCGAAAATTATTTGAAAATTGCTAGAAACGCTCAAAATTTAAACACGATTTTTACAAGAAATGTAACTTAATTTCTTTAGGAAAAGTAATTGTGGTACTATCGTATAAGAAAGTCATGTGTTGGGCACATCAGATATTTTTTCTAGGAAAAAAAGTTGTCAATGTCAAATTAATGTCAAAATTTTATAAAATTTCAATTTTATAAAATTTTGACATTTAAATTACTCAAGAGTAATTTTAGAATTTTTTCAAAGTTTTTGGTTTTTCTAAATATGTGACGCGCTCCGAGAAATCAGCCCTTAGCATCAAAAAATCAATTTTCAGAATATTATCGTTTCAGAATCCTCCATTATAGTATAGCTCTTTAATGTGGTGAAATCAAAGAAATTCTTCACCTAATATTTAAAAGTTATAAGCATTTAAAAATCGCTGTTCTTCAAGCGCTTTACAGGCCACTTCCCTTTCTCTCGCGTCTCCTCTAAAATATCCTGATTGATTCTAAAGGCGGTTTTCTCGGAACGCGTCACATATAATCCTTTTCGGCTGGAGAAAAAATAGTAAGTTTCATTCTGATTAAAAGTGGTTTTGTGTCTTGCAATTATTGCATAAGCTCGGCTACGCTTTGAAAATTGTTCGTCGAACAAAATGTCACTTTTAATCCTCATAAAACAATCTACTATTTTTATTTGTAACCCCATCCGTGGACATATTTTATATTATAAATTTGACATTATTTAAAATAAATTCATGAAAAATACGATCACATAACATTTATTTGTGTTTAAGCTGTTTGTATCTTCTATTGTTATGTTCACAGTGAGGATAATTTAGTAATTTTCCGGTTGATCATTGTTTATAGATCTCCCGCCGGTTTGAAGATAAAATCAGCGTTAATTGACGAGGTTGAGTCTCACCTCCCCTATGGTGTATCCTCTCAAGAAATCTTTAGCCATCCTATTTAAATTGGATATTATACGAAATAATGATAACTTTTATTAAAGATGAAGATAATACAGATAGAATTTAATACAACATATTTAAATGCACATTTGTTATTACTAAACATGGTTATTGAAGAACCACATAATTATCCTAAAAATCTTATGTGTCCAGCACATGGGTTTGTTATATGATGCGAGTATAGTTCTGATCTTTGGAGAATACTGAAGTCGTAGCCAATAATCCTGTGCTGTCTATATACATTCGATATAGGTATTATTAACACAATTTAATTTAAATTTGAGTTGCCAGAGATCGTTGAAAAATTGGAACCAAAAGTGAAATGAAATTTACATATTCAATCAGCCGACGGTTTCATTAATCTAAGCAACCTTCATCAGGGCACCTGGTTAATTGTAGTGAGTTTTTTTTAACATATAATAGTATATTATATAGTAAGGGATTGAGGTACATCATTTAATCCCTGAGGGTGAATTAAATTTCATGAGCGAGCAAAGCGAGCGAGGATAATAATTCACCCGAAGGATTAAATGATCCTGTGATATATACACTACTTTTTGCCCTTCCGAAGCTTTTGCATGTGAAATCATTCTAAATGTATGCTTGTCAAAGTGACAAACGTGTCGGCAACAACAATAAAATATTGTCCAAAATGACAAAAAATACTTGTGTAACCTAGCAATGTAAATTTAATCCCTTGGGATATTTAATCCCAAGTGACCTATTTAAGGTCACTTCAGTCCCTGTAAAGAGGGATTAAATTCGCAGATTTAATCCCGGAAGTGCATAAATTAGTTATATTTAGTTCAAAATCAAATAAGTTAATGTTCAGGGTGTTCCACTTTTTTGTAGCAGGGCTTTGACAGTTGACAGAGGATCTTTTTTAAGAAGTAAAGTGTTCCCATAACTTGGGTAGGTAATAACGTCGTTTGTAAGATATAAGGTGTTAAAAATGAGTTTTTCAATACATTTTTTGAGTATTTCTTCAGAACGGTCTAAATTAGAAATCTGATAGGCTAATAAGACTTTAAGTAAATATTGTAAGGTGATAATATTATAACAGAAGTAGTGTTATTCAGTGGCGTACGAAATGTCAGATGATAAAATTGAATTTGAAATATTTTCATTTCGAGTCTGTTATTAAAAATAATTGTGACAATCGTAATAATTATGTAAAACAAAATCCATAATAAAAAAATATACCAAATACCATACGTAACGGTTGTCACAATTATTTAACATTTATTTTTGATTAGAAACTCAAAATTAGAGTATTTTAGAACAAATTTTATCATCTTCATAAAAAGATATCGTCTAGATCGCAGTGTTTCAGAGATGAAGAAATTCCGATTCTGACTGCTATCATAAATGGGTTGATGATATTTGCGTCTGCTTTTAACATCAATATAAATTATTTACTAATCTTTTCGAGAAAATGTGTTGTTTAGTTAACAAAAACTTGAATACAAACCTAACAAATACCATATTTTGCCTTAAAAATAAGTCAACATTGAAAGTCTACTGCTTTATGTTAACATTAGTAAAAAGTTAAAGTTTTTGTCCGGCTTTCAAAAAGTTCGAACATGCGCGCAACATATTCCTTAAATTCAAACACCTATTATGTCAGATTTTCAAATTTATTTTCGAATAAAGGACGTATAAAAATAGAGAACAGAAAGATCCCCAGGTAGGGGATAAGAATTCATGGGTCAGAAAGTGTTGCACGTTCAAATGGACTCAAGCGTACTTGATAGTTTCTACGCATGCGCCAGCACATAGTAAGGCGCGTTATTGGTCAAGTGTTTGTTTTGGTTTGTCACTGTCACAGCAACTGGCAACGAATTTGTGCCTACGCCACCCCGGGAATTTTCCCTCCTCTATATACAGGCTGTTTCATTAAGGGTGGCCACCGGCCATATCTCGGGAACTACTGGCCATAGAAATCCAGGGAAAAAAATTTCATTACTGAAGTGGCCATGAGAAAATCCTGGAAATTATTTTTTATTATACTTATCTGAAAACACCTTGTTTTCATCTGTTTTTGCAATGACGTAAAGGTGACGTTTTCAGAACAGCGCACGGAAAACTTTTCCCGATCTCCTATTCTTTTTTCCGTGCACTAAATATGACAGAAACTAAAGCATCGCCGATAATAAACAAGTCGTTGCTATGGAAATGTTAATCGTGTTTGCCTACTATTTTTACGATGTATTATAATTACTTTGAAAATAAAATGACCTAAAATTACTTCTAATCCTTTTTTGGGTTGTTTTTAGATAAGTATAATAAAAAATATCGTTCATTACACGCCCAGAAATGGATTTTTCGTGCTTGCATGACTTCCCGTGTTCGGCTTCGCCTCCCACGAGAATTTGTCACGCGCGCACGAAAAAATCCTGATTTCCAGACTGGTAATGAAATATACTATTTAAGCTCCGCATTTCGCCGCTGAAAAGTAAATATTAGAATTCTAAATTTCTCCGAAAATTCCCACATTAAGGTATACCTTTGGTAACATCATTAGAAAGCTTGGACAATTCTGCATCATTTTGGTTTAAGGTTCATTGGCATACCGAGCTTAGTAGAAGTGGGGGAAGCTATTGAAAGTGTAATCATTTAAATCGCTGTAACTTCTAAACGACTTTTTCGATTTTAGTAAACTTAAGCTTGTTTGAAAGAGAAATGTAGGTACTTTTAATTATCGCATCCAATGGTACACGATAGTTCCTAATAAAATTACTCGAGGGCGCAATTTGAAATAATTACAGTTTTTTTTTATTTTATCCCGGAAACTTAAATTAGACGGCATAATTATGAGATCATAATCGAAAAGCAGATTAAATTTGCAAGAGAAAACGTGAAAACTGCAGCTCGATATCTTCGTTCGTTTCAGAGTTATTGCCAAAAGAATAATTTTTAACACTTTAATTGAAGATATGATTGTTTTCATAGCTCCGTGGTCAAGCAATCCATGACAAAAAATATTTTTTAATTTTATGCTTGTGTAGGTTTGTCACTCATTATGCCAAGGGCCCAAAAACTACTTTAGAATTAATAAAATAATCATGGAAAACTTCGAATTTAGACACAATAATTATTTTAATATGGTTTTTTAAAAATAAATCTAGATAGCCGTGAAACAAGATCGGCAGGTTTCCAAGGAGATAAATAAATTGGAATAGTTGTCAACTGATTTAATTTTGATAGGTGTTGTGTTGACAAAAGTTTATTTTTGATGACTATGATTCTTTCTGAATTTCTTTTTATCTATTCCAAAAATTGTGCTACATCCCTCAAGAATTCTCAATTCCTCTCCCTGGTTTTATGAACTGATGAAGCCAGTTTTACTAGCTGTGGCATCGTTAATTTACATTACACAATACTTATGCACTAGGTATTGGCCACAAACAAATCCTCATTGAATACGCGAAGTGGATCACCAAAACTGGTGGTGCAGAGTTTCAGCATACAGAATTATCGGACCGTTTATTTTTAATGGCTATCTAAATGGTGAATCTTACGTAAGCATATCGTAACCCTCGGCATTGGTATAAGCCATTTTTGAGAGATGTAGCACAAATTTTGATATAGGTAACAAGAAATTCAAAAAGAATCAAGGAGAAACTTTTGTCAACACAACATCTATCAGAATTAAATCAATTGACAACTATTCCAATTTATTAATTTTCTTGGAAACCTGCCGATCTTGTTTCACGGCTATCTAGATTTATTTTTAAAAAACTATATTAAAATAATTATTGTGCCGAAATTCGAAGTTTTCCATGATTATTTTATTAAATCTAAAGTAGTTTTTGGGCCATTGGCATAATGAGTGACAAACCTACACATAATAAAGTTTTAAAATATTCTTTGTCATGGATTGCTTGACCACGGAACTATGAAAACAATCGTATCATCAATTAAAGTGTTAAAAATTATTCTTTTGGCAATAACTCTGAAACGAACAAAGATATCGAGCTGCGGTTTTCACGTTTTTTCTTGCAAATTTAATCTACTTTCCAATTATGGTATCATAAATATACCGTCTAATTTAAAATTTTGATATAAAAGCAAAAAAACTGTTATTATTTCAAATTGCGCCCTCTAGCAATTTTATTAGGAACTATCGTGTACTACTGGATGCGATAATTAAAAGTACCTACATTTCTCTTCCAAACAAGCTTAAGTTTACTAAAATCGAATAAGTCGTTTAGAAGTTACAGCGATTCAAATGATTACACTTTGAATACCTTCCCCCACTCTTATTAAGGTCGGTACGCCAATGAGCCTTAAACCAAAATGATGCAGAATTGTCCAAGCTTTCTAATGATGTTACCAAAGGTATACCTTAATGTGGGAATTTTCGGAGAAATCTAGAATTTTTATATTTACTTTTTAGTTGCGCCCCCTTGTGGCAAAATGCGGAACTTAAAAATAATGTCCAGGATTTTCTTATGGCCACTTTAGTAATGATATTTTTTTTCCTGAATTTCTATGCCCAGTAGTTTCCGAGATATGGCCGGTGGCCACCCTTAATGAAACAGCCTGTATACCTTCTTGTTTCGAATTTATGTCACATATTAATGAGGAACAATAAAATCGAGTAGGAATACCAGGACCTCACAATTTTATATTATATTTCGCCACTCGCAAGGCAATATTCAGTCTAAACTGCTGGCCAATTGAAACGTATCAAGCGAATTTTTAGGCTGAATTTAATATCAAATATTTTGAAAAAAAAAAAAAAAAAAAAAAAAAAACATGCGGTTTTCAGGATTCAAGAGATAATTTAATTGAGAAAACAATAGTGTGACCCCATTCTTACTTTCTTATACGAAGTAATAAGAAAGTATAGTAGGTAATCGTGATTTTTTTCGACTTCGAGATTTTGATGGATTTACACGTTTTCAGGGCCCCTGAATCCATTTTGACCATTTTCGCCATGATGTCTGTCTGTGTGTCTGTCTGTATCCACCATAACTCAAAAACGACTTATCGCATTTGATTCAGTGCGCGTGGTCCTTTAGCGGATTTGATTCAAATTTCATAATTAAGAGTTTGAACAAAATTGTGGGTGCCACATTAAATGTTTTTTATCTAGCACAAACAGACGTGGTAAGTACTTACCTGAAGACATTTTTAGGTTTTTTAGGAATATCTTGAAAAATAAACAATTTACGAGATTTTTTTTATTCTTTAACATTGATTTAGAATTAAATTTGGAACAAATTTTTTTTTAACTTTTTTTTGAAATTCCGTCAAAAATTAAAAAAAAAATAGATATTCTTAAAACACTTATATTTCTCATAGTGCGCGGTGATCGTTGAACGACGGTCTAGGTAGACTAGACATAGAGGCTTGGATGCCAAACAGAAGGTCCCGGGTTCGAATTCCAGAAGGACTATTAGTTTTTTTTTATTTTACTGATTTCAATGGTACCGAAAACAATAATAATGAATAAATAAATGTGATTTTATACCGAGAGATTTTTTTAAGTGAGTAATAGGTCAAAAATCTAAAATAAAACACATTTTTGTCGTAAAATTCGGTTATAATGAGTGGGACAAAGACAGATTTATGTGTATATTGCAATAAGTGCGACAGAGACTATTTGAAAATTGCTGGAAACCCTCAAATTTTTTACAAGAAATTTAATTTAATTTCTTTAGGAAAAGTAATTGTGATACTATCCGTATAAGAAAGTCATGTGTTGGACACATCAGATATTTTACTTTGAAGTACGTAGTAGGTGGCCCTTCTGGTGAAACCGGAAGTACCATTAGATTGTTTTAAACGTCAAAATGATTATTCCTATCAACAATCAAACCATGCCAAATTTCAAATTAACACAGCTAATTGTAACAAAATGGTGGGGATCGAGGATATAAGTCACTTAAACCAATGGTGAACATAACCTAAATTCCATTTTATTCCATTAAGAAAATAGCCTCAAATATTGAATTAAAAAATTTACTAATCAGCGAACGTGTACGGATTTTTGATAAGCCACTGGTTACCATTAAATTAATGAAAGTATCGTGCGACCAAATAAATTTGTAATCGAGTCATCCATGGATTTGAATCCGTATGTCTGTAACTTGAACCATTTTAGCTTTCAACTGACATTTTATTGTAATGCAGTTCAAGTAACTACATACGATTTCGCGTTCATGGATGACTCGATTACAAATTTATTTGCTCGCTCTTTACAAAAAATGTACTTTTTATGAGAAAGCCATTCATAAGGTATCATAATAAACTACAGAGATTGGTTCTTACAAAACACAATACGGCTTAACGACAAAAAACAAAGAAACATTCAAGTTTTCAGCAAAAATTCGGTATCTTATAAAATAAGAGGGATATCAAAAATTTGAGAAATTAGTTTTCTCTCCATTAACCAAGGACTAAATATCTGATGTGCCCAACACATGACTTTCTTATACGGATAGTATCACAATAATTACTTTTCCTAAAGAAATTAAGTTAAATTTCTTGTAAAAATTTTGAGGGTTTCCAGCAATTTTCAAATAGTCTCTGTCGCACTTATTGCAATACGCATAAATCTGTCCTTGTTCCACTCATTATAACCGAATTTTACGACAAAAATATGTTTTATTTTAGATTTTTGACCCATTACTCACTTAAAAAAATCTCCCGGTATGAAATTACATTTATTTATTCATTATTATTGTTTTCGGTATCATAGAAACCAGTAAAATAAAAAAAAACTAATGGACCGGTCCTTCTGGGATTCGAACCCGGGACCTTCCGTTTGGCAGCCATGTAATGAGACACATGGTCTACCTCGACCATCGGATTCAACAATCAACGCGCGCTATGAGAAATATAAAGTGTTTTAAGAATATCAATTTTTTTTGAAATTTTTTTGACAGAATTTCAAAAAAAAGTTCAAACAAAATTTGTTCAAAATTCAATTCTAAATCAATGTTAAAGAATAAAAAAAACTCATAAATTGTTTATTATTTCAAGATATTCCTAAAAAACCTAAAAATGTCTTCAGGTAAGTGTCACTTGTGTTGGTGCTAGATAAAAAACATTTAATGTGGCACCCACAAATTTGTTCAAACTCTTAAATATTCAATTTGAATCAAATCCGATAAGTCGTTTTTGAGTTATGGTGGATACAGACAGACACACAGACAGACATCATGGCGAAAATGGTCAAAATGGATTCAGGGGCCCTCAAAACGTGTAAATCCATCAAAATCTCGAAGTCGAAAAAAATCACGATTACAATACTTCCTTATACTACGTATAAGAAAGTAAAAAATCTCCCGGTATGAAATTACATTTATTTATTCATTATTATTGTTTTCGGTACCATAGAAACCAGTAAAATAAAAAAAACTAATGGACCGGTCCTTCTGGGATTCGAACCCGGGACCTTCCGTTTGGCAGCCATATAATGAAACACATGGTCTACCTCGACCATCGGATTCAATTATCAACGCGCGCTATGAGAAATATAAAGTGTTTTAAGAATATCTAGTTTTTTTGAAATTTTTTTGACAGAATTTCAAAAAAAAGTTCAAACAAAATTTGTTCAAAATTCAATTCTAAATCAATGTTAAAGAATAAAAAAATCTCATAAATTGTTTATTTTTCAAGATATTTTTAAAAAACCTAAAAATGTCATCAGTTAACTGTCACTTGTTTTGGTGCTAGGTGAAAAACATTGAATGTGTCACCCACAAATTTGTTCAAACTCTTAAATATGAAATTTGAATCAAATCCGAGAAGTCGTTTTTGAGTTATGGTGGATACAGACAGACACACACACACACACTTATACTACGTATAAGAAAGTAAAAATTTATGGAATCCCGGTAGGTACTTATAAAATTTGAGAAAAAAAAACGAATTTCTTTCATATCCTGTAGATAGTAACGTACTTCAAAGTAAAAAAAATCGAGTCACACTATTGTTTTCCCAATTAAATTACCTCTTGAATCCCGAAAACTCCATGTTGATATCTTTTCTCTTTTTCAAAATATTTGACTTTAATTCAACCTAAAAATTCGCTTGGTACGTTTCAATTGGCCAGCAGTTTAGTTGCACAGAGCCTAGATATAAGTACTTCGTATAAGAAAGGAAAAAATCATCTTTTCCGAAGCAAAAGAGCAGTAAGTAGTACTAAGTCCATAGGAACAAAATAGTATCTTGCATAAACTTTTTACTTTCTTATACGAAGTAATAATTTAAGCTAAACGTTTTTACTTTTCCATAGCCTACTTGACCAGAAATTTTTTTAAACATACGGTACTAACACAAGCTATACTTGCCTGAAGACGTTTTTAAGTGTTTTCCGATTATCTTGAAAAAAAAAACAAATTTAGGAGATTTTTTTATTCTTTAAAATTGGTGTAGAATAAAATTTTGAACGTATTTTAATATAACCGAGGTTATAACTTTTTTTAAAGCATTTTTGATAAAATTTCTACTTCTTCCATACAACCAGAGGCGGATTAACCAGTAAGCAAAAGAAGCTAGCGCTTGGGGCGCCAAAATTTGGGGGGCGCAAAATTTCCTGCAATTTTTACTTTCTTATACGTAGTATAAGGGGAAGTATTGTAATCGTGATTTTTTTCGACTTCGAGATTTTGATGGATTTACACGTTTTGAGGGCCCCTGAATCCATTTTGACCATTTTCGCCATGATGTCTGTCTGTGTGTCTGTGTGTCTGTCTGTATCCACGATAACTCAAAAACGACTTAACGAATTTGATTCAAATTTCATATTTAAGAGTTTGAACAAAATTGTGGGTGCCACATTAAATCTTTTTCATCTAGCACCAACACAAGTGGTAAGTACCTGAAGACATTTTTAGGTTTTTTAGGAATATCTTGAAAAATAAACAATTTACGACATTTTTTTATTCTTTAACATTGATTTAGAATTAAATTTTGAACAAATTTTGTTTGAAACTTTTTTTGAAATTCCGTCAAAATTTTTTATTTATATAGTGGCGCTATCTATCTACGATTTACAAAGTACATGTTGTTTATATACAGAAATCTATACCGTTGAGGAAATCGATTGTAGCATTACTATTTGAAAAGATCGACGGCTACAACGGCTACGGTTTTGTTTTAGATATCATGGCAACTCGATTAAAATTTTTTCTAATATATACAATAAAGTCGTGAAATTGTATTATGCATGCAAATCTACATTAAAGATATCGACGCCAAATTTTTTGTGAATGCTCTTTCAATTTTTAGACGTGTCGACAAAGTAACAAAAGTGTTTTATTTTGCGCCGTTTTTTAATAATTATAAATTATTTACATATTTATATAGTGTTGCCATCTATCTCTGAGGGGCTGTTGTTTACATTACAGAAATCTATTTGTTTTTATACTAAAGATTCTATTTGCATTAAACACACGAAGAGCTCGAATAAAGTTATAAAAATTTAAAAAGTGAAAACCAATTAATCCAATCCTGGTGAGAGTGGCTATATCGCCAAACACCAAAAACTTGACATTGCTTTGCAATCCAAGTACGAAGAAGAAGAAGAGATTGTTAGTCAAACAGCTGTCAAAGGCAAAAGATCGAAATATTTTGATGAGAAGGATTGTTGTGCACTGTACAGTTTGTTTGAGTGAAACGTTGACCAAAACTGAGAAGTATTTTATAAATCTTCAAAGTTTAGCTACAGCAAATTCAAAGATATCAAGCATTTTTCGCATTGTGGAATTTTGATAAGTATTCTGTTATTTATTTGTCCTAAAATCTGGTAGTAATGAGTGGGACAAGGACAGATTTATGCGTATTGCAATAAGTGCGACAGAGACTATTTGAAAATTGCTGGAAACCACCCTCAAAATTTTGACAAGAAATTTAACTTAATTTCTTTAGGAAAAGTAATTACTGTGATACTATCCGTATAAGAAAGTCATGTGTTGGGCACATCAGATATTTTTTTTTAATATTTAGTTTTAAATAATTATTATTTGATCATATTTCAAGAAATAGGAGAAATCTCAAAAAAAGTTAAAAAATATCTCTGCAAGTCTGAAAAGTCGGAATATAGATAGCAGATACGAGTACCGAGTGCTTTTATTAGGATATACATATATAATAACAACAAATTGTTTTATTTTTCATTTCATGTTCTTGTTACAAAAAAGACAAATAATGTCAAGGGGGGGCGCAAATTTTGGTTCAGCTTGGGGCGCAATATACCCTTGATCCGCCTCTGCATACAACGCAATATTACTGAATCGATTTCGAATATTTCGAAATTGATATGAAGACACCCGATCTCATCCGATATAAAAAAACAATTAATTTAATTTACAGTAATATTAAAGTAAGATTATTGGATATTGCTTCAGTACTTTTGCAAGATCAAAATTAAATCCGTATAATAAACTAATAAAGTCATGTGTTGGACACATTTTACATTGAATATGTTTCTTGTTTGTGAAAATGATGACGTACTGCACTTACTGATTGTTTCTAACTGCTTTTTCGTAATTAAAAAACATTTTTCTACTCTTATACAGGCTGATCAGTAATTGCCACACTCGGAGCATACTGTGATAAACTTTACGTTTTAATAATGACGAATTTTTTACCGCAGTGCTGTAAGTCCTTTCTTTACAAAGATATGACCACGTTTGTGAAAATAAAAGTGGCAACACTGCATTGAACATGTGAATAGATTCGACGAAAAAAAGAGAAACGTTCAATATTTTATGATGCGAGAACTTGTCAAACTAATTTAGTACTGTCAATTTTATTAAAAAACAGAAACAACAATTGAAATTCCTTATTAATACAGCGTGATCAGGAATAACTGAATCTGTTGGTATTAAAACAGTTGCAAAATTAGGAATTTTTTTTGTGGTATGATTTGCAAACCTGATTGTCACAATTAAAAATGTCAGTTTACAAAATCTAAGGTTATATTATGGTGAAGTATTGTTATGTTGGGATTGTCAAGATTGTCAAAAGTTGACAGTAAGATGTGCGCGCCAACATCCGTGCGGTTGTTTGCGTCAATAGTAAAAAATTCCACCAGTTATTTTTTCAATACCAACAGATTCAGTCATTATTGATCACGCTGTATTTTCATGGCAATAGAAGGTATTTTAGTTTATCCCAAGGGGGGCTTGAGA
The DNA here is from genome assembly GCA_963942485.1 of Pediacus dermestoides. Classification (NCBI taxonomy): domain Eukaryota; kingdom Metazoa; phylum Arthropoda; class Insecta; order Coleoptera; family Cucujidae; genus Pediacus; species Pediacus dermestoides. Next base: position 17,347,212 of record OZ012626.1, read on the forward strand.
GGTTGCCAAACTTCAAATTTCTCTCAAATTTAGGTATTTTATTAAATTTTAACATTTTCAATTTCTTTGTATTAGAGGTTTTGTGAAAAAAATTGCATTTTATCCAGAGATTATACCTAGTAGCATGAATTATTCACTCAATTTTGTCTTGGTTATGAAAATAATTAGCTTGTAACTTGGATGAGGGAAACTCTAAAACTCGGAAACTAACCATCAGATTTAATTTTTCTTTGCAGATTATCCTTAGTTTTAATGTGCTCTATAACACCCTGTATTCGGAGTGCGCCAATTACTGATCACCCTGTATATAAAAATAGCCATTTTTCCATGACATACTCTACATGAAACTTCTATATTTTTGTCTACTGCGAAAATATTCATATTCTGTCTAGAGAGAAAATAACAAAATTTCAAATTTAAGTTTTTTTGTTCGTGATTTTTTAATGAAAACACTATATGCACTAAATTTACATAAATTTTCAATATCAATTCATTCACTTTCCATGTAATATTTTATATACAAAGCTTAAAATAGTTAAAATAAAAACTAAATAATTTTTAAAAAAATATAGTTTCTAATCCAATTTATAAATTACAGTACCTATCGTAGAAAAAATAGTATTTACTACTCGACATGAAATACGTTTTTTTTCGTTGGTGAGATAGCCTCACTCGCTGCTACGCAGCTCGTGTACAAATTCTCACCTCACGAAAACAAAACGTTATTTTCATGTCTTGTTATAAAATATACTATTTTCGAATACCTTTTTTGTCTCGACCTGACGGTCTGGGCCCAAATTTCACGTTCTTAATACAAAAATAACTATTTTGAATTGTTTTTCAAAAAATGAACAGGTATTCTGTTCTACATTACAGTGGCAATAATATAGTAGGTATACAAGTATTTTAAAATAACGTTTTTTTCTTTATAGGTGAGGATTTGTGCACGCACATAAGACAATCACATGATGAAAATATTTTCATGTCTTAAGAGAAAAAGTAAAACTTTCATGTAAAGTAGGTCGTGAAAAAATGGCTACTCTCATATAAATGTATAAGTAGAAAAAAAACGAATATTCGAAAAAATGTGACAGTATTGTTTTTGTAATAATTAATGCCATAAAGTTAGTACGTTTAAAAAGTTTAAACACAGTTATAACACCCCAAATTTCAGCTCTATCTCACTTATTCAAAAATTCTGTAAAAGCTGTAACTTCCTTGTATGTACTTGAGCTTTGGAATGTCCTTTGAGGAACCCAAAACATGGTGTAGAGGAATTCAATTACTTTAGAGATATTCTGTAATTACCGGATGTTGAGGTGTGAAGGGCCAGTCAGATATGTTATCTTACGATAGTTGAAAACTAATGCATAATTTGTATACTTTTGCTGTCTTATTTATTTATACCATTACAATGCAATTATAATCTATAAGGGAACTGGGTACACTGATGTACTGCTAATAAATCTTTTGTGACTTATTGAATGTAGTAAACCCGTCTGGCTTGGTATCTTGGACAGCTAGGTATGTATGCTGGGTTGTTAATTTACACGCCATATTTTTTGTTAGATATTGTTGGCGCCATTAGTCTTGTTATAGCAAGTTAATAAATAATAACGAAATAAAAATTTTGTAATATGTTGACCGTTACTTAACAAAATATTAACACAACAATTAATGAAAATATTACTAAGATACCTAAAAATAGAAGACAAATTAATCGTAAGTTTTCTCAGTTAATTGTAAAAAATTGCCGATAAAAGTTAAGCAATAATCATCCTGCTGTACTTTTTGTAATCATAATTATATTTATTTATAGTTTCTTTTAATAACATAAATAACAAATGATTACTTCTATGGGAATACGTACATTCTAATTGTACTTAATACTGAAATTTGTATTGTAAATGTATCGTTTAAATTATTTATCAATTCAGAACAATGGAAAGTGCTCTAAAATAACCGGATGTTAGATTTAAGCTGAAATTAATGTCCAAATAGATGTATAATTTGCATAAATTTATAATTATACGTTTATACGGTCAGAAGATGGTTCAGAAACCAAACCCAACTGATAATCTTCTCGATTGTATTTCTAACAACATAAAAATGCGGAATTATGGTATGTACCAGTTACCTGCTTATTTATTCATTTTATACATTAAGTATGTGGAGTATTGCAATTAAATCAATTTTACGATAATATTTAATTGGTGAACATACTCCCAGCTAACAATTTAGGTTTTGGCGACTTTGTGTAGTCATTTTACATTTTAGTAAGAAAATTCGCAATAGGAATGTTGCATTTTTTTTAAATCCTGTTTTTTTCTGTTAGAAATGTAAAACGACTATATTAATAATACCTACTCTACAGCAAAAATAATTTTTTTTACTCAATATTTGTACATAAAAAACGATTATAAATTGACCGTAATTCAAATTTATTATTATTGCCGCCCGAAAACGTTTTGAGATCGGAGAGTCCTGTGTAACGTCACGAATCTAGTTGACATTGGCATGTCTAGAGATTTTTTATGCGTTTGACATTTTTCGAAATAAGTCAAAATGCGGCGTGCAGCACTGTGGAACTAGATTCGTGACGTCAGCAGTCTTTTGGGCCGATTCGGGCGCTTCCGGGCAATGCATGAAAATATCAAATTTTACAATACTTTTTATTTATTTACTTGGAAAGTCCGGACCAAAAATTTTTTCAAAAATATTGATAGTGATAATTTGGTATCAGCTTTAAAAAAAAAATATTTTGAAAATCATGCAAAGTCCCTATTAGTTGAAGAACCGCTAGCAAGCTAGGGATTTAGTACATAGTACATACGTACATAATGTATTACATATTCACCCAAGTAACATACTAAAAACTGTTTATGTCAAGTATGAAGTACCACTTTGCGTTATAGTAGATGAACGAAATTTTACCAACGTCCAAAGTGATGAATACTGGATTTGGTTCAATTGGTTAAAAAGTTTGAAAAAAAAATTAACCCTTATGTCACGTTGCCAGTGCCACATACAGGCTGTTTCAAATTCGCTTCTCACTACAGGAATCTCAGAAACGCTAAAAGATACAGCTTTGGTTAAATTGGGGCAAAGTTGCATAATAATGTGGCCAATAATAAACCGTTAAGAAATCGAAAATATCTTTTGTAGTTCTGGAGATTTTTGCCTTTTCGTTTTTATTTTTTTCTGCTCTTATTTTGGAAGATATCGAAAAACTAAAATCACTTTGCCACGTACACTTTTTGTGCTTTATAAAATGACGTTAAAATTTTCCTCATGCGACATTTCGTTTTTGTTACAGGTTTTTGTGCTTATCATCTAAAGTGATAAGCCTTTCATTTTTGTTTCATCCAAAGTGAACATCAAAAATGAACGATGAAAGAAGTTGACCCCCAACCAACTTTTGATGAAAGAGCCGTTCCTTGAAGGGATGATTCATCCAGAGTGAAGGCGCAGTGAAAAATGTAAACAAAACATCACGTGTTTTCCTCGCATTTTCTATTCACTTCTTCAATGAAATGAGGAACTTGAAATTAAATCAGTGTAGTGCAACCACAGATCTGGATGAAAATATGTAAACATGCATGATTCACTAAGCATAATTCACTTTGAATGTACAGGGTGGGCAAAATTCGATGTTTTTATAGGCTAACTATTAAACCATAAGAGATATTGAAAATCTGACCGCGCATCGTCGAGCTCTTTTTTTGACAAACCCTTGATGGCGAAGTCAAAATTTACCGATCGTCGTTTGTTTTCGAGTTATGGACGAAAATTCGATTGCTTGAGATTTCGATTTATATGTCTATAATTCGGTTGTTTGTGAATTTAGGGAAATGGCGTTTGCACTTTTTTGAGGAGAATGCAATGGCATTAACAGATTATGAAAATGTTTTTTTATTTTTAGGTTATGACATGCATTTTTATTTTTTATATGGAAGTCATAGTCGGCTGTCATTTTATTGAAAAGAGCATTTTTTTCTCTTTTCAAATATATTAATATGTAGGGTCTATTCCTTCAATTTCATCTTACAAAATCAAAAAATCTAAATTTTTGGAATTAATAATATGTTTTTCGCATATTTATAGCAGTAGACGAATGTCATGATGAGAACCCTCGGCGCGCCATTGAGATCCAAAATCAGGGTTGGTTTGGTTTTAGTGTTTGGTGTGCCTTAATAAAAAATCAAGTTTTGGCATATAAGATTTATGAGGGAAATGAACGGTACTACCAATATTTAAATGAGAAAATTGTTGATGAATATTTGGACAATTTATCGTTCAGCGATAGAAGTCAGTTCTTCTTACAACACGATGGTGCACCACCTCATAATACGAGATTTGCTTAACTCAAAATTCAGATATAATAATTGGCTTGTTACCAATGGGCCAGTTAGATGACCACCAAGGACGCCTGATTTGACACCTTTGATGACATATTAAAGATAATTCATATAAAGCTAAAAGTAGAAATACAGAAGAACTCAAAGCCAAGTTTACGCAATGCCTTAACTCCGTGTCAAATATTCACATTTCGAATGCGCACAGAAGTGTCATGAAAAGTGAATTGCAGTTAATAGACGTAATTTTGAACTTTTTCTTTGCGTTGTTTTATATAGATATTAATTTTAGATAGTGTCGTGTTATATGTATGTCTGTTGTATTTTCAATTTTATTATAAGATTTTTTTTAATTTAATTTCAAAAATTTAGATTTTTTTATTTTCCAAGAAGAAATTGAAGGAATAGCCCCTACATATTATAATTATTTGAAAAGAGAAAAAATGCTCTTTTTAATAAAATGACAACCCACTATGACTTCCATATAAAAAAATAAAAATTTATGTCATAACCTAAAAATAAAAAGACATTTTCAAAATCTGTTAACGCCATTGCATTCGCATCAAAAAAGTGCCTTAAGAATGTGCAAGTGCCATTTCTCTAAATTCACAAACAACCGAAATATAGACTCAAATCGAAATCTCAAAAAATTGAATTTTCGTCCATAACTCGAAAACAAACGACGATCGCTAAAATTTGACTTCACCGTCAAAGGTTTCTCAAAAAAAGAGCTCGACGATGCGCGGTCAGATTTTCAATATCTGTTATGGTTTAAAAGTTACCCTATAAAAACATAGAATTTTGCCCACCCTGTACACTAAAAGTGATACAGTGTAAATCCCGCTTAAGATACCTATATTTTCATCATTTCATTGCCTACTTGAACATTGTTTCAAAAATGTTACAAAGTCAAAGTGCTTATTTTACTTGTTAATTTTTAATTTTAGGGTGGTTATGGTTATGCATATATTTATTGATTAAAATTAAATTTTCTTTCAAGATATGTAAAAATATAGGTATATGCTTGGTTGCACCAAGCTCTGCTAAATGCAAGCAACGCAGCAAATAACAATCATTTAGCCAATAACATGCCGCTTTTAAATATTTACCACGTTGTTAGTTTAACAGAGCTTGGTGCAACCGGACAATAGTGTTCCATTTAAAAAAATATTTTTGTGAATATCTCGAAAACCAGATGTTCAACTGTTTTTCTGTTTTCCTCATTTTAATCAGTAGAAAAATGCTACTGACTTTGTTGCTCTAATAATAACGGAATCAGCAATGGTGAACCAATAACTTTGGACACGTTGTAGGTATATTTGGATGTCATCAGCGTTTTGATATAGTATGGCCCGATTTTTCAAAGTTGGTTTAAACCAAAGATTGTCTAATCTGCATTTTAATTTAAACTGAAGATTAAATATTATTTGGTTTTTCAACGTGAAATTGTGTTGAGTTTAACTAAAATGTATACATTCGATGGAGAATCGCCTATACCAACAGTGATTCTCCAAACTCCCACTTTTCAAAACGAATTGTTAAGTTACGCAAGATGTTCGAATCATGTGCTGATCTCGGCCAACGTCACAAATATCTAAAATTTTTAGATCATAATTAACTATAGTTTGAATATTAGAAGAACAAAAATATTGTCGGTTTCTAAACAATTCCGCTTCATTGCCACTAGAGGATTTTATTGTGACATGTGTACAGTCGATCGCTCCCACACACCTTGGAAATCGAGCTATACCTATTGTAAAATCCCTGTCTTTCCATTCCTAATAGGAAATTTAATACTATGGCCATTGAAATTGATTTTACCATTCCACTAGTTCTAGTTGCCGATTTATTAATTCCATTAAAATCTCCAGCAACAGATAAAAATGACCCAGTTGCATACAACCTTAATGTTACTACCGAGGGATCAAAAATTATCTTGGTCAAAGGTGGTCATGGATTTTAAAATAATTGTTGGAGTTAGTACCGTGCATTTATGTCAACCATTGAAGTAATTGAAGCCTATTTTCGAAATGGTATGCTAATTAATGGAATTTTATTATTATATTGTGGCACATAACTTAACAAACTTCAAAAGAATGATATAAGCTAAGACCGTCGTTTTCCATTTCATGACCACCTTTGACCAAAATAATTTTTGATCTCTCGGTATAATAAGCTTAGTGTCTTCAATACTGCATTATTTCGAAAAATAATAAAATAAACACGTCTAATAGTTTAGTTTTATAATAAACTCGAGATATGATTGACTACTTATTTGTAGGTCTTGATTTTAATACTTCTATTTGTCATAAGATAAATTGTGCAGTGCTGTTAGATAACCGAAATCTACAAAAAAATGCACTATCCCTCCAAAAATCAAAATAATTTTTTCCAAAAAATTAATATCAACGGAATTACTGGATTTATGCGTTATTTAATTTCCACAAAATTTTTTGGAAAAAATCGCGAAGGAGTATTTTTCAACTATTTTTATAATTTCAAAATAAAAACGAATGTGCCTTCGATAACTTCCCGTCAAACTTAGGTGACTACATTAATTTTTCCAATTTAATGAATTTTTAATATTTGAACTTTAAAGAGTAATTTACACGAGCAAGTAAAACTATCGCAAGTTAATGTCTGAGAGCAACTTCCAAATAATTTGCGTAGTGTAAACAGTGTCTGAGAGTACTTTTCTGCTCTCAGACATTAACTTGCAATAGTTTTACTTGCTCGTTTAAACTACGCTTAAGACTGTATTTCTCGATTTTTTTCAAATGTACATATTGAAAATTTTATATGGTTGGAAACGGAATAAAAAGTACTACCAAAATCAATAATTAAAAATATAGGTTGTCATTTAAAAAAAATGTCGATGAAGTCATAACATGAATAACAAAAGACATAAGAAACTGAAAATAGGCTGAAAATATTTGCTGAAATTAAAATTGCTATACCCCTTCGAGATTTTTTCCGAAAAATTAATATCAACGGAACTACTGAATTTAAGCGTTACTTAATTTCCACCCTGTATATAATGCGTTCCATTTTAGTAACCTTACTTGTACAAGAAACTTTTTGAAGGATATGTGTTGACAATACTGTTTATTTCAAATTTTCCGCAGTTTAAACTTCAGTTTAGTAATTAAACGATAGATATCTAACTAAACTACACTGTAGAATATATACTGATAATGTTTTAAACCTATATTACTAACCACAAAAATGCTTTAATTTAAAGGTGAAACGGATGGGGTTACATACCTATAGGAAAAACCTTTTAAATATATGTACAGTGACCGGCAGAAAGTGTACATCAAATGGGAATTACAAAATTTATTTTACTGTGGAAAGGTTTTGCATGTCCTTAAACAAAAAAGAGCATAAGCAAAACCAGTAAAATTTGCATCGTATACAAGGGAGGGGTGAAAGTTTCAAATTTACTCAAGAATAAAGAACCCTTATTTTGCACCGTAGAAAAAAATGTTATTAGGAAAAGTTATTTTTACTTAAAAGTTATCCCTGAATACCAAAATTGGGCTTTGTAGACAAAGAAAAACCATTTTTTCTTTTTTTGGACCCACCCTCGTATAACGAATGGTTAGAAAATTAGAAAAAATCTAAAATAAAACACATTTTTGTCGTAAAATTCGGTTATAATGAGTGGGACAAGGACAGATTTATGCGTATTGCAATAAGTGCGACAGAAACTATTTGAAAATTGCTGGAAACCCTCAAAATTTTTACAAGAAATTTAACTTAATTTCTTTAGGAAAAGCAATTATTGTGATACTGTCCGTATAAGAAAGTGTGTTGGGCACATCAGATATTTGGCATATATTAACTCGAGATATTTTTGAGAAAAACCGTGTTTTCTATTTTGTCGTTAGTATTACGCCCTCTAGCGGTCGAGTTAGAAACTTAAAAATTAGTTCCAGCAATTTCTCTTGCCCACTTTTACTATAAATATTTTTTCCGAAGGCTGTACGATAAATAGTTTCTGAGATACAGCCGGCGTCCTTTCTTATTTGGACACCCGTTACATATGTTACAAGAAAAAGTTATACTTGATAAAAAATTGTACTTTGAGGAATCAAATCCTTTGAAATCCCTATCAGATTTGACTACAGACATAATATGTTATTCAAACTTCAGTGAGTGGTTTCATTTTTCCACCCCGTTATGTGACATTCGTGGTTAAAATGAGGGTTCAATATATTCGAATATGATAGTACGTATTAAAATAAAGTAATAAATAAATGTAATAAAATAATATTATATGTAGATATAATAAGTACCTAATAAAACAACGTATTAACAAATGACATCAAAAATTGTAGTCTCCTACACATCAGTTTCCTCCCTAAATGCTAACTTTGACCGTGACATTTACCTTTATATATTATTTAGGATTTTTAGAATTTGCCCTCCATCGATCGATAAAATCAGGGAAATGTTCCTATAGTAACTAAGGGCCCAGTTTTACCCCAGCTGGTTATCCGTCATTTATAATATTATCATTTAATATGTATTTTGTATTAGAATAATATGAAATTGACTTAAAATGAACATACCCAATTATTGATCTGCCTACATTTTGATTCGCATTTTTCTAAATTTGATAATATTTAATGTCCGACAGTAAATACTTGTACAGGATAGAATTTTCTGTGATATTTACCTATAACGTAATTTCTACTTTTGTCATTTCTTAATTTTCATCTAAACAAAAATAAACTTAGCTATTTTATACTTAAAGAGTGGTCTCAACTACTGAATAATACAATCGAAACTTCGGGTATCAACAGACTGCGTGAAAATAAAGTTTATTTAATTATATTTTGGCCTCTTCTCGCATCTCCGCCATGTTGTAGTACAAAATAGTACAAAAATAGTAGTTTAATAAACAAGAGTGTTATTAATCGCCGATTAACACTCATGTTGATTACAATATTTTTTTGTCGATCGCTCTTTATTAGAATGAAAATAATCTAATTTTGTTCCATGGCAAAATCCAAATTCTGACATAATATGCAATAAGTCAAAATACCACTGACATAATTAATTAATTTCGGCAGGTGTCAGTTCCAAATGCATGTTTCAATAATATAATATATTGTTGGTTACCTAGCAAATCTCATAATCTCAACAATGTTTTTAATGTGCATGTATGCATTAAACTGAGTTATTAATACACTCCTTTTATTACATTAACTAGATCTTTAATAAACGATCGACAAAAAAATATATTTTTTCTACGACAACATCAAAAAGTGTTCATTTCATAGTCGAAACCTGAATCAAAATTCACTAAATTATGTAAGTACTGAATTACTTAATTTCATTTTCGCCTTATCTCCATGGCAAGTTGCCATGGTGAAAAGGCGAATTGAAATATTTCGTGTCAGATTTTTGAACAGTGCTAAAATCACGAAGCGGCTAAAATAAATGCGGCTTGTCACATCATAGTGACAGATTGATGAAATGTCATCAGTTTGTTTGTGTTAAAATTTTTGTTCGTTACAATTTTTTTAGATTATTTCTTCTCATTGTCGTAGAAAAAGTATAGTATGAAACTCGCACAAAATAGCAATTTTGCAATTGTACGCTAAAGCTCGTGCTCAAACTTTCATACACGTGCAAAATATGCTATATTTTGTGCTTGTTACATAATATACTATTTTTTGTGGTAAAATTAAAAGATCAAGTAATATTGTCATCGAGCTTGCAAGTAGAAAAAAAACTCTGGAAAGTTTTAGAAAAATCGCTAAAAATTGAGGCTTGAACCTATCATTTTGTACTACAACATAGTGGAATTTCAGAATTTTTAGTTAATTATTATTAGTACAGAAAGCAGGGAGTTGAAATAGACTTTTTTTTACTCTACAGCCAATTCTTGCAGAACTTGTAGAGATTTGTATTAGATTTCCGAAAATACAAAGTTGTAGAGAAAAATATATCCTACAACTTTCCTTTTAACATTTAACATATCACACATATAATGTAATCTGATGTTTTTGAGTAGTTTATCAACAAGTAAAAATTTTAATAGTTATTTAAGCATTAAAAGCCCGGTAAGGATATGTTACCGGTGGAAGGCCTCGGTACCCTCGGCCACCAGTGTTGCCTGACGCCAGTAACCCTTAATGTGATCCTTATTATGTTTTTTGCACGATCTATGCAATAACCAAATTAAATGATTTTAAATTTGTTCTTGTCTAAGTGAAAACTATATAATTATCTAAAATAAAGTGACAAAACTTTCATATTTGATTACTTACCGATCAGTTTACCGCCATCTGTCTAACGATCAGTGATTTGTAAGCAAAACCTTTTAATTAAATCAGTAAATACGTGAAATTGACGGATCGTGCAAAAAGTATCATTAAAAATGTATCCCAACTTCCATCCTAACTCACTCAAAATGACAAGTAATATATGGGTATCTGTATCTCATAATAAGTAATAGTATATTAAGTATGGAGAACGGTAACCCTTAACGTTCAACATGCTTATAACATTTTTTGCACGATCCGTCAAATTCACGTATTTATGGGTTTAATTAAAGAATAGTAACCAAACTAAAATTTGTTCATGTCAAAGTGACAACTATAAAATTATCTAAAATAAAGTGACAAAACTTTCAAATGTCATTACTTACCGATCAGAAGGCGAGAATCTGATCGGTAAAATTACTTACCGATCAGTAATTTGTAAACAAAACCTACTATTCTTTTAATTAAACCAGTAAATACGCGAATTTGACGGATCGTGCAAAAACCTATTATAATTTAAAATGATAATTCCATACATTTTAGTTATTGTACAAGGGAATGAGCTCCTTTGAAAGATTTCAACCAGTTATATTATATCCTGATTGTGTAAAACTGTGCCCTGAAAACTGCGGTTGGTTTTTAGACGGCTTTTTAAAACCAACAGGATTTGTTGGAGACCAGACGCCTTTGAAAATAGACAATATTTTGCAAATGACTGAAAAAGAAAATGATAACGAATTTTCAGAATTAGATGATAGTCATGTTAGTTCTGATGAATCGGACCTTGAATAAAGTTCAGTAATTTAAAAATTTTCAAGTAAATTTTTTTTTGTATTTCAATCGTATTATAATAAATTTTTTTAAATATTTTTTCCTTATACTTTATTCTTTCGATTGGTATTAAATTATATTGGTAAGCAAGTAAGTGAAATATTAAAAACAAAAATTAATGACAGTTTTTGTAATTAAAGATAGCCATGACCATATTTCATTAGGCAACCTATGTGCGATATATTTCTTACACCTTTGATAAAAAATAAGTTTCATCCGGTAAACAGATGGGTGAAGGACGACCTTACTTCGGATCTTAGACTAAATAGATGTAGCTGAATATAGAGTACCCAAGAAAACGGACTGGTGCCTCTATAATGAGTCACTAAAAGCCGTGCTTGAAGGCACTCAATATTATATTGCTACTGAAGAGGAGCTGGAAGCAACCTCAGCTCACCTAAGTCAGAGCATACTGACCTCATATGAAACAAGCTGTCCCTTAAAAAAAAGGATGGTTTCAAGGGACATACCGTGGTGGAACGATGAACTGAATAGGCTCAAAACCGAAATCAGGAAATTGTTCAATAGAGCTAAAAGAATAGGACAATGGGAGGACTACAAAAAAGCCCTTACACGGTACAACAAGGAATTGAAAAGAGCTAAAAGGCAGACATGGATAAAGTTTTGCGAGGGAATTGACAAACTAACCCCAGCAGTACGTATTCAAAAAGTTCTGTCCAAAGACCACTCTAATTCGATTGGGTTGATAAAAAACTCCAATGAAGCTTACTCTGAGAACAACAGGGAAAGTTTAAAAGTATTGGTAACGACACTCTTTCCAGGCTCCAGAGAGATAGCTGCAACAAATATACCGTCCAACTTCGCCCCCTATGATGATTATCATCATTCCAGCAGGGATAGCAGAAGTTTGGTGGGCAGAATATTTACCCTTAATAAGGTAAAGTGCGCTATAAATAGCTTCAAACTTTACAAATCCCCAGCTAAGGATGGAATTTTTCCGGCATTGCTACAAAAATGAGCTGACATTATAGCGCTATTACTAACAACGGTCTTTAAAGCAAGTTATGCTTTGGGTTACATACCCCAGTCCTGGAGAGAGGTAAAAGTGGTATTTATACCAAAAATGGGCAGAAGACCTCCAGAGGAAGCCAAATCCTACCGCCCTATTAGTCTCTCCTCCTTAATCCTTAAAACGATGGAAAAAATTGTGGATAACCGTATAAGAAGTGAACTTCTTAAAGAAGCGCCACTTCATGAAAAACAATTTGCTTACCAACCGGGTAAGTCCACGATGGATGCTCTGCACTTATTGGTAAAGGAAGTGGAGAAATCTATCATGGCAAAAGAAATAGTTGTTAGAATTTTTATAGACATAGAGGGTGCTTTTGATAACACCTCATTCACGTCTATAAAGAACGCAGCCGAAAAACGGGGAATCAAACCTCCCACTATTAGATGGATACAATCTATGCTTAAATGCCGAATAGTCACGACATCCTTAGGGGGGAAGAAGCATCATTCACTACTGTGAGAGGTTGCCCTCAAGGAGGGGTATTATCACCTCTGCTGTCGTTAATTGTTGTGGATGACCTACTAAGGGAGATGACTGACAAAGGTTACTGTGTATTAGATTATGCAGACGACCTAGTTACAATAATTAGAGGCAAGCACGAAGGAATAATCTCAATCCTAATGCAGGATGCCCTAAATACCACCAAATGTGGGTGTAATACAGAGGAACTAAATGTAAACCCCGGGAAAACCATCATAGTTCCATTTACCAAACGTAGGAAGCTAAATCTAAATGCTCTTCAGCTAGTTGGACTATACATACCATTCTCCAAGGAAGTTAAATATTTGGGGTTAACCTTAGATAGTAAACTGAATTGGACCACACATGTCGATAAAACTATTACCAAAGCAACAGCAGCCTTCTGGGCATGCCCCAAACTTTTGGGTAATACTTGAGGGCTAAAACCAGAAATGATTTATTGGTCACACGTTACGGTAATAAGACCCATTGTCACATAATGCGTCTCTAGTATGGTGGACAAAAAATAAAGAGAGCACGACGCAGGCTAAGCTATATAAATTGCAGCGGCTGGCGTGTTTGGGAATAACAGGATTCATGAATACTACCCCAAGAGCAGCTCTAGAAACCTTACTGGATATTACACCCCTGCACATACTAGTGCAAGAGGAGGGCCTGCAGGCTTCTTTGAGACTCTCCCAAACCAGAACCATCGAATCGGGTGACCGTATAGGACACCTGAAAATACTGGACGAAATATCACCAGATTTTCTAGAAAAACCATCGGAAGTGATTCCGAAAACCTTTGAGTTTGAAAGACCATTTGAAGTGGTTATACATGACCGCCAGGTCGCCAGAAGTCAAACTATGTAGTCAAAAACAGACTACTCCATTTGGTTTACAGATGGATCGAAAACAAATAAGGGGACGGGAATAGGCTTTTATGGTCCTAAATACAAGGCATCAATAGCCCTAGGTAACACCCCAACAATCTTGCAAGCTAAAATACTTGCTATAGATCTATGTGCCCAAGAATGCTTGCGAAGGAACATTAAGGGCGAAAGACTAAACATAATGTCTGATAGCCAAGCAGCGTTGAGAGCTCTAGACACCCAGTGCATAGAATCTCTTACTACTTTGGAATGCAGACAATCCCTGAAGAAGCTGGCCAACGGTAACAAAATTACCCTGAGCTGGGTGCCAGGTCATGACGGAATAGAAGGAAATGAAATAGCCGACAACCTTGCTTTACCCATAGGGCCTGAACCATTCTGTGGCCTAAGTAAGACATATACAAGGGAGGAGATTCGCAAATGACTTACTGGGCTAACATCCCAGGTCAAAGACAGGCGAAAAAGTTTATTGACTATTCGCCTCAGAAAGCTAAAAAGCTTCTTCTTCTATCAAAGAATGAGATAAAACTGGTTACAGGTCTTTTCACCGGATACTGCCCAGTGAGATATCATCTCAATAATCTGGGCCTAGTGGAAAGTTCTACCTGCAGAGTATGTGAAACGGAAACTGTCGAGCACATACTTTGTAACTGCAGTGCATTGGCGCATCTAAGGTTCACTCACTTTAAAAGTGCGGAAATAACGCCTGATATAGAGAGACAAACGCCTCTCGAAACTATCTGAGATGATACTATGAGTAGGGTATGAACAAAAGACCAAAGGAATGGTCGAAGTTCTGAAAGGCAACTAGTGCCAATCGACCCCTGTGTAAACTAAACTAACTAACTATAAAATCACATTTATTTATTTATTATTATTGTTTTTGGTATCATGGAAACCAGTAAAATATAGTCTATCTACGCTGTCGGATTCAACGCGCACTTTGAGAAATATAAGTGTTTTAAGAAGATTTCATTTCTTTGAAATTTTTTTGGCGGAATTTCAAAAAAAGTTCAAACAAAATATGTTCAAAATTTAATTCCAAATCAATGTTAAAGAATAAAAAAATCTCGTAAATTATTTACTTTTCAAGATATTCCTAAAAAACCTAAAAATATCTTCAGGTAAGTACCATTTGTGTTGGTGCTAGATAAAAAGATTTAATGTGGCATCCACAATTTTGTTCAAACATCACGATTACTATAAGGGTACGAACATAGTGCAACGACGAGCCTAGAGACAAAGCGACGAGGCAAGCGACGAGACTAAAATATGGGCCTATATTCAAATGCAACCGAACATAGTAAAGCGACGAGACTAGCGAGGCGACTTGCGACGAGATAAAATTCTGATTTCTTGTCGCGGATGGCGCTGCAATTTTTGCAAGTTAAAGCATTCCTATACTAGGACATTATAAAAGAATCTTACATCGTAGTTGGCTGTGGCTGTGAAATTGAAAGAAATTGTGTTATTTTTAAAAAATAATGATTTAAACTAAACAAACCACAATGATGATGTGTTAGGTACTTTTCTAAACATGTATGTGTGGATAATTATCATATTATTTTATTATATTAATAATTAATATAATTAATAAATTCACAGCCACCTACGATGTTAGGTTCTTTTATAATGACCTTGTAGGAGGTGATACAGTTTGGATTAGTCTGTTAAACCTAAAATAATGTATCAAAGGTGGCAAAATCCATTCTCTTGTATTGGAAAAATCGTTCGGGATCTTTCTTAAGTTCATCAAATAAGGAATAGTATTGTCCGAACTGTTTGCGAAGCTAATTTATACGATGTATAGAATGTTGCCTTTGACCCCGCCCCTGCATAACCAAAACTATGCGTACTGACGAACTGTCTGAAGACATTTTAGAGACTAATTTTAAGGACGCAAATTTTGTCTCCTGTGCTGGTGTTTCATGACGAGTCGCGTGCGTCGTCGCTTGTCTCTAGCCTCGTCGCTTTGTCTCAAGACTCGTCGCTGCACTATGTTTGTACCCTCCCTAAGTACTTACTTTCTTATTACTTCGTATAAGAACGTAAAAATTTAAGCGATGTTTTAATAAAAAAGTTATAATTTTTTTGAAATAACTCTTAAAATTATTTATTTATGGATTTATCTTATCTACTAAATACAATTCGAAAAAATTGTATTATTAGAAAAAAACTTGCTGCCGACAAAATCATACTCATTTATTGTATTAGGTATACGTGTACATACTATTGAAAATAATTATTTATTATAAAGCGTAGTTTCCATCAGTTAATTATTATTAAACTATGTACATTATTATATTCATAATATTGCATTGACATGTTAAAACTATAATCATTAATATGTGCTATTAAGTGTGTGGTAACGGAATGTAAAAGTTAATCTTGCTTCAATTGCTATAGTAGTCCTATGCACAGTACCTTCGCAACTAGCACAAAAAATTGTAATATATTCGACAGGTATGGCTATAACCTGATTCAACTGGCAGTACATTGTATATTAATGTAAAAGGTTTGAATGGACTACAATTTTGTTGAGCAACGGCCAGTAAAATTGTGTAAGATGTACCTACCTAATAAGGCAACAGATGAATGAAAATGGGAGGGTGTCAATCCAAGATATTTGTGAATGGTTTGCGTAATCTAGTGACGTCTAACAGCTGACAATGCCTCAAGCTACTATCGTAAACCACAGTCAGTCACTGAATAAGATGCTGTGTGTTTGTAATTATATTAACACGTGTTTAACTAATTTTCTTAGGAAAATTTCGTTAACACAGTGCATTTAAAAAAAATTAAACTGAAGATTCTATGATCCAAAATAGACCGATTTATCCCAATTTACCTTTTACACAGGATGATTAAAAAATTAAATTTTTTGAAAAATATTCAAAAACTACAAAAAATATTAAATTAACAATCCAGCGGCGTAGAATCTGTTAAGATATTCAAGAATAAAAAAAAAATGTTTTTAATAAGACAAAAATTATTGTGAAGATTTTTCCAAAATGCTTATCTAACCGAGATGCAGGATAAATATTAAAAAAACAGTTTTAAAGAGCTCCATTGTTTTACAATCTGTTCTATACTCAGACCAGATATAATAATAGAGTGATCCGGTCAAAAATGAAAACGCTTGAAAACCAGCTTAATGTAATCTAGAGGTAAAAAAACATAGTAGACATTTTTTTTATACTCCAAAAGTTTATTCCGACCCCAAAATTTCAAAGTGAAAAAAAGGAACTTTTCAAACACCCCGAAAAGCGCGCCATGTTACATTATCATAAGCCAGTGTCGAAATGTCAGTCAATGCTAAAATTTGCACACAAACGACATTTTCAGCTGAACAGAACATGGCTAATGACGTCACAAACGCTCCAACTGATCACGTCGTGTTTTAAATACCAAAACTAATTTTTACGATTTTTAATATTAAATAATTTAGAATTAAGCAATAAAAAAATCTTTTTTCAATGTTTTCATTATTTTTTTAGCCTAATCTTTGCAATTAAGAATAAAAAAAGGTATTTCAAAAATTTCCGGATGACTACTAATGTACGGTCGGCGTCAACGAAATTTGAACGAATTTCTGTTACCAGGGCAATTTGTTGCGATTTTTACTAGATTAAAAACGGCTTTCGCCAGTGGTGTATTACTACAGTAAAAATATAAGCAAACACTATTTTATATCATAATTCTTCAATTTTATATTTCTTTGAAGTTCATTTTAATATTTTTTTTAGCAGAGTGTCGATATACTCGTAGTCTTCCACTATTACAGGACTGAAAAATCTTTTCATCAGAAAATACAACGGTGTTCCAAAATTCCTCATCAATGTTCAAATAATGATTTGCAAATTGTACTCTGCTCTGTTTGTGTTCAGCAGACAAGAATATTTTGTGTGGCAACTCCGTTCTTTAAATAAGACCCTTTGAGACGCCTCTGTGCTGTCCTAGGAGATCCTGGAATGTGTATTTCTTCTCTAGCTCTTATAGAGCTGTCAAAAGGATTCTGGTTAAGATATTCAATTAACGCATTGTCTTCAACCCAATTAGAGATCCTCCCGATACTCTGTCTCGCTGGCCTTTGAAATCTCAGTTCTTCTTGCCATCTTTTCCAAACATAAAATATGCAGCCTTTAGACACGTTTACGAGTAAATCAGCTGCCACTTCATTTAACGTCCAGTCTTCTTCTAACTTGGCTATGGCTCTTGCTTTTTCGGCTTTTGTTAAATGTCGTGGCATATTTTTCTGCAAATTTATGGAATTTTTTGATGACAGATTAATTTTTGTAATGTGCCAAATCTGACACATTACAGTACGCCTATGAAGTTACTGGAAGTTACAATAGAAAAATTAACCGTTCAAATTTGCCTGGCGTCGATAGTACCTAAGAGAGATGCGGTTTTCGCGACACGTTGCTACTTTTTTGTGATACGAAAGAATCCGTCAACGTTTTTTTCATAGCCCCCTTGATTTTTGAAATACTTAAAGGGCGAAATTGAAAATTTGCACTTTTGGGGCATAACTCGTATTTTGGGAACGGCTGAAGATATTGGAAAGGTAAAAACTGCACCTTGTACATATTTTTACATAGAATCCAGTGGCGTACTCAGTATTCAAGTTTATTCTGCTACATTTCTAAACATGTCTAAACCTTCTCAAATTCTATCTAAATAACAAGCACTTCTTGTGAAATATACTAAGTGACATGAAAAAAAGAACACCTAGTAATAATTAGTTTATTTCAATGATATTTGGTATACATGTTTGTTTAGCTTAAGACAAAAAACGATCAGTTTTTCAGTCATATCGATGCATTGGTTTTTGTGTTATAACGTTTTTTCTTTAAAAAACGCAAGAGGCGACAATGGACTTTTGTACTAGCTACAGGTACCATTTGTTTTTCGTACAGTACGTTTTAAGAGTTTTTATGATCTGTCATTATGCTTAGAGCGAGAGGACGTGAAAATTTTTATCAACTTAGCGAGTTTGATAGGGGGCGAATACTGGGTCTGCGAGAGGGCGGTTTATCCTTCAAAGAAATTGCCACTAGGACGAATAGAAGTCAAAATGCTGTGGTGGATTGTTGTCGGGCATGGCTCCAGGCAGACCGAACATGAAGAGCAAGGGGTACAGGACCTCGCCGAAGAACCACAGAAAGCGAAGATCGCCGCCTTAGACTTTTGGTTCTAAGGGCTCACTTCACTTCCACAGGGGCGATTGCGGACCAATGGTTTACAGAACATGGAAGGAGTATTGGGATGCGAACCGTTCATCGCCGCATAAGAAGTTTTGGACTGTTTCCTACCGTCCTCACTCCTGAGCACCGACGCAACCCACCGGAGTGGTGTAGAGAACGACTGCCTTGGAAGCAGGAATGGAATACGGTAGTCTTCAGCGACGAATCCAGATTCTGTTTGGGTACGCACAATGGTCGGGCAAGGGTGAGAAGGCGACGAGGTGCAAGGCGTGATCCTCAATTTCCTGTGGATAAGCATGTGTACCGCACCGTTGGAGTTATGGTGTGGGAAGCTATTGCTTATGACACTAGGTCACTTTTGGTCTTCCTCAGAGGAATATGACCACCTAGCGCTACATTCAGGAAGTAGTGGAAACACATGTTATACCCTACCTCAGCATCCTTCCCAATTCACTTTTTCAACAAGACAAGCCCGACCACATGTAGCAAACGTTACGTTGGACTACTTTCAGCGTAATCAAATCAATTTGTTGCCCTATCCACCAAGATCTCCGGATCTTTCACCCATTGAACACATCTGGAACATTATGGGTAGAAGATTGGTAAATTTACTCCATCCCCCACAACTTCTAGGGGCACTTTGTCATGAAGTACAGGTAGCCTGGAATGAGATACCTCAGGAGGAAATTAATCATCTCATTAGGAGTATGCCCAGACGTGTTCATGAGTGCACAGCACACCATGGAGGCCCAAACCATTATTAATTTTTCTCGGGTTCTAACTGTCCGATTCTCTTCATATTTTGATCGTTTACTTACCTTACCATAATAAACATGTATGCCAAATATCATTGAAATAAACTAATTATTACTAGGTGTTCTTTTTTTCATGTCACTTAGTATATTTAAATAAAAGTACCGATCTTTATCCTATACAAATTCCAGAGTACAAGTAATAATAAGTAGTACTAGTAATTGATTTGGTCTAGTCCTATTATCTATACTTATACGATGGACCTGCTGATAGAAAAACTCATAACAACTAGGTTTACGCCGATGACGCAGCTATTGTTTCATCTCAGCATGCAGATCAAACTATAGAATTCAGGAATCCACATTCAAGTCAAAGGCTGGATTAAGATATGGCTAATAAAAGTTAATGAACCTACATCACATGTTACGTTCACAGTGAAGTGAAACGCCTATCCACCTGTCAAACTTAGAAGTCTACTAGAAGAGGCCAGGAATTTACATAACCGACAACAAGTTACTAGAATTTTTTGCTAAAGGGTCTCAAAAATGGTTATACAAAAAGTGAAGTACTCATATTCATTACGACACTCACCTCGTAATTCTCATACTCGTGTCTTAATAGCTATCATTAAATGCTCATTGCATAATATAGATACTATTATTTTTTTGTGGGTTTTATCATATTTGATTATTTATTGTATACGGCAGTCGTATGCAGGACACATCAAATATTTCAAATTATATGTATTTATATTTATATTTGAAAAAATACTAAAACATAACATAGGTGTACAATTTTTTTATTTTTTGTCGGAAATTACAACTAAAGGTTATAAATTGAGTAAATGGTACATAGAAAAATTTTCCAATTCATTTATTATAATGTTTTTAATACCTGATCGTGTGTTGACATAAGGTGTGTGGGCGATACTCAGGCGCCACTTATACTGACGTAACTTTCATCGTAGCTTGGCACGCGCACCGCTTGATTTTACTTGCGGTCAAGAGTTCAAAATATTTTAGACTCCATCTCGCATGTTAGAATTAGTTTTAAACCACAATATATTTATAATTCTTTTTAAGGTTTATCTACGTATAAAGAATATTTGCACACTTAATAATTATTTATTTACTTTATATACCTAAATATCTGCCAAGAATTCTTAAAATTTGGATGTACCTGCGTAACTAAACATTTTTCCACTACTGCTTTATAATAGTAACCTTTTTGTTTTATTTTCAAATGTTACTTATTGTCGAATAGGTAATTAATTACAATCTGTAACACTCTGCGAGAATATTCATGTTCTTTTGTTGGAAAGATCACAAGTAGCGACATCTCATAGCTGGGTAGCAAAGTTAAAAACCAAAATATGTCTTCACTTGTGTTGGAACTAGACAAAAAAAACTTAATGTGGTACCCACAATTTTGTTCAAACTCTTAAACATGAAATTTGGATCAATTCCAATAAGTCATTTTTGAGTAGGTATTTGAGTTATCATGAATACAGACAGGCAGACACACACAGATAGACATCATGGTGAAAATAGTCAAAATGGATTCAGATTCAAATCTTAAAGTTGAAAAAAAACCTTATTACTTCATTAGGATACTATATGAGCAGGTATACATACAGGGTGACTGAAATTCGAGGGACACTACAGGGATCTCGCTTATTTGAAGAGATACTTACAGCTTCGGTTAAATTGAGGCAAAGTTGCGTAATTAGGTGTTCAACAATGTCCTTAAAAGAAATGGAAGGTATCTTGATTCGTTTCTGAAATATCTGAAAAAACTGAATTTTCAAAATTTCTTTTATCTCGTTTTGTGGGGTTATTTGAAGAGATATCAAAAAACTGAAAACACATTCTCACAGCTACTTTTTATCCTCCATTAGGATATGCTATTAGACTTCAGATGCGATGCTCAAAATGCTGCAACCATCATCAACTTCATTTTTTTAAATCCGGACCTGGATTTTTCACTTCAAAATTCAAAATCTCTGATCGTTCTGATTACAAATATATATTACACCATACCATTTTCTAGCGGTTCGGGCTTTTATTTCGTAATAAACATGATATTTAGTAGTACGGTCCTGGATAGTTACTTTTACACGATTGTGAATAACAAATTAAATATAATTTCACAAACAATATGGATGCAGAAAAAAAGCTGCGGAAAAATTGCTTTTTACAGTTGTTTTATCGATTATAAAATATTCTAAAATAAACTAAATTTTTATTTTCAGTTGTAGGTATGTATTTCTAGAGGTTTTTTCGAAAATAATAAAAATAACAGAAAAATTTTGATTTAATTTAACAAAATACGTTCTATTCGATTGTAGTCGTTCTGGAAAATTTTCAAAATATGTTTGTTAAGCACGATAACTATTTTTATGAACTGACAAACAAATAATAAGGTAGTACAACCAACAATAATAATTAGAGACAATAAAATACGGTTCGTGAGACTTCTTGTGCAGCGTTTTAAGAAAAAGTCTTCGTCCAATAATTCATCCTTGTGGTTTTTAATTGATTTGATACTTAAGATACCATTTTCACGAATAATTTTGCCCCATCATGTAGACGATTAAATTCACTATCTTTTTACTTTCTTATACAAAGTAGGTAATAAGGACATGTAGTAATCGTGATTCTTTTCGACTTTGAAATTTTAATAAACTTGCACGTTTTGAGAGGCCCTAAATCCATTGTAACTACATATTTTCGTCTTGATGTCTGTCGGTGTCCAACTCAAAAACGAGTTACCTGAATTGATCCAAATTTAAGAATTGCAATCAAATTATGGGTAACACATTAAATTTAGTTCTTCTACTACCAACACAAGTGGTACCCACTTCTCTGAAGATGTTTAGTTTTTTTAATAACAGCTTATAGACCGGTTTTTCAATCGATAGTTAACCTTAACTAAGTAATAGTTTATTTTCTTGGTTACCATTCTCGTCATAATATTATCTAAGGTTATTAACTTATAGTTAAAGTTAACTACCGATTGAAAAACTGGGCCTAAGGGATTTTTTATTCTTTTTCATTGGTCTAGAATTCAATATTTAATATTTTAGATTTCATACAAGGGTCGTTTGGCATCGGCTGCCTTTCAGGAACTGCGACCATTCCTTGATCTTTTGTTCGAACCCTACTCAAAGTATCATCTCAGACATTCCAACTTATTTGCAAAGCCAAGAACGATTCCGAGAGGCACTTCTCTCACTACTTCAGGCGTTATTTCAGCATTTCCAAAGTCCTAAGATGCTACCATGGACTACACTTACAGACTCACATAGCCTGCAAGTCAAATTCACCTTCTACTTCCTCATGACCTGGCACCCAGTTCGGGGTAATTTTGTTGCCCTTGGCCAGCTTCTTGCGGGATTTTCTGCATTCCATAGCGGTAAAAGACTCTGTACACGAGGTCCCCAGAGCTTTCAACCCTGCTTAGCTGTCAGAGCTTATGTATTGCCCGTTATATTCCTTTGCAGACATTCTTGGGCACATAGATCTAAAGCAAGTATTTCAGCTTGCAAGATTATTGCAGTGTGACCTAAGGCTATTGATACCTTATAGTAGTTAGGACCTTTTTGTTTTCGATTTATCCATGAACCAAGTGGAGCATTCAGTATTTGATTGCAATGTTTGACTTATGGCCACCTCGCGATCATTTATAATCACATTGAATAGTTTCTCAAAGTCATAGGTTTTCGGAATTTCATCCTATGGTTGTTTTACTTGAAAATCTGGTAATATTTCAGTCAGTATTTTCAGGCGCCTTATTCAGTCACTCGGTTTGAAGCTTCTGGCTTGGGAGAATCTCAGGGAAGCCTTTAGGTCCTCTACTTGAACTAGTAAGTGCAGAGGTGTGAGGTCCAGTAAGGTTTCCAGAGTTGTAGTTGGGGTTGTCTTCATGACCTCTGTTATTCTCAAACACGCCAGCCGCTGAAATTTATATAGTTTAACTTGAGTCGTTGACTCTTTCGTTTTAGTCCACCATACTAGAGACGCGTATGTGACGATGGGTCTTATTACCATAACAATATGACCAGTAGATCATTTCCGATTTTAGTTCCCGAGTCTTTCCAAACAGTTTGCGACATGTTCAAAAGGCCGCTGTTTGCCTTGATATGAGTTTTATCAACGTATGTTCTCCAATTCAGTCCACTATCCAAGGTTATCCCAAGATATTTAACTTCTTTGGAGAAGATTCTATGTAACTGCGGAGTTTTTAAGTTTAGCTTCCTACATCTGGTAAATGGAACTATGATTTTTCTGAGGTTTACATTTAGTTTCTCCCAATTATACCAGCATTTGATTTAATTTCATTGAAGGCATGTTGCATTAGACTTGAGATAATTCCTTCGTACTTGTCTATGATTATTGTAACTGGGTCGTCTGATACGCTATTATGTTTATCAGTCATTTCTCTTAGTAGGTCATCTACAACGATTGATCAGCAGAGATGATAGTACCCCTCCTTGGAGACAACCTCTTGCAATGGTGAACCATGCTTCTTCCCGTCCTAATGAAGTCAATACTATTCGACATTTCAGCATTGAATCTATCCACCTAATTGTGGATGCCCCTTCTTATGTTTCTTTATGGATTTGAATGAAAATTTATTAAAAACACCTTCTATGTCTATAACGATTCCAACAGTTACTTCTTATGTCATGATATATTTCTCTATTTCCTATACATCTACCCGGTTGGTAAAAAAAATTTTTTTCATGAAGTGGTGCTTTTTTACGAAATTCGCTTCTTATGTGGTTATTTTTGCTTTCTCTTGGGGTCTTCTGCCCATTTTTGGTATAAATGCGCCACTTTTGCGTCTCTCCCAGACGAAAGTGATCCCAAAGCATAACTTGCTTAAAAAAAATATTAATAATGGTGCTATACTAAAGGGTGATCCAACAACAGGTGTAAAAGTAATTTAATTAAAAAAACAAGAAGTGTATTATAAAATTCAGTTTTATTGTCATCAATGTAAAGTAGATACATGGGAATTACGTATATGAAATATGATATCACCTAAATGAACTGCACCTTCTACAGATATCATTGGACCTTACTTTTAAACTATCCTTGTTGTCCTCAGAGCAAGCTCCGCTGGGTTTTTTAATCAGCCTAATCGGATTTCAGTTATCCTTGGACAGAACTTTTTGGATATGCATTGCTGGGGTTAGATTGTCAATCCCCTCGCAAAACTTCACCCAAGTCTGCCTCTTTGCCTTTCTCAATTCCTTGTTGTACCGTGTAAAAGCTATTTTATAGTCCTCCCATTGAGTGCATTTTTAGTGAATAAAAGCGGATAAATAGTGTTTTTTGCAGCCGCCTCTTGGACTATAAGGTTTACGATGGTCAGTCGCTTTTAGCAACAAAGAAAACGTCCGTCACCTACCATTTCATAATCTACATAATAACAGTAACCTTGACGATTTTTTTCAGATTTGCTGAAATAGGTACGATCTCCACGTTGCTAGCTCTTAGACTGTTACTCGTATTCAACCTGCAAGCATATCAACCGGTACCCGGTATATTTATCGGGTCAACGGTTACAATTTATATATCTTAGGAACTGGATTGGGATGTTCGTCCTCCATAAGATGGAGAAGGTCCCTTGAATCGATATAAATCACTCATTTTATAGCACCATGAAGGTAAACATGTAAAATGTGCTCTAGGCTGATGCACACCTGGTGGTAGTTGTCGTCACCAAAATGAAAATAAAAATGCATTCTCACCAAATAAGCAAAAATCAAACTTTCAAATATCAAAATAAATCAAAGAACACCACGCCAAAACTGAAGTTATAAGAAAACTATACATACAGGGTCCGTCAAAACCCTGGCATTCTTCTATAAATTCGTTAGGTTTGAAAATCGAAAAATTTTGTAAAGACAAAAGTTGTTAGAAATGTACTGCTCAATAACCTAAAATTATTTCCATTTATACAGAGTGTTTAATTACGGCTGTACAGCTACTTACTTCGTTGTTTTAAATGGAACACCTTGTATATTAATAGATTTTTAGATTGGCAACTCCAGATATCCAAACTCCCTCTGGTGACCGCTTTGCTAACCATTAGAAAACAGTAACTTCTGAAGTGTTTATATGTGATAAATGCGTGTGTAGTGTGGTGTACTGGCATAAAGCTTGCATAACAATAACAATAACAGAACAATATTAATTGTTGTGTTCACAATTAAAACTCACGAAAAAATGACAACCACAATTCATTTTCATTATTTTCCTAAAAGAAATGCTTCGTTGATTACAATCTAAAACTCTTACGGTGCTGAAGAAAAAGACCTCCTACTTTATAAACACAAATAAACAACAATCCACGAAGCCATTACTCGTTTACTTCCATTTTTGGTTACTTCCTCCCGATAGCATACTCTATTTTTTCTTATACCTGTACGAAAATGGCCACTTCTTTTGCATGAAACGCACGAACAAATTATAACAGCATAACACTGACATTTTTGCTTGACACTGTGCGGTGAGAAAGTCACCTTGACAACCATAAACAAACACAAATAACTTCCGCATATCAGGGAGGGAATGGCTACCCAAGTGAGAAATGTTACCCCCACTCATTATTTTGTGCGACTACCCTAAAAAGACGACTTTCTACCCGCATTTCACGCAAATAAAGTGGCCATTTTCGTGCAGGTATGAGAAAAAATAATTTACTTGAATTATTTTTAGAACTTCGAAATAACTTTTCAAAAACTACAAATTATAACTAAAATAAACGTGTTTTTTGAAATCTCTAATTTTGTGAATTTTCTTTTTAAAGTGTAGATAAACATCTCGAAAACCGTTCATTTTAAAAATATGAAACCTGCACACTTTTTCATATAAAATTACATGTAGAATCTGAAAATCTATTAATATACAGGATGTTCCATTTAAAATAACGAAGAATTTATAGAAGAAGGCCAGGGTTTTGACGGACCCTGTATAAACACCTAATGTTCTTATACACTTACATTAAGTAAGTGGGCCCTACAACTTACAAGCTCAGTTAATCCTTAGGGAATAACGGTGCCAACTAGTTTGCGCAGTTAACAGCAATTATGTGTTAAATGTTAACGTGTTAACTGCACAAATAGTTTGCACAGTTATTCCCCAAGGATTATCTGAGAATGTAGAGCAAACTTAACACATTGATTTGAATATTCTTTGGCGAAAGAAATCACAAAAACCAACAGCTGTCTGCACGTGACACAATCATGACAAGATATAGTGCCGGACCGAGATAAAAACATTAAATAGGTATCAGAAAAAAAGGATGATTTCCAAGTTATCGTATGTAGTACCTTGCGAAAAACATTATCGCAGAAGGAACAACCCGTGGAAAATTATTTTTACCAATTTATCTCCATCATCAAACCTACAAGCTTTAGTAATAGATATGAAGACATTAGTGAAACTCATTACTATCTAAAAGACCATTACTCATGTTGACTGGTTCAATGTGCATTCATTTATAAAAGCGGGAACCTACCAACCGAAAAACTAATGTTGGTAACCACAAAGCAACGTTAATTAGGAAAGAATAAAATTATAAGATTAAGAAATAATAAAATCAAACTAGTATTAATTTTATTAGAAAGGCATTGGCTGTGCTTTAATTATTTATCTAATATTAAGATTTAATACTTTTAATAAATCGTTGCTATTGGAAATAGAAGTTAGATTTGTATATACCTACTCGTAGACAACCGAACAAAGAAAACGGCAAAGTTTATTTGACAGACGCATATAGCTTAGCAGCAATTTATAAGACATTTTCAAATCCCCTAAGCGATAGATTTCTTCTATGTTTTGGATTATAATAAGTACTTTTAAGTTTTTTGATATGCAGAGAGTACAGATAATGATGAATATGTAACCTGCGGCGTTCAACATCTTCTCTCAAAACTAACTCTGCAACCTACACTGGGTGATTCAACATCAAGGTGTGATGGTTCATTAATAAAAACACACCAAGTTGATTAAGGTTTACTATAATAGGAAGAATTGAGGCGCGGCCGAACGGAAGAAACAACAAACTGACCTAAAATATACACAATATGTAAATGTTAGTTGTGCAAGAAAATGTTGGGTAGGGGGCTGTACAACACAACTGATGAATGAACACTTGTTTATGAATGAAAGATAAACTAAACTCGTGCCAGGAGACTGGGAGATAACATATGATCAGCCAGGGTCAGGCAGGCGTGGAACTGTCAAGGGTCCGTAGGAGCGTGGGAGCTGAAGAATGGACTCTTAGGAGTGTCAATATGTTAACAGAGATGAAATCTCTACATATGTATGTATGTTGCTGCTGCTGCTGCTGCAACTGTTGCTATATTGCACACTGGACATTTACTTATTTTTACTGTCTAAAGCAGAAAATGTACATGGCCTCTTATTTTCAGAAATAGAAATGCAAGTAAAGTTGCAATACTTATATTTTCCTTCTATATTCCACAAATAATTTAATTTATTCGAGGTGAGCATTGATATAGAAACAATAATGGTTTCCAAATCAGGGAAGTTGACAATATTGGTACCTACTGAATTCGTTCTGCACGTTCACACCTACACTTACGCTTAGTCTTAAAACACAATTTAATGAATTTACTTATAAATGATTGCGACGGAAAATGTTGTCCAGTTCATTGAACATATAAGCCACAATCAATAGAAAAGGATTATTATAACTATTTGAAAACGAAGCAAATATTTCTGGAAACTTGTTGTCATAAAATTTCTTGATGAATCACGGATTAAAATATTCTCTCGACTATTTAATATTGAGAACAAGAAATTGTTTCATTAAAAACTTAAAAAACAGACTTGGTTACATATTTGTAAATGTCCAGAATCTAGAATAAATGAGCAATGGAATATCTTGATACCCACTTTTACTTTCTTATACGAAGTAATAAGAAAGTATAGTAACCGTGATTTTTTTCGACTTCGAGATTTTGATGGATTTACACGTTTTGAGGGCCCCTGAATCCATTTCGACCATTTTCGCCATGAAGTCTGTCTGTCCGTCTGTCTGTATCCACGATAACTCAAATACGACTTATCGGATTTGATTCAAATTTTATATTTAAGAGTTTGAACAAAATTATGGGTGCCACATTAAATCTTTTTCATCTAGCACCAACACAAGTGGCACTAGCCTGAAAACATTTTTAGGTTTTTTAGGAATATCTTGAAAAATAAACAATTTATGAGATTTTTTATTCTTTAATATTGATTTAGAATTTAATTTTGAACATATTTTGTTTGAAATTTTATGTACAAATCTTGAGTAAAAAACATATTTTTGCTGTAAAGTAAGTATTATTAATATAGTCGTTTTACATTTCTAACAGAAAATATCTATTTTAATAAGACTTTGAAATGCGTTTTACTGTGTTTGTAGAAAAAATAGTGTATGATTTACGTGTTAAAAGTGATTTTAACACTTACATATATCATAAATAACTGTCATATTCAACTTGTAAACTCGTATTTTATATTAATAAATTTTTTAAAAACATAAATCTCTAAAGTTAAAATTTAACTTAGAAACTTTTTTTCGTATTTTCATCCCACGAATTTAACCCTGAATTTTGTCGCAATATTAATGTATACTGGATGGACAGAATGATTATTAGCTTTGGCTTCAGACTTCCGCATTTTCCAAAGAACTTATAGGTATTCGTATCGTCTAAGAAAGTCATATGCTGGACGCATCAGATATTTGATTTCGCAAACTGTATTAGTACCTTTCAAATTATCATATTAATTTTAAAGAGGTGTGTTAACGCCTAGCTTATAGAAAATATAAAAATGTCAAGTAAAGATTTATTTAAAATCAATATTTTACATAAAATCATAAATCGATTAACTGAAGTGGGTTAAAATTATGTGGCATATAATAAATAAATAAATAAATAAGTAAATAACAATCTTTTATCTGGAATGGAAAGTTTTTCAAAGAAAATTACGTATTAGAATTATAAAAATGTGACGGTATTGAAGTGCTTAAGTTTAAGGCAGTTCCACTCAGAAAACTACAATATTACATTGCATACTACCAATTCTTTCTTTAATAAATTGTATGTTGCGGTACCAAGTACCTCTTATCTGCAGTGGCGTAGCGATCGGGGGTGTAGCAGGTGGCAATCACCGGGGCCCCGGGCGATCAGGGGGCCCCCAAATCTCCGTAACAATCCCCGTCACTGTTGCTTCAGCTGAACGTGCATTTTCAAAGTTGAAAATAATTAAAAATTATCTACGAAGTACAATGGGCTAAGAACGATTGAGCAGTTTGAGTATTTTGTCGATCGAACACGAGACTGCTAATGATTTAAGGCATAATTTTGATGCAGTCATAAAAATGTTTGCAGAAGCAAAAGTTCGACGTAGACATAGGATATTTTAAAAATTTTCTTTTGCAATAATAATGTTGTTTTCTATGTAAACGAAATTATACGTTGTATTGTAAATGTTCGTTTTAATAATTGTAATAAACTTCATGGAAAAAGTATATACGAATATGTATCATTTAAGTCTAATAACATTTTTAATAAATATACAGGGTGATCAGTAATTGCCGCACTCGGAGCATACTGTGATGAACTTTACGTTTTAAGAATGACGAATTTTTTTACCCCAGTGCTGTAAGTCCTTTATTTACAAAGATATGACCACTTTTGTGAAAATAAAAGTGGCAACACTGCATTAAACAAGTGAATAGGTTCGATGAGAAAAAAAAAGAAAAACGTTCAATATTTTATGATGCGAGAACTTGTCAAACTAATTTAGTACTGTCAATTTTATTAAAAAACAGAAACAACAATTGAAATTCATTATTTATATTTTCATGGCAATAGACGGTATTTTAGTTTTATCCAAAGGGGGGCTTGAGAGGTTGCCAAACTTCAAAATTCCCTCAAATTTAGGTATTTTATTAAATTTTAACATTTTCAATTTCTTTGTATTAGAGGTTTTGTGAAAAAAATTGAACAAATCATATTGCATTTTATCCAGAGATTATAGTAGCATGAATTATTCACTCATTTATGTTTTGGTTATGAAAATAATTGGCTTGTAACTTGGATGAGGGAAACTCTATAACTCGGAAACTAACCATCAGATTTAATTTTTCTTTGCAGATTATCCTTAGTTTTAATGTGCTCTGTAACGCCCTATATTCGGAGTGTGCCAATTACTGATCACCCTGTATATATATCTTTCATAAATAAAAAAAATAACGATTACTATACTTTCTTATTACTTCGTATAAGAAAGTAAAAAGCATAGGTATTTTGAGCATTTGAAAACCACAGTAGAGCTTTTTGTTAGGTTTATTACATCTCACAAATTTTTGTATCCATTAGATTGTGCTTTCTGTCACTAATACAAAGAAAGTTTAAATAATTGCGTTAAAAAGCAAGATTATTAAACATAAAGTACCCGGAAAAAGGAAAATCTTGAACCGCGGAAAAATTTTCGTCTGCGGCGCTTAGAGGCTCGCTACGCTCGCACGTGCCCTTCACAAGGAAGAGGAAGTTGGTTCTCGAGGGGCCGATCCTCTTTGGGTCACCGTTGCGGTGCTCTGGCAAGGTGAAGTACCTGGGAGTGGTGCTGGATGCCAAGCTGAACTGCAGGGACCACACGGATCGACAGATCCGAAGGGCGACTGCCTCCCTAGGGATGTGCAGACGCGCTCTCGGAAAAAGCTGGGGACTGAAACCAAGGATTGCCCGATGGCTATACACCGCGGTTATCAGACCCATCATAACATATGCGGTCCTGGTATGGTGGCCTGCGACTCGGGTGGGGGCCTGCCGAGGGCGCCTATCCAGGGTTCAAAGGCTAGCCTGCTTGGGTTGTACCGGTGCCATGCGCACAACTCCAACCGCTGCTATGGAGGCACTTCTGGGACTCGCGCCCCTTCACATAGTGATTGAGGCTGAGGCCCGGAAGGCAGCCTACAGAATCAGCTGTTGGAAACTAAAGGCACCCACTTCGGAGGGTGTAGGACATACTAAAGTGTGGGCGGATCTTGCTAACAACCACGTCGTGTCCTCAATGAGGACCGACAGCGGGGGTCCACACTTCTCCTTTGGAGAACAGTATTCGGTTGTCTTTCCGGACAGGGAAGATTGGTCGACACCCGAGCGGAGTCATCTGAGGCCCGGGAGTCTGGTCTGGTACACGGACGGATCGCGGGCCGAGGGTGGCTCTGGTGCGGGGGTGTACGGAGAACGACCTAGGGCGAAGCTCAGCTTTGCCCTGGGCGAATATACCACGATATTCCAAGCTGAGATCTTCGCGATCAAGGCCTGCGCAGAGGAAAATCTACGTAGAGGATATCTGAACCGACATATATATATATGCTCTGACAGCCAGGCGGCCTTAAGGGCATTGATGTCACATCGAGTTAAGTCTGAGCTGGTCATGGAATGCCGGAGGGTATTGGCTGGACTGGGTGCAATAAACCATGTCAGGCTGATGTGGGTTCCGGCACACATGGGTGTTAGGGGTAACGAGGGAGCTGATGCCTTAGCTAGGGAGGGTTCTGAGGGACCCTACATTGGTCCGGAACCGGCCCTGGGAATTACCGCTAACACAGTCAAGCGCAGTATTGAGGAATGGGCCGAGCGCCAGTTCCGAATTCATTGGCTGAACGCCCCAGGTTTGCGACAGGCGAAGGTCTTCATACGAGGACCTTCGCGTTCGCTTACCAGAGAGCTGCTTGATTTAAGCAGGAAGAATGTCAGATTGGCACTAGGGCTCTTAACGGGTCACTGCCCTCTGAACAGGCACTTATGTCTGCTGGGCGTAGTTAACGACCCAACTTGCAGGCTATGTTGTGAGGAGGAAGGAACTCATATTCATGTTATCACCGAATGCGCTGCTATCACGGCCATCAGATTTCAAATACTGGGAGTCAGATATCTGACACCAGAGGACGCTAGTACTTTGACCTTGGGCAAGATCTTAGCTCTAGTAGCTAGGACTGGTCTTTGGGACGAAGACTAGCATAAAGGTGGCTGTGCACAATGAGCCTTTTTGGCCTCAGTTCCTGTGGGAACTGAGGGATTAGCTCTCGGGGTCCGCACCACCAAGGCAACAACAACAACGCTCGCACGTTCTTGGTTAGGGGCCCCCTCAAAAAATCTACAGCTGGGCCCCACCAAGTACAGCTACGCTACTGCTTATCTGTTTCATAAAATTGTTGTGCGAAGAAGTTATATTAGTTATTGAACATGGGAATTAATTCTTAAGGGTAGTATTCACATGCGTAATTGTCCGGCGGATCTCGGATCTGTCCGTTGAACTTATCCAACGTATAAATCTGCATGTGTGTATCCAGGCGCTCGGTGTTTCTGTCTTGCTCGCCGTATGTAGTCCAAGACGACGAATACGGGCGAGCCGGATATGTCCGATGTCAGTAGCCATTATCAAGGGGTTTGTTCGTAAGACATGGCATATCACTTCAATTATATAAATTATACTAATCATGGGGCTCCCGCGTTTCAAGTTCTTTCACTAAACTCATATTAGACTCTATGAGAGTATTTTTTTCTTTAGAAGTACCATCCTTTTGACCATGCACAGTCTTTTCTTTCTCTTCAAATACGGTGATATATCCTCCCATTATTATCGCCTGTTCCTTTTTATCCATAGTAAGACCAAACTTACAATGCACCCGTTGAAAGTTTGTAAGAGTGTGGTCCGTATACCAACCAGGTACATACGGGTCGCTGGTATCCCGTCCCGTAAATCTTGGTTCTATCTGGTGAACTGAAAAACCAAGGTATACGGAACACTATTAATCCTGAAAAAGCCGTAAATGTCAACCAAAAGCTATCGATCGCTTGAGGTTGGTTTCTGCTGGTGTAACGGGTTAAATTTCCACTAGCAACATCTACTCTAAAAGTATGGATAACACACCATCTAACTTCTTATTATCTCAAATTTGTATAATTAATTGAAAACTTAGTTCCTTCATCTCGTTAAATGGAACCCTATCACAGGATTACTACCTATTCCCGATTAGTGACCATTAGATGGCAATACTTGTTTCTTTTCATCTTATTTTTCTTTGGCTTTTGGAAAAATTCTAGGAATTTATTTAGCGTCCCGTTCAACGAAAATTCTTGAGTGAAAATCATTCGCAATTCGTACTTTCGTCTGCACACTTGGTAGCACATTTTTAATCAGATATTTTCTGGATCATCTGCCACGTGCTGCAAACTTAATTAACGCCAATTTGAGATTACCGTTGTTCTATTTAAGATAGAATTTTTCGTTTAATTGGCGTTAAGAAACTCTACGGAGGATTACAAACGAAACTACATTGTTCGATTTTCACACGAGGCCACACTACACCTAAGGTAATTAATTACGACGCAAATTCCTAGTTTTTCCAATAAGCTAATTTACGTTCTCTTTTAGGCCTCTCTCTCACTTTTTTCTCACTCACACTCTCACGCAAACGTTTTATTCTCTCTCCCTACTCGTTACTCTATTCTTCGCTTTGGTTTTGCCGTTCGGAGGCTGAGAGTATCCAGCCTGACTTCCTGGACCTTCCTTGGACATCTGGACAGGTCTTCTTTGGGCGACGCAGACTCCAAAAATTAAGGTCAGAGATTTCCAATACTATTTGTCTCGCTGTGGGATTCAAGGCCATAATTTTATCACGCTTTACCTAGACTAGTTTTTTTGTTAATTTACCATCATGTTATTTTGAATCAAGTGGCTATAGCTTGACTATTGTATTTTTACGTGTTTCGCCTCTGGATTTATTACTTCGCTAATTGTGTATACTTGGTCGCGTTAATTATTCAACAACACGATAACCGGTGCGGGGTAGCGGAAATCACATGTACATGCGGTTTAGGGCTCCTTTACCGTTAACGACTATTATTTTTATAAGCGCCAGTCGCACAATTTGGGAGGGTTTTTAGATGAGAGGTTAGTAAGCACCTTTTAAAATATAGTAGCATTGGTCACTTGACCTATAGGATTTTGTGTTGTATTATTTGATATTGTACATTCATATATATTCCACAAATTGTTATAAGCACTAGTCAGATCGAAAATAAAGATCGATATTTGTTACCGTTTATTTTAGTTTTATTTTATCGTTAATTGTTGGGTATAGTTTCATTCGAATCCGGTGAAACCTTAATTATTATATGGCTTAAGGATTCTGGCGCCCTTTTAAAGATTTTCAAGGTCCACTTATAAGGAAATCTTTACTCAGCCCGCGACCACCCCGCTGAGTTTAGTCGAGCCTTTTGTCTCGTCCATCCGAGGACCAATTTTTAACTTTATATTCACCTCCGCTCTTGCCGAGGAAAAACGCGTGACACTGGTTCAAGATGGCGGCTGTGTAATGTTATGGAAGGTTAGCTTATACAAATCAAAACAAACCGTAAAGCGGTCCGTAAACGTTAGTCTTTCAGGCAACCACTCACAACCAGCAAATGTCAATCGACAAACCCTTTCGGTTTGAGCGGTTTATATACGGAGCATGCACGAAAATGGCCACTTTATTTGCGTGAAATGCGAGTACAAAGTCGCCTTTTTAGGGTAGTCGCGGAAAATAAGGAGTGGGGGTAACATTTCTCACTTGGGTAGCCATTCCCTCCCTGATATGCGGAAGTTATTTGTGTTTGTTTATGGTCGTCAAGGTGACTTTCTCACTGCAAAGTGTCAAGCAAAAATGTCAGTGATATGCTGTTATAATTTGTTCGCGCGTTTCACGCAAAAGTAGTGGCCATTTTCGTACAGGTATGAGAAAAAATTGAGTATGCTACACGGGAGGAATTGATTCTGCCTCGTGTTATTGCGCCCTCGCTTCGCTCGGGCCCAATTTTCACACTCGTCCGAATCTCTTAATTCCTACCTTGTTGCATAAACTACCTATTATCCAACATCGATTCATAATAATCTTATTACTATGACGATTTGAAAAATAGAATGTTCATCATTACTCATTTAGTGATATGAGAGAATATTTTGGAACTCACTTTATTATTATTATATTTATTATTGAAAACAATCTAACACAACTTACTATAGTAACCACTACTTAATTATACTAAAAACTGACAAATTTTGAAAACCTGACATTTTTATTTGTCAAATAGTTTGTCAATTGAACTAACGATAAAATAATCTGACAATTTAGAATTACCGGCGATGTTGGATAAAATATGATATCAAATTCGTGTGGAATGCTTATTTTATTAGTCACTCAAGAAATTAGCCACTTGCCCTTCGGGCGTCTCAAAATTAAGGCATTTCGAGTTCAGAGCGTTGGAGGAGATCTTACCAGGAGTAAGAGAAAAATTGTTAAAAAATTCGGCGACCTCTCCTTACAAAAATATAGAGGTCTGAAGATACAAACTTTGCATCAAGTTTGTTTAAATAAAGGGTATGAATGTTGGCGTTTATTATTATTTATTATGAGCATGATTATGTGTAATAACAATAAAAAAATATCTGATGTGCCCAACACATGACTTTCTTATACATTGCCATGATACAGTTTTAATCTTTGGAAAATACTGAAGGGGTAGCCTGTAGTCACATGCTGTCGACATTCAACACGTTATTAATATAAAGTCACATTTATTTATTACTAGCTGTCCCCCGCTTGCTTCGCCCCACGATAGTTTACAGCCTTGCCCCGTTTTTTCAATAATATTTAATTGTATTACAATATATCAATATTACACAAAAACCACGCCAACACGATGCTGCCATTGCCGTCGATTTTTTCAATAATAATTATAGGTACAGTTAATTTCACAGAAATCGACTACACCTAATATTTCCCTGATTCCCTGTGTTACAATGCCTTTGTTTGATTGACATTTACTGTCAAATTGACAAATTAAGTACTTGTTTGCATCCGTCGCCAAAAATCAAAATGCCAAAACTTACTGAACGACTCATGATAAAAAATTACCTAATTTCTGCGAAATTAACTGTACATATTACAATATGACACAAAAAACACAAATCAACGACCGCGTAACAATACTAACAACCAGTGGTAGTTTCGCCACCACAATGCTGCCGTAGCCGTTGATCTTTTCAAATAATACTGCTACAATCGATTTCCTCAACGGTATAGGTTTCTGTAATTTATAAAATGTACTTTTGTAACTGAGAGATAGATGGCGCTACTATATGAATAAATAAGTAATTAAAAAAATTTTCAAACAAAATTTGTTCAAAATTTAATTCTAAATCAATGTCTAAGAATAAAAAAATGTCGTAAATTGTTTATTTTTCTAGATATTCCTAAAAAACCTAAAAATGTCTTCCGGTAAGTACCACTTGTGTTGGCGCTAGACGAAAAAGATTTAATGTGCACAAACAATTTTGTTCAAACTCTTAAATATGAAATTTGAAACAAATCCGCTAAAGGACCACGCGCACTGAATCGACTCGGACCGGTCGACTCGGCTCGGAACGGTCGGCACGTTTTGATATGCATGAAATTAAATGAATACCCGCGCACTGGTTCGGTTCGGTCGGCTCGGACCTGCCGGATCGTCTCGGCATCGGCACAGAATAATCGAAGGAGCAAAAATTGCCGAATGGTCCGACGGCTTTTAAGGACTACTACATTTCAAGTAGTGTTTTTAAGATTTAAAAATTAAAAAAAAATAATTCACGCATTAAATAACTCCATAATTTAGTTCATTTATTATTCCAAGTAGGTATTTTTTATTTTATTAATTTTATTTATTATTATTATTATTAATTTATTTTATTAATTTACTAAATGACATATAACAAATATATTTCTTATATGCTAAATGAGTTGCTGAAAACACCGAACGTGCCGATTCAGTGCGCGGTATACGCTGCCGTGCCGATCGTTCCGAGCCGAGTCGACCGGTCTGAGTCGATTCAGTGCGCGTGGTCCTTAACTCGTTTTTGAGTTATCGTGGATACAGACAGACACACACACACACACAGACAGACAGACAGAGATCATGGCGAAAATGGTCAAAATGGATTCAGGGGCCCTCAAAACGTGTAAATCCATCAAAATCTCGGAGTCGAAAAAAATCACGATTACAATACTTCCTTATACTTAAAAAATCTTGAAAAACTAGCTTTAACACGGAGTAAAGAAATATTAAATTTTCGCACATTTTGGTCAAAAAGGAACGGCAATGAGTCTAGAATATTATTTCGTTGCTTGGGAGAAGGCCGTCACCAATAAATGTTACTTAACAAGTTCTGTCAAAAAAATTGATCAAAGTAGCGATTTTTGAATTTTTTTAGCATTATAAATCAGACTTTTTAAATCAGAATTTCTTTTAACGACAGTGGTGGAGACAGGCGAAGATCTCATTAGATTACATTTACTTGTCTACTTGACCAACTATCTTCTAGCTGTGCCACAATTGCGCCTTTTTGAGCATCAGTAAGAAAATTTCTAGGCGTTTTACTTCAAATACTTTACATAAAATATTGTGACACAAATATGACTGCTAATAATGCCACTAAGCAGTTATCGAGCCTATGAACATGATTTAATTTACAATGGAAAAAAATGCCTGGAAACTATTCCTTGTCGTCAACTGTACAATACAGTCCTGAAGTTTGGTCCGTTCCTCCCAACTCACCCTGTATAATAAGTATACTATTATTCACAATCAGTTAGTAACATACAGCTACAAATAGCAAAATTGATACAGGGGCCCTCAAAAAGTGTAAATCCATCAAAACATCGAAGTCGAAAAAATCGCGATTACTATACTTGATTATACGAGTAGTTCGTATATAAGAAAGTAAAAAAGGACTAACCTATATGTTGTTATTGTATCATCTTTGATTAATTGTAATTATTTTTAATGCTTTTATATTGTTAATAAAAAATCAAAGATAGCATCAAATCGATATTATCAATCTTAATGATGATGTTTTTTTTGAGCATTTAAATTAAACTTGATATACTTGTTGGCATCAGCTGAATCTAAAAGAAACCGAAAGAAAAGGAAGTTACCAGTATTTTGTTTCTAATTAATAATCGCCCTTGTTCACAGTCATAAATTATAAATTCATTTGTATCTCGTACTAGTCTTTGATCTTATCTGACAAAAGAACGAAACAATACCTGAAGGCCTGAAGCAATATAAATAATATATACGTATGAGTACCTTTGGTATAACTTCTAACAAAATATTACATAATAATAATTCTTATTGTTATACATATAAATTTATTTAAAGAAGTGCATAATTTGTAATTCATATATGTAGGTATAAAATTGCATTCATATTATAGAAAAGTTAGACGGTTATCCTTTGCCCTGTACACTGTGTCCCAAATTGCTTGAAATTGCAGGGTATCTCTGTAATTTGTAAAGATTTTATATATTTTAATTTTTTAATTAAAAAAAATAATAATAATAAGACGTCTCCTAATAGTAGAATTATGACCTTATATAATATACTGGTTGTAGATAAAGAATATTTATTTAATATTTATTTATTAGAATGGTCATTTTTGTTACATATGTAACATTTTTACAAGAATAAAACTGTTTTTACTATCATACAATTTTTAATTTGGAACTAAAATCCCATATTTACCGTAAATAAAACGATTTATTAACAACAAATAAACAGTATATCATAAATAGTAATAACTATTAAAAACTAATAAACAGTTAATAATATCAAATATTTTAAATATTTAGATCACATATGCTGTGATTTACTACTAATAAAGATTATATTTGTCTTAACAAGCCTATACAGGGTGTCCCAGTTTATATCGTCACGATTTCACTAGTCGATAGTTTAGCGAAAATTAAAGGTGGTTTGTCTAATAAACTATGATCGAAATCATTAAAGAATATAAATTATTTTAAATAATTTGCTATAAATCAATAACAAAATATCTGATGTATCCAACACATGATTTTCTTATACCTACGGATAGTACCACAATTACTTTTTCTAAAGAAATTAAGTTAAATTGCTTGTAAAAATCGTGTTTCAATTTTGAGCGTTTCCAGCACTTTTCAAATAATTTTCGGAAGTCTTTCTCACACTTATTGCAATACGTATAAATCTGTCCTTGTCCCACTCACTATATACGAATTTTACGACAAAAATATGTTTTATTTTTTTAAATTTTTTTGACGGAATTTCAAAAAAAAGTTTGAACAAAATTTGTTCAAAATTCAATTCTAAATCAATGTTAAAGAATAAAAAAATCTCGTAAATTGTTTATTTTATAAGATATTTCTAAAAAACCTAAAAATGTCTTCAGGTAAGTACCACGGGTGTTGGTGCTAGATGAAAAACATTTAATGTGACACTCACAATTTTGTTCAAACTCTTAAATATGAAATTTGAATCAAATCCGATAAGTCGTTTTTGAGTTATGGTGGATACAGACAGACATCATGGCGAAAATGGTCAAAATGGATTCAGGGGCCCTCAAAACGTGTAAATCCATCAAAATCTCGAAGTCGAAAAAAATCACGATTACTATACTTTCTTATTACTTCGTATAAGAAAGTAAAAAGGCTTCAAGTAGACTTTTTTTACCCTACAGCAAATTTTTATAGAATTTTGTAGAGGGTCACCCTGAAAGTTTAAAACTGAGTTTTTGTATACGTAGGCCCCGCCGTTCTTTCACCAGCCCTCAGTTAAGGATTGGATGTTTTGTTTATTGAATAATTTTTTCCTATTAAATTTTCGAAAAAAAAGAGTCAGTACAAAGTTGTAAAGAAAAATATTTCCTACAACAGTAAGTAGTAGTAGTAGTATAAGTATAGTACCTAACTATAGAGAAAAATTTCCCTAAAATTTGCAACTTCTTTGTTGAATAACTATTTAAATATTGACAATATCAAAAAAATATTAAAAGGAAAGTTGTAGGAAATATTTTTCTCTACAACTTTGTTCTGTTGATTTTTTCGGAAATCTAATAGGGAAGAACCTCTTTAATAAATAAGAAAAAAAAAGTTAAGTTATCAAGAAATTGTAAGATACGAAAAAGTTTCTAAATTGAATGGAAAATATTCTCTGCATATTGGTGCTGCAAAAAAAAACAGTGACGTACGTTTTATTCAATAAAATGTTTTTGAAGAAACCCGTACGTGTTCTAAATAAAATAATTGCAACCACTATTAATAAGAGAATACAAAAAAAAATCTATGCAAAATTTCAGAAGGCTAACTTTTTTTGTTATTGATTTATAGCAAATTATTTAAAATAATTTATTTTCTTTAATGCCCTGTACATCAAAATGGAAGCAACATTCGACCATAGTTTATTAGACAAACCATCTTCAATTTTCGATAAACTATCGACTGGTGAAATCCTGACGATATAAACTGGGACATCCTGTATATCTGGTATTAATAAACAGGATATTAGTGGAAAATATATACATAGTTTATGAATCATTAATAAAGAGTTCTATTTGAGTTATTTAAGCCTCTTTAATTGTTGCGAATAAATGGTATATTAGGATAAAGATTATTTACCACAAATAGTCTGTGTCAGAAAACTCTTTTTATTAGTTACAAATAAACTGTGTCGCTGTCCCATATTCAAATAAATTTTCTATTTGAGAACATTCAATATATATTTACCAATATTAAACATTTTTCTCAGTGAGTTGATGAGTGTAATAACAATTTCATTAGTTAAACCGTTTCATTATTACGTGTATCTAAATACTTTTAGTAGGTAATTATACAAAAAATAAAAGAAAAGTGTTAATCGATTGACTGATGACGAAAAATAATTAGTATGAACTTAGTAAACCTACTGTGCAGTGGTTGCTTTGCGGTTAATTTCTTTACTGTTTTAATCGTTTTATCGACTATGCAAAAATTCTACAATATAATATTTTGGAAAGGTACACTTGTTTAAGTAAGTATATATTTGAAATGGCTATCGTAATATGTTATAATCGATCCTATGCGTCCATTGCTATATTTTCCGTATTACATGGCAAAAAATAATTT
The DNA here is from genome assembly GCA_963942485.1 of Pediacus dermestoides. Lineage (NCBI taxonomy): Eukaryota > Metazoa > Arthropoda > Insecta > Coleoptera > Cucujidae > Pediacus > Pediacus dermestoides. The sequence continues at coordinate 17,389,062 of OZ012626.1, forward strand.
GCAAAGAATTTTGTCTGTTGTAGCAATATTACTGATTTTTCTTAATGGAATATTTACTGTTTTATTGATACGTTTACAAGGATGGAATATTTTCGCTTCATACAGAAGTTCACCAACATTAATCATTATAGGTTGCTATGTAATAATAGCAAACGAATTGTGATGATTCGACATGAAAGAAATTTTATGTTGTGATCCAGGACGTAGCCAGAAATTAAGTTCGGAGGGGGGCTGAGATGTTTTTCTTCGGAAAATTACTGAACGATTCATAGTAAAAATTCATCACGTAAACCGACCACGGGATTTCAATTTTTATCGTTCATAATTTTCCGGAATTTCAGGGGGAGGCCAGGGCCCCCCCGGCCCCTTCGCTGGCTACGTCCCTGGTTGTGATACAAAATATGCTGGATAGCCAATTCTCGTGCACCTCTCTTGGCAGCCAAAGAGATAGAAAAATAAGAAAATAAACCTAATATAACTTAGTTAACTTCAAACGAATATTTCTTTCGTGTACCTATCTTAGTTTTAATGATTTTCATCTATATTCTATTTCAGGCTAATTTATCCTACATCAGTTCTTTGGTGTTTAGAAAAAAAATCGAAAGCATCTTTATTTTCATGAGCTCCAATTTAGAAGTAATATCAGTATCTAGTCCCAGTTTGTTGAAAAAAATAAGAAAAGAATCTTTCATAGCGAAAACAGGGATGTACCTAGTCATGTTTCTTTCATTTATTACATCTACAAGTTTTCTGCCGATTTATCCTGGGAAAGATGAATTATATATTTCCCTTGTATTTGTGAACAAATATCTCCCAAAAATTTCAAAAATTTACAGTTGTTGTTATTACCTTTTTGTTTATCATTTTGGTTATATTATGATTGCTCATGGTTGGTTGATAATGTATATTTGTTTTCATCTAAAATATCAATTATACATTTTAAATGAGCGTTTTGGTCAAATTTTTGAAAATCGTAATTGTATGTTGATTAATGATATCAAACTACAAAAACATATCCACAAAAAACTAAAGGATTGTATTAAACATCATCAAAATATAAAAAAGTACTGGCATAGTTGAAATCATATTTTTTGTGCAATGTTTTTACAAATTTTTGTTGTAGAGTCAAGAGAGCTATAAATGATACTTTGTATATCGCAATTTTTGAATATACTGTAATGGGACTGTGCCTGGTTATTGGTACTGCTGTCGTTATTATAATGGTAATAGAATAACTGTGGTCATCTTGCATTTTTTATAAGTTACAAAACACCTAATGTATTTTGTATAATTTTGTAGAATATCAGTTTTATTATCAATTTGCGAATGGTCTCTGTCTTAGGGTTAGGAGTATTTACCATTGTAATTTTTGCGAAATGTGGACAAGATTTGGTTAATGAAGTATAATGATCAAATAATAAAACAAGAAACTTCTTTTTATTGAGTTTGTTTTAGTCAGAAAACTTCTACACGAATTTAAGAACCAGTGCTAGTTATATACTAAGCAAAAGAAATAGGAAATTGTTAGACATTATTATAATTAATGCAGCAGATCCACTACGAATTACTAGTTCTGGTATCATCACTTTAGATTATCAGTTGATTATAAAGGTAATTATTCAAGTTATTATTGGACTTAAGGAATGTGAGGTGTTTTTATTTTCTAGATTTATAGAGGATTCTTTTCTATAATCACATTCCTGAAGTCGAATGGCGTTATATAATACATTATTGTAAAGTTCAAGTAGAGTGTAGAGTATAATGATTAAACTATAGATACTAGTAAATCCTTATTATATTGGACCATAAATTGCATTTTATAATGTGGTTCTTTCTTATTTAAAAAGCAAACATGTTTTGTAATCGTTTTGTGTTTGTCGGTATCCATGCTATTTCAGCAATGTGCCACAAGCTTAAATTTGGATTGTGTCTGTATCTAAAAAGCCGGAAATACACCATTCAATTTGGTTGAACAATTTGGTTGATTCAACCAGATTGAACCAATAGAAACATTGAAAGAAACATTAAAAGAAGTCGAGTGTATTTCTTTCACCAAATTGAATGGTGTATTTCCGGCTTTAAACAGGAAATACACGATTTAGTTTGGTTGAACAATTTGTTTGATTCAACCAAATTGAATAGTATATTTTTCCAATCAATGAAAGTGTTCAACCAAAGTGAACATTGAAAGAAGTCTATTGGTTCAGTCTGGTTGAATCAACCAAATTTAATCGTGTATTTCCTCCTTTAAGGCGGCTACAGACATGTGAAATTTGCCAATTTCCAAATAGCAAATGTTTCTTATTTGGCAAATATTTCAGAACACTATGAATCTAAACAAATGTTCCCTATTTGCCAAGCATGTACCGTGGACAACATAGATAGTGGTGATTCAGGTAATTTCTTAAAGTCGGGTTCCCACTTGTCCATTTCATTGATCAATAAGATTGAATCTATGAAATTGAAGAGAATTTAAACAATAAGATTACCATTTCAACGATATAGATCAATAATTTTTCGTTTCAATGAAAGTGAAAGCCAAGTCTACTTTGATAGATCAACTGGATTGATTCACTAGCATTGAAGGGTGTTTGAAATGTGAGAACAAGAGTTCAGTTTCATTGAAACAAATGAAAACATCGCCAGCTGATTGTTGGCGCGCATAAAAGTGCATACAAAGCAAAGAAATAAAAAAATATCGAACCTAAACAAATTTGGTAGTACATATTTAAATAAGCTTTATTTAGTTTTGTGTCGATTTCAACATGGTACATTTCAAATGACGAGACAACCACGTGCCCACATTTTTGGAATTATACCAGAAAGAAGAATGTCTGTGGAACATAAAAAATGAAGTATATAGCATATGTATAATACGGACTCCAGCACGCACAATTTTCTTGTTCGCATCCATTTCTAAAACTGATCCTTTCTGGATTGAATGTTCAATGCCGTTGAATAGTGTGAACAAATTTTGCATTCAATTTTAACTTCAATTGCATAGATTCAATCTTATTGATCAATGAAATGGACAAGTGAGAACCCGGCAAGCAGAGGCGGATCAAGGGTATATTGCGCCCCAAGCTGAACCAAAATTTGCGCCCCCCCTTGACATTATTTGTCTTTTTTGTAACAAGAACATGAAATGAAAAATAAAACAATTTGTTGTTATTATATACAGGGTGATCAGTAATTGGCGTACTCCGAATACAGGGCGTTATAGAGCACATTAAAACTAAGGATAATCTGCAAAGAAAAATTAAATCTGATGGTTAGTTTCCGAGTTATAGAGTTTCCCTCATCCAAGTTACAAGCTAATTATTTTAATAACCAAGACAAAACTAAGTGAATAATTCATGCTACTATAATCTCTGGATAAAATACAATATGACTTGTTCAATTTTTTTCACAAAACCTCTAATACAAAGAAACTGAAAATGTTAAAATTTAATAAAATACCTAAATTTGAGAGAAATTTGAAGTTTGGCAACATCTCAAGCTCGCCTTGGGATCAAGTAAAATACCTTCTATTGCCATGTAAATATTAATAATGAATTTCAATTGTTGTTTCTGTTTTCTAATAAAATAGACAGTACTAAATTAGTTTAACAAGTTCTCGCATCATAAAATATTGAACGTTTCTCTTTTTCTTTTCTCGTCGAACCTATTCAGATGTTCAATGCAGTGTTGCCACTTTTATTTTCACAAAAGTGGTCATATCTTTGTAAAGAAAGGACTTACAGCACTGCGTTAAAAAAATTCGTCATTCTTAAAACGTAAAGTTTATCACATTATGCTCCGAGTGCGCCAATTACTGATCACCCTGTATATCCTAATAAAAGCACTCGGTACTCGTATCTGCTATCTATATTCCGACTTTTCAGACTTGCAGAGATATTTTTTAACTTTTTTTGAGATTTCTCCTATTTCATGAAATATGATCAAATACTAATTATTTAAAACTAAATATTAAAAAAAAATTGCAGGAAATTTTGCGCCCCCCAAATTTTGGCGCCCCAAGCGCTAGCTTCTTTTGCTTACTGGTTAATCCGCCTCTGCCGGCAAGGTAATTCTAAAATTGACCAGCTTGTATTGTCTGGGTGTTAGGGCATCGTCCTATATCCTATATGTATAATAACTTTTAGAATATGGCTTATGTTGGGGTAGAATTCGAGAACAACGGAGGCTTGGCGTACATCATTAAAAAAAGAAGTTTATGTACGACTGCATTATAAAGTACTGTTTATGACGTACTTTTGCGTGCGTAAAGTGGCTCTTTATACACTAGTGTATAATGGCACTTTAGTTTACTATTATTGTAAAATATTTGGACATAAAAACACGGGAAAATATCACTCTCAGTGTTGCCTGCCAAATAACTGCTTAAAACAACAGTACCAACACAAAAACTTGTTATATATGCTATTGGTATTTGAAACCATAGAAAAATTTTTAATTTTTATTTATATTAATTGGACCCCCATATGCAATAAGGAACCAAACGCCAAATTCAAAAAAATCGCGCTGTGTTACTAATCTAATAGAGAACACGATAAACTATGTTTTGCAAAATAGAAACAGACAATTATTGATTATCAGCGACATATGATGGTAAGTAGAACCAACTTTAATTTTTTTTTGCAGAATCCTTTTTTGCAACATAGATCCAACAGTTGGTTATGTTGTTGGAAATGTTAGAAGAGCAAAGAAATATCGTTATAAAGCATAGGTATAAATAAATTTCCGAGGTATAAGTCCTATTACTGTAGAGCAACAAGAAATGAACAAGAATTTTTGCCCATTGGGACAACACTTCCACTTATGTATAAGTTGTATAAAGAAGAGAATCAAAATAATTGCGTTAGTTTATCCAGTTATAGAAAAATATTCCTAACAGAATTCAACCTAAGGACGAAATCACCTGAAAAAGACACGTGGCTCCATATTAAGGAAATTAAGATACAACAGGATAAACCGTATAGTATTTTTATGAAAAATATCCACCATGGCGCAGACTACTTCGAAGTTAATATAAAAAGAAGGCAGGGTAGACCTCCTAACACAGATAAGTCTATCTTTTTAATTAACTTAGAAACACTCTGGCCAGATGAAAAATCAGTAGCACAGGCTAAACTGGATGATATTAAATCCTATATGCATTTGATTCCAGTTGCAGGTCAGCCGTTTTATTTACATTTAATAGGGGACTCATTAATTGAGGAAGATATTGATGGATATAATGTCGGAACGTTAGATTTTCAGTTAGAAAGTGACAGCGATTAGAAAATATTTTTTTTAATGTTTTTATATTATTGTTTTATGCATTATTATTGTGTTGTAAGTTATTAAAATGTTCTTTTTCAAATTAGCAATAAAGCACCAAGCGACATTTTTTTCTTTTAATTTAGAATTTTATAATTTTTTGTTTGATATGCTTGTGTAAAATTATTATATAAACAATAAAGCAATAAAAGATTTTATTTCACTTTTTGTTTAATCCTGATATAATTTTTAGATGGACATATTTTTTCGCGCAAGTTTACTCGAAACTGTGTTACTGGCGTTTGGTTCCTTATTGCAATGGGGGTCCAATTATTATTTTATATTCTCCGAACTTTTGTTTCTATACACCACGCTATGCCTTTTCACCCCATTTTACGGTAGATAATAAAACTACATGTACAGGGTGATTCTTTTATCTGGGGAAATGGGTTTTTCTCGTAAACGACTGAAGGGAATTAAATTTTGAAAAAAGTGTTATATACCTATTGGCTGGCACTCAAAATTAGGATAGAAATATAGACTTTAATATGCATGACGCTAGGCGTCGCGACGTTTGTTATTTGTCAACATATTGCAACAACAAAAAACTTATTGTCTTTGCCGCTATTGTGCGGAATTATTTAAATATAGAATATGAAGACAGGTGGATGGGAACTTACGGGCCAGTACAATTTCCTACTAGGTCCCCAGACTTAACACCTCTCGATTTTTTCTTGTAGGGAACTCTTAAAAATAAAGTTTACAAAACAAGGTCTAATAATATAGATCATATTTAAAGCAAAAGATTGTCGATGCCTGTGCTGAAATTAATGCTACGTTTTAAGAAAAGTCAATATAATAATGTAATGAGAAAACGTTATAATTAAAAAACGTTTTCATTACATTTTTTGTTTAATTTAGGTATTAGTCCAGTCAATCTGTCGAAATTTCTGGAAAAAATTACCCAGTAAACTTTCTCTTCATAAATCGTTAGGGGGTCATGTAGAAAGCTTAAATTCAAAAACTCGGGAAAATCCTTGGACCCATTTTTTGGGAAATCCAAGAAGTGTTTGGATTTGATTTTACGCGAGAACGGTGAGTTGCAGAAGAAAATTTTGTTAATAAAAATTGTAGAGGGCAACATTTTCTACAATTTATCTCAAAGGATCGATGCGCTACGACGAAAAATGACAAAAGTAGGGGGCGCCAAAGTGCCCAAAAATGAGTTTTTCACTTTTTACAACGAAAAAAAATTTTTTACGTACAACTGTAAATATAAATGTTGACAAGCGAAGAAAAACACATTTTATAAAAACGTTTTTTCTCTACGATCGACCGTTTCGGAGATACAGCATGTAGAGTTTCGAGTAGTGTATTTCGATACACACACCATTGAAGGTATCAAGGAAAAGCACGCGAAATTTCAAAGTGTCGTTCTTTAAAGATTGTGGAAAGTAGTAGATTCATTCGGAAGTGTTTTCATGGCTCGGTTTTTTCAAGTACGTTGTACGTTCTGCACTTCCCAAAGTGGCAAGCAATACTAAAAGGTCAATGTCTTCGTCAATTATTGTATAGTAGAGTCATACTCAGCAGATCTTTGGAGAGCTGTCTCGACTATTAGACGATCCGCATCCTCAAACGCCTGCTGAACCTCAAAGCCAACAGTCTGGAGGTCTGTTTGAAGAAAATTGATTAAATGATATTTGTTGTTGTCGTTAGACAATAGTATATTTCAATAAGGCAATAAGGATTTTTCCGAGCGCGCGTGACAAACTCTTGTGGGAGGCGAAGCGGAACACGAAGTCATGCCAGCATGGAAAATCCATTTCTGGACGTGAAATGAATGATACTTTTATTATACTTATCTGAAAACAACGAAAAAAAGATTTGATGTAAATTTAGAATATTTTATTTTCAAAGTAATAGTAATACATCGTAAAAATAGTAGGCAAATACGATTAACATTTCCACTCTGCATGCTGTATCTACGAAAGGGTGGATCGTAGAGAAAAAACGTTTATATAAAAATTGTGTGTTTTTCTTCGCTTGTCAACATTTATATTTACAGTTGTGCGTAAAAATTTTTTTTTCGATGTAAAAAGATGAAAAAACTCATTTTTGGGTACTTTGGCGCCCTCTACTTTTGGCATTTTTTGTCGTAGCGCATCGATCCTTTGAGATAAATTGTAGAAAATATTGCCCTCTACAATATTTATTAACAAAATTTTCTTCTGCAACTCACCGTTCTCGCGTAAAATCAAATCCAAACACTTCTTGGATTTCCCAAAAAATGGGTCCGAGGATTTTCCCGAGTTTTTTAATTTAAGCTTTCTACATGACCCCCCAGTGAATTATGAAGAGGAAGTTTACCGGGTAATTTTTTCCAAAAACGACCCTTTTTCCAGACAGATTGACTGGACTATATTAATAAGTTTTTAGTTGTAGTAATATGTTGACAAATAACAGGTTTTGTTTTTTCTAGGCCTAATTTATTTTATGTACAACTGCATTATAAAGTACTGTTTATGACGTACTTTTGCGTGCGTAAAGTGGCTCTTTATACACTAGTGTATAATGGCACTTTATTTTATTATTATTGTAAAATATCAATATATCAGCTGTCAATGTCACAATAAATACTGTCAGAATGAATTTATTACTGTCATTTATAATTTTTCTAAATGAATAAAAGGTAATTTTCGCAGTTGAACATAAAGCTTTGTATGGAACTCGTATATAATCTGACTTTATTAACTCGTCCTATTTATTAGCCTCGCTCGCAAGCTTGCTCTGCCATAAAACAGACTCGTCAATAAAGTCATAGATTATATACTTGTTGCATAAACTACTATTACATAATAAGATTTACTTTAATATTTGAGGGAAAACTCGGCCTACTGTTAAAAATATTTCAAAACTAAACTTTTTAAAAAATAAGAATAAAAAATTGGTTTTTAGGAAAAAGACTCAAAATTAAAAGACCTTTCCAATGATATAATAAAAGTTGTATGTTCCTGGAAAAAAATTTTTGTGGCGTCGCGACGCCTGGCGTCATGCATATTAAAGTCTATACAGAGGCGGATTAACCAGTAAGCAAAAGAAGCTAGCGCTTGGGGCGCCAAAATTTGGGGGGCGCATAATTTCCTGCAATTTTTTTTTATTATTTAGTTTTAAATAATTATTATTTCATCATATTTCATAAAATAGGAGAAATCTCAAAAAAAGTTAAAAAATATCTCTGCAAGTCTGAAAAGTCGGAATATAGATAGCAGATACGAGTACCGAGTGCTTTTATTAGGATATACAGGGTGATCAGTAATTGGCGCACTCGGAGCATACTGTGATAAACTTTACGTTTTAAGAATGACGAATTTTTTTAACGCAGTGCTGTAAGTCCTTTCTTTACAAAGATATGACCACTTTTGTGATAATAAAAGTGGCAACACTGCATTGAACATGTGAATAGGTTCGACGAGAAAAGAAAAAGAGAAACGTTCAATATTTTATGATGCGAGAACTTGTTAAACTAATTTAGTACTGTCTATTTTATTAGAAAACAGAAACAACAATTGAAATTCATTATTAATATTTACATGGCAATAGAAGGTATTTTACTTGATCCCAAGGCGAGCTTGAGATGTTGCTAAACTTCAAATTTCTCTCTAATTTAGGTATTTTATTAAATTTTAACATTTTCAATTTCTTTGTATTAGAGGTTTTGTGAAAAAAATTGAACAAATCATATTGTATTTTATCCAGAGATTATAGTAGCATGAATTATTCACTTATTTTTGTCTTGGTTATGAAAATAATTAGCTTGTAACTTGGATGAGGCAAACTCTGTAACTCGGAAACTAACCATCAGATTTAATTTTTCTTTGCAGATTATCCTTAGTTTTAATGTGCTCTATAACGCCCTGTATTCGGAGTGATCACTCTGTATATAATAACAACAAATTGTTTTATTTTTCATTTCATGTTCTTGTTACAAAAAAGACAAATAATTTCAAGGGGGGGCGCAAATTTTGATTCAGCTTGGGGCGCAATATACCCTTGATCCGCCTCTGAGTCTATAGTTCTATCCTAATTTTGAATGACAGCCCGTAGGTATTATATCAGTTTTTTCAAAATTTAATTCCCATCAGTCGTTTACGAAAAAGTGTAAAGACAAAAATTGTATAGCTCAAAATTTGCAACATTTTTTGTCTTACGCTGAACTCTCTGTAGTTAGTTCCCAAAAAGATAGAGGGCGCCAAAATTTCCAAAAATGCGCTGTACCTATGTGCCTGTTATATGTCAATGTTTTTCTGGTATTTGAGTACCTAAAAGTGTTTTATACAAAAAAACGTGAAAAAAGGTCGTTTCAAGTGTCCAATTTGAAAAGAAAAAGACCGAACAAGTCAACGTGTTTGTTTTGTGATACAACAGAAGACTTAGCTAAAAAAACAAAATCTCAATCGTGGATGACTATTATAAGAGCAGCAGGTTCAAATTTCTTCGCAATATATCCAGTGGTGTCGAAGATTGGAGGGGAAAAGTGGAGCAGTCCCCCAGTATCTACGCCACTAGACATTTCTTTTATAAATAAACCCCATCATTACTTAGAAATGTACTACATTCCTCTGTGTACGAAATTTAATGAAAATCGATCGAGAGGTTTAGAAGTTATGGTAACAAAACGAGTTCTTATCCTATACTTTGACACCCTGTATCTTTGTTATAAAACACTTTTGAGCAAAGTTTTTTCATTAAAGTCGACTTATTTTTTGATGCTCTATCACCTCCCAAAGTTAATGAAGTTTAACTTTTACCACCCTGGATATAAAAATATAAAAGGGGTGCGAAAAAAAATTGAACCATATGATGGAGCGGCAACATCCAAAATATTAATCTTTGAGCTGTTATGAACTTATATCAATTGATAAAATGCGGTCCTCATATTATGCATACTCAATTCCATTCAGCTCCCGGTCTAATTGAAAAAAGTGCTTTTTTATTGCTCAATTTTAAATTATTTAATATCAAATATCGTAAAAATTAGTTCGCATTTAAAACACGACTTGATCGGTTGGAGCGTTTGAGACGTCATTAGCCATGTTCTGTTCAGCTGACAATATCGTTTGTGTACAAATTTTAGCATTGACTGACATTTCGACACTGGCTTATGACATCACGTACCATGGCGCGCTTTTCAGGGTGTTTGAAAAGTTCCTTTTTCTCAATTTGAAATTTTGAGATCGGAATAAACTTTTGGAGAATAAAAAAAATTTCTACAATGTTTTTTTACCTCTAGATTACATCAAGCAGGTTTTCAAGCATTTTTATTTTTGACCGGATGACTCTATTTGAATACCATGCACATGAAGTTTGCAAAAGTTAGTTATCTTTTTTTGATTTCAAAATATTTTGAAAGTAAAGTAAAACATAGACGTTTGGGTTTTACTAATATTAGACTATCACCCCAATTTTGTACGAAAATTGCTATCCATAACAACGTTGTTATCAGATTTGCTGCGTCTTCATTGGTTGGTTTGTAGTGACCAACCAACAAAAATAATGCTAAATACCTATGTAATGGCAAGGTTGTTATGGATAGTAATTTTGATACAGAATAGGGGTGTAAAGCTTTCGGTTAGTAACATCCTTACTAAACATACGGCAAAATTTAAAGGGGTGATTGATTGGGTTATTTTAAGTAAGAATATTTTGTCCTTTGATGATTTTTGGAAAGCCACTTTGTTTCGAAGATACAGCGCGATAAAAGACTTTCGATAAAAACAACATCTCATTATCTAAATATTACAAGTAAAGCTTTTAAATCTACAAGAACTGCTGAAAATGACTACTACCAGCTAGAATGTATGAATCCTTCATTTTCCACTGGAGTAGTGTAAATTAATGAATTTAGATGGCTCCTTAGGAAAAACCTAAGGGATTTAAGTCCGGGGATCGAGTAGGTGAGGTCGGCCTCGACCAATCCAGCGATCTTGATACGTTGCCTGATGCATTTAAAAACTCACGAACAACCACACTAAAATGTGCTGGTGCACCATCGTGCATGATAAACCACATTACACTTCTCGTTGCCAATGGTATATCCTCTAGAAAATCGGGTAACGATTGTTACAAAAAAATTTGATACACCTCAACGGTAAGTTTTCCTGGTAGAAATACCGGTCCAATTAGCCAGTCACCCACAATTCCAACACAAACGGCATGTTGTTAAAAGACAAAAACGTATTTTTGGCATTTTTGTACTCTGTAGGCCCAATGCAGTACGCCTTTGTTTTATTTAGGTCAACTACATTAATAAAATTAAAAATATCAATATTGTTTTTGTTGAAAAATCTTTATCGCACTGTATCTTCGAAACAAAGTGGTTTTCCGAAAATCATCAGACAAAATACTTTTAAAATAACCTAAGGTGTCACCACTTTTTGTCGTATGTTTAGTAAACACCCTGTATACCAGAATTATTTTCAGTAGACACTCATTCTCACTCCTTGTACTTGTCCACTACTGAAGATAGATCTCTCATGAGAGAAAGATAGAGAGGGACGCAAATATCAATTGGAAATAACTCCAAAGATTTATGATTTCTAATATAAGGATTTAGTGAGATTTCTAATAATATCTACATGCGACGATTTATATGATTTTTTGTGGAAATGGATTTATGGTGTGTACAATATTCGGTCAATTTGTCTCATTCATTCCCTAACATTAGCGTAGCATTGCTAACTACGCCAATAGCTACAATAGAACGATCATTTTCATCAAAGCTGAAAATAATTCAAAACTACGTAAGACTAATATACTTCAGAAACGACTGGAAAGTTTTATACCATCATATCAACAGAATCGGATTTTTAAATTATACAGGCTGTTTCATTAAGGGTGGCCACCGGCCATATCTCGGAAACTACTGGGCATAGAAATTCAGGAAAAAAAATTTCATTACTAAAGTGGCCATGAGAAAATCCTGGAAATTATTTTTAAGTTCCGCATTTTGCCACAAAGGGGCGCAACTGAAAAGTAAATATAAAAATTCTAGATTTCTCCGAAAATTCCCACATTAAGGTATACCTTTGGTAACATCATTAGAAAGCTTGGACAATTCTGCATCATTTTGGTTTAAGGTTCATTGGCGTACCGAGCTTAGTAGGAGTGGGGGAAGGTAATCAAAGTGTAATCATTTGAATCGCTGTAACTTCTAAACGACTTATTCGATTTTAGTAAACTTAAGCTTGTTTGGAAGAGAAATGTAGGTACTTTTAATTATCGCATCCAATGGTACACGATAGTTCCTAATAAAATTGCTAGCGGGCGTAATTTGAAATAATAACAGTTTTTTGGCTTTTATTCCAAAATTTTAAATTAGACGGTATATTTATGATACCATAATCGGAAAGTAGATTAAATTTGCAAGAAAAAACGTGAAAACCGCAGCTTGATATCTTCGTTCGTTTCAGAGTTATTGCCAAAAGAATAATTTTTAACACTTTAATTGAAGATACGATTGTTTTCATAGTTCCGTGGTCAAGCAATCCATGACAAAAAATATTTTAAAACTTTATTATGCGTAGGTTTGTCACTCATTATGCCAAGGGCCCAAAAACTACTTTAGATTTATTAAAATAATCATGGAAAACTTTTTAGGCACAAGGCACAATAATTATTTTAATATGGATTTTTAAAAATAAATCTAGGTAGCCGTGAAACAAGATCGGCAGGTTTCCAAGGAACTTAATAAATTGGAATAGTTGTCAACTGATTTAATTCTGATAGATGTTGTGTTGACAAAAGTTTCTCCTTGATTCTTTTTAAATTTCTTGATACCTATACCTATATCAAAATTTGTGCTACATCTCTCAAAAATGCTTATACCAATGCCGAGGGTTACGATATGCTTACGTAAGATTCACCATTTAGATAGCCATTAAAAATAAACGGTCCGATAATTCTGTATGCTGAAACTCTGCACCACCAGTTTTGGTGATCCACTTCGCGTATTCAATGAGGATTTGTTTGTGACCAATACCTAGTGCATAAGTATTGTGTAAATTAACGATGTCACAGCTAGTAAAACTGGCTTCATCAGTTCATAAAACCAGGGAGAGGAATTGAGAATTTTTGAGGGATGTAGCACAATTTTTGGAATAGATAAAAAGAAATTCAAAAAGAATCATAGTCATCAAAAAGAAACTTTTGTCAACACAACACCTATCAAAATTAAATCAGTTGACAACTATTCCAATTTATTTATCTCCTTGGAAACCTGCCGATCTTGTTTCGCGGCTATCTAGATTTATTTTTAAAAAACCATATTAAAATAATTATTGTGCCTAAATTCGAAGTTTTCCATGATTATTTTATTAATTCGAAAGTAGTTTTTGGGCCCGTGGCATAATGAGTGACAAACCTACACAAGCATAAAGTTAAAAAATATTTTTTGTCATGGATTGCTTGACCACGGAGCTAAGAAAACAATCATATCTTCAATTAAAGTGTTAAAAATTATTTTTTGGCAATAACTCTGAAACGAACGAAGATATCGAGCTGCGGTTTTTACGTTTTCTCTTGCAAATTTAATCTACTTTCCGATTCTGCCATCATAATTATACCGTCTAATTTAAGTTTTCGGGATAAAATCAAAAAAACTGTTATTTCAAATTGCGCCCTCTAGCAATTTTATTAGGAACAATCGTGTACCATTTGATGCGATAATTAAAAGTACCTACATTTCTCTTTCAAACAAGCTTAAGTTTACTAAAATCGAAAAAGTAGTTTAGAAGTTACAGCGATTTAAATGATTACACTTTCAATAGCTTCCCCCACTTTTACTAAGGTCGGTACGTCAATGAGCCTTAAACCAAAATGATGCAGAATTGTCCAAGCTTTCTAATGATGTTACCAAAGGTATACCTTAATGTGGGAATTTTCGGAAAAATTCAAAATTTTAATATTTACTTTTCAGTTGCGGCGAAATGCGGAGCTTAAAAATAATTTCCAGGATTTTCTCATGGCTACTTTAGTAATGAAATTTTTTCCCCTGGATTTCTATGCCCAGTAGTTCCCGAGATATGGCCGGTGGCCACCCTTAATGAAACAGCCTGTATACATATATTAGGAAAATAAAAATGCATATCTTCATGTAATATTTATATAATGTGTATATTTTAATACAATTTTTTTTTGTATATTTGCTAGTAAAAAGTGAGTACAAAATTTTTAGGTCTAATACTGCATTTGATGCAGCCATGGAAGGCCTCACCTAAGTCTTATATATTATTTTTCTTGTATAAATATTGACACAGGTTTTCGAAAACAATAGCGAAGAATGTATAAATATCGCTATATATAAAGAAATTGTTTCACAATAATTGTAACGTTAAATAATTTGGCAAATAAACAATTCCATCAAATAACAATAAAAGATAACAATTTTAAAACACAAATTCGTGTTCGCTTATTTTATTTCCACTGGTTTTAGCAACAGCGTATTTACACCTTTTGCAATTGTAAATTATGTCAATTGTATTTTACGATTAACATTCAATTATATTTCAGAAAACATCGATAGGTACATAAAATTTAGATATTGTTTTGGACAATTATATTAACAAAGTATTAGTACATTTACTTTTGCGCCCTCCTGGCATAATTATAAATCATTAACACAGCAATATGTGATGTGTCGTGCTGCTATGTTTATATGAATTACAAATGATATTTTCTAAATTAAAATTTACTAATTTGAATGACATTTTTTAATATAATGGGCTAGTAACAGAAATATGTAATGTCAACCATCTCACCGGAACGAGTATATTTCTCAATGATTTCTAGCAATAATTTCAACAATAAAAAAATCACGTTACTAGCTCATTATCTAAGTTGAATTAAAGTGATGCTTTCTGAAAATAATCTTACATCTGACATAATTATTGAAAAAGATGTAGTTGTTTCCATATTATATAAAAAGTGATATATTTAGGAGTGTAGCCAATCATTAACATTTTTCGAATATTGCAAGCATTTAAAGTTATATGAAATTATGCCCCTATTCTTTACCGAAAATTTAAAATTTTATAAACTAAGTTTATTTTGCTTTTTCCTTTGTTCCTGCACATTTTTGTATTATGTACTTACAATAATTAGTCTATAAAACTTTTAAATTTCGTTGGAGAATATGGGTATTAGATTTGGTTAATTATTTTGTTTAAAATAGTTCCTCTTAAGCTATGCTTCCAAATATATCAAAATTGCAAGATATTTTTTGAGAAATCTTCTTGGTTGGCACAATAAAAAAATAAATTTTGTTATATATGTATAAAAGAATTAATAAATAAAAGGAAAGTTTATCGTTTTAGACTATTTACAACAATAGTCTACTTTAAGCTCACAATCTATTTATATTAATCGTATATAGTGTAGAATCGAACTACACACGTAAGTCGTAATAGAAATAAATACATTCTATATTGGAATGAAATGATTTGTATATAGAGTGTTATACAATCACAATCATAATAATTTAATAACAATGTTAAAGGTTTCAGTTATCCTTATTTAAACACTCTAACGTTATAGCAAAATGATAAAAAAATCTATTTAGTTGACAATTAATTTATGCAAGGTGTTGTTCAGTATAATTTCATCCCACCTATAATAAAAGATTGCAAAAGTGTGCCCGAATACTCATTAATGAGTTGTAAAAATTGAGCATAACTTAATCTACTACAAATAAAAAAGTAGTAAATATTAAACATGTAAAAAAATTTGCCAATAAGTTGACAATAATAAATAGCCTCAAAATATTAAAAATAAAAAATATCAAATAAAAATCTTAGATTATGTTTAGGTATATACATTTAGTAAAAAAAATAAAACTAAAATATCTAATCTAAATCATATCCTACACATACTCAATTTTTTTTTAAGTATATGCATGTCCTAACGGGTTTTCACTTTTTTTGTTAATTTTATTTATTTTGCTCTTTAAATTGAATATGTGTAAAATAGGACAACCATATAAAAGTATCGTTCAATCTTTATTTTATAAGTACGTAAAATTTCGCTTAAAGCTAAAAATATAGTAAGCAAAAATACTGTCTGAGCCCACCACCAAAGCTAATAAGGCACATCTAGTGGTCCCCACGAAGAAGCTCCATTAAGAGATTAAAACTTGGTCCATCTCCATCTTTCGATTTTATTGTCAACATTTCTTTGCCAACCTAAAAGGAAAAGTAGTAATTAGAGTTGTAAGATACAACTTCATTTTTTTTAAATAGCGATAAATATTGGAAAATAAGAAAATTACAGTATGCGGACATAAAATTTAAAAAAAATTCTTTTATACCCCGATGTAAAAGATAAAACTCTGTATAATAAAACTAAATATTTGTTTAAACATTATGGGTTTTTTTTGTGTGGTGTTTCCTATTATAAAGAGTTCAGATAATATACCGGGTGATTTTTTTAGTTGGTACAGCACCTTTTTCTTGATAGACTTTTGAAATTTTGCAGGCATACTTAAAACATTTTTTGCATCTAATGCAGTTTGTTTTTATTTTTGTGCTGTTTTCCGTCTAACCGGAAGTGACGTCAACTTTCAATTTTAAAATGAAACACTATAGTTTTTCTTTTGAATTTTAAAACCTAGGATTTTTTTCTGAGTTAGAATGTGTAAAAAAAGTATTGGGTTGAAGAGGAAAGTTTTTAAAATAATGCGATTTTAAAGTTTCAAGCGTTGAGGTAAGGTAGGTATGCGAGGCACTAAAAATAAGCGAGATACCCATGGAATGATGTGGCAGATTAAATGTGGGAAAGTTCCCCATCGATTTGATGGCTACTAAATGAGTTACTCGAGGTCAAAGGTCGCGATAAACAGTTTTTTGTAAAAATCTCGAGAACGGCGACCTTTATTGAAAAAAATATAGAGAGCTAATTTGTAGCTGTAACTTATTAAGAAGAAGTTTTTTTGTAGGAGCAATCGTTCACGAGATATAGCGTTTCAAAAAACAAAAACGAGATAACGACATCGATTCATCGTCTTTCCTCGTCCAAACTTTGGTGACGGAACAATCGCTCTCCGAAACTGAAGAAAGTTAATTACTGTATCATAAATGCCCAAATAAATGCAATAAATGCACAAATAAATAAAAAACGCCATAAATATACATATTGAATAATAATTCATTATCCAACTTTCATATCCTAAGATCAGTCGTTATTCTTCGTAGTAAAGTAAGTCCTCTACGTTCTTAGTTTTTGAAACGCTATATCTCGTGAATGATTGCCCCTACGAAAAAACTTCTGAATAAGTTTTTATAGCAAATTGCCTCAGCTAAAAATCAGCTTTCTATATTTTTTTCAACAAAGGTCGCCGTTCTCGAAATATTTGCAAAAAACTGTTTATCGCGACCTTTGACCTCGAATAACTTAGTTAGCAGCCATCAAATCGATGGAGAACTTTCACACATCATTGAGGACTATAATACTAAGGTGCATGCAAAAATTCAGCCTGTAACAATTTTTTTCCATGTTAAAGTCTATTTTTCCTGGACTATTAACACTCGATAAAATTGTTAAAATTAATACAAAAAGTTTATATAAACATAGGTCGGCAAACGCTTAGTTTTCGAGATTCAAATTAAATATATAACTTAAAAAAAAAAATTTTAATTAAAATTAATGTAGAGCAAGTCAAATGATGAAGAAAACCTTCATAAAATTATTTTCTAAAGTGCTTCCTATGGGAGCTACAACCCCTTAATAGTGGGTCCCTAAGAATGTTTTTTATTAAATATCTCCGAAACCGTTTAAAAAACTTTAGAGAAAAACTTTATTGACCAATTGCATCGAACAAATTTCTATACCGCATGCGCGAACTCCGCCCATAAAAGTCCGGGAAATTCAAAATCGCGAATAAAATAGTGCTAGTTGCGTTGTTAGGTTGGTACTATTGACAGCGATCGCAGCCGCAGTTTATGGAGCCTGTATAAGGAGACCGAACAAAGTGTACTAGTTGTGTCTAAAAAATATAAAATAATTTTTGTAATAGTAATATATAGTGGATAATAAATATATAATAAAGTATTAATGTATCAGTAGTGTAAAAAAATATAACATACGGAACCACGCCAGCAAGCGCGCGCCGCCATAATTTTTAGACACGACTACTGACTATATACTCCACTCAGTTCGGTCTCCTTTATACAGGCTCCATACGCAAGCTGTCAAAAACAACAAGCCGGCGTTGGTTTAGTTTTGGCATGTTTATAACGTTAAGTAGAACCCGCAGAACGTTTTAACTTTATTATTAGTAATATTGTGTGATCTCGCGGCTATAACAACTAGATAGAATTTTTAGATTAATTGTTAAACCAAATGTCAAGTTTTCTATCTCTCAATTAGATGTCAAGTTCCTAGGGATGTTAGGTGTATGGTTGGTATCATTGATTTCGGATGGGGGTTACTATTTAAATGGTGTGGGCAGGGCTAACTTCCACCCGCGCATGCGGTATTTCATTTTTGGTTTTCGATGCAATCGGTAAATTAAGGTTTTCTTCATCATTTGACTTGCTCTACATACTCCTGAATTTTGTATATTTATTTCGAAAATTTCAAAAAAAAACGCTTCACGTTCAGAGTATGTTAAACATTTTCAAATCGATTTTACTCAAAAACGGTGCATGGCATCGAAATTAAACAAGTGGACCAATTTTTTAAATTTAATAATTTCATGTCAAAAACAAAAAACAAAAAAGTTGGGATCATATTTACCCCTCCCCCCCCCACTTGACACACCCTTGAATACAATTTTCAGATGATACTAATTTCATATTGTTAAGTATAAAAGAGCTAGTGGCTGTACAATATTTCATTATTACATCTTAAACGGTTTCAGAGAAATTTAATAAATACCATTCTTAGGGGCCTACAATTACCCTTAGAAAGCACTTTAGAAAATAATTTTATAAAGGATTTCTTCATCATTTTACTTGCTCTACATGCTCCTAAATTTTGGCCATCTATTTCAAAAACACCTTGTATAAAAATTGTTGTGATGACGGAATCCGGCACCGCAATCCGAAAAACCGGACCATGAGAAGTAAGCTTTAGTTAGAAAATGCCATATTTGACATTCAGTCAAACTGTTAAATTGTCGGCAAATTGGCAAAATTGGTAAAGTGACATTTTGTCAAAGAATCTAAAGGTGCGTAATCACATCGTGAGGTTGTCGCACTATTTTTAAATTGTATTACAAAGCTATATGCTGGAACCATCAGATCTTTTTACTACGCGTACAATATTTAATAAGGGTGTTTAAACTACAATAGCATAATGTTATACAGGGTGATTTCTGATTTGTAACATATCGAGGAGATTCAAAGAGCAATTTCATAAACATTTTTGCATAATAAACTTTTGACGAAAACTCAATAAATAAAAGTTACAGTGGTTTAAAGTTCTTCATTTTTTTTCACCTATTGAGTACCGCTGAAATTAATTTCAGATGGCATGCGTTCATCTAGATAAGTTTCCAAATTTCCGCTTTGCTCGTGCAACATTTTGATTGGCAGCTCCATAAACAATTATCATGTCCATGTAATCATTATTAATGTAATTTACCATTTTAACTCAACTATTACCTAATTTAATAACAATAACTTCTAACAATAATTAACAACAATAAGTAATAAATAACAATATTTACTGAAAAGTAAACTGAAATGTCAGTTTGACACTTACTTAATTTCAATGGCAACTTACTTGCTATTTTGTTTAATATTCAGTGGCCTTCAACAATGGAAAATTAAAAGGAGTAATTTTCAGTTTACAACTTTCTTATAGTTTCTTGTACTAAATAATAGTACAGTTAATTCAAATATCCCAATATAAAATTTAAAACATAAATTACAACTAGTATTTTTTTGAAAACTGTTGTTAATTGAGCTTTTGTGAAAAGTTTATTAACAAAACTGGTTTATTTTGAGCCCATCTATCTACCTTTTTATTGTCCTCCATATGTTACAAATCACCCTGTATGTTTTGAGAATAAAGCTCTTGATCTAAAAGAACACACATTAAACTAGATGTCCGCTGTAACAAATATAAAAATAACTAAATACACCAACCTGGCAAGTTCGTTGTAATTCGGGAATTCGCAACAGTAACTCCCCAAATTTTGCAGGGCTATCAGGATAATGAGTCAACGTGTAATCTTGCAAAGCTTTCAGAGCTTTTTCTTGTGAAGCTCGAACTTTTTCTGCCTCTCTTAACTCAGAAGTATCTACAATCAAAGCAATTAGAGCAAATTGTTATCATCATGTTGCTTATGATTTTACCAGACGTTAGAAGAACAATAACTTTCATTGCAACATACTCATATTGATCTACACGTAGTCTTCGTAAATGCTCCGTAAAATTTAGCATTCTTTCAATACAGGCCTGCATACCCATTTCCCTAGCTTGAGCTAATGTAATACTTTTACCTAAGGAGACGCGAATCTCACCAGGAGAAGACATTGACCGGAAACAACAAGAAAATAGTAGTAATTCACACCAGGAGTTTATTAGTAAACAAATTTGATCATCAATCTACAAAAAAAGCAAAGTAATTTCTTTCTAGAAATTTTTTTTTTATCTTACGGATATATTTTTGAATAATGGTAAACTCTTGCACCATTTAACAATTTTGTAAAGTCTGTGATCTGCTATATTACACAAATTAGCCACGAAATCTGGATTCGTATCTGTTGTTCCTGCAAGAGCAGTGCCCGCCAGCAAGGGATGCGTGGAGAGGTTGTGAACAGCACCGCTTGAGCCTTCTTTGCCCAAGTGACCTTCAGTACTAAGTTTATTTAACTCCATTTCGTTGTAGTGCCAAAGATGCTCGACATCCATTATTTCCTACAACAAAATTAAATTGGTTATATTTTTAAAGCTTATTTTGTGTTCTTAATTATACATATACTCCTATTAATTGATACTGTAATAGTTATTTGTACAAGTGATAAACGCAATACTTTTTTCATAAGTTGAAATAAGTTTGGTGCACGACGGCCAAATCGTAGTGTATCATTCACACGAGTGAAAAAAAAGTCTTATATCCTATATCTATCCTACGTCGAAATTTGGCCAAAAACCATTTCAGAAATTACAAATTGACAATTCACAATATTTATTAATACTTTTAATAAAAACAGTTAGGGGTGTTACTATTATTATATTACTCCTATAACTTAATTAATTATACATTTAGATATTAATAATTGCTTTTCTATTACACATACAGGGTGCCCGTTTTTCGACCTTAAGCAGGGGCGTTTCGGTTATCTTAAGACATACGAAGTCGGTTAAATTGGTGCAAAGTTGTTAAATTTAGTGGTTAATAATTATCCGAAGCAAATTTTAATTATCTTGAACGGTCTGCTGGAAAACTGAAAATTGCGATTTTAGAAAATGGCTCATAATTTTATTGTTAGCGAAAATGTTTCCAATCTGTAAAAACATTCGCAACCTTTTATGCTCAACATTAAAAAATAGAAAAAAATTTCGACGTTTCGTTTTTGAAATATCATCAGGTCCATTTTTTCTTATGGTCTCCATATTTGATTTCTACAATTTTGAATGCAGCTGTTTCTCTGATTACGACAATGTATCACACATCGTGATCAAGTTTGACATTTTTTATCCAAAATGCTACAAATATCATTATTACGAAGAGTGCCTTAATAAATATGAGCACGTTCTTTTAAAAAATCCAAAAAAATGGAATACTATTCATTTTAGGTACTTAAAACCTTAATACTTTGGTAGTTTGAATTAAACGAGGGATCCAAAAATGTAAAAATAACGGGTGTTTTTTTAAATTTGGCGTCGAAGTTAGCGTTGAAGAGTCATTTATGAATGGAATAACACGTCAGTTCATTCATAATCGACTGTTCAACGCCAACTTCGACGCCAAATTTAAAAAAACACACTATATATAGGGTGAGCCATTTAAAATAAGAAAGTTGGTGTGCGCCCAGCAAAAACGGAACGTTCTGTATAGTGTAAAATATTTTTAAGTTATGCACATTCAGGAATAAAGCATATTTGTTCTTGACATTTTTTTGCTAGGATTAATAATAAAGGAGAGATGAAAAACCCGCGCACTAGGTGGACACCCTGTATACTATAAACAGTATGGTTCTTTTGGTAAACCTAGACGAAAATATGGTAAAACACTCATTGTAAATGGAGAAAAAATACTAGAAGCAGTAAAACCTCTTTGATTTTATACTCTTACTAATAGGTAGGTAATAATATTTTCAACTAAATGCATAGGTCCAAGAACATCCTTCTGTTTCGACAAGACAGATTGCGCGAATATGAGCTTATCACACCAACTCGTATGGAGAAACCTTAAAAGACATCATTATCGGCCTTATAAAACCCATATTACTCAAACTCTTCACCCTCTTCACCTATAGTGTACGAAGGACAGATTTCTAATGCACCAGATACAGGAAAATCCAAATTTTCTTAAGAATGTGATGAGTGCAAATTCATCAATTAGGGAATGTTTAATCGGCATAATGAACATATCTGATCTGTTCGTGAACACCAAGTACGACAACTACAAGTGCTCTTTGGATTAAATGTTGGTTTATTGGACGACACAGTTATTGGTCCAAATATTGATTGATGAAAAGTACAATAAACATTTCAATTATTCTCCATACCAATTGCATTTTTATTTATAAAAAAAACGCGGATCGCGCCGTGCTCGGTTAGAAGTATACAAAGTTGCGTGCGACATGAGCTCCGATTCACCAGGAAAAAACTATTCACAAAATACCGAGAAAAAAAATTTTTTACAAAATTTTTGACTTCGGACACCAATAAGTTCTTTTCTTTTAATCGGAGCGGTTACTCTAAAATAAATGTGTTTGAAGAGAAAACGTTAACGACTCCAACGACCCTAAAACCATCGAGTTACGTAGTTGACTGTTTGTCGGAAAGGTTTGCTAATAGAGTCATTGCAAATAATGGTGACGTACGTTGGTCAGCGCGGTTTTCAGATCTCTCCCCCTTGGACTATTTATGGGGCACGATGAAAAATAAAATTTATAAAACCATACCAGCCAATATTAACGAGTTCCAAGAGAACATTATCACCACGTTAGGACAAATAAGAAGACGAGCAAGCAGAAGAGTAATTGCGAATTTAAGAAAAGGTGTTATGTTAAGAGGTGGAAGGGGAATCGCTTGAGCAGTTACTTGAATTATTTCATGTATTGTTCTTTTCAGTGCACATTTAATTTTATTCTCATGAAAAAAATTAATTTTTGGTCAAGAATACTAATCTCGCTGTTTTTCAAAGAAATAAATAAAGATTTTTTTTAAATGTTTAGTGCATCAATTTAAAATTCAAACCGTTCAAAATCAAATCCAAAAATAAATTTATTATACAGCTCATCATGATCACGTCTGAAATGAGAATCGCCCAACAATAATGTACACTGTGTCCCAAATTGCTTGTAATTGTAGGGTATCTCTGTAATTTGTAAAGATAGAACTTTGCGGTTTTCGCGAACCTGTGCCACTTTTTCGGTAAAACTTTTAATGCCGCAAACAGAACTAAGCTAACTTGTTTTGTTTCTGAGATACAGGGTGAAAACGAAAATTTTCACTTTCCAGGGTGCTGTCATATCTCACACACCGTATAAGCTAGAAAAAAAGTAAAAACTGTTCTAGATAGATATTTTTACGTATAATCCAGTGGCGTACTCGAAAAAAAAATGATTTGCATCGTTTAAGAGATATGACCGAAACTAGGTCTTTTTTAAATGGAACACCCTGTATTATTTAGTCTCATTAAATTTGTCTATTTTTTCTCATTAAAATGATGTAAACAGTAGGCACTTTCAAATTTAATAAATGTCCTAAAACAGCAAAAAAAAATTTAGTCCAAAAAATTTAGTTGGCCTTGAAAATCGGGGATAAAGAAATGTTTACAAGCAACATGAGACACTATATTAAATTAAAAACTCTTAACATTAATATTATTTTTATTTTATCTTAGTAAAAAAGAAACAAAAAGCGAAATACATTTTTTTAACGGTCATATAAATAAACAATCAAACTTAACAAAATATTTTACGTTCTTATTTTTTTATGTAATATAGTGTCTCTTGTTGCTTGTAAACATTTCTTTATCCCCGATTTTCAAGGCCAACTAAATTTTTTTGACTTATAATTGGATTTTTTGCTGTTTTAGGGCATTTATTAAATTTAAAAGTGCCTACTGCATACATCATTTTAATGAGAAAAAATAGACAAATTTAATGAGACTAAAAAATACAGGGTGTTCCATTTAAAAAAGACCTAGTTTGGGTCATATCTCTTAAACGATGCAAATCAATTTTTTTTCGAGTACGCCACTGGATTCTACGCAAAAATATCTATCTAGAACAGTTTTTACTTTTTTTCTAGCTTACACGGTGTGTGAGATAAAGAGCACCCTAGAAAGTGAAAATGTTCGTTTTTACCCTGTATCTCAGAAACAAAACAAGTTAGCTTAGTTCTGTTTGCGGCATTAAAAGTTTAACGAAAAAGTGGCACAGGTTCGCGAAAACCGCAAAGTTCTATCTTTACAAGTTACAGAGATACCCTGCAATTACAAGCAATTTGGGACACAGTGCACAATGTTTTTTAATAATTAACGATTTTCTAATTAAATATTTCTTTGACGGTTGTAAAATCGGATATAAGTAAAATACACGCAGTTAGAAATTAGCTGTGGTTCTATTTTATACACTGACAAGTCCGGCACTGGTATTTGACACAAAATCCGGACTTTATTAATTACAAATTCAATGCCACAAACTATATATTAATACATTATACTAGACCAGTAGCATGCGCATTAACACGACGGCAAAGTTGGAAGATTTTCTGTGTTACACTGATTTGCCTAACCTCCAAACTATTACCTACTTTCATTCAAAACAATAATAAGATTAAACAGATAAATCTATTTTATAAAGCATAACATACTTGCAATAATGGTGGGACACCCTTAGATCCAGGTAAAGTGCTTCGTTTATGATGTGAGAGCACCGAATCTGACGGTTCTAATTTAACAGTAGAAATAAGATGAGGTTCACCCATTCCTTGTCGCAAATCTGTCGAGCTTGCTCTTAACTCCGCATGATTCGTTAGCGTTGGCGGTAATGAGTAAGAACATTGGTATGTTGAACGACCACCTCGGGTTCTATCTTCTCTTATAGCTACAAAAAAAATGGATGTTAAGGGATACTTTTATGACTGCAACAATAAAATACCTTCCAATTTCATTCCACATTGGAGACATTTATCAAAACGACATGCAGGACATTTCTTCCGAGTAGCCACTGTAACTGGACACTGGGCTCCACGTAAACAAACGTAATTCTTTCGATTTTGTACAGTTCTTTTAAAAAATCCCTTACAGGACTCACAGCTGAAGATACCGTAATGGAAGCCAGAGATTTTATCACCGCAAATTGGACAGGGGCTATTGATTAGTTGTTGACGAGATATACCTGGTTGAGCGGGCAAGGATGTATGAAGTAAACCAGATTTATCTTCCGTTTCATCAAGAGGATCATGTTCAGTGGAATACTGAATGGAGGAGTCTTCTTGAAGGCTTCGGTAGAGTATGTTGTGATGCAGTGGGCTACTGTGAATACTGTGCATATGGCGACCCTAAACAAAATAGACTTAAGTTAATAACCAAGTAAAGAAAGAAAATAAAAGGAAAATGTATTTGTAAATTATGGGTGTTCATTAAGTTTCTAGTTCTGGCTGTATAAACTAAAAAAAAGTTTTAAGTTGTCAAATTATAAAGTAAAATGCACTAAGTTTAGATTTAGGTTAAAACCCCAGGAATAAAAAACTTGTTGTACACCCGTTATTTTTTGTAAGTAATAATATTTTAATAATCTCAATTTATATCCAATGGTGATTTTTTGATAAGGCTAGTCGACTAATTTTTAATATTTTTTTAAAAAGTTCCATTCCTTAAAAAGATATGTTAAAATAGAAGAGTACGCCACTAAACAATATTACTTTTGTTATAATTCCATCAGATTACAGTTTATTTACAGTCTTATTAACCTAGCAAATTTCAGATCTCTAACATAAACTATCCTGGAGACATTTATTGAAAAATTCATTTTTAAGACCCTGTATCTCACACACGATACGTTGTAAACGCGTGTTTAGAAAAAGGTCCCTATCAGCTGTTAAAGTCCTGCTACCCTGTATATTAGTATATTTGACGGATTTAATTTAATGTAGATACCTATAATCGTAACTTAGATCTATGAAAAATAAAGTAATAGCTTGAAAGTACCAATCGGTGATAGTTACCTCAAGAACTAGATAAAGAGCTGATTTTTTTCAGTTACTTTTACTTTAGCTGCTACACAACATAAGGCGGTCGTCCTTTGAATGCGTTTTCGTCCGAAATATTTTCGTCAGATTTCGCATATGTGGTATCGTCCACTTGACAAGTCAGACCGACGTTGTGATTCATCAAACCATCATATAAATTGCTCATAATGGATGATTATCTTTTGGAAAATAATTATCTTGTTAGAAGTGTTGAGTTAATGATATTTTAGCAAAACGAAAAGAATTCGGAGAATTTCATCAGTTATTTAATGAGTTAAAGACAAGAAAAAGTTTTTTGATTATTTATCGCATGAATCAGGATAAGTTTAAATATAATTTAGATGCCATAAGAGAACCAATAGAAAAAATGTCGAATTTCCGTAAAACTATTTCACCAGAAGAATTATTTCAACTGCCACTTCTTACCACAATTTTCTCTGCATGTCTCTCATGTGATATGATTTGTTGGTCATATCCCACAAATGCTTTGTTTCATTAATTAGACTTAGTAGTTCTTCAACATCCATTATTTCTACTCGGTAAGTCACAGAAATCGTCATTATCGTCAGAACAACTGCGAAGAAATCCCATTTATTTCGGATAGATCGCAAATCGCACTTCTTCGTCCGAATTCTGTCGAAAATATTTCGAACGAAAACGCATCCAAAGGACGACCGGCCTAAATTTGTGACAACTATAGGTAAAGTAAGCTAAGCGCTCGCCCTCTACCGACGCTCATATTCTTAAAACACATATTTCTCATAGTGCGAGTTGATCGTTGAATCCGACCGACAGTCTAGGTAGACTAGTGTCACATAGAGACTTGGCTGCCAAACGGAAGGTCCCGGGTTCGAATCCCAGAAGGACCATTATTTTTACTTTCTTATACGAAGTAATAAGAAAGTATAGTAACCGTGATTTTTTTCGACTTTGAGATTTTGATGGATTTACACGTTTTGAGGGACCCTGAATCCATTTTGACCATTTTCGCCATGATGTCTGTCTGTCTGTATCCACCATAACTCAAGAACGAGTGATTTGATTCAAATTTCATATTTAAGAGTTTGAACAAAATTGTGGGTGCCACATTCAATGTTTTTTATCTAGCACCAAAACAAGTGACATTTACCTGATGACATTTTTAGGTTTTTTAGAAATATCTTGAAAAATAAACAATTTATGAGATTTTTTTATTCTTTAACATTGATTTAGAATTGAATTTTGAACAAATTTTGTTTGAACTTTTTTTTGAAATTCCGTCAAAAAAATGTCAAAAAAATAAAACACTTATTTTTGTCGTAAAATTCGGTTATAATGAGTGGGACAAGGACAGATTTATGCGTATTGCAATAAATGCGAGAGAGACTTTCGAAAATTATTTGAAAATTGCTGGAAATTAAAAAACGATTTTTACAAGAAAATTAACTTAATTTCTTTAGAAAAAGTAATGGTAGTATCCGTATAATAAAGTCATGTGTTGGACACATCAGATATTTTTTTTGTTATTTACTGGTTTCTATGGTACCGAAAACATAACTCATTTTTTTCAAATGGGACACTCTATAAATCGATACAAATTTGGATTCTTCATTCAATTTAAACATAATTTTGTTAAATAAACTTTATATCCAAATCTCGCCGTTTTTTTGTTGCACTCACCGTGAATACAAAATAAATTAAAAATATCACTTGACGAATATTCGTTATTGTTATCCATAGTTTTTATTTATTCAATGTAGCGATGAATTTTAAAGTGACAGGTTCATAAACAATTGTTTAAGATGCTTTACTGACAACATAGATTCTTGATTCAATAATCGAATTGTTTGGCATAATTTTCAATATTACCAAAAAAAAACAAAATTTCAGAAAAATTGTATGTAGGCATAACGTGGGAAAGTCCTAAAGCACGCGTTATGCCGATTTTTTGTAAAAACTCTAGGTATTTTATAAAATGCCTAAATTAGTAAATTTACATTATGCCTACGACTCATACAATATTTTTTCTACGACTGTCTACAACCGGAAAAAAATTCTAGTTTTATAAATCTTCAAATAAAAACAGTTTAATCAACAAGAGTGTTAATGCGAGCGTTTAATAATCGAGACATTTTAATGATTTTCGAGATTATTAATCGTCGATTAACACTTTTGTTGATTACAATATTTTTTCGTCGATCGCTGTTTATTAGAATGAAGATAATCAGATAATCTAATTTTGTTCCATGACAAAAATCCATATCCTAACATAATATGCAATAAGTCAAAATACCATTGACATAACAAATCGACAGTTGAGAGTTCCAAATGCAAGTTTCAATAATACAGTGTCATTATAAAAGAATCTAACATCGTAGTTGGCTGTTTTTATGGCGAGAAGCGGCAAATTCTTAATAGATGAGAAATTCACAGCCACCTACGATGTTAGGTTCATTTATCATTGGCGCTGTGTAATATATGTTGTTGGTTATCTAGCAAGTCAACAATGTTTTTAATAGGCATACATGCATTAATGGTGGTCATTAACGCACTCCTATCAATACATTAACAAGACTCTTTAATAAACGATCGACGGAAAAGAAACTTTATTCCATGCTTTTTATGTTTTTCACTGTTTGAAAAAGTGACACTTTTGCCCAGTTGCATAAAAGCGAGTTAACTAATTCTGAGGTTAACTCAGAGCAACCATTATTGTTAACAATCGTTACTACGATTTAACTCCGAGTTAATCTCGGAATTAGTTAACTCGCTTTTATGCAACTGGGCATTTATGTCAAACTTATAATCTTAATAAAAAAGTTCAACTTTTAATATTGATGCAAATTAATATTTGATGTCGGATGAGATCGATTCTGTCGAGGATTCTGCAATATTAAGTTGTACGGAAAAGATATTTGGGGTATCTACTTTCAGTAGAAAAACTTTTTGGCGAAATTTCAGTTATAACCAAATATCTTCAATATTTAATTCTAAACAAATGTTGAAAATTAAAAAATCTCGTAAATAGTTTCTTTTTCAAGATATTCCTAAAAAACCTAAAAATGTTCTCAGGTAAGGGTAAATTTGTAAATTTCTGAAAATCTCGAAATCGAAAAAAATAACGATATGTAACTATACTACCTTCTTGTACTTCGTATAAGAAAGTAAAAATCAGATGGTAGCCGTACTTCAAAATAAAAAGCATTTAAAAGTAAACACTAAACACCTACAAAGTGTGTGCCTCCAACGATGGCAATGTGGGCACCACTTGCATACTCTTGACTTGACCGACCTTTTATTTCGACTACCTGAGTAATTTTGTAATTTTGAGTAAAAGCTCATTTACACTTGTCACGTTCGATGTTCATCTTGGAAGAATCATCATGTATATTGCCTTTCATTTTTGTTTCATCCAAAGTGAATATCAAAAATGAACGATGAAAGAAGTTGATCCCCAACCAACTTTTGATGAAAAAGCCGTTCCTCGAAGAAATGATTCATCCAGAGTGAAGGCGCAGTGAAAAATATAAACAAAACATCACGTGTTTTCCTCGCATTTTCTATTCAGTTCTTCAATGAAATGGGGAACTTGAAGTGAAATCAGTGCAGTGAAACCACAGATCTGGATGAAAATATGTAAACAAGGATGTTTCACTCTGGATGAACCACACCGAATGATTCACTTTTGATGTACACTAAAAGTGATACAGTGTAGGTAAATCCCGCTTCGAAAATGAATAATCGGGAGTGAATCATCCTTGTTTACATATCTTCATCCAGTTTGTGGTTTCACTGCACTGGTTTCATTTCAAGTTCCTCATTTCAAGTGACAGGATGTCTCATTTGAGAAGGAATATTGAAGAAGTGAATAGAGAATGCGAGGGAAACACATGATGTTTTGTTTACATTTTTCACTGCGCCTTCACTCTGGATGAATCATTTATTCGAGGAATGGCTCTTTCATCAAAAGTTAGTCAGGGGCCAACTTTCATCGTTCATTTTTGTATTCACTTTGGATGACACAAAAATGAAAGGCAATATACACTCATAACTTTAAATGATTTTTCCAAGATTAACATCGGAAGTGACAAGTGTAAATGAGCCTGAACTAGTGAAAAATTTAAACAAAACATCACGTGTTTTCCTTGCATTTTCTATTCACTTCTTCAATGAAATGAGGAACTTGAAATGAAATCGGTTCAGTGAAACCACAGACCTGGATGAAAATATGTAAACAAGGATGATTCACTTTGGATGCACACTAAAAGTGATACAGCGTAAATCCCGCTTTATATCAAAGGTAATAGATATTTACAATATACATATCTATCGTAATATGGAATTTTACGATACACGATGGAAAAATTGTCCAACTCGCCTGATAATCCATCAAGTATCGTAAATACACATTACTATACAAATATCATACGTTTTAACTACTTTCATAATTAATACAATTACAAAGTAATAGGACGGCTAGTCTAATAAGCGTCATTTACAAAATTCACTCTCTTTACAAACATGTGCTTTATTACCGCACTAGTGCGGTAAAAACTGTTATTACGATATTAAAAAAAATTCTGTAATATGTCACATTACAATATGAAAGTAGATAAAGTAAAATATTTCTCTGCCAATGGTATCAAAGGCTAGTATACAGATCATTTGTAGTAAATGAATACATTTATAGGCAAATCCAGGTTTATGACGGTGAGTCAGTTCGCACGCTACATACGTGCGAACGATCAGTATACTTGGAAGCAAGGTATTTCCTACAAATCAATTATAATGATAAATACGTATGAATTGAGTGCCTTGAATATTTTTGGTTAAATAATATTTATTTTATAAAGATTAAATAAGAGATAAAAGATAAAATGCAGTAAAACAATAACTAACCTGTATAGGGCTGTGCGTAGGAGAGAATTGTTGCGTAGGCGATACCGATACCGAAACACTGGAATAACTACAACAACTCGAATGCGATGCATCGCTATTGTTTCTACTTAAATTTGGAGTTAACGTAATATGTCTTTGAGTCAAGGGACTCTGATTTGGTGAACTAAAGACACTGTAGGCTGAATGTATGGCAGAGTCAGGACTGGGTGTCGGTGGTACATTCAAAGCTTTATGCATGAGATCCTTGTGGCTTATTATTGGCACCGGATGCCTTTGGTTAAGCAATGGTGAATTGCTTGGTGTACTGTGCAATGAATAATTTCCCATTGGAGGTTGCTTAAGTCGAAGGATTGGACTCTCCTTTGAGTCCAAACTAACCCCTGTGGTCTGTTTTGTTTGGGGTATAGACAAGTTTTCTGGTATTTGAGTAGAACTATCTTCATCCACGCACATGTCCCTGTCTCCATCAGATAACTCACCCTCCCAACTCATTGGCCTAGGAACATCGTCACGTTTTTTCTTGTTTCGCATATTAACGGAGTGAAAGTCAATCTGGGCTACCTCAGCATCAGAACTGTCCAATATATCCGTTTGGCCATTGGTGATTACAGTGGTTGGGGCACTTCTAGTTCGTTGGGGTGGATCACCAGGAACTAGATGGTCGGTGCCGTTGAGGGAGGGCGGCGGATATGGCTCCATATTGATTGGAGTGACCGATACATTGGGTGACCTCATATCGGCGGCCATACTACCCAAGATCAGCTGACTCCAATTGATGGGTGGATCGTGGTGACCATGGTAAGTTCAGGGTTAGGCATTTACTGAAAGAAAGAATTAAAAATTATAAATTGAAATAAAATCATGTCATTAAAGTTCTACTGGCATCAATAACCAGGCTAATATTTATGTGCGAAAATTTTTAGTATAAGGAAGTAAAAAAGCTGATTTTCTTATACGATGCATTTTGATATATGTACATTAATGCCATGCCGTAGAAAACCATATAATAATATCTGATGTGTCCAACACATGAGATTCTTATACGATACAGATTTAATTCTGATCTTTGGAAAGTACTGAAGCGGTACCCAATAATCATAGATCCTTATATACCCGATATTTAATAATATTATTGTCCAAATGATTAATTATCTGACAGTAATGATTGTCTGTCAAAGTATATTAGATGACAAATAATGCCCTAGCGCGTTATTTTTAAAAATAATGGCCCTTAGGCCATTAATGAAAATCATGTTCTAGGTATCGGCTATCAAGCCGCACTGCTTTGTTAATTCAATGTATCATACCAATGGCATTTAAAAACTACTAGATTATTCTTATTAGTAAAACAACAATCTTAACTTAAAAATATTTCAAACCAAAATATTAAACCATCCGGATATGAAACGCTGAAGGCACCACAGGAGTTATCAGGATGATAACACCCTTGATACTTTAATTAGGTACTATAATGCAAATTAATTAAATTAATATTTTATATCGGGTGTCAATTTGCAAAGTCGTATCAGAAAGTAAAAATCTCCGATATTGCTTCTTTTTGAAGATATGTTTAAAAACTTAAAAAAGGTAAATACCATTTGTGTTGGTACTAGGAGAACCTAATTTAATGTGTTGCATACAAGTCTTAAATATGAAATTTTGATCAATTCGGATAAGTCGTTTTTGCGTTATCGCGGATACAGACACACAGACAGCCAGACGTCATCGTCATGAGGAAAATACATCAAAAACTCGAAAGTCGAAAAAATCACGATACTATCTTATCTTTAGTACTTGATACTTCATATAGTCGGAGAGCTAGTGAAAATTTTTTCGACTTATTTTCTCCCGGATATTTCCCTTTTCTAGTTATTAAGGGGGGTGCACTGATCACGAAAGTGTAATTCTGCTTGCTCTGACACTGTGCGAAAGGGGGTAGTCCATCATTCAGCAGAAAATCAACCTGGAGACCTATCAGTTAACGCGGGTACCTAAGTTTGACAAGTTCAAAGGATACCCCCTTTCGCACCGCCTCAAACCAAGCAGAATTACACTTTCGTAATCAGTGCACCCCCCTTAATAACTAGAAAAGGGAAATATCCGGGAGAAAATAAGTCGAAAAAATTTTCACCAGCTCTCCGACTATATGAAGTATCAAGTACTAAAGATAAGATAGTATCGTGATTTTTTCGACTTTCGAATTTTTGATGTATTTTCCTCATGACGATGACGTCTGGCTGTCTGTGTGTCTGTATCCGCGATAACGCAAAAACGACTTATCCGAATTGATCAAAATTTCATATTTAAGACTTGTATGCAACACATTAAATTAGGTTCTCCTAGTACCAACACAAATGGTATTTAGGTACCTTTTTTAAGTTTTTAAAAATATCTTAATAACTAGAAAAGGAAAATATCCGGGAGAAAATAAGTCGAAAAAAATTTCACCAGCTCTTGGACTAATAAGAGAAATTAAAAATGAAGGAATGTTTTTTCTAATTGGCAGCTGTGGGGATTTTTGTGTTTTACGACCCGCTAGTCTTGAAAGCTATAGTTACAGCTAATATCAATTTTCTTGATATCGTTTCAGAAATTGAAGTTGCATATTTTTATTAAATAAATTTAGTATCTCCTGAACTAAATTAGAAAAATACAGCTTTAGAAAAAAATTTTTGAAATTAAATCATTAAAAGAAAATTTTTTAGAATAAGTGACCTTTAATATACCCGCGCCAACATTGGAAGTTATCCGTCTTTTGTCGGTTTTCGATGACACATCAAAGGGATTTGTCCTAATGTTTGCGCCAACATTGGCCCCCATGTGTGGACCTGGCTTTACAAGTAAGCGGATCTTACCGTTTGCTTACTGGTTGTTATGACAACTGATAGAGAATTCAAGTCAATTAATTAATATTTATTATTTATTCATCATCTAGTAAGGACGAAACGCGATGTTAAACTCACAGAACAAAGATAGATATTTATGTAGCTACAGTTGCGACTGTTGGATTAATTGTACTGCGGCGTAAGTACAGAGATCCGTTTGTCCGTTTCAGTGTTATCACTTATCCGCCTGATATTTGCGTACCTAGGTATTTTAAACAACCAAATCAACATTAATTATTTTTCCAAGATGGTTGAAAAAATAATGTATGCAATACGGACCTTGTTTAATTTAAACCACGTTACTAAAAAAAAATAAAAAATCAACTTTTTATAAGATAATTTAGGAACAAAGAGATAACAGAGTTTTAGTGACATTCTTTTTATACAGGGTGATCAGTAATTGGCGCACTCCGAATACAGGGCGTTATAGAGCACATTGAAACTAAGGATAATCTGCAAAGAAAAATTAAATCTGATGGTTAGTTTCCGAGTTATAGGGTTTCCCTCATCCAAGTTACAAGCTAATTATTTTAATAACCAAGACAAAAATGAGTGAATAATTCATGCTACTATAATCTCTGGATAAAAAGCAATATGATTTGTTCAATTCTTTTCACAAAACCTCTAATAAAAATAAATTGAAAATGTTAAAATTTAATAAAATACCTAAATTTAAGAAAAATTTTAAGTTTGACTACCTCTCAAGCTCCCCTTGGGATAAACTAAAATACCTTCTATTGTCATGAAAATATTGATAATGAATTTCAATTGTTGTTTCTGTTTTTTAATAAAATTGACAGTACTAAATTAGTTTGACAAGTTCTCGCATCATAAAATATTGAACGTTTCTCTTTTTTTTCTCGTGGAACCTATTTACATGTTCAATGCGGTTTTGCCCATTTTATTTTCACAAAAGTGGTCATATCTTTGTAAAGAAAGGACTTACAGCACTGCAAAAAAATTCGTCATTCTTAAAACGTAAAGTTTATGACAGTATGCTCCGAGTGCGGCAATTACTGATCACCCTGTATATCAAATTACTCAAAGTATGTTCTAATTAACCAACCCTGTATCTCTTACTGTTTACCATATCGCAATGGTGAGTCTCGAATTTGAATCACACTGTATAGCTTTCATTTCCATAAATGTAATAATATTTTTTCTGGTACGAGTTGAAACTGTTTCTCCATTTCCCTTCGAGATTATGACATTAAACTTTCATTTTCTAAATTTTAAAAATTATAACCCTAGTTTGGTATGTTCTGACCGCATAAATAACTATTCGTAGACAATAAAAAATTATCAACAACTTAGTAGTAGTACTAGCGTTTTATTAAGAATACGTTCAAATTTTAAAACAAATCCATTAAACTGAGAATGCTAATATGTAAACGCTGCTATACTTGAGTGTTTCTGGCCGACCTCGATGGATGTTTTCCTGGTGGTGTTTCGTGTTCTTTCTAGATAATTAGCATGTTTAATGAGCCCACGGTCGACCTTCCGAGGACACACCAGTTTGTAGTCGACGATTTTCTATCTAGTCTTATTGCACTGAAGCTCCTGCATAACTCTATCTTCCTTTCTTATAACTTCTCATCTCTTGTTTAAGCTGCATAACTGTGAATGCAACGTCTTTATCTTCATCGTCTATGTGAATACCGTTCCTACAATTAGGTAGGTATACTTTTTATAGTGCGACGGAACAAAAATGTCAATGATCAAAAACAATCTTCTAATGTCCATTTGAAGAAAATTTAATAAGAAATTAAGCATATAATCAGTAAATCAGTATTATAATATAATACGTATACACTATACAGGATTGTCCAAATTCCATTTCCAGCATGTATATCATTGACTGCCTCTATTGTCATGTAGGTATAATATTAAATCGAATTTTTTTTTGAGAGGTGTGGTAGTATCAATCCTTATTCTACGAAAGTAGCCAAAACTATACATGTACATACAGGGTGGAGCATTTTCGATGGGATTACAGGATATCTGGGGTTTTTATTAATGTTATAAAAAAACCAATGGTACATATTTTAAGACAACTTGAATAGTAAAAATACGAAATATGTAACTTCATCTGTTTTCAGAGAAAGAAAAACAGAAAGTTATAAACAAAAACGGATTTTTTTAAGATAATACCCAGGTACAGTGGGCCCAGTGGTAAGTCGCCGATTCCATTCTGTGTGCATCCTTTTTCCCCACCTTCGCCACTATGTAGAACATGCGTATTTCGCCTCAAAAACATTGGTACAATCTGGAGAAAAACTTTTTTGGCCATCTTGTAATAAATTTTTGCATATAGGTATTTTTATGTACATATTTACCTACATTCCTGGTTTTTAATCATAAACAAACCGATTACTTAATACTATTTAATATCAGTTCAGTGGCATTTAAACTCACTCTGCGCTTCGCGTTTTACGGAAATTGCTTCCTCCGATTGTACTAGAATGGTAAAACAGTTTCCTGCTTCTGTCATTTTTTGTGCATAGCATCGGCGACGTACCACTGTATATCTCGTTTATTTGAAAAGATAAAAAAAAACATTTAAACGTTCTTTCTGTTCTAACATAATGCTGCATTTTTGTAAATGGAAACCATAGTTGTTTATGGATTCATTAGTATTTTTCTCAACTTTCCGAAAATATATTCTCCTAATATATCATATTTAGTTTTTTAGATAACAAAGTTATTAAGGACTTTCTGTTTAAAAAGAGAATTTAATCTACGTGTGCCATGATTGATTCTTACTGAAACAAATAATTGAAACAATTATTATCTAAGATGCGAGAAGTCAAAATATCTGATGTGTCCAACAGATGACTTTCTTATACGATACAGGATACAGATTTAATTCTGATCTTTGAAAAGTACTGAAGCCGTAGCCAATAATCACAATTTATTTATTGGTAAATTTGGCGAATGTGTACCGCAGTGATATTTAAAAAAATTTGGATTTACCCTCTTAATTAAGATCTTCTGATGCACTCACTAGTAGGTATGTACCTATTGCACTAATTATTGACTAATTAATCATTACTATTTAATATTATTGATGAAAACCGAGGGGTAAACCACTACCTATTTAAGCGTACGAGATATCCAAATCGTGGATATCCGAACCCAAATTGCTTAAAACTTCCACGAATATCCAAAACTTCTACGGATATCCACGGATTTCCATGAATATCCAAGGATCTCCAAGAACTTCCATAGATTTCCATGGACTTCCACGGATATCTACGGAAGATGGTACAACATAAAATTGTCTCTAAAAGTCCTTAAATTGTTGGAACTGCTTATCTTATCCCGTAACTATACTGTGCTTAAACTTCCTTACCTAACGTCTATGATAATAATTAATTATAAACAAATTTAAGGTTTCCCACCATTCTGATTGGCTAACATCGCCCGCCAAATTCAAATAAACAACTTTTTTATTTAATTTTTTTTCTGAAAAGTAGCTTCGTCCGCAGAAGAATAATTTTATATTCGTATTCAGCGAGCTATTATATATCACTACAAAAATTTTCAATTCAATCGGTGATATGTCCGGTATTTTAAACTCGTACCAAAAAAACAAAAAAAAAACAAAATTAATTTTTTCACAACTAATCAGCGACTAAAAAATGACAAATTTGGCACTACCTAACTTTCGATTTTGAACCTATGCTTTGCTAAGTTCATATGAAACAAAAACCGATGTAATTTTTTAAAAACAAAAGCGACAAAATTAAATTTTTCATAACTAATTAGCGACTAAAAAGCGGCTAATGCATTTGTCAGGTCATTTTCAAAAATTGCTTTGGTAACTTGATGGACATTTGGTATATTGTAAGTGCAGTACATTTCAGCAAACTCGTCTATTTTTTTTACATCCATTATTTGAATTTTTCATAGTACATACCCAAGTACATACCGTAATTTAAATCACATCAATTGAATAGAAGCAATGTTACTCTAGTAATCACCGTTAAGTACACGGCGCGATAAAATATTGAATTTGTAGATTATTGCTTTAACCGTTAAACTATAGTGCACATGCGTTAAACATTAACGCATGCGCACTATCTTTTAAAATGCATTAAGTTTCCAAAGACATCCACATATTTCCAAAAATATCCATGGACTTCTACGGATATCCATGGAATTCCACGGACATCCACGGATATCCATAAACTTCCACGGATATCCATGAACTTCCACGGGATATCCATGCATATCCACGACATGTGTACAAGGATATCCACTAGTGGTTTACCCCTCGATGAAAACCCTACTTTTAAGGCATTTTATTTTTCTTGCTTTACTGTCAAAGGAATTTCCCCTACTAAGAAATCAAGTGATCACTGATTTTTCATTTTAAGGTTAGATTTATGTACGGTTGCACCAAGCTCTAAACTAACAGCGTGATAAATATTTAGCAGCGGCATGTTATTGGCTGAATGATTGTTATTATCTGCTGCATTGCTTAGCAACAACTTTAAAAGACCCAATATGCTACCGCTGCTAAGTTTTAAAGACGCAATTAGTTAACTGAGCAGAGCTTGATTCAACCGGGCATTAGTGTTTCAAAATAAATGTGCCGAAATGGAGTAATATTTTTACTAAAATGTAATGATTGATTAATCTTTAGTTAGTGCAATAAGTTGTATTGAGTGGATTTTTGGTGAATAAAAGTTGATAAAAGTGCTTAATTTACACATCCAAACATTAGATGTTTCAAGTTTTCAAACTGTTATAACTTTGGAAATATTGGAGACCGCCGCTTATTTTTACCATTTTCGTAATCAGGAGATCCTTTAACAAGGTAATTTCAGTTTTTTTCCAAAATCGCTCCGTTACACATTAGCCAAATGTTCCTATTTATTAATGCACATTAATTTAATTATTACTATTTCATATTGGGCGTGATCGGGTGTCTTCGAATCAATTTGGAAATATTCGGAATCGATTCAGCAAAATTGCGTTGTAGGTACAGAAAAGGCATTCGAAAAATATTTAGTGGTACAATAGTGTCAAAAAGTTATTTCGAAAAAAACAACAGAACAAAGTTGTGTCTTTTTCTTAAATTTATTAATTATATGATTTGTTTTAAAGTAATTCGGCTCATGGTCGAAGTAATACAGGTCTACTTGAGCCTCCCCTTCGCGTAGTATTCCAGCATAGTAAAAAACTGTATCGCACTATTTTTCACGAAAGTGGAACCACAATTTATTACGGCACATTTTACTGAACTCGTTTTGACAATAGCTGGTAAATCCGTTACATGTCATTGTTGTTTTGAATTCAGAAACATATTATTGAGAAATTCAAAAAAATATATAAAATTTGAATAGCGCCGCGCTAGAGCGAGCCAATAAAAAAGAATGCTCGTTCATCTCGTCATGCCCATTATAACATGAGAATTTGGAGGGGAGGCTCCGACAGACCTTATACTTCGACCATGATTCGGCTATAAAATATCCTAATCAAATGAGGTTCCTCTTTTAATGCATAAAAATGTAGTAAATATGTGTGCAAATAATGTTTTCGAAATTTATCGTTTCTGGTTGATCCTACAGTACACTGTGTCCCAATTTGCTTGTAATTGCAGGGTATCTCTGTAAGTTGTAAAGATAGAACTTTGCGGTTTTCGCGAACCTGTGCCACTTTTTCGTTAAACTTTTAATGGCGCAAACAGAGCTAAGCTAACTTGTTTTGTTTTTGAGATACAGGGTGACAACGAAAATTTTCACTTTCCGGGGTGCTGCCATATCTCACACACCATGTAAACTAGAAAAAAAGTAAAAACTGTTCTAGATAGATATTTTTACGTAGAATCC
The DNA here is from genome assembly GCA_963942485.1 of Pediacus dermestoides. Lineage (NCBI taxonomy): Eukaryota > Metazoa > Arthropoda > Insecta > Coleoptera > Cucujidae > Pediacus > Pediacus dermestoides. The sequence continues at coordinate 17,429,356 of OZ012626.1, forward strand.
AATGGCGTACTCGAAAAAAAATTGTTTTGCACCGTTTAAGAGATATGACCCAAACTAGGTCTTTTTTAAATGGAACACCCTATATTTTTTACTCTCACTAAATTTGTCTATTTTTTCTCATTAAAATGATGTAAATAGTAGGCACTTTAAATTTAAAAAAATGCCCTAAAAAAGCAAAAACCTCCTTTATAAGTCAAAAAAATTTAGTTGGGCATGAAAATCGGGGATAAAAAAGTGTTTACAAGCAACATGAGACATTATATTAAATTAAAAAAAATTAAAAAGTAAAATATTTTCCTAAATTTCATTGTTTATTTATAATGACCGTTAAAAATTTTTAGTTCGCTTTTTGTTTCATTTTTACTAAGATAAAATAAAAATAATATTAATATTAAGAGTTTTTAATTTAATATAGTGTCTCAAGTTGCTTGTAAACATTTCTTTATCCCCGATTTTCAAGGCCAACTAAATTTTTTTGACTTATAATAGGGTTTTTTGCTGTTTTAGGGCATTTATTAAATTTGAAAGTTCCTATTGTTTACATCATTTTAATGAGAAAAAATAGACAAATTTAATGACACTAAAAAATACAGGGTGTTCCATTTAAAAAAGACCTAGTTTGGGTCATCTCTTAAACAGTGCAAATCATTTTTTTTCGAGTACGCCACTGAATTCTACGCCAAAATATCTATCTAGAACAGTTTTTACTTTTTTTCTAGCTTACACGGTGTGTGAGATATGATAGCACCCCAGAAAGTGAAAATTTTTGTTTTCACCCTGTATCTCAGAAACAAAACAAGTTACCTTAGTTCTGTTTGCGGCATTAAAAGTTTAACGAAAAAGTGGCACAGGTTCGCGAAAACCACAAAGTTCTATCTTTACAAATTACAGAGATACCCTGCAATTACAAGCAATTTGGGACACAGTGTACATGGTGGGCAAAATTCGATGTTTTTATAGGGTAACTCTCGGGGTAACTTTTAAACCATAAGAGATATTGAAAATCTGCCCGCGCATCGTCGAGCTCTTTTTTTGACAAACCCTTAATGGCGAAGTCAAAATTTAGCGATCGTCGCTTGTTTTCGAGTTATGGACGAAAATTCGTATAAGAAAGTAAAAATTAAGTTTTGGCATACAAATCTAACTGGTACCTACTCGTGTACCAACTACCAAATTTTAAATGAGAAAATAGTTGATGAATATTTGGTCAATTTATCGCTCAGCGATAGAAGTCTTACAACAAGATGGTGCACACTGCGCGTCCTCATAATACGAGATTAGTTAGAGAATCGCTTTACTCAAAATTCATAGATAATTGGATTGGTACCAATGGACCAGTTAGATAGCCAACAAGGTTGCCCGATTTGACACTTCTAGACTTCTTTTTTTGGAGACATATTAAAGATAATTTATATAAAACTAAAAGTATAGAAATACAGATGAACTCAAAGCCAAGTTTACACAATGCCTTAATTCCGTGTCAAATATTCACACTATCACACATAATGCACACAGAAGTGTCTTGAAAAGTGTATTGCAGTTAATGGACGTAATTTTTTGAGTTGTTTTATATAGATATTAATTTTAGACAGTGTTGTGTTTATACAGGGTGTTTCACGGTAAATGGTAACACCTCAATAACTTTTTGATTCTTGGGTAAAATTAGAATTTCTTTTTCTGTTTATACAACTCGCAATTCTCTTTTAAACCAGTAAAAAAAATTTTACCAAGAGCGAAAACCTAGCCCTACTACCGAGCATTAAATGTTTTTCATTTAGCACCAACACAAGTGGTACTTACCTGAAGACGTTTTTTAGGAATATCTTAAAAATAAACAATTTACGAGATTATTTTATTCTTTAACATTGATTTAGAATTAAATTTTGAACAAATTTTGTTTGAACCAATTTTTCAAATTCCGTCAAAAAAATTTCAAAAAAATTAGATATTCTTAAAACTTATATTTCTCATAGTGCGCGTTGAATCCGACTAGTAGATAGACTAGTGAGTTTGGGACTTGGCTGCCAAACGGAAGGTCGCGGGTTCGAATCCCAGGACCATTTTTTTTTATTTTTATGTATTTTACAGGTTTCTATGGTACTGAAAACAATAATAATAAATAAATAAATGTGATTTTATATTAATAACGTATTGAATGTCGACTGCATGTGATTATTGGCTACCCGTTCAGTATTTTCCAAAGATTAAAACTGTATCATGGCAATGTATAAGAAAGTCATGTGTTGGGCACATCAGATATTTTGAAATTACTAAAAAGTTTTCAAATAATGTGTGATGTAGGTAAATAATAATTCTAATACCAGTTAATTTTAGATATGCCATAAGGCTGAATTACACCTGCCGAGTACTTTTACGGCCGAGTGGATAGAACCCATTTCTATCCACTGTCTCGGTCCAGTAGGTACTCGGCCTTTGGGCAAGACAGTGGATAGAAATGTGATGTATCCATTCGGCCGAATAAGTACTCGGCCCAGTACTCGACAGGTGTAATTCTGCCTTAAGAATGACTGTACGAGTGATTGTAGAATAGAAAAAAGTAAAGATATAATACAGTGTACCCATTTTCAAACTTGCACATAGGGATTTAACATAGTTTGCGAGTTGTAACTCGGTTTTTAACATTATTGAGATTTTCTGCTCGCCAATTCGGCCTAGAGAAAAGATTTTGGTACCAGTGGAATGAGAAACTTATTACGCATCGAATGACATCAAAATATATATCTTATTTTGATGGATTTTTATTGAAGAATATTAATTCAAAGTTTTTATGTTTTAGGCCGGCCGCACACCAAAGAAACATGAAACATAAAACATGAAACAGGAAACAAATACATATACCTATTTCATAAAATGTGTTGTTATTTTATGAAATAGGTATATGTACCTATTTGTTTCCTGTTTCATGTTTTATGTTTCATGTTTCTTTGGTGTGCGGCCTGCCTTAGAAATCATGGCAACTCGATTTCTAAAACAAAAATTTTAAATTAATATTTTTCAATAAAAATCGATGAAAATAATGTAGTTTGTTGTGTCGTTCGATCTGCAATAAGTTTCTCATTCCACTGATACCAAAATATTTTGTCTAGGCCGAATTGGCAACAGGAATTCACAATAAAGTTAAATCCCTATATACGAGTTTGAAAACGGGCACCCGGTATATAGAATGTTCCAAAGGAACAAAGTCAATGATAACTTTTGGTAGAAGCGAAGTAATAGAAAGTCAATATTTACATTAAAGAGATCATATTGTGTACTGGACATGTGACAATTTTTAGATCTAAATTATATTTAATAATAAAGGTAATAACCTCTGTCGAGTTTTGATTTATACACTGAGTGTCAACATTGAAAATATACCTACTCGTAGGTAGCATTTTAAACGTTGGCTATAGGACCAAAAGAAATAGTACGCCTCTGATTCAAACTGTGAGCATTATAATAATATCCTGGTTAGTGGTTAGGATCAGAAATTGAAAAACTACATGTTGATAGATGCTGAGCATATTTGCTCAAATTACACCTTTACAGTTTTGTGCAGTGTTTTAAAACTGATAACGGAACGTCCTTGATCCGGCCCTGTTGATCACGTGACTGGCCGAGGCGCGACCTTCAAGCGGTGTACAGTACACTCACGTACCTGTCGCTTTTCCAGTGTGAGAGGCAGTTAGGTGAATGACTGTACTTATATGCTTACCTTGGGCCGATATCTAAATACCTTCTATTTTATAATTAACATTTAAACGGGAATTATGCAGTTCCGCGAGAAAAATCAGCATACCACATTGAACACTATTTACTTCAATTTAAATACCTAACTAGATATTATATTCAACTACATCTAAAATACATACCGTTTTATCTTTTTGTAATTCCACAATACATTTTTTGTTAGCAGTTAGTTTAAAACAATTTGCCAACAAATGCAATCCCCCAAAATAATTGGGAAATAAAGTATTCTCTTAAGTAATATCAATTTTCACTTTCACAAACACGATTTATGCATGGCACACCTTAAAGTTTATTGACACCGTCCTCCAGGTATATACCTATTTGCTGTTACCAATTTTTACACACTTCACCTTAATTACATTGTAACAGCACTTAGTTTTCCACAGTAATTGAATCAAATATCATGAAATTTTGATGCATTATGGTGTAAGCAATCGTATTAACATTGAAAAAACTGTCCACACAACATTTATCTTTACCAAGCTTATGAAAAAAACGAACACAAAAAATGGTCAGTTCACCACAGTCGTCTGTAAAAACAATGGAAATTAAAAGTCTTGCACACGCGACATCTACCTGTATGTAAATGCACCATTTTCTTAGCGCACTGCAATTTAAAAAGAACAATGATCCAATCAAAGACCTATGGCATATTATCATTAAAATTCAATAAATCCTTATATTTCAATAAATACCTAATAATTTTAAACAAATCTTGGCACTTAGCAAACACAGAACAGTTATAAAGTTGATTACTAATTAATAGTTGTCATTTTTATGCGATTGTAGTCAACGGAATTCCTTACATACGCCTTAGCTAACTTCGGTACTACTATTTACTATTACATTGTGATTCGGGCTTGTATGTGACACTGACAGATGATAGTTTGACAGGTTACAAAGAATTGAACACAAAATTTACAAAATAAATATTGGCACATTGATAATTTAACGCTTTAGGACATAAGGTTAGCTTACCCATCTAGAACTCTGCCTCCAGGTACGCATATTTTATTAAATTTTGTTGTGTAACCTAAAGTCATTATTATGGATGAGTCATATCAAAAACACATGGATTGTTTATTTTAATAGAAACATCTCTACATAATTATACATCTTTGATTTTCCAGTTCAGGTTACCTTGTTATGTGAGCTACTAAGAAAATTTGAATAACGTCTGAAGACAATGTCAACTAGAAATTCCATAAGAACAGTTAGTAAAAACACTTTATTAAAAGTGGTTATTTTGGGAGATGGTGGTGTAGGAAAAAGTTGTTTGATGAACCGATTTGTTTCTAATCAGTTTGACGAACATTCATTTCATACAATCGGCGTAGAATTTTTAAACAAGGACTTAGAAGTGGAAGGCGAAACGTATACTCTACAGGTAAGCTTTTTACAGATAATGTTTAAGGCTGAATTATACCTACCGAGTAGGTACAGTTGGCCACATGGAATAGTTTCCAGACATTTTTTTCCATTGTCAATTAAATCATGTTCATAGGCTCGAATCTCGATAGTCCGATAACTCTTTAGTGACATTATTAGCAGTCATACTTGTGTCTATATTTTATGTAAAATATTTAAGTAAAATGCCTAGAAATGTTCTTGATCTAAAATAAATTTCAAAAATAAACACGTTTACTTTTATATTTAAAATGTTTATAAAATGTAATCTAATGAGATCTCCGCCTGAGTCTCCACCGCTGTCGTTAAAAGAAATTTTGATTTAAAAAGTCTGATTTATAATGCTAAAAAAATTAAAAAATCGCTACTTTGATCAATTTGTCTGGAAACTATTCCGTGTCGCCAACTGTACACTGTGTCCCAAATTCGTCGTCAATATCACGAAGTGACGTAACTCAGTTTTTCTCATTTTACAGTTCAGCTTTTTGAAATTTTTTTTAGATTTAAAATGAGCTGATATGTGAGATATGTTCATTGCTTTCTCACCTGTATAATAAACACTGCAGGAAATTGAGTTACAGAGTTTCGTGGAATTGTTAAGCTGACCATTTCATGCACTTTGACGACTTATCTCAATTTTCCATTTTTTTGAGTTACGTCACTTTGTGATATTGACGACGAATTGCTTGTAATTGCAGGGTATCTCTGTAATTTGTAAAGATAGAACTTTGCGGTTTTCACGAACCTGTGCCACTTTTAGGGCCGGTTGTATAAAAATTTAATCGCGAGATAATCCTCCAAAAAGGATAAACTGCCATAGAAACGATTGTTGATTACAATACTATAGATATTTTGGAGGATAAAAATTTAACGCCTAGATTAAAGTTTTATACAACCGGCCCTTAATGTCGCAAACAGAACTAAGCTAACTTGTTTTGTTTCTGAGATACAGGGTGGGATGCTGTCATATCTCACACACCGTGTAAGCTAGAAAAAAAGTAAAAACTGTTCTAGATAGATATTTTTGGGTAGAATCCAGTGGCGTACTCGAAAAAAAATTGATTTGCACCGTTTAAGAGATATGACCCAAACTAGGTCTTTTTTAAATGGAACACCCTGTATTTTTTAATCTCATTAAATTTGTTTATTTTTTTCTCATTAAAATGATGAAAACAACCTTTAAAATTTAATAAATGCCCTAAAAAAGCAAAAATCCCAATTATAGGTCAAAAAAATTTAGTTGGCCTTGAAAATCGGGGATAAAGAAATGTTTACAAGCAACATGAGACACTATATTAAATTAAAAACTCTTAACATTAATATTATTTTTATTTTATCTTAGTAAAAAAGAAACAAAAAGCGAAATACATTTTTTTAACGGTCATATAAATAAATAATGAAACTTAACAATAGTAATTTGTATAACTAGCCTTGAAACTAGAGTTTTGCGAGTGCGAGTAGGGTTTGCGAGCAGAGGCCGTAGGCCGAGGCCCGCAACTACGAGTACTCGCAAAACAGTTTCAAGGCGTGTAATACACACTATTTTTTGTGCCGAAGTTTATTTAAATAAATAAAATTTACAAAATATTTGTTTAAATATTTGGTATTAGGGATTTTTTTTTTATTGGTAACACGCGATACTTAAAATTGGCACTGACAGTAGTAGCCGAATAACAGAAATGATAATCCGTTTCTATGGAAAATACAAATTTTCTTTATGATTTCAATGATGCCAATCGATAAACTAAAAATTCCTAGTTTTTCAAACGGCGTATAACATGGTGTTATAAGACTGAGTAGGCAAGGTATAAGTTTCATTTCTATGACACCACTCTTGAGCGGAGTATAAGTAGGACTTATACTCCGGCGGAGTATAAGTTATATCATTATCTGCAAAAATGTATGACAGTTGCATGACAGTTGCAAAATTATTTATTAAATTGATTGTCATATTACGATTAGAATAATTCCATTTGAAAATAAAATATTGTATTTTATTCGGAGTATAAGCACTTTTATGTGACTCCGTATGGAGTTAATTCTCCTCGCTCCGCTCGGCGCTTACACCTCCATACTTCGTCACATAAAAGTTTCGCTTATACTCCTAATAAAATAAATATCTAGTATTTTATTCGGAGTGTAAGCACTTTCATGTGACTCTGTATGGAGTTAATTCTCCTCGCTCCGCTCGGCGCTTACACCTCCATGCTTCACCTCACCTTCATCTATTACTGAAAAGTAAACTGTCTTTAAACTAAAATGTCAGTTTGACACTTCACTTACATTTCAACGGCAATTTTGTTTAATATTGGAATGGAAAATGGAAAATTTAGGACATTAAAAGGAAAAATTACGAAGGAGTAATTTTTATTTTACAACTTTTTTATAGTTTCTTGAACTAAATAATAGTTCAGTCAATTCAAATATCCCCAATATAAAATTTAAAACATAAATTACACCTATAATTTTTTTTTAAATTGATAGTAATTCATCTAACTTTGCAATTTGCATTGATGTACAGTGAGCCCAGTGGTAAGTCGCCGATCCCATCGTGTGCGCATCCTTTTTCTAGTAACGATCCTACAGCTCTGGCCGTTTTTCATGCAGCTCTCTGTATATTGAAAAATGGTTAGAAAAACTAAAAACCAATCCCAGTGAATTGTAATTAATTACATAACTAGAAAATAAAAACAAATAATTCTTCTGAAAACTTAGATCAGCATTAATAATTGAAAATGTAAAGATATTAAGGAACCTTATAGTCTTAATTTGCAATTTCCATTTCCGCAAGCGTGTTACATACGATTTTTTTCTACGAAAACGTAGAATTCGTAAAAAATAAAATTATTTGTAAATCTTTTTCTAATTAAAAAAAACATCAAGTGAGTTTGTTGTCATAGAACTGAAAGCTCATAGCTGTTGACAGTTTATAAATTGTGTCCTGTCATCGAAATAATTTTGATTTTGAGATCAAATTACGTGAATATAAACATGGAGTTTCAAAACTAAAGCGAAAGCGATGAACTAATGTGCACTCCTGCGGTTGTTAGATATTAAATAAATGTTACAATTATAACTAAATGTAAGTACTTCTTTATGTTTTTGTTTGCGTGCGGAAAGTTTAAAAAATGTGTGCGGAAAAAAATTTCCACACTAATTTTCCGTACTAGTTTTTCAAAAGCCTACTTTCAAGTTCGATTATCTTGTCAGAAAAAACGTCATTCCGCATTTTCGTAGAAAAAAAATATTTAGACATGGCAATGTCAACTAGATTCGTGACGTCACACAGGACTCTCCGATCTAAAGGCGTTTTCGGGCGGCAATAACATATTTGAATTACGGTCAATTTAAAATCGTTTTTTTATGTACAAATATTGAGTAAAAAAAATTATTTTTGCTGTAGAGAGTATTATTAATATAGTCGTTTTACATTTCTAACAGAAAAAAACGGGATTTAAAAAAAATGCAACATCCCTATTGTATATGGATTGGACTCCTATGTTAAATGTTAATTAATATGCATATTTTTTGTAGATTTGGGACACTGCCGGCCAGGAACGTTTTAAAACATTGAGGACACCTTTTTACAGAGGCAGCGACATTTGTATGTTAACATATGCTGTGGATGACAAAAGCAGTTACAAGAATTTACAAATGTGGAGAAAAGAGTTTTTGTATTACGCTGATGTTAAAGAAAACATTCCATTTCCTTTCATTGTAATTGGCAATAAGGTAAAAAGCTTCATCAGTAATTCTGTGTTTAAAAAATTGAAACTAGTGGGTATGGTACATGTTTTTTCTGAATCACAATGATTTTAAACAATTAAAGTTCCTTTATATCCACTTAAATTAACATAAGAGATATAATGCTATCAAGTTACAATATCATTTAATGTCTGAATTGGAGCATGCGCAAATGACACCAAATTGGCTCTTGTATCTGTTAAAATGTTGCTTTTTTAACGTTGAGGTGTATTACTGCTACATTGTTGTTAACTGTCAAAAGTTGTAACACAAGAAAGTTTCCAAGCGCGCTACTGTTGTCTAAGACTGTTGCATGATATGAGGGAAAGCCTACAACGCTATGTTACCTAACTTTTCCTTACATTACTAAAATTTTAACGATGTAAAAGTCTCAATCTGTTACAATGGAATTCTTAATTACTAATTTTTTATGCGTTACGTTAAGTGAATTTAAACAATACTGTAGGGTAGCTTCGCATTAACACAGAAGACGATGCAAGTGGCGCAGCACAAAGCACAATACGAAGTGTTTCAAAATATGTATAGAATTTTATATACTTAAATGATAGTGTACAAAAAAACACCAAAAAAATCAGCCATGTAGATCCATTAGTTCACCTCCTTCGTTTAACGACGGGTATAGAAGGGTTTCTTAGACAATCAACCTGCACTATGTGGACTCTGCACAGTATCTAATGGCGGCTATAAGTCTTAATCAAAAGGGAATCGCCCCACTTACACATGTACAAAATGTTTGCTTACAACAATAATGCCAATATACGTGATCCATGGTAAATCTGACGATTTACAAATTTAATTTGACAGTTTGTGCTCTATCGCGAACCGTTAAATCGAAAATTAGTTAAAAAGTCTAACGTTGCTCTAATAAACAGCAACATGTTTTAATTATGGCTACCAAAAATATAACCATAACCTAGTGCTTCATTAATGAATTGTAAGCTATTTTGTGTGGTACACCGGGTTAAAACTATTTTGAAACCATTCATTAGTGAGAGGAAAAACAATGGCATCATATACGAAACTGTCGCTCTGGAAGTACAATTCAAAAATTTCAAACATTGATCAAACTGCATTAACACAAGTGTTGTCACGCAAAAAAATTACTACAATCAAAGAGATCGTCTTTAAGAGTAAAATAGATCAACCATATGTGAACCGTTAGTTCGTGGCCTTCTGCAACTTACACAAAAACAGCACCTAACAGCAAGACAGTCAGCAATACATGGATCCTACACAGTATTTGGAGGAGGCTCAATTGGAAAGGAATGGTCCCACCAACACATGTATCAAACGGTATGATTTCATCAAAAAAACCAGGGTGCCCACCATTAACGTTTGGAGTACATACTAACCAAATTAAGATACTACGTATTCAAAATGCATGCATGCCCTTTGTTTTTCAACTATCATAAAGAAATCATGTAACCCCTATCTATAAGAAAAAAAGAGAACTGAATATCAAATATGGAAATTTGGTCCGCAATGAAGAGCATCTTATAAGTAGCTCACTCATTTAACTTAAAATATAAAAATTATCCAATTCCCAAAAATCAAACTAATAAAATAATGTTTAAATGAAATTGTTAATCAAAATTTACTAAATCCGTTAGATAATTTTAAATTGATTGAATATTAACAGACTGCAACTTAAGGTAGCTGGTATGTCATTCTAATATTGGTTTATTTTCAAACGGCATATAACATGGAGTTATAAGACTGAGTAGGCAAGGTATAAGTTTCATTTCTATGACACCACTCTTGAGCGGCGTATAAGTAGGACTTATACTCCTAATAAAATAAATATCTATTGGTTTACATGAAAAAACGTCTTTCCAAACTCGTCAATTTACGAGATGTCAGTGGTGGTAATTTAGTCAGAAGATTTATATCGTTTCTTTATATTTAAAGTACACACATTTTATTCGCTGTTTACCGATTTAGATTATGTCAATCAGCAATCAAATTTGTGTATTTTAAATATAAAAATACGACAGTTGCTTGATGGCCTGTTTGATGTATTGTATTATTAATACCAAAAACAGGATGGGATTCTACGGTTAGTCACATAACATGTTGAGACAAATAACATCTGCAGTGTTAAGCTGCGCAATGCATACTGTTTACATTGTTAATTCGTTGCTGCGCAGGATAGAGTCCCTAAAATAAAAAATTTAGTTATTTCATAGAACTCGCGTATTTGGTGCATGTGCCTGTTGCCCGAGTATTTATTCAAAAACTACTTATCTGAATTCATTTTCCATTCGCATCATTAATTAATCAAAATCGTAACACATGAATCGTCTAAAAGAGATCCCGCTATAAAAATTGGTCTTTTAATTCTATTGAACAAATTGTATAAAATACGAAAGTGTCATTTTTAAGATATACAGGGTGTCCGGAAATTAGCAGCAAAAAACCGGGAGGGTGATTCTACTTGAAATATTAATGTGACAAGTTCCTATAACGTTTTTCCGAAAGCTCATTAATATTGGGGTTACAGGGCCTTAAAGATTGTTTTTTTAAATCAATTTTTTCCAGTAACTTTTTTTCTAGTGTACCGATTCGTTTCAAATTTGGCACACTTATCACTAATGTTTATTTGTATTCTTGCACCAAATTTGAGGTAAATCCCCCAGTGTCAAAGAGTCGAAACTGACGTTGACCTTTGGATAAAGACCCAGAACTTTTTTGTTAGGCACTTTTTCTAAACTTTGATGACGCCCGATTAAAGAGCATCGAAAAATCTTCAAAAAAGATCCTCTTGCTGCATCACGATAAAACAAGTCGTTTTCGAGAAAAACGCCTTAAAAAATTTGCTTGCATTAAATGAATACCAACTACTTAACTACAGCTCATTTTCAAGATTAAACAAGATTAAAACTACTCGTTTTATCGTTATTCAACAAGAGGATCTTTTTTGAAGATTTTTTGATGCTCTTCAATCGGGCATCATCAAAATTTAGAAAAATATCTGATGTGCCCAACACATGACTTTCTTATACGGATAGTACCACAATTACTTTTCCTAAAGAAATTAAGTTAAATTTCTTGTAAAAATTGTGTTTCAATTTTGAGCGTTTCCAGCAATATTCAAATAAATTTCGGAAGTCTCTCTCGCACTTATTGCAATACGCATAAATCTGTCCTTGTCCTACTCATAACCGAATTTTACGACAAAAATAAGTGTTTTATTTTTTTGAAATTTTTTTGACAGAATTTCAAAAAAAAGTTCAAACAAAATTTGTTCAAAATTCAATTCTAAATCAATATTAAAGAATAAAAAAATCTCATAAATTGTTTATTTTTCAAGATATTCCTAAAAAACCTAAAAATGTCTTCAGGTAAGTGTCACTTGTTTTAGTGCTAGATGAAAAACATTGAATGTGGCACCCACAAATTTGTTCAAACTCTTAAATATGAAATTTGAATCAAATCCGATAACTCGTTTTTGAGTTATGGTGGATACAGACAGACAGACAGACATCATGGCGAAAATGGTCAAAATGGATTTAGGGGCCCTCAAAACGTGTAAATCCATCAAAATCTCGAAGTCGAAAAAAATCACGATTACAATACTTCCTTATACTTCGTATAAGAAAGTAAAAAGTTATTGGAAAAAATTTACTTAAAAAAAAACTTTGGGGCCTTGTAACCCCAATATTAATGAACTTTCGGAAAAATGTTATAGGAGCTTGTCACATTAACTTTTCGAGTAGAATCACTCCCCGAGTTTTTTGCTCCTAATTTCCGGACACCCTGTATAAGTTTTTTAAATCGTCCACTTCGTTTTTGTTTTCTCTTCGAAAATCAAAAACAACTTACTATAAGATTGAGGTCGAACTATCATCTCCATTATCATTTTATAGAAATTTCTTTTTTTTCCCGTTTCTTCACTCTAATAGCGTTTTCGACTTATAAAACCAGCGCTGCACTGGCATGCACTGGCCAATATTCTAGTGTTCGACTTATAGTTTGCAAGCACTCAGTGCTAGTTTTCTAGTGTTCGACTTAAACAAATTTGCACTCAGTGTTGCACTCAGTGCATCTTTTTTAGCACCAGCTCTGGGAGCTCGTGCGGATATTCAGTGCAAAGATGGAGCTGAAAATTTAAAAATCAAGAAAATTGTTACTTGATTTTTTAACTTCATTGTCATCATTGATGAAGAAATTAATTATTATTTACAAAATTGTATGAAAATGTAATTCTGAAAACATTTTTTTAGATATAATATACTTGCACGGATAAAAAGCGTTAAATATTTCACATGCACAACCTATTAGATGTTTCATAAAAATGTATCAATGTATATTTTTTAGTTTAAAAAGCAATTACGTATAAAAAAGAAACAGTACAATTTTTGATAGTTGAGTATAAAAAATCGACATTTTATATAAAGGTGACTAGGTACGAAGAACTCCAACAGTAACTGAAATGATACTTTAATTACAAGTTTGCATTATATTAATTAATTTAACATAACAATACTTTGCATTTATACGTAAAAATTTATTTTACAATATTAATCACATTTTAAAAAAATGCACTGAAAAGTGCTATGAGTGTTCGACTTATATTGCACTTGTTACGGATTGTATAGCACTGGCCCAATTTTACGACTGCACTTTTATTGTCAGTGCGCACTGAGTGCAAGTAAGTCGAAAACGCTATAAAGGAGCACAATAATGCGCGATTTATATTTGTACCGAGATATCAAAAATTATCTTGGTCAAAGGTGGTCATGAAACGGAAAACGACCGTCTTAGCTTATATCATCCTTTTGAAGTTTGACCAAACGAACGCTGACTATATTCCCAAATTCCAATAAGTAGCACACCAGTTCGAAAATAGGTTTCAATTATGTAAATTTTATGCTCTGTGGTGTAAACTAAACTGCTGGCCAATTGAAACATACCAAGCGAATTTTTAAGTTTAATTTAAAGTCAAATATTTTGAAAAAGAGAAAAGATATCAACATGGGGTTTTCGGGTTTCAAGAGATAATTTAATTGGGAGAACAATAGTGCGACCCGATTTTTTTACTTTGAAGTAGGTTATTATCTACAGTGGGCCCACTGTTAAGTCGCCGATGCTATGCACAGAAAATGACAGAAGCAGGAAACTGTTTTACCACTAGTACAATCGGACGAAGAAAAAACATGCAATTTGTATATAGTAACTGCGAAGATTTAAGATAAAACACATTTTTCTCCAGATTGTATCGGTGTTTTGCGGCGAAACACGCATGTCCTACATAGTGGGGGAGCTGAGGAAAATAACTGCGCACACAATTGTATCGGCGACTTAGCTCTGGGTCCACTGTACAGGGTGGGCAAAATTCGATGTTTTTATAGGGTAACTTTTAAACCATAATAGATATTGAAAATCTGACCGCGCATCGTCGAGCTCTTTTTTTGAGAAACCCTTGACGGTGAAGTCAAATTTTAGCGATTGTCGTTTGTTTTCGAGTTATGGCCGAAAATTCGATTTTTTGAGATTTCGATTTGAGTTTATATTTCGGTTGTTTGTGAATTTAGAGAAATGGCGTTTGCACGTTCTTAAGGCACTTTTTTGATGCAAATGCAATGGCGTTAACAGATTTTGAAAATGTCTTTTAATTTTTAGGTTATGACATAAATTTTTATTTTTTTATATGGAAGTCATAGTGGGCTGTCACTTTATTGAAAAGAGCATTTTTTTCTCTTTTCAAATATATATAATATGTAGGGGCTATTCCTTCAATTTCTTCTTGAAAAATAAAAAAATCTAAATTTTTGAAATTAAATTAAAAAAAAAACTTATAATAAAAATGAAAATACGACTAACGACATACATATAAACACGACACTATCTAAAATTAATATCTATATAAAACAACTCAAAAAAAAAAGTTCAAAATTACGTCTATTAACTACAATACACTTTTCATGACACTTCTGTGCGCATTCGAAATGTGAATATTTGACACGGAGTTAAGGCATTGCGTAAACTTGGCTTTGTGTTCTTCTGTATTTTTACTTTTAGTTTTATATGATTTATCTTTAATATATCCCCAAAGGTGTCAAATCAGGCGACCTTGGTGGTCATCTAACTGGCCCATTTTGAGTTAGCAATTCTCTAGCTGATCTCGTATTATGAGGTGGTGCACCATCGTGTTGTAAGAAGAACTGACATATCGCTGAACGATAAATTGTCCAAATATTCATCAACAATTTTCTCATTTAAATATTGGTAGTACCGTTCACCAGTTAGATTTCCCTCATAAATCTTATATGCCAAAACTTGATTTTTTATTAAGGCACACCAAACACTAAAACCAAACCAACCCTGATTTTGGATCTCAATGGCGCGCCGAGGGTTCTCATCATGTCATTCGTCTACTGCGACAAGTATGCGAAATACATATTATTAATTCCAAAAATTTAGATTTTTTGATTTTTTAAGAAGAAATTGAAAGAATAGACCCTACATATTATATATATTTGAAAGGAGAATAAAATGCTCTTTTCAATAAAGTGACAGCCCACTATGACTTCCATATAAAAAAATAAAAATGTATGTCATAACCTAAAAATAAAAAAACATTTTCAAAATATGTTAACGTCATTGCATTCTCCTCAAAAAAGTGCCTTAAGAACGTGCAAACGCCATTTCTATAAATTCACAAACAACCGAAATATAGACATAAATCGAAATTTCAAGAAATCGAATTTTCGTCCATAACTCGAAAACAAACGACGATCGCTAAATTTTGACTTCGCCATCAAGGGTTTGTCAAAAAAAGAGCTCGACGATGCGCGGTCAGATTTTCAATATCTCTTATGGTTTAAAAGTTACCCTATAAAAACATCGAATTTTGCCCACCCTGTACATGGTATGAAAGAAACTCGTCTTTTTTTCTCAAACTTTATAACTACCGAGATTCCACAAAATTTTTTTATATTTTTTTGATGTCCATTTTGTAACATAAAGTTTGAGAAAAAAAGACGACTTTCTTTCATTCCCTGTAGATATTAATGTACTTCAAAGTAAAAAAATCGGGTCACACTATTGTTTTCTCAATTAAATTATCTCTTGAATCCTGAAAACCGCATGTGGATATCTTAACCGAGTTAATCTCGGAATTAGTTAACTTCGCTTATATGCAACTGGGCATTAGTACGTTATTAGCAAAGCATTAGAAACTCTCTACCCTTATGAAAGTTTAATGTCCGGTGGCACCAAGCTGGTAAATATTTATCAGCAGCATGTTATTGGCTAAATGATTGTTATTTGCTGCGTTACTTAGCAACAAATTTAAAAGACCCCAATAAGCTGCCGCTGCTAAATTTTAAACGCGTAATTAGTTAATTGAGCATTTAGCAGAGCTTGGTGCAACCGGGCATAAGCTTTTTACTCCGAACTCGAGCTACGCACAGTTAAAAAAATGTAAATACTTCAAACAGCTTCTGACATATTCTTGGAATCGTGTGGATGCCGGTAACAAGATTCTAAAAAAATTGCGTTCTTGTATTAAAAATGAATTGGTGTAATTTTCTGTTGAACTGGAAGTTAAAAAATGAATTGATTATTATAGTGAAATAGAACACGTTTTGTTAGGAATTTTTATATTTGGAATATTATATTCGAAAATTTTTAGTTTTCGAGTAATGGCTCTTGTGGTATTTTACGAGAAACACCCAGTATACATGTCCACACGAAGAGGAAAAACTTTTTTAATATGCATTTTACAAGAAAAGTTATTTTGATAAAAAGTACCTACCTACTGCTTTTCTCAAAACCTCTAAAACCCAATCAGATTTGACTGGAAACATGCCAGTACAAATTTTGTCTAGTAAAATGCACATTAAAAAAGTTTTTCCTTTACATAACCCAATCGAAGACACATTGTATGTTAGAATCAAAGATCGAATTCAGCCAAATAAGTACATGACAGTACATGAAACGTTGCATAGACTATTATTTATCGATCGAGTTAGATCGTTAAGTTTATTTAGGTAAGAAACTGCCCATCTCGATCCAAAACATTCATAACGCTTCCTGATCGTTTCCACCGGCCATTGCCGAATTCAGTCTTCGACCCTGACTTATCCAATTTTATATGATTAATGAGTGAATTTGATGTATCTGCGTAAGACACAAAAAAATTCTGAATATTTTCGAAATTTAGTTAAACAAAAATTTACGTAAAATTTTGTAAATTTGCATAAAATTAATGACAATTACATATCTCTTTGTATGCTGATTGTATTTTTGTTTTTCAGTCAGATGTTCCAACAGAAGAGCGAGAAGTATCACAGTTGGAAATGGAAACGTGGTGCAATGAAAACAGCATTGCTTCTTGCATAGAAACATCTGCAAAAAATGCAGATAACGTCCAAGAAGCTTTTAAAATGGCAGTACAATATTGGCTAAAACTGGAATCACGTGCTGATAAAACCGATGCAATTATTATTAATGATACTGTTGACTTAAATAAGAAACAAAGTGATAACCGAATTTCTTGTTGTATAGGAACTAGTGATGAATAAAGTATTATTTATGTTATTTATAGATTGGAATTTTTGGCTATTTGAAAATCACCACTTTCACCTACATTCAGCAACATAATTTTTCCAACGTCGCTTATGAAAATGACATTTCCGACACTCAATTTAGAAAAGAAAGTAAGCATTTGCAACACCCATCATCACTTGTGATGAAAGTAAAAATCCTATTGCCAACAACGTCAGATTTTTGTCACTTGATCGATGTTCGTTGATTCATTCTCATAGCAACATTTCAATCTTGATTTAAGGGAGATATTTTAATTACTGAGTTTTGGTAATAACAATTTTATTTTAACGGAAATGAGACGTTGGAAAAAATAGTAAACACAACTTGTTATGAAAGTGCCACTGTTCAACTCGAAGACATTTTCAACACTCACAATCGCTCGTGTCTATCTCATTGAACAATGCAGCACTTTCATAACATGTAGTGTAAATGTACCTAACTATTACAGTGACAGTTGATCACATTACAATGCTTTGCAGCCAGTTAAAAAGAGGCTGTGACTAGCCTCCCGGCTCCGGTATTCATATTATTCCCGGTTTTCTTAGAGTGTTGTGCAAATGACGAATAGTGTATTTATGTTATAATGTTATGTTAGGGACCGGGATTCGCAAAAATTCCGGTCCAGTCATGCGCTATTTGCACGTTTTCAATATCCAATTACGAGGTCAAAAATTTAGGCCATCCGGTAATGGGCCAAGGGATTAATCCCATGAAAAAAGTAAGGTAGGATTTCAATACTTGCCACATCATGAAGACTGAGTAGTAAAGATAAACAAAATGTAACAAAAATTCGAACAAAAAACCGGAAAATATTTTACGTTAAAAGATTTAGGTGAATACATCAATGTTTTAAAAAACAAATATAAAGCTGAAGTAAGCATATTAAAAGTTAACAGATGAGGAAAATAATTTTTTTCTACAAACATTAGTAAAAATTTAATTTTCACGTGTTAAAAAGTAAATCACGTGATTTATTTTTAACGCGTCTTCAATTTAATGAGACACTTTAAATTGCAGGGGGCCGTAAAAAATCAATTTTTACTATTGTTTGTAGAAAAAAATATTTTCCTCATCTTTTAGTATGCTTATTTCAGCATTATATTTGTTTTTTAAAACTGATACTGGAAACGTGCAAATAGCGCATGACTGGACTGGAATTTTTGGGAATCCCAGTTTATAACAGAAATACAGGGATATTCACCGAAACCGTTGGTCAGACGTTTTAAAAGATGTAGTTAATATTTTTTTCTGAAAATTGGGTTGTAGACTAAATAACATATAATCTCTTTATTTAAAATATTTTCAAGTTCTTCGACTTTCGGTATGTAGACACTAACTTTGTTTTTTTTGTTTGGCATAATTTTCAATATTACTTACCAATAAAAACGAAATTTCACGAAAACGGCAAGAGTTGGGTATAAAGTTTATTCAACAAAATTACCTTTAAATTGAATGAATAATCCAAATTTGTATCGATTTTTTTCTGAAGGGCACCTAAATTATAAACCCCCTGTAGAACATTGAGATGTTGCAATGAAGAAATTGCAAGTAGTACACTTTTGTTAACATCTTACCAAAACCGCATTTCAATTGGAATATTAAAAGGCTAGAAAATAAAATTTGAAAGTTAGCCCATTTTTGGACATTTAAAAAAATCATCCTGTAATTATTAAATAGAATGCTTTACAGAAAAATTGTTATAACAAAATGTTATTATAATTGAATGTAGAATTTAAAAATGTAATAATATACAGGGTGTTCCATTTAAAAAACGAAGTTAGGGTCTACTTCCGGTATAACCGGAAGTCGTAGAAAATTGAAAATATTTTAAATAAAGATATCCTATACTATTTAGGCTATAAACCAATTTTCAGAAAAAAATATTAATTACATCTTTTAAAACGTCTAACCAACGGTATACTATTGCTGCGCCGGGATTACTGCTAAGTGCTAATACCGGTTGTTGATGACGTCGTTTGCACAATACTCGAAGAAAACCGGAATTAATATGAATACCGGAGCAGGGAGGCTTAACAGAAATACTTGGCTAAGATTGATACATTTGGAGATCAAACTATTTGCTGGCTTATAAACAAGCGTTGACTTTTCCATGAATATTTAAGCTTAATGTCGATCATTTTCAACAGTTGGAATTAAACGCGGCCACTCAATTTCCAACGATGCAGTAAGATTTTGCTCGACGCAACATACTGCTGCTGACTGCCACAGAGTGAATTTTTCGATGATCATTGGAATCTCGAAAACTGTAAGAAGAGTTGGTTAAGTTCGGAAATTTAAGAAATTTCATATTTAACAAGAATCTGACATCAAATTCGTGAAATATACTAAGTGACATGAAAAAAAGAACACCTAGTAATAATTAGTTTATTTCAATGATATTTGGTATACATGTTTGTTTAGCTTATCGATGCATTGGTTTTTGTGTTATAACGTTTTTTCTTTAAAAAACGCAAGAGGCGATAATGGACTTTTGTACTAGCTACAGGTACCATTTGTTTTTCGTACAGTACATTTTAAGAGTTTTTATGATCTGTCATTATGCTTAGAGCGAGAGGATGTGAAATTTTTTATCAACTTAGCGAGTTTGATAGGGGGCGAATACTGGGTCTGCGAGAGGGCGGTTTATCCTTCAGAGAAATTGCCACTAGGACGAATAGAAGTCTAAATGCTGTGGTGGATTGTTGTCGGGCATGGCTCCAGGCAGACCGAACATGAAGAGCAAAGGGTACAGGACCTCGCCGAAGAACCACAGAAAGCGAAGATCGCCGCCTTAGACTTTTGGTTCAATGGACCAATGGTTTACAGAACATGGAAGGCATATTGGGATGCGAACCGTTCATCGCCGCATAAGAAGTTTTGGACTGTTTCCTACCGTCCTTAACTTGTGTTACTCCTCACTCCTGAGCACCGACGCAACCCACCGGAGTGGTGTAGAGAACGGCTGCCTTGGAAGCAGGAATGGAATACGGTAGTCTTTAGCGACGAATCCAGATTCTGTCTGGGTACGCATAATGGTTGGCGAGAATGAGAAGGCGACGAGGAGCAAGGCGTGATCCTCAATTTCCTGTGGATAAGCATGTGTACCGCACCGTTGGAGTTATGGTGTGGGAAGCTATTGCTTATGACACTAGGTCACCTTTGGTCTTCATTAGAGGCAATATGACCACCTAGCGCTACATTCAGGAAGTAGTGGAAACACATGTTATACCCTACCTCAGCATCCTTCCCAATCCACTTTTTCAACAAGACAAGCCCGACCACATGTAGCAAACGTTACGTTGGACTACTTTCAGCGTAATCAAATCAATTTGTTGCCCTATCCACCAAGATCTCCGGATCTTTCACCCATTGACCACATCTGGAACATTATGGGTAGAAGATTGGTAAATTTACTCCATCCCCCACAACTTCTAGGGACACTTTGTCATGAAGTATAGGTAGCCTGGAATGAGATACCTCAGGAGGAAATTAATCATCTCATTAGAAGTATGCCCAGACGTGTTCATGAGTGCACAGCACACTCTTCATATTTTGATCGTTTACTTACCTTACCATAATAAACATGTATGCCAAAAATCATTGAAATAAACTAATTATTACTAGGTGTTCTTTTTTTCATGTCACTTAGTATATCATTAAGTTCATTTCAAAATTCTCTTAAAAGTTTATTTCCACAACAGTTTCAAATCAGTCACAACTAATGAAATTGTAAGAAAACAGTTTGTTGACTAATAAAAATTCCTTGGAATTTGATTGGTTCTGACTGGTTTGAAACAAACTGCCACTGCCATCGATCACCATAAGATTTTGTCATTTCGCTAAAAGAATACGTTAACTGACTTTATAGAGATACCAACTCAACTAGAATGGTTTCATTTGCTGCACTTTGAATATTGCATCATACCTATAAGTACATAGTAAAGTAATTTTAGAACACGTAGGTAATGTAGTTGGACACCATCTTGGGTTGTTGCTTATATTATTAGTTCAATCGTCCTATTTTAACATCTACGTAGTTTCACTGGTATCACTTGTGCTACTTCATTAAAGTCATCTTGTAGATTAATCACGAACATTTTTAAAATTAAAATATTT
Source organism: Pediacus dermestoides (assembly GCA_963942485.1). Lineage (NCBI taxonomy): Eukaryota > Metazoa > Arthropoda > Insecta > Coleoptera > Cucujidae > Pediacus > Pediacus dermestoides. Next base: position 17,450,947 of record OZ012626.1, read on the forward strand.
AAAAAAAAAGTTTTATATAACGTGTATATTTAATGTGCATTTTATTTTATAACAGGAAAATAAATTCAAACAATATATTAAGGTACATTTCATTAGAGAGTAAATTTTATATTTCTTCCGATCAATTTCAATTATATCCACAATAAAAAAACATTTCTTTCACAAGAATTAAAACTATGTAAATAATTACGCGTATCAGTCTACACATCACATTAATTAATAAGACTTGGGGTCGTGGAGGCGTCTCAACTAAAATAGGTTATTCCGTACCTAATCGTAAGAACCTCATGCATCTCCGAATTGTGTCAGTGCTGTTTTCACTCTGTAAATGAAAATAAAATTATATTGTATACTCCAGAATTATCTGAATATAATAGAAAATATGCAGAACGCAGAATTAATAGTTATTTTATACAACAAGTACATAATGTGGTACTTTTATTTATGACTAGGAAATTTGACCGTATTGTAGGCCATTTCAGCAATTCCATAATCCGTGCGAAACAAAATTCATTTCCCACAAGTTAATGACAGATCAAAGAAAATCTCAAATTAAATAAATTTTGATAATTTATTCCAACTTGCATTTACTTGCTTCTAAAATGTAATTGTAATAATATTCTTAAAGAAAGTGCAACTTGTATGCGATGGTCATTCTAGCTAACTAACCATTTTATTAAATTATCGATGTACTTTTGAGTAATGACAACAAAAAATTTATACTTTATTTAAATTAATATAGGTACTTAAATTTGTATTATTCTAATTGAAATTATTGTGTTGTAATTTCATTTGTGGCGTAGGCACAAATTCGTTGTCAGTTGCTGTGACAGTGACAAACCAAAACAAATACTTGACCAATAACGCGCCTTACTGGCTGCTGGCGCATGCGTAGAAACTATCAAGCACGCTTGAGTCCATTTGAAAGTGCAACACTTTCTGACCCATGAATTCTTACCCCCTCCCTGGGGATCTTTCTGTCCTCTATTTTTATACGTCCTCGATTGAAACATGCATTTGGAAATGACAGCTGCCGAAATTAATTATGTCAATGGTATTTTGACTTATTGTATATTATGTCAGAATTTGGATTTTGTCATGGAACAAAATTAGATTATTTTCATTCTAATAAAGAGCGATCGACGAAAAAATATTGTAATCAACATGAGTGTTTTTTTCTCCCTTATTTACTGTACTATTAGGTTATTTTAAGTTAAGTTATCTAAAAATTATAAGATACAAAAAAGTTTCTAAATTGAATGGAAAATACTCTCTGCATACTGGTGCTGCAAAAAAAACAGTGGTGTATGTTTTATTCAATAAAATGTTTTTGAAGAAACCCGTACGCACGCCTCTGTTCTAAATAAAATAATTGCAACCACTATTAATAAGAGAATACAAAAAAAAGATCTATGCAAAATTTGAGAAGACTATCTTTTTTTGTTATTGATTTATAGCAAATTATTTAAAATAATTTATTTTCTTTAATGCTCTGTACATCAAAAATGAAGCAACATTCGATCATAGTTTATTAGACAAACTACCTTTAATTTTCGCTAAACTATCGACTGGTGAAATCCTGACGATATAAACTGGGACATCCTGTATAGTATAATAAACCTACTGTGGTTTATTTCGTTTAAAAACAGCTATGCTTGGTTGAAATTTTTCAAATTAGCTAATCTCATTTATCATAAATTTATGTATGGAATTATCGCAAAAATTGTGTGCCTTAGTTATTTTAAATAGTTCTTTTAACTTATGTTTGGTTAAGAATTTTAGTTTGTGTGATAGGAGTGGGGAAGGCAATAATCATAAAAATACCTATTGTAAAGGATATCCGAAGTGCTAAGCAACTGTTGCAGTATATTAACCACACCCATCTCTTTGAGTTTGGTCTGCCGTTCACTAGCACCTGGTTCGCCTCTCCTTGATAAGTTACTTATACAAAACACTGACGCCTCTTGTAAACACAACGCCGGATGTGTCATATATCCAATCAATTTCTTAAGAACATCTTCATTTGACATTATGTGATCTCTCGCTTGTTCTCCATCTGCAATGTTTCCTAAAATACATAAAGCCTGCTCTTTGACTTCTGGAGCGTGAGGTCCCTCCAACACCAGCACTACACCCTGCATCACCTGCAAACCATGTAGTGTCATCATCTCATCTGTATGGGCTCTTGGCGAAACTAAATTTCGCAAGAGTCCCAATGTCTTCATCAACACACGTGTATCAGGATCGGCTAGTAATCGAAAAATTTGGTCGGTGCCCAAAGCTGTTAAAATCTGTGATTTCACACGCTGTTCCGCTTGAAAGGCAAGATTCATAAGTGCCCATACTCCATTTAGTCGCAAAGCGGGGTCGCTTTGAGATGTTAACGCAGCTAAAAGTTGAACGACGCCCTGTTGTAACATAGGCTCTTTAGCAGGAGAAAACTCAAGCAACAAATTACACAAGGCCGATGATGCAGCCGTTAGAAGTTCGTTACAGGGAGAGTCCGTTAACAGTGCCATTAGAGGGCGCCAAACGGTATGGTCCTGGAAAGATGTGCGCAATTGTTGGACTGAACGGCTGAGGGAATGAAGGCAACGGACTGATGCCAGTCGAATGATTTTGCTCTCGTCTCCCAAGCCATCTACCACACGTTCCATTAGACACTTTGTATCAATAATTCGTTTACGAATATCTTCGTCATTGGCCGCCAGAGATGCAAACGCTCTATAAAGAAAATGTTATTGATATGACATATTATTCTTTTTTTATAAAAAACAATTTACATTTTTTTTAGTCCAGTCAAATTAGACGAACAATAGGGCATTTAAAACAAGTTTTTATATTTTGGGTATTTCTCAAAAAAAACCTCTGAATACTGGGTTTTGCGAAAAACCACACCCAAACTAAAATTACGGCAGTTTTCATGGATTCGCTCAAACTGTGTTTATAGTCCTTAGTCCAGTCAAACGAAAACAAAAATACCGATATAAAAGCGTTAAATCGGTTCAATGAGATTGTAAGGGTGAGTAGTGGGTACCGATGGAACACTCCACCTCGTTTTTCACCGGTGCAATTCCGTAAGGGGTGGTCACCATCTTGAATCTTAGGGGTGAGTTCGATTATCTCGGTAAATATGCATCTTACGTTAAAAATGCACATTACCAATATTGTTAACGAATTCCCAACATCTGTTTTTGAAACTTTTTTTCATATTATTAACATTTACAAAGTTTTAAATGTCCAAAGCAAATTTTTAAAAATATCGAATTTTGAGCTTGTTTTTCAAAATAAATATAAACAACTACATATATTTTTGAAAACCCCAAATTTTGCTTAATCAATATAAAAACAAATATACAGGGTGTCCCATTTAAAAAATCATAAATTTAATTATTATAATTATATATATATATTATTATATATTATATTATTTAATTTATATATTATATATTATTATATTTAATTATTATTATATATATATATATATATTAAACTTTTTAGACAACAATTGTCTATGCCACTGAACTCTACGTAAAAAACTCTATCAAGATCAGTTTTCACCTTTTTGATAAGCAGACGCATAACGGAAATACGATGGGTGTCTAAAAAGCAAAGATTTTCAGAATCATTCTGATTAAAAACTAAGAGAGCCATGACAAATTTGACCCCAGAATCTTTTGTTTCGTAAAAAGGTAGGAAACTAAAATGAAAACCGCAACACTCTATCTTTGATAATAACTCCAAAACTAAAAGTGTCGAAAATGGGACACCCTGTGCAAAATATGAAACTATCTGGATTACCCAGATTAAGTATTAATGTTCAATATTCTAAATAATGCAACAATAAAATATGCATACACCACTTCCAGATTTTGGAGGAGTTCAGGAAAAACTACCGCAATCTCAGTGTTCGGGTTTTTTTTTCCCCAATAAAAGGGGATGGAAATTTTTAGGGATCTGAATTCACGCCCAATCGTGAGTTAATTCTGAAAAAAAAATTATGTTTTATACGCAAATCCAACTCTAATTTGACTGGTCTATTTCTACTGAAATAAATTGTTTTGGGCAACCATTTTGTTGGTTGTCTTTACCATGAACTGATGGTAATCTTAAGTAATCCTATTAGGCATTTCCAACTACATACATCGTTTGCGGTGTTTGAAAGAGTTCTGTTAATAAAAATGTTGCCTTTTGTGTAGGGTCATATAACTGTTTCGGAGACAATAATAATATATAATTAATATATAACAGACACCCTGTCTGTTATATATTAAAAAACAATAAGGTGTAGATGGGACTATATTTGCCTAATAAACAGTTCATCGTTACTGGGATAGGTACAGAGTGTTTAACACAATTTTTTCTATATTAGATGAAATAATAAGGAAGTACAGCCCCTGAATCCATTTTGACATTTTCGCTATGATGTGTGTCTGTCTATTTGTCTGTATCCGCGATAACGCAAAAATGACCTATAAGAAATTGGTCCAAATTTCATATTTAAGCGTTTAACAAAATTATGGGTAACACTAAATTTGTTTCTTGTGTTTTCTGTCGACTCATCTATTGTTGTTCAGATAGGTATTACCAAATTAAAATTACATAGTTATGAATAACAGAACTACAGAAACAAAATCCACTTTTTCAGGATAAAATCAGGAATGAAATAGATTTCACAATTTTTATGACAAATTTTTTAGTCTTAAATTTTTTTAAATTTTGTGTTATTTAATCGAGTCTCTATCTTCTATAGTTTCCAAGATGGTTAAGCATCGAAAAATTCAGCGCACTATACAGGCTGTTTCAAATTCGCTTCTCACTACAGGGATCTCAGAAACGGTAAGAGATACAGCTTTGGTTAAATTGGGGCAAAGTTGCGTAATATGGTGGCCAATAATAAGCCGTTTAGAAATCGAGAATATCTTTTGTAATTCTGGAGATTTTTTGAAAAAACCAAATTTTTGCCTTTTCGTTTTTATTTTTTTCTGCTCTTATTTTTCAAGATATCGAAAAACTAAAAGCACTTTGTCGTGGACACTTTTTGTGCTTTATAAAATGACGTTAAAATTTTCCTCATGTGACGTTTCGTTTTTCCGCTGACGTCATCAACTCCATTTTTTTAAATACGGCCCTGTATCTTTTTTTGTCGTTTTAAGTAGCATTTTTTGTGTTCTAGAAAATGGTGTTTACATTTTTTCCATACGACGTTTCGTTCTTGTGCAATCATCTTCAGATCATATTTTAAATACGGTCCTGGATTTTTTTTACAATTTCATCAGTATTTTTCCTCACTTCCTCATATCCACACATTTTGGTAAACTTTAATAATAATAAATTTTCTTTTATAATAAATCAAACTAACCTATTATTTATTGTTAGTAGTAATAATAAGAACAATGGAAGTAATTTTTTTAAATAATTTTATAAAATAAACACTTATAAAATCGTCAATACTGATGATGGGCTGTACAATGAAAAAAAAATACTGATGAAATTGTAAAAATAATCCAGTGCCGTAGGCATTCAAAAAATGATCCGATGATTACACAAGAACGAAACGTCGTATGGAAAAAATTTAAACGCCATTTCATAGAGCATAAAAAATGCTACTTAAAACGATGAAAAAAAAACAGGGTCGTATTTAAAAAAATGGAGTTGATGACGTTAGCGGAAAAACGAAACGTCGCATGAGGAAAATTTTAACGTCATTTTATAAAGCATAAAAAGTGTCCATGGCAAAGTGTTTTTGGTTTTTCGATATCTTAAAAAATAAGAGCAGAAAAAAATAAAAACGAAGAGGCAAAAATTTGGTTTTTTCAAAAAATCTCTAGAACTAGAAAAAATATTTTCGATTTCTTAACGGCTTATTATTGGCCACATTACTACGCAACTTTGCCCCAATTTAACCAAAGCTGTATGTCTTACCGTTTCTGAGATCCCTGTAGTGAGAAGCGAATTTGAAACAGCCTGTATAGTTCTATTTAATAAACATAAGTTGGGTCTGTTACTCTTTAATCGAACACATTGTATGTTTCAAAATTATTTTAATAAATGCACTGCATGATTATGTACATAGAACTTTAATGATTTTGTTTATAATTTGTATAACCACGCCATAAATCAAACTATATCGTATGGTTGGAATACCCTACATTTAGGTCCGGTATTTCAGTGTCAGTTTAAACCAAATTTGGGTAAACTTCAATTAGAATGTGAATTTTATCATTTTAAATTTGTATATTCTAAACGAAGTTTACCCAAATTTGGTTTAAACTGACACTGAAATACCGGACCTTAATGTTTACATTATTTTTATTAAAAAACCAATGTTGGCATTTACAGTGCACAAATGCTGGTGTTTAGATTGCGTTTCTCGTGAGAACCATTCATTGCCTGCATGGAAAAAAGTTGTGTTTTTTTGTGTAAAAATTTCACGATCTCTATTTTTGTACTCCTGCTGTTAAGTAGTATTTTCTTACTTAAGGAGATTGCATTGGCCATTACCTTCACTTTTTTTGTGTTTGTATCGAGTAAACTTTTATTCAATACAAAAATTCAGCTTGTTTATCATTTCTGTCGGGTTTGAATTCGTCTAGTGACAGCATTATTTACAAAAAAAATATGTCAATGTACCCTGAGACACCCTGTATACTAAAAACTATTGCGGGATTAATCTATTACTTTTGGAAACATGTATTGTGAATTTATAGCATTCACAAATTCAATCAAAGAATCAAACATAAGAGTGAGCTGCATTAAAACGGCTACACTGAAATATTTCACAAAAGCAGTTTCATAATTATTAAAAAATTTCACTGTTAAAATTTTCATTGGAGATATTTTGAAATAGTAATAAAACGAAAAATTGGCTTAGATTTACATATAAAAGAAACTATAAATATACTCTTGATCAAAATTAACGCATCACCTAGAGTTATCATTTTCTAATGACTTTTGAGCCTTTTATCAGAGTGGGTTAGTTAGTTGTTTTTTCTATGATACGCTTTAAGCTTCTCAAAAATTTGATTTAATAGTTAATTTTCTGTTTCATACCCAAAAACTTAAAATAAAAAATTTCACTTTGAAATTCTCTTATTTATTATTACTGTGGTGCGTTAATTTTGACGACCAGGAGTATATTCCGGAATGACCAGTTCCTTATTGGTGAGTATATTTCCATATGGCCCATTCTTTCAGTACATCCAGTATTAGTTTATAAGAAAAAAAAAGTTTTTAAAACATTTGACAAAACTACGTACGAATCTATCTACATTTAAGTAGCAGACGCTACGACAACACTTATTACTTCCCATTTTTAGTTACCATTATTTCTGTACCAAAAACGAGGTGCAGTTTACTAAAGGCTGAATTTTGGAACTCACCTGAAGGCTGCTTGCCGAGCAGCTACACTAGAACATTTCAATAAATCCGCTAATGCACTAACAAGATGATTGCTTATGGCGGCGAGCTTTTGCAAATGGCTATCAACTTCCGTAAGATAGGCCAAAGTATCTGCAGCCTTAGCCCGGAGATGTTCCATTTGATCTGCCTACAATATTTAAATGATTTAGAAAAATTGTAGACGCTTTAGTTTAGCTTCTTTTACCTGGCAAAGTCGGACCAAACATGGCAAAGTACGATAACGGATAATGGCATCATTAGGGGCAATTGCGCCAGCTCTATGTAAATTTGTAAGACATCTAAAAATGATTTAATAGATATTTGGTTTAGCTTTGTATATCATTAAAATTCTTACCTAGCCGCTTCCAATTGCATCTCAATAGGTTTATCTCTTGAAATCAATGTAGAAAGATAGTGCGGCAATGTTGTACCCATACAAGAAGTATTAACAATGTCTTTCGCGGCTGACTGGTTCTGCCAACATATTGATGCAATACAGGTTATTACAGGAATTCGTACAGAGCTGTTTTCAACTGCCACCAACGATGCCAATACAGCAGGTGCGCCAGCCATACACAAGGCATTTTGTTCATGAGCGAATTTACATGCGGAACTTAAAATACTAGCCACACAGGCCTGCCGCTGTAATGTCTCTAGTGGACCAGCGAAACTTAATAGTTTCTGTAGATTTTTCTGTGTATATTTCATTGTTAGTGAAGTTTGGTCTTGTAGTGATAGAGTGCGTAAACAGCACAAACAGCAGTCGGTTAGTTGAGGTTCGTTTTCTTCAAGAACTTCCAATAACACTTGAATAGTGCCTTCTTTAAGTAACAAGTCTATATGGACATCTTTGCCTTTGGCTAAGGATCCAATAGTGACGGCTGCTTCAATTCGTAATGATGTATCCGTGCCTTTATTTTGTAAAAGTTGAATTAGGCGGGGTACTATACCTTGTGCAATAACACTTTCTTTTTGGCGGTTGGAACCGATCACAGAATTTTTTATACATATTATGGAAGCTAAACATTTGTTAGCGTCTTGAGAGTATAAATCGTCAATATACGAACGAGTACTTTCTACATTCTGGAAAAAAGGTTAAATGTGAAATTGTCATTTTAACGTAGTTAGGTTATGAAAAAAGAGTTTACCATGAATGCTGAAAAAGATTGCATCTCACAGATCATTATAAGGTACACTTTCACAAAATAAATATATTTTTTATACAGCTATCAATTAAGTAACAAATATGTATTAGTTTAAATATTATGTCTAAATTAAACCTAATGCTGTGTCATTTGTCATTTTTGTCAATTTGTCATAGCATGTGCTCATGTGCATTGCATATTAGCAAAATTTAGTCACCAAGAGATGGCGCTGAAAATTATGAAGATGTCAGAAATAAGAAGAAAAACAAATTTGATACAGCTGTTATAGTCGTTTTCAGAGAGTTCTGGTTTTCTCTAAGTGTTTGTAAATGTTTATTTCTATGTAAATTTTGTTATAGTATAGAAATATTAATTGATATTACTACTACGTATTGTTGGTTGTCTAAATACCCTTGAGTTTACCTCGGCAGCTACTAGAGGGCAGCCCAACTGCTGAAACTGCTCAACGTCCTTGATTCTGATTTGACTGATTGTCTAATATATTATCTATGGTCTAATATGGATTTGACTTATAAACATAGCCTTTCTAAAATCCAAAATACGTGTATTGAATTATCATTATCAGTGAAATTGATTGTAGTTTGCTCAGTGTGATATCTTACTTCCTACTGTTTAATCCTATTTTGTAAACATCAGATTTGAAAGTGTAGGTAAGTGATAAATTTTACTTTTTTTCTGTTCAAAAATCAAAAGCACTTTGTGTTTCAGGTTATCTATGCTTTGATGTAAGAAGATGTGCTGCTTGATAAGGGAATGTAATAGGAAATGTACTTTTAAATTTAATATTGCCCAGCAGTTATTTTATATCTAAATATATGTACTTCAAATTAAAATGAATGTTGATATCAAAACAGAAGAAATGTACAATCAAAATAGAATCCTACTAGAGGAAACATTTTATGTGCTAACGAAAAAAAACTGCGTGTTTCGTGTTCGTCTTACAAAAAACGGTCTATGTCTTATTAAAGAAAATGAATCAAACATAAAAGAACAACTAATTCCTATTCGTGATATAGTAGGTTGTAGATGTTTACGTAGCAAAAAGCAATCAAACGGTTGCAGTTGCCAGTCCTTACCAAGATCAAACAGTCTTCAAGTAGTAGAAGATACTTCCGGTGAACTAGATGACAGTGACATAAGTGTCTACCTTTACATATATGCATATATATTCCAAGGTACTAAAGAATCTACCAAAAAGAGAGAACGCACCATTATTACATTAAGATTTAGATCGTTTGATAAATATGAAGACAACAACAAGGAGGCCCAAAAATGGCGTACGATGATCAAGAAGTTGATACGAGGTGATGGAGTATCAAGTTTAAGTATTCCAGATTTGGCAATTAATCACCGCGACGACAGGAAGTTACTGGTTTTGTGTAATCCAAAAAGTGGAGCTGGTAAAGGAAGAACTATTTTCCAACAAAAGGTGGTGCCGGTGTTGCAAGAAGCTGAGATTCTTTTCGATTTGCACATGACAAAACATGCGAACTTTGCCAGGGAGTTCGTACGGGGAGCTAATATATATCAATGGAGTGGAGTAGTTGTGGTAAGCAAAATATTTTACTCCGGTGGATACCTAACGTTACCTTAAATCTAGATCAATTACTCAAGTAATATTATTTTATACTGACTACTATTTATGCTTTGAATTTCCACTTAACAAGTTTGAAAGACTGTCAAATAGTTCAGTCGATAAGGAGTTAAATTATATACTCCTAGTTTTGTAACTTCGTGAATAAACTCTGGATGGATTGTAGGTACAATGAAGACCCATAAAACTCTATTCTCGCACGCTGTTGAAACATTCCTTTTATCTGAAAAATTTTCCTTGTGCATTACTCGCCGTGAGTAGATCCATAGCTGCTATCCATTAATGTAAATTAAATTAGAACTGAGGCTTTGTTTTTTCAAAAACAACATGGTGGGTAAGGTTTCTTCCCTCTTTGAAAATATATGAATAGAAAACACTCAAATATGTAGCAATTTACAAACAACCAACGTATGTTATCATTTGACAAAAAAACCGCCAATAACACTGCTAATAGACAGAATGTAGGTACATATACAATATTGATCAGTATCTCCAATTGTACCGGCTTTAGTACCTACTACACAATCCTGGCACTTTGGATTACCATAATATAATACTTATCAAAGTTATTATCACAAGATCTTATCTATAAATGTATATTTTACACAATAGATTGTTATGTATTTACAAATGTAATGTTAAACATGAGTGTGAAAAATATTAAAATACCTAGGTACTTATTAAAAAATATAGCGGTAGTGACAAGCTAGATTATAATTATTATCATGTTATCATAATAAAATTTAATCATATACGATTGTTATGAAAGTTTGTTGCTAGGCAATTTCGCGAATGACATTTTTTAACAAAACCTTAAGTCGTCAGGCGAGTAGTTTGAATAAAATCTCATGAGCAAAATTGACAAAAAGCAACAAACTTGATGCTACAAGAAGAAAATTTTGTTTGGGAAAATTTCATTTCGAATAATATTTAACATATTAATTAAATTTAGAACATATTTTGTTTTCACTTTTTTGAAAATCCATCAAAAATTTTTTTTTAACGAAAGCATCCAAATATACCCGAAGTCTTTTTTGTTATTATTACTGCTGAATCTTTTCCGGGTGCTTTTTCCGTACATCGCAATGTTGAATCGATTTCGAATTGATACGAAGACACCCGATCTCATCCGGTATAAAATAATATGTAATTAAATTAATTTACATTAATATTAAAATGTGATTATTGGCTATGGCTTTAGTACTTTCCAATAAGTATCAGAATTAAATCCGTATCGTATAAGAAAGTGATGTGTTGGACACATCAGATATTTTACTTTAGTGACGTTGATTGTCAATCGTATGCCGTAGCAACAAGTACCTAATAAAATTATTAAAAGGATTGATTCAGTGGAGGTGAAAAAAATTTAAGGTAAATAGAAGTTTTGCCCGATTTTGCTAATGAAGAGCAGGTCGTTGATATGAACTGTTTCTAGTTAATAAATTTATAAACTGCTAAGGGTCGATTATTTAATCGATAGTTAACTTTAACTGCTAGTTAATTATCTTAGTTACCGTTGTTGTGATAATAATATCTAAGGAAATTAACTTATAGTTAAGAATAACTACTGATTGAAAAACTGGGCCTAAGTGGAATAGTCCAACCAAAATCAACTACAGCACATCCAAGAAGCTTAGAAAAGTCCCGCTTAGCTATTGTGAAAATTATCGGCTTATTTAAACATTGGCATATATCCTCTGAATAAGGATGTTGCATTTTTTTTAAATCCCGTTTCTTTCTGTTAGAAATGTAAAGCGACTATATTAATAATACTCTACAGCAAAAATAATTTTTTACTCAATATTTGTACATAAAAAAACGATTATAAATTGACCGTAATTCAAATATATTATTGCCGCCCGAAAACGCTTTGAGATCGGAGAGTCCTGTGTGACGTCACGAATCTAGTTGACAAGGCCATGTCTAAATATTTTTTACGCATTTGACATTTTTCGAAATAAGTCAAAATGCGGCGTGCTGCACTGTGGAACTAGATTCGTGTCGTCAGCAGTCTTTTGTGCCGATTCGGGCAATCCGTGGAAATTTCAAATTTTACAATACTTTTTATTTATTTACTCGGAAAGCACGGACCAAAAAAATTTTTTTTAAATATAAATAGTGATAATTTAGTATCAGCTTTTCAAAAAAAATTATTTTCAAAATCAATCAAAGTCCCTATTAACGGAAAAACCACGGGAAAAACTGAATGCACATATTACTGTTAATAATTATGGTTACTACTTAATCCAGACCTATGTGATATTTTCTCCATCCTATTTCTGGACTGTATACTGGTGTACCTAGTTACTATTTAATCGATACTACAAAATAGTCCTTTAGAGCCGTTTGCTACGACACTAATTGTAGTACTAAATTTCATACAAGTGATGCGCGCGCAGATTTAGTAAATTTGTCACAGTAAATTAGAGCATGTTCTATTTTCTTGTATACAATCTGACTAAATGTGCGTAAATTCGGTGCAATAGTGTACAGTGAAGTACAAAAGAGATTTAATTTAGACCTATTGTTTATTATTAATTTTTCAACCAAATCTGCGCGCGCATAAATAGTATTAAATTTTGTACCAAAATTAGTCTCGTGGCAAACGGTTCTAATACCCCATGTATGTACCTACACTAAATTTTATTTAAAAAAGTTTTTTTTCGTAAAAACAAAGCGCTATTATGCTCAGTTTCATAAATAGTCCAGTCAAACGAATCATTTTAAAATGCGTTAAATCGGAGTACAACGAAATTTTGAGGGTGGGTAGTGGTTGCCAACGGAACACTCCACCTCGTTTTTCACCCCTACAATTCCCCAAGAGGTGGCCGCCATCGTGAATTTTAAGATTGAGTTCGATTATCTCGGTAAATATGCATCCTACGTTAAAAATTCATATTACCAACATTGTTAAGGAACGAATTCCCAACAACTTTTGTTTCAAACTTTTTTTCATATTACTAATATTTACAAAGTTACAAATTTCCAAAAAAAGGCATGTCGGATGTGAAAATGGTTTTTTGAATTTTATGATTTTAAGATGCCCTTTTCTGAAAATTTATAACTTTGTAAATATTAATAATATGAAAATAAGTTTCAAACAAAAGTTGTTGGGAATTAGTTTCTTAACAATATTGGTAATTCGCCTTTTTAACGTGAGATGCATATTTACCGAGATAATGGAACTCAATCTTAAATTCAAGATGGCGGCCACCCCTTGAGGAATTGGGCATTCCTGAAATAAGTCAAAATAATAATATAATAATAATCAAAATAAAAAATCGAACAGATTTGTTATTTCTGATGAGACACCTTATGTAGTGCTAAAAACGACGAATAAAGATTTATATAAATTCAGTTTTTTGAAATATTGCACCTCTAGACTATTTTTGCAATGATGTGTGCGCGTGGCCATTAAACTACGCACACATTTTATTATTTATCATTTGTTTTAGGTTGGCGGTGATGGAATTGTTTACGAAGTCATAAATGGAATACTAGAACGACCCGATTGGCAACAAGTGCTCAAGTCTTTTCCAATCGGTGTAATTCCTTGTGGTTCAGGTAATGGCCTAGCTCGAAGCATTGCCTACCACTGCTCTGAACCATATGATCCATCACCGACTTTGCCACTTGCTTTGGCTGCTGTCCGCCAAAATACTACCACCATGGATTTAGTACGAGTTGAAAACACCTGCCAAATAATGTTTTCATTTCTCTCCGTCGGTTGGGGCCTCCTATCCGACATCGATATAGAAAGCGAGCGTTTACGCGTGTTGGGTGGCCAGCGCTTTACAATTTGGTCTTTGGCAAGATTGATAGGATTGAGGGACTATGGTGGTAAATTATGGTATTTACCAGCAGATGTGCCTCTTACACAACCACGCGAGGTTAATGTTGGCAGCAATGTAGATTTACCGTTGGAGGTGCATTTGGAAACAAACACGGGGGGGCGACAACGATTGGACTCTTGGTATAGTGCAACATCTCGCAGAAGCGCTTATTTTTCAGCCACAGGCAGCTCATATCAATCGACAACTGAAAGTGATGCCGGCGGTGAACCGGCGAGTCCCAGTGACAAACCTAGAGTGTATGGACCAGCATCACAACTTCCATGCCTAAACGCCAGTCTTCCAAATACGTGGAAATGTTTGTCCGGACGGTTTGTAATGGTACACGCCTCCTACCAAAGCCACCTAGGTGAAGATTGTTTGTTTGCTCCCGATGCCCGATTAAACGATGGACGGATTTGGCTACTAATCGTAAGGGCTGGTGCTAGTCGTTCACAGTTACTACATTTTTTGTTGGGTTTAAGTACGGGTGCTCATGCAACAAATCAATGTAATGGTCCTGTAGAACTAATTTCGGTGAATGCATTTAGAATTGAGCCAGATATGAATGAAAGTGGATACATGACGGTGGATGGAGAACACGTAGAATATGGACCGATACAAGCTGAAATATTTCCAGAATTGGGTCGGGTAATGGTTCCTTGATCCGAACATTCCATAGATTCTAATGTTGTAAGAAAACGGAAATCTAAGGTTGTGATATTGTCTACTTTAGAGCCACTTCTTATAAGGCTAGATAGTATTTAATATAGTAAAATTGTATGTAGGAGAAACTATGACCGAAAAAGTTTTGCTCTAGATTTTCTAGAACATTTAGATATTATGTAAGATTTGAAATGAAATTTTTATTTATAAATAAGCACAAAGAATTTATACAGATTGTTTCGGCATAATATACTTTAAACCCTTAAAATAATTGTAAAATACAAGGTGGCCTCCACTTAAAGCTTTGCTCGACTATGTCTAGTTCCAGTTTGTATGTATTTTTAACAATTTTTTTCATATACAGTGTGTTCACAAATGTAGTTATAGATATATAGAAAAACGTAAATATGCATTTTACAAGAACAAATTATTCTTTCTCCGTAAAAATTCTGAAAAACAAATCAGATTTTATTACAGGGGAGCATAAATTCAGAAAATTTCGGTTGCCATTTTGTCAGTTATGACATTAGTAATCTATTTTGTGGTTAATGGTGTAACTGACAACCGAATTCTGAATTTCTCCTGAGTATGACGTTAGACCACGGTATGGTTGCGATAATTTTAGCGTAGTTATACTCAGCTTAAATTTCCAATAAAATTGGTTGAAGGAAACGGTTTTAAAATCATGTTGTACTCTGAATGATTTTTACGCCCTCAGTGTGATGTCCTTTGAGGGGATCATCAGCCACAAATACTTCCTTAAAAAAAACAATAATGAATCTCCTACCTTACCATAAGAAACTATAGGTTTTGAGAAAAAAATTAGTAAAAATATCTCCAAACCGAACCCGATATAGATTCAAACCATCTTAGGTAGACCACCCTGTATAGTTCTTATTCCTTGCTCTTCTAGGTAGTCAAATAATTAACTCCAAATCGGATAAATTTTCTAAATGTACGTACGTAACAGCGGGGAATGAATTTCTGTAGTTTAGTTATACATATTTATTAATTATATCAACCTGAATCACATGTATTTTTCCCAATAGTGTTACATTATAGATCTAAAATTAAATATCTGCATAGCTTTCCCAAAACTGTAACTTTGGAATTTCCAAGTTATTTTATTCTAGTCATTATTCTATGAGCAAAACTTTTTAAATATTACATTTCTTAACGATGATATTTTTAGTATGTAGGTATGTAACTAGATAGGTTCTAGAAAGAATAGGATATGCCATAAGACGTATAATTAATTTAGAATCTATTTTTATTTCAGTTTTTAATTTCCGAATTCTTGAAAATAATGTGGATGTCAGTATCCTTAGATGAATCAACTCGAATTCACTGTAGTTTTAATAGCAGTGGTTATTATATTACAACCTTACACGGCAGCTCTGCAGTAGTGAGCTGAATTTTCCGAGCCATACTGTCACTGAAAATAGATTTGAAATTTTTTAACATATTTTCAATGTAGTACTGGTGAAATATATAGGGGAATACGGTTAAATTAAAATTAGGTTTTTTAAGATGTCGTGTTTGTAATATTTGAGTTTTGAATCGATTTCTGCCAAATTTGACCTCAAAAAAACAAAATTTGCGATTTTTTAAAAAATCCTTTTCTTAGCCATTTTTAATAAACTTTACGTGGAATAATTTTTAGTACCCTATAACAAATGTAAATGCTTCAAAAACTTTTTTTAATACGTGCAATATTATTGCGACTTTTTGGCTTGAAACTGTCAGGGCAGAGCTTTTATATGCACCACACGTTTTTTAATGAAACACATGCATACAGTGTCTGTTGTATTTGTAGATATGTATTTGCCGTGCGGTTAAACTTTCAATTTGTGAAAAAAGTACTACTTTATGCACTTGTTACATAACTAACAATTCTGGCATGTTCCATCATAACAAACGAGCTGCAGTGTCTGATACCAAGGGTTCCAATTTCCTAATTTTTTTTATTCGACGGATTATTCATCTTGAATCAAATCAAAATTTTTGACACATTAGTTTACGTTTTTTTCATGTTCTAAGAGTTTTTAAATAATTATATAATTTTAGCTTATTATCGCATTAAATGTTAAATTAGTACACTAACAAGATTTTAAATAACGCTTTCGTATTAAGGGCGAGTTTATTCACCTCTGAGTGACTTTATTTGGCACTTAAATTCCTGTTGTAGACTTAGATTCTAAATGAATTATACATCAATTTACTGATCATCAACATGACAGACAGATCTTATATGTATGTTTTCGGAAAAATGCCTAGGCCGAACACAAAACTACCAATAGAAACTGTCCATACTGACTAATTTAGGAATTATTAATTTTTCAGAAAGAAGTTGTCAATAGCAGTAATATTCCTAACGCCTAACAACCTAACTTTCCCTCGAACTCGAAAACATGACAGAATTGGTGTTACATAATACATATATCCATATAGGGCAAGTTTTTCAGTCGATAGTTAATCTTATAGCGTTTTCGATTGGTAAAATGAGTGCGCACTGAGTGCAATTTATGAAAGCGTGATTGGCGAAAATATTTGACAGATTGAATTTGACCAATAGCATTGCACGAAACTGCACTCAGTGCGCACTCATTTTACCAATCGAAAACGCTATTAATTAAGAGTTTGTTTTCCTGGTTACCATTGTCATAATAATGGTGTCTAATACCTGATTCCACAAACGTCAAATAAATATTTAATTAAAGAATCGTGCTAATTATTGTTCTTATTGGCTGAATTTTAATGTAGATTAGCGATGGACCAACAAAAGCCCGTAAAATTCTAATTAATCAGAGAATAGTTAATTATGGATTTAAAAGGTGTTTGTGGAATCGGGCATAACCAAATTAACTTATACTGAAAAATTGCGCCTAATTTCCGTATTTATTCTAGGAAATATGCAAAGTGTTATGGGCATCAGCGCATCAGAAGTCAGAAGCGTTCGGCCTAGTGTAAACTAGGAAGTCTGGCGTTAACATTTATTAGACAGCAGCGTATATGCTATGTATAGGGGTCTCTAGAGTCAGTTTAAAGTGAGACGTTAAGACAAGGAACGATAGACAGTTTGCTCACTAAATCTTTGTTTGAAAGTGATTCTTATCGGATTTTTAAGCTATATTTCCAATGACTTCGACTCTGGCATTGTGCCAAGTATGTGATGCTACTATTATTTACAACACATTGAAGAAATAACGAAAACGTCAAAATTAATGTAATAAAACATGACAGAAATGAACGATGGATTGCTACTGTAACGGATTATTTGACTTTGCCTTCAAAGTATTAAAAATTTTGCAGTCAATAAGAGAGTACCCCCAAAATTGGCAATGAAATCACAAAGCGCATTGTCAAAACATTTAGAATTTCTAAAATGCCATGCGCCATGTCAAAGTCACCCGAAAAAACAAAGTAATGTGCTGATAGTCCTTCAGCTAGGGGTCAAAAGGTAGGAAATAAAAGCGGGATGAGACGACGCAGTGTTTTCTGAAGGTTTTTTGGTCGCTGAATCCGAATCCGTGCGTCGTTTTTCAATAAAGTGGTGCAAACAAAAATTATTAACAATTTATTGTTTAAAACGCAATAACTTGAAAAGTATAGATTTTACCGAGCATTTTACCAAAAAAAGTTTCAAACAAAAGTTGTTCAAAATAAAAAGACTCTCCGAAAAGGTCATATGATATTTTGTCATAAAGTCGCACGGACAAAAGTTATTAACAATTTATTGTTTAAATGTTTAAAACGCAATAACTCGAAAAGTATACATTTTACCAAAAAAAGTTTCAAACAAAAGTTGTTCAAAATAAAAAGACTCTCAAAAAAAGTTCATATGGTATTTTGTCATAAAGTGGCTCGAACAAATGTTATTAACAATTTATTGTTTAAACCGGAACAAACCAAAAAGCATACATTTTAGGAGAGTCTTTTTATTTTGCACAACTTTTGTTTGAAACTTTTTTTGGTAAAATGTACACTTTTCGTTTTCGAGTTAATTTAAACATTTAAACAATCAATTGTTAATAACTTTTGATCGTGCGACTTTATGACAAAATACCATATGAACTTTTTTTGAGAGTCTTTTTATTTTGAACAACTTTTGTTTGAAACTTTTTTTGGTAAAATGCTCGGTAAAATCTATACTTTTTGAGTTATTGCGTTTTAAACAATAAATTGTTAATAACTTCGGTTTACACCACTTTATTGAAAAACGACGCACGGATTCGGATTCAGCGACCAAAAAACCTTCAGAAAACACTGCGTCGTCTCATCCCGCTTTTACTTCCTACCTTTTGACCCCTAGCTGAAGGACTATGAATACATAAGATATTTTTAAATTTGTTAAATTTGTTTAAATGTAAATCACTTACGATACGAGTACGTATTTAGCACAATTCGCCTTCGACCTCTAAATTGTAGCAGAGTCGAAGTGGTTGGAAATGTAACTAATTTTCACTTTTTTTACTAGTGCAAGAAAATATTGTATTCGAGATATTTTTTACGGTAATGTCTAGAATCACGGCTTTTGTTAAAAATGTCTTAAAAAAATTTGATTTTTTGCAAAAATAGCTTATTATGACAAGAGAACTTGATTAAAGTCGGGGGAGCATGTTTCTTTTAGGTCATTTAGAGTTTTTTTTATGAAAAATAAAAAAAGACTCAATTAGAAACCTAACCAGTAAATTTTGCAAAAAAAATAATTTTTTTAGACCATTTTTAGCAAAAGCCGCGATTCTAGACATTTACCATTTTTTACTTTAAGGTTTTAATGGATGTAACATTTTGCGAACTCCTAAATCCATTCTAACTATTTTCGTAATTTTGTCTGTCATTATAACAAAAAAAATAATTATGACATGTTAAAAACGATACACTTAATCGATATTTAACCAAATTCATATTTTTATTATTTATACAGGCATCAAAAGCGTAGAGTATTTTCGACACTTTTAGGAGGTATTGGCGTTATTATCAAAGATAGAGTGTTGCGGTTTTCACAGATAATATATAGGGTGTCCCATTTAAAAAACATAAGTTTGGGCAATATCTCTAAAACTAAACCTTTTACACAAAAACTGCCTACGCCACTGAATTCTACGTAAAAACTCTATCAAGATCAGTTTTCGCCTTTTTGATAAGTAGACGCATAACGGAAATACGAGGGGTGTCTAAAAAACAAAGATTTTCAGAATGACAAATTTGACACTGTAATCTTTCGTTTCGTAAAAAAGGACAGGAATGTGAAAACCGCAACACTCTATCTTTGATAATAACGCCAATACCCCTAAAAGTGTCTAAAATAGGACACCCTATACAACAAACTTCTAAAAAGTTTGAATAAACAATAATTATATACAACAAATTGCACCAGTACAGCAGTATAGTCAAAATAGATTCATGGAATCATGAAACGTTTACATCCATCAAAATAACGTAGTAGTAAAAATCTAATTATAAATCTTGTTTTATAAAAAAATTAAAAAATCGAACAGTTATTAAAATTCATATAGTAGGTGGAAGGCTGTGAATGATTAACTCAACTGATATGAGAGTGGTTAAACAATAATAGTTGCATCTCATATTCAGAATTTGATTGACTGTTAACTAAGTTAGGTCCATAAGACAGCCAATCAAATTAATCTATGTTAAAACAAAAATGATGACAAGCAGCAGTTATTTCTTGCCAACGTCATATATCGTTATATTTTAAAAATTTTATTTATGTTATAATAGGTATATACCTACTGTATTTGTTTATTTTCCAAAAAATGTATATTTAAATGTATTTAATAAAAAGATAAAATATTACACTATAATTTTCTCTCATATCGGAATTTTTTTCATGTTAAAGCCCGTTTCATGATTTATCGAAATTAAAAGTTTTTGTTGTTCGCATACTTTAAATTTAGGGGGTGGAAAAATAGAATTTGATTCAATTTTACGCAAATTCACAAACACTCCTAACTGGTAAATATACAAATATTGTTTAATTTTTGTTTATACAGGGTGTTCGCGCGAAGTGGCTCACTATTGCTAACTTCGTTATTATTGGAGCTACAAAGTTGGTTAAATTAGCAAACTAGTAGCATCTTTTCCGCTGATTACAATGGTGAAAACAGAAAAACAATTGACCATCTGGTTTTCGAGATATTCACAAAAATAACATTTTTTTAAATGAAACACCCTATATATTTTTGCAAAAATCGATGGTAAATTAAATTCTATACAAAAAATGTCCTCATCTTTTTTTGATAATAATTTAAAACAAGCGAGTTATTTTGAAAAATATCTGATGTGCCCAACACATGACTTTCTTATACTTACGGATAGTATCACAATCAGTGATGTTAAATTACCGTAATTTATAATTTTGGTAAATTACGGGAGTTATTTACCATTTTTTAATACCATTTTTAATTCTCTGGTATTTTATTGTTGTGGTAATTTACGATGGTACTTTACAATTTTTGAGTTTTGTATATAATATGTAGGTAAGTAAACTATGTATAATTAAAAATGAAAAACTTTTATTCCGTGTAATATTTAGGGCATAATGTTGAGATCAATATTGACACTGGTACAACTTTGAATTTACATTTTTGAAGAAGCATTGCAACACGATAGATCTGATATAGTATATTTCATTACCAGTCTGGAAATACGGATTTTTTCGTGCGCGCGTGACAAATTCTCGTGGGAGGCGAAGCCGAACACGGGAAGTCATGCAAGCACGAAAAATCCATTTCTGGACGTGTAATGAACGATATTTTTCATTATACTTATCTAAAAACAACCCAAAAAAAGGATTAGAAGTAATTTTAGGACATTTTATTTTCAAAGTAATTATAATACATCGTAAAAATAGTAGGCAAACAGGATTAACATTTCCATAGCAACGACTTGTTTATTATCGGCGATACTTTAGTTTATGTCATATTTAGTGCACGGAAAAAAGAATAGGAGATCGGGAAAAGTTTTCCGTGCGCTGTTCTGAAAACGTCACCTTTACGTCATTGCAAAAACAGATGAAAACAAGGTGTTTTCAGATAAGTATAATAAAAATATCTTTTCGTCCCATTGTCAAACACCAACAGCAACACACAAAATATGACTAACTTTCGTCTTTACTAGATCACTACAATTTCTTAATTTATTAATAATATACTAATATGAATATGTCGTATAGACAATGCACACACCAGATACAAATTATGTGCGAAATTGCGAACTTGCACTAGATATTCTAGAATTCTAGATAATAGTGCAATATCTAGAGTGGGGGCTGCGCTTTGTATGTCGGGTATTCCCCGAGTTATGTGGTATGTGGTAATTTATAATGGTAAATTACGGTAATTAATTTCGTAATTTACGGCGTAAATTACGACTAACATCACTGAATTCACAATAATTACTTTTCCTAAAGAAATTAACTTAAATTTCTTGTAAACATTTTGAAGGTTTCCAGCAATTTTCAAATAGTCTCTGTCGCACTTATTGTAATACGCATAAATCTGTCCTTGTCCCACTCATTATAACCGAATTTTACGACAAAAATGTGTTTTATTTTAGATTTTTGACCTATTACTCACTTAAAAAAATCTCCCGGTATGAAATTACATTTATTTATTCATTATTATTGTTTTCGGTACCATAGAAACCAGTAAAATAAAAAAAACTAATGGACCGGTCCTTCTGGGATTCGAACCCGGGACCTTCCGTTTGGCAGCCATATAATGAAACACATGGTCTACCTCGACCATTGAATTCAACTATCAACGCGCGCTATGAGAAATATAAAGTGTTTTAAGAATATCTAGTTTTTTTGAAATTATTTTGACAGAATTTCAAAAAAAGTTCAAACTAAATTTGTTCAAAATTCAATTCTAAATCAATGTTAAAGAATAAAAAAATTTCATAAATTGTTTATTTTTCAAGATATTCCTAAAAAACCTAAGAATGTCATCAGGTAACTGTCACTTGTTTTGGTGCTAGATGAAAAACATTGAATGTGGCACCCACAAATTTGTTCAAACTCTTAAATATGAAATTTGAATCAAATCCGAGAAGTCGTTTTTGAGTTATGGTGGATACAGACAGACACACACACACACAGACAGACATCATGGCGAAAATGGTCAGAATGGATTCAGGGGCCCTCAAAACGTGTAAATCCATCAAAATCTCGAAGTCGAAAAAAATCACGATTACTATACTTCCTTATACTACGTATAAGAAAGTAAAAAGTTAGCAATTCTTTAAAATCAAGTAGCCATAAAACGGAATAGTAATTTATTAAAACCAAACAATCATAATTTTGAATTTAAGCAAGTTGAAAAATACTTGAAAGAATTACGAAAATATTGAAAATTTACAAAATTATAATTTTCATGGCTACTTGATATTAAATCTTTGAAAACTTTTTTCAAAATAACTCGCTTATTTTAAATAATTGTCAGAAAAGCATAAGAACATTCTTTGTTCAGAATTTAATTTATCGTCGATTTTTGGAAAAAATATACAGGGTGTTCCATTTAAAAAATGTTATTTTTGTGAATATTGCTAATTTAACCGACTTTGTAGCACCAATAATAACAAAGATAGCAATAGTGAAAGACTTTGCGCAAACACCTGTATATTAAAAATATTAAATAAAATAGTAATATTTCCGTAATTCTTTCAAGTTTTTTTCAACTTGCTTAAATTCAAAATTATGATTGTTTGGTTTTAATAAATTACTATTCCATTTTATGGCTACTTGATTTTAAAGAATTGCAACCTTTTTTTCAAAATAACTCGCTTATTTTAAATTATTATCAAAAAAAAATTAAGGACGTTTTTTGTACAGAATTTAATTTGTCATCAATTTCTGCAAAAATATATAGGGTGTTCCATTTAAAAAAATGTTATTTTTGTGAATATCTCGAAAACCAGATGGTCAATTGTTTTTCTGTTTTCACCATTGTAATCAGCGGAAAAAATGCTACTAGTTTGCTAATTTAACCGACTTTGTAGCTCCAATAATAACGAAGTTTGCAATAGTGAGCCACTTCGCGCGAACACCCTGTATATCGAGCATTAATTTGATCAGGATAAAAAACTGTTACCACTTGTGTGTTATGTTTAAGTTCATATTTAAACATTAAAATAGCTATGCATTAAAACCAAATACCGGTACCGGGCCGAGTAGATCACAGTTCACAGTAATGACTTTGTTAGATACATTAACATATGGAAAAAATGCACCAATCTTAGAATCAAACGGTCATAACTTGTGTCAGTACCACAGAAAAATGTCGTAAACAGAGATTTCAGTATCGTTAAGGTCCTTTAATGAGATGGTAAAGATTCCATATCTTTCTACTCGGAAAAGTTTTTCTACCTTAAATAAGTAATATAGTGGGCTCCAAAGGCATGACGTGACTTAGTGCACGGAAACGGAGCTTCAAGTCTACATACCAAACTTCGGTGTAGGTACTCTGAGGGGAAAATTGTAAGTTGGATCTGAAAAAAATTTACATAAAACTTGTAGAAAAATATGAGCTCTACAAATTTCATAATAATTAATTTTTTCCAATTCCAAGAATTGGACCGATTCAATTGACTAAAGATAGAAAAAAACGATTTTCAACACATTTCGGAACTGGAACAATTTTGTACAAACCCTTAAAATTGAAATTTGGATCAATTTCGATAAGTCCTTTTTGAGTTATCACAGATACAGACAGACATCATGGCGAAAATATTCAAAATAGATTTAGGGGCCCACAAAACGTGTAAATCTATCAAAATCTCGAAGTTGTTTTGTATTTAGTATAGGTTTAAAATACATATTGAGTGGATTATTTTGTTTGTATCTGCGCTAACTCCAAAAAGAACTTATCTGAATTCATTCAAATATCATATTAAAGACTTTTTGAATTAGAAGAATACGCACTACAAATAAATAAAATTTAATTATATGAAATTGTAAGTAAAATTTATTTTATTTTAAATTGCTCAATATCATTTAATAATTTTGACATTTGATCATCCAGATTCTCTACCGAATCAGAATTTAATGATAATTTTAATAGTTGTAAATCATCAACATTGGACTGCGTAACACTCATTTCCTCCATTCTGTCTTCTAAACTTTTTGTCAAACACGATAATAATAGATCGATTACCTAAAACAAAACAGAAAATTAAAAATTACTTACCAAATAAGAGAAAACCTAAAAAATGTTAATACATTCACGACCGCCCATATCGAAAAGAACTGTAGCCATCACTACTTATTTATTATTTATAAAGCGTCATAAAGTTAACGTAAATTACAGATTACTTAAATTTCTATAATAACATGTTCAAAATAATGAGTGAAATGTAGCAATTAACAAAAAATAGAATGATAGCTACGCCGTTTCCCGAAAGTTGGCATCAGAATTAAGAGCGTTAATTAAAAGTTTCTTAATTTGTCGGGAATAACCTTACGGATCTAATTATGGCCCTTCTGTCGCAATGACAAAAAAATGTATTCTGAAGATTTTTGAATTACAGAAAATTGTTAAATTATACATTTAAGCCGCATTTACAGGCTTATTTTTAACATTTCTCGATGTTTTTTGTATCACTACAAATATTTCTAGACTCAGACTCTCAGACAGTTAAGCAAATAAAGAGCGAGCAAATAAAGCAAATAAATTTGTAATCGAATCATCCATGAACGCGAAATCGTATGTAGTTACTTGAACTGCATACAATAAAATGTCAGTTGAAAGCTAAAATAGTTCAAGTTACAGACATACGGATTCAAATCCATGGATGACTCGATTACAAATTTATTTGATCGCTCGATATTTCTACATATTATACCATATGATCAAAAATTATTTAGATAAAGGGTGGCTTTGGAATTCTGAATTTACCTTGCATGTTTGATTCATCGTCGGTAGTTGAAATTATATAGGTTTGTAAGCTAATCAGCTTGTCAAATAAGACTTAGTTATTAAACTAAGAGTTTATTTTCTATTTTTTTTTTAATTATTATCCATTCACCATGACCACCCTTTATCTAAATAATTTTTGATCATATGGTACAAGGAAGTAATGCTTTTGACGGATGGCAACTGTCACAAAACGGCCTTCTTTAGGAAGTGGTAATCGAAAAATTGTTTAAATTGTCTCCGGAAAGTGCAGAGTAACTTTCAGCATCGAGCATTTTATTTACTTATTGCTGATTTCGTATCAAACGTTAAAAAACTGAACAAATTTTTAGTTTCTCCTAGAATTCTCTACATTTCTTTGATGTTAAAAAAGAGAAAAGATACGATTTTTTTAATTCAGCTTTCCACATAAATTGTGTTTTTTAGAAGGAATAAGTTGTTATTTTGGGTATGGACTTCATCGATGTCTTTAGAAATAAAGATACGATAAGTTGCCACCTTTCAGTGTACGAAACATCCGTTTCTACGCGTCATCAGATGGAACTCTTTGCTGATTTTTTCTTAATTTTTCTTCCTAACCGTTAATCTGACAAAAAAGTGAATGGCACTAGCGAATTTAATTTAACAGGTGGACATCGGGCATTTATTTGCCCAATTAGACCCTCCGACCGGAGGCCTCAAGGGCCCCTTTTCGCAAAAGGTACTACTTATAGCTTTTTTTTTTGTTTTGCAAACTTACCTTTTATGAAACAAGGTCAATAATGAAACAAACATTAAACTGTAAAGCACAAAAAAGTAGGGGAGGCTAGGAAGCTTTTGCCCACTGACCCCTTTATCTTAAATCCGCCACTGGAGAATGGAGATATGTATCATGAATTCTACGAAAAAATTGTCTTTTAACTCCATACATGGGTTACAAACTTTTGTTTTAAATAACTTGCTTATTTTTAATTATTTTCAAAAAAACTCTTTAGATTTTGTATGGAATTAGATTTATCATCGATTGCTAAAAAATATACAGTGTGGCATTTAAAAAACATAAAATAAAAAAATGTATAAGGCCGACGCCCAATTGTTTTTATCTCATCATTCTAATCAACGGAATAGTAGTTTATGCAACAACGTAGGAATTAAGAGATTCTGACGAGTAAACAAACACAAATAACTCCCTCCTATCAGTCAGGGAATGGCTACACAAGTGAGAAATGTTACCTCCTTATTTTCCGCGACTACCCTACAAAGGCCACTTTGTACCCACATTTCACGCAAATAAAGTGGCCATTTTCGTGTAGGTATGGGGAAAAAAATATTACAAGTTTGCTGATTTAATAGAATCGGGCGAACACTTTATTTATGCCCCAAAATACAATACGACACAGGATTCATCTAAACTGCTGGCCAATTGAAACGTACCAAGCAAATTTTTAGGTTGAATTTAAAGTCAAATATTTTGAAAAGGAGAAAAGATATCAACATGAGGTTTTCACGATTCAAGAGATAATTTTATTGCGAAAGCAATAGTGTAACCCGATTTTTTTACTTTGAAGTACGTTACTATCTACAGGGTATGAAAGAAAGTCGTCTTTTTTTTCTCAAACTTTATACCAACCGGAATTCCACAAATTTTTTTTTATATTTTTTTGATGTCGATTCTTTTAGTCCCTGGTTAATGAGGAAAAAACCAATTTCTCAAAATTTTTATATCCCTCTTATTTTATAAGATACCGAATTTTTTATTAAATTTCATATTGTTGAACAGGTTTCTGCAATAATAATTATGCTGCCATTTTGAAAGCAATTGTCATCATGTGATATGTCGATAAAAAGGTAATTTTAAGTAGAATCTAATTCTTACGGAAAAAAATATACAGGGTTGTTTTAAAAATTTTTGAAAGTTAGTAGGTGGCCGTTCCGGTGAAACCGGAAGTGTCATCAGATTGTTTTAAACGTCAAAATGATTATTCCTTTCAACAATCAAACCATGCCAAATTTCAAATTAATACAGTTAAATGTAACAAAATGGTGGGGGTTGTAAAACGATTTCGTAGCCACCCGGTATACACGAATATGAGCAAATTTTTGAAAAAGTGTAAAACCCGTTTCGAGGATATAAGTCACTTAAACCAATGGTGAACATAAACTAACTAAATTCCATTCCATTCCATTAAGAAAATAGCCTCAAAAAATGAATTAAAAAATTTACCAATTAGCGAACGTGTTCCGATTTTTGATAAGCCACTGGTTACCAATAAATTAACGAAAGTACAAAAAGTGTACTTTTTATAAGAAAGCCATCCATAAGGTATTATAATCAACTACAGAGATTGGTCCTTACAAAACACAATGCGGCCGAACGACAAAAAACAAAGAAAAAATCAAATTTTCAGCAAAAATTCGGTATCTTATAAAATAACTGGGATATCAAAATTATGAGAAACAGGTTGTTTTCCCATTAAGTAAGGACTAAAAAAATCTACATCAAAAAAATATGAAAATTTTTTTGTGGAATCACGGTAGTTAAAAAATTTGACAAAAAAAAGAAGACTTTCTTTCATGCCCTGTAGATAGTAATGTACTTCAAAGTAAAAAAATCGGGTAACACTATCGTTTTCTCAAATAAATTATCTCTGAAATCCTGAAAACCGCATGTTGATATCTTTTCTATTTTTCAAAATATTTGACTTTAAATTCAACCTAAAAATTCGCTTGGTACGTTTCAATTGGCCAGCAGTTTAGTTACAAGTACAGGGTGGTCCAGTTACGGTGTCCTCGTTATTATCTCAGAAACTATTGGGCCCAGGAAAAAAAGTTTTATATAGAAGTTGTACAGTCTATAGCATTCTACATTTTTGATAAAATATTAATTATACAGGGTGAGTCATTTTCATGTGGCGATATAAAGTTGCATTTTTTTAAATGAAACACCCTGTGTTTTACCGCAAATTATGATTTGTCATCCAATTTACGATAAAAAATATATAAGGCTTAATATGCCTATTATTCATAGTTTCCAAGATATTCGAGTAAATATTTTGAAAAATAATATTGTATTATGTGGGTGTAGCTTCCACCAGGTGTGTTAGAGCAAGCTATTTTATTTGTTTCAATTTCAAAAATACTCAACCAAAACATATTCTTTATTTAGTTAGTTTATAATAAAAAACAAAATATTTAAAAAAATTAAACTATTTTCCAATGCCTACCTGATAGAGCATTATTATTAGCTTCTAGGTATACTCTATAAAATAATAGTTCTTTGTCAAATACTACAACTTTTTCTTACATATGATATCAATTTAAAGTTTACTTGATTTTTAAGACCAGAAATAAAATTTTCTAGCTAAAAAATAGAACTAACATTGCTCATATAAACAGGCAGATATCATAGTATTTATAGATATTTTCTCGAATATCTTGGAAACTATCAATAATAGGCATATTAAACTTTATATATTTTTTATCGTAAATTGGACGAGAAATCATAATTTTGGGTAAAATACAGGGTGTTCTATTTAAAAAAATGAAACGCCACATGAAATGCCGCACCCTGTATAAACAAATTTATTTAAAAAATGTAGCATGCTATAGACTGTACAATTTCTATAGGTATACAACTTTTTTTCTGTGCCTAATTGTTTCTGAGATAATAACGAGGACACCGTAACTGGACCACCCTGTACCTTGGAAACACCTTATTAGTATTTTTTGTACTACACGTTGCGTTTGTCCCTTTGTCCGCATCAACATATTTTTTTTATAATCATCTATGGATAATACCAACAAAACACATCACCAACAAAACAGCTAAATATGTCCAGATAATGGTCCCAATGTATGTCGAGTCCTAGCTATCATAAAACTTTACTTGAAAGTAACCCAAATTGATACTTGCCCTGTTTACAAAACGGGTGAAATTCTCAAGCATTCTCTTTGGTGGGTCATATAAAGACTTGTCAATAAGCTACCAAATTTCAAATCTTTCTCTATAATCCTATAGATATTATTCTCAAAATTGAATTAAAAATTTTGATTTTGTCATGAAAGTGTTACTTTGGTATCCGTTCTGATCAACTTACCTGTTGCAATTCTGTTCGTAATTTAATCAGTTCAATAGCACCTTCGCGCCAACTCTTCTGTAAAATTTGCAGTTTACTTGAAACTAACTGCAAAGGACTTCTACCGTGAATATCTAAGCAACGCACGTCTGCTTTAGCTTCTATCAGCATAGATATAATGGGTAGATTGTGTATGCAAGCCGCCAAATGCATCGGTGTGTTTTGTATTACATCCCTTCGATTGGGATCCGCTCCATGACTTAACAACAACCTAACTATATCTGCATAACCTTTACTAGCTGCCACATGTAAAGCACATCGCATGTCTGTATCGGTACTATTGGCACTTACTCCAGATTCTAACAATGTTTTTACTTGGTCGACATTGTTTGTATTTACAGCTTGTACTAGACGCAATTCTAGGTATTCGTGATCTAATCTTTGCTTCAATTTGCGTATATAAGCGGAAGTTACAATCCGGTCCTTTGCCTTCAATTTACAATGTAACTGATGTATCCCCAGCTTTTTTTTTATATCATCCTTCAATTCACTGTCACTGTGTGACATTCTTGCGGATGAAATCTGAAAAGTTTAACAGTTTAAAATATATTTATCAATTACTGTGTAATTGGTTTTTGGAAAAACCTTTTGTTTACTAGTGGAGCTCTTCCTGACGTTGTCAACGCAAAATATCTACTGTCACATGGCTGTCATCTGTCATCCTGTCATAAGAGGCGGAACCACAGATATCTATGGCACGGATTATCCGTGATCTATGGGCGGTATTCGGTCATTATGCGGCTGTCAGGCTATAAGGCGGGCTCAGTGAACTGTATACTACGTAACTGGAAAGGCCTCGCCCATATACTCAAAGCATCGGAGTTGTGTCAGGGGCAAGCAAAAGAGATAGAATGAGGAGGTGGGTTTGTGTCACTGTCCAACTCATGTAAAAGTATACTAAGATTTTTTTTTTCTATAATGAACCAAATATTTAAAAACATTAATAATTGACGATGGACCTTTGATATTTTCACAATAGGAAAATATACGCAATTATAATTAAAAAAATTGTAAAAAAAAAATTAACATGGGGATTTAAGGAAATCCACATCAATTATTTAAAATCTAAAGATTCTTTGTTGTTTTGTTGATAAATATTAAATAATTATTTGATTTATTTGTTTAAAAAGATGATTTTGAAAAAATATTTCCATAATAAAAAAATCAAGGAAAACAAAAATTTATTGTTTATAATAATTATTAATACCTATTTAAGTATTTATACCACTGAAAGTGCCTGTGAAACACTAAGCTAATAAACAGTTTGTAATATTAATTTATTTGCTAGTCACCAAAGCCATAATCATGTAAGATAGAAAGAGAGCGTAACTATTAAAATGTAATAATAATCACAAATAAGGTAAATTTATTATAAAAAAATTTTTCTCTGATATTTGTGCAATAGTTTACAATAGTACATTATAGCAGATATCTATAAAAAAATTGAAAAAAAAAATTAAAAATACTATAATAATAAAATGTTCCACTATCGCTATGATATCCTGTAAGATAGTAAGAGACGCAATCCACTCCAACTGCGGGTTGCCTAGAAATGAACTTGAGACAAAAATGTTTCAAGGCGAGGCCTTTCCAGTTACGTAGTATACAGTTCACTGGGCGGGCTATAGCCGAATCAAGCCCGAAGGGCGAAGGCAGTCGAAAATTGTGATTATTCTTAAATAATGTCGGCCACTGCATAAATGCTTCCAGTAAATCTGTCATCTATCATCTATGTTCCAGCATTAACACCACAAAATATTCAAGGGATTGGCAATCCAATTTCAGAGACGACTATGTGCTTATTTTGACAGGTTTTCCTCTCACAACAATTATCCGTAGCGTCCGCAGAAAATAGAGTCCGGCAACTCCACGGATCAAATCCGTGTGCAAATCGACGAAAGAAATTAGAAATTTGATAGGTTTTTAATTTCTATGCAATATGGCTGCTCCAATGAAAATTGTTGCTGCATGGCGCGCAGAGATCTCTGATTTCAAATGAAAGTAGGCAAAAATACATCACATTTTCTATTATTTTTTAGTCCAGTCTTTCCCACGCACTTCTTTGAATTACAGCCACAAAATATGTTACAGCTATGATTAGCGGCTTTCCCGCTTTTAAAATAACCCTTTTCATTTTTTAAAGTCGGTTCCAGAGAGCAGCAACTTCGCAAATTTTGCCAATTTCAACGCGCACGAAAATGGTATCAATTTAGGGATGAAATTAATTTTTCACACATGTTTGAAAGTCTTTCCATTGATACTTATGATAATTTGGTTAACCGGTGGATTCACATTCAATAGAGTTTTCTTATTCATGATCATGATCATGCAACCTTGGAGAAGGATTGTTTCACGCTTCATTGTTGGTCGCACTGTAGTTTATACGTCTACGTCACTTCTTCCAGCTGTTTTAGGTACGCCATTTGAGTATATTGAAACTCAGCGGACAAGAATTGCATCAGTGTGTATCAAGCGAATCGGTCTACATCATTAACATCTGAATCGGATTTGTTTTAATTTAAGATGACAAGTGGAATGCCGGAGCTGGGCTCCAAAATAAGCCTAATATCGAAGGCAGATATCAGATATGAAGGGCGATTATTTACAGTTGATCCACAAGAATGTACGATAGCTTTAGCTTCCGGTAAGTAAAATTGAATATTGTTTATTATTCTTTAAAAATAAAGTGTTGCTCAAATTTTGTTGTAAATGGACATTTCTACTGATTTAAAATTTGTTTTGCATTTTATTACCACAAACCGGTAAATGTCTATCACAACAACATTCAATGTACCTAGTGTTGCTACAGTCCTTCAGGTCACGACTTGCATTTATTGACAGTTTGCTTCATTTCTAAATAATATCAAATGCTTCAGTGGTTAATTATCGTTTTTACGATAAATTTTTTATAAGGTGTTAGCAACACTTTTCCGTAAGGACCTGGAATTTTTCAAAGAACAATGTTTATAAAAAAATGCGTACTTGGCATTTTTTAACATTCTTTAACATTTTTCTGTTTGAACTTAATATTGTTACAACTTATAACAATACATTTTGCCATTCGGAATTAACTAACTATACATATTCGTTCTGGTACTAGAATGTGTTTACACAGCCTTATATTTTTGTTATTTTTAGTAGGGATTTCATTTGTGCAGTTTTAGAACTAGAGGTGCATCAAAGGTCCAGAAACCAATTTTTACTCGTATTTCGTACTGCTGACTAATTTTTACTTATATTTACATACATATTAGTAATAAGCAAGTATATTAATGAATATTTGGAAAATTTGGCGAATGTAGCTACCAGAGATTTTGGAAAAATTTTGAAATTACCTTATTAATTAAGATCTCCTGATTACGAAAATGCTAAAAATAAGCGGCGGTCTCCAATATTTCCAAAGTTATAGGAGTTTGAAAACTTGAAACATCCAAAGTTTGGATGTGTAAATTAAGCACTTTTTTCAACTTTTATTCATTAAAAATGCACTCAGTACACTCTGTTGCACTAACTAATGATTAATCAAGCATTACATTTTAGTAAAAAAGATTTATTTACTCTATTTCGGCACGTTTATTTTGAAACACTAATCTAACCTTAAAATTTAAAATCAAGGATCGCTTGATTTCTTAGTAAGGGGAAGGGAAATTCCTTTGACAGCAAAACAAGAAAAAGAAAATGCTTTAAAAATAGTGTTTTCATAAATAATATTAAATGGTAATGATTAATTAATTAATAATTAGTGCAATAGGTACTAGTGAGTGAATTTTTAGTGAATAAAACTTAATAAAAGTGCTTAATTTACACATCCAAACATTGGATGTTTTAAGTTTTCAAACTGCTATAACTTTGGAAATATTGGAGACCGCCGCTTATTTTTAGCATTTTCGTAATCAGGAGATCTTAATTAATAAGGTAATTTCAAAATTTTCCCAAAATCTCTGGTAGCTACATTCGCCAAGTTTACCGAATATTTAAATAATCTGCATCGAATTGGCCTAAAAGTGGTTTCATTTGGTGGCTAAACAAGTAATCTACCTTGGCCGACTGGTTTTAGCCTTTGGCCGGCCCTAGAGGCGGCGTCAGGAGTTTTTGAATTTTGAGTTTGGGAAAAGTGGGTATTTCAGTTTTGTTGCTGAGTGTATAAAAAATTATGCTAAAGTCGAATTGGCCTGTAAGTGGTTTCATTTGGTAGCTGAACAAGTAATCTACCTTGGCCAACTGGTTTTAGCCTTTGGCCGGCCCTAGAGGCGGCGGCAAGAATTTTTAATTTTGAGTTTGGGAAGTGACAGTTTTATTGCTGAGTGTATAAAAAATTATGCTAAAGTCGAATTGGCCTGAAAGTGGTTTTATTTGGTGGCTAAACATGTAATCTACCTTGGCCGACTGGTTTCAGTCTTTGATCAGCACCTGGTAAGGCACAATAGTGAATTTAAATTAAAAATTATTGCTGGCCGGTATTTTTATTGCTGGTCGGTATTTTTTATGGCTGGCCGTTTATTGATTGCTAACATGACTCAGGTAAATTATTATGGCTATGTTCCCCAAATTAATTTTTTTTATAAGTTTATCAATTAAGTAGAACTCATGTATTAATGTAGGTACGGTGTGGGCCGGATTTTAATCGGGAAATTATAGAATCGACAGAACTTTCCAAAATATATTATAGGGTGGACAATTAGTACGAAGCTGGTCGGTATCTCCTTTACCATATAGATAAACAGCTGAATTTATTTTTCAGTTACGTTATTTTAACTGTTACACAACATACAATTAGTAACAAGCCTTATTAATTATGGCTTCTAATGTGATAAAAGAACTATCGAGCAAATTCGAACTAATAGTCCACCCTGTATAAACTTACAGCCACAAATGCCTCAGAGTATTCTTGATTTTCGAGATAGGGGTGTTGCAATTTAAAATTAGTTTCAGTTTTTTCCATAGACTTCTCTCTGGAAATATTTTTACGAAATTCAAAAGTTGAATGTTGCTTACATTTGTAAGTTTCCACCATTCTTTTTATTTCCCCAGTCCAACTAAGAGGCGTAACCTAAGCTATTTTTTATTCTTTTTCGACATCTATTATCATCAATGAAGAAACCAGTTTATTTTAATTTTTTTGAAGCAATGTCTCAGAATAAAACTCATTTGAAAATCATTCATCTTTACTGATCAATTAGTTATTGAGAATCTTTTAAAAAATTATATATATAATAGCGATCTATGAAAAGCGAGATGAAAAAGTAACTGTAGTGTAGAGTATCTATTATTGTAATTCATTGACTAACCGCAATAATTGTCATTAAGCCTTATTATGATGGCAATCGGAATCGTAATTTCATTTTTGGAATTGTAGTACCTATAATAGTGAAACAGTACAATCTAGACGACGCGACGGCATATAGGAAGTTCTGTCATTAAAATTTTTAATAATAAACTCGAAATTAGAATATTTCAGATCGATTTTTGTCATCTTCATATAAAGACAACTTATATGCCGTCGCGTCGGCTAGAACTGTAGATGGTACTGTTTCAGTATTATCTGCTTCCGATTTCGATTACCACCATAATAAGGCTGAATTCATTTTTGTTGTCATATTCATGACAAAGATATCAAGTATATGAGGCCATATGAATTTCGTCTTCTGCTGCCCAACTGTTTTTATTTTACTTTTATTTTTTTATTACAATGGCCATTTATGATAATTTTGAGAAGTATGATATGTTGGTATGTTTTATACAATGCATTAAAATTATCTTTTGAATTGTTTAGTTTTAGAATAATTACGTATTGTGAAAATTTTGCATTTGTTTCTAAAAAATTCGAGGGGTAAATTTCGAGAAAAAATTATGTACACTTGATTTCCCATGGCAAGATTTCCCATTATTTCCCACAAAAAATGTACACCGATTTCCCGTGAAATTTACCCCTCGACAAGAGTGGTTATGGTCCTAGGTCCTACTACAGTCAGGTCTAGTGGGGTAGACCTATAATCTGCCGAGGCGTGTTCATGTTGATTTTTGCAAGTTTATGAACTGTTTACATTTTTGTGGTGTGATTTCAGTTAAATAACGTAATCGTACAATGTGTTACAAGGCTACATCACTTTTTACTTTTATAATACAAAAATATGTTCTTCAGTTATTAATTTTGTCTATGTTTATCAGTTCGGTCGTTCGGCACGGAGGACCGTGAAACCCAGTATCCAGTACCGGCCCAGAGTCAAGTCTACGACTATATTCTCTTCCGTGGCTCGGACATCAAAGACATCCGTGTGGTAAACAATGTCAGCCATCAACAGCCGCTCAATGATCCAGCGATCATGCAACTATCCGTGCCGCCCTCCTTGGGTCCTCAACAATTTCAAAATCATCCAGTGTTGGGACATTTGGGACCGCAGATGGGAGCTCCTGGATTTGGTGGTGCCACATACGGTGGTATTGGAGGTGCGCTTGCAGGGATAAGTAATTTAGCCCCCGGTATGGGCATTCAAAGAGACGTGCGTGGCTGTGGCACTAGTCTCACCAATACTAAATCAAGTGAGTTAATTATATCGGGACCAGAAACATCTTCCTCAGTCCTATCTCCTGCAGTTCAACCAACTAGGCCAAGCAATGAACACGGTAAAAGATTTCGTAGATATTTTTAAATCCTATTTGGTTTGCTTATTGTTGGTAGTTGTAATTGCATTTGTTGCCTGAAAGCGCTTATTGTAGACATTAATACTTGCAAATAATTAGAGCTTCACCATTCTAATATACTAGGTGTTCCGTAAAGATAAGCTCATACATTAACATCCTGTTATTCATTTTATCAATCAACTGTTAGAACAAGAATTAGAGTTTTTTCTTATAAGATAATAATATATAAATTTCTGTCGATATTTCAATTTTCATATTTTGCCAAAATACTTTCATTTAGACCAGTTGTGGGCAACCTTTTTTTATACAGTGTGCTACAGGAGCTCAAAAAACCTAATTAATTAATTGGAATGGTTCAATTATTTTTGGGTGTAAATTTGATTATCGTGTCTCATTCTCTTAAAAATACAGGAAAGAGGTTTAATCAATTAAAAAATTGCGAAATCTATTTACAGAATCTACTTATGGATGGTCACCATAGTACACGGTTATTGATTATATTTCGACCACTTCTTAAGTTAGTTATTTTTTTTTATTTCACAAAATAATAAAATTAGGAAATGGTCAGAATATAATGAGTAACTCTGTATAGAGTGTCCCAACTATGCGAGATAGTAGATTCACGGCTTTGTTATTCAGAATGCCAAAAAAGTCGTTAATAAAAGATACATAATCATGCAGTTCATAAATTAAAATTATTTTGGAATATACGGATTTTCCGTGTAAGAGTGATCGCAGCAAACCCAACTTATATAGTTTTTAAATAGAACGCCTTATACAGGGTGTTCCCGCGAACTGGCTCTTATTGTTATTTCAGTTATTACTGGAGTTACGAAGTAGGTTAAATTAGCAAACTAGTAGGGTTTTTTTCTCTGATTACTATGATGACATCAGAAACAAAGAATATCGCGTTCTCTTCGCCGCCACTGCAGTTTTTTATTTTGCGCCGGTTTTTCAATAATATATTATTGAGGCTAATGTTTGTCATGTTAATATAATTAAACAATTAATTATTTAATTTAATCTGTTTATGCCAGGAAATCAAAAATGGGATGGGGCATCTCCCATTATTATTATTAAAGAATTAAATATAATATGAGTATTAAATTAAAAAAATCACGATTAACTATACTTTTTTATTACTTTGTATAAGAAAGTAATTATTAGAAAATAAAATTTCAGATTTATTTATTGTTAAAGTGACTCTAAATAATAAAATAATTGAAGCTATGAGTTGAGTTATATAAAAAAGTAGTTTATTGCGGATTCAGATGGATACATGTTTCAGGCATTATTTATTAAAGGAATAATAGATAATAAATAAAATTAAACCAAGCCCATTTTGAGAATGGATCACTCCTCTTTGTCTTGTTGGTGCAGAACCGGCCAATCTACCCTACTATTTTATATTTTTGCAACAATCGATGGTAAATCTAATGTTGTACAAAAAGATCCTTAATTTTTTAGAAAACAATTTAAATTTTTTTGAAAAGAAGTTTTAGTATCAAATAGCCATGAAATTATAGTGCAAACTTGCAATATTTTTTTATATATATATTTTTTAATATTCAAAATAACTCACTTATTTTTAATTATTTTTAAAAAAGGGGGTTAGATTTACCACCGATTGCTACAGGGTGTTCCATTTCAAAAAGGTAACTCGTAGACGCTAAGTTCAATTGTTTTTCGGTTTTTACCATTGTAATTAGTTTACTTTGCTAATCTTCGTAGCTCCAATAATAACGAAGAGACCAATAGTGAGCCAGTTCACTGAATCATCCTATATATTATTGTATTTTTGGATACTACACTAAATTAGTAAAGTCATATCTTCTTAAAGTTAACGGTGTTAGAGAGATGGCAACGCGTCAGTGCCCTGACGTCATCTATCAATTCAATAATCTTCAGAGGGTGTCATTTGAAAAAAAAAGTTATAAATATAAATAAATAATAATAAAAATACTAAAATATTTACAACAATATTGAATTTAAGTAACCGATGTATTTTATTATTATTATACAATGAAATAGAGAATTTCTTGCTCCTTAGTGTAGAATGAATAGTTATTTATTATACAAGACGATAACATTGTACTTTATCTTCAAAAGCGATTTTAGCGTCGAGGTGTTAGCCGAGACGCTAATAAGCTCGAGATGATAATGAAATGTTATCGTCGTGTATAATACAATTTTTTTGTCTATAGCACATGTTAAAGAAAAACCAATTACAAATTAAATTATTATCCAGCACAATTTAAAATGTCAGTGAATA